>CM062367.1:30465267-33102767 GCA_031216115.1 Senna siamea | reverse complement strand
GATTAAAATGGGCGCCACGGCCTCAATTCACGTCCGTTTTGTGCCGACGACCTGCCTCTTTAAAGGCCCGGGTGTCTAGTTTTGAGTGCCTCTGACTTCGTCCAAAATCTCGTGAGAATTTGGGAGATATGGCTGGATTAGTGAACTAACGCTGACACCTGCGAATTTTTGAAAAATCCACGCGATTCTGCCCAAAAATTGAAATGGCCGCCACGGCCTCATCTGACGTCCATTTTTCAAGAACCGCCTACCACATCGAAGCCCTCTGAGTCTAGTTTCGAATACAGCTAGCCTCGTGATGAAACACCTTCCGGTTAGGGAGATATGATGACATTCACGCGAAAGGGTCTGAACGGGATCAACTTTTGGCCCTGATTAAAATGGGCGCCACGGCCTCAATTCACGTCCGTTTTGTGCTGACGACCTGCCTATTTAAAGGCCCAGGTGTCTAGTTTTGAGTGCCTCTAAATTCGTCCAAAATCTCGTGAGAATTTGGGAGATATGGCTGGATTAGTGAACTAACGCTGATACCTGCGAATTTTTGAAAAATCCACGCGATTTTGCTTAAAAATTGAAATGGCCGCCACGGCCTCATCCGATGTCTATTTTTCAAGAACCACCTACCTTGTCAAAGCACTCTGAGTCTATTTTCGAATGCAGCTGGATTCGTGCTGAAACGCCTTTCGGTTAGGGAGATATGATGACATTCGCGCGAAAGGGTCAGAACGGGATCAAGTTCTGGCTCGGATTGAAATGGGCGCCAAGGCTTCAATTCACGTCCGTTTTGTGCCGACGACCTGCCTCTTTAAAGGGCCGGGTGTCCCGTTTTGAGTGCCTCTGACTTCGTCCAAAATCTCGTGAGAATTTGGGAGATATGGCTGGATTAGTGAACTAACGCTGACACCTGTGAATTTTTGAAAAATCCACACGATTCTGTCCAAAAATTGACATGGCCGCCACGGCCTCATCCGACGTCCATTTTTCAAGAACCGCCTACCACATCGAAGCCCTCTGAGTCTAGTTTCGAATACAGTTGGCCTCGCGATGAAACACTTTCCGGTTAGGGAGATATGATGACATTCGCGCGAAAGGGTCTAAACGGGATCAACTTTTGGCCCTGATTAAAATGGGCGCCACGGCCTCAATTCACGTCCGTTTTATGCCGACGTCCTGCCGCTTTAAAGGCCCGGGTGTCCCGTTTTGAGTGCCTCTGACTTCGTCCAAAATCTCGTGAGAATTTGGGAGATATGGCTGGATTAGGGAACTACCGCTGACACCTGTGAATTTTTGAAATATCCACGCGATTCTGCCCAAAAATTGAAGTGGCCGCCACGACCTCATCCGACGTCCATTTTTCAAGAACCACCTACCACATCCAAGCCCTCTGAGTCTAGTTTTGAAAGCAACTAGCCTCGCATTGAAACGCCTTCCGGTTAGGGAGATATGATGACATTCGCGCGAAAGTGTCAGAACGGGATCAAGTTCTGGCCCGGATTGAAATGGGCGCCATGGCCTCGATTCACGTCTGTTTTGTGCCGACGAACTGCCTCTTTAAAGGGCCAGGTGTCTTCTTTTGAGTGCCTCTGACTTCGTCCAAAATCTTGCGAGAATTTAGGAGATATGGCTGGATTAGGGAACTACCGCTGACAGCTGCGAATTTTTGAAATATCCACGCGATTCTGCCCAAAAATTGAGATGGCCGCCACGACCTCATCCGACGTCCATTTTCCAAGAACCTCCTACCTCGTCAAAGCACTCTGAGTTTAGTTTTGAATGCAGCTAGCCTCGCAGTTAAACGCCTTCTAGTTAGGGAGATATGATGACATTCGCGCGAAAGGGTCAGTACTGGATCAAGTTCTGGCTCGATTTAAATGGGCGCCACGGCCTCGATTCACGTCAGTTTTGTGCCGACGACCTACCTCGTTAAAGGCCCGGGTGTCCAGTTTTGAGTGCCTCTGACTTCGTCCAAAATCTCGTGAGAATTTGGGAGATATGGCTGGATTACTGAACTAACCCTGACACCTGCGAATATTTGAAAAATCCACGCGATTCTGCCCAAAAATTGAAATGGCCGCAACGGCCTCATCCGACGTCCATTTTTCAAGAACCGCCTACCACATCGAAGCCCTCTGAGTCTAGTTTTGAATGCAACTAGCCTCGCACTGAAACGCCTTCCGGTTAGGGAGATATGATGACATTCGCGCGAAAGGGTCAGAACGGGATCAAGTTCTGGCCCGGATTAAAATGGGCGCGAGAGCCTCGATTCACGTCCGTTTTGTGCCGACGACCTGCCTCTTTAAAGGCCCGGGTGTCCAGTTTTCAGTGCCTCAGACTTCGTCCAAAATATCGCGAGAATTTGGGAGATATGGCTGGATTAGTGAACTAACGCTGACACCTGCGAATTTTTTAAAAATCCACGCGATTTTGCCCGAAAATTGAGATGGCCGCCACGGCCTCATCCGACGTCCATTTTTCTAGAACCGCCTACCTCGTCGAAGCCCTCTTAGTCTAGCTTTGAATGCAGCTGGCCTCGCAGTGAAATGCCTTCCCGTTAGGGAGACATGATGACATTCGCGCGAAAGGGTCAGAACGGGATCAAGTTCTGGCCCGGATTGAAATGGGCGCCACGGCCTCGATTCACGTCCATTTTGTGCCGACGACCTGCCTCTTTAAAGGCCCGGGTGTTTAGTTTTGAGTGCCTCTGACCTCGTTCATAATCTCGTGATAATTTGGGAGATTTGGCAAGATTAGTAAACTAACACTGTCACCTGCGAATTTTTGAAAAATCCATGCGATTCTGCCCAAAAATTGAAATGGCCGCCACAGCCTCATCCGACGTCTATTTTTTAAGAACTGCCTACCACGTCGAAGCGCTCTAAGTCTAGTTTCGGATGCAGTTGGCCTCGCGCTGAAACGCCTTCCAGTTAGGGAGATATTATGACATTCACGCGAAAGGGTCAGAAAGGGACCAAGTTCTGGCTCAGATTGAACTGGGCGCCAAGGCTTCAATTCACGTCCGTTTTATGCCGACGACCTGCAGCTTTAAAGGCCCGGGTGTCTAGTGTTGAGTGCCTCTGACCTTGTCCAAAATCTCATGAGAATTTTGGAGATATGGCTGGATTAGTTAACTAACGCTAACACCTGCGAATTTTTGAAAAATTCACACGATTCTGCCCAAAAATTGAAATGGCCGCCACGGCCTCATCCGACGTCCATTTATCAAGAACCTCCTACCTCGTCAAAGCACTCTGAGTTTAGTTTTGAATGCAGCTGGCCTCACGCTGAAACGCCTTCCGGTTAGGTAGATATGATGACATTCGGGCGAAAGGGTCAGAAAGGGACCAAGTTCTGGCTCAAATTGAACTGGGCGCCAAGGCTTCAATTCATGTCCGTTTTGTGCCAACGACCTGCCTCTTTAAAGGCCCGGGTATCTAGTTTTGAGTGCCTCTAACCTCGTCCAAAATCTCGCGAGAATTTGGGAGATTTGGCAAGATTAGTAAACAAACACTGATACCTGCGAATTTTTGAAAAATCCACGCGATTCTGTCCAAAAATTGAAATGGCCACCACGACTTCATCCAACATCCATTTTTGAAGAACCTCCAACCTCGTCAAACGACTCTGAGTCTAGTTTTGAATGCAGCTGGCCTCGCACTGAAACACCTTCCGGTTAGGGAGATATGATGACATTCGCTCGAAAGGTCAGAACTGGACCAAGTTCTGGCTTGGATTGAAATGGGCGCCAAAGCTTCAATTCACGTTCGTTTTGTGCCGACGACCTACCGCTT
Source organism: Senna siamea (assembly GCA_031216115.1). NCBI lineage: Eukaryota > Viridiplantae > Streptophyta > Magnoliopsida > Fabales > Fabaceae > Senna > Senna siamea. The sequence goes on along the minus strand of CM062367.1, from coordinate 33,098,979 downwards.
TAAAGGCCCGGGTGTCTAGTTTTGAGTTCCTCTGACCTCGTCCAAAATCTCGCGAGAATTTGGGAGATTTGGCAAGATTAGTAAACTAACACGGACACCTGTAAATTTTTGAAATATCCACGCGATTCTGCCCGAAAATTGAAATGGCCGCCACGGCCTCATCTGACGTCCATTTTTCAAGAACCGCCTACCACGTCGAAGTCCTCTGAGTCTAGTTTCGGATGCAGCTAGCCTCACGCTGAAACGCCTTCCGGTTAGGGAGATATGATGACATTCGCGAGAAAGGGTCAGAAAGGGGCCAAGTTCTGGCCCGGATTGAAATGGGCGCCACGACCTCATTTCACGTCCGTTTTGTGCCGACGACCTGCCTCTTTAAAGCCCCGGGTGTCTAGTTTTGAGTGCCTCTGATCTTGTCCAAAATCTCGCGAGAATTTGGGAGATATGGCTGGATTAGATAACTAACGCTGACACCTGCGAATATTTGAAAAATCCACACGATTCTGCCCAAGAATTGAAATGGCCGCCACGGCCTCATCCGACGTCCATTTTTCAAGAGCCTCCTACCTCATCAAAGCACTCTGAGTTTAGTTTTGAATGCAGCTGGCCTCACGATGAAACGCCTTCCGGTTAGGGAGATTTGATGACATTCGGGCGAAAGGGTCAGAAAGGGACCAAGTTCTGGCTCAGATTGAACTGGGCGCCAAGGCTTCAATTCATGTCCGTTTTGTGCCGACAACCTACCTCTTTAAAGGCCCGGGTATCTAGTTTTGAGTGCCTCTGACCTCGTCCAAAATCTCGCGAGAATTTGGGAGATTTGGCAAGATTAGTAAACTAACACTGATACCTGCGAATTTTTGAAAAATCCAAGCGATTCTGCCCAAAAATTGAAATGGCCGCCACGACTTCATCCAACGTCCATTTTTCAAGAACCTCTAACCTCGTCAAAGGACTCTGAGTTTAGTTTTGAATGTAGCTGGCCTCACGCTAAAACGCCTTCCGGTTAGGGAGATATGATGACATTCGGGCGAAAGGGTCAGAAAGGGGCCAAGTTCTGGCTCAGATTGAACTGGGCGCCACGGCCTCAATTCATGTCCGTTTTGTGCCGACGACCTGCCTCTTTAAATCCCCGGGTGTCTAGTTTTGAGTGCCTCTGATCTTGTCCAAAATCTCACGAGAATTTGGGAGATTTGGCAAGATTAGTTAACTAACACTGATACCTGCGAATTTTTGAAAAATCCACGCGATTCTGCCCGAAAATTGAAATGGCCGCCACGGCCTCATCCGACGTCCATTTTTCAAGAACTGCCTACCACGTCGAAGCGCTCTAAGTCTAGTTTCGGATGCAGCTAGCCTCAAGCTGAAACGCCTTCCAGTTAGGGAGATATGATGACATTCGTGCGAAAGGGTCAGAAAGGGGCCAAGTTCTGGCTCAGATTGAACTGGGCGCCACGGCCTCAATTCACGTCCGTTTTGTGCCGACGACCTTCCTCTTTAAAGGCCCGGGTGTCTAGTTTTGAGTGCCTCTGATCTTGTCCAAAATCTCGCGAGAATTTGGGAGATATGGCTGGATTAGTTCACTAACACTGATACCTGCGAATTTTTGAAAAATCCACGCGATTCTGCCCAAAAATTGAAATGGCCGCCACGGCCTCATCCGACGTCCATTTTTCAAGAACTGCCTACCACGTCGAAGTGCTCTAAGTCTAGTTTCGGATGCAGCTGGCCTCACGGTGAAACGCCTTCCGGTTAGGGAGATATGATAACATTCGCGCGAAAGGGTCAGAAAGGGACCAAGTTCAGGATCAGATTGAACTGGGCGTCAAGGCTTCAATTCATGTCCGTTTTGTGCCGATGACCTGCCTCTTTAAAGGCCCGGGTATCTAGTTTTGTGTTCCTCTGACCTCGTCCAAAATCTCACGAGAATTTGGGAGATTTGGCAAGATTAGTAAACTAACACTGATACCTGAGAATTTTTGAAATATCCACGCGATTCTCCCCAAAAATTGAAATGGCCGCCACGAACTCATCCAACGTCCATTTTTCAAGAACCTCCTACCTCGTCAAAGGACTCTGAGTTTAGTTTTGAATGCAACTGGCCTCGCGCTGAAACGCCTTCCGGTTAGGGAGATATGATGACATTCGCGCGAAAGGGTCAGAAAGGGGCCAAGTTCTGGCTCAGATTGAACTGGGCACCACGGCCTCAATTCACGTCCGTTTTGTGCCGACGACCTGTCTCTTTAAATCCCCGGGTGTCTAGTTTTGAGTGCCTCTGATCTTGTCCAAAATCTCGCGAGAATTTGGGAGATGTGGCTGGATTAGTTAACTAACACTTATACCTGCGAATTTTTGAAAAATCCACGCGATTCTGCCCAAAAATTGAAATGGCCGCCACGACCTCATCCAACGTCCATTTTTCAAGAACCTCCTACCTCGTCAAAGGACTCTGAGTTTAGTTTTGAATGCAGCTGGCCTCGCACTGAAACGCCTTCCGGTTAGGGAGATATGATGACATTCGGGCGAAAGGGTCAGAAAGGGGCCAAGTTCTGGCTCAGATTGAACTGGGCGCCACGGCCTCAATTCACGTCCGTTTTGTGCCGACGACCTGTCTCTTTAAATCCCCGGGTGTCTAGTTTTGAGTGCCTCTGATCTTGTCCAAAATCTCGCGAGAATTTGGGAGATGTGGCTGGATTAGTTAACTAACACTTATACCTGCGAATTTTTGAAATATCCACGCGATTCTGCCCAAAAATTGAAATGGCCGCCACGGCCTCATCCGACGTCCATTTTTGAAGAACTGCCTACCACGTCGAAGTGCTCTAAGTGTAGTTTCGGATGCAGCTGGCCAGGCGCTGAAACGCCTTCCGGTTAGGGAGATATGATGATATTTGAGCGAAAGGGTCAGAAAGGGACCAAGTTCTGGCTCAGATTGAACTGGGCGCCAAGGCTTCAATTCATGTCCGTTTTGTGCCGACGACCTGCCTCTTTAAAGGCCCGGGTATCTAGTTTTGAGTGCCTCTGCCCTCGTCCAAAATCTCGCGAGAATTTGGGAGATTTTACAAGATTAGTAAACTAACACTGATACCTGAGAATTTTTGAAATATCCACGCGATTCTGTCCAAAAATTGAAATGGCCGCCACGACCTCATCCAACGTCCATTTTTCAAGAACCTCCTACCTCGTCAAAGCACTCTGAGTCTAGTTTTGAATGCAGCTGGCCTCGCGTTGAAACGCCTTCCAGTTAGGGAGGTATGATGACATTCGCGCGAAAGGGTCAGAAAGGGACCAAGTTCTGGCTCAGATTGAACTGGGCGCCACGGCCTCAATTCACGTCCGTTTTGTGCCGACGACCTGCCTCTTTAAAGGCTCGGGTGTCTAGTTTTGAGTGCCTCTGATCTTGTCCAAAATCTTGCGAGAATTTGGGAGATATGGCCAGATTAGTTAACTAACACTGATACCTGCGAATTTTTGAAAAATCCAAGCGATTCTGCCCAAAAATTGAAGTGGCTGCCACGACCTCATCCGATGTCCATTATTCAACAACAGCCTACCACGTCGAAGCGCTCTCAGTCTAGTTTCGGATCTAGCTGGCCTCGCGGTGAAACGCCTTCCGGTTAGGGAGATATGCTAACATTCGCGCGAAATGCTCAGAAAGGGACCAAATTCTGGCCCGGATTGAAATAGGCGCCAAGGCTTCAATTCACGTCCGTTTTGTGCCGACGACCTGCCTATTTAAAGGCCCGGGAGTCTAGTTTTGAATGCCTCTAACCTCGTCCAAAATCTCGCGGGAATTTGGCAGATATGGCAAGATTAGTAAACTAACACTGACACCTGTGAATTTTTGAAAAATCCACGCGATTCTGCCCAAAAATTGAAGTGGCTGCCACGACCTCATCCGATGTCCATTATTCAACAACAGCCTACCACGTCGAAGCGCTCTCAGTCTAGTTTCGGATGCAGCTGGCCTCGGGGTGAAACGCCTTCCGGTTAGGGAGATATGATAACATTCGCGCGAAAGGGTCAGAAAGGGACCAAGTTCTGGCCCGGATTGAAATGGGCGCCAAGGCTTCAATTCACGTCCGTTTTGTGCCGACGACCTGCCTCTTTAAAGGCCCGGGTGTCTAGTTTTGAGTGCCTCTAACCTCGTCCAAAATCTCACGAGAATTTGGGAGATTTGGCAAGATTAGTAAACTAACACTGACACCTGCGAATTTTTGAAAAATCCACGTGATTCTAGCCGAAAAATGAACTAGCCGCCACGGCCTCATTCGACGTCCATTTTTCAAGAACCGCCTACCATGTCGAAGCCCTCTGAGTCTAGTTTTGAATACAGCTGGCCTCGCATCGAAACGCTTTCCAGTTAGGGAGATATGATGACATTCGTGCAAAAGGGTCAGAATGGGACCAAGTTCTGGCCCGGTTTGAAATTGGCGCCACGGCCTCAATTCAGGTCCGTTTTGTGCCGACGACCTGCCGCTTTAAAGGCCCGGGTGTCTAGTTTTGAGTGCCTCTGACCTCGTCCAAAATCTTGCGAGAATTTGGGAGGTATGCCTGGGTTACTGAACTAACGCTGACACCTGCGAATTTTCAAAAAATCCACGCGATTCAGTTCAAAAATTGAAATGGCCGCCACGGCCTCATTCGACGTCCATTTTTCAAGATCCACCTACCACGTCGAAGCCCTCTGAGTCTAGTTTTGGATGTTGCTGGCCTCGCGCTTAAACGCCTTCCCGTTAGGGAGATATGAGGACATTCGTGCGAAAGGGTCAGAACGGGACCAAGTTCTGGCCCGGATTGAAATGGGTGCCACGGCCTCAATTCAGGACCGTTTTGTGCCTGAAACCTGCCCCTTTAAGGGCCCGGGTGTCTAGTTTTGAGTGCCTCTGACCTCGTCCAAAATCTCGCGAGAATGCCGAACTGGCCGCGACGGCCTCATCCGACGTCCATTTTTCAATAACCGCCTACCACGTCGAAGCCCTCTGAGTCTAGTTTCGAATGCAGCTGGCCTTGCGATGAAACGCCTTCCGGTTAGGGAGATATGATGACATTCATACGAAAGGGTCAGAACGGGACCAAGTTCTGGCCCGGATTGAAATGGGCTCCACGGCCTCAATTCAGGTCCGTTTTGTGCCGACGACCTGCCCCTTTAAAGGCCCGGGTGTCTAGTTTTGAGTGCCTCTGACCTCATCCAAAATCTCGTGAGAATTTGGCAGATATGGCTGGATTTGTGAACTAACGCTAACACCTGCGAATTTTTCAAATATCCACGCGATTCTGCCTGAAAATTGAAATGGCCGCCACGGCCTCATCCGACGTCCATTTTTCAAGAACCGACTACCACATCGAAGCCCTCTGAGTCTAGTTTTGGATGCAACTGGTCCCGCGCTTAAACGCCTTCCCGTTAGGGAGATATGATGACATTCGTGCGAAAGGTCAGAACGGGACCAAGCTCTGGCCCGGATTGAAATGGGCGCCACGGCCTCAATTCAGCTCCGTTTTGTGTCGACGACCTCCCGCATTAAAGTTCTGGGTGTCTAGTTTTGAGTGCCTCTGACCTCGTTGAAAATCTCGCGCGAATCTGGGAGATATGGCTAGATTAGTGAACTAACGCTGACACTTGTGAATTTTTGAAAAATCCACGGGATTCTGCCGGAAAATTGAAATGGCCGCCACGGCCTCAACCGATGACCATTTTTCAAGAACCACCTACCACATCGAAGCACTCTGAGTCTAGTTTCGAATGCAGCTAGCCTCGCGCTGAAACACCTTCCGGTTAGGGAGATATGATGACATTCGTACGAAAGGGTCAGAAAGGGATCAAGTTCTGGCCCGGATTGAAATGGGCGCCACGGCCTCAATTCATGTCTGTTTTATGCCGCCGACCTGCCTCTTTAAAGGGCCAGGTGTCTAGTTTTGAGTGCCTCTGACTTCGTCCAAAATCTCGTGAGAATTTGGGAGATATGGCTGGACTAGTGAACCAACGCTGACACTTGCAAACTTTTGAAAAATCCACGCGATTCTAGCCGAAAAATGAACTAGCCGCCACGGCCTCAACCAACGTCCATTTTTCAAGAACCACCTACCACATCGATGCCCTCTGAGTCTAGTTTCGAATGCAGCTAGCCTCGCGCTGAAACGCCTTCCGGTTAGGGAGATATGATGACATTCGCCCGAAGGGTCAGAAAAGGACCAGGTTTTGGCCCGGATTGAAATGGGCGCCACAGCCTCAATTGACGTCCGTTTTGTGCCGACGACTTCCCGCGTTAAAGGTCCGGGTGTCTAGTTTTCAGTGCCTCTGACCTCGTCCAAAATCTCTCGCGAATTTGGGAGATATGGCAAGATTAGTGAACTAACACTGACACTTGCAAATTTTTGAAAAATCCAAGTGATTCTGCCCAAAAATTGAAATGGCCGCCACAGCCTCATCCGACGTCCATTTTTCAAGATCCACCTACCACGTCGAAGCCCTCTGAGTCTAGTTTCGAATACAGCTGGCCTCGCGATGAAATGCCTTCCGGTTAGGAAGATATGATGACATTCGTACGAAAGGGTCAGAACGGGATCAAGTTCTGGCAGGAATTGAAATGGCCGTCACAGCCTCAATTCACGTCCGTTTTGCGCCGACGACCTGTCGCTTTAAACGCCCGGGTGTCTAGTTTTGAGTGCCTCTGACCTTGTCCAAAATCTCGCGAGAATTCGGGAGATGTGGCAAGATTAGTGAACTAACACTGACACTTGCAAATTTTTGAAAAATCCACGTGACTCTGCCCGAAAATTGAAATGGCCGCCACGCCCTCATCCGACGTCCATTTTTCAAGAACCGCCTACCACGTCGAAGTCCTCTGAGTCTAGTTTCGGATGCAGCTAGCCTCACGCTGAAACGCCTTCCGGTTAGGGAGATATGATGACATTCACGCGAAAGGGTCAGAAAGGGACCAAGTTCTGGAAGGAATTGAAATGGCCGCAACGGCCTCAATTGACGTCCGTTTTGTGCCGACGACCTCCCGCGTTAAAGGTCCGGGTGTCTAGTTTTCAGTGCCTCTGACCTCGTCCAAAATCTCACGAGAATTTGGGAGATATGGCTGGATTAGTGAACTAACGCTAATACCTGTGAATTTTTTAAAAATCCACGTGATTCTGCCCGAAAATTGAAATGGCCTCCACGGCCTCATCCGACGTCCATATTTCAAAATCCGCCTACCACATCGAAGCCCTCTGAGTCTAGTTTCGAATACAGCTGGCCTCGCGATGAAACGCCTTCCGGTTAGGAGGATATGATGACATTCGTGCGAAAGGGTCAGAATGGGATCAAGTTCTGGCAGGAATTGAAATGGCCGCCACGGCCTCAATTCACGTCCGTTTTGTGCCGACGACCTGCCGCTTTAAAGGCCCGGGTGTCTAGTTTTGAGTGCCACTAACCTCGTCGAAAATCTCGCGATAATTTTGGAGATATGGCTGGATTAGTGAACTAATACTGACACCTCGAATTTTTGAAAAATCCACGTATTCTGGCCGAAAATTGAAATAGCCGCCACGGCCTCATCCGACGTCCATTTTTCAAGAACCGCCTACCACGTCGAAGCGCTCTGAGTCTAGTTTCGAATACAGCTAGCCTCGCGATGAAACACCTTTCGGTTAGGGAGATATGTTGACATTCGTGTGAAAGGGTCAGAAAGGGATCAAGTTCTGGCCCGGATTGAAATGGCCGCCACAGCCTCAATTCACGTCCGTTTTGTGCCGACGACCTGCCGCTTTAAAGGCCCAGGTGTCTAGTTTTGAGTGGCTCTGACCTCGTCCAAAATCTCACGAGAATTCAGGAGATATGGCAAGCTTAGTGAACTAATACTGACACTTGCAAATTTTTGAAAAATCCACGGGATTCTGGCCAAAAATTGAAATGGCCGCCACGGCCTCATCCGACGTCCATTTTTCAAGAACCGCCAACCACGTCGAAGCCCTCAGAGTCTAGTTTCGAATACAGCTGGCCTCGCATCGAAACGCTTTCCGGTTAGGGAGATATGATGACATTCGTGCGAAAGGGTCAGAATGGGACCAAGTTCTGGCCCGGTTTGAAATTGGCGCCACGGCCTCAATTCAGGTCCGTTTTGTGCCGACGACCTGCCGCTTTAAAGGCCCGGGTGTCTAGTTTTGAGTGCCTCTGACCTCGTCCAAAATCTTACGAGAATTTGGGAGGTATGCCTGGATTACTGAACTAACGCTGACACCTGCGAATTTTCAAAAAATCCACGCGATTCAGTTCAAAAATTGAAATGGCCGCCACGGCCTCATTCGACGTCCATTTTTCAAGATCCACCTACCACGTCGAAGCCCTCTGAGTCTAGTTTTGGATGTTGCTGGCCTCGCGCTTAAACGCCTTCCCGTTAGGGAGATATGAGGACATTCGTGCGAAAGGGTCAGAACGGGACCAAGTTCTGGCCCGGATTAAAATGGGTGCCACGGCCTCAATTCAAGTTCGTTTTATGCCGAAAACCTGCCCCTTTCAAGGCCCGGGTGTCTAGTTTTGAGAGCCTCTGACCTTGTCCAAAATCTCGCGCGAATTTGGGAGATATGGCTGGATTAGTGATCTAACGCTGACACCTGCGAATTTTTCAAAAATCCACGCCATTCTGCCAAAAAATTGAAATGGCCGCCACGACCTCATCCGACGTCCATTTTTTAGGAACCACCTACCACCTCGAAGCCCTCTAATTCTAGTTTCGAATGCCGTTGGCCTCGCGCTTAAACGCCTTCCGGTTAGGGAGATATGATGACATTCGTGCGAAATGGTTAGAACGGGATCAAGTTTTGGCCCAGATTGAAATGAGCGCCACGGCCTCAATTCAGGTCCGTTTTGTGGCGACGACCTGCCACTTTAAAGGTCCGGGTGTCTAGTTTTGAGAGCCTCTGACCTAGTCCAAAATCTCGCGCGAATTTGGAAGATATGGCAAGATTAGTGAACTAACATTGACACTTGGAAATTTTTGAAAAATCCACGCGACTCTCCCCGAAAATTGAAATGGCCGCCACGGCTTCATCCGACGTCCATTTTTCAAGAACCGCCTACCACGTCGAAGCTTTCTGAGTCTAGTTTCGAATACAGCTGGCCTCGCACTGAAATGCCTTCCGGTTAGGGAGATATGATGACATTCGTGTGAAAGGGTCAGAACTGGATCAAGTGAAGTCAGGAATTGAAATGGCCGCCACGGCCTCAATTCACGTTCATTTTGTGCCGACGACCTGCTTTTCAAAGGCCTGGGTGTCTAGCTTTTAGTGCCTCTGACCTCGTCCAAAATCTCGGGAGAATTTGGGAGATATGGCAAGATTAGTGAACTAACGCTGACACCTGCAAATTTTTTAAAAATCCAAGCTATTCTGCCCAAAAATTGAACTGGCTGCCACGACCTCATCCGACATCCATTTTTCATGAACTGCCAACCACCTCGAAGCCCTCTGAGTCTAGTTTCGAATGCAGCTGGCCTCACGCTGAAACGCCTTCTGGTTAGGGAGATATGATGACATTCGTGCGGAAGGGTCAAAATGGGACCAAGTTCGGGCCCAGATTGAAATGGGCGCCAGGGCCTCAATCCACGTCTGTTTTGTGGCGACGACCTGCCTTTTCAAAGGCCTGGGTGTCTAGTTTTGAGTGCCTCTGACCTCGTCCAAAATCTCGGGAGAATTTGGTAGATATGGCAAGATTAGTGAACTAACGTTGACACCTGCGAATTTTTGAAAAATCCACGCGATTCTGCCTAAAAATTGAAATGGCCGCCACGACCTCATCCGACGTCCACTTTTCAGGAACCGCCTACCACCTCGAAACCCTCTGAGTCTAGTTTTGAATGCAGCTGGCCTCGCACTGAAACCCCTACACTTAGGGAGATATGATAACATTCGTGCGAAAGGGTCATAAGGGGACCAAGTTCGGGCCCGGATTGAAATGGGCACCACGGCCTCAATTCAAGTCCGTTTTGTGGCGACGACCTGCCTTTTCAAGGGCCCGAAGTCTAGTTTTAAGTGCCTCTGACCTCGTCCAAAATATCGTGAGAATTTTGGAGATATGGAAAGATTAGTGAAATAACACTGACACCTGCGAATTTTTGAAAAATCTACGCGATTTTGTCCAAAAATTGAAATGGCCGCCACGACCTCATCCGACGTCCATTTTTCAGGAACCGCCTACCACCTCGAAGCCCTCTGAGTCTAGTTTTGAATGCAACTGGCCTCGCGCTGAAACACCTTCCGGTTAAGAAGATATGATGACATTCGTGCGAAAGGGTCAAAATGCGACCAAGGTTAGGCCCGACTTGAGATGGGCGCCAAGGCCTCAATCCACGTCCGTTTTGTGGCGACGACCTTCCTTTTCAAAGGCCTGGGTGTCTAGTTTTGAGTGCCTCTGACCTCGTCCAAAATCTCGTGAGAATTTGTGAGATATGGCAAGATTATTGAACTAACGCTGACACCTGCGAATTTTTGAAAAATCCACGCGATTCTGCCCGAAAATTGAAATGGCCGCCACGACCTCATCCGACGTCCATTTTTTATGAACCGCCTACCACCTCGAAGCCCTTGAGTCTAGTTTCGAATGTAGCTGGCCTCGCACTGAAACGCCTTCCGGTTAGGGAGATATGATGACATTCGTGCGAAAGGGTCAAAAAGGGACCAGGTTCGGGCCAGGATTGAAATGGGCACCAGGGCCTCAATTCACGTCTGTTTTATGGTGACGACCTGCCTTTTGAAAGGCCCGGGTGTCTAGCTTTGACTGCCTCTGACCTCGTCCAAAATCTCGGGAGAATTTTGGAGATATGGCAAGATTAGTGAACTAACGATGACACCAGTAAATTTTTGAAAAATGCACGTGATTCTGTCCGAAAATTGAAATGGCTGCCACGGCCTCATCCGATGTCCATTTTTCAAGAACCGCCTACCACGTCGAAGCCTCTGAGTCCAGTTTTGAATGCAGCTACCCTCGCGCTAAAATGCCTTCTGGTTATGGAGATATGATGACATTCATACGGAAGGGTCAGAAAGGGACCAAGTTCAGGCCCAGATTGAAATAGGCGCCAAGGCCTCAATTCACATGCGTTTTGTGCCGACGACCTGCCGTTTAAAAGGCCCGGGAGTTTAGTTCTGAGTGCCTCTGACCACGTCTAAAATCTCGCAAGAATTTCAGAGATATGGCTAGATTAGTGAACTAACGATGACACCTGCAAATTTTTGAAAAATGCACGTGATTCTGCTCGAAAATTGAAATGGCTGCCACGGCCTCATCCGACGTCCATTTTTCAAGAACCTCCTACCACGTCGAAGCCCTCTGAGTCTAGTGTCGATTGTAGCGAGCCTCGTGCTAAAATGACTTCCGGTTAGGGAGATATGATGACTTTCGTTCGGAATGGTCAGAACAGGACTAAGTTCAGGCCCGGATTGAAATAGGCGCCAAGGCCTCAATTCACGTGCGTTTTGTGCCGACGACCTGCAGTTTGAAAGGCTCGGGAGTCTAGTTCTGAGTGCCTCTGACCACGTCTAAAATCTTGCAAGAATTTTAGAGATATGGCTAGACTACTGAACTAACGATGTCACCTGCAAATTTTTGAAAAATGCACGTGATTCTGCCCGAAAATTGAAATGGCTGCCACGGCCTCATCCGACGTCCATTTTTCAAGAACCGCCTACCATGTCGAAGCCCTCTGAGTCTAGTGTCAATTGTAGTGAGCCTCGTGATAAAACTACTTTCGGTTAGGGAGATATGATGACATTAGTTCGGAATGGTCAGAACGAGACCAAGTTCAGGCCTGGATTGAAATAGGCATCAAGGTCTCAATTCACATGCATTTTGTGGTGACGACTTGCCGTTTCAAAGGCCCTGGAGTCTAGTTCTGAGTGCCTCTGACCCCGTCTAAAATATCACAAGAATCTCGGAGATATGGCTAGATTAGTGAACTAACGCTAACACCTGCGAATTTCTGAAAAATGCATATGATTCTGCCTGAAAATTGAAATGGCCGCCATGGCCTCATCCGACGTCCATTGTTCAAGAACCACCTACCACGTCAAAGCCCTCTGAGTCTTGTTTGAAATGCAGCTAGCCTTGCACTAAAACGCCTTTCGTTTATGGAAATATGATGACATTCGTGCGGAAGGGTCAGAACGGGACCAAGTTCAGGCCCGGATTGAAATAGGCGCCAAGGCCTCAATTCATGTGCATTTTGTGCAGACGACCTGCCATTTGAAAGGCCCGGGAGTCTAGTTCTGAGTGCCTCTGACCTCGTCTAAAACATCACAAGAATCTCTGAGATATGGCTAGATTAGTGAACTAACGCTAACACCTGCGAATTTTTGAAAAATGCACACGATTCTGCTTGAAAATTGAAATGGCCGACACGGCCTCATCCGACGTCTATTTTTCAAGAACTGCCTACCACGTCGAAGCCCTCTTAGTCTAGTTTTGATTGCAGCTAGCCTCACACTAAAACGCCTTCCAGTTAGGGAGATATGATGACATTCGTGTGGAAGGGTCAGAATGGGACCTAGTTGAGGACCGGATTGAAATAGGCGCCAAGGCATCAATTCACGTGCGTTTTGTGCCGACGACCTGCCGTTTGAAAGGCCTGGGAGTTTAGTTCTGAGTGCCTCTGACCTCGTCTAAAATCTCGCGAGCATTTCGGAGATATGGCTAGATTAGTGAACTAACGATGACACCTGCAAATTTTTGAAAAATGCACGTGATTCTGCCCGAAAATTGAAATGGCCGCCACAGCCTCATCCGACGTCCATTTTTCAAGAACCACCTACCACGTTGAAGCCTCTGAGTCCAGTTTCGAATGCAGCTAGCCTCGCGCTAAAATGCCTTATGGTTAGGGAGATATGATGACATTCATGCGAAAGGGTCAGAAAGGGACCAAGTTCAGGCCCGGATTGAAATAGGCGCCAAGGCCTCAAGTCACGTGCATTTTGTGCCGACGACCTGCCGTTTGAAAGGCCCGGGAGTCTAGTTCTGAGTGCCTCTGACCACGTCTAAAATCTCGCAAGAATTTCAGAGATATGGCTAGATTAGTGAACTAACGATGACACCTGTAAATTTTTGAAAAATGCACGCGATTCTGCCCGAAAATTGAAATGGCCGCCACGGCCTCATCCGACGTCCATTTTTCAAGAACCGCCTACCACGTCGAAGCCCTCTAAGTCCAATTTCGAATGCAGCTAGCCTCCCGCTAAAACGCCTTCCAGTTAGGGAGATATGATGACATTCATGCGGAAGGGTCAGAAAGGGACCAAGTTCAGGCCCGGATTAAAATAGGCGCCAAGGCCTCAATTCACGTGCGTTTTGTGCCGACGACCTGTCGTTTGAAAGGCCCGGGAGTCTAGTTCTGAGTGCCTCTGACCTCGTCTAAAATATCACAAGAATCTAGGAGATATGGCTAGATTAGTGAACTAACGCTAACACTTGCGAATTTCTGAAAAATACATATGATTCTGCCCGAAAATTGAAATGGCCGCCACAGCCTCATCTGACGTCCATTGTTCAAGAACCACCTACCACGTCAAAGCCCTCTGAGTCTTGTTTGAAATGCAGCTAGCCTCGCGCTAAAACGCCTTCCGGTTACGGAGATATGATGACATTCGTGCGGAAGGGTCAGAACGGGACCAAGTTCAGGCCCGGATTGAAATAGGCGCCAAGGCCTTAATTCATGTGCATTTTTTGCAGACGACCTGCCGTTTGAAAGGCCCGGGAGTCTAGTTCTGAGTGCCTCTGACCTCATCTAAAATATCACAAGAATCTCGGAGATATGGCTAGATTAGTTAACTAATGCTAACAACTGCGAATTTTTGAAAAATGCTCGCGATTCTATCTGAAAATTGAAATGGCCGCCACGGCCTCATCCGACGTCCATTTTTCAAGAACCGCCTACGACGTCGAAGCCCTCTAAGTCTAGTTTTGAATGCAGCTAGCCTCGCGCTAAAACACCTTCCAGTTAGGGAGATATGATGACAATCGTGGGCAAGGGTCATAACGAGGCCAAGTTCTGGCCCGGATTAAAATTTGCGCCAAGGCCTCAATTCACGTGCCTTGTGTGCCGACGACCTGTCGTTTCAAAGGCCCTGTAGTCTAGTTCTGAGTGCCTCTGACTTCTTCTAAAATGTCACAAGAATCTCTGAGATATGGCTAGATTAGTGAACTAATGCTACCACCTGCGAATTTTTGAAAAATGTACGCGATTCTGGTTGAAAATTGAAATAGCCGCCACGGCCTCATCCAACGTCCATATTTCAAGAACCGCCTACCACGTCGAAGCCCTCTTAGTCTAGTTTCGAATGCAGCTAGCCTCGCGCTAAAACGCCTTCCAGTTAGGGAGATATGATGACATTCGTGTGGAAGGGTCAGAATGGGACCTAGTTGAGTCCCGGATTGAAATAGGCGCCAAGGCATCAATTCACGTGCGTTTTGTGCCGACGACCTGCCGTTTGAAATACCTGGGAGTTTAGTTCTGAGTGCCTCTAACCTCGTCTAAAATCTCGCGAGCATTTTGGAGATATGGCTAGATTAGTGAACTAACGATGAAACCTGCAAATTTTTGAAAAATGTACGCGATTCTGCCCGAAAATTGAAATGGCCGCCACGGCCTCATCCGACGTCCATTTTTCAAGAACCGCCTACCACGTCGAAGCCCTCTGAGTCCAATTTCGAATGCAGCTAGCCTCCCGCTAAAATGGCTTCCAGTTAGGGAGATATGATGACATTCATGCGAAAGGGTCAGAAAGGGATCAAGTTCAGGCCCGGATTGAAATAGGCGCCAAGGCCTCAATTCACGTGCGTTTTATGCCGACGACCTGTCGTTTGAAAGGCCCGGGAGTCTAGTTCTGAGTGCCTCTGACCTCGTCTAAAATATCACAAGAATCTCGGAGATATGGCTAGATTAGTGAACTAACACTGACACCTGCGAATTTTTGAAAAATGCACGTGATTCTGTCCAAAAATTGAAATGGCCGCCACGGCCTCACCTGACGTCCATTTTTCAAGAACCACCTACCACGTCAAAAGCCCTCTGAGTCTTGTTTGAAATGCAACTAGCCTCGCGCTAAAACGCCTTCCGGTTAGGGAGATATTATGACATTCGTGCGGAAGGGTCTGAACGGGACCAAGTTCAGGCCCAGATTGAAATAGGCGCCAAGGCCTCAATTCACGTGCGTTTTGTGCCGACGACCTGCCGTCTGAAAGGCCGAGCAGTCTAGTTCTGAGTGCCTCTGACCTCGTCTAAGATATCGCAAGAATTTTGGAGATATGGCTAGATTTGTGAACTAACGCTAACACCTGTGAATTTTTGAAAAATGCACGCGATTCTATCCGAAAATTGAAATGGCCACCACGGCCTCATCCGACGTCCATTTTTCAAGAACCACCTACTATGTCAAAGCCCCCTGAGTCTTGTTTGAAATGCAGCTAGCCTCGCACAAAAACGCCTTCCGGTTAGGGAGATATGATGACAATCGTGCAGAAGGGTCAGAACGGGACCAAGTTCAG
Organism: Senna siamea; assembly: GCA_031216115.1. Taxonomy (NCBI): domain Eukaryota; kingdom Viridiplantae; phylum Streptophyta; class Magnoliopsida; order Fabales; family Fabaceae; genus Senna; species Senna siamea. The sequence continues at coordinate 33,083,465 of CM062367.1, read as the reverse complement.
GCCCGAATTGAAATGGGCGCCAAGGCCTCAATTCACATCTGTTTTGTGCCGACGACCTGCCATTTGAAAGGCCCAGGAGTCTAGTTCTGAGTGCCTCTGACATCGTCCAAAATCTCGAGAGAATTTCGGAGATATGGCTAGATTAGTGAACTAACTCTGACACCACAAATTTTTGAAAAATGCACATGATTCTGGCCGAAAATTGAAATGGCCACCACAGCCTCATCCGACGTCCATTTTTCAAGAACTGCCTACCACGTTAAAGCCCTCTGAGTCTAGTTTCGAATGCAGCTAGCCTCGCATTCAAACTCGCTTCGGTTCAGGAGATATGATGACAATCGTGTTGAAGGGTCAGAACGGTACCAAGTTCAGGTTCGGATTGAAATAGGCGCCAAGGCCTCAATTCATGTGCGTTTTATGCCGACGACCTGCCGTTTGAAAGGCCCGAGAGTCTAGTTCTGAGTGCCTCTGACCTCGTCTAAATTCTCATGAGAATTTTGGAGATATGGCTAGATTAGTGAACTAACGCTGACACTTGTGAATTTTTGAAACATGCACGTGATTCTGTCCAAAAATTGACATGGCCACCACGGCCTCATCCGACGTCCACTTTTCAAGAACCGCCTACTACGTCGAAGCCCTCTGAGTCTAGTTTCAAATGCAGCTAGCCTTGGGATAAAACAGTTTCCGGTTAGGGAGATATGATGAAAATCGTGCGGAAGGGTTAGAACGGGACGAAGTTTAGGCCCAGATTGAAATGGGCGCCAAGGCCTAATTTCATGTCTGTTTTCTGCCGACGACCTGCCGTTTGAAAGGCCCAGGAGTCTAGTTCTGAGTGCCTCTGACCTCGTCTAAAATCTCACAAGAATTTCAGAGATATGGCTAGATTAGTGAACTAACTCTGACACCTGTAAATTTTTGAAACATGCACGCGATTCTGCCCAAAAATTGAAATGGCCACCACAGCCTCATCTGACGTCCATTTTTCAAGAAATACATACCACGTCGAAGCCCTCTGAGTCTAGTTTTGAATGCAGCTAGCCTCGCGCTAAAAAACCTTCCGGTTAGGGAGATATGATGACAATCGTGCAGAAGGGTCAGAACGGGACCAAGTTCAGGACCGGATTGAAATAGGCACCAAGGCCTCAATTCACGTCCATTTTGTGTCGACGACCTGCCGTTTGAAAGGCCCGGGAGTCTAGTTCTCAGTGCCTCTGACCTCGTCAAAAATCTCAAGAGAATTTCGAAGGTATGGCTAGATTAGTGAACTAATGCTGACACCTGCAAATTTTTGAAACATGCACGTGATTCTGCCCAAAAATTGAAATGGCCGCCACGGCACCATCCGACGTCCATTTTTCAAGAACCGCCTACCACGTCGAAGCCCTCTGAGTCTAGTTTCAAAAGCAGCTAGCGTCGTGCTAAAACGGCTTCCAGTTAGGGAGATATGATGACAATAGTTCAAAAGGGTCTGAACGCGACCAAGTTCTGGCCCGGATTGAAATAGGCGCCAAGGCCTCAATTGACGTGCGTTTTGTACCAAACACCTGCCGTTTGAAAGGCCCGGGAGTCTAGTTTTGAGTGCCTCTGACCTCATCTAAAATCTCGTGAAAATTTTAGAGATATGGCAAGATTAGTGAACTAACGCTGACACCTGCGAATTTTTGAAACATGCACGCGATTCTGCCTGAAAATTGAAATGGCCGCCACGACCTTATATGACGTCCATTTTTCAAGAACCGCCTACCACGTCGATGACCTCTGAGTCTAGTTTCGAATGCAGCTAGCCTCGGGATAAAACGGCTTCCGGTTAGGGAGATATGATGACAATCGTTCGGAAGGGTCAGAACGGGACCAAGTTTAGGCCTGGATTGAAATGGGCGCCAAGGCCTCAATTCACGTCTGTTTTATGCCGACGACCTGCCGTTTGAAAGGCCCAAGAGTCTAGTTCTGAGTGCCTCTGACCTCGTCTAAAATCTCGTGAGAATTTCGGAGATATGGCTAGATTAGTGAACTAACTCTGACACCTGAAAATTTTTGAAACATGCACGCGATTCTGCCCAAAAATTGAAATGGCCGCCACAGCCTCATCCGACGTCCATTTTTCAAGAACCACCTACCATGTCAAAGCCCTCTGAGTCTTGTTTCAAATGCAGCTAGCCTCGCGCTAAAACGACTTTCGGTTAGGGAGATATGATGAAAATCATGCGGAAGGGTCAGAACGGGACCAAGTTCAGGCTCATATTGAAATAGGCGCCAAGGCCTCAATTCACGTGTGTTTTCTGCCGACGACCTGCCGTCTGAAAGGCCCGGGAGTCTAGTTCTCATTGCCTCTGACCTCGTCCAAAATCTCGTGAGAATTTTTGAAAAATACACGCAATTCTATGCAAAAATTGAAATAGCCGCCACAGCCTTATCCGATGTCCATTTTTCAAGAACCACCTACCACGTCAAATCCCTCTGAGTCTTGTTTCAAATGCAGCTAGCCTCGCGCTAAAATGACTTTTGGTTAGGGAGATATGATGAAAATCGTGTGGAAGGATAAGAACGGGACCAAGTTCAGGCTCAGATTGAAATAGGCGCCAAGGCCTCAATTCACATCCGTTTTTTGCCGATGAGCTACCGTTTGAAAGGTCCAGGAGTCTAGTTTTGAGTGCATCTGACCTCATCCAAATTCTTTTGAGAATTTGGGAGATATGGCTAGATTAGTGAACTAACACTGACATCTACAAATTTTTTAAAAATACACGCGATTCTGCTCGAAAATTGAAATGGCCGCCGCGGCCTCATCTGACGTCCATTTTTCAAGAACCGCGTACCACGTCGAAGCCCTCTGAGTCTAGTTTCGAATGCAGCTAGCCTCATGCTAAACACCTTCCAATTATTGACATACGATAACATCCGTGCGAAAGGGTCAAAACAGGACAAAGTTCAGGCCCCAATTGAAATGGGCGCCAAGGCCTCAATTCACGTCCGTTTTTTGTCAATGACCTGCCGTTTGAAAGGTCCGGGAGTCTAGTTTTGAGTGCCTTTGACCTTGTCCAAAATATCGTGAGAATTTTGGAGATATGGCTAGATTAGTGAACTAACGCTGAAACTTCGGAATTTTTGAAAAATCCACATGATTCTGCCTAAAAAATGAAATGGTCGCCACGGCCTCATCCGGCTTTTTTTTTTCAAGAACCGCATCCCACGTCGAAGCCCTATGAGTCTAGTTTCGAATGTATCTGGCACCTCTTGAATACGACTTCTGGTTAGGGAGATAGGAGGAAATTCGTTCAGAAGGGTCAAAATAGGATCAAGTTTAGGCCCGAATTGAAATAGGCGCCAAGGCCTCAATTCACGTCCGTTTTGCACCCACGACTTACCGTTTTGAAGGCCCGAGAGTCTAGTTTTTGTGTGACCCTGATCTCTTTGAAAATCTCATGAGGTTTTGGAGGATATGCCCAGATGAGTTAACTAATGCTGACACCGGTGAATGTTTGAAAAATCCACGCGATTCTGCCTTAAAATTGAAATGGTCGCCACGGCCTCAACCGGCTTCTGTTTTTCATAAACCACATCCCTCGTCAAAACCTTATCAGTCTAGTTTCGAATGCTTCTGGCACCGCTTGAATACGACTTCCAGATAGGGAGATAGGAGGAAATTCCTTCAGTAGGGTCGAAATGGGACCAAGTTTATGCCTGAATTGAAATGGGCGCCAAGGCCTCAATTCACGTCTGTTTTGCTCCCACGACTTGTCTTTTTGAAGGCCCAGGAGTCTAGTTTTCGTGTACCCCTAATCTCTTTGAAAATCTCATGAGGTTTTGGAGGATATGCCCAGATGAGTTAACTAATGCTGACACCAGCGAATGTTTGAAAAATCCACGCGATTCTGCCTTAAAATTGAAATGGTTGCCACGGCCTCAACCGGCTTTTGTTTTTCATAAACCACATCCCATGTCAAAGCCTTATCAGTCTAGTTTCGAATGCTTCTGGCACCGCTTGAATATGACTTCCAGATAGGGAGATAGGAGGAAATTCCTTCAGTAGGGTCGAAATGGGACCAAGTTCATGCCTGAATTGATATGGGCGCCAAGGCCTCAATTCACGTCTGTTTTGCTCCCACGACCTGTCTTTTTGAAGGCCCGGGAGTCTAGTTTTCGTGTACCCCTGATCTCGGTGAAAATCTCACGAGTTTTTAGAAGATATGTCCAGATAAGTGAACTAATGTTAACACCTGTGAATTTTTAAAAAATCCACGCGATTCTGCCTGAAAATTGAAATGGTCGCCACGACCTCATCCGGCTTCCGTTTTTCAAGAATCGCATCCCATGTCGAAGCCTTATGAGTCTAGTTTTGAATGCATCTAGCACCGCTTGAATACGACTTTCGGATAGGGAGATAGGAGGAAGTTCGTTCATAAGGGTCAAAACGGGACCAAGTTCAGGCTCGAATTGAAATTGGCGCCAAGGCCTCAATTCACGTTCGTTTTACGCCCACGACTTGCCGTTTTGAAGGCCCAGGAGTCTAATTTCGTGTGCCCTTGATCTTGGGGAAAATATTGTGAGCTTTTGGACGATATACCCAGATGAGTGAAGTAATGCTGACACTAGCAAATTTTTGAAAAATCCACGCGATTCTGCCTTAAAATTGAAATAGTCGCAACGGCCTCATTCGGCTTCTGTTTTTTAAAAACCGCATCCCATGTCGAAACCCTGTGAGTCTAGTTTTGAATGCTTCTAGCACCACTTGAATACGACTTTTGGATAGGGAGATAGGAGGAAATTCGTTCAGAAGGGTTGAAATAGGACCATGTTTAGGCCCGAATTGAAATGGGCGCCAAGGCCTCAATTCACGTCCATTTTGCGCTCACAACCTGCCGTTTTGAAAGCCCGGGAGTCTAGTTTTTGTATGCCCCTGATCTCGTCAAAAATATGGTGAGGTTTTGGAAGATATGCCCAGATGAGTGAACTAACGCTGACACCTGCGAATTTTTAAAAAATCCACGTGATTCTACCCAAAAATTGAAATGGTCGCCACAGCCTCATCCGGCTTCTGTTTTTTAAAGACCGGATCCTATGTCAAAGCCCTGTGAGTATAGTTTGAAATGCTTCTAGCCCCGCTTTAATACGGCTTTTGGATAGGGAGATAGGAGGAAATTCGTTCAAAAAGGTCGAAACGGGACCAAGTTCAGGGTCGAATTGAAATGGGCGCCAAAGCCTCAATTCATGTCCGTTTTGCGCCCACGACCTGCCGTTTTGAAGGTCCGGGAGTCTAATTTTCGTGTGCCCCAAATCTCATAGAAAATCTCATGAGGTTTTGGAAGATATGCCCAGATGAGTGAACTAACGTTGACACCTGTGAATTTTTTAAAAATCCACGCGATTCTGCCTGAAAATTGAAATGGTCGCCACGGCCTCATCCGACTTCCGTTTTTCAAGAACCACTTCCCAAATCGAAGCCCTATGAGTCTAGTATCGAATGATTCTAGCCCCGCTTTAATATGACTTTCGGATAGGGAGATAGGAGGAAATTCGTTCAGAAGGGTCGAAATGGGACCAAGTTCAGGCCTGAATTGAAATGGGAGCTAAGGCCTCAATTCACGTCCGTTTTGCGCCCACAACCTGCCATTTTGAAGGCCCGGGAGTCTAGTTTTCGTGTGCCCCTAATCTCATCAAAAATATCACAAGGTTTTAGAGGATATGCCCAGATGAGTGAACTAACACTGAGACCTACGAATTTTTGAAAAATCCACGCGATTCTATTCGAAAATTCAAATGGTCGCCACAGCCTTATCTGGCTTCTATTTTTCATAAACCACATCCCACGTTGAAGCCCTATGAGTCTAGTTTCGAATGCTTCAGGCCCTACTTGAATATGACTTCCGGATAGGGACATAAGAGGAAATTCGTACAGAATGGTTGAAACTAGACCAAGTTCAGGCCCGAATTGAAATGGGTGCCAAGGCCTTAATTCACATCCGTTTTGCGCCCACGACCTGCCGTTTTGAAGGCCCAGGAGTCTAGTTTCATGTGCCCCTAATCTCGTCAAAAATCTCACAAGGTTTTGGAGGATATTCCCAGATGAGTGAACTAACGCTGAGACCTGCGAATTTTTAAACAATTCATGTGATTCTGCCCGAAAATTGAAATGGTCTCCACGACCTTATCCGGCTTCTATTTTTCATAAACCGCATCCCACGTCGATGCCCTATGAGTCTAGCTTCGAATGCTTCAGGCCCTGCTTTAATACGACTGTCGGATAAGGAGATAGGAGGAAATTCGTTCAGAAGGGTCGAAACGGGACCAAGTTCTAGCCCGAATTGAAATGGGCACCAAGGCCTCAATTAACATCCGTTTGGCGCCCATGACCTGCCATTTTGAAGGCTCAGGAGTCTAGTTTCGTGTTCCCCTAATCTCATCAAATATCTCATGAGATTTTAGAAGATATACCTAGATGAGTGAACTAACGCTGACAACCACAAATTTTTGAAAAATCCATGCGATTCTGCCCGAAAATTGAGATGGTCGCCATGGCCTCATCAGACTTCCTTTTATCAAGAATAGCATACCATGTCGAAGCCTCGTGAGTCTAGGTTCAAATACATCTAGCCCCACTTTAATATGACTTTCACATAGGGAGATAGGAGGAAATTCATTCAGAAGGATCAAAATGGGACTAAGTTCAGGCCCGAATTGAAATGGGCACCATGGCCTCAATTCACGTCCGTTTGGCACCCATAACCTGCCGTTTTGAAGGCTCAGGAGTCTAATTTTGTGTGCCTCTGATCTCGTCAAAAATCTCAAGACATTTTGGATGATATTCCCATATGATTGAACTAACGCTGACACCTGCGAATTTTTGAAAGATCCACGCGATTCTGACCAAAAATTGAAATGGTCGCCACATCCTCATCCAGCATCCATTTTTTAAGAACAGCATACCACGTCGAAGCCTCGTGAGTCTAGTTTTGAATGCATCTAGCCTCACTTTAATACAACTTCTAGATAGGGAGATAGAAGGAAATTCGTTCAGAAGGGTCGAAACAAGAGCAAGTTCACGCCCGAATTAAAATAGGCACCAAGGCCTCAATTCACATCCTTTTAGTGCCCATGACCTGCCATTTTAAAGGCTCGGGAGTTAAGTTTCGTGTGCCCTTATGAGTCTAGTATCGAATGCTTCTAGCCCCGCTTTAATACGACTTCCGGATAGGGAGATAGGAGGAAATTCGTTCAGAAGGGTAGAAACGGGACCAAGTTCACACCCAAATTGAAATGGGCTCCAAGGCTTCAATTCACATCCGTTTGGTGCCCAGGATTCTAGTTTTGTATGCCCCTAATCTCGTTGAAGATCTCATGATATTTTGGAAGATATGCCCAGATGAGTGAACTAACACTGACAACTGCAAATTTTTGAAAAATCCACGCAATTCTGCCCGAAAATTGAAATGGTCGCCATGGCCTCATCAGACTTCCATTTATCAAGAATAGCATACCACGTTGAAGCCTCATGATTCTAGGTTTGAATGCATCTGTCCCTGCTTTAATACGACTTCCGGATAGGGAGATAGGAGGAAATTCGTTCAAAAGGGTCGAAACGAGACCAAGTTCAAGCCCGAATTGAAATAGGCACCAAGGCCTCAATTCACATCCGTTTGGCGCCCATGACCTGTAGTTTTGAAGGCTCAGGAGTCTAGTTTCGTGTGCCCCTGATCTCATCAAATATCTCATGAGATTTTGGAAGATATACTTAGATGAGTGAACTAACGCTGACAATCGCGAATTTTTGAAAAATCCATGCAATTCTACCCAAAAATTGAGATGGTCGCCATGGCCTCATCAGACTTCCGTTTATCAGGAATAGCATACCGTGTCGAAGCCTCGTGAGTCTAGGTTTGAATGCATCTAGCCCCGCTTTAATATGACTTCTGGATAGGGAGATAGGAGGAAATTCGTTCAGAAGGGTCGAAACGGGACCAAGTTCAGGCCCGAATTGAAATGGGCACCAAAGCCTCAATTCACGTCCGTTTGTCACCCATAACCTGCCGATTTGAAGGCTCTGGAGTCTAGTTTCGTGTGCCTCTAATCTCGTCAAACATCTCAAGACATTTTGGATGATATTCCCAGATGAGTGAACTAACGCTGACACCTGTGAATTTTTGAAAAATCCACGCGATTCTGCCCGAAAATTGAAATGGTCGCCACGGCCTTATCCAGCTTCCATTTTTCAAGAACAGCATACCACGTCGAAGCCTCGTGAGTCTAGTTTTGAATGCATCTAACCTCACTTTAATACGACTTCCAGATAGGGAGATAGGAGGAAATTCGTTCAGAAGGGTAGAAACAGGACTAACTTCAGACCCAAATTGAAATGGGCTCTAAGGCTTCAATTCATATCCATTTGGTACCCAGGAATCTAGTTTTGTGTGCCCCTAATCTCATCAAAGATCTCATGATATTTTGGAAGATATGCCCAGATGAATGAACTAACACTAACAACTTTGAATTTTTGAAAAATCCACGCGATTCTGCCCGAAAATTGAAATGGTCGCCATGGCCTCATCAGACTTCCATTTATCAAGAATAGCATACCACGTTGAAGCCTCGTGATTCTAGGTTTGAATGCATCTGTCCCCGCTTTAATACGACTTCTGGATAGGGAGATAGGAGGAAATTCGTTCAAAAGGGTCGAAACGGGACCAAGTTCAAGCCCGAATTGAAATGGGTGCCAAGGCCTAAATTCACGTCCGTTTGGCACCCATGACCTGCCGTTTTGAAGACTCAGGAGTCTAGTTTCGTGTGCCTCGAATCTGGTCAAAAATCTCATGAGATTTTGGAAGATATGCCCAGATGAGTGAACTAATGCTGAGACTTGCGAATTTTTGAAAAATCCACGCGATTCTGCCCAAAAATTGAAATGATCGCCACGGCCTCATCCAGCTTCCGTTTTTCAAGAACAGCATCCCACGTCGAAGCCTCGTGAGTCTAGTTTCGAATGCATCTGACCCCGCTTTAATACGACTTCCAGATGGGGAGATAAGAGGAATTTCGTTCAGAAGGGTCAAAATGGGACCAACTTCAGGCCCAAATTGAATTGGGCACCAAGGCCTCAATTCACATCCATTTGGTGCCCACGACCTGCCGTTTTGAAGGTACAGGAGTCTAGTTTCGTGTGCCCCTAATCTCATCAAAGATCTCATGAGATTTTGGATGATATACTCAAATGAGTGAACTAACGTTGATAACTGTGAATTTTTAAAAAATCCACACGATTTTGCCTGAAAATTGAAATGGTCGCCATGGCCTCATCAGACTTCTACATATCAAGAATAGCATACCGCGTCAAAGCCTCATCAATCTAGGTTCGAATTCATTTAGCCCCGCTTTAATACGACTTCTGAATAAGGAGATAGGAGGGAATTCGTTTAGAATGGTCGAAACGGGACCAAGTTCAAACCCGAATTGAAATGGGCTCCAAGGCCTCAATTCACGTCCATTTGGCACCCATGAACTGCCGTTTTGAAGGCTCAGGAGTCTAGTTTTGTGTGCCTCTGATCTCATTTAAAATCTCTTGAGATTTTAGACAATATGCCTAGATAAGTGAACTAACGCTGACACCTACGAATTTTTGAAAAATTCACGCGATTATGCCCAAAAATTGAAATGGTCGCCACGGCCTCATCCAGCTTCTGTTTTTCAAGAACAGCATACCACGTCGAAGCCTCGTGAGTCTAGTTTCAAATGCATCTAGCCTCGCTTTAATACGACTTCCAGATAGGGTGATAGGAGGAAATTCATTCATAAGTTTCGACACGAGAGCAAGTTCACGCCCGTATTGAAATGGGCACCAAGGCCTCAATTCACATCCTTTTAGCGCCCATGACCTGCCGCTTCAAAGGCTCGGGAGTCAAGTTTCGTGTACCCCTGATCTCATCAAATATCTCATGAGATTTTGGAAGATATACTTAGATGAGTGAACTAACGCTAACAATTGCAAATTTTTGAAAAATCCATGCGAATCTGCCCAAAAATTGAAATTGTCGCAACGGCCTCATCAGACCTCTGTTTATCAACAACTGGATCCCACGTCGAAGCCTTATGAGTCTAGTTTCGTATGCATCTGGCCCTACTTTAATACGACTTTCAGATAGGGAGATAGGAGGAAATTCGTTCAGAAGGGTCGAAACGGGACCAACTACAGGCCCGAATTGAAATAGGAACCAAGGCCTCAATTCACGTCCGTTTGGCGCACATGACCTGCAGTTTTGAAGGCTTGGGTGTATAGTTTCGTGTGCCCTTGATCTCATTAAAGATCTCGTGAGATTTTGGAAGATATACCCAGATGAGTGAACTAATGCTGACACCTATGAATTTTTAAAAAATCCACGTGATTCTGCCCAAAAATTGAAATGGTCGCCACGGCCTCATCAGACTTCTGTTTATCAAGAACCGCATCCCACGTCGAAGCCTTGTGAGTCTAGTTTTGTAAGCATCTGGCCCTACTTTAATACGACTTTCAGATAGGGAGATAGGAGGAAATTCGTTCAAAAGGGTCGAAATATGACCAATTTCAGGCCCGAATTGAAATGGGCACCAAGGCCTCAATTCACATCTGTTTGGGGCCCATGACCTGCCGTTTTGAAGGTTCAGGAGTCTAGTTTCGTGTGCCCCTGATCTCATCAAATATCTCATGAGATTTTGGAAGATATACTCATATGAGTGAACTAACACTGACAACTGCGAATTTTTGAAAAATCCACGCGATTTTGCCTAAAAATTGAAATGGTCGCCACGGCGTCATCAGACTTTTATTTATCAAGAACTGCATACCACATCGAAGCCTCTTGAGTCTAGGTTTGAATGCATCTGGCCTTGCTTTAATACGACTTTTGGATAGGGAGATAGGAGGAAATTCGTTCAAAAGGGTCGAAACGGGACCAAGTTCAGGCTCGAATTGAAATGGGCACCAAGGCCTCAATTCACGTCCGTTTAGCGCCCATGACCTGCCATTTTGAAGGCTCAGATGTCTAGTTTCGTGTGCCCATAATCTTGTCAAAAATATCATGAGATTTTGGAAGATATGCCCAGATGAGTGAACTAACACTGACACCTGCGAATTTTTGAAAAATCCACGCGATTATGCCTGAAAATTGAAATGGTCGCCATGGTCTCATCAGACTTCCGTTTATCACAAACCGCATCCCACATCGAAGCTTCGTGAATCTAGTTTCTAATGCATCTGGCCCAGCTTTAATACGACTTTCGGATAGGGGGATAGGAGGAAATTCGTTCGGAAGGGTCGAAACGGGACTAAGTTCACGCTTGAATTGAAATGGGCGCCAAGGCCTCAGTTGACATCCGTTTTGCTCCCACGACCTGCTATTTTCAAGGCCCGGCAGTTTAGTTTCATGTCCCCCTAATCTCGTCAAAAATCTCACGAGATTTTGGAAGATATGCCTAGGTGAGTGAACTAACACTGACACTTGCGAATTTTTGAAAAATCCATGCTATTCTTCCAGAAAATTGAAATAGTCGCCACGGCCTTATCAAACGTCTGTTTTTCAAGAACCACATACCACGTCGAAGCCCTGTGAGTCTAGTTTCGAAAGCATCCAGCCCCTCTTTAACACAACTTTCAGTTAGATAGGTAGGAGGAAATTCGTTCAGAAGGATCGAAACGGGACCAAGTTCAGGCCCGAATTGAAATAGGAGCCAAGGCCTCAATTCACGTCCGTTTTGTCCCGAAGACCTGCCGTTTTGAAGGCCCGGGAGTCTATTTTCATGTGCCCTTAATCTCATCCAATATCTCACGAGATTTTGGAGGTTATGCCCACATGAGTTAACTAACATTGACACTTGTCAATTTTGGAAAAATCCACTCGATTCTGCCCAAAAATTGAAGTTGTAGCCAAGGCCTCATCAGAATTTTGTTTTTCAAGAACCATATACCACGTCTAAGCCCTATGAGTCTAGTTTTGAATGCATCTAGCCCTGCTTTAATACAACTTTCGGATAGGGAGATAGGATGAAATTCGTTCAGAAGGGTCCAAACGGGACCAAGTTTAGGCCCGAATTGAAATGGGCTCCAAGGCCTCAATTCATATCCATTTAGCGCCCATGACCTGCCTTTTTGAAGGCTCAGGAGTCTAGTTTCGTGTGCCCCTGATCTCATCCAAAATCTCATGATATTTTAGAAGATATGCCAAGATGAGTGAACTAACGCTGACACCTGCGAATTTTTGAAAAATCCACGCGATTCTGCCCGAAAACTGAAATTATCACCACGGCCTCATCCGACTCCCGTTTTTCAAAAACTGAATACCATGTCAAAACCATGTGAGTCTAGTTTTGAATGCATCTAGCCCCGCTTTAATTCAACTTCCTGCTAGGGAGATAGGAGGAAATTCATTCAAAAAGGTCAAAACGGGACCAAGTTCGGACCCGAATTGAAATGGGCGCCAAGGCCTCAATTCACGTTCGTTTTGTGCCTATGACCTGCTGTTTTGAAGGCCCGGGAGTCTAGTTTCATGTGCCCCTGATCTCGTCAAAAATCTCACGAGATTTTGGAAGATATGCCTAGATGAGTGAACTAACACTGACACTTGCGAATTTTTGAAAAATCTATGCTATTCTGCCCGAAAATTGAAATGGTCGCCACGGCCTTATCAGACTTCTATTTTTCAAGAACCACATACCACGTCGAAGCTCTGGGAGTCTAGTTTCGAATGCATCCAGCTCCGTTTTAAAAAAACTTTCGGTTTGATAGGTAGGAGGAAATTTGTTCAGAAGGGTCAAAACAGGACTAAGTTCAGGCCCAAATTGAAATGGGTGCCAAGGCCTCAATTCACATCCGTTTTGGCCCACGACCTACTGTTTTGAAGTCCCGGCAGTCTAGTTTCATGTGCCCCTGATCTTGTCGAAGATCTCGTGAGATTTTGGAAGATATGCCCAGATGAGTGAACTAATGCTGATACCTTCGAATTTTTGAAAAATCCACGCGATTCTATCCGAAAATTAAAATGGTCGCCACAGCCTCATCCGACTTTCATTTTTCAAGAACCACATACCATGTCGAAGCCCTATGAGTCTAGTTTTGAATGCATCTAGCCCTGCTTTAATACGATTTTCGACTAGGGAGATAGGAGGAAATTCGTTCAGAAGGGTCGAAACTGGATTGAGTTCAGGCCCGAATTGAAATGGGTGCCAAGGCCTCAATTCACGTCAGTTTTGCAGCCACAACCTACCGTTTTGAAGGCCCAGGAGTCTAGTTTTTTGTGCCCTTGATCTCATCCAAAATCTCACAATATTTTGGATGATATGTCCAGATGAGTGAACTAACATTGACACCTATAAATTTTTGAAAAATCCACACGATTCTGCCCGAAAATTGAAATGGCCGTTACCGCCTCATCTGACTTTCGTTTTTCATGAACCGCATACCATAGTGATGCCCTGTGACTCTAGTTTTGAATGCATCTGGCCCTGCTTTAAAATGACTTTCAGTTCGATAGGTAGGAGGAAATTCGTTTAGAAGGGTCGAAACGAGACCAAGTTCAAGACTGAATTGAAATGGACGCCAAGGCCTCAATTCACGTCCGCTTTGCACCCACGACTTGCCATTTTAAAGGCCCAAGAGTCTAGTTTTGTGTCCTCTGATCTTGTCAAAAATCTCGTGAGATTTTGGAAGATATGCCCAGATGAGTGAGCTAACGCTGACACCTGCGAATTTTTGAAAAATCCACGCAATTCTGCCCGAAAATTGAAATGGTTGCCACAGCCTCATCCGACTTCCATTTTTCAAGAACCACATACCGCGTCGAGGCCCTGTGAGTCTAGTTTCAAATGCATCTGGCCCCGCTTTAAAATGACTTCCTATTCAATAGATAGTAGGAAATTCGTGTAGAAGGGTCGAAACGGGACTAAGTTCAGGCCCGAATTTAAATGGCCGCCAAGGCCTCAATTCACGTCCATTTTGTGCCCATGACCTGTTGTTTTGAAGTCCCAGGAGTCTAGTTTCATGTGCCCCTGATCTCATCCAAAATCTCATGAGATTTTGGAAGATATGCCCAAATGAGTGAACTAACGCTAACATCTGCGAATTTTTGAAAAATTCACACGATTCTGTCCGAAAATTGAAATGGTCGCCATGGCCTCATCTGACTTCCATTTTCCAAGAACCATATACCACGTCGAGGCCGTGTGAGTCTAGTTTTGAATGCATCCAGCCCTACTCTAAAATGACTTTCAGTTTGATAGATAGGGGGAAATTCGTTTAGAAGGGTTGAAACAAGACCAAGTTTAGGGGCGAATTGAAATGGGTGCCAAGGCCTCAATTCACGTCCGTTTTGCGCCCACGTCCTACCGTTTTGAAGGCCCAGGAGTCTAGTTTTGTGTGCCCCTGATCTCATTGAAAATATCGCGAGATTTTGGAAGATTTGCCCAAATGAGCGAACTAATGCTGACACCTGCGAATTTTTCAAAAATCCACGCGATTCTGCCCGAAAATTGAAATGATCACCACGGCCTTATACGATGTTTATTTTTCAAGAACCGCTTCCCACATCAACGCCCTTTGAGTCTAATTTCCAACGCAAGTGGCCTCGTACCAAAACGCATTTAGGCTAGGGAGATAAGGCAGAATTTATGCTGAAGATGAAGTTCAGGGTTGGATTGATATAGGTGCTAACGCTTTAATTAGCATCCATTTTGCACCTACAACCTGCCATTTTAAAGGCCTGGGAGTTGATTTTTGAGCGTCATTGACCTCGCCTAAAATCTCGCAAGAATTTGAAAGATATTGCCAGATGAGTGAACAAAGGTTGACACCTGTAAATTTTTAAAAGATCCAGGAAAATTAAAATGATCGCCATGGCCTCTACGATGTCCATTTTTCAAGAATCACCTCCTACTTCAAAGCCTTGTGAGTATAATTTTCAATGCAACTAGCCTCGCACTAAAATTCCTTCCAGCTAGGGAGATAAGACCAAATTCGTGTGGAAGGGTCGAAAAGGGACGAAGTTTAGGCCTAGACTAAAATGTGCAGAGGGCCCCAATTCACATCTGTTTTATGCCCTTAATCAGCCATTTTAAAGGCCCAGGAGTCTAGTTTTGAGTGCATCTGACCTCGCATAAAATCTCATCAGAAATTAGAAGATATGGCTAGAGTAGTGAACTATGGTTGACACCTACAATTTTTTAAAAAATCTAAGTGATTCTACCCGAAAATTGAAATGATCACCACAGCCTCATGTGATGTCCATTTTTTAAGAATTACATCCCACGTCGAAGCTTTGTGAGTCTAGTTTCCAACACTGCTGGCCTTACACCAAAACACCTTCTGGGCCTGGATAGGTCACAAAGAGATGATGTTCAGGCCTGGATGGAAATGGGTGCCAAGGCCTTAATTCACGTCCGTTTTTCACCCACCACTAGCCACTTTAAAGGCCTAAGACTCTAATTCTGAGTGGTCATAACCTCGACCACAATCTTACGAGAATTTAGAAGATATAGCTAGAGGAGTGAACAAAGTTTAACACCTACAAATTTTTAAAAAATCTAGATTATTCTGCCCAAAAATTGAAATGATAACCATGGCCTCATCTGATATCTGATTTTAAAGAACCACCTTCAACATCTAAACCCTGTTATTTTAGTTTCCAATGTAGCTAGCCTTGCACCAAAAATAGGATGAAGTTTAAGCTCGAATTGAAATAGGCACCAAGGCTTCAATTCACATCCATTTTGTGCCCATGAACTACCATTTTAAAGGATCGAGAGTCTAGTTTCGAGCACCCTTGCTTGGATTGAATTTGGAAGATATGGCCAGAGGAGTGAACAAATGTTAACACCTGCGAATTTTTGAAAAATCTAGGCAATTCTGCCCGAAAATTGAAAGGATCGCCACGACCTCATCCAATCTTCACTTTTCAAGAACCGCGTCCTATGTTGAAGCCCTGTGAGTCCAGTTTCCATTGTAGTTGGCCTCACACCAAAAGGCCTTTTGGCCAGGGAGATAGGACGAAATTAGTGCAGAAGGGTCAAAATGGGATGAAATTCAGGCCTGGATTGAAATGGGTGCCAAGGCCTTAATTCATGTATGTTTTACACCCAAGACCTGCCATTTAAAGGCCCAAGAGACTAGTTGTGAGTGCTCCTGACCTTAACCAAAATATCGTGAGAATTTGGAAGATATGGCTAAAGGAGTGAACAAAGGTTGACACCTAAAAATTTTTAAAAAATAAAGGTGATTCTGTCTGAAAGTTAAAATGATTTAAACAACCTCATCTGATCTTGATTTTTCAAGAAACACCTCTTAAATCAAAGCCATGTGAGTCTAGTTTCCAACACAGCTGGCCTCGTACCAAAAAGCCTTCCAGCTAAGGAGATAGGATGGAATTCGTACGAAAGGGTCAAAATGACACGAAGTTTAGGCCCGAATTGAAATGGACGCCAAGGCCTCAATTCATGTCTGATTTGCACCCACGACCTACGATTTTAAAGGCTTAGGAGTCTAGTTTTGAGTGCCCCTAACCTCGACCAAAATCTCAAGAGAATTTGAAATATATGGCCAGAGCAATGAATAAAGGTTGACACCTAAGAATTTTTAGAAAATCTAGACGATTTTGCCTAAAAATTGAAAGGATCACCACGGCCTCATCCGATCTCCATTTTTCAAGAACTATCTCCCACGTCGAAGCTTTGTGAGTTTATTTTCCAATACAGCTGGCCTCACACCAAAACTCATTTCGGTTAGGGAGATAGGACATAATTCGCACGTAAGGGTCAAAAAGGGACGAAGTTTAGGCCCGAATTGAAAAGGGTGCTAAAGCCTCAATTCACGTCCATTCTATGCCTACAACCAGCCACTTTAATGGCCCGAGAGTTTAATTTTAAGTGCCTCTGACCTCGCCCAAAATCTCATGAGAATTTAGAAAATATGGCCAAAGGAGTGAACAAAGTTTGACACCTTCAAATTTTTGAAAAATCCAGGCAATTCTACCCCAAAATTGAAATGATCACCACGGCCTCATGCGATCTCCATTTTTTAAGAATCACCTCTCATGTTGAAGCCTTGTGAGTCTAGTTTCAAATTCAGCTGGCCTCGCACCAAAATGCCTTCTGGTTAGGGAGATAGGACGGAGTTCGTGCAGAAGGGTCGAAAGAGGACGAAGTTTAGTTGTGGATTGAAACGGGCACCAAGACCTCAATTCACGTATGTTTCATACCCACGAACTGCCATTTTAAAGGCCTGGAAGTCTAGTTTTAAGTGCCCCTAACCTCACCTAAAATCACATGAGAATTTGAATGATATGGCTGGACGAGTGGACAAAGGTTGATAGCTGTGAATTTTTTAAAAATCTAAATGATTCTGCACCAAAATTAAAGTGATCACGAAGCCCTCATCCAATCTCCATTTTCCAAGAATCGCTGCCCATGTCGAAGCCTTGTGACTTTAGTTTCCAACGCAGCTACCTCGCACTAAAATGCCTTCAAGCTAGGGAGACAGGACAAAATTCGTGCAGAAGGGTTAAAACAGGATGAAGTTTAGGCCCATATTGAAATGGGCGCCAATGCCAATTCACGTCCATTTTGGGAGATATGGTTAGAGGAGTGAACAAAGGTTGACACCTGTAAATTTGTGAGAAATCTTGATGATTTTCAAAAAATTCAGTCCATGAATTAAAATGATTGTCATGGCCTTATTCGACATTCATTTTTAGTGAACCACCTCTCACATCGAAGCCCTTTGACTATAATTTCCAATGCAATTAGCCTCGCACAAAAAGCCTTTTGGTTAGGGAGATCAGATGAAAGTCATGCAGAAGGGTCAAAATTGGCTTCTCAGGATGAACTTTTGGGCCTAGATTGAAACGAGTGCTAAGGCCTCAATTCACTTCTGATTTAGGCCCACAACCTGCTATTATAAAGGCCTGGGAGTCAACTTTCTAGTGCCTCTAAGACGAGTGAACAAAGGTTAACAACTACAAATTTTTTGAAAATTCTCTGTGACTTTGACAAACTTCAGTTCGCAAATTAAAATGATTGCCTTGGCCTTATCTGTCATCTATTTTTAGTGAAATACCTCCCACGTCGAAGCCCTATAAGTTTAATTCTTGGGGACTTTGATAAAATTCTATCCAGGAATTTAAATGATCGCAATGGCCTCCTTCGACGTCCATTTTTAGGGAATTACATCCCACGTCAAAGCCCTCTAAGTCTAATTTCCAACGCAACTAACCTCACCCAAAAAAACCTTTTGGTTAGGGAGATAGGAGGTAGGTCATACAAAAGGATAAAAATAGGCTTGTCATGACAAACTTTCAAGCCTTATTAAAATGAGTGCCAAGGCCTTAATTCATGTCCGATGTAGGACCACTACCTACCATTTTAAAGGCCCAGGAGTCTTATTTTTAGGCCTTAACCTCGCCTAAAATCTTGTGAGAATTTGGGAGATATGGCAAGAGGAGTGAACAAAGGTTGACACCTACGAATTTATAAAATTCTTGCTGATTTTGACAAAATTCTATCCACAAATTGAAATGATCACCACGGCCTCATCTGACGCCCGTTTTGAGTGAACCACCTTCTATATTGAAGCCCTCTATGTCTAATTTCCAACGCAACTGGCCTCACACAAAAACACCTTTTGGTTAGGGAGATAGGATAAAAGTTGCGAAGAAGGGTCAAAACAGGCTTCTCGGGATAAACTTTCAAGCCTGGACTGAAACAAGAGCCAAAGCCTGAATTCACGTCCGATTTAGGCCCATAACCTACCATTTTAAAGGTTTAAGAGTCTAATTTCTAATGCAACTAATTTTGCCTAAAATATCATGAGAATTTGGGAGATATGGCTAGACAAGTGAACAAAGGTTGACACCTATAAATTTTTGAAAAATCCTGGTGATTTTAACAAAATTATGTTCATAAATTGAAATGATCGCCACAGCCTCACTCACATACAATTTGGGTCCACGACCTACCTTTTTAAATTCCCAGGAGTCTAGTTTCTAGTGCCACTAACCTCACCCAAAATCTGATAAGAATTTGAGAGATATTGCTAGAGGAGTGAACAAAGGTTGATACTTGCGAATTTTTGAAAAATCCCAATGATTTTGACAAAATTTTGTTTATGAATTGAAATGATCACCACGGCCTTATTCGACATTCATTTTGAATCCCACCCTACATTAAAGCCCTTTAATTATACTTTCCAATATAACTGGCCTCACACAAAAACACCTTACAGTTAGAGAGATAAGATAAAGGTCGTGCGGAAGGGTCAAAATGGCTTCTTGGCATGAACTTTCAGGCCTAGATTGAAACGGTTGATAAGGCCTCAATTCACGTCTAATTTAGGCCCACGACCTGCCATGTTAAAGGCCTAGGAGTTTAGTTTCTATTGCATATAACCTCTCTAATAATCTCTTGAGAATTTGGGAGATATGGCCAGAGGAGTGAACAAAAGTTTTCACCTGAATTTTGGAAAAATCTTGATAATTTTGACAAAATTCTATCTAGGAATTGAAATGATCACCTTAGCCTCATCCGAAATCCATTGTTACTGAACCACCTTCCACATTAAAGCCCTCTGAGTCTAATTTCCAATGTCACTGGCCTTACACAAAAGCACCTTCTAGTTAAGGAGATAAGACGAAAGTCATGTGTAAGGGTCAAAATAGGCTTCTCAAGATAAACTTTCAGGCCTAGATTAAAATAAGTGCCAAGGCCTTAACTCACATCTGATTTGGACCCACGACCTACCATGTCAAAGGCTTAGGAGTCTAGTTTCTGTTACCTTTGACCTCACCTAAAATCTCGAAAGAAATTGGGAGATATAGCCAGAGGAGTGAAAAAAGGTTGATGCCTGCAAATTTTTTAAAAATCTTGGTGATTTTGACAAAATTCTATCCAAAAATTGAAATGATCGCCACGATCTTATCCGACGTCTATTTTTAGTGAACCACCTCCCACGTCAAAGCCTTCTGAGTCTAATTTCCAATGCAATAGGCCTCACACAAAAGCACCCTCCAGTTAGGGAGACAGGATGAAAGTCATACGATAGGGTCAAAATGGGCTTCTCATGATGAACTTTCAGGCCTAAATTAAAACAGGTGCCAAGGCCTCAATTCACATCTGATTTGGGCCTACGAATGCCATGTTAAAGGCTTAGGAATCTAGTTTATATTGCCTCTGACCTCACCTAAAATCTAGTAAGAATATGAGAGATGTGGCTAGAGGTGTGAACAAAGGTTGATACCTATAAATTTTTGAGAAATCTCGATGATTTTGACAAAATTCTATCCACAAATTTAAATGATCACCACAGTCTCATTCGACGTCCATTTTTAGTGAACCACCTCTAACATTAAAACCCTCTGAGTCTAACTTCCAATGTAACTAGCCTCACGCAAAAGTACCTTCTAGTTAGGGAGATAGGATAAAAGTTGTGCTGAAGGGTCAAAACAGTCTTCTTGAGATAAACTTTCGAGCCTGGATTGAAATAAGTACTAAGGCCTCAATTCACATTCAATTTATACCCACAACTACCATTTTAAAGGCCTGAGAGTCTAGTTTCTAGTGCCACTAACTTCACCCAAAATCTCATGAGAATTTAAGAGATATGGCCAGAGGAGTGAACAAAGGTTGACACCTGCAAATTGTCAAAAAATCTCGGTGATTTTGACAAAATTCTGTCCGTAAATTGAAATGATCGCCATGGCCTCATTCACATCCGATTTAGGCCCAGGACCTATCATTTTAAAGGTTCAGGAGTCTAGTTTCTAATGCCCCTAACCTTGACCAAAATATCACAAGAATTTCAAAGATCTGGCCAGTGAACAAAGGTTAAAGCTTACGACTTTTTGAAAAATACCAGTGATTTTGAAAAAAATTCTATTCATAAATGGAAATGATTGCCACAGCCTCAACCGAAGTTCACTTTGAGTGAACCACCTCCTATGTCAAAGCCCTTTGAGTCTGCTTTCCAAATCAACTGGCCTTGCACAAAAACATCTTCTGATTAAAGAGATAGGATGAAAGTTATGCGAAAGGGTTAAAATGGGCTTCTCATGATAAACTTTCGGGCCTGGATTCAAATGGGTACCGAGGCCATAACTCACGTCCGATTTAGGCCAAAAACATGCCATTTTAAAGGCCTGAGAGTTTAGTTTCTAGTGCCCCTAGCCTTGCCTAAAATCTCATGAGAATTTAAGAGATATGTCTAGAGGAGTGAACAAAGGTTTACACCTGTGAAATTTTAGAAACTCTTGGTGATTTTGACAAAATTGTATCCAGTAATTGAAATGATTGCCATGGCTTCATCCAACGTCCATTCTAGTAAACAATTTTGCAAAGAAATAGCCCTCTTGTTTCTCAAGAAGAGATGGGAAACATGCTCAATATCATTTGATAATTATAGCCCCTCTGGGATGTAAAATATATCTTTTCTAACCATTCCCATAGTGTATGAGACAAATGTACGATATTTAAAATTTTGATAGAAAGGGAGTTCTTTCATTTCGAAATCTAAAAAATCTAATTTTTTAGAATTATAATGTATTAAGAATATTGTAATATAATTAATGTAATCTAATTATTCAATTTGAATTGACTAATCCTAAGGCAAAGGGTCGAGAAACTCAACGCCACTATTCTTGAACCTCCTACATAGAAGCCCTCTGAGTCTAATTTCCAACGTAACTAGCCTCGCACAAAAGCATCTTACGGTTAGAGAGATACGATGAAAGTTATGCAGAAGGGTCAAAATAGCCTTCTCAGGATGAACTTTTGGGCCTAGATTCAAACGGGTGCCAAAGCCTCAATTTATGTCCAATTTGGGCCTACGACTTACCATTTTAAAGGATCGAGAGTCTAGTTTCTAGTGCTTATAACCTCACCTAAAATCTTGTGAAAATTTGGGAGATATGGCCAAAGGAGTGAACGAAGGTTAATGCCTACGAATTTTTGAAAAATGTCGGTGATTTTTACAAAATTGTATCCAAGAATTGAAATGATCGCCATGGCCTGATCCGACGCCCATTTTTAGTGATCCACCTCTAACATCAAAGCTCTCTGAGTTTAATTTCTAATGCAACTGGCCTTGCACAAAAGCACCTTCCAATTAGAGAGATAGGACAAAAGGTGTGTGGAATGGTGAAAATGGGCTTCTCGGGATGAACTTTCGTGCTTGGATTGAAACGGGTGCCAAGGCCTCAATTCACGTCCGATTTAGGTCAACGATCTACCGTGTTAAAGGTCTGGGAGTCTAGTTTCTATTGTCTCTGACATTGTCTAAAGGTTGACACCTATGAGTTTTTGCAAAATATCTCAATGATTTTGACAAAATTCTATCCGTGAAATGAAACATTCGCCAAGACCTAATCTGACATCCATTTTGAGTGAACAACCTCCTACATAGAAGCCCTCTGAGTCTACTTTCCAACGTAACTAGCCTCACACAAAAACACCTTTTGGTTATAGAGACAAGACAAAATTCATGCAAAAGGGTCGAAATGGCTTCTCAAGATGAACTTTTAGGTCTGGATTGAAACAGGCACCAAATCCTCAATTCAAAATCAATTTAGGCTAACAACCTGCCATTTTAAATGCTTAGAAGTCTACTTTTTAGTGCCCTTGACATTACCCAAAATCTCATGAGAATTTGGGAGATTTAGCCTAAAGATTGAACAAAGGTTAACACCTGCGAGTTTTTGCAAAATATAAGAGATTTTGACAAAATTGTTTCCGTGAAATGAAATGATCGCCACAACCTAATCCTACGTCCATTTTGAGTGAACTTCCTCCCACTTCAAAGCCCTCTAAGTCTAGTTTCCAATGCAACTAGCCTCACACAAAACACCTTCCAGTTAGGGAGATAGGATAAAATTCATGCAGAAGGCTTGAACGGGCTTCTTCGGACAAACTTTTGGGCCTAGATTGAAATAGGCACCAAGACCTCAATTTATATCCGATTTAGGCCCATGACTTGTCATTTCATGAGAATTTGGGAGATATGGCTAGTAGAGTGAACAAAGATTGACACCTACAAATTTTTGAAAAATCTCGATGATTTTGACAAATTTCTGTCTGTGACATGAAATGATCGCCATGACCTCATCAAATGTCCATTATGAGTGAACCAACTCTCATATTGAAGATCTCTGAGTCTACTTTCTAATGCAACTAGCCTTGCATAAAAATGCCTTCCAGTTAGGGAGATAGGACAAAAGTTGTGTGGAAGGGTTAAACAAGCTTTTTGGGATGACTTTCGGCCCTGGATTGAAATGGGCACTAAGGCCTCAATTCACGTCCAATTTAGGCCCACAACCTGCCATTTTAAAGGCTCAAGAGTCTAGCTTTTAGTGTCAACCTTTGTTCACTCCTCTAGGCCCAAAAGTTTGTCTTGAGAAGCCCGTTTCAACCCTTCTTCATGATCATCGCTTAATCTCCCTAACCAGAAGGTGTTTTTGTGCAAAGACAGTTGTGTTAGAAAGTATACTCAAAGGGCTTCAACATGGGAGGTGATTCACTCAAAACGGACGTCAGATGAGGCTTTGGCTATCATTTCAATTTGTGGATAGAATTTTGTCAAAATCCTGCCAATTTTGAAAAAATCTCGATAATTTTGACAAAATTTTATCTAAGAATTGAAATGTTCGCCATGACCTTATCCAACGTCAATTTTTAGTGAACCACCTCCCACATTGAAGCCTTCTGAGTCTAATTTCCAACATAATTGGCCTCGCACAAAAGCACCTTCCAATTAAGGAGACAGGACGAAAGTCATACAGAAGGGTCAAAATAGGCTTCTAGGGATGAACTTTTGAGCTTTGATTCAAATGGGTGCCAAGGCCTCAATTCACATCCAATTTGGGCCCAAGACTGCCATGTTAACAGTCTAGAAATCTAGTTTCTATTTCCTCTGACCTCGCTTAAAATCTCATGAGAATTTGGGAGATACAACCAGAAGAGTGAGCAAAGGCTAACAACTATAAATTTTTGAAAAATCTTGGTGATTTTGACAAAATTCTATCCACAAATTGAAATGATTTCCACTTCCTCATCCAACGTCCATTTTTAGTGAATCATCTCCACATCAAAGCCCTTTAAGTTTAATTTCCAATGCAACTAGCCTCACACAAAAGCACCTTTCGGTTAGGGAGATAGGACAAAAGTTGTGTGGAAGGGTCAAAACAGGCTTCTCAGGATGAACTTTCAAGCCTGGATTGAAATTGGTGCTAAGGCCTCAATTCACGTTCAATTTGGGGCTACAACCTACCATTTTAAAGGCCCAAGAGTCTAGTTTATAGTGCCACTAACCTTGACCAAAATCTTAAGAATTTAGGAGATATGCCTAAAGGAGTGAACAAAGGTTGACACCTGCCAATTTTTGAAAAATCTCAGTGATTTTGAAAAAATTCTGTCCTAAAATTGAAATGATCTCCATAACCTCATTCACATCCGATTTAGGCCCACGACCTGGCATTTTAAAGGTTTGGGAGTCTAGTTTCTAATGCCCTTAATCTTGACCAAAATCTAGCAAGAATTTGGGAGATATGGCAAGAGGAGTGAACAAAGGTTAACACCTACGACCTTTTGAAAAATCTTGGTGATTTTGACAAAATTCTACGCGAATGGAAATGATCACCACAGCCTCAGCTGAAGTCCATTTTGAGTAAACCACCTCCTATGTCAAAGCCCTCTGAGCATACTTTCTAATGCAATTGGCCTTACACAAAAACATCTTTTAGTTAGGGAGATAGGATGGAAGTCATGTGAAAGGGTCAAAATGGGCTTCTCGTGAAGAACTTTCGAGCCTAGTTTCAAATAAGTGCTAAGGCCACAATTCATGTCCGATTTGGGTTAACAACCTACCATTTTAAAGGCCTAAGAGTCTAGTTTCTAATGCCCCTAGCCTCACCTAAAATCTCATGAGAATTTGAGAGATATGGCCAGAGGAGTGAACAAAGGTTGACACTTGCAAATTTTTGAAAAATCTTGGTGATTTGACAAATTTCTATCCGTGAATTGAAATGATCGACGTGACCTCATCGAGCGTCCATTGTAAGTGAACTAAATCCCACATTGAAGACCTCTGAGTCTAATTTCGGCTCAGACCAAATGCCTTTCAATTAGGGAGATAGGACGAAAGTTGTGTGGAAGGATTAAAAGGGCTTCTTAGGATAAACTTTTGGCCCTAGATTGAAACGGGTGCCAAGGCCTCAATTCACGTTTGATTTAGGCCCACGACCTGCCATTTTAAAGGCTCAAGAGTCTAGTTTCTAGTGTTTATAACCTCACCTAAAATCTTGCAATAGTTTGGGAGATATGGCCAGATGAGTGAACAAAGGTTGACATCTGCGTATTTTTGAAAAATTCTAATGCTTTTGACAAAATTCTGTTTGCAAATTGAAATGATCACCATGACCTTATTTGACATCTTGATGTGTCTTATTTTATACATATTTGCTTGATGTTAATTATCCATTTTATGTAATTTTATTCTAAAAATCACCTAAGTTGGATTATTTTTATTTTCAAGCATTTTATCAAGTTATTATCAACAAACAAAGTAATTTTAAGCTTGGATTGCCTTTATAGCACCCAAAATGGACCATTTGGGCCAATTTTGCTTATTGGGCCGAGCTAATACCCTTATTAAGCCTTGAAAGAGGTTGAATCGACTTAAAGTGAGTGGCCCATATGAGGAAAAAGGAGAAAAAGCTTGGAATAGTAATGGAGAATTAGACTCATGTGCGTGCACGAGAAGGAGAAGACCAAAAATTTTGAAGCTTCCAACCAGAGCTCCGTGGCAACGTGACAGCATGTCAGTGATAGGGGATGACGAGCGAGACACTGCCATCAACTTCAGCCACCGGAGCGCCACAAAAACCATAAATTTTTGGACAGTAACCCGTACCACCTCATTCAAGACCTGAGAGAGAATAGGTCATTCTATGGCATTTTACAACAAACCAACTGCCCATGGCCACTCCTCCATCCCTCATTGACTCAACTACAACCTTCCCTCAGCTTGCTGGCCATCGCAATGCCCCAATCGGGAGATTTGAGGCTGACCTGAGACAGACCCGAGAGCTTAGATCCAGGAGCAATTCACGACCCATCTAACATCGTCCGTCCAAGCTACCATAAAAAATCACTCATCTATCGCTCGATGCCTCGTCCACGACCTTCAGCCTCATCTCTAGCCGTCGTTGTAGCCATTTTCTGTCAAGTACCCAAGAACCCAAGGATCCAACTTGACCCATGAAGCATCAACTGGGTAGTCTGAAAATCTCATTTTTTAGTAGTTTTTTTATCCTCTTTCGGTGGTTTTTCGATGACCATTCTGTACAGTAACTTTGTAAAATTAATTGGGCATTTGAGAAGATAGGGCTTACATAAATTCTACTATTTTTATCTCTTATTTAATTAATTTTCTGATGGATTATCTGCTGTTAGGATTGTCTATTATTACATGTGGATAACTTTGTAAAATTCATTGGCGTCCCCGAATGTGTTGGTATTCTATTTTAATTTGTATAGACATTGATTTTGATGTTGTGATCTTCTGTGCAATTATGCATGTACTGTTTAAGTTTTCATTTCGAGATGTCGTT
This sequence comes from Senna siamea, assembly GCA_031216115.1. Classification (NCBI taxonomy): domain Eukaryota; kingdom Viridiplantae; phylum Streptophyta; class Magnoliopsida; order Fabales; family Fabaceae; genus Senna; species Senna siamea. The sequence continues at coordinate 33,056,865 of CM062367.1, read as the reverse complement.
GTGAATGCTAATTAGATTTCTTTTTGAGATCGAGAGATGATAATTGAAATTGGAAGCTAATCGCAGAGAACAATTAATTTTCGCTTAGAGATGAGATTAATTAATTGCTAGATTAAGGAGTAGTTATTCTTAATAGTAGTGAATTAGAACGACAAGCTGATCTGAAATCAACCATTAGGAAGAAATAGCCAGTGGTAGATTCTTAGATTTAGAAATTTAATTGTCTCGAGAGAGAAATTGAATTTAACTTAGAATTCACTCACAGGTAGCATCATTAGATTCAATAGTCTATTACCCTTTATGTATTTGCCAACTAGTACAGGTCCTCAATGGATTTTCTTTTCTTACCTCAATATATTCTCTTTTGTTCCTTGTCACTAGTAGTTTATTATTACATTTAATTAATTATTAGTTTAGTTAAAAATCAATCACTTTAATTGCTAGGCTAGATAACAGAGAACAGGTAATAACTCTAAGCTTTCTCATTCCGTGGAATACGACCTTGATATTCACCATTGCGCTAGACTACATCGATAGGTTCACTGCCTTAAGTGTAGTTGCATATATAGCAAGCACAGCACACATCACATCTATTTTGAGTAAACCACCTCTTATGTCGAAGCCCTTTGAGTCTACTTTTTAACACAACTGGCCTTGCATAAAAACATCTTTTGGTTAGGGAGATAGGGTAATAGTCGTGCAGAAGGGTCAAAACGGGCTTCACGGGCTAAACTTTCGGGCCTAGATTGAAATGGGTGCTAATGCCTCAATTCATGTCTGATTTGGGCCGATGACCTACGATTTTAAAGGCCTAGGAGTCCAATTTCTAGTGCCCATATACTTGCCCAAAAATGTCATGATAATTTGGGAGATATGGCAGTGGACTGAACAAAGTTGACACTTGTGAATTTTTGGAAAATCTTGGTGATTTTGACAAAATTCAATCCGTGAATTGAAATGTTCCCCACTGCCTCATCCAATGCCCATCTTGAGTGAACCACCTCCCATGTCAAAGACCTCATAGTCTAGTTTCCAACATAATTGCCCTAGCATAAGAGCAACTTTCAGTTGTGGAGAAAGGACAAAAGTTGTGCAAAAGGGTCAAAACGGACTTCACAGGATAAATTTTTGAGCCTGGATTGAAACAGGTGCCAAGGCCTTAATTCATGTCTGATTTAGGCCCACGACTTACCATTTTAAAGGCTTGGAAGTCTATTTTATATTGCCTCTGACCTTACCTAAAATCTCATGAGAATTTGGGAGAAATGGCCAGAAGAGTGAACAAAGGTTGACACCTATGAATTTTTGAAAAATCTCAGTGATTTTGACAAAATTCTATCCAAGAGTTGAAATGATCGCCACGGCCTTATCCGATGTCCATTTTTAGTGAACCATGTCCCACATCGAAGCCCTCATAGTCTAATTTTCAATGCAACTAGCCTAAAAAAAACACATTCTAGTTAGGGATATTGGACAAAAGTCGTGTGGAAGGGTCGAATGGGCTTTTCAGGATAAACTTTCTGCCCTGGTCTGAAATGGGCTCCAAGGCCTCAATTCACATCCGATTTGGGCCCACGACCTACCATTTTAAAGGCTTGGGAGTCTAGTTTCTAGTGACTATAACCTCACCTAAAATCTTGCAAGAATTTCAGAGACCTGGCAAGAGGAGTGAATAAAGGTTGACACCTGTGTATTTTTGAAAATTTTTGCTAATTTTAACAAAATTCTATCCAAGAATTGATATGATCGCCACCGACTTTTATTTTTAGTGAACCACCTCCCACATTGAAGCCCTCTGAGTTTGAATTCCAAAGCAATTGGCCTCGTACAAAAGCACCTTTTGGTTAGGGAGATAGAACAAAAGTCTTACGGAAGGGTTAACATGGGCTTCTCAAAATAAACTTTTAGGCTTGGATTGAAACAGGCGCCAAGGCCTCAATTCATGTCTGATTTAGGCCCAAGACCTGCCATTTTAAAGGCTTATGAGTCCATTTTGAGTGAAAAAAGGTTGACACCTATAAATTTTTAGGCTTGAGAGATATGGCTAGAGGAGTGAAAAAAGGTTTACACCTGTAAATTTTTGGAAAAATCACAAAATTCTATCCATGAATTAAAATGATTGCCACGGTCTCATCTAACGTCCATTTTGAGTGAACTACCTCCCACGTTGAAGCCTAGTGAGTCTAGTTTCCAACGTAACTAACCTCACCAAAACACCTTATAATTAGGGAGATAGGACAACAGTCGTGCGAAAGGGTTGAAACAGGCTTCTCAGGATGAACTTTCGGGCCTGGATTGAAATAGACGCCAAGACCTCAATTCACATCCTTTTTTAACCTATGACTTGCCATTTGAAAGGCCCAGGAGTCTAGTTTCTAGTGGTCTTAACCTCGCCCAAAATCTTGTGAGAATTTGGGAGATATGGCTAGAGGAGTGAACAAAGGTTAACATCTGCGAATTTTTGAAAAATCTCGATGATTTTGACAAAATTTTGTCCATTAATTGAAATGATTGTCACGACTTCATTCGACATCCATTTTGAGTAAATCACCTCCCATGTCAAAGCCCTCTGTGTCTAATTTCCAATGCAACTGGCCTCAAACAAAAACACCTTGTAGTTAGGGAGATAGGACAAACGTTGTGAGGAATGGTCGAAATAGGCTTCTCGAGATAAACTTTTAGGCTTGGATTGAAATGGGTGCCAAAGCCTCAATTCACGTCCATTTTGGACCCATGATCTACCATTTTAAAAGCCTCGGAGTGTAGTTTCTAGTGGTCCTAACCTAGCCTAAAATCCTGCGAGAGGCCATAAGAGTGAATAAAGATTGACACCTATGAATTTTTGAAAAATCTTGATGATTTTGACAAAATTCTGTAGGCTAATTGAAATCATCGACGCTGCCTCATTCGACATCCATTTTTAGTGAACTACCTCCAACGTCGAAGCCCTCTGAGTTTAATTTCCAATGCAACTAGCCTTGCACTAAAACACCTTGTGGTTAAGGAGATAGGACGAAGGTCGTGTGAAAGATTTGAAATAGGCTTCTCACGATAAAATTTCGGGCCTGGATTGAAATGGGCACTAAGGCCTCAATTCATGTCCGTTTTGGGCCCACGACCTATCATTTTAAAGGCCCAGGAGTCTAGTTTCTAATAGTCATAAACTCACCCAAAATTTCATAATAATTTGGGTGATATGGCCAGAGGAATAAATAAAGGTTGACACTTATAAATTTTTGGAAAGTGTAGGTGATTTTGACAAAATTCTATGTGTGAATTGAAATGATTGCCATGGCCTTATCCGACGTTTGTTTTAAGTGAATCTCCTCCCACGTCGAAGCCCTCTGGGTCTACTTTTCAATGCAACTAGCCTCACATGAAACTACCTTCTAATTTGGGAGATAGGATGAAAGACATGCAGAAGGGTCAAAATATAATCCTCTAAACGAACTTTCAGGCCCGGATTGAGATACCTCAATTTATGTCTACTTTGAACATAAGACTTGCCATTTTAAAGCACTGGAAGCCTAGTTTCTAGTGCCATATATGTCATCCAAAATCTTGTGAGAATTTAGGAGATATAGTTTGAGGTATGAGCAAAGGTCAATGCCTTCGAATTTTTGAAAAATATTAGAGATTTTGACAAAATTTTAGTGACAAATTGAAATGATTGTCATGGTCTCATCCAACGTCCATTTTGAATGAACCATCTTGCATTTTGAAACATTGTGAGTCTAGTTTCCAACGCAATTGGTCTCACTTGAAAACTCTTTCTTGTTAGGAATATAGGACAAAAGCCACGCTACAAGGTCGAAACATTATCCTTTAGATGAACTTTTAAGGCTGGATTAAGATGATTGCCACGATCTCAATTTATGTCTATTTTAGGCCCACGACCTGCCATTTTAAAGGTCATAGACTCTAGTTTTTAGTGTAAATCACACCCTAAATCTCACAAGAATTTTGGAGTTATGGTTAGAGGAGTGACTAAAGGTTAACACTTGTGAATTTTTGAACAATCTTATATATTTTGACAAAATTCTAGCAATACATTAAAATGATCGTCATGGTCTCATTTGAAGTCCATTTTGATTGAACTTCAGAGCTCTATGAATTTAGTTTCCAACGCAACTAGTCTTGCACGAAAAATCCTTCCCATTAGAGAGATAGGATAACGACTGTGTAGAAGGATCAAAACTTGGTCCTCTAGACTAACTTTCGAGCCCAAATTAAGATAACCACCACGACCTCAATTTACATCCATTGTTTGCCCTCGATATGCCATTTTAAAGGTCCAAGAGTCTAGTTTCTAGTGTCATAAGACTTGTCCAAAATCTGACAAGAATTTAGGAGATACAGTCAGAGGTGTGAGAAAAGGTTGACACTTGCGAATGTTTGAAAAATCTCAAAGATTTTGACAAAATTCTAGTGACGAATTGAAATGATCATCATGGTCTCATTCGATGTCCATTTTGACCAAAACCACATTCCATTTTAGAGCTCTATGAGTCTAGTTTCCAATGCAATTAATCTTGCATGAAAACTCATTATCCTTACAAAGATAGGACAAAAGCCATGCAGAAGGGTCAAAACTTACTCCTTTAGGTAAATTTTTGAGCCTAAATTGAGATTATCGCCATAACCTCAATTTACGTTCATTTTAGGCCAATAACTTGCCATATTAAAGGTTTAGGAATCTAGTTTCTAGTGCCAAAAGTCTTGTCCAAAATCTTGTGAGAATTTGAGAGATATAGCCAAACTAATTTTTGAAAAATCTATGAGATTTTGACAAAATTCTAGCCACAACATCCATTTTAACCAAATTGCCTCCCATTTTGGAGCTCTATAAGTCTAGTTTCCAATGCAAATGATCTTGTACGAAAACTCCTTCCCATTAGAGAGATAGGATGAAAGTTGTGCGGAAGGGTCAAAACTTAGTCATTTGGATGAACTTTTAGCCTAGAATGAGATGACTACCATACACTCAATTTACGTCTGTTTTGGACCCACAACCTGCCATTTTTAAATTCCAAGAGTCTAGTTTCTAGTGTCACAATTCTCACCCAAAATCTCACAATAATTTAGGAGATATGGTCAGATCAGTGAGCAAAGGTTGACACTTACAAATTTTTAAAAATCTCAGAGATTTTGACAAAATTCTAGCCATGAGTTGAAATGATCATCATGGCCTCATTCAACTTCCATTTTGAACAAACTGCCTCCCATTTTGATCAAACCGCCTCCCATTTTGAAGCTTTATGAGTCTAGTTTCCAAAGAAACTAGTCTTTCAAAAGAACTTCATCTTGTTAGGTAGATAAGATGAAAGCCATGTGGAAGGGTTAAAAGTTACTTCTATGGACAAACTTTTGGGTTTGAATTGAAATGACCACTATAACCCCAATTTACGTTCACTTTGAGGCTACAACTTGCCCATTTAAAGGCCTAAGATTCTAATTTCTAATGCCATAGGTCTCACCTAAAATCTTGCAAGAATTTAGGATATATGGTCAGAGGAGTGAGCAAAGGTCGACACTTGCAAATTTTTGAAAAATCTCAGAGATTTTGACAAAATTCTAGCCACGTATTGAAATGATCATCACAGTCTCATCTGACATCCATTTTAATTGAACCACCTCCCATTTCGAAGCTCTGTGAGTCTAGTTTCCAACATAACCAATCTCATACTAAAAATCTTTCCCGTTAGGGAGATAGGATAAAGGCCGTGTGGAAGGGTCAAAACTTGCTCCTATGGATGAACTTGTGGGCTCAGATTGAGATGACCGCCACGACCTCAATTTACATATGTTTTGGGCCCTTGACCTGACATTTTAAATGTTTAGGAATCTAGTTTCTAGTGCAGTAGCTCTAGCCCAAAATCTTGTAAGAATTTAAGAGATATGGTCAAAGGGTGTGAGCAAAGGTTGACACCTACAAAATTTTGACAACTCTCTATGATTTTAACAAAATTTTAGCCACGAATTAAATTGATTGTCATGATCTCATCTAATATTCATATTGACTGAACTACCTCCCATTTAGAAGCTCTATGAGTCTAGTTTCTAACACAACATGTCTTGTCTGGAAACACATTCCCGTTAGGGAGATAGGATAAAAGCCATGCGGAAAGGTTAAAACCTACTCTTCTGGACAACTTTTTAGGCCCGAATTTAAACAATCGTAACAACCTCAATTTATGTCCATTTTAGGCCACGACCCACAATTTTAAAGCTTCGGGAGACTAGTTTCTAGTGCTACTAGTCTTGCCTAAAATCTCATGAGAATTTGGGAGATGTGGTTAAAGGAGTTAGCAAAGGTCAACACCTGCGAATTTTTGAAAACTCTTTGCGATTTTAACAAAATTCTAGCCTCAAATTGAAATGATCATCACGGTCACATTCGATGTCTATTTTGACCAAACTACCTCCCATGTCGAAGTTTTGTGAGTCTAGTTTCTAATGCAACAAGTCTCGCATGAAAACATTGTTAGACAAGGCAACTAACACACAAGAAGGGGTGAATTTGGTGTTTACAAAAACTTTTGGTTATTATCAAATTTCTTTTTCAACATGCTTTCTATTAAGATTTCTTTAATGAGTATAAAGCAATGCAATAATTGTTTATATCAAAAGATAAAAATTAGGTTGATGCTTGAAGTATGAAGAACATAAATTTTAATCTAAAAAATAGTGTACTCCACATATGCGAGTATTCTTAATGCTAAAAGTTCATTTCAACTAAATAAGAGCAATTAACAATCCCTTAAACAATTGTGTGACTTAATATAGATTGAAGAAGACTTATCAAGTATGATATGCTCAAGAACTTATGTATAATTTCAAGTTAAAAACAATCCATCCATCAACAACTTGAAAATGAAAAGAGTATAGGGAAGAAGAGAAGAAAACTCCAAGATTTATCCTGGTTTGGCACCAACCCAAGCCTACATCTAGTCCTCAAGAACCTCTTGAGATTTTTCACTATCTACCACAAGTTTGAATCAGGTACTTGTGAACCACTGCAACTTCTCTTGCTTTTACCTTAAAGCACTTCAAGGAAAACCTTTCCTTGGAATTCTCTCACAAGGGATACACCACCCTTTTCTTATAAGGTTTGAAGAAGAAAATAATCTCTTAAACTCTCCCAAAAAGTAAATATACAAGATGAAGCTCTAAGAACTCAAATGATAGAGTTTAAGCAAGATTTGGCTTAATGATGTTTGTTTCTCTTTCAAAGATGATAAAACAAGTTAATATCACATTATAGCACTTAGTTCTTTTGAAAATATGTTTTATAGGTCATATTTATAAGCCTCTATGAGAATATAGTTGTGACATACACAAAAGAACTGTTATACACTTGAAAAAAATATGTTCTGATGTGAGTAGTCGACTTCGTAGCCTATGCAGTTGACTTTCAGCCTTTTCCTTTGAAAAATATAACCATTACGAAGTATTTTTTTTGAATTTCTAGTAAGAAAGTCAACTGCTTGCTCTCTATTTAGCAAAATTTGACTTCTCTAGGCTACCAGTCGACTGCTCCCCTGTCTCCATTTTAAATGGTCATAACTTCTTCATTTTAGATCCTTTTTAAGAAAATGACATATCATTGGAAAGGTATTTTAGTCTAGTTTCTAATAAAAGAAGTTTCAAACCAAAGCACATTACCATTTTAGAGATATCATCAAAGGAGTGATCAAAGGTCATAAACTAAAACTATTTCATATACTCAAATTTAAATGGTCATAAAGTTTTTGTTTTAAATCCATTTTGAGCCAATTACCTATCATTAGAAAGATATTTGAGTCTAGTTTCTAATGAAACAAGTTTCACTCCAAAAGGATTTATGATTTGGGAGATATGTTCAAAACAGTGACCAAAGGTTAAAATCTAAAACTGTTTCATAGCCTCATTATTAAATGGTCATAAAGTTTTCATTTTAAATCCATTTTAAGCAAATGACCTATCATTGTAATGCTAGTTGAGTCTATTTTTAAATGAAACAAGTTTCACGCCAAAATAATTTTTCATTTGGGAGATATGTTTAAGAGAGTGATTAAAGGTCAAAATATGATTTTAACAAAAATCCATATCTCACCATCTTTTGTGTCCAAACAAATATTTTGAAAACTAAAATTTCTTAAGCCAATAAATGCTAATATACATTATTGAGTTTCACATAAAAACTATTAACCTATAATACATATACTTGGTTGAGTTCATTGGCTATCTTGATGCAATAAAGCTTCTAAATCTTTGAAAAAAATTCTTCAATTCTTTGAACATCTTTATTTCTTTGTCATTTCTTTGAGTGAAGCATGATATTGATTTTCCATTCTCATACTTCAATGCTTAATCTTCTCAGACAATCCTATATAAAAAATATTAAACTTGCAAACTAAATAGTTAATCCTATTTATAGTTAATGATATGCATGATTTAATAACATTTAGTTCAATATAAATAATCTTATCATGCAAAATGAGATTCTTATGATTATATATCCAATTTAAATTATCTATATAGCTATTGGATATATTACAAGTGTATATCTCATAGTCTAGTAATAAAGCAAGACTCAAGTGAAGGTAATACATATTAAAGACTATAATCATGCATAGCTTATAAAACATATGAGAATTATATTTATAAAATATTTATCACTCATTTCTCATTAATCATTCATTTTTCATCATCAAAACTTATAACATAGAACCTTAGGTCTAACAAACACCTCCCTGTTTGGGAGATAGGATGAAAACCGTGTGCAAAGGTCAAAACCCACTCTTTTGGACAACTTTTTGGGCCTAACTTAAAATGTATGTAACAACCTCAATTTACGTCTATTTTGGGCCCATGACCTACCATTTTAAAGCTCCGGGAGTCTAGTTTCTTGTGCTGCAAGTCTCACCCAAAATCTCGAGAGAATTTGAGAAATATGGTCAAAGGAGTGAGCAAAGGTTGACACCTATGATTTTTTGACAACTCTCTACGATTTTGACAACATTCTAACCACTAATTAGAATGTTGTCATGGTTTCATTCGAATTCCATTTTGATCGAACCATCTCCTATTTTGAAGCTTTCTGAGTCTAGTTTCTAATTTGTGATGGACCACATTCCGTTAGAATAAATGGTCACCAAATATTTATGACGGTGTAGAATTTTGTCTTACATCACAAATAAAATTATAACTAGCTAAAACTAGATTATTTAGAAATGAAGTTTATTAACTATCAAATTCGATGATTTGTGATGGATTTGTGACAAAATTGTGATAGATGTGAGGTGGAATTGTTACAGATTTTATGATGAAATTGTGACAAATTTGTGATGGAAAACAATTTTTTTAATATAGGATTTGTAGTTTTGTGATCGATTTTGATAAAAAAATTTCACTAATTTGTGATGACCACATTCTGTTGTAATAAATGATTGCCAAATATTTGTAACGAAGTAGAATTTCGTCTTAACTCATAAATCAAATTATAATTAGATTATTTAGGAAAGAAGTTGATTAAAAATCAAATTAGATGATTTGTGATGGATTTATGACGAAATTGTGACAGATTTAGACCAAAAATATTTTTTTAAATATAGAATCTATAATTTTGTAATTGATTTTTAACAAAAAATTTATCACTAATTTGTGATGTACTGCATTCTATTTTATTAAATGGTTGCCAATATTTGTGACGGAGTAAAATTTGGTCTTACATAATAATAAATCAAATTATAAATAACTAAATTTAGATTATTTAAAAAAATATTAAATATCAAATTAGATGATTTGTGATGAATTTGCATTAAAATTATAACAAAATTAAGCCTGAATTTAATATTAAAGAAAAGAATTCAAATATAAGAGTTAAATTTTAAAGATCTAAAATTTTAATCACAGACTATTCCAACATACATGACAAAGAGTTTCTAACTCCATTTTAAAGATGTTCATATCTTTCTTTAAAATTATTATTTATCTTAATTACTTTAATAAATATTTGTTAAATACAATCATGTTTATAAAATTGGTTATTGAATATTGGTTTTTAAAATATTACTTTAAGTCCATACAGGTTCTGTTTCAGGCCAGCCGGTTCGATTCGATTGAACGGATTAATTTCTCAGGTTTGGTCCCTGGCTAGGGGCAGTGATCCTACGGCGTCAAATGCAAAAACCGGCCACGAGAAGTTGATATTCATACTTGTCTTCCATCGGGGCAAAAGAAAAGTGAATTCACAAGTCGAAGACCATACTACTCACGACCTAATCCCAAAAACCCTAACTCATTAGATTTTGTTGTCTTTGAAACAATTTTGAAGTATTTTAAAGACTGATGGCATCGTCATCCAGCAGTGGATTGACATTCAAGCTGCATCCCTTGGTGATAGTCAACATATCGGATCATTATACTCGAGTTAAGTCACAGATGAACCCACCCATTGCAGCTCATCATAGAAGCACCACCTCCGCCAACACCAATGGAGCTGACGGAATGGCTTCCCTACCCCCGAGAGTGTATGGATGCGTGATAGGGATACAGAGGGGACGTACCGTGGAGATCTTCAATAGCTTCGAACTTCTCTACGATCCTTCCACACATTCACTCGACCGTTCTTTTCTCGAGAAGAAGCAAGAGCTCTGTTAAGTTTTTGTCCCTCTAATAATCTTCATCATTAACTCCCACTCTCTCTCCTTGAAAGTTTTTCTTCTAGGATTTTAATTTGGGCTACTTTTACGAATTCTTTACTCCACAAAGTCAATTTTCTTTTCCCTATTTCTAATATTTTGTTTATTGGCTTGCTTGTTCTTCGGTGAAGCAGACAAGAAAGTTTTCCCCCACTTCTATATACTCGGATGGTATTCGACTGGGAACGATGCTCAGGAATCAGATATGCATATTCACAGAGCTGTAAGATCATATCATCGCTGTACTCTTACAAATTTGTTCACAAGCGTATTTGATTTTCTTTTATGCACTCATTTTCGTGTCTTTGTTAGTGTCTTGCAGTCATAGATGCTCCTAGACCAGGCCTGGTCGCCCTCGTCGCTTTAATTTACGCATGCTTGTATGCAGTTAGTTGCCAAAGGGATTGGATGTTCAATTCTCTTCTCAGTTTTATATTTTAGGCTCTATATGTGTAAATGACATATCATTTTATATTTCTGATTACGCATAGCAGCCCTATGATATTATACCTAACAATGTATCAACAACAACAACAACAATCAAACCCTTTAGCGATGCCAACATTAACTCATTTTTATGTTTAAATTATGAAATCCATCTTTATAGTTTTTTTATTATTTTCATTGGTCTACTCTTATCTACAGTTATTGAATTATCTTCTTTTTGGTCAACTCTTCATACAAAAGCCTCTAATAATTGTCTCTGTACATAACCAAATTTTTTAAGGCAGTTTCTATTCAACTTTTTCTCTAATGCAATTATTTTTAATCTTTTTTTAGTGTGTCCACTCATCCAATACAACATTCTTATTTTTGCTAATATTTTTTGTTCATGTTGACTTTTTATCGCTTAATATTTAGTACCATACAACAATGCAAGTCTTATAATTATGTGATAGAATTTTTCCTTAAGTTTAAGTAGTACTTTTCTATAAAAAATAACATCTGAAGTCTTACTCTATTTCATTCATTTAGCTTGGATCCTATGATTTATGTCCCTCTCTATTTATTCATTATTTTGTATTATAGTTCTCAAATTTTTAAAACTTGTAACTTTTTGTATAGAATGATCTCCAAGTTTCACCTCCTCCCTAGACTCAATGTATGTTTCACTAAATTGACATTCTATATATTACGTTTTAATAAAGATTCAACAAAGTTTTACGCTAATTGTCAACTACCTAATGCAACTCTTCTCTTTTATACGGGTTTGGGATCGACTATGAAAGCCAAACTTAGCATAGACAGAGTTCCTGCCAAAGTACCGAAAAAGAAAATTTAGTAGTTCACTGCTGGGTTTGCTTTAGGTAATAAATATTCTAATTGATTGCATCCTACTACAAGAGAGTTTGAGTTGCATAGAATACTAGAAAATTCACCTATAAGCATTGAAACCACTGCATTTATTTTTCTAATGATTTGTAGCATTACAGTTATGCAAAGAGTTTAGCTAGATGAAAAAAAATGCCTTTATTCTCTAGATCCATTAAGGATGCTGTAAGTTTTGAGTGTGAAACGGATTCCTTTAGATTCAAAAATACATTGACAGATTCATTGTGCCTTGTACTTGGTTTCTTACGGTAACTCACCAGAAGAAAGAATTAGTAAACTTAAATGACATTAAATTATGCATTTCTACTTATCAATTGCATTTGATGCTGTGAGCTTGTCAAGCTGTTTTCGTTCTTGTTTGTGTTACTTATTGAATATTCAGTTAGTTAACTTGAATATGTTGAATGCTCAATGCATTTCTGGGTTTAAAATGGATAGTTTTTCCTCATTTTCTTTTGTTATTTTCTGAGGATTCTTTGTCCTTCATTATTTACTTCCAGTTTCTTTGATGAAATTCTTATCTCAATTAAATGAATTTTATATTTTTATAGAATGATGCATCAATATATATCATGATACTCTAACCTTGATAAGGGGATTGTTTGAGGTGGGAGTCCCTTAAAAAGTTTGGTCTCAGCATTCTGATGGGCCCCCAATTACTAAAGTGTATTCTAGGAAGCCCAAACAGAGAAGGAATGATGAGGTGGGCAGTGGGTAACGGTTTTTGGTACTGCAGCACACGTGTGAAGGGGGTAGTGGGATTGAGTATATTGTTCCAGAGCTGGGTACAGAGTTGGTTATGCAATTTGGAAAAGGTGTAGTGTGTGGAGAGGCCTAGCATCTCAAATAGCTAGGGACTGTGTGTCTTACTCTTCTGGTTTAGTGCTGTTATTTTACTACTGTATTTCTTTCCTCAACCTTGTGGGCTAAGTCCATGAGCTGTTTCAGATTAGCCACTGTGGACATCCTGAATAACCAGATTAGCGAGTTTCTAATTAGATGTTTCAAGAGGTACGCCTTCTCTGGGAGAGGGTTATTTTCTTGGCCTTCTTGTGGGTTTCATCAAAGCAAACGACTTTTTAAGGGGGGTTTCCCTTGTGGATTTGCAAAGGGTTTGGCAAGATCTTTTGAGCTAATGATTGTTTAATTTTTTTTAAAATTAATTTTATTAATTTTTAGTTTAGGAGGATTTGTTGTCCATTGTTGATGTATTGTTTACTGTTCTCATCAATAAATTGTTGTCCCATACAGTTTTTTTCAGCATTAGGTATCAATGACCTGGATATGTGTAGTCTGCGCTTGATCTTTTTGTCTAAGGAAGTCGTTAATTTGTCAATGAGAGAGAGACAGAGACAGAGTTGTACAAATGGGATCACTGTCTTACTTCGTCAGGTTCCTTATTTGTTCATTTCTAATAATAAAACTATATTGGGTATAGTACAACTAGTATAAGACTAGCCCCCTAGTTGTTGATACAATCTTTAACATAGCCTTTACAATATTTGAACACTTTCCCTCTAGCTAGAGCATAGATATTGATCATACCCAACTTGTTTTATATATATATATATTGATAGAAAGAGAAACAATTTTATTGAAGAAAGAGATTACATGGGAAGAGGACAAGAGTTCTTCTATAAAAAAGAAATTACAAAAAAAAAGACTTGTGAGTATTGCACATTGCCATTGTGCTTTATGTTCTTAATTCCTCCTAAAGCCCACAAACTTGATAGCTAGAAAGGTACCTAGATCAGTTGGGCAGATTCAGATCTCTTCAAAATAGCCAAAAAGTTTATTCTAGATAAACCTAGTCAACTTGTTACAAAAATGATCTACTTTGTTACCATGAGAGCTTTAGTGAAAGTATTAGCTAATTTTTCATTAGTCCATTTGTGTGGTAGAGAAAAGCCCTCTCCTGTCATAGTTGTGAGGATTGCAATCCTCATTTGTAAGATTATTTTATGATGCCACCCATAGAAATTGATTCCAATCTTAGTGAAAATCGAAGTCTACTAGGATTGCAATTCAGATTGCAGGATTGTGGGATCTAACTATCCTATGCAATCTTGGAAACAACCAACAACAACAAACACATGGCTTTTCTAATAGTTTTGAGGATTGCGATGCAACGTATTCTATTCTATATCGACTCATTTCTATTTTTATTTATAGTTAAATAATCCTAATAATTTTTTCTCTTGTTTTCTTTGGTCGCCCCCTATCTCTAGTTATTGGACTATCTTTCATCTAGTCAACTTTTTGTATAGGAGCTTCTAATGGTTTCCTTTGTATATGATCAAATCACCGAAGACGTGTTTTAAAATTTTGCTCATGTTGACTTTTTATTGCCCAACATTTAGTATTATACAACAATGCAGGTCTTATAGCTGTGCGATAAAATTTTTCCTTAAATTTGAGTGATAGTTTTTTATCACAAATAGCACTTGAAGCCTTCTTCTATTTCAACCACCTAGCTTGGACCCTATGATTTACATCCCCCTCCATTTCTCCATTATTTTGTATTAAAGTTCCCCAAAACTTAAAACTAATGACTTCTTGTATGGAATGATCTCTAAGTTTGACCTACATCCTCGAATCAGTGGCAATCTTGGAAACAACCATTTACTAAAAAATAATTTAAATTCTTGATCACCGTTATAGCTTGTGGGTATCCCCAAAACCCCAAGTCCCCTCTCCTTTGGAACTTTTCCTTCCCTGAACTGGTGACTAAGGTTTCTTCCTCTTTGGTGCACACCTTTCTTGAGTTCTTCATATTCCTTTGTTTTTGGCTTACCCAGTTGGTGGGATTGGATGTAGGAGAACTAGTTTTGTTTGTTTGATGTTGCTTCCTTATCTTCCATCCTGGTAATCTGTTCTTCCCCAATAAAGTTGTTTCTGTTGAGAGCATAAATAAGCTATCCTATGAAGCGTTGTTCTCGATATTGGATTGAACTTGACTAGTTTGACGACAATTGAATCACTAAAATGTGAATTGCTTCCAATGACTTGTTTGGTTTTTTGCTATTAAGTCTCATTCTACTGGAGGGACGCCTGTGGTGACTACAATTTTGGGTCTCTAACATGGGTTTTATGTTAAGCATGAATGGTATGCACAATGCTGAATAAATACTAAAAAATGACCTTTTGGTACACATGACCCATTCTAAATAAGAGGATAACCTTTCCCTTTAATTTTAAAATGATTCTTCAACCATTTCCTTTTTTAATTATTTTTATATCCATTGTTGGCTAGGGTGATTGTTACTTGCTGACTCATAAGTTGTGTTAATATATGAGATTGACTTTTGCAACTTATGATTGTGTTGTTAACCTATGGTGATATTTTGATAGTATTTTGATTAATTATAAAATTTATGTAACTATAAATTTTTTTTGAATCTTTTTCAGTCATAAGTGGTAGGATCTTATTATTGTTGGCCTGATCCTACAATTTGATCTTTTTGACCTAAATGTGTTTTGTTTTCTCATCAAACATCATATTGGATGCAATGCGAAATTATGAATAACAACTTCATTGTCATTTGTCATATTAGAGCTTCATTAGACTCCTCACGCAAAAGCTAATTTCATTATGTAAGGCACACTTGTCATTTGACGAGTAGATTGAGCCATAGACCAATATTTTGATTCAGCACTTGATTGAGTGACTAACCGACTTCATTATGCTTCTTACCTTTCCACAGAGACCCAATAACCTGCTCATTCAGCACAACGAGTCTGTAATTTTATTTTATTCTTGTTTTGGGAGGATTTCTTGTCCTAGTATTTTGTATTGCTCTTATCTTCTTATCAATCATTTTTTTTTTTTTCTATATAAGAAAAACCCTTATAAATCATGATGTCCATGATTCTGATATAACAAACCAGGTCTAGGAGCTCCTTTTAGAAATTTGGGTATATGCATAATTGCTTCCCAGTGATTAGATCTTGAAGATGACATACCTTGACTAACCACACTAACCAAGAATGCTATGGCTGTGGACATCATTGTGAGATAGTTAAACTTCCTAGCCTATCATTTGCATATTCATGGTTGCTAAAGCCCTTTGGCTCTTTATTCTTAGTATTTTTTGTTTTGTTATTGTGGGCTTTATTTGTATGGCACTGAATGCTGGGTGACAAAATGTCAATATGAGCAAAAATTCAACTTTGTAAAAATGAGAATGTTGCGTTGGATGAGCAGTCACACTGGAAAGGATAGGATTAGGAATGAGTGTATTAGAGAGAAAGTCGGGGTAGCACCTATTATAGATAAGTTAGTAGAAACTATTAGAGGTTTGGTCATGTACAGAGGAGAACATTAGAGGCTCCCGTATGAACTAGATGAAAGATAGCCTAATAATTAGAGATAGGAGAAGACGAAAGAAAATAGTAGGAGAAACTATTAGGATGAATTTAACTATTAATAAGCTAACTATAAAAATGAGCAAAGGTAGAATACGTTGGCTTTGCTTGATCCATATAGTTGACCCATTTAGTGGGAAAAGGTTGGTTGTTTGTTGTTGTTGTTTGTTACTGTGGGCTTTGCCTAAAGATGTTAGCAGCTACATATAATGAAGAGAGTTTTGAGTTTGCTTTTCTGTAGCTCCATAGTTGTGTTCTATGGTATGGACCTGTGTTGCAGCTATGGCTGTTGTGGTTTTTAGTTAGTAATACATTATTGAGAAATGTCAGTACACTTGCACATTGTTGAATCTTTCTCACAGGATTTTATTTTCTTTATTATTCTCTATGGTTAATGGAATTTTTCTACTTTAGATTTGGATTTGATTTTTTTTTTTTTGTTCTTATGCAATTAATTTACTTTAATATGTGATTGTATATTGTATATACCCTTTCTGTAACAGTTGATGGATATAAATGAAAGTCCAGTTTATGTACTTCTCAATCCTTCAATCAATCATGCTCAGAAAGATCTCCCCGTCAGTATTTATGAAAGTGGTATGTAAGCTGCACCATTATCCCTTCAGTTTATGTTTATTTTTTCCAAGGCTAGTGCAGGATTTTACAAACATCCTGATGGGAACCTGATTTTGATGGGTCCTCTAATAAGCATGGAATGGGATGGACCGCTAAGCATGGCTGGAAATGGCTTGGAGACGAATCCAGAGAGTGAGGGTACATGTGGGCTTTTGGTGTGAATAGTTAGTTAGGGAATTGGTCAATAAAAAGGGGAACTGGAGAGCGATGGTCATGGATGAATTCTAAAATGGTTTTGGTGGGAGATTGCTGGCATTTCAAGGGCCTAGCACTGATCATTTTCTGCATATTTTTCCTGCTCTGTTTTGCTATTTTCCTTGGATTCTGCAGCTGTATTTTCTGTTTTGTAAGTGCAACCATGCTATTATGGTAGAATTGAAGATTAACTGAACAATTGTTCCAATATTCTGAATAATATTTTCTTGAAAGCACTGATAGATATAGGAATAGCTTGACTGCAAAGTCTGGTAAGTCAAATCCCATGAAATCATGAAAAGATAATTACCCTAATCTCTTAGAATTGGATCCCTTAAAATTAGGAGTACAAGATAATGAAGATAATAACTATAATCTCTTAAAATCAAGGAACTAATTGCTTGAAGTTAAATGAAATATTAAAGACAATAAACAAGGAAATAAATAAAAGCAATCAACCATATTGCAGCAATAGAATTATGTAGATTCTGTTACAACCAACACTCCCCCTATACTTGGGGAATAAATATTTATCATTCTCAGTTTGGAACTTAATTCTTCAGACATAGTTATAGCAACAATTTAGTCAACACTCTTTGGAATACAATCACATTTTTGTCTTCATAGTGGGTTTATTCTAATGGTTTGTTTAGAGGGGTATCACCTATGGATCTCCAAAGGGATTGGAAGGCTTTGTTGAGTTGGAGTCTTGGATCTTTTCTTTTTTAGTTTTCAATTGTAGAGGACCTCTTGTCCTCCTTTCTTGTAATCTCCTGTCTCTATTCTCTTTCTTCAATAAATTTCTTTCTTTTTTTTTTTAATTCAAAAATTTAGCAATCCATCTGCTACTTGAGATTTGACAGGAACATATTTAAACTCCATCAACCTAGATTCAATTTTTTCTTTTATGAAATGAGGATCATTTTCTACATGCTTTATCATATCATGATCAATAAGATTCTTGGCTATCCCTATAGTTGCCATATTTTCACAAAACAACTTAATTGGATTGTCAACATAGAACTCTGAGTTCCTTTGAGAGTCTCAACAACCAAATACCTTCACATATCCCAAGGACTAAAGCATGAAACTCAGCTTCATAGCTGCTGTAGGAAACAGCAGGTTGTTTCTTACTCCTCCTGGTGATAAGGTTTTGCTCAAAAAATGTGTAGTAACCAGTAGTGGTGATAGCATTACCAGAATAGAATAGGTAAAAAGAAATAAGAGCAGCAGAAAATGAGTGCAAGGATCTTAAACACTAATAATCTCCCCTATGTGAATCCTTAGGTAGGACTAAACCCAAGTAAAATAGATGAGATAACAAATTCAGATGATGGAAATAAACATGCCTAGGGGTATTTATAGTCAAGATACCCAACTATAATGCAGTGAAAGGAAAGTGAAACACAATGGGAAACATGCCTAAAAATTAGGAAATATGCAAATATGTAGAAGTGGGTTTGGCCTTTTGGGTAGTGGGCTTACTGCCCTCTCCCATGATGTTGAACAATTGGAACATGTAAAGTGGAGAGATGCCTGATAATTCTAGTAATGATGTGTGGCCTTGAGGGTTGTCATCTAGGATGTTCTGGTTCTTCTTTCTTCTAGAATAACTAAGTAATGGTTTAGGACTTGTATCAGTATTCCCCCCTTGGAAATTCGCATTGTCCTCAAGGGGAAATTGAGGGAATTGGGGTGCCAGCAAGTCATAATCTTCCCAACTATTTTCTTCTAGAGGGCAGTCATTCCATTGGATGAGTAATTCAAGGGATGAGGTGGAAGGGGTAGTGACCCAATGGTGTGCCAACACCTTGGTGGGTTGGAGAAGTAGCTCCCAATCAGTGGTAATTGGGAGAGAAGGGGGAGCTGTAGGTATTGACTGGTCGGAGTAGTGAAACATGAAAAATTGGATGGATACAGGCACAAGGCGGCAGTTCTAACTTATTGGCAACAGCCCTAACCTTGTGAATAATTCTATAAGGCCCAGAATAGTGAGGAGAAAGCTTTTCATGTTTTCTTTTAGCTATAGAATGCTACTTATAGGCTGGATGCGTAACTACATTGCATCTCCCACATGAAATGAGACATCACGCCTCTTAGAATCCGCTTGAGACATCATTTGATCTTGAGCCTTTTGGAGGTGATTCTAGAGGATCTTAAGCATGTCATCCCAAAGCTGCAGTTGTTCATCTAGGTCAATTAAGTGAATTTCGCCCCATATGAAAGGTTGTAGGGTTGGCGTATCATGACCGTAGAGGACATTGAGTGGAGTGGTACCCATAGAATTGTGAAAACCCATATTAATGCTCTCTTCCTAGACAACACTTGAAGTTGCTTGTTCTTGCACTGGTGGGTGGGATTATATTTCTTATCACACTTGAGACATAGTCCTAATGCTCTCTTCCTAGACGCTTCCGCCTCTGTTGGCCAGTAGAACTGGCCATCTCTAGCAGTGCTGGTCAACGAAGAACTCGCTGTCGCAAATCCAGCTTTTGTGTCGAGTTAGATGGTGACCCGACTCCATAATTGTTTGGGTCCAGTCCAGTGATTTGAACCCATCATTCTGATATGTTTAGTCATGAATTCTCCTTGGGCTTTGGCTATGGCTGTATTTTTTTCTTCTACCTGATGGGCTTGGTTCATTAGTTTTTTGAGTGACCTGGCCTGCATTAGTCAGAGCTCCGCCCAGATTTTGGGTTTTAACCCGTTTTGGAATGCCCCAGATAGACATTCGTCGAACGCATCTTTTAGCGGTACAGATAGCTCTTCAAACTTCTCACGGTACTCGGTTACATCGTTCTCCTCCCTGAGCGCCATTAGCCTTTCATATGGATTCCCTTGTTGTGAATGATGAAATCGGTCTACAATCTCTCGCCTAAACTCGGCCCAATTTCTCACCGGTTGTCTCATCTCTAGCCATTGAAGCCAGTTAAGAGCTCGACCTTCCAAGCAAATCGCTGCCGCTCCTAAGCATTTGGCTTCCTTGATCCCATTGATGTCAAAGTATCTTTTAACCCGAAACAACCACCTGATTGGATCCTCTCCCTCAAATAATGGCAGTTCCAACTTCCTAAATTTACTGGAATCTAGGTCCACGGTTTCTGTGTTGTCATCACCCATTTCTGCTCCTGCGCTGGTCTCGATTGGCTCTCCAAGTTGGTGTCTTCAATTCGTATCATCATACCTTTCATCTCCATCATCCAAAGCTTCATTTACGTCATGTCTTACTTCAACGTCCCTATCTCCTTCTCAACATTCTCCATTCGTCCCTCCATCCTGGTATTTACCATACCTTGATCGACGGCTTTGATACCAAAATGATAGGTCCTGATAGGCTTTACTGTATAATGTTGTTGTCTTATTAATGGCAAAACAGAATTGAAACAGAAACACTCATGCACTCACAGCTTCACTACAGTCACATTACAGCAACAGAGCATAGAAAACAGTAGCACATACACAAGATTTACTCATAGTGCAACAGTTGAAAAATAGAAAGGTAAAAGGAAACACACCAAATGAAATGAAACAATAAAGGGTTGCTAGCGTTCGAGAGGCTAGCACTCTCCCAGGCCTCTTTCCCCCCCCCCCCAACTGTATGTTCCTTGCTTACACCAGAAATACCCCCTGTTTGCTTGGTTGTTAAGGTTCCCACCACTACAAAGTTAGTTAATAGTCTGTTGTTGCAATTTCTCTCTCCCTGCCACCTCGTTATTCTTACTCTTTCTAGAATACACCCTCACTTCTGTTTTAGTCTCCTGTTTCCGTCCCTTCTCTTCCACTTATAATACTTAAGGTTTTGGGTTTTATCATAATTTAATCAAATAATTTAGGAGGAATTATTTCCTTCTTTCTTATTTTTAGAATATTAGTTTTTTAATATCATTTTTAATACACATTTAGATATAAACACACATATACAAACAATAACACAAACATATATGTATATAGTTACAAGCATACACACACATAATACACTTATACAAATATGCGTACATAGAAATATGTACATCTATTTACGCACACATATCATTCACATGCTTATGTGTGTATGCACATACAAGTGAGAACGTTTAGGTACATGCAACTGTGTGCACATATGTGTACATAATGTTTAGACACACATTTTTGTATATAAATCTATGTATGTATAAGTCAAATATATATATATATATATATAAATTCATATATGTGCATGTACACACATACATATCGATATATATACATGTGCTTACATATACACACACTTATACAGATAAGTATACATATATTTGTACATACAAAAACATATATTCATATGTATTAGTAGATATTCAAATATATACATACACACACACACACATACATGTACTTTAACACATAAAAATAAACATATAGATATAAATATACATGCTAGGCTGTGATTCAGAGATGAACTACCTCTGATATCTCCTGTTGTAATCTGGTTTTTATATTCTTATTACATTCGGCATTTAGCAATTGAAGCCAAGACTTTCAACTTTTTGTTGGAACAATCTGGTTCATTTTGTTTGGGGTCAGTGTTCTACGTCAATATATTTTGTTTGGTGTCGCTCTTCTCCCTGACTTTTGCTCTCCCTATTTACTCAACATGGTTTTCTTAGGGGAGTGTCTCTCGTATATATCAAAATAGGGGTTGCTCTATTATATGTTTAAGCCCATTTCGTGTGTGTTTTGGGTAATTTGTCACTGAGGAGGATGTCTTAGCCTCCATTGTGTAGTTCTCCTTGCTAATAAAATTTTTGTTTCTAAGCAATAATCATGTTCTTTTCTTTGCTTTTTGTATCTCTTTGCTAGTCACTTTTTAGTTGTCTTTTGACATGCTTATTATGCTAAGCCACTGAATCCTCTTCTGTTATTGTGGGTACTTTCTGTTTCAACTGAAGAGCTGCATGTAATAGATGGGATTCCACAACTTATCTTTGTTCGCTCAAGCTACACTATTGAGGTTGTGCTTTCCTGACTCTTCTGTTTCCTTTCACCTTTCTGAAATTTTAATCACTATTATCCAATAAAGTAATTGACTTGGCTATCCCTCCCTCCTCCCAAACTCTGCTGAAGACTGTTGAAGCAGAACGAATTTCAGTTGATCATGTTGCACATCTTAAGCCATCAGATGGAGGTTCAGCAGCTACACAGTGTGAGTGCTTTTCAATTGACTCTTGCCATATTTATTTTGACTTTATGCCCTTCATCAAGCTCAATTTTATAGGAGGGAAACAATCCCTGGTTTCTGATTTTCATTTTGCTATACAACATGGCATCTTTGCAGTGGCCGCTCACCTTACTGGTATACACAGTGCTATCAAAATGCTGCATAGCAGAATCAAGGTGCTGCACCACTATCTTCTTGCAATGCAGAAAGGTATGACTGTCTCCTTACTGTTTCTGTGAATATTGAATATAACCTTGAGATATACTTGACTTCTTATTGGATTTTTAAAAAAATAATTATAAAAGAATAAATTATATTAACTTATTAAGAAGGAAGAAGAATACAGAAGAGGGGGTTGGGAAATAAATACGTGATCAAAACCTTAATATAAAATATAAGAAACTTAATTGTGTTGTAAAGCTTCCCAATCCCTTAAGACAACCCTAAGATGAAAACCAAAGAGAAGCCCCAAACATTATGCTAACCCATAAAGAGAACAATGTAGACACTTCTTCCTCTAATTCACCATGAAGGGATGCATTTTTGATATTGGGCTAGTAAAGTGGCCATTGATGCATAACAACTAGGCAAAGGAATAAAGAATAGATGTAACTTTGGCCACATGATAAGTGTCTCAGTAATCTAGCCTAAAAATCTGAGTGCATCCTTTGGCAACCAATTGTGCCTTTAGTCAATCAATCTTCCAGTCAAGGCCAACTATGATAGTGTACACTACACCCATCAGCAACCAATGGTGGATTTCCTTGTAGGTAAAGAAACTAGTTCCCAAGTGCCATTAGGCATTAGGCACCCATTTCATCTAACATTGCTTGCCTCCACACGGGATGAGAGAGTTCCTCAATGGTAGTCTCGTGAATGGAAAATTTGTAAATGGACGGGGATTATGAGTTGAGTGAATACCTCTCCTGATGGCAATTGGAAGGCTTTCAGGAGGAGACAAGGCCAAGGAAGGGAGTAATGTTGGAGAAGGAGGTGTATCAATAGGTACATTAGCAGTGCCTTCAGAAGTGTTAGGTTGTGGGCAATAGTACTACTGAAGAGGGTTATATAAGTCTGAAAGGGGTTATTTCAACGGATGTCACATCTGTGGAGATGAAACAATGTTTAGTGTTTAGCCTTTTTGAAGCTGAGCATATCCAAGAAAGATATACTTGATAGATTTGCCTTTGAGTTTATCATTTCCAAGAGGTAGATCATGAACAAAATAGGTGCAACCTAAAATATGAGGAGGAAGGAGGCAAAGTGATAGGGGCTGGAATAAAGAAAAGAATAACTAGAGCAGAAATATTGAAGAAAAATAGTGCAGAGTCTGAACACAACCTTTTAATTCAATATAAAAGTCTTTAACCAAATTAATTTTGTAAAACAGATAGAAAGGTATATAAAACATTTGAAAAGTATAGAGAAATATTCTCAAGCATTGTGTTAGGACCCTAGTGACAGTATAGAATTCTAAGGGAATTAAACAGAGTAGCTGAAATATTCCTGGAGTATATTGAGTATTAGGACAGAATACACAACCAGAATCAGTCATAGTATATTACTCCTAGGCTGTAGCAATTCACAGTAATAGATAAAAGAGAAAAGAAGAGAAACTGAGAGAAAAAAGATAGAACCACTAGCTTTCGAGAGGCTAGTTCTCTCCTCACTGATTTCCCAAATTCTTCCTTGCCTTCCTTCAACAACCTGCCTGTCTTATGCCACTGCCAGCTGGTCCCCACCTTGCCTAAAGCTGCCAAAATGGTTACAAGGCCGTTACACCACATTCTCCACTCTTGCCAGCTCAGCCTCTTTCCTGTTTTCCTTATTCCTTCTGGAATATGCCTTAAAAGGTATTTCCTCATGTCCCTCCTTACCTGTTAACTTCTTATTCCTTCTTTTGTACTGCCATTTGTATCCTCCATGTGTATCAATACCTCCCCCAATGAGCTTCACCTTGTCCTCAAGGTGGAAATCAGGAAATTGATTCCGGATGGCCTCATAAGCTTCCCAAGTACTGTCATGCATAGGGAGGCCCTTCCATTTGATCAATACTTCCCACTGTCCATCCGTGAGTTTCCTTGTCTGTTGGACCTCCTCCGGCTCTGTAATAGCTTCCAAGTCTTCTGTCAATCCACTAGGAAGTGATAATATTGGGGTGGTTGGTTCCATAGTTTTCTTAAGCTGGGATATATGGAAGACTGAATGTATACGAGCTGATTCAAGTAATTCCAATCTGTATGCAACCTTTCCAATCCGTTCCTTGATCTTATAAGGTCCATAAAATATAGGACTGAGTTTCTCGTTGTACTTCTTAGCCAATGATTTCATCCTGTATGGTTTCAGCTTCAAATACACCCAATCCCCAACCTTGAACTCCACTTCTCTTCTCTTTGAATCTGCATAGTGCTTCATGCAATGCTGAGCTTTTTCTAAGTTCTCTTTTAGTTCTTTAAGGATGGCATTTCATTGTCTAATCTGCTCATTGACGTCTTCCACCGCCAATGGAGTATCTTCCAATCTCAGAATAGTTGGGGATCCCTCCCATATAAGGCCTTGAAGGGTGTCGTTCCTGAAGATTGCTTGTATGAAGTGTTGAACCAATATTCTGCCCAAGGTAGCCATTTTGCCCAGCTTTTCGGTTTATCTCCTGCAAAGCATCTGAGATATGTTTCTAAGCTTCTATTGACTACTTCTGTCTAGCCATCTGTTTCCGGGTGGTAGGAGGAACTAAACTTGAGTGTGGTGCCTGATAGTTTAAAGAGTTCCTGCCAAAACAAGCTCAAGAAAAGTCTATCCCAATCCGAAATGATGGATTTAGGAAACCCGTGTAACTTGATCACTTTCCTAATGAATATGGCAGCCACCTCCTTAGCTGTAAAAGGGTGAGTCAGGGGAATGAAATGCCCATATTTAGATAATCTGTCGACCACCAATAGGATAGTGTCAAACTTTGATGATCAAGGTAACCCAGTAATGAAATCCATGCTAATCTCTTCCCTTACATGTTTTGGAACCAGTATAGGTTGTAATAGCCCTGTTGGACTCACTGCCTCATACTTGTTTTTTTGGCAAGTACTGCATCTTGCCACAAAGTGTTGAATGTCCTTTTTCATGCCCTGCCAGTACACAAATGCCGCTATTCTTCGGTATGTTCAGACATAACCCGAGTGCCCCCTCATAGGTGTTTGATGAAATTCAGCAATCAGTTTTGGTATTCTAGATGGACTCCTGGGCAATAACAATCTTCCATGATAAAGCAAACACCCATTCTTGATATCGTAGCCTTCCGGGGGATTTTTATTGGTAATTACGTGCTGCCAAATTTGGTACAACTTCTCATCCTTTCTGACTTCCTTTTCCCAATCCTCTAACTTGTCACATTGCCACACTGTCATAGCTGTCAATTCTGCATTCATCTCCTGTCTTGATAATGCATCTGCTGCCCTGTTCTCTTTTCTCGGCCTGTAGACAATTTCAAACTTGTATTCCATTAATTTAGAGACCCACTTCTGCTGGTCCACCCCAAGTTCTCTCTGTTCTAGTAAAAACTTCAGTGCCTTTTGGTCTGTTCGAATGATAAAGTGGTATCCCATCAAGTAATGCCTCCATTTCTTCACTGCTAGTACAATTGCCATGAGTTCTCTTTCATATACTGAACTTGCCCTTTTGTTAGAGGTCAGAGCTTGGCTAAAATAGGCAATGGGCCTTCCCTTTTGCATGAGAACCGCCCCAACTCCTGCACCCGAGGAATCTGTCTCCACTTCAAAAGGAATGGCAAAGTTGGGCATAGCCAAAACTGGTACTGTAGACATAGCTACCTTGAGTGCTTCAAAAGCTTTCTGAGCCTCTTCATTCCAATGGAAAGCGTCTTTCTTCAGTAGGTTTGTGAGCGGGGCAGCGATCTTTCCATAATTCCTTACAAACTTGTGATAATACCCTGTCAACCCCAAAAAACCTCTCAAGGCTTTTAAGTCCTTCGGAATAGGCCAATTGATCATAGCCTTGATCTTCTTCGGGTCAGCCTCCGCTCCTTTTTGTGATATTATATGACCCAAGTATTCCAACTTATCCTTCACAAAGTTGCATTTCTTCAAGTTTATTACTAATTCATGTTGCTTGAGTAGCTTGAAAGTTTTCCTCTAATGTTCCATGTGGGACTTCTTATTAGGACTATAGATCAAGATGTCATCAAAAAATACTAGGATAAACCTCCTTAGGTGCTCCTTGAATACATTGTTCATTAAGGCTTGAAAGGTTGATGGTGCATTGGCGAGGCCAAAAGGCATCACTAAAAACTCATAATGCCCGTGATGTGTCTTGAATGCTGTTTTTCCTCATCCTCCGGTCTCATTCGGATTTGGTGATATCCAGACTTAAGATCTAACTTTGAGAACATTGTAGCTCCACCTAATTCATCCAACAGTTCATCAATTGCGGGTATTGGAAACTTGTCCTTAATGGTTATTTTGTTCAGCGCCCAGTAGTCTACACAATCTCCAACTTCCATCATTCATCTTTACCAGCAAAACTGGGCTGCAGTAGGGGCTGTTGCTTGCTCGAATGACCCCTGCTGTCATCATCTCTTGAACCAATTTCTCGATCTCACCCTTTTGTGAATGGGGTTAGCGATACGATCAAATGTTGGCAGGTTGTTCTCCCAGTTTGATCACAATAGCATGATCATGAGTCCTCTCGGGTGGTAGTCCTTGGACAGCCTTGGTGATTTCAGGGAACTCTTCTAATAACCCTTGTACATCTTGGGATATGATGGGTTCCTTCTTCACCATACAGTCTTCTTCGCTGAATATTTAAATGATTACAATGTAATTTGTTTTTAATATATAAGATTGGGAACTTTAGAGAACTTCATAATTAATATAATCTCTTTAAATTATCTAAGCCATGTATTTTCTTCACTATTGTTCAACTTCCAGACAGTATTCTCCTCTATACCTCAAAAAGTAGAGAAAATGTGAAAAAATCTAGACAAGGTTAAACAATAAATACCACATCCTCTATAGTAATATCAATATGAAAATATCTAATATATATAGGGTTTTGAATATCTCTAACAAAGTTCTACTGAGGTGATCTGTGGATAGAATTCTTTTCAAGTAATTACTTAGCCAGTTAGTTTGAGGTCAGATTTAGACAAACAAAACATAATATAGTAAGTATTGAAGCAAACTATTGTGCAATGTACTTTTCTAGACATATATTTTGCTATCAATATATAAGGAGCAACAGCTGTTTAATGTCTCGGTCAATAGTCTAGTTTCAAACACTAAATATGCCTCCAATTGACTGCCTTTGACGATTCATAACTTTGAAACAAAATGAATGCTCAGTTATTCTTTTTTAGCAGTATCTTCATTTTTAGCTACAAACCATAAATCAAATTTACTGAACTCGACATTCATTCTTTCCTTTTGATGACCATCTGTTTGTCCTTAGGCCATAATGCATGAACTTCCATTGTTTATCCTTTTGTTTATTTGCTTTGGATATTGGTGATGGGTAGTGTAATTTACTGGTCGAGTCAATATGGATTCATTTTTGTAACATTCATGTTTGTTTAATTGTTTAAAAAGCAGGTGATGTACCTTGTGACAATTCTCTGTTAAGACAAGTATCAAGTCTCCTGAGAAGATTGCCTGCTATTGAATCTGGTAAATTCCAAGATGATTTCTTAATGGTGAGTGTGTTCCTTTCCTCTCTGAAATTGGACTGGATGACATGCCTATTCTCTTCTCTTTTCTTTCCCTTGTTTCTTATACTTTTTGGTGCAGAAAATGGAAATGAACAAAATTAAAGGAGAAAATATTGTCTGCTTTTGCAAGTGATAAAATTAGTCGATATGTTACTTCGGTGTTCCTGTGAAAGGTGTTTATGGAATATCGCTTGATTGTTACTTTGTTTATTTGGAATTATTTGTGCAAAGGCTATGAACTTCAATGGATTTCTATCCAGTTAGAGTGCTTTGTGGGTTCTAATGAAGGTTGGTGGTTTGGAAATTGGTTTCTCACTGGTACCTCTAGAAGGAATTGAAGTAGGAGACTTTATGGAAGCTAGAATTTGCTAAGAGAAAATTTGTATAAACTGAATTGACATTGAAGATCTATCTTGCCTCTTTGGCAGAGGTATAATTTTTAAAGGGAGAATGGATCATTCAATCAAAAAGTATCTAGGAAACTAGAATTCAAGACCAATTTTAAAGTGACTAGGAAATAATAGCAAGTAGGAAACTAATCCTTGCTTTGGAGTAAAGAATAAACTCTAAACTAGGACTCTTCAGAAGACGGATAGGTACTAAAAATTTAAAAATTGTAAAGTCTGGGATTGCTAGGACTGACCTGTGTCAGTCTGGTTTTAGGGGTGGGTTCTCCCACTTGCTTTGGTCTCTATCAATTGGTATCAAACTGGGATCAACCCCAATGGAAAGGACTAATTTTAGAGGATGCGACCTGGCCAGCTTGGGGGGAAGGTGTGACCCTATGTTTGGAACCTGCCAGCCAGAGTGAGCGCCCCAGATTCTGGGAGCCAAGGTGAGCACTGCAGAGTGCAACATTTGAGGGCATCAGCTCTTTAGGGGCAGTGCTATTGATACACAAATAAATTAGCCTGATTGAAGGTTGGAGAAATAGCAGGGGATTTTGATAAACTGAAGACATAGGCATATCATTTATCTTAAGCAAAATTCTGTAAGCGCCCACCTTCTTACAAAGCTTGCTGTGAAATGTTCTTTTGTATGAATGAATCATAACTTGATCTCCTTACTTAAATAGTTTCTTCCTTCTATTCTATGTTTATTGGTGTAAAGCAAAAGACTTGTGAATAATGCTATGTATTTCATTCATTCTATGTTTCTAGACTGGATGGAGAAACTACATTTTGCTTCTTACTCTTCCAAGATACTAGGTTCCCAGCAACAAAAACACAGTAGCCTGTAGTAGATCTTCTATCACACTTCGATCCAGCCCAATCGGCATTCAATGCAATTGTGCTTGTGGTTACTATAGAGTATGCCTAGTCCTGGTGCCCCTGTCAAGTGACATAAGATATGTTGCAGAGCTGCCCAATGTTTTATTGTAGGAGTAGACATGAATTGACTAACAATACTCACAACATAAGCAATATCCGGACGGGTCACCATGAGGTAGTTTAACTTCCTTACTAACCTCTTGTACCGCTCTAGATCATCAAACGGGTCAACATCATCCTTAGTAAGATGATCAGTTGGAATCATTGGAGTACTACATGGCTTGACTCCCATCTTTCCTGTTTCTGCAAGCAGGTCAAGAACATATTTTCTTTGCCACAAATAGATCCCTTTCTTATTCCTTAGTATTTCTATTCCCAAGAAATACGTCAATTGACCTAGATCTTTAGTATGAAATTTGGTATGCAGAAAGGCCTTCAGAGAGGAAATTCCTGTATTATCATTTCTTGTAATAACAATGTTTTCAACATAGATAACAAGAAGAATAATACCTGCCTTGGTTTGTCTGTAGAACACAAAATGATCACATTTGCTTTTGTTCAAGCCAAACTCTTTACTACCTCACTAAATTTTCCAAACCATGCATTAGGGCTTTGTTTCAAGCCATACAAAGATTTTTTCAAATAACATACCTTAGCATACTCTCCCTGAGCAACAAACCCAAGAGGTTGCTCCATATATACTTCTTCTTGGAGATCACCATGGAGAAAAGCATTCTTGATATCCACTGATGTAAAGGCCAATCATAGGAAGTAGCGAGAGAGATAAAAAGACGAACGGAGCTAAGTTTGGCAACAAGGGAGAAGGTATCAGATTAGTCAATGCCATAAGTCTAGGCATACCCTTTAGCAACTAAGCGAACCTTAAACCGAGCCACCGAGCTATCAGGGTTCATTTTAATTGCAAAAACCCATTTACACCCAACAACCCTTTTTTCGTCAAGCCACTAGATCCCAAGTATGATTTGCATCCAGAGCATTGAGCTCCTCAAGCATTGCTGTTGACTAGCCAAGATGGGAAAGGGCTTCTTTTACAGTTTTGGGTATGGAGACTGAGTCTAAAGAAGCAATAAGAGAACTAGACACAAGGGATAAGTGGTCATATGAAATAAAATTAGCAATGGGATAAGAAGATTGAGAACGAGTGCATTCACACTTACCTTTTCGAAGGCTGATGGGTAAATCCAGATCATTGAAGGAGGATCAAATGACGAAGGAGATGGTGCAGGACATGTATCATTATAAGTTTCTTGACGCCTAGAGTAAACTTGAACAATCGGTGGACGAGGTGCGGGAGGGATATCAGACTAAAGACCAGAAGAAATAGGACCATCATCAAGGCAGTCATCAGGAGGAACCGTCGCTCCCGAAGACTCAATAGGTGGGACTCTGTATATCAGCCAATCATTGTCATCTTCAGCATTCACAAGAATGGGTTAGGGAGAGAAGAACGGTATCTGCTCTAAAGAGTTCACATCATTGGAGACCAAGTACTGATTCAGATCAGGAGAGTAGCACTTGTAACCCTTTTGTAAACAAGAATACCCCAAGAAGACACACCTCCAAGCCTTAGGATCCAGTTTAGTCAGATGAGGTCGAACATCACGAACATAGCAAGTACTCCCAAAAATGTGAGGAGCAACAGGAAACAGCGGTTTGTATGAGAACAAAACAGTATAACGGATGTCACCGTGCATCATCCCTTAACCAGGTTTGTCTACTATTATCAGTCGGAGTTTCCTTCTTCAAGTGGTCATCCTTATCAACACTTCTTAAATAAACTCTAATTTTCTTACTCCACTCAAGATAATTAGAGCCATTGAGCTTATTTTTAGTAATTTTGGACATTGTAGGAATTATTTCACTAACAGTACCCTTTACTTCTCCCATATTCATCAAAGATACAAATACTTGGTTAAGTAGAGTGAAAACTAAATACCTCACAGTATGCAATCTTTAAACAAAGTACTCAATTATTTTCAGCAAGTGAACCAGCAAATCAACAACTCCAAAATTCAGCCAAAATAGATTGCAACACACCAAACAAAGTGCAAATGATGCTAGAGATGTGTGAATCAAAGAACACACCAGAAATGCCAAAAAAATAGAGTGATAACGTCAAAACAATGTGTGTGGAAAAAGGAGACCACACCAAAAATGTTGCTATCTCTGCCAAAAAGTGATTGGATCTGGCCGGAATCACCACTGCAACGCCGGAAAAGCTACCTCGCCGTCGAGTCATCCCTCCACGCACTCTCAGGCGCCGATGCGTGAATTTCATGCAGAATTCTTGTGGCAGCACGTGAGACACGTGCACTGCAAATTCTTGTCGGTGACTGGGGTTTGGCCGAACTTGTGACGGTAGAGGGTCCTAGGGCAGTGGTGAGAGCTAATGGTCACTAGACACGTGACACAAACGATTAATGCAAAAGCAAATAAGAGAACACGATAGGCAAAGAAGAAACCTTGCTCTAATACCATGTAAAGCAAAAGACTTGTGAATAATGCTATGTATTTCATTCATTCAGAGAATAGGTATTTATACAGAAGGTAGTATGCTAACTAAGGAAAGAAAATAAATGGAATAATTCTCTATAATTGATTCCTAAGTTATAGCTTATAATCATGCCTATTTAATTACAAATATATACAGCATATCTTTCATATCTGTAACAATTGGCATCTTCCTTGAATTTTGCGTTGGACTCTTCTAGCTTATCTTTAACTTCCAAGTTTCAACTAAATTGCCTAATTCTTCTCAGAAGTGATGCTTTTAGGTTTGTCAAGTAGGCTTACAACCTCTTAAAAAATAAATTTGCTACATGGGAGGCATCATAAGTCTTACTGCAAGGAGGAAAGTGGGCTACCTTTGTGAATGGATCCACACAGGCCACAGCAAATACTAAATACACACTGAGTTTGTGGAAGCCCAAGGACAAAATCCTCAGGAAGATCGTCCCATGGTCCAGAAGGGGAGATTCCCTTGTGGATTTATGAAGGGATTTGCAAGTTATTTTGAGCTATGTTATTTTTTTTTTAACTTTTTGGTTTTGGTTTTGGGTTTGGAGGTTTCTGATGGGCCCTGATATATACTAGAAAATATAAGCAAAGGTAAAAGCAAGAAATATTGTGAGGGACAAGATTGGGAATGAGTAGAAAAGCTGAGGGACTTCAATCAAAGTTCTAGAAGGAGTTGGTTAGGCAATTCTCAATAAAGAGTGAAGGAAGAGAGAGCCAAAGGGGAGGAAAATTTGGAAGGGACTTGGGAGAGTGCCAGCCTCTCAAAAGCTAGCTTTGTCAGTTTATTTTTCCTTGTTCTTCTACTATTTTGGTGCTGCTGTATTTTCTGTTTTCCTGGTGTGTTTGTGCTGCTATTTTCTGTTTTCCAGTGCTAGTTGCTACTGTTTTATGGTGTATTTTTCCTCTATTGAGGTTTCCTTAATACTATATCAGTATTATTCAGTCATTTAGACAGGTTCCTATCAGTTTCCTTGTCCACCACCGATGTATTGATTTCTTTTCTATCTAATCCTGTCCTTCAGTAAAAGAGTTAACTCATAGGACTCTACCCAAAACTAGCAGACCTGTGCCTTCATGGCACTGGACTCTGCCCTAAACTATTGAGTCACAGGTTCGAAAGCTGGTACCTTCCTTTCCTTCCCTTTGCAATTTCTCAAACAAAGGACTCAACCCAAAAGAAAATAATAATAATAATAATAATAATAATGTATTGAAAATAGAAAACAGGTATGAAAAGGTGTTTGTATGACTTCTACTATTTTCATTTTCCATAAAATTGAGATTACAATTCTGAACTTTTTTAGAATAAAATAACAGTTTTTAGTGTTTTCAATGAAAAGGCAGGAACATTTTTAGAACAATAAAAAACTCTTGCCACATCGCTTAATTTATTTCATTAAACGAAGGCTCAAAAGTTGGTAGAAACACGCTTTAGGTGATTTGGGCGTGTAGAAAGGAAGAGATTTTGAAATTGTTTGTCAAGATGAGGGCGATCAAATTGTTTATGGTAATTGCGCCAGTGTAATTGATGAGTATTATTATTGAAAAGGTGTTTCCAGTAAGGTTTCTTGTTCCTGCAGTGAATGATATCTGCAATACGACTATATTTATTACTATTAATAGCTTCGGGCTTAATTAAATTAATTCTGTGTTAATGCTTGTTTTACAATTTATTAGATTATGATATCTGATTTGGGTTGTTTTGTGCCCTTGTAGGAATACAATGATACCTTATTGATTACTTACCTTGCCATGATGACCAACTGCTCAAGGTATGACATGTTAGAAATTGTGGTGCCTTGGTTTTCATTTTTTTGTGTGGCTTTTGTAGTCATAGTAGAAATTCTTGTGTTAAACACCCACACCCACTTATATTTGCAAAATAACCTCAAAATTGAATGCTGTTGAACTTGAACCACATAAAGGATAGTTGTGTAGAATAATATCTTTCAAATAGCAGAAAATTTCTTCCTCTTCCCCTCTGCTCAATGTTCCCCATCTTCTTAGGATTCCTGAGGACGCTCAAAACTTTTAGTTGGGGATTTTTATCAGGCAAATAAGTCTGTGCCATTTGAGTCTTTGCTTATTAAATCTGCACAAGACCTTCTCAATCCTGAAATAGTTGTGGTATTGAATACAAAAAATGTTGATGGCTGGGTTGGAACATAGAGCTATTATACCTAGTATGGGATGCCGTAATATGCTACTTTATTATTAATTATTATGCAGCTTGCTTCATATCCAATCTACCATGTTCCATTATCTTGTCACGAAATGAATGGGAAAATTGATTCTTATTTTCTGGGCTGTTGTACAAGAAATATATAGAGTTACAGAGGAGAAGAAAAAGGAAATAATCTAATCTAATCCCAAAATTCTAGGAAACAAATTAGCCTATCCTAATCCCTTGATTTAAGGGATTTAAATACACCAAATTTCTATTCTAATTATTTCTAAATTTAAACTAATCATATTCACATAAATCTAGCCATATCTTGACACCCCCCCTTAAGCTGGGGAATAAATGTCTTCCATTCCCAGCTTGGATAGGAGTCCCATAAATCTTGAGCTGTGAAGTCCCTTAGTTAGGATATCAGCTAGTTGAAAGTCAGAGGGAATGTAAGACATGCACACCAATCCTGCCTCTAGCTTTTCTTTGATGAAATGTCTATCTATTTCAATGTGTTTTGCGTTCTCATGTTGTACGGGGTTATGAGCAATGTTGATAGCAGATTTGTTATCACTGTACAGTTTCATAGGGCCTTCAAGTTTAATCTTCAAATCATCCCGAATTATTTTAAACCAAATTAGTTCACATATTCCTTGAGCAATAGCTCTGAATTCAGATTTTGCTAATGACCTTGCTACAATATTCTATTTCTTGCTTTTCCACGTTACCAAGTTTCCTCCAAGAAAAGTGCAGTACCCGATAGTTGATCTTTTATCCACCAGAGACCCAGCATAGTCTGCATCAGTATAGGCTTCTAGAGTGAGAGCATTGTGTCTTCTGAACAAAATTCCCTTTCCCGGACTGCCCTTCAAGTAGTGTAGTACTCTGTATGCTACCTGTAGATGAGATTCTCAAGGGTCATGTATAAACTAGCTTATAACACTCACTGAATAAGCTATATCAGGTCTAGTATGGGCAAGATATATAAGTTTGCCAACCAACTTTTGATACAGCTTTATCAACAGTTGGTTCTTCCTTAGCTTCACATAACTTGTGATTCGGGTCCATGGGAGATGAGACAGGTTTACATCCTCCTTTTCCGGTTTCCAGCAATAAATCTGTGACATATTTTTGCTGTGATATAAAAATTCCTTGGGATGAGTATGCAACTTCAATGCCAAGGAAATACTTCAACTTTCCCAACTCTTTTATTTCAAACTCCTTTAGTAATCTACATTTCAGCTCCATCTTCTCTTTTTCATCATTTCCAGTGACTATAATGTCATCTACATACACTAGAAGAGCAATTACCCCCCCTCCAGCCAAATGCTTAATGAAGAGTGTGATCTCCTTGGCTTTGGTGGTAACAAGAGGATTTCATAACTCTAGCAAAACGACCAAACCAAGCTCTTGGTGACTGTTTCAAGCCATAGAGAGCCTTCTTAAGCTTACATACTTTACCCAGTTCACCCTCAAATCCAGGTGATATATTCATGTAGATCTCCTCCGTTAAGTCCCCATGGAGAAAGGCATTTTTTACATCATATTGTAGCAGTTGCCAATCAAAATGTGCAGCTAGGGACAATAGAATTCTAACAGTGTTCATCTTGGCTACTAGAGCAAAAGTTTCCTGGTTGTAAATGCCATAGGTTTGAGTGTATCCTTTTGCCACTAGCCTTGCTTTATATCTCTCAAGGGACCCATCGGCTTTATACTTCACTGAAAAAATCCATTTACAATCAACTATATTCACCCCTTTCGGTTTGTCAACAATCTCCCATGTTTTATTTTTCTCTAGAGCTGTCATCTCCTCTCTCATAGCATCTCTCCATTCCCTTTTTGAAGCTGCCTCAGAAACAGTGTTAGGAATAGCAATAGTATTTAGACTCTCAATAAAGTTTTTATAGGTTGGAGACAAGTGGTTGAGAGAGACATAATTAGATAATGGGTATAGAGGGCTCTTGGTGCACTCTCTGATGCCTTTTCTTATTGTTATGGGAAGGTCTATATCAATATCAAAAGAATTAGTAGGTTCAGCAGGTAAAGGAGAGTTTATCGTGGCTTCATTCACAGGTTCTAGGTTGGATTCTTGGACCTGAGTCAGTTCAGGGGCAACTTTCCTCCTTGAATACACCCTTGGGAAGCTAGGAAAGTGTTTTGTAGGAATAATGAAATTAGGAGTAGGAAGAGGAATGGGATCAGTCACAGTAGGTGATTTTGATATTTTTGGTTCGTAGTTAGAAGGGAGATCAAGGTTATTTATGGGTTCAAAATATTCTTTAGTTTCTTAAGCAGGAGATTGCCCTTGTTGAGGTGGGGATTTAGGAAAGGAAGACGTATTTTCGGCAAATGTCACATCAGCTAAAATGTAGAATTTTCTTGATGAAGGATTGAAACATTTGCATCCCTCTTGGGTAGAAGAGTAACCCAAGAAGATGCACTTGGTGGCTCTTGGTTCAAGTTTGTCCCTTTGATGGCTATGGATATGAACAAAGGCAGTACATCCAAAGATTTTGGGAGTCAGATTATTAGAGGTTTTGAAATGAGGATAAAAATTATTTAGCATTTCCATAGGGCTTTTGTTGTCAAGAACACTTGGGGGTAGGTGATTTATCAAATAAGTGGCAATTAGAATAGCTTCCCCCCAATAATTTTTTGGAACATTCCCTTGGAAGAGTAATGCACAGGTAGTATTTAGCAAGTGCCCATTTTTTCTTTCTGCCACCCCATTTTGTTAAGGGGTATTGACACAAGAAGACTCATGAATAATTCCTTGGGACTGAAAAAAAGGGAAGTAAGGTTTGGTTGAAGTAATCCCTGGCATCATCTGTTCTAAACCTCTTCATTTTGACCCCAAACTGATTTTGAACCATAGAATGAAAATTGGGAATGATAGAACTGACATCAGATTTCTGTTTAAGGAGGAAGAGCCATGTAACCCGAGTGCAATCATCAATTAGAAAAACAAACGATCTAGCTCCAGTAATGTTTGGGATTGATGAAGGTCCCCAAACATCACTATGAATTAAATCAAAAGGATTAGAGCTTCTTTTATTGCTAATAGGAAAAGGTACAAGAGTATGTTTAGCAAATTCGCATACATCACAATGAAATTCTGAAATATCTAATCCTTGAAATAGATGGGGAAACATGACTCTTAAAACTTTAAAGGAAGGATGACCAAGCTGTAAGTGATACATCCAAATGGACCTTTGATTGGAAAACTTTAGGCAAGACAGTGAGAAAGGTAGGTTATTACTGCTTCTTTGGGATGGTTCAAGATAGTAAAGGCTGCCTCTTTCCTTAGCAAGTCCAATCCTCTTCCCCGTGCCTTGTTCCTAAAAAACACAGTGATTTGGAAAAAAGGTAACATAACAGTTAAGGTCATGAGTGAGTTTTTGGATAGATACAAGATTGGTCGAAATTTTAGGGACATGAAGAACATCCTTGAGGACAAAGTTAGGAGTGATATAGATATTACCAATTCCAGCAACAGTGGCAAGAGAACCATTAGCCACAATAATTTTTCAGTTACTTGAGTAAGGAGTGTATGTGTGGAAAAATTGAGAAGTAGGGGTCATATGATCTGTGGCTCCAGAGTCTATAATCCAATTGCAATCATAACACAATTTTGAGGCATTTATGAAAAAGGAGGATGAGAGTTTACCTGAAAAAGTAAGTGAACAAGCTCCAAAAGGCTTTTTAAGTGAGCCTAACAAATTCCTTAG
Source organism: Senna siamea (assembly GCA_031216115.1). Taxonomy (NCBI): domain Eukaryota; kingdom Viridiplantae; phylum Streptophyta; class Magnoliopsida; order Fabales; family Fabaceae; genus Senna; species Senna siamea. The sequence goes on along the minus strand of CM062367.1, from coordinate 33,019,059 downwards.
TTGCTCGATTTCTTCACTATTAAATGTCTCAAACGTTGACATGATGGGTGAAAAACAACAATTAAGGTTGCAAAAAGTTTTAGCAATTAAGGCTTAAATGGAGGGTGGAGGTTGGCGATGAAGGCACAACCAGAATGCTATGCTGGAGGCAATTAGAGGGTTCCTTTTGAACCTAGCTCTGATACCATGTCATGAAATGAATGAAAAAATTAATTCTTATTTTTTGGGCTGTTGTACAAGAAATATATAGAGTTACAGAGGAGAAGAAAAAGGAAATAATCTAATTTAATCCCAAAATTTTAAGAAACAAATCAGCCTATCCTAATCCCTTGATTTAAGGTTTAAATACACCAGATTTCTATTCTAATTATTTCTAAATTTAAACTAATCATATCCACATAAATCTAGCCATATCTTGACATTTATTGTATGTACACTTACACAAGAATTGCTCACTTATTAATGAATGTTCTCTTTTTCGCTTCCTGTAGTGCAATGAATGAACTGGTCGACAAATTCAATACTGCATATGAAAGGCATAGCAGAAGGGGCGGACGAACTGCTTTTATGTGAAAACTAAATGTTTGCTCATATTTTGTTGTCGTGCCGAAATGGCAACCTTGAAGGTTAAAGCACTTTCATCTTTGTGGACGTAGGTTTATTGATTTATTATTATTATTATTTTCTTTTTTTGGCTTTCCTGGGTGCTTAAGCAGTAGCTTATTGAAGCTAGTATTTCTGGTACCTGAAGAGACTTAAAAAAAGGAAAATCATCATGTGACTAAATAGAGAACAGATTTTTGCATTTTTATTACAGGTTATTTTTCAAAGTTTAGTGCAGATGGGTTTAAAAGACATGTTAATCTGAATTGTTACAGTGATTCCTTGTTGAGTGACCATTCATTTTCAATTTCATATTGGCTAAATTGCCAAAAGTAAAAATTAAAAAAACTCAATTTAACGAGTCATGGAATTTATTCTCTCAACGTTAAAAGTCAACAAAAGACTCCCCAAACTTTAGTTTGTGGAATATGTCACCATTAATATTTTCATCCAAACATTCATCTATGGAAGCAAATTTGAGCTAGTTTGCACAAAATTAATAGTGAGAGATTATTTGGTCAAAATTTTAAAGTTGAGGGAATAAATAGTACTTTGATAACATTTTTCTGACAAAAATTAAGGGGCATGCTATATATAATTGAAAGTTTGAAAAGGGTTTTTTAATCAAGTTTAAAAATGGAAGGAAATAAATTGTTTCACCTCGTAAACGAATTTTTGCAATTTAACCTTTTATATTTATTAGAATATTGGAAGTTGTTGTAAATTGAAATAGTTTGGTTTTTTGTTTTTTAACTTGAACCTATTTTATATAATAATCCATATCTTTTTGTTGAGATTTTGAAAAAATAATATAATAGAATTTGATTCTTGAAATGTTTTTTGTTTAATATCTTAAATATTAATATTATATAATTTAGTCTCTAAATTTTATACGTTATATATATTAAGTCCATTTTGTCCTAACTTAGGAGGAAAAATAATCTTTTAATGAACAAATTGTATAATAATTTTACATAAACTAAAGAAAAAGTATTGAATTAAACTGTCATTTTATTAAAATATGAGAATATTGTAACAAATACTCTTTTCATGCACTCGAATTATTTTGGGAGGAACTCATTTAACGTTAGAGTTAAGTGGTTAAGTAGAATATGAATATAAATTTTGGATCTTTTTGAAGGTTCACTGACATCTTTTCTTAATTATTGGCATTAAAAATGAAGAAGCTTAGTTCTAGATATGGAGATGTTTGTTCATTCTTTTTTCTTGGAATTTAGTTCACATAATTTGCTTCTCATTGGTGCAGAAGGATTTGCTCTTAAAATGGTATACTTTGAGAAATCGAGCAATTGATTTCATTTTTTTAAAAGAAAAAAGAGGGAAGAGGGACGGTTGAAACTGAAAAGTGGTTTAAAGTTTTTAAAAAATAATATACATGGATCTTAAAAGAAAATTTTTTTTATAAATATTAAAAAAATTCAAAAATAGAAGACTTTTTATAGTATTATTCAAAAGTTATTTGAAGTTAATTGCTTCATAAAAGAAATTAATTAATTAAATATTCACAATGCGTTTATTTATTTGATAAAATGAGAATAATTGTGTCCGACTGAAAATTATAATTGATTTTAACTCTAATTTTTGGTGAGTTAAATTAATGATGTTAAAAATAATTATTTTCAAATTTAAATAGTTAAAAGAAGAAATGACAATGAGCAAGTACTCGTTTATTTTTGCATTATCCATATTGTCTCTATCGTCCATAATATTCAGTATCCAAATCTTACTTAAATTAAACAAATTTTCATTTTAATATCTGTATATATAACTACCTGATATCTAAAATATTTAAAAATATTTGAAATACCTAAATACTAAAAAAAATAATAGATATTAAATATCTTATAATCAAGTAATCTACATAATACCTAATATCGATCCAATTAAAAAATTTTAAATATTATAAATAGCATAAAATTATTGTATAATAAGAAATGCTAACATAATTATTAACACTAAAAATATAAAATTTTATTTAATAATATATATTATTTAGATATTAAATATTAAGCATTCTATCTATCCAATCATATCGAATGAATATAAGATATTTAAAATTAATATTTATACCAGTTAAATATCTAATGAATAGTTATATTTTGTTATTCATATTATATTCAATATTCAATATTCATTAGATATAGAATTTTTTTTTTTAACATATACTATTAGATATCTATAATGTTCATACTTATTGTCACCTCTAATTTTTTATAACATAATAAATTAAAATTTTTATTAAAAAAATATTTATATTTAATATTCAAATGTATTTTAAATATGATTAACTCTTATAATTATAAAGGATACGTCAAAAACCAAAACCTTTATATACTATAAATATTTTGAATATCTCATATGATTATTAAAAGTAAATATATATAATAAGTTATTTATTATATTAAATATTTAAATAATGTAAAATTCTTTTATAATAATACATCAATTTTATATATTATATTAAGTATATTTTAAATGCATCTTAAATACTTTATTTTAATATAATATATTAATTAGTTAAACATATACTCCTTTTTATTAAGATTCCATTTAAAAAGATCATTTAATTTTGGTTACTCGGGCTCTTGGTATATAGCCCGTGTGTTGTACGTTGAGTGACACGCAAGAACCGGTAGCTGACAAGAGTCTGGTCCGCCACCGTGGGGATGAGATCATCTGGGTACGTGACACGTGGAATACATATCTGTCACATACACATATATAGGTCCATGAAGGCATGAACATGTTATATCAATCAAGATTGAAGAGAAGAGAGCCTACTGTGAAGGCGATGCCGACCTAGAGCTGCAGATAGCAAGTCTTTCAAGAAAATAAAATCAACTCGTTTTCCTTCGGGGTAAGCTTCAGATTTTGATTACCCTCTTTTTGGTTTATCTTTAGTCAGATGCCATTGACATGTGTTGGCTGAGTCATTCAAAGTTCAACCTCGAACCTCGTAAGCGGCAACCTTCTGTTGCTCGTTTTACTTGATTAATTAGCAATCATTTTTTTCACATATTTTCTGTTCTCCAGTCTCCACTCGTCAAATTTTCTATAGCGCTTTCAAGCACTCGCTTAAATCTGATTAGCTCTGCGTGTTAGACCTGGAGCAGAGCATCCATTAAAATGTGCGGAATTAAGTTAGTAAGGATTTTAGAGTTGGTGAAAGTAAAGAGTTTGGGTCAATTTGTTCTGAATATATTAATATATTTGTGTGGTTGCAGTGGGGTGCAGGCGTAAGTAATATGGCTTGTTTAGCGACGCCAGAGATTTGTGATACAAATGCAAGACTTGTAGCAAGTGGTGATTTGCGTGTATTGCAACCAATCTTCCAGATTTATGGTCAGCGTCGAGCATTCTGGGGCCCCATTGTTACTGTGAAGGTGTTTGAGGACAATGTGTTGGTAAGGGAGGTTCTTGAGAAGAAGGGGGAAGGAAGAGTTCTAGTGATTGACGGAGGAGGAAGCATGAGATGTGCTTTGCTGGGAGGGAATTTGGGGCAGTTGGCACACAACATGGGGTGGACTGGAATCGTGGTGAATGGGTGCATTAGAGATGTCGATGAGATCAATGGATGTGACATTGGCGTGAGAGCCTTGGCGTCTCATCCACTCAAATCAAACAAGAAAGGCACTGGTGAGAAGCAAGCTTCTGTTTATATTGCGGGAACTCTGATTCGTGATGGAGAGTGGTTGTACGCAGACAACGACGGTATCCTCGTTTCAAAATTTGATTTGTCACTCTGAACTCTCAAGTTCAACTCTCACTCCATTACTGGCTAGTGGGTACCCTACAATTTTTGCATTCGTTATTTCATTTTGAATGTCATACTCATAGTGTTCCTCACCACTCCAGGTTGTGCCTTGATTGTCAGTTGTTATGTCCGTTGTATCATGTTGTGGCTATGAAGTTGTGCAGACAGTATTATTTTCAGATTCCAATATAAATAGTCATGTAGTCTAGTTGCCCATAATATCTACCAAGATCAATGGTAATAGCAGCACCAAGAATGAAAATATCTTCTTCTACTTTGATCAATTTCGAAACTTCTTTTTCAAATTTGAAAATAAAAAATATTAACCCCACCTATTATTTTTTTAGAATTTGAGCCATTTTATTCTTTTTTTTTTGTTTATTCTACATCCGACTTTGTAATTTAGGACGTGACATATTCATATATAGTCGTTTTAAAAGTTGAAACGAATGTTTACTAATGATTTAAAGATGATGAGAAATATAAATAATTTTTTTCAACAATCATTATCATTGATTATGCAATACTTGTTGTCGACAGGTCCGAATAATAGTAAACTTTTATAAAATAAAAAAAATGTATACACCTTCATCTAACTCTCATTTAATTATATATATTTTTTAAATTTTTATTTGTGATAAATACTTTCATCAAATTATTATTGAGTTATAAATATTCTTTTAAATTATTATTTATGACAAATACTTCCTTTTAACTATTATTTAGTTGTAAATACTCTTTTAACTATCATTTAATTATAAATACCTCATGAACTATACCCCTTTATACTTTTATATATTTAAAATTAACATCATTAAATATTTTTAAAAAAAAATGTTTATACCTCTATTTATCTATAAATTAGTTACAAATATTATCTAAACTATAATATGTGATAAATATCTATCAACTATAAATTTTATTTAGACTTATTAATTTAAATAAAAATATTTTTTTCTAATCTATTTTTATTTTTAAAAACATCTAAATAAACTTTAAATTTTTATAATCTTCAAAAATACTAAAATTACAAAGGTTTGGAGTTACTGTAAGACTAATGAAGCACATGAAGTAACATTTTTAATAAACCAATAACATAGATAAGTTTTTAATATGGAAATTAATTACTGAATCTAAAATTAATAATTTCATTTTTTTTTAATAACGTTGCTTCATGTGTTTCAAATTTTAACATATTTTGAGGAGATTGAATGTTGAAAAGAAATTAAAGATTATAAAAATGTATAATTTGTTTTAATTTTTTAAAAATTAAAATAGTTTAAGGAAAAGTGTATTTTTAAAAATTAATAAATTTAAGTAAAATTCATAGTTAAAGAATATTTATCATATTTTATAATTTAAAGAGATATTTAAAATTAACTCATAGTTGAAGGGACTATATTTATTTGTCTCAAAAGAAATGTTGTTAATATATGTGTGTGTGAACTAGAGTTAAATTTAACATGTGAAAGTATTTTTGTCACAAGTGATTAGTTGAGGGAATATTTGTAATTAAATAATAGTTTAAGAAAAATATTTGTCATAATTAATAATTTAAAAGATATTTATAATTGAGTTATAGTTAAAAAAAATATACCCGTATATATATTTTTCTTTGAAATTATATAATTTTTTTTCTATTATAATTTCTTAGTATTTTTAATTTTTTTCTCTTTTTCACATAATATATTTTATTTTATATTATATAATGTATAATTTTAAAGATTAGTGATTAAAAGATATCAAAATTTTTATACTAGAAATATAATTGATTTTGAATAATAAAAAATATAAACCTCAGCATAAAATTAATGTTCTTCCTCTTTAATTGGTTGTTATCAATGTATTTTATCCATTTTAATATTATAGTTTTATGATTTATGCTCCCCCTTATCAGTATCTGTTGAGGCCTGAAATGTGATTGGAATTAGAATGGGCTTAAGATGAAGTTAAGCACTAGCAATTCTTTGAAAGCTCCGGATATTCACTATGTAAACTTGTCTGTATCACTCACAGTCTGTTCAGGTAGACAACGCAACGGAGCATCCTGCGAACTGATTAAAAACAAATGTTGAACCAATAACTTGATTGGCTTCGAAGGAATAAATACCTCATGACAAGAAAACAGGAAGATATGACACAAATATTAAAAGAAAAAAAGAAAAGAACAGAAGTTGCTTTTGACAGGGAAATGATAACCGAGTAGCGGTTACATGGGAATGATTCATCCAAATGCAAGCTAGTTAGTAGTTCTCGTTAACTAAAAATGACATTCCTTTTAAATGCATAGCCAAATTATATATAGGATAACGGATAACCACAAGTAACTAACAAGCCGAGCTGTATGGGATGTGAATTTGATGGAAAGGATTGGAATAGGTGGTTAAAACATGCAATTGCATTTGTGGGTTACAAGTGTTTGGCAGCTATGCAAGTTATGCTTAGAGCTTAATCTGACATCCCATCACAGCGTCACACATAACATTACAAAAACAGATCACTATTAAGTAGCCTCTGATTCTCCAACACGGTTGTTCATTTTGACACAGCTGTGATTGACTGAGTGAGTGTGACACAAATGGCCTTGGCCTCCCAAAACAGAGGGAAAATGGAACAAATAGGAATCATATTCGTTGATTTATAATACATATATATATATAAAAATACATAATTGAACGTATCGATAGATCGTCTATACTTCCATATATATATATATATATATATACACACACACACACACAAATAAAAGGTAAATGACAATTTACCAGTATTTAAAGTAATTACGAAAACCAAACTGCGCGAGTCCGTGCCTGAAAAAGATTAAAGATCCGAGCTTTGTCTCTCTCTATCTGTCAAAGATTCCATCCATTTTCCGGTCCACCACCATTACATAATCATCTCTGCTTTTCCCCTCCACCATCCCCACAAAAGTCCTTCCTCGCTTTTACTTTTAATTATATATTGATAATGCTATAAAAATATTCAATTTCTTTTTGTAACTATTCTTCAACAACACAATCATTTCAATTTGGGATCTAAATTCAAAGACACCGAGAGCGAGACATACAGACAAACATACACCACAAATTTACTTTCTTTTTTTCCTCAGGTTTCCTTCCGAATGAACACAGGGAAGGGAAGGGAAGAAACAAAGCCACAGTTTTGACAAGGGTCCGGTTCTGGGTTTGGGTCGGGTCAGAGTCAGGGTCTCTGGTCTGCTCCTCCCTCTGCGCTCCCTTGGTGGTATTCTCTAAATCCTATTACCTTCCACTCAACAATTATTCACTTAGGTAATTTCATTGATCATCCACTTTCTCGTTTTGCCTTTATTTTTTTTCTTTGGTTCCTTCTATTTTACTTCATTTGTCTGTTCATTACAATATTGGGAATTTTCTCTCCTTTCCTTGTATTATCTTCTTCCTTGCCTGTATGATCGTCTTTTTTTTCTTTTTGGCCTGAATTGTATGATCGTCTTGAAGGAATGTCGTTTCATCAACAATTTATGATTTTGTATTTTTCTTCCGTTCTCGTCCGATGTCAGTTTTTGTTTTCTTTTTGTAAAAGGGAAAAATACAAAGCATGATATCCTCGGTTTAATATGCATAGATCTTAAATTATTATTTTTAAGAAATTTGCTACTAGATCAAATGCTTCATCTTTCTGCAATTGCAACTACAGATTTTGAAACTTATGTCTGAAACCGTCAATTTTGTTTTTCGTACTTATTATATTTTGTTATGATTTTCAATTGGCGTTTTATTGAGGTTGTCTTTATTTATTTTTCCAGTTCCCATGTTGATTGTGTTAACTTGTATGATTTCTTTGGTTTCCTCTGCAACAGATTGAACAAAGTGCAACTCTGATTACAGACACGACGCTTATGTTCAGTTTTTACTTCCATTTTCTTTTAATTTTCTTTTTGGGAGTGGCGAGGAAATTAAAATGTCATTTTTATGTTTGTTGAGTTGAAGTTAGCTTTCTCATTTTTGCATCATTTACAAACCTTTGAGAAATACGGTCTTGCAGTTTAGGTGGTGCTAAATTGAGGTCTGCTGCATGGCTGGGATTGATGAAAATGTTCCCCTCACTAGCGACTGGGGTCATCCTAGTCCAAGTCCAAGAACCTTTTTCTCTAGAGTGTTAGGTGAAGATAATGTCACAAGACCAATCTCAGAGCCTCCTGGAAGTGCTAGAACTGATGAGTCCTTTCTGGAAACGCAAGAGCACATTATGACTGGAAAATTTAACATAAAAGATACGGCACAAGATGATGCATCCGGTGGCCAATTAACTGAAACAAGTCCTTTGTCTGAGCAGAAGTCAAGCTCACGAGGAGGTCTTGTCGAAAGAATGGCTGCTCGAGCTGGATTTAATGCCCCAAGGTTGAATACTGAAAGCATTAGATCAGCTGACCTTACACTTAATTCTGACTCTCGATCTCCTTACTTAACCATACCACCAGGCCTCAGTCCAACTACACTCCTAGATTCTCCAGTGTTCCTTTCAAATTCTCTGGTAAGCTCTAAATCTGAAATACCACGTCTGAAGTTGTGTTGTGGTTTGTTTATTTGTTCTCAGTTTGGTATTTATAGTGGGATTCTGTACTTATAAGGTGGAATAGAAAATGTCTCATTTAAATTTGAGATTCTGACAAAATTAAATCTAATTTTGTTTTTCCTGAATGCTGTTGATTGTAGATGAACATTTTTTTATACCATGATGGAAGCTGCTTGATGTAGAATTCTAATAGATTATCAGCCCCCTCTTCCCTTTTGGTGCTTAAAAATAATTTCTGAACAACAGAATGGATATAGGATAGATCTTACTGTTTAGTATGCCGCTAGAAAGCTCAAATCTTCATTATATTTCACCATAAAAATGTCTCGTACGATAGATCACTCTGGGTGGTTGAATATTTGACACGTTTACGTAATACTAATATAGTTTTTCATTGTGACTTTGAGGCTTTTTTCCAATTTAAATATGGGGCTTAATAGGCAATCTTGAGTTTTCCTGTGCCTTAAATTTTGACTGATTGCAGTTCTGGAACTTTCTTGCTTGTCTTTCTCTGTTCTTTTCTTCCAAACTCCTGACTACTGGAATTTCATTAGAGACATAGTGTTTGCTCGAGATTGTGTGATATGAGTCTCTCTTTGATGTTGTCATAACTTTGCACAGTTACTTCTAGAGTTATTTATTAATTTTATCTCAGTACTATTTACATTGTCTGACCTAAAAATTATAAGCAGCAAAAAGAACCATGCTTTTGGGCATGCCTTGTACACTTATACGTGGCATCCAATGAACATGACAGAGTTCTCAACTAGCATGGCTATACGTTTTTCTTGTTTTCATTTACTTTTGGCCAGAGATACCAACGATCATTAGTCTATTATTTTTGGAAGCTGAAATCTGGTTCTATTGGAGTTCTTCTAGCCCCTTCTGAATTGTGAAGCTGTCTAATTGCAGGCACAACCATCTCCAACAACTGGAAAGTTTCCATTTATCTCAAGTGGCAACTTCCGGTGCTCAGAATCAAACTCTGGTGCTCCTGAAAAAACTAAAGATAACAACTTTGACGACATATATACATCCTCCTTTGCTTTCTGGACTACAACAGATTCGGGCTCTTTCTTTCATGGTGCTACTGGAAAAGTAATCACTTTCTGAAAACAGTAGTTACTATTTCTGAATCAAGTTAATATACCTTTTGATACTATAGTGAACAACTATGTCAAGGCAATGACAATTAGTCCCATATCTTAATTTTAGTCCCTTATATCTGCGTTGTGCTTGCAGATGAATTCAACTACACTGCCTGAACAATATCTTACTGGTACTGAGGTCTCAGATCAATCAAAGAATTCTTTTCCATCTCATTGTGTCGATGCAGTCAAAGTTCAAACTGAAAATAAAAGTGGCCTACATCTTCAGGCTGACTTTATTGACTCACCCACACAAAATGATAATAGAACAGCACTTGAGGAACAAGCAGATGAGGAGGGTGATCAAAGAGGAAATGGAGACTCAATGGCTGCTGGTGTTGGTGGCACACCATCTGAAGATGGATATAACTGGAGAAAATACGGACAAAAACAAGTCAAGGGTAGTGAATATCCACGAAGTTACTACAAATGTACGCATCCAAACTGTCAGGTTAAGAAGAAAGTAGAACGATCCCATGAGGGCCATATAACTGAAATCATTTACAAGGGGAATCACAACCATTCAAAACCTCCAAATCGCAGATCAGCAATAGGGTCAGTTAACCCTCTTGGTGACATGCAACTAGACATGTCTGAAAGTGTTGAACCACAGGGTGGTTGTGATGGTGAACTGGGCTGGGCAAGTACACAAAAGGGAAATATAGCTAAAGCTGCTGATTGGAAGCATGAAAACCTTGAAGTGACCTCATCAGCAGCTTCTTTAGGCCCTGAGTTCTGCAGCCAATCCACTAATTTGCAGGGTCAAAATGGTACTCACATTGAATCAGGAGATGCTGTGGATGCCTCATCTACTTTCTCTAATGATGAGGATGAGGATGATAGGGGCACTCATGGTAGTGTATCGTTAGGATATGATGGGGAAGGAGATGAATCAGAGTCTAAAAGAAGGTATCTGTCATTGCCATTTTATTTTGAGAATAATGTCTGTTATATACTAAAATCAACCAAATATTATCTTATCAGGAAACTGGAATCTTATGCAAATGCCACAGAATTGAGTGGAGCCACTAGAGCTATTCGTGAGCCTAGAGTTGTTGTCCAGACCACCAGCGAAGTAGATATCCTCGATGATGGATATCGTTGGCGTAAGTATGGACAAAAAGTTGTAAAAGGGAATCCCAACCCAAGGTGTGCATTCTCTTATTTGCTCTTTTTCTGTCATCCCCTTTATTTTGCATTGCATGTGTATTCATAGGCATAGCTACCAAGATAAATATATATATGTTACAAAGCAAAGCTGAGAAGAGGGATGGGTTGTTGGTATTTTGGGGCAGGAGCTACTACAAGTGCACCAATGCAGGCTGCACTGTAAGGAAGCATGTGGAGAGAGCATCACATGACCTAAAATCCGTTATCACTACATATGAAGGAAAGCACAATCACGACGTTCCTGCTGCTCGCAATAGCAGTAGTCAAGCCAATGCTGCCACTTCTAGCACTGTTCCGTCCCAGGCTTCCGGTGTTATTCATAATCACAGATCTGAACCATCACATTCTCACGCTCACAATGGCATTGGAAGGCTTGAGAGGCCTGCTCTGGGATTGGGCTCATTCAACCTACATGGGGCCGGGCCTGGGCCTGGAAGGCAGCAGCAGCAGCAACAACAACAACTAGGGCATCCCCATGCCTTCTCCTTTGGAATTGGAACGAATCAACCCGGCTTCCCCAATCTGGCTGCTATGGCAGCATTGGGCCCTACCCATTCAAAGCTTCCTGTCATGCCTGTTCATCCATTCTTAGCACATCAACGCCCACCAAATGAAATGGGCTTTATCTTGCCTAAAGGAGAACCCAATTTGGAGCCTATTCCAAACCGTGGGCATAACTTGCCCACTGGTTCATCGGTGTATCAAGAAATTATGAGTCGGATGCCACTAGGACCTCACATGTAAAATTTTTCTTCTTATTCTTTCAAAAGAAGAAACATATATGCAAATTTATATAAGCGTGCATATTTTTATTAGTTTATCATTTTATTATCTCTTCATCTACTGTCATAGATATATAGTTGATTCTATCATTTCAACTCATTCAAGAATGGACAAGCAGGTAGCTCAGGACTTCTTGACTAGATCTGATGGACGCGCAGAAGCGATATTAAGTTTTGTGTTGCTTGCAGGAAAGGTTAACTATATGAAAATAAATCTCGCAATACGAGTATATCTCATAGCAACAATTGTTACCATTAAGATTGAAATCAACATTTCTTTCATTTTCGAGGTTAAATCAATGTTTTTGTTCTGGTAAATGAAGTTAAATCGAGTTAAACGATATAAATATCCTTAATAACAACATTTATAGGACTAGGAAGATTTGTCAAGTTGCATAACGGAATTACGAGGGTTCGTCGAGCACCATTTTGTGGGCTTCTCTTGTATTTAGAGCCCTCAAAAAATGTCACATCGAGTTACCAAAATTGTGTATCGCCTCAATGGTATATTGGAGTGAACCTACTAGTGATAAACTCATGAACCACAATTAATTTGAATATATGCACCCCAAGAAAGCTAAATAAAAGTTTGCTGATCCACTTGAATCCTTGAACTCGAATGACCCGAAGTGTAGAAAAATGCCACAAGGTTGATCAACCTTTATAAGTTTATTAGTTTAATAAAAAACCCTAGAGAGAATCTACTCTCAAGTATAGTATATAAAAACTCAACATTTTTATTGAGATTTCTAATCTTTTTCCAAAATGAATAATACAATATATTTTAAGAGATTTATCAAAATTTGATTTAATGACATAAGAAACTTAAACTTAAAGACTTAAAATAATAAATACTAATTTAGAAAAGTTACAAAGATTTAATTTTATAAACACAAGAATTCTAAAAGTCAATTATGCCAATTAAATACTAATTTTTATAATAATAAAAAGATCTAAATACGATCGTCATATTAAATCTAATATGTGATGCATATTAAATCTAATATGTGATGAATTAAGTCCAAATGAGTATTCTCATGTGCAGTACTTGGTTCAAACTCTGTAAATTAAAGTCTCCAAGCTTAAATTATTATTTTCAACCCCATTTTCAGCCATATTAAATAAGTGATATCTTCAAATTTGTTTAATGGTCCAATTGTTATTTGTTTTGTCCAAGCTTTTTGCACAAGCGCATTCGAAGCTTCATTAATCCTTTTAGTTCTAACTCTTGAGATTAGTCCACTTTGAATTTATAAACATAAGCTTGTTATTTTGCATCATCTACTAATCATTCATTTGGGCATAGATATTTGATTTTTTTTAGAAGTAAATTATTATTTTAATCCTTTAAAGATGTAATTTATCTCAATTCATTTCATGAATTATAAAATATTTAATTTAATCTTTAAAAGATATATTATGTATCAGTTTAATCTCTACGTATAAGTATTACATTTCTTTTTCTTGTCTCAAATTAAAGTTTGAAAGACTAAATTGAGACATAATATATCTTTTAAAGACTAAATTAAGTATTTTTATGATTCAAAGAATAAATGAGATAAGTTATATTTTTTAAGAATTAAAATAATAATTTATTATTTTTTTAATGTTATTGATGAGAAGAGAAAGCAATGCTTTTTTATATATAAAAATAAAAAATTAAAAGACAAATAGAGAACAAGCATATTCAAACATGGGAAAACATCATTTTGCCAAAGCAACCAAAAACAAAAAAAACATACAAATCTTTTTCTTATTGAGCAAAGTTGGCTATATAAATTAAGTAATGCCAATATATTTTATCTTAAATTATTTATCTAATTAGATTATTTATAGTTAAATTTATGATAATATTTTCTTTTATTGTTAGATTCATCCTAATACTTTCTCTTATTATTTTTTTAAATTTTTTTCACGTTTAATTATTAAACTATTTTTTATTTGGTCAATTCTTAATATATGAGTCTCTAACGCTTTTCTATATATATAACCAAATCACTTCAAGTGCATTTCTATCAATTTTTTTATGATAAATGCCATCTCAATTTTTTCTCTAATATAACTATTTTTAATCTTATCATTTCTAATATGTTCACTTACATAATGTAATATTATTAATTTTTGCGACATTAAATTTTTGTTTATGTTAACTTTCTATCACCAACATTTAATATCATGCAACAATGCATGTATTTATATTTTTTTTCCTATAATTTTATTTTATTTATATTTATTTATCTAATCAAACTTATATAATTTATCAAACATTTTTTCTCAATTAACTTTGGTCAATTTAAATTAAATTAAATTTTTTGCTTTTAAAAAAATCTTGTAATTTTAAATTTTAACAGTACTTTTTTTTTTTAATTTAAACTATGATAAATGTAAATTTTTAAGAGACATTAAAATCAATTAAATATAATTTTAAAATAAGTCAAATAATATATAAATTATAATAAGATATAATTAAGCTTTAAAAAGATAATTTAGTAATTTTATTACTATAAAAATATTTTTATACTATGAAAATATAAGATTCACTTTTTTGGGTGAGAAAAAAAATCTACAAAAACATAAAAATAATCTATTTTCAAAAATGTGATATTTTTTAGAATATTTTTTTAATCTATGTATCAAATGTGAGAATGCAATATTCTAAACCTCTTATTTTCAAATTTTTTTTTAAACTGTGTATCAAATGCTCCCTTAAAATTTATTATTAAATATATTTCTAAAATTTGAATGCACTATAAAATATATCTCTAAAAATTAGTGTAAGTCAACTTTTTATTTTTGTTTAATATTTTAACATTACATCAAATATAATGTCACCTTTTTTAAGTAATTTGTATGACATTAAATCACGAAATCAATTATAATTTAAAATTTTAAGAATAGAATTAAAAATTAATATAAAATTTTAAAATATAAAAAATACTTTTACCATTCATGTTTCAAAGACTAAATGAACTAAATTAAGAGAAAATTCACATTTTAAGAATCAGATATTTATTTTACTAACAAGTATACTAGATAGTAGATCAGAACACCTGAACTAAAGTGACCTGCCCACCAAGAGAAAAATAAATCTTTTGAAGCTCGAATTACACCAACAAAACTCATACGATCCCTCTATAATCCCCCTATGAAACTTAGGACTCAACATCAAGAACAAGGGTGAATAGAAATCGAGGAAGACTGCCTAACTCCCTCTAAACCATGACTTGGGTTCACCATTGACAATAGAAATAAAAAACGACAGAAGGTTTATTTATTGATCAATGCAGGTTTTGGCTGAGGGAATTCAAATGGTTCGATTGACTAGGATTTACAAGGAACGAAATTGAGTTGCGCACTAAACCATTTTCAGCTGGTGTTTTGTGATTCTGCCATTTATTCCACGACTTTGTAGTATTTTGATATTTTCCTTTCTGATATAGTAGGACAACTCTCCTATTTTGAGCAAGTAGCAGCAGCTGTAGGATGAATCTGTACAAATGGCATGAGCCCAAGCATTTTACTATTGCAATGAATTTCCCTTTCTATCAAGAGAGAAAGAGAGAGAATCCATTTAAATGTTAATTCATAAAGGACATAAGCCAATTATCTAGACCATCTTAAGGTGAACATCCAAAGGAGATTACAGACCAATAGACTCACTCTTGTGAACATTCAAATTCAAGGCAATGGAAAGTAGGTGAAATTCAACATATGTAATTGCAAACAGGAGATGATTCATAACATCCTTTATAAGAAAAATTAAAACGACCAAAAAAAAAAAAAAACAAAGCAGCATTGGACTTCATTATAGAGCCAGTGACTTCAATAGAGGACCTTGATGAGTACATAACTAGTACCAACAAGTCATGTCTTCTTGGAGAAATTAAGGAACAGATCAGAAGTGTTTCTCATATTCCTGTGACGGTGGCTGCTCCCAGGTCTGCAAAAAGCCTATAAAAGAGAGACTAAGAACTTAGGAAAAGCATATGAAACACATTACTGGAAAAAAAATTCTCTGCACAGCAAGTTTTTATGTTATTTTTCCATAATTGCTATGTTAGGCTCATGCATCATATATAGGTTTCCAACAATCAATTATCCTAATTTCATTTCAGAATTCTGAATATTTAAGAAGTAACAACTCAAGGTGCATTCGTCCAGGAAATGTTCCTCCAGCTATATGTTTTATGCACCCACACAACTCAACCTCCCTCAGAAATTTCAGCAGATATGTTTATCTGAATCACTTCTCACAATTTAACAAATGCTTTTTATGATTACATCATGGTTCCATAAGTTCTCTGCACAGTAATATTTCAGATCATTGTCCCATAAATATTCAAGTTAGATTAATATCTCATACAAAGGTTGCCAAGAATTACTTGTCCAATTCTCAGTTCTATTCTAAATATTGTAATAAGTAACAACCCAAGATACATGAGTCCAGGCTCATGTCTATCTGGCTATGGATTTTATGAACCCACACAACCCTCCACTCAAAGAAACTGCAGCAGAGAGGTTTAACTGATTCTCTTCTCAGACTTGTGCTGACCCCAAGAAAAGCGAAACCATCCAAAAAGTAAAGTAGAATGAGACTAAAACCCCCTGTTAATCAAATAGTTAAAGCTCTTTCCTAATTCTTTCTATTATACATGAATAATTTGATTAATACAATTTAACAACTCCTTATTTAGTAGATCTTTTTAGAAAATTATTCGAATAATTTAAAACATAGGATAATGCCAATTGCTCTTTTTAGAAGTATATCACTAAAGGAAACTTTGAAAGTTTAAAACATTAAGATTTGGCTATGACAAATATGATAATATATATGCCATGTCGTGTTATTTTTTTTTTTATGTCAATATGTCAGTGCCCATGTCATGTCATATGTTTGTGCTTCATGGCTTTTTTTCTCTTGTTGCTAAACTTGTATATGTTTAATTTTTATTTCCCTTGTTGCCACTTATGAGTTATGACTAGGCCCAAGAAATCATTCTACAGTATAGAGCAACATTTAAATACTTGGTTTAAGCAATTCTAGATTTTGGCCAAATCACTAGGATCACTATGTGCTCTATTAGCAATCTAGTGCTTGTTGAATCCCACTAATTGCATATATTGATGACCTTGCTGTAAAGGAAGTGATAGTTGTGGTATTTGTGCTCTTAAATATCCACTTCAAAATAGGTTTCAAACAAAAAACTTAGATACTCTGAAGTTTTTATTGGGGATTGATGTAGCTAGAAGCAAGAAGGATATCTTCCTCTTGCAGATTACTTAAATCTAGATAACACAAGTATGCTGGAAGCCATAACATAATGATTCACAATGTAAAGTTTGTTGCTGATGATTTTGATAAGCTTTAGGATACAAAGAGGTATAGCATGTTGATTGAGAAAAGTATCTAACTGTAACCCACCCTGACATCTCTTTCCTAGTGAGAGCAGTTAATTGTCATAAGCTACATTTACTTGTAGAGATGCAATTTTACATATATTGAAGTACTCTAAAGTAGGCCCTGGTCATGGCATAGGAATGGTGATCTTGGTCATAGCAGGGTAGAAATAGATAAGGCAGGATTTCTGATAAACCCCAAACCAACCAATATTATAGGAGGAAGAGAGGACACAGAAGTGCAGAGGAGAAGGGCAAGGCTGTAACGCAAGTTTACTCTAGAAGGAATAAGAAAGGTGAGCTGGCAGAAGGGGTGGAAGGGATTGGTGTTTCCAATAACTAACTTTCCTAACGGCTCCAGTGGAAGGTTGTTAGAAAGGTGGGGACCACCAGGTGGGGGAGAGAGCGAAGGAAGTATTTACTGTCAGTCAGGATTGAGGAGGAGGCATCGAGAAATATTAGGAAATTGGGAGAGAGCTAGCCTCTCGAAAGCTAGCCACCATTTTACTTTCCAGTTGTTCTGTTTTATACCTTTTCTTCATTATCATTCTGGTTGCAGTGTGAGTGAGTGAGCAGTGAGAGTATTGTGGCTGTGATTTTCCATTTGGGACTTTCCTAATTAGTAATAATAGAACAGCATTATCCAGCAACCTTATCTCAAAATCGGGCTCTAACAATTTCCAGTAGAAAGAAGATCAACCTCAGAATATTAGTTTATTAGAACTTAGAAGAAACTTAGAATTTGTTGGGAGTAAGAAACAATCTGTAGGAGTAAGAAACAAAGTGTAGAGGGAATAAGAAACAAAGTGCAGTACCAAGATCAAGTGCAAAATTTTAGTGTTAAAACTAGCATACTTGCGTTAAGTTACTTGATTAGATTGGCTTTGGAAGTGCCTTGTGTATACAGACACAGTTATGGTGTAATAATTAAGCTACCATTCGTATTAGCTCAAATCCAGTGTTTATAGAAGCTAACTGTGACTTTGCTCTTGGAAACTCAAACAAAGGCTTGTCTCTACTAGTGATGCAAACATCTTACTGTAGCACTCAATCAAAATATTTAGGAAGTTGGGCATGATTAGCAATTATGCTCTAGCTTGTGTTAGTAGTACGGCTACTTTAGTACTTAAAGGGTAATTTAGTACATGTAAATTCTCTATAAACCCTGCAGATATGTATATCAGCACACAATTAACCAGTGTGACTTATGGCTTCTCAAAATATTTCTCCCTCATCTTTTGCCTCTTTCATATGCAATATCCAAAATCAACTTACACAAATCACAAATTCTCAATAAAAAGAAAACAAACCATTAATTAAAATCTGGCATACTTAATGGTATTTCGCCCAGCGTCATATATATTGAATCATCCTCGCCAAGTGTCCCCTGAAACAATAAGTTGAACGTATAAGTTATTCTTCAACTATGGCTTTTTTATCTGGAAAAAAAAAAAAAAAAAACCTCCAACTATGGTTGCCTAGTTATCTCCCAAGGCCTGGCCACATATTAAAGCATCTGAACAGGCCATTTCATTGTAGATTAACAACACATGCAGTAACAATCAAGTTCCCATGAAATTATATTAGGTATGAATTAATTCCTAATAAATTTCAAGCTTGCAATGGTACCGTTCCATTATGAAGGCCCATTTCATTGTGCACAGAATTTATGTCCCCTGATACCGAAGAACAATTTGTGAAATCAGACCCAAGCAACTCTGATATCATTAGCCCATAACCATCCTGAACATCATTTATATCAGCCGCATTTTGAGCATGGTTAGAAAAGCCGTCATGGCCTGGAAACATAGCCTCTGTCCTGTGTATTTCAATGACATTAGATCAGTAAGTAAGAAGCAAGGTAAAAGAGGGAATATAGAATCTAAACTATCTGCTGCAGGCAATACTTCAACTGGAAAAAAAGGTTTATAGCTCAACTAGGTCAACTAGATCCTAGTAAACTGATGCAAAAAATATTTTTAAGAAAATATATACAACAAGAACATACTTTCTGTCAGTATTGTCAGAGGACCTTCCTTCTTGAATAGAATCACTTTCCAGATCAATTACTTCAATCTCTTTGCCACCTGTTGCACTAGTACTGAATCCACCAGATACACTGGCATGACTTATGGACAGATCAACATCAACCGGTTCTGTCCCTTTCTTTGTTTCAGAAACAGATGGATAGATAAGAATTGGATCATCATCATCATGATTTTCATGTACCTCAGAAGCTTCAATGAGATTCAGATCACAAGTTCTAAATGAACTTGGAAAAGATTGTGTCTCCTCTGAACGCTGAAGAAATGATTGATTTCCGCCTTGCGTGAACTGAGGATTACTTATCAGGCTCCCTTGATCAGAATTTGAGGTCACCTTCTCCTTAGGAGAAATATTGTCTTCCCCTGAATTCTTTCCAATTGGCTTGTTATGCAGGAAGTACTCTTCGGTCCTTGAGGCAAAGGAGGGAAGCCACTCTTTTAGTTTTTTGGTTTCCTCCTTCACATCATCAGCTCCTGCTACACGCTTCTCACCTCTTTCCTCAACTATGGAGCTGCAACTGCCATATTCTGGCAGTCTGAGAATAGATTCTTCGTTATTATCAGGTAAGTAAGTTCTATCTTGACAAGATCGAGATCTCACTGAAGTAAACTGCTCGGCATTACATGCAGCATCTAATTCTTTGACATTAGCAGCAGCTTGATCAGTTTGCATTTTGGTAACTTCTGAGCCAAGATGTTTTAAATTGTAAGTTTTGTCACCTAGCACATCCACCGAGGAGGAATCTTTAACAGAGTCTTCAGCTCCAATTTCAGGTTTTTGAAGACACCCTGTATCGTGAGTGTTTTTGTTTCCATTATCCCTGAGTGAATCAACCTTCAAACCCCTGTATGTCAGTGAAGAGCGTGTTCTAGTAGGCACCTTGACAGATTTGCATAGTGTCAATAAATCAGTGCAAACCCTATTAGAGGTATGACTCTCCTCAGCACTGAGAGGGAGAGACAAATTCTTTGAGATAGTCGGTTTCTCTGTATCATCATCACAAGTGTTATCCTTCACCTCGTTACCTCCTGCACTCATATCGTCCAAATTATGGGAACTCTTGATCAATTCCACATCTGTACTGGATGTATTATTTGCTGCAGCAGAAGAGCTTGCTTTCAAGTCCATTTCACTAGAAACTTGATCCTTGTCTGTCTCAGTATCTAAATCACCCCCATCTTCACTTTTTGGCACAAGTTCACTTGAGTTAGGCATTGGTAAACCATTATCAACACCACCAACTAGCTGCTCCTCCTCCTCCTCATCGTGGTGTTTGGTAACAATATCATCATTATACTTGATTTCGGGGGACGCTCTAAGTCTATCGGACCAGGAGCCACTCCTTTTGAAATCACGACCCCAGTCGAAGCCATTGCTTCGGAAGCTTGCCCCTCTTCTCCGCCCTTTCTGGTTGAAGTCATCAAGACCAAACTTTCTCCGACCCGATGCCGTGTCAGGAATGGAGCTTCCTAGACGAGCAAGGGCTGATGTACGACCCTCCAATGGTATTTGTGAAGTATCTCCATCTTGTGCCCTAAATTCACCGGAGTGCTTCTTGAAACTAGCATTTTGCCATTTAATAGAAAGTGTATTGGGTGGCAGCAAGCCCTGAGAAACCAAATACTCGGCAGCAAGGCGACCAGCTTCCATGAAAATGTCACCCTTGCGAAAGGGTGGCTGTGAGGGATGAGGGAAAGATTTGGGGTTGCCATGGCCTCTGCCAAAACCACCATCACGATTGGCATAAAAGCCATGGCCTCCTCTGATTGAACCCTCAGGTAGATTCATACCCATCCCCATGGAACCTGACCTATAAGCATTTCCAGGACTACGTTGGCGGGCGTGCATCGTGATGGCTGACTCAATTATCTCCACTCCAGACTCAAGACTCAACCAAACACCCTCAGCTGATTAATTTTGCACAACAATCACAATTACCCGAAAATGAAAATAATACAAAGGATATAGATCTAATCAATCAATTACAGACAGAATACAACTCTGATCTCGATTCAAGAATTTTAAACTCCTGACCTCTCTAAAAGGAATGGCCGAATTGGTTTCATTTATTTGATCCATAGCAATAATATGTACCATAGCTGCAGCTCATAGCAAGCACAGAACATTCTTCCATCAATCATCGAACCATCTTCCTCCACAGGTGCCCCTTTGTTTTTTATTTGGGAATTTCGATTTTCCACCAAACAGACTTTAGTGGTAATTTTTCTTCTGATACGGCAATTACAATGACTACTGTGTCAAAACTTTTCAAGTTTTTATTTAAAAAATTATTTTGAAATTTTAGAAACATGGAATATTATTTGAGAAGTTTTAAATGTTAAAAAAATTATTTGGAAAATGGTAAAAGGTTTCAGTATTGGTGTGCGTAGCAATTAACAGTATATTGTATACTTAGTCGAGGTATGGATTTTATTTAGGTATAAAAATTAAAAATACAATCTTGGGGACGAAAGATAAGGCCCAAAGTTCATATTAGTACACATAGATAATTAGTTAATTACTATAATCACTATATAAGAAACAAGAGAATCTTATTATAAGAAAACAGGAAAATTCATATGGATATTATCGTTGAAAACAGGAGAATCGTTATTATTGAATACAAATCAATATGTAGAAAAGAAAATATATAGATGTAAGAAAATCATTAATATCCTTAAAGATTTCAAGAACTCCAATTCAGGGTTCTAAATTCTGTTAATTTATTAAATATTCCTAGAAATTGGATCTAGAAATTAGTAAGAATATCTATAAAACTTGTATAGTGTAAAAATAAAATATCCAAAAACTTTTGAAAGATATATATTTTAAAGAGTAAATTATATTTTAATATTTTGTAATTTGTTTCGTTGTCATTCAAATATTCTGTGATTTAATCTTTTTTTCAAACGAGTGACTATAATTTTCACTATTTATATTTTAATGTCATATAATTTAATTTTATAAAAAAATTAATGGTAAGAGCATATAACTCGTATGTGATTACAAAAATGTGTTTTTTTACAAAAATGCATTTTCTCGCAAAGAACACATTTTCTTTTTTAAAAAATTTTATCCAAAAAAATTTATTTTTTTATAAAGAAGAATTCTTCTTTTTTTTTTTCAAAAAATTCGTTTTTATTTTAAAATATTGGTTTTCTTTCATTTATTTTTCACTAAAACTTGTTTTTTTTTATTAAACCATAAGTCTTAATATAAACTTAAAATATTAAATACCAAATCTCAAATTTTAAACTCTAAATCTTAAATTTAAATATAAACTTTAAATCTTAAATCATAAATCTTGAACTTTAAACTCTAAAACTTAAATCTTAAAATTTAAATTTTAAATTCTAAATCTTAAATTTTAGATAATAAATCATAAATCCAAATCTTAAATTTTAAACTATAACCAACAAACTTCTAAAAGAATATAATAAAATTAAAAAATAAAATTATAAATTATATATATAATATATTTATAAATAAAAATAAAAAATAAAAAATTAATTAAAAATGATAAAAATAAATAATTAATAAATAATATAAATAATATAATAATATAGATATTATATAGAATTATAGATTAATTTAAAAATAGAAAAAGATAGAAAATAAACCTAAATACTAAATGCTATATTATTATATTATTTATTAATGATTTAATTTATTATATTTATACATTATTTTATTATATATTGTTACTTAACGATATATTTTATATAATTATTTATTTATTTTATTATCATTTTTTAATTATATAATTTATAATTTTTTTTAATTTTATTATATTCTTTAAGGGGTTAGTTGTTCATAGTTTAAATTTTAGCATTTAAATTTATAATTTAGAGTTTGAAATTTAAGATTTAGAGTTTAAACTTGAATTTTAAGATTTAAAATTTAGAGTATAAAATTTAAGGTTTCAAATTTAGAATTTAAAATTTAATATTTAGAGCTTGAGATTTGAAATTTAGCATTTAGTATTTAGAGTTTAATGAAAATATTATGTTTTAGTTAAAAAATTGAGTCTTAGTAAAAAAAATGAAAAACAATTGATTTTTTTTTTAAATAAAACTAATTTTTTGAGAAAGGAGACTCGTTTTTTCAAAAGAAAATCAATTTTTTTACATTGGGAAGAAAACTCTTTTTTTTTTTTTTAAGAAAATTGATCTTTTTAAGTGAACAACTCACTTTATTTAAAGAAAATCGATTTTTTTCACAATCTTGTGCATAACACGTGTGGCAACCGTTAAGTTCTTTTGACGGAAATAAATTATATAGTACCAAAGTACAAATGACATAAATTACAAAACACAGGTTTTAAAAAAATTAAATTAAGGAGTATATGAGGAAAATCATGATAAATCATCTAACAACAAATTGTAATTTACCTTACTTTATATGCTAAATTGATTGTTTTGTCATATTGTTAGCAACACCTTTCCTTAACACTGGCCGCCAAAATTTCACCACCGTTTGAAAAGAGCAGCATAGGTTTAAGGTTTATATACTTGATAGAATAGCTCCTCACTTTAACCTTCACACTCAGGTTCTGTGTCCTCTTTCCTTGTAATTGTTTTGTTTATCCTAAAATATTTGTAGGATAAAATAACACCTATGCAAGAATGAGGTTGAAGTGAACAAAGACGCAAGATTTATGAAATGGAAGGCATCGGTACTAACGATTGATGTGAAGTCACATCGAATTGATTTTGTTATAGTCTTAATGACGTTGTAAATTTCAATTTATTGTTGTCATTCACCTCTATGCATTTCTTTCCTCCTTTGCTTTCGTTCTAAAATTCGAGAACAAATTTTAAATACATTTCAACTTCAGGTTATGCTATATTATCCCATATTAGATTTCAACCAAAGGGATATATTTTTCCGTATGAGTTTCATTAAGAACTCAAGATTCCTTGTCAATGTAGACCTCTCTTACCATTTCTGGGTCATGCAGCCACGTTGGCCAAATTGAGTTATACTGACATTGTACCAATGAAATTTACTAGTAATGGAGTTTCACAGTGGAAGCAATAATTAAACTTAGCAATGAGCAGTATCATTTAAACATTTTCACCAAAATTATATATAGTAATGGTCTAATAAGGAGCGCATTGCCATTTGCCACCGTAGTATTATACCTGCAAAACTGCAATATAAGGCACTTGGTGAATTTATATATCATCATAACATCTTACTCCTCATCCTCACTAGTCTCGCTAACGTCTCCTGTGCAGCCAAGGTCTGGGCATGGTTATGACCAAGCATCACGGTTCTAATACTGATACATGTTCTGCAAAGCTCTTTGCCGGTGTCAAGGTGACCCCCTCTGGCTAGCAACTTTGCTCTACTCTCCAGCAGTGTTGCCTTTAGTAAGGTCACGTCCTGCCACACGTACTCATCTACTTTTTGGCGCCTTCGTTTCCAACAAATTGACTCGTGTGACCAATCTTGTATCTGTGAGACGAAGGACTTCTCAACCTCCTCCAGTGCATTTGTGCACACCTTCAAGAGCTCCATTGCGGAATTGCATCTTGAGAAGGTGCTGAAGGCCTGAATTGCAAGGGGGAGAGCTGTTCTTTTGACGTACAAAACCATGTCAATTGCCTTTAACTGCACAAGTGGAGGTTCAGATTTGAACCCGAACACAAGAAAAGCTGACGCCCATAAATGGTCGGAGTTTATATAAGGATTGCCCATTTTTCTAATTACTCCTTGAACCGCAGCTTCGGCATATTGCAAACCACCTTTCCTTTTCGTGAATGCCCGCACTATGGGATGCAAATGGATCCAATATCCATCTCGGTTGGTGTCGATGGCCCTTCGTGCAACTCCCATTTTCACGAGAAGCATGGCTGAATCTTGTTCAGATTTCCATGTCTTTGATGATAAACAACTCAAGGTAAGACCCAAACCCCTGCACCACTTCCCATCACTAGGGATATTCTTGGCCGCATTGCCTAACAAACTTGCTGAAATGGGAGCCGGGGCAAGCCACCCACACACAAGAAGCATTCTCATGGCTAGGACGTTCCCTTTTCTTCTACATCTTTCCAGAATCCCAAAACAAAACTGGAGGGTCTTCATGAGGAAAGGATTGCTGTTGCAGTGCTGCTCTTCTGCAATGCTCATATATCTAGAGGGAGAACCTTCCTCAAGTGGAACCTGGTTTATTGCCTCAAGGAGAGCCGAGGGGCTAACTTCAAGTTCAGATAGCAATGACCCAATCAACCACAACCCAAAGCTCAACCTCCCCAACTTCTCATGAATCTTTTTAAGGATTTCTACCTCTTCTCCTGGATACTCTTTCTTTTTACTTCCTCTTATCAGAACCATTGCATCAGATAATGGTATAGGCTGAAGCTGAATTGTATCGTAGTTCATTACTTTGGACAACCTAGTGGTAATAATTACATGGGTACTCCCAGTGTTTCTTGGGATCAAATCATGCAGCCCCTTCCCTTCCCACCACTCCTCTTCAGTCTCAAGATTATCAATTATAAGTAAGTAAGGCGTATCACGGAACAGCTCCCTCTTGATTCTCTTGAATGCTTCAAATTCTTGCTCCTCAAAGCTACGAATGCGACCTTTTTCCATCTCGGAATCAGCACCAACATCTGAACCTAAATGAAGAGACAAATTCAATATGTTCTGCCTGAGATACCGAGCTTCCCCACCGACCCACAAGACCATTTTATACCTCTGGTAATATTTGTATGCAAATTCGAGTGCGAGCTCCGATTTTCCAATTCCAGAAACCCCGTTGATGCAAATCACGCAGCTAAACAAGCTCTTACAGTTGCCACTTTTTGATTTCTTATGTTTTAACCTCTTCATCGAATTTTTTGCTTTGACTGGTTCAACCCAAGCCTCTAAAGTTGGTTCTTTGCTCTTGTTCATCTCTAGACTAATAAATCTCCCTCCCCTACTAGTAACGGGGTCGCTTTCCTCGTCTGCCAGTCCTTCAGATTGCCCACTGGCTTCTCCTTTGATGGCTGCAGTAGAATGATCTAGCTCCAGATAATTTCCACGTCCGAAAAAGAGATTTTCGATCTCCAGAATCTCCTTCTCTCTTCCGATAAAGTATGTGTTCCTGGGGAAAGGTAAACTCTCATTCTCATATCCTTTTATCTTCTCAAATCCTTCTCTCTTCCGCCCAAGTCTTGCTCTGAGAATCCCAGCAGCTTTGTATATGCAGCTTCTCCAATTACCATCAATAGCCTCTAGCTTTAATTCATGAAACTTCATCAATCCGTCCATTGCGTCTATACATTCTTTGTCAATTGAATTGCAGTTGGGAAGAGTCATAACCTCAGCAGGTGCAGTTTCGAAGAAGAGCGGGACCAAGTTCTTCTTTTGAGCAAAGAATCGAATCTCCTCCATACTCAGATGGTTGAAAAAGCTGGACTGGGTGACGACCACCAAACCGAACGCCACTGAGCAGATGACCCGGTCAGCAATCTCGTGGCTCTGACTATCCGAATACTTTGCTCTATCCGCAACGAAGCAATCAATCCCCTGAAGCTCAAGCTCCGACTTAAGCCACTTACAGAAGCGCTGCAAATTGGGATTCTGGCCGTGGTAACCAATGTAAACGTCGCAACTCGTAAGTTTGGCATTGGAAGCAGGGGAAACGGGGCCTTTCGCGAAGGAGATTCTAGGGACTGGAAATGAGAATGAGATGCGCGGTGGAGCTGTGTCAGGGACTGGAACGCACGTCACAAATTTGAGCTTTGTATCGGATGGGTCATCGGAGAATTCGTACGGATCGGACGGCGGAGTGTAGGAACTGCTTGGGACATCTTCAGACTGGGAACCTCGGTAGGAGAATGGCGGAGAAGGATGGGTGGTGATGGGGTTTTGTGAGGGATCTACACGAGGATTATCACTGGTGTTGGGGGGGTTTTCTACGAAGGCCCTTGGAGATATATATGGTGACTGCAAGGCTGAAACAAATGCTGATGAAGCTGGGGATATAAGTGAGGGAGAACCGTATGGCGATGACTCTATCGAGTTCTTTATGTTTGGTGAAGGTAAACGTGAATCACAGCTGCTGCTGCTTGCTATCTTAATGGTGAGCGTACTGGTACTGGAGATGTCTTCAGGGTAGCCTTCTCTTTCCCTGTCCATGAATGCCAACTTTTCAAAGCTTACAGTGCAGTGCTGAATCTCACTCCACCAACTTATCTACTTAACTCTAAAACACATGCCTGCTAGTTCTGCACTGGAGCCGTATTACTTGCAGGTTTGAATTTCATTTGACCAACAAAATATCATGGGAATGTATTGAAGCATCCAGCTCTCTGGTTAGACATCAAATCTGAGAAGTGAGAACTATCTTACTCCTATAGCCAAAAATAAACAACAGTCATGAATATCATAAGACAACATTTTTTTCTCAGATCTGTACCTAATACAAAAGTCATCACAACGCAACCTTCACTGATGGAGCTAACATTTCTGAAGACCACAGAAATTTCCTTAGCTTTCTTTCATTTTAGGCTGAAAGGAAAAGAAAAGCTCTGCTATTGAACTCTCTCTCCTCC
Organism: Senna siamea; assembly: GCA_031216115.1. NCBI lineage: Eukaryota > Viridiplantae > Streptophyta > Magnoliopsida > Fabales > Fabaceae > Senna > Senna siamea. Next base: position 32,991,032 of record CM062367.1, on the reverse strand, counting down.
ATAAGAGCAAGCTGTTCAGGGAATCTATTAAGTCTCCAAGGTTTGAACATATAATATTCATTTTTCTGGGAAGAAAATAAACATATAATATGTAATAAATAATGTTGAGTATGGTACTATGGTGTAGTATTATTTCTACATAGACTAATGCATTCTTGGCCATTTTCTTTTTGTCTTATTCTCTCAGTTCTAATTTGTAAATCTTGCAAAAGTTCGAAGTTGCACAGAAACCAAGGAAAAGTCAGGATGGTTAGGATGGTCAGAAATCTCAGAATGAGAATTGATAGAGTTATTGAGAGGGGAAGACAAACTCAAAGCTTACTTAGTGGTGCACGTTGCTTATGGGTTATTCAATTTAAAGTTCGAGCGGTAGTCAGTGAAGATACCACTGCAAAACTTTTGAAATATATGATACTAATATATAAGCTTTTCATATCATATTTATTTACGGAGAGTTTAACTTCAACTTTTTATTTTAGATTTTTTTTGGAAATTTATATGCAATATAATTTTAAAAAAATTAATAATAAAAACTAATTTAAAATTTTATTAAATTATAAAAATTCAATTACAAATTTGTTAAACTATAATCATAAAAAATTATAAAAATTACAAAAATAATTTAAAATATTTATAAATAGGTCTTAATTGAAAAAGATTTTTTATCAAAATTTAAGAAATATTTATAAAAGAGGTAATGAAATATTTATCTTTTTTTAAAAATATCTACAAATAAATCATTATTAAAGGAAAAGGAGGAATTCGCAAGGAAGACGAGTGGTACGAGGCGAGGTTGTGTGGTACATGACTCCGTAAGTGAAGATGTGATGGCCTGATGGGTAAGCAGCGGGAGTGGGCCAGCATCACCATGTGGCCCGTCAAAATCTTTCCTCATGTTTCCGTTCAATCGTTCTTCTTTTTTTTTTTTTGGTTTTTTGGGTTCTTAATTGGTAAAATAATTTAGTGCTATTATCAATTTTTTGTTTGGTTAAGAATAATTTCACGATTATATAACTTGAAATCGATCATCGTTTAGGGTTTCCGTGCCGTTCGATTGGAGCGTTTCATCTATTTATGAAGGTAATTACGCAAATGGAATGTACCGGTATCGTAGATTCTCAACTCTCTCTTCATTCATTCCCACTCAACGATTAATTTCTATCCTACGACTGCACTTGTTGGTAGTCAATATGTTGGATCTGCCATGCAATTATTCTCCATTGAAGGTCTTTACTGCATCTATGCTATCTGACTTGAAAATAGCATTATCCATTATGTAGGTTCGTGACAAGAAGGAAGCCTTCTCTAATTGCTCGACCCTCCGCGACAAGAGCTGAACCAGTGAGAACTTTCCTCGCCGTGCCGGTAAGAAGATTTCCATCATGATCCGTCATGATTGCTGCTGTGCTTCCTGCGTTGGTTCTTTGAATGTTGCATCAATGTTTACCTAGAATCGGGGTTTGTACCGATTCAATAATTTTGGGGATTTCTGTTCTAGATGTCAATCTGGTCTCAAATCTTTCATTATAGTCTTCTCTGTTTGTAACTGCTATAGAAATAATTGGATTTCTGTAGGCATCAGCTTGGGTACGGGGATACCTGAGTAAAAATGAACTCATTCCTGATCTGCCAAATATACCGACATAGGTTGAAAAGGTAGCCTGAGATATCCTTCAAATCACCTCCCTTACTCTTTTAATCCTTCAATCTTTCTTTGAATCATTCCTGGTTGTGAAACTATATTTTCCTTTGGAAAATTGAACTGAACCCTGTTGCTCTCGTCCATGGGAATTCAAAGATTTGAGGATTAGATAGTCGGTTGTTTCTGGTTCCTGATCACAGATATGGCACGTGTTTGATGGGGAGAGTTTCTTCTTGTGAAGGTTAGCCTTAGGAAGGATAGCATTGTTACGGAGTCTCGATATCATAAAGTTTTCTTTTTTCGTTTTTTGTAGAAATAGGCCTTAAGTTTTGGGCATGTACAAAGGATATCAGTAGAGGCTCCTCTATATGAAAGATAGCTCATTAACTAGAGGTAAAGAAAGATTAAAGAAAATAATAAGAGAAACTATTAGAATGAATCTAATTATTTAACAATTTAACTATAGGAATGTTCTAAGATAGAACATGTTAACATTGTTTGATCTATGTAGTGGATCTCATCTAATGAGAAAAGACTTTAGTTGTTGTTGTAGTCTCAGAACCGCAAATACTCTCCCACAGTCGACAGGCCTGATCTGCTAGGTTGTAGCCATCTTTAACTCTGTTGGCACCTTCTTTTGTACTAGACCAAATAAATTTATCAGGGCATAGAGGGGATAGGAATCGCGCTGATAAATCTGCATGTCTGAGGATCAAAATACTCTCTAAGTTTTCAAGTGTCCCAATCCCCTGTAACCTGATTAATGAGCTAATTCACTGTTTGGAGATCAATGGTTCCTTGATTCTGGGGGGGAAGACGTTTGGGGATCCAGTTGCTATTTTGTGTGGTAAATGAGTGAAGATGTGATGGGTAGGTAGTAGGAGTGGGCCAACATCTCCATGTGGCAGTCAGAATCTTCTGTTTTGCTTCCCTACATCCATTTCTCTGTATTTTTGTTTTTTTTTTGGGGGGGGGGGGGGGGCGGGTTGTTAAAATGGTAAAATAATTGAATGTTATTCTTATTTTGAGATCTATAACTTGAAATCAATCCAGAGTTTAGGGTTTCCATGTCCTTCAATCTGAGTGCTTCATCTATTTATGAAGGTAATTGTGCAAATGGTATGTTCCTGTACCATAAATTCTTTACACTTTTCTTCACTCGTTCCCTCTAAAATGATTAATTCCAATCCCATTATTGCACCTGTTGGTAGTCAATCTAGGTAATCACATTTGATTTATTACTTACTGGAATTACAATTCATTTCATGTATTCCAGATTTTTCATTTGAAATGGTTATGAACTTCAATTTTCATGACTGAGCTGACAATTTTGGCAGAGGGGATTGAATATTGCTATGGATTCGGAAAGTGAATGCTCTATCTCTGTGGAGGAAAATGAAGTCAAGCAGAACAAATCGCCCCATGATGGTGAAAATGGAACTGAGAATCTCTCTTGTGCTAATGGAGATTCTCCAGATCCAAAAGGAGAACTTGCTGAATTAGATAGAGAAGAAGCTGAGCATCTGACAGGAATAAGTCTTCCTGGGGGTTCACCTCCAGCCACCAAAGGTTATGGGTTGAAGAAATGGAGGAGAATTAAGAGGGATATTGCTAAGGATCAAAATACATACTTAGATTCTAGTAAATTGTTGAAGCGAGGTTTGTCTGGCACTGCCAGTTCAACTAAAGCCCAGTTTTTTCCTCATGATATTCAGCAGAATAGTGAGGACTCTATTGGATCTTCAGGTATGTTAAAAAATATTGGGTTTACTGATGGCTTTGCAGTTCGTGGTTCTGCTTCAGATTCTAGATATGCAGTTGGATCTGCTTTTGCTGTTGGGACAGATTCTGAGAATAGTGAAGATCGCAGCAGCAAATCATCTACAGCAGCTAGTGTGCCAAAGTCAAGGTATGACCTATTGGGGTATGTGAAGGAGAAAAGTCAAAGTAGGAATACCAGTTCAAAGGATATAACTAACTCAACTCAACGGGTTCAACAAGGAAAGGGACAGAATGAAAGCAGTAAGAAATTTAGAGGTGAAAGAGTAAAAGCAAAGAAGGAAAATTCTCATTCCAGTATGGATTCTGATTCAAGAAGTTCTAACTTTAATCAGGGTGTTTTTACAATGAATAATAATGGAAATCATAGTGGAGGACCATTTATTTATTATGGAGGTAACAGTGGTGAAGAAGCTCACACAAATGAACATTTCCCTGAGAAAGTTCAAGCTGGATATTGCAAAGAAAACGTGGTAGAAAATGAAGACCTTTTACAAGGGAATTTTGCAGCAAATTTGTCTTGGGATTCGAAGGAGGAAAAAAGTGAGAACAATCAATCTTCGAAAATGGAGGATCCTTTAGCTGAATCTATTTGTAGTCTCCAGTCTGTACAGGAGGCACTTGCTGAAGGTTTGTCCTTTCTCATTTTTCTGTGCTTCAGCTTGTCAATTTGCACCAGATATAACTAAATTTAATGTAAAATCCATTTTTTCTCTTGATACTTAATTAGTTAAGTCGTTATTCTTCAATGATCCCTAAAATTTCAAAATCCTTTAACTAATTTCTGTTAGTAAATTGTACATAAAAGAATTCTACTTCACTGAAATGTTACATAGAGATGCAATTTTAATCTTGGATCCACAGAAAGTGTCTGCGTACATAATTTATCCTGACCTTAAACTGGTACACAAAATATTACAAATGATACGGCTGAGGATTTGAGGGATAGCAACTTAGTTGTGATGCCCATATAACTATAAGAGGCTAAAATGATTTGTGAATGCTTGATTACTTTTACTAAATCATTGAAGCTTTTTAGAGTAGTAAATCAGGAAGGGGAAGAAGCCAGTATGGCTATTAATAATAATGTCTTTACACAAAACAAAGTGAGGGAAAGCAGCCTATGTTCCAGATCATGTGGTTATTGTTATTATTTTATAATCGCAGATGGTTTTTGAGAGATAAAGTTATGGTGTTCTAAAGCAAACAATCTCATGCCGAGGCACATTCTTAGGAATCACATTTTAGTGAATTATAACATTTCCATAATCCATATTTGGTTTATCATAAATATCCTTCAATATTTCGCTCCGTTCTTTCTTTCAAGGAATTCATTCATTTCATTATTAATGGGTAGTTATAATAATTTTAAAAAATGTGCTGCAAAATTTTACATATTTATATTTTTTATATATGTTACATAATTTGTTATAATATTTACTATATTTTATATTTTATATTTTTATTTATATACAATTTTTTTTTATTTTATGTATTATTTTATTTTTGAGTAAATTAATGATTTAATCTTTGAAAGATGAAATGTCTCAATTTGGTCGTTGAAAGATCAATTCTCAATCGATTTGATTTTAATTGATATGATTGATAGATAGTTAACTGATAATAGTATTAATAGTTGTTAAATATTTTTTAAATGATTAATTGAATTTTATTTAGTGAAAAAATACGAAAAGTACATTTTGACAATGTGTAATTTATAAAATAAAACACATCAGATTTGCAAACTGTACATAAGATTTATTAATTGTTTTAACAATGTTTAATTTATAAATATGATGTGTTTTATTTTTTATTATTGAATAAGATTCCATTCATCATCTAATAGTCAAGTTAACATCTTTTAATGCTACTACCAATTAACTTTTCTTCTATCTTATTAACCAAAGGATCAAATTGATTGAGAATTGATCTTTCAAGGATCAAATTGAGACATTTCATTTTCTAAGGATTAAATTGAGATAACATGCATCTTTCAAGGACCAAATCATTAATTTACTTAATTTACTCTTATTTTTTAGGTTATTGTTTACTTTTTATTTTATTTATCAATTTTCAAAAATCCTTAAATATTCTTTTTACATCATCGTTATATTCTCATCCTGGGAATCAACATTTTCACCCTCCTCCTGTGGAATAAAAATTATGAGCTTTTTTTGGATGTTGTTTTTAAGATTTCTAGGAATGTGTTTGTTTACTTCTGGTACCAAATGTAGGAATGCACTATTCCCTAGTTAAATTTTCCAAGAATGCAAGATAGTTTTGCATGCCAAATGCCTTTGACTTTTAGAGGTTAAAGTTTCCTTCCTATTCAAACTCGGATCCTTCAACCGGAGATATGGCTTGGTAGTCAGTACCTCAAAGCGAAAGCTTATTGTTGTTTTCCTCCTAGTTTGAGTAGTATTTACAGACTTCTGGTGTAAATTTAGGTGTGTTGGATATAGACGGAACCATGACACACTAACGACATGCTGAGAAAAATATAATGATAAAATGGATAGAATGAGACTGGAAACCTCATCTTGATTAGACTACAAGATTCACTTTTTCCTTGGTTGTAAATGAATTGTTTGAATGATATAGTTTTGCATCCATTTTATTTGACTTTTGTCAATTAATTGTTTGAACAGTAGGAGAAATTTTTAAGATGGATTTAACTATAAATAATCCAATAATAGAAATGAGTCAAGATAGAACACGTTGACGTTGTTTGATTCATATAGCAGACTCCATCTAGTGGAAAAAAGCTTTATTTGTTGTTGGAAAATAATTGTGCATGATGCTTAGAGTATAGGATGATGACCATAGTTTTTTATCTTTGGAAAGAAATCTTTGAGTAACTGCTAGTTGCATCTTTTATCTAAAGCTGTTCATTAATTAAGCTCAGTATTGTTTGATTGAGCTTTGTGGTCGTTTTTCTGGGAGATGTTGTTTATCTACTGAGGATGTTTTTAGAGGAAGTACTAGTTGCTGTGAAGTTCTTGAGTTGCAGTGCATTTTCTAGATGTCCCGATGATGCGGGGTGAAAAGATAAGAATTCTGATTATTTTATTATTTGTTATAGCAATATTTTTAATTAATTATATTAGGGTAATTCAAGGACTAGTTGGATTAGTTATCAATTGTCTATTTTATTGTTCAACTCTAAGGAGATGTTATCCATTGGCATTATTTTATTGGGATTAGGATATCTATTTCAGTGTGCTAGTTGGATTAGGGCTTTATATATCAGTTGACTATATATAACGCTTTGGGAGAATAAAATAGTTATCCCTTTCTTGTTGATTAATAATATTCTTTTCATTTTTAAATGGGGTTTTATTTGTTACAAGCTGAAGTTTGTTTGATCTTCAGCTTGAGTGGGAGTGTTGGGAAACCTATCTCAACTCCTAATGGATTAGCAGTTTATAATTATTAGAGTCTTAGAACTTATTATTGTTTAGAAGTCTTTTTTTTTTTATCCTTTATCATCTTTAGGTGTTTATCTTGTAATTATTCTCTATCTTCAAATTATTATAAATAAAAGAAGAGAGGAGCTCTAGCTGATCCCACTTAGTGGGAAAGGCTTGGCTTGTTGTTTGTAAAAGAAGAGAGGAGCTGCCAGAACATGTGTGAGAATTCTATGTGTGCAAGCCTTCTCAATCACCATATTTGTGTTCTTGAAATTTACGTGGTTAATATTATTTTTAGATTTGAAATGTATATTATATGTTACTTCTTTGATATATCAATGGGGTGGAAAAAAATGCTGGATTAAAGTAATAATTTGTGTGTTTAATATTCATGACTAGAAGCTTTAATTCAATATTGGATTTTGTAAGAAAATCATCCTATAAAGTTATTCACAATGGTTAGGGGATTACTGTTCAATCCTTAGGGAATCACAATCGATGGGGGAATGGAAATTTGATGCAGGACCATGAGTCCTACACTGGCCATTATGGATTCTCATTATAGTAGGGGCTCTTTCCTCCTGTCAGCTTGACTTTTAGAAGTGGGGTTTCCTTTATCATCGGAATGGGATGACCATTTCTGGTCCATGTTTGGCTCCCTCTTTCCGTTCCCTTGTTACACTTGGTACCTGGAAGTATAGCCACGACTCAATAAGGATAATTAGGAAATAAAACCAAATTTGGATTTGGATCCTCTTATGTGAGAAAATAGCATGACACTACTCACATGATAATGTCATGTTTTCTACTCAAATGATAAGATCCAAATCTAAATTTTATTGATTTCTGGACTATGGTTGTGAGGAATCGCCATTTTTCCCCATGGGAGAGAATTGTCTTTTTCTCTTTGTGTGTGTGTGTGCGTGCGCACGCCCTTTCTCTCTTTGGCGGGTGGGGGTGTGGAGGAGGAATATGGAAGGGAATAGCGAAGCCTAAACAGAAACACTACAAGGAAAGGACATTCCTGTTATATCCATGATGAACTGAAAAGAACCCCTTCCAACACCCAGAACATGAGATACGATGCTAATCACTGTTACTCAGGATGGTCTTTTGACCTCTGGAATTGAGGCTAAAAATGGAATTTTCATTCTGTCCTTTTTGTACAAGTCTTAGGAATATGAAGCTTTGGGAATGGTGGCAGTAATGGAATCACCATTTGTTTGTGCCAAACAAGCTTTTAGTTGGCTGAAGAATTTGTGTAAAAACTTGTTTGGATTACTTTCTACAGGCCTACGTATTTGGTTGGACTGAAGAAAATGACCTGTTACTCAAATCAAGTATTTTCCACTTATTTTCATTATCTATTCTTTGTAGCTTATTGATATAAGGTGAAAACAACTTCATTGAGTTTGTTTGCAAATGTTTCAAATTTTTTGGTTTATTTATTTATTTATTCATTTATTTGATAAACAAAAGGGGCTGGTTTATTATTTCTGACAGCAATTGCCTAACATATTTGTGAAGAAAAAGGGAAAAAATGGTCTATTACTATTTTCTGTAACAATGATCTTTAATAATTAATTTGTGCACTCTTGCAGAAGTCCACAAATTAAGGGAGATTGGGAATGAACCCCTCTCACCAGATGACGACTCAATCAAGTGTGGCAGTGCAGCTGCTGATATAGCTTCTGTTGGTCCAGGGTTTCGTGAATCATGGTTATCTGGTCAGTCTGATGTAGAAGGAATTAAACAAACTGCTTCAAGTTTCTTGGAACTTCAGATATTGAGCCAGACTCAATATGTAAATAATTTGGAAATCAAGTTGGAGGAAACACAGAGAATCCTTGCTGTGAAGGAATCCAGGATCGCTGAACTTGAAACATCCCTGAGAAGTGGCAAGTTTACCAGGGCAGAATTGAGTACAACCATAGATTTATCGGAAGAAGAATATAAAGAGGTGGAGTTTGGTCTTGAGGGCCTTTTCAGGCAAAAGATTGAAGCTGAGGTTGAATACCTGGCAATCACAAAGATGATGCATGAATTGAAGGATGCGGCACGTTTTGAACTTGCGCAGTTGGAAGAACAAGAATCAGTGTCTCGGAAGCAAACCCATATTTTGAACAAGGTTGGAGAGGCAGAGAGTAGAGCTTCAGTGCTGAAGAATCATGCGGAAGAATTGGAAAACTATTGTGGTGAAATTTTTGGAGTCGAGGAGTCTTTTATGATGCAAAAACGAGTATATAAGGTGACTTTTTGCTTTGTCATACAGTTCGTGTTGTTAATCGTGGCCTTTTGGCTTTTTATGTTACATTTAGCACCCAATTCTGGGGTTGTTGTACCCACGTAAGTCTGCAAAACTATGTTTGTGCATTCCCAAAAATTTCTTTGCTAATATATGAATGTAAAATTTCATTGTTACCAAACTGACCCCTACTTTTCTGGGACGGAACATCTGCTTTGTTTTTGTATCATTTGGTCCACAGCTGTAACTCATTCGTTGAAATTCTGGCTTAATGTTTGTGTCAGGATGCTTTTGAGATGGCGTATCTTGAAATACATAGACAAGTCGATTATATAAAATTGAAGGTTCTTTTTTTCTTTTGTAGAGAAAATTCAGGCATTTTGATAACACGTCGACTGATTACAGGGTTTCACTGTTGGACGTGAAAAAAGATTGAGTGTTTAAAATTGCTCTGTATGCTCTCATCTTCAAGCATGTGGATCCTTTCACCCGGTTATATATTTTTGCGGTTCTCGTTTTATCTATTTACTTTTTAGTCCTTTCTCTTTCTTTTACGTGAAAAATTTATTTTGATTTTTAAAAGGTATGATAATTTTTAATTTAATTTTTTACAAATTATTTTTATTAATTTAATCTCTCATAAGTAAAAAATATTTTTAATATTATTTTTTATTTTAATTTTATCTATATTTTAACATCTTACTTAATAGAATTTTATTTAAAATTTTTTTTATTGATATGAAAGTTATAAGTAGTAGTAATTTATATCATTTTAAAAAATTTATTTAAATAAAAAATTTTAATCTGTCAATTAATAACCTAATATTTAATTTAATTTTATAACTTAAGTACCAAAAATAATCTTTTAATAATACAATTTTCTTCTACCAAAGAAACTATGGATGACGCTCCATCATTACTACTAGATGTTTAATATACAAAAAAGGATGTTATTTTTTATTTTTGAAATATATTATAAAATAAGAATACATTAAATTTTAAAATAATAAATTAAATAATATAAAATTATTTAATTTTTTTACTATTTTCTCTTAACTTCTCACTATCTTTATTATTTCTTTTTACATTATATATTTTATTTTAATTTTATACTATATAATATATTATGGAAGACTGTTGATAAGAAAATCCCAGAATTATTATAATATAAATTAAGAAGAGATTGTTACTATTTTTAACAAAATGACTTTTTGAATAATAAAAAATAATTGTTTGAAATATAAACAAAAAAGTAAAAAAAAGAAGGATAGATGAGAAAGTGTATTTAGTGTTTGTTCTTATCCTTTCACTTCGAGTACTTCACATGGATTGGGGGAGTGAGTGGAATTTGTTATTTGTAAGACGGCATCCCACTTGAACCATAAAAGGTAAGCCACATTGGTACACTCCTATTGAACCACCACTAGTTGAAAGAATTCCGAAAGATCAATGAATTCGAGTGAGATATATATAATTATATATAAAGGTTGTGGGATGAGTAGCTAGTAGTGATACATGAGAATTGAGAATGGAGGAGAATGGCGCTAAACCCATCACTTGTCCTGAGTGCGGGAAGAATTTCCCATCCACGAAGTCCTTGTGTGGGCACATGAGATCTCACCCTGATAGAGAGTGGAGGGGGATTCAACCACCCTCATCAACAGAAACAGATAATATTGATGTTGATCACCTTGATGATGATCACAATAATAGTAATGCTAATACCATTACATTACCACCAGCCTGGTCTGTCACCGCCAAGAGAGGCCGGGCTCCAGAACCCAATATGGATGACTACGTCCTTGATCTCATCATGCTCACTTTTGGAGACTACTATAAGTTTGTTCAAGCGTCAACCGAAAATGTTAACGACAAGAACAAGAGGCAGAGGCCAACAAACGTCAAAGTAAAAACAGCCGAAGCCGATGGCACTGACGTCGCTATCGCTGACACCTACATCTGCGCTGAGTGCAATATTTCATTCCCAACTCCTCAAGCCTTGGGTGGTCACCGGTCCAGCCACAACAAAGCCAAGAACTCGCCAATTATGAATAAGGCTGAATCTAAGACCCACACTACTGGTACTACTGTAGCTGATGCTAATGGACTTCATCAGTGTAATTTGTGCAACAAGGCATTCCCAACCGGTCAAGCCCTTGGAGGACACATGAGACGTCATTGGACACCCAAGCATATTGCAGATCAAGATCAACCTCAACCTCAGGCTCAGTCAGTACAAGCAAAGACGTCTCCTCCCATTTTGAATCTTGATCTTAATCACCTTTCGGCCAATGGTGAGGAATCTACTTCAACTTCGCCTTCTCACCAAGTACAGTTGCTTGATTAGTTCAATCTTTGTCCTTATTATGAATACGTCTGCTAGGATCCCAGTAGCATTCATGCATGTGTATTTAATTTTATTTTGGTCTTTGTTAAGTGGTGCTTCAAATTTAGATTTTACCAATTACAAACGGAAAAATTTGTACATTCATTAATAAAATTCAACTAATTCTTATTTCATTTATTATGTGAGTCTTTTAATTTAAAAATTAAAGAATTAAATAAATATTATTAATTATTATATAAATAATATGGTACAATATATGCAATTAAAAATTTCTACAAATTTTTTTACAATTTATTTTGTAAAATTATTCCAGGTTTTATATGTCACATAACCGTGTGCCGATATGCAAATAAATGAATTTTCCTTGGATTAAATTTTCAATACCAATCTAATGCAAACTCTGGTCACCGTATATCAAATTTTGATTAGAATTTGAACCTTTAATGGTTTGTATTAAGAATGCTTTAATTGCAACATTCAATCAATATCAAAGAAAAAAATACTAATGCTTGTATATAAGGCATCAAAATACACTCATTAATTATGAAAGGAGCAACTAATATTCTAATTTTATCATTGTGGGAAAATTTCTGAGAGATATTACTGCGTACACTCGATCAATATATATTTATATTGCTTGCAAAATTTTATGTTTCTATATAATATACAAGATGAGGGAGTAAAGTTTTAAGTTATCCTTGTTTTAATATTAATTACAAACAAAATTTATTAGTAGATAGGTATTGTTGAGCAACATTTCTTTAATGATAAAGTCTTGCAAACAGCTGAAAAATTGTTTTTTATTATCACTTAAAAGTTTTTATTTTTGCCAAACACTTATATTTTATTAAAATAAGTACTTTTTTTAAAAAATAAATAATTTCTCCTTTCCCATAAGTTTGGTCAAACAGACTTTTAGTATAGTAATGAGTCTTAATTAGTTATGATTTGTGAGGTTAAAGAGAGAATAGTTATATAAACCTAAAAAAAAAAGAATTAGGTTGAAAAGAGAGAGAGAGAGAGAGAGAGTGAGAGAGAAACGAAGGCAATAACATTATTTTGATCTCTTTCTCTTAAAGTTCCTTTCATATTGGTCATTTAATTTTAATTTGTTTTATGACCAGATATATCATGAATTCTTTTTTTTTTTTAAATATATCTTCCTCGGTGTTAATTTTAAATTTAAATATTTAATTAACAAAATTGATTAAAGGAAAAACTTTCACGTTTTGATAGTTTTGAGTTAAAGTGAAAGATAAAAAAAATGAAGTAAATATTCAGATAAATTAAAGGACGAAAGAACAAAAAGAAATTTGCTACATCTTCAAGTTGTAATTATTAATTAAACTTTAGGATAAGATGTCCTTTGTTTTTGCCAAAACTAATTTTTATCCCTTGATGAGATTTTAATTTTGTTTCTTTTTTTTTATTTTAATTTTTTATTTACATTTATTAATTGATATAACTTTTCTCCTAATTAAATGTCATCTTCTATATTGTTAATTGCAGAATTATATATAAAATTAATGTAAAATTCCTTTTATCAAAGTATAGATAAACTCACAAAAAAGTTAAAATGAGATTAAAACAATCATTAAACTATTCTTTATGTAACTCTAGAATTTTTTTAAAATTTTAAACTTTAAATTCTCAAATAAAAATTTCAATAATTTTTTTTAAAGAAATGCTTTAACTTCAATTTTGTCAAATCTAAGGGGTGCTTAGCCTGACTGCCTTGTATAAATTGCCGTAACGAGGCAATTTCGGGCGACCCGGATCTGAATGTTTACGTGGTGAAGCCCATTGGTATTTGCGAGTGACAGTTCTGTTTCTTTTACGCCTTACCCAATTCTCTCTTTTCGAGTTCTCAAATTTAGCCTGCTAGTATATCTCCAATGGCAGCAGCTACGGTGGTCGATGGGAAGCCTTCATCAGAGCCACCACCATTTTTGCCGCCATCGAAATTCGACTACATACAAAGTTTCAGCGACGGAACTTCCGACGATGAGGACCTCTACAGTCGCCTCAAATCGCTTCAGCGGCAGCTAGAATTCATCGATATTCAAGAAGAGTATGTAAAAGATGAGCAGAAGAATCTCAAGCGCGAGCTTCTGCGAGCCCAGGAGGAGGTGAAAAGGATCCAGTCTGTGCCGCTGGTCATCGGTCAGTTCATGGAGATGGTCGACCAGAATAATGGTATTGTGGGATCCACTACTGGATCTAATTACTATGTTCGTATTCTCAGTACCATCAACCGCGAGCTTTTGAAGCCCTCGGCTTCCGTTGCCCTTCACCGTCACTCCAATGCGCTAGTGGATGTTTTGCCGCCAGAGGCTGACTCCAGCATCTCGCTTCTGAGCCAGTCGGAGAAGCCTGATGTGACTTATAATGTAAGTTCAATCGCTGGTTGCAAGTGCTGCTTTACTAGTGTCAGTTTGCTGAGAGGTTGAAATCTAGGGTTTTCGTTGTCATGTAACTTAACGGCAATTTTAACCGGTTTTTTGCAAATAGATTTTCATTTGCCATTTTGTTAGGGTTTTTTGCAGACTTAATGAAAATATAGGTTTTCCAGCACTCAGCTATATATTGATTACATGTACAATTTTACTTGTATCGTCTAGTCATTTGAACTCTTAAAATTAAAGTCGTTTGCTATGAAGATAATATTATCCTACAGAATGGAAAATTTGCTGAAGAGCAACAGAAGTTAGAATACTTGAATTGCTATGTGCTTTATTTATTTATTTATTTATTTTGGGGTGAAATTTTGCTATGCGCTTTCGAGGAGCTTGACCTTTGTATATTGTAATGTATACTGTTGTTATTTTAGTCCTTTGAAATGTTTAAGATTGTCATGAATGCAGCCATGCAAACTTTACGGGTTCAATAGTAGTTCAGTCATAAGTGCCTTATGTTGTTAGTATTAGTGTCCAACTGTCAGCATTAGAAATTAGAGACCAATGATAGTGGACTGTCTTTAGATTTTCGAAGTGAGGGTTGAGACTATGATTAAACCTTTGGCCGACTATTGGGTATTTTTGGTCCTTGTTGAAGAAAATTTTACCTAAGAATGATGTTGGAGGAGGAGGACTGGGCCTAAACATCTGCAGTAATTTGATTCTGAAAAGACTATTAAACCAATTGGAAAATGCACAGATTATTTGATTAGCTCAGTGTAATCAAAGGAGCTTGCCTCAGTGTAAAGAGGCCTCAACTCCTCTTGCTGATGGAAGTAAGGAGTCTTCATTTAAGTGCTCACCTGGCAGCCCTGTTGGTGCCTTTCCGGTGGTATACAGCCCTAAAAGCCAACCCAATAACTCAGAGCCATCAGTTAGAGTATTTTAAAACCAAAGAAGTATTTTAAGCATAGGAAAAACCATAACAACTACGAATTTTTGGACTTTAGTAGTTTAGTGCATTTTGTCATTTGTTATTTTGTTAATGCATAGTTGAAAGCCAATATGCAATGTCTTTTTGGGCTATAAAGTGAACCTTATACTATGATTTCTGACTTGATGACTTCAGAAGTGCACTTTTTTATATGATTATTATGCTTGAGTAATTAATTTATGTTAGATGCTATCACCAATAGTTTATATCTATTTATTCTCTATTTATACAGCATATCTTCTGCATGTTTACTATTTTAGCACCTTGCTTCACTTGAGCGAGCATTTTTCTTGTGCCTCTCACCTCAAGGCTCTAGGTGGGCCTGGTGCTCAAGGGTGCCTTTCATATTTGACTACTGTAGAATGAGAAGTTTCTGTGTGTATTATGAGAGCAAATTGTAGGGTATTTATACAAGAAGAGAGGACCTATTCTAGGAAACCATAATAAATACAATTAAATGGCTTAATCCCTAATGTCTAGCCTAAACTTTAGGTTAACTTTTATTCTAATTGATATAATCTGATCCTAATTGATACACAACACTCCCCCTCAAGTTGGAGCATATAAGTCAT
This sequence comes from Senna siamea, assembly GCA_031216115.1. Classification (NCBI taxonomy): domain Eukaryota; kingdom Viridiplantae; phylum Streptophyta; class Magnoliopsida; order Fabales; family Fabaceae; genus Senna; species Senna siamea. Next base: position 32,975,647 of record CM062367.1, on the reverse strand, counting down.
ATGCACCAAGCTTGTTACATATATATTTTATCTGAGGACATCTTAGAGACTTAGTGAATATATTTGCCAATTGATCATTTGAATTGACAAATCCAGTAGCGAGACACCCAGATTGAATTTTTTCCCAAATAAAATAACAATCAATTTCAATATGTTTGGTCCTCTCATGGAACACTGGGTTTGAGGCAATGTGCATTGCTGCTTGGTTATCATAGACCAGCTCCATCTTTTTTGTGTTCCCAAATTGTATCTCCTGAAGAAGTTGCTTTAACCATAATAGTTCACAAGTTGCTAAGGCCATAGCACGGTACTCAGCTTTTGCACTGGATCTTGCAATTACGTTTTGTTTCTTGCTTTTCCACGAGATTAGGTTGCCATGGAAGAACACACAGTATCCTGACGTGGATCACCTATCATCAGGTGAACCGGCCCAATCTGAATTAGTAAAACCAACAACTTGAGAGTTCCCTTTATCTTCATATAATAATCCTTGGCCTGGTGCTCCTTTAATATATCGAAGGATTTGAACAACTGCATCCCAATGATTATCACATGGTGACTGTAAGAACTGGCTTACTATGCTCACAACAAAAGATAAATCTGGACGAGTAATGGTGAGATAATTAAGTTTTCCAACAAGTCTTCGATATTTTTCAGGATCTTCAATTAATTCTCCTTGTCTTGGATTGAGTTTGACATTTGGATCCATTGGAGTGTTAGTTGTTTTGCAGTTTGTCATGCCTGTCTCTTCTAATAGGTCAAGTGCATACTTTCGTTGTGAAATGGCAACACCAGTACTGGATTGGGCAACCTCAATTCCCAGAAAGTATTTAAGTTTTCCCAAATCTTTGGTTTGGAAGTGGTTACATAGATGTTGTTTGAGTTGGACAATGCCTAAATCATCATTGTCTGTAATAACAATGTCATCTACATAAACAACTAGATATATGCACTTGCCTTGTGATGTATGGCGAAAGAAGACTGAGTGATCAGCTTCACTGCGAATCATTCCAAAATTTTGAACCATGGAACTGAACTGGCCAAACCAAGCTATAGGTGATTGTTTGAGTCCGTAAAGAGAATGACGGAGTCGACATACTTTCCTGGACTCCCCCTTTGCAACAAAGCCAGGTGGTTGCTCCATATAGACTTCCTCCTCCAATTCACCATGAAGGAAGGTATTTTTAATGTCAAGTTGATAAAGTGGCCAGTGATTTATAGCCACAATTGATAAGAAGACGCAAATTAAAGCAATTTTAGCAACAGGAGAGAAGGTATCACCATAATCTAAGCCAAAGATCTGAGTGTATCTTTTTGCCACCAAACGGGCTTTTAGTCTTTCAACTTTACCATCTGGACCAACTTTAACCGCATATACCCATCGGCAACCAACCAGAGATTTTTTAGGAGGGAGAGGAACCAAGTCCCATATACGATTAGAATGCAAGGCAGTCATCTCATCAAGCATGGCTTGCCTCCAACCCGAATGTGCTAAAGCCTCACTAGTAGTTTTAGGAACAGAAATAGAGTCTAAAGAAGACACAAAGACATAATATGGAATAGATAAATGATGATAGCTCAAAAAATTATAAACAAGGTAAGGATTACGAGTGGAGCGAGTACCTTTACGAATGGCAATTGGAGGAGTATCAGGCAAATGTTGGACCAGAGCAACGAGCAATTTGGACAAAGGTAGTGAGTCAGCAAGAGCATCTATGGACTCAAGACGTAGGCGACGATGATAAGTCTGGAGAGGAGGACTAGGGGGGACCTGTGGTGAAGCTTCTAAAGAAGCAAGGGAAGGAACAAGAAGGGTCACAAAGGTACTGTCAGGCAATGATCTAAACTCATGCTTGAGAGCCTCAATTTTGCTCACATATATATTAGTATCCAAGTCCTGATGCTTGAGATTGACAAGATTAAATAAAACATCATAATAGCTGCGAATATCATTACTATATATTGAGGAAATTGCGGCCTTCAGTTATTGCTCAATGTCAGTCAGGTTCTAGGGCTGCCTACGAAGGTTAAATTGTTTTCACAGAAATACTTTAGTTTTTACTATAAAGCTTAAGATTGAATGTCAACGGTAAGTACATGTGAAGATGCCACATATAGTTAGCCTTTACCATAGTTGATAGTGAAACCAGATGAGTTCACTTTAGGAAGTACCTATGAAGCACAGACACTGACACACTTGATAGGTCACGGCACATTGACATGTCAAACTCTAAAAGATATAGAACACAACACGATATGACATATATATATTTTAAGTTTTCTTTTAGTCAAATACTTGTAGAAAAGAAAAATAACCAATATTATTCTATATTTTAAGCGACTTACTCTATTAGTTTCTAAATCAAATTTACTCAATCTCATATACAACAAAAGCAATTATAAAAGAACTTTAATAATCTCATTACAATGAGTTTTCTAGACTTTCATTCACTTATTTTATAGTCTTTTTTTTTTTGGGGTCATTGTATACTTGGCTCAAGTATGAGCCATACTCGGCTTGTGTCTAAGTTGTATTTGGTGCATGTCCGAGCTGAAAAAATTAAATTTTTTATTTTGACACACCTGAGCTTGTTTGAAAGTGTTTCTATAGTGTCATGGTGTGTCATGTGTCAGACACGTGACAAACCTAAAGATAGGCATGTCCATGCTTTATAGGGAAGCACAAACTCTCACGTGAGGTGGTAGTATGTTAATCTAATAAATGTCTAGGGTTACAATTTTTGTCTTAAGCTCATGAAAAAACAATTCTCACTTCTTAATGACCAATAGTTTGGAGTTTCCCAGAAAACTTATAGCTTGTAATATTGGAGTGAACCCAAATACCAGAGTCTAGTAAGCAAGCGGATGCTGAAGTGTAATTTCATTGAAACTGAAAGTATAGGTCCATTCATTTTCTATGGTGGGATGTTCAAGCTACCTGGGAATGAGATAGTGTCAAACAAGGAAGAGGAGAGTAATGATGAAGTTTATTTCAGATTCACAGTTTCTCTATAGTAAAACTTATTTTGGTTCAAATAATGATAACAATAACAAACATAATGTGCTAATACTTTGCAGTTTGTGTTATTTTTTGTTAGACTTCCTGTTCAGAAAGTGTTATGGACATCTTATGGTATTTTTTATTTGACCTTTCCTGACCGGCCTTGTTTGTTATAATTTCCTCAGGACATTGGAGGATGTGATATCCAGAAGCAAGAAATACGTGAGGCAGTGGAGCTACCCCTTACACACCATGAACTATACAAACAAATTGGTATTGATCCTCCTCGAGGTGTTTTACTATACGGTCCCCCTGGCACTGGTAAAACAATGCTTGCCAAGGCTGTTGCTAATCATACAACTGCAGCCTTCATTAGAGTAGTTGGATCTGAATTTGTTCAGAAGTATCTTGGAGAGGTATGATTCAGTCTTGTGTGTTAAAAGTGATATCAAGGATGTAGTAGCTTTTTGTGCTCTAGTAGTCTGAATTCTTGTAATGACATTTAAAAAGTATAATGGCATAATTACATATGAATATAGTACCATAAATGTGGGCCTCAAAGACATAAACGTGAGTATCATGTGGACATCTTTTGTGGTGGTGACAGGTAAACTCCATGATATTTGATGTTACAATATTGTAGAGTGGGTTTGAAGAGTGAAATTTACAATATTATCTTTGTCATATTGTTTTATACAAAAAATAATCTGTCATATTGACATTTTAAAAACATAGGCAAGTTGAGATGGTTGAAAAAGAAAATGAAAAATTATAAAGAATCCTAACCATTCCAAAACCCCCAATTTGGGGTGTTGGATGATTTAGAATGGTTTTCAATCCATCCTTACCCATCCCACCCCGTTATGTTTTAAACCATTCAATCAGTAGTTAAGATGATCAAATTACCCCCACCCACCACACTCCACTCCCAAATCATCTTTCTTATTAAGCCTTTTAGTCTTCTTGTAGTTTCAAGTTTAATACTATTTTTATCATGTGAAGAAGTATTCATTGGTTAACAATGGTCTTACTGCATGATAAAAAAAGAAATGGTTTACTACAATATCTTGAAATCTAATTGTCATTGTGCAATTTTTTTCAGGGTCCTCGAATGGTTCGTGATGTTTTTCGTCTTGCAAAAGAGAATGCCCCTGCTATTATATTTATTGATGAGGTTGATGCCATAGCTACTGCTAGGTTTGATGCCCAAACTGGAGCGGATAGAGAAGTACAGCGAATCCTCATGGAACTTCTGAATCAGGTATCTATGAAAAGATATTCTTTTCAGGTGCTGGCTTGCTCACCAATATTGTACCATTTTTCTGGTTGTAACTATTATTATTATTATAACTTTTGGCTCTTCTATTTGGTTTTTATTACACTTTTTTTTAGGACGAAAAAAGAAATTTATTGAAGGAAGAAAGAGAGTATAAAGGAATACATGAAAAGAGGACAATGAGTCCTCTACAAACAAAACTAAGAAATAAAATTATTACACTTCTTTCTTATGTTCTGGTTTGTTGGCTTTTTTTTTTTTTTTTTCCTTTTAGATGGATGGGTTTGACCAAACAGTGAATGTTAAAGTCATCATGGCAACAAACCGGGCTGACACTTTGGACCCTGCTCTTCTGCGTCCTGGAAGGCTGGATCGCAAGATTGAGTTTCCTTTGCCTGATAGACGTCAAAAGAGGCTTGTGTTTCAGGCAAGTTGCTTGCGTTTTATTATAATTTTATTCCATGTCAATATTCTATGCTTGTCTTACTGTGACATTAGATTTCCCAAGTAATTGATATCAGATCGATTTGTGGACTTCCAGTAGCTCACTAGGTAATTATTTATTACTTCTGTACAGGTTTGCACAGCCAAAATGAACTTGAGTGATGAAGTGGATCTGGAGGATTATGTTTCTCGTCCTGACAAAATAAGTGCTGCTGAGGTATGTTGATCTCTTGTCCTCTTATTGTCACGTTGTTAAGGATTTGATGTAAGCTCATTTTGCATAACTAATGATTTGTACAACTTCCACATTTTTGGGTTTTATTGCTTTCCACTTCTGTCATCTTGTGAGAGATTTAAACTTAGTTGGAGCCTGGGTGGTGGCTTTTCTTGAAAATCTTTTCCTTTCAAATATCACTTAGAGCTGAAAACTTAAGAAAATAAAGCTACTTAACATTTCTCATGGAGATTGGAAAGACATTTAAAAAGAAACTATGATGTTCCCTCAAAATTGTGCAGAAGTATATACACACACACATGAATGTAAGTATAAGCAAGCACAAAAACTAATATATAGGCGCACACATGTATATATGCACAAATGTGCATATTCAAATCCATATATATTTGTATGTGTATATGCATATATGTGTGTATACATATCTATTTACACATTGTGTATATATATACATATAGGTACATGCTTGCATGCACTCATAGTTACAATGCACAAATGCAAATGCATGAACAAGTACATGTCTGCACAAACTAGTGATGTCAATGGCAGCTGCAATGGCATGTTAGATTTTTACAAAAAGGCCATGGAGTTTCCTTGGTGTGGTGTATGTCCATGGTGGCATCGTGGCCTTTTTTGGCATATTACTTTTTTAATATCTACAACCTATCAAGAAAACTATTGGGTTTCCAAGGGTGAGTAGTTGGGACTTCTGGCCATTTATGAAGTAATTTAAATTTAGAACTATTGGGTTTCCAAAGATGAGTAGATGCACATCTGTTCATTTATAAGGAAATTTAAATTTAGAACCGTTGGGTTTCTAAAGGTGAGTAGTTGATGCTTCTGGCCATTTATGAGAAAATTTAAATTTAGAAAATGAAAAAGAGGAGTTTGAAATTTGAAAAGCTAACTAGCACATTCAGTATATGGATGACTTAAAGAGGAGGACTCAATCACAAAAAAAATACTTGTAGCTGAAATGCATAGGCAGACAACCAAAGGGAAGTTGTTTCTTTTTTTTCTTTTTCTGTTTCTTTTTTCAATGGCCACCATGCCACCCGCAATGGCTCCACAGTGGTTTTTTGGCTTGCCACCATTTACTGCCAAATGCCATTGACAACAAAGGTGCAAACACATATAGGTGTGTGCGGGCATACACACACACATATATATATACATGTATACATATTTATATTACATATGCTTTTGTATAAATGTACACATGCAAGTATGTAAAAAGTACATTAATTTTTGGAAAATTATCAAAATTTTGAAGCACATTATTCACTTTTTTCAATCGCATCAATATCATACTTATAACTAGTCATATATGGCTACATACTTATTACATGATTAAAACAAAGTGTTAATACAAAGGATAAAATAGTAAAGTAGCATTATAACTATTTAACTTTCCATTTCCTTGTTTATCTTTAACATCAAAACAAGAAAAAGAGAAACTGGCAATTAATTTTTTATTTCTTTTTTCTTCAGTTCCTTTCCTTCTCTTTTCCTATCAACTTGCAAACAAACCCTTAGCAAAATGTAGTCTTAGATCAGAGTTTGAACATGATGTTTAAACTAATTAGAAATTAACATAAAAAATACCGTGACATCATTTGCTTCATTGTCATAATTAACATACTAACTTGTGACTTTGGCTGCCTGCAGATAGCAGCTATTTGCCAAGAAGCAGGAATGCACGCTGTTCGTAAGAATAGGTATGTTATACTGCCGAAGGACTTTGAGAAGGGTTACCGGACAAATGTGAAGAAGCCTGACACTGACTTTGAATTCTACAAGTGATTATAAGGGCTGGATGAGCATTTTGAAGATTCCAGTATTCAAGTTAAAGATAAGATTTTTTTTAATCCTTGCTGTTATGCTACAACTGATTACTGTGCCCTACCTGTAGACTTTGAGCACTTGATAATCATGTAGTGCTAAAATATCTCTGCTTTTTAGAGAATGCCGTGCGAGAATGAGAAACAGATAAAAATGGTTTCCTGGAGTACAAGTGTAAACAAATAGATTAGTGTCATCATTTAGTAGTTGTGTTTCAAAATTGACTAGCTCTTGTGTTGTATATTGCCTCGGGTCCTTTTCCTTTCCGCTAAGATAAATCACATAAAATCATTATCGCAACCATGGTTTGAACAGATTTAAGCCTCCACCAGAAACCTATCCATAATCATCACTTTCTTGAATTTACCTGAAATAGTTCCCTGGCGTGGGGCTTCTCCTAGCAGCCCAGATGATTTCTTAACAGGGAAATAACGCCGCTTAATAAACTACTTTTTTAAATATATGTTAGCTCTTGAGGAATTTGGCCCTATCTGAGCATTAATTTGTCCCCTTTTCTTTTTTTAATCCTTCAATCTCAGTAATGAATGAAAATTTTCCTTTAAAAATGGATGATCATTTTACTAGTCAAAAGAAAAGCTCATTGTAATATTATGTTAAAGAATGGGAAAATCAGGTGTAGCATTGGAAGATTTTGGTTGAAGTGCTCAATGATGCTCGAACAGGAGGTGAAAATGCTTAATTAAGCTGACGATCGTAACATTGATAGTACGTGCACCTCACGATATTCATCTGAATGTTCTATTTAATATCTGTCCAAAATTCACAGTAAAACTTGGCATATTTGCTATAAAAGCATGATACAAAGGTATGAAAAAATTAAAGGCTGGAATACGTCAGTCTGCACTGTGATGGAGACAGCCCAACCACTAGCTGCTCACAATTATCGTTTGAGATGACAAAGTTGCCTATCAATGCATGTTTTGTGCATGCTCTATACTGGGAAAATGAAGGCGCTGGTGATTTGTGATTACCCAAGAAACCCTTTAGCTGGTAGCGCAAGGATGCAAGGCCACAACAATTATGAAAAACCAAAATGCAGACAGTTCAAGAATTAGAAAACTATTATTCTGTTGGCAAACTTTTGAAAAGAATGGGTTTGACTTATCATTTAAATATGCTTAAGCCGAAAATGCACTCTGGAATTTGGAAAGCACTAAAAGTAGAGATGGAGAATAGGGACACGTTTGCGGCCAGGGTGAGATCACTGAAGTGAGTAGTTAATAGAAACATGAGCAGCAGCGAAAAAGTAGGTAAAGACTAATCACTTCGTTGACAAGCAAAAAAGCAAACAAGGGGTCTATTGATCCTTTGCAAACCGCTGCCCCCACTATCATAGATTAGCAGCTCACGTGTTTGACTCGCGTTTGCCTTTGCTTCTTCCCCAAGCTAAAACCTAACTAATTTTTTAAGCAATTTCTCTGCAATCTATAGACCCAGCGCACGACGGTAATGTTTCCCTTTTTTTATTCAACCATTCGCATTACCCTTTTCCATATATAATCATATCATCTTTTAATCTAATCACAGTTTGTCACTATATATATACCTCCTTTATTTCGAAAAATTAATGCCATTAAATTGCAGTATAATTAAAGCTCATAAGGTTACAAGTTACAGTGCGTAGCTATCTGTATGACTATGCCTAGCCTTTGTAACAATACCCGTCTGTATATGAAAAGTACTAATCCAAGGGGAATAACATATCAAGTGGGTGCATGTAAATTTTGCAACTTTTGCAATTTGTGGTGTCGTCGTTAATGGATTGTGTTCTGCTTTATGGTTTTGGCAAATGCAAATTTGAATTGAGGATGTCCGTCTCTGGGAATGACAGGCATCTGCGGCGTCATGGGTGGATCAGCCTCAAAGTGTCTGTCGTTAATACTACCTTTCAACCACGTTTCTTAATTTTCTAAGCGACTGTGATCTCTTTTGAAAAACTTAACAAAAACAAACCTAAAAACCAGTCAATTTGCGTGGTTTGAACGACCAACGTGTATAATTGGCGGACCCAGTCACACACAATCATATTTAATCGCTTACTAATTACCACCTCCAAAAAAGCATATATTTTAACTACGTCACCCAAAGATGCAATGGACAATACTCTTTTACGGCATTTTCTTATCTGCAATCTGCAGAAATGCGTATTCAGATAGACTATATAACAGTGTCAGCATTTAATTTGTTAATGGGAAATTATTGAGTAGAAATAGTTGTGTGGTACTTAGTTCCCCTGAATTCCCACATTAGGATTAGATAATACCAAAATTGAATTTATTATTGGAGATAGTGGAAGGCGGCTGTCTTGTATAGGACGGTGGGTTGGACTTCGTATCTGTTTTGGTCACCAACCGTGGTGGGACACACCAGATCAACCATTTCGATATTTCATGCCCTCTCACTCAAGTTTCAACTTCTTTAACCCATTAATTTCGGGATTTTTTTTAGTCTTATTGGTTAATTTATTTATGAGTAAATTATTATTTTAATATTTAAAAAATATAATTTATTTTAATTTAATTTTTAAATTATAAAAATATTTAATTTAATTTTTAAAAAATATATTATATCTTAATTTACTTTTTAAAATTTTAAATTAAAATAAAAATATATGTAATTTTTATATGTATGAATTAAATTGAGGTATTATATATTTTAAAAATTAAATTAAATATTTTTATGATTTAAAAATAAAATTAAGATAAATTATATTTTTTAAATTTTAAAATAATAATTTATTCTTTTATTTATCACGAGTAAGATTGTTGTGACGTGTCCAAGATGTCACTTTCATCTCCGACTTACCTCTAAGTCTGGAATCTCAAGTCCCTCCCCCTTTTGAGTTTTGAAGGCCTCAGCAGCCGTGAACCACTTTGTCAGTCGGGCCCAACTCCAATTGAAAGGCCATTGTGCGGAAGCATGAATCAGGGAGGTGGGCCCTTCCATTATTATTAGTCATCAACCATGCAGTCACCTGTATGTGGGCCTGAGGGTCACCACGGGCCTACTTTGATCATTCCCCTTAAACTCTGCTCAATTAATTATATATTTATATGCAACATTCGTTGTCACCCTCACACATGTAACATGGGGAGGGAAGTAGGAGGCTGAGATGCAAAATATCCTTGCATTTCGAAGCAAGTTGCAGCATAATCTTTGCTCAACAGTCCCCATGAAGATTTCATCATTGACATGTCTTTGCAACACCAAAGGCCAGTAGTTACTGTCTTACAATTATTTTAGCCACAACAAAATTATATTTAAGCAATGACGATTGGCTTTTATAATTACTTGGAGTATAATTATTGATATCTGTAGATATTTTTGTTAAGAGGGTATAATTATTGATTTCATGTATATTGGAAGGGTTGTATATATATGATAATCACGATAATTAAATGTTTAAGGGTTAAACTTTCTGTTAAAAACTTGGTTGATATGCTTAAATTTTTGTCAGTCTTACTGAAAGAATTCTGTTAATTTTTAATTTAGAGTAAAAATATGTTAATCGTTGTGAGTATAAGTTTTGTGTTAATATTATTGAATTAGTGTTTAAAAATATAAATTTATAAAAAATTAAATTTATTTAAAAAATATTTTAAATAATTTTTCTGAGTATATATATATAATAGATCGACTATATTGGATGGTGTGAAAATTGGCCTTTTCGTATTATGTAATTATTAGATAAACCTTAAAACAGTAAACTTCAGATGATTATGTATTTTTTTGATAACGAAGACAAATCTTTATTTAATATTCTTTGGTTTGTCTTCATTTCCATTCTATCTTAACCAGAAAAAAAAAATGATCATATAAATTGAAAATCTAAAAGGAAAATCAAGATGAAATGAAGGACCTAACTGATAGCCATTGGTTGTAGAGAGACTTGGGAGCCGAATCCGAGTCTAACCAGGAATCCGCGTGTTCTCTTTACGAAATAACTTATTTTTAACAACTTACAATACTTTTAACAATATACGTACTAACAACAATTGACTTTAATTAAAAAAATTAGCTCTTTACAATTTTTGAACACTTTAAATAAAATTACTTTTAATAAAATGATATTTATAAAAAATTAAAAAATATATATAGCCACACTTTTTTTCTTTTTGTTTTAAATATTTTTATATAAATAATCAATTTAGCTACAAATTACGACAAAAGTGTCCTGCAACAATATTTAAAAAAAAAAAAATCGCCGCTTCAGGTGGTAAAAATCAGCAGTGCTCTACACTCTATTCCGACGAAATAACACGTAACACAAAATTGTACTCACGATGGGCAATATGGGAATTCCCGAACGACATTGAGGCTACGCACCATAAAATTACTTAACAGTCCCTGACTTTTAACGGTAAGACAAGATGGCCCCTAGACCTAACATTTTAATTTTAGTTAGGCCACGTCAAGAACTCGTCCAGGTCAAACTCCCCGAAGTCTTCCTTCCCCAACTGCTTCTGACTGGACAACATCACATTCATGTCCGTCAGACTTAACGGCACATCAATATCGAAACCGAAGGCATCCACGTCCCCGAAACTGAAACCGTCGAACGGCGTTGAATCGCTCTCGTAGGCTAGCACTGACGTGGGAGACGCCATCGTGTCTGACAAGGCAAAACCGTCGGTGGTTGGGGTGTCCGGTGCTGGGGGTGTTGTTTCTTTTTCCGTCAAGACGGAGTGAGGGAAGTTGGTAACGGCGTTAGGACCCTTGAGCGTGAGCGCAGCCTTGTCGTACACGGTGGCGGCTTCCTCCGCCGTGTCAAAGGTTCCCAGCCAGACCCGCTTCCGACGGTTCGGGTCTCGGATCTCTGCCGCCCAGCGGCCCCACGGCCTCTGGCGAACACCTCTGAACTTTTTGTGGCAGCGAGAGGAGGAGGTGGCATTGGGAGATTTCTTGGGTCTCTTGAAGTGAGTTGGGTTTTGTGTTGTGAAAGAAGGAATGGAGCCAGATGGAGAAGGGGACGAGGAAAGATGCATAGTGATCTGGGTGATATGCTTCTTTCCTCTTGGCAGTCTTAGAGGTTGATCTTGGTCTTCATCGCCGGAACTGTCAGAATCCGTAGCGTCGTGGTCAGTGAGTATGATTCTGACCAGCTTTTGCTGGGTTTTCCTTCTTGTTTTGCATACTGGGTCAGCCTCAGGAGTGCTTGCAGTTGCAGGCCTGCTCTGCTGGAGCTCGAGACTGGACTGTACGGACATGTCTCAAGGGAGAGAGAAACAAAAGGGGCAGGTGAGGTCACTGGTGGTGGGTGGGTGTCAAGGTTGTTCAAGGAGTGTGAGAAGAAATGAAAGGGTGGAAAGATCAGCAGTGATTAGCTGCATTCGAATTAATTTAATTTGGGGAATTTTCAGTGTTGTTTTTGCTGACACAGGAGTATTGCAGTGGAGGAAATATAGCGATCGAGCAAATTAAGGTGATGCATGTATAGCTAAATACGGGAGGAATTACGTTTTTTCAGAGACTTTGCTAGTGATGATGCAGAAAGAAACCAAGATGGAAAAAAAGAAGGGTATTACTTTTCTAGATGTAAGAGATTGCGAATCTTATCTGACCAACCTTGGATACGCTTAGAATTGAATATCTCACTCTCTTTTACTGGAAGTGTATAAACAGACACACGGGAGAGAGAGAGAAAAGGAAAGGAAGATTGATGATTAATTACTTGTGAATGTGATAAGATCAAAAAGCAAAGCAGAGTTAGTAGATGAGGAGAAGAAGAAACAGAGGGGTTTTTGTGGAGAAGGAGCTTAGGAGTGGATGAAACTGTGAGAGGGGAAGAAGAATAGAGGGGATTAGGGGTGAATGAATGCTGAAAGTTGATAGAGTTGAAGGTTAAAGGGTATATATATAGTGCACGGGAGGCGTCCTCATTGGGAAGAAGACTGAGAAAGGTATTTATCTCGTGAGAGTTGAGAGTGGCGAGTGGAGTTGGAGTGAGTGGTGTGTGTCACTGTCGGGAGTAGAAAAAATGCAGCTTAGCAGCCTGTGTTGACGTGTACCAATTTCCCTCTCCACCTCTCATGTCTGTTTCTCTCAACTACATTCCCACTCTCTCAATACTAAATAATTTTCTCTTTTTTACTTTCAATACTGCTACTTTGATCTCATGAGCTCACCTAAGGTCACAAATATTTACTTTAATCTCGTAAGTATGCCCCACTATTTCTCTCGCTCGCTCTCGCTCTCGCTCTCTCTCTCTCTCTTCTTTTTATCTCCATTTTAGTAAATGCCAACATGACTTGACCCCTCTTCAATCTTTTAGAAGAAGGAAATTCGACTCCTTCAATATTCCTGCATTCTGTTACCCATTCACGCTGAAAGCTGAATTGGCATAGCCGCATAGTTGGAAGCAAATAGGCGCAAAATCATTCCTGGTTATGTCACCATAATTACTCCTTTTGCAATATATTTCTAAGCAAAAATTTATGTATATCTTTATTATTAAAAAACTCGATAATATAAGTATTTGTATTTAAATTAATTTAATTACTTTATTGAATAAAAAATATAGTCCTAATTGCAATGCTTTCCAATACCTCAATTCAGAGGGGACCCAGCTAAGAAGGGAATAAAACAGTGTCAACTTTCAAGAATAGTTTGAGCGTAGACGGAGCTCAGATTTAGAAAGACGGAGAGTAATGACGCTGTTGTATTGTATATACATATAAATGTGAAGCACATATTGATTGACCAGCCATCATGTGGCACATATATTGTCAGTTACAGTCACATGGTGGTAACTGTCATTCACTTGACAATGTGATGGTAATGGGTAGCTAGGAAACCCCACTCACTGCTTTACCTTTACAAATTCACAGCCGCATTTCTCCTGTGCATAATAATGACCATTTGATGGCGCCATTTCAACGCTTCATTTAGAATAAATACCCAAATTCCTTTGTGATTTCACCTTTACATGCTTAGCATGGGATGGATGGCAGGAGGTCCCATTATACTGGAAAATACTTTCTTTTTAATTGGTGTTTATTCTGGACCCTCATTTTTAAATAAATACTTTGCTGCTATATATAATTAACTTTTTTTTTCAGTGTTATTCTAATTTCTGTGTCTCTCTTCAAATAAAGTGAAGAACAAATTCAAACAGATGGTTCATTTGATTGGGAAACTGGATATTTGTTTATATGAGAAGAGTGTTATAGAAATAGAATATTGGCGTTGTGTTTGTGGCCTAACAAAGAACTAAGAAACTCTAGCTTTGGAGTTTCAAGTTTCAACTGAAGAAGACTATTTAAGACTTTGAAAGATGGGACAAAAAGTAGGCAACAGACGCTTTGGCCAGTCCCCACATAGACTATCAGTGTGACTGCTCATCTGTATGCAATCAAATAGAAAAATAATCATTCACAAACATAGAGGCCAGCTCAAAAAAGATTTTACAAAGGTTAAGGAATTAAGAAACTAGCTTTTTTTCTGTGAAAAAATTAATATGATATTTATGTACTTGTTTCAAGTCTCTCAACTAATCTATAAACAATACCATTCTTGTATAGTTGTTTTCTTCACCAGATCATATTAAAAATAAAAGAGGCTGAAGTTGAAATGTAACAGACCATTATTCATTCTTTTTGACCAGGCCCTTCTTCTTATCTCAGGCTTGACCAAAAAAAAGAAGGATTATAAACTATCAAGTGTTAAAAGATAAATCTTGAGACTGTAAATATAATTAAACTGCTGTAATAGTGGAGTATATTCATAAAGATATGATTTTTCATGGTATATGATTAAATTAAACGAAAACAAAAAATATTGTTAAAAGAGGACTGGAGGAATGATCTCAATAAACGCATAAAAACAAATAAATTAAATCATGAAAGGGATAAGACGAAATCTCATTACTCATTCTCCCACCTTTTTGCTGTTTCCATTGGTGATAGTTGTTTCATATTATAATATTGGGTTAAGTGGTTGAGAGCACAGTTTTGTTAGGCAGACCAGTCAAAGTTCACAGACAAAAGTTAGACATATTGACTTCACAATTAAACCGATAGAGGAATATCACAGTCATATCACATATTTGGTTTAAAGATGGGTTTTAACTATTGAGATTGGATCTGGATGGGACTTGGGAAGGATGGAGGAGCTGAACCTCAAACTGCTTCCTCAATCATGTCCCTCTTTTAGTCCGAGATTGAGAGACTTGGTCAGACTTGTCAAGCACAAGTCCTCCTCCACATATATAATTTTCTTACTTTCCTCTCCAAATATTATGCTCTACAATCATAAATAATATTATGTTATTACTAGTGATTAATATTTAATATTAAAGATTTTGAAAATGACTCTTTCAGCTCTTGTTGACCATTACTTTTCTTTTTGTGTTTCTGCCGTCTGATTAAAACTTTTCCCCACTTCTCGTTCCTTTTTTTCCTTCATTTTTATATATTTTTCATGATACTACCATACACACCATAGCGTCAATATGTTCCTTGGCATATTTATTTATCTTGAATTGCACTGCCAGGATTCAATTTCATTCTTTTCATTTTGGAAGCATGATGTCATATTCAGATTTTTGAAATTTCGAGATAAAAATGGAATATACATAGGTCGGTTATTACCAGAAGGCATTAAAAGGGCAATAGCTTTTATTGCCAAGTTGCAGCATATAGCATCCAAGGCAAGAATTAGTGTCAGTAAGTACTGGTTACGGCATCTCACTATAAGACGTCACTCATCGTAATATCAATCTGATCGTGTCGGAAATGACAGTCAAACACGTGCTTAGGCAGATCAGCAACAGTAGCTGAATAAATGCTTATAAAATTGTGCTGAGTTTATAGGCTTAACCACACGGGAAGCCAAAAATTTTTAGAAATATCAAGCTCTAATGCAGTGAATGGCAGATTCATGTACAATTGATCTTACTTTTGGGTCAAAGATCATTGCTACAGAAATTTCTACGAAATCTTTCAAGTTAGAATTCTGTTATTAGCCAAGAGCCAAAGGAAAGATTTAATGTTCCGCCAACCAATACCCATTTCCTAGGGGGATTCTTGTGGAGAGTCACCAAGCTAGCATAGGCAGACTTGACAGTACTGATTACTGAAGTTTCCATCATCATTAATTTGCTTATAAATTGTAATATACAGATATATTACACATATTTGCCTACTAATTAATTATAAGCCAAGAATGCAATTTTCTTAATTAAAATCTAACATCAATATACAGAGAAGAAACTATGAGATTCATTACCACCATGATCGATCAGGTGGTTTAAGAGATCCATGCTAGATTGTCTTTACTAGTTTCAAAAGTTAGCTGTTTTTGGCCAATAAGAATTGGATTGTACGGTTTTTTCTTTCTTTTCTTTTTTTTTTTTGCAAAAAAAATACATTTTGACCTTTTTAACTAAAATTTGATTACTTTATCCAAAAAAAATTTTGATTATAATTTTAATACATTAACTTTAAAATGTAACAAAAATATTTTCTTGTTCATTGGATAAAATCTCAAATATTAACTCTCTATCTAATTTAATATTAAAAATTATGTAACGATCATGTACTGCCAAATATAACCTTCCGTATATACCCCTATTTATTCCAAAATCCCATTGTTTCCTCCCTCTCTTCCTTCACTAATTATTTGTTCTTATTAATATAATTTTCCTGAGACTGTGGTCGAGATTGAAGTCCATTTTAGAGAGGAATAAAAAACTGCAAGCTCATAAAGGAAAGTTTTATACTAAATGCTTAAGATTGATTGAGGTATTTTAGATATTTTAGCTCAATTAAGTTCATTGTGGTTAAAAGATTGAATCATTAATAAATTTTAAGTTCACAACCATCCCAACAATGCAGTGGTATCCACCACTTATAAGCACAGTTATATTTAAAACGGGCCAACTTGATACCCAACCATCCCAACAATGCAGTCACACCTACGATCGTTTCAGGCCCATGAAGCCCAAAATGTGAGCAATGAGCAAAATCGATAAACCCCGCTGGCAATCGAAGAGTATCCAGCCATTGCATTCCATTTTCAGGCGGCGAACCTCTAGGGTTTCTACGTTTTGTTGTGTTGTCTTCCGTTTCGATCTTTGGCTTCCGTTTTGAGTATGTATTTCGCAGCATTGGTTTGATTCTCTTGTTTAATTTTTTTTTCTTTTGTTCGGTTTAGTTTGCGTCGAATCAATGATCCGGTTTTTGCATGTTCGATGCGAAGAGTATCTCAATTGAAGAAGCTGTTTTTCATTTATATATTTTCATCATCTCTTTCTGGTTCTCGTTTTTTATCTGTTCCCACTCTGATCTCATTCTGTTGTACTTATTTTGCAGCAACCATGGCAGATGAAACACAAAATGATATGAAGGAGGAGGTTCCAGAAGTAAGTGCTCTTTTTTTTTTTACTCCTTAATTAGTTGTTTTCTTTGACCGAGTAGATAAGGATTTGATGTTATGGTCTATCGGTTGCTATTTCTCAAGTTGCTAATGCTTGGCATCCCCATTCATATGCTCTGTTACCTTGATTATCTGGTACTTAGTTCATTCAAACAGCTCTACTTTCTGAGACCTTAATTTCTAAATTACAGATTGCCCCGTTTGACCCTACTAAGAAGAAGAAGAAGAAGAAAATTACAATTATAGATCCTGTTGATGATTCAGTGGACAACTTAACTGAGAAGACAGAAAACCTGTCAGGTATCTAATTGAGAAAAGAAGATGTATGTTAATTATTGTTTCTAACGCTATCATCGATGTATCTGTAATTGTGCTTATGCATGGTTCATTCTCATTAGCTTTTCACTTGCAGTTTCGGAAGGGCTTGAGACTACATTTTCTGGTTTAAAAAAGAAGAAGAAGAAGCCAGTAAGTCATTCAGTATTTATGTGGAATCTAAACTTTGCGTACAATGTCTGCAGAAGCTATTTGAACATAAAATTCAGCAGTACTTTCTCTTCAATGGCCTCAGGTTGTGTTTGTTGTTTATTGGAAGAATTGCATATGATGTTTGTTTATTGATTGTAGGTTGAGACCAGTAACTTGAATGATGAGGGTGGAGATGCAGCTGAGGATTTGGATGGTAAGCAGTTGTGTTATTACTATGCATCAAACTGAATTGAATGATTGCATGTCTATTCTCATAGCGATGTCTTGAGGAAGTTAATTAAATGCTGCGCATTTGATAAACTTTCTTGGCTTAGATCACTCTGGTGAGGATGAAGGAGAAGGTGATACTCTGTGGCCTCGTTATCCTTGGGAAGGAAGTGACCGCGACTATGAATATGAGGAGGTATATTCTGTTATATGCTTTATCAATTATAAGTCTTGCCCTTCAATGTCCTGGTTGAAATAGGTTGTCATTGCCTAGTTCCCTCGAATTTCTGAACTCATTTTGCTCTTTACTAGTGTTTCTGTTTAACAAGCTTGCGGACTTCTTACTCCTTATCACACCATCACTTTCATAAAATTCTAAACAGTAACAAGAAGATTTTGATGATTTACTCTCTTATCTTTTACTGACAACTGGTTTGTTTGAGAGCAAGTGTGTTATTTCCTTCCTTGAGTGTTCCATACCAGAAGAGAAATAGAGGAAGTTTGGTTCAATTGTCAGTAATGTTAGCTTGTTGTCCCCTCTTGCTATATTTTAGTAAGAGGCTTGGAGATTGATATTCTATTTCATGATGTTTCTCTCTGCAGCTTCTGGGCAGGGTGTTTAACATTCTACGTGAGAATAATCCAGAACTGGCTGGCGATCGGCGGAGGACAGTTATGAGGCCTCCACAAGTTCTTCGTGAGGGCACAAAGAAAACTGTTTTTGTGAACTTTATGGATTTATGCAAAACGTAAGCTGATCCTTTATTGGTCGTTTTATATGTATCTGCAATATATTGAAACATGCACACACATAGAGATCCCATTTGATCTGGGATGACAGCCTGAAGTTTCCACACTAGTTTTCTGAATTCCATGGTATAGTTTTGCACCAATATTCCTTTGAATTTTAACAATTGTTTGTCTTTTTCCGTTTACTTGTTATTATCTTGTAATTGCTTTGAGAGGATCTCTTGTTCTCTAGTCCTGTAAATTTTCTATGTTTGGGTACGTTTGGGAAGGCAAAAATGAAGGGGAAGGGAAGAGAATATAGAAACCTTCCCTTCGTTTGGATTTTAAAATTTTTGGGGTAAAAACATTAGAGGATCTTTTGTTAATTCTCTTTAGTCCTCATTCATCATTAATTTTAATTACTTTGAATTGGGTGATTTTGGAGGAACTCCCAACAAGTAGATGATAAACTAACACTTAACCTTTCTTTCTTCCTCTTCCCTTTTCCTTTAATTCCTTTCCTTCCCCTCCCCTTCCCATTTCCAAACAAACCCTAAATTTTTCATATAAAAAAAAAAATTGTCTAGTAAGCTGATGGAATGAAGTTTTTTTTTTTTTTTTTAATGTTCAACATATTTATTGTGTCAAGTATTGATTGTGGAGGCTATGTTTTGTGCATATTGTTATATGTAATTATGTGTGGTTTCTTGAACTAAAACATGTAATTTGTTATACGAAATTATATTGTGTCAGACTTTGATGCTATTGCTTTTCATTTTAAGGCTATATGCCAGGAGTTCAATATGTATATCTTAAACTAAAAGCATCCTTCCTTCCTTCCTTCCTTCCGTTCTTAAATTAGTAAATACCTTTTGCTTAATGCTCATTTAATATTTATTTTCTTTTATTGTACTGCTGCATTACGTGCTTAGTGGGGCACCTAGGATCTTTGAACTGCAAATAATGTTTTCTTTGGTTTGTAGCTCAATTTTATTGTAATATCATGTTTGTGGTCTCCAATAAAAATACTTGCGATGACTTTTCTCAGTATCTGAATGCTTGCAAAATGAAGATTGACGACATTCTTAATACCACCAATTTGGTATCTTTTACCATTGTTATAGCTCGAAGTCTATGATACTGTTGCTTCTATTCAGCTAATATTGAGAATGTGGTGTTATTTTTTTTTTAATACTCTTCTACTGAACAACTTTACTTGTTAGCTATATGTGCAATGCCCCTTTGTAAAATTTTTTACATTGCTACCAGGACTGATATTTCTATTTTTCCCTTCTTTGCTAGGATGCATCGACAGCCAGACCATGTCATGGCTTTTTTGCTTGCTGAACTGGGTACAAGTGGCTCACTGGATGGACAGCAGAGATTGGTTGTGAAAGGAAGATTCGCACCAAAGAACTTTGAAGGAATTTTAAGGCGATATATCAGTATGTATTTGTTTATTATTGTTTGGTAGTTAGTATCTGTTGCATTTAATAAATGTAAGGTTAAACACATTTTCTGTCATCTTATGCAATTATTGGCTATGGCATGTTCCAGAAAGGGGAGTAGAGAAACTAGTGTTTTGGTGCTGAATTATCTAATTCCTAGTAGCAATTCTGATAAAATTCAGTTATGCAGAATAAGTAGCTTGAAGGAAAATTAGTTTTCTTGATTACTCCCATGTGGAATAAAAGCATAGATATTCTATGTTGTTTTAAACTGTGTTTTAGTTTTGCATCATGTATATCCTAGTAGCAATTTTGTAGTAAAAATAAAAAGTATGAAAGAAATCTGATGGTTGTGATTTCAATTCTGTTTGACGCCTCCATTGTGGAATATACGAGATTAAGCCTCCCTTTGTTCCCCCTAATTGGGTTTAGTTGGTGACTGTTTTGGAGTCTTCCGTATCTTGTTATTGTGTTGATGCATATCTCTGGTTATTTGAAATAGAAGTTGATTGATATTTTGTTTTCAGATGAATATGTCATTTGCCTTGGTTGCAAGAGTCCAGACACAATACTTTCAAAGGAGAATCGTCTGTTCTTTCTCCGATGTGAGAAGGTGATTATTTTCTTCTTGCATTCGCCCCCACTCCCCACTTCCCCATTAATATTTTGCAGTAAATGACACCTTAGCTGGGATTTTGTAATTACGAAATATCCAAGCCAAGGTGTCATTTGCCATAAAATATACTACTAGGACGCCCTTTGGTGATCTTAAGGTTTTGGTAGAGTTACTAATTTCTTTAATAATGTTTATGAAAGAGTTTGTTTTAACATCCTGTATATCTTGTACTGGTTATATTTTTGCTGATTTATGGATTACTTTCTTCCCTGGATATCTTGCATTATGGTACTGACACTGGTTAATTTTTGCAGTGTGGATCAGGACGATCAGTGGCTCCAATCAAGGCTGGTTTTGTTGCTCGTGTTGGCCGTAGGAACGCGGGCACATGATCTAGTCGTGTGTTCTCCATATATTTAGACGGGTTGAAAAAATTAAAGCTTGAGTTTTGAAAATGAATTTGCTTGTATCTTCTACTGAGTATGAGATTAATGTAGCAACCGTATCTCGCTGAGTTTCCATATGGCTTTTACTTCAGCAATGCATGATTCAGTCTTCATTCACGTCACATGTCACACGTCACATGTAACATATTTATTGAAGAACCTTCTAATTAACACCTAAAAACCTCTATCTAAATCTACTCATTTTAGTTAATGAAATGTAGGTGCAATATTTAGTTTTCTGATATTTAGGTTTTTTTATGAAATATATAGTGAATAGTTTTTATTAAATTATATTTCTCTCTATTATAAAAATTTATATTTTATTTTTGAAAAATAAGAAAAATTTATGATTTTATATCTACGGACTAAAATACTTTTATTTGTGATTTTATATAATTAAATATGTATTTAATAAATATTTAACTTTATTATTTTTATCTAGAAGTAAATTATAATGAAGTAATAGTTTTTTCAATATTTTTAATAAATTATAATATTTTAAAAAATTAATAATAACATTAAAGTTATTTTGGTTGAAAAATTGAAATTTTAAACTTTTTTAATCTTTTTAAAAATGAGAATGTGATTTTTTAGTAGTTTAAAAAATATAATTTTAACATCTTTTGAAAAAAACAATGTAAGTTTTCATGAAAATATTTTGGACTTGTAACTTGTTTATTGGAAAATTTAATGACAAGCATTTCAAGTGTAGTCTTTCTTCGATGGCTGAAATGTGGTTCAGGGTTTTATACAAAAACAAAGTTGGATAACAGATCGATTTTGATTTAGTTATTGAATGCATGTAATTAAATGACTAAAAATATCATTAAATTAATTTAATTATTTGAACATCAATTAACTTAATTCAAAGGGATTGATTTAGATTAGATTAAATAATTAATTTTTAATTAAACAATATTATAAAATTTTAAAAAATTAATATTAATATATATTTTTTAAATTTCAATCATAAAAATAAATATTCTCAATTATAAAATTAATATTAAAATTAATTGATGTCAATTTTAAAATAAGTCTAATTATAAAACAAAATATTTATGCTAAAATTTAATATATTTTAAATTTTAATTAATATATAGTATATAACTTTTAAATATATAATTATTTAATTAGTTTTCATAAAATTTCATCTAATTCATCTAATTAGGTAATCAAATTTGATTTTCATCTAATTATTTGATTGGAATTGGATTAGCATTATATAAGAGTGATGGTTTTTATAGACTCGCCATGTACTATGATTTTAATAAAAACAATAAACAAAATGTGTGTGATTAAAACTGACAGTAACAAAAAAATTAAATTATATTAAATTATTTTTAAGTCATATTATTATCAATTTTATCCATTTTAAGTGTTAACGGTTTATATAAAATTTGATAGACTAGATGAATATTTTCCTTTACATAAACCCTATGGGTCCAAAAAATTTGGTCAACCAAAACAAAGTCGGCTTGGGTCTTCAAGGTTTGTGTCTAATTATTGAATATTTAAAAAAAAGAAAAAAAATAGAGAAAGATTATTTTCTTTATTTTACTTAAGAAGGTGTAATATTTTGGGATCATAACTTTTTTATGAAAGAAAAATATAATACTATTATGTGAATAGAGAGATAGACATAAAATGATAATATATTATTTACTTATAATTTTTATTGTGTAAATAAGACACACTATTTAATCAATTTTATAGTTAATATTTTTTTCACATAAAACTATTATATTATTTTTTAAGATGAAATGATCTAAATTCAATATTATAGGTATATGTTTTTAATCCATTGGCCTTCTAAAATCTACTAAGTCACTATTTTCAATATAATGGCCATTGAAATTCTTGTTCTCATAAAAAGTCATTAACAGGTTCTATGAACCACACCAAAATAAGGATGCCGAAACTCTTTTGAGGATTCTCATGGAGATTGGTCTATCTCAAGACTTGAATATGAATTTTTTTTTTTTTTCACGAGAACAACGATTAAAAAAAATTTTTTAAAAATAAATTTGGAGATAACGCTAAGAATTGTGCCCTTCTCCTGTAGAGTCCCTGTCCCTAAAATTATACATACATAATATTGGTACTCAAATCAAATTGATTGGTTCGACGGATTAAGTTAGTCTAATCTATCTTATTGGACAAGATTGTAATTGACTCAGTTACAACTCGATCAAAACTACTTAATTCTTTTTTTTAAATTGGTGAACCCATTGAGCCAACCAATATTTTTTCTTTTTAAAGTAAGTTGAGCAATGGATGGAAGAAGGAAGAGGAGGAGGAGGAAAGTGATCTAGTGAAGAAAAAGTTGACAAAAGTCGCTAAACTAAACCTTTCCTTCAGCTTGCCGCTCAAATGGGCCTCTGTTTTTCCTCCGCTTGTATCTGCTCTTCTTGCTCAGGATGCCAGCTCTGTTTTCTTAGTTGTTCCTGGGATTGTTAGGCCTTCCTAATTTTCCTTGTTTTTAGCTTCTTGTTCTTTCTTTTATTTTGACCCAAAGTGGGCTGCCTGGGTGTGTTTGGCTGAGGCAAGTTGGGCTTGTACACCTTGGCCTTCTTTCGGCTCTCCTTGTGCCTGTCCTTCTTCGGCCGATTAGCCTTTCAAAGAAATGTTTTTTCAACCCAAAAAAAATAAGAAGAAAAGTTGAAAGAAATAAAAGGTTCAGAAAGAAAAGAACATCAACCATGAACCATCTCGACATCTTCTTAGGATTAATGTTATAAGTACCAACATGTAATTGGTTTGAATAGAAAATATTTTTATTATGTTTAAGTAATATTTTGAATTTGAGTTTTACGTATTGAATTTTTTTTTTTGAAAAATTTTACTCCCGAGATATATATTAATTTAAATTAAATTAATCAAAATTTGATAAATTTTTAGATATTAATAATTTCAACTAATAATAATAATGATGATGATTATCTTATAAGTTAGGATTAATCTTTTTAGTTAAAATTTGATAAATGTAATTTGTATAAATTTTATTTTTAAAAATTTACATTTTAAACCTTTATCATAATAAATATTAATATACTTATTTTATTTTGATTATGAAAAATAAAATCAAAACCTAAAGAAATATAAATTATTTTTTTCTATTTTGATTATTTGTGATTTTATTTTTAATTTAATGATGTATGTAAATTTATAATTTATTTATTTTTATTAGTTCAATTAATTTTTTAGTAACATAGCGATTAAACCAATAGCCTGGTGACTTGAGCTTTTCATTAATTTATTGATCGTTTGAGTCTAAAAATTATATTTAAATAGATATTTTAAAATTTATATATATTTATTTAAATGTCATATTTTATAAATTTTATTTTATTATTTGTTAAGTAAAAAATTAAAAAGGAAAGCAAGTAATTTATTAAAATAGTAGAATTCTTAAAAGTCATCTTCTATGTTTTTTGTTTTATTTAAAAATTCTAAAATTATAAATAATCTTTTATTATATTGATATAAACTCATCTTCTATATTTTTTGTTTTTCTTGAAAATTTTAAAATTATAATTGATCTTTTATTATATTAATATAATTAAGTATTTTTTATTATTATATTTTTATATTTTATGAAAAAATTATATTATTATTTTAATAAAATTTTATTGATATTTTAAACTTTTATGAGATCTTGTCAATTTCTAAATTCTCGTAAAGAATGTAAATGAAAAACTAAATTTTCTTCATAATAAGAGAGATGGAGATGGAGATGAAGACAGAGAGGAGGATGACGGATACGGATAAGTGTGAAACCAAGTCCAAGATAGCACTTCTCATTCTAGCCTTGCCTATTGTTCCCTAGGCAGAAGCAAGATCTGCCTATATATCTTAGCTTACTTTGGTCAGGGATTATGATGACAGAGTGGTTGATGAAGATAAAATTGCATTCTAGATGTTCAAGAAACTCCATGAAAGTAGAGTCGGCATAGAATAGCTATATATTATTTATATTCTCCACTCAAACCCAGGCTGCTTCCATTTATGATCTCCTAACAAGTGCTTACATAATTCGGTGGGTCAAGTTTGGTTAATTCGGGAATAAATGAATCACGGAAAATTTTCTTTATCTTCTATTGGCGAAATTGAATTCATATATAAGGATGCAAATAGCATTTAAATAAAGTAGATCTTCTCACTCTCATAGTATCAAACTATACACAATACAACACCAAAAAGGTAAAACGAAAAGAAAGAAAGAAAAGGTACTACAGCAAAAACTGCTTATTTATTTGTATAAAGATATTAAAATAACATTCACCAAGATTCTTCTTGTATGTCCTTGTGAAAGCTTATTGTTGTGCTCACTCATCCTCTGTCCCTAGTCCTTTCTTATATAGCTGAAGAACCTTTCACACATCAAGTGAAAGTGGCAATTAAGGCCATCGTTGTTAATATTGAAACCAGAGGCAGGTAAAATCTTGCATACAAACTTGTCGCACTGTTAGGATCCGTTTTATAAGTTGTATTAAAGCCTGCAAAAGTGTAGCATCATGCATGGTCAAAGATCTGGAAGTAATAAAAGGAATAAAGAAAAAAAGAAAGAAAGAATGTATTTGTAATATGAAAATACATACATGCACATGAATTAGAATTAGGTACCTTTATAATCAGAGCAAGCTTTGACAGTGACGTCCTTGACAAATGCAAGTGGTGCACCGGTTTCGAATTTGAAGTGCCTGTGGACATCTTGGATACACTGCATCACAATTAAGGTTTGTGCATAGCATCCTTTATCACAGTAATCTCTGATCTGTGTGTCAAGCACGCTTAGCCAACCACTGAGTGTCAGAATGTCTTTCCCCGTGCAAGAGTTTGTCATCTATCAATTTTACATTCAAAATAATGTCACAATTAATGGCCTAAAAAGAAAAGGATGCATATATGTGAGACTCAGGGACAGATAGATTACATTCTGCATGCAGAAGTAAGCGCTCCTCCATTTCTCAAAAGGGCTCAGATTCGCATTTCTTCTGGGTTCAGCAGTGTCTGAAAATTAAACACAAAAACAAAACTCAATCAGCAATTAAGGCTTTTTGGTTGGTCATACCTCAAATTAACAATTCTCTGAGAAATTGATTAATGGATCACTTACTTTCGGCATTGGCAAGGTTGAGTAGTAGGAGGAAAATCCCCACAGAAAAGCAAAGAAGGAATCCGTTGCGATTTTCCATTTCTTAATCAAATTCGATCTGAGAGAGTAGTGGCATTGCAAAGCCAACACTCTTGCATACATGTATATATATATTTATATGTTTTAGAACAATAAAAAAGAAAAAATGGTGACATTGGAAGAACTAGGAAAAATGGTTTGTTGTACTGTAGGCATATACTGAGAATATGTAATCAAGCATTTGACACAAACAAGGGGTGGGCGAGTTTAACTTTGTGAAGATGACAAAATGGAGCCTTTGTATGTATGAAGGACAAAAGAAAACAAAATGGTCGCTAGTTGGATCATTCTGTTGGAAATTAAGAGGTGAAGTTAAAACAATGATACCATCGTTCTAGGTCGATTGTGTACGTGTATATATGTGCAATTTCGACATAATTGTAGTGTTGCAAGAGCATCCTAATTAATCAATGAATAAGAATGTAAGGATTTTGGATCCACTAAATTTATCTGAACCCGAATTTAAGATGAAGGCATTCAGCATTACTTGGACTTTCTTATTCTGTTGAGGTATTGTATATATCTTTTTTCTAAAAAAGGAAAAACAATTTCTTGGACTTCACTCTTCCCTTCGTTAGCTACGATCATAAATCGCTGCTTCCTAGTTCTTTCCGTGTATTATATTTTATATAGGAAGTTTTGTTTTATATGAAATTGATTGCATCTATGCTTGACTTCAATGTCAAATCACGAGAAGTTACAAAAAAAATAAGTGAATTAAGTAATTAACTATTATATTTTTGACAAAAAAGTTATTACCTATTATTTAATTTATTATTTTAAAATTATAATAATAATTATTTTATTTTGTATTTAAATTTTTTTGAAAAAAAGGCATGCACAGTGCAAGACCTCTAGTATAATATAATAATAGTGGATTTACGTGTATTTAATGCATTTGAATTTAACTTTTATTATAAAATCAAAATAATTAAAAAAATTACACATGAACTACTTATTTTTAGAGATTCACTTGATCGCCATATAAGATCCACCTATTACTTTGAATAAATTAAGCATGTTCAAAAGATTTGATCTGACTCTTAATGTTTAATTATGGATCAAAATAATAATTTATTCATTATATTTGTTTATCTATTTATCTTCCTTTTTAGTAAGAAATGCTTTTGAACACAACCTTGTTGTCAGTCATCACATGTTAGTAATGGAGTTATTATTTCGTTTGAAAAAGAAGAACTCTTATCATTTATCATTATTCGCCTCATTGTACAGAAAATCTTTATCTTTTCCTATGTTTTATTTTTTAAAATTAAATTTATATACAGTTATTAATAGTTTTATAATTATATTTTTTAATTAAAATAAAATACATAAAATTTTTAAAAATAAATTATATAAATCATATTCATATTAATTTTTAATAAAAAATATAATGATAAAAATATAAAAATTACATTTAATTTTTTTTCTTTTAACTTTATTAGTCTTTGGTGGTTTTTGTATGGAAATTTGTTATATTACTTTTAAAAAATCATATTTTTATTTGATGAATTTATCTTAATTAATTCGCCATTACATTGGCGAATATGATTTTGTGATTTTTGACTACAAATTCGTTCAGGAAGAGCAAATTTGTTGTAAATGACTACAAATTCTCCTTCAGAGAATGAAGTCATCACTTTCTTTTTCATCTTCTCTACTTTTCCTTATTCTCTCACGTCCTTACTTTTCACTCACTTTTGCTCTCACTGTACTCCTTGTTTGCTTGAGTAGCACTTGTACAGATAAGAATAAATTGGGTAGTTTTTCTTGTTAGATTAAAATTACAACTTATTACATAACTTAAGAAAGCATATATACTAATTTGGTTTAGTATCGTAGCATTCTCTACTCATAGTTTTCGCTTTAGGCATCAATATGCTAGATAAAGCCCAAGTGTTCTGTTTCTCAATATTCATTGTGAATTTCTAGTAGCAAATTTAGACTTTCAGTTTATAACAAAAATGTTTTAGCTTGATTATGCTGTAGGTTATCATAAAGCTAAAACTTTTTGTCTCAACATTTGAGGGACGAAAAGATCACGACAGTCTCTTAGGACTTGGATAGATGATAGATAATGTACTTCCCCTGGGGTGGAAATGAGAATTTAGGGGTTATCTTTGAATTTATTACTTAATGTGTAATTCATATTTGTGATTTATCTCCTGTTCTTTTGGCTCATTGTCTTATCACAGGTGTTTATCAAGTTCAAATAGACGCCTAACAGTAGAAAGTAACAGTTTCAGGAGGCGTTGATTCTGCGACCTTGATCAAGAAACTGGTGAGAGCTGGTAAACATGCTGAGCTTTGGTCTCAAAGAGCAAATCAAAATCAGAAGCTGTAGAAGATCAACTCTGTCAATGACAAGAACAAGGCTCAAAAGCATGGACTGGTCAAGGGACATAATGTTATTGTGCGCGCAATATCAACGATTCATCAGATGAAGAACATTGGAGCTAGATTTACACATTTGTCCCTGCGTTTAAGCCTTCAAAAATTTTTTTTTTCTTAAATGATTCGTCTGATTACATCATACTTAACAACCGTATTATCTTTTATTTATGTCAAATCAGTAAGATAATTAGTTTTAATTGAGAGATAATATATTTTTTAAAAATTAAATTAAATATTTTTATAATTTAAAAATTAAATTAAAATAAATTACATATTCAAACATAAAAAACTTTTTGGTTGACTAAACCTTTCACATGCCATAATCACCCATATATATGTATATATGGCTTGAAAGTTCATCTAATCCACCGCGTCAACGTTTGGAAGTGGAACTATTGAAAATATATATTTTCTTAATTTCACACGTGGTTTAATATTGCTAAAGAAATAATTAGCGTTACCTACTGTATAATGCAAGAGTAAGATAGTGAAAATTTGATAAGGAAGATGAATCATATAAATTAAAATTTGATGATAAAATTAATTGCCCAGATGGTTTTAATGATTAAGAAGTTTTGTAAAATTAATTTGATGATAAAACTTGATGTTTTTACGATAAAATGCAAATGGTAACTTTTTCTGTTGTTTTAGTAATTTGTAAATTTAAATAACAAATTAAATATCGCAATAACTATAATAAAACTAGATGAAATTAATTTTGGGAACCAAGGAAAGTGGGAAGTGTTAGAATGAGAGGGATGTCCGTTGAAAAGTTTTCTTCATCCATGAACCGCGCATTTGTCTTTGCTGTCCAAGGTTTACAGAACAGAGCTCTTCAAGATTTGCAAATTATTTGCAAACAAGTTGATTATCTTGCTACTTGGTTTCCTGGTTGTGCTGTGGCCTTCTTGCAACATGACCTCAGAGAGGAAGTTAGTTAGGATTAGATTAAGATTTTTTCTTCAAGTTAGGCTGCTGTGTTCTTGTTTAATGTATTTTGTGGTGTATGAAAAATTGTTATTTTTTTAAAAATTTAATATTATAAGTCTACTAACAAGACATTAATTATACCGCGTTTCTCACGCACCATCCGTACTTATTTGCTTGGAAATTCTCAACTTCCCAAGTCCCAAAGCCTCACCTCCTCAATCCTTATCTCTATATTCTCTCCTCTTTCTCTCCCTTTCTGTGCGCTCACATTCAACAAGCACTGCTGCTCCAGACACACTCAAGTATGTTCTCTCTCTCTTCCAATAATTTGATACATTTTACTTCTTCAGCTAGCTACCATACAAGCTGCTTCCTCTTCCTTCCTTTCCTCTTTTAATCTCATTTTATTTCTACTCTTTCAGGCAGCTAGCAGCGCAGAGGTTTTCCCTTCTATTTCTCTCCATCAATGTCGTCACTGCCAACAAATCTAACATTATATTTTCATTTTCTTCTTCTTAATTGAAAATCGAAAACAGAAAAAAGTATCATTTTTGTTCTTACAACATGATTGCAAGTGTAGAGAAATGATACATTTTTCATTTTTCCTCTTTCTTGGTTCAAGTCGCCCTCGCGCTTCTTATGCTTGCTTTCTCCCATAATTTTTTGGATCATACTGAAGGCCTGCCTTTCAGATCAGAACCCATTTTGCAAACAACAATTTTGGACTCACTTTGATGTGTTCCTTTCCTTGTAACTCCGCATGATGCAAGGACTGTACTTTTACTTTTATTTAGTTGTTTATTTAAATTTTATGACTTGCGCATGCAGGAGTTTCCGTTAATTTCTGAATTTCAACAACCAGCAGTAGCAGTAGGCTAATAGCGAAGGCGAATGGCTACTTCTGAGGTAAGAGATTGAATTTTACTCTTATTTATCGCACATTTATTTCATGTACAGGCTATCAACGAACAGGCGCATGTGGACATATGGATATATACTATGTACCATGCCTTGTAAATAGGAGGGATGCTCATGCAGCCTCTCCATTTTTCTGCATTCACTTATTGTGTAGAAATGCAATACCTTTAATATATCTGAAATGAATGGGTCATATCTGACTATATTACTATAAGCTATTCCTTTATCCCCAATTGTACAATTTTTAATTCATGACACTACACTATTGATATAATAGGATATTACGTAAATGTCTTCCAATTCATACTCATGGATCTATAGTAGGTCCTTTTAGTGATAACTTTTCTTTCCCCTTTTTATCATATTGTTTACTTGCTTGAATATTGGCTACCCTACCCATTGACTCTTAATTCTGGCTTCATATTTCAGACTCTCCCTAAAAAGCAAATGAAGAGGATGGAATCTAGAAAGTCACATTCCTGGTGGTGGGATAGTCACATAAGTGCCAAGAATTCTAAGTGGCTTGAAGAAAATCTTGAAAGTAAGGAACTAGGGATTATGGAAGTACTTGATCTCATTTGCTTATATTCGTTTTTTCCAATTGCCATTACCAATACAGTAAAAGAAAAGAAAAGCAATAGAAAGTATCAAATGCAGGTTTGTTCTTCTGGTCGTGTTTAAGTAAACCAAGGATAAGGTCTTAGGACAAGTAAATATTTTCCTGGTAGAAGAGTTCTTAATAAACTGGTAGCTTAGGCTTTCTGATCAGGTCTGTGGACCACACCCTAAACCAAAGTTTGAATCCTTATGACGAGAGGTATCTATATTTAGTATCTGATAGTGTTTCGAACAAGAAGATACTTGTGAGAAACTAAAAATAAAAAGGGGGATGCATTAATCAAGTCAAATGGTAATAGCTGATCAAGAGTCAAGGCACGTCACATGGAGAGATGGCAAAATTCCTTGCACTGCTCGGCAAGAATTTAGGGACAGGGATACTTGATCTATTACATTAGTAAATAGATATATGTGTTTATTTTAGTAATTTTATATTTTACTTTTATAAAAAAAATACTTTTCAAGATAAAATATTTTAGCTTTGTCAATTTTTTTTTTCTAATCTTAGAATTTATATAATTGTTTGTAATGATTTTTGATTGCATTTAGATTGTGTGGATCCTGGCGAGGAATGAGGATGGAGAATTTTATTTCCCCACCATGGTATAGGGCAGGGATAAGTATCAAAGATGGCCTTTTCGCCTTTGTCACACCCTTTTGCCATCCCTATTGACAAATGATCCAAATCATCGTACACTATGTACAGCTGATAATCTAGGGATGTCTTTGTTCTATCTTTCACAGTTTGATATATAATAACATTGTTTAAACCAAAAGTTAATAGTATACACTGTTTTTGATACGTTTTGCTAGGTTCTAATTTTTTTCATTCAAAAACATAAAATTTATCTTTTTAAGGAAAGCAACCTGTTTTGGGCAATTTACTTATAAATATATATGTACTCTTTTGAGTTTTTGTTCTTTTTTGGCATTCTAGTGATTGTTGATGGATGTTAATTTGACATAGAAAACATTGTAGAGTTCTATGAATCTATATTGTCAACGGAGTCCTTTCTTCCATTCCTCAAACGGAATTTGTTGCTCCTGTTCTGGGTTATAATGGGCTTTTTAACCATCAAGGATAGGATTCTTTGTTCCACAGTCTAAACAAGGAAAAGTTAAAACAAGTGTAGATATTAACGTTGGTGTAATTTTAGCATTTCACTTCTCTCCTACCCTTAATTTTCTGAATAAAGAACCTAACGGGTGGGGAGGAAACAGACATTTTATTATATAATTTTTCTATTGTTCTTTTCAAATCTGATTATCAATTTTCATCACAATGGTTTTCAAGAAAATGCCAAAACGATCTTTGACCTCAGGGATGGACAAGAGTGTGAAGAGAATGTTGAAGCTAATTGAAGAGGATGGAGATTCATTTGCCAAAAAGGCTGAAATGTATTATCAGAAGAGGCCAGAATTGATTTTTCTTGTTGAGGAATTCTACCGAATGTACCGTTCTCTGGCTGAACGATATGATCATGTCACTGGAGAATTGAGGAAGAACATACCTTCTGATATCCAATCCCAAGGCTCAGGTATATCAGTCTCAGAAATAGGTTCTGAGCAATCCTCTACTTTGCCTTCTCCTAGAAAGATGGGCCATCGTAAATCTAGCAATCGAGCTGCTGGCTTTGATTTCTTCCTTGGCTCTGGTGGAAATGGTTCTGATGTTGGTGCTAAAGAAGGATACGAATCCTCCACATTAACAGATTCTGAGGGGGAATCTGATGATTCTTTCGTTAACAATGACTCAGGTTTCCCTGTAAATATTAATGAGCATCATGCGCATAGCAGAAAAATAATGGAATTGGAAATTGAGCTTCGTGACCTAAAAGAAAAACTCTGGCAGCAAGAGGAGGAAAATGCTGAGAAGGGTGCAAGAAATGAGAATATTGAAGATATTCATGCCAAAGTTAAGGGGTATGAACAAGAACTGAGGACCCTGAATGAACAATTAAGACTTTCAGAGGAAGAAGTTTCTGTTCTGCAGATTGAACTTGATAGATTAAGATCATTGGAATCAGCAAATTTGCAGGCTGCTGTAGAATTTTCATCAACTGAGGAAGATTTAAAGACAAGAGGGTCGGCCCTGGCCCTGAAGACGTCAGAGCTTCAAGGAAGCCTTGACGGATTGGAGCAGGAACTCTTGGAATCAGATAGTAAGATTAAGTCACTGGAGGAGGAGCTAAGAATCACCAAAGAAAAACTGGAGGCTTCGAAAAAGCAGATTGCTTCATTGGAATTTGAGGCCACACAGTCATCTGAAAGGATCCAGCAATTGCAGGATGAGGTTTGCTCAGCCTGCAAGGACACTGCAGCTTGGAAAACCAGATTCAACTCTGAGAAAAAAGACAACAGCAAACTCCTAGAAAGACTTGCAAGCATAAAACTTAGTCTTTTAGACCGAGATCAGGAGATCATGGATTTAAAAGCAGCAGTATCCGACCCAGAGCAGAAAATCTTCCCTGAGAAAGCACAACTGAAGGCTGAAATATCCAAGTTGATTGGGGAGAAGACCCGTTTAGAAGAGCAGATCAAAGAATGGGAATGTCGTGGCCGTTCCTTCGAGGAGGAGATCAAGAAGATCAACTCTGAAAAGGCAGAGATGGAGGAGGCAGTGAAGGATGAAATTGAGCAGTTAAAGGCAGACATTAAGAAGAGAGAAAAGAACATAAATGACGTGAATGCAGAAGTTGATTCGCTCAAGGGAGAGGTGAAGAGCAGAGATGATCAGGTTGAACAACTGGTGTGGCATTTAAACCAGTTACACCTGGAACATGTGAAGCTAATTGGTGGAATGGAAGAAAGACAAAAGCAAGTGAAAGGGCTTAAATTAAGAAGTAAGGAACTGGAGGAAGAGGTTGAAAGGCAAAGAAGAGAGATATTAGAAGGAGCAGAAGAGAAAAGAGAGGCCATAAGGCAGCTATGCCTCTCACTTGAACACTACAGAAATGATTATGACAGGCTTCGCCAGGATTATATTGGGCGCAAGCGAGTTTCAATTTTGGCGGCCTAATATATCTGGATTCTGCATGGGACCTGACCTCTGTATAAGTACTTTGTTGGTTTTAGTTCTACCTACCTTATTTTTCATGTCTATTCGTCGTGTCTCTCTATGTTATGTTCTGGGTTCTTATGGTTCCCATGGTCAAATAAAGTTGACCCTTCCCCTGTAATCGGGTTTAGCCTTAGGAACTAGGAACTAGGATCCAGGAAGGAACCTGACATGCTGTGCAAGAAGACCCTGTCTTGAGGGCCTATTGAAGAAATTAAACTTATTTGTATCCCATCTAATCTAATGTAAGATTTCTCGGTGCAACTTTTTTTAGTGTTTTGTCACAATTAGAGTTGATCACGACTGACATCTGCCTCTTGATCATTTTTAATTATAATGACAGTAAAATTTTATAGGGAGATTTCTATGTACTATCTCTACACACAAAAAAAAAAAAAAGGAACTTGTTAATTTGAGGTCTGCGTGAATTTGCTTTAGTTTCCGCCAATAATAAATTCAAGTCTTACCTCTCATCTTACTAAATTCTTAAATCTTCCAAGTTCATTTACTTTGAAAAAATAAATAAATAAAAAATTTCTTTTTCACATTGAGATTTATTTTAATAAAGTTAATTTGTTGACATAAAATTACAAAAAGAATAAAATATCTCAAATGGCTTTTAATACAATTTAGAACACATCAAATGGGTTTTGGATTTTTTGTTAAACATTTTTAATATTATATATATATATATATATATATATATATATATATATATATATGAATTTGAATGAATAACCTTAGATTATTTCATAAAATCTCCATAGCATGAAAATAATTGATAATTAATTAATTAAAAGGTATATACCTAACCCATGATAAGCACATACTACATAGATAATAATTTTGAATTTTTTATATTTAAAAAATAGGAATTGGATTCCCTGGGCGACGCTGCTGGCTTTTTAGCGGCGGTTTTATCTGTCGCTAAAGTGTGTTTTAATATTATTGCAACGAATATTATTGCTGCTATAACTTTTGTTTAAATAATTAATTTAACAAAAGTTATAGTGACAATAATATTTGTTGTAAAAAACTTTAGCAACGAAAAAAATCGCTGTTAAAACGCCCAGCAGCGCCTAGCAAGACCCAACAGGGACACGCCCAGCAGGAAATCCAGACGCTAAAAAATAATATATATTTTTTACATTTAAAGAGAGGTTAAAAAAATGATTTACTTTAAATGAATTAAAGATATATTTTTTTTTCTTATCTCTCAATAATGCAAAAAGTTTCAATTGGACCCCTCACCTTTCTTTCAAACATTCTATTATCTCATCTTATAATTAAACTAAAGGTTTGCACATATCAAAAACTCCATGAAAGCTTTAACTCACACTTAGCATATATTCATCTTGTATTGATTCTTGTAGCACTTCTATTTCCTCTGCAATAGAAACTGCATAATTCTTAATTACTAAAATATTAATCATCTCTTTGTGATTTGCGACGATTGATGTAATCATTTATATGGATTATGATTATTATTATAGTAAAGGAATCAGAAGCACGATCGAATATAGGATAGCTTTCATACGCTGCATGCTTCAATGATAATAAACCATGAAATTACTTTGATGGCTCAAAATTGTCTAACATATATATATATATATATATATATATATATGAACCGATTTGCTCTAGGAAATAATTAAGCAGAATAAGGGAAAGAGCTATATATATATATATATATATATATGAAGGGGCAAATCCCACTCCCACAACGTACTAACAGATCAAGAGAAGAGAAACAAGAAAATACAAACTCGAGAAAACCATAAAAAGAAAACTAATTATCACCATAAATTCCTAATCAGTAATTAATGAGTACAATAAAACTAATATTGTACGTATAGCCAGCTGGAATAGACAACATATATATAATATATATAGTGAGGTAAACGATGAAGAGAGAGGACAATTACGGATTATAAAGGCTGAATAAAACCATCATAATAATTAGGGGAATAATGACATAGGTAACGAGTGAGACACCAAAACATAAAAAAATGGCGAAAATAATAACAGGAACCAACAGCTCTGCTGGGAAACTGCCTGGAGCGTCGCTCACATCGAAACTCATCATCTTCCTCACTTGTGTTGCTTCAACCTCAATCTCTATCTCAGGAATAATGCTTATCGTCTTCCTCATTGAGTTGGAGTCGTGTGATTCTTCATGCACTATCATCCCACACGACGTCGTCCTGATCTTGCTACTTGACTCAAAATCTCCTTGCCTCGTCATCTCCATCATGTTACTGTACTGAAACTCACACCCTTCATGCGCAGCATATATGTTCAGATTTCAGAACTGTGTAAAAATCAAATCAAATATTTGAGCATGCATGCTCATGATCAGAATTAATATATAAATTAGAGTAATAGTTTATTTAATTACCATCTTGAGGAGCACAGTCTGCATCTGATCCAACTCCACCAAGTGGCAGCCAAGAGTCATCACATTCACACTTACACATTCCCATTGTTGTTATCATCATCATCATCAATATCAAAGGCAAAAGCACCATAATTGCGCTGTTTGCGAAAGCCATGGCTTCTTAACTTGCGTGAGAATTAAGCAGGTTGCACAGAAAGAAGAAGAAGAAGAAGAAGATAAGGGAATGAGGGAGTGTAGGAATGAAGGAAATTCCCTTGCCTCTTAATATTTGTAGTGTGTACAAATTTTTTTGAAACTGTAAATAGCATATATCAAAATGCTGATATTTTTCATATCTGCCTAGGGAATGAATTAAAAGATTTTCTTCATCAATTCTCCGATAGAAGAAAGTTATGATTTTGCGAGGTTTATTACAATTATTTACAATACCAAAGAGAGAGGGGGAGAGAGAAATATACATATATATATATATATATAATATCTAGATTTTATATACCAACGGTATTTATTATTTAAATGGAGTTCATGCCTATTTCTCTTTATTAAATAACAGAATCTTGTTATCCCTTCATATGAGATGGTCCAAGTCCTGACTCTTTGTGAATGAGGCAAAAATTAAAAATAAATCAATTAGAAACTAAAAATTCTAGATTCACAATGTTAACACAAAATAGGAAGTTTTACTAATGTATATTTCGCGGTCGGATCCTCTGGGTTCGACTTTTGTGCAGTTCTTTACCGTTCGAAGCATCCTGGCCATTTATCCCATCCAACTACTGTCTTTTTGCCACGTCTCCATAAATGCCAAAATCTATCATTTTGTTAAAGCATCCTGCACTATTTTGTTACACAGATGGCTTCTTTCTCTAGAATTCAATGCCTTCGTGAGTCATTTGCTACTTGTTCAATTCTCCACTCACACTTTTAACTTTACTTCAATTCACTTTAATCTCTTACGTCTCCCAAGTTTTTTTGCTTGTGCCAAATACGTAGTTCACTTTGAAAATGCAACAACCTACATTCTTCTCACTAGTTCATCAATGAAGCTACTAGGCTCACTAGTTCTGTCCAAGAGATCTTGACTTTCCATTGAGAATTGGAATATCTGAGGGAAAGCAATTTCTGAGCTTAAGTTAGTGCTTGCGTAGCTCTCAAAAGGGGTAATAAACTCTTGTTTAACTACGTTTGTGTCAGAACTCAGTGGCTTAGAGTTCATAGGATTTGGTAATGGCAACATTTTTATGACCTCTGAATTCTCAATGAGGGATGAGGAGCATGACTGAGCCTTCAATAATGATTCTTCCTCTGATGATGAACTGAACTTAAGAGCCTATCAATCAATCCAAGAAAAAGAAAAATATAATGCAAATATAAACAATTGAAATGAAAAACCAGTGCCCATTTTCATATTTTTATGAAAGCAAACCAATTTGTAGATAACCGACAAGGATGAATGTGACCCACAAAGAATAATATTAATAAATAGCATGCATGATCTACCATTTTGAACCAAATAAATCAGGTCTAGAAATTGATCTTAGTCTCTTCAATTTCTATGTTGAAGATTGAATTCAAGAAGATTATGAAGCACCAATACTTCATCAGAATTGCTTACTAGAAGAGACTCCAAACTTAATGATTCCTTTTCAATGAAAAATTAAATTGACTTTTTGCACTCAAGACAATCAAGAAATGACATTATGCACTTAATGATTTAAACTAAATCACATCAAATAATTTAAACTTAAATACCCTCTAATGGAACTTTCATCATACACTAAAGCAACTAAAATAAATGAATGAATGAAGGAATACTTCTACTCAGAAAATCCAGGTACAACTTGTTTAGCTACTGCATTAAGACTAGAAAGATAAGAAGCCCAGTAATATTGAGCAATAGAACAGTTTGACTATGGCCTATGTTCTTACCTCAACATAAATTTCATGGAACTACAAGGCCCACAAGATGACTCTGTATGGCCACATCTCATACAAAATGATATGAACTTTTAAGGTTTTTAACTATTAATGATTAAAAGCATTGGATGCTTCTTGGAATGGGAATGTATTCCATTGATTCTTGATTCTTGCTAAACATCATTGGATAGAAAAGCAGAAACAGAGAGAATGGGCATTCAGAAGAAAAACAATGTACACGTCCTCCTTTATTTTTGAACCATTTATAAATATTCCTTTCAATTTAGGGAAAAAAAATATCTAAACTATTATCCTTCAAAATTTAAATTTTTTTTGTCCATTTTCCCATTAACCCAATTAGTAGAATTCCACTACAAATTCTATCATTTGTTGTTTCTAAATAAATATGATTTGCACTACTTAAATAATAGAATTTGTGGTGACATTTGAGCCAGCTTGGTGGAAAAATGGACAAAATGATTAAAATTCCAAAGAGTATTAATTGAGAAGAGTGTTTGTAAAGAACATAAAATCAAAAGAGTATTTCATTTTTTCCAGTAACAAATCCATATTCTGTTTAAACAGAGGATAGAATTTCCCCAATTTGTGGTGGTCACATTCCAAGAGTCTTGATCTTGAACAATGATATTCCCTAACTGCAGAGTGAAAAGAAATAGAGGATTATAAAAAGTCTCAGGTTTCTTGTGGTTCCAACTTATCTAAGTCATTCATCTATCTTAATTCTTAAGTTTAAGTTATATTTATCCCAGAACAATCCAGACCGTTGACTACTCTTTATTGTCATCATATATTACAAACAAGTTGTACAACGCAGTAGTTTCCTTCAGAAAATCCAGTAGAAAAGAATTTAGGTTGTTGCATTTTCAAAATGAATCACATATCTGGCACAAGAAAAAAAAAAAAAAAAGGAGATGTAAGAGATTAAAGCAAATCGAAGTTAAAAGTGTGAGTGAAGAATTGAAGAACCAGTAAACCTGCGAAGGCATAGAAGTCTAGAGAAGGTAGTTCTCTGTGTAGCAGAACGGTGTAGGACGCTTTAACAAAATGATAGATTTTGAATTTTATAAAAACGTGACAAAAGGACAACAGTGCAATATGGTAAACGATCAAAATGCTTCGATAATATTATTTTTATAGTTTAATATTACATCGTTATTGTTTAAAAGAATTGATATATATATTTGTTAAAGAATTTAATAAGAAGAATTTTTATATATATATATATCTTTAGGATAATTAATTTTTTTTATAAAAAATTATATATTATATTTTAATTAAAAAATTTAATAATAAAAATATAAATAATTACACATAAATTTACTACTTTCAAAGTTTACGAATGTTTCAGAGGTGGCGTAGGTTGTTGTGGACCATTCCTCTCTAGTGTCTATCTGTTGTTGGTAGTAGGTGAGCCTTCCAATTTAGAACGGGGATTGCACAAGTCAGCTGCCCAATCCCTCATTTTTTTTTAATTTGACAATTGAGTCAAAGTTAATTAAGGTCAAACTAAGCTTGCAATTCAATTTATTTGCCCAATTTTTATCAACAAATTATTATTAGGATACAATGAAGATAAAAAATGATTTGATGTTTTAATCTTTGAAAGATATATATAATGTGCATGGTCCTCTTAAATTTAATTAAATGTTTTATATTCATAATTCAAACAATATTTCGTGTTCAAATATATATCATCCTTAATGCAATAATTAAACTTATTGACACATATGTCACTGTTAATTAATGTTTGAAATATACCATGAAACAAAGAACCAAAGCAATATGATTCTTTGGTTATTTGTAAAATATATATGTGGTTCTCTGTATATTTTTACTGAAAGTTAAGTATGCTTAATCATCACATTATCTCTTTATGTTAAATTATGTCATTATAGTATCGATTAATAGGATTTAATGTTAGGGTAATATTAAAAAATAAAATACTCTCAAATTATATGATGGTTAAATTATTTTTGTGTCCCTATAATTTTAATTTACTTAATTTTTAATTAGACCTTATAATTTAAAAATTTATAATTAAATATCTATAGTTTAACAATTTTTAAATTAACGCCTAAGTTTAAATTTTGCCAACATTTTATTAAATTTTAATGATATGTTAATTATATACTATTTTAATATTATAAATTTATTTAATTTAAGTCAATATACTCATATTACTTAACATAAATTATATTTCATTCTATATATTTAAGTTATTTTTAAATAATTAAATAATTATTTTTTCTCTTTATAAATTAATCACATATATTTTGAGTGCTAAAATATTATATATTGATAATATTAATATAATTTAATATAATTTCAACAAAAATTTGACAACATAGACTAATTTAAAATTTTAACAAAATTTTAAATTATAGAAATTCAATTGAAAATTGAGTAAAACCAAGAATAATTTAACCTTATATGATTAATTAAGATGTTTATTTTTGAGTTACCAAATTTAATCCAAGTTCAATAACAAATTAAAACACATATACATATTTTAGCAATTATAATGATTCACAACCAGGGCTTTTTTTAGTTTACAGTAGGTGTTTATGTTCGAATCTTCTACAAAAGATTGATGTAAGCTTGGACTTTGGAAGTTTTTGCTTATGGACATCTAAAATTATATATTATAAAATATAAAATAAAATATATAAGATAAAAAGAGTAATTAGAAGAAAATAAAAATAATGAAAAGTCATAAAAAAAGTGAATAGTTAAAAATAGTTTTATGTTATTTAATTTATTATTTTAAAATTATGATAATAATTATTTTATATTATATATATATATCAAGAACTAAAAAAAGACATGTATTTTTGCATATGTAAAAAATTTAATTTATATATATATATGAAAAAGATATAATTAACCATATAATTTCATATTTAAGACAGATTTATAACCATATATTTAATATTTTACTGAATATATATTAGCAAATCTTTAATTAACCCAATTAAGCAACGACGTTATATTTCTTAATTAACTTAAATTCAATTATTGTATTTTTTGTTGCTTGGCAAATCAAAGTAAATAATTTTAATCATTCAAAAATATTATAAAATACGTACATTGATTCAAAAAAATCTCATTCAAATTTATGATCGTATCTGTACGTTTTCAACAAAGAAATAAGTAGCTCCTTTTTTTTGCGGGAAAAATAATTATCTCCCATATGTATAGAGTGTGGCATAGTTTGAATTTAACGTAATTAAGTAATATATGAAACAATTTCTCTTAATTTGTGAGATGATTAATAGGCACATGAAACTTGCAAACATTTATTGAGGATGATCATATAAGCCCCAACTTGTACCAGGAACTATGCAGGTAGCTTTAACTATTTAATGTTGGATTGCTAGTGACCAGTCAAAATTCCAATCTGTTTTAAAAGAGTTGTGTTAATCAATACATATGTTTTTATTAATTTACAGAATATTAAGCTATTTAAAATTTATTAAAAAAATTAATAAAAATAATAACTTTTAATATTTAAAAATTTATATAAAATTTTTTTTATATTTTTATTATTTAATTATTCAATCAAAATAAAGTGTATAAATATTTTTAAAGCTAATGCTAAAAGTATATGCAGTTTTTTTAAAGAAATTATACGCACAACGATTTATTATTATTCTTATACAAAATTGTGAGGCTTGGCAGCCCCCACACACTAAGATTAATTGTTATTTTTTAGCATTTTTTTTTTCTCAGACGGAGGATGAAGCAGCATCCACCGATAGTCCACACCAACCCCCGCTTACCTACCACCACACATTCTCACGCACACGCACACGCGCACACTCGCATCACCTGATCTTCTACCCACAAGTCACCGTTAATTAACGACGTTAAGTTGCCACTTGCCACCTTCCCTCCACTCACCTAACGTGTGCCGCCCCAACCTCCACACTACCATTCAGTCATTCACAAGTATATATGTATACCATATTCCTCTCTATAGCACACCCATATATTCACACATTCACTCCACCTTCTTCCTTACTGCTTAGTGCTTACTCCTCATACCATGGATTTTCTCCTCTTGGAGAAGACCCTCATAGGCCTTTTCGTGGCCATCGTCCTCGCCATTACCATCTCCAAACTTCGAGGAAAGCGCTTCAAGCTCCCGCCCGGTCCACTTCCCGTTCCTATATTCGGAAACTGGCTCCAAGTCGGCGATGATCTTAACCACCGCAACCTCACCGATTTGGCCAAGAAATTCGGCGACATCCTTCTCCTCCGCATGGGCCAGCGCAACCTCGTCGTCATCTCCTCGCCGGAGCTCGCCAAGGAGGTCCTCCACACCCAGGGGGTCGAGTTCGGCTCCCGCACACGAAATGTCGTCTTCGATATCTTCACCGGTAAGGGTCAGGATATGGTGTTCACCGTCTACGGTGAGCACTGGCGGAAGATGAGGCGCATCATGACCGTCCCCTTTTTCACCAACAAGGTGGTGCAGCAGTATCGCGGGGGCTGGGAAGATGAGGTGGCGAGTGTGGTCGAGGACGTCAAGAAGAACCCAGAATCCTCCACCAATGGGATCGTGTTGAGGAGACGGTTGCAGCTCATGATGTACAACAACATGTACAGGATCATGTTCGATCGGAGGTTCGAGAGTGAGGATGACCCTATGTTCCAGAAACTCCGGGCTTTGAACGGAGAAAGGAGTCGTTTGGCTCAGAGCTTTGACTATAACTATGGCGATTTTATTCCCATTCTCAGACCTTTCTTGAGAGGCTATCTCAAGATTTGTAAGGAAGTCAAAGAGACAAGGTTGAAGCTTTTCAAGGACTATTTCGTCGACGAGAGAAAGTAAGGATTCGGTTTTTTAAAATTATTTTTTATTTTTAAAAATGAATAACTGTTTTTGATATAAAAAATATGTATTTTAAGAAAAAAAATAAAATAATTAAAAAATATTATAAATTATAATATTTTAAAATAAATAAAACAAAAAAATAATTTTTATTAATAGTATATATATAAATGTATAAAAATAATATTAACGTAATTTTATAAAATAATTTTAAAAAATAAAATAATTTTGAAACAGTTTTACTTTTTGGTTTTTTTTGTCTTTTCCAAACTAAGTAATTTTTAAAGGTAATTTGAAATGAATGCAAAAATATGGGAAAGCTGTTTATGCGGTTAAAGATTTTTTTATAATTAAACTTGGAATAAAACTTTAAAGGATTTTCATAAATATCTTCAATGTAGTGGTGGAAAAATATATCACGCTATAATTAAAACCAAAATGAAAAGATGCTTGCTATATGAAAATTAATTTTTCAGACTTGCAGGAACCTAACGATTTGCAATTTATTTTATTAATGATCAATTAAATGCGATTATCATTGAACAGGAAGCTAGCAAGCACCAAAAGTACTATGAACAACGAGGGACTAAAATGCGCCATCGATCATATTTTGGACGCCCAGAAAAAGGGGGAGATCAACGAAGACAACGTCCTTTACATTGTTGAGAACATTAACGTTGCCGGTAATTTCTTCTTCTTTTTACCACGTTTTTTTTTTGGGGGGGGGGGGTGTGGCGATGTAGGATGTTAGATCTCTTTGGAATTTTAATTATGACTTGTTAACCACAAGAATGCTTTGAGGTGAGTTTTGGTCGCTTATTATATTATATACACCTATAAAAGCTTTAGTAATGATTACTATATATAGTATTATTTATGAGAGCGCACAAAACAATAAAGTGAATAAAAGTATATCTTAGATTTAAACATCGTATAAGTTTTAAATTATTTAAAAAATTAAACTAATCATGTCTAAAATGCGTAAATTAGCCCATGACCATGATGTAATAACTGACGAAGGTGGAGTGGGTTAGGTGGATGCATCCACCTAACCGACCACGGTTCACCGGTCTTAATTAATTGTTTTAATTACTTTCCTTTTTTAAAAAATAAATAAATAGTTCTGTGGTTTATAAAGTATAAACCTACCTTTGGTCAGACCGGAAAGTCAAAGGGAATTTTTCATTCAATTTTACATTTCCATTCTCTCAATCACAAATTCAAGTGTGACTGTAGAGTTTG
This sequence comes from Senna siamea, assembly GCA_031216115.1. Classification (NCBI taxonomy): domain Eukaryota; kingdom Viridiplantae; phylum Streptophyta; class Magnoliopsida; order Fabales; family Fabaceae; genus Senna; species Senna siamea. Next base: position 32,930,995 of record CM062367.1, on the reverse strand, counting down.
GTGATGAGCGGAGTGTGGTTGTAGTTGGTGTGACTGCGACCATATGGGGTAGGTGGTCCACCAAATTAATTAATTAAGTTGAAAACATTATCAAGTTATAAAGATAACAATAATATTATAATTGAGGAAATGAATGGTTGTTTTTGAAAACAGCAATTGAAACAACTCTATGGTCAATCGAGTGGGGCATTGCTGAGCTGGTGAACCACCCAGAGATCCAGAAGAAGCTCCGAGACGAGATTGACAGTGTTCTAGGAGCAGGACACCAGGTGACTGAACCAGACATCCAAAGGCTGCCATACCTGCAGGCGGTGATCAAAGAGACACTTCGTCTGCGAATGGCAATTCCATTGCTGGTCCCACACATGAACCTTCACGACGCAAAGCTTGGAGGGTACGATATCCCAGCAGAGAGCAAAATCTTGGTGAACGCATGGTGGCTAGCTAATAACCCGGCCCACTGGAAGAATCCGGAGCAGTTCCGACCCGAGAGGTTCCTGGAGGAAGAGTCTAAAGTGGAGGCCAATGGGAATGACTTCAGGTACCTTCCATTCGGTGTGGGCAGAAGAAGCTGCCCTGGAATTATACTTGCATTGCCTATTCTTGGCATTACTTTGGGACGTTTGGTTCAAAATTTTGAGCTGTTGCCTCCTCCTGGACAATCCAAGCTTGATACCTCTGAGAAAGGCGGGCAGTTTAGTTTGCATATTCTCAAGCATTCCACCATTGTGGCCAAGCCAAGATCATTCTAGGCTAATCAATTGAAGCCTCAAATCAATCTCTTTATTATTATTTTTTAGTTTGCTGTATCATTATCAGTGTTTGAAAATGGGAATGTTTTTACTTTTTATTTTTAGAATCTGATGCGACACAGAGACATGTAATTGCAAGTGCGCAATACCTACTCCAATTCTGCACGTGTCTCACGTTGTGAATCTCTGTAATTGTAATTGAAATGATGGTTACCACTTTACGAGATGATTTTGGAATAATTCTCTGATTAAGAGGCTAGTTAACGATCTCCATGTTTTGTTAAGGTTTTATCCCAAAATTATTATTTTTATTTATTTTTTTTCAAATTTTAAATTATCAAAATGGATTCTTTTATTTCACACGACACATCCAAATTTATAGGCCAAATAAATTGAATGATGCATGGTCGGCCCAATGGCCAAAGCCAAATAAATAAACAAATAGATGAAGTTACTTTTTTTTTTTTTACTAAAAATTTGGATTACTTTTAATTTTCTTGTAAATAATTTTGGGTTAATTATATATCTTAGGTTTGTACTACAATGAGTTCTTATCAAAGTTCAAACTCTCATTAATTTCTTTTTTTTTCAAATTATGTTTTTTCTTTCTCTCCTTTTAAAGCAAAAAAAAAGGAAGAGGGGAGGTTGAGTTATTGAAAACTCAACTTGTCCATATCTTTACCCATTTCAATATTATAATACGTCCTAGCCTAACCCCTAAATTCTATTCTTTTAATTTTTTTTTTCTTTAAACTAAATTAATTGAGACTTGCTTCTTAGCTGCAGTTTTTTAAGCATTCTAAGTTAAACCTTGTTAAACAATTAATCGTAGTTAGCATTTAAAAAAGATATACATATATATATATTAAAATTATTTTATAAATATATATAAAATTGACACAAAATATATAAATATGTAAATGTGTGTCTATCTTATTTGTTTCTTTTTTAATCAATGGTGGTCCCAACGCAAAAAGCATGTGTGAAAAAAATGAGTTTTGTCCTTTTTTATAAAAAAATAATTTTTTTTAAATTGGTAAAATTTAATATTTTATTTCTTAATTTTATACAAAATTTTAATTTTATTTCTTATATTCTTTTAAAAAATTTATCTCTTATTTTCATTTATATAGAGATAATTTCTTACCCTTTTAAAATATTATAAGTTATATAAATAGCTCAAATAAAATTATTCCAATTAAAGCAAGAATGAATTACTAAAAACCTCAAATAAAATTCAGGGCATTCAAAATAAAAAAATTTAAGGCAAAAATTTTTTTTGTTCTCTAACTTTGTTTCAAGTTTTAATTTTATTTCTTAAATTTGATTAGTTTCACTTTAATTATTTAATTTTTAAAAAATAGTTAAATTTTTCTTAATCTCTAATTAATTTACTTAATAAAAAATGTTGAGTTTGAGTCAAATTTAATATTTATATATAATTATTACTAATATTATCAGTCTATTAATTTTATATGCATGTAAAGAAAAACAGCAAATCTATAATAAGTTTCAAAATTGGTCCTCATCAAATCTAAACTTAATGTAGCTTTGCTTCCTTGCAATCCTTCTTGCACTTCTCAAAGCAGAAAAGAAAGCATTCTTATGCCATAGATCAAAATTATTAGTCACTGTCATCCTGAAGAACAATAGTTAAAACTCAAATTCAAGTAATGAAAATGAAAATAGAAACTTCAATCCTCCTAAATACTAATCTAAACAAACATGACTTCAATTTACACAAAAGGTTACCCTATCAAAAGCAATAATTGTTGATTAGACGAATATTTTACTCATATTCTATCTCTCTCTTTTGTACTATGGGATTTGATTTTTTTTAACATTTAAGATTAATAAATTACTAATATTGACAATGATGGTGTATAAATATTAAATTTGTCTCTAACTCAATATTTTTAGAATATTTTCACCGCTTAAATTTCAGTCAATGTTGAGCAAGTGTGTGAGTCCATCCATTAAAAATTAACTGATGCTCAGCATGATTTATTGTCTACCACTTATTCAAATGAAGATGTATTGGTGGAATTAAAGCACATGTATCCAACTAAAGACCGGGCCGAATGGTATGCCTGCTCTTTTCTTTCAAAAATACTGGCATGTTATAAGCAATGATGTATGTGACTTTTTTCCAGATATTCTCAATAATGGTAGGAGCTTGGCTGAAATTAATCACACTTTTATTGCATTGATTCCAAAGATTGACTATCATGAGCATGCAAAGGATTTCAGACCTATAAGTCTATGTAACACATTAATGAAACTTGTAACTAAAGTTATTGCTAATAGACTTCAGTTGGTCTTACCTTTCATTATTAGTCAATCACAGATTGTGTTTGTACCAAACAGAATAATTATTGATAATGCACTTATTACTTTTGAGATCTTTCACTATTTGAAAAAGAAAAAAAGGAAAAAGAAGGGATATATGACATTCAAATTAGACATGTCAAAGGCTTATGATCGGATTGAATGGAGATTCTTCTATAGAGTAATGTTAGCAATGAATTTTCCACTTACTTTGATTGATTTAATCATACATTGTGTAACCTCTGTTTCTTACGATTTATTAATCAATGAAAGTCTTTGCACTAAATTCTCCCCCCAGAGAGGTCTTTGGTAAGGAGATCGTTTATCTCTATACCTCTACATTATCTATGCTGAAGTTTTTTAATATTTACTGGATAAAGTTGTTGGTGGTGTTGCTTTACATGGCATTAAGATAGGAAGGGAATCTCCTTCTCTCACGCACTTATTTTTTTGCAAATGACAATATCATGTTTTCTCGATCAACAAATGAAGAGGTAGATAACATTCTTTCCATTTTACATACATATGAGTAAGCCTCAGGACAAATGATCAATTTAGAGTAGACTAAACTCTCCTCTAGCCGAAATGTGTTGCCTAAAAGATGTCAAATGATCTAAGATCGGATGTGAGTAAGGTTGTTGAGAGTTATGACAAGTATTTATGCCTGCCAATAGTAATTGGGAGATCTAAGAAACTTGTTTTCTCTGAGTTACATGATTGTTTGTGGAAGAAGTTCTAAGGATAGAAAGAGAAATGATTATCTCAAGCTAGTAAAGGAGATTTTAAGTAAATTAGTAGCATAAGCTCTTCCAACTTATTTGATGAGTTGCTTTAAGTTATATGCTCATACGAGTCAAAATATGGACTCCTTGATAGTTAATTTTTGGTGTGGTGGTGATGAAACAGGAAGAAAAAGATTACGTTGGTTAAAATGAGATACTTTATATCTTCCTGAAAACCAAGGAGGTCTTGGTTATCGTTCTATGAGTTCCTTTAATGATGTTCTTCTTGCCAAACAATGTTGGTGATTACTGCATCATCCAAATGCTCTTGTGACCAAGGTGCTTAAGGGGCGCTACTATCCTAATAGTCGTCTTATGGAGGCTCGAGTGTGTCATTGTGTTTTATCAACTCGCATGAACCTTATCAATAGAGGTGTTTTTCTTTTGGATGAATGCCACAGTGCTACTCTCACCAAGAAACCATTTTTCGTGTATTTGTAGAATGTGATTGGGCAAAAGCAGTGTGGCTTTTTTCTCCTTTGGGTTCTCATCCTTGTGTGAATAATATAGATGAATTTATTGATTGGAATATCAATTGTCTGCACCATAAACAAACAGAGGTTTTGAATTGGATAGGTATGATCTGGAGGATATGGCATGGAGCGAAAGAATCTTATTTTTAACAATAAGATTTCTCATCCTCAGATGGCAGTGGAAAAAACATGTTCTCTAATGACAGAATTCCAACTTTGCTTACCTATTGCTGCAGATGCCGAAAGGAGAAGGACAAGCTCTTGGACAAGGCCAGATTTTCAGTTTTTCAAGCTGAACACTGATGCAGCCATCCTCTCAAAGGGTGAATGGAGTTTTAAGTGGTGTAATAAGGGACGATCAAGGAACCATTTTGCTGGCAGCAGTCACGAAAACCCGATCACAAGAGGATGCCTCCATTGCAAAAGCCCTTGCTGTGAGGTGGGGATTGCAGTTAGCTCAACAATGCAATATCTCAAAATTACAAGTTGAAACTGACTACTTGGAGGTATACAATGCATTTCGGTCAACCCAGGATGTCTCGATGTTGGATATTTTAGTGCAGGACTACTTATCCATGGCTCATGATTTTATTTCATTTAGTTTTAATCGTGTTTATAGGGAACGTAACAAGGAAGTCATCATCTAGCTAAGTCCTTGTCATATTATGCTCCTTCTGTCTGGTTTACAAATTGCCGTGAATCGGTGATTACCTTGCATAGGAATGATGTTGTGACTTTACCGGATTGAATGAAGTATTTTTATTTCCTCTACAAAATAGGAGGCACTTAGTATATAAATAGATTTTTTATTTTTAAAAATTTGTTTAGTTTACTTAAAATATTCTTAAGAATATTTTATAATAATACTCTAATATTCTCAAGAATATTACATTTCTAAATTTAGTTCAGCTTCAATATTTTTAAAGATATTTAACAATTTTTTAAATATGTTCTTAAAAATTTTTTAGATATATTTTTTTAAAAATTATAGCCAACCATTTTTTAAAATTACTTACATTATATTAAAAACAAAAATCATAAAAACTTATTTTAATAAAAATTCTATTATATTTATTATATATATATAATATAATGTATTAAATATATATTTAATCAATATAAAATAATTACTCTTTCAAAAAGTAGAATGAATTAAAATTTTAATTTTTCACAAAAAATAAATAATATTTAAATAAAAATTTTAAAATATATTTTTAATTAAAAATAATAATTTAATAGTATTTTAAATATATTAATTATTTTTTAATTTCAAATGAACTTGGGTATGGGCATAGTACAATGATAAAAGTAAGGATATAAGTAGTATTAATGATTTAAGCATTTCTTATATATTAAGAAAAAAAACTTCAGTATACTTTTAAGTTTTTTACAATTTTATTTTTAAAGTAATTTAATATGAGATTCTGGGAGAGAAAGAGGAAAGATGTAATATTTTTGAGAATATAGTGAAGAGAGGGCAAGAGTTTGAAAAAAATATAATGTGAAGATAGGGTAAGAGTTTGAAAAATAAGACATGATTAAGTTTTATAAGGATAATTTAATAAATTTATTAATTTAAAAATATTTTTATGATATAAAAATATAAAATTTTTATTTTTTTAAATAAAAATAAAAATATAAAAATATTTTATTTTTAAAAATATCTTTTTAATTTGTGAATGAAATGTAAAAATATAATATTTTAAACTTCTTATTTCTAAAACTTTGTTTCAGAGCGTGTACCAAACGCCTTCCAAGAATTAGTATCGATATGTGGATTCAAACATTTATTTGTTTTTGTTTTTGAAAAGTTACGTTGGCAGCTTGGCGCGGCAAAAGCGAACGCCAAGAGTAGCAATAGGCACTGGTTCTTCTTGCGTCAAAGTGCCAGTTGCTTTGGAATTTCGGTTTGTCCCCTCAATTTAAAGGAGCAGCAGCTAGTTCATTCAGCTCCTCCGTCATTGATCATCTTCTTCCGCAGATTTCTAATACTGAGATTCAGATGAATGCAGGCTTTCTTCCTCATTTCCTCCTAGACTGAATCTGTAATTGCAATTCTCGCTCACATCGCACTTATCTTCACTGCCTCTGCCATGAAAACCTTTGAATATCTCTAGGACAATGTTTTCCAATGAGTTCTAATAAAATATTTGCGTAGTCGAGTTTCGTTCTTTCTTGATCATTGCTCATATACTTTTTTCTTTTCTTTGCTGAAATCGTCGTTACCTGGTTCCCTGAACTGGTATTGCTTTTACGCTTAAAATTTGGATTCTTAATTTTTTTTCTTTGATTCTTGAAACTTCAATACCTAATAGATATTTGTTTGTACAATTGGCATTAAACGTCAACTGCGTTCAGAAATTACAACTAAAAATGACCGCGACCTCGTTGAATTTCCTTCTAGTTCTATATTTGTCTTTCTTCATTCTAACTGAAGCAATATTTATTAGAGTTTACTTTGCATGACTCTTCTATAAACTGGCAGGCTGTGGCGCTAGTATTGTTTGTTTGATTTTTCAGATTGTAATCTGCACAATGTTGCAATGGATGGGAGGTTCAAGGCGGAAAGTGGCTACTGTGAGTGGGACTTTCGCTTATAGTTCTCATGTTAGGTTTTAACTAACATAAAGCTGAATTATCTTTGGTGTTTACTTCTATCAAAATTGAGTATCATGAGTAAGCATTAAAAAAGATCCGAATAGCTTTTACAACGATAAAAACATTTTATAGGACTAGCCAATTTTCTGCCTTAAATGGTGACAAGTAGTGCAATCTACATGCTTGTTTCACTTTCAGAATCTGCTACAGTTAAGTGCAGTTTTAGTTAACTTTCTCATTGTAAGTATTTGGCTATATATTTCTTGAAATTACCAATCGGGGATATCTGTTAAGACTTGATTTTCTGATAGCTTCCATCATGTTCTTGTGTCTCTGCCCACTCAGATGCATTATCATGCTGCAGAAAATTTATGCTAAAACTTTACTTCAAGTTGATTATTATTATCCCCATTTTTTTGGTTCTTTTTTTTCTTGTGTGTGCACGTGTGCAGCTTTTGTGATTGCATGATCATAGAGACCATGCAATTTTATGTAAAAGACTAATTATTAACTTCGGGCTTTGGCTCAAATTTTGTTGAAGGCTATAGTTGTTGGTTGTTAGCAGTCTAGCAGAGATATATGGCCTGATTTACCGATACTTACTTCCCATTTTAAATAGAGAGAAAGGGATATAGGGAAAGAACAACAATATGTAGTTCACCTTGACATGTATAATTTCAAATTATTTGAAAAGAAAAAAATAATTGATTAGGTTTTTAATCTGATGTCTAAAAATTCTATTTGGTGCATGATATCTGTTATGCTGAGATGGGGAATTTCAGTCCAGGAAGTCTACACTGAAAAGGTAAAGAATAAATATGCTGCTATTCAATGACCTTCTCCACAATGGCCATGTTCAAATTTTTATTTAACCCTTTGGAATTTGTTGGGTTGAAACTGGTCGTTAGATATTGGAATTTAACTTCTTATTACCACCAGACAAAAGCAATACTTTGAACAAAGGAGACGGCAACAACAAAATCTGCAGATGATGGGGTCAGAGAGCTGCCCTGATGTTCTAGGCATAAGTGGGCAGTGCCCAAAAGAATATCGGTCTCTGGACATTCTCAGTTTGCTAGACTTGTCAGCAAATGCTAAGGAATGTGATTCTGCCTTCCCGGAAGGTAAGCGTCTGATATTCTTTCTGTGTAATGGTCATGTTGCACCAGTTATAAGCGATACAGTTGAGGCCCTTGCACTATTAACTAAATCTTTTACACTGTTTCTGACAAAGTGATTAAGTTTTCCAATGAAAGTTTGGAACAAATAAGTTACGCTAAGTTTTACATTGTAGTTAACTCTCTTTCTACAGTTGTACCCTATACACGACACACACATCTTTCCCTTTTTGATGTTTTACTAATTTGGTAACTTTGTTACACAAGTCATTATACTTGTTGAGAAAATAGGGAAAGCAGAAGTTAGGGAGAAAAGGAAGGGTTCAACCAAAATATATTATTGGTAGGCTCAATTATAGTCTGTACAGTGTCTTCTTAACCTATAATATAACTACACAATGACACTTTTGGCTCAATTATACTTTGGCTGCATACAAGTAAATATTTGCTTAATCTACTTGACTTTCCTAAATTCAAAATACCTGTTAAGAGGGCAGCTCTTCCCTTGACCTACAGGAATTTATTAAATTCTTAATACCTCAATACTCAATCTAATTCATATTTTCATAGTCTTCCAAGAGGATAGCCATGTGATTGGGTAGGGAAAAAACCTAATTAGTGTTTAGGATGCCTTGAAAAATGGTTTAGATATCAATAACTCTTGTTGCTTTAGCTTTTGGTTTGAAGGTTCCGTTCTTCTTGTAAGTTTCTTTTCTTTCTTATTTCTAGTTTACTAAGATTCAACTTTTACTCCTTCGTTATTTTATTTATACAATTATAAGGGAGGGAAGATGTAGAGGTCAAAGTCTCCACAGCGTCGGGCAATATCTTGACAAATCAACCAACAGATTTTTCCGACAACATGGCTACTCCTGTAGAGTCTTGCAGAATTGAAGAAGCAAGTATGTTCTCTAGTGTATTTGCCCAATTATTTAAACTGTCAAGTCTGACAGTTTTTGTTTGAATGTAATGTTGAATTGAGATATGTAATAAATGTGCGTTGATGCAGAAGCACCATTGGGCTACCAGATAGAAGCATCATCAAAGAAGTGAGTGAATTCATACTTATACATCGTGATTGAGCCTACTACTACCTTATTACTCCAATGGGTATTATAGATATACTAAAGCAGTTGAATAGACAGATTACAGAAGACCATAAATGGGTTTAGAAAGGAGAATGCATTTTGTACATTTATGTCTATATATAGTGGTCGGCTCTCTAAATTACTGCCCCTCTCAGTAGCACATCCTAAAGCAAGTAAATATATAGACCTTTTTATAATGAAGTTAGAAGGGCATGTCAATCATGATATTAGGGGTAAATGAAATGAGCTATTCATGAACTATTAAGGTTCGGCTCGTTAAAAGTTTGAATTATGTTTGATTTATTATCAATATATTAAGCTCATTTAATTAATCGAGTCGAGTTTGAATATTTGATGCTCGGTTCGTTAAATTCATGAACCGCTCGGTTAATAATAAAATATTATTTTATATAATATATATTATATTTTTAAATTTTAAATAATATATATTGTAATAATATATATATTTCTATAAAAAAAATATTACATGAATACAAAAATTCATGCATAATTAAAAAATATTATACAATTTACTTATATACATATATATATTTTATGAAAGTTGATAATTTTTTGTTTAGTTTTTATATGTGCACAAACATATATATTATATTTATAACATTGTTTGTTAGCTATTTGGTTTTGGCTCATTTAATAAACAAGCTGAGTTTCATCATGATTTTCTATTTGTTTTGAAGCTCAAACTCATATTCAGGCTTATCTTATTTTAAATAAACGAGTTTGATCAAGTTAAAATTTGACTCAGCTCGTCTCGACTCATTTACAGCCTTACATGTCATACATTGTATGTTGCTGTTGAATGTTGACTGACACACCATATTTTACCTTGGACTATTATTTTAACCTTCTCTCTCCTTTTTTTTCTTTCTCTTTTCTGGGACATGGGTAAAAGATAGGAACACATAAAGGGGAGAAATATTGCAAACTTAGGGCATCCTCTACAGAGGATAGGTGTGATATCTATTAGGCCGATATGCCTTAACTATTACTTATTCTGATTGTTTTACAAGATGCATGCTGGCCATTCGAAGAATGAATTTATAATCACTTGACAGGGTTTTAGTAAGTTCTCTTGATTATCAGAACAGTGCTCTCAATGGGATACCTTGTAAACCAAGCGATTGGAAGACAGTGACTGATCAACGTAAGTGGCAGATTACAGATGTTCGTCACCATATTTGGTGGACTTCATCTCGTTCCACAATTTTACTGTCATTTCTCATTAAATTTCCAAAAAAAAGATCTATAATATTTCTTAGCACTTCTGATTTTGGGGTGATAAGACTGGAATTTAATTGTTATACATCTTTCTTTTTTTGTTTTAATGGACATAAGACTGACTATCTTCTGCCAAGTTTCTCACTTATTGATCTTTGTTATCAGACTTGGGATTATCTGTTATTGATTTGCTTAGTGATGAAGGACCTAATATCAATGTGGAAGAGCGCCCTACCTTTGAAGACCATGTTGCTTTTTCACTTGAAGGTTTATCATGCTTTTAACTAATATTAAATCACCTCCTATTTCAGATGCATTATTAGTGGGATCATTCATCAAGAACTTGTATGCATATTTTTCTTTTGAATTTTGAGGAAAACAGAGATACCATTTGAAATTTATCTCTGTAGTTAAGAATTGCCCTTATTATACTGGAAAGTAAAGCAATGCTGAGAATTGTTAAAGAGTGAAGTCCAAACATAGCAATAAACTGAGAAGTCTTTGACATAAGATCCTTTCTAAGGAACTGTACATCTTTAACTTACTATGTTTCTCTTTCATAGGTTAAACAAATTTGTAGTTCTCATGATCATGTCTTATTGTACATTTCTAGTCTCACAGGTGTTGTTTCTTAAAAGATTGCTGGCATATATATAATCAGATGTAGTTTTTTTCCCATTAAATATAAATCAAACGGTTTTTTCTATTGTTTGCTACTTGGGCAAATTTTTATTCGAACTTTAACTGATGCCTTTTAGGTTTGGGTAAAGTTGGAACAGAGACACCGGTTCATTCACCAAAACAACCTATCAGGTCACTATAATGAAAAAAATTCAAATGTCATTCATTCGTTAATTATTTCTTCTTTTTTCAAACATTGTTGTTGTTGTTGTTATTATTATTATTATTATTATTATTTCAGTCATTAACATAATGCAAGTATTGACTGTAACACTATCAGTGTTTGACATGTTGACATGCCTCAAATGAGTTTCTTTACTTAATAGCTTCCATGTATGTTCCACTTTTCTAATGAAAATTTCCATAGTAAGTTTCAAGTCAAGGTGAGTCAAAGGATGGAATTTCTATGTACATTTTCTATCTGGTTTTTTTTATTATTATATATATATTTTAACATACCATAATTTTACTTGTTGCAATCTTGATCATGTTTGAAAATGCATTAAGAAAATTTAATTTCCCTTCTTTACTGTGAAGGATTAGCCAGTCTTTATTTAAGAACTATTTGTGAAATCTTGTGAATTAAATTCATTTATTTTCAGCAGTCATGCAAATATTCACATGTGAGTTGTGGAAGGTTTTTGGTTCTAAAATTGACATTCTCTGACCTTGACAATATTTGAACTAACACCTTATACTTACCTACCTCAATCCTTTATTACGGAACGTGGTTGTAGTATGAATTACATTCATCTAAGCATATTTTGGATCTTTGGTTTCTAGAATCACTTGCGCATACTCCCCATCGCTGAAGGATGGAAAGAAAATGAAGTTTTCAAAGGATGTTAACCATGTACTGGAAGACCTTGAGCTTGAAGTGGTGAGGATAACATAAAAATTATCTTTCTTGACATTTTAATTGACTAACCTATCTGCATCTTCTAAAGCTACAAGTAGTCACAACTCACAACACCAGTGCCATACCTGAGTTGGTATAAATCATTTATATTTCTTGTGGCTTGTGAACAATTTGCAATAAAACTTCTTTGAACATTTTTTAATAGCTATATTTGAATAAGTTTAGAATCTGTTTTATTTCTGAGAAGTGAACTATGCCATTGATGGTTGTTAGTTTGAAGAGCCATTGTTGAGGAGGATGCTATAGTTTTGGTATGTTAGTGAATATAATATATTTCCAAACCCATTGCCCACTACATTGCTGTCGTGCATAGCAGGACACTACAAGATAATCTACACAATGAGGTACTTTGTACTGCATACAATGGTTTCAGTAGTTGTCTGAGCACTGATACTGATAGAGCCAATAGCGAGTTTCTAAACTTAGGTGAATATGAAAATCATGTGAAGTACTGAAAATATGATATTATAATGTTTTTGAATTCCTAGATAGTCGTGGAATGGATTAGTGAAACTATTATTTGGCCAGCAACATACAAATATGTTTTTGCTGAGACACCGTAGCTGAGAAACTATAGAGAATCTGTTTGGGTTAGGTTAGAGTGTTTCTTCTATGAAGATATGGGTTGAATTAGTGAGTAATGACCTTCTGTGATGATTTCATTGGATATATTATCATATATAGATTGTTAAGGCAAAGGATTTGCTTTTTTTAAGCAGAGATGGCTGATCTAGACTTAGTTATCAATAATTTGCTACGTCAATTTGATAGGAGATATGTGATGGGGCCCTAATTACTAAAGTATGTTCTAGGAAGCCCAAACAAAAAAAGAATGATGAGGGGGTCAGTGGATAAAGGTTTTTGGTACTGAGTCACACGTGTGAAGGGTGTAGTGGGATTTAGAGTTATTTACCAGGGGGCTGGGTATAGAGTTAGTTATGCAGTTGGAAAAGGTGTAGTGTGTGGAGAGGCCTAGCATCTCGAATAGCTAGGGATTGTGTCTTTCTTTCTGGTTCATTGTTGTGTTTGCTGCTATATTTTCTTTTGCGGTACGGGCACCTCTTGCCTTGTTTTCTCTCTTAATATCAGAATATTCAGCTGTACAGTTCATCTATTTTTGGGGTTCTATCAATATGATTACGAAAGATTCTTATGGCAAAAGATCTCTGGATCTATAGGATTTCCTTTTTCACTCTTTTCCACTATTAGTCCCTGATTATATAAGTTATGGTTGAGTCTGTTGTTCCCCTAATTCGTAAATTTGCAGTAGCTTGCATAATATTTCATCTTTTCAATTCATACTGACTGTCTCGCATTAAATAACTATGTTCAGTGCTCTCAGAAGTCATGTGTTAAACTTAATGTTTATTTCTTGAAAATGGGATTTGAAATTAGGCAGTCTAATGCACTACTTGTAGGATACAATGATGCAAGATATTAAGGTTGCCTCTATCAGCAGTTTTTCAAACTTCCCGTTTAACAAAGGAAAGCAAAGTTTAGAAACTGCCCGAGACTACAAGCATTTTAATGACCATGCTCATAAATATGGTTCTTCCATCAGCCAAGAATTCTTCTACAACTCTGAGAATAATCATGATGACATATGGAATGGTAATTTGCAACTATGCCTTGTCCTTGTTTTACTTTTTGTTACATATCTTAACCTTTTAACTATATAAATGTTTTAATTCATTGCTATACACTTAAATATTTGCTTGCTTCTGAATATAAGTTTTGCACTTCTTTAAGGGTGTGTTTGGATTGAGGAGAATGGAGAAGAAGGGAAGGGAAGGGAATGAAAGAGAATTTTAAAATTTCTTCCTTGTTTGGTTTTTAAAATTTTGTAGGAGAATAAAATGAAGAATTTTGCAATGACCTTCCTTAACCTCCCTACTTCATTAATTTTAATTATTCCAATTTGAAAGATTTCGGAGGAGATTATACTAAAATGACCATTATTTCTTTCTATATTAAACATAATATGCACATGCATGTATATATATATACTAGACGTAAACACACCAGATCTATTTATATATATATATATATATATATAGCAATCTATATAACCATCTATATGTATATACATCCATATACACATATATGTGTACATACATGCACATAAGACTGTAAATGAGTTGAGTTGAATTAAATTTTAACTTGATTAAGCTCGTTTATTTAAAATAAAGTGAGGTCAAATACGAGCCTGAACTTTAAAGCGAATAGAAAATTGTGATCAAGCTCAAACGAATTGAGTTCGAACAGTTCGCAAATAATTCTATAAATATAATATATATTTTTGTGTACATATAAAATTTAAACTAAATAAAAAATTATCAACTTTCATATAATATATATATATGTATATGAGCAAATTATATAATATTTTTTAATTATGTATGAATTTTTATATTCATCTAACATTTTTTTATATAAAATATATATATGATTACAATATATATTATTTAAAATTTAAAAATATAATATATATTATATAAAATAGTATTTTATTATTAATCGAACTGTTTACGAACTTAACGAACTAAGCGTCAAATATTCAAGCTCGGTTCTTTTAATTAAACGAGCTTAATATATTGATCAAGTTCTTTTATTTATTAAATGAACTGAGTCTAATTTAAACTTTTAACAAGTTAAATCTAAATAATTTACGAATGGTTAAATTCATTTACACCCTATATGATGTATATATCTATATACAATTTATATATTATATGTGCACACATACACACACACATATATATATATATATATATATATATGCCCATAGATGAGTATATATATCTATGTATATATCATTGTAGTATATGTATATACATACATGTATCTATTATATATAAATATACATATCCAAGTATATAAAATTTATTTTGGTTGGATTACTTAAATAAATCATAAGATTGAGTTAAGGTACAATTTTTTTTTTAAAAAGTCACTTTGAATTTCTTATAATATAAAAGGTAAAATAGTAAAATTATATTATAATTATATGTTTGACCTTTCATTCTCTTTTCCTTATTTTTTTAATCATTCTAACAAGTAAAAGAAAAATTAATACTTAATCTTCTCTTTCTTTATAATTTCTTTTTTTTTTTTTCTCCTCGTTGTCAAATAGACCGTGAGAGTTGACAAATATATTGTTTGTATATAATCACATTTCTGAATTCTGATAACAACATAATTTCATTCAGCATGTAAAAGGAAAATCTTAGTAAGTAGTTAATGTTTACTGCTATTTGGCAGTCTGTTATGTTATAGAAAACCCAATGCACATGTCAGATTAGTTAGAAGGAAAACTCCAATTTTATTGTATACTATAAATTAGACCCAACTATGTTGTATAGACTTAAACCAGGTTTCATCGGTCTATGACTCGGTGGAAACCTGCCTGGGTCATCTATGTTTGACTGAGTTCTGACTGCACCTCGTCTAATAAAAACTTGATATGGCCCAGGCTGATCTCCTTTTTAGTTCTTCAGGAAATGGCCATGAAATGTCACATGGCCATTTTCTTTGTTTTAATCTCTCTAAAGCACTTAACTCCCGTTTGTGTAAAGTACGTAGTTCTAGCTTACTTGATGAGAAATTCGACGATGAGAGGGAATATAATAACTCATGGAAGAAAAAGACATTTCAAATGGGTACTGGTTCTCCTGATTTTTGGAAAGGTGGGGTCTGCAAAATGGCAAGTTATGAATTTGAAGACGACCTGCCAAAGAAAAGGTTATTTACTGTATATTTCAGGAGCTTCTCCTGTTTCCCAAAATGTATTGTATTACGTAAAGAACCTTGTTTTGGCTGTATATAGGTCTTCAGCAGCAGCAACGGAAGGACTCGATATGATTGGTATGCTTGCTTTCTTAGATCATCTTATAGAATCATCATTCAGTGTTTTTAAAAAATTTTTTGACTTAATGAAACTCACAAAACTCGACAATGTCCACCTATGTTTCCAACTGTGAGATCCTGCAATAGTCTCTTCTTCCAGCTTGTCACGCACCTAAAATGTTTTGCATGAAATGGCCTGGTGATTTGATGCTTCATCTGAATTGTGATTGAAATCATAATTTTGACCTCGTAAATCAACTTAAAAATGGTGACTGTGACAGTTAAGAGAGAAACCATGATATTCATTATATCTCTTTCTTACTTGTCACACTTGCAATTTTTGGTTTTAGCAGGTCGAAGTTATGATTTCAATATTAATTTATTGGCAAGTTTATTCACATTATCAAATATTTGAGTTCATGTTCATTTTTTTCTTCTTTTTTCTTGAACTTAGTTGAATTCTCCATTTGCATTTATTGGCCGTCTATATTACAAGCTAGAATCATGCTCATTCCCTTGAGGCATATTACTGCTTCACATTGTGCTTTGAATTCACTAATGATCAATGAAAATCTGACATGTATGACTTGAGTCGTAAAGAATTTTTATCCATGATTTCATGCTGGTATTTCCTTTTAATGCTTTGCTCATTTTTCCTTTGTTTTCAGAGTTACCAGCTTCATATTCAAAACACCAACATGAAAATGATTACGACCTTTTTGTTGCTAGAGGGGCAAGGTATGAGAACTTCACTAAGGTTTGTGGTGAGATAAGTACATGCTTACTATGTTGTTGTATTGTAGTAGTCTTAGATGCTCTAGATCAGATGGGAACTTCAATGTTCAAAGTATACTCCCAGAAGATGTAACGGACAATTCAAGCTTGCTAAGGTAACATCTCTTATTTGAAGTTGATTTTAGCTGTTTCTTTATACTTTCACTAGTGTCTTTGACTAAAATTTGTGCACTGTCAGTGAAGAGTCATGCACATCCACTGCAGGTAATATATTGTCTCTCTTTCTTTCTTGCAAAAAGGTTAGATATATAATTTTAGGATATTAATTACTATTTGATGTATAAAAAATGATAACCTCACCTGTTAGTTGGATACCTCTTGTCATTTTATGTCAGTGAGGAGTGAGGCAATCACTCATTCACCATCAAGATTAGTGACTGGGGAGAACAGTAAAGAACACAAATATGCTTTTGCAAGACCTGGAAATAAGTGCAGGTCTAAAGAAGAAAATTGCATAAGTGTGTCAAATTTATCAAAGGAAAGACCATCTCATTATTCAAATTCTATTCTTGAGGAAGAGTTGGGTGCACATGATAGTTGGCGGTTTGAGGAAAGATATGCTTCAGTTAATATAAATTCACGTGACACCTTATTCTGTCAAAACTTAGAGACGAACTTTGCAGTCCTCGAATCCAACAAAGGAACTGAAGATCCTTTTAGCGTCTTTACTACCCCTGAGTTTAAGGACAAGGCCTGTACTTCCTTCAGTGGATTAAAAAGTGGTGCACATATTGCCAATTCTCTTCGTTGCAGTTTTACCTCTGAAAAGTCTGCTTTTGGTGATTCACCAGTATTCTCAGGTGTTCGGTCACGGCCATCCAGCCCCAATTATTCTCCAAAATTTCAATTCAAAGGCAATATAAAAGATGTTGCTAGTTTCCATTGTGAGACTCCATCTCCTGGTTTGTCAGTACAGGAAAGTGTTAGCAAAGATGAGGAGACGAAGTTGAAACTGCCACAAGACAGCTGCGGAAATTTTGAGCTAATTTCCATGAGGAACAATGGATGGACCTCAGAAAAGAAAATGGTAGGAGATTCTTCAGCTTCAGATAACCATACTCAAGATTGTAAAGGTGAAAAGGACACAAATATAATGATGACACAGAGTCTTGAGACAACAAACTCGTTTGGCCATGTGGAGGAGATATCATCATCACTTAAGAAACCTGACACCCATGAAAGCGAAGTAGATAAAACACAGTACGTCTAGTCTCAATTGACGTTTCTTTTCTCTTGGCTTGGAGCCAATACTCTCTTGTTGCTTGTAATACTTATATGAATTGTTTACTAAGGAAACTGTCATTTTTAGCAGGAACAATTCTGATGCTGAAATTCCTATTAAATGTGAAATTGCTAATGAAGGTACGCAATTCATTGGCTCTGTCCTTTCAATTTCCCTTTTACCTTGCTTTTCTATTGTTCTAGAAATGATTGGAATCATTTCATATTTTCTTGTGCCGTGGATTATCTGTACAGTAATGGAAAATTGGCAGCCTGAGGAAAGAAACATGGTAACTAGAAAACTAGACAAGGGACGAATTAACTTGTCCGGTCAGGTGATGTTTGAGAGCTACGTTCTTCAGTTTCTGTGTATTCAGAAGGTATTGAAGGAGGCATCTGTGGGTAACTTCAAGAAGGCATAAATTGCCTCCATCTGGTAGCCACACGGTTTCTTACTAAACGCAGAAAAGGAACATTATAAAACAATATTTTTCCATAAATGTGTTGTTGTCAAAACAGATAATTTCCTCCAATAACTTCGGTTTTCTACGCGTGTAACTGCTTGTGATAGAGGTTGATATCTTTATATACACACCATAGCATATCTGATTGTAAATGGAAAAAAAAAAAAAATTATATCAGGTTGCGCATCCTTTTTCGTTTGCTTCGCTTTACCGTGTGTGGTTTCTCCGTCACTAAAATGAATCTTTGTAGAGCATAGCATGTCAGCGCATATGGGTCACACTTAGCAAATTTTCTTTTTCTCTTTTACTGCTACTCTGTAGCTGAATTTTCTGGCGAGGATCCTCCTAGTCCTCACTTCCCATAGAAATTATTTGTCGCAAAAAAAATTCTTATGTAAATCACGTTGCCCTTATGTATTTTTATTTTATTCGAATGAGAAAGTAGTAAGTGCAAAGTAACAACCAACGATGGAGAGGGCGGAAAATAACTAAATGAAATAAAAGTCAATAACACGATAGTAAATTATAGGAAAGTAGTAATCTTCTGAGAATGACAATATTGTCGATGTTTCAATTACCAAATTCATCCTCAATAAAGAATATTTCTTGTTACAGTATCATCTTTCATAACATCACACCACAATGATCATCTCAAAACATTTTAATTCCTCTTTTAAAAAATAAAAATTACTGTCTAATTTTTAAAATTTGTTAGACAAATTAATTGGGTAACGCAATGAATTTCTATCGTTAATTTATTTTCCATCATTAACTTATAGGCGACAGAAAGTTTCGTAGCTAAATGCATTTCTTTAAAAGAAAAATAATCTATGATTATTTGTGACAGAAATCCATTGCTAAAATTCCCCGTACCCAGGATCATTGTTTGTGCCTTTGACTCCTTTCATCTGGTGAATTGTGGCATGTCCTTTCCAATTTTAAAACTTCGTTCTCTTACTCCCTCGAATTTTTTGTTCTCACCTTCCATCTCCATTACTTTACTTTGGAAAAATTCTTTAAGTAAACCGATCACCTGCAGGCAGGTTCCATCTCACTCTACACCTTCTAAACTTTTACTGGAATATGGATGTCTCAATACTGTACAGAATTTTTTAGATTATATTATTAATTTAATTTCTGAGATATTTTTTTTCTTATTTAGTTCCTAACTTAAAATATTAATATTGTACAGTTTAATTAAATCTTTTAGATATTAAATTAATATAGTTATTTTTTGTATATTTCTAATGAGTAGAGACTTTATTATGGCTGGAATATGGATTCTAATTAGATCTTAATGTTTAAACAACCAAGTCATTGTTTCTGAGAGTATGATGCAGTTGGTAACTTCTTCCTCCAGTTGCCAAATGATAATAGCATGCAGTTTATCTAAGAAAAAAAAAAAGGACAAAGAAGAAAATAAAAACTAGATGCCACACCGTTTGTCTTGTTCTCTCTTTTCTAATTGGATAGGTAATATATGATAGTACGAAAATACATTCTAATCATTTAATTAATTTTTTCTATCTGATTTAGTTAAATTTTTAATTGGAAAAACTAGGCCTGGAGGTGTTTGGTGCGATCGTTGACTTCTATTATGGTGCTCCCTTCACCAGCTCCGATCCTAAAGAACAATTTATATATATATATATATATATATATATATATATATATATAAAGAGAGCTTATTGCGATGGCTTAAAGTTGATAATATCATGAAAATCATGTCTTAATTTCCTAATACAAGGCATTCATTTATCAATAACCAAAGATATCTAAATGCACCAATGAAGTACTCTTTTTCCAATTTAAAATTTGTTGATTTAGCTGAGTCAGCCACACAATGTGTACATGACGATATATTTCATAAACTTATATTAACTAATAGTATTCAATTGCAATAATAAAATATTTAGACACAACCACGCATATACCTCACAGGCCAGCAAAATAGGAGGTTAATTAGAACCATCAGAACCAGTCGCTTTAGTTCATGCAATCACGGGGGACGCAAAATTGCATATATGCTGATGATTTAATTTGACAATATATATATATGCTACGTAAAAGTCAACTTGATATTTCTATAACTCAAAAAAGAGTTTGATGCGAAGCAAACATTAATGGAGATATTATGTGTATGTTCTTTGTCATTTTGTAATGTTTATGGACCTGGTTTCCCTGTAGGTCAGTGACAATCACCGTTACCGCTCAAATTCAATTAACTTTCGCCCGTGAGTGTACGTAATCATACTATAAAATTAAGGTTTATTTAATCAAATATTAACTAAATTAATTTCATAATTCATTTATTTGGAGAATTAATTATCCTGGTATAATAACTAACGAAGTTTAACCAAATGAGTTTCAAGCTTCTAAGTTTTAAAATTTAATTTAATTGAAAGATAAGCTTTATATATAATGGAACATATTTCATTATGCGTAATATAAAAAATTAGAAAAAAAAAGGAATATGAAAATCATTAAAAAGAATTACCATATATATATATGAAAACATAACGGGACGGAGGATGGCATGGCAGCATTCATTTTCAAATATGGTTTTCACAAATCACAACCAATAATGCCTTCTTGCTTTGGCCATCATTTTGATAATCCCTTTTTCTCTCTCTCTCTCTCTCTCTCGTTTATTTATTATTCATTTGTTACAATACAAGCTCATGATAATCCCTTTTTAAATCCCCCCTACATGTGCGACCATGACCACGTGTATAACATATATTTAATGCAACGGTGGGTAAGAAATTAAACGGAGTCCAAAGCAGCGGGTCATTGTATTGTTGTCCACATAGTAAAACAGAGTAAAAGAGGGGACGACTAGTTAAGACTTAAGCTAAGTGTCGTGCATGCATTTTATGCATCTGTTACTTTGCATGCACTCTCTCTCTCTCTCTCTCTTAGAGAGACCCCCCCAACCCCATTGACGCATACGCTTTCTCTCTCTTAGCCATACCCACACAACATCTCAGATTGCCGTTACCTTCTGCTTTCTCTGATATTGACTTAATTCTTTCTTCTTCACCTGTTGCAATAGCAAAATCCATATTTGCGCGTTGTGATTACACAGATTTTAGTAGATAACAAGTAGAGTGAAGTTGGGCTTTGTTGTCTCGTTCTTTTATATGTGAATGAGCCATTCCTGGGTTTATATTGGATTCCTTGTCTGATACAGGTTGGTTTTGCTTGATTTTGGATTCCTTGTTTGAAGATGGATTTTGCTGATTGAATTTATGTTTCTGGTCAAAAGGGGTTTTAGGGTTTTGATCTTGATTTCAATGCTTTTTTAGTTTCGGCGCTGGGAGGAATTGATTTTCGGATAATGGTGTCCGACATTTGTGTGAATGTTTCGTGTCGGGCTGCCAATGTCCATGAATGGAAGAAGGGGTGGCCCTTGCGATCTGGTGGATTCGCTAAACTCTGCGATAAATGCGGGTAATTTTATTTCCATTTCTACCATTATAATTTTGAATTCGATTTTTTTTTTCAAACATAGGGGTGATTTGATGTTGTGAAGGTCGTTTGATTTTGGATCGTGTGTCTCTTGCTTCTTATAGATATAGGTTCTGACTTATACTTTCTATATGATTCCAATTAGATTAGTAAGGTCTAACTTTTTTTTTTCCCCTTTCTGAGATTTTCTGGTTTTACATGGTTTGGCCAAATATGATGAAATCAGTAGCATTGTGGTGAGTCTATATTAATGTAACTAAAGCAGCTACTTCTTCTAAACTGCTATATAAGTATTTTCCCTCTCTGTACATCTTAGCGTCCAGTGAATTTTGAAATTGATTGATCATGAGTTTTAATGTTGTGATTAGATATAGAACCTATAAAATGATAATCTTAGATGTTAAGAAATTGCTTTTCCTGTAATGCTAAAAGAAAGACTTGTTGATGTGTTTTCATTTTTTTTTCTTTATATTTATAGCATATTCAAAAGTTGGCGTTTGGCTGTATACAATCACAAGCTATAGATCCTTCATTGTGTTAAGCGAATATGAGTTGAGTATATGTGATAATATTGACTCAGTTGAATATATGCTGAAAGTTGGTTTTATTGTCTCTTTCTTTTTGGCATTCTTAATTTATTGTTTTTTCCCCATATCTCCTACTTGGGCCATGTTTGATGCGTCACACTGTGATTTAGATCTGCCTATGAAAATTCTGTTTTCTGTGAAAAGTTCCACCTTGAAGAATCTGGTTGGAGGGAATGCAACTTCTGTAACAAGGTAAGCTGATAAGTCTTTCTTAAATCTTTTCTTAGTTTCTTCCTTCTTCTTTTGTTAAACTTTTTAAATTAAAATTCTATCAAACCTTCTCTTCTTCTCCTTAGATATCAAAATCTGTTTGACTTGGTTTGACAGCCTATCCACTGTGGATGCATAGTATCTAGATCTTTGTTCGAGTACCTTGATTTTGGCGGTATAGGTTGTATTAGCTGCGTACAGTCTCCTCATCTACGTTTGGTAAGTTCAATCTGGATAGTTATTTCTGAAAAATATTTTCTTAACTTTGATCTTAGAAATTTCCAGTTTGTTTTTGTTCACATTTTGTTTTCAATCTCTACTGTTCCTAGTTTTGCTCTTATAATCTCATGTTGCATTTGGGTGTCTATATTTTGATCAAACACAGTTATTTAAAGAGGGATTGCTGACAAGTCTCCATGTCTACAAGTATTGGCAATATCGGAACTTTAAAAAAGAATTAATAAAAGCTTATTATTTTCAATAAACTTTTAAAATGGCTACCAAGTACTGACAAGCTAAATATATAGGTAGGGCTATAAATGAGAGCTGAGTGGAGCTGAATACTAACTACCTTGGGCTAATCTCATTTAATAACAAGCTTCTAGAGCTATACTCAGTTTGTTGGACTTGTTTAAAATTTAACCTTCAGTTTGATATTTAAGAAACTTAAATGTGCCTAAATCAGCCAACTTCAAGTTTAAGGAAGCTAAAGCAAATTGTCATGTCAATTTGTAATTTTTTATATATAAATTTTAAAATTATGCAAAATAGATTACAAGATATTATTCTATTCTTACTCAAGCTATTAGCAAACCAAGTAATGAATTTCTCAGGCTAAACTAGTTGAATAAATGAGCTTCAAGCTTTGTTAGTTTAATATATCAGCCAAACCAAGTTGAACTCTAAGTTTGCTGACCCCAAACAACTTGCTAAAATCTTAGCTGATTTACAATCTTATATACATGTTTTCCTTGGACCTTCAAATGTATGGCTTTTATGTCATGTCAGTACTTTACCAGTGGCATTACTACAGCAGTATTTCATTGGTTGTACTCTTACATGCACTTATGTCTGACACCAAGCGTCCCTGGTCAGCAGTCTAGTAGTGATGCATGTATATGCTTGTGGTCATTTGAAAGACCTCATCTTTCTGCTGTAGATTTCTTTCTTTTTTTTATTTTTTATTTGACTGTCTAACATAGAATGTTCACAGACTCCTATTGTTAAATTATTTTTCAGCAGGTGCAAAAAACTGAAATTTCTAATGGGTCTATTACATCAAACAAAAATGTTGCAAGTAATCGACATTCTTCTCATATTGATGGTAGACTCTTTGTGGATAGTGTTGATGAAGGGAAACTTATGCAACTATGCAGAATTGTTGAAGCTAGTGAATCTAGCCATTGGCCTCAAGTTCAGAGAGATGAGATGATTTTATCTTGTGGCCAAAACAGCCAAGAAGTTAAATGTCCAATCAGAGAAGTGGATGCAGGATTTTCAAATGTGATGAATCCATCTGTTCAGTCACTAACATTTGCCAAATTAGAAAATAGTAGACCAACATGGGAGGTAAAAAATATGCATGAATTACCTGCACAGCCATCTTTGAGTATGTCTCTGGGAACTCTGTCAGGAAACTCTGTCCTGCCTTCTGCTGGAGAGACTGTAGAAGGAAGAGATGAGGAAAAACCATCTCCCTTTCATCAAGTTCAAAGATCTCGGCCGATATTGCCTAAACCATTGAAGACTGGGCTTACCATGAACCTAGAAACAAATAAAGGCACGATTTCTCAGGCACGCATTGCCCGGCCACCTGCTGAGGGAAGAGGCAAGAATCAGTTACTTCCTCGATACTGGCCCCGGATCACTGATCAAGAGCTGGAGCAATTGTCCGGAGAGTATCCTTAATATGTTACTTCGGTCTTTTTCACATGAGTAGGGAAATCTGTTATAAAATTAGGTTGGTTTAATAATCAGTTTCCTTAATATGTTATTATAAAAGTTTGAAGTCCACCGTAGTGCCATTATTTGAGAAGGTGTTGAGTGCCAGTGATGCAGGTCGAATTGGCCGTCTTGTTCTTCCAAAAGCATGTGCTGAAGTAAGTTGAAAACTTAATTTTCTTTGATGGCTTCCTTTCCATGTTTGCTTCTCTCTATCTCTTTATATGGGACTATCTCTGTTTCTCTGATATTGTTTTAAGGGAAATCATCTTCTCTCTGTAATTGAAAATTCATCTAATAAACTGGCATAGAATTGCAGGCTTATTTTCCTCCCATTTCACAATCAGAAGGTCTTCCTTTGCGGATCCAAGATGTGAAGGGGAATGAGTGGACATTTCAGTTCCGCTTTTGGCCTAACAACAACAGCAGGATGTATGTATTGGAGGGTGTGACCCCTTGCATACAGTCCATGCAATTACATGCCGGTGATACTGGTATATTTCTATCTGAGGGTTAAATTGATGCACAAACCCGTTTCATTTCTAGTTTGCACTTTTGTTGAAATTTTTAGTTATCTTATTTATGTAAAAATATTATCTGGTGTACATTCATTTTTATGGCCACAAATCCTTTTATAGTTATCTGCAGCCAGCACAACATATGATCCTTAATATTGCCAATGATTTGCTATGGTCATTATATTTGATCTGCTGGTTGATGATTGATCCCCATATTGCTTATAATTCTCAGTTATTTTCCCTCTTCAATTCTTGAAAAAGTCAGAAAATGCTTTTCCCTGGTGCTTTTTCATATTTGATTTTTATCATTGTAATCTCTATGGGAGTGGAAAAATCCATGCCCTTACAGACCTGATAACTTATACTGTATTTCATGCCTATTGGAAGTTACTGTTCATTTGTGTGATCTTTTTGTTGCAGTGATATTTAGTCGGATAGATCCTGGGGGCAAACTTGTTATGGGTTTCAGAAAAGCATCTAATTCTGTAGAAACACAGGTTGCGCATTTAAATTTTCTACCTTGCTATCTCTAGCGTCCTCCATAGATACAACATTGGTATAGCTCTGTTCTGTTGGAGAATTTGATAAATGGTTTTTAACAGGATCCCTCTACATCTGCACCTTCTAATAGCATTTCAATGAAGGAAGCAACTGGTTCTGGGGCCACTGAGAATTGTTCATCAGGAAATAGTTATTCTGTTCTTCTCCAGTCAATGAAGGAGAACAGGGAATCTCACTTCGATGGACTGTCAGAACATCTGCATTTGAGTAGTGTGGATGCTAGCTTGCCAAAGACTGAAAATTGTGGGGACATGACAAACAATGATTCACTGCAGCAACCAATTTCAATTTCAGAGAAGAAGAGGACTCGGAATATTGGGCCTAAAAGTAAGAGGTTGCTCATTCATAGTGAAGATGCTCTGGAGTTGAGACTTACATGGGAAGAAGCACAGGACTTACTTCGTCCCCCACCAAATGTCAAGCCAACCATTGTCACAATTGAGGACCATGTATTTGAAGAATATGATGTAAGTGTGTCACTGTTAAATAAATGCTTCCTTTTGTTGTTTATATTCGCCATTTTAAGTTGAATATTAATTGATATGGTTTGGAAAATTATGTTCAAATTTCTTTCTTACCTGGCTAATCAGTGATCTCTGTGCTTCATGTTCATTTAGGAACCGCCAGTTTTTGGAAAGAGAACTATATTCAGTACTAATTCATCCGGGTAAGTATATCTGTAATATATATATATATCCACACACATAGAGAGGGGACATAACTAGTGAGAGGAGCTGTTTATTGTAAGAGGTGTGAGAAGTCAAGAATCACCTTTGGATCAACATTAATGATTTTCAGTTGGAAAATGTCTCACAAGAATGATGCTTCAATTAGAATTAGGTATTAGATTGGATTGATGCACCAACATGCGTCAAGACTTGTCTGATTGACACAGTGAACATATATCCAACTTGGGTTTGAATATGCTTAAAACTTCCGTCCAGGGGACAGGAACAATGGGCTCAATGTGATGATTGCTCTAAATGGCGAAGGTTGCCGGTAGATGTTCTACTTCCTCCTAAGTGGACATGTTCAGATAATGTCTGGAATGCAAGCAGGTGCACCATTACTCTGCAATTCTTGAATTTTCTGTGACGTGGGCGAGTAATCATATAATTTACAGTTCTTATTATGGACAATATGCTTTCAGGTCTATGTGTTCTGCATCAGAGGAACTCAGTCCAAAGGAATCGGAAAACTTTCTGAGAACTAGCAAAGGTGCAATCCTACTAACTGCATCTTACATAAGCTCTACAGCAGTCATATTTAGAACAGAGTTAGAAGTTAATGTTGCTGAAGTGATTGAAATGCTGATAATGCATATTGTATATCTGGATGTTCCATGTGAAGTTAGCATTGACATAATACTAGTAAAATTCTATGTTTGCTTGTCTACACACTAATTTTGATAGCATGTTGCTACATGTGTGGTTTGCATTGATGTTGTGCGGCTTCTATGTTTGTATTCCACTGTACTTATCGAACAGAGTAAACAAGTCCAATTATTTTTCTCTCACCATGCTACAATAATGCTTCTTTCGGTGATAGTGTCTCCATTAAGTTTAGAATGCAACCTCCACTTTTGAAAAATGAATTCTCCAATACTGTTATTTGGTGTCTACAAACTGTTTTATTCGCTTTACCACTGATGATTAGCATTATAATTCCTTAATCTTTCTGGATGCCCTGGACCTTTCCAGATTCTAAGAAGAAAAGAATTGCAGAAAACAGTAAGTCACTCCAAGAACATGAACCTTCTGGCCTAGATGCTCTTGCCAGTGTGGCCGTTCTAGGAGATAATCTTCTGGGCCCTGCTGAGTCATCCGCTGGAGTCACCACCAAACATCCTAGACACCGTCCGGGATGCACTTGCATAGTGTGCATCCAGCCACCTAGTGGGAAGGGGAGACATAAGCCAACATGTACTTGCAATGTGTGCATGACTGTGAAGCGCCGTTTCAAAACCCTTATGATGCGTAAGAAGAAACGCCAATCAGAACGTGAAGCAGATGCTGCCCAGAAGGAACAAATTCGCAAGAGGGATGAATCAGAAAAGAATGGAGCATCAAGAAATGATACAAGTTGTTTGGAAAAAGAGGAAGGCTTAACCAGAGGTGAGCCTGAGGTTGGTGAACCCAGTGCTGGACAAATAGATCTCAATTGTCATCCCAACCGTGAAGACATGCAAGTTGATGTACCAGGACTGAGCATGACTAGTCATCTTGAAACAACAAACTACCTCTTGTAGAAATTTTGAATCAAATTGGCGTACGAAGCTTAAATTGGACACAGCAGGCTAGTCTCTTGTTTACTCATTGAATCTTCTCTTTTACAGGTGGGAAAGAAGAAATTATGAGGAATACTCCCAATTGAAGTCAAAACAATATTTGACCTTCTTCTTCTCTTTATTATCACACAGTAAATAGTTTGCTTTTCTTTTTCAAAGGGGTGGTAAATGATAGCTTTTTTTTTTTTTTTTAATTCGATTACAGTCAAAAGAATGTAATTTTGTTGTTTTCTTTGAAATATTTATCTGGAGATGGGTTCTTATTGATTTCTTTCTCTTTGACAATGTATTCGTTTGTTTTTTCTACGAGAATGAAAGATACGGAAAAGTATATTTTGCCCATTCTTACTTTTTGCCCCTTTCTACAAACTGGATTTTCGTTTTTGGTTATTGAGATTTCAATTCATTAAAAATTTGGGACATTATGAGCAAAATTTAGGTATTCTAGGAATGCTTTTGGAGGAAAGGAAGGTGGTAAGATAGTACATTGAATTTAGAATAACTGGCGTGCAGCTTCATCGTGGACTATTATTTGGAATGTCGATAAGTCAACAATTTGACTTAATATCAATATCGTTAATTTGATGTGCGTGGCTTACAAGATCTTACATTATCCTTTGCGGTAAATGTAAATTTGAATAAATTAATAATTGTGTCTGAATCATTAGCTTTCTTTTTATTGTTTGAGACAGATATCTTTTTATTACATTTTAATTCACTATGTTGTGAGAAAATAATTTTTTTTATTAAACTTAATTTTTATTAATTAAATTATTAGCTTTAATAAAGCAAATAACAAATTAAATTAATTTGTTTGCTTAAATTATCCTTATCACTTTTTTAATTTGAAAATTATACTTACATCTTGCCTATTTTATATGTTTGTCAATGAAGATAACTTTTAATATTAACTTTATAGTTTGTGTAAAATTGTATTAAATCTCAAGCAATAAGTTATAAAACTAAAAGAGTTGGTAGAATTTATTCAAAAAAGAAAGAAAGGGGCAAGAGAGAAAAGAAGAAAGGAAGGATACAAACATGTTAAACAGAGTTCTTGACACATTTGTTGCTTACTGTTCTAACCCTTATGTTTCTAGGCACTTCCAACAAGCCTAAAACTTCTAAATAAATTTGGGCATGGCAGCACTTGGGAGAGTTATTGATGTAGACATGGCCTGTCATTTAAACTAATCCAATCTATAACCTATATACCATCTCACATGATTATATTGGATGTCACTACATTGTACAATTTCTTATTCTACTATCATCGTCATTTATCTAACTACTAACAAATTTGCTTTTTATCAAACCATTAGTCACATATGATAGGTGTTCTTTTTTTCTCATCATTCTATTCGCAAAAGGACTATTATGCCCATAGAATTTTTTTTATAAATGATATCTATCGTTAAGAATGATTTAATAACTTTTAAACTATTATTTAATTTTTTTGAGGACTAATTTAATCATCAAAATTTTTGTCAAAGGGTTTAATTCTTCAATTTTCTGTTACAGATATTTTTTATGATAAAAATATCTAATTATAAAGAATTAAAAGATATATCGATTACATATACTTTTAACTCTAACAAAAGATGTAATTCATAAATTATGATCCCTAGTTAGCTAGTAAAAACTCGTGCAAAAACTCACGTAACCATATAACTTGTAGGCAACAGCTACTATATTTCACTGCTTCTTGGTGTCTTTGATTAGCCTCATCACTTCCGAGTGGTATAATATATATGGCATTCCCATAATGGAGGAGGAAGAAGGGAAAATTAAGGTTTCTTGATGATAGACATCAAGGTTTTGAGCCAAGTTAAAAATATTTGAAGGAAAAATTAAAAATTTTATCTTTAAAAAATATCTAAGTTTTAAAATTGAGTATATATAAATATAAAATACTTTCTTATTTCATGTTTCTTACAAGGATGGAAACAGATGGCTTAGAAGACGAAGAAGTAGCCTACAAAGATGCAATTGCTATATCCACCTTTAAACATTCACGCCTTCACCTTAATTCAAATCCTCACCGTGCCACTGCCAATGCCACTTCCTGTTCCTGATTCCCGCCTCCTCCACCTCTCGCTTCTACTTCTCCGGCGGCCGCCTTTATCGGAGGCTTTGGGAATGGTGGATTATCTGCCGGTGGGTACTCTTATGTTCGTTTCCGGTTGCCCGACCACATGATCATGGATCTCTCGCAGTCCGATCCGTTCACTGACGGATCATCCACGGTCAGCCTCGAAGAGATCAGATCCGACGACGACCTCTTCTCCACCTACATTGACGTGGAGAAACTCGAGAGAGCCAATGAGTTGGGTATTGGTGAGAGTGAATCGGATCAGAGTGGGAATTGTTATGAGAATAATGGTGGCGGTGGAAGAAGCAACCAGAATGAAAGCGCGAAGAGCCCAAATTGCAGGCATAGGCATAGGCATAGTAGCTCCGTCGATGCCTTGACGTGTGCAAGCATGTTTGGGGAAATTATAGAGGCAAAGAGAGCCATGCCTCCAGATAAGTTAGCCCAGCTCTGGGCAATTGATCCCAAGCGTGCCAAGAGGTCTGCCTTCTTATCATTTTGCCGTATTTCTTTAGTTGATTCCTTAGATATTTGATTCAGAACTGAATGAATTAAGCTGATATAGCTGATATGTAATTTCCTCAATAAGTGAGACTACTTTTGTTGATAATTGAATCATAGTATTTGACATAGGTGTTTTCTTCAATAATTGTTTCCTCAGTCCCTCACATTATTGTTTTTATATATATATATATATATATATATATATATAGAATACTGGCAAATCGTCAATCTGCTGCTCGATCAAAAGAGAGAAAGGCTCGTTATATGCAAGAACTTGAACGTAAACTTCAGACCCTTCAGACTGAAGCCACGGCCCTTTCTGCCCAACTTACATTGTACGAGGTTAGTGTTGATATACATCGAAGTATTTTTGTGTTAATCTGCACCACTATAATTTCACCAGAAGTCTCGTAGAATTTGGTAGAACTACGTTTAAATATCATACTACATTGTCGTTCTATTTTCTGCCTATGATTATTCAATGTTCATTTAATGTTATAGTCTTTGCTTCAGTGCTTCTTACCTGCATAATTTTTTCTATTGAACCAAACTATATATACTCATCATCTTTGTTGACTAGATGTTCGCATATTGTACTTAGATAATAATACAAGATGTATCTTATTTTCAGCCAGCCATTATGTAATGACAAAATTATCCAATTTGATGCTTTCAACGGATATTTCTTTTCAGGATTTCCTCTTTTTGTTTCTAATTTTTTCAATAAAGATAAAATATTCCCCATTAAATAAGAGCGTAGTTCTTGAAATTTTTAATACCACTCTTCATTCACTCCCTCTCTTGTTCCCTGGTCCACCTGATGGTTTTATGTTTGTAAACCTTTACCGTTGATTAGCTTCAGGTTCTACTTAGTAAAACTTGTGGTTGAATGATCTATTTACTTATTGATTTCTTATAGAAGGACACAAGAAGTCTGAGTACTGAAAATACAGAGCTCAAGCTTCGTCTCCAAGGCATGGATCAACAGGCACAGCTTCGAGATGGTAACCATTATTTCTTAAGTCATTCAATTTCTTAAGAAAACTGCTTTGCTAGAGTTCACTAATTAGATTCTAATCTGTTCTTCATCTAATGTAGCTTTCAGTGAAGCGCTGAAGAAGGAAGTTGAGAGGCTTAAGATAGCTACTGGGGAGAGGGAGATAATGAACCCCTATGAGTCTTTTAATCTGGAAATGCGCCAGATGCCATGTACATCGTCAAATTTCTTTCCACTTCCTCTGAATTCAGATCCTGCTTCTAGTCACAAGAACATGCAGTTGCCACCATTTAGTAACTTCCCGCCATCTATCACGCCAACTCATCAACTGCAGCAAGCAAATTCTCATCCACTCTCAGAAATAGTACAAAATAGTAGCAAAGGATCAGCCGTTGGGAAGTCTGATGTCTCCTCACTTTCTGCAAGCGAGAGTAGCACAACATTTTGAATGGCATACCCAGATGGTTAATTGTTTAGTGTTGACATATCTAGTCTTCTAATTAAAGTTCTTCATTTTATTCCTTAATATATAGCATTCAGATTAAGGACCCTTGGGGTTTTATGACAAAGTTCACGAATCCATGTTTCTTTATGGCATTTGGTGTTGCTGTTGATAAAAATACAGTTAATTGGGAATTTAGGGTCACCTCATTGTATATTGTCCCTTCTTGTCATTTGTATCATCATTTACGTAATACCATGTAAAATTTGATTTATTGTTCTGCTCCATTTTGTAGATACTCCCAAGTAAAATGGGCAGCGATTCCTTCTATGGTTTCTAATATTTATAAACTTCTTGGTAGCCTTACAAGTCATGAATCGAAACATCACATTGTTCCTTCGCAATATTTTCCCTCATATTCTCTTAGTAGTTTGCAGAGGCACTTGAGAGCCCCAACCCGTTCATTTTATCTCACAGTCTATAGTTTTTTTTAAAAAAAAATTTCTGGTTGGAGATTGTATTGACTCAGCTCGCGCAAACTTGTACAAATTCAACAGAGTAACTAGAAATTTGAAAATAATTATGTGTATGTCGTGTAATTTTATAATTTGATTTTAAACATGTGCAAATAAATACTTTTAATGTGATTTATTTAAAACTTTATAATTTAATTAATCAAATTTAATTAAACATGTGCAAGTTTATTTATATATACTATAATAACGAATATATCTTTCTAGTTCAATTATGAATAGAAAGAAAAATATCACTCACATTAAAATTAGATGTTTTATTTAAAAATAAAAATTCTATCCGTGATAAATTGTTGTCTAATGGTGATTTTTTGGAAGAGTCTGGTATTATCTCAATAAGCGATAATCACGGTAGTGGAGGAGACCTACAGAAATGTGGACTAGGATAAAACCTACTAAATTAATGATTTACTCCTAAATGTATATTTTTTGATTTAATTCTTAAATAATAAAATATCTTAATTTAATTTTTAAAAAATCAATTATTAATCAATTTAGTCCTTTAATTTTAATAGTATTGATATAAAATTAATAGACATTAAGTATTTATTAAATAATAAATTAAATTTTATTTAATAAAAAAATATAGATAATATATTTTAATGATGTATAATTTATGAAATAAAACACATAATTTTTATAAATTATATATAAAAAAATATAAATGATACGTTTTAATAATATTTAATTTATAAATATAATATTTTTTATTTTTTTATTAAATATAATATAATTCAATATCTAACAATCAATTTAACATTTATTAATATTATTGTTAATTAATTTTTTTATCTATCTCTTTAACTAAATAATTAAATTAAATTATTGAAAATTAAATTTTTAAAAATTAAAATAAGATATTTCATTTTTCACGTACCAAATAATTAATTTAGTCTACAAACTTTCTTGCGACGTGTCGTGATTCGTGCTATATAGTCAAACACTCATATCATTGACTAGTAAGAGAGTCAATATTATCAAGCTGTATAATTTCACACTGTAACAAGTCAACATTGCCTTCAATTTGCTTTAGCAGTAGAATCGCCGAGAACTTGAACTTGACGTCTATTTGCATATTGAAAGAGTATACACTTACAGTTGAATTAATAAGATGATGCCATTGCCTATTACAAATCTTTTGGGGAAAAAATTAAGAATTTAAGATAGTGGGTGGAAGCTAAGTGCCCAACTAGGATATGGAGATTGAAAAGTCTTTCTTTAGAAGAAAAAACCAATAATAAAAGAAAGCTGGAATCGTCAAAATGGAGAGATTTTACATACATATATTATATCTAATGGACCCAGGTATTATAAAATAAAAATAAAAAGATTTGATTGAATATCATTTATTAATATTATACAAATAATATGACACAATACAAATACTTAAAAAATTTTCATCCAATTGACAATATACAATATTCTCTTTTCCTTTTTTTTTTTTTTCATTCTTACGTCTTTTCATTCTTATACCATTGCTTTCTATTTGATAACTGATATATAAGAATGAAAACTGCTAATAAGCGTAGGGAAAATGATCAGAGGGGATTCATTACAGTGAATAATAGATGAATATTGAAACATGTAAAGTTTTATTCTTTATATTATTACTTAACAGCTTTTACATCTAGCTTCCTTCAAATTCTATTTGATGGAAGTTTGTGTAATAGGTCATTTTTTTTCATATATTATTACTTAACAGGCCACAAAGGCACAAACATCCTAATTAAGTAATAGTATTATTGAGCATACTGACGAAGCATAATTGAAGTTTCCTGCTCCCTTGCTAATTATTTCACCCTGCAGTCAATGATTCAAAATCACATATCATTAATTAATTAATAATGACTTTACTAGTATTTAAAATATAAGTTTATAAATATATATATATATATATATATATATATGACTGGGCTTATATGCCCCAAATTGATTATTTTTTGTTATTAAAATTTTTAATTAAAATAAAATATATAAAAAAAATTTAAAAACATTAATCATAAAAAAAAGATAAATTGTATAAATTATACATATAGCAATATTTGATTAAAGAATTTAATGATAAAGATATAAAAGTATATCTAAATTATATATATATATATAAGCATGAGAGGAGAAATAATGAAGTGTTAATTACTTGGAGCAGTCGGTGGTAGGGTAGACTTTGTAGGGACAGGTAGTGCCACATTTTCCTGCTATGGCATTGACACGATCATAGTTAATACCAGGAATTTTGGCTGCTCTGTCTTTGATGCATTGGCATGCTCCTCTTCTGTCTTCTTTACTCTTATACGCTGCGTTTAGAGAGTAAATTCCTTGGCAGCACAACTGTGACACTTGTCCTCCCAACACTGCGTAGCTTATGCATGGAGTAAGCCAAATGGTGATTTGATCACACGTCAAGCTTCCTTCTTTCTTAGCATGCACAAACCCTCCTCCTGCTATTAACATGAAGGCCATCACAATGGCCAATCCCATCTTTCTCACTGATCCCATTTTGATTTTGTATATATAGCTTCAACTAATCAACTAATTACTAACACAAAAGTGAGCAGTTTTGAGATATTAATGAAGTGTAGTTTGTGGGGTTTATATAGAGTGGTGAAGACTAAAACTTTGACAGTGATTCAGTTTAAAAGTCTAGGGGCTGCGAGAAATTAAGCCTACAAGACAAATACTTTCTTGATTAATTGCATGGGAATGATTGAGATTTGTGAATAATCAAAAACGTGGCCTCGTCATTTGAGAGAAGTAGGAGATGCGTGTGTTGATAAGGCAAGTAGGGATGCTACCTATAAATTATAATTCACTGCCTTCAACTTCACACAAAATGCCAAGCCTATGAGATCATATAGTGATCTAAGCGAAATGAAATGACAAGTAGAAATTGGCCTTTTAAATTTGAACATCACAGTGAAAATTATTTTTTTAATAAAAAAATAAAAAAGAGAAAGAAATCTGAAGAAGTATATGTTTGAATATTCTCAGATGTCAATCTAAAGTCGAAGGTCCACAAGAAATTAAGCCAAAGAAGATAAATATCTTGTTACTATTGATCATGGGATAGATGACTTATCTTATTTGTGAATATTCAAAAATATCTCCTCAAAAATGCCAAAAATAAGAGAGAGTGTCTTAAACGAAATGACAACTACAAGTAGGTATGGATGTTTGAAAGTTTTTTTTTCTTTAAAATTATTTTATAAAATTAGTTTTAAAAATTTATGATAATATTATTTTTATGTATTTATATATATATATGATATTAATAAAAATATTTATTTTTTATATTTTTTAAAAACTATTTTATGTTTTTTGTTATTAAAACATACTTATTTTTTGTTTTCTGCAATAAAAGAATATTTTATTTTTTTTATACAAAAATTTGAGAAAGCTAACAGACTAACCATACATAGCAATCCAATGAAATTGTTGAAAACCACTTTTGCTCTTGTTGAGAGTCGAACTCAAGACCTCCCGCTTACTAAACGGGTGCTC
Source organism: Senna siamea (assembly GCA_031216115.1). Classification (NCBI taxonomy): domain Eukaryota; kingdom Viridiplantae; phylum Streptophyta; class Magnoliopsida; order Fabales; family Fabaceae; genus Senna; species Senna siamea. Next base: position 32,895,053 of record CM062367.1, on the reverse strand, counting down.
TAACCAACTGAGCTACAAGAGCTTAATGATATGTTATAAATTTTCATATTCTTTATTGAAAAACAAAAAAATTGCATTTTCTTCCATTTACAAATTATATTGAGAAATGATTTCAGGAGATGATATTTTAGGCAACTTAAATATAGAAGATGTTCAATTCATGATTGAATGCCTTTGACAACATTAAAAAAATCTAAAAAGAAAGAAGTTACTTTGACAATTGTAAGTGTTCACAATAACACCGTTTTTGTATTTAAATTGGTCTTTGATCCAATTGTGAAATATTTAGGTCATCAAGTAAATAATAATAACTATTAATTAGATTATTTAAAAAATAATTAAAATTTTAAAGTAAATATATATGAATTAATTCAAAAAATTTAAGTAACAAGTTTTCCATTTAAAACTACATGCACTATTAAAATTCATACATAATTAAAGTAACTGCAAAAGTTTTATGTTTATTTCTTTTACATGTTTACACATCAAGACTTCAAGTCATACTCACAAGTCACAATTTTTTTTGACAAAATAATAACATTTCATTAAATCATGGACACTAAGGCCAAATACAAGTAAAAGATATCATAAGATAGAATTTATATCAAAATAAAATTAAACTTGCTCTTCTACAACAAAGTCTAAAATAGAGGCAACACACTTCTAAAGTATTTAATTATCTACAAACTTACAACTTAAATTATATAAAAAAACAACAAAAATATAAGAAAACTCATGCTACATATACCATTAGATTATTAAAACATCAATTTTCATAATTATTTCTCTTACTCCTATTTATTTTTGGGTCACTCCTCGAGCTTTTATTGGTTACTTTAAAAAAAATCATGTTTTTTTTAATTTTTGTCCAAGACAAAAAGAGGAGAGTTCGAGGTTTCAAAAGCTCAAACTGCTCGTATAGAATCAATATTTACATTTTTCTTTAATAAAAATAGTCAATGATTAATTAGTGAGTTTAGAGGAAAACTGATAACTAAGTCAAGAATAAATTAATTGCAACCTAATTTATTTCATCAAACTAATTATTTGACCTTTAATATTTCTATTCAAAATTTTGACAGTATAATTTAATTTATTTTCGGATAAAAGTTCTATAATCTACCTTTAAGTCATATAGATTAATACTTTTTTACTTAAAAAACAAATGAAAATAATAGTTATCTGAATTTTTAAGTATTGAGAATATGCCGCTGATGTACAGCCCACAAACTGAGGTTGAAACTAAAGTGAAAGGATCAGATATCAGCCCCACAAAGTACAAACTCCATTGTTGAAGCTTGTTGAGCGAGAGGAGCCCTACGTACCCTACCCTCTCACATGACCTCAAGTAGGTTTCTGTATACATATTTGTGGCTTATATATAGTTATCATTCATCTTCCACTCACTAAAAGTCTGGCATCCCTACTCTCTATATATACAAAGGTACTTTAATTTCTATGGAAATGGGACCAACTTTTTGGGACACTCCCTTGTGAAGGGAACTCTCACTGGCCCCTTAACTAACAGCACAAGCCCAACAAAATCTGGTATATATATATGTATATGTATATCTTCTTCAACAATTCCATTTAAATATATTTATGAGGCTGGGCGTTATTGCATTTCTTCATATCTTCTTTTACCTTCCTTCCCACTAATAATATTTTTCACTTTCAATTAAAGAAAAAAGAAAAAAGAAAAAACATCGTTTTCAGATTAAAACCCTTTGCTCCCCATGCATGTCAATCTCAAATTGTCCATTTCTTATAATTGCATTATTGATATGAAAGAGACAATCTTATAATTACAATTTGATTCTAACGATGCTTGAATTAAGGGATGCTTAATTAGTCGAAACATGCATGTGATTATAACATGGTGGGACCCATTTACCCCAATCAAGCTTTCTCTCGAATGATTTTAAGTTTGCCATAACATCAAAATTAGTTAGGAACTAATTAGTAAAATATATTAATATATAATTAATGGCATTTTAGGTTTAATTTTTGATCGATGAATAGCTTAAAATACCACAAAATTAAAGAGGAATTACTAATCATATGTATTTTTTTCGAAATTTGATGAGGCAAGTGCACATGAAATAGGCTTCACAAAATTATGTGATATTTAGGAGGTGATGGCAAGTAAAGGAAGCACATGAAGAATAGGGTAAGGGATTTTTGGTGCTTGTTCATGAATGTGAGGATGCATGCATGTGACATTAATTAAGTTATGCTTTTGTCGTTCTCATCAAAATGAATTTCTAAAGATATATGTAAGGATATGTCAACCAGTTATTAAGCTGTTTTCTCTTTTATTAGTTTGGAAGGGACAAAAAAGGAATTTCATTCTCAAACATGTATGGTTTGGAAATAATGGTAATAGTTTCAGGACTTAGTCGGTTGCACAGTGAAATCATAACTTTCGGTCAGATTGAAACATTTCAACTTTTGATCATATGATTGAATTATCAAACAAGTAATTAATTTAAAATAAATGAATTAGACATATTCTTTGCAATAAAAAATTTTAGATTATTTTTCATATATATTAATGAATAATATTTTAATATCTTTTTAAAAAATATATTATACTACATTCATTTTAAGTATATATATTATTTTTAATTAAAAATAATTAATTCAGATTGTTTTTAACTGGTTTGTCCAAAAATTAAGTATGGCATATTGTTGTGTCGGTCAATGTTAAAAGATTTGAATATTGATTTTGGTTATCTTCATATCCCCCATCTTGTGATTTCAAAGAAACTTAAATTGTTGGCTTTAGTAGTAATACTTCAAATCTTTTTCTTTTATAATATATATATATATATATATATATGGCCGTTCATTATTCATTTGTACTTTTTTCTCACTTGGACAAAAAAATACTTTTAGTTTCTTCACTTTGAGTGAGATTTTTATTTTATTTTTTTTAATTTTGATTAGTTTTATTTTAATTCTTTGAATTTAAAATTTTAATAAATTTTTTCTTATAATTCCTAACACTTAAATGTTGAAATATACAAAAACAATTTTAATAGTTATACATCATCTTATTATCAATATATCAATTATAAATAAAAAAATTTTGGAGGTAACGTTACATTTAGGATTAGGTTTAATGAACACTTAATTTAAAACTCAAAGTTAGAAATTTATTTTTTTTACATGTAAGATTAATAAAAAAATAATATTGGCAATAATATAGAATAAAAATATTGAAATTAGATCAAACTCAACATTTTTAGTGAAGTAAATTAATGATGTTAGGGATTAAAAAAATTTAATTAATTTTTTAAAATTAAAAAACTAAAATAAAATCAATCAAATATAAGGGACAAAAACTCAAATCAAAGTTAAGAACCAAAAGTGTTTTTTCCTTTCTCATTGTAAATTCTTTTAGACATTGTATCTCTTCTGTTATAAAAAAACAAAATTGATCTTAGTAATTAATCTCTAAAATATTTAAAGCAAAAGTATATTTTATGTCTCTAAACTTTACATTAATTTTTAATTTTATCTCTAAAATTTTTTTATTGTTAATTTTGTTCATAAAGTTTTAAATTACAATTAATTTTTTTTCACGACCTAACACCATCCAAATTACTAATAGAGAATAGTGATGTGACATTTGACAATAAATCTTAAGAGTATGAATAAGATTTTGACAATATTCAAATATTAAGTATTAACATATATTATCAAATTATAGCGTTTTCACTCTCACTCAGTCACTCTGCATATAAAGATTAAATTCTTTAATGAATACTTTAATAGATATTTTGTATATGACTTGAACAATTTCATTGGTAGTTTTACATTTTCTTCCAAACATAATATTATATCATTATTTTTTGCTAATAATTTAGACAATGTTAAGTTGTGGAATGAAATCAATTGCAATTCAAAACTTTAGATACAGAATTGACTGAAAAAAATGTTATGAACAAAATTGAAAATCGATATAAAATTTATGGACATAAAAAGTGCTTTTGCCAATATTTAATGGCATTGATTCTTCAATATATGAGATATAAAATGGTATTACTTTAGTAGATAATATGGATATCGTTATTCTTGCAAAGGATTTAGTTCAATAATTAAGCCTCATGTATGAAATCTCGTATATAAGCCTCGCATCCTATCCACGTGCTACAGATCTTTTTCCACCGTAGCATATATTAAGGTTGTTCACCTCGAGTATTCTTTTGGTGGGTTCCAGTAAGCTCTAAGAACATCTAAGTTTGCAAGGCACAAAGGTTCAAAGCTATAATGGGGTTAGAGTCCCTATTGTGACTCCGATGATAAAGTCAAATATGGTAAGCAAGGAGAAGGAAGGAGGAAGAGACGAAGAGTGTTTGAAAGGGTGAGATAGGAGAATAGAATTAAAGAGATATGTTTCACATGGAGGGATATCAGTTTTATACCTTTGATTCAAAGGATAGGATAGTAATTTTACCTTACTGGGTTAGACCCCAATGCAAGTATGAGCCAACCCAACACAGTCCACAATATTCTCCAAAAGTAGTCCCTTAAGTTCTTTCACACAATAGTGTAAAAGGACTTGAATATGCTTCTTAGAGGTTTCATGGAGTGTTCATCTGATATCACTTAATAAATATTTAAGGTGGCTTTTAGCTTCAATATTCAAAAGAGATTGGTTGGTAGAATGAAGCAGTTAGTTGATGTAGTCCCCAGCTTGCAAATGTCTTTGAACAAGTGACTAGCTAAAGTGCGGCTAGTCGAGCCAATCTGACGTGATTCAAATGAGTGAGCAGGTGATTAATTGATCATGGATTATTTTCAAAAAACATAATGTTAAATTGATCAAAAAAAGAGAATAATACCCAAGATAGGGAAAGAAACATTGATCATAAAAGATCAATATGGTGCGATGGTTAGAGTAAGACCACAATAGATGCCAATGATAAATTAGTTTTGGACTGACTACCGTGAGAGAGCAAGAGAGTCACTTGAAGAGATGAGATCTTGCACCAAAAACAGACAAGGAATGCACAAGGGATGGGACTCTCCAAATGCACCTCTAATGCCTAAGTCAAAGAGAGTTGGAAAAAATAATAGTGTAGTGAGCTATGAGAGTGACAGAATATGCGTACCTAATATCAAAAGATAAGGTAATATTTATAGGTGAAACCAACATGTAATGGATATATGGCGTTCAGTGGGCACTTGCCATTGAGGGACCTTCACCCTATTTGGGTGATTGGGCACATGAAGGAGCGATCTCCAATGATAGCTAGATTTGGTATTATCAACATTATTTTTTACTTTGTATTGAATTAAACTACATGCTCCACCACTTATGTAATTCAGTACTTGTAGGTGAGGAAAAAGAAGAAATTTCAATTATACAAATCCACACCAATGTTGTGTTTCATATTTTAATTTTATTATATTGTTGTTACCAAGTATTAACATATTTAGACTATTTTGCCCCCCCCAAAAAAAAAGTATTAGCATATTCAAAAAGGAAGAGGATGAAAGGGTTTAGGAAAAACTATGTCCTGCAATTTGTATATGATCATTAAAATATATGAATAATTTTATTATAAACTGCATAACTAAATTCATCAAATTTTTTTTTCCAGTGTCTCTTCTGTAGTAATTGATTATTCAAATTTCTCAACTTGAGCTCCCAAATGACATGGATTGTAGATTATTTTCAACAAAAGCATAAACCCTATGCTAAGAGTACTGATTTTGAAGGGGAAAATGAAAAATGCAAATAATTGACCTTCATAGTTGAATGCAGTATAGGGAATAAGTTTTTTGTTGAAATTTAACTCACCGAAAAATTTTATTTCTTTCATTAAAGATCTTTTATAAGAACAAGTCAAGCGTAAACCCATGTGAAGAAGATGGAGTATACTACTATACTTAAGATCAAAAGAGTAAAAACACTACAAGAAATCTAACAAATAATTTAGAAGGTACAAAACTGTAGGTATATGCTAAAACTACCTATACTTACAGAAATGATTTCCATAAAATTTGCTTTTCTAATCCCACAGTTTTTTTTTTCCGTCACTATATATAAATTCTAGTGATAATTTTATAATCTGTCAGCATATATTCAACCATTAACTACAGTTTTTCTTTTTTATCACTAAAGCTTTTAAGTGACAGTAAAAAAAATGTAATTTTAAATTCTATAACTAAAATTTAAAGATGAATTTTTATATATATTTTTAAGTATTAACTTAAATAATTTGCTATAAGATGTAATTAAGATCAATTAATAATATTTTCATTTTTTATTTCTAATAATATTTTTCATTTGGTACAAATTGTAATTAATCGGTTTTCACTTTTCATCTTTCAATTTTAATTATATATTAAACAAATAAAATGAAACAAACATAAAGCATGAAACTCATTCCATTCAACGACTTCAATTACAAATCCATTCTGTTTTCATCAATGAAGATTAAATACAAATCCATTCAACATTGTCATACAAATACAAATTCAACAACGGTGTATTACTCCCAAATGATGACACCTAATACAGTTCTCACTATTTCAACATATACATGATCTTATTAAACACGACAACTTCTGACTTCATTTTGTTGAGAAAATGAGTTGCCCATTAACTTGTTCTTGTCTTCCTATCTGCACCTGCAGATTAAAAGGAAATTTATCCAATCAGAGCCTAATATATTAAATATATTCTTTAAAATTGTATGAAGTTTTGATAAGTAAAATCTGACTTAAACCAAAAATTAAATGTATTCAATCTGTATGAGACAAAATAAGTTTCTAAACTATGGTTACGCAAGAATGTAGAGTAAAAAAAATCAATTAACAAATCACATCTAAGGATAGGAGTGCAAGACTCTAAAAAATATTAAGAGAGCATTTGGTACTTTTGCATAATAGCAACAAATGGTTGGCAATGGCTTGAGAGAAACTATGAGAGGCCTTGCTTTTGTGTCCATGTTGTAAATAGGGAACACAAGATAAACAAAAGCATCATACCTCTAATTTAAAGCTAAATAATTATGAAAGAAGCATTTAGAAGGTACCTTGATTGTGATAGTCAAAAACTGTAAAAGGGCAGTCCTCAAAGTTGCATCAAGACTCTCTCATTATTGTATTTGTAGAAAGCTTTGTCTCTGAAGGCACACAAAAACGCAGCCTTTTTCCCTATAAAATTAGCCATTTACAAGTCAAATTTAGTATCTCATGCAGAATTTCGATTGACTTTCACTGACTGCTTGTTCCTCACCAATTTTCAAGCCTTGAGAAGATTTATTGAAATTTCTAGAGCATCTTTCTTCCACCAATTCATTCTATTTCACTTAGAATTGAAGTTGAGCAAGGAAAAGAAAAAAAAACGAAGAAGAAAATTGCTACCTGCATTTGAAGGATAGAGTAGTTAACCAAAGATTTCTAGATTCTCTTCCTACTCCCATCTTGTTTGTTGCTTCAAATGAATCCCACTCTCCTCTGCTCCTGCGTTATGGTTTTTCTAAGCCTCCTTCTCCATATTCTTCTACTCTCTGAGCGTGTGCGTGATTGTATTCTCAAAAACTTATTTCTATAGTTGCAAGCTAAAAATTGAGAAATGAGAGAAAGAAAAGAGTTTCTATAGGAATTACACCTGTGATAATATTTCTAGAGCAAGATGACTTTGTTTATTGGCATCCCTTGCGGCAACATTAAAGCACGAGTCTTTTCAATTTGTTTATTTTGAAATATAGCTCCCAATGAAAAAAAAATGTAGATAAATGGAAAGAATTTTAATATGTAGAAATGTATTCTTTTAGAATTATAAAATTTACAACTCTAGTTATTGGTATTAGAAATTAAAATGTTGGTAATTATAATATATTTAAAATCAAACATTAATTGAAAACAAAGTATCTGTAATAGCAGAAGGAATTTGAAATTATATCTTCATATTTTTCACCAAATTTATATCTTCATATTTTCACTACATTTATATCTTCATAGTTCTCAAGACATTCCAAGTATGCATAGTTTTTCATCAAAAAAACTCTATTTTTGCTGTTAGGATTTTAAAACAACTAATAATAACTTCAAATTTTCAATAAACTTATTTATGTTTTCAAGCAACACTTTTATTTATACATGTATATTTTTTAAAAAATTAAAAGTACTGCACATTTTCAAAAAGATCAAACTAATGATAAAATATTTTATTAATGCATAGACTTTTGTTGACATCTTTGATCCTTTGTATGTAATATTTTATAAAATTATTTAAATACAGAAGAAAAAGTCAAAAAATATTTGACGTGTGAATTTGTCCTTCAAAAGACTTTTATCAATTTTTTAAATATAAAATAAATAAAAATTTTACGGTGCCATGTGTTAGGTTCAGTTCTAGAACACCACGTGTCAAATTCTGCTCCTAATGACTCTTTTATTTATACATATATATTTTTTTAAAAATTTAAATTAATGCAAATTTTTAAGATCAAAACTAATGAAAAAATATTTCATTAATGCATTTATATTTTTGTTGACAATTTTGATCTTTTTTATGTAATATTTTGAAAAATCATTTAAATGAAGAAGAAAAAGTAAAATAAAAATATTTGACATTTGTCAACTTGTTCTTCAAGAAGTTTTTATCAATTTTTTAAAATATGAAAAAAAATTTATAATGCCACGTGTTAAGCTCAATCTCTCTTTAATTATTTTTAGGAAAATTTTTAATGTCAGCATCTCCTTTTAGAGACTTTCTTTTAGTGTGTGCGTGTGTATAAATTATACTTTTTTTTAATGTATTTTACTTATATATATATATAATAGATAATAGATAAATTTAATCTTACTAATATTTAGAGTATCATCTCTACGTAAATTTTATTTAATTATTCAATTTTTTATAAATAATAGATAATAAAAGCCTAGTGAAGCAATGCTTATTATAAAAAGTAAAATTGTACTTATTTCTTTGTCAATGTTCTTACTCTTCTTCTTCCTCCTTTTTTCATTAAAGAAGAGTGATATGTACAATGCCACGTCAAGTGAAGGATACCATACAGACACAGGCACACAGGTAATTTTGGACCCAACGATTTAATAATGGCGAAATCTACGGTGGCGAATGCATTTACTTAGTACTTACTTCATCTCGCCCGCACGTTTCGGTGAAACTTCAAACAGGACATGTTTGAATACAATTTTTAAAAGTTATTTTTAATTTGTAAAAGTAAAATATACAAAAAAAATTTTAAATAATTATTTTTGACAAAAAATAAAAAAATATTTTGAGAAAAAAATAAAGAATAATTCAATATTATAAACTCTAATTTTTTTCAAATAAAAAATACATAAAACAAATCTTTTTATTAATAATATCTATATAAATTTATAAAAACAATACTAACATAAAAAATTAATTTTATAGAATGATTTTATAAAATAAACGACAAAACAACATTCAAATCTCTTAGTCTTTATAGAACTATTTAGATACAAAATTTTAATATTCAACATAAACATGGATGGGAATCCTGGGCCAAAAAGAAGGCGATAATGGGAATCCTGTTTCTCTAAATCCTGATTTTGTTAAATCTTTTTCTTCTTCGTGAATAAATTGCAGGCCTGGCTCTTCAAAATCAGGGGAAGACATAGCTTGATGAAGAGGCAACAGATAAAACAAAATTAAAGATGAAAAACTTCAATGTAAATTTGCTATTAGCTATTTAGCGGTATCAGCTAGTTTTATGTTAGTCTCATTCTAATACTTTATTTGAACTTCATTTTCAGTTAGAAATTATAGAAACCAAAAAAAGAAGACGAACAAACATATGTATAAAGATATGCATCCTACATTTGGAATAAATCCCTTTTTAAGGATAATAATATAGCTTTATCTGTATTATATATATCTTCCCAAGTCATTAAAACAAACAATGATTTTAGCTTCTAGAATACTCTGTAAAAGAAATGTAGCCAAGTTTATGGCAAATGACAAACCTAATTCCTAAACGGTGGTAAAAAAATTTGACTTGGGCAGCTGAGGAAGTGATTTAGGTTTTATTTTTTATTTTTTCAAAATTATTGTTATGACTTATAGAGAAAAGATGAACCTTAAAAATAAAGTTGTTATTATGTCATTTGAAGTCACAAATTTAAATTTTAAAAATAAATTTTTTATTTATAAAAGTAAAACTGCATACATCTAGTAAAAAGTTTATGCACTGAACTTAAATTAAAATTTCTCAGTAGAAACTTTGTGTACTGAATCACCTTTTATTGCTGTGACCTTAGAATTAGACACGTGGGTACGTTGCGGTTGGGGCACGTGCGGAGTGTGCAGCCATGCAAAGTTTGCGGAAGGCTCCTCCTAATCCTAATTGCAACAGACTGGAACCAAGGCTTGCAAGGCTGTTTTAATTAAAGCATCATTTAAGTTTGAAATTGAATTGAATAATATTAGTATTATATCCCTGTAAAGGTTAATTAATTAATGAGCATGCTGTTGTTGGATGGAAGATAGGAGCATGTGTCGTGCAGATGCCTTGCCTTTACGAGCTTCTGCTTTTGATACCCCAGTGACACACACACACACCTCCATGTGCCTACCTACTTTTTATTATCCTCTTCATTTCAATATGCACTCTCTTATTAATCTTAATTCTTATCCATTAACAAATGCATGCTTACTCTTTTATATAACTATAATCTCCTTCACTTGATTGCCAAGAAATATATAGTAATGCGACTCCGAAACTTACGGCAGCAATTATAATTATATATTGTGGATCTCAATGGAAAACTAAAATGGAATTATGTTGATAATTGTTTGGCTACGAAAAGAAAGTGCTGAGATTGGTTAAGAGTAAAACTGATAATTCGTCAAAGCTGTAAGAGAGCTCGGGGTCTATTGTATGAACTTTGACGCTCAAGTTAGTATGAAGTGTGAAAAGTTGAGAGAAGAAATGAGTGATGTATTTTTGGAATTAATGTTGAATTCGGAAGGGAAAGGAAGACTGTTGGGTTGGGGGAAGGAGAGCAGGAGCATGTGCAGGTGTGTGGACCACAGGATTAGCGGATGAGAACTCAAACTAGAACCATCGCATGTGCACTTGCTTTCTCACTTCTTCTCTCACTTTACCCTTTCTCTCATATCCTCTCTCTCCAATCTTCATTTTCATTCATCCCCTTTTTTCGCTTATAAATACATCCTCCTCTGTTTCTTTCCACCTCACAACTTACAATGCCCCTCATGCTTCTCTTTCTCCTCTTCATCAACATACACCTCCAAGTACTCCAACACGCCGCCGCTGACTACGGCGGTTGGCAGAGTGCCCATGCCACTTTCTACGGCGGCGGTGATGCTTCTGGCACCATGGGTAAGTAATAAGTTCACCTCCACAATCCACATTGCATTTTGTCCTAATCTATGGGATGGGTTATATATATATATATACTTGTGTTATGGTTGCAGGAGGAGCATGTGGGTATGGGAATTTGTATAGCCAGGGATATGGAACCAACACTGCAGCTCTCAGCACGGCTTTGTTTAACAATGGCTTAACCTGCGGTGCTTGTTATGAAATGACATGCACGAACGACCCACGATGGTGCAAGCCTGGTTCTATTATTGTCACTGCTACAAACTTTTGCCCACCAAACTTCGCTTTGCCCAACAACAATGGTGGTTGGTGCAACCCTCCTCTGCAGCACTTTGACATGGCAGAGCCAGCTTTCCTGCAAATTGCTGAATACAGAGCTGGAATAGTGCCTGTGTCCTTCCGAAGGTAAAAAAATAATAATAATAATGTTACTTCAATTCTTTTCTTTCTAAGTTAACTGACACTGAGACTGAGTACTGACAATATTTTGACAGAGTTCCGTGCATGAAAAAGGGAGGTATAAGATTCACCATCAATGGCCACTCTTACTTCAATCTGGTTTTGATAAGCAACGTTGGAGGTGCAGGAGATGTTCACGCGGTGTCCATCAAAGGGTCCAGAACAGGGTGGCAAAGCATGTCAAGGAATTGGGGTCAAAACTGGCAAAGCAACTCCTATCTCAATGGGCAAAGCCTTTCTTTTCAACTCACCGCCAGTGACGGCAGAACTGTCACAAGCTACAACGTGGCACCACCCAATTGGCAGTTTGGTCAGACCTTTGAAGGGGGTCAATTTTAGAGCTTGAAATGAGGGGTAGTTTTGTCAAAAGAGGAGTTAAATTGGCCAATGGCAAATTAAGTGTGTTATAGGCTTATAGATATTGTCATTATGTGATTCTGAAAGGGCACAGCGTTTTATTAGTCTGCAAAGTAGTTGAGGTGATTATAGGGCACCCGCTAGCCCTTTATATGTATACTTTCCATATTAAATTCTAATTCAGAAAACTTTAAAAAAACATATTTTCTATAAAAAAAACATATGTTTAGAAAATTATAATCCTAACAATATGATTAAATTTTTGATAAGATTCAAATGTAATAATAAAATATATTTTAAATTATATTATTTTTATTTTTACTTAATTATTATCTAATATAAAAATTAAAATTTTTAATAGAGATAGTTTAATAGATACATCGTATATGATTTTAACGAATTTATTAATAATGTTATATTTTTTTTAAAAATAAATTTTATATTATAATTTTTTTAATAATAATTTAAATGATATTAAATTTTTAGATAAAATTAATTGTAATTCAAAATTTTAAAAATAAAATAAATTATAAAAATAAATTAAAATTTAATATAAAATTTATGAACACAAAAAATATTTTTACTTTTTGTTATTGAGGACAACTTCTGTGTATAATGAAAATGTGATTTTATTTTTAATATAACAGTAAATGTAATTAAATTTATATTAATTTTTAACATTATATTTTTATTATAAAAATAATTAATTAATTTTATTATTTTGAAATGAACATATATAATATAAAATATTATTTTCATTGACAGAAAAATAAATTAAAAAAATTTACATAACATTATATCAAATTTTAAGATGTTAAGTGTAATATTTAAAAATACAAAGATAGTAAGTATTATTTAATCAAACTTAAGAAAATTTGGTGTAACTTATTCTAAATTTAGATATACTTGTGAACAACTGAAAATTATAAAAATTTCCAATTCGACTTTCAATGGTTCTACTTCTAATTGTAGCATTATTAACTATTTACATACATAATCTTTTGCGTACTAAATTAAATAATTAAATACCCAAAATCCTCGCAAAGAGCCAAGCATATCGCGGTTCTGTAACAAAGCTAATCAGGGATTAATTTTGGAATTCTGACTCTGGTTCAATTTTAAGAAGTTTGAATAACAAAATTTTATATAATAAAACGAAGTTTAAAAACTGGACAAATTAAAGAAAGATATGTAATCATAAAATTATAGGTTGACAAGTGAAGAGATATACACATTACACAAGATGTGAAAGCATTGCAGATTCAGCTGACTTAATTCATGTGCAATATAATCAGCTCCAACTCTGATATGGAATCTGATCCATCTTGTATGGTATATATATGTCCAGCAATAATGTAATTGGATGACAGAAGAAAGAATATTAATATAAAATAAGATTGGACAGTGGACAGGATCAAAGCAAGATGACTTTTGATTAATCAGTGAAGGAATCATATCCTATACCAGAATATGTAAATTGTTAGAAACTCAATAAAGGATATTTAATTATTTCAACCTAAATCCCATAAAAACAGTTACAAGACAAAACAATCGACGTTAGCACTCACAGATGTGTGAAATGATGATTTCTTCCTCCAAATAACACCTCTATACACCCTAAACTCTGCAAATTTCAGGAGGGACTAATTCAGGCACAAGTCTTACTCATTCATTTGTGATGGATGATCAACGCTACTCATAAAATTTGTTCCTAGAATTCGAGTTTTAAAATTAAAAGAGTAAATTTGAGTCTAAGATGATGATATTTTATTCAAACGTAAATTTATTTTATATAAATTATTTGAATATTATTTTATATTATAAATAAATATATTTAATTTATTTTATAAAAATTATAAATTATGTTATTTATTTTAATTTTATAAATAAGATAGTTTAACTTTAAAATAAATATATAAATTATTATATTTAATAATTTTATAAGAATAAATTTATTAAAATTTTATATTAATCATATATTTAAAATTTATATAATATAATTGATGTAATTTATATATTTTTTATAAATTTATATATAAAAAAGATATAATTTAAAGAAAAAATAAATTTTTTTAATTTTTTTAAATAAATAAATATAAATTTGAGTATTCAAAGATTTTACAATCAAAAAATAAGGATGAATTTACTATCCATTTAAGTCTAGGTCCGGATATAAAATTTATAATTCATACTTGCGTGCATCAAATTTATCTGATCATTATATTTATGTTTATGTGAACTTGTTAGATAAATGAATTAAATTTTTACGACATAATTAATTAAATTTCAAAATTTTTATTAGAGAAATATTTATATCTAACCATGATGAGTATGTCAAATACAATTATTTTTAATAATAAATACAAGTAAAAATTTATGAAAGTTTCATATACTGTGCTCCAAACTGTCGGTGGGAAAGAGCATGGCTCTTAGTCTTTGCATCAGTGATTGCAAAAATAATACGCTACAATTCACCAAAGATGTCACTGAGCGGGACAGCTGAATTTTCTATTGATTGTTAGGCTCTCATTTTAGTCTTTTTTTATTTAAAAAAGGCGGTTTCGGAGTTTCTTTTTTGTTCGGTTCATCACAAAGTCAATTTTTTCAGTTGCAGTCATCAACTTTGTTCAATATTTTCTATTTTCTAGGCTTTCATTTTCATTTTTTATTAATATTTTCCTTTCCCCAGTTTTTTTTTTGTTCGGTTAATCATGACACAAAGTCAATATTTTCAGTTTCAGACATCAACTTGTTGAATATTTTCTATTTTCTACGGTTTCATTTTCATTTTTTATTAATATTTTTCCTTTCACCATTGTTTTTCCTTTTAAAATTTAAATCCAGCGCCTGCTTTCGCTGTCTGAAGATCGGAGAAGTGAAGGTCCATAAAGAAAGTATCACGCACAAATCTTTCCATTGCATTTTCTGAAGATTTCTCAAACCCGGTGACTCATTTCTCTCTTTATCTCTCTCTCTCTCTCTCTCTCTCTCTCTGCTCTCATTGTACGGATCATTCCCTCTCGAAGATGAACTAGATCTAGGGTTCTAAACGCGCTAGATTCTGCAAATCTTATCTTTCCATCTTCGAATAACTTGAATTTTTATTTTCTTCGTTAATCTAGGTCTCTGCGATCGGCATTGTCAGACTGAGCTGCTTTGTTGCATCCATTATCTCTAACTCCGGATAGTTATGCCTGAATGAGGTTGGCTTATCTTGCTTCACCCTTGTGTTTGTGTGCTTGTATACTTATTCTTAAACGTTAAGGAATTCAGGTCTATTGTACGTATTTTTCTGTATCTGTGTTTTAAGTGTTTGAGAATGTGTCGTTGATATGAATGAATCAGATCTCGGTAAGACTGTACACAAAGCATAGTGAAGATGAGTGAAAGTCAGAAGTTCCAGTTTGGAACCATTGGAGCTTTGAGTTTGTCAGTGGTATCCTCTGTTTCCATAGTAGTCTGCAACAAAGCGCTTATCAGCACACTGGGCTTTACTTTTGGTGAGTGAATTTTACTTTTCTGGTATTTACGGGATAATGGGATGCTGATATCTGTTATATCAATACTTACAATATCCTTGTCAAATATCATTCAAAATATTTATATGCTTGTGACTTAATTATGTGAATAAGTAATGCTTATATTGCCCTTTTCATTAATATATTGGTTTCTGTCATCATTCTTGTCTCAAATTTATTATTACTTTGATTCTTCTTCTTTTCTGGGGTTTTGTTAGCGACTGATATACTTAATTTCGTACATTTTAGCAACAACTTTGACAAGCTGGCATCTGTTAGTGACGTTCTGTTCTCTTCATGTGGCATTATGGCTAAAGTTGTTTGAACACAAGCCTTTTGATGCAAGAGCTGTGATGGGATTTGGAGTTCTAAATGGTATTTCCATTGGTCTTCTGAATCTTAGCTTGGGTTTCAACTCTGTTGGCTTCTATCAGGTATAATTCTTCAACTACCATCCACATATATTGTTCAGGGTTCAGATGTATGATTTATTTCTGTTCTGCAGTGATCTCATTCCTAGAAAGAAACCTGCTAATAGAGAAGGACATTACCTAGATATACTTTCTGTAAGAAGGGTTTTTGAGAATGAATGATTATTTTAGTGTAATCCTTTCTTTTGACATCTTTGGTTGCTGTGGTTCCTTTCAAGACATAATAACTCACACTTGTGCTATTCCATGACATGTATACAAATTTATTGTCAATTTTTGAACATACATATATATATATTGCAAAAGAAGGTTTCTGAACAGTTTATCTCACTCTCTTTCTCCTTTCATATATTAGATGACAAAATTAGCAATTATCCCATGCACTGTTCTTTTGGAGACTCTTTTCTTCAGAAAAGTTTTCAGGTTAGTTTTGATTGTGCTCTTTAACCTAGCTGATGATATTCATATCTTTATACATTTTCTTTTAAGCAATGAATAACTCTTATCTAGATTCAAGTGTAACATCATCTAGATAAAGTGATAAACATATGATCTGGTGGTCATGTAAACAACTGGTATTTTTTTTATGTAAATGGTTTTGTCCCTCCAACTGCGTCTTAGTCTATGAACTTCTATTACTATTTATACTTAGTCATCCAAAAGATGCATTGTAAGTCCAACTACTAAGAGGTGCTTTACTAAATATACATTTCTGGTGCATTACTTAAGTGGAGCACGGAACATGAGCTCAGTTCGTTAACATCGCATTAGCACTAAAATCAAAACAGAAGATCCTCATGTCAAATCAAGTAAATGCCACAAAGTGTGACCCATGTCTACTAGTACACTGCCAAACAAGCAATTGAGAAAAATCAGACTACCCCCACAAAAGTAAGAAAAGAAAAAAAAAAAAAAGAAACAATTATTGACACCATGTCTATGGTTGAATTCGAATCCTTTGTTTGTCATTTAGTAAATGTTTTTAGAAAAAAAAAAATACTATTAAGTCATATTTGGGGGAGATCCAAGCCTTTAGTTTACTTCTGTGAACAAAAAACCTATTTTCAAGTGTATCTGACATAGACACTACCATGAAATATTGATGATACATATCTTACACGCATATGAAAGTGTCAAAATATGGAAATATACTTTTTCGACTACACATGGAAACAGCTAGCAAAAACGGGGAAAGAAAGCTAACACAAAATAGGATTGGATGAGAGACTAGTAATCCCATATTGATGAGATCTTAAGAGTACTTTCCTATATTTTGGTTGTACATGAATACTTTGACTAATATAATTTTACATATGTTCTATATTGCAAAATTTTTGAAAAAACAATAATGCAAGGTGCTTAGAATGTAGGATGATGATGCCTATTGTGTTTTTCCTCTAGCAGTTTATTCAATGGGAAGTTTAAAATGACGTGTTTCGAGATATTGTAAATCTACAACTTTATGATATATAATATTATGAATCTCCTTGTTTAGTAATCTTCAGTTGTATGAATTTAAGATTTTATGGTAAATTCTACACACACACACCCGTCTGTTCTCCCTTTGATTTGTAATATTTCCCTAACCTGTTAGGCATAGTGTTTGTACCATCTCATGTCTTTACTTGCAGTTATTAGTCCTCTATATGGCAGCCATGACAAAAAAGTTTAGCTCAATGGATTTTGATGATCACAATGTGGTATTATCATCATGGGTATGGGTAGTTAGTTTTTCATTAACAACAGATAGCCTATTTTGAGATGACAAATAAGCCTAATCTCTTCTCGTTTATGCTTGACAGCCTTGGCCTTGAAGTAGTCTTAGATTCTTGAACTTAATTCTAGACAAATCCTAAATAGTTTTATGTAGGTTTCAGCACATGGTAGCTGTCCTGAGAAATCAATTCTGTATATCTAGAATCTACCCTAATCTATTTAATGGTTACATCAACTTTAAAACCTTACATATGGGATTAAGATATTGTTGCCACCTTAGGTTGATGATTAATCTATAATATACTTTAACATTTCTAATCTTATATCTTTTGCCCATTTTGCACGTCTCTGTACCTCATTTGGCTTCTTTTATTGTAAGATAATGTACTTTGAAGACAATATATCTGTAGTGGGCTACCATACAGAAGCTGAACAAATTGTTCTTCATGGGCTGCCATTAGTGTCATACTTGACCATAGTTGCTATCAGTCATTTTACTTTCTTTCGTTGCTTTAGTCTTCTTTCTTTTATTGCCTTATCCAGTTATAACCTTGTACCAAAACAATATTTTTTGATATTGCAGTAGAAGCATCCAATTTTCACTTATCATCCTTCTTTTGGGGGTTGGGATTGCAACTGTGACGGATCTCCAGCTCAACATCTTGGGTTCTTTCTTATCTCTGCTTGCAATTGTCACAACATGCGTTGCTCAGATTGTATCCTAAGCACCATTGGTCTTTGTTGAATTCTTGAGTGCGTCTGATTTTTCATGTTTCATAGTATATTTAGCATAGAAAATGCTCAAATTGAAAGTATGCTAATCTTTGTGTGTGCGTCTCTGTTGTATACTGGAAATATTGCTTCTGAGTTCTGATTTGTGCATTGCCCGATTTACATGGTAATGGTGATGTTTTGTGTGTGCCTCATTTTGCAATTTCTACTAGTTCCTTGTTAGCAAGGACCTTAACCAGTTAATGTTAGATGACCAATACCATTCAGAAAAAGTTCAAGGTGTCTTCAACCCAACTTTTGTATCAGTCATGTCCATATCAGGCATTAACTTTGTTCATTACCGGTCCATTTCTGGATTGGCTTTTGACCAACAAAAATGTTTTTTCTTTCAACTATACCCCTCAAGTATTGGTGAGTTGGATAAATCTTCTCTACTCTACTTTAATCTGATTTTCTTTCTTTCTTATAGAACTAACCATTATACAACCCTGCATTATGTCTTTCCTGCAGTTCTTCATTGTGCTGTCCTGCTTGATCTCTGTGTCTGTAAACTTCAGTACATTTCTGGTTATTGGAAAAACATCAGCAGTGACATACCAGGTCCTAGGACATTTAAAAACTTGCCTGGTTTTAACATTTGGCTATGTTCTGCTTCATGATCCATTCAGCTGGCACAACATTTTGGGGATCCTGATTGCTGTAATTGGGATGGTTCTTTATTCTTATTATTGCACTCGTGAGAGTCAGCAGAAGGCTAGTGAAGCATCAGCACAGTTGTCTCAGGTAGTTTAACCTATTTGCTTTATGTGCTGTGTACTTGTCATGCTTTTATTTGCTTTGACAATTACCAGTCGAAAATCATAGCACGTAAAGATTTCTGCAGCCATCTATCAGCCGCGCCCCCCCCCCCCCAAAATTATGGTTTAAAATGTTTTTTTATCATTTGACATTTTGTGGGGAAAAATATGATTTTTTTTATGTACTTTATATGATTTTAGGTCAAGGAAATTGAATCTGAACCACTGATTAATGTGGAAAATGGAGCTGGCCTTTTGGGTGATGCCGTGAAAGCCCCTGCATGGAATTCAAACAAAGACTTGCAAGCTTAAGTATTGAATCTTTTGTTAATTCAGTTAGATCAAAATTAATAGATACAATCTGTTCTGGCGATGAAGATGTTGCTGGTACGGGTCTTCCATGTAATGATGCATAGCAATGCACAAGGCCGTATGTAAAACTAATATTTTAAGGGAAATGCATTACTATATGGAAGTTTTTTTGCATGTTATATGTGATCAGGGTTGATGCTATGCCAAATAAATTATTGAAGCCATATCCAAACTACTGCTAACTGCTTATATGATATTGATTAGTTTATTCTTTAAATAAAACCCGGATGAACGCCCCTCAGTTAAAAAGTATTTAGTCTTTTTCAGAAATTTAGAAACACGGACTATCTGTGGAAATGGTAAAAATAACTAGTTATCGAAAGCTTTCGAAACTTAACTAAACCTTCTCTTAGTTTTCAAATTGAAATATGTTATTTCGTTATTCAATTAATTGCAACTCATACCCATCATAAAATTATTGCCTAATAATTAAACACGTAGCGTTAAAGAGTCCACAGTAGTTGTGCACATTAAACCTCTTACCGAGCTGCTAGTTACCACATTGAAGTGCGTACAGCATGCTAGTCATAGGAAGTGTGTATGGTTGGCTTCCTTCAAATATGCTCCATTTTTGTGGGCACTACTATGCCTCTTGTTATTATGATTGGTGTTCACACAATACAAATGCTACTTTACTTCTAATACTGGAGCTCCAATTTCACCATCATTTTCTTGATGACTTGATCGCTATGACTAGACTACATTCAATTAATTCAACATTTTCCAGATATAATCACGCCCCACCACTCCTAAATCACAATCTTTCACTTTGTCCA
The DNA here is from genome assembly GCA_031216115.1 of Senna siamea. Taxonomy (NCBI): domain Eukaryota; kingdom Viridiplantae; phylum Streptophyta; class Magnoliopsida; order Fabales; family Fabaceae; genus Senna; species Senna siamea. Next base: position 32,874,532 of record CM062367.1, on the reverse strand, counting down.
CCTTACATAAAAGCTCCTCCCTCTGACTCAGATCATTTTTGTCTTTTTATATCCCAAACTCTTTTCATCATTGGTAATTAAGTTAAGAAGTTTCAATATTATTTAATAATCGGTCTCCAATTCTCCATTTAGCTGATGCGCATGGAGCTAGCTCGCTAGGTTGAAGTACTATGATCCATGGACTATGATATTATCATATTTACTATTAGCGACTATATTACCACTAGAGTAATAATGCTCCAAACAAAGGATGAATTAACATTACACAAGGTCAAGGATCATAAATAACCTCAACTAATTCAGAAAATATGGTTGTGTTGACTAGCTACTTTTTTGAAGAATCCAGAACGAAAGTTTCACCCTACATGTATATAGACTATACTAGCAGTTCTTTTAATTATTTTCAAATTAACTTGAACAGCGTCTTGTTAATTAAAAGCACTAAATTAGATATCACCGGATAAAATCTTGTTATTTAATTTCTTCTTCAACTTTGTTTTTGTGTATTTGCTTTTTTGAAAAGATGTTGATAAAGTGGGATAATGAAATGCATGTGTTTCTAAAATGGAATAGTCGTATTTTACTTTTCTTATTGGAGGTCACCTTCATAAACAAATTATTGTCATCGTTTTTCCTTAAAACTACTATTACCCTAGTTATTTGTCCCATTATAACTAACCCACTACTCATTGTTTTCTTCTTATTTTCTTACTAGCAACTTCCAAAATATTACTAGACAAAAGAAATTAATCCTTTTGTGTGTGTGTGTGTGTGTGTATTCATTGTTTACTAAAAGAGAAAATTAATCAATGAACGTAGACAAAAATAAATTTAACATTTCACTTATTCCTCTAAATAACCCTATAATTTTTATTTTAGTTACTAAAAAATTTTGAGTGATCAACAACAATATATATAATATATATAACTTCTTCCCTCGTGTAATATTTGTGTACTGTTACGGATTTTACTCATTATTCCATTCTTGGTGTCAACTTCAAACATACTTAAATAGATAAGCTAATCAATTTGCGGATTAATTTGTGAATCATAACTTTTCATTATCCCAGGGTCTTCATAGTTCTGATTATTCTCCTTCTGGGTTAAGCTGAGTTATTACCATGATATTTTAAGAGTTTCTACTGCCAAATTGGTAATTGGTTAGTTAGTTTTTTGTTTTAAAAAAATTAAATATAATTTTTATATCTTTATCATTAAATTTATCAATAAAAAAATTAATATATATATAATTTATATAATTTATTTATCTCATGATTAATTTTTTTAATTTTATTTAAATAAAAATATAAAAAATTATGTATAAATTTTTTTTGGTTTTTGGGACCACACTATTTTGAAAAAGAAAATAAGTAAAATAACTTTTCACTTAAGCAAGACTTATTCAATATTAGTTTTACATTGACTATCTAATTTAGTATAGTATTTTACGTTTGAATTATTAGAAACTGATCCAAATGCAAAGTATACCATATAAAGAACGCATTTTAAATTTTCAAAAAATAGATCATTAATTGTATTGACGTCGAAGTAATTACAAATTGTCCAGTGGAATTTATAGTTTCCTTGTTAGACATGAAAGATTTGACACGTATAAGATAAGAACGAAAAAACAAGTGGAAAGGGAGGACCATGGAACATAATTTAATTTGAATATATTAATTTAATAAATTTATATTTTTAATTAAAATTTTAAATATAATATTATAATTAAATACTTTGTATAACTTAGATTCTATAAATAAATCACTTTAAAAATTTTTGTGTATATATTTTCATTAAAAAAAATTAAAATATAACCAAAACAAAGGAAAATTATATTTTATATATTATTATCTACAAGTTTCTGTACAAATATCTTATTTTTTATTATTTTTAAAAATATTTTTTATTGCAATCTACAGACCTAAAAAAGTTATATTTTATATATTATCATCTACAGCTTTTATAGAAACATATCACTTTTTTATTTTTAGAAATATCTTTCTTTCATCCTAATCTAAAAATCTATATCATCTTTTTTGTAGTTACATCAATTTACTAATATTAATAGTAAATTTTGTATTAACCATACATGTTAGTGGTAATAGTGAATTGTAAATTAAATAATAATTCGTTAATGCAGTAATGTTAATAAAAAATTATTGTTTGACTAAAATTTTGATCAATAATTCGTTAATGTTAATATTAAATTTTTATTTGATTAGAATTTAGACCATCAATTTATTAATACTAATAGCAAATTATGATTTGAGTATAGTTTTGATCAGCTTATTACCAAACACACAAATAAATGCACAAATCCTATAAAAACAAAATAAAACATAATAAATGCACAAATAAATATAAAAATTAAAAAACTCAAATTAAAAAATAAAAAAAATATTATAAATAAATTATATAACCAAAAAGACTATAAAAATTATTAAAAACTCATAAATAAATAAAAAAGGTCAAACAAAATTTTAATAAAATATTATATTAGCTCAAAAAAAGGATAAACAAACAAAATTTTAACAAACAATTTAATTCAGTATATTATTAACAAAATTTAAACAACATGAACGAAAAAAATTTTAACTCAAGTTAACAAAGTTTTAAAAACTGTATAAAGAAAAATTTTAACTCAAAATTAACAAAATTTAAATAAAATGAACAAAAATATCATCATTACCAATTAACAAACCAACTATTTACAAAACATATCAATTTTAATTTGTGTTTGTTTATTCTTTTTTTGAGTTAATATAATATTTTATTAAAATTTTGTTTATTTTGTTTGTAAGTTTTTAATAATTTTTTGTTTATAGTCTTTTTTGTTATATAATTTGTTTTAATATTGTTTGTTATTTTTTAATTTGAGTTTTTAACCTTTTTATATTTATTTATGCATTTATTATATTTTTTCTATCTTTATATAATTTGTGCTTTTATTGTTTATAATATTTCTTTATCAATCACATGTGGTGGGTACTCTCTCAAGTCAAAAATTATATGTATATTTAATATGCGTAAAAGTATATGTAATTTTTTTTATTTTTTAAATATATTATAAAATAAAAATTATTAAATTTTAAAATAAGAAATTAATAATAAAAATTTATTTAATTATTTATTATTTATTTTAATTATTTATTATATTTTTTCTCACATTATATATTTTATTTTATTTTATATATTATATAATATATATTTTGTGCGAACAATAAATAAAAGATTTAAAAATATTATAATATAGATATACATACCATCATACTTCAATTTTTTTAATTTAATTATTTAAAAATAAAATCTCTTAATTTAGTGTAACTCTAATCAAAATAGTTTTTCTTTTATAAATTTTTTAAATTAATAAATAAAAATCTAAGTAATTATTAACTAATATTTTAAAAATTAGATTGATTATTAAACTAGTCAAAAGAGTAATTTAAAATTTATGGATTCAATCATGAATTAAATCATAATTAAATTGATATTAATATTGATAATTATTTTATATATATAATAAATATATAATTATTATATTAAATTAATTAAAAAATAATAAATATTATTTTATTACATAAAAGACATATTTTATAGTTCAAATATATTAAAAAGTAATACACACTTAATACTTTAAAATATTTTTATTAATTTTATAATAAAATTTAAATTTAATATATATATCATTTTCTTACATTTATTATTACTTTAAACCTACATATTTCAATTTTCAAGAATACATAAAACATTATGTTTTAATTAATTTTTGTTCTCTTTTCTTTATTATTAACTGTTTTCCTTTATCTTTTAATTCTTTTCTCTTTCTTCTTCTTATTTTTTTTCTTTCCCATATACTTAATCTTTCTCTCCAATTTTATTTTTCAAATTTATTCTCATTCTCTTTTACCTATTCTCTTTCTTTTTTACGTTTCTCTTTCTCTTTCTCCTTCTCCTTCTCCCTCATCCCTCTTACTTTCTCTCCACTCTCTTACTATTTATCACTCATTTCTTTTTCCTCTTCGTTTATCATCTTCATCTCCATTTTCATCTCATTGTTATCATCATCATCTTCTTCTTCTTCTTTATTTTTATTCTTCTTTATTTTATTATTTTTATTTTGAATTGGATTTTATAAAAATTTGGCCATCTTTTATAATTTTGACTGATTGTTTAACTGTCCAATTTTATAATTATTTTAAATTGGACAAGTGATTGATTCATTAATTTTTTAATCAAATCAATTGAGACAATTTGATTTCTTTAATTATACTATTAATTCAGCATCTAATTTTTTAGATAAAATTTTTCTTTAAAATGATATCATTTGAAAAAATAGTAAATTAAAGCTAGTCAAATGATTTTTAAAAGAATTCAAATTTGGATTTAAATTACTTAAATGACAATGTTTAGAAAGAAAGTGTCATTGGATAAGCTTTTGTAATATGTTATTGACTATTATAGGTTAAAAAAAATCAGATAGAGGCAAAAGGGGCTGAGAAATAAAGAAGTGGATGAGGAAGTTGGAGTAATGTTGAATATTCAACTTAGTTGTAGAATTAACTATTGAGGGTACACAGAAAAACCAAATTCTATTATTTAGAAAGGGATAATTTTTTTTGTTCATTTTTTTATGAATTAGAAATGAAGTTTTTTCTTATCTCTTGTGAGAGATGAGAGTTTTCTCTTTTTATTTTTTATTGCAAGGGCTTTCGTCTCGTGAGTTATAGATTTGTGAAATTGCATATGAAGTTTATTTTTCTTTGAATAAATTATACTTTTTTTTGAAATATCATGAAATTATATTTTTGTTTTGTTTTCTTTTATTTTAAAAAATTATACTCCTCTCTTTTGAGAGATAAAAAAAATATAATTTTATTTATGTTGACAAAATTACCTTTATATGTATAATTTATATAATTAAATATGTATTTGATTAATATAAAATTTTTTTAATTAAAATAAATAAATTTATTATTTTTAACTCAAAATAAATAATAAAAAAATATTATAATTTTTAAAAATATATTTTATAATAAATTATAATATTTTTAAAAGATTAACAGTGTCATTAAGAATAATTTAGTCAAAATAGATTAAATTATATATTTTTTAATCTTTAAAAAATAAAAATTTTTAAAGTAGAGAAAAATAAAGTATAATTTTAAAATTTATTAAGAGATAATAATATAATTTATTCTTTTTTTATTAAAATATGTACTAGATGTTATGAAATCCAAAGTCTAATTATAGAGGTAAAGAGAACACAAAAAAATTTTAAAGATAAATTAGTAAAATATCGAGAGTTGTGTTTTTATATTCTTCCTCTTACAATTATGAATAATATCAAAAACCTCTCTCATCAATGCCGTAAAGAGGATGTGCATTTTGGTTAGATTTGTATATCTCATCTTTGTTGGCATTCATAAATACTTTAATATCTACTTCTTTTCAAAAACTTTTCCTATTATGTCTATTTTATTTATGATATCTACATTAGAAGAAAGTTTCTACTTTTCTTCTCTCTCTCTTTTTTATTTTATTTTTTTAAATTTGAGTGCATGAATTATTTTATTTCAATGTTAATTATGATAAATATATTTATTAGGTTGATTTTTTGGTCCTCTTTCACTTATAATAATTATATAATTTAAGTTTAAATTCAAATAATTTTTATGAGTTATTTATAATTTTTTTATAAATATTTTGTGAGATTGAGAGTGTATTTTGATCTTGCACTGAATTGTCATTTTTTACTTAATTTTTTTGTTAAAAAAACTTTAAAACTCATCTATTGCTAATAAAAAATTATAAAATTGCCAGAGACCATTAAAAGAATCTGCTGGCAAAAATTTACTTCATCAAATTAATTTTGACAAGTTGATGCGATTGCTTTAAAACCTATTCAAGCGTCAAACAATTAGCTTTATTCAAATGTAATCGTATTGGTATCAAATTTATGAAAAAAAAAAATTAATATAATTATCCTTCTCGATATAACAATGAAATAGAAAAAGTGGAGGCATGAAGTCATAAACCAAATGAAGCTCGTCATCCTTGACAATTGACATTGACATCCCCACCATCACAGCTTCTTCAATTCTGCCATCTCACCCTCAAATAGATTGCACTGCACTATGTGCTGAGACAAATATGAGACTGAAAAATATAAAATTTTATATTATTAATTATTTAAAATTTTTTTAAAAATTGAGAAAATCCTGATTCCATTGCCATTTGCCACCACCAACCTCGCCACATGTCATCATCCTGCGCTTTGCTCGCTCTCTCTGTCATATAAATATATACAAGCTTTGTGAGGTGCTACAAAATCCTCTCTTCCCTACCTCCAAGCTTCCCTGCTTCTGCCTCTCTTTCTCCTGGGAGATTCCTTATTCTCTTACTCACTTGTTTTCTATTACTCTTTTGGGCTCGTTTTGTTTTTAACAGTGATCCACAAATGCTTCCAACTAAGCGTGGTCACAGATTCTTCAAGTTCCGTGCGTTAGTGCTCTCACAAGCTCATATCTACACCGAAACCGACCCTCCCCAGAAGCTCTGTCTCCCATAAAACCCCACCAAAATTCTTGGGGAAAAGAGGGAATTGATGTAATAAAAAAAATCCGCTTATTCCCTTCTTCTCTATTATTCTTTCCTGTCAAAATTTGCAAACTGTATTTTTCGTTTTCATAAAGAACACGTAAAAGAAAAAAAAAAAAATCAAATGGTTGCTAAGAACTACGACCACTTGGCATCCGCGGTTGTGAAGATGGGCAAAATTATGCACAGTATTGACTACTCCATGCTGTTCTGGCTTTTTTATGGCGTCTTCTCTTATGTCAACCACGAGGGAAAGCCTCGGATTTAGAATCTCACAATCTTAATTAGCACCACTAGTTTTTTAATTTTTTTTTCCCCGCCTTTTGTTAATTTCTTTATTCTCTCCTCGTGCTACCTACATCTTTCCCCACAAAAGTTGCAGCCCAAATTGCTGTGCTTAAACTTCCAAGTATAGAGGGTGATTGTTGGTTGGATAGCTAAGAATCAAGCATGTATTCCAAGAAAGAGAACAAGGAGGGTGCTAAGGCAGTTCATTGTTACGTGGAGACCGACCCAACCGGTCGCTATGGTCGAGTAAGTTCTATTTATATCTATTTTGTGTCGCATTTCTTATGTGCAATAGTGCTTGTTTTAGCCCATAGATACTCTTGCGAGTAGGCTGAGCCATGATGAAACAACATTGAGTGCAAGCTGTGTTCCTGATTTCTGGCAAGTGGGTTTTACCCCTTTTTATGTATTAAAAGTGCTATTATGCTATGTTGAAGTTCTTATCAACTAGGATTTGGTTAATTTGTGTTGCTTAAGATAGCTAAGTTCCCAAAATCTGAGCTAGCTGGAAGAGAGTACTGATTCTAGACTAACATATTTAATTACATGCAAAATGATATGCAGACATCTTGACCCTTATTGCCTTACTTTCTTTTCCGACTCCTTCCCGCGCCCCCCCCCCCCCCCCCCCAAAACAGCCCTTTTCTTTTTGGCTTGTCTTTTCAAATAGATTGTGTATATATATTCCATGATTTGAACTATTTCTACCCTACTTCTAAGAAGTCTGTATGATTCTTAAATTTAAATTTTCTTGATTGGTTTTACTATTTACATTATAATAAAGTGGATCAATCTTGTTCATGCTTAGTAATATATTGGAGTGCAGCCTGTAAGCATTGGATAACATTTGATGCTTGGTGTGACTGCTTATTGATAGTCACGGTTCGGATGATCACTGCTTGACCCATTTTCAGCAGAATTTTGGTATTTAAGAAAGGAATATTGTCTCTCTTTAAAATTTTAAGGATTATGTTTGAGTGTATGCCAGTGGAAGATTCAGGAAGAGCAAGCTTGTTTTAGCAAATAGGACTCTAGTTTATACACCATTTTTCTCTAGCAGATCTTCACTGAATTACTAGGTTTGTTGTCCACTGATCCTTTTGTAGAGGCAATCAGAACAGATATAAGAAATGAAAATAAATCTAAAATCTAAAATATTTCTCTTTCAATTTCTGATAAGAGACGTAAAGCTTTGATGGCTTACCCAGAAACTTCATTAATACATTACCCCTGTTGTGTTATGAGTAATATTATGTATTCTAAAAGGATATTGCTGCTTTAGTATTAAAGGTTTTGTACATCTTGCACATCTCTCCCCGCAGCATTCTCTTGATCACTTGACATCATGTAAATTTATCAGAATTCCAAAATAATAGTGCTTATGTGTATCAACAAAGGATTGACAAATGCAACTCTGAATACTAAAATTGTTCAGTTTTCTTCTTGTTCATATTTGGATGTTAAAATAGTGGTGTCAATGTCACAGCAGAAATGGTCTGAAACTAGATGATATTGAATATGACAACTATGGTGACAAGAATTCTACGCTACCTTGCCCTGTGGTGCATGATGTAAATTGTTTCTGATCCTATTTTGGAACCTTAGAAAAGGCCAAGCATAAGAACTTCAATTAATTTCTTTCTGAATAAATGAGGAATTAGGATGTCATGATATAAATGACTTAATGTGATGCAAGTTATGTGTTCTTTGTTAGTAGTTTGGAGAAATTCTTGGAAAAGGGGCAATGAAGACAGTGTACAAAGCAATTGATGAAGTTCTTGGAATAGAGGTAGCATGGAACCAGGTCGAAGTCAATAGGGCACTCTCCACACCAGATGACTTGCAGCGACTTTACTCAGAGGTTCATCTCCTCAGAACCCTCAAGCATCAGTGCATTATACGATTCTATACCTCTTGGATTGATGTTGATCACAAGACCTTCAACTTCATTACAGAAATGTTCACTTCAGGGACACTCAGAGAGTAACTTTCTTCCTGACTAAAAATAGGCAGTTACATGAGTCCAATGATGTAATTCCTTAAATATGGGCATTCAACATCATTGTTTGCCAAAACTTAAAATGACCTCTACTTTTCATTTTTAAACTAAATCCTGACATTTTATGTTTTTGATAGATTCTTGATGTGGACATGGAATTTTATATATTCCATGCTAGAACTTGGAACCTTAATTTTCAAGGAAAACACATTTTTCAATTATAAGTTACTTGATTAGTTTAGTGTTTATATGATGCCCATGCATCATTGACGTGGTTTCTAAAGCACTAGAAAACTATTAAAAGCAAAGAATTTGTGGCTCTTATCGATGAAATCTTCCAATCAGAGATGAACAATTCAAATTAAAACTTGTAGCCATCTGATGGGTCTTCTTTAATACGAGAGACACATTTTGAACTTTTGACCATTCTTGGGACATTTGCCAGGGGACAGACAAGGAAAAGAAAATGATCATGAGCTCCTTGGATCTGTTGGTTATGAGCTTTAGTTCCTGGTGGCAGTCCTAAGCATGAGATGTACATTGTACTATTTTGTCTTGTTATATGCTATGTGTAATGTCTGATAAGTTTCTGCATGTACAGATACCGGAAGAAATATAAGCGAGTTGGCATACATGCAATAAAAAGCTGGGCTCGTCAAATCTTGCAAGGTCTTGTTTATCTACATGGCCATGACCCTCCAGTAATTCACAGAGACCTTAAATGTGATAACGTATTTATCAATGGCCATCTTGGGCAAGTCAAGATTGGTGATCTGGGGCTAGCAGCGATTCTCCGTGGTTCCCAGTCAGCCCACAGTGTTATAGGTACTTATTTAGCTATCCCAGAGTTGTAGCTCCTAAGCTACTTCAGTTATTGTAATTAAAATGCTCTCCTGTGTGATAGGCACCCCTGAGTTCATGGCACCGGAATTATATGAAGAAGAATACAATGAACTTGTTGATGTGTACTCATTTGGCATGTGTGTTTTGGAACTGCTTACATCCGAATATCCTTATAGTGAATGTGCTAACCCTGCTCAGATCTACAAGAAAGTGACATTGGTAAATTCAAATCCTGGTGTAAGGTTTTTAAGTATCAATAAAGCTGGGTTTTACTTATATGCAACTTTTCATATCTAGGGGAAACTACCAAGAGCTTTTTTCCGGATTGAAGATTTAGAAGCACAAAAATTCATTGGAAAATGCCTAGTAACTGCCACAAAGAGACCATCAGCAGCTGAATTGTTGCTTGACCCATTTCTTGTGTCTGGTGATGATGCATTCTCAATTACAAAATTTGGAATTCAGATGCCATTTTTGAATGACAGTAAGATGGAAAAACTGCAATTGAATGATGAGTCACCCAGGACTGAAATGACAATCACAGGGAAGCTGAATTCTGAGGATGATACTATCTTTCTCAAAGTGCAAATTGCTGAGAAGGAAGGTATATAACCTCTTCTTAATGCATAATGGCTTCTTTGGTTTATTTCAGAGCAAATTTCATTCTACTGCTAGTAATTTACCTGCTTCTTGAAATTTGACCAGAACATATATACTTTGGGTTCCTAAATTAAGTCTTAAATTGACTGAAATTTATAGGCCTGCAGTGAACTTTAGCTAGGTGGTTCAGTCATTATTCAATCCCACATACTGAAGTAAAAAAGATTTCTGCTGTCTTTTCCTGCAGATTCTGTTAGGAATGTATATTTTCCGTTTGATGTTTTCACTGACACCCCCATTGATGTTGCAATGGAGATGGTGAAGGAGTTGGAGATAAATGATTGGGAGCCATCTGAAATCGCAAATATGATTGAAGGAGAGATATTTGCTCTGCTACCACATGGGAGGAAAGGGGACTGCTCTGATTCCTGTCATTTGTTTAGTTATCGAGATGACTATGACAATGGATCTCATCCTCATTTCTGCTCATCGTCATCTTGTTCATCATCCCAAGAATCAATATCAGGCTTAGTTGCAAAAGATGAGAAAATGACCAATGGATATTATTGGCCCCATGGTATATTTCTTTTCAGCATTCTTTTGAATGTTTTATTTCATTATTGTGCTTGAGGGATTGAATTGCAAATCTCCTACCTAGTGGTAGCCTTGTAGGTAATTACTTAGCTGGGTTTGTAGGGTATTGCTGGGAAAGCAGTGCCCTTGGAGACATAAGTGCTTCTTGTTAGTTTAGTTTACTTTTGGGAACTACAAAACTAAAGGATGAAAACAGTGTGTAAATTAAAACCTACAATATTATTTTTAGTTTAATATATGTAATATTTTTGTAAGGAAATCCTGATGGGAAACACTATTATTGTTAACAATAATCACGTAGGAGAAGGCAAATGTTGGTTTAAGTTTTTTCCAGTTGCAATAGTAATATTGTGACTTAACTACTGTTGCAGATGATTTGCTTGATGATACCAGTTCACGATGCTCTTCTCAAGGGACATATTCCAACTTGAATTATTGTTCTGTAGATGACCAGGAGCACAATCTGGCTTCTACAAGAAAAGATAAGCATCTCATCACCAAGAGTCACAAGTGTACAAGGTTTTCCCTAGGTGAAGACCTAAGAACTGGGTCGCCTATGTCTACAAATTGTTGCAACCATTGTAAAATTTTAGTAGGACCACAGGCAGCTTCTACCAGTAAAAATAAGAGGACAATGGACAATCGAAGATTAACAAGAAACAGGTCACTAATTAATGTTCATAGCCAGCTACTACACCGATCACTGATCGAGGAGATAAACAAGAGACGGCTATTCAACACAGTAGGAGCTGTGGAAAATATTGGATTTCAGACACCTTGTGAGGCTTCCCAAAAGAAGCTGCAGCCAGTATGTGGAGATGTGGGTGTGAACCCTTCAAGGAGTAGCAAAGGATGAAGACTTCAAAGCCATGACTATTTAGATATTGCTCTCTCTTGAACATTGGAAGTGAAAGATTCCCAGGATTGGTTGGCAGAGTCTGAATGAAAAGTTCATCTTCGAAGGTGACCACTATGAGATACCCAAATAATCCCATTAATGGGCTGTTACGTTATACTGAGTGTAAAATGATGTACATGGAGTGTGATGAAGAACAAATAAATGCTTTTTGGAGATGAAGCCGCTCTTTTCAAGGAGCTGGACCAACTTGCACAACCGTATTATAGGTCGAAGGGTTATTAGTGCTGCAGGTGGACCAGTATTAAGATCCATGAGGCTGGTGGTTTGTTTCACTTTTGCTTGCTGTTTCTTGTTTAAACCGTATATAGATTTGCATGCATTGGCAGTGTAATAATGCATGTTCTTCACTTTCAGCCATGAAAAGGAGACATGCGATGTAGATATAACTTTTCGAAGTTGACAACGTCAATCATATGGGTTCTCGCATTTCTTCATACCAGTCGATTGTTGATGTATGGCAAGTAATAGTTGCTAATATGACTAAGCATCTAACGAAAGGATATAACTCAATCTAAGGAGGACTCTAGCTGTGAGATGGAAAATCCCATCAATATTCAACCCAAAAATAGAATCCAAAGCTTGACCATTTTGGTAAAATGGGATGAGATATAAAATTACCGATTCCATTTATGACTAATGAATCCTTATTATGAAAGGCGTGGAGCAGAATCGTCATTGTCTCGTTTGACGCAGCATGTCGTTATAAATTAGAATGAAACTGTTAAAGTTTGAGATCCCTTAATAGTGAAGCTTTATAATTACTGATTTCATTTCTGCATCATGACGTTATTTTGTAAATATAGAAATTTGCAAAGTATTATAATGCTTATTCCTTAATCCTGAAGCTTAATAATATGGGATCTCATTAGAATGGCACTGCTAAAGCCTGTTATAACATGAGGAGTAAGCTTTATTTTAAACGAAGTCAATATTGGAAAGGTAAGGGTGACAGCAAATTTTTCAGTGCTGCTTTGAATTATTATAATGAAGGCTTCTTTTCCCACAGGAATACAAACTGAGATGGATTGAGTTGAGTCTAGCTGGAATCTTGGCTTTCTGTCTCTACTATATTTTTGAAAGAAACATGACCTGAAATGTGTTTCTGTAAGTAAAGAGACTGATCAACTGTGCAATTATGGGAAGGTTTCCCCAACAACAATATAGCTATGTGGCTAAGTGGACTTTCCTCAAAGTCTGACGTGGTCCTTCCTTCCCTTTGATTATTTTCTACCAGCCTGTTTGTGGTGATCCTGTGGTCCTCACACGTGCTGATCTTAATTTGTTCCTTTTCAACGCTTAGTTGTCATTTGTGTACAATCTTTAAAAACTCAAGCATTAACGTTAGTGTTTGTGTTCTCTATCCTGCAACTGAGTTTGATGACCATGCTAACATGCTTGTGAGTGCAAATATTTTAGCCACCATTTGTAAAATGCTTCTTCAGGACATCAATATAGTTTGGGATCCATAGCCCCACGTACGATTGATATGATGGCTGTTTTCCATCTTTTAATTAATATGACGAACCATCAATGTTTGTGATAACTGATTTGCAGACTCACATAAATGCGATTATTGAAGAGCTAAGGGTGGACAATGACAATATATAAAGCATCTACATGCCCTTGTTATAATTTTTAGTATAGCTCCTTACATAAAAATAAGAAAGAATGGATAAAGCACATGTGTCTACATTTTTTGTGCCGAAATGTTTTTTTTTTGTAATGAAAACTAGTAGTAAGAGAAGGCATTAAGATTACTAGACAAATGCTAGTAGAATGTTAGGAAGACCAACAGAGACTTAACTTAAAAATTAAAATCATAAATAATTTTATCTAATATCAACTATTTAGTTAGCCATCAAGTAAAAATGGTAAGGATTAAACTTCTAACTATTTGGTCTTAAAAATAAATATTATGTTAAAGATCACAAGATCACTTCAATAAAAACTAAATTAAGTGAAAGTTTGTGAATTTTTTTTCTATAATCTGTAATCTAAACCAAAAATTATTAGTCTCATGCTCAAGGAAGACACAATAGGGTGGTGTTGGGGATGGAATGGGTTGTGATCTATTCAAAAGAAAACAAGAGCAAAGTGCTTTGCTCAAAATGACTAAAAATGTAATCAATAGCATGCCACTAGCTAGCTACAGCCTACTCGCTAAACTTTACAGTGGGAGGATATATATTCACCAAAATGTAACTTTTTCTCTTTTCATATTTCCAACATGCGTAGTAAATTCTTGTGATAGGAGAAATTTCCTGGAAGTCTCAATAATTGGTGTAGTTTTGGGAAATCCTAGTATTCAGTCATACCTTTGAGGCTTACTAGCTAGTTAGTACCTACAAAGGAGAGCCAAATTGCATAGTTGTCTTGTCCCTTCAATTTGTCCCCTCATCTGGTTAATAATTTCACTCACGTTTTTTCTGGCCAATGCCTAATAATTGTCATAACAGTAATCCTAAACTTCATGATTACTTCTTTAATTGAATAAGGTATTACAACTTCCATTATCATCTTTAAACGTAAAAGGAAATTATCAGCTGCTATTGCTCACTGGAATAATTTGCTTTCTGCAATTTGCAAGATTTTACTTCTTTGCATCCTTCTGTTCAAATCCAATGTCATTTCAATCATCTTATTCTTGCGGAATCAAAGATAAATGGTTGGAATACACAACAACATGACTTGGAAACATTTCATGTCTCAAAATTGCTGAGTTAATGAGGAAAGCTCAGAACTTTTAAGTAGTAATTAAAGTACCTACTTTTCTACAGTTTATAATACAGAAGATTACTAAAATTGGATTGGGTTTTCAGACAGGGGCTGCTTTGGTTTTTCCCTTTTTGATTCTTGTGGCATAGGGCATGCCTGGTTCTAACAAAGAACTAACAATTTAAACAGTTGACTTTCAAATAGTCTGAATGCTACCAGCTGTCTTGGCATGACACTGTTTTTTTTTTTTCCCTTTTTAACCCTAGAGATTCACGAAAGGAGATTTTATTGAAATTTGACAAATAAAAGAACCCAAACAACAAGAAAAGGGACAACTTTAATAAGAAAGAGGAAAGGTCATTCAACAAGGTTTCTGTTATTGAATTTTTTGCTTATCAGGCCATCAATCTAAAGAATGAATCATAAATCTAAGTTGATCCATAGAGAAGCGGTACATACAATACTATACATTGAAATTTGAAAGATAATCTAAGATCTTTACAATCTGAGTTGAGCCATGTCAAACCAAATTTGCTCAAATGCTTTGACAATGAGTTCGTGGTATTCACTTGAGTTCAGTGAAAGATAGCAGGCAAGTAGATCTTCCAAATCCTTTGATGACCTGATATTGTTCTCCATAATCATCTCCACCATTGAATCCTTGAAGTCTCTTTGTGGATCAAATGAGGACTTCACAACCGCAAAACCCTCTGGAAATCCTGTATTCCTTGAAGCTTTGCTTACACTGGATGACACACCCCTTCTTGCAAAGGCTTGAACTTTCCTGCTTGCTAGTTTTGGAGAATTGACTCTAAGTCTTATGCCTGTAGAACTAACAGATGATTTTCGAGCAATAGGAGTGTATTTTCTCTCTCTTTGTGTTTTATTGAAGTCTTCTGAAGTCTCCTTCTTGCTATTCTTGACAGATAGAGACTGGTGATCCTTTAGCTTATCCAACTTGGATGAACTCCTGAAGTCGGTAGTCTCAATGGACTTTTCATCAAACTTCAATGGCTTTGTTAAAATTGGAGGCAGATCTAACTCTGAAATTGTTTCAAAACCATCTAGCTTTTCAGAATGCCCTGTGAAGGGTACTTCGTTGTTCATGTCGATGATGATATCATTAGTAGAAGAACTAACTCTACAACTGCAATTTGAGGGTAGCCCATTAAACAAATCAGGAGCAGCAGAGCTATCATCACACTCAGACTCAGATGAAACATATTCATGATGGAGGTCAGACTCACAAGAACTCTCAATGGATGAGACATAGTAGTCAGGAGACTGAATTTGATTGTGCCGGGTCCAATTATTTGTGGAATAGCAGCTAGAAGTGGCTGAGACAGAGGAAGAAACAAGTGTGGGAGAAGAAGGCTTGTAATAAATGGTTTTTCTCCTGGTCCTTCTCTTGGAAGACCTTCTTGGTGAATCAATGGATGGGATGTGTAAGGCTTTGGTGAAAATGGGTGAGTTGTATAACTTACCAGCTCTGCTTGGTTCAGTGGGGAAATAATGCGAATATCTTGGCTGCGATCTTTGGGATGTGGTTGGTGAGCTTGGCTTGTTCATAGCATGAGAACCATTCCGCTTCCTTGATCTGCTCATGTCTCTGAGCTTGTAAAACCAAGCATTTGGAATCATGTCGGACAATTTGAACCTGTGATTACCCATAAGAACACCCTTGCTGCTTTTCTCAATGGATTTGTGTTTCTCTAGCTATGCTATTTGATACCTCAGAATTGTATATAAGATGTAAAGAGCAAGCAAGCTTGTTTATAACAGCAAAAACTAAAGTTGGTGGTCCACAAGAAAAGTTACAGCATGAAAGTAAGGGGACCAAGTATGTCCACCAAATGACTTTCTCTCATCATTACAGGCTACCAGCCAACATGCACAAAGCTCTTGCTTTGTACATTACAGTAACATTATGAATTTTCTTTATTCAGGCTCATCTTATTTATCATTTCATTGGTAACAACTTTGATAGGTGGTGCTGTGCCATTAAACTTTCCGTAAGACACACTACACCACTCATCATTTTGCAAAAAGAAGATGCCAGCAAATATTCAGAAGCTTAGAAACCTAGATAAAGACTACAGATCACAAAATGCCCCTTAAGCAAGAGCCCCATTAGATTTAATCAACAGTTTGCATGTTCAGCTCTAAATTGGTAAGACTCTTTGAATTTCAGGATGCCAAATTGCAACAAATAAGCAGTTAGAGCCTGGCTGGCTTCTTTTTTTTTTTTTTTTACCAAAAAATTTGAACTAAACAAATAAAATATATTCTTTATAGTACCAATATATCACTGTTGAAGAGTAAACTTCATATAGTGGTACAGTAATATAAGCATGTTAAAATGTTGGATGCTGAAGGCACCGAAAGCATGTGTAGAAGAGGATAGGCTGTTCATTGTACCACAGGTCACAACTCTTTCAAACAGAACACACAGTGCTTAGAAGACATGAGAGAGCAATAAGTTTAGGAATTGCATCAAGGCTTATGCTTTTATTTATGGAGTGTTGTGATTGGTGGTGGATCAAGGATTGAAACTCATAATCCCTTTCCCCACGCTTTGTTTGGTCCATCTATTTAACCCCAAATCAGTAATCATGAACTCAGCATACAGGCCACACCCATCTATAGGTGCTGATTCATTTATTTTATTCCCTATTTACAGGCTTTAGAAATGATGACATTCTATGCCTTCTATAACAACTTAATATCCAGAATCCCCCGCAATGCTAGTGCTGACATGCATGCCCATCTCAATTCTCAAATCTCAAGTATCACTATCAGAATTTTTTGAGTTAATTAATGAGATCCATGTCCAGAAGATAGCCTATTATTAGGCTTTAGACGGATGTGGGCTTACTGTTCAGCCCATGATTTTAGACTATTACGTTCCAGGCTTGGAAAGCCCATGGTCTTTGGCCCACAGCGTTGGTTTAGTAGGCTCAAAATTTCTGAGACAATACGTGGGCCCAATGCTTGACATTGTTGAGGGTGATGAGTACACTAGTGTTTTGCAAATGCTTTTGGTGTCTGTATTACTGTTAGGGGTCAGTGTATTTCTTGATTATGTATGTATTAGAATAAAAAAACAAAAAGACAGCAAAGCTTGATCATCAAAGGATCAGTGTCGTCTTGTGTTGTATTTGTTATCAGTTCTGTTCTGTTTTTTGTGAGAGGGAGTGCAAATGGAAGCAAGAAGCTAGAGCAAGGTCATTTTTCATTTCTTGTTTTTCTTGGAATAAGATTGGTGTAAGGGGAGGGGACCAACTCAGAGCCAACAATGCATGAAAAGAATCAATTTTTTAAAAGCCAGTACAGACAGATTTTTCATGTGTTGCTAAGATACGGACTAGAAAAGATGCTTCCTTTTCTATAATTTACTCCTGGATTTTGGCCAGAAATGGTGGGATGAATTCACATTTCAGTATTTCACACCAAAAAAGAATTTCTGTATCTATCATCTTCCATCTAAGATCTATACATGTAATGTTGGTAATGGTAGCCATGAAGAAAGGGTTTTGGTGCAGAATGAAAATCTATGGCTCGACTTCAAACGAAAGCACTCTCTTTAACACAGCCGTCAACATACATTAATTTCAAATTTGTTCATATTTCATGCTTCATATATATATATATATATATATATATATATATATATATATCATCTTCCACTTTCTTCGGATTACCGCTGCTAAAAGTGTCAAGGAGGTGCCAAGCAGAGAGTGCCAAGCAGAAGCGTAATCATATTGGGATTCTTCTTAGAGGGCCCATTGGCCCGATTCTTGAAGGATGTGGGCCGCACTCTGAATGTAATGTAATACAAGATTCAAAATTTGATATTCATGCCATAAGTTGTACTCTCACTTTTGTATTTATTTTACTCTGAAGTGTTGATTTTTGTCTTCTCAGTCTATATCTATACTTATCTCAATTAAACAATTTGTCAAATTTATTTAAAAAGATTTGGCTCGAAATCAATTTGTATATATTGATATAATCTATTGCACTAAATTCAATTAAATAAAGAAGAAGGGAGAAAGGAAAATGAATGTGGGCAACTAAAAATCAATTAAACATATAATATAATGTTTGTCACAAGTTCAAATTTTATATTTGTAGTTTTTGAGCTGAAACATAGCATAGACTAGAAAATAGTATGAAAGGCATTACGTGAGTGGAATCTGTGGCTCTCTAATAACAAGATATTTGAGTTATGAAAGACATTTTCAGAAAGAAAACAAAAGCAGAGAAAGTAATAATAAGATGATAATAAAGTAATGATATATAAAGAAAAGTTGGGATTTGGGAAGATGAGGTGTGTTGTAATCGTGTTTAACGCGTTTACAGTACACCAAGAGCGTAATTCATGGTATCCCACTTGTGCTTGCCACTCCAAACGTGAAACCCACATCTCATCATGCTCTCTAACCACAACCTATAAATTAAAATAATTCTCTTCCAATCTCTCTCTACTCTCTAACTAACATACATCATTTTCTTTGTCTTTGTCTTTGTCTTTCTGCGAGTTTTAACAAACATCCATTCATCCTACTAAACTACATTTTTCTTCATCTTCACTCCTTCCCTAGTTTCAACATGAAGCTGAAAGCATTGGGTGTCTTTAAATCCAAGTTTTTCAAGTTCAAGTCAAAGCCATGCAGAAAAGTATTGCTCCTCTTCAAGCTTAGGCTAAAGAAACTTGTGTTTATAAGAGCTTTTCGCAACACCAAATCCCAAAACCTCTTCAAACCAAAAATAATGTCTTCTCCTTCATTCTTATCAGTGCTGTTTCGTTCCCCAAAGAAATCTAGAGACATGACCAATACACCAGAATATTGCTTCACAAGTGGTAGTCCCTCCATGAATGTTATGCCCGAATCCAAGATATATCCATCGCCACTTACTCCAGCTTATGGAAGAGAAGAGGAAGAGGTGGAAGACGCATGCAGGAGGTTTGAGAAGTACTTGGTGGAGATGATTGTGGAAGAAGGGAAGACAATGGACTTGATGGATGTGGAAGAGCTTCTCCATTGCTGGAATAAGCTCAAGTCTCCTGTCTTCATTGATTTGGTTTCTAGATTCTATGGTGAACTCTGCAGGGATTTGTTTTCTTCACACTCTGATCAGGATCAGGAACCCCACTGATCCCATTGACGCCATTATTGCCTTACAATTTGCTCTCTCCATACCATCTAATCAAGGAAGGAGAGCAAGAGCATTACGATTATAAATATAGAAATAAAACTAATTCTTTTTCTTTGTCCTTTTCTTAAGGTTTCAACTTTCAACATTTACAGCTCTCCTTTTCCTGATTCACACTTTGAATTCAGATTTTCATTATTGGGATAAAAACAGATTACAGTTTCACTTAAATATCCATAGAGAAGTTTGGAAGAAAAAGAACATGCTGGGCAGTAAAGAATTTGAGACTCTTGTAGCTTGTATCCATATACATATTAGGCCACTCAATAGGAAATATTACAAGTACGAAGAGAATGAGTTTGATTTTTGAGATAAGCTACTATTAAAAGAACTCTTATGCGAAATTTTGTGTTGTTTTAGAACTGAACTTTTGTAGGTGGTTCGTTCTTCATCAGATAAACTGGAGATTGGAGAATAAGTAATTAAGTATCCTCTGTTTACAGATAACGGGATTGCTACTGCAGATCCTTGTAAAACCCAAAATAATTTTGTCATTTTAAGGAAAATTAGATTTTCAGTTTTCATTCACCTTCCCTTTCTTCCATAATTTCAGGGTTTCTCAGTTTTCCTTTAAAAAATGTCAACTTTTTCACAGTGCAGCCTACATTCTCTTGTATTATGAAGCAAAAACTCCGCTTTAATAGGTGGGAGATTCTATATTAGAGAATTTAAACCTATTTATAATATATCAAGTATCTTCAGCGATCATCATTAATCATCTCCATATGACAAATGATTTTTAGTTCCACATTTTTGCATTAACTATTTTCTTTTGTCTTGACTACCCAGTGCCCACTAATCCGTGTTTGAGTAATTTTGTATTTCTTTTCAAGAAAACTGATACATAAGGCCTCCTATTAGGAAGTGGTAATTCTATTTTTCCATGTTACATCTTCTGCACCTCTTCTGTTTCTAGTTATTTCTTTTAATCTGGCTATTTGTTGGAATCTAAAGAAAGGAAGACATATAAAGTCTCATGTCGACTGCATAATACAAGTTTAAAAGGCTATATAATATGTAAGATACTAGACCAAATTGTCTTGGACATTTTGGTCATAAAGCATTTCAATACCATCCCTGCTTTGTGTTCAAATCAAAGTTAGCAAAAATAAAGAAAGAGAAGCTCATTATTTATGTTGAAGAAATTTGTACTTTGTACTAGACGCAGCAATATAAATTCAAAATAATCAGCTTATTCACACGTTTTTACAAGCACGTAGACTACGTTCATCACTTTGGTGCGTTTCACATTCTGTGGGTTTTCATTTCAGCAGATGGTGATACCCTGAGGCGCAAAAGTGTCCTTCAAAAGATTACAACTTGATATACAGAGCCTTACATACCTTGAAAAGACTTGGTAAACATTATTTTGTAGCTTACCTTTCAAAACTCAGACACAGCCCTCAGCAGTATCTATTTTTATTCTCTTTCAGAAACCAAGACAGAGAAACAATGATAGAGTACAGTTTGACATTGTTGAAACGTAAGTATTTAAAAACAGTATATGAACCAAGGTAGTAGTGATTACCTATTCTATGGTGTGTAGATGAAGCCACCAGAAGTTATAAGAGAATATTCTATTCATTGAGGTCGGACAAGAAGAGAGAGGCCATGAAGGATTCTAGAAATTCAAGCTAATGAGAAGGAATTTGAATTTTCTTTTTTTTTTTTTTATAAAAAAGAACTGTACAAGAAGAAGATTAATAATTTGGACAAAATTCCAAACCATTGTAATATTTAAAAAAAAATTTACAAAAAGAAAAATGAGAGGAGAAAAAGAAATTGTCAGCTTTATTCCAAGATGAAACTGAATAATTGAGAGAATGAGGAGGGTAAGGACAGATTAGGCTGCAAAATGTCACTCTCATTTGCTACATGCATCTTACTAAGGTGTACCAAACAGTGATTGGTCAGAGTATTAAGGACTTTTTCTAAAACAAATTCTCAAATTTAAATTTTGCATATAAAAACACCCTTTTAAAAGAATTCTACCCCACTATAAAATTTCAATCCATTCAAATTAGATTAATCAAAATCTAATAAATTTTTAATCATGAGTAGTTTCAATAAAAAAGGTGTGGTGGGGACAAGGATGAATTTGAAGCTTGAAAAGCAAGTGATTCAAAGGACAGTGATGGAGACGATAAGATGTTGCAGACAAATAAGGCGCTGGAGAGAGAAATATATTGAATTATGTAAACAACAAGATGGGAGCAAATCTGACTAAGGTAGGTATGGAGGCTTTTCCTGTTCTCATATCCACACGAATGATTAAATGTATCTCCAACTTCTAAATCTCCATCATAATATTATCTTAATCTGCTCATTAACACATTATTAAAAAAACATTATGACTATTTGTCGCTTTCAGAATTCTTTTCTATTTGTTTAGACTAATATAGCATACAATTATGGAGGTAACAATGAAGGGATTTAATTTGGTCTACATTCTTATGATGGGATTTCCCATGATTAGTTATCTAGTTAAATCAACGGCCTTAGTTTCATATATAATATTAGACAAAAGGCGTCATTCTCAAATCTCTTACCTTAGTGATCACTAATTATTAAATGCTATCCTTAATTGTTGTGCGTAATTTCAAACTATGAATTGTCGCAATGTCACCACAGGTGGTAATTTCAAACTAAAAGGTACTTTTATTTGAAATTGGACTTTATCTTTACAAGAAGCAAAGATAGGACATGCACAAAGATATAAGTGAAATTTAGTTTCATGGACCTTTTCCAGATCAAATATTGTCAAAATTTGCAACAGAGACATCTCAAACTAAGTTCACACATACCCTTCTTTTTTTTAACTTTTATCCTTGCTGATTAGGCCAAAAAAGACCAAGTAACAATAATATAATTTGACAGTTTTACTGATTTCCTTGTTTTAGCTGGAGCATGGACATATGGGTTTTTCAAATTTGGCAAAATCCGCGTGTAGATTGAATGTGAATATGTGATTCATAAGGGTCATTGTTGCTTCTTGTCATGTTAGTTTGAGAAGAACAAGAGAGGGCCCTCATTTTCAAAGACTAACCCTAATAAAGCAGCCTTTGAATTCAAGGAAGGGAATACTGCATGTGATCTCTGCCTTTATGTTTGTGAACTAAATGGTAAGGCAGCCCTAATAATATATTTCAAATGAGAACAGAGATTTGCTCTTGTGACTCTGAGATTTCATCCTGCAACAGCAACAGCAAATGGCCTCTGCATTCAGGTGTTTCCACTTCTCATTTTCAAATTTAAAGCTAGTGCTGAGCTGTGTTATTTCCCCAACTTCACCTATTGCTATAAAATTAGCAAATCTTTATAATTCTTAGTAAATTAAATAGTTAATTTAGGGGACCAGGGCCAGCTAAGAATTACGAAATCAAAAGGGTTAAGGGGCAATCCATTGTAAAAATCTCATCTAAACTGGACATCCCATGAGGACCATTCTGACAACAACCAAAATAAAAAAGTTCGAAACTTTATTTCAATTATTGATGTTTTGCAGTTGAAGAGTGAAGAGCTTAAAGCTCTTAGGCAGCTAAAGGGTAATGGAATTGCATCAATAGGAAAGGAGGCCAAAGACAGGGAATAAATATCCTCTGTCCTAAACAAGCGCCAATTTCTTCATTTGTTTGGACAATATAGTTTGTCCACACCTCCTTGCCTTTGGAATCTAAGTTAATTTATAGTTTTTTTAAGTAGCCATTTCTAGCAGTGACAATGGCATTCCTTCTTCTTCTGTCCCAATTTGGTCAGAGTTCAACTGCTTCAGTGCTTCTCAATCTCTCTGGACATATGTTTGGTTTGACAAAATGTAAAGAAGAGAAAGGAATGAAAGATTTGATTTAAATTTAAATCAATCTTTATATTTTTGTAAAATTTCTCATTATCTTCAATCTGAACACATTCTCCGTGTGAGAATTGGCCCACTAACCATTCATTTTCAGTATCATTTACTTATTTGCTTTCCCAAAAAGTTCAATTTTATAGAGATTGAACCAAAATCTTGTTATTAAGTGCATTAGGATTCTCGAATGCAAGTACCAAAATATTCCAAGCATCCCCATCTGTCACTGGTGGTTGAAACTTCAGTGTAGTGCTTTAAAGGTTCAGCCTTTATACCAATTATTTTAATCCTTCATTAACAACACCAAGTTACCGTTTGACTGAGAGAAAAAAAAAAACACCTAAAGTATTCACACACGCATTTTTATAATTAGTTTAATTCACATAATTTTTAATCACTTGATCTATGTAAAAATCTCACGCTTGTGTTGTCTTTTCGTAAAGAGATTAGTGGATATAATGCATCCAAATGCCAAAGACAGAGCAGAGCTCACACAAGAGTTGTACAGCACCAATAATTTAATAAAAGCATAACAAGTTATGGAAAATTATGAATTATTAATGAAAAGACAGTAGAAAAGAACAAGGAAATTGCAGTTGAAAGGTGGGGGGTTGGTTAAAAGGTCTTTAGCTGTTAGAGAACAAAAGCCACATAGAGAAAGGGAAAAAGCAGAGGAAAACAGAGCAAGAGTGAAAAAGAGGGTTTGGGTAGTTTTAGTTAATATGGGGTTGGGAACGGATGAAAGACAGAAGAAAACCTGCAAGAGAATCTGAGAACCAAACGTGGCAAAGCTTAGGAAACGACGATCCTCATAGATTCACCCTCTCTTCAAATTTTTTAATATCCTCTTCACTGTTCAAAACACCTTTAATTTTGCCGTACTATTTCTTCTCTACTATATGCCTATTCTCTCTCTAGCTAGCTCCCTATTATACTACGATTTTATCTCAGACAAATGTGATGCAGTGTTAGGAATTTGCTTAGCTTAATATTTGCATGGAACGTACACTTCCCCTGGATATTGTAAACCCTATTATTGGTTCTTAGTTTCGCACACTCTTCTCCGAAGGGTCAGAGTTAGAGAGAGAGAGAGAGAGGGTGTCAGGCATATATATCTGAAGCCATCTCAGTGCTTTCTGCTATAGGGGATTTCAGAAGGAATTTCGTTCTTTGTTCATGGAGAGGAAGAGAAACAAAACCCATCTTTGTTTCAGTGTCTTCCTCTTCTTCATCTTCTCAATTTGCACAATCGTCAGCTCTGCTATTACAGGTCAAGGTATATTTTCAATTCCACTTCTTACATTACTTTGTCACTTTCACAATTCTCCATCTGTAATTCTGCTTAACACTGAGATTTAAGACATTTTCATGTCTAGCTCACTTATTCTTTCTTTAATTAATGCAGATACTAAGAGGTATCCTATGTTTGCTAAAGCTGCTACACAGTTCCAGGTAGGTTGGTCTTACTATTCTGCACACACAACATAAGTCAATGCTTGTTTTACCAATTGAGATGTTTGAGAACTGAGTGGTGCGTATTCTCTGTGATTTTTAGCTTTCTAGGATTTTATCAATCAACATCATCTTTTTTTAGAGGGAAATTTTAGTTTAAACTGGTAACTCACCAGAATTTTGTGCTAGTTAATTAGACCCCTGAAGGTTTTTTTATTTTTTCTAAGGATTATACCTCATTTGAAGACATTATTCTGGAATTATCTTAGTTATTGTAAGAATTATTTTGAAAAACAATATTTCTAGAGGTGCAGAGTGTTAAATTTTCTTGGGCTATATTGCATGTGTAAGTGTTATGCAAATGTAGGGTCCATTTGCGTGTGTCTTAGAACTTCTGATGGAGATTAGATTGAATGTGAGTCGTGTGATGCATGGACTGGACCATGATTAGAGGTAGTGGTCCCAGATGCTTTTGCTGCAAAATATCCAAACTTCACATATACTCGTAAAATTATAGCCATAATTAAGCGATTGATCTCACTTACGTTTGTTTGTGTTGTGTGTGTTAATTTCTTGTTTTGACCAGAAGTCTATGTCTCTGGGAAAAACTGGAGAAGGCATGATGCATGAAGGGAAAGGAGAAGTTTCATTAGAATGGACAAGGAGGTTTCTGGGTGGGCCAGGGTCATCGCCGCCACGATGCAGCTCCAAGTGCGGCAACTGTACACCCTGCAGGCCAGTTCATGTGCCGGTGCCACCCGGGACTCCGGTGACGGCCGAATACTACCCTGAAGCCTGGAGGTGCAAATGTGGCAATAAGTTGTACATGCCATGATCATAAATCTATATTTTGTATATGTATATATTCTAGCTAGCTGGTCGTTATAACTTGGTGACCTTAACATAGTACTCTTCTTTGCTGTTTTATCTTGATATATAAAAAGTGCTTTACTTAATCTTAATGCATGACTACAAAGTGTAACATATATATGTAAGAAAAATTGATTGAGTGTGAGTTGGTTTTAGGAGGAGAGAGTGATGAATGATGATGCTATTATATATACATATATATATTTTAAATTTTCTTATTCTTATTTAGAAGTGAAGTTCGAGTTGTACATATATATGAACAAACAAGTGGTAAACAGAAAGTCAAAACAAAAGAGGTAGCTTTAAATAGTGGCAAGTAAAATATTATTCAAGTACGTACGTAAATGGGATGAGATGTGAATGATAAGAAGACAAAGAGTAGGACCCCTCATATGGTTAACCTTGGGAAAGTGATATAGACTTCAAACTAGAGCTCATGTATTCTCTCACACTCACTCACTTCTAAAGTGACCACTATGTCCTTAACCATCAAATTACATAGTATGTAAAATTACCATATACAAAGGAAAGTGTCGTCTCTCAATAGTATTGTCATCAAGTTTTGGTCAAATATAAATATTGTTTTGACCATTTTATTTTATCATTCTACTGACTGAATTCTTACACTAATATTTATAATCAAGCTTCAATTTCATAACTGAGAATAAATATTATTTGATTGATTATAAGAGTTGTAAAAGCAAAATTAAATTATACTCCAAAATAATCAAAATGATATGTTACATATGTCATGGGATATAAATGGAGATTTCAGGGCATCGCATGGACTACTTAGAATGCCGGAAGTACTGGACCAGCCCCTGTATTACAAATAGGCCCAAATGAGTATTCGTTTTATTGCTGAGGTCATGACCATTTATCTGTCCTCACCAAATTTTATTACGACTCAATTATATTCATTAAGTTAAAAATTAAAATATTATTTTAGTTCTTTATATATAATAATTTTTTAACTTATTTTTTTATAATTTAATTTATTATGAATTTAGTCTTTCAATTTTGATGTTATCTAAATAAGTAACAATTGTGATGAATTAAATATTTAGTCTTAATTAAATAATATTAAAGAACTACTATAATTTAATTTCTTTTCAATTGAGTAATGTTGGTGCTATTTGGTTAGCTTTTAATATTGTTGATCAAATACAGTGTTTTGAAGAGTTGAAAAAGAAATTATAATTAATTTTTAATATTGTTCAATCAATGTTAAATATTTAATTCATCAAAATTATTATATATTTAAATAAAATTCAAAAGAAAGGATAAATTAATAACAAAATAAATTATGATAGAGCAAAGACCAACTTAAAAAACTAACGTCTACTAAAGACTAAAATAATGTTTTAGTTTTAAGTTAAATTTATTTTTTATATACTTTTCAGATTTTCTTAACTTTTACATAATTTATGTCAAATTATATTTAAAGGATGATAACCTAGCTATGGTGTGAATCTGGTAATAGAAAATTTAGAGTCTAGACTTTTGAGTTTGAATATAACTACACGGACTTTGTAAATTATTTTTGAAATGAGGATATGATAAATTTATAATATCCAAAAAAATGTATCATATAATCAAGTATTTTATTTTCCCATAAACTTATCTAGAAATATGGTATTCAGATAAATATATCACTATATGAAAAAGTATAAATTTGTCAAAAATATTAAATATTATTGATTGGTATGGAAATACATGCAAGGAATGCAAGGAAATCAATTGCACTGCTATCCTTTTTGAAATGGAAACTGTATCTTAAAAGCAAACCAAAGCATTCCCTTATTTTATTCCCATGTATGTCCATATCCAAAATCATAAATATTCGAATTTAAGATTCCAAAGTTAGATTTCTAGTATTTAACAGTCAACAATTAATGTTTACATTACATGATCTCTTGGTGTATGTGTGAGGCTCCATTACCATTAATGCAGAAATGATGGTGTTGGATTGGTTAAATCAAACAGTCATATCTACATTCTACACCCTTCAATCTCTTCCGAAATTCGCGTAACGTAGAAGCTACGAGTCTTCTCCTCCATCTTCTTCTCCACCATAACTCTCACCAAAAATAAAGAACAAAATCAAAACAAACAAACAGACAAACCTTCATTAATTTTCCATCGAAATCTCACTCATCGTCGACCTGCAGGTGCATATTCTTCTCTCTCAAATTCAAATTCAGTTTGATCAGTTCGATCTCTGGTGCTTCAAAATGGAGCTAGAGATCGAACATGAACATGATGAACAAGAGATGGAGGAGAACAATGCCTTGTTCGGGAAATACGAGCTGGGAAGGCTTCTGGGTTGTGGGGCATTCGCGAAGGTGTACTATGGGCGCAACCTTCAAACCTCCCAAAGCGTCGCCGTCAAAGTCATCAACAAGAAGAAGATCACCTCCTCCGGCCTCACCTCAAATGTCAAGCGCGAGATCACCATCATGAGCCAACTTCACCACTCCCACATCGTCAAACTCCACGAGGTCCTCGCCACCAAGACCAAAATCTTCTTCGTCCTCGACTATGTCAAAGGCGGCGAGTTATTCACCAAAATCACCAAGGGTCGTTTCAGCGAGGATCTCAGCCGCAAATACTTCCAGGAATTAATCTCCGCCGTCGGATACTGCCACTCCCGTGGCGTCTACCACCGCGATTTGAAACCCGAGAATCTCCTCGTCGACGACAACGGCAGCCTCAAGGTTTCGGATTTCGGGTTGAGCGCAGTCACGGACCAGATCCGAACCGACGGGTTACTCCACACGCTCTGCGGCACACCCGCCTACGTGGCGCCTGAGATTCTGGCGAAGAAAGGCTACGACGGAGCGAAGGTGGATGTGTGGTCGTGCGGAGTGATTCTGTTCACGTTGGCGGCAGGGTATTTACCCTTCAACGATCCCAACCTGATGGTGATGTACAAGAAGATTTACAAAGGGGAATTCCGGTGCCCGAGGTGGATGTCGTCGGAGCTGAAGAGGTTACTGTCGCGGTTGCTCGACACCAAGCCGGAGACGAGGATCACAGTGGATGAGATAATGCGGGACCCATGGTTCAGGAAAGGGTACAAGGAGACGAAGGTTCAGCAATTGGAGGATTTGGGGTACGTGTCGAAGGAGATAACCCAATTGAACGCGTTTGATATCATATCGTTTTCGTCTGGATTGGACCTCTCCGGGTTGTTCTACGACATGGGCAATATGGGTAATGCAGGGGAGAAGGGTGAGTGGTTGGTGTCGCCGGAGTCGCCGGAGGAGATATTGCAGAAGGTGGAGGAGTTGGGGAAGGAGAAGGGGCTGGCAGTGACGAGGAAGAGGAAGTGTAGTATAGAGGTGGAGGAGAAGAAGGATCATTTTGGAATTTGGGTAGAGGTTCACCGCTTAACGAAAGAGCTGGTTGTGGTGGAGGCAAGAAGAAGAGGCATAAACGCTTTGGCTTTCGAGCGTGTGTGGAACAACCATATGAGACCTCGACTCTGTGATTGCAGCACAACGTCATCTCGGGAATCTGATTGACAGGTTGAAACTTGATGAAGAAATTAACACTCGCCAATGGAAAGCTTGAGTTGTCTTGAAGAACAAACCAAGCTCTCTGTATATCTGTACGTTGCAGTAGCACTACGTACGTGAAGCCCCAGAACACACAACTATAAACAAAGAGGCTTAACAAATTAAGTTGATGGGAAGTTAGTGAGTACAGTAACATTGATGATATACGATTGATGTTTGTTGTATGTAGTTTGTATATTATGAAAATTAAAATTTTTAACATTGAAGAATGTATTTGAGGTGGGTGGGGAGTAATTTGCCTCATTAACCCACCCACAAAATTTTGTTCTAACATGGCTGATTCAGTGTGTTCATCCGGTAGAGGAATCAGGCCTCAGAGATATTGCATGAAGGATTGATTTCAAACAAGCGAGGATGTAATATTATTTAGTACTCATAACTACAAACTAACCTTCCTCTCTCTACTCTAGAGGCTTCTTCTTCCTATATACATGCTGTTTGACAATTCTACTAATTGATTTGTTTTTCTGCTAATATATATTTGCTTGACCTATGCTTGATGAGTACAGAATTTATATTTCTTTTCTTTTAACAATAATAGCATAAGATGTGAGGGTGGTGGTAGCAGCTTAATTAATTACTGAGTTGTAATCTGTATATAACGTACATTTATAGTTATAAACAACTTACAGTGGGGTTTGATGGTCTGTAATGCAAATGTTACTAACGTTTAGCGTAAGTGTGCATGCAAGCTAATAGTGATTTGATGATTTTCATAGCGCAGGATATGCATAATGCATGCATGTGAACAGAGCATCATTCATTTGCAGGAAAAATTGCAGCCTATGAATTTCTGGCCTTCATCAACCTTGTTTAATGTTTTGCCAAGTTTTTTTCTTATTGTAAGTAAAACAGGGAAGCCACCATTTGTGCCGTCTAATATGCTGTGAATTACGTGTAATTTCGTTCTTATTTTGCAGGCTATGGTTTTTTGTCTGATAGAGATGCAGACCACTAAGTCGTTTTGGTCAAATATAGAATTGGATTGAATAGTGCTAATAAAAATATTTATCTTCCTGCTTTATTTTATATTTAAATGCCATTATCCTAAGTTGACTCTGGTACTTGAGAGAGAGCATATCTGTTTTGTTTTTGGTAATGTAAGTAACATTTTTTTAATTGATCACCAGTCCTTCGTGATGAACACGTGATCGTCAGCATCTATTTCTAATGTCATCCCTAGCCATTAGCCGCCCCCAACTCAAAATATGAAGATTTTTTTAATCCTTATTTCTTCTAATCATCTGTTTTGTATACTTTCTAAAGTTGATATTTTAGGGAATCTTTTAAGGTTAGAATATTTTGTTTTAATTTTAAGGAAATTAAATCATGAGACAATATTAGTGATACTTTGAAAATAAGAAATCTTATTAAATAATAAAAGTAAAATTACAATAAAATTTAAGGATTATACAACATATATGTATTATTGGAGGAGAATAATAGAATATACTATATATAGTGAGAGTTGAGTCGGAATTTAACAGTTTTGGTCCTTAATTATATGAAAATATTTTTATATATATATATATATATAATTTTTAATTACAATGTATGTATCACATTATGCTTAGATTATTTATTAAAATTGAGTTATCTGTTTCATGGTCATACATTAATTTGTGTTCACATCAATTTTTAATAAGAATGAGATCTAATATGACTTAATTTTATTAGATAATTTAAGAATAATATGATACATATATTATATCTAAAAATTTAGAGTTAGGATAGCGACGTTGGGTTGGGGTTGGGATTGGGAATTGAGAAAGTTGGACCATCACTACCTCATGAAAAATTATACCTCAATTGAATCTTAACAGATAAAAAGTGTCCATATATCCAATCATGTTCATGCACCAATCAATCATATAATAATGTTTAATTTATTGATGTGGAGTTTCATCCTTCAAAATGGCTAAATATATACTTCAGGTTCACTCATTCATATTAAACATAAATTAAAGTATTTAATAGAACATGGTGTTGGTCACCACCCCACCACCCACTAGTGTATTTGCACTTGAGTGCACACTCCACTAAATACTTTAGGATATATTGATATTGATTGAACACTAGGACACACGTACTCTCTGAATCACACAGGAATTTCAAGAAATGTGTCCTCTTAGGCTCATTCTCATTTTCCTTTCTGCCAGTCTTGCTGGTTTCTTTGTCATCAGAAACCTCAGATCTCAACCCACACAGCTTCATCTGGAAGAAGATACTCATCACTCTTCTCCTACCTCACTTTCAGATTCTTCCTTAAATGCTACTTCCAAGGTTTCCCCTTTTTCCCCTCTTTATTCAAATATTATTCTTTCTTTCTTTCTGTCTTTCAATTTCAATACTGTTTTTTCATTCCTAACTCCGCCATGCAGGTTCGGGTAGCAATCCAATCTGGATTCTGGACTTTTCTCGACATGGCTAGTGGTCGTTATCTCTGGAGGCACTTCACCTCCTCTTCCTCCTCCTCTTGATTTCAGAAGACTAAGCTTTTTCAGGTTTGGCTTTGCTTTTATATGTTTCATCATCTTAACAGGCCCACCCAAAAGGCTTAATGTTATTGTAATTCAAGCTCTCTATTGTACATGTTCTTGTTACTGAAATAATATGAGTCCAGTTGCTTATATATGCTTTGTCATGTTTCTTCTCAATTCATTGAGAGGCACAAGATTTGCAGGTGAGAAGAGCAGAGGAACTTGATATCCTGAGAATCAAACTTACTTGGATTCAAGTCCTACTACTAAATGTGCACTAGCTAAAGCTAATTTACTGTACTCTGTTAATTACTATTACTAATAATAGCATATATAGTAATGATAAACGACCGAGTTGAAAATAATGTCATGTTAAAACTAAAGATGTCCAACTTAGAAAGAAGAGGAAGATAACCCAGGAATTATATATGATTAAGGATGCAAGTTGCTTTTCACAGGAATAGCTTAATTCATAGCTTCTTGAAACAGTTCATACATATAGCAGAAGCCTACTTTAGAAAAACCAAAACATATTATTGCATGATTTTGTCAAACTAGACTCGCAAAATTTGTTCTTTTAAGAGCTTTGTGAGCATTAAAATAACAATAAAATTGTTACTATATAACGTGAAAGTTACAAGATCAAATCTTAAAAATAAAATTTCTACGAGGATCTAAAACTTCTTCTATGAATGCTATGCTTATAATTGACCAAGGAAAAATACGTTTTGGAAATTATTTGTTCAGATATTCTTAGGGAAAATCACTTACCCAATTTCAAAATTGCAAATGGGGAATAAATATAATGTTGATGTAAAATTTTCAAATCATCAGTGGCTTTAATTGACATTTATCTATGATAAAGTAAATGTTGGTGGATATTGACATTCATTCACTGTATTAAATAATTAGAAGACAAGGCTTTGCAACTTACAAAGAAAACAATTAGTCAACTATACGTTACATTTAATGATTCAGCTTTAACTTACTAATGATATAAGAATTCGACCACCTACGTCCAACACAAAAGCGATGACTTGTGTAATAACTCCAAGATTAACGACCTACGATTGAACACCAAAACTATTGCCAAATACAATTAAACTTAATGGGTTCTAACTATAACTTAGAAAAACATCTTTCTGAAAGATGGAGTTTGATTATTAAAATGCTAAAAGAGAAAAGAAAAGGAGGGCACTTCAAAACTGAGTCAGTTAGCACGCATAGTATGATTACTGCTTCATTGAATATCAGAGTACCACTATCAGATGTTGTGCTGACAACAAATGTAACAATTAAAGCTTCTTAGCTAAGAGTACGAGCTGTTAGCCAAATCAACAACAATGTCTTCTTACACACGCATGTAACACTTGCACTTCTATACATGTCAACATTCACCTTTCTTTAGGAGTACTATTGTGTTAGGAGAGTATGAAAAACTCGACCTCTTAAGAAGTATCAGCCGATGAGAAGTCGAGCCAGAGTGATCTTCATTGTCTTAAGTCTTCATTTTATCACTTCAAAACTATAAAAAAGTCAACAAGACACAATGACATCAATAAATATCTTGAAAAAGTGTACTTCAAATTTCATTACCCTATTTGAGAAATCGATGGTGTTCAATTTCATTTGAATAAGCACTCAAAACTATATCAAAAAAGACAAAGGAACTTGTGACTCTCATAAAGGCACACCTATAAGTGATAATGGGAAGGTGGAACGTCGTATGTAAAAATGTCATTTTTCAGAAAAACCGCCTCATTTTGTGCATTGACTAATAAAATTCAACCAGAATTCATATTTTATATATCATGTGGCCATCTAGTTTGAAATAAGAAAAATTAAATAAATATTATTAGCTAATACATAGATGATAGTATAGTATATGCACTTAAGAACTTCTCCGTTCCATTTTTCACTCATTTGTATTCCACCTTCCCTTTTCACTCTTATCAAGAAAAACTAATCACATGAAATGACAATCCAATAATAAAAAGACAAGACTTAAGTAAAGTTTTTCAAGTGCTTTCTGTTAAGCTTTCTGATAAAAACATAAAATGACAACATTTCTTCCAGCGTGCCATCATATTATAACTGCTCGAAAATATTACCTCCATATGTCATAATTCTTTTGAATAACCTAGTAACAAATGTCTAAGAACTATAGCTAACCTTTTTCGTCTAGTAAAACCAAAAAGTTAAGAGATTGATTATATGCTTAAGTAATTTGTGTCATCTTCGCATACTATACATCAGGACCCAGAAAATATGAGACAACTAAAATTACCTTACATTTTACAATAAGGTCATGGCAAAATAAAATATGCACAAATAATATAATTGAAAAATAGGCATACCATGAACTACAAGAACAGACAATAAGCCTCAGATATGGGAAACTGAGAATGTGTTATAACTGTGGTTGTTGTTATTGCTAGTCATGTATCTGTAGCTGGTCCTCCGACTGTTGTGATTGCTTTTGCTGGTCACCTTGCCAAACCCAAACAATATCCTTAAGAGCTGGCCTAATGCCCTCTTTCAATATGTTCTGATATTCCAATGTATCTCCATTTGATTTTTTCATCTCAACCAAATGGAAAAAGGGAGTAACCTCAAAGATCTCTGCATCAATAGATAAAGTCCCCTTCCTACCTTCTTTCAGGCCCTCTAGTTTTAACAAACCTGCATCTCTTTTCTTTATTTTCAGCCTAAGTCGCTTAGCAATTTCTTCCAACTTGGAGATGATGGCTGAGGCAGGTTGTGTTGAAGAAAATCTTGCTTCTCTCTTCTCAAAACTGTCTTCAAAGAGTCCAGATAGATCAAAACCAGCAGAACGGGAGATGATATCAAAAGCATTTATACTCGTGGGCACAACTGACTCTTCCTTTGCTTTTCCTCCTATACTGTCACTTTCAGCGGTTTGATCAGAAGGCTTTGTACCTGAAGTAGAGACAGTCTTGTTTAGCAATTCAGGTCTTTTATATCTAGCAATTGGTCCTTTCACAAACCAAGAAGATTCCTTAATCTTAGCAATGGAAATCCTAGTATCAGGATCTGGATCCAATATCTTGATTAATAGTCTACGTACTTCCGGGGAGAACCAATTAGGGAATTTAACATCTGCTCTGGCTATCTTCCTATACATCAATATCAAATTTGAATCATGAAAAGGTTGATAGCCTGCCAATAAGACAAACAGAACTACTCCACAAGACCAAGTATCAGCTTTGGCACCATCATAACCTTTCCTTCTGATGAGTTCAGGAGCAACATAGGCAGGTGTGCCGCAAGGTGTATGCAGTAACCCATCCTGCCTCTTTGATTCAGCTAGAGCACTCAAGCCAAAATCAGAGACCTTTAGATTCCCATTGTCATCCAACAAAAGGTTCTCTGGCTTTATATCACGGTGGTAAACACCTCTACTATGACAAAAATCTACTGCATTGACTAGCTGCTGAAAATATTTATGAGCAACATCTTCTTTTAGCTTTCCTTTGGCCACTTTGTTGAAGAGTTCACCGCCTTTAGCATACTCGATGACAAAGTAAATCTTACTCTTGGTAGCCATAACTTCATAAAGCTGTATAATATTGGGATGTCTAACAAGTCTCATAACAGCTATTTCGCGTCTGACCTGATCAGCTTGCCCTGACTTCATAATCTTATCCTTGTTTATCACTTTAATAGCCACACTCTGGTTAGTTATTGTACTCCGTGCATAGTAAACCTTTGCAAAGGTACCTTGGCCTAGTAACCTTCCTAATTCATATCTTTGCATTAAGATGTTTGGTTTATTCTCCATATCAAACCTCACAGTATGATAATACACTAGTTCCTCAGTCACTTAAATGCTATATCATTTACAATTAACAAGAGTATAACTATAACTATATATGGAAAAAGTTATTCAACCATCTTCACATAGATCATGTTATAACACGAAAGGCACTCCATAAAAACTTGTGTGCCAATTGTGCATCAGTGAATAGAGAAGAAATGCACTAAAGAATTTTGACCCACTCTTTTCATGAAGTAGGGCTGTAATAGCAGAAATATAACTTTATGGATCTCAAAAACAGAGCTTTGATCATGAAGGCACATCATCCGGCATTCCCGGTAGTGCCTATCTCAAGCAAAACTGAGAGTACATACTGAAAGTGTAAGTTGAGGACCTTCAGCAGTATACTTCAATTTCAGCAGAAAATTTTCTCCAGATTCTGTAAACAAAGATAGAATAATCATTCAGAAGATTAATAAAAGAATTCGAGAAATGAGATTAAACTGATGAATGTATATCAGCAGCTCATTCGCAATCACAGGGACAGAAAGGAAAAATAAGGATGGTCATGGTTTTACTTATTTATTAGGGTTCCGGATAAACATGACAATTATCTGGCATTTTTTCAAACCTCAACACTACATAATACATAGCAGTGAACACAATCAATCAGATATATGGGAATTATTGGTGATATTTTCATTGACACTTTAAATATGCTTTTAAATTTTTAAAAAAATGTTTTCATGAGAAGTTAATCACTCCTCGGAAGATTTTAAAAAAACATTAAAATAAGAATTCGTACAGTAAGTTTACAGGGAAAGAAAAATTAAAAATGAATCATAAACCACGGCCATTACTGAGAGCCCTTCCTCATCAGGATCACCATCTGCCATGGCCATAAGCCCCTGCAGCCTGCAGCAATTCAATTCGTCCTCTAAAACTAAGATCCTTAAAACATACCGCATAACCTTTCGTTTTGCTCCCATTTAAGAAATGGAAAACAATTTTACGAGTTAAATTTCGGTTAAGACAAAAGAAAACCTATTCAACAAAAATAAATCAGATAAAGAATACAAGAGTCACAGAATCTCAGAATCTTAACAGCGTTCAATACACTTCACCCAGTAATTAATCACAGGGAATGAAGAGAGAAAAAGAAAAAAGAGGGGGGTGGGAAAGCTTTTCTGAAATTGCTTCAAGACCAGTGCTTTTTTTGGGAAAAAAAAAACCCAAATCCGGTTAAAACCAATTAAAAAGACCTTGCCATGAAAAGTAAAAAAAAATCAGGCACATGCTCAAGTTAAACACAAAAATTGAAGCAGAAATATAAAAATAATAATGAATAGAACCTTGAGATGGAGGAGGAGCAAGTGGTTGAAGAAGATCAGGAATCTAGAAAGAAAGAAGATTTGATACTGTAACGGGGGGGACAGGAAAGAGAAGAAGAAGTAATGAAGAATAGTTGAGTCTGACGATACAACAAAATCATAACACCAATTTAATTTCCTTGTGAAGTAAGTTATTTATATGTTCACGACAGGAATAGAATGGGAGGCAGAGGCAGAGGCAGAGGCAGAGGCAGAGGCAGAGACGGAGACCGTGAAAGGAGAGGGATGAATCCTGTGAGGTGCAGCTCATATTACAACTGATGAGCTGTGATTAGGATGTAGCCACGTTATAGATATGATTCATGTCCTAAAGCTAGGCCTAGGACCAAATGTCAATGTCGGAGATTACCTTGGCCTCCCCAAAAGGTGGTTCCTCTTATTTCTTATGTTTTTTATGAAATTTTTATTTTGATAAATAGATAAATACTAGTTATGTTGGGCTTCTATCCTTTTGTTTTTTCATTCAAAATTAATAGTCTTTTAATTTAAATGCAAAACTTATCTGGTGAGGAATCAAATTAAAATTTCTATCTATTTCATATTATGCTGGTAAAAATATTATATTAATATGCTTTTGAAAATGATTGAAAAGATAAAGTCATATAGCCATGGCTTTTTATTGGGGGTTGAAGGAGAAAGAGAAAGAGAAAGGCATATTTTATGTTCACACTTGACGCTAAATTTATTGATGTGATATGCTATGAGCTATGTAATGTAAAGGGATACGATAATGATGTCATTTACCATATCCTTGGGTTGGGATTTTCAACTCAGTTGACCTTTATATGAGAAGCTCGAACTCCTATTAATTGAAACTCATATTTTTATATTTTTTTAAAAGAATTATAAATATACGATGAAAAGAAGTCAATCACAAGCTCTCTATTATTTTCTTTCTCATATTATGTCATGCATATCAAGAAAATTTTTAAATATATATATTATATAATGATATTTATTTAATTTTTTATTTTAAATTAAAAAATATACATAATATATAAAATAAGAATTTTTAATTAAATTTATTAATTAATGGGCAAATAAGATGAGACATTATCAAAGAATTTTTTTTTAAGCATGCCTCCAATATTCCTTTCATATTGGAGGTGTTAGGGCTCAACACGGAAACCTTGGCATGCCCTCACTCATAAATTACTAGATCAACATCTTAACCATGTCTACAACAATTTTTCATTCCATTTTTCCAGGAATGACCGAATGATTAGTACAGTCATAAAATACATTCGAGAGGCTTAGTCAGTAAATTTGTCATCAGAAAATTTTATAAAGTTCCCAAAACAAATAATTTTTTCTCCAAATCCATTCAATCACATTTCACAAAACACTCAATAAAACGGGTCTCACAGATAGGATTTTTCCTCCCATGGCTGCAATAGTAGATTTTTGGTCCTAGCATTGTGAAAATCCCAAATTTTAAAAATAACGCAACTACGTCATTTTATTTTAGTTCCGTTTTTGTGATAAAATATGAATTTGCAATTAATTCTCACAAGTGCATGTGACTTGAGTCACAAAAACTTGTTAGAAGACAGGTAATCAAGTCTAAATTTTACTCGGATTTGAGAACTAAATAGATTAAGGAAAGATGAGTAAAGCATGGTATCACTTAACTACTTGTCATCCAACGAATCCACCACCCAAATCTTGCCTACATAAGTGAATTAACTGAAACATCATTTTTTCACCATCACATGAACAAAACCAAGTCCAAAGGACACAATTGCATAATTTCTAAAAGTTTGAAACACATTAACTCGATTAAAACTAAAGGGACCAAATTCAAACTTTTACAATGCTAAAGAGACCAAAAGTATATCTAAACCTAAATTTTTTTAAACAAAGCCACTCATGACCTGGGAGGAGGAGACTGATCACAATCAACTCATAATCTGATCAGTGCAAGGAGAGGAACAAGCCACCCAACCTTGTCCAGAGACTCAAATGAGCCAATCAAGGCCCTTCGAGATAACCGTCATCAACCAGGAAGAGAGGTACCCATGGTAGAGAGACAGGAAGAAAGGTACCCATGGTAGAGAGACACTCAATGATTGTCAGTTTCTCAAACTATGAAGTGCTTTCACCAAAAATAATATTTATCCCTTCATGCAAGTCAGTTTATGATCTCTCATTGAATCAATTGTGAGAATTCAACCATCAAGTGTCATCTAATTTCCACTAACCATTATCTCATTAGATCATCAACGTAGATGTATTTAGCATGTTCAAGTTCAACTTTCTGGTTATAATAATTCAAAAAACAGAAAAAAAAAAAAAAAGGAACAAAATGGTGAACCCTTGGTTTAATTATTGTTCTGATTTTGCACTAAAATAAAACAAAGCCTTTCCACTCTCTTTCTCCCCCAGAAGACAAGGTCCAAAACGATGGCCTCCCTCAGCTACAACTAAATATCCATGAGAATGACTCATAGCAGCTTAATGCCAGCATCCCTGAGAGAATCAACAACCGCTTTAACCTTACCATGATATTTCTGTTCTCTTTTCAAGTGAACAGAGACAGCAGGAATGTCCTTGAGCAAAAGGCGTTCACCTAGTATCTTCCCAATCTTGGCTGCTGCAGCCACATCACGGGTAGTTCCCAAGCTGGATCTTAAGGCTTTCTCTTGAGAACTTGCAGAAGAGGCTACAGTAGCAGTTTCGGAATGGATCACCTGGGCACTCACATACTTATTGGTAAAATGCATCTTCAGTACATAAGGTTTGAGAAAATTTATTATCCTTGGAGGCCTGACTGGAGGTGGGATAACCATATCTGTTCATTAAACAAGTGTAAACTTAAGATGTTTCATATTTTTTATTTCATATAGACATGGCATATATAATGTAAAGATAAAAATATCCTTCATTCTATATTGGTTTATGACCAATCAATAAAAAAAGGGAAAAAGGCCAACAGTCTCAGAGATTTTGCACTCATTCTCCCTCTGATGCAGTGGAGAACAACACATCTAACAAGAAGCCAAGCATTTTAAAATGTCTACTAAGTATAACTTCCTTTTTTAATATAAATTCATTTATCAGCTAAAAGTAAACTTCTCGCCATTTCAACATTGGTCCAGATGGTTATATGATGCAAATTACTTAGGCACATGACATTTAGTTAAAAAGATCCTCTAAAGTTTGGGAATGGTGAAGTTTGGTGGAGTAGGAGAGGGATAAGAAGAAAAAGAATAGGAGGAAGATAAACAAAGGACCCACCCCCTGAATGGATTGAGGCCCAAATTTCTTTTTTCTTTCTATCTCTCTTACTTCACAAATTTCACCCCTCTCTCTCACTTCAGAAGATTCAAATCCGACTTTTAGAGCTTCTCTTTCAAATTTCCTATGAGGATATTTTATCAGCTGAAGAAGATTTGCCGTCATTCAAGGTAAAATTATGCATATGGACAAAACACATTACAACTATCAAAAAATGCACCAGGTTATTACATTGGATTATCACATAGCATTTGAAAGCTTTTGAACCATTACAAAATCACAACAATCATACTGTAAGCAATACTTTTTAAGGAGACAACCATACTATTCTGTAAACGATACTGTTTAAGTAGAAAGTATAGCCTTTTGTGCAATGACAGCATCAATAAGCACAAAGATGCTATATATTTGCAGCCAACTATAACTATAAAAAAGTGTTTACCAGTCAACAAAGGTCCTTTTTGACTCAACATTCCAAAACTTGGTTGCATAAACTTATGAACTTCCACCGGTAATAAGGAAAATAACAGTATGCTAATGAATTTCTAAAACTAATATAAACATATAGCCTGTGCAAATCTTATAACAAATTTCAACTTACTAACATAAACTACTTCAACCCAGCATTCAATTTAGTAGAATCTATCTTGAAATGGAATTCAGATGAAAAACTATACTTTCAACCTAGCATTAATCGTCTCTTCATACCACCCAAATGAAAATGAGATCCAAAACAGGCATTCGAGCACGAGCCAGATCACAAGTCGAAAATCCAACAGAAATTAAACAAGATGGCGTAGAAAATGGACCGACCTGAACTCCGAAGATGGCGTCGCGGAACGGCGGAGCTTGATGAGAACGATGGCAAGGCGATGGATGACAGGAGATGGAACGGATGGACACGATAGAACAAAAGAAGAAGAATAAGAAGAGACGTCGAGTGGGGGTGGCCGGTGGGACTGCGGTGCGGCTGAGTGTGGGGTGCTCTGAAAAATGAAGTCTGAACGATTCACAGATAGAGGCAAAAGGCAATGGATCTGGTTATTACCGTACCGTATACATTACAAATACAAAATACTTAAATTTGATAGGTACCAATAGCATAATAGAAGTATAACTATTCAATATTGAATGATATATATATATATATATATATTTTAATTTTAGATATTTTATATTTATTTAATAATATATATTATTAAATAAAATTTTATATTTTTATTAATATTAGAATTATTATTTATTTTATAAATTATGTAAATTTTTTATTATAAAATAATTTTTTATAATAATTTATAATATTTAAAAAAAATTTATTGAGTAGATAATAAGTATTGGATATTAAATAAATTATTTAATTATAAAGTATCTTGTATCTAATATTTTACTTTTTTAGTATTTCAAATATTGAATAATTTTAAATAAAAATATTAAAAATAATAATTTTTTGAATATAATTAGAGTTTGGATATTAAATATTTTAAACAAATACATATGTGAATGTTAAAAAAATGACAAGATACCGGTCTATTGTCATCCCTAAGAGAGGAGCTAGGGTTGTTTTGTTTAATGTTAATTAATATATAAAATATAATAAATAAATAAAAATTTTAATAATTTAAAGGATAAAATATAAAATATCACTTTAAACTTTAATTTTTATGTAAAAATTCTTTAGACTTTAATCTTTGACTAATAATATTTTAAACTTTTATTTGTGTACAAAAAATTTTAAAATTATTAAACCTATTTCCACATGAGATATAAATTACACCTTAAAAAAAGTAAAGTTGTTTATATTTTTGCACAAATTACTCAATTTATCCAAATCCTTAAATTAATTACCAAAGCAACCACTGTAAGTCTGTAACCCCTATAGTCTTGTGCGTTGGTGAATGAACGCACACCTTGCTGCTATCGCCAGAGAAGATGAGTTCCACTGGGATTATAAGAATATGCATACATCTCAAATCAAAAACACAATATCTTGTTTTAAGTTTAAGAAACTTCATATTTAACAGCAATTCACAATCCAAAATACTTGCTTAAAATTACATTTATATTACGTTACAATGTTAAGGCTTTACCAAGGAGCAGCAACCTCCTAAAGAAACTTGAGTTGCTAGCATTCTAATTTGTACTTCAAACTCTGAAGATAAGCACTTACCAAAACCATTACATGCTACTTTCAATTCCTCCATCTTTGTCTCAATGTTTTTAATTTCATCATCTGCCCCATTGCTTTCAATTCTACACTCCAAGTACTTTCTGATTTCAGGGGCACTTGTTTCATAGATGATTTATCATGTTTTCTCTTTGAGCTATGAGAAACTAGAGCATTATGAGTATGTGCGTTATCTACATCTAAGAACACCAATCTTGATATTCATCATCGTCATCATCCACCTATATGGCAGTCGCAGTGTCACGTTCATGCAAAAGAAACCCACCTCGTTGTAGCAATTGTCTTGAACAAGAATCGCCAACACAGTAGTCTCGCAGCAGTGTCGTGTCACTCTCCAATTAATGGAACTCGTCTTCTCCAGCAAAGGCAATGGCGACCGTAGTAGCTTTGTGTTTCGGTGTGGCGGCAGCAGCAGGGTGTGCGTTCATTCATTAATGCAGAAGGGGTTACTAACTTAAAGTGGTTGCTTTGGTAATTAGGTTAAGGATTTGGATAATTTGAGTAATTTGGGTAAAAATATAAAAGCCAATTTTACTCTTGCTCATGTGTAATTTAAATCTTGTGTAAATAGATTTAATAGTATTTAAAGATTTTTACACATAAGTGAAAGTTTTAACGGTTATCAGTCAAAAATTAATGATTAAAGAAATTTTTGTGCAGAAACTAAAGCTTAAAGGGATATTTTGCATTTTATCCTAATTTAAATTGATTCGATTTAGTTTGATTGAAAACTAATATTATTTAAGAATATTTATCAATTTAATTTAAACAGTTTAAAGAGATTTTAAAATTAAATTACTCATATTGATCTGATATAATAATGCTTATCGATTTGAGTTTACAATATCAAACCAAATTATAAATTATTGATTTTAAACAGTTTGATTTTAACAATTTTAGTTTTTTTATATTACTAATTTTATAGATTTAAGTTTATTAACCCAAGACAAAAAAAAATTTCTTTTCAATATATACATATAAACAAATAACAAGAAAATATAATAATATTTCATTCATTAACAAGATAAAAATCATAAATGTTCTTAATTAATACATATTCAAACAACATTACAAAATAAGTAAATAAAAATTATATTGTTGTTTTTAATTTCGTCTAAATAATTATAAAATAATTTCAAAGTTAAGTTTCAAGGAAAAATATAATATAAACTAAATAATCCAATTTTTTAAATGTAAATTTTTAAATTTACTCCTTGAGAAAACCAACATAGTATAAGTGATAAAAGAAAATTGAAATATTAAAATAAAGTAATTTAACATAATTTATTTTAATATTATGAATATTAAACATACATATACATCACTTTATAAAAATTAAAAAAACATATGTTGAATTAAAGAGTTTAAAGATAATATGTTTCATATAAGAGAGCTTTTTAATATAAATAACATATTCTATATATATATATATATATATATATATATATATATATATATATAATAGTTTGGTTTGTTTTTTGGTACACTAAACTGCAAAACAAATTAAATTGCTAAAAAACATTTAAACCAAACCAATCTAAACTAAATTCTAATTAGTTTTATTCAATTTTTACTCTATTCAATTCGGTTTGGTTATAGGACATTGGTTTTGATCAATTTTAAACACTTATAATATCATCTAGTAACCAAATTGATTTAATTAATTTTGACAAAATTTAATTAATTATATCCAATCAAATAATTGATTTTGATCGGATTGAATTGAATCGGTTTGGTTTAGTTTAAATTTTCTCACCCCCTACCAACAAATCAAGTATTTCATTCTTTTCAAACAAAAAAAAGTTGGGTATTTCACTATTATATTTAAGAAAAAATTAATTATATTTTTTATTTATTTACTATTAAGTTCTCTATTTAAAAAATATATATATATTTTTTATATAACTCATCTATTCAATGTTTAAGTCTTTTTAAATTTTTTTTATATTTTATTTTTGAACAATTTGATAACAAAAATATAAGCAACTACATCTAAACTTAGTCCTTATATTTATCCCCCACTCTCATCCTCCCTCACTCATAAAGTAAAAAAAAAAAAAAAAAGAGATTATATTAATTTTATGTAATATTTGTTTTGTTTTAAAAATTTGAATAAATTTAGTATTTTAATTCTTAAAAGATTCATTTCGTCTCAAATTACTTCTTGAAAAATCAAAATCCTTGAACTAGTTATTCAAAAAATTATTTTTGAAACAATTGAGTCTTTACATTAATTATAG
The DNA here is from genome assembly GCA_031216115.1 of Senna siamea. NCBI lineage: Eukaryota > Viridiplantae > Streptophyta > Magnoliopsida > Fabales > Fabaceae > Senna > Senna siamea. The sequence continues at coordinate 32,829,696 of CM062367.1, read as the reverse complement.
AGATATTATATTGGGCATACTAATTACAATTTTGGGTCACTATAATACTATTTGGATATATTGATTATTTTTTGCTTCGTTGTAATATTATTTAAACATCTATATAACTATCACAGGGACTAAATTATTTAAAAAAGGATAAAATTAAATATTTAATCTTTCAAATATTAAATTAAGATAAAGTATATATTTTAAGGATTAAAACAATAATTTACTTTAAAAATTTATACTTAATTTATTTAATAGTTGATATGATTTTGCAAAAAAAATTAATTCTAATTTATTTTTGTGACTAATTAATTCTTTACCTAATATGTTTCTTCAAATAATAAAATTATTTAATTATCTTAATTTTCATGTTAAAAATTTCATATTGAGGTTTAATAATGATTTAATTGTTTAAATTTTATATTAAAAATAAAATTATTATCTTATCGATGCATAAAAGTATTTTTCTTGATAATAAATAAATAAATAAATTTAGTATAGTCTACTTTATAGTTCTTGAAAATTTGGAAGGGATAGTATTTTGCCAAAACCTTGATATATTGACATGTGACAAAGAAGGGAACTTCAAAAATAAAAAATATGACTCCACTAGCATTGTCAAAACTGACTATGAGCCGTGTGCTCACTATTTAGCCTATTAAATAGACATGCTTGAAGAGATAAAAATTGATTTGTTTAAAAATAGGCTTGAAAGGTTCGGGATAAACTGCACGTGAGTCAGCCTACAAAAAAAAATAATAATTCAAAAATAATATAAATTAGTTTAAAATAAATATAAGAATATTAATTTAGGATGATTTAAATGTTATGTCACTAGTTTATTTTTATAATATGAATGAATAATTTAATTAATAAAAAAATTAATGTAATGTAAAAATAATATTAATTTTTGAAATAAATACATTAAGTTAGACATATTATTTTTATCATAATAAATTTATTTGATCTTTATTTGTTAAATAAATTTAAAAAGTAAAAAAATAACAATATTATTTTTTATTTATATTCAATAAGTACTAAAATGTCTGAGAAATTTTAATCATAATAGCTAGAGAAATTATATAATGATGTAAATCTTATTAATCAATGAATATATACATACATAGACACATGTTTGGAGATGTTACCGAAATTTTACATAGACATTGATTATATATATATATATATAAATTTATTTTTATTATTTGTTAATTAAAATAAAAAAGTAGATAGTAGAATTCTTAAAAGTCATCTTCTATTACTATTTGTTTTATTTTAAAATTTTAAAATTATAATTATTCTTTTGATTATCTTAGTAAAATTGAGTATTTTTTATTAATATTTTTCATATATATTTTATAAAAAAACTTATATTATTATTTTAATAAATTTTTATTAACGCTTTAAGTTTTTGTGAGACTCCATCAAAATGCGCTACAATTTTTCTAGCTAACTCACTCCTATTAAGGCTTAAGGTTGGGTTGGGTTGGGTTAGTCTTTTGTTTTTTTTTTTACAAAAATAATATTTTAAACTATCAAATAATATTTATAAAATAAAAATTAGAATTGATCATAATAAATAATTTATAAAATTTTATTACTACAAGCAAGAAAAACACATAATTATATCAACTTTAAAGATTACAAATCATTAAAATATATAATACATGAATTTATTATATCAACACCATAAAATAAAAGTTATAAATTTGTCTTAATTCTTTATTCTTCACTATCATTGTCCTATCTTTTGCTAAATCTTCTTCTACCATAATATTTATCTTCATTTATAATTCAAAATAATAAGATATTTTAATAAAATATGAATTAAAGTAATTACATAAATTAAATGAAAATTAATACTATTTGAATTAAAATCAAAATCATGTAACAAGTTCATTGTATAAATATTAAAAATAAAATAACAAATTTTTTAAAAAATGAGTTAGCTTAGCTCGATCTTAACTCAGTTCAAATGAATTGGCCCATATGACCTGACTCATTGAATCACCAACCCAACTTGGTTCAATCATGCCTATACGAGTGACTCAGGTTTTTATGGGTACTCTCCTTCGCCATCCTCAGTTGGACCGCTTTTGTTATCACATGATCCTTCGTGCCATTCGCACCTTGTCCTCTCCATCACTTGCGAATCGGGTTTATGTGCTCCCTCCCATGCATGTTCACTCCTTTACGAGTTTCATTGATAATTACACACCATAAGTACTCAGTGTTCTCCTGTCATGTACTTTACATGCTTACCATGTAATCTCTTTGCTTTTTCAGCCAAAAAAAGAAAGATTATTTCATGTCGGCTTCATATATGATTGTGGTATTAGATATATATACTGCGTTTAGTTAGAAAGAAATTGTATTAAGAAAATAGACAAAACTAAAATTTTTTACAAATCTAAGAGATAAAAATTAATTTTGATATTTTAAAAATTACTCCAAACTCTCTGAATATTTGATGTAACATTAGAAATATCTCTTTTAATTTAATTCTATCTCATTAAAATTCAATATCTCTTTAGTTTGTGTACAGTTAAAAAAAAGCTGTAAATACTCAAACATATATGTATAGCAGCAAATCTTATTGGAATGAGAAAGGATGGATGGGCATGGGCCACATATAATTAGAATACCATCACCAATGAATCCAAATTAACTGAAATGTGAAGGATACAAATTGCAGAAAGCAGTAATAGGAACCAGACATGTATGTGTTGGATTTCATATGATACTTGGGTTGAAGGATGCAAATTGGAGCAATTCATGGTTGGTCTCCAGCAAGGCCATGTCCTCTTCACTCAAGGTGACCCATGCTTCTATTCCCTCGCCGTCGCTGGTGTCCATCAGAATAAAAGTGTTCTTGAGTTTCAAAGAAGGAATACTCACCCACTTAGGCTTTCCCCATCCAAAATCTGCTTCGTAAAACCCAAAACGACACCAGCTGGTGCAAGTGAAGAAGTCTATACCCTCTTTGTACACAAGTTCCATGTCCTTCAATCCCTCACACACCATCATGAATGCATTTCCTTCCTGAAGCTTTTGCACCTTCACCTTTGAGAACTCTTCCAATCCTTTCCTTAGGTCACTCACCAACCATCGCAACTCCTTCATGTCTTCCTCTTCTGAAGCCTCAGCTCTGAAGTAACTGACAAAGTTACCCACTGCCGTCTCAGGTAAGGGTGGGGCTACCCTCTTACGAATGTTCACTATTTGAGATGCCATAGAGGGTCTGCTGCTTCCTATATTCGTTCTTGTCGCTGTTGTAGCACACTTCCATAATAGTGCCAATATTGTCTCTACTCGCGTTGGCTGCTCCACCATTTTGCTTGCAGCTTTAGCCTTCAGCTTCTTTATCTTTGAGGAATCAAACACATACCTGCAAGGTGCCACCCCCATTTCACAATTTTACTATATATTTCATAAATCTCAACTACTTGATTAATAATAAAAATGAAGTGTTAAAATATACATAATTTTTCTCAACTATTAATAACTCCCTTACTTATAAAAATTGACTTAGAATTCCCTTAAACTTTTTAACTTGTGTAAAAAAACTCATCTATTAATATTTTCTTTTTACACAAGACAAAGTTTATAAATTTTTTTTTGCAAAATCAGAAGATTCTCTGTATAAGACTTAAAGTTAATGAAATTTTTTTATATTTTAATATAACTAAATTTTGCTGAAGTATCATTGTTTTATTAAGATTTAGTTTAAAAAAAAACATAAATTATAAAGTTTAAGAGAATTTTAAGTTAAATTTTTATAGTTGAAAGAATTATTTACACATATCTTATAGTTTATGAGATATTTTACATTTTGGCCAAAAGTTAATAATTATATATGGACCTTTTTTTAATACAATTGCATTGTCTGATCAATAATTATATATGTACCTTTTTGTAATGCAATTGAATTGTCTGAACTCAACGGCTGGAAGAACAACGGGGAATTCCATGGAAGGGTAAAGAGAGCCGAGAATATACTTGGGAACCATAGCCTCAGTCATGCACCCAAGTGCAATGGAGGACCAAGCTCTGATGAACGAACCAATTGTGGAGGCATCAGCAATCTTGTGAGACATGGACACACAAATCGCCAAACCTCCACATTCAAACAAATTGGCATGCACTTTTAGTAAAAACCCTGACGACGCCATGTCATCCACTGGCACAAATTGGTGCACTGAGTCAGGATCAGGTTGTTCAAGAATGTCTGAAAGGAAGCCCTGCACTCGAGCTTCACAAAACTCAACACCATCGTCATTGCATTCGATGACTGCATTGTCTTTCACTCTGCCTGCCAGAGGATAGAAGTGGGTTAGAGTGTCAGACAAAGATGTCTTCAGTCTCTCGCACTTATCAACAACCTCGTCATCACTAGGAATATGGCCCTCAACGTCATTGGGGTAGAAAAACAGAATTCGAGTGTGCATAGCAGGAGCAAGCTGATCTATGAAAGACAGCTTGAAAGTTCTAAGGTGTTCAGGGGTTGGAGATGATGGCTTTATGGTTTGTTTGGAAACTAACTCTACCTTCATTGCCTTCACCATCTTATTAACTATACTTTCTGAATGAATGCCTCAAAATATCTCAACTCTCTGATGTTTCATTGTTAACTAGCGTGTGACATGTATTTATACTAGTTTGAACTGAACATGAGCTCACAAGAGTAAGTGCAAGAGGAATATTGTTCAGAGACTTGGAAGTTGAAACACAACATTAAGAAGTGAGAAGACAATGCATGTGAAAGAATATAAACAGCTAGGATTTTGATGATAAGAATTAATTAATTAAAATTATAATCCAGAAATTAGTAGGAACCGCTTGCACGCGACTCACAAGGGATCGAATGGCCAATCACAGGCAGGCACCACAGATCTTGCGTATCAAGTATATTTGTTTGACTTTGAGGATGTAGATTCCTAAAAGACTTCAAGCTTGTAAAATATATGATAATAATTGAAACAGTACGACGTGCATTTATGATTGATGAGTCGAGCATGCATATATATATATATATATATATGAATTGCATTTTGTTTCCTTGTCTATAGTTATATGCAATTATAAAATGCAAGCTTTTTTTTTTTTAATGTATTGATCTAAGGAAAAAAAAAGTATGAGAGAGAAACTAAGTCACGGTTTTTTCTTTACAATTTAATTACATATTTCTTAACTATACTTTTTTAATTATTATTTTCATACTGATCATAAGTTTTATTTTAATTTCATCCTTCCAAATTTCTTAATATTTGATATATTTGCTTAGAACTTTTTTTCTATTATAGATTTTTTGAGTAAATTTTTTTTAAAAAATATTTTTGTTTCAATTTAATTTTCAAAAAATTAAAATCATCACAAGCTCTACATATAATTTAGCCTCTACATTAATTTTGAAATCTCTTGCTTATAATTTGTAAATTATTTTAAGTGCTACTTCAACAAGTGATAGTGCCACATAAAACTTTATGTTAATGGACATTTATGTAACATTTAAGAAGTAAAAATTGTTTGAGAAATTTTTTTTGATAGCTTTAATTTTTTAATAATTAAATTGAGATAAAATATATATTTTAGAAAATAAAACAATAATTTACTCTATTATTTTGTTAATAAAATAACTTTTTACATATATAATAAATATATTCCTTAAAAATTTAATTTCATCCTTTGTAGGCAATTAAGTATTTTATTATACTTGGTAAATGTTAACATCAAATAAAAATTAATAAAATAATTAATTTTTATCAATTATTTTTCATTTAAGAAGAAATGAAGTTCCATATAATACAATTTTTATTTATTTATATGTTAACATGAATAATAAGGAACTCAAAAGTACAAACAACATGCGTGTAAAATAGTTAATTATGAAGACTCGGGTTCATACTAATTATCATGTACCCGAGTCCATGTGATCATGACCAATAAGTTCCGTCCATGTAAATGTTAAAGGGTACTTTTTCTCTGGTACTACATTCTCTCCCAAGTTCCGTCCTCTCGTTGAGAAATGAGTACAGTCGTACCTCTCATCTCCGAAGTTTCCTTCTTTGTCAGCTGCAATATTATTATGTTGGCCAAATAATAAATTAAGAAAGAGGGTTGAATTAGTTTTTCTTTGTAAAATTTGTTATTTAAAATTTTTAAAATATGTTTTTCATGTATATGTTCAAAATTAGGTTTCTATCATAATTTTTCAAAAAGTTAAGTTATCAGTAGAAATCTTAGTTTTGAAATTACATAAAAAAATTAGTGAGAAGTATTATAGAGAAGATAATATATATATATATATATGTAAAAGATTTATAAAGATTTAGATTAAAACTATGCTCTTTCATCCTCTGATTAAGCATAAAGCAAAATAGTATACTAAATTGGCCAATAAAAAAATTTGGTAAATTTTATTCAAAGAATTAGTATACTTACACTATTTTTATTAGTATACACTTAATAACTCTTATAAAAGTTAATAACACATGTTTTTACACCACTTAATATTTAAACAAGATTCTTAAAAAAACTTTTAATACAAATTAAATACAAATCAAACACCATTTGATTTGTAAGTAGTGTGATCATCAATTTTCTATCTTATATTCTTTACTAAGACACCTAAATAGATAAGACAAAATAAAACTAAACTAGACAATCATCAAAAATATATTTAGGTAGCCTTACTCAAGAAATTAATATATATGCATTGATTGCTTTTATGCCAGAATATATTAGTGACAACCCTTTATAAAGACTCAATATTTTCTTTTACACCACGTAGTATTTAACATGATAATCTAAAAAAATACCCTTTACAAACACAAATCAAAGACCCTTTGATTTGTATAGAAAACTTTAACATGATAATCTAAAAAAAAACCCTTTACAAACACAAATCAAAGACCCTCTGATTTGTATAGAAAACTACACAATCTCAACTTACTTTTTATCCTATATTCTCCAACTAACACTTAGACAAATAGGGCATAATAACAATAAAAGTACAGGTAGTAAACTCAAAAAAATGATAAATTTTCTCTTATGTTCAACCACGCTACCTTGAAGAGAAAATGAAGCAGCATTTAAGACCTTCAATATTTTGTCCTTGGAACTTCTTTAAATGTTGGGAAGTGGTTGAGAGGCTTTGCAATATTTGTCTAAGGCTACTCTCTGAAATTGAGACATTTTGCTATTGTCGCTAGAGGAGGAATTATGCTTAAACAGAGAAACAGAAGTTTGAAATATATTGTTAAATAGAAGTAGGTATGAGCTGAGCTTTTTCCATTAGTTTCTTTAATAAAGTCATCTTTTTTAGTGTACTTTGTCTTGCTATTAGAAAATATGTAAGACCATCCTTCCACTTTTCTTCTTTTCTTTCTTTCTAGTTCTTGCAAATGGAAAAGTGTCTTCTTTCTTTCCGTTTTGCTAGTGTTTGAGAGCTTTGTCAGACACGTTTTTTCTTGAGTTTTGTAATTCAAAATTCTTTGTGTTAAATATGTTGAACTTTTCTTATTTGGGCCATCTCTAATATTTTGTTCAGATGTAGTAATGGGCCATTTAAAATGTTGTGGGCTCAAATATATAAGTAAATTAGATTTTTGGACTTTTTTTAAAAAGAAATGTTTGATGAAGTGTTTAATGAGTTTTTTGTTGTAATTTCAAAAATAATTTGTTGTAGCCTAATAACAATTAACCTAAAAACTTTGTTATGGACTATATGATGCCCAAACTTATTTATATGTGAGTGAAATTCATCTAAATTGTTTTTCCATAAAATAATTAGTTTCATTATCAAAATTAAATTAATTTAAAATATATTAATAAAAATATTCCAACACATTATATCAAGGTTTTGGCAAAGTACCATCCCCTCAAAATTTCAAGGAGTTTATAAAAGTAAATTATATATATATATATTAATTTTTTAATTTATTTCCTATTAAGAAAAATAATTTTATGCACAATATAAGATTTTTTTCATTAATATGACAATTAAACAATTAAGTTAGTATTAAATCTCAATATGAAAATGTTAATATGACAGTTAAGATAATCAAATAATTTTATTTGACAAAACATATATTAGGTAAAAAAATTAACTTTATTGATAAAAATAAATTAGAATTAAAGTTTTTGCAAAATCATATGAGCTTTTAAATAAATTAATAATAAATTTTTAAAACAAAACAAATATTAAATATGATTTTTCAAAAAATTTAAATACAATTAATATAATTTACATTTTTTTTAATTGTGTAAGTGAGGGATAGAAACTAGATTTAGGTGATATTTTATATCATTATTATCGAGTTTTTTTAATAAAAATAAAGCATATAAACAAATTTTAAAATCATAAAAATATAAATTATTTAAATCATTACATATATTATTTTTTTAAAAAAATTGATATATATATATATATATATATTGAACCTTCTTAAATATAAAAGTGAAATACCTAACTTTTTTTTATTTTGTTTTGTTTTTTGGTCAATCATAAAAGAAGACACTAAGGCCAGACAATAATGGAGTTGTTGCAAGGCTCCTACATTAATAAAGAAAACACATGCCTACACTCTTAGAAATAGATTTAATATCAAATAGATCAAGAGGCAATACACCTCTTATTAAAGATTAAAGGTAAAATCACTTTTTATGTCTCTAAATTTTATATCAATTTTTAATTTCGTCATTAAAATTTATTTGCTCTCAATTTTGTTCCTAAAGTTTTGAATTACAATCAATTTTGTTTTATGACCTAACGCAGTATAAATCACTAACGAAAAATAGCTAACTGAGCGTTTTACATGTATATTTTTTTAACTCAATATTCTACTTATATATTTATTATTAAATATATTTTTAAATTTTATGCATACTGTCAAATATGTTTTTTAAGTTTATGAATATTATCAAATATATTCTCAACTCTTTCAAAAAAATATACAATTTCTCAATAGCTGATGTGACGTCTGACGTATATATTTTTGCTGACTATATATATGTTAGAATTCACAAAGTCATATCAAACTATGAAACGATGCCATATAAATAAATAAATAAACATATCTATTTGCACGTTATTGAGTTGTCACGTTATTGAACAATTTTTATTGAAGTAAATCCATTGAGTCTATTGAAATCACACTGCATTGAATCAATTTATGATGAAAGCCACCGTTGAAGTCTGTCATTTTAAAGTTTGACATTGAAGTCATTAAATTTCATCTTGTCATTGAAACCGTAAGGCAAAAGTATGAAAGATATGTAAAATATTAATTTTTTCTCTTTGAACCATAGTATTATTATTATATGACAATATTAATGAGTTATTCTGTTCATCAATAGCTTCATATACAATGAATTTTATGGGTTGATAATGGATAATTTTTTTGTATGGGTTGCGATCTCTTGTTAGTGGAATCATAGATGTATATGTTGTTGTAAAATAATGGCTTGTAACCTAAACTCACATATGTTGTAGGTGATCTTATATAAATTTTTTTATTGTTGAAGTTCACCATGAAAAAAAATTCATTAGAGAACCAACTTTAATATATGCTGGTGGTTGTAAAAGTTGGTGGGAGAAGTGTGATTATGATATGAGTTATTGGAAAATTGTGAATTATTTGAAGGAGTTAGGGACGTATTTAAAAATATTCATAAATTTTGAACACACATTTAACAATATTCATAAATTTTAGAAACAAATTTGACAATAAATATGTAAATAAAGTATTAAGTCAATAAAAATATATATGTCAAATGTCACATTACCTATTTTCATTAACAATTTAGATGATGTTAGGTCTGAGACAAAATTAATTATAATTTAAAATTTTAAAGATAAAATTAACAGTAAAAAAATTTTATAAACAAAATTGAACATTAATATAAAGTTTAGAGACATAAAAAATATTTCTGTCAAGATTAAAAATATATTTAGTTAAACCTATAACAAAATAATATGTAAAAGAAGCTTGATAGTCTTCAAAGAGGCAACACATCTCCCAATCTTCTCCGAAGATTAAACCTTCGAAACTTCAATTCCTTTGAAAACTTTTATTGTTGCAGATATAAAAACTTGTTGTCAACCTTGAGTAGTTTCTGCGAAAACAAAGAAAAATTTCTTAATGAAATAGAAATTTAAACTTTCTTAATGAAAGAAGAAACTTCCTAAAGGAAGAAAACATAACATGAGAAGAAAGAAAATAATGAAAAAAAAAAAAAGAGGAGACACAGGCCGAAGGGCAGCCCCCCTCAAACCTTGGATGTTTTCTTCTTTACTCTTCGGCTTTGCTCTGCTCAAACTTTTTTAGTTTGTTTGAGCAGAGCGAAATACCCAACTTGTTCGTCCTGAGATATGCAATAGAAAATGTGTACAAACCATGGTACACATCAGGCCTAAATGATTTGATCCACTAACAACTATATTAGCCTGGCTTGCATTTTTCTATTTAAGAGCCTACAGTAAAACATTTAAACCATCACTATGCCATATCAGGCACCCAATTCTAGTACATACTTCTGAGAATTTCTATTCTATAGTTTATAATAATATAACATTATCACAAACCATGGTTCATTCAATGATTTTAGTTTGATGACCCTATAATTTACTCAATGTTTATATATTATGTGAATATTATTCACTATTTAATTATATTGATTTTATACTTGTCTTTTCTTATATATTTTTCTTAATAAGAGAATATCCAAATTCTTTGAGGTACAAGCCATCAATTATAATTTGAAGAAATTTCATCGAGGTGTCGGTAGAAGTACTCTTTTAAAATTTAGGATTTAAGGCGTGTTTAAAACTAAAGATAAAAAGAGGAGGAGAAGAATTGAAAGTGATAATTTTTTTTTTATTTAGAATCTCTAAATTTTCTTAATTTAAAGTAATTAAAATTAATAAATAGATAAAATTAAAGAAAATTAACTTGAAATTTTTTAATTCTTTTTTTAAAATTTTAAAAATTAAATAAAAAATGCCACTTACGAAATACAAAATATGGATTTGATTACACCTAAAAAACACAAGGAATGATACTAAATAAGAATAAATTTTATCTTAATTTTCTAACTCCTCTAAATTTCGTACCTGCATGCCACTAACGCTATGTTTATTTCTTATTTCATATTATAAACAAAAAAGGACGACTTGACTTGGGAATCAATTTTATAGATATTAAACTACGATCCCTGCCTACAAAATAATAATAATAATAAAAAAGACATTTCAAGATCATTGGAAAGGGTGTGACACTTGCATAGACCCAACCCAACTTAAAAAATTACTGTACAAGTATAAATTATAAATAATTTTATTCAATTTAATTATTTAATTAGTCTTCTATTACAAGAGAATTTCTTAAAGAGAAATATTCACCAAGTAAAATTTTAAATGATTTTAGAAGATTTCAAATCCTTATCCATCGATCAAGTGAGAATTTTACTCTGCATCCTTAATCACTTGTGTCAATGAGAATTTTACTCCACATCCTTAATCATTTGTGCCATTGAAACATTTTATTAGCTCTAATAGACGAAAACCCTTACGTACTCCCACTGCCAAAGATTCTCCATAAAAAGTCTTAAAACGACTCCTTGGCTTCACCAACACCCTTTGACCATTTCTTCCACATGAACACTATAAGACATGCATTTACGACACGAAGATCTAATTAAAATGGCAAGTCCCTCAAGATTTGCTGCATCATCTTCCATCATGGTTTCTGAGAGGGAATTTTCTAATATGTCCAACGAAGCTTACCATGGATGCGAATCTGTCTCTGTTCCTTTCTTGTGGGAATCTGAACCAGGCACTCCTAAGTTCAAATCCAGATATTCAGCTTCAGCAGAAGAAGCACATCTAATTCCTCCTCTCACTCCTCCTCCTTCTTACTACTACACTTGCTCCAACAACACCAACACCAACAAAAGCCCATCACCACCATCATCATCATCATCATCAAAGCCTAATCTTTTTCACACTATCTTCATCAAGCGTAATAAACTTTCTTCCCCCATTTCATTTTCTTCTTCATTGTCGTTTTCTTCTTCGGTGCCATCTTCTCCTATCATGTACTCGCGGAAGGACGAACAAGAAAGATCAGGATCTGTACGATGTGGCTGTTTGCGATACTGCTAGGTCTGGAGGTTGCTGTTCACTCATCGTCAGGAAGGTGCTGCTCCGAGATTAATGTTCCGAGTTCTGAGATATATGTGTTATGTTAACTATGACATTTGACTGTATCTGCCAGATTATAACTTTGATATTACCATTGTTAAAGTCCATGTTTCCTCTTCCTTCTTACACCTAGCTACTTGCTATCTCAAACATATATATACATAATCATATATGTGTACAGAACGTAAGTTTGTGAAAGTGATGATACTTTTCATAAATACATGCGTGCTTTTTAATTTTTGGTAATTAAATTCTCTTCATGACGAGTTTCAAAGTTCTTGAAGAAATTAATCTATACACACACACACAGTTGTTCACTTCCACTAAATGCTAAAAAATTCAGTGGCTGGGCTTAGAGTGTCCATGGTATATGTATATGCTGATATTCATAAGATGTTATAGCTAAAAGATCTAAAATTCAACTCATGTATATATATACACACACACACACAGACAAAATTACGAGATTTGAACTCCTGTATTGGTTACACATTATATGTTTAATCATCACTTTCACTTCTATCGTATATACTTCTTCCAAGTTACAAACATTATATATTAAAATATAGTCATATATTCAAAACCATAAGTTTTATTTCTAAAACTACTAATAAGTATAATTTTTTTAAAAAATAGAACAAATTGTTGGAACATAAAGAAAAGAAAGACATATAAATCTAATATCGACTGAATGAAATAAATTTAAGAATTATATAATGTATGAGGATAGTATTAAATCAAATTAGTTCAGGCATTTTGGTCATAAAGTATTTTTCACATTTAACCCTCAATAACATGAACCAACACTCTATTGCGTAAACTTATACTGGACCTATTTAAACTATGACACAAACATCTACGCTAACCAAAATTTGTATGAATTAGCAAGATTTATGTTAAAAATAAAATAAAAGCAAACATCTCTACGAAAGATCCGACTGAATAAATGTGCTTGACTCACATAATTTAACATTTTACTTATATTACAATATTGATTTGATATATATATATATATATATTATATTCTTCTTTGGTATACAAATAGAGAGAGCTTGCAATATAAATATATTAGACGAATGGCATGTGATTTAGGGAAAAAAAGACAAAAACAGGTAAAGCTACAAATGCGCGTTTGATCATATATAGCGCCCAAAAATCTTACGTTCTTTGATTATTTATTTCTCTTTCACCAATAACCATATTAGTTTTAAAGAAAGTCTCTAACAAACCTTAATCCCCCAAGACTTATTGACACCTTTTATATAATTTATAGATGGAGTGGATCTCATGATCCAAACTACGCTTTATAAATTCAAAAGTCATCCAACATCCAATAATTAGAATTTTGAGGTACAAATAAACAATAGAATTTTGATCATATATATAGCCACATGTGGCCAGATAATTATGTATTATAAAATCATTTACTTTGTACAAACAGTATATATATTGAAATAATGAAGATAAGAAAGAAACGTTGCTTAGAAATAAAGAAAGGGCTGATTAATGAGAACGGATAAGTGATAAGAAAAGAAGGGTGGCAATTTTTGACTCTGCAAAAGTTTTGTACTGATGTTCTCTTCTCAACCTCACTGTAGGTGGAATACTAATATATATATAATATCACATAATAGCTACTCATGTATTTGTTAGCCAAATAATAAATTAAGAAGAAAGGTTAAATTGATGTCCTTTTAAATTTAGAAACTTTTTGGTCTGTGTTGAAATATCAAGAATGTAAAAATAAGTTAATGTTAGTTCTTTTTCAACAAACACCTTATGAAAAGTTTCTTGTTTATTAAAGATAAATGTAAAAGGATAAAATTGAGAAGATCACACCAATAATTTATTGAGGTTTAAACTAAATTTTGATATTATGTCTTCTCTCTAAGTACATAACAAGGATATTTAATATTTGAATAATCATCAAAGCATATAACCTGAAAATCCTTTTTTAAGGAATCAACTTACACTACTTTTACGTTAGTATCCACCAGACAACCCTATGAAAAATAAACATTTTTGCTTTTATTTCCCTAAGTGTCTCTCAATAAATGAATCAAGAAATTTTTCTAAATACTTTTAAACCAGCAACTCATTGATTTTAAAAAAATTAATAAATTTTCTACCTAACTATACTAGATTCTCACCAAACATTTAGACAGAAAGACAAAGAGATAAACATAATTTAAAATTCAAAATATAATTCAACAACAATAATCTCACTTATAGCAAATAAGCAATAAAGAGCAATTAATAAGTTTCAAGGAATGTAAGTAAACTCTCAAATTTTTAACTTTTTCAACTTGTTAGCTTCTAAAGACAATCCACCAACATTTAATCTTCAAAATTCTGCCAATTGAGCTTGCAATTAATGATGGAGGAAATGTTGGTAGAGACTTCAAACAAGGTAATAAATGTTGGATACTCTACATGACAATCTTAAAACAATTTGGAGAGTCTCAAAAAAATAATAATCAATTCAAAAGATCAGGCGCCTATACACATTTTAGTAAATGTTAGATTGTAATTCCTTTTGTCCGCTAAAAATCTTAAAGAAGAATAATTCTGATATATTCTTATCTTTAAAAGGATGAAATCTCCTCAATATTTATGACCAATATCTCTTCAATCCTAAACTTTTTTCTTAAGTCACGTAAAGGTACAACAAAGGACAAAAACTTTAGATTTGCTTTCTAGTATGTTTTGCTTCAGCACTAGCCACCTGGCATTCCTACTTTTTGCAAAATTGCTTTTTAAAATAGTTTAAGTGTATTTCAAAATTTTCAAAAGGTGGGAGACTTCAACTTTGCCCATGAAAGAGTGTAGTTTTAAATTTTGGGTTGATAGATCATATTGGGCTGGAATGAGAAATATGAGAAGAAGGAGGTTGGGCCAATGAACTTAAGGTGGACTAGTTAATTACATTTGGGCTATATTATTATATTTGTTGGGCGGACACATAGTGAACCATCAATAAAATAATTTTTTTAAAGATTTCAATAACTCAAGATATATACATTTTACTTTGACAATTAAATAGCCCAATTAAAATTTATTTTTAATACTTAGTTAATTTTACACAAATTATTTTTATTATTAAAAATAGAATATTATTAAATAAAAATATGCCAACTGTATTAATTTAATAACTTCACATAAATTCAAGTCTTTACACTTTCATTTTTCTAAAGAAATTTAAAATTTATAACTATCATATATACTCACCAATCATTGTTTCTCTCTTTTAAACTGTTTACTTTGCTTGACAACAAAAAGAGAAATTAGAAAAGAATCAGATTCAAATTTTTGTATAAAAATTTTTTTTATTAAGAGAGTTCTATCTCTGTCATTAGACTTATACTAACTTAAATTAAATTAATTAAACTTTAGTAAACTTTTGAATACCGGAGGTTTCAACCAAAACAAAATGTGAATTAATAATATTTAGATCATTATAATAGAGGGGCCAACAATTTAATTTAATTGTTGATAAATAATTCATCAATGTGTTTTTTAGTGTTGAGATTAGGTTAATTAATAACTGACCAATTTTCATGCATTATTTTGATTTATATGATGAATATTTAGTATTATTGTCATTTATACTGGAGGTTTCGATTTTGCCGTTGCTGTGCGTTGGAGGCTTGGGTGATGGCTTTGCTGTATTTGCTTCTGATTGAAGGGACATGCCATACGGGTAAGAAAGCACGCTTCCTCATCAGAATTTTGTAGGAATTTAACGAAAAGCAACTTCTATTGTTGTGCCATTGAAAATTTGTGTGTAACTCTGTGTACTTATCAATATACAGGTGTGAAATAATGTAACAGCAAATAGTGGCATGAATTTGGATGAATATATCCTGATTCTTCGTCTTGTTTGAACTTCTATATACTTTCTCTTTAGTTGAATGCCATAGGGAACGAAGCTGCAGCAGTTCTTAGTATATGGTTTAAAAATCATTGATAGGAAGAAGTTTTAATCAGATAAAATTTGTATTTAGTTTTATTTACGCCATTAGCACTCAAAATTGAAATTCTTTTGATGTGGAGGAGATTATGTGAAATTGTTAAAAATTTGCACAAACATTTAAGCTTAATTAGTCACTTTAGAATGACAAATTAAATATCCCTCTTTCATGTGTAAATGAGTTTATTGGTTTTTGGGAGTATTTTACACGTAAATAAAAGTTTAAGAGTTTATTAGTGAAAGATCAAAATTCGAAGTTCACAGATTTTGCCACGTAGACCTAAATTTAAGGAATTTTTTTTTGTATTTTCCCCTATAATTAAATTAGATCTTAAATTTTAAAACCTAATTATTTATTTTTTTAAATTAAATTATTCTTATTATATATACTCTTTATCATTTTATTCAATTTTTAATTAAATTTTTATATAATTTAAAAATTATAATTAAATTAAAAATTGAATCAAGTCAAAGTCAATTTTCAGGTCAACGTTTAAACTTCCCGGAAATTTCAATTCAGGAATTAGGAGAAAGAGAAAAAATTACTGCGCTAAATACTAAATAGGGAGAAAAATAGTTATAATACTAATAGTATGCATTTTAAAAATAAAAAAAATACCGAAAAGTTCTTTCACATACATCTAGCACATAATTTTAAGATAAAAAATTTCAAAAAGTCTAATTTTTAAAAGTATCAAAATTAGATAAAAAAATTTTGAAATTTGGAAAAAAAGTGAATGCAATAATACTCTGTTTAAAAAAACAAATATAAATAGACAAATATAAAAAAAAAAATGTTTGAATAATTACTTTTGATAAAAAATAAAAAAATAAAATATGTATTTTGAGAATAGAAAATAACAAATAATTAAAAGATGGTCTCAACTTTAATTTTTAAAACAAAGAAAATATAAAAAATAATTTTTTTATTAATAGCATATATATAAATATATAAAAAATATTATTATAAATTTTTAAAATTAATTTTATAAAATAAAAAAAGAACAACTGCCAAATAAGCAAGTATAGAAGAGATTCATCTTTGTAGTCAAGTAATTACCAATTGGAAATGGAGGGATTGATTGTACAGTTTATTAGTTTATTTCCACTTGCCAGATGAGATGTGAATGGATGGGATGAGGCAATGACTTGTTGACTCCACATTTTGTTTGAATAATTGACCAGTTTGTAGGAAGAAAAGTAAGAGCAGAAGAGAAGGATCAAAGAAATGAGACTGAGAATGAGAATTTAGAACTCAGTCAATCCCTTCAATTTCTATGTCCTATTTTCCCACAATTTCCCAATCCTGTGAGTAGCTTGCCGTAATTGTCATTGAGGATATGCCATCACCACCGTTGGTAGCCGGAAAACAAAGCCCACCTCACTGTCTCACCGCCTGTCACACTCTCCTAACGTATTTCATTCTCTCCTCTTAAACAAACAGTATATGATTTCAATCCCTTTCTCTGTCTCTGTAGTATTGGTAAGGCTATGTTTCTTTTGATTCTTTCAAATTTAATTCTATATATGTATTTTTCTTGGTTAAATTCGTTGCTGTTCTGAAGAAACTGGAAAATGCAAAACTGTGTTTGAGATGGGGTTGCTTGTATGAGTTTGCAGGTCTGGCTGTCGTTGCATTCTTTTGTTAAAACAAAGGTTAAATTGTTCCAGTTAAGTATGTATTTTTCTTTTTCATTGGGGCTAGAAAGAAGTTGTAATTTATTCTTGCAGCATGTTCGAGGATTTTGATTAATGCTGTCAAGTTTCTAGCTTTGCTCGTCGTTTCGCTTTATTTATATTTGGAAGTTCAAACTTGTGGGCTTTCCCTTTTATTGATGAAATTTAGAATTTTTCAAGCACATGCTTTCATGCTTCTAATTTGTTTTCTGGAAATCAACTGAATATAGAAGTGTTGATATACAGGGTGGGGCCTATATTATTCCTCTTCTATCAGACCCACAAGCAAATTTTCTGTTCCTGATGCAGGTGTTATGGAGATATCCTTGTTAAAGATGCTCGTTAATGACCTGTCCTTGTTTTTGCATTTACCATTTTCTGGAAACATGAAATCAGAACCAGTCTTGAAGTATTACGAAAAGGCAGAGGAGATACTCAAGTTGTTGAAGCCGGTAATTGATGCAATTGCAAATTCTGATATAGCTTCTGACGAAGTACTTGGAAGTATATTTGAAGAACTGCATCAGGCTATAGGTGAATTGAGGGAGCTCATTGAGAGCTGGCAGCTATTATCTAGCAAAGTTTACATTGTAAGTCTCATACAGTATCTGAAGTCCTAGTTCTTTTCTGCATATGGATTGCACCTATATTTTAATTTAATATATAATAAATTGAACTTCCGTTATCAGGTAACCGTCCTTGTCATTTGCACTTTTTTTTAACAGGAGCAAGTTTAATTAAGTTCGTAGTCAATTGTAGGATATGCTTTTTTAAATGTATTACACTTTACTGCTGTTCTTTGTGGACAACGTTGGTTTATTTTTCATCTTGTATCTCCCTCTGTTCCATCTGCTTTCTGTTTCTACAGCTTTCCCACAGTCAGTGTTACTTCATATTGTTTACATTTTTCTTTGTCAACAGTTTACTATGTTTTTTTGAACTTTACTTTTAATATATAAAATGTAGTGGTGATATATTGATTAGATTAGAAGTGAACAGTATTCGAGTACAATTGCTTGAATTGGATTGTCATCTTTTCCAGACAATAAACTTTGTAGAAGATTTTCAATGTGCCTGCTTCTAATGGATATAGTTGGTGTTATTCTTAAGTACCTCTTGTATTTTAAATACTTCTTTCTTGATCACTAGGTTATGCAAGTTGAATTCTTGATATCTAAGATCCAGGCTTTGGGACTCAATGTTTTTGAGCAGCTGAAGGCTTCCCATCAATGTCTACCTGATGAATTGAGTTCTTCAAATTTAGAGGTAATGTCTGCAACTAATCATATTGTTCGAAATTCCTCTTCTAATTTGGTTTTCGTGTCTCTAAGAGAAGAAACTCAAGTAGGATATCTAAAATCGTCATGATATATTGCAGCACTGTGTTCAGAAAATAAAGAATTTGGCACTTGAAGAAATATCATTAGTCATTAAGGACGCTATTAGGGAACAGGTGAAAGGTGTAGAGCCTAGTTCAAAGGTCCTGGCAAAAATTTCTGAGAACCTGGGCCTGAGGTCTAATCAAGAGGTTCTAATTGAGGCTGTGGCTCTTGAAAAGTTGAAGGAGAATGCTGAACAAATTGAAAATACTGCAGAAGCCGAATATATTGACCAGATAATTGTTCTTGTAACTCGTATGCACGAGCGCCTTGTCATGCTTAAGGAAGGCCAGAGCTCCAGCCCTGTTCCAGTACCTACCGATTTTTGCTGTCCTCTCTCTTTGGAGTTGATGACAGATCCAGTGATTGTGGCATCAGGGCAAACTTATGAAAGAGCTTTCATCAAGAGCTGGATTGATCTGGGGCTTACTGTTTGTCCAAAGACACGTCAGACTCTGGCTCACACTAACCTAATACCAAACTACACTGTAAAGGCACTAATTGCAAACTGGTGTGAATTGAACAATGTCAAGCCAGTTGATCCTATAAAGTCCTCGAACTTAAATCAAGAATCTTCCCTTCATGGGTATATGGATTCTGGTACAACCTGGATTACACCTGTTTTAGGTCATTCCAGGGGCAATCAGCCATCCTTAACTGATTCAGCTCATTCCCGTTCTTTTAATTCAACTGATAAGAACTTACCTTCTAGTCGAATCCACCAAGAGGGATCATCACCATTGCATCCCCGTTCAACTTCAGAAGGTTCCTTAAGTGGCATGATTAATGGGCAGAGTTTAAATATTTCTAGAATATCACCATCAGGTTCTGATGATTTGTCTGCTAGCTCAGATGAAAGGAGTGTGGATTCAGTTAGCCAACACTCAATGTCACCATCTAGAAGGGAATCTTCTAATACCTTTAGTTTGGAACAATCTCAAATCCATGATAGAACTGCCTCTGATTCCAGTGCACTTCCTAGTGAAAACTTTCCTCAAAGAACAGAAGGTGATGGTAATGGTTCTTCTCAGCCATTAGACAATTCAGGTGACAGTAGAGATGCTTCTGGGGAGGTAAATCCATGGCCAGATAATGCTGGTGCTACTACCTTGAATGCTTCACAGAGAGAATATGAGTTCTCACCTCAATTGGTAGAGGCAAGGCCTCGAAGCCAAGGTATATTGCAGCGACCATCAGAGAGGTTTGTTCCTAGGATGGCATCTGCTACTGCTGTTGAAACCAGAGCTGATCTTTCTGGTATTGAGACGCAGGTTCAGAATTTGGTTGAAGGCTTAAAAAGCTCTTCGATTGATACCCAGAGAGAGGCAACAGCAGAACTGCGCCTCCTTGCCAAGCACAATTTGGATAATCGAATTGTGATTGCAAACTGTGGAGTTATTTGCTTATTAGTTGATCTAGTCCGATCAACTGATACAAGGATCCAGGAAAATGCTGTTACAGCACTTCTCAACTTATCAATCAATGATAATAACAAAACTGCAATTGCAAATGCTGGAGCAATTGAAAGTCTGGTTCATGTCCTTGAGACAGGAAGTCCTGAAGCCAAGGAGAATTCAGCGGCCACACTTTACAGCTTGTCAAGGATGGAAGAAAACAAGATCAGGATAGGGAGATCTGGGGCCATTGGGCCACTAGTTGATTTATTAGCGAATGGAGCTCCTAGGGGGAAGAAAGATGCTGCCACTGCTTTGTTTAATCTGTCAATATTTCATGAAAACAAGGATCAGATTGTGAAGGCTGGTGCTGTGAAGCACCTTGTGGAGTTAATGGACCCAGCAACTGGAATGGTTGACAGGGCAGTGGCTGTTTTAGCAAATCTTGCTACAATTCAAGAAGGAAGAGCTGCAATTGGTCAAGAAGGAGGGATTCCTCTTCTAGTTGAGGTTGTTGAATTGGGCTCTGCAAGAGGAAAGGAGAATGCAGCAGCTGCTCTTCTTAATCTTTGCTCAACCAGTCCTAAGTTTTTAAACATGGTGCTCCAAGAAGGAGCTATCCCGCCATTAGTAGCTTTGTCAAAGTCTGGCACCCCAAGGGCCAGAGAAAAGGTATGTCTCTTTCTTTATGGTTTCATATTTTAGTTGCCTTCTATATTAGAAAAAAATGGTGATGGATATTTCTTTTCTATGTTTAGGCTCATTCTCTGCTTAACCAATTTAGAAGTCAAAGACATGGTAATGCTGGAAGGGGCTGATTTGATTTCCCAACCTTTTGTATCATCCAAAGATTTTGGGTCAACTCTAATAGAATATCTCTAATCTATACATTACATGGTGCTGCAAATAATGCGTGTAAAGGTATTCTGTATTGTTTCTGAGATGATTGTAGAGAAAAAAAATATTTTATGGAGGGTTGATTGTGTCCTTTTGTGAAAACCTCTGATTTGAAGAAAAGTTATACATGTAAGTTTACCTTGTTTCCACAAAAAACTATATATGGTTTTTGCTGCTGCACTTGGGCAAGGCGAAGGTTTATCTGGTTTACTTATTGTTGCCTTTGTTTTCCTTTCTGCTGACATAGGGCTATGGTTATACTCTTAATGCTAGGATAATTTTTTTCTAACAGAGGCAAAGCAACCATTTGAGTTTTGCAAAACTATTGCCATGTCGTTGCATTTAATGTTTTGACAAGCAGCGTTTCACTGAAGCAATTGCACATGCTGATGGACTTTGAGATTGTATTTTCCTTTTTCTTTGAACCAAATCTCATCAATTACTCTTCTGAATAGACTTGCGTTCATGCATAGCTCCTTGCTGTCCTTACCTTTCTATTTTTATTTTTGTCCATGATTCAGTTGCATTTTGCTACTGTTTATGTTTCATTATATTTTCTTGCAAGAAAAGGGGAATGCACGAAAGCTAGTCTGCGCAATATTTACCTTTTACACCCATCTTGAGAGGATAATGTTGTTTGTACACAATTTTTTTACAGCTTATCCATACATATATTATTATTGATGTAATATAAAGAGTATCATGTAAATAGTTAAATTCAAGAGGCCATGGAATGAACAACTACTATCAACTAGTTAAGCATTTTGAGTTATAGTTAGTTGCATAGCAGGTGGCAGCAAAAAGGTGTCTCATAACTAATTATGCAGTTGATTTTTATTAATTCGTGCCTGCTAATTCTGTTGTTCTTTTCTGGTTCCATAAACTTCTTCATGAGGAGACTGTTTTCAGTGTTTACATTGTGTGCTTGGCCTAAACCAACAATGTTGCTTCCAATGATCTGTCATTTTTGCAGTTTGGAGCGTGTTTAAAATTTTCTCCTTTTTTCTTCCCATCTTTGCTTTCTTATGTGTTCTTTTCTTCTTTACTTCATGCTTTTTTCCCTCCAGAACTTGTTTAAGCATTTCTCTGGCATATTGATTGTTGGGTTATGTGGTATAGGAGGTGTATCATTGATTGGCCGCCTCCAGTACCTCCATTGCCTTATTTTCTCCTCCAAACATAGGAGTTAAGGGTTTTTTTTTTCCTTTTCAAACTCATACTATCTCAGATCATGAAGGTCTACCATGCCCATTTGAAGGATTTTTCAGCGGACAGGAATGGAAAGAGACAAAAGCATACTTTCATTTATGTTCTGCAAACATATATATTGTTATGTCTGAACAAGTGTTTTATAAAATAACAAATCTCTAACTATCACCTGACATCGTTCTTAGAATTAAGTCCTGCCATTCATTTACTGAAAGTAGTTGGGACTCGCAAAATATCATTACTTAAATATGAATTATTTAAATAACAGAGACATAAGAGATGACAGCAAATACTGTCACTACTAAACCATGGGTAGATACATATATATATATATGACAAATAAACCACTTTATTTTGTCTTAAAAGAGGCTTATCTCTTCTAATTCACTCTCCTACAGTTCTTCCTAATCTCCCCATTTGGTGCAAGTAAGGGTTTGATATCTCCCATCTTAATCATGGCAGTAACAAAATCAGAATTAAAGGCGTTACCATTCTGGCTGTAAGTTTGAACCAATGAATCAGTAGAGCCGCCATTGAAGAGCACCTGATCAGAGTGAAGGAGACCTCTTTTGTTGATGAGGTTCTTGAAGTAGCTGTTGTCAAAATAATTAGGGGTTCGAATGTCTAAGTTTGCTACATTATCGTCTCCTGATCCACTAGTCCTCGGACAGTTCATCTGCTTGGCCTTAGCATACGAACTATCAATGTTTGTGTCGTTGTATATTCGATTTCTGAAACTAATACATCTTGCTTTCCCAATTGTGTGGCCTCCTGGAACCACAAGCAAAACATCAGCAATAACACAGCGGGAGTTTATGTGTATATAATCTCAGTGAGATCAACATGATTATGTGGTTGTTTAAATGTCACATTCAGGTCCATCTAATGTTTTTAATTATGGGATAAAATGTCGAAAATTACCAAAGAAATACAGTTGTTTTGAAAATAATGTTGCAGCTGCAATTATATATGATATCAGGCTTAAAAATTAAAACCTAATGGTATACATAAATAGCATGTGAATAGAATCATTTTTAAAGATGCAATCATATATATGATATTTAGCTGTAGAGAAAACAACTAGTAAAGAGATAAAAAAATAAATGTATAGGATAGGCATACACACACACACACACACACATATATATACATACCAGATAAGGCAACCATGTCCTTGACTGAGAGGCCTTGAGCTTGAAAGAGAGAGATAAGTGTGGCAAGAGAAGAAGAGGGACCAGGAAGCACACCACTGCTAGCAACATCGAAGCTTGCTGTCTTAGAATCCCTTCTTCCAAGCTTAACCGCCCAGTTAGGCCCTCCCAGCTGAATTTTGATATTATAAATTTATAATATCATTATTAGAGAATTTAATAGTAAAAATTAAATATAATTAAAAATTGTAATTAATAACTTGGTTATTTATTTTTGCTAAAAAGAGAGTAAGCCTTAGGTTGCTGTTATCTGTAGGTTACAGGTTCAAATCCTAAAACTAGTTTTAAATTGTGTATATTTGATCTTCCTCAGACCCCACCTGGTGGGAGCCCTATACTCTAAGCCCTTTTTTTATTTATTTATGCTAAAAATAAAAGAACTCACGAGAACAACAGAATCACGAGCAGCAATTGTTAAGATATCAGCACATGAGACAGTTCCAGGACATGCTGCTTCCACCTTTGACTTGATTGCATCAATTACTTCGAAGCCTCTCAAAGACCTGTTGTTAGGAGGAGCAGTCTTCTCTCCTCTCAACGAAGCTGTGTCATCCAGTAGCACCGAACCATCGCAACCCTGTAATGAACATTAAGTGGTAATAGTAATACCACACCACACAAGCAAGAAGCAACGAATGCACTCGATCGATGGCAAGTCATAAGACGACGTCGTCTTAAAAGTCACTTCATTTCACTTTGTAGTTAGTAATTAGTACTGTTTGAAATAAGTTTCATAGTGATGTGAGATGTCTCCAACTTGTTTGAAAGATATGATGATGTAGATAGAAATTAAGGAAGAAAATATATATGTAATGCAGAAACATCATCTTCCTGCCCAGATGCTGCATATATATAACTACATGGGGAAGAAGGGAAACGTATATATATTAATTTCACTAAAAACCTACACATAGCTAAAAATTAAAGCTTCTTCAATTATTAATATATAAATATAATTATAATTATAATTAAAGAAAGAAAAGAAAAATGGATTGAGTGGGATTAGGACTTGGGAGTAATTTACATTGACGAAGCAGTCATGAAAGAAGAGGCGAAGCACAGAAGCTCCTATACGAGGTTCTTTGGCCACAGCAGATTGAACAACAGATTTCACAATGTATGAAAGCTTTGGACAACGTTTATTATAGTAGTTTGGAGACAGTTGCTGAGCCGAGGAGCTCCCTGTAACAACTAGGAATAAAGCTACTGCAAGAACAGTAGCTGATGATAACAAGGAAGAAGAAGAAGAAACAGCCATTTTGGCATATATGAAGGCGGAGGTGTGGAGCTAGCAATATATATATATATATATATAAAGGATCGAGACTTGACTCGAGTGTGCATGGCATATAACAGTTTTACGTGTGGATAATATGTGGATTTAAATTGACTGATTCACGAGGATATAATAATATAATTGAAGTTGTAATTTTTATTTTTTGGTACATTATCAACTAAAAATTTTAATCAAGACCTATTATTTATTGTGGTTTAGCTGGATGAACACACACACACACACACACATATCATATGCCCAAATCCTTAATTCACAAAAGTATAGCAGGGTGGGCATATGTAATGAATGATCTCAATTTTTTTTTTTCTAATAGGCATCCGGTGTCTAACTTTAATGCATTAGATATAAATTAATTTATTAAAGTAATAATTAATTAAATTAGACAGATAATCTTACGCTTACACATTAAAAAATATTTTAAAAGTATTTATTAAATTTTTATTAATTAGTATGTAGGGAACCTTTCTACGAAAAAGTATTTTGTTTAAACTATATCACCAGACTATAGAAACTATAAAGTATTCAGACATAAATAAAAAATACAACAATATATATCATAGATCGGTATTTAGAATGAAAATAAAAAATCTATTGAATTATTACATAAAACTTCACTCTTTAAATATTACATTAATATCAGAAGAATATGGTAACCAGATTTCATAGTCGATAAGTACCTTGCCTTTGTTGAACCATTCAAAAGTTATAATATAAATTAAATAGTCCACATTGCTTATTGGGTAAGTTTTAGCATTATTACAAAGGTCGTTGGTGTAGTCAATTTTCATATTAATATAACGTCACATAATCAAAAGAATTAGATTAACAGAAAATGATGGTTATGAGAGAAAAAGGAATGAACTCTGCAAGAAAATGATATGAAAATGAATTAATCCGCCGTGAGTAAATTGACAGATGATTTATATATATAACATCTTGACAAAAGACATGTCTTGGACTCCAACATTTACCTTTAATGCATGTCCATGACTTCATTATCATCCGATCGGAAAAGTCAATAGATGACTGTTTCAATATTTGATGAAATGCCATTAACAATTAATTATAGCCAAACTGTCAAGGAGACTTATAACTTTGATCTATGTGTATTGAAACTTCTAAACGTCCTATCCATCTAAAATTATTTTGAGAAACATGATACCTCTTAACTGTTGTTGTGATGTTAATGATCAGTTGGTCTTTTAATTCTGTCGATCACCACGTTCATTTGGATTCTAATTTGTATGGATTTAGTTAGGGTTTCTATATTTAGTTATAATAAATTTGGTAATTATCTTCAAGATTTCTCACCCTAACTTTATAATAATTATATAATGAAAGGTGAAGAAATGGATAAGATATTGGGTGTTTTTAGATGTCATGTTGATATATATATATATATATATATTTTTTTTTACGTACATATTTGTTTTATATTTTATATTATATAATATATAATTTTAAATATTAATAATTTAATGATCTCATTATATATATATATCATAAAAATATTGGTTTCACTAAACATTTAGTCTCTATGATATCAACCAATTTTCAATTTAGTCTTAGACATATACATTAAGTTCATCGTAATCGAATCTCTACAAATAGTGTCCTCTTTTCATACAAAATTGTTTAAATCAAGAAAATTCTATGCTCTCTCAGCAATAATGGTCTCTTCCAATATTTGTACATAGGCTAATGTTAATGGATAAATTAAATGCGCAGTTTTTAAATATTATGGCTAAGGATAATTTTGAATTTTGCTGCCTAAGATTAAACAGTCTCTCCCAAATGATTTCAAATGCGCAATATTCATCTCCATTTTTAAAATTGTACTCTCAAATCTGATCCAAATTGATATAAGAATGATTTAAAATGATTGCCCCAACAGAGTACATAGGCTCTAAAAATCATTCAGGAAATTAAAGGGATTAATTCAAACAAAGTCTGAGGTTTATCCCAACAAAGAAAAAGAAAAATTGCTCTCAAAAAGATTATTGTTTCACCTAATTACCAATTAAGTAATGACACAAAAGCCATTGACCATCACAAAATCGTGAATTTCTATAGAATGAGATATTTTTTAACTAAAATATTAATTCACTTTCTAATAGAAATATTTTAATTTCAAGCAAATTTTCCATGAATGCATGCATCCACTTTAGGCTATAATAATGTAAAGCCTTCTTAATTATCTGTCCCTTGCAAACGAGACGTTATGGAGCGAAGTAAAGTCTTCAAGTCAAGGCTTCATCCATATCCATCGCTTCCTATTTAATTAGTTCATTTCTTTTCCTTAGTTTTGGATAGCAAGATATAATAATGTAACTGGATTGACTCAACCAATGATTTGGTCATATAGATATTAGATCTCGTACGTATTAAGATCGGTCATCATCGATCCAAATATCCATTCGATTTTATCTCAACCGAGATATTATGCAATCGTCTTCAATACACATAAACAAAATATCATGTCATCACCTATAAAATTTCTAAAAGTAGGGCCCCAACTTCTCTTAAGTGATTAAATACTTACGGTAAATTTACTCACTCTTTCTTATTCTTTATTGACTTGATCATGGGAAGTGTAACTAGAGTAAACTTGAGATGTGGGCATTATTTGTTTTTCTTTGTTTTGGCACATATCCACTATATGTAATTAAGCTATCGAAATCTCGTATTCATTGGTCATTTCTTCCAGTCTTTTTCTTATCAGAAAATTTCATTGTAGTTAGAGAATCTGTCTTTAAAATTGCCATACTGGTCAAGGCAAGTAATACAAATGATGACTTAATGTAATGCTAGGTGCTCAAAAACTATAAATGCGTATGCATGACTATATATATAGACTTTTCATTTAATTAAATAATTAATTTCTTTTTTCTCTCTCATTAGTTACCCACATATATAATACATACATAAATACACATGTGTGTGTGTGTATATGATGAAAGACCAATTGATAGCATTGTCGATCAAAGTTATAATTTTTACACAAGTAAATAACTTTTTGTCAAAATGTTTTTTTTTAACATAATTCACCATTGAATTAATAAAATTCAATTCCTATAATAAAACAATGAGAAGTGTAAAAGGCGCGTGAAGAGTATAAATAATCCAAATATGGTTAATAGGTTAAAATGCAAAACAAAAAACAAAAAACAAAAAACAAAAAACAAAATCCTTTCAATTTAGAGAGTTGTATAATTTATCTCATTTAATTTTAAAGGTTAACCAAAAAAAAACGTTTAAAATTTCCGTTTTATGCAATTCCGTTTATATTTTATTTAAGCAATATGATGGTGCTTTTTGGGTTAAAAAAATGGTGAGAACACATCTTAATGTTGCTGAATGATAATGCTTTGCGGTATCAATTATCCTCATGGCAGATTGTACGAACCATTCACATCAACTACTAATATATATATATATATATATATATATATATATAACACATATTACGTACGTTGATGGAAAGGTTTATCTATATTTGTGTTTAACTTTCTTAATACAAAGTTAATTAATATATACAACATAATTCACTGTAAGGTTAAAATTGGTGTAATTTTACAAATGTTTGTAACAATTTGATAAAGTTTTAAGGATTAAAATGAGCATATCTATGAATATTTTTCGATGAATGAATCTTCTGCGATAAAAAAGATTGGTGCAATTCTCTTTAACAAAAGAGAGATAAAAAAAATTTATTTCTCTATTATTGTGAAAAACTGTACTGAAGTCCAAAGGATTAGACGCTATCTTTTGGGATAGAAATGCCATAACTCAAAAAATAAAGAAACGTTTATTTTCCCAAACTGAAATTCTCAAGCAAATAATATTAATTAAGTTAGTTAGAAAGTTAACATCCACTGAGCATTGAGTGGACAGAAAATGAAAGTTTTAATTATTGTTATAAATCAATCAAGCAACATACTGGTCCAATGTATTAAAGTAGAAGATAGTGTTGAAGCATGTATATCCAAGATCGAAGACCCAACGTATATATCAAGAAATTATGGGATGGTGTTGGTGTTAGTGTTATTTTCTTCTTATTTAATTTGGTTTGGACTATTTTGGTATGACATGATAGAATTGATTGAGTTGTACAAATTACAATTTAGTTAATTAATACTTCAACTAGTTTAATTATTAGGCACAGTATGATCGAAGATCGCTGATTCAACCATTTTTATTTTCATTATTTCAAGCTCTTTTTTTTGTGGTTTAATTTATATATAGATAAGGAAATTAGATCAAACTTAATGGATTAATTTGTTTTAATTATATGGGCATTGCTCTGATATATACGTATGTTAATATCAACGACCATATATATATATATATTGTCGCTCTCTATAATTACCAATACAAAAAATAAATCTTTTTATTAAGAGCATGTATTAAGCTATAACTAGATTAACAAAAAATTAAATTGGACACAATTAAAGATTTCATTTTTCAAAATATAATTAATATGAATATGTAATTTGGACCTGGTGGAAGCAATAGAGGGGTGTAAAAGCAACAGCAGGAAACAGAAGAAGCTAAGAAGAAACCAGAAAAGCTTCATAATTTCATATATATGTAAGCAAGGAGATGGAAATCAAATGTTGTGAGCTTGTATGGGTAGTGGCTCATTGCAATCTGAGAAGAAAAGTCAACAAAAATCCATGTTCATTGCCACGAGGGTTGACCCTTCGTCGTGAGTCATGACTTTTGGTTAGTGCCAATTACCATGACTTGCAGTGAGGAAATGATGTTGTATCTTGTATTCAATGAGTGCAGTAATACATAACTTGAATTGAGACACATGATTAGTTCATAGCTGAATAGTGTAACTGAATATATGAAACTTGGCTTAATTAATTATATTCTTTTAAGTATTTTATTATTAGAGATAATTTTATTTATTACATTGTAAGATTAAAACTCAAGTTTATCACAAAGGAATACACATTCTGTTGAATATAGTAATACATATATAAGGAAAGAAAGATGCATAAGTTTGTCAGTTGAGTTGAGATGACGATGATTGATGAGAATTGAGTATGAGAATGAGAGTGAGAGGGTGAGGGGCTTCTGTTCATGGCCGTGTAACAGCACCAGGAATGGGCGCCTGTGGGGAATTTAACGGATCATCCTTTGCACGCCCTTTTTGAAGTAGCCGTCTGTCACATTCACAAATATATATAATTATTCAACATCTGTATGTCACATCACATATATATATATATATATATATATAGCATCAGCATGATTACTAAATAGGATGGTCATTTTTAGTAGTTGAAATTGAAAGAAAGTATTTATATAAATATATATAAAATATGATAATTAAAAATGTACAAGATATAATAAGAATATTTAATTTGGACCTGCTGGTAGCAACGGTGGGGTGTGACAGAAACAGCAGCAGGCAGAAGAAGCTAAGAAGAACCCAGAAAAGCTTCATAATTTCGTGTATATGTACGTAAGAAGATGGGAATTAAATGCGGTGACTTGTGACAAATATAAGTGATGTGGTGATCAATATATGGCTAATGCCTCTATATGTATAGCTCATGTTTGAAGAGTTACATAAAAGTGAGTACTAAAAATCCATGTTCAATGCCACGAGGGTTGATTAAAGGATCGTCAACGTAGAAACCGCGTAAAATCAATCTCTTTTGTTAATTAATTCAACTTTAGAGGGGCTGCGTCAATTTCAAGTTGCGGAGTAGTCTAAAGTCTCCGACTCTAACAACCAATCTCTTTTTTTAAAATAATATAAAATATCAAATAATATAATTTTGGAACTAAAATTAAATTTTAGGCTTTCTACCTTTTTTTTTTTTGGGTGAAGAAGAACAAAAACACAAGCCTTTCGAAATTAAGGATTAAGTAATCGCATTTATTCAGATTAAAATATGAATGGGTATATTAGATTTTAGTATACTGAGAATTATAGTTATATATTTATCTTATTAATTTCTTACCACAATAAAATATCTACATGTCATTAATTAGTCCCTACTCAAAATAGAATTGTGGACTAACATAATCTATAAGGGGTCGTGACACGTGACTTCGTACGCAAATCATAATCATATTTCCAAACCGTACTTAAAATAAACCTCTCTACGTATTCTCATGTAAAATTAACTTATAAATTAAGCTCTTTCATTGGCGCTGTGCGTTTGGATTGATTTTTTTTTAAAATTTTTTTTTAAAGTCAAAAATACTTTTGATAAAAATTGATTTATTTGAATTGATTTCTTAAAAGAATAAAAACACTAAAAAAGTCAAAAATGAACATTTTTCACAAGTTGTATTTTTTAGCTTCTCTAAAAAACACACGCAAAAGCTCATAGATTACAAATTTAAAATTACATTCTAACATAATTTTAGACAAAATTATTTTTATTAGTTATTATAAAGATAAATTTTATACTTTCTTCAAAGATATAAAAAAAAATATTTTTTTATTTTAAAAAGTTACACTTTTCTTCCTAATGAATATAAAAAATTTTAAATAAATTATTATTTTAGTCTCTAAAAAATTTAACTTATCTCAATTTAATCTTTAAATATGTCATCACCGATAAAAATTCTAAAAGTAGGGCCCCAACTTCTCTTAAGTGATTCAATATTTATGGTCAATTTACTCAGTCTTTCTTATTCTTTATTGACTTGACTATCGGAAGTGTAACTAGACTAAGCTTGAGATGTGGGCATTATTTTTTTTCTTTGTTTTGGCACATATCCACTGTATGTAATTAAGCTATCCAAATCTCGTATTCATTGGTATTCTCTTCCAGTCTTTTTCTTATCAGAAAATTTCATTGTAGTTAGAGAATCTGTCTTTAAAATTGCAATACCGGTCAAGGCAAGTAATACAAACGATGACTTAATGTAATGCTAGGTGCTCAACACTATAAATGCATATGCGTGACTCTATATATAGACTTTTTCATTTTAATTAAATAATTAATTTCTTTTTTTCTTTTATTAGTTACCCACATATATAATACATAAATACACATGTGTGTGTGTGTATGATGAAAGACCGATTGATAGCATTGTCGATCAAAGTTATAATTTTTACACAAGTAAATAACTTTTTGTAAAATGTTGTTTTTAACATAATTCACCATTGAATTAATAAAATTCAATTCCTATAATAAAACAATAAAAAGTGTAAAAGGAGCGTGAAGAGTATAAATAATCTAAATATGGTTAATAGGTTAAAATGCAAAAACAAAAACAAAAACAAAAAACAAAATCCTTTCAATGTAGAGAGTTAGAGAATTTATCTCATTTAATTTTAAAGGTTAACCAAAAGAAAACTTTTAAACTTTCTGTTTTATGCAATTCCGTTTTTATTTTATTTAAGCAATATGATGGTGCTTTTTGGGTTAAAAAAAATGGTGAGAACACATCTAAATGTTGTTGAATGATAATGCTTTTCGGTATCAAATTATCCTCATGGCAGATTGTCCGAACCATTCAGATTGTCCGAACCATTCACATCAACTACTAATATATATATATATATAGAGAGAGAGAGAGAGAGACACACACACACACACATATTACGTACGTTGATGGAAAGGTTTATCTATATTTGTGTTTAACTTTCTTAATACAAAGTTAATTAATATATACAATATAATTCACGGTAAGGTTAAAATTGGTGTAATTTTATAAATGTTTGTAACAATTTGATAAAGTTTTAAAGACTAAAATGAACATATCTATGAATATTTTTTGATGAATAAATCTTTTGCGATAAAAA
This sequence comes from Senna siamea, assembly GCA_031216115.1. Classification (NCBI taxonomy): domain Eukaryota; kingdom Viridiplantae; phylum Streptophyta; class Magnoliopsida; order Fabales; family Fabaceae; genus Senna; species Senna siamea. The sequence continues at coordinate 32,796,692 of CM062367.1, read as the reverse complement.
AGATTGGTGCAATTCTCTTTAGAGAGATAAAAAAAATTATTTCTCTATTATTGTGAAAAACTGTACTGAAGTCCAAAGGATTAGACGCTATCTTTTGGGATAGAAATGTCATAATTTACTCAAAAAATAAAGAAACGTTTATTTTCCCAAACTGAAATTCTCAAGCAAATAATATTAATTAAGTTAGTTAGAAAGTTAACATCCAATGAGCATTGAATGGACAGAAAATGAAAGTTTTAATTATTGTTATAAATCAGTCAAGCAACATACTGGTCCAATGTATTAAAGTAGAAGATAGTGTTGAAGCATGTATATCCAAGATCGAAGACCCAACGTATATATCAAGAAATTATGGGATGTTGGTGTTAGTGTTATTTTCTTCTTATTTAATTTGGTTTGGACTATTTTGGTATATGACATGATAGAATTGATTGAGTTGTACAAATTACAACTTAGTTAATTAATACTTCAACTAGTTTAACTATTAGGCACAGTATGATCGAAGATCCCTGATTGAACCATTTTTATTTTCATTATTTCAAGCTCTTTTTTTTGTGGTTTAATTTATATATAGATAAGGAAATTAGATCAAACTTAATTGATTAATTTGTTTTGATTATATAGTCATTGCTCTGATATATATGTATGTTAATATCAACAACGACCATATATAAATATATATATATAAATATATATATATTTATATATATATAATGTCGCTCTCTATAATTACCCATTAACTCCAAATTGGGGCTTATTGCTTAACATGGCCCTCAAGTGTAAGGGTTTGCTATATTATAATTAAAATTCAATAAATTGGTGACTTAATTTCAAAGCAGTTGATGCTAAATTAAATGCTTATGTTGTATTATTCTAATTACAACTCAGTGAAATTTTTAAGTACGTACTATTTTATTTATATATTAACTAATAAATTTAACTAACTCTTCTTATTTTTGTATTTATGGACTCACACAAATATTATAAAAAAAAAGTTAAATACAATTGACTAGTAGACAAATGAGATAACACAATATAGATACCTCAAATTTTTTCCTACAACTAAAGGCTTGAAAGTTGAACTTATTGGTGGCTATTACTTTCGATCTTCATAGCTCTCCATCTGTTTCCGAAAGATAAATGATAGGGTTTGTATTGTAATAATTAATATATAGAGGAGAGATGAGAGGTGTTTATAAATTAAAGGAATAGGTTAGAGATAGAGGGAGGGCTTTGTTTTTTTTTCCATTACATACATAAAAATAAACCTCACATTGACAGACAGCAATATAATATAATGTACTAATGGATATACATATATATATATATATATATCTTGAATGAAAGGGTTAGAATATATGTTGAAGTTTAAATTTGAGAAAGTGTCTACAAGTAATTGAAAATTGAAGCAACGTATTTGCGTCAGTGTAGGATGATGAGAGTGAGAGAAGAAGAGAGAAGGATTGAGCAGAGAATGAGAGCGTGAGGGGCTTGTGCTGTGTTCATGGACGTTTGCTACCAGCACCGCTTGGCGCTGGTGGGGACTTTAATGGATCATCCTCTACGCGTCCTCCTCGATATGGCACCCGTCTGTCACATTCACATCACCCATATTAATTTCTAAGAGAACTAAGAAGCCTTTAATTCGGTACGTTAGATTGTTGTTTTTAAAAATTATTAGAAAAACAAAAAAATATTATTTGAATAACTATTTTTGATAGAAAATAAAAAAAATAGGATATATATTTTAGGAACAAAAAATAGAAAACAATTAAAAGATGTATTGAATTCTAATTTTTTAAAACAACGTAAATACAAAAAATAAATTTTTTTATTAACAGCATGTATTAAGCTATAACTAGATTAACAAAAAATTAAATTGGACAAAACTAAAGATTTCATTTTTCAAAATATAATTAATAAGAATATGTAATTTGGACCTGGCGGAAGCAACGGAGGGGTGTAAAAGCAACAGCAGGAAACAGAAGAAGCTAAGAAGAAACCAGAAAAGCTTCATAATTTAATATATATTTAAGCAAGAAGATGGAAATCAAATGTGGTGAGCTTGTATGGGTAATGGCTCTATATAAATTGCTCATAGTTTGAAGAGTTCCATTGCAAACTGAGAAGAAAAGTCAATAAAAATCCATGTTTATTGCCACGATGGTTGACCCTTCATCGTGAGTCATGACTTCTAGTTAGTACCAATTACCATGACTTTTAGGCAGAATTGAACCACATTGGAAAATGAAAAACGCGTACAACTCAAGGCTTGAAAGTTAAACTTATTGGTGCTGTCACGACCCAAATTTTGAGATCGTGACTTACGCATAGACCTATTTTAATACCTATTAGATCTAGTCAATTTAAGAATTTCATCAGCTCACAATAATAATAATAAGACATTTTAATCTTTTATTTTTAAGTCTTTAATCATTATTCTAATTTTTACCAAAATTTTGACAAAGTATCTTCTGAAAATAGAACGTTTTCTCAATTTACAATAGCTTAGACACAACAGTATTCATTTTAAAACACAATAATATAACTGACTATTACAAGCCTACAAAGTTTTTCATTTACCCACATGCAAATTAATCTAATACTAAGGGATAGATAAGCTGCGTTATCATTGAGCCTGCGAGATTTCAAGGAAAAGCTTACCCAAGATAGAAGTGTGACTCTATTCTTTTTTATTCTTCAACCTGAGGAGGATCTGAAAAAAATTGTAAAGTAAAGAGAATAAGTTGCATAGTCCCAGTGAGTGTAAGATAAAGAAAATACACAGAATAAAAAATAGACTCACATAGAGTTTTTAATAATGTAAAACAATTCAAGGGCTATAAAAGTTAATTTAGTGCCAATCAATTTTTATATAATTTTTTATAAATTCGCTCAATATTTAATACTTTCAATTAACCATCCAATAATCTCTGGTCTCCCTCTATACTAGGACAACCCATCCGCGCCTCCAGTCACCTGTGCCTTCAACCACACTATGACAACCCTTTGTGCATGCACGCACTCCAGTCACCGTGCCTCCCGTTGCACGTGACAACCCATCAACGCCACCAGTTACTTGTGCCTTCAACCGCACTATGACAACCCACTGTGCATGCACACGTGACCAACCTCGTACCTCCCATCGCACGAGGCGCCCTAGTACAAGGTGCACCAGAAACAACATCTAACAACACAGTTTATTTCATACTTAAGATACAATCTTTCACGGTTAATCAATCTAACTTTGAAATGCAATTAATCATAACTTGCAAACAGTGAGAAAAATACATAATTTCTTGTATCTGGTACCAATAGTCACATAGACATAAAATCATCAATTTACCACGAAGTCAAAGGCAATACATATCCTAATTGTTTCCCATGACGGTCTAGACAATGAACGCAAACACATAACCAATTAATTTCATTTTTAATTTGAACATGTAAGGGATAATTGAAAATGGTATCTCCTTTATCAAACACTCACCTGAAAGAATTAGTAAAGATTAATCCTTAATTCATCGATCTAGCACAATTTGTAATGACTCTAGTATTCTTCGAGTTTCCTAAAATAATTAAGGAACCTAATCAGTATAAAACCACTCAGGTAGTTGCAAATTCGAATTTCATCACCTACTAACTTCCATCGAAGAAATCCTACAATATTATGGAGTCCATTATTATCTCAAAAAGCATAATGATATATTTCATAATCCAACAGAATTTCAATTAAATCCCTAAATTTCTCCTAGCCTTGAAAATAATCCTTAATAGTCACAAAAATCTTCTATATTGTATTTTTCATAGCGTTTAGGCTACACCATCTTCAATAGCTCATCGAAAAAGGCATTGTGATGGCGGTCAATAGCAGTCAATGCTGGTCAATGCCGATCAACGACAGCGATCGACCAAAATTAGTGCAAAATGTAGATTGGAGTATGAGGATGCTGGATCTAAAGTTAGTTTGGAAAAAACACGACGGTTTAATGGCACTTTTCCAACGAGAAAGGCAGACAGAGCGACGAATGCTTTTTGCCTCGATTCGGGCTCGTGGCGACGGTTCTCTAGCGGGAGAAGGCTGGCTGAGGAAGCAGACGTCTTAGGCTACCTGGCGGTGAGGGAGGTGCGGCAGAAGGACAACGTTTTCCAGTCATTTTTCCTCTCAACATCGGCCACCAAAAATGGATGAAATGCTCAATTTTTTGGACGCCACCAATCAAAAAATTTTACAGTGAAGCTGGCAGTGGAGTGATGGGCTCATGTCGGTGAGCTTCGCGGCCTTAGGTCAACGACAGTGATGGTTTTGAGGAAAGGAAGGACGGGCTGAAAGAGAGAGAATGAGAGAATGAAGTTAAAGGCAGAAAAATGGAGGAGAGAGAGAGCTGAAGATGAGCTGAAGGTGAGGGAAAAAATAAAGCAAAATATTACAGGTGCCTAACTGCCTATTACTTTCTTCATGGCTCTCCAATGTCCATTTCCAAAGGATAAATGACAGGTTTGTACTTCGTAATAATTAATATACAGAGGAGTGGTGAGAGGTGTTTATAAATTAAAAATGATGGAATACGTTAGAATTAGAGGGAGGGCTTTGTTTTTTTAAAAATAACTTTGGTGAAATTTTTATATAATTTTAATTAAAAATTGATAGATAATTTATATAACTTATTTTTTTATAATTAATTCTTTTTAAAATTTTTATATATTTTATTTTAATCAAATAATTTGTAACTACATATAAGTCTAATATTTATTTTTTAAAAAAACTTAGGTGCAGTTTACATCTTTATCATTCAATTTTTTAATTAAAAATTAATATGTATATAATTTATGCATTTCATCTCTTTTTATGATTTGTTCTTTTTTAAAAAATTTTTTATATGTTTTATTTTAATTAAAAATTTTGATAAAAAAATATAAATAATTACATATAAGTCTAGTTCTTTATTTTTTCCATTATGTACATAAAAATAAACATGAAACTTATATCCAGTTGTATATGTGTCATCAAGTTTTTTGATTAAAATAAAGTATGTAAAATTTAGAAAAAAATTAATCATAAGAAAAATAAATTGTAAAAAGGATAAGTCATACACATATTATTTCTAATTAAAGAATTTAATAGAAAAGATATACAAATTAGACTTAATTTTTTTCCTAAAAATAAATGTATGCAAAACAGAAATAATTAAGAATTTGGAGACCTGACAATAACAGACATGAGACAACAATATAACGGAGGGGTGTAAAAGAAGAGCAGAAAGCAGAAAAAGGAAGAAGAAAGCACAAGAGCTTCATATATATCTCTTGAATGAAAGCGTTAGAATTTCAAGTTTATAATTACACAATTGAAAATTGAAGAAAAGTATTTGCGTGTAAGATGAGAGTAAGAGATAGAGAAGAGAGAATGAGAAAATGACGTTGTATCTTGTATTCAATGAGTGCAGTAATACATAACTTGAATTGAGACATATAATTAGTTCACAGCTGAATAGTGCAACTGAATATATAAAGCTTGGCTTAATTAATTATATTCTTTTGAGAATTTTATTATGAGAGATAATTTTATTTAATACACTGTAATATTAAAAGTATACATTCTGGTGAATGTAATAATACATATATAAGGAAAGAAAGATGTATAAGTTTGACAATTGTGAGTTGAGACGACGATGATTGATGAGAATTGAGAATGAGAGTGAGAGTGAGAGGGTGAGGGGCTTCTGTTCATGGGCGTGTAAGAGGACCATCGGTGGGCGCCGGTGGGGAATTTAACGGATCATCCTTTGCACGCCCTCTTTGAAGTAGCCGTCTGTCACATTCACAAATATATATAACTATTCAACATCTGTATGTCACATACTTCCATTAATCCGTGCTAAATATTAAATCACACAATTTAAGATGACACATAACATATATATATAGCATCAGCATGATTACTAAATGGGATGGTCATTTTTAGTAGTTGAAATTGAAAGAGAGTATTTATATAAATATAGATAATATGATAATTAAAAATGTACAAGATTTAATAAGAATATTTAATTTGGACCTGCTGGTAGCAACGGTGGGGTGTGAAAGAAACAGCAGCAGGCAGAAGAAGCTAAGAAGAACCCAGAAAAGCTTCATAATTTCGTGTATATGTACGTAAGACGATGGAAATTAAATGCGGTGACTTGTGACAAATATAAGTGATGTGGTGATCAATATATGGCTAATGCCTCTATATGTATTGCTCATGTTTGAAGAGTTAGATAAAAGTGAGTACTAAAAATCCATGTTCAATGCCACGAGGGTTGATTATAATTTTCTGACCAAAAGGATCGTCAACGTAGAAACCGCGAAGAATCTCTGGCTGCTTCAATTTCACGTTGTGGAGTAGTCTAAAGTCTCCTAGTCTAACAATCAATCTCTTTTTTTAAAATAATATAAAATATCAAATAATATAATTTTGGAACTAAAATTAAATTTTGGGCTTTCTACTTTTTTTTTGGGTGAAGAAGAACAAAAACACAAGCCTTTCTAAATTAAGGATTAAGTAATCGCATTTATTCAGTTTAAAATATGAATGGGTATATTAGCTTTTAGTATATTGATCATTATAGTTATATATTTATCTTATTAATTTCTTACCACAATAAAATATCTACATGTCATTAATTAGTCCGTACTCAAAATAGAATTGTGGACTACATAGTCCATAAGGGGTCGTGACACGTGACCTAATACTCAAATCGTAATCATATTTTCAAACCGTACTTAAAATAAACCTTTCTATCTATTCTCATGTAAAATTAACTTATAAATTAAGCTCTTTTATTGGCGCTGTGCGTTTGGATTTATTTTTTAAAAAAAATATTTTTTAAAAAGTAAAAAATACTTTTGATAAAAATTAATTTATTTGGATTGATTTCTTGAAAAAAAAAACTAAAAAAATAAAAAACGAACATTTTTCACAAGTTATATTTTTTAGCTTCTCTAAAAAACACACACAAAAGCTCATAAATTACAAATTTAAAATTACATTCTAGCATAATTTTAGACAAAATTATCTTTTATTAATTATTATAAAGATAAATTTTATACTTTCTTCAAAGATATAAAAAATACATATTTTTCTTTGTTTTATTTTAAAAAATTGTACTTTTCTCCCTCATGAATATAAAAATTTAGAGTAAATTATTATTTTAGTCCTTAAAAAATTTAACTTATTTCAATTTAGTTCTTGAATCATAAAAATACTTAACTTAATTATTAAAAGATATATTTTGTTTTAATTTAGTCTCTACGTATAAAAATTTTATGTCTTTTTGTATTTTAATTTAGGGTTTTAAAGAATAAATTAAGACATAATATATTTTTTAAGAATTAAATTAAGTATTTTTATAATTCATGAACTAAATTGAGATAAGTTATATCTTTCAGGGACTAAAATAATAATTTACTAAAAATTTTACAATTTTTTTCATTTTAACCAAAATTTTCTGAATAATAATATTAACATTTTTTATTAAAATTATAATTTATTAGAAATATATATTTTAAGAATTATTATTCTAATATTATTTATTGTGAGTTAAAAATCATAAACTTAATTTAAAAAAGTGATTTTTTTATATTGATCAAATACATATTTAATTAAATAAATTATATCTTCTCCTAAAAGTTTGGCTAAATTACACTTAGCACTCTTCTAGTTTTAAAAATTACACTTACCTCCCATCTTATTTATTTATTGTCAATGAAGATAATTTTTTGTGTAAAATAACTGTGATTTTATTTTTAATATAACATTAAATACAATTAAATATATACTAAAACATAAGATTCTTAATAGAACAATAAAAAAATTAAATAAGTCTATTGTTTTGGATTAATGAACATATACTATGTCAAATATTATTTAACTTTATTGACAAAAGAAATGTTTGTATGACATTGTATTGAATCTAAGGATATCAAATATAATTTTTGAAACTAAAAGAGTGGTAAGTATAATTTTATCAATTCTCAAAAGAGGTTGACATAATTTATTCTATTTAATTATATAAGTAAAAAAAATAATATTTTGGTCAAAATAATAAAATTATATATTTTTTACCTCTCAAACGAAGTTAGTGTAATTTTTTTAAATTGAAGGGAGAGAAATATAATTTTGATATCTCTCAAAGAATAAAAATATAATTTTTTTAAAATATAACATATGTATATACGTCCTTGTTAATAATTTTATTTATAATAAATATTTTTATATGTGTTATATACAAACAAATTTATTTTTAACATAAAATGACTTTTACTTTTTATAAAAGCTCTTCTTAAAAAGTCATTTAAAAAAAAAAGTCCTTTTAGAAAGCCTATCCAAATAAATGTAAAACAATGGAACTCACCCAATCAAAACTAAACACGAAATTATAGAAGGAAAAAGATATTAATGAAAGAAAAAAAATTTAATTAGGACAAGCTAGACTCGCAGCAGGATCATTGATCTTTTCTTTTTTAGGTAAAAGGATCATTGATCATTGTTGCTTAATTTCATTGAGGACTCGTCAGGCCTCAACAGGATCGGATCCACATGCGCTATGTGCGTACTTTAATTTTCACCTTTATGATTGTTAAATTTCCTTTTTTTTATTATTAAAAGAAAAGTCAAAATGAAATAGTTTCATAGTAACAAAAGTATATATAAAACTGTAGAAATTAGTAAGATACTGTAAAAGACAGCAAGCAGAAGAAGCCAAGAAAACACAAAAGCTTCATATATATATATATCTACATCTACTAGTACATGTATATATAATTAAGGAAGAAGATAGTATAATGCTGTGAGATTGTGACAACATGTGTATATATATATATATATATATATATATATATGGATACATTAATTTTATGATCACCTTATTAATGCATTAATTAGTTAATAATATTTAACTAATATTTTTTAGTTTACTAAGTTTCCTGTATACTATTTAAAATATATGCTACATGTGAGTTATAATTTTCTTATATTTAGTACATCTAAATATCTTATAAATAAAATTTGCATTATATAAAAAATAAAAATTTTGGTTTACGGAAGAAATAATGAGCAAAAACATTTGCGTACCGAAGAATTAAAATTTTGGACAGATACTATGTGTTAGAGTCAATATTTTGCAGTTTTGCCTCTCTATTTCAATTCACTTTCACTGATTTTAGTTAAGAATGAGTAATTTTTACTGCATATTTTAGTTCTAGTTTAATTCTCCAGTCTGACTCAGTTTTAGGTGTTTTTGTGCACATTTTAAATGAAAGTGAGATAAGGCGTGCCCACACCTTAAATTACATATCTAATGCAAAAAATTTTATATCTCAGCATTTTATTTTAAAAAAACACGTGTTTCTTTCTTCTGGGGTGTTTTGTGTGAGTTTCGGACAAGAAGAAAAGAGTTTCAGAGCAACACACGGAAAGAAACGTAGGCCCAAGGCAATTATACCGAGGGGGTCGCGATTCTTGAGAGATTCATCATCAATTCTTAGCGTTTTTCATTTCCTCCCTCTCAAATCTTCTTTTTCTTCCAAATATTTTCCAATGTCCTAGGGAGAGAGAAGACAAAACAGAGGGGAGAGAGAGTGATTTAGCTTGGATCTCCATATTTTCTCGAGTTGAAGACTGATATTGATACTTCTGTGGATTTCATGAATATGAGTGGCTAAGCTCTTTTTCTAGCTAAGGGAATCCATTTTTAAGATCAATATTAGGCTGTGACTAGATCTGATCATGAACCTTAAAGTTTGTTTGATTCGATAGGCTGGGAGTTTCAAATAATGAATTTGAGCCCGAAAATAAGAATCTGAATCAGAATGCCTAATTTTAAAAAAAGCTCGCAAAAATACGAGTCATGCTCAGGCTGTTTTTAGCCCACCTGTAATCCTTGCCCATTATATGTGTGTGTATATATATATATATATATATATATATATATATATATATATATATATTAATTTTTATATTATATTACTTTTGTAATAATATAATATAATATGTAGTAGAAGATATTTTTTAATTGGTAAATTTTTTTTATTATTTAAGTTGATCTTTATTATAGGACTATATACTTAAACTTTTTTTTTTTTATTATTATTATTGCAAGGACTTAAAGATTTGGTATTGGAGGCTTTGCCTTTGGAATTTGGGTGTCTTAATTGATGAATTATTATGAATTTTGGTTTTGAAACAAGGAGACAAATATTTTAATTTTATTGTATTATGTTTAAGATTTGATACCTTTGAATATATATTTGCTTTATTTTTCATGTAAAATTTGTCCTTTAAAGTTGATATTTTAATTCATATAATATTATGAAGCTTGTTAGTTTGATATTTATATATCAACAAAGTTACTTTTTTTTCAAGTCCTCTAATTATTTTTCTATTTGGGTGGGCCAGGCCTGACCCAAATTAAGTGAAAAAAAGAAGTTTGAACCCATATATTCTTAATATATAAACATAAAAGTCCAACCTGTGATCAGGTCTAACTCTAAGATTAGAGATTTTATATTTGTATTTCTTTATTTTCTCATTTTTACATTGTTGGGATTTTCTTGATGTATAAATGATTTGGCAATTCATGTATATGTTTGGCAATTCCTTGCTAATCAAATTCTCTAAATCCATAATTGTTTGGATGATTGATATATGTAGCAATTGATGCAAGGAAGATATAAGTTATATGTTTTTTTTGTGTTAAGGGATTAAACATCAATATTTGTAAATTTGAGTTTCTTGGATTTATTGCTTTGCATTGGTGTTTTCTCCATATTCTTAATACTGTTAGTTGAATTGATTTTAGGAACACCTCCTAAGTCCTAAACTAATTAGACTGAATTAACAAATGTTTCTTAATTCGTTACATAAGGGAGAATTACAGTGATTGATTTAGTTTGATTATTATAACCAATATATTATGGAAGGATATAATTAATTGAATCCATGAGCAACTAATACGATTTTAGATTATGGAAACCCTGACTAGAATTTTGTTACTAGTTTAGGTCTTCTTTTCTGTTATTTTTGAATACCACGTGCCCACACTTTATATTTTTATGTTCTGTTCTATTGTTTACTACTTTACTTCAGTTCTGTTTTATTACACGTGCCTACGTCTTAGTTTCCAATTTGTTTTACTGCATTAATTAATTGATTTAATTTTAATCAATTTCAATTCTTGTCCAAAACTCCCTTTTTTATTTCTTATTTACCTTTCTCTCAAATTATTGATTGTTTGAAAGAGATTGAATATTCAATCCCTGTGAAATAGAAATGAAGAATCAAAGTATTAAACCCCATCCAAAGTTATATTTCACACAAAAATAATTGGCACCTCAATGCCTCCCTCACCATCCCCTCACAAATCCACTATAACAAGCATTAAATATGTATTTTTATCAATAAATTAAAAATAATCATTTTCTTCAAATTTAGAATAAAAATTAAAATTATTATTTAAATAAAAAATAAATAAGATTGAAATAAAATTTTTAAGAATATTATATATTTTATAATATACTACATTTTAATAAAAGAAATTAATATTATCTAAAAGTGCATTTTAGTCAACATATAACTTGAAAGAAATTTATTTATATTTTTAAAATAAAAGAGGACGGATTCAGAATGGGACAGCTTCATCAATTTGAAATGGTGGGCTCATTATTGTCAGACTCTTGTAATTAATCTAACAAACACTCTCATTTCTTCAATCACCAATTGCAACAAACACTTTTCCCATCCCATTTCTTACAGCAATAATCGAACATCATTTCGTAAAGATTGACCGTCACAGCAAGTCACATTTATAATATTCTTTCCCTGTACAGAATAGTTGCATGTTCATGTCGTTGGAATTGATCTAATTTAAATCTTGCTCTTTTTTTCTTTTGGCCAAGGAGATGGAAATGGTGGCGCAAAGAGTTGTGCAGCAAGCAATGATTCTCAACCAAGTAACTTCCTCTCCGACAAAACATGTATATGTAGGTCACACCACGTACGGTGATATATATATATATCTATATATATATATATATATATATATATATAGTATGCAATTTTGTCTAGAGTTTGATCGAACATGCATGAGGACTTAGTTCACAATATCAATTCTTACATTATATTCAACTTTTAACCTCTACAAATTTTTGAAGTTTTACACAGGTATCTAGACAATCTTGTTCGGAACGACATTAAATATAAATATTATTTTAACAAAAATTTAAATTAAAATTTATCACATTACGAGAGACTAATTCAAACTTAACTCTCATTGATTCAACATCTCCAATTAATAGTTAATCATGCAAATTAAACTTGGGAACTAAGCTTTAATTTCTCATTGGCACTACATATATATAATAATAATAATTACAGAGAAAGTAATATATATCTTACATTATACTACATAATAACTGACTCAAAATAAATATGAACTAGCTCTATGGCTAGGCGGAAGGAAGGAAATGGAAATGAATGAAATTAAGAAAACAAATATTTAATTAGGACATGGGTGGATGGTTGTTGGCCCTCCAGTTTCGAATAGCTTGAAACACAATTTGGTGAACAAGTTGTGCATCTATATGGTGATGAGCTTCTTCTTCATTGTCCTCCTGAAAACAAACAACATACTGATTGTGTCACTGCTCACTACTCAGTGCCTAGCTGTGGCTCCACTCAACACTAAAAACAATTAAAAGTACTGATATATATAAGTGTGAGCTATACCCTATAGCTAGGGTAGCTAGCTAGAGATTGTCTTATTATATATATATTGTGCATGTGATGTACGTGTTTGTGTAAACTGTAGAGTAAATGAATTATTACTTTTGCTCCAAGTCCAACAGCTTCAAAACAAAAGCCATCCACACAAGTAACCCTAGCTTGCACCACATCAAGACCCAGCTCTTCAATTGCTTCCAATATGAATATCAGCAATCCCTCGCAACTCCTTTCACTCACCACCTTAATCACAAAACCCTTCTCTTCTTCTTCAACTTTAAGCTACGCACAGTGCCATACCAATTGCCAAACAAACAATTACTATTTAATATATATAAATGTTTGAACTTTGAACAATTAATTTTGTAGTACCATAGGCATGGGAATGGGATCATAGTCAATCAAGTTATGTGCTGAAGCAGCTTCATCCAATATTTCCAGCTTTCTCTTTAACTCTTGTATGTACTGAGATGCATCCAATACTACTGAGGTTTGATTACGCTGCAAACAAATACAAAATACTACTGCCTATTCAATTATTCAAGTTTAGATCTTCGGGGAGATGCAGTATTAAGTAGTGATTGAAATGGAAGGCAAGGAGATAAGAAAGAGAGACATATGATATGTTTCAGATTCAGAATATTCATTCATAGTTTCGTACTCACCGCATGGGATTTAGTGATTGAACGAAGCAGTCGTAGGTTTCTACACATGGGCATGGCTGTTCTCTTGTGATCCTTGGAAACCATTCTCTCTCTGATCTTTCCACAAATCAGAACTAAAGAAATATAGACAATAGTTGATGGTTTATAAAGAGAGAGTGAGAATTGAGGAATGAGGACACTGCGCACAGATATTTTGTTGATCGCATCTCACATGTGATACAGTTTTGGAATTACCATGTGTTTCTCCAGATTTTTTTTCCCGTAAGTCACTCTTATTGTCTTTTCAACCAACTTTTGTATTTGTCGCGCTAATTATTACTCTGACCGTGACATATATATGAATTATTTTCAGTTGTCCTTCCTCTTCAAAATATGAGTCAAATAAACGAATTTTCCAAACAAATTAATATTATTAGGTAATCACAATTTAAAACATATCAGCTATAATTTTTAATTTCAATAATCACATTTTTAAGCGGATTTTTTTAATATAATTCTTAACTAGATCGACCACTTTCCAAAACAACTATATATTGCCTTCCCTTTTAAGTTGCTAACTACAGACACATACACATTATTCAATATTCTTTTAAAATGGTATTAGTTTTTACATACGTGATTATGATAACAAATTAAGATTTAAAATTGTAAATGACCATCTAAGAGTATTGGTTTATAACATAAGTACTTTCTCTAGATATATATACTAGGTGTTAAAAAGTTTTAATGTACCTATAAGAGTATTTAAAAATTTTTTTAATTTATTTTTAGAAATAACCTATAATAGAGCAAGAAATATATGTGAGGATATATGGAGTGTTGACCACAAAATTGTAAAGCATATCCCAATTGATGATTTTGTCATTCGGAAATGACAACGTGCTAGCTGGTATTGGTGTCATGTCTTGAAAACAAAACCACAGATGTCATATATACATTAAATTAAAGAAACAGTAGTAAAGCAGAGTGTCAAAAACATGTTACAGCTTTGGGTTCCCTTCTTTAAATTAAATGCTTCCAAACTTCTTCTCACGGGGATCGAATTCTCTCTCTTCGATTTGGTTTTTCCTATATATTTACCACTAAACATTAACACATTTTGGTTCTATTATATGCTGCTTAATGCAACTTGTTAAAAGCTTTCCACTACTTCCTCCAAACCCAAACAGCGAAAAGGTTTCAGATTGTGTCTTGTTCTTGTGTCGTTTTATTAATTTCCTGCTGCTTGATTAGAGAAATTAATTAAAATGCTGGATTAAAAAACATTTATACAACGATCTAGATTAGGTGTCATATTTTTTAATTTCGGAATAGAATTATTAAGAATCTTGAATTTTTAATATATAGAGAGCGTATATATGTATATACCTTAACCTAATTAATACAAATTTTGAGGGAACCTTCAGTATTTCAAGAAACTTGAATTAATATTTGTTGAGTCCATTTACCGGAAGGGTTACAGTTACTCGCCCAGAAGTGTTATTTTTCTTTTCAATAAAAATAAAAGATTCTATATATTAATTGACATTTTCCCAAAATTTTTTGTTTAACACATTTCCCAATAATAATTTAAAACATTATTCAAGACATTCATGCATGCTAGGGGGACAAATTATATATTTAAGTCAATGTCTAAATGATAGGAGGCTGCACATGAAAAATTTGTTAAGTTTCTAGCACAAAAACCAGCCACACACATCAGCTGCGATCAAAGCGAAAACAGTTGAATAGATAAGCTCAAATATGCTCCACAGATTAAGAATACACACACACACACAAATACTAGTTATATATGAATATGATTGAGTCTGAAGACCGAATTGGAGTTCTTGAATTATTGTACTTGCAAACTTTTTGGCTATTTGGCTCCTACCATGGAGAAGACATTTCATATAGTTGATAAGCTTGTAAATGTCAACCTTTAGGGAAGATCCTGACATGCATATAAAGATATATGATTTTTAATTACTCTCACGAGAAAGTTGAAAAAAGAATCATCTATTAATGGATATATTTCATATATATTTGTCTACATTTTAAATAATAGTTTATTTTAGTTTTCAATTTACTGAATTTATAAATGGTTGAATTTCAACATCATATCTTTGGAAGCAACTAGAAACTAGAAAGCATCTCATTGCCTTTAAGAAGACCAGAAATTAGAAGATTATATATGTTGATTAATGAGAGAAATCATCTGTGTGTGTGTGTGTGTGTGTGTGTGTGCATTGTGAAACTTGATATATATAACCAAGTATGTTAATTAAGAAATGAATCAAGTTCCATGTATCTGCATGCAGCTTAAATGTGATTAAAGATGCTACACACACACACACACACACACACATATGCGGATTTCATTAAGAGAAATGAGAGGTAATTAATGAAAAAAATCAAAGAGAAAAGGATATATAATTGACACTTTATTTTTTTTTATTTTCTTTTCTCTCAAAATTTATCTAATATATCAAAAATATATTTCGAATAAGTTAACTAAGTTTAGAGTATGCCAATTTGCTAGAAATTTTCATGAAATTGACAAATAATTTAGGTTAAAGGTTCAAATATTGCTACTCTTTTCTTTAAAAAATAAAAAAAGAAAGAAAAAAGAGGATGAGATACTCATTGGCACACAGTTTATTACGAAGAATATAATAGAGAAGAGAATGTGACAGATAGTACCAAACATTCTAAAGTATAATATCTTCAACAGATCACCCAAAAGAAAAGTATAATATCTTCAAGTTTAAAATATTATATTTATTCAAATATACTTATTCTGAGAATGATGTGATTGGTGGTTCATGTGTGTGGATGAACTTTTTATTTGTCTCCACACCAGAAATGAAACAAATTATTTGAAGTTAAAAGAAAAATAGTAATCAAATCATGTTTTCACATGATCAGTAGAAGTGGATTTGTTAATGATCACAATTCACAAGTCACAAATAAGTACAGTAATTTAGTGTCCCCATTTCCCTTCTGTCATCTTGTATTCTCTTGTCCTGTGCTTTCTTATTATGCTGCCTTTTTCAAGCTCCATGTATGTCTGTGAGTCACTTTCAGTTATGATCATCTCCATAAATAGCTTTTTAACTAATTAGCAGATCCTTCCCATTAAAAGAACCTTTTCAGCTTTCACCAATCCGTGAATTAAACATGTTCATTAATTTTGTTGTTGAATAATTTGTTTTCTCAATGATCGCCCTATCTTTTTTCTCATAATAATAATTTACACCTTTTCCTGCTAAACTATTAACTAATAATATAACATGATACCGGACATTAATTGCAACAAGATTAGGTAGAATTTATAATAATTAATTAAGGAAAATTTTAAAAGATAAATTATTAGCCATATATATTTATTATCAATAAGGGAATCTTGATCTCCCTGTAAAATCTCCATAAGAAAGAAGAAATATTATTTCTATCCCCTGTGTATATGTAATATCTGTATTATTGCATAATTAATTAAATTGAACTAGAATAATCCTTACCTCATCATCGTCTACATTAATGTTCATATTTTATTTCTCATTTTATTGTATTTTATCACAATTATTACAGTTACTTCGTCTAGGGTCATTTTATATAATTGTAGATACCAATATGTGGGACTAGTCCCATGTGATAGGTCTCAGAAACATGGTTTATGCCAAAATTAAATATTCCCCTCCATAGCAAAATAATAAGAAACTTATGATGAGTTGCAATATATATAGTTATCGTATATATTTCTATAATATAGAAATATAAAGATTTGACGGATCAAAAGTACTCCATTATGATGGTTATGGCTTCAAGGAATTGAAATCAAGGGTATATTTTATCTCTTAATTATTAATTAGCGCCTTAATGCCCTATATGTAACTAGCTATATATATAATATAAATAATGATCATTAATTCTTGCAAATTACCATGTGATGGTACGTACAGTACTATATATATACACCACATGCATGATGAAGGCAATAAAGAAGAGCTTAATTAATTAATTAATTAATTAATTAATTGGTGGAATACAATTTCGTTGTACTACTTTAGGTCATAGGTCATGCATGGTTGCTGCTGATTCACGTGCATGATTCACACTCAAATTCTATCCCTCCCAAACTAGATAAATGGAGCTAGAAAACACTAAGTTTCTTGTAAAATCTCTTGCTCTTCAGTAACTATCTGCATTATATTTATTAAATTAATATTTTTCAACCAGCTGTATCGTATCACAAATTTACAATTAATGGCAATCGCACTTTTAAGTTATTTAATATACCAATACATACATAATTTAAAGCGATCATAAAGAGTAAGGTACTAAGGTGTAAAGAATTTAATGATTTAGTTTTTGAAATAACTATTTTTTTAATGTAATTAGTATTTGAATAATAAAATGTCTTAATTTAATTTTTTAAAAATTAATTTTTAATTAATTTGATCATTTAATTAATAAAATAAATTAAAAAAATAAATAAATTATTATTAAATAAATTTAATTTATCATTTAACAATTAAGTCAATATCTATTAATACTATGTGAGTGTATCAATTAACTTCTAATACGATCTCGAGCCTTGATTATTAACATTTTACTACGATATATAATTCTAACGATCACGTAAGTTGATTTTGTGTTAATTTTTTAGCATTGGATGAATATTGCAATGTCAACATCACTACTTACTTCGCAAGATTATAACTGAGATTATAGAAAAATACTTTTAAGATGAGAAGATGTGATTTAAATTATGAAAAGTATTTATTTTAAAATATTAACCTATTAGGTGAGAGTGTCTCACAAATTAAATATCTTTTCATATCCTTAATTCTATCTAATGTAAGACATATCAACTTTTATATATTTATCCTATTAAATGAATAACTAAATTAATTAAAAATTAATTTTTCATGAGTCAAATTGAAATATTTTATTTATTGAAGACGAAATCATTAATTAATTAATTAACGTGCCAACCCAGCTGGATATTTCATATATATCTTCAACTATATATATATATATATATATAAGTAATAAACTCACAAGCCAGCCACGCCTTTTATTTCACATTTGTAGGTCATTAAAGAAAATTTGTATGGAGAATATCTTGTACCAAGACATTAAAATATTGTTTTTCAAAATTTAAAATAGGAAAAAAGGAGCAGATCTAAAAGTATATATTAATATATCTGCTATCATTCTTAATTGATTTATTATTGGCCTTGCTGAATTTGTTCTATTTGCTACCAGCATGTGTGTGAGCCAGATGCTCATGTGTATATACTGCTTACTGCTGTATATGTGTGTGTGTGTGTGTGTCCCGTGACATATAAATTCAATATTACATTTTTTTCGATGAAGACAAATTTGCTAAAATAAAATTCCTCAAGAAATATGAAACAATATTAAGTCTGCCTAAAATGGATTTCATATCATCATCAGTCATCAGATGATCTATAAAACTGAGTTTAATTATTAATTATAAGAGAGATGCATGTGTTTAAGGGATCGAGAATAGAGTATGTTACACTTTGGTTTTTAAACTTGTGAACTTCCCCGAAAACAAAAATTCAATTGAGGAAAAAGTGCCAAAATATTCTTTCACATATAATATATACAATTCCTTCACATAATTACCAAAAAAAAGAGCCACAATACTCCTTTCGGATACTAAATATTACTTTATTACCCCAACCTTGTTATAATATATACAATTTTAAACTGAATATTGATTTAATAAATCAATTTTAAGAGCCTCCCTAATTATTAGTTTTTTTTTTGTCAAAATTATCAGTATCTAAAAATCTTGTAGATTTTAACTAATCTTATTCGAGTTAACAAAGATTTTATAACGAGAGTATAACTTTTTCAACAGAAATTTTTTTATATATAAAACTTAAATCTAAAAATTTTCTTAAATAAAAAAAAGGTACTTATGACTTCAAGCCAAATCTGTTACTACAAGAGCAACCTGAAAGTGAGTTAACAATATAATTGGGGTAAATTAAGGCCACCTTCAATTTGATTTTTTGAGCAATAAGGCTGGACCTTTGATTTCTTAGCCAAGGCCCAAAAATTTATTCACCAAGGCCTTCTAGGCCTTTGATTTTTTAGCGAAGGCCCAAAAAAAACAAAACACATGTCGCTGCATTTATTTTCGTTTGTGTTCATTGACTTCATTCTAGATTCATGGAAATGGAATATGGACTAATAACTTTCCAACAAATTAAGCTCATTAAAAAATATTGAATAAATTATTGTTTTCATTCTTAATAAATACATTTAGTCCCTAAGAGATTAAAATTTTTAATTTTCTCCTCTAAAAATGTTTTCCAAACAATTTAGATCTCTGTACTAATTACATGAATTCTTAAACAACATTAAATCAAGCCGACCTAGTTATTAGCATGTCCAAATAGCATTCATCCACGTAACTAACATATGAATTAAATTATTTGAGAAACATTCTTTAAAAAAAAATTGAGGATTTTGATCTTTCAAAAAATAAATTGAAAGTCATACTTTCCATATGATCGAAAATAAATGCACATTCTCTGACTTTATCGATCCGTAATACACACCAGTCTTAGTTGGTGTTTATATTGAAGCACTTCAATGTGGAAATAAGATTTTATTTTCCTTAAGCATATATATCATCATAGAGGCTTTGATCATCAATAACATGGTTTTTATTTTTTCTTAAACTTTTTTTTTTATTAAAAATGTGCTAAAAAACTGTAAATAATATATAAATATTAATTAACCATGAGATTTGATAATAATATATAAATATCTAAAATTAGAAAAACATGAGCATATTCATCAAGTCAAATGGATGACCTATGATGATATTATGTTCTCTCAATCTCATGAGTCCCCCTACAACTAGTTTTTAGTAATTATGATTTCAACAAATAGAATAGTCTCTAAAATAAAACTCTTGAATATAATGATTTAGCCATCGAAGTGTATCCTCACGATATCGTAATCAATAAAAGAAGTCAATTTATTAATTAGTGTGGGTGGAAAATTTTCAATTACTTCCAAGGCTTAGCTTTTAGTTGTAAAAATATAAAGAAAAAATGCTATTAGGTACATACCTATATATGACCAGTCTAGGAAGGAAATCAATATTAAGTCAATGGCAGCCCCAGCAAAACGTGGCAAACCTTTTATCCAAAATGGAACTTTTAATTCTTTTGGTTTTTTTGAGATATTTTTTCTATTAAAAGTATTTTTATTTGAAATACTATTTATTAATAAATATAGATATATTTCTTAATAAAAATTTAAATATTAATTTACTATATTATAAAAAAAATAATTTTTTATTAGATATAACCATGTTAATTCTTTTAATTATACATGTTAAACTTAATTTCACACATGCAATGTTTCACTTCAAGAATCCACATTATATAATATTAGCTTAATATATGGCCTTGACCTGTTTGAGGTTAATAAAACAGTTGAAATTAAGTTCAGATATACGCTTTGTTGATATTTATAGCTCAATTCTAATGTTAAATTTAGTTCAAATATCTATTTTACATTAAAGTTTGTAATCAAGTGGTTCTAATTTTTAAATTATTTATATTATAATATATGATTTTAGGACTTTAAATAATATAAGAGAAAAAAAAAGGTTAATGCATGTGAAATGTGGAAGAGTACCGAGTAGTTAATTAATTTCTTTACTCAATTTGAATATTTTTAAAGTATAAAAATTCATCATAATTAAATTTTACATTCCAAAATATATTATTGTAAATAAATTTTAAAAAATTAAAATATAACAAGTAATTTGTCATTTTCTTTGACTACCATCACAAAATTGTTGTTAAACGTTAATTTCATTTAACTCTTTAATTAGAACTAGTTATAAGTAGTTGGTACCTAATTATATATATGCATGTGCTTTAGAAAAAACTAACTAAAAAGTTCATCACATAATTTCTAATGCATGTGTATAATAGTGTAAAGTTTCAATAAATATCTCTCCTCTTTTTTGGAAGAAAGTGTGAGCATCCTTCCAAGATGATGAAAGAGAAGAGAAAAGTTTCCAAAATTCCATGTTAATTCATGAAAGGCCATCTGAAAATTCCAACCATAGAATTCAAAATTTATAAAAATCCAAGTAAAAACTTAATTTTAAAGCACAATACTATAGTTCAATATTCAGGTTATAATTAATTGAACTTTGAAAGTACGAACATATAATTCATTATGAAAATAAGGAATAACTGAAGATTACAAAAAATTCCTACATATTGTAAGAAAGTGACAAGAAGAAGTGCCCAAAAAATATAGTAATTAGCTAGACTTTTCCAAAGAGTTGATAAGACAAAGAGTTGAGTTTAGTGAAAAAAATAGTTTTTCAAAATATGATAAATTAATGTTTAAATTTTTATTAAAAATAATACTCATATTTAGTACTTGATCAATAGTATTTGTAATAAAATTATCTTTAATAAAAGGATATATACAAAAAAAATATTAATAAGACTATTGAAAATACACAGATTTTGAAGTGACCAAAACATAGCCATCACCCATTATACCATCCGATCTAACTTGTACGCAAGTACTTCAATAAATTATATAAACCCATAAGTAAGCTAAGGCATGACAATTGAGCAATCCAACATTTTTCTTACCAAAAGATATTAATTTAGTTTTTAAAAGATTATTTTTAAATTAAATTAAACATATATATATTTATATAATTAAACATATTATATATATATATATACACCGAAACATCGATCATTATTTTTAGTTCATTAAATTATACATAGATTTATCAGAAAAATGGTACAATTTATGTTGGTAGCAAGAAACAACAAATTTTCTGAAATTGACTTTTACACGGCCTGAAAGCATTATGAAACCAAGAAAATATATATGTTTGCTATCCTATAATTCACGCCTATCTAGAAACGCAGAAAAATAGGAACACTGCTTCTCCTTAATCAACGCCCGTGAATAGACCATTTCATAGAAAGAAATTTACCTTCAAAGTTTTCATGTATACACCATGTTTCACGTTTTGACTGTTAAAACTCAACGGCCTATATATATTGTATTTTTTTTTTCTTTTTCTTTTTCTTTTTTGACATACCCAGTTTATTTATTTTTCATTGATGCACACTTAAGCAATAAGAAATTTATAACTTTTTTTGTTTTAATCTTAAAATTTTAACAAAATTAAAAATTAGATTGATGAGATTACTGAATGTTAAACCTTTTTATTTGTATTGTTATATATTTTTTTGGTAGCTAGCTAGCTACTACATATCTTAGAGAGAGAGAGAGAAATAATGATAATAAATAAAATTTCTTATATTTTTAGATTAAGTGATATATGGAAAAAATACATATTAATGTCAAATTATTTGAAGAATAATTTTCATAATAAAAAACTATTGATCCAACGAGAAACTTTTTTAAAATTATTTTAAACAAAATTATTCAATGATAAGATTAATTTTGATTGATTAATTATATATATAAAGAAAACTTAAATATAATTCTTATGTACATGTGCTATTAAGTTTTATAAAAGAAAATAATAAAATAAATTTTTTTATTACTTAATAATTATATTATTAAATTTTTAAAAAAATAGAATTCACATATTCTGTTTCACTAAAAAAACACTTTAATGACAAACACTTAAAAAGTTGAGGGACATGAAACGCATGTTTAACGTGGCTTGTTATTTTTAGCCAGGCATCATGGTATCATATCTGATTCATAATTTATTCCCTCCTCCTATTAGTATATATACTATCATTCAATTTAAAATGTGTTCATCAAATTTTATATAACCTCATTATATATTAATAGTTAAATAGATAAGATTAATATAATTTTAAAATAATTTAATATAATTAAAATTTTTTATAACTGTTAATTTTAACTATATATTTTTAATTAATAAATTTATGTATGATTTATATAAAACTTAAATTGGTAATAAACATTTATTAGATATATAAGTATGTGGCTACGTCGTAATCAAGACCACATATACCAAACCATTGCTCCCTGAAGGTTTGTTTCACCAAGTAGCTAGCTAGATACCTATATTTTTGGTCTCATTTGGCCACATAACCACTTCTCCCAAAATTTACTTCTCTATAATATGTATCTTGTTTTAGGCATAACAATAATTCATGAGATTTCACATGCCATCAAAAATCTAAAAGCGATAATATACATATATATAAACCGTACGTCCATCATGATCTAGAATTTAGAGTTTAGAGTATATATGTATATATTAAATTAGAAAAGTTTAGGGACAAAGTGATTGTCTAATCACTCATTAATGTTTGGAGTATGATGAAGGATAATATATGGGACATGATTAAGTAAGTGTGCGTCATGCATGGTAGGTAGGTGTATTGTGGACGATGAGTGTTCCTGTACGTATGACTCTTCATTCTTACGTTTCTGCAATTCTTTTACGAGAACTTCTCTTGAGTGCCTTTTATGTAAAATATTAAGATGTATTGTTTTTATTAATGTGTAAAATAAATATGTTATATTAATCTCGTTCCTTGTTTTACAACTTAGGATTTAGAGAATGAAACTTGACGATTCCAGCCTCTTCTCTGGGTGGTGGGATACCTGTTTATAAATATAAATATTGTGCAGATGAATGGACGTCAACATCCATCAACGTTTCTTTCATTCCTAACTTCATTTTCTTCTTTTCTCAGTTTGCCCCTCCTCTTGTGACTTGTGCCACTATATAATTTCATTCATGCATGTCCAATAATCCCTATAATCCATCAATCTTTGTCTATCTTATTAGCAGTCCCCACTTAATTACGTCTTGCTTATGTCAAACATGACCAATTCAATATATATATATATATATATATATAGACAATAAATTATATTAATTTTTTGAAGTTAAGTAAAATTATATGTATCATCTTTTTTAATTTTAAAAATTACATTTGATCGATGTTTCTGAGATTTTTTTATAAATATTTTTATTAAAGGCAATCATTATATCTAAGATAGTGTTAAATATTAATGAAATTTAAATTTAAATTTATCATATTTTAAAAATTAGTCCTTATTACTAAACTTATAAAATTTGATTCCAAATTATAATATATATTTTTAAATTTATTTTTGTCAATAAAATTAATATTTTATATGATATTTATTCATTATAAAAAAATAAAAATTACTTAATTAGTTATATTAAAAATTGTATGTTAAATCATAATATAAATTTAATTGTATTTATTATATTAAAAATAATATTATAGATTTATTATATACAAATATTTACTTTGATTAATAGAAAATAAACTAAACTAGAAGATAAATGTAAATTTTTACACTAAAAATATAGCAAATATAATTTAGTCAAGAGGCATTTTTAATTTTCTCAATTATACCTCATTTCCACACCACTTTGTTGGACTATATTCTTTTTTGAAATATTTGTGTACTAGTTAATGTGTACTATCAAATCAAAAGAGAAGACCCATAACTTAACAAGCCGCCATCAAGTTTATGGTATTTACCATGATATCGATATTAAATATATATATATATATATTATTTTCTTAAATTTTCCATTAATTTGATAGGATATATAAACTGAAAATTTGTATAAAGTTGTAATTTATTGTTGCATGACATCCATTGATCGTTGCACTTGCAAATACCACAAATACACGACACTTAACAGCTATCACGGCCAAGAAATTGTAGTATTAATTAATTAGGTAGCAGATTCAGAAGTATATTTATGGCTCTTCGTATAGTTATATATCGAATTACAAGATATATTTGTATGAAGAAAAGTGTGAGATTACTTAAACAGTAAATAATCTCACATATGATGTGAATATGAATTTATTTTTAAACGAGCATGAGCTATACATTTCTAATTTTTACGAGAATAAAATTTGCGAGTTCTAGCATATAGAATCGAAGCCAAGAAAGTCCCCAAAAGAGAGAGTGCACCAAAGATGATGAAAGTGGTTTTGTAGCATTCCATGCCAATGCATTTGCCACTTTGGTCTCCTTCTTTGCGATAAAGAAGAGCTGCTGACAAGCCAAAGAGAAAGGAGCCAATGGGGATGTTGGCTACAACCACATTGTGGTTCACACTGAAATTCTTGGTCCCAAATAGCTCAGTGGTTGTGGACACAGAAATGGAAGTAATGGCTCCAGTGCATACTCCAATTATGGCTGTGCTGATGTAGAGGGCAATCTCTGTGTTATTCAGAAGTAAAAAGAATGCCCCTGCTGTTGGAGCTATGAGTGCCACCATAGATGCAGGTCTTGAGATTCCACACTTACCTCTGAAATCAATATGCACCAAAAATTTAATATTTATATCATCAGAGAGTCCAATTAAAGATTCTTGAGAAAATATTGTTTGAAAAAAAAAGAAGGAAATAAGTAGATCAAATTAGTCATATTTAAATATACTATATTTATATGCAGCTATGTTTATTTTTGTTATTAGGTTCTATTAATAAAAATTATACTTAAATTTTTTTATCTAAACATGTAAATTTTATATGTGAATCCTCCTAATATTAAAGGTAAAAAGTATAATTTTTTAATCTAAACTACTAGTACTTAAAATCTTACTAGACTTGATTATTATGATTATAATAATTTTTGAAAGTTCTAGACTTCTGTATTTTAAAATTTACAAACTAAATAATTGAATATAAGAATTCTCACAGTTAGTTTGTGGACCTCATTAATGTGGATCAACCAACGCATCTATAGACATTAATTATTGAC
The DNA here is from genome assembly GCA_031216115.1 of Senna siamea. NCBI lineage: Eukaryota > Viridiplantae > Streptophyta > Magnoliopsida > Fabales > Fabaceae > Senna > Senna siamea. Next base: position 32,770,478 of record CM062367.1, on the reverse strand, counting down.
ATTAAATGACAAGGTAAATGCAGTTGATGGTGTTAGCTAAGATGAAAAAGAGAGAATTTTTTTGCAGAAGTTACCTGTAAAAGTAGTCCATTAGAGATGGCATGAGACGGCCAAAGAAACCAAAAGATGAAGACAAGGCAACCAAAGACGAAGTAGCAGATCCTCTAGATTCAGCTATTTGCCCCAAGTTATTCAGATATACTAACCCAATTGTCACACTAAAAAGATACACAAAGAAATATAACCAGAAATCTACTCTTGTTAGCATCAACTTCACTCCTATCTCTTCTCTCACACCAACATCATCATCATCAATCTCTCTCCTATCTTCTCCCTCTTTTTCCTCATTCTCTGTCATACTCTCTTCAGTATTCCTGCTCTCTTCCGCAGTAAAATTATACACTCTCAGTCTTTTTCTTTTTGCTTCCCATGATCCCACCAATTCTTTCATCTTCTCTGCAACGGGAACTATTAAAGGCAAGAGAAGGCACACTACAATACCAATCACGATACTCAGTGCAGATAATTTTTCTGACACAAATCCCAAGCTGCTTATCACAGCATATATTCCAGTGCCAATTGTAATAACAAACATCAAAATAAATCCAACACCCATGTTTGTACACCCTCTCACTTCAATCTCTCTAACTACAGGAGCTGTTATTAGGGTAGTAATCAAAGGAAGGACGGAGTTTAGTAAAAGATATGTTTTGGCATTGTTGTTTGCAGAAACACCTGTAGCTTCAACAATATTAGTATAAAACTTAGCACTCAATCCTTGGTAACTAGTTGATAACCCCACAGCAACTTGGCGATCAAACGGAAAGTTCCTTATAGTGACAACATAGCAGACAGTGTTAATCCAACAAATGCTATTCCCTGCCACAACAGTTAGAAAGAAGATATGCCAATAGGAAAGAGAGGAAATATGGTTTGTGAGGAACAGATATTGCACACCATAGCCTATTAAGCCAAGAGTTGAACCAATAAGAAGGACAAGCCAAAGAGGAAGATAAACAGCAGCAACACCAGAGAACCACCCAAAGAATTTTCCAGCATCAGAGGCAAAAGCCAAGTTATTGAGCTGCAATTGAGAGATGGAGAGAATCTGCTTCAGTTGGGAGGAGTAAGAAGGAAAGTTGGTGTTGGTGCCACTGATGGCTTGGAGCCAAATGATGCCCACAAGGCTTAGCCATTGGAGAGCCCTTGAAGGCATAGTCATGAACAAATCTAGGCAGATGAGAAAATTAATTTGAACAACAAGGGTTGGATCTTGGATGTGTGAAGGTTTAATGTGCTTGAGAAGCAAAACACAAGAGGAAGAGGTAGACTATAGAGTATAGAGGCTTTGATGTGAAAGCAGAGAGTTAGAAGTTAACACACTGCTTGATTAAAATAGTGTGGTTATGTGGTTTTATATAGACCACCACCTTTCTGTATCAAATTGGAAACTAAATCCGTTACTGACGCACTAATTATGTAATTTTTATTATTTTGTGTAATTGTGAAATCTGCTTTATTTATATTTAGGTGATATTAATTAAGTTGTCTTTGTTGAATAAATTAAGATGAATAGTACTCTCTTTTCTACAAAATGTAAAATTATAAATAAAAATTTGTTAAGTAGAAATTAATATTCTTAATATTGTCACCTTTATTACTTTTTTGGGTCACATCTCATAGTCTCACTGTGCATTCAGTATTCACAATTAATGGCAGAAAATATTTGGTTGCTTCTTGACCACGTCAAAGAGGTCATCATATTTTTCCTCAACAATGACAATTTTTCCAATTTGCTGAAAAGACATAATGGTACAAAAATACATTATTATGGTGGTAAGAAGAATTGAATCAACCACAAATTTTCTCATTTGCCAGAATCTTGAACTTCAACATCCCAATCAAGCTCAATTTGACTTTTACAGCCTAAATTCCAATTCAAACCCCGAAACATCTTTCCTATCCTTTAATTCACACATAGCTAGCTAGAAACACAGAAAAATCAGTGCGATGGTTGTTGTTAATCAACACCTTTATATATAATTCAATTCAAAAGTAATATTTCATTTGTTTGCTTTGATTACTTATGTTAAACCCTTGAAGTTGAACCAAAAAGTAATATCAAATTCACGATTATGATTTTTTAGCAAATTCCAACTATAGGGTAGTTCTGTTTTGTGACGATGGTATTACATGCACTCTGATGCTTGCATGCAAAAGTTTCATGGAATAGATATTTTTATTCTGCTTTGGCCACGTAAACACTTCTCCCTTATTAATTTACTTTTTGTAATTATAGAAAATATCTTATTTAAGGCATTGCAATGGTTCCTTTTAACTATGTAGTCTATATAACAATATTATTATATCAGCAAACTCGAGGGAAATAGGAATATCTTCTTAATAGAGCGTGACTAAACCAAAATGATCTTGTGTACGTCATTGGACGTGGATGAGAAAATTAGGAACTGACCGAAACATGAAATCGTCTATCTCTCCCCTAACTTGGGATAAAAAGGAAAAAAAAGGCCTATTACATATATATTCCTCCTGGCTATTCCTTTATCCTATATGGTATATAATAAATTTTTTATGTTTAAATAATTATTACCTTCATGTTTGTGATGAAATGAAATTGTACTCCTTTTAAATATAATAAAAAATCATATTTATTAGATTTTAAAATAATAAATTAGATAATTTGAAGTTTATTAATTCTCTAATATTTTATTTTAATTTTTTACTATTTTTTTCCTTTTCTCTTCTCTTGATATTATATATTCTATTTTATATTTTATATTTTGTAATATATAATTTATAAGACCAATAATCACAAGACTTTAAAATTATTATAATATAAATATATATTATTCCTAACTTAAAATAAAAAATTATTCCTCCCTTATCCTATATGGTATATAATAAATGTTAAATTAATTATTACCTTTATGTTTGTGTTGAAATGGAATTCCACTACTTAATGAAGGGTAAGGCTAGGCTTAAAATAACCCAACCTCTTGCAAGGACGGTAGGATATGTTTGAAACATAGTGCACATGCATGGGTAGGGGTGGTGGGCGTCAACATCAACGTTTCTTTCAAGCTAAACTTGCTGTATATTTAATTGCTCACTCTTGACTTGTGCACTTGTGACTGTGGCACGACTATTTGTGTGTGTGTCTGCAACATGCATGTATATATGATGCATGCCTAAATAATCCCTATTTGATCATACCCATCATCTCCATCTCTCCAAATTCTTCGCTTAAACTTTGCCTATCGTATCGAGCACTTAATTAATTACTTGTTGACATGTTGAATGACCACATAAATTGATTTTTTGTCGGCCAATTTTTATTACTAATCAAAATATTTGAATTCCAATCAAAAGTTTTTTATCATGTTTGTGAACCTAAAACTCTAGAACATGTCGGCATCAATTCATACAGAATAAAACTGTTAGAATTGTTGTGTGAGCCAAAAACTCAACACCCTGCCGTTAAGTATAAACAAAGATTTGGTTGATACTAGCTAGTGGTTTGGTATACGGAAGCAGAACTAATTCCATTGGGTATAGGGAATGAGAGTCAGTCTCCCACTGGCAATCTTTGTCCTTTAAGCGCAGCTCTAATTGAAGCATCCTACTTTATTCCTTTTCACCGAAAGTGCTGTAATGGTCTTCATAGTGCCGCCACTGCTTGCACCACCATCCACCAACACAATTGGGGAGGTTCTCACAAGTCACAATGAATGTTTATTTTGCTTTTTTTGCAAGTCCAGATAACTTGGCTTGCTGCATCATGATCCTCTTAATCCTCATATCTGAACAAACCAAATCCTTAGCATTCGAAAATTTATACTGAAGTTTTAGTTAGTCAATATTTTTATAATTTTACAAAATAATAATAATAATAATAACAATAGAACAACCTATTACACTTCACCCTTGAGCATTACTACCACGGTTGGGGAATTTGAGAAATGTAAGTAAAATTTGCGATCATTTAAATTAATACTAGTACAACAAAGATAAAAATATTTCTAACATTTTTCTAAATTCTAAAAACTAGCACATAAAATAAAGTTTAAGAAATAAGAATAGATAATAGAATTTCCAAAAATTAAACGCAAGGTATTAATTTATTTCGAAACAGACTAATAAGAATAAAAAAAATCTACCCCAAATTGACAAATGAATTACACATTTGCTTCTAATTTACTTTAAAATGAAAATAAATTCTATATATCTATTTTATATGACTCATGAGATATTGATTTTTTAAAAAATTTTGTTTCACGTTTTATATTGATTAAAAAAATATAATAATAAACATACAAAGAATTACATATAAATTTAATAATTTATTAAGATGAACATTTGAATTATTCAGATAGAATTAGGACAAACAACACTTAAACTAGTATCTACATGCTTTTCTAACTGGCATGAAAAAAATTATTTAGAATCCTTCACTATATGCTAAATGATTCATGCAGTAATATTCAAGATATTTCAAGAAGACATCTATATAATCTCTCTCGCCATATTTTACCTTGCCAAGAAACCAAAGACATTCCAGCTATTTTCTAAAAGCTCCATGAAGGACCTTCAGCTCAATGTTCCGGATTGTTCTTCAGGGGTGACAGCAATTAATCATGGTGATAATTAAATTCCTGGAAGTCCGTATACAAAAGAGAGCCATCCTCTGCCGTGTGAAGAAGGGTAAAACATTCATCACAAAAATAACAAGGATTTTTTGATGTCCACTTGTCATCCAAAGTGACTTTTGTAGCTCTGAAAATTTTACAAACACTACATTTCTGAAAACGCGATTTTAGTTGAAAAGTGAATATTGGATAAGCAGCTCGATTATGCACATCATCGGGATGAATCAACCTCATGTCTCTTATTACTAAGCTATGAGTACACTCACCCTGCAGTTATAAGCAGAAACAAAATTACTACTCTTCAGCTAATTAGAGCACAACTAAACGCATGGAACGTAAAAATAAGCAAGTAATAATACTCAACCTAGATGGAGGCATCAAGGGGTTAGCTTCATAAACCATTATGGCATTATCTTAGTTGGGACCCAATAAATGCAACATTTTCACAATCTCTGGAACTTAATAAGCCATCTCTTTCTTTCTTTTTTTAAATTAATTATCAGCATCTATGGTCTCAAGTATCATTAGTTGCCCTATAAAATATAAAATACCCTCTAGCGTTACATTAACAAATATTATAACTGTCATTTCTTTTTCTTGTATTTTCTGGTTCAAGGATTAAGTTATCGTCCAACAAAATGTATTTTCTCTTTCAATCCATATTCCATAGGACAAAAAACTTGGCAACAGCTTTACAGTGTCCTCCCATCCTCAAATTGCAATATATTATGTTTTTTCTGTTACACCACCAATCCTTCTCTACATACTCAGGATCATTAGTTTTAAGGATTATGTCCTACTTGAAATAGATAAATGAAAACATAAAGCTAAAAGAAATACCTGATGACAATAGAGGTATCCAGCACCAAGACGGAATCTTAAATCACAAAAACGTATCTTGTGCATGTCAACAGATGTTAAGTGAGGCAACTGTGAAACAGATGCTTCACCCATGATTGCTTTTTGTTTTTGTTGTAATTCCCCAGTTATAATACATTCCCACTTTTTCTGTGCCTCCTCCTTGGAATTTCTAAGCCAATCAAATATAGGAATGGTATAATCAATGGCAGACGGATCCCTCAAATCATTGTAGAATACATCCTGCAGAGGAGTGGTTTTCAATCAGATTCAAACGAAAAATAACCACTCGATTATAAGAGCAAGTATAGGTGCTTACTTCAATGAGAAAATAACCAGAAGGATCATGCTGCCCAGATTTTTGCATCACCTGGTCCATTGAGCAAAAGATCTTGTCCCTTAAAGCAGTCAAGGTTTGTCCTCCAAGAACCAACAACTCTTGGGTCTATTCAGGAAACAAAAAAGAAACAGGAAAAGGAAGCTTACTTGTGGTAGTAATATAAAAGATATTTGTAGAAATTAGATAATGAAGTTTATTGTCATTAACATCAACTATGCATTAAAATACCTTGACACACTTTCGAATATTGTGGTAAACCTCCACAGTTAAAACAACTTCAGGATACAGCACAGGGATGTGTTCTTGAAGACCCACTGAGTTGACCTGCCAAACATTAAATAGCCAGAATGAGTAAGAATATTAACATGAAAGATAAGGGGGATAAAAGCACTAGAAATTTCATTATAATCCAAATATTTATCATTATTCAGTAAGGAAAAAACTTAGGTGTAGTTTTTATATCTTTGTTAAGAAGTTCTCCAATCAGAAACTAACTGATAGGCCACAAATGAAAAAATATTATATAAGGAGGAAGGGACACATGGAATTGAATGTTTATTCCAGAAGAAAGAAAATTGGGCTGATTGGGGAGGAAGGAGAATATCCTAACTAACCTATCAAGAGGGGACCACTTTGCATGGGTGGAATCAGTATATGGAGTAGGAAGTAGTGAGAAGGAGGTTTTCAGGGAAAAAGTCAGGAAAATAGTGGGAGAGCTAACCTCTCGAAAGTTAGCAGTAGCAGTTGCATCCTGGTTTGCTCTAGAGTGTGGTGTCTTTTATTCTGTCATTACTATTTGCTGTTTCTGTTATTCTCTGTTCTGTAGAGTTGCTGCTTAGTGTTGGCTGCGTAGTGTTGCTATTTTACCTATTTTGTAAGTGTGGATTGTATCATTCCATCAGAGGGAGATTTATAATATCAGTGTATTATTCAGTGGTATTTTGAGAGTTCTATCATTAACACATATGGTTTATACAACTCATCTCTCTTATGATTGGTTCTTTATAAGAAAAGTTTTTACATGCTTTATTTTGATTGAAGAACCTGATAACAAAGATATAAGCAATTGCATATAAGTCTAGTCTATTCAATAATCAATAATAGCTCCCAAAATGAATGTAAAGCCCCTCCCTCCCAACCAACCTTTCCCCAAATGAAAAAGTGCCACCCAAAAACTTTAAAAACACACACACATAGAGACAGACAAGAAAGGCATACATATAGTAAGGAATAACATAAAAAAGAAATTCAAATAGAATCTCAAAGAAACCTTTTTGGAAGAACTTGTAAACCTAAGGGATTGCATCCTTTCAGTTCTTGCTGATTTGGAAGCAGATTCATTGATCTTGCAAGCAGGACTAGACAAAAGACAGAAAAAAGTCAAAACCTATACAGAACATGGAATAATCACATAAATATTCATAACACAAACTTGAATGAATGGAGTCTGACAGCCACTTTGTCTTCTTCCTGCTTTCTTTTAATTTTCACAACTTCCTCCACCTTTTCTGCGCAACCACTCTGGAAATTGGTCAAATATAAGATGTGAGAAATAACTAAGAGATCAATAAAAGTAAATGCCTAGTTATTACAGAGATAATATGTATAAATATATTGATGACCATGATTTAAGACTGAAAGTTGCTTCAGGAACATTTTCTAAAAGAGAAAGAACTCTTCAACAGCTAAGTGGTCCATGCAAATAGGTGTGGACATGCTTATCCTCTCAAAGTCCACATGTAAAATACCATTTTTAACTGTTTACTCTATCTTCCTATCCTATACTGGTAAGAGGATGATATATATGCTGCAGACAATGACCAGGACACATGCACGTTAGAAAATTAACATACTTGAATAATGAAATTATTTGTGCCCCTTCTCTTCCGGTTTCTCCTTGAGTTCTTTCCAGTCATATGTCTACTGAAACTAGTTCCAGAAGACAATCCATTTGATGAATGAAATGACGTAAGAGCATCTGATCCTGTACCACAGATATTTGAAGAAGCATGATCATGGTTTAATACACTCTGGTCATCTTCTATCCTGGAGTATAATTTATTGAAACAAATAAGTTCATAGGCTCCTCGTAAGTGAGTGTGCAAGAAAATCATACATCACTCATAATCACATAGTACATCAATCACAACCAGGTTGAAGGCTCATGCCCCATGTCTAACAGAATAAAATAAAATTATGATATGATAAAGCAAGAATATAATGATTTAGTAAACAAGGAAAGAAAAAGAGAATACATTCAGATGCAACAAAATAAGAACCTGTGGCATACAAGATAACTGCCATACTTCCCCTCAAATACATGTTAAGAGCCACATTAATGTATCTTTAATAGTTTTCTGCACATCCACCAGGTGAAGAAATGATTTGACAAGGATAAGGTGAACAAATTAGATGACCTCTGTAACCTGATCCAAGAACAATTTCTTTACTCAACTTTTTTATGAAGTTCACTAGTACATAAAATCACAGCTGCACCTGAAAGTAGTTTCAAGAAGAGAGAGAAAACAGAAACTTGGAAAGCAAAGTAGCTAAAATACTAAGGTATGATTTTTTTATTCTTTTCTTTCTTTGAAGTTGTCAAAAGCTATATTACTGGAGTAAAAGACGATTGAGACATCTTATAACCATGCACTGAAATGGATTCTGATACACTATTGGGGCTGCCAAATTTTCACATCATGAAGTCCAAACAAAAAATCTCTAAAGTTTGAGTCTCACCCTGCATTGGATTGGTCCAGAAGTGGAGGATAATTTTCATTGTTCTCCCTACTCTGAAATAGCACAATTCTTACAGTAATAAACAAAGGAAGGAAAGTACAGAGAACTATAAAAAGAATTATGCAACGTACCTTAAATGATTTCTTCAAAGCCATATCCATTAACTCCTCTTCAGTATATACTTTAAGTTCATCAATTCTAAAATGGCAGGAGTTGGAGACTCTAGAGAGGAAAAAGATATTAAGTTCGACAAAATATACAAAAAAACAAAGAATAAGAGGGATATATACGAGATATCATCGTTACAAGACTCAGAAATGTCTTGACACAATTCTGCCTCTAGATTCTGCATAAACAAACAAAATACCACACATTTTGAGTAAAATAATAAGGGAGAACAATGATAAAGAAGAACCTTCTTCTCTATCTCTTAGGAAAGAAAGCATCAAGGATTATGGAATATTCGTACCTGAAGTTCACTGACAACAGAAGTCTCAAACTCAACAATCCTAGTGCAGGGCCCAACCAGATTCGGAACATATATGGGCCCACCCTTGGGAATTGAGAATTCACATTCTTGTGCCTCTGGAGCTGTGGATTCTATAATTTCCATTCCTGGTTAAAATTAAATCATTACAAGTTTGCTTCTAGCGACTGCAAAGGGGAGAAGAACATAATGGTGAGTATGAAAAATAAAAGAAAAAGAAGCAGCAGCAAAGGAGGTGGTATAGGCTGTAAAGTTTTCAGTAACACATTTTAGTTCAAATAATAAATCTCAGAAATTCAAAAATTTCTCACTAATTAAACATGGAATATGCTATAACCAGATATTTGTCTTTGATGATATTTGCATAGGCCGCAATACCCAACAAGATTTTGATTTTGCACCAAAATGAAGCGCATCTTCTCATGTTTCAACTCAAAGGGACTTCAAAGATGACCAAATAAATTATTCAAGAGCATCAAGTAAAAAAAAATATGCACTTAACCTTGTCAAACCCAAAATGCGACGTGAATGGCCAATTTTAAAAATCAGTCTTCGAATCCAAACCTTACTTTTTCCCATTCTAAAAATATAAACAATATTAAAAAGAAAAATATTAAACCATAAGTTCATACTTCAAATTATAAAAAAAAAATCAAATACATTTTATCATAAGTTAAAATAAACTAATCTATTAATTTAACTCTCAGCGAATCTAAATCAAGAAAAAAAAAAAAAAAGAATCGAACCAGTTGCGGAAAGAGCTACGAATGACGACGTGCGATGGCTCCGCTCCGGCGGGAGACGGAACGACGAGCTGCGTTGGCCGGAAAGGAAGCTGCGATGGCTCGGACGACGAGCTACGGTGGCTCAAAGGCTGCTCTATGTTGCGGTGGAATGGAGCTGCCCTGCGATGGAATGGAGATGCATTTGGTTTGATGTGTGCTGCGTTCCAGGCATTCAGCCCATATTCACCAAAACCGGCGCCGTTTTAGCCTAGGAAAATTAAAAAAAATAAATTAAATTATTCTTATCATTTAAAAATTTATAATTCAATGTTTAATAAATTTTTAAATTAGTCCTTGATCTTAAATTGTTGGTAATATTTTGTTAAATTTTGATGTTATATTATTTATATATCATCTTAACATTATAAAATTATTTAATTCAAGTCAATCTTTTCATATTATTTAACATGAATTATATTTTATTTTATATATATAAATTATTTTTACATTATTATGTATATTTATACTCTTTGTTAATATAAATCATACATATTTAGAATGTTAAAATATTATATATTGAGGGCAACAACAAAATTTAATATAATTTTATAAAAAATTTGATAATGTAGGCTAATTTAAAATTTTATCAAACTACAAATACTCAATAATAAATTTTTTAAATTATAAGGACTTAATTAAAAATTTAATGAAACTATAGAGACTATACAAATAATTTAACAAAAAACAAATGTAATGAGTCCCAACTTAATCCAATTTACCTGATTAGTCTTAACCTAACAAGTCAAGCTCAGTTTGACCACAAGCTGGTTTGTTTGGCTAAACTAAACTAGTTTGGTATCTAAGTTGGCAATTCATTATTCCGAGTTAAAATAAAATGTTAAAATTAGAAAAAAAAATTAAGTTTTCAAAAATTAATTTAAAAAACCTAAATTTTCATATAGAGTTGTAATCAAAATTTTAATATTTAAACAAAAAACTTTAGAAGAATCTTCAAAAAAATAAATAAATGGTTTGGTCTCTTAAGACAAATTTAAGAGTTTAATTGTGCATGTAGAAAGTGTTAGACACTCCAAAATATTTGTTCTTACCATCAGTTAACCTAAGTTAATTATGTAAAATATAAATGACTTTAAGCTTAATTTAATTAAGCTTTACCAAACACATGCAAAAATCAAAGAATTAAAATTACAAAATTAAAATCACAAATAACTATAAAGAAAGAAATAAAAAATAAGAAGAGAATCTAACACCTATGTATCTTATAAAAGGATCAAAGTGTTTTAATTTTGTGAAAAGAGAAAAGAATAGATGATTAACTTGATTTCAAAAATAAAACAATTTAAAAAATTGGATAATGTGTTTTAGATTGTGAATTCATATTAATTTCATGTTTTTAATTTATTTTTTATTTTTTATTTTAGATTTTGTATAATAGAATTATATATATTAAAGACTTAAGAAAGAGAAAAACATAAAAAGAGAGTAGTGGCAAAGGTAAGTAACTTTAAAGGTCAAATTCCATATCAAAATACGTCTCAAACTACATTTATCCATATTTCCATCACTTGAATCAGTGTTTTAGCATATTAAAATGCACTAAGAAGTCCACGAAAATGATTGAGAACATTCCAAATGTTTCAACTGCCCACATCATAATTTTAGTAAGTAAAATACTCCAAGAAAATCATGAAAGTAAGCTAGAATTTGCCTCAGTGCAAAAGCTTTTCAAAACACAACTTTAGCATGCTAAAATGCTTTTAATAGACAATCAAAATAAGTGAAAATCCACCTCGATACAAGACACGCTTTCAACACGTTGAAACACTCTTAGAATGGCAGTGAAAACAAGCAAAAATAAAACCCGACTTTCAGGCTATATAAATAAGAATTTTAACATGCAAAAGAGAATATTTTAATTAAACACTAAAATGTAGTGAAAGAGAATTACCATTCAGGGAAGAATGTCAATGTTTTACAGCACCAAAGTGGATTTAAAACACATATTAAAATGTTTGGGAATGGAGATTTCGGAACACATGTCATAACGCCTTTGGATCCGCTGGCATTAGCCTGCCATTACGTTTAGCAGCGGTTTTTTGCGTTGCTAAAGTTTTTTAATATTATTGCAACGAAAATTATTGCTGCTATAACTTTTGTTTAAATAATTAATTATAACAGCAATAATTTTCGTTGCAATAATATTTAGCAACGCATAAAACCGACGCTAAAAGTAATGGCAGGAAGCAAAAGTAATGGCAGCGAATCCGAACTCGTCAATAACAGAACAAGACCAACCACTTTAAATCATCCCTTAGCACTTAAAAATGAGGTTCTATAAGAGGGAAAGCAAACCAACAATCAGCCCTTATAACAGCTACTCGAAATCACATTTTAACATTTAAAACAAGGAATGGAGAAAAATACCAGCAACCAGCACTTATAACAACCACTTGAAATCACATTTCAACACTTAAAGAAACAAGGTTCAAGAGGAGAAAAACACCAGCACTAGGCACCTGTAAAAGAGTTTTCAAGAGAGGAAAGCAAGCCAAGTACCAGGCACAAAACAGCACTTTAAAGCCACCATTTAAACATCTTAAAATGAGGTTTGAAGTGGGGACAACAAGCATCACCATCCATTATATCAGCATTTTAAACCACCATTTGAACATCTTAAAATCAAATTTCAAGCGGGGAAAAAGGCTATTCACCAGCCATTAAATCAGCACTTTGTAAGAACACTTAAAATCACCATTGGAGTTTTTTGGTAAATGATGTTTCAAAGGGAAGAATAGTAGACCAGCATTCCAGCAACCACACAAAACAGAACACACGTAAGAAAATGGAAGCAACATTGGAGTTTTCCTCCCATGTGTTCGCTGCGTTCCGGAGCAGAGGTGCTGCGAAGTGGAGAACAACACTCTCTATGCTCACGCTGCTTTGAAGAACAGGGGAGAAGATGATTCACAATCTCTCTTTTCTTTCTCTTGGGGTAACCCACGATTTTGGATGCTACGACCTATCCAAAAATGGAGAGAAGAAGAAGGAGAAGCTCTCCTCCCTCACTCTCATGCTGCTTCGAAGAATCAGGGGAGATCCTTTTTTTTTTTTTTTCTTTTTGATGGTTATTTTTATGGGAATATCATACTTAAACTCGAGAGTTTTACTGTGAGGAAAATCTAAAACAAACAGATGAGAAAAATACTTGCTTTCTAAACTTATTCTTTTCAAGCAATTCATGGGAAATGTGAGATACTGACCACAACTTTGGATAAGTAGTTGGCAAAGCCAGGATTCAATTCATGGGTGCTATGTTTTGGGAGGGTTTCTAGTAAACAAAACCAATGAAATAAAATTGTCAAAACAAGTCCCATTCTACAGTAAAACTTAGTGCACAGAGTGAGTAGGATGATTCCTCAAGGATTGGGGTAATCAATCTTTTCTTTTCACATGAATCAGTCAACACAAGGTAAAGAAATTGCAAAGAAATAAAACAAGGGGTATTAGCAATCACAATCAAAACGAAAATAAACCAAATATGCAAGTAACCAAGGCAATAAAAATAAACTGTGGACATGGCTAACCAAAATGAAAGGGAAATGAATCAGTGAGGGATATCAGTCAGAGATTCATAAGGTTCATAACGATTCAGAGCTATTCATCGACTTAACTTATTGTCTTAATTTATCGTGTTGGGCCACAACAACTATTTAAGCTAATTGCTAAGTTTCTTCCAAAACTAGTGAATGCTAGTGAACGAAAAATCGATTATTAATCACCCTAATTTATTAGCAAACTAAACAACATTATAATCAGAAAAAAAACACATTAACATAGATTGGTCCTAATGTCGATTTTAGTGAATAATTAAGGATTCAAAAAAAAAAAAAACAAGAAGCTAGTAAAACAACTAGAATTGTTCATTAATGAACAAATTTTAAGACCTACAGAATAGGAATCAAACTAAAAAGATGATGGCCATTTTCTATGCCGAAATTTACACTTAATAGAGCTTTTTTATATATGGTGGACTAATGACCAAATCAGGTTAATACCTTAAATTTATATATAAACACTAATGGTTTCTCAGGGTTTTTTTTTTCAATTTTTAAATAATAAAATCAGAAAATAACAAATCAATAGAACTTACTGAAATTGCTAAGCAAAATCATTTGGCATATCTTTCAATATCCCAGAAACTTTCTGCAATATTTTTCCTATCTATGGTTTACGGACAAAGTGGTCACAACGTTTGACAAGCAACTTTAGTAAAAACATTTGGTATAAAATATAAATTAATTATTTAAAATGAACAGTTATTTTAGGTATCCTGAGCAGGATTTGATTTCTAATATTTGTCAGAGATTGTATTTTTATTTAAGTAAAAAATTATTTTTAGTCCCTTAACTTTAACTTGAATTTTATTTTTAATTTTTTACTTTGATTAGTTTTATTTCAGTCATTTAACTTTAAAAACTTAAACTTTTTTTAATTCCTAAAGTTGTTAATTCATCTAACAAAAAATTTTAAGTTTAAACCAATTTTAATATCAATATTTTATATATAAAAATAAAAACATTTATAAGTAGCGCCATATTCATGTTTAGGCTTAATAAATCCTTAATTAGAGTTTAAATTTGAGAATTTTTTTTATATATAAAATTAATAAAATGATAATATTGACAATACATAAAGATATTAAAATTAGTTCTAAATCAATATTTTTTTTGTTAAGTAAATTAATAGAGCTAGAGATTAAAATAATTTTGATTGATTTTTTTTAATTATAAGACTTAGTTAAAACTAATTAAATTTAAATGATAAAAATAAAATTTGAATTAAAATAAAGGAATTAAAAGTGCTCTTTTACCTTTAACTTAAAATTAAGGTTATGAAAATCAGACCGAAGTAGCTAATTCGATCAAAAAGTCATGGTGCTGGTTTTAAAAACTCGTGAAATTGACTACTTAAAAAGTCGGTCCATATATCTAGCGAGTCAGGAAAAAGAAGAAGACAACAAAGTAAAAGAAGAAGATGATGAAGAGGAAAAGGAGGAAGAATAAGATGAAGAGACAGATGAGAGTGGGAGGAAAAAAAAGAATAAAAAAGAAAGGGAAGGGAAGGAGGAGAAGGAGGAAGAAGAAGAAGATGAGCAGGAGAAAAAAAGAAAAATAATAATGAACGAGAATGTGATAGAGAGGACGAGGGAGAAGTTTTTATGGAAAAAATAAAAGATGGGCAAGTAAAATAGGGTTTATGGATAAATAGAATAAATGAAGAGAGAAAAAAAAATTATTATGATAAAATAAAAGTAAGTAAAAATAATAAATGTGATATATTTTTTAATTTTTTTAAAATAAAATATGGGTAAAGTATTAATTTTCTTTAAATAATTTAAAATGTATTATATATTTATTTATTTTATAAAAAATAAAATTATATGATATATTTTTATTTTATATTATTTATTTATTTATAATAAAAATTAATATATATATATATATTAATATTATTTTGACTATAATTAAATCAATAAATTATAAATCAGTGTTTTGATTAATCTAAACCGGTCCAGTAAAAACGATGCTTAAAATAAATACTGCTACTACTTCAAGTGTGATGGTGGTACTTGCAGCCCTAAGCGTCGACGTCGAGCTTGGCCGATAATGGTGCTTCCGATTGAAGGTATCGGCGTTGAGCTTGCATATGGCGGTGCTGGCGTTGCGTGCGGAGGTAGACGTCGATGAAGACTAACGACTACAATAGTTTGGATAGTATTTGAGTTTTGGGCATGGTAGAGTTTATTTTAATTTAGAAAAAAAATAATAAAAGAGAGAAAAAAAAGATATAAGGTGATAAAAATAAAATGAAAAATAACAAAAAACACACATACACACATCTTTTAATAAAAACTAGAATAAATCACGGTAGAAGATATTCTTGACATTTTATTTTTTAATTATTTTTCTTTTGCTTTTATCTATAGACATCTTTTCAAATGTTGAAAATAAGGAGAAATTTTCAAAATATGTAAGATAAACTGAAATTTTTTATTCTATATTTTCTTTTTTTAATAAAACAAAAAAAAACAAACATTAAGTTTTTTTATTCTTTTTTATTTTAAATTACTTTTAAAAATCCGTAAAAAGTATGTGTTCATAAACCTCAATCCTCAAATAAACATGCTAGAATTTTCATCAAAACTTGAAGCACAAACTAGTATTTTGGGATCAAACTATAATCTTGCAGTGAACCAGAATCTAAACACTAACCAGAATTTATAGTGCAAACCAGAATATTAGCCTGTAAACCATTATTTTAACACAAACAGGGATTTTCAAAGTAATCCAAAAAAATTGTACGAAAGCCAGTATTAGAACACAACCCAGAATTTGCAATTTAAACCAGAAATTCGTTCATAAAATATTGATTATTAATTTACTCAAACAATTGAATGACATGGACGAAACCTACGAGAAAGAATCACTATCAATCACAGATCTCAAACATGGACGAAACCAAGGAGTAAGAATCACCATCAATTTAAAAATAAGAAATTTAAAATGTTATATTCTCATATTTGGTAAATGAATTAAAAAATATATTTTTAAAAATATTATATTTTTAAGAATAAAATATTTATTTTTATAAATTTTTATTTTTACTTGGGGAGATGAGAATCTTATATTCTTATTATATAAAAATATTTTTATAATAATAAAATTATTTAATTATTATTACAAAATTTGAATAAATATTTTTATAATATAATATAAACTTTGTAATAAATGTATACGTAAATAATCAACTTAATAAGAATATAAATTTAATAATAAACACATTTAATTTTAATAATAACAAACTTAATAATAATAAATGCAATTAATAATAATAAACTTTATAATAAATGTTTGTGTTACATTTGTGTACGAAAATCATTTAATAATAAATTTTTATGGTATTTTATCTTAATTTATTATTTTAATTTCTATTTTTTAAAATATTTGTGTACAAATGTACACAAATTGTTTGTATATTAATACAATTATGTACAAATTAATATGTGTTATTCCAACATATTTGTATTAAAAAGTATTTTTTAAATTGTAAAATACTACAGAATACTATAAATTATTATTTTAATTTCTATTTTTTAAAATTAATTATGTAATTTTTGCTATCCATTTGGCAGTTGTTTCTATGATATATAAACTTATCCCTACTTCATATAGATAATAATATTATTAATGTTATTTTTAAATTATAATTTTGATAGATTTTATATTTTTATCATATATAGAAATAAAGTATAAATTTTATTTTTTAGAAAAAATATGTATTTATACTTTTATATATATATATATATATATATATATATATATATATTATTCAAGTGTTATCAATTAGTAGCATATGTATGTATGTTATTTAATTAATAAGTTGTTATGATTTTTGTTTTTAATATAATATAAGTAGTTTAAAAAATAGTTGGTTATAATTTAATATATATATATATAATTGTCAATGTAATATTTAAAAAATTGTTAAATATTTTTAAAAATATTGAAGTTCAACCAAGTATAAGAATTTAATATTGTTGAAAATATTTTCATGAATTTTTTAAGTAAACCAAACAAAACTTTTAAAAATTCTTAGAATCATATTCCTAAAAATCACATTCTAAAAATTTATTCATGTATCAAACGTCTACATTGTGTTTTGGAAAATAATAAGAACAGACAGACTTGTTTGTTTCAATGCAAATTTAAAATTATTTTTAGTTTTCAAAGTTAAAATAAAAAAATTGTTTAAATCATTGTTTTCAATAAAAAATAAAAAAATATAATATATTTTTGAAAAAAAATATAAAATAATTTTAAAATGTTTTGAACTTTAATTTTTTTAAAATAAAAAAATATAAAAAATAAATATTTTTATTACTTATATGTATATAAATATATAATAATAATAATAATAATAATAATAATAATAATATGAATTCTCCAAAACAATTTTATAAAAAAATTATAAAGAAAAAATAAAAAAACATTGAGTTAATATACGTTTTAGTCTCGAAAAGATAAACGATAATATGATTTAGTCTTTAAAATATCTTAATATACATTTTAATTTTTAAAAGATTACAAAAATTAATTCCTTAATTCTTGAGCCGTTAGTCATTAATAGAACAAGTAACAGAGACTGTTAAATATTAAATTGTCCGTAAAAGATTAGAAATATATATTTTTTAATTCTTAGTTTAGCAACACCCAAACTAAAATAACCAGTAGAATAACTTAGTCATACATTAACATTTAACCATGTTTTCAAAATATAATTTGTAAAAATAAATTTATATATCAATACTTAACCATAAATCATTAAATAAAAATTTGATTTTTTATATATATATATTTTAATTTATCTAATAATTATATTTCAACTTTTAAAGTGAAATAACATTATAAAAGTGATAGAGAGATATTAAAATACTTTTATTATCCTAACATTATATTTAAACATATTTAATATTTCAATTACATAATTAATAAATAAAGCACCACTCATATATAGTGCTTTTATCATATATGCAACATATATTTTATTTCTCACTTATAACTTATACAAATTTAAATATATTTTTAGCGCCTAAAAATTTATTTATATTTGATAGTGTCACATTCTAATTTGTTATTATTGGTTATTTGCTAAATTTTTTTATATTATAGAGTTGTATTATATAAAACTTTTTTTTATAACATTAATTAAGTTACTTTCTTCAATAAAGAATGAAATTTGAAAAAAAAAATTGTGTATGTGATCTTCTATTATATCTTTGTTTTTGTTAATTATTTGATTAATTGTTCACTAATTTAACATTTTAAATTACATGTAAAAATATTTAATCTATAAAAATTACTAACATTCATGTGTATACATAAAAAAATAATAGAAAATCATAAACAAAATCACTCATAAGTGTGCACACAAACTAGCTGGTAGAAAATATTATATAATATTTTTGAATTTAGAATTAAATCAAAATGAAGTTTAAGTTATTAAGTGTTTAATAAACATAGTGCTTATGTGACTTGTCAGTAAGAAATATAATATATTGTGCATATATGGTAAAAGTAATACATAGAAGTGCTAATTTGTTTATTGATTGTGTAATTAAAATATTACATATGTTTAACTAAAATTTTTAAAATAATAAAAATATATTATTGTTTCTCTATATTACTTTTATGATGTTCTTCACTTTAATAATTCAAAAATAGGTATTAGATAAATTAAGAAAAAATTGTATAAAAATACTTATTGTTTATTTATTGATTTATGATTAAATAATAATATACAAATTTTATTTTCTATTAGTCATATTTTAAAAATATAATTAAATATTTATATATGATTAAGTTCTTTTATCAGTTATTATAATTTAGACTATTGGTATTAGAAACTAATATATATATATTTAAGGATCATTTAATATTTAACAACTTTATTATTATTTTTATTAATAAATAATAATTTAAAGACTAACGAATTAATTATTATAATTTTTTTAAAATTAAAGTATATAGTATAATTTTTTAAAAATTAAATTATATTATTGCTTATATTTTAAGAATAAAAAATAGGTTTACTCATGAACACTTAAATAAGCCATTGTTTCCTTTCCTTTTTTGTTTCTTGGGTTTATGAAACGTGTTGCCCTTTAACTTTTTGTTTTCCTTTTTGTTATAGATAAGGAGATAATAAGCCTAAAGAAACTGAAAGCTACGCAAAACTAGAGAGCAAGTTGTTTCTTTTTATTTTATGGTCTGGATTAGAGAGCAAAGTTCTTTTTCTTTTTTGGACAAAATTATAGAGGAGGTTCAAAGTAAGGAAACAAGGACTAGAGTGCCAGACATGAAGGCCCAATTGAAGTTGAAGAGCATAGTTACATATATATATATATATATATATATAGTGTAAATTCTCTTCAACAGGTTACATCCTTTAAGGACATGTTCATTCACTAATGAAAGGCATGTCTAATTCACTAATAAATTTTTATATATAGTCGCCTTTCTTTAACAAGTTACACTTTTTTTTCAAATTAATACCTCTTAAATAGTGTTTATTCAGAACATAAAAAATTGTTTGATTTTTTTTAACCATTGAAATTTCTCTTTAATAAGTCACACCTTTTAAAAATATATCTATTCATTAATGACTTTATATATATATAACCAACATCATAAACACAAACATTTAGTGCGTTTTTAGGAATTGGGAATAAATACTAATTTGTTGAAATGAATTAGGAACATGAAAGTTTGAAAAATTAATTATTATTGTGGTGCATCGTACAAGGATTGGAACCGGTCGTTAGTGCAGTTTGTGATACAACGATGATGGATATGGATGCAGGGGAAGAAATGGGAATGACGAAGGACGTAATAACATGAGTATTCAAAGACATAGTATCGGCGTCTTTCTAATTTTATCTTATTTCAATTTATTATTATTATTATTATTATTATTGTCTCCCTCACTCTTTCTCTATCTTTCTTTTCTTTTGACAAGCAGTAATGTCCAATAACATTACTTTCTATCTCTATGTTTTATACTTTCTATCTCTATGTTTTATACTTTCTATCTCTACACCTGCAAAGGCACGTATTTTCTACTAATATATATAAAAAATGTAACAATTTAAATTAACAAATAATTAATATTCATAAAATATAATTTACAGTTTATCATACTAACTTGCGCGCCCATTTCACATATATATATATATATATATATATATATCTTTTTGGACATCATTTTTCTCTCTTAATTAATAAGTATTTGGCTAATATCATCATCGTATAAGACAAAATTGCAAGATAAAATATGTTGATTTAGATGAGAAGTCTCTTAATCTCCCCCACATTCAAACTCTTGTTTAATTACATCAATTCCTTCTATTTCATCTACACCTTTTTTTTTATTTTAAAAAATTTTCACACATACGAAGTTTTTTGTTTTTTCAAATTTTTTTGATAGTTTACTCTGACGTTCAATTATTTTCTTCCTTAGTATTTGAATATCATTCTCTTCATCTACATATTCTAACAATATAAGAATAAATATACATATGTTTTCTAAATAATAAAATATTAAAAATTATCATTAAAAATAAAAAATAAAAATGTGTCATTCCTAAACCTGAACCAGCCTTAATCCCGATTTGAATTTTTTCAAAGTTAAATTAGGTTGGCTCATAAGGCTAGCTTGTTTTAACGGTTAATGTTAATGGACTTTGAGTTAACCAATAAATGACACCAATTATTCTAATTGTATCTTGATAGTGTCATTGTAATATCAAAATAAAAGAAAGAGATGATTCATGAGAAAAAAATTATGGGCAAAAGCAAAACAAAGCATTTAGCCATGAGACAACAACTACTTTTATTAAAACTACCTAAATTGTTTTTCTAAGTGATAAAACATTAGATTTAATAACTAATCATCACATCATCAATCATTAGTGCCAAATTAACTTTTCCGTCAACAGTATATATTCATATAACTAATATAGAGAATAAATTATTTTAAGAATATTTTAAAAAAATGAACCATCAATTTATAATTTTAAAATCAATCATCAATTTTAAAATCTTAATTTTATAAAAAAATCAACACAAACCAATTTTAAGCCTGTTAGATTAAAATAAAAGAATTTTAGCCATTTAAAATAGACCAATCTAACCCGATTCTAAAAACCTAGGAAAATTGGGTCCAAATTGAACTAATTTAGTCAATTTTAACAACTTTATTCTTTGCGACAAATTTTCAAGAATGTCATAAAATCCCAAATATCATGATAGTTGGAACTCCTCAAAGCAAGACATAAGTCATAAAACCAAAACCTTTCATTCATCAGTTACAGAGTATAATTACCCAGCACTCTCAGAACCCATAAAGTAAAAACAAGCTTCAAGCTTCAAGCTTTACACTCTTCTGAAGGAATCTATTTCCACTCATTGTATTTTACTTTCCATAAATAATATTCTTTCCTATTCTAATTGTTATCTAGAGGACACTGTTTCAAAAGGAGAGTAGGAGAGAGAGAAGAAGAAGAAAAAGCTAGGGTGACGTGTAAGGCACCAAAGGCGCGTGAAAGGAGGAAAATGGAGTATGCCACGTATGGTAGTCGGGATTGGTTGAGAAAATAAGAATTGCAAAATGACAAGGATACATCATACGTATATACACCAAAAACCCAATTCACTATGAGAATAATTGAGGATTAATACTATTACATTACTAAATAATGGAGGGATTAAAAGCAAACTCCTTTCTCCAATTATATATGTTTTTTAAAATTAATCCTTTCATGTTTCGGTCATTCTATCTTTTTGGTCGGAAATCACCCACAACCACAACCCTCATATCTCTAAAATATACAAATTAACAAAAGCTTTGCAAATCCATGTAAATTATTCTCATACTTAATAAGTAAATTATCAACGTAAGCAGTAACAGGTTTAGATTCCTTCATATGTAAGAGATATAGGTAATATAATAATGTTATGTATTGTTGGTGCCAGATATTCTATGGTCTGTATATGCAGACAAAATAAAAATAGTTTAATTAAGCAATAACTATGTACTAAATTACTCATTGTATATGATCTATTTTTAAAATTGTTAGATGTAATCTTAAGCTTATCTCACTTGGGATTGATTGATATAAGTTTCGTCTATTAGCCCATTTTGACAAGCCAAAACTTGCTATAAGTATAATTTATTGTTTTGATTTTTTTTATAAGTACTTGCTATAAGTGTAATTTCTATATTTTCCAATCAATCTATCAAAATATCCTTAATCCTACCTATTTCTATTATGACTCATTTTCACACCTGAGTTTTACATTTAGTATAAGACAATTGTTATCACTAGACAAATAATCCCTCTCTCAACAATTACTTTTTGTTCGAACAAAATTAATTTTAATAAAAAATATATGTGAAAAATAAAAAATTATTTTTTAATACTAATATTTGAATTAAATGTGTTAAAAATTATAGTTATTAGTTAAGGTAGAAATGAAAGTGTTGAGTGACAAGACCATCATAACCCAAATTGTTCGCGCATGCTGCAGCCTGAAAATCTAGCAGTAAAGATAGAGTATTTGACAGGATAAAATAAAGGAGAGAGGTGAATATTTGATTATATAAATAGTTGAAGATAAAGAGGAGAATAAAGGGATATGAAAATATAAAAAAAAAGAGTATTTTTTTATTACATAATTTTATATCGTTAAAATTTTAAATTTAGATGGTAGCTAGTTTGTTTATTGCAATTGGACTATAATAAATCAAGGGTTCTATTGTAATCTTCTTAAATTAGGGGAATATAACAGTAGGGTATGTAAATCGAAATTTTCCTTAATTTTATTTTATACAAAATATACTTTTAACTATAATTATTTTACAGCTCTTCAAAATATAATTAATTTGTTTTTACTTAACCTTGTGATTTTAACTTCGTCATTATAATTTTTTTAGTCATGGTTTAAATTTTTGTCATCCTTAAATTGACCCTACTGAATTCCACTGTTCTTATAAGCGTCTCTTAATCAACACCAAAGGTTCATTTGCCCTCACCAGTGAAAATTAACACCAATTCTTTTAGGACAATTTTGATAAAATGCAAAGAACATTGTAATTGTGACCTGAAGCTAAATGATTTCAGCTTAATAAATGATAAAAATAGAATGAGTTGCTACTTCAACATTTCAATATATCATTCCATTCCAAAAATTTGAGTTTCATTAATATGCAGTGACCTTAATCTATTTCATAAGAATGACCATTTAAAAGAAAATTAGCTAATAAATAAAGAATGTCAACTAAAATTGAACAAAATTAAATAGAAACCGGTTTTCTTTGTTAAAAAAATCAGAATATATATGTGTATCGAACATTGGGACAAAATAACTTAAACTAAAATAGAATTCAGAAGACTATTAATTTTGTTATATTATCCAAAATGACATAAACCCCAATATAATTAAATAAGAGGTGGCCACAAATTTCATATGTACAGCATATATACATCCTCCACGTTTCGTTAATTAATAAATAATCTGTTAGGATCAAATGCTTAAATAATCTTGAAGGAAACACTAACTCAATAAAGCTAACAATCTCCCAATGCCACTTGAGATATTCGAACTTATGATTTCGATATGATATATACTACTTACAATTAGGATTAAGCGTCTACTATTGTATCAAAAGTATGAGTTTTTTTTTAATAGTTTTTCAAAGTTGTATCTGACACTCTATAGGCACAATAGGCAAAGTTATTAAGGCTAAGTACCATAGGAAAAGATATTAAGCCTAACAATCCTAATTAAGAAAAATGCTATTCTTAGCCATCCATCTTCTACACCCACCTTGACTTGTAACCACATAATATGTCAACCTTTCTATATGTAGCTCTTTAAACTTTTTATTGTTGCTTCCTAAAAAGTAATAGAATGAAGAAAAGCTAGTTAATTATAGTGGCTTGTTTCCCTAATAATTAACTATTTAACACGGTGGGACTAGCTAGGTGTTTTTAGCTCTAGTGTATTGCAGTCATAGACGGGTCCCTTCACCTCCATTTTCATGCCAAGCTAAGATAAAGGGATTTAGATTCTTTAAAGCTTTAAAAATATGGTGGTTTATGGAATCAAAAAATTTATCCAATTATGAGCTAATTAATTTAATTGATTTAATTGATGGTTAATTAGATCATGTCATAAATATAAAAAAAAAATTAAATATTTTTAATATCAATATATAATATATCTTATATTATAAATTAAAAATTATGTTTTCAATTATCATTTTTAAATTTAATGACTAATTTATATAAGTAAATTACATGTATGAAAATAAAGCTTAAATCATGATAATTTAAATATTTATATTATTTATATACAATATCAATTGTTCTATAATCATATAAAATCTTAAATTCTAAAATCCACAATATAAATAGTTTAATATAATTCAAAATTTCAAACTTAAAAATAAAAAATGTAAAAAGAAATTGAAGATTTGATTGGTTCAACAAAAAATCATTTGATTTCCGATGTTCTCGGTTCTTTCAATCTTGATTGAGTTAAACTAGTTTGATTAGTCATCCAATTTTTAAGAATAAATCAAACCATTGAACTAGTAATTAATTGGTCAACCTGTCTCATCCAATACGATTTTAAAAACATTGCTCTAAAGTGTGGAAATTAAAGAGAGATGTAAAATGATAAATAAAAATACAAATAAAATATAATTCATATATGGTAAGCCTTTAATTTATTTATTTGATCTGTTATTTTCTCACTCTGCATTTTAGAGAATCCAAATCCAAATTAAAGACACCTTACTAATTAATGACCTAAATATTTCTAACTGTGGTGAATTAATTAATTAATATATAATTATTGTGTGCCCTCTCATCTCAGCTTCCACTCTTGTGTATAAAATCCCACCCACCCCACCCCACAACACATATATATTCTCACTTGCACTGCATTGCATTCATCGATCAAAGAAGCTAGCTTTTAGCTATATATACGTGATTATTATTTTCGTTAGTCTGCGATCGAAAAGCTGGCAAAGTCAGAGGCAGAGATATGCATGCAGGACACAGCTCTAGAGGAGCGAAACAAGAGAATAGTGACATGTTTATACAAAGCCCTATCCGGCAGGGACACCCACGCCCTCCACCACCTTCTCGCCTCTGACTTGGAGTGGTGGTTCCATGGCCCACCCTCCCATCGCCACCATTTGCTCCCTCTCTTGACCTCAGACTTCGCCGTCTCCCACGTCGTTTTCGTTCCTGATCTGGTGGTGGGGTTTGGATCACTGGTGATTGCTGAAGGGTACGACGACGCCAATCTGGTGTGGTGGGTTCACGCCTGGACCCTCACGGACCGTGACGGCTTGATTACTCAGGTCAGGGAGTATCTCAATACTTCTCTTACCGTCACTCGCCTGGGGACATCACCACCACCACCGCCACAACATCATCATCACGAGGGCGCCTCACAGACGCAGTCACGAACGGCATCATCTTCCTCGCCTGAAATTGTTTCTCTTAACTGTCAAAGCATTTGGCAGAGCAAGCTGTGTGACGAGTCGGTCCCTGGACTTATTCTGACTGTCTAGTTAATTTCTACATATATATAACATGCATGTCTATGGCCCCCCAAGAAGTAACGAAGCTTAATTAATTAAATAATTGATCCATAATTAGTCTAGATCAGATTAATTAATGATCATATATATAATAGTTGGTGGTTTAATTTTCCCTGTGTAATCTTATATATGTTTTATGAATTATATGAGAAATTAACTATCTTCTATTTATGAATGAATTGAGTAAGATTCTGGAGTTATGCAAAGATACAAAAGTAGATATGTAACTTCTGATCTTATATATGGCAACAATTGCAGCATGAACTAAATAATTAAGCAGCAATTCCAATGAACCGCAAAATTGAAGGAAGTTTACGTACATTGACGATGGAAATTAAATCTAGTTAAGCAATTTGAACAAGAAAATAATGTTTGTGAAGTTGAAAGTTTTTACCATTTTTACGAAATATGGAGTGTGGAGGGTCAACAAACCTCACAGCTATCAACGACAAGGACGCGGCCGAAAGCCAATGAGAGGAACAAAAAAATTCATTAACTAAAGAAGGAACATCATATACAACTTTACAATTAAAGTCAAACTAAATTAATACTTTAGTTCGCGTCCGGATTTTTTGTTGGGTGTGACCCTGAACGTTTTAGCAGCGATTTTTTTTGTTGTTAAAGTTTTTTACAAATAAATATTATTATCGCTATAACTTTTGTTAAATTAATTATTTAAATAAAATTTATAGCGACAATAATATTTGTTGCAATAATATTCATTGTAATAATATTAAAACACACTTTAACGACGGATAAAACCACTGCTAAAAAGTCTAAGAGATCCAAAAGCCTTTAGTTCAAACGATTTGTATTAGTGGACTGGTTCACAAATAATGAACTCTAACTAGAGGTCCAATTTTTGTTATGAGAAATTTATTTATTTAATATTTGACTAATCTATTTCGAGTAGGATTAGATAAATAATATATGTGCCAAACCAAAAATTGTCAAGTCTTTAAAAGTATGTTATATTCTTTAATTTAATTATTTAAAGTTAAAGTATTTAACTTTAAAGATTTTTCTTTAACTTATTCCCTAAACATTTTGTTCTTAATTAAAAAAGGTGGCCTGAAAAAGTGTTTACAACTTTGTAATTCAATAAAATTTAGTTATGTAACAACAATAAATAAAGTTTTTTCACTATAAAATTTAATCAGCTATATGGATATACCAAAATATTCGATTTTGATTTATTTCTTAACAAATATATATATATATATATATTGGTTTGGAAGGTTAAAAATACCTAATTAAGTTCAAATTATTAGTTAATGATTATATGAAAATTTTTTTGGTATACTGATTATATGAAATTTTGATTTTACGTGAAAACTGTTTTGATTAAGGGATTAAATTAATAAAGAAATTTTATGTATAAATAGATAAATTAAGAGAAAAATCATTTTTTTTTGAGAAAAATAAATCCAAAAAATTATTTTTAAAATAATAGATTAATAAATTTTTATTTATTAATTATGCAAATAAATTTCTGATAATTAAATAATTAATTTACTGATAAATTAAAATGGGACATTGAGCTACCCCCACTGCCTTTGTTTAGGAATTTATTTTCAGTATTTAAATAAAAATTCTTTATTTGATTCAAATTTACAATGTACAGAGCAATTAACTTATTAACCAGTTGTTGAAAAATTCTTAGTAAAGGATAAGTGAAGCACTCTAGATAAACTATAAGTAAAATAATAAAGTCTAAACTTTAATAAATATAATATATTCTTACTAAGTTGAAAGATTAATAATTATCATAAAGTACTGTTTATAAGTTTGTCAACCTCTCACTTATGTGCGTTATTATCTCTTCTCAAATATTTGATAAAAGTCTATTTATAATAGCAAGTATCGGAGTGGTCAGTTATTAACTAATGAACCATATTTTGAAAAGGTGGGTAACTGTATACATATTTTGTAATAGAATAGTAGAGTTAAGTAATAGACTGAAGTTAAGGGAGTGAGAGATCATGAGTAAGTATACACGCAAAAGGCATGTACATAGGTGTAAATTATTAATGACGTATCTAATGATAAGATGTGTAATAGTCAACACTAGAAGGTTAACTTTTTAAGGGGTTAGGAAATAGTCAACGATATTGACTTTTTAAGAAAGGGGAGTTTAAGTTCAATAATATTACATTGACCTTAAGAGAAGAAATGACTTTATCACACTTTTCATTATATTATATTTCTTAAAAGGAAGAGAGTGTCAACGTATCATAGTTTATCATCTAATGAACGAATTTATTATACACCCTGAACCACTTATTAAAAAATTATCATTGAAAATTGCATTGGAATTAAATGGAGAAATAGATATACCTTCTATTCTTGGGTGGAGACACCATTTTACTTAATTGAAGACACTTCTTCTGTTTAGATAGAGATTCCTATTCTTCTTAGGTGAATGCACCCATTCTTAGTTAGGAGTATCCCTTATACTTAAAGCCAAAAATAGTGAGGATATATGGTTGTAGGTAGGAATGAAAAATTTTTTTGGATTGGGGAATCATCACCGACTTATATCATTTGAAGGTTAGAATATGGAGATTTTTTTTTTTTTTTGTGAAGATAGATATGGAGGATAAATTTTTTTTAAAATAAGTTTGGTGATGAGAATGAAGATTATGCTCTCTATCTCACAGGGACCCCATCCCAAAAAATTTACAAATGTTTTTTAAATATATACATATATATATATATTTAAATAACCTCTTTTTTATTATTTGTTAATTAAAAAATTAAAAAAATAAATAATTTTAAAAAATAGTAAAATTTTTAAAAGTTATCTTTTATGACTTTTTGTTTTATTTAAAAATTTTAAATTTTAATTAATATTTTATTATTTTAGTAAAATTGAGTATTTTTTTATTAATATATATATTGTATGAAAAATTTATATTATTATTTTAATAAATTATTATTGATACTAGAATCCCAAATCCTCGTGAAAAATGAGGTTAAACAATATATTTTCCCAGCATGAAAAATAAAGATAGAAATGGAGGGCAAAGATAAATGCAGGGAACACACCCCTTATGGCCTTATCCCGTTGCCGTTTTTAATTATTAAGAATTCAAACTTTAATTTATTATATTATAAAAAATTAATCTATTTGACTAGATTTAATTTCTGTTCATATATATTTAATTTTTTTTATTTAGTGGTTATGTTTTTGTGGGTTTGAATTTTGAAGGCGTTATTGTAAAGATGGGCTAGGCTAGCCTTGAAGTTGAAGGATGATGGCCCAAAGACAATTTACCTCTAAGTCCAGACTGTAGCCTATAGGGTTCAACCCCTCACCGACCTTCTCACCCCGCAAAACCGAGTTCCGAGCTCTCTCTCTCTCTCTCTCTCTCTCTCTCTTCGTCTTCCTTTACAGCAGAGAGAGTGAAGGGACGCACAGGCCATGCTGTCAGGGGATATACCTCCTAATCAGACTATATACATAGAAAATCTCAACGAGAAGGTCAAGAAAGAAGGTAACTTCCTAATTCAATTACCTGTTCCTTCTTACTACTATTAGCTCTGTTTCAACTATGTCTGCTTTCATTTTACATTTGGTTACTACTAGAAGAACAGGGGCACTCTTGTAGCTTCGGCGTTGTAAGACTTATAGGGTTGCCTTAAAACAGAGTGAATACTACTTTGCTGGTTTGTGGCTCAGTTTTGATGGTCTTATCTTGCTCTTAGAATACCTTTTGTTTGATTAGAAATTATGTCATTCTTCTATTCTTATGTTGCATTTTTGTTGGTTATTGTGTAGAAAACTTAAAATTCAGTAACAGGAATGCCTCAATATATAGATTTGGGAATGCTGATGCAAACATGAACTTAATTTCATAATCATTTATTTTCTGTTAAAATTTTGTTGCCAATTGGGACTGTCCATATCTCACAGGACAGCATAGACACATACTAACCTCAAACTATATTTCAGAGATAATCTGTCCAAAGTCCATCAAAGATATAGTGGCGTTACTTGATGCTTGCCTATGACTTTACTTTTGAGATCTTATAGCTATGCATATTTTTATTGTAAAACCTATTATATGATTTAACAGTAAGTTCTGTTTACTTGTCAACAGAGTTAAAGAGGTCGTTGTATTGCATTTTCTCACAATATGGAAGGATTTTGGATGTTGTTGCGCTAAAGACACCTAAGCTTCGAGGGCAAGGATGGGCTTATTTTAGTGAAGTAACTGCTGCCAGTAATGCAGTGCGACAGATGCAGAACTTCCCTTTCTATGACAAACCTATGGTAATCAATTTATAGTCACATGGGTGATTCATTTGCATTTGTGTTCTTAAATCAGTTATATATTTAGGTAGTCTAATTTCCTGTTCAAGTAACTGTCTTTAATTTGACACTTTAACCTTTTATTTTGACGTTCTTTTCTACTCTATCATGCATATGCTAAACAATACTTGCTTGTGAAATTTCTCATTAAAAAACTAGTTTGTTCCACCTTTCCTGGATCTAAACATTCAGGGTTTGTTTGAGAGTTTTGAGGAGAGCTGTTATTAATGGAGTAGGGTGGGATGGAATCGAGTGGGAAGAGGAAGAGTTACCAGTTTGTTGGGATGTTAAGAAGGGGGACGGTTCCTATTCTTTGAATGTTGTAATGGTTATTAACGAATGGGTTGGGTTAGAAATATAAACCTCGAATTTTACCCTTCTTTTTATTTACTTTAATGCATACTAAGGGAGAAAAAAAGGAATCCTTTGAATAGTAGGTAGGCAAACCATTCCAAATGCCCCAATTACTTTTAAAAAGTATAAACAATAGTTTAGGTTCTTTTTCCACCGCACTCCAGTGAAATAAGCGAGCCCTTAATATCTTGTGGGCATTACGTTCATGATCAAGATTGAGAGAGAAGGATCTGCATGATATATCTAGTGTGCTATATTCTCCTTTTCAATAAAGTTGCTTGGTATTTTGGGTCTTTTAGTATGTACAAGATGTAAGTTATGCTTTTTTTTGGGTGATGCGCAAGTAATTATTTTTGTTTGATTAATACTATGCAGTGAATTCAATATGCAAAGACGAAGTCGGATTGTATTGCTAAAGAAGAGGGAAGTTATGTTCCCAGGGGAAAAAAAAAAGAAACAAGAGGAAAAAGGTAATAGCTGTCTATTGTGGTTTTTTTTTTTTTCCTCCAGTCAGTGCTTTCTTTTCCAATGTTATATTTGCAAGTTTTACATACTCTATATGGTTACCATGGTTGCTAAAAGTGGAGATGTCAGTTTGAGATGACTGAACCATCTGTCTGTCATCTTAAATAATAGGATTGGAGCATTGAAATCATAATCATTAGAATGAAATGAACAACTTTTAGGTAGCAGAAATGTTTTAGCATGTCTTAAATAATAGGATTGGAGCATTGAAATCATAATCATTAGAATGAAATGAACAACTTTTAGGTAGCAGAAATGTTTTAGCATGTCATAAAAAGGGAACAAGTATATTTGAACAGAAATCAAGCACAAAATGATTATTGATGATTTGAACAGAAATCATGTTATGTTAATTGATATGTATGGGGGAGCGTGTTTGGTTATCTGATTTATGCATTCAACTCATTCGGAAGGCTCTCTTGCTGCTTGCCCTTATCTCACGACAACATTTCTTATGTATTGATGAAGATTTCAAATTTCTATCTTATTGATGACAATTTACAACTTACTAGCATACATAAAAGATGTTCTAAATTAACCATCCACTGTCTTTCCTCTCTTTCCCCCTAAGAAAATGTCTGCAAAATAAATAAATAAAATACCAGAACATGGGCTTAAATTTGAACATCACAAGGGAAATATAGTGCCCAAGAATTTTGTGGTTGAGATCCTATTTTGTTGAATTGGTTGATTTTGTACTAAATTCTTGTTGTTTGACTGATATAATGTTGCATGTTCAGCTGAAAGAAAGAGACGTGCTGAAGAAGCTCAGCAACCTGCTATGGCTAATGGTACACATGGTGCAAGTAATGGTGCAGCGGTAAGTACTTTTATCCATAATTTGCTCTGGAATTGGAACCTCTTACTAATGCTGCTGCAGCAAATCCACTTTTACCCATCCTCTCCAACAAATTTTGGGTCTTTGGAGTAATATTTGAATCTTATGTTCCCATGACCATGAAAGAAACAATTTTCATTCCTTTTAAATTGAAAAAAAAAAAAAAAAAGACAATTATTGCTCTAGTTTTTCTCATGATGGGTATGAAGGCCAACTTTCCTGGACATATGTGTTGATATAACTTGCTCAAAAAATTACTTGCGGGCCTCATTCCGCCGACGACCAGGTGCCCAAGAAGCAGCTGCTCCTAACAATATCCTTTTTATTGAGAATTTGCCTCATGAAACCACCAGTAGGATGCTTGAAATGCTTTTCCAGCAATACCCGGGTTTTAAGGAAGTGCGTTTGATTGAAGCAAAGCCAGGTATTGCATTTGTAGACTTTGAAGCTGAAGTACAGTCCGCCATGACCATGCAGGCTCTCCAGGGCTTCAAAATCACCAAACAGAATCCTATGATTATAACCTTTGCCAAGAAGTAACTGATCGTTCTTCACAAGTCGGTACTGTTCCAACTCTTGCTCTAATTTGAGGAAAGGAGCTATTGAAGAGCTTTTTGCATACTGTACGGGTGTAGAAAACTAGAAATCTTTAAGAAACTAACTATAGGAACTGTAAATTTACAGGAAATTAAGAAACCTGCCAGATGTAATGCGAGTGTTTAACCCACTTGTAGGAGGAATCAGATAGTGCTGGTATAATATCAGTGGCTGTATGTGGTTTTTTCTTAGTAAAACATTAGCAGAGGTTGTAATGAAGCTACTAGCTTTAAAGTGGTCTTAATAGTCATATTTTAATTATAATTTAGTTGCAGCGTGAATTATGGTAGATTAGTAACTTAATCACAGCAAGTTTAAAGCGTTTTGGTGTGAAAGGCGAGTTTTAAAAATTATAATCAAATTATGAGTTTTCTTTCAGGTAATTCTTAACATAATGTCCTCCCTTAATCAAAATTAAGTTTCAGAATATTGTATTCCTACTTGACATTTCAAGTTTTTTCTTTTTAAATAAAGAATTTATCACAGATTATGAAAAAAAATTAGGTTTTATCTTGTACTAAAATTTAATTATAAACGAAAGGTAAAATTATTATTTTATATATTTAAATTATATATTAATTTTAAATTTTATTTTTTTTAAATTTTTTTATGATTAACTTTATCTTAAGATTTGAATTATAATTAGTTTTATCAATGATTTAATTATATTTAAATTATTAACAATAACAATTTAATATTTGACGTACAATTAAAATATTTAACAAAAAAATAAAATGTTAATTTATACTCATTTTGTAAACATGATATTAGATATCATGTTATTTTTTTATTAATAATTTATATGATAATTTGCTATATTATAAAATTAATTTTAATTCAAAATTTTAATAATAAAATTAACTATAAAAATTTTTTAGAATAAAATTAAAAATAATATAAAGTTTAAAGATATAAAAAATATTTTTATTTTAAAAAAATCTTTTAATAATTTTTATCCAATTAAATTTCCCTAACGGTGGGGTAGCAAGCGGTAAATGTAGAAGGATGGAGATATCAAAGAATTGAAATTCTCTAATATTTTAACTCTCCACGTAGATGTGATATAATCTTTTTTGTATTTGAACTCTCCCCAAATCTTTGATCTGTCTGAGATTCTGTGGAGGAATCCGAAACTCCAAAAAGTGAACAAGGAATAAAGAAAGCAACTAATCAAAGGAGTGACCAGAGAGGCAAAAGACAAATGAAAAAAATTGAAATAATATCATTGGGATTTGAAAGGACGTCGGCAAAACGGATGTGCTTCGGCCTTTTGGAAGCTGAGGTCGGCATGTCGATGAACGGATGAGTGGCCCCATCGCCACAAATGGACCCTCATTTAGTAATAGTCCTCCAACACTCACATACATGATACATGATACAAGATGCATGATCAGCATGATAAAAGATGCATGATCAGCATGATAAAAGATGCATGTCTCATTCTTCTCAAATGTCAACAATATGCAGTATGTACCACAGATTAAATGACACCCAACTTCGTACGATAAAACTGTCCTTGTCACACACGCGGCCTTCGGTCATTGTGCACTGAATTCGGCCGAAGGGTAAAAGAGATAACATTGACCCCACCCTGTGGGAACAACATTCAAACCTCTATTTCTTATAAAATAAAATTAAAAGAAAACACAAAGTTGACTTTGACCAAGTCCAAATTGCCCACTAAGTAAATTCACCACATCCCCTTCTTTGACTCAGAATAACAGCACATTTCTTCCCAAGGTTTCCTATTTTTGCTTGTAAATTGTAGATTTGTAATCACCAAAAGTAAAAAATCTACAAAAGACTTACAGCGTATATCAATTATGAAAGACATTGTATAGTATGCCAATCCAGTGGACATACCACATATACAGCATAACAAACCAAAGAATGCAATAAATGAAATGAACCCCATCTTGTTATTTTGCCTAACATATCCCATCTAATCCCACCCAAATTTCTCAAGAAACAACAAAATCTTCAATATAGTAAAGATTCAAGAAACATGTCATTATCTCTGGGCTCGTCCTTAGGTCTGTAAGATAACCCCACAGGAGTCCCAAACCCTGATAATCCATAACTCGTAGGACTCTGCAACATGTCCAGTGCAAAGGGTGATTGCCCTTCTGATGCTTCTGGTCTGTAACTCTCAACAGCATTGTTAGTCACAATGGAAGGCCTTATGGGAGTGGCTAAGTTATTGTTGTTGCTTAAGGTATTGTTTGGCGAAGGTCTGCTGATAGAAGAATGGCTCCTACTGCCACGAGCTGCTGGCACATTA
This sequence comes from Senna siamea, assembly GCA_031216115.1. Classification (NCBI taxonomy): domain Eukaryota; kingdom Viridiplantae; phylum Streptophyta; class Magnoliopsida; order Fabales; family Fabaceae; genus Senna; species Senna siamea. The sequence goes on along the minus strand of CM062367.1, from coordinate 32,735,498 downwards.
TGGTTATGCTTTCCTTCATAGGTTGTGATCACTGCCCTCAGGTCATGTGAAGCTCTCTCTACGTGCTTTCTCACAGGACATCCAAGGTGTGTACACTTGTAATAACTCCTACATGTCACAAATCATAGCCACAACATCAGACCACACAGACTCAGCCTGAGACAACAACCACATCATATTCCTACGTTACCAGGAAACTTCAGACAAGGCAGTAAAACAAGATGGGACTATTGTGAAATGTGAAAGTGAAACTACTATTTTTAATAGAACGTCAAAGTAGAACAAGTTCCAAAAAGGTGGACAAAGAAAACATTCAAAAGTAAAACGAAAAGTGAGATTTTTTTTTTTTCCTTTCTCTTTACCTTGGGTTTGGATTGCCCTTGACAACTTTTTGCCCATATTTCCTCCATCTGTATCCATCATCTAGAATATCTATGTCACTTGTTGTCTGGACTACAACTCTAGGCTCTCTCACTGTTCTGCTTCCAGGTGCTGATATACCCTCCTTTTCACCTTCCATTTTCCTGCAAAATTAATAGGAGATTTTATCAGGGAATGAGTTGAAGCTCATAAACTGTAATATTCTTAAAACTGATCAATAAAAAACTTATATACCATCTTTTGGCATCAGGTTCATCATGATCAAAATCATCATCTCCCATTGAAATTGATGAGTTCTCGGGTGTACCAACCAAATCCGTCTGTCCACTGCTATGGTTAGCAAATGATTGATCTGGGATTTCTGTGCTTGCAAGAGTGGATGCAGGAATTGCAAGAGAAGATGAAGATGATGAATTTCTACGAGTAGTCTGAGGTTTGACATGGTTATGAGTACCTCTGTAAACTATCTCAGTAATTTGCCCATCTAACAAAGACCTCTCAACCTTCTTCTTTGTTGGGCAATTGGGGTATGTGCATTTGTAGTAACTTCTGGGATTTTCACTTCCTTTCACTTGTTTCTGCCCATATTTCCTCCAATTGTACCCGTCATCTGACCTTCTGCTTAAGCTCTGGGATTGTGTTTGTGGTTGTGGGTGATAAGTGCTATCATTAGCCGATTGAAACCCAGTTTTGAAAGCGTTTTCAGTTTTCACCACTATACTCTTTCCTGCAGAAAAACTATCTTGATTTTGAGCTTCTTGAATCATCCATGGCTGTTGCTGTTATAAATAATATGAAACAATTTGTATGAGGAAAAGAGAGAATTGTACAAACTAGTAACAGTATATCAATGAAATTGAATCACATACCGATGGATAAGTAGGAGGAGGAAGCCTTGGCTGATTTTCCCCACAACTGGTGTTCCAATTGAAGGGCTGAGCAGGAAGTGCTGCAGAGGTTGGAGATGGCAGAATACTCTGTAAAATTGAGAATCACAAACATTTCATAAAGTTAGGAGATGTAATAACAATCATAAACAGTAGAAAAAATTTTGTGATAAGGGAAGGAAACTCACGTGAGAAGCACTAAGTTGAAGGGGAGAGTCAGAGTCGAGAAGGTTAGCAAAATAAGAAGAAGGAGAAAGGGGAGAAGAAAGAAGGTCAGAAAAGGAAGAGGCGATGAATGGGTGTGAGTGTGAGGAGAAATTGAAGGTACCAGAAGAAGCGGCCATTGAAGCAGAGAAGAAAAGCTTTGAAACACAAAAGGAAAAAGTGCAAGCGAATGTTTAATATGATGAAGCTTTCTTTGAAATGAATATTGAAGATTAATGGAGAAAAAGGTTCGGGGGAAGCTAAAGAGTAATGAGATGGGATGGTTTTGATTTTGACCGTGGAAAAATTGAACACGCTCTTCAGTTTTTTGTGGTCAAAGCTCGTGTCTTTGACTGGTTGGCGGCTTACTGGGATTTCTTTTTTTCTTTTCTATTATATATGGACTCTATCTTTGGCTTTCGTCGAAGGAAAACTGCAATTCCTTCTTTATTTTCTGACTGCCTTTGCCTGTTATTTGCCCACATATTTTCATGCAGCATCATAATCAGTTAAGATTATGTCAACTTCAATGCTCATATAGTGGGCATATTTAGCTATGAGTTGTTAAGTCCCAGACTTAACAAACTTGAATTTTTTAAATTTATTTAATTTTGTGAAATTATATTTATTTCTTCTCTAATTTTAAAAATTATACTCCATATTTTTCAAGTTTGACATGATATTACACAAATATCTCTTTTAATTAATTTATTTTTTGTTAATAAAAGTAGTTGTTTATACAATATTTAATCATTTTAAAGTAATAAAATCATTTATCTGTCTTTTTTGTTATACAAAAAATTTTATGTTAAGACTAGTATAAAGTACTTGATTGTATTTATTATATTAAAAATAAAATTATAGTCTTATTCTACATAAAAAATTATTTTTGTTCATAAAAAATAAATAAATTAAAGGAGAGACCTCAAACTAACAAATTTAAATGCCATTTATTCCATATATAATTATTAATTAGAATGACTGAATAGACTTCACGGTGTTCGTATTTCAATTTTATAATTTATATATATATATATATATATATATATATATCAGGGGTGATCATACAGAGTTATGTGCAGTATTGTCTAAAATTTTCATGGTTAGTTTTGATACTAATTAATGAAAGGCCACAAGGTATAAGCTCTTTTAAATTAAGGTCAATTATATATAATTAGTAGTCAGCTTATAACTTTACAGCTATCATGCCACGTTATGTTTTGTCTCTAATTGCGATTTACAGAATCACACCAAAATCTGGAGAGAAGATAAAGCTACCGAGTTGGAGGAAGAGACTTCATGCATGCATATACAAATACATAAATATACTCCTTTCCGAGTGCTTCATGTGAAACTTTGACGATGCTTTAGGAATCCAGGACTCCATATATATATATTTATATATATATATATTTATGTGTGTGTGTATGTATATATGTATATGATAATTAAGGTGATGAGTAGCATTCACCAAACAATTAAACAAAGACTTAGTCAATTGTTTTATCTTATCTTTCTCTTTTTCTTTTGCTACAAGTCAACCCATTCTTTCTCTTCTTTATGACATTAACTAATATTTAAATATCAAAAGAGAGGTAGAGCTAAGACTGAAAAGAAATTAAATATTAAAAAAAGAAAAGAAAAGTAATCCTAGCTATCTGGTGGTTAGAATATTTTTTGTGTTTTAAAAATTAACTATTAATCACGACATTTATTGATTTATTTAGTAAACATTAATTAACTTCAGCCATTTTTTTTTTTATAGAAAATTTGCATTGGTACATCCTATTCTAAAGCAAAGTAAGTAAACTAAAGATCATGCATATGTTTGTCTTTTTATAATTACTTCAAAAGGTCTTTTTTTCATCTAGAATTTGAAACGCAGAGAGATTAAAGGTGCCTACTTCTGTAACTTAGCGGCCATGAGAGCCAGCCAAAAGTATGAATGAATCTCCTTGTTCGTGTTGGTTGGTTTGGTTGATAATGTTTTAATAATAAAAGCAAGCTTTTCCTAGTCATCAAAATACAAATTATTTTACTTGTTCCAGAAAAGTTAACCTAATATTTAAAGGCTATAATAATTATTATTTTAGAATCGTCTTCATAACATCAATCTAATATATATACTCTAAACTCTACCTCTATCATCTATTCTTGGCTTGCCCTCATCTCATAAATATAAAAAGGCTTCAAATGATGTGTGTATAAATTAAAATTCCAGTATGATTTAATTTAGTTATTTTAGTAAATATACTAATTAATTTATTAAATATATATGGGTGTGTACGTGCGCGCATGTGTATGTACCCCTTTAAATTATAATAATTAATAACACTCTTTGTACGTACTAGCATACCATATATTGTTGTATTTAGTGTACATGGTAGCTAAAGGAGAGAAGCAAAGAAATTAAGTTGTGGTGGGTGATTGTTACCCATTTGCAACACACACCCACTACCACCAATTAATTAGGTGATAAAAATATGAGCAGTAAATAATTAATCACAGGATAAAACTAACTAATTTTAAGACACAAACCCTTAATTAAGCATAATCTCTGGGAGTCAATGGATTTTCAGAATAGTTGGGGGTGGGGAGTGTGTGGTGTAGGTCCTTCAAATAAAGGCCAGAGAGAGATTTTTCACAAATTGAGTTAACTTTCCCCTCCTCTTATTCTTATATCCATACATCATTAACTAATTGCAAGCGTAGCTAATAGCTAGCTTTAGTGATAATGATATTGAATATGCAGTAAGTCCCTTGTTAATTACTCAATTCCTCCCTGTTGTTCATATATCATATATTCATAGAGTTTTGAGAGATTTGTATCGTGAGGTGTATGTGAAGATGAAGACGACGTTTGTATCCCATAATGGTACTAACAACATATGGCTTTGCGAGACCGCTCAAAGTTATCCACAGTCAAGAGGAATCTTCTTCGGAGATAACCCTCTTCGTTTTTTGCTGCCCGTGCTTCTTCTCCAGATTTCATTAATCACCATGCTTACCACTATCATGCACTTTCTGCTTTCCCCACTTGGTCAGGGTTCCTTCATTCCCTATATGCTGGTAATTGTAAATTACATTGATTCCTCTTTTAATTCTTAATTATCAAACATATATGTATAATTATTTTTGTATGTAAATTAAATTATCAGTCAGGTCTGTTACTGGGACCATCAATGTTTGGAAAGCTAGAGCCAATTCAAGTCATATTTTTCCCACCCAAAACTTACTACGTAAGTGAAACACTTGCCTTCTTTGGTTGCATGCTCTTCATGTTCCTTGTAGCAGTTAAAATGGATGTTTCTACGCTTCTAAGGACAGAAAAAAAGACTTGGGCTATTGGCGTCTTGACTTTTGTATTTCCACTATTCATCAGCACAATCCTCGTTTTATTTCTCACGGCCCTCATCACCATGGACCCAAAGAACGAGAAGTCACTCTTTTACATTTCATTTTTCTTATCAAGCAGTTCCTTCCATGTCATCGCTTGCCAACTAGCAGACTTAAAGCTCCTAAACTCCGAACTGGGTCGGATAGCTGTGACGGCCTCCATGATCAGTGGGTTCGTCTCTTGGCTTTGGGTCACTGCTTTGATCACAGTGAGGCAAAGCAATTTTGCAAATGATAGCAGTGTGATTTGGATGCTTCTGTCTTTGATGTTTCTTGTGGCTTTCATACTCTTGCTGCTTCGTCCTATCATGCTTTGGATGATTCGTCGAACCCCAGAAGGGAAGCCCATCAGGGAAGGCTATGTGAACACCGTGTTATTCATGGTATTGATTTGTGCACTATTTGGGGAGTGCATAGGACAGCACTTCTTTATTGGGCCTATTATTCTGGGCCTGGCTGTACCTGATGGGCCCCCACTTGGAACAGCACTGGTGGAGAAGTTGGATACCTTTGTGTGCAACATTATGTTGCCTTTGTACTTCCTCTTCAGTGGAGCCAAATTCAACTTCTCTGTCATAGAACGTAATCGATTTCTGCTGGTGGAGTTGATAGCTTTGATTAGCTTCTCAGGGAAGGTCATTGGGGCCATGTTGCCTTCGCTTTACTACCACATGCCACTCGTCGATGCTTTCTGCTTAGGCCTCACCATGAGTGCCCAAGGCATCACTGATATCATCTACATACAGACTGCTAGTTACCTCTATGTAAGAATTTTATATAAATATATATATATATAATTAAAATATACATAATTCTCTGAATTAAGTTACTTGCATATAATTCAATTATAAAAATTAATTTAAAATTCTTTCAAATTTTTCAATTTACATAAAAAAATTTTATCCATTAATTTTTTCATCTAAAATTCTAAGTAAGGTATAAACATCAAATTATTTAAAAATTTTTTTGCACAAGGACTTATATTTTAAAAATTTTTTTACATGAAATCTAAAGTTCAGAAATATTTTTTTGCACAAAATCAAGTACAAAAGAATTTTTATATTTTGATATGATTTGATTTTACTAACGTGTCACTATTCTGTTAAAATTTTAAATAAAAAAATTAACAAATAAATTTTTTATATAAATTGTGAAGTTTGAGAAGATTTATATTATTTTATAAATTTTAGCCTATATAATATTAAGTTATTCAATTCCTATTCTCAACTAAGTTTAATATAATATTAATTGCAGCTTATTGATGAGGAATCGAACAGCATCATGGTGATCACTACGGTTCTATTAACAGGAGCAGCTACGCCAGTGATAAAGTTACTGTACGACCCGTCGAAGCAATACACGTCGTTAAACAGGAGGAGGACAATTGAACACGCCAACCCCAATGAAGAACTTCATATCATGGCTTGCATTCACAGTGAGCAAACTGCCCCTGCCATCATTCACCTTCTAGAAATGTCGAATCCTTCCTACAACAACCCTCTCTGCTTCTACTTGCTGCATCTCATTCAGCTCACTGGCAGATCCTCCCCTCTCCTCATTGACCACCGTCGTCCCTGGAAGAAAAAGCCTATCCAAATCACCAACGTCCACCACGTGGTGAACGCCTTCAGGATGTACGAGCGACACATGGAAGGAAAAATCATGGTCAACGTCTTCACCTCCATCTCCCCTTACGAAACAATGCACGACGAGATTTGCATGCTCGCCGCCGTCAAGCGAACTTCCATAATCATCATGCCTTTTCACCAGAAGTGGACAATGAACGCCGTCGTCTCGGAATCCTCCAACGCCATCAGAGCCGTCAACCGCCACGTCTTACGAACGGCACCATGTTCCGTTGGGATTCTAATAGAACGTGGGATTTTGAGCAACTCGTCAGGGAACGTGACGTGTTACAGCGTGGGGGTAATATTCATAGAAGGTGCAGATGATCGAGAGGCGTTGGAGTATGCAATGAGAATGGCAGAGCGGGAGAACGTGAGACTAACAGTGATAAGACTGGTGGATCCGAGGAAGGGTAAGAGAAGGACAGTGATAAGCAGGGCGGATATTGACGGGGATATGATTCACAGGTTTAAAGTAGGGTTTACTAACGTGAAACGGCATGATTACAGAGAGGAGATGGTGGTGGATAGTGTGGAGATGGTGAATGTGGTAAGGTCATTGGATGGTTGTTTTGATTTGATATTAGTGGGTAGACGACACTCAAATGAATTGTCATTCTTCAAGGGAATGAGTATAGAGTGGAATGAGTTTCCAGAATTGGGGTTTGTGGGAGACATGTTGGTGTCGTCACAATCTGATTCTAATACGGCTGTGTTGGTGGTGCAGCAACAGAGGTTTGGAATGGGGTTTGATGATCACAAGCATGCAAGATGTAAGAAGGAGAAAGAAACCTTCTCAATCGTCCAAGTGCCACGTGAATTACCTGATGTCTCCAAGTTATGATTAATTAGGAATTTTGTTAATGCATTGTAAATAATTAGGTATATATATGTGTGTTGGAGTTACCACATAACAGCTGTACTCTTTTTTATCTTTTTATAGTTATAGACTCTATTTTCTCTAATCTATTATTATTATGACTTTAGCATATATATAATAAATTTTATTAGATTAAATTATATTTTAAATTATGATCTAAATTTATATCCTATTAAATTTAATTTTAATTTAATTCAACAAATGGTATCACTTTGAAATACTACATGTCATTGTTTATAAATACACATACATAGAGACCATGACGGAGGAAGGCCAACGGAGAATGAGTTTTATGAAAAAGGACTAAATTTTCGTAATGTTATAAAATTTAGTTTGAATTTTTGTTAAGTTATAGTGTCAGACAATATTATTTCAAACAAATCACCTTGACTAAAAATATAATTAAAAAATTTTAAAAATGAAAGAAAGTTGATTATATATATTGAATTTAGCAACTAAAAACAATAAATGAGGACAACTAATGAATTTGGCAACTAACAAGAAGTACTCACGGTATGGTACGAATATATGGATGCGACACGTGTATACAGCTCATTGCTAAGTGCTATAACCACCCTTCATGTGGCCACTCGTGATGATTCAAATTAATACATGTTGAATTCAAAATATTGATTCTCAAGTCTCCAATGTCCAAACCTCACTTATAATCTATATTTCACCAATATTTTTAATTACTGATTAAAGTTTTATTTAACTAATTTATAAAACTTTTAGACATTAAAAATTATTATTTTTATTAACTTTTCATATATTTTAAATTATTTAATTCTTCATCTATCAATCAATCAAATAGAATTTTAACTAGAGCTTTAAAAATATTGATTAACAAGACTCTATTATAATTAATTTTTACATATATTTATATATATATGGATGATATTTTCAAAAGAAATACTTTTATATAATTATGAGACCATCACTAATTTAACTGATTAATAAAAAAATATTTCAAATTGGATCAAATTCCGAACCTAGTTTTATAACGTAGGTTAGGAGTCAATATCACGTGTGGGGCCTTGGGAAATGAAGCCAAATTGTGGTGCAAGATTAAGCAAACCCGTGAACTTAAGGTGTTAATCTGCTTTATCCTAGCCAATTCTTTGCAACGCTCAATGCTACTTACTGCCTTTAAGATTTTGAAAATTTCTTAAATATACGTATTTTATTTTTACTTTAATTAATTTAAAAAATTAATTAAATATGTTTTATGAATACATAAATAAAATACTGTATTATGTCATGACGTGTTTATTAATGACCACTTAATTAATTTTTTTATTTTGAGGCAAATTATCCCTTTCAATCAAATCAATGAATTTTTGCCTTATAAGAAGGGCATCCAATATTTCCAATCAATGATATACCATTTGATTTAAAATAACAGATAAAAATTGTTATGTATACTTTTTAGGCGATTATATTATTAAATTTTTAAATAGAACTAATTATGATTTGTAAAAAAAAAAAAATTCTTAAATACCAAGGAGTCAATAATATAGTATTGAACTGTAATATATATATTTTCATTGAATAACATAATAATATTTAAGAAATTACATTATTTAAGTTTTTCCCTTCAACAAATTGATCATTAATTAGTTTTAAGTTGTAAGTTCAACAAATTAAATCAAAACAAATGTGCATCGATCTATGAATATGATATAGAGAGAACTAAAAACTAAAGTAGGTATAAGGTCCAAGCGAAATATATAGCATATAAATTGAGATGGAAGTTGAGAAAATGATGTGCAAAATTATATATAATATATTATTGTGGTTAATTTAGTACAATATTTTAAAAATTAGACGAATAATTATATAGGTGTAAACAATAGTTCATGATTTATTGATCTAATTATAATTGAATCATTAATAATATTAATAATAATTATATATAATAAACATATAATTATCATATTTAATAAATAAAAATAATCAATTAACATACATTTAATATATATATATATATATAATTTCACTGCACTTTTTTTTTGGCCTATTTATTTTAAAATTTACAAATACATAAAGTTTAAAATAAATAGGCAAAAAATTAATTTAAAAAATTAATTAATTATTCATTTAACTTTTCACACTTTTATTAATTATTTTTTTAGTTTTTCCTCTCTCCCATTACACTTTGTTCTCAATTTCTCTAGACATTCATCTCTGTGGATTTTTTTTTTATTTTCTCTCTCATCCATCTTCTTTCTCCTACAAATGTACATTAATTTTTAAAAATAATTTTAAATTTAATAAAAATATAAAATTAAGTAACTTTTTATTATTTTATAACTTATTCTCTCATAATTCTTCACTCTTTTACATTTTTATATATTAAATAATTTAAAAATAAAGAAAATAAAACACCCAAAATCATTGTAATATAAATTATAAGCATGGCATAGAAGAAGGGGAATCCATGTGAAGATGACACGAGTGATAAGAATTAAGTTAAGGAAGAAATGCCAGCTTGTTTGCTTTTGTTTTCTTGTGAGTGTAGCGTGGAGATGTCGCTATTTCAGAACTTATATCAATCACACTTGTGTGACAGCAAAATAAGCTACCATTTCCTTTTTCCTTATTTATTATTTATTAGTTAAAAAATGAGGATGAGGCATTATTCATCCTTCATGCACCTATCCCTCCCTTTCAAATGTGCCTGTCATTTTCTTTCTTGTGTCGTCAACACATTTCTATCCATATATATAATACAACTGAAATAATTATTCAAGTTAACTTGTTTTACTAAATCTCTTCTTGTGACTCACTTCCATCACAGATTTCAATTGTCAAATTTCCTCTTCCCTTTTTCCCCTTTTCACTTTACTAGTTAGCATGAACAAATTGGCCTAGTGCTTGTCAAAAAACTCGTGCCATATTTAGTTCTTTTCCAAAAATTGTTTTTTAAAGCAAATTAAGATCATTACTAGGTCAATATTTAATCAGTTTTTTTACATTACACTAAAAGTCCTATAATATATATAAAATAAAAAATTATAGTTGCATTGTATACATTTTCGTGTAATATTGATAACATGTAAGTCTTTAAAGATGTTAAGTCTTTGATTAGTCACACTTGTTTGCTTCTTTGATGATATCCATAAAATGGACAACCTAACACCTCTTGACTATGTATATGGTCAAGCTGTGCTTTATGAGGAGGTGATCAGAACGGTTTTGATAAGTTTTTCAAAAACAATATCACAAGTTCAATATTCACTAATTGGGGACATGATTTACATTCTGAGTAAAACGTACTCATTTTTTTTAAGAGATATCAAAATAATGCTCTTATTATTTTTATTTAAAAAATTTATACTTTTTTTTTAAAAAAAATTAAAAAACTCACAGTTTTACTCATTCTAATTGAAATACCCTTAATAAAATTATTAATTTTTTAAAAATATTATAATTTATTTAAAATATATTTTTAAAAATTATAATATTTTATTTTGAGTTATAAATAACAAATTTATTTTATTTTAAGTTAAAAAAATATTTTTTTTATATTAGTCAAATACATATTTTGATATATAAATAATAAACATAAGAGTAATTTAGTTAAACTAGATAAAATTGTAAAGGAGAAGATTATAATTTTTTAAAATTAAAAGAAGTGAAATGTTATTTCAAAATGTCTCAAGAAATGAGAATGTAATTTATTCTTAATTTCTAGATATTCTTATACTCACCATATAATACTTGTCTTTAAAATTTTGTCTCTGTATGCTAAATCATACATTAATTCCTTTTTAATTATTGGTAGACATGATTAATACCTTTTAAGCCGTAATAATGGCCAGCTAGATGCACCAACCTTGCATGTTGACTCATAAAATATATAGTAAGATAACATTAAAAGCAATGGGTTGGGGTGGAGAGGGAGGAAACTAATTATTAAGCTCACAATCATTAAACTTAATATATAATTAACTAGAATATAAGATATAGTTAATTAATTTTACTTGAAAATTTAATAACTTACAAGTTTGTTATCCGAAATTCCCTCCCTTACAGCATTAGAAAATGCTCAAGTTTTACTTTGACTTTCTTTCTATAGTCATGATTAATATTTATTTTTCTATTACTTCTCTAATTATAAAGTTAGTTCGAGATTCTGTTTTATAAACACAGATAATAAACAAAAAGATTAGCACTTGAAATAATAATTAATTAGTGTCAACCTCTGTTTTCTCTTTTGTTTTTTCATTTTCGTCGCACTCAATGGATTCCTTGCGTAGACATATGTGCCTAACATGCAAATGTTCCACAAATTAAAAACTATATATCAAAATTAAAACTTTCTGCTTAGTCATTGAAATATGGATCTAACATATTCAAACTTATTTATTTTTATAATTTGTATAAACAATATAATTTAATTAACTGGATCAACAACCAAAAGCCATAGGACGTGCAAGTAGTTTAATTTAATATACTATCAACTGCAGTTAAAAGTTTCATTACATGCAGTTAATCATCGTTTGGTACAAACTTTGATTCTTCTCTAGAGGTAACTGTTATAATTTTTATGCACAAAATCAAATACCCACATACATATTTTTTTTTTTTTTTTTTAAAAAGGGGGGGGTCCTTTGGCTCTGTTCCAGTGACTGCACCATGTTTGGCTCCGCTAGAATTCCGAGATGCTCTGTAAATGAGGCTGCCATACTCCAGAACGGCGGTGGCGGCGATCCCGGCGGGAGGGTTTCTTCTCCGGAGGGACTATATGTGTGGCTCTGAGGTATGAGGGATGACATTGTGATGAGATTGAGAAATCAGCGTGGTGGTCAGTACACCTGTTGATCTTCTTAGAGGATGGTTTAGTATTGTTGGTCTTCTTCTCCGGCAAGGATGACGCCGGAATGAGAAAGTAGATGGTACCTCTCTTGAGATCAGTCTCCGGCGAGAGGATCAAAATCCGGCGAACAACTCCTTGTGAGGTTGGCTTGCTAAGGACATGATTGGGATTGGCCTTGAGGACTTCCCCTGCAGTGATTGGACCTGTGATTTCTTCTACAAACCCATTCAAATGGACTATTCGGATCAAGTCTAAGGCTCCACAAGGAAGAACACAAGCCAAACAACACCTTAAGCTATTCCCCATTTTGAACTTATTAACTAAATTCAAGAAGAAGAAGAAGCAGCCTCTCTGTTTCTCTCTCTGTCTCTAGGATGAAGCTTTGAATTTGGGGGAATTATGTGAGTTGTATTATATATAGGAAAAGGGAATTAAACAACCTTACTCATGGTGGGTTGGAATTGACGAAACTGCCCCTGTAATTAAGAAAGAGTGGTTTTCAATTCTTGGGTTTGGATTCTCACATGGTGGGGTACTAAGGGCATGGGATTTCCTTCATCTTTTTGTGATTTAACTTGAAAGTTGAGTTTGGGTGCTTTTCAATCTATTGTGGCTGCTGTGGTAATTACTTAGACAAGTTGCTTATGGATTTTTCAAATTTGCTTCTTCTTTATCTCTATTCTCACAGCTTTTTAAGGAGTACTCCAAATGACCGATGTCATGACGATATATATATAACCAATAAATTAAAGTACTCATGAATTGAATAATGCATCATCATGATGATCCAATTGTCTACTTCAATTTTCTTTGTACTGCTCCAACATGGTTTCCTATGAATTTAATTATCGCCCAGCATTTAGAAACTTAAACATTTGATTATTTTAAAAAATTATAATCTTATTATCTTTTTTTATAATTATTTTTTATTAGAGTGAAAAAGTAATTCCTTTTATTAATTCTATTACTAATCACTTATGATTCACAAAATGACATTTACTGTTTATGAATTTTCTAATAAGACTCTTAAATAAACAAAAATTTTAAATAAAATAGGACTCCTTTAGTGCGGAGGTCTCCAAAATGGATATACATAAGTCTTATACTCCTAATCAAATAAGATTCTTAAGAAAATTATGAAATTTAATAAAATAATAAAATCCAAATAAAACTTTTATAACTAATTAAAAGTTATCAAGCTATTTTGTTTGAGCGTTGAAGTTCAACCTTCTCCAAATTAAAATTCCAAAGCTAGACATCTAGATCAAATTTATAAGTTCAACATTTGGTAATTGGGATGTTTATATAATTAATTGTACATTTTTTGTAACTAAATATATTTTTTTATCTCTTTAAAATTATTAATTTCTCTCATTTTTTTTTAAAGTGCAACCCTCCTTACCTTACTTAGTTCTTTTTCAAGGATTTTTTCCATTTTAAAGAAGTAAATTGAGAATTTTATTAAACTTATGACTTAATTAATAGAGAGAAACGAAAGAAATTAAGAAAATTATAGATAGACTAAAGTAAGAAAATTACATTTTTAAAGAGCTGAATGAAAAAAAAAATTAAAAATTGTTCAAAGTTGAAAATAGTAAGATGTTCCTTTTTAATTCGGAAACTAGTGTGTTTGTTTCTAAAATGTTAATGTAAACTTGCATAAGTACTTGCGTTTGAATGTGCTTAACGCAAAAGGTCATTCGACCAATTAATATCTTTTGTTTTTAGCTTAATGAAGTTCTTTGCTAATTATATAAAGCAAGTTAATTTAATGTGTGTATATATATTATAATACTTTAAAGTTTTTTTTATTAATACTTTCATAAAATATATATTATATAATATAAAATAAAATATGATGTAAAGAGAAGAAGAAAAAAATAATGAGAGATTGAACGAAATTAGTAAAAAATTAAATAATTTTTTATTTTAAAATTTAATAATTATTATTTTATAATATATTTTAAAAATAAAAAAAATATTTTTATATATGTAAAACATCTGGTTGGTGTGTGTGTGTATATATATATATAAATATATAAATATATATTTATATAGTTTAAATTTAGTTTGAATGTAAATGTTTTTTGTTTAAGTCTTTAATTAATCTTCTGTACATTATTTTTATATATACTTCCGCCCTAATTATATATACATATATGATTATTAAAACAGAAGAAACAAAACACAATTTCCCATAAACAGAGACCTTGGTTGATTAAAGATTAATTATATATATGTGTAGATCCAGAAGCTGCCATGGTAAGTATAGTGACGTAATATAATTCATATAAACCATATTTAAAAGGAAAACCAAAAAAGGATGAAATCCTAATTATATATTAATCAAATGCACTACAATTAATTCATATATATAAACGTGAAAACTACGAAAACTTACATTTCAAGTGCGTATAAAACTTATAATCTTGAAACTTGATTATAAATTATTAATTAGATGTTTTAATTTAATTTGTCTGCAACAAAAATTAGATAATAATATTCATCGCGAATATTGGCACACTACTGATTCTGGCATGCCATGTTTAACTTCATAATAATCATGAGGAAATTAAATAATCTTCATACTATAAATTAATTAGTCACTAATTAATCGTGAATGGCGTTAAATTAGAAATTCTAGTACGTTATCTTGTAATTAAGTATGTATGGTTGTGTCTTTTTAAAGCTTTAATGGCTGCTTGCCATCTAATGAGCACTTGATTAATTAAAAAAAAACTTAGATATAAAATAATAAGTTTTGCTAACTAGCGTCCTTTAAATACTCTTAAAAATAATATTTTATCATATTATTTAATATATTTAAAGACTTTTTCAATTACCAATAATAAATACAAAATTTATTTTTAAAATAAAATAGATTTGTCCTTATAAATATAAAATTTAAATTTTTAAATTTTTAAATCTTAAATTATAAAATATTAAATCTTATGAGATATTTTATTTTATTTTTTATATAAATTTTTTTAAATATTTTTTGACTAATTTTATATAGTAATTTGTGTAAATATATATATTTTTGGATTTATATTATATATTTTTGGATTTATATTTTATAATTTAAGATTTAAAAACTTATAAAATTATAAAACACAAACCCTATAAATATATTTGCTTTTTATTTGTTTTTGGAAAATTTTCCTATATGCTTTTGTTGCTATATTTATACAGTAATTTTTATATATAAATATTTTTGAACTTATTATTTATAATTTTATAATTTAATATTTAAAAATTAAAATTTTATATTTATAATGCTAAATTTATCTTATTTTAAAAATAAATTATTCATTTATTGTTATTTGTTAAAAATTCTTAAAATACATTAAATAACATGATAAAATATTATTTTTAAAAATATTTAATATTTTTTTAACCAGTACTTATTAGCAAAACTTTAAAATAATTTATGAAAGAAATTATTAAAGTATTAAATTAAATTTATTACATTTTATTAAATGATCATAAAATTGAGAAATTAATTTTAATTTGGCCAGTCTGGCCTATGTGTGACTCAAATAATAATTGAAGCCATCATCATTTTCACTTAAATTTCTGCCCTTTTGTTAAATGTGGACCTTAGCTAACCAGTTTCACATAATTGCATCATGATGGGGACTACCATGCATGAATCCATGATGTATGTAATAATATCTACCAGTCAAAATAATTTTGTCCAGGGATATACATTATTTAACTGTATATCACTTTGGGTCCCATTTGTATAAATGAATTTTAAATTAAAATTTTTTTATAAAACGTTTCTCAAATTTCTAAATTTATTTAATTTTTATGATAAATATTATAAAATTATCAAAATTCCCTAAAAAATAATTTTAATTTCAATAAATGATGTTTATTTTCAATGTTATTTATATATTGAGTTAAAAATATAAAAAAATGACTATTAATATTCATTAAATATATACTTAAAACTTATTATATTATATAAACAAAAAATGCAAGAGTTTTTATTTAAATTAATGAACTTGTAACACAGGTCAGTATATATAAATGCATCTTTAAGCAAAGAAATTGTAATTTTTTTTCCTAACAATTATTGGGTCTTTAATTAATTAAAACGATTTATGACTCAAAAACAAGCTTATCATGTATTGCTTAATCAATACCGTGTGAACTTTGTTTCTTTTCTTTTCTTTTTTGCATAAAAAAGTTTGGCATCTCCAATTCCTTGCATAATTCCAAACAGGTCTAGCTGTCTTCTCTTCCAATTCATTTTCAATTGTTTTGTTTTTTTGTACTCAGAATACGTGTTTTTTTTTAAAAAATAATTACATATTCTACAATCTCAATCTAAGGAAGCTGTTTCTCTATTTCATCGGGACCCATTTCACTAAAAATAATAATAATAATTTTCTGTCATCCTCTGGACTAAAAAATTTGGCATTTATTGAATTTTTAATTTATTAATAGGTGACTAATTAAATTATGTTACTTGTATAGTTCTCTTCTTTCTGTTTTTGGTTGCGGGTATATAATATGAAGTACTTCAGTTATGTACGTATTTGTACTGCTACACTACATTAGGCCTTTATGTTGGAGGTTGTAGAATATATTTTATTTTAAATTAATACGTACACATCATATAAATAAATTTGTGGAATCTAATTTGAAAACAAAATATAGTTTAGTAATATTAAGAATAAGATGTGCATGACTTGATGAGGTGTTTATATAATTATCTAAAAAATATTAGTTTTTTATGATATAATTTTTATATAAGAGAATATACATTAGGCATACCATATATATTAATATTAATTTTAATATTAATCAATGATATCAAAAAGAGAAAAATGAACAAGCATAAACATTTTTGGGTAGTTCAAAAGAAAAGAGATTAATTTTGTGTCTCATTGTTTACAAGATAATCTTATACTAGAGGATGTAGATTCGTATATAGTATATTGGTATCTAAACTTATATCTATTAGCATCCAAATTAAATAAGCTAAAAGTGCAAAATTTTTGGACGACTTATAAGTAACTCTTTTTAATTAAAATAAAAAATAAGTCCCACAATTAGATGATTATTTCCTCTAGTATAAAATTTTATTGTCTAATTTTTTTTAAAAAAAGTTAGATGATAATTTATATATAAGAGATCCAATTAAAATTTAAGAAATTTTTTTCAATATTTTCCCCTAAAATAACTTTAGTGCAAGGCATAAGAGATCACGATGTTGTTTGACATTTCATATATACCACATAAAAATGATGGAATGTTACAATTTTTTTTTTTTTAATTTTTAGCTTTATTATCATTTTTTTTCTGTGATAACCTTTAGTTGTCATATAAAATATCTTTTACTTTAATGCTGTTTTGTATTAATTTAACTGTTAATTTATGATTTAACTAGTATAATTTACTTTTTTTTCCCTAAATTTTACTAAAGATCACTTGTATCATTTAATTATATGATTATATATATAATCTTAATTTCGAGAATAAATTAAGCAGATTAGGCACTGTGCCAAATGACTATATATGTTTTTTTGTCATGTAGCGTTAAGGTGCATATCGGAGGAGGAAGCTTCGTAGAACTTAGGTTTCCGACACCGACCAAAGTAACAAAATCCTCAATTAACGTTTTCAATAAACAAATTAAATCCAAAAACGTAATAACAATATTTTTATATATATAGTGGTGGTTAAGGCAACGCACGAGGCATCCCGTTTATAAGATTCCCAATGTGCCATTAGATATAACACAGAGAGAGAGAGAGAGAAGAAGAAGAAGAAATAGGTGAAGCCTATGGGAATCCATTATAGAACAACGTGAGCTGAGTCTGTCTTAACACTAAAGCCAAGATGGAAACCCCATTAATTAATCAAATCTCACTTTCTTCGTATTTATATATGAATTTTCATCTGCCTTTTAAGTACAAAAAGCTACATTTGACTAATGTATAAATGATGGGTAATCATGATATATATGTATGTCAATTATAGAATTTCATTATTATAATTAAGTACCTACCGTACGTGGTACTACTTAACTAGCTATACACACATAACAATTAATCGCCTTCAAGGCTTATTGTTATAATTAATGAAGTGCATGTTGTGAATTTCAATTGAATTTTGTTAAGCATCCCTAGGAATTATCATAATCTCTAGGTACAGAGGCCTGAGAAATGCATGCTTGGCCTTTATTCATATTGATTCTTGAAGCCTTTATTTGAATGTTCATAAATGGCAATAGCTGGCAATGTTGGCTACATTGAAGGGAATGGAGGCATGCCATATGCCATATGAAGACAAATTAATTGCGGTTCAATGTATAAATCCAAGTTAATTAAGGATACCATTGAATTAAATTACTTGGAATAATTTTATGAAAGACGAATGACATAAAAAAAAAAAAGTTGATGGGTTTTTTATGTGAATAATTATAAATATTTTTGAAAATACATCAATTTACTTAAAAATTTTTTTTATCATTTAAAACATTCAAAAATTTATATTTTAAAATTTATTAAATAATAAATTAAAAATTAAAATAAAATCTCAAAATATATTTTGCAATATAATTAAACTCAACATCTTCTGCAAAGATTAATAAACTTTTGAATGGAATTAACAAAGTTCAAGAATTGAAGAACATTTGGTGCATGCATTGTTGTTGTAATTCATAACGCAAGGGAAGGTGGGTAACAGGATCTTTTAATTAATTGATACATAAGACAAGTTTTAAGATTGATACAAATGATACCAAGTAAGTTCAGTACAGGCCAAATCTATAGGATATGTTCTGCACTATTACTACCCACGATTTCTGCTTAGCTTTTGACTTGGGAATTGGGATTAGACCACACTGCTTTTGTTAATTATAAAAGATAATCTAATTGCATAGAAGCCGCTCTGTCTTTATTGTCTTTTTCGTCTCTTGATGTTCAAGAAAGATTCATTGTATCCATTATTAGAGAAAAGTAGAGTCACAAGAATTAACTATATATTCAAATTATTACAATTAAAGAGATCTATATATGGAATAACTAGTTTGTTGATAAAATTAGATAACTTATATAGTAGTTTGATCTTTCAATTATATTTTAAAAAGACTTTGTATATGTATATATTTGTGATCCTTTATAGTTATGTACAAAGTCTTAGAAATGAATAGGAGGGATCACAATAAGGTACATGTTATACATAAAAAAGCATTAAATTTAAGAAAGCATAATAATGAAAACACTAATTTAAGGTAAAGATAATACTGTGTTTTCAAATGGCGAAAAAATGACTAAAGGATATTCAAACTGATATTTTCGAAGGAGAAACAAGTTAAAGAAATACATAATAAACCAAGGACATTTGATCCACAATTTTTATGAGGCAGTTGGTAAAGATGGATCAATAATAATTGATAAAAGCAGAAAATTAAATGATGAGGCAGAAATTGATTGGAGGATATGAATATATGATATATTTGGAGAAGGGAAGGGACCCAAAAATAAGAATTTGGTGAAGTGTCAATCTGTTGGAATGTAAAATAGCTTGATTTCCGGCACCGTCCAAATCATTGAATGGTTTGGTAAGATTGAAGATCGTTGATTTTATGGCTCTTTCTTTTTCTGGGATCCACCTTCAAAAATTGTATATGTATATATTCATTCTTAGCAACAATCTTTGGATTAATTGCATTATTTATGATTTTCTCTAATTTTGATGCAGATAATATAATTAATTTTAGTTTTAATTGAAAAAAAAAAAAGCAAATGGATTACGTACATAAGTATTAATGCTTCCAATTACAACATATAAGTGACTTATAACGTTATGAATATATTCATTTTGATATGATGAATTATTAAAAGATTGTTTAAGTTATTTATAAATTATAAATTGATTTAAATTTTATGAAATTAATAAGAATATATCAATAAAGTAATAAGTCTAATAGAGTAAAAAATTGTTTTATATATGATATGTTCCGTGTAATTAATGCATATATATAATGATTAACTAGCTAGAATTATGGTAAGCCTTGGAAATTTTCTTGCCCCATCTTGGGGATGAATTGATAGTACAAACAGATTGGGATTGAATACGATCGAGCTAGGCATCATATCCATGCATGTGTTGAAAGAGACGTAAGAAAATCAAAAGTTCATTTATGGTCTATTTTCCCAAAAATTCGTAAGTGGATATTATTTTCCAGAGTGAAGAGTTTCTGCTGTTGTGGTCCTTTGTGGAAATAAAAATGAATTCATTAATAAATCATATCAAAACTGATCGGATATATACTAGAGTATCATCTTATTTTACTCATCATCAGAATATTTAATTTGTATGGGCAATTAGGAGAATCTTCATAAAAGCATATGGATAAGTTTTTTGGTTAACGATCAATATGTAATTTCAAAATCAGGTTTAGTTCAAAACCACATTAAAGGAATTTCATTTTTGATACAAAGGAGACACAAGTCTTGAGAATAGATTTAAAGGAATGTTAAACTCTTAAAAATATTTACACATGGAAATTAATTGATGCCATAGTTCATTTGTCATGCTAAATCAAATAGAATGGACTAATGTCTTGCAATGTAGTGAGCCAAAATTTAAATATTGAGGGATATACTTACATTTAGCATTTGATATTGTTTTAAACAAGAAAAATTATTTATAAAAAAAAAAAAAAGCTTGTTAACAAAACCATGATATAAAAGGGTTATTTCCTAAACTGAAAGGAAGAGTTAAACTGAAATTATGACTCAAATTAATACTGACAGTAAATTACATTGAGTTTTAGGAAAAATTATATCACCATTATAGTTATATATATATATATATATATATATATATATATATGTAGACTTCAATAGGAGTGGAAGCAATGCCAAAATAAGCAGTCTTTGCATTTATAGGGAAAACATAGTAAATTATTAATGATGGAACATAATACTAGAAAAATGGAAAGAACCAAAAGGGACAGAATGATTGAGTAGAGCATAGAGATACCTCTACATATATATAACCACACTAAGGAAAAAAATTAATGCAAGAATCTTGTACGTAGTCTGCAAACACAGTAAGTACAAATTGAAATCCCAAGTATTGATTTTGTGGGATTGCATTGTGTTCAATTCCAAACTATTATATTCATGGATATATGGATGATATTGGTGCATATTAATTAGTTCAACTTTACCACAATAATGTCATTAATTATATTATATATAACTACCAAATTTAAATGTTTTGTTATGTAGTGCTTCATGTTTATGGACATTGAATGGGATCTTAGGATTGATTTTGAACAATATATGAAACATGCACGAGTGGGTTAAAATCCAATCAAATCTAATATAAAAACAAGCTCAGCTCTTTGTCCTAGATATGATCAATTTGTTAGCTAGCTGTGCTTACTGAGGCATCATTTCCCATATGATGCATCCATATCCATGTGTTTCAAAGTCAGAGACAGAGTGGCTATAATTATATTTTAGAGCACTGGTTAATTTAATTTGCTTGTGTTAATTAACATATATACTTGAAAGATCTATTATAGGAGGATTCAATTATCAGTTTTCATTTTATAGAAAAAGAGATTGATGTGTGAATGAAAATGTAATATTAGTTAATTTAGTTTGATTGTATTTGTGACATACCTAGGTCTATCTCAGTTATGTATGTTGATGTCTAACTTAGGTTTTTGGTAAGCTCGGAAATAATTAATTTCAGAAGGAATTAAATAAGTTGCAAAGAAAAACTTGTGACAATACTCAGAATTCACAAAATAATAAGGATGTTGTTTGTGCATACTACATATACATAAATAGTAAAATCCTACATGCTTGTAAGCCGTCAGAAAGCTTCGAAAATAATTTGAATAAGACTAGTTTAGTTCACTCAATATTTTTTGGATTTTTCCTTTTGGGCCCAAATTTTTTTGCATTTTGACAATTTGTGAATGAAGTATGTTTTGGTAGGTGTTTCTCATCATTAAATAGGATTTTGGGCCTTTATCGCATGTATTAGGCCTTTTATTTTTTGTGCAAAGAGAAATATTATTAAAATATAATGAGGTATGTAATAAGACCTGATTGTAGCTCTAAATAAAATTCTTGATCCAAACTTTCAGCACCTTTACTTTCATAAATATTTTAAAATTTTCAACAAACAATTTTTTCTCCTTAGGTGAGGTCAACTATATGAATTAAGTGATACTAGGATATTCTATATTGACTCATTTAATTTTCATGGATAGGTTGATAATAATTAAATTCATCATAATAATTTTTTATATTATTTTTCTTGGTCTCTTTATACCACTAGTTATTGTGTTATTTTTTATTTAATTTACTCTTTATATAAAAATCTCTAATGGTCTCCTTTATACATGACTAAATCATCTAAAGCACATTTCAACCAATTTTTCTATGATAAGTTTTGTTCCAACTTTTCTCTAAATGCAATAATTTCTAATCATATTCTTTTTTAGTGCGTTCACTCATTTAACACAACATTCTCATTTATATGATATTGAATTTTGCTCATGTTTGTTGGAAATGACTAGTATCAAAGAGGGGGGTGAAAAGGGTGTTTTTAAAATGTTTAGAAACTTTGAAAGTTTTTTGTTTTAAAATAGATGAAGTAGACTGGAATAGAAAAGAGTATAAATTATGTAGTAAGTAAAGCTCAAATAAGTAAAATAGAGTGCAGCAAAGTAAAGAGCAGAAATTTAAAATGTAAAAAGATAAATTGCATAAATTTAAGTGCTGAAAGTAAAGAGACTCAGAAAATTTATAATTATTCAGCTTATCCAACAAAGCTTACATCTAGTCCCCAATCACAACTTGAGATTTTTACTATCTCCTCAAATTTCAATTGAGTACTTGAAAATCACTACAATGCTCACAACAATTTCTTTTTCTCTATTTCCTCTCAAGGAAAACCCTTCCTTGAGATTCTAACTCTCTTATGATATAGAAGGAAGACATTTATCAAAGAAAAATCTCTCTTTCATAGTAAATTTTACAAATGAAGAGTAGAAGTGAACTTAAAACAAGGACCTCAAAGGGTTTGAATCAAATTCGAAGTTTAAGTTATTTCCTTGATGTTTTCAAACTTGCTAAGGTCTCTATTTATAGAGTTTCTAAAGATATATCCTTGGGAGCTTATATCTTTGCAAATCACTCAAGAGATAGACATTTTGTAGCATCTTTACAGCATTATGTAGGCATGGTAGTTGACTTTTAGGAGACTGGCAGTCGACTGTCATATTCTTGAGTTCAAATTTTCTAACTTCTGGGTAGTGGAAGTTAACTTCCTTGTGACTGAAAGTCAAGTTGTTGCTCTCGAGTTTTTTCACAATTTGAATTCTTAGCCTAGCAGTTGACTTCTTACTTACTGGCAGTTAACTTAATAATCTCAAGCTCCTTTGTATTTTGAACTCTAGTTTGGCAATCGACTTCCTGTCTTGAAGTAATCAACTTCTTGCTCTCAGGTTCCCATCCATTTAGGTCTGCAATCTGATAGTCGACTTCGTGCCTTGAAGCAGTAGACTTCTTGCTTTCGAGTTCCCATCATTTTAGATCTACAGTCTGGCAGTCAACTTCTTGACTTGGAGCAATTAACTTCCATGTTCCCATGTGCTAATGGTCAACTCATGCTTCTAGCAATTGACTTGTAGCTTACTGTTTTAATTTCTTCAAGTTTAAAATGTACTAGTCGACTTCCTCATACTGGTAGTCAACTTACAACTTTGTAAAAGGGTTTTTGAGTGAAGAAACTTAATAGAATGTGTTACCAAATCTTTGAGAAGTTAGAAAAAAAAATTCAATATACTTTTCAAATAAATTTTGAGCTCAGATTCTAAGAAAACTTTCATATACTAAGTCCTAAGTACCCATACATTATCTAAAAACTTTATTGATCCTTGGGACTTCAAAAAATCCTTCAATGGATTTATTATCATCAAAATTTTAAAAGTTCATGTTTAATGGGGTGAACAATCACCCACTTTTTGATGATGACAGACTTATTGAATTCATGAAGTTTGAAGAAGGATTTCAAGTTAGACAGTAAATTTATAGGAGTGCAAAGCTCCCCCTAAATTTTTTTATGAGTTTTGAAAATTTTCAATGAGTTTTAGAGAGAAGACTCCCCCTAAAAATATGCACTTTGAAAAACTCTTGTTATTCTTAAAAAAGTGTGCTTTTATGATTTATCCTTTAAAATATCTTGAATTTCTTATGAATTTTCACTTGCAATTCATTTTATAAATCATTTTTAAGGTTTTCTAAATAGTCATTAAAATATCATGATTTAATGTGCAGCAAAAGCAGTAACTAGTAGAGACAATTATTCAAAATAACCAATATCAGTAGAATTATCATCCAATAATCAACATCAACAAATATCAATATCAATAATAACATAAATATATTTCCATTAATCCATTAAATAACAGTTAGCAAAAGTTATAAAAGCATACATAAGATAGGTTAAACCAACTAACTTCAGAAATTGTAATATAAAAATCCCTTGGCTAACTACTTTACCCTAAAAAGGGTAAAGGGTAAGTTCAAGAGCAGGAAAGAAAACATAAATCTAATTTTAAGCTTCAGTGGCCCTTTGCTCATCCATAAGCTATAGAATTTCTCTCAAAAGCTTACTGTTGTCCTCATGAGTGAGTTTCATAACCTGAAGCTGCCCCTGAAGAATGGAGACATTGGTTTCGAGTCCCCCAGTCTCCTGATAAGGACCATAAAATCTACTGGAAATGGATGCCTAAAATGTCTGAAAGGATTCTGAATTTGCAAAGGCTTCATAAGTAAGAGCAAGGAGGGAAGAGGATGACCTTTCCTCTTCTTCAATGGAGATATTCGCTTCTTGACCCTTTGTTACCTCTCTTACTTCCCTTTGTCTCCTTTAAGGAAGTTTCTTAGCTTTGTGCACCCAAATTCCTTCATAATTGACATAGTAAAGTCTGTATAGAATGTTTATATCAATCTTGGCTATATTTTCAACTACAATGTCAAAAGGGTTTATGCCACATTTTTGGAGAATTAAGGAGATGACTAAGGCATGATGGAGAGAAAGGTTTGTAGTCCTTACAGTTCTGAGCATCTTCTGAATAATATAATAGGGTAGGTTAAAAGACTTCTCAGTGAGAATGCAATACATGAAAAATTGTTCCACTTCACTAGCATAAGCAAAATTTCCTCCCTTACTCACCAAATAGTGAGCTATAATTAGATGTAGAAGGTGGTTTTTAAGTTCAAATTTATTGGCCTCAATGGTAGGTTTGTGGGAAAGGTCTAGCTCAGCATCAAGTTTGCATAATAGATAATTCTACATAGTATATCTATCATGTCCTTTAATTCTAAGTAAACTAACAAGATAATCTTCAGTTTGGTGACTCTTATTTAAAACCCCAACCAATCACTTAGTTATTAATAACTAAAGGTGACTTTCTACCTTCTAATTTTAGTTGTGGCATAGTAATTGATGTCATCCAATTTTAGATTTGCATAAAACATTTTAATGACAAATGAACTCCATTTCTTTTCTAATTTCAACAATTTATACAAGCCAGCATATTTCAGTAGGAGAAAGAATGTAAAGTGTTTATCCTTAAAGAACTTAATATCGACATACTAGCAAGAGTGATTGATCTTTGAGCAAATTTGTCATTAAATTCACATTCTTCTCATAAGGTTAGTATAATATTTTGATCTAAATTTATTTTATATATGTTTTATTTTGTTAATAGAAATATTTATATATTTATTATATATTTATTTTTTTTGTAATATATATTTTTTGTTTGTTGGATAATATAAGTTAACAATAATTTATTGATATTTTTAATATATATATTTTTAAATAGAAATTATTTTTTATGTGATTTTTTGTTTTATATTGAATATTTTTTTTATATTTATATATATGTTTATTGCATTTTGTTTGTTGTCAAAATTTTGTTAAATATATTTTTATTTGTTATAATTTTTTTGTCCAATATTTATTTTAATATATAATTTTTTTGTTTCTTATAATGTAAATTAATATTAGTTGGTTGATATTTAGTTTTTTTTAGTTAATAAATTATTTTTGGAAATTTGTATATATTTTGAAAATAATACTTTTGATAATGTTGGTAATGTTAAAAATATTTATTTTTTATAATACTTTTCATGTCAAATTTTTTAATATATATTTATTTAATTTTTTATAATATAAAGTAATATTAGTTTATTGTTATTTTTTTAGTTAATGAAATATGTTTAGAATTTTGTATATGTTTTGAAAATGATTTTTTTGTAATGTTAGGAATGTTAAATTAATATATAATTATTTGTTTCCTGTGACACGTTTATGCCTACAATTTGTTTTACTGCTTAGGGTAACAAAACAGAAATGGCCTAAATATATATATATATATATAAAGAATTTTTTGCAACCAAGATAAATATAAATTGGTAAATAAAATTAAAATAAATACAATTTAGTATTTAATATTTTAAAAAAGTATATGTTGGTACAAAAGTGAGTGGTTCAGATTATTTATAAAATTCCTAAAGCTAGGTGGTTGGAAATCATGCCAAAAACACTTTGGAAAATGTTATTATTAAAATTTTTTTATAAAATTCCAAAAGTTAGGACTAGAATTTTGGAATCTTTTGATCTTTATGATACATCATATATAAACACCAACTCCATGCTTCCAATCCACTAGTGGGGCTTGCCAGATATATATACATTTTTGTCATTGCAATGAAATAAAACGCCCTAGTCCAAAGTGAAAGCAACGCATGCATAGGTCACTTTCATAGGAGTTTGAGTCTCTTGGGACCCTCCTTTACTCAATATGTAGTCTACCTTTAATAATCATACATTAGTTTCAATCTCACTGTTCTTCTTCACCTGAAAACTATATTGTCTGCCTCGAACCTCATTTTTGGAAATTGCAAAAGAACTGCATGTATTCTTTTTAGGAATTTGCATAATAGGCTCATTACGTGGAAATCTATGGGCTTTCTGTCGAGCGTGGTTGGATTGGTTTGTTATGCTCTGAGCCCCTCCTTCAGACGTCTACATGGAGAGTGGAACCCTTTCAAGATCCTTCTCTATGCAGTGACAAGCTTAATTGTCATCTGCATCATGTTACTTGCAGAGAAATTGCATGTTTCAAGGAGTTTCATGCTTAAAGCTCATGTGGGAATTATGGTTTTATTGTTAACCTCTTTGTACTCCTTTTTCTATGATGAGGTTCAGGATGAGCCTGAGAAGGGAAAACTAGACATATTAAGCATCATTTCGTTAACTGCCTTTACTTTAATGTCATTGTGCTTGTCAAGGCAGATTCAGCTTGGATTCGAAGTGGGTGTCTTCACTTTTTTGTTAGGATTTCTTAGTGTACAAGCGATGAAGATCAGCTTGATTCTCAGTTTCGTTTTAGCTGGTTTCTGCTATGTACTCATTGTTTATCGCTGTTATTCAGACTCCCTACTAGAGAACGGGGTCACTAGTCCTGAAGACTATCATACCATCGATATTGAGAATGGATATAGAATACAGGTCAATGTCGAGGCCTTTTCTGAGTTTTCCATGAAAATTTTTCAAAAAGTAGCACTTGGCACAATTCTTAAATGAGCTATAGGGTTCTTTGTGTTTTTTTTAATACTGACTCAGCCATCCCAAAGTATTGCACCACTTGTACAAGAAAGCAATTCTGGGGATAATCAACAACATATTGAAGATGACAAAAACTCGTCAAGTATGCATGTTCTTTTTTTATTCTTTGGTTTTCTGTTTAATGGTTTCAATTTTGAAAAATCTGAGTCAAAAGAGGTTGGATGCAGAGCTATTCTCCTAAGACTATCAACAATGAAGTTCAATCCAGTACTCCACACTCCCAGCTAGAGATGGAAGACACAAGTACAAAAGACCATGTTGCCATTAAAAATGAATCGGAGGAGAAAGAGCAAGTGAGAAGGAAGACGTCAACGAACAGATTTGCACAAAAATTTTCAAGAAACTGAACTACACACAGTTCTGAATTGAATCAACATGTGTGTTTTTTTTCTGGGGTTTTATTGATACAGACTCAAGATTCCCAATGGAAAAGCAACTTTGGGAGAAGTCAGCAAAATATTTGGATATACAGAATCAGCGATCCCAAGGGACAGGTAATCAGCAAAATATACAAGAAGACGAAAACTTGTCAAGTTCGTCTTTCCGAGATGTATGTGACTGTGATCATGCTCAATGTGTTAATTTATTAATTTGATTGTTCTCTCTCTCTCTCTCTCTCTCTCTCTCTCTCTATATATATATATATATATATATATATATTTTTGTTAATTTGTTTTAATGCATTGCAGGAACCAACCAACCAGGTCTTCGTCCCAAATGAATACGCCCCAATCAGAAAAAGGTCCCTCACGAGAAAACTTGTTAATGCGGAATGAAATGACTAATTAATAATTATAGTTGCACAATGTCAATAATAATTCTCATACATATATAGGATTGCAATTTTTGTTTGCAGAGACAAATTACGATTACGAATATCGAAGGTGGTCTGCAAAAGCCGAGCGGACGTTGACCATGCATGTTTATGAAGAAAATATGATCAAGAAGAAATATAATATTGGGTAACCAATTCCCTGGATAATCCAACGTTACTTGTATCGAATTAATTGGACACATATACATGATGCTTTTCTGTTCTTTCCTTCAACTTGCCAACTAAGTACCAAGTAGTAGTAGCTTATGAACCAGATTTTGAAAAGTAGAAAAGAACAAGATGCCCGCCCATGCATGGATTCCTGTCAGGTGTAGTTGGTCTGGTTTGTTAAACAGGTTCTTAGGTATAAAATTATACCTCTTTATTTATTAATTAGTCAATAATATTTAATTAATTCTTTTTAATTTATATTAATGAATCTACATACTGTTTATTATCCATTTCCTCCAAAAATCTATTTGGAGGGTAGATCATTAATTTTCAACTTTCCTCTTTATATTAAAGGAAAAATACATTTTATTTCTTTCAATTATATTTATATAATATATTACTTATCTAAATTTTAATTTATAACAAATCATCTTCTTAAATTATTTAAAATATTAAAATTATATTTAAGAAGCTCACAAGTTAATTTTTTTCTTCTCCAATCTTTCTTTGCACATAATGTGAAATTAAATTAGAGAAAAGAAAAAAAATAAATTATATAACAAGCACATAATTGTTAAATTTAACTCTAAAAATAATATTTTTTTAGTATTTTAAATAATTCAGAGATGACTTGTTATAAATCAAAATTTAGTTAAGCGATATGTGAAATTAAATTAGAGAAGAGAAGAAAAATAAATTATATGATAAGTATATAATTATTAAATTTAACTCTAAATCTAACATTTTTTAGTATTTTAAATAATTCAAAGATAATTTGTTATAAATTAAAATTTAGGTAAGCTATATGTTATATAAATATAGTTGATGAGAGTAAAATCAATTATTTTCTTTATATTAATTATAATAGGTTTAACCATCAATGTACTAATTAAATACTAGTATTTTTCTTTTCTTTAATTTCTTGTGTCATGTAGCAAAGGCTCATTCATAATCATATATTACATTGGAATCGAAATAAAATAATTAAAATTTTATGTACACAAGTAAATGATATATATAGACATTAATTTTAACGAATATATATATATATAAAGTTACATAAATCAAAATCCTAAATTAGATGTATGTTGACTCATAGTTAACCTATTTAGTTGACGAGTCTGGTACTAAAAAATGAATTATCTCATTGTAGAGAATTTTGTTGAATTCATAAATAAGTAATTTTTTAATTAAGTCCTTCTAATAATTCTAAATGAATTTTATAATAAGAGTATCACTTTAATTTCAGCTAGCATTAAAATTTTCTATTAAAATTTAGCTTATTGCATGACACATTAAGTACGTGTCAAATATTAATTATTATAACTTAATGTTTTAATTATTTATGTAGTCCTTAGGCCCAGTATTCAAAAAATCGGACTGCATTTCTTATCATTAAATAGGATTTGGGCCTTCAGCATGTGTGAATGAAGCCTTATTTTGCACAAAAATTTTACTAAAACATAAAGAGGAATATAAGATCTTATTGTAGCTCTAAATAAGCTATTGAGTTCCTGACACAAAAAATTATAGATATGGAAAGTTCAAATGGACTTTTAATTTCTACCTTTAGTTTCATAAAAATTTTAAATTGGTCTCTTTAATTTAAAAATAAATAATATTGTTCTTTTATTTTTTCAAATAATCTAATTTTATTTTTAAACTATATTATTGATTCTAAATGTAGTATCAAATTTTATAGTCTATTAACCATTAACAAGATGTTATTTAGTTATATAGAAGTATCAACCTAGACTTAAATTTAATAAATTATTAAATTTCATATGAAAATATAATAGAAACGACAAAATTGAATTATATATGTTACAAAATATAAAGGTAATGTCTAAAATTAAATTAAAATTTTTACAAAATTAAAGACACCAAAGTACATTTAAACCAAACAGAAAATTAATAAACATTAAACGGGAACACCCATTTTTTAATTTTTATCAAAGTTAAATCTTAAAAAATTCAATAATAAAAAATTTCAAAGTCAAACTAGTGCTTTTCAAAGTTTGAACCCAATGAATGATACTCATGGTTCCACATACATCTTTTTCTGTCACCATTGGCTTTCTTGGGAAGCAATGATGCATTATTAAGTCTAAAGAATTCCCGTCAAATTTGGCAAAATTGCTTTCCTCGTCTCTGCAAATAAAAGTCTCGCTATGCAAGGACTTCTCTGTTATTGGCGATGACGACCTTCCGAATTCCAAATTGGCAAACCCATCCTAAATTATGGAGATTTCTGGGTTTCTTTTCAAGCCTACTCGGACTTCTCTGTTATGCTCTCAGTTCATCTTTCAAACATCTATTTGGGGAATGGAACTTTTTCAAGATCATAATTTACACTGTGGTAAGTTTAATTATAAGCAGCATCATGTTATTTGCAAACAAGTGGCAATTCTCCAGAAGTTTTCTTCTCAAAATTCATTTGGGTTTTCTGATTTTGATGCTTACAACTTTGTACTCATTTTTCTACGATCAAGAAATAAAAGGAAAACCAGACTTATGGACATTGATTTCTTGTGCTGCTTTTGCTGTCATGTCCTTGAGCTTATCTAGACAGACAGACCTTGGATTCGAAGTGGATCTTCTTAACTTTTTCCTAGGTTGTCTTACCATACAGTTGATGAAGATTAACTTAATGCTTGGTTTAATTGCTGCCATTTTCTGCTATTTCCTCATTGTTCTTCGTTCCAATTCCAATCCCCAGTTAGAAATTCGTGATGTTAGAGACGAAGATGATGTACAAGTAGAAATAGAAATTGACTCTCTAAGAGGAGCTGATTCTGGCAATCATCAGCATCAGACATTAAGAAAAAGGTTTGATGATGGGTACAAATGGAAGAAATATGAAGAGAAACAAGTGAAAGGAAGTGAAAAGCATACAAGTTACTACACATGGAGAACACCCAATTGCTCAGTAAAGAAGAAAGCTGAGAGGTTTATGGATGGGCAGACTAGTGAGGTAGTTTACAAGGGTACACATAACCACTGCAAGCCTAAGTATGCATTACTGAACAGAAACTCTTCATTTGAAAATCTTCCTGCAAATCAGCCTTTAAAAAATTATGTCCCTAATGAAATCCCATATCAATTGTTGGATTCTGTTGACACGCCAGAGAGTTCTTCAGTATCGATATGAGATGCCACATATATAAGTCTAGTCCTTTGATTTTGCCTCTTCTTTTTTGTTCAAACATCAGTAAAAATAGAATAGTTACGATGCTTTTAGATTAGTGATTAAATGGGTGGCTTTGTGGATCTTTTTTATATTTCTACCTTCTGTGCCGTCAAGTCATGTTGTTCATACTTGGATCGTGCTTCAAACCAATGCTTACTTAATTAGCTATTGGGTTGACATTGTTAGGGTTAGTAAAACCTAGAAATTGTAATACTTTACTATGTAGACAAAATATTATATAAACTTTTACCGATAATCATTTTTTATGATTTAGTATAATTAATTATAATTTTATTGATGAGTGAAATATTTTGTACACATCTAGTCAAATTTTGAAGGCTCCAATTAATTAATGAAGGATTGGTTAAAGGACTTAAAACCAATAATTTTGGAAAAAAAAGTAAATTACACTCATTTTTTTTAGATGCATTGAAATTATACTCATTTCTCTTTTGTTTTAAAAAATTATATTCTCTTCTTTTGAGAGATAAAAAAAATTTATAATTTCACTTATTTTAATCAAAATATCTTTATATTTATTATTTATATAAGAAATATATTTTTGATCAATATAAAAAATTATTTTTTTAAATTTTAAAATAAAATAATTTTATTATTTTTAACTCAAAATAAATAATAATGAAATAATATTTTTTTAATATTTTTTAATAAATTATAATTTTTTAAAAATTTAATAATGTCATTAAAGGTATTTTAATTAAAATGAATAAAATTGTAAATTTTTTTAATTTTAAAAAAAGGGAGTATAAATTTTTAAAATAAAATAAAAGAGAATATAATTTTAATAGGTAAAAACCTATTTTATGTTCCCAAACTCTGCATCAGTTTTTAATTTCACTCCTAAAATTTGTTTGTTATCAATTATCCCTTCAAAGTTTTCAATTGCAACTAATTTTATTCAAAAACTTAACACCGTCAAATTTATTAATAAAAAAAATTGATATGACTTTTGATGTTATATTTTTTATTAAATCAATACTTTTAATTTATTAACTAAAAAGTTATGTCATAATAAAAAATTTAAGTCACTAAGAGATTTACACATCACACTATATTTACGTATCACACTATGTAAATTTTTTAGTGAGTTAAATCTTTTATTATGATATGACTTTTTCGCTAATAAATTAAAAGTATTGAGTCAGTAAAAAAATACTACATCAGACGTCATTTCAACTTTTTTTATTAATAAATTTAATGGTATTATATTTTGAAATAAAATTAATCATAATTAAAAATTTTAAAAATATAATTGACTGAAAATAAATTTTATGGATGAAATAAAAAATATAGATAAATTTTAAAAACATAAAAATACTTTTATCATTTTATAACATCTGAATTCGTGTGGCTTGCTGGATTTTTGTTTCAAGTCCAGAAAAATATTTGAATCTTTTATATTTGATGACTAGTTGGACAGTTATTTTATTCTGTCGCTCATTGAAGCTGACATTAATATTTAAAAATTAATATAAGACTCCCAAAGTCAAGTCTACCTTTGTGAAGTATTATTATTATTCTTCTTTTTCCATCTTCAACTCTCGTCTCGCCTCACAATATTACAAATTAACAATCTTATGAATCAAGTTTTGATCCTAACTGGAAAACAACAGAATGCTCAAAGCTCAAAGCTCAAAGCTCTTTCTTCTCCTTTTCTATGACAAAGCCATAAATGGAAAACCATACCAATTAAGCATCATTGTTTTGGAATTGCTTTTTAACACGAAATCCTGTCTGACAAAATTTTTAAAATATTTTTAAGTAGCAGTAGAAATTTTTTTTAATTTTAAAATACAAGTTAAGAATTGAAATTTATGTTTTAAACCAAAAATAGAAAATAAAAATAAATATTTTAAGATAAAAACATTTTTATTAAATTTTTATATTTACCAAAATACTCTTATCTTTTACTTAAATTCTTTTTTTAAAACTAAAAAATTATTAAAAAAAAAAAGGGGCCCAAAACCAATGTGCGTACTCCTCTATTCTTGTATATGATTCAGTGGTATTCTGTTAATGGTTTTAATTTACTTCAGGAACCCTCCAAATCCAAACAAGATAATGCTTCTTCATTAAACAATGACATGGTAACAATCGAAAACGAGTGGATTAGTAGCGTCCAATGGTTTTAATTGTTATTAAATTCTATCCACAGTCCCATGCATCGTCAAGAAGGTCCCACAATAAAACACTTTTCTTTCTTGTATGTTTATGCAAAATGTCATACTTGTATGGAAATTATGGATTTAATAAATTAAATATAATTATGTGATGATAACCTTAGAATAGTATTAGCAAGTTTTCTTCTCTTTTTTTGGGGAAAAAAAATTAGCAACTTTTGTTTGCAGAGAAACTTTTCATACAGGGGATAAGGTCTCTGAAAGTCCAACAAACAGACGCCAGCCATGCATGGAAAAATATGGTCAAAAAGATGATATAGAATGGGAAATAGCCAACGTATTGCCTAATCTATTTCTCCATTTTCATTTACTCTGTTTCTTATACCCAAATGACACCAAACCTCTTTTTCTCTCTCTTATTTCCGACTCTCTCTCTGTAGTCATGTGCACTCACTAGTATGATCAGAATTCATTCATTTGGACTAGGCATTCAAATTTTCACAATTCGTAATGCTTCACTAGGTAACTGAGTATGTTTTTACAAACTACATTCCAATCTTTCTATATTTTTAATCAGAGTAGACTGCAATCAATGATGCTGACCAGAAAGGCATCCAATCCAATCCTACTGTATTGTATACATAACACATTTCAAAACTTGGTTTTCTATTTTACACTAGAGTTATCCATATACACAACAATCAGAGGGTTTCTTTTCCTTTTTCTTTTTTTCCAAAAAATTTTACCTTCACTTTCGGCTACCAGTGGATCCAGTGCTTCCATGAAACAAGTCCTGAAGCCGAGCTTCAATGTCCTCCATTCCATACTTGATATACTTATCTGCATGCTTCCTAAGTTCTGAAACATTCTCATACCTTGCAATGAAGTTTCCATATGCAGGCAGCAAAATCCTTTCCAGAGAAATCCTTATCTCTTCCCTTAACTGGTCATCGAATATAGACCATGTGGATTGAACTCTGCATATATCTTCAAACTGCAAGTTGAACAATTTGAGATTCTCTTTCATGGTCTTTGCTACTGCAGCATTAGATGCCAATGATCCACTATCTACTTTCAACAAGTTGAGCACCTTCTTCCATGTGCTTCTTTGATAGCTAACATGGTATTGTCGGACTTTTGCATTGTGTTTCCGAATCCAATCATCACCCAAAAGGGATCCTAATTCACTATCTCTTGCCTTCTGAACCATGTATCTCCCATTATTCATCATGAAAACAGAGCTCAATGCAGTTTCCTTATAGATTTTGGACTTGGCCTCCAAATTACTCTCTAACAACTCCATAATCCAAGCCATTTGCACAGATAGCGAAGAATCAGATTCTCCAGTCTCACCTTCGAAAACCAGCTCCAGGGTTTCTCGGGAACGACAAGCAGCGCGTAGGTAGTTCATCACATAGCGGTTAATTGGATGGAGACCACCGCCGGGAACAGCCGCCTTCGCCGGGTCACGACGAATCAGATTCTCTAGTTCCATGAAATTGCCTCGAATTGCTTCCCCTAATCTCTTCCAGATTGTGATTGCTTCGTTTCTGAGAAACACACAGTACTGATCGGAAAACAATGATTCGAATTCGGGAATAAGGTCCCTCAATGTTTCAAACACGTCCAAAATTCGAAACAAACGCTCCGGTGATCGGCTCCCGATCGCGACGGCATCGGCGAAATTGAGTAGCTGAATCGTCGATCCCCGACAAACTTCCATGAAAGAGAGATTGGAAGCAGAGGAAAAGCCGAAGAAGACGTTATTGCAGAGTCGACGTTCACTGGGAAAAAGTATCCGGAGAGCAAAGTTGGAGGCTTTAATCCATCTTTCAATCTCGTCTTCGAGGGCTTCCCATGGCATCTTGTGCACGTCTTCGATGCTTAGCTTCTGTAACCCTAATCGCGACAAGCTCTCCTCCAAGAATTCTCTTCGGCAGTTGCTATACACATGCGAACACTCCTTCCCAAACCCAGCGGCCACCATTCGCTTCACAATTTCGTGAAGGTCGTAGACGGTTCCAGAAGGTAGAGCATCGATTACGACGTCGTAATCGTCCACCGGCTTCGCCACCGGAATCTGACACTCGTCCTCGTTTCTTGTAAATGCGTCGACTTCAGCTTCTTCCTCCTCGTCGTCCTCCGAGTCAAAAGAAAGCTTGCGAGTTGACTCACTTATCCTGTCCCCCAGAGTCAGGTCAAACGACTCGCCGCCGCGTTCCATCAGAGACCTGAACTCGCCCTCGGCCCGAGACATGGCATGTTGAAGCATATCATCGGCGCGTAGCAAGCACGCGCCCACAGCTTTATCCGACGCCAAAGGGCTCCATTCGTCGAGGGTGGCAATTAACTCGTCGATAGCATCGAGGAAGGCGGCGGAGTCAGCGGAGTCATCCCAGATCGGCTGATCGGACGACACGTATCGGGAGATCCGACGGTCAAGAGAGTTGAGAGCATTTTCAAGCGCAGCAAAGCTTCCGAGATCGTCGTCGCCTTTCTGCGACAACTTCTCCAGCGAGAATCTTCCATCGAAGTTGGAGAAGATTTGAAGAATATCATCGGCCGTGTTGCTATCGTGGCCCAGCGTCTTCGCTATGTGTCGCGCCACAGCCAATAACTTCTCCTCGCCGCTCTCAGCCATGTGGATAAAGCTCAGTCAGTCTCCTCGCTAGCTTGCAACAAACACACAGCTCATAACTCTGGAGAGAGGGAAATTAATGGGGTTTTGAAGAAGAAGAAGAAGGTAGCTTCTTTGAGGGTTCAGTGACGAAAGTGACGATAAGAGAAACGCGTTTTCTAGGAACAAGTTTGAACTTTGAAGTGCGGAAGGTGCGAGGAGATAAGGAAAGAGAAACAGAGAGAAGAAAGTAAAAGAAGACAAAGAAGAGAGTTTGATTCGGACATAGGACGTGGAAGGCAGTTTTTTCCAATCCTAGTTAGCTTTTCAATGCAAGTAAACCAATATTTTAATGCATGCATTACGTGTCAATTTTGACTGCACTTATGCAATAATCCAAATATCCCAAGAACATGACAATATTTCAAGTACGCTAATCAGCCTCAATGTTTATATTGGGACTCTCAAATTAATGGCTTTTCTGGGATATATTTTTTTAAGGTAATATTTATATTTATCAAATATTTTTAAATAAATTATAATCTTCCTTCTTAAAAAATTTTAAAATTATAGTTATCGTCTTTTTAATTTGAAAAATTTATAATTTTTTTTATTTTGAATAAAATATTTTTGATAATATTATTAATTTTTTAAAAGTTTTATAATTCAATATAAAATATATTTTTAAAAATTATTATTCATTTTGAGTTAAAAATTATAATTTTATTTTATTTTTAAGTTAAAAATATTTTTATATTAGTCCAATATATATTTAATTATATAAATAATAAATATAAGAATATTTTAATTAAATTAAGTAAAATTATAAATTTTTTCATCTTTTAAAAAAATTAATTTTTTAAAACAAAATAAAAAAAGTGTATTTTCAAAATTTTTTAACAGAAAATTTATAATTTAGTCAATATTTTTTTTCAAAAAGTTTATTCTCTCAAACTGTTCAAGCTTAATAAAAAAATTAAATTGGATCACTTGCTATTTGAGTTTGGTGTTATCTCTCCGTCCATTTTTTTTAGCATTCTGTAACATAAATTTATTTTTTTGATATAAATAAATATTAAATTTAAAAAAATATTCCTTCCTCAACATTTGAATAATTCTTAATAAATTTGACTTAAATCAACTACATATAAAATTACTTATAATAAATTTAGTATCTACAAAGTCTTTATTTTCAATGATATCTTTACTTTTCACATTCACAAAAGTCTCTATTTTTTTTACTTTTTAATTAAAATTTTTATCAAGATCTTTGAACATCATAATATTATATGAAATATAATTTATGCATCTATTATTAATAAATTAATTATTTTTTATGTTCATATAAAAATATAAGGCATTAAGAAGTTATTTTTTAAAAATCTTAGACTCAATTACTTGTACTTTATTGATTTTGATTCTTCAATTTGCATACCTAACTCTTTATTTGCAATTTTCATATAGAGCACCGGTCACTTATACGCAACTGGAAATTTCCAAGCTGCTCTACTTCTTGTTCATATGGCCTCTTCCTCTTCAAACATTGTATAGCCTTTTATTTTGTGCCCTAGTAAACTCTTGGGCCTTTTCAACCTCTGCTGCTACCTTTTTAATAAGCACTTTTCTCCTTCTTCTCTAGCATTGCCCAACGATGAAATGAGTGTAACGTCAGG
The DNA here is from genome assembly GCA_031216115.1 of Senna siamea. Taxonomy (NCBI): domain Eukaryota; kingdom Viridiplantae; phylum Streptophyta; class Magnoliopsida; order Fabales; family Fabaceae; genus Senna; species Senna siamea. Next base: position 32,697,007 of record CM062367.1, on the reverse strand, counting down.
TCTTCCAGAAAAAATTGCAGCAAGTTTTGGGTACAAAAATTTTGGAAAACCCAATGTTGCCTTGGTCGTTGGTCCCCTTCCCATTACAGTACACTAGCTACATAGACACATCACACCAATATTGTCCAAAAATAAGAAAGGAGCATTACATCAAGTTTTTGAAGGAAAAAACAAAGTCTCAAATTGTCTAGACTCAAATACTCCAATTATTTTCACTTTCCTAGTGACGTTTTGTCTTTTCTTTTTTTTTTTTGGGGTCAGCATTTTTCTCACGCACACGCTTACATAGGCCTTTTGTTTGAATCAATCTAAACAGGCTTTATTTTGTAAGCCTTTTTGTTCAATACAAAGTGAGTAACTGAACATATGGAAGTACCAAAAAAAGCAACAATGCAACTTTTACGTAAGTTTTTTTACGAAGACTTTAATCTCCTAGTCCATCTTTCTCTTCTATTCTTTTTAATTTATTTTTTTGTAAAAAGATTAAAAATAAAAAACAAGAAAGAGATAAAAAGAGGTAAGCTCAATCTCTCAAGAGGTTGATGGTCCACCTTTTTATATCTCTTGCATATACTCCTCTCTATTTTTCTTCCTTAAATTTCTTCTCTTTTTCATATGAAATTTCTTTCCTACCTCTTCTTTCATCAAAGTTGTTTTCTTCCCATATGGAATTAGCCATTTCTTTCTCCATAAATATCTGTCTTTCTTTCGTGGAAGAGTTTTGTTATCTCAAATAGTTGTTGAAAATTCACAGCTTAGTCCGCATGTCTATATCAAGGGTATTGGTCTCGACTTTCTAGATGGAATAAAGACACTTGGAACTTGGAAGACAAGGCCTTGGAGGCATTTAGGTGGTGTAATTAATGTCTTCTTTCCAAAAAAATTGTCAATCTCTTTAATGCATTTTTCGAGTATATTACAAGTGGTGAGATATTATAGATATTTCACCTTTTTCTAAAAGTGGAGTCTTTTTATCATTAGAATATATTAAGATTTACATATATATATGATAATAAAAAAATATTTTACATGAATCTAAATATTAGCAACCTCTATATCTCTGAAAGCCTATATAAATATTAGCAAAATTATCTCAAGTTCTCAACTCCATTAATTTGCAAATATATTATGGTTTTCGAAAAAGTTTCTTCTGGGTGGAACTATGGAAGTCTCATGTGCATTTCATAGAAGCTCACATATTTTCCTCACGAAATAAGATCCTAAAGTTTTTAAATAAACTTTATGACAAAAGTATCTTTTTTGTTCTTAAATTATAAGGTATCTATTAATTTAGTTTCTAAATTTTTTTTTATTAATTGTGTTTTTAAAATTTTAAATTATAACTAATTTTATCCTTTACTCTAACTCTATCTAAATCGTTAATGACAGATGTAAACGTAGATCTATCACATAAATTATATTACTTACAATGCAAATATATAATTAATTAACATTGTTAATTTTATCCTCAATATTTTTATTTACCGTCAACTTCATCTCAATAGTTTATTAATTCTTTTAAAGTGGTCCTCAAATTTTTTGATTATGTTAAAAAAAATTTCTATTGTCAAATATAAACACATGAAAAATCTAAGAAAAGAAAGAAATAATTTTAACACAATTTCAACTTTCAAATAGAAAAATTAAAATTTTCCTCAAACTTTGACAACAAAATTAGCAAGATTTTTCATGTATTTATATTTCACAACAGAGATGTATTAAGTATATTAATTTCTTATGAATTTTTTAAAATAAAAAAATAATTTACAAATAATATTTTATTAAAACTATATATATATATATATAAGCTTTTTGACCTAAATATATTGTATAGTCCTCTGAAAAGATTATTAGTCCAAGATGCACCGCTAGTATCACGTGACATCAGAACTCTCTTTTAATTTTTTTATTTTTTCATTTGGGGAGCAATGAGTCTTAATTTTTTTTTATTTTTTAGGGTGTCCAGTTGTGACCCACCCCTTCAATCCCCTCCCCCTTCACCCTTTAAATCTTCTCCATTTTTCATTCACACACTTCCTTTATCATTTTTTATCTTCAAATCATTTTTTTTCTTCCTTTCATCTTTAGGCCATTTTTCCTTCAATCTTCATACCATTTTTCATCTTCTACATTTTCACACTTCTCCCTTATTTTGTTGCTTCATCTTCTAACATTTGGTTGCATTGCTTTGCTGGATCATTTTCACAATGGTGCTTCATCCAACCTTTCCAACAAGTGGAACTCCTTCACATTCTAGGTGATTTTGTGGTTTACTAATCTAAAAAAGGTTCTTCTATTTTTTTTAACAAAAAATAATATTAGAATTATTTTCTAGAATTGTTAGTTTAATTTTTTTTAGTAGATTCTCACATTTAAATATTAAAATCTTTTTTAGAATTGTGTTGCCTACGAAAAAAAATATTTAATTATTATCATATATGTTTTGACTTGAATAATAATATTTATGTTGCTATTAGACATGTGTTGAGTATGATAAAAAAAATTTTGTTGTTTACTAGATTTGTGTTAACAGTAGATTTATTTGGTTAGAAAATAAATCTTGTGGAGAAAAAATAATAAGATCATTTTCTTCTATTTTTCTGTTATTATTAAGCTTGTCTTAAAGATAGATTTATTTTGTTAGAGAAATAAAAATTGTGTAAGTAAAATAAATTTTTTTAATATTTTGCTGTTACTAGACTTTTTTTAAATATAAATTTATTTGGTTATAGAAATAATTAAAACATGTGTAGAAAAAATAATAATAATAGTTTATTCCATTTTTCTATTGTTATTAGGCTTGCATTAAGTTATTAGTTTTTTGCATTTATTTTAAAGATTAAGATATTTTTTAAAAATATTTTTTAATAAGATGATTTTATGTCTTTCTAATATTATATTGGGATGAAATAAAAAACATTTTAAATAATTTTTTCTAATGTATGAAATAAAATATATTAGCTAATTGCATTTTTTAATTTTTTTAGTAGATTCTCACATTTGAATATTTATGTTTTTACTAGATGTCTTTTTTATGGAAAAAAAAAATATTTACTTGTTATTATTGGAAATGCTTTGACTTAAATAATAATATTTCTTTTGTTATTATATTTGTTCTGAGTATGATAAAATTTATTTTGTTGTTACTAGAAATGTATTAACTATAGATTTATAATACTTTATATTTTCATCAAATAATTTAATCCTTTTTAATATTATATTAGGATAAAATAAGCAATATTTTAGATAAATTTTTATATTTATTTAAATATTTATGTCTTTTAATATTATTTAATGATAGAGATGTTTTAGCTATTACTAAACTTTGATAGATGATATTCTTAGTGTAATCTTGTTCAAATAAAATGGAAATATGTAGTCAAATGGCTAGGAGAATTCAGGCTTTTTGTATAAAGATGGAAACATTTATAATGACAATAAAGGAGTGACATTCAAAGCATATAGAACTAAAGGAGTTCTATTGAATAAAGACATGACTCTCATAGATTTAAAGGAGGTTGTGAGAGATAGGTTAAATTTAACAAGAAATAAAGAGAATAGTGAAGTAATCTATCAAATGCCAATGACACTAAATTGGACAAAATTTGAAAAATTTTACCTGGAAGACGATTCTTGTGTAGAGATGATGTTTGATTTGTATAGTGATAATGGTTTAATGTTTAATGGTGTGGAGTTGATTGTGCAGACAACAACTTCTCAAACCAACCTAAATACAACACCAATCCCACTTATAGATAAAGGGTCATCCATAATCCATGTCTGCACAGAGGCTAAGTAAACTTTTAATATTAGTCCCACTATTACGTACAAACGATAACAGAATAGTCCCTTGGCTGCTTTTCACGAGGTTTTGCTATAATAGCACAAGACCCTGCTTGCTCTTCAAGGGGTCATACTATGTGTTTTGAAAGCAAATATAAACTTTTCTCAGATGCTGAAGGGGATGGCAATAGAGACCCTAACTTTGTCCTATCTGAGTTATCTAATACAAGCTCAGATGGTGACTATGATGTGGATAGTGAAGCTTCATATGGTGATGATGAAGTTGATAGGGGCAAGGATGCTAATAAGGCTAGGAATGGAGATGAAAATAATGGGGAAAAGGATAATGAGGGAGGTATTGGTCCTAGAGCCATGGAATACCAGGATTGTGTCAATCAATTTTTTACACAGATTAACATAGATGCAAGTAGACAGTTAGAATTTCCAGAAGTTGAGAACGTGGGTGGCAATGAACAAAAATTGTATTTTTGGGCTCTTTTTGAAGATAAAGAATCCCTTTGGTAGGTAGTAAAACTATATTCAATCCGGTGACACAAAAATTATTAGGAGTTCAAGTTAACTACCAAGTATGTAGACTACCGATGTGAGTATTAAAAAAACCCATGCCAGTGGAGATTACAAGTGTGTAAAAAGGAATATTTTTAGGAAATTACAAGATATGGTGCAAGGCATACTTGTGATAATTTGACACTTATGCAAGATCATCCTAAGTTGGATTTTGATGTCATTGCATCTTGCATTGTAGGAATGGTGATAGAGCAACCTGATGTGTGTATAGCCTAGATTATTGAGAGGATGAAAAGCTCCTTCCAATACATTGTGACCTATAAAAATTCCTAGAAGGCAAAATATAAGGCAATTGCTAAAGTATTTGGTAATTGGGAGAGATCATACGCCATACTTCCTCGATGTTTGAGTGTTATGCAACACTTTATGCCTGGATCTCATGTTGTTGTGTGGGACCACAAGCTACACCCTAGAGATCCAAATGATTTAATGTTCCACAGTGTGTTTTGGACATTCCAACCATGCAATGATGCCTTAAACTGCTTGAAGCCAATACTTCAGATTGATGGGACATTTCTCTATAGAAAGTATAAAGGTACCATAATGATCGCTTCAAGCCAAGATGTTAAGAAGGTGGTACCTTTCCTTTGCCTTCTTGGAGAGTGAGAATGAGGAATCCTAGTATTACTTCTTGATGCTTCTCTGCATACACATTGCAAAGGATAAAGTTAGTCTTTACCTAATTTTTGATAGGCATGTGGGCATTATAGCTGCCTTGAAAGATCGCTGGATTATGTGGCAACCATCATATGCTAACCATGTGTTTTGTTTGAAGCATTTGGCAAGTAACTTGAACAAGGAGTGCAAGTTAAAGTGGTTGAAGAAGGTATTTATTAAGACCATTTTGTATCATACTCTAAGTGTTTCTTATGTGTTCATTGACTTTTTATTTTTAGGTAACCCTAATTTATAATGTATGTTCCCATATATTGTATAGCTCAGGCATTTCAACGGCATGCAATGGAAGAGAAACTTGAGACTATACGACGTTTGCATCTAGATGCTACAAATTGGATTACCCACATTCCAAAAAGCCAATGGGCTTAAGCATATGATGATGGGAAGTTGTACTTTAGTTAATGAATTATGTGTTCAAAGGAGTTCAATTTTTGTCAGTGGATGGGTTGGTGAAAGCAACACTATATTGTTTGGCTAGTTATTTTGTCCTTCAATCCATGACATATGATGCACAAATATGGGCGAGGCAAGTGTATAGTGAGATAGTGATAGATTCATTATCAATGACGGTAGATGCGGCTTTAGCTTGTAATGTTCAACAGTTTGATCTCAAAAAGACAACTTTAACAGAATTAATAAATTATATAGATGAAGTTGACAATACACAAAAACATTGAAGGTAAAATTGACAATATTTAATTATAGATTTGCATCATAAAAAAATATAATATACGTGAAAAGTTATATTTACATCTGTCGTTAATGATTTAGATAAAATTAAGGTGAATAATAAAATTAGTTATAATTCAAAAATTTTAAAATATAATTAACCAAAAAAAATTTTAAGAACCAAATTTTTAGAAATTTTATATTTTGAGGACAAAAAAAGTACTTTTAACAAACTTTATTTATCAAAACATTAAAGAGTCCTTTTTGGACCTGTATTTTTCTTTTCTTTAATTTCTTTTGTGTCGCGTATCAAGGACTCATTCATAGTTATAAGTTACATTGAAATTGCAATGGAATAATTAAAAATTTATGTTCAAGTAAGTAGATGATATATACATTAATATTAAGGATTATGTGTGTGTGTGTGTATATTAAATTGCATCATTTTCAAAATTCTAGATCACATGTGCGTTGACTCATAAGTAAATCTTTTTAATCTACAAGTTTTGTACTCAAAAGTAATTATTATTTAGTTGTAGAGAATTTAGTTGAATTCAAATAACTTTATAATATTATTTTTTAATTAACTCCTTGTAATGATTCAGGGCAATTTTTATAATAAACCTGTCACTTTAATTTCAGCTAGCCTTACAATTTTCTATTAAATTTTAGCTTGCATTGACATATTAAATACATGTCAAATATTAATTATGCTAACTTCATGTATTAATTAATTATATATATATATAGTCCTTAGGCCTTATAATTTTACTTTGTTTTTAAATAACTTTTATACCTTTTTTTCCAGTAATACTAGTTTCTTATGACTTATAAGCATTGCCACCTTCGCTACTATATATAGATCTTTTAAATTTTTTGTAAGATTTCCAAAAAAATATGTATATATAAATTTATTAGCAATTTATGCTGCGGTGAATTTTGATTGTTATAATTAACTCAATTATTTAAATTATCAACTTATCAAATTTCTTTAATTTGAGGGAAAAGACGTGGGAATTTGACTTTATTACATATGCTTCGCCAAATTGCACATCAAAAGCAATTTACAAAACACGCATCCAAATTTTAATGTAAAATACAATTCAAACCAAAGTCATTAGATTAAGGCCCATTGCTTGACGTTTGCTATAAATTGACAACTAAAGAATTGATTTAAACAAAACAAGGCCAAAAATTACACTATATTTTTCAAATTGAGCATCTTTTACGAAGTCATTACATAATTAGACTGTTTATAGCAAAGACTTAATTATGAATAGAAAATTATAAGAAATTTTTTTAAAAGAACTTACTTTTAAAAATAATTAAAATATAAAAACTAAATGTGTAATTTTTTATTTATTTCTCATAGGTATCTTTTCACTGAAAATAATCCTATTCAAAAAAATTTTAAATACTAAATATAAACACCTCTTTTAATAAAAATTCAAACTCAAATTTGTTGTGTTGTGTGAGGCTAATCCCTTTCCATTGATGGCTAAGATTCAATTTCAAATTATTATAGTAAACTAAAAATTAATTAATTATACAAAACAGATCTCTAATTATATACATATTTATTTTTTGGCAAAATTAGTCTGCATCAACTCATTTATTAAATTGGCCAACTCTTGACCCTAACATGCATGCTAGTTAACTCGGGTGGGAGCCATGATTAGTTGGCCTGTTTAGTGTTTTCCAGTTTGTCATTTATAATCAAATACTAATATATCATGGTTATCATTTTTATTCCTTGCATAGACAAAATTGAATTTCCTACATATATAATTTTAAATTAATCAAAGATAACAACATTATAATATAAAAGGTAAATAATAAGTCTTGCTATATATATATTTAGGAACAGTACTCTGAACCAGGTCATCACATTTTTGTAAATTAATTGTATAAGCTATATATATGGACTTAATTAACTTGGAGAGAAAAGAAAAAAAAAGTGTCCAATATAATATTTTTGGAGTCCACTTTTTTTAAAAAAAATTTCGAGGAAACAAGGTTTACAAGTTTATAATATAGGAATAACTTGGAAAAGAATCTTGAAGTACTTTAAATCGTGATTTTTTAAAACATAAAAGAGATAAAAAAAAATTCAGAAATAAATAAATAAATAATTTATTTTAAATAAATTAGAATTCAATTTTTTTTCTTTTTTTATTTCTCAAATTTTACCTCTTTTTGTTATTTTAAAGTACCCTAATCCAAATAATTTATCGTGGTCCCTTTAGATATTTAGATATTTTAAAGCTGAAAGTTTGCAAGATTTATTAAAGGTACACTGTACAATTAAGGCTTTTGTAAAGATATATTTTATTTTTTCTTTTTAAATTTAGATGAATTTCAAATAAAATTTACTAATAATATTAAACAATTTGCAGTAGTAAAAAAAATGATACACTTTTATAAATTTAATATAAAATAAGATAATTTTAAATATATTAAAAGAATAGAATATATGCGTACAAACAATTAATGCCACCTAAATAGAAAAGAATTAATTGTTGGATTACTAGCTAGACTCCATGCAGATTAATATTGCACGAGACTCGGCCGGCCATTTATTATTTTGGATAGCCAGGCAAATATAGATATTTTTATTTTTTTTGAAAGGATTATTACAAGCAAAATGATATCATTAATCTGAGAGCGTCTTAAATAATATTATTTTTAATAAAAATATTTATAAAAAATTAAAAAATATTATCATTAATATTTATATTTTTTAATAAAGAAATTAATATTATTTTTATGTATTAATATATATATATATATAAACACGCACAAAAATTTTGTATGACATGGTTTCTTTTTATAATGTTTTATCAACAAAAATACATATTAAGCTACCAATTTGTCTAAAACATCAAACTCTACCACAAGTGGACCAGAGAAAAATTCTCTCTCTCTCTCTCTCTCTCTCTCTCTCTCTCTCTCTCTCTCTATATATATATATATATTCATATACCCTGGTGAACAAGATTCCTTATCATTAATAAATTAACTGATTTGTTCATCCTTGACGTTGATGTTGCAGCAGGGGCAGCTTGAGTCCGGACGCTTTTTCTACTTGTCCCAACAAATTCAGACTTCAAGTTAATTATTGGTTTGCAATTAATGCCTTCGTAATATCCTTTCAATACCTTATGCCTTCGTTCCTTTGAAATCGAATATTCCCAAAAGATATGAGCCAGTGTCTCCTTCCACGTAAACCGCGTTGATCTAGCCTCTCTCGTGGAAATTTCTTTACATTTAGTGTCCATATCTTCCAGCAGTTTCGTTTTGAGCCTCGCCCCAACACCGTATATACAATTCTTTCAATCTCCGACATATTTATGACATTTACACTGCAACCTCGATCGTCGCAATATATGTCCAACGCCAACCGAATCAGAGACCTGTTAATTCACCAGCAGCTATGGAGAATCCTAGGATTCATGTCGAGTGTGGTTGGGCTGTTATGCTATGCTTGGAGCTCATCTTTCAACCATCTTTTTGGAGAATGGACTCCTTTCAAGATCTTTCTCTACAGTCTGGTGAGTTTGATCATCACCAACATTACCTTATTTGCCACTAAATGGAAACACTCCAAAAGTTTCTTGTTCAAATCTCACTTGAGCTTCTTGGTCTTGTTGCTCACCTCTTTTTACTCTTACGTCTGCGACAATTCCGAAAATAATGGATCAAAACCAGACATATTAACCTTAATTTCTAGTGCTGCTTTTGCTTTCATGTCCTTCTCCTTGTCATTAATGCACAGTCATCTTGGATTCGAGACAGATCTCCTTCAATTCTACCTTGGCCTTTTCATTTTACAACTCATCAAGATCAGCTTCAAGCTCGCTTTGATTGGAGCAGCTTTCTGTTATTCCCTCCTGTTTCTTCACTCTTATTCACAACATCATTCCTGTTTAGAGCAGTCTACACATATTACTATTACTACTTTACCGATTGAAATTGATACTTTCCAAAGTGACCTCACTGAACAACTTTATTCAATTCTGGAGATTACGAGAGAAATTAGTGAAACCCAACTAGACGCATTTAGTTATAATTATCCCCAAGATTTTGAATCAAAACTCAAGCACGCTATTGCCTCTGGTTTTGTTGAAGAGTGTTACCATGTTTTCATAACTTGGAGGAAGCAGTTCCTAAACGACAAGCTGTTGAGTATGGGGTTTCACAAGCTAAACATCGAAGACGTACACAAGCTGCCTTCCAAATATCTGAAAGACGACATTGAGCAATGGGCGAAAGCGTCTAACGACGTCGTTAAGAGACTGTTCCCTTGCGAACGACATCTCTGCAACGTCGTCTTCTCCGGGCTGTCTCCCCTTGACGATCTCTCTTTCATGGAGGTTTGTCGGGGATTAACGACACAGATACTGAATTACGCCAATGCCGTTTCGACTACAACTAAATCGCCAGAGCGTTTGTTCAGAATCGTACAAGTGTGGGAGACATTGGAAGAGCTTTTACCTCACATGGAGTCACTATTCTCTAATCAACATTGGGGGTCGCTGTACGATGAGGTATTCACAGTCATGAAAAGGTTGGAAGAAGCAATTAGAGGCGTTTTCATGGAACTTGAGAATCTGATTCGTCAAGAACCAACAAAGGTACAACAAATACAATACGACTTTCAGCTGAATTCAGTAATGTTGGAGCATTGTTACAGTTGTTGTTCCATACTTCCCCATGCATGCATAACTTATCTTGTCTTTGAATTTTTGACATCTACGATTTAGAGACAAAGCAATTATATATCTGTATTTATCTTTGAAAAACTTAAGGTTTAATTATAAAGTGTTTGTGCCGTGCTAAAAATTTAGTAAAGAAAAACAAAATAATTAAAATTGACAATTATAAAAAAGTAATTTATATTAAACTATTTTTTCAAGTATATTATTTTCAATTATATTCACTCAATAATTAATTCGCGATAAGTTTATATAAACTTTGACAGACTCCAAACATTTTTTTTAATTATATGTCTTATTAATTTGTACTAGGTAGTTGTTTCGGGTGGTGGGCTTCACCCGACAAACCGTTATGTGATGAACTATCTTCAAGCTGCTTGTCAATATCGAAAAACCCTTGAGAGAGTTTCCAAGGATAACCAAGTTTTACCATCTTCTTCTTCTTATTATTCGCTGTGTGGGCAAATGGGTCGTATTGTGGAGTTGTTAGAGAATAATTTGGAGGGAAACTCAAAGATATACGAGGACTCTCCTCTGTGCTCCGTTTTCATGATGAACAATGGGGGGTTCATAGTTCACAAGGCCAAAAGTAGTGACCTCGGAAATGTGCTTGGAGATGAGTGGATGCACAAACACATTGGCAAAGTGAGAGAATACCTTGTGAGTTACCAGAGAAGTTCATGGGATAGAGTGCTAGAATTGTTAAATATTCCAGATCATTACAAAGATCAGTCACTTGCCAAAGAGAAGCTTCACCAGTTTAAGTTGCAATTTGAGGAGATTTGTGAAAGGCAATCTTCGTGGGTTATCTTTGATGAGCAGCTACGAAATGTGATCACAAGTTCTTTGAAGAAAATCGTGTTGCTCGCATATGAAAATTTTTCAGTTACTTTTCATCAAAATGATGTGGAAACTCAAGACTTTGGGGTACAACATATTGAGGCTCTTATAAACGAGTTGTTTATGGGAAAAGACGAACATAGAAACCCAAAGTAAGTCCCTTAATTATATACGTTTAATTTTTGCGCGCATTGTTATGTTAGGTTGATCTAAATCCTTATTTCTATGTATACGAATATATGTTTTGCAGAAATGTTCAACCAACATGGACTGTTATGTTGGCGGATGCAAAAGATTTTCATGAATGGAGGAAGTACGGCGAGAAGACAATCCCCAATTCTTCACATCCAAGGTAATATATATATTAAAAAAAAAACTGTTACAAAAAGCATGTGAAATCCTATACTTTTTGAATAATATGAGATATGTTGATGATGTAATTCTATTAAATGCAAAAAAAAAAAAAATCCTAGTTAGATAGAGATGCTAGAACATGACATATGTGCAACAAACATATTTAATTAATTTTATTTCTCATAACTGGTATCGTGCGTGTGTGTGTATAGCTTTCTTGTGGTATGGAATTTCATTAATTAAAACAATAATGTCACTCAATCAGTCACATAATATTGTATTTGGCAGAAAATATTATAGGTGCATATACAAGAATGATCAAGGTTGTAGAGCGAGAAAACGCGTTCAACAAATACAACAAAATCCAAAGATGTACAAGACTAGCTACTCTGGCTTTCATACATGTACTGTGCTTCTCAAGGCTCCACAAGGGCCCACACAAACCCATGCTCAACATCAATAATGCTCTGGGAGGCAGGCTTCTGTTTGTTTATATATGGATTGTATTTAGAACTAATATGAAATAGTTTTACATGTACAATATATATACATACACACGTACATATATATATGAAAGATATGAAGTGAGAGAACTCTATTTATTTGAGAGATGAGAAGAATTATTTTTAATTATTAGATTAAATTAAACAGTTAAGATTAAAGTATTATTTTAAATGTATCATGTGATAATCATGTAAAATTTAAAATCAGGTTAAAATATGCAAAATCTCTGAATATTTTGGGTCATATGCATATAATTTTTATAAACTTTCAACTGTGACCAAAGACCACTTTTTACTTCTAAATTGTTACAAATTATTCATTTCATCTATTTTTTTGTTTAAATTTTAACTGAGCACGCTACATCAAATAAAATTTTGCCAAGTAAGATTTACCATTTATAATGACATAAGGGTATTTTGATCATTCAAAATTTGCTTCACTTGTTAACAATTGAAACTTCCACCTAAATCCCTAAAACACTTTGAAATTAAACAAAATCAAAACCCCATATCGCGCGCCTGAGGTCTCTATCTTACTTTAATTCACTTTGACCAACGATGCCATACCTTGTTGAAGCTGCACACGAGCCTCCATAAAAAAATAACATTGGATCGAAAGCAGCAGCATCTCAAACGGAGCAAGTTATTTGGAATTCCTCTTAACTTTATATCCACTCTATTACATTTTGTGTTTTTGAACTTGAGAATGTTAGAATTTGGATTATACACTATATACATACATATTTATAAATTTATTATGACATGTAGACGTACTTATATTGTGGATTAATTATTATATACATATTACTATTATAAAGTTTAAGAACTTATAAAGTGATCTAGTTTTATTTAATGATCCTTATGATAAATAATAATGTTTAGGGATTAATTTATACTAATAGGGTGTGGTCTCTGATTGAAGTATCTATAACAAAACATAATATAGACATTATGGTTTTCTCTCTTGTGGTTCCCATTTGCCAAAGAGAAAGGGATTTTATAATATCAATTAGAAGATTAATTATCTTCACATCTTTAGTCTATTATGGATTTCGATATGCTTTCATTTTTCATACTTTCTTCTCAAACAATTTCTGTAATTTATCTAACAATAATATCAAAGCCAAGTTGTTAGAATTGTTCTAGAAATTGTTTGAATAAATTTTAATCATTATATGATAGTTTGATTTTATTTTTGCTTGTAGCCCAAAATTGACGATCGTATGATTATTCATTTCTTCATTGAACCAATACATTCTAAAACCACACAATCATGAGCGAGACGTTTTGAATTGATAAAAGAGATCAAAGACGTTTTGAATTGATAAAAGAGATCAAAGACGTTTTTGTATCACGCCGCCCTGTATAAATATATATATATATATCAATTGTGTGCATTTCTTAGTGGTTTTGATTTGAATAAATATAGATGCCGCCCAGTATTTTGATATATATATATATATATATCAATTGTTCATTTATTTTGATTAAGAAGACAAAGATATAAATGGTATATTTTGTTCAAAATGTCAAATTTGGTTTCAGTATCTAGATATACTTGTTGGTTTGATTCTGGTATAACAACTCACATAAGTATATATATGCAAGATTGCCTAAACTACTGAAAACCCAATGAAGATGAGAAATACATCTATATATCGCTGAGAATCCAGTGGAAGTTCAAGGCATAAGACATTTTAGGTTGTTGTTATGTACTGGTTACTATTTAGAATTAAATAACACTTTTATTATACTATCTTTTTGACAAAATTTGGTTTCAATTTCTATATTGGACAAAGAAGGTTATGTTTATTCATTTGGAAACAGAAAATGTAATGTGTATTTTAATTCTATGCTTATTGGAACTAGTACCTTATATAGTCATGACAACCTTTATTTATTAGATTCAATACATGCATATAATGAGTCTTATACTACTGAAACCAAAGGCATTAAACGCAAATTCTCAAGTGAGCGTTCCTTTTCTTTATGACATAAGCGTTTGGGTCATATTTCTAAATAAAGAATTAACAGACTTATGTTAGAATGAATTCTTGAAAAATTTGATGATATAGATTATGATGTTTATGTTAATTGTATTAAAGGGAAAATTACAAACAAGAGAAAAGTGAAAGTTATAAGAGCTAATGATGCTAATACATATAGATGTATGTAGACTATTTCCTACAGGTTCATGGAATGGTCAACAATATTTTATTACATTCATTGATGATTATTCTCGATATGACTACCTATACTTAATTCATGAGAAGTCTCAAGTGTTGAACATTTTAAAGTCTTTTAAGGCTGAAGTTGAAAATCAACTTGGCAAGACTATTAAGGTTGTTAGATCTAATCGTGGCAGAGAATACTACAGTCGATACAATAGCTAAGGTGAACAACGTCTAGGTCCTTTTGCTCACTTTTTGGAGGAGTGTGGGATTGCACCTCAATACACTATACCAGGTTCGCCAAGCATGAATGGGATATCCGAGAGGCACAATAGAACTTTTAAGGATATGGTAAGAAGTATGATTTATTTTATAACCTTACCTCACTCATTCTAGGGCGATGCTTTAAAGACCACAATGTATATCCTAAACAGAATTTTTACTAAAGCTACAAATAAAACGCCTTAGAAGTTATGAATTGGCAAGAAACCAGTACTAAAACATTACGAGTTTGGGGATGTCCAGCTGAAGCAAGGCCTTACAAGCTAAATGAAAAGAAATTGGATGAAAGAACTGTTAATAGCTATTTTGTATGATACTTCAAAAGGTCATGGGGATTTAAATTCTATGATCCCAAGAAAAGAACATTCTTTGAGATAGGAAATGCCCAACAAACTCCATGCTTGCGAATCCGCTTACTAAGGCATTGACACCTATGGCCTTTCATGAGCATATATAGCTTACATGGGTGTTGTTACATTAGATGCTATTTAATTTAGTAGGAGTTTGTGTTCTATTATATTTTGATGTCTTAACATTATTGATTGTATTAATGAAGTATTCATTTTTCAGTTTATGTAACTTATTTTGAACTTTGATCTCATTTGGTCAAAGTATAACCAGTTGGCAATAGATATGTGTAGATCACATTACATGTAATTTTCATGCTACACATCCGCACATAATCTATGTCATTTAGTCAAGTTGATATATGAGATTATTGTAGGTTTAGTTGTAAAAAAAAAAAAGAATGCCTCTTTGGTCCTTACATTAATAAGACTAATGGACTAAATTGATCAAAATAAGGTGCATATAAAATTATGGTGATTTGTATATAATTAAAAGTTTTATAATATGAATACATAGTTGTACAATCCAAGTGGGAGATTGTTAGAATTTGGATTGTATACATGTACATACATATATATAAAAACATTAAGACATATAGACGTACATATATTGTGAATTAATTATCATATATATATTACTATTATAAACTTTAAGAACTTATAAAGTAATCTAGTTTTATTTAATGGTCTTTATGATAAATAATAATGTATGAGGATTAATTTATATTAATATTATGTGTAGAATTCTTAATGTATAAATTACTAACTTATGATGGGCAAATTAGTAATTTACCAAATAAGGCTTAATATAAATAAAGTATAATTTCTGATTAAAATATACAGAACAAAATATAATATAGATATTGTGATTTTCTCTATTGTGATTCCTATCTACCAAAGAGAAAAGGATTGGATACTATCAATTAAAAGATTAACTATCTTCACATTTTCAGTTTATTATAGATTCTGGTACACTTCCATTTTTCATACTTTCTTTTCAAACAATTTTTGGAATTTATCTAACAGAAAAATGTTTCTATAGATTGATTGATAAGAATGCCCATGAGATTTGTTGTGGATTGTTAGAGAATCATTTTCACTGTTTTCATAGTTTTAGTTGTATATTAAAGTGATGTGGTGAATTATCTATTTAAATAAAATACAATAATGCTACTTCAACTCTCGTAAAGAAAGTTCGATGTTGCCGAGATGATGAATGACAGACAAAATAAACTAATAAAGTAAAAGACCTGATGATTATGATTTAGAGCTAAGTATCTTGAAGACTAACTGAATTAGTCAGCACAAATTTTCATTTACTTACTGTAGCTTTGGTCTTGCCTCATTGTATTCCTAATGTGATGTATATTGTTGTCACTTCCTGGTTTGTTTATTTAACTGCTTTCTGAGCTAAGAACTTTCTTTTTTCCTAATCGGTTTTATTTTATTCGTGTACTTTAGTTACTTGTTGATTTTGGATCGTAGAACTGGAAGACAAAATCACCTATTTGCCTTATTTTTGAAATTTGCTGTTCATGGTTGGAAATTTTGTGTTTTCAAGATTTTGAACTCTAGGAAAATTAAAACCTACATTATTAATGTTTTTGATTGTTATTGAATATTTTAAACTGATTAAATATACTTGTGAATGCATAAGTGTAAATTTGAGAAATAGGTTTTTCATAATTTTTAATAAAGAGTTTAAATCCTAGATTTGAACATGATTAACTGATGGCTTGGACTCTTTTCTTGTGATAAATGAAACCTATATGTTGTTATTGAGTTTTTAATTATCAAAATTATTTTAAAAACATATTTTTAGACTAAAATAATTAGTCAACGATGAGTTTTAAAACAGAGCATAACATTCATTTCCATCGACCTTGAATCTCCAATATGAAAGTTCCTGATTTTTTTTTTTGTCATGATCCTTAAATATTTGCATGTTTACACAAGGGAGAGTTTGGGAAATGGATAGCTTTTACTGCTGTTGTGTTACGAATTTTCTTTCCAAGGCATTTCCCTGGTATAGTATGATTTCTGCTGAGAGTAATGCTTCCACTTGTCTATAAAATTGCTGTGATACACAATGTTTTGTATATGAGAGTTATTTGTACATGACCCAAAGTTTTGTATATTTTAATCTTAAAATAATATTTTAATCTTAATCATTTAATTCAATATAATTGTTAAAAAAAAAAAATTTCCCTGCTCTCACTTAAGTGGTATACTTTCACTTGATAATACAGGAAGTGCTACTCTTAATCTATAAAGAAAGAATAAACTGTTCAAGTTCAATCTAAGGAATAAATCACTAGTTAGGTTAAGATTTAAGAACTCAAGATATAATGTAAAATAATCCTTTTCATTTTATTAGGGGAAAAGAAACTGCAAGATTAATGAATAGCATCAAAATCACAATATATGTCAAACAATAATAGTGAAATAAATATATATTTACTTAAGTATGCGCTAATTTTGATTAGTAACTAGAGCTAGCTTTTCAGAGATACTTGTCCATTCTCATATTAATTGAAAAAAAAAAACAAATGTTTCATTTTGACTTTGAATTTTTTTTAAATATTTGTTTTTCAATTTTTAAATTCAGAAAATATTGCCTGAATGATACTTTTAAGATTTAAATAATTTTCTTCAGGTCATGTTAGTTAACCCTGTTGACTAATATTTCATGTTCTAGCTAATTAAACTATTACGTAGCATATATATATTTCTATTATTAATTTGAAACTCAAGTTCCACAGCTTCAAAATTCCTTTTAGCTTTCAAATTGTTAAAGAAAATTAATTTTTTAGATTTCTTTTTCAATACAATTGAAATATATAATTAATTTGATGGATTTGGATGTGAACCAATATGAGCAAAGCGTGTTACAAAAAATTTGAAAGAGTCTAGGTCGGTCAATGATGTTGCAAGAAACTAAACAAAGATAATCTTTTTATCCAATATATATATATATATATATATATATATATGAAAGAGATCTAAATTTTGAAAATTGATAGTTTAGAAAAGCATATTTTTTATTTTGAAAGTTGAAAAAAATACTTGTTAACAAACCAAAATTGAAGGAAGGTGTTTATATTTAAGTTGATAAATATATCCCTTTTTTTTACTTTTGTATTTAAAAAAACTTAAATATACTTTTGGTCCTTCTAATTTTATAAAAGTTTTAATTTGGTTCGCTAATTCATAAATAGACAAATTGGTCCTCATATTAGATCACGACATCGCATTGCAGCAGAATTTCGCACCTAGATTGTGACATCACCGTTCACCCAGCTTGCACTTAGTCTTACTATCAGTCTCTCTCTCTCTCTTTCTCTTTCTTGTTTGGAAATCTGGCTATAGTGAACCTGTGAAGATGCAGTGAACTTTTGAACATTAATAAGTTTAGCTAGTTGATCTTTTTTCGAGATTCACTTTCTTTTCAAGATTCATGATTTATGACGCAAGAGAATTCTCCAAAATGATGCAGTAAAAGAAATGGTGAATAGGAATGGTTTAATTTTGGGAGTACATCATTAATTGCTGAAAAGGAAATGCTAGTTGATCTGCTGATTTGTTTTCAAGATTCACTATTTGTTTTCAAGATTCATGATTTATGATACACTGAAAGAAATGCTGAATAGGAAATGCTAAATAGGAATTGTTTAATTTTGGGAATGCATCATTATTTCTGTGCTTTACTTGTTGCTCTTAGTGTTGTGCAATTGTTTGCCTTCTTGCTCTTTTCAAAGTCTTGTGTTCATACATGAGCGAGCACTTAGAAAAAAACTATATGGGCAAGCAAGTAGTAGGCAACCAAATGATCCTGTATGTTAGTGTAATTTCAAATTTGGGGATGTTGATTTCTATTTTTAGGTGAGCAATAGCCAACTTATATTTGAACAAATGTGCTAACTGGTACATTATTGTAAAGTAATAATGTAATGAATAATGATAATCTCCCCTTGTATCAAGTTGTTTCCAATATGAATATTTAAATTTTATCACTTCACTCATGTTTTCAACAAAACTATTTTATGTCATCAGTTTCAGAAATACGTTGAAATTTCACTGAGTTTTCTACAATGACACCATCTGATTTTGAATATGGAACTCTCTTGTCCTATGTCATCTAGACGTGGAAATAAGGTTTTTAAATTATTTACAATTAAGTAAAAGAGATATAAAAAGAAAAAAATAGAGACCTACAAAAAATAGAGACTAACTTATATAAATTAGAGTCTATCTCTTTCATTTTGTAGATAATTACTGTAAAGAATTAACTACTATAGAAAATCTAATCCCGAAAATAAACAGTATTTCTTTGCCTTTTTATAATATTTATTTCTTGAATTACAAGGTTTGAGATTTCTTCTTCTTCGTTTCTTTTCTGCTTGCCTTTCAACTTTTTCTTTTCTTTAAAAGAGCTTGAGGTATATATACTTTGTTTTATCTTTTTTTAAATTTGTATAAATTAATTTTTATGTTGAAATTATATTTCGTGTTCTATATCTATATGGAAGTATGTTAAATTCAGTTACAATAGATGCATTGATATGTTATCAAGATTGAATACAAATTGAATATCTAGGTACTAAAATCTTTTATATATATATATATATATTATACTTAAAGTTAATTTAATTCTTGAATTGTTATTTGTTAGGTGCTTCAAACCCTTCAAATTATAACATATGTTCTAAAGATATGATTGTTAATAATGAAGTAAAAGAAAATACATTCTCATATCAAATTATATATTCTTTTAATAATTTTTATTCAAATTATAAGTTTTTGTGTTTATTTTGCAGGACAAGTCGCATATAAAGATGAAAATATAGATGAAAATTTTGATAAATAATTCAAGAAAATATAAATTTATTGAAGTTTTTCAATTAGATGAACTTGTATTTTTATTTAAGTTGATTTAGTTGTAAAATTTATTATTTGAATTTTTTTAAGTATTTGATCTTAAATTTATTAACTTATTTAATTTATTAAAAATAAGTGTTTATATATATATTTTATAATTTCATTAAATGTTTTTTAACTATATGATAGGGTCCTCGAGGGGACTTAAAGAAAAGCGAGAAACATGGACAGAACAAAAATGTACCCAACGATAAGAACCGGGGATGAGGAGAGGTTGGAGTTGGCAAAGACGAGGTGGATGAGTGCCATCTCTATTCCAAAAGTGCGTTTAAACCTTTAAAAAACAATGCAAACTTAGTATTGGGTCCATTCAAGACTGATCCAGCTATGTAACCAAGGACGCGAGGAACAAGAATATATTAGGCCCAAGAATTGAAAAAAAAAAATAGAACGGAACAGGAAGAGTGTCTGATGAGTCTACTCCAAGCACATTGTCTCAAAACAAATATGACCTCCGAACAACGCACTCTTTTTAGGTTTCCAGTTTGCTTCCCTTTGGATACTCTTTTCACTTCTGCTCGTCTCTGTTCCTTCACGTTCTCGTCCTTACGGTAAGAACAACTAGCTCTGCAGCTAGCTGTTGATCCTCAATCCTCGCTCTGATGGCGTCCAAGTTTGGATTAGCTGGTGGGATTCCCGAGCGACGGGTACGACCCATTTGGGACGCCATTGATTCACGCCAGTTCAAGAACGCTTTCAAGCATGTTACAACACTTCTTGCTAAGCATCCTAATTCACCTTATGCGCTTGTAAGATCGAATTCACTCCTCAAAATTCTATCTTTCTGTGTTAGCCTTTCTTGGTTTGGGATTTTGTGAGTCATGTGGGTACAAATATCTATGCAGTTAGTATTTTCTATAATGTGGGTTGCTTTTTGTGAAGTTGATTTGCTTCTCTGTTAGTTAGGTGGGTCTCTTTGCGCTTTTTATTCATCTTCCTCCTTGTTAGTTCTTGCACTCTTCTTTCACGTGAATCTGCTCCTATAATTCTGCAGTCTTAGAGGATGTATGCACTTCATTTATGAAAATTTCCTTGTAAGTATAGGGCATGTCATTTTGAAAAACATAGTCTTTTTCTGTTGTATTTTTGGTTGGGTGGTTAAGAATTGAAATTTCTTGGATCAAACCTACAGGTCATTTTGCCATGTGTATTTGGTGTCATAACTCATAAGCCAAAACTGTTGTCATTATAAGCTGCCATCTGTCTTACAGGCGCTCAAAGCTCTCATTTTGGAAAGAATGGGGAAACCTGACGAAGCATTATCAGTTTGCATGAATGCCAAAGAGCTTTTGTATACAAATGATTCTCTTTTGATGGATGATCTTACTCTCAGTACACTTCAGATAGTATTTCAGCGATTAGATCACTGTCAGTATTTGTTTGCTTTTTTTATGTGATCTTGTTATATGTATGTCATTATTAGATGTCTAAAATTTCTGTATGTAATCAGTGGATTTAGCTACCAGCTGCTACGAACATGCTTGTAGTAAATTCCCAAATAATCTGGAACTAATGATGGGGCTATTTAACTGCTATGTTCGCGAGTACTCATTTGTGAAGCAACAACAGGTTTTAATTATTTTCTTTCCTTTTCCATTTGCAGGTCTGTTGTTTCTTCTAAAATCATATCCTGCTACATTATTTTTGAAAAAATATAACTTTGCAAATACTTATTTTCTGATTGACAGACCGCTATTAAAATGTACAAACTTGTTGGAGAAGAAAGGTTTCTGCTTTGGGCAGTCTGTAGCATCCAATTACAGGTTCTTCTCTCTATTTTATTGTTTATACTGATACAACCATATGATTACTAAAAGAATAACCAAGATTAAAAGAGAGTACAGAGGAGTGGATAAAGTTTCATATTAATACCAGATATAATTAAGTGTTGATGCTTCGGAGAAGAGAAGATAGTGTTAAAGATATTTTATAGGCAGTTCGGGCTACTCCCAAAACCTGCAGTTCACCAGGGCCAGCATCTAATCTGTCTATTGAATGATGGTTGCGGAAGCTCATTAGTTTTATCTGGCTTCAGATCTGAAAGGTAGAAGTTATGTTTTCTGGACAGAAAAGGATATCTGACAAAGAATATCTGGCGTGGCGCACTGTTGCGATAGGGGCTCCTAGAGCCACTGCACATAGTGCGTTGCAGGCTTGCAGCAGCTCATTAGTTTTATCTGGCTTCAGATCTGAAAAGTAGAAGTCATGTTTCCTGGACAGAAAAGAATATCTGGTGTGGCACACTGTTACGATAGGGGCTCCTTCAGCCATTGCACATCATGCGTTGTGGCAGCTCATTAGTTTTATCTGGCTTCAGATCTGAAAGTAGAAGTCATGTTTCCTGGACAGAAAAGAATATCTGACTAAGAATATCTGGCGCAGCGCACTGTTGGGATAGGGGCTTCTAGAGCCATTGCACATAGAAGAAGAAGAAGAGGAGGAGGAGGAGGAGGAGGAGGAGGGAAGATATAATCAGAACGGAAGAAACAATTTTTTCGAATGGGCCTATTTAAAAAATGTCTTAATTCAAATTACCCCAATAGTGTACGCTATGGGCAATGGCACATTGCGCAGATGGCGTGTGCCATGGTTGAGCCAAATGAAGTTGGCAATGCCACAACCATTGCGTTGCCCCATTGTCCATGGCACTCGGCAATGGGCAACGCCTAATAGCACGCCAGTAATAACTATGCTTTAAACTCATTTAATGTGTTGCAAAGATATGTTCTTTAGTTGATTAAATCATAGGTAATATCAATATATAATGGTCACTTTACGTTGCAATATTTTGTTTGCCAAACACTTGACTGCTATTCATGTTAAACACTTATTTCCAACAGGTCTTTAAGACATGCCATGCTGGACTTGTGACATATAGTATCTATTGAATGAACTTTTCAAAATCATTTCACTGACATGACATTATTGTTTATTTCTTTTGGGTGTATTATATTATTCAAACTTAGGTTAATCCATTTATGTCTAAAATATTTCCGTTTTGGAAATTGGACTCCTGATAGGTACTTTGTGGCAATGGAGGAGAGAAGCTTTTACTTTTAGCTGAAGGTTTACTTAAGAAACATGTTTCTTCACATGGCTTGCATGAGCCTGAAGGTGATTTGTTTTTTTCGACCTTACTTATTATGGATGACCATAAAGATTCTTGTGTGTCATTAATAAAAGCATGTTTGTATTTAAGCTCTCAAATTTTTTGCAGCTCTTATGGTCTACATTTCAATATTGGAACAGCAAGCCAAGTTCGGGGATGCTTTAGAAATTCTCTCTGGGAAATTAGGATCATTATTGATGATTGAAATTGATAAGCTACGGATACAGGTATTTTCAAGAGCTTGTTCCTGTTTTGTAACTTCTGTGTATGTTTTAGTTTTTACATTTCCCTTTCAAATTTAAAGTGGCCATTCATTTAAAGTAGGCATCCCAAAATCTGGGAGACTGTCAAGCTGTTCTTGATATGGTAGAGATCCAAAATTAAAGAAATTCATGTACATTCCTGTGTTGACGTGAATGTGGTATTCCATGCATTATTAAAACGAGTGTGATAATCATATGTGGAATGACATCCTTTGAGCACAACTCTGTTTTGAAGGAATATTAAGCACAAGTTAAATGTCATATAAAACTTTTCACTATTTTAAATCTTGATCTATGGTGTAATATTAAAACAGCTTGGAGCATTATTCTCATTTCTCTTGTTTGAATTTTCTCATCAACCTGTGTTATCTGACTTCAAGTTGACAGGGTAGACTTCTTGCTCGGGCAGGTGATTATGCTGCCGCTGCTGACGTCTTTCAGAAAATTCTAGAGTCTTGGTATGCATTTGGACTCTGACCCCACATTTATATATAACACTGAAAAATCTTAAAAGTGTCAACTGATCGAAGTTGTAACTTATAAACGAGATCATATATATTCCATTATATGATTTCTGGACCTCTAATATGTAATTTACCAAGTTTAGTTATCAAGTGATATTTGGGATTTTATTTTTATTTCCAGGGACCAGAATTCAACTCATTCATGATTTCCTTTTCTGTGTTTGATCATGATAATACTTTTTTGGTTTTCCTTTTGCTACTGTTGATGTTGTCTCTTCTTTTGGCAGCCCAGATGACTGGAAGTATTTCCTTCATTATCTAGGCTGTTTGCTGGAAGATGACAGCATTTGGTGTGATGAGGCTGTTAATGATCCAGTTCATCCCCCAAAGTTTGTGAGTTGCAAGGTCTCACACTTGACAGATGAAGAGGTGAATGTTTACTCTTTAATTGTCCTTACTTTGTCAATGAGCTTTACATACGGCAAGTTTTTACTATTCTTACGGTATTTGATTTATGCACAATTTGAGTGCAGTTTGATAGTCGAATATCAAATGCATATGCTTTTATACAAAAGTTACAAGCAGATACCATTAATGACGCTGTAAGAGGTCCATACCTGGCAACTATAGAAATTGAAAGAAGGAAGCATTTACGAGGGGAGGGGAATGATGACAACTTAATGAATGCTATTGTGCAATATTTTTGCAGGTACATTATAACATTAAACCAACTGTCCTTACAATTGATTATTTTTGTTTCCTCATCTCACAATATGTATGGCGTCTTCTGTGGAAATTGGGTAATGGCACAGGACAATATCTGGAAGGGGGTTTAAATCTAAACGATGCTAACAAATTGGGTATTTGCAGTTCTGCAGCCTGCAGATCCATGTTCAATTTCCTTTTAGTCACTTGTTGAAATTACCTCTGGCTATACTTGTTGAGGCCTGTTTAATACCCCATTAGTGCTACCTGAGGGCTTGGTTTTGTTTGTATAATAAATATGATTGCAGTTTTAAAAATTTTTTTTTTGGGTACAAAAAAAACTTGTTTGAATAACTGTTTTTGACATAAAACAAAAAAAAAAAACAGAATGTGTTTTAGGAATAGAAAACACAGAACAATTAAAAGATGTTTTGAACTTCAGTTTTTTAAAAAAGAAAACATAGAAAATAAGTCTTTTTATTATTAGCATATATATGGATTCATGAAAACAATATTAGCATGAATTTTCAGAATTAATTTCATAAAACAATTCTAAAAAACAAAAAAAAACAAAAGAACGATCAAACAAGCCCGAAAATTTTGTTCCTAGTTTTCTTTGCTCATAGCAGTTATTATTGATCAAATTGACGCTGTTTCTTGGGATTTTGAGTTTAATAATTTTCTAGAAGTTTTGATAAACTTATATTTGCAACTCTTGGCTGGCTAAGCTACAAAGTTATTTACTTAGAATTTGGTTCCTTTTCCATATGAAGAGTGTTTGAAAAAGTGCAAGCCTCTCATTTAAGGACGTTGTTTTATGGTCTTAGGTTTGGTCACTTGGCCTGTTTTACTAGTGATGTTGAGATTTTCACCGAAGTCTTCACTCCTGATAAGAAAATGGAGCTTTGGGAGAAGTTAATGAAAAATTCTGATCCTTCATCAACTATGCCAACAAAGAAACTTGGGCAATCTATATCCCTTTTCAAAATTCAACAATTATTGCTGGGGAACATGTTCAAGTCTTCTGCAAGTGGTGGGTGTCCTATAGTTGCATTTATGTTTACACTATTTTGTTATACAATATTTTCCTAGAAATAAGCAGAATAGTTATTTCTACTCCTCTAAACTAGTTTAGATTTTAGTTAAATTAGAACTTTCATTTTAAGTGTTCACCCAATGTATACAAGCTCATCTGAACTTGTTCCCAGAGCTGGAAGTCTCTTGTGTACAGATGGCTGAAATATATTGCAAAAGCATTTCCCTTTCAAAGGACTTGGATCCACAGGAGAGCATGCAGGGTGAGGAGCTGCTTTCAGTGGCATGCAATGTGTTAATTCAGGTATGCCATATTACAGTTTCTGAATTTCTTTTGACTTACTATGGCAAATAAGGTTGAAGATGTTGTATTGTTACTGCTAATGTCTCCCCCCCCCCCCCAACCCACACTTGTGAGGTAAGAAAGAATCTGCGGGTAGTTGACAGGTATTTACTGGATTATCTACATTTTAAGGTGGAGAACAGGGCATTAAACTAAAAGAATATAAAAAAGACTGTATAAGATAGTGGTTGAGGAATTCAGATAGATCATTATTATCTTATTAGGTAGATAATACACCTAGCTGCTTTGTTGTCTGAAAATTCTGAGACTTGAGTTCTTGAACTTCAAGAGAACATCACTATTGTCAAAACTCAATATTTTCTTGCAATATGATGGTGGAATCTAGGACTTGGTGGGTATTCAATCTTGGGCTAATATTTTCCTTGCATTAAATTTCTTACATTGGCTTGGTTAAAGTTTACAGTGGCATTGTATTTGTCAGAGATTTTGATTAAACCTTTCTTAGGCCTTCTCCTAAAAGCTTAAACTTTTGAGATTATGTGGTCTTTGACCTGGTATTAGGTCCTCTTCAATCAAATGGTCAAGAGTCTTGATCCTTGGCACTGCATTTTCAGCATAAGGTATTGTGGGCATTTGCTTCATCTACACTTCCAAACCCAAAGGGATTCATGTGAGGAGTGTTTAGGATGTTAATAAAACCACTATAGGTATTGTAAGAAAACACGAACTCGTTGATTTCTTTGGATGTGTAAGATACATTGAAGTTCTTGCTACATGTGTATAACATTAAATAATGTTGCACATCACAAATAAATTACTGATAATTCTCTTCATTTAAAAATCTATATGAATGCTGTCGCACTGTTAACATTTTTTGTTTTTTCAAATTATGGTACAGTTATTCTGGCGCACTAAAAATGCTGGCTATTTAGTAGAGGCAATTATGGTTTTGGAGTTTGGCTTGGCAATACGAAGGTTTGTAATTATCTTTCATTATATCTAGGAATCTAACATAAAAAGGTATTCAGTTAAGGAGGCATGTCATTGAAGTTATGCAGATCTTGTTACCATTTGTTAAATCTTGTCTATGCTAATTTGTGTCCATATATATATATATGTATGTATGTATGCATGTATGTATATATATAATATTACAATTTGAGATTCTGTTTACCGTGAATGTCATCTTGATCACAAGATTATAGCGTGAAATGAAAAGCAAGTAAAGAACACAGCTCTATTTATGATATATCATCTTGTTGAAATGGTTGAGATTTTGTTTCAAATTGGCGTATAGAATAGAATTTCCTAATTAGAAGAGCTCCTTTAGCCCTAGGAATATGGGGTTTTTGAATTATGCACAAACATATGAATGTTGCAATCTCCAATGTACAGTGAATTGTTAATTTTTGTGGCCTTGTTAACGTACTCTTGGAGAAGTATGAATCCCATATGTCTTTTGCATTCTTGTTCTTATGTTATTACTCTTTATCACCCATCATTTTTGTATTTTCTGCTTTTACTGCAACATATTATAATAATTTTGGTTCTGAGGTGATGCTAAAATGTGGCTATGCTTGACATGATGTAGTGCTTATTAGGGATGGATCAATGTGTCCTCATTTTGGATACTGTCAATTCAACATTTATGGCACAGTGCTCAACTTTCCTATTCAAAATTACAAGCTTTGAAGCTTCAGACCAGCAGATCTTGAACTAAATTTTGATGATGCCTTGTGACGAGAACTTTTTCTTCCCTGAAATAATTAATACATGTCTTTTATTCCTTTGCAGATATGTTTGGCAGTATAAGATCTTGTTATTGCACTTGTATTCTTATTTTGGTGCTCTTTCAGTGGCATACGAATGGTAAGATAGTTCAGTTAATTCAATTTTACAGTGTTTGCATCATCCATCACCTTAATATAGTTTTCGGTTCTGTTCAGGTATAAATCACTGGATGTAAAGAATATTTTGTTGGAAACTTTTTCACACCATATTTTTCCTCAGATGTTGGTATCTCCACTGTGGACAGAATTAGATAGTCTGCTGAAGGATTACCTCAAGTTTATGGATGACTATTTAAGAGAATCTGCAGATCTGACATTTCTTTCATATCGGCATAGAAATTACTCAAAAGTATGTGTAGTCTCCAAAGATTTTCCTTTAAAAGTAAATTACATGTGGCATATGGATTCACAAATTGAGAATTTTATGTCAATTTGCTTTAAGATTTGTTCACAATTTCTACTTAGCCTACATTTACTTTTTGAGATAAAATAAGATATTATTATTAAGAACACAAAAATGAGGAAAATAGGGTCACCTCAGAAAGTTGAAAACCACAAGCAAAACTCAAAATGAGAAAGTTAAACATGCAGTGGCCTAATCCCTCTTCATATCTAAAGGTTTGCATTTGTTGTACACAATGCTTATATACCAACCATCATATCTGTGGTGGTTTCCAAATTTTGCTTCTTACACCAACAACAAAAAACCAAGCCTTTTTCCATTAAGTGAGGTTGGTTATATGGATCAAGTGACATCAACGTGTTCTATTTTTGCTTATTTTTATAGTTAGGTTATTAATACTCAAGTCCATCCTAATAGTTTTTCCTGTTATTTTCTTTGGTCTTTCCCTACCTCTAATTATTGAGCTATTTTTCATGTAGTCAACTCTACATACGAGAGCTTCTAATGGTTGCCTCTATACATAACCAAACCATCTAAGACGCATTTCTACTAACTAGGTGCTACCCTAACTTTCTCTTTAATACACTCATTCCTAATCCTATCCTTTCTAGTGTGACAATTCATTGTACGCAACATTCTTATTTGTGCAACGTTAAATTTTGGCTCATGTTGACATTTTGTTGTCCAGCATTTAGTACCATAGAACAATGCAAATCTTATAGTTGTATGATAAAATTTTTTCTTAAGCTTAAGTGATACTTTTTAATTACAAATAACACTCGAAGCCTTCTTCCATTTTATTCACCTAGCTTGAATATTATGATGTACGTCCTTCTCAATTTCTCCATTATTCTGTATTATCATTTCCAAATACTTAAAACTTGTCACTTTTTGTATGGAATGATCTTCAAGCTTCACCTCTGCCCTAGAATTAGTGTCTCTTTCACTGAAATTACATTCCATATATTTTGTTTTGCTATGACTTATGCAAAACCCGTTTGTTTCTAAAGCTTGTCTTCACCTCTCTAATTTTTCATTTACATTTTCTTTGGAATCTCCAACAAGTGTTGTATCATCAGCAAAAAGCATACATTGTGGTGCTACTTCTTGGATATGTTCAGTGAGCACATCCAATACCAAGTTAAAAAGGTAAAGGTTCAAAGCTGAACCTTGATGTAGTTTTATAGTTATAGGAAAATCTTTTGTGGCTCTATCATGTAGGTCATTATGACATCTTTGATATCTCTATCAATTTTTTTAATAAATATATCGTCTCTATGGTTGACGTGCCTAACATGAAACTATCCAACCTTAATCTCCGTTTAATAACCTTCTCCCATAACTTCATAGTATGATTCATGAGTTTGATCCCCCTAGAATTTGCACAATTTTGTATGTCACCTTTATTCTTATACACTGGGTTTAAAATACATTTCCTCCATTCACTAGGCATCTTCTTGCTTCTGCCACCACCGATGAAAAAAAAAATTATTTGATTTTTTTCACTTGGTCCAACAAAGATTATCTGTCATAAATCATTTATAACTTAGAGGGTTTAGAGATTCCATAATGTAGAGGGTTTAGAGATTCCATAACATAGAAGGTTTAGAGATTCCATAACATAGAGGGTTTAGCGATCCCTCTTCATATCTGAAAGTTTGCATTTATTGTAAACAATGCTTATATACTAACCATCATATCTGAGGTGGTATCCAAATTTTGCTTCTGCCACCACCCATGAAAAAAAATTATTTGATTCTTTTGCCTTGGTCCAACAAAGATTATCTGGCAAATCATTGATAACTTAGAGGGTTCAGAGAGTCCATAATATTGTAAAGGCTAAAAGAAAGGAAAGGTCTCCACAATATTGGTGATAGGTTTACTGGTTTAGTATCTAGTATCTGGTGTATCAATTTTGGCGTAAGTGTGGGCCTGTAATTTTTTAAGAACTCTAAAAAATTTATTGCACCACCCATGCTTCATAGATCACCGCTTGATTTCATACCAGATTCAGCAAAAGCAATACTTATGTAATTAACAAGAAATCTTGAATGTTGTCAAAAAGAATCACTTCTCTCTTTCTGTACTTGTACTGGGTACATATGGGGTATTGGAACTCTCTGAGAATCCCATAATATGTATGAGGTTTTTCTTTTTTTAATTTTTATTTGGATATGTATTGAGTAGTGTGAGTACACACACCCCGTCAGGCCCCACCTTCAGACAATCATCTAGCTCTGGAGTCTGGATTTTGAATATCTGAATTAAAAACCTAGATAACAATTACAAAACCTAGTATACATGGTTGTACGCACAACATAATTTTATATGTTACTTTGATTTGTTTTTATATAGATATGGCCTATAAATATGAACCTCAAGATAATATTAAGAAACTTGGATTATTGTTTGGTTAATTGTATACTATAGGATGTTCATTATCTAACTTTTTCATTGTATTAATTGTTATATATTATAAAATATCCATTAATTACATAGTAAATATTGCCATACCCATACCATATGTTTTTTAAGAAGGCTTTCTTTGTTGTTGTTGTATTGTTTCCTATAAGATACCTATGCAACGTAGGTGATGATCTAGCCATGGTTTGTTTTAGTCTGACCAGATTGCCTTTTATACACAAATCATGAAGGAAGCTTCTATTGATTTGTTTCCTGGTTGAGATGGCATGATGCACACGTCACCAAAGATACACAAATTAAACATACATGAAATACTGTACTCCTTGTTAAGTCTAGTGTAATAAAAAAAAAATACCATGAGTATTTCAAACTGAGGCAAGAGACATAAAGGTACATTATATTTCAGGTAATTGAGTTTGTTCAGTTTAAAGAACGGTTGCAACGCTCAAGTCAGTATTTGATGGCAAGGGTTGAAGCACCTATTCTACAGCTAAAGCAGAATTCAGATAATATCGAAGAAGAGGAGGTAAATAATGTCTTTCAACTTCAGCTGGGTGACTACCTCTCTAATACATAAGACAGAAGATATAACAAATGCCTATACTCTTAGGGTGTGCTTGAAAACTTGAAATGTGGAATTCACTTCCTTGAGCTCTCTAATGAGATTGGATCAAAGTCTCTTACCTTCAATGAAGACTTGCAGTCACGACCATGGTGGTCACCAACTTCAGAGAAAAATTATCTTTTAGGTCAGTTTCTCACTCACATTTTTATTTTATAAGCAAATGCTTCTATTAGCCTTTCAACTATTTAGCATCAATATATTGACATTCTACTAATCAGAAAATCAAGTGTCAAAGTAAAAAATAAAAAAATCACGTTGGCTTTGCATTTTAATGCAAAGACAAATTGTTTGTGATGCTGCCTTTTACATAACCAAAGACACATTCTACCTTAGTTTATGTATAGGCTCATGCTGATTTTAAATATCTAACACATCCCTCATTCTAAAGTCCTTTTGGTTGGAGATGGAGGCATGGAGTTGGATAGTTGGTTGACAAAGCATAAGTCAATTACTATCTATTGATAAAATTTTAATTTTCATGTTGAGAGTGCTGGAGACATGAAGAAAGTTCTTTTTGAGTTTTACCTCTTGTTAAAAAAAAATAGTGCAAAATAAGCTAAAAAAATTACACAACGAATATATAATACTTTTTGCATTGCAGCAATTTCTTATGTCCATGGTTAAGAGGAGACAATTAACTCTGATATCCAAAAAGGACAGAATGCAAGTGATGTGGGAAGTCGGATCCTCAACCATATCACCGTTACTCCTAATTTTGTGGTTACAATTACTATTTGGTATCATGTATCAATGTAATATTTGCTTGTTGATAATTCTGGTAGACTTAGTCTACAATTTGCACCTGTTTCAGGACCATTTGAAGGGGTTTCTTATTGTCCTAGAGAAAACTTGGTAGGTGAATTCTTTCCTTGATGATTTGTGGCTGGTGTATAATCTATAATGCATGTTTCAATGGAAAGATTAATTATATATTTCTTTTGTTCCCCTCCCTTTGTTTCTTGGTTTGATACATAACTAGACGAAAGAGAGGGAGACAAGTTTCAAGAGAGTCATTGAGAAGAGATCCCTACTTCCTCGTATGATCCATCTCTCAATTCAAAGTGCTTCAACATCAATCAAGGAGCATGTTGAAGTCAATGGTTCTGCTCCACCTAAAATCTCCTCAGAGCTGAAATTGTTGCTTGAGCGCTATGCTCACTTGTTGGACTTTTCTCTGAGTGAAGCAATAGATGTACTCATGGGTTTTTCAAGTGGTGAAAGGTCTTCTGTGGTATGATTACTCAACTATTTTATGGTACTATTAGAATATATAGACGAGATCATGATAATATGTACCTCTAAACATGTTACCCGCACAAACACAGTGTTGACCAGACTTATTTATTTTTACATCTGGGTTAAATTGACAAAAGTGTTCTATCTCCTGGACATGTCAGAAGTGAAAAACGAAGGCATTTTATATATTAGTACTGCTCTATTATGAAAGGATTTGCAGTATACATGTATAGGTCTGAACACCTGCACCTTATAACTTAAAGTTGCAGCTACCTCTAAACAATTATATGGTTGAATTGTTTATAGAATATTGCAAAATCATCTTTATGGTTTCAGCTGGAGATTTGATCCATGTTCTAAAAAACTTTTACAGGTTTTTGGCTCCAACTTGATAGACTGGTTAAATTTTACAGTATTCTTAAATGCATGGAGCTTGAGTTCCCATGAACTGGTGCAGCTAGAAGAAAATGGATGTAGGCCTCAAACTTGGAGTATCTTAGATTCTTTGCTGGAGAGGTATATTTTAGAGAAGGTGAGGTGCATGGACTCTGAGCTCTGCTCTTCTTGGAGTGATGTTCAACTTCTAATCCAGTTAGTTACAGAGCCTTTAGCATGGCATGTACTTGTAATCCAGTCTTGCATAAGATCTTGTCTTCCATCAGGTAAAAAGAAAAAGAAGAGTGGGTCAGTAGATCAGACCAGCTCAAATCTGGCTCATAAAATCACAAACTCTCTGCAGCATTTATGTTGTGTATTAGGGGAGATAGTAAAATGGATAGGGGAATGGAAGAAAACTTCTGAAGATAAGATTTTGGAAGACATTATTTCTCCTCTTCGAAATAATGAGCAGAATGATGGGCCGGGTCAGTTCTTTTGCATTTTGGAATCATATATTTCCTCGGCAGATGACACAGAACTAGGTGATCGAATCTCCCAATCACTCAAGTCCTGGAGTCTTGTTGATGTGGCAAGGAAGATGGTGACTGGGAAGCATAAAGTACTGATGGAATTTTCTAACATCTGTGAGTCAAAACTCAAGTCATTACAGTCAATGAAACAGCAGATAGCTCAACTCTGAGGAAACATTGTTATTTACTGGTGTTGAAGTATGTTGCTTTCAGTTTGATCTATGGTTTTTCATTTATTGGGCAAGCACGCATCAACGGCTGTCATTAGTTAGGAAAGCTGGGCTCCAGATCTGTTTATTGGTATTCTCATTAGCTTCATCAAGAGAATACATGTCTGTAAGTTCTGTGGAACAGTGAACATGGTTTGTTGCCTGCCTATTTGCAGCTCGTTTTATTATCATTTTCCTGTAACATTTCCTGTTGGACAAGAGTGTACACTAAACATTTTTTCCAGTTGTTTTAAGACTTTTTTAGACCTGTAGCTATTTTTTCAAGCAGAATTTTGGCAATGTATTACTGGTTTGGTTCGTTTAAATGAAAATGACGGAATTGTCAAACTTGCCAACTGAATGCTTCCATTGGGACATTAAAATTCAAAATAAGAATATGGTATTCCCCTGTAACATCACTCTTGTATAAGTTTTAGCCTCAGACATTCTTTTTGATGTCTCCACTCCTATTGGGTTTGAATCCTAAAAACCATTCTAGAGTTTCTCGATTGGCCTTCGTGTATTCCACAGGGTGAACTGGTGAATATAAATAACTGGAATTGACACATGTCAGCAAGATGCTCTTATGCTGAGTTTCAGAAATTCAGAGGATGATATTAATGCCACTTGCCATCTGTATTCTACTTATGATCATGTCAAGTTATTCAAAATCTTGTTATGATTAGGTTTAACAAACAAATTAATGGTATTACTCTAAAGTCAGTCAGTCGGCTCTCTACCTAATACATTAGAAACGGAGTTAGTAACAATAGGCATACTGATAATGTTACAATCTGATTATATTTTTATTTTTATATATAATAGAGAGTAAACTATCAAACCTGCTTCATTTGAAAAATACCATAAACCTAATTTGAAAGAAATATTGTGATCATATATCAATTAGTGCCTAGATTGATGATTTAATAACACACGTGTTGAAGAAAAAAGTGACCATTCATAATTAGCGAGTTGCACAAATTAATCGAACTATAAGTGCTTTCAAACCCAGTTGTCTTACATCCTCATTTGCTTTTGTAGCTTTTTGCCTTTTTGCTCATTTGACTATTCATATTTTATTAAGCTTAGCCTAGGGATTTTGAGTAGTGGTGGCTAGGTGCTAGTGATACTATCTGACAGTACCCAAAATTAGTCTAAATTAGTTGAATATGACATGCTACAAACAGTTAAAGCAGTGAATTTTATACTACATTGAGAAGAAAAGTCATACCAAATGTAAGAGATACGATTATTTGTTATGTTTATGAGATACGTAGTCAATATGGTGGACTCAGGTATGGGAATGTCATTTTCAGGCATCACTGAAAATGGTCAGCCAAGAGCAGAAACTACACTTTCATATCACCAAACCACACCAAAATTCAACCTGTTCTTTGCATTATTATCTCTTTTTTTGTTTTTTCCTGGTTTGAGATAAGAGAATGAAGATTGGATTTAAACTTTAAAAATGTTTTATTTATTAGGAGAAGAAAAAAGAGTCTGTATGGTCCACTAGACCTTAAAGGCATTAGAATCGTTGAGCAAAAGATTGATTATACAAGTTCTTGTTGTGCATTAAAACCGACTAATTTAGAGTAGAAATTTCTGATCTGGTAGTTAGGATGCTCATTTTATGGAAATTAAAATGTCACAAACTCAAATTTTTGTTGTATTGGAGCTCAATATTCAAGTAAAATGTTTAAGCTCATTTATTAGAAGAGGATAGCTGGAAATATTAGGTTGATCACTAGTATAACAAATGCATATGAAACATGCATGGTAATCATAATATGAATGAAATAAAGAGTGTCAGAGAAGACAATTGCAAATCACACCTTCACTTTTTACTCAAGATGATAATTTGAAAATGAAAAATGGGGAAACTAATTTTGATAGACTTATGGTAACATATCTTCATCTCTTCTTCATCAATTTTCATTCCTCTCAATTCTCTAACAAATTTTCTGTAAGGACAAGTTTTAGCAAAAAGGCTCTGAAGATTTATTAATTTGCAGGCATTGTTAGATGACTAAATCAAAGGATATAACATTTGCTCCGCAGTACATTGCGCTAGTGGGTGCACCAAACCCTCTTTATGGTTAGGCTACTTGTCCTAAAATATTTACTCTGTTGATTCATGTAATGGCCAAAGCATTTCTCTTCCAAAATATAAAATAGGTGCATGTCACACTAATTTCTATAAATAGCAGCAAGTTAAACCAATTGTACATAACCCAACCAATTCCATTCAACAAAGTCAGAGACAACAATGGAGACTTCCCACCTCCCTGGCAAGTCATGTTGCTTTTGGCTCTTATTCAACCTACTCACCTTATTTGCTTGCCTTGATTCTTTTGCAGCAGCAGAGAATCACTACCATGAATTTGTTGTAAGTATTAGCTGCATTATCATAAACTACATGTTATACCAATGTATGATGAAGCTAGTTATCAATTAGCAGAACTTCAATAATTGATTGAAATAGGTTCAAGCTACGCCAGTGAAGAGGCTGTGCAGAACCCACAACATACTCACAGTAAATGGGGAGTTTCCTGGGCCAACTGTGGAAGCTAGAAATGGAGATTCTCTAGTTATCAAAGTAGTAAATGCTGCACAATACAACATATCTATCCACTGGTAAACATTTTACATCACCATTCACCTTGGCAAAAATTCATGCCAAACATTCTATATTTCAGACAACAAATTCTCACAAATTATTCTCTTGGCTTTATAAACAAGTAGAGGGAGTAAATAACCTGTCAGTTCATCATTCTAATATGCATGCTTGATATTCATCTTCCTCACAATCTGATGTGTACGGTGCAATAGGCATGGCTTGAGAATGCTGCGAAACCCATGGGCAGATGGACCTAGTTATGTGACTCAGTGTCCTATCCAGCCAGGGGGAAGTTACACGTACCGCTTTACTATCACAAAACAGGAAGGCACACTATGGTGGCATGCCCACACTGGCTTCCTTAGAGCCACTGTCTATGGAGCTTTCATAATCTATCCAAGATTGGGTTCTCCTTATCCCTTCTCAATGCCTAAGAGAGAATTTACCATGCTTCTAGGTATATCTCTTAAAGCTTTATCGTATTCAACTATGGTCTGTACACTTCTATTTCCTTTCCACTTTAATTGAAGCTTGTCAACACCAATGGAGCGCTTCAAATGCTACTAGTATTAAGTACCTCATGTTCTATGAAGCAAAGACAGTTAAAACAGACTATTTGCGATGATGAACAGGGGAATGGTTTGACAGGGATCCTGTGAGTCTCCTAAGGCAGACACAGTTTACAGGAGCACCTCCCAATGTATCTGTAGCATACACTATTAATGGTCAACCTGGAGATCTCTACAGATGCTCCAGCCAAGGTTTGAAATTTTCTTGAGTCACAACTTCTATGTAGATTAACGCTCTATTAGGTTGAAAAACATATAGTAATGACTAATAATATATTCCAAAAACACAATGCAGAGACTGTAAGAGTTCCAATAGAAGCCGGTGAGACAATTCTCCTGAGAATAATCAACAGTGCACTTAATCAAGAACTCTTCTTTTCAGTCGCCAACCACAGGATGACGGTTGTTGGCACTGATGCTGCTTACACCAAGCCTTTCACTGCAACAGTCCTCATGATAGGACCAGGTCAAACAATCAATGTCCTCATCACAGCTGATCAACCCCCGGGTCGTTACTACATGGCAGCACGTGCTTATCAATCAGCCATGAATGCTCCTTTTGACAATACCACCACCACTGCAATCCTAGAATACAAATCTGCTAGCTGCTGCAACAAGGGACAATTTTCAAGACCAATATTGCCAGCTCTACCAGCCTTCAATGATACAGCAACTGCAAATGCATTCAACGCTAGATTTAGAGGTCTTTCCCAAATTAATGTTTTTACAGATGTTGATGTGAGTTTGTATTTCATAGTGGGGTTGGGATTAATCAATTGCACAAATCCTAATAATCCCCGATGTCAAGGACCCAATGGAACCCGTTTCACAGCCAGTATGAACAACGTTTCTTTTGTACCCCCAACCATCTCCTTGATGCAAGCCTACTATCAAGGGATACCTGGGGTCTTCACCACAGACTTTCCTCCCATCCCTCCTCTGCAATTTAACTATACTGGGAATGTGCCCCGGGGCTTATGGACGCCTTCTCGAGGAACTAAGCTCTATAAGTTGAAATATGGTTCCAGGGTGCAAATTGTTCTGCAAGATACGAGTATTGTGACGACTGAGGACCACCCAATGCATCTTCATGGGTTCCACTTCTTTGTAGTTGGTGCAGGTGTTGGCAACTTTAACCCAGCAAGGGATCCTGCTAATTTTAACCTCGTTGATCCACCAGTAAGGAACACCATTGGAACACCTCCAGGAGGATGGGTAGCCATTCGTTTTCTGGCTGATAATCCAGGTAATATGCTACTGGAAACAATTTTTAGTCTTACTCTTATAATTCGTATAAAAAAAAACATACAAAACTAATTCTTTGATTTTCATTTACTGGTGCAAATCAGGAATTTGGTTCATGCATTGCCACATAGATTCACATCTTAACTGGGGTTTGGCAATGGCATTCCTGATAGAGAATGGAGTTGGGCCGTCACAGACAGTAATACCTCCACCAGCAGATCTGCCCCCATGTTAAGATCAAGAATGCTCTATTTGTCATAAATTTTGTGTTTGTTAAACATTGGCTTGCAGTTTTACAAATTCTTCAAATGTTCTCCAAATTGTCAGTACGGTTTTCTGCTCTTTTCCAAGTCCAGTATAGGATGATGCTCAATTGAGCAACTTATTAATTGTCTCTTGATAAGGTGTAAGGCTTTTAGAAGACGAATAAAAGATATATGATTTATTAGTATTATCAATCCTTTTTATTTGTGTGCGCGCGCGTTGTTGTTTGTTTGGGGGCGGTGGAGGATGGGGGGGCTTTCTTACAATAGCACTTTTAAGAGTCAAGATTGTAGACATGATTCCCATATGGGAGAGATTCTCGGGCAGATCTAGCCCTTCAAAGATAGGTAGATCAAGTCAGTTATAGATAGCATACTAGAAACTAGCCCCACTAAAAAGTTTGCGTAACATGTTTAAATGCTTGTTCATCATTGACCTGGTTGTTGATAGATCAAGTCTATCAGAAAATTTTTCTCCCATTTGCTCCTTCAGGGCTAGAACTGCCCACATAGCCAGGGAGCAGAAAAATAGTTTTCTTCAGACCACGCTAACTAACGTATATTTATTTTCAGCTAACCACCATGACCATGCATGTATATCCAGGTTGGTCATGGACATTTACGCAATCAAAGACAACTTTAATTGGATTAACTAAATCAGCAGCATGAAATAATGGGATCATAACATAGTAATATATGGTTTGTGTGATTGTTTACGATCATAAAACTGTCCTTATAGCATGATGAATATGATATTTTACCCAATAGCTATATGATTTTCACGTGGAAAAGGTAACTTACACATTAAACCCAAAATGTAATGGAGCCTCCTTGTAGCCAATCATATCAGAGATAAGAAAACATCAAAAACACTCAATTGGGGGGAAGGGGGAGGGGGTTTGAGTAGAGAACCTTGCTTTTGGACAATATAAAAAGGAAAATGCGGCATTTAGTAAACTTCAAATGATACACAGTTCCTCTGATATATTAGAAATTACAGAAGTACTTTTACTAGCCAGGCTCAAATGTGTTGCATATCAGGCTACAAATTTCAAGCAACGAGTATCATTGTGTACATTTTGACAGCGATATGAACAGAAGCGCATACCACATCTCACACAAGTATAATTGGCAGAAAAACCACAGACAGTACAAAAGTGGCGACGACAGGTTGAGCTTGGTGGTCCAACTGCTGCTTTCAGATAAGATGGAACATGCGGGGGTAATGATTCCAGGTTTGCCTGAGTTTGTAGCAAGAGTTAGCTATAAAGCCATCAAGCCAATTACATAAGCAACAGTTTATCAATGTATCTTGTTTATGGTATAGTCACCTCATGCAAGAGCTCAAGGAAAGTTCTTGGGGCCTTCCTTGCTTCAAGTGCCTTTGCTTGCCTGGTTGTCCTTTTGGTGCTCTTGGACTGCTTTTTTTGTATATACACTGCAAAAAAAGGTCCAAAAAGGGGACAATGAAAAAAAAAAAAAAACTATTAACACAACCAAATGCAGACATTCCAAGGTAGATCTAGTAATAATCTACCGTCCCGTAATATACCTATTAAGTCCTATGCACCATCCAAATGATTTACTACCATTGACATCCTTCTCAATTTTCAACAATGGCAAAATATTGACACAAGTCACACACAAGAAGAAATATAAACAGTAACAGAAAACCAAGGCGATATAAACCTTGATCTTCATCGTCTAGAGAAGCTTCATCGTCATCATTTGCATCTGCAGTCTCGAATCCTGCATTGTCATTCTCCAAAGCTTCGAGGCGAGCAAGAGCTGCCTAAAATGAAAGATCCCAACTTTAATATATGGTTCTAATGAACTACCAATTACCAGCTTTAACAGCTGATAAATTTATTCAGACCTTTCAACCAAATACAAAAATGGAAAAAGCTAACCCTATTGAAATGGTACAGATACCTGCGTGCGATTGTCACTGCTCGCAAGAGCAGCAACCATTTTTGGTGCAACCTTTCGGGTTCGGCTTGACATACGGCGAAGTGGGTTGGAGCTTTCGTCCTCCATTTCTGCAGACCCTTAATTACACAGAAACCTGAAAGCTTGCACCAAACCAAAATGGGAAAAGATAAGATCGAAACGAGAATCACTTTGCCCCACTTCACTCTAATTTTAGGCGTCACTCTATTTCCACTAAGACATGGAGCAGTCGAGAATAGAAACACGACGACAAGCGAAACAGAGAAGGCTTTTGTAACTTTTTTACTTTTGATTTATTGCTCATCATAGCCTGGACGCTCAAACGCACAGTCTTTGTACTCGGATCAATTGACCCGAAGAGGTCGGGTCACTTTTCGGATCACAAAAACCTCGTACCGTGAAATACATATATATATATATAAATTAAAAATTTTAAATAATAAATTTATTTTCTCTCATTTTAAAATTATAACCAGTATTAAAAAATTTTAAACAATAAATTCATACTTCAAACTTTAAAAAAACCTAATCCATTATTTTTTGTTTAAAATCTAAGTTCAAATATCAATAATCACAAAAATAAAATAAATAATCAAGAATCTAAATTATAAAAACAAATTAACCATAAAAAAATTAATATTCTACATTAACAAATCAATATCAAATTCCAAAAGAACCAAATAATCAGTAAAAATCAATATTCTACAATAATAAATAAAAAAAATCAAAAGAATAAAATAATTAATAAAAATTAATATTTTACTGTAACCACTAGAATCTAAATATGAAATGCAGTCATTATTATCCAATTACATATCAAAATAACAAAAATAAATAAATAGCTATTATTCTGCAATAAATGTTCAAAATAAAGAAGAAAAAAAAAAAAGGAACGAACCAGTGACTGCGAATGAATATTAAAATGGAACGAACGACATATGGTGGCTGCGAATGACGGAACGCCGAGCTGCAGTGGCCAGAAAGTGAGCGGCGGTGGCTGCATCTGCTGTGGAACAAGAACGGATGAGTTGCGTCTGCATTGTTGCGTTTTCTGAGTCCAGATGGGCTACCTTCGCATTCCTCAATCAGAGAAGCTATTTTGGTTGAATTTTTTTAATATCTGTATAAAATAATTTAAATGTATACATAATTTTGTTATTTTATAATTCACTTATTAGATTTTTTTTTTTTTATCAATAGTTATGATATGCATTTTACTCTTCAAATTATAATCTAGGCTACTGTAATTAAATAGTTCTATGGATTTCTTTTATATATTTAAACATAATATTGGGTGTTATTTTAAAAAAAAATAATGAGAGGAGGAAGGAGGGCATTAATTTTTCGTTGTCAACAAAGCGTGTAAATTTAAAATTATAATGTACTACATAGATGGATGAATTAAATTTAAGTAATCGATTATTAATATCAGTTTTCAAAAATTAGCATAGATCGTAGATAATTAAGTTCGAAAATTCAGTGTTAACCAATCTATCTATAATCTAAAGCAAATACTAATTTGTCATCGTTTTGGTTTCATGATGACACCAAATCTAAATGCAGTATTGATAGGAATGAGCTTGAAGACTAATGTCATCATTTTGTTATGCTTCTATGATTGCACTATTCATGAACTGCTCAAATGAATTTGGTACACACTATCCATGACTAATTAAACCACTAGCAAATTGACGCTTGGTTATCCTACGACATATTTAGAGGCCCACTATTTTGCAAACCTCCACAAATTTTCTTTTCAAAGGAATGAATGTAATAATTTTAAACAGTTGAAAGGAGAGTATAATTTTCATATTTGTCAAAGAAATGAAGTGTAATTCAATCTAACGTTTTTATATCAAACTTGTAATTTTGGTTACTAACTCATAAAGTCAGAGTTTATTTTTTGGCTAAAATAAAGTCAAAAGCAATCATATCATCATTACTGTTCTCAAATCCTATTCCTACGTATTTATCATTCCAATTATCAAATGGGATTGATTTATCAAAGAGAATAAGCAGAACAACATAGCCTTATAATCCATCTATTACATTTAAGAGCAGAAGAGATCAACATTTACAAACAATACAAGTTAATAGAAAATAAAATCTCATCACATAATTAAGCCTGAATTTTCATTAAAGTTAGGAAAAAAGAATTGCATGCATTGTAGAGGAGTTTTAATGGGAATGATGCTTTGGTCAAATGTAAACAAGATAAGAAAAATACGCATTTTAATAAGATTAAAACTGATAGTGTGTACAATAAAATAGATTCTACCTCACAGGTTGATATGATGATTGCCGCATATTATGTAGAGTATGAAAAGGACAAAAAAAAAAAAAAAACAGGTGCAACTTTAAAGTGTTTACTACCAAATTTTTTAATAAAAAACATGATATGAGGCCAAATTTTTTTAAAGAATCAATAATATGATTCTGATCTGCGAAAAAAGGCCCTCATGTTATATTTTCAATGAAAAGCACTTAAAAAAATTTTTAACTAAGTTTTGTCCCTTTAAAAATCAGGGCTTGAAAAGGCTTTGCTAGCTCAAGCCCCAGTTTGAAGCACTTTATCAAATGCGAACAGACTGTAATCTATAATGCACCTAGAGAATCTTGAATATTTGTGTCTCTAGTTTAATTTATTTAGGTGATAGTGTCCCTTTCCTTGTTCTCATTCAATTCTTGGAAAAAAGTCTTCCCAGCTTCATAAGTAGACCAGCAGATTGCAGCCGCAGGAGCATGGAAGAGCATCCTTGGACTCCACCCTCGCAAGAGCCCTCTGTATCCATCCTTTTTCACTATTGTCTTAACAACATCTCCAATTGAGCTACTTTTAAATCTATCACATCCGCAGACGCCCTGTGAATCAATAAACGTCAAGAAAAGGAAAGATTCTTAGAATAGTCATCTTATAATCTACCTTTTCATTAATAACCATTCTTCTACCCAATGGTACCAAACATTCATGACATGAAAGCAACTGCAATATCAATTTGGTGAAAGGGAACAACTTGCCCATACTTACATGATAAAAACAATCTAATTCATGAAAGATTGCAGTAACCCCAATCTAAATACTTAAATCTTCTATTTATAGAAAACCTAAAATAATTCCCCTCTATGCAAAGGGAAGATATCATCAGTCTCTAAGGATGGAATTCTAGACCAAAGGATCTTGTCAACTATTGGCCGTACATATGATTTCATAGGACCATAAAATTATGTCACCCCATTTTAGGAAAATAATCTACATAAAGCAGGAGTTATAAAGAACACTTAAACAACAAATCAAATTCAAAAGCTATTATGAGCATCTTCTTCATCATTATCAGATTGACTTTAACTCAACAGAATTCTCCATCTAGTTAAAGCACTAAATTTTATAGCCAATTTGTGTTGCTACCAGTTTGAGAAGAGGTCTTAACTCTTAGTTTGATGTCCAATGTGTATATGAACTATTTCATGCAATTATATTAGCTTTATACAGAGGAAACCGTAGCATAATAATGGCATATCCTCTGGTCTCTTAGAAAGTGCATACTCTCTTTGTCCTTCATTTCATTAATCTTTCTTCTCTTTTTTCAATTTTTATAATTGAGAATGCACTTCAATCTTAACATGTTAATTACTGATTTAAAGATTAATTTGTCGACAGAGAAATAGATATAGAAAGTCAGTCTATATGCACATTTATATTATGTCTTCAAATCTATATTCCTTTCTTTTTTGGAATTATTAAATTTTTTTGGCTCTTGTGTGAACTCAGCAAACATCCTTTTGAAGAAAAATCAATTCACTCCACTAGAGATATAATTATAGAGAGCACAAAAAAAACAAAAAAAGAATTATCTTACACATTCATCTACATTAGGCTCATCAAATTTTTTCATACATAATTTAGTTTTTAATCACTTCTTTGTGCACTCATCCCCACAATCAAATATCCTAATAGTCTCATTGACATTAACTACTTTTCTACCTACAAATTACAGAAAACCTAACCATGTGGAGATGGGATAGTGAGACACTTCAACTTTGAAATTATTGCTGTCCTCTTTCTGCAGTGAACAACTATGCTTAATTTCTCATAACAAGGAACAGAAGTAAATCCTCTTGTTTAGACTTGATATTTGAAAAGGCATAAGTCAAACACACTCCCTACCCTAAAGTCTAAAACTACACGCATACAATTGAAGATTACTTAACAAGAAGATTCTATAGCATAATTGATAAGGATGTAGTTAGTAGTTACAATATCTTAGCTGTGTGATACACTAATCTGATACCCAAATCCTACTTTTTTAAGCTTCCTATTGAATGAGCCTCTTCTAAAGAAAAAGACAACAGGCACATTATATATTCTAAGCACCTAGCATTATTATTTTCTATAAAATTTACTAAACACAGGGATGTTAAACTATACAATTTATTTATGAAGAAGCAAAAAATTATGAAGGAACTCTTGTGATCACATTAATATGAGATTTGTAATCACCGATTTTATCCCTTTTAGGCTTTCCTGTCCTTTTCTCCTATCTATAATGTCCAAGCTGTGTTCAATGTGTATTTGAGCCAAAAAAAATTTCAAAGACATGAACACAAGTTGGACGAAAGTTATTAGTGTTTCATGGCAGTATCCATGTCCAACACGAGTCTAGCACTCCTGAAAACAGGCATGTCCATGCTTTTATATTACCAGCATCAATAGTTTATGACAGTATATGACCCTGCTTCTTTTTTCTTTCTCTCTCCACATTTCTTGCTGCTCTTCTTGTCTTTCATTTGTTACT
This sequence comes from Senna siamea, assembly GCA_031216115.1. Classification (NCBI taxonomy): domain Eukaryota; kingdom Viridiplantae; phylum Streptophyta; class Magnoliopsida; order Fabales; family Fabaceae; genus Senna; species Senna siamea. The sequence goes on along the minus strand of CM062367.1, from coordinate 32,652,224 downwards.
TTCTACTTTCTAGATCATATTTCCTTTGCTCTTCCTTTCTCGGTATTTTCCAACTCAATCTCCACACATGACACATACTCACCTCAAAAAAAAGGCCAGTCCTGTGTAGTTACTTGGTATCATTTGTGAAGTCTCAGTCACATCTTTACATGCGTATAACTAAATCTAGGTGAAATCCCAGATTGAAGAACCTTGTTCTCCCCTAATAAAATCTATTAATGTGGGTTAATGCAGGTACATGGTATGTTTTATTCTAAAAATGGAAAACAAACTCATGGATTAGACATTTTAATACCATTAACCAGAAATATCTGCTACAGTATTTATAAACTTTTCCCTTCTCAAAAATGAATCTTTCTCTTTTATCTATCATCTGCTACTCATTAATCTAAAAATAACATATTAGAATTGGGTACTTATTGACTGTATTCAGCATCTTCTCAAATCAGCACTGGTCAGAATAAAAAATAGGTCATACTATAGCCCACTTTTGATGTAGTAGCTTCGTATGAAAATTTTACAGCAGCCCAATGAATTTGCTCATAGATGATGAAACCCAACACTAACAATACATAAGCTAATAAGAAATCTAATATTTGGAAAAATGAAATTTACGGAAAAAAGAAACAGAGAAAAAATGTATTATCAATTCTCACATTCACTCTCAGGCAAAACAAATGCTGCTAGTCAAAACACATCGAGGAAAAGTGTACCTGACACTGCAGTTGAGTTTTAACCACATCAAGGGGTGTGGTAACAACAGCAGCCAAAGCTCCAGCAGCAGCTCCAGCTGTAGCATGAACAACCAAACGCTCATCATCAGCAGTATCAGGCGAAACCTCCATTAAACCTCTTTTAACAGCCTCATATGTAGCAAAATGCACTGCAGTAAATGGTGCATTCATCAAAACTGTAGTCCTATATGATGCATAAAATGCTCCAAATCCCTCCTCACTCAACACCCTCTTTATACAGTCCCAAACACCCTTGTAACCACTATTACTTAATTGCAATCTCTGCTTGACCATATCCATGGGCGTAAACACAGCATCGCTTGCAACAGTAGCACATACACCCGAAAACGCATGGGCAGCGGAGTTATTGGGATTTCCACCAGAGAAATACTTCTTACACGCCTCATAAACGGAAAAATACACAGCATGTGCCGGTCCAGCACCGAGACCCATCGCGCCGATACCGCGGTACAGAGCAGATGGACCCTCAGATTTCAAAATCGAACCAAGGGCTTGTCGAACGCTAACGGACTTAATTGGGCATGACCCGAGAGCTTGCATATGGGTCTTCACGGTGTCGACGGGGAACATTGCCATGTGCTCAATGCAGCCGGCGATGGAACCTGCAATCATGAACTGCCAAAAATGTAGGCCATCGTGGGCTGAAACAGTGATCTCTGGATGGAAATCTGGCGGCTGCGGAACAGGGCGAAACTCGGGGTTTTTGAATTTGGCCGTCGCGTCTGTTGCCATGAATGGTTTTTGGAAGCAGAAAACTAGGTAATCAAGCTCTGAATCCACAAGCTTAATTGACAAACTGAGACGTCTAGCTCAGCCTTTGGCTTTGTGTAGAAATTTGGATTGTTGCAGGTTTGAGATGAATTTTGAAAACAAGAGCTGTGGGCTTCCGCCATAAACAGTGTCTTTGTTACATCCCAGAGAGAAAATGGAAAATCTTGGTAGTTCTGAGTTCTTGTAAGAGCTTCCAAGAGTTTCGACTAGTCAAGTAAGGAGTAGAAAAAGGAGGAGAGAAGGATTTTTGTGTGGTTCTGTGTCCTGACAATTGATCAAATTAGGGTTCAACAAATTAGGAGATTTGGGGCTTTTTTAATTTTGATTTTTTTTATTGCCATAATAAGCTCACGGAGTCACGGGTTCAGATGTAGTAAAAGTCTTTCTAAAATCAAATCTAATTGATCATTTATATACTCATGTCAACATTTTAGTTTAAGAAAAAAAATAAATGAAATTCTTGAATTTAGATATAATATAATGGTATTTCTCCAATCATAAATTGATACAGTTATAATTTATACCATTTATTTTTAAAAAATTTTATTTTATATATTTTATTTTAATTAAAAATTTTAATAATAAAATAAATTATAAATAACTATATATAGATTTGATTGTGAGTGAAATCATTTAACATAAAAGCAAACATAAATGAATGCATCTAAAATTAGATTGCTTAAGAAAATTTTATTAATTAGCTTTCAATACCTATCTTTATTATCTTCATTTTTATTTATTTACCTTTTGATTTCTCATTAAAACAAAAATGGTTCGCATATTTCCATAAATAAACGTAAAACATTAACTCTTTTTTTATTTTTAATGAAAACATATTATTTTTACTATAATTTTTAAAACTTTTTTACATCAATTAATTATTGAAAACATTCTCTTCAGTTGTATAAGATATAGTTTAATTGATAAAAGAGAACTAATCCAACATTTAGCATTATCTTCTATGTTAGAATATGGAACATGATATTCCAAAGGTCATGTATACTGACTTTCACGCTCTGACTAATCCTCCCATTGAAGCAAATTATGAAAGAAAGAAGATGCAGTACACAATTCATCACTCTCAAAGATAATTTTTTAATCTGCATAGATCTGAGTGAGTGATTGAGTCTCACATTTTATAATTATTGTTACATATCATCAGTTTAACTCATACTAACCCTTCTTTGTTATATCCCTGATGAAGGCATTGATGTTAGCTTGAGATGAGCCATCTTTTGCTATTGAAAGCTGACATATCTCCCTCAGTTGTTTCACTCTTTCCCTCACATCTCTTCCTTCATCACCATTCAAATCCATAAATTTCTGCACTAACTCAGCAATCTCATCTCTGCTTACCAAACTTTCTGGGTTCACATCATTCTTCACTCTCCACCCAACCTTCCAATCCTCCACTATCATCTTACTGTTCAATTGTTGGTCCATCAAAATAGGAAAAGTAAGGAAAGGAACACCAGAAAACACACCTTCTGTAGTAGAACTCCATCCACAATGAGACCAAAAACCACCTATGGCAGGATGTAACAACACTCTCAATTGGTCACACCATGTCAATACTAACCCCATATTCCCACAAATCTCTTGTAGTCTACCAGTCTCTTGGCGTGCTACCCAGAAGAATCGAACACCGCTCCGGCGTAAACCGGCGGCGATTTCATCAATTTGAGCATTTGAGACTGAGAGAAAGCTTCCTTGTGAGATGTATAGGACAGAAGTATTGGGTTGGTTGTCTAGCCATTGGAAGTAGCTGAGGTCAGTACTGTGGTTATTAGAGTTGGAAGAGTGATTTAGATAAGGTATGGCAGGGCCAATATGGTAAATGGGTAGAGATAGTTCAGATTTTAACACATTAATGGCTTGAGGTTCGAGCTCATAAGTTGAAGGGAATAAAAGATACTGCACTTTGGTAAGACATGAAAGACCTTTGGAGACTAATTGCAACATTTCACGGCAGCGAAAACTTCCGTCGCCAAAAGGAAAATCAACCAGACGTGTTGAGGAAATTCCGGGAAAATAATCCACACGTTTCTCGCCGACTTCTGTTCGAAACATTCAAGTGAAATAAACAGAGAGAATGAATTCATTCAACAAAGCAAAATAATTTTGCTTCTTTTAACTTTGACTTTAATTTAATCTTTTTACTTTAAAAGACGAATCAATTTTTTTAATTTTTAACATCATTAATTTATTTAATAAAAATATTAAATTAAAACTAATTTTAATATTTTGTCATATTATTAATAATATTATTAATTTATTAATTTTATATGTAAAAAGATAAATTTTTAAATTTAAATTATAAACTTTAAATTAAGTACTCCAAATTTATTATTTTTCACATATAAGTTTAATAGACTGAAAATATATATTGACAATTACATAATATAAAATTATTAAAATTAATTCAAACTCAATATTTTTTATTAAATAAATTAACTGTATTAAAAATTAAAAAAAATTAAATAATTTTTTTAAAGTTAAAAAATTAAAATAAAATTAAACAAATTTAAAAAATCTAAATTAAAATCTAAATTAAAATTAAAACGATTGAAAGTACTCTCTTCTCAAGATAAAATTGTCAATTTTTTAGGAAAACTATACGATAGTTTTTCTTTTATTCTTTTTAAATTGTTTACAAAAGTATATATAAAAGCAATGGAAAAAATATATATATGTGGGTTAAATTTTACATTATTTACTTGAGTACTCACCTAATGCATTAACAGGATAATGCCCATTTTGGTCCAAAAGATGGTAGTGATAGAACACGGAGAAAAACGACGCTGACATTGGCCAAAACGACGCAACAGGGATACTCCTCCTATTTCCGATTCCAACCACCCAAGAGAGCATAGTGTCATGCACGATCAGCGTAGGCGGCGGCTCAAGCCGATGAAGTAACTCCTCAAACGGGTCTTCCATCTTCGTCATGACAGCTTGGACGAAGCCGAAGAGGTCGGCGGCGCGAGCCAGATCGGAGGGGATAACATTGGGCATGGTGATGAAACGAAAGTTATGAGGCTTGGGGTGGGAGCCAATGAAGCCGAGCCATTCTTCAGTGACGACAAAGGAGACGAGGATGTCGGAATTGTTAGAGAGGAGCAGTTTACAGAAGTTGAGGAGAGGGTTGATGTGGCCTCGACCAGGGTAGGGCATAGCCACCACGTGGCAGGCGGCGGTTGGTTGTGGAACTTCCATGGAAATTGAAATGAAATTTTGCAGAAGCAGAAGGATCAAGGATGATGGAGCGAATTAAGAAAGTAAAGATGAAGAATGAAGTTTGAGTTGTGAGGTGAGTGAGACTGGACTCTAATATTTGTGTTTAAGTATTAATATTGGATTATTTTATTTGTAGAACGACCTAGTCACGTCGAGATGTTAGTATTATATAAAACTTTTAATAATGAATAATTTTTAGTATACAACAATGTATATATAATAGAAGATCACGGTCCAATTTTTATAATAAATTCTAGTAAAAAAATTTAATCTTGAACTTTAATTATACGTACATTATAATATGTAGTAGAAAATTTACTTAATGAATTATTGTTAGTTGGTGGGGAGCATTGAGAATGACTGACAAACTTCTGTCTCTTTTGGGTAGGGATGACCACGAAAGAGTATTGCTAAAATATTATAGTTCTATAAATAATAAAATTATTTTTTATATATAGACTCTTAGACTCTGAATTATTTGATCCATTTATTAAAAAATAAAATAATTATTTTTTAAAAATTAAGATTTATTTATATATAAATTTTTTAAAAATACAATAATTTATATTAATTATTTTATGTAAATTTTAAATATATAATCAATTTAAAATTTAAACAAGTTTAATCTTATAAAAATTATTAAATATAATAATTTATAAATTAATATTAAAATTAAACTATAATATTAACATAATTTGAACAAATAACATAATTTACATATATATGTATATATATTTTGATAGAATAAATTAAAATGGCTCTCCATTTAATTAATAGTTATATTGGTTGGTTTGACAAAATAGATTACAAATTGAAAGTGCTTGGTTTGATTAATTGGTTGTGGGATTGAAAATGCATTAATTGATTGAGGATTTCAAACTATTTGATTTTGTGAGATTGAAAAGTAAATTTGTTTTTAAAGTTTTTGTAAGGTAATTTAATTCTAAATATTTTTTATTATTTGAGCTAAAGTTGATGTTCGGTCTCCTTCATCAATTATTTGGGGCCAAGATTTGTTTGAAATTTGTTTCAAATGAAGGTTTGACAATGTTTGGATTGACAAGACATTTGATGCTTCGGTTTCTTTTTCGGTAGAGTACTACCTTCGGCATTACTCAAAAGTCAGTCGGCTGTCTACCTAATAATAAGAAACAAAGTAAGTAACAATAGGCATACTGATAATGTTACAATCTCATTATATTTTTATTTTTACATGTAATAGAGAGTAAACCTATCAAACCTGTTTCATTTGAAAAATACCATCAACCTAATTTGAAAGAGATATTGTGATCATATATCAATTAGTGCCTAGATTGATGATTTAATAACACGTGTTCAAGAAAAAAGTGACCATTCATAATCAGCCTGTTGCACAAATTAATCGAACTATAAGTGCTTTCAAACCCAGTTGTCTTACATCCTCTTTCGCTTTTGTAGCTTTTTTCCTTTTTGCTCATTTGACTATTCATATTTTATTGAGCTTAGCCTAGGGATTTTGAGTAGTGGTGGCTAGGTGCTAGTGCTTAGTTGAATATGACATGCTACGAACAGTTAAAGCAGTGAATTTTATACTGCATTGAGAAGAAAAGTCATACCAAATGTAAGAGATACGATTATTTGTTATGTTTGTGAGATACTTAGTCAATACGGTGGACTCACGTATGGGAATGTCGTTTTCAGGCATCACTGAAAGTGGTCAGCTAAGAGCAGAAACTACACTTTCATATCACCAAACCACACCAAAATTCAGCCTGTCCTTTGCATTATTATCTCTTTTTTCGTTTTTTCCTGGATTGAGATAAGAGAATGAAGATTGGATTCAAACTTAAAAATGTTTTATTAGAAGAGGATAACCGGAAATATTAGGTTGATCTCTAGTATAACAAATGCACATGAACCATGCATGGTAATCATAATATGAATGAAATAAAAAGTGTCAGAGAAGAAAATTGCAAATCACACCTTCACTTTTTACTCAAGATGATAATTTGAAAATGAAAAATGGGGAAACTAATTTTAATAGACTTATGGTAACATCTTCATCTCTTCCTCATCAATTTTCATTCCTCCCAATTCTCTAATAAACTTTCTGTGAGGACAAGTTTTAGCAAAAAGGCTCTGAAGATTTATTAATTTGAAGGCATTGTTAGATGACTTTTACGAATCTAAATCAAAGGATATAACATTTGCTCCACAGTTCATTGCGCTAGTGAGTGCACCAAGTCCTCTTTATGGTTAGACAAATTGTCCTAAAATATTAAGTACTCTGTTGATTCATATAATGGCCAAAGCATTTCTCTTCAAAAATATAAAATAGATTTCACACTCGTTTCTATAAATAGCAGCACTTTAAACCAATTTCCACATAACCCAACCAATTCCATTCAACAAAGTCAGAGACAACAATGGAGACTTCACCTCCCTGGCAAGTCATGTTGCTTTCGGCTCTTATTCAACCTACTCATCAACTTATTTGCTTGCCTTGATTCTTTTGCAGCTGCAGGGATGACAACGAAAGAGTATTACTAAAATATTATAGTCCTGTAAGTAATAAAATTAATTTTTATTTATAGACTCTTAGACTCTGAATTATTAGATCCATTTATTAGAAAGAAAAAATGAAATAGCTATTTTTTAAAAATTACGACTCATCTGTATATAAATTTATAAAAATATGACAATTTATATTAATTATTTTATTAGATATAATAATTTATAAATTAATATTGAAATTAAACTATGATATTAACAAAACTGAAACGAATAACATAATTTACGTGTGTGTGTGTGTGTGTAATAAATTAAAGTGGCAGCTCTCCATTTGGATAATGGTTATATTGGTTGGTTTGACAAAATAAGTTGTAGATTGAAAAGGCTGTGTTTGATTAATTGGTTGTGAATTTCAGACTATTTGGTTTTGTAAGTTTGAAGAGTAAATTTATTTTTGAGGTTTTTGTAAGGCAATTTGATTCTTAATATTTTTTATCTTTTGGGCTAAAGTTAATGGTTGATCTCCTTCATCAGCTATTTGGGCCCAAGATTTGTTTGGAATTTCTGTCAAATGAGGGTTTGACAATGTTTGGATTGGCAAGGCATATAATGTGAGAGAGTACTGCCTTTGGTATTTTGTGTCACCAAGGATGCAGGAATTTTTCGGGTAGAAGACCCAGAATTTTGTTGGGTATAATACCCTTTTTAAAAAAAAATTGGACAGATTTATTATCATCTTCCAGAATTTCTTCACCTTTATTGTTTTTCTTTCTAGGCATTTTTCCTTTTATCTCACTCACCTTTTCTGTAAAAATTCATGAGTAAGATAATTAGGAAGAGAGTTTAAAAATCCTTTAAAATATTCAATTTCAAAATCAAGCACATTTAGAGTTGCTTGCCATCTAGCGAAATCCATTTAAATGTAATATTTTTAATATTTTTTAGTAAAAATTCTTTAGCTAATTTGAAATCAACTCGGAGAAAAAATTTTTGATTTAATAAATTATTTTAAAATTTTGTTATGCACAAAACAATGGCTAAATTATTTTTTTTTACAGTAGAATAATTTTGTTAAAAACTATTCCAATGCTTTGATACATATGCAATGACATGTTCTTAATTTTTTTATCTTTTGTTTAAGAATGCCTCCATAACCAAGATCAAAAGCAATTGTTTTAACAATTTTGAATACTTGAGGATTTGGAAGGTAAAGACAAGAAAGGGTATTTACTTGTTCTTTGAGTTGACAAATGATTTTTGTATGAATGTCTATCCAAAGAGATGGATCATTTTTGAGACGATCATGAAGGGGTTTAATTGGATTGCTTAATTGTGAAAAGAAATTTATCACATAATTTAGACGACCTAAGAACTTTTGTAATTAAGTTTTATCAATTATCTGATGAGGAAAATTATTTACAAACTCAATTGCCTTAATAATTGGAGTTATTATTCCTTGATGAATATTATGACTAAAAAATATAATTTTTGTTTGAAAAATGGTGATTTTGGGTTTAGAAATAGTAAGGCAATTTCTTTGAATTATTTTTATAAAAAAAAATAATAAATTTTAAAATGCTGCTCAATTGATTAGAAAAATATTAAGACATCATCAATATAGACAATGATAAAATTTGGATAAAGATTAAATATATCATTCATAATTCTTTGAAATTTAGAAGAGGCAATTTTTAGTCCAAATAACATAATATTACACTCATATTGACTAAATAGAACTGTCAATGCAATTTTATACCTATCTTTCTTCTCAATTTGAATTAGCCAAAAATCAAATTTCATATTAAATTTTGAAAATATTTTTGCTAAGTGTAATCAATTCAATAAATATTTTTTGTTAGGAATTGGATATCAAATCCTTTGAAGAGCTTTGTTAAGTGGTTTGTAGTTGATGACTAGTCAAAGAACTCCTTTTTCAATTTCTGTAAAACTTTAGTCAACTTTGTGTGATATAGAGATACCTTTTTATCTAGAGTTTACACTAGAGAGGATAATAGTCACCCATTATGGGAAGAAAAATTTCTTGATAGATTACCAAAGATCTTTAGGTGATAAAATTCATGAAAAAATTAGAAACCAAACCAACGGATCAATTCCTTACGATGAATTAAGCTATGGATAACTTATAGCCTATATTCAAAAAATAACCTTAAAAACTTGTCAACAAGGCAAACTTCAAAGCCAATTAGTCAAGGAAAAGGCCCAAAATTGTAGGAAATTAGGTTCCTTTTGTGAATAATTTATATTTTCTCCTTGTAAAACACATAAAAATAAGAAGCACAAAACTAATAAACCAAATTATCAATCTAAAACCAAAAAATCGTATTAGAAAAATCAAGAGATAATAAAAGACAAAAAAACACCAAAAAAATTATAAACCAAAATTTTAAAATAAATCTAAAAAGAAAGCAATATGTTACCAATAAATGCTACCATTTTAAGAAAATACTTCAAGCCTTAAACCTTAATGATCAAGTCTTAGAACAATTATGAAGAAAAAATAAGAAGATTCTAACAAAAAACTTCTAATCAACCTTCTAAAAATCTAAACCAATCCAAGATAATGATATTTCATAAGATGATGAAGAAAAAAAGATAAATGTTCTAACAAAAGATCATTATGACTTACTATTTGAAATTATTAATTCCATCCTTGACCCACAAGAAAAAACAAAACATCTTCAAAACTTCAAATGAGTCCTCAGATCCCAAGATTTTTCCTCTAACATTATTCCTTTAAATACGTATAATATCTCAAATCTCTAAATTCTAAGAACAAATCTAAGGAGGTCACTATTCAAGACCTACAGCAAGAAATTCATTATTTAAAATCTAAAGTTAAAGAGTTAAAAAAGACTCAACAACTTCATCACTCTATTTTGGAAGCCTTCCAAAATAATCAAATAAATTCTAAGGATAACTATCAAAAAGATATTTTTTTTATAAAAAAGAAGAAGATCTCTCTCTTAATCTCACTCTAAAAACTCTCCAAATTCTATTCTCCCTTCTAAGTGAAGAAGGGGATCTATAAATAGAGGAACTAAATATTATTACAACAGTAAAATAATCTGCTATGTGAAGAGGCGATTATGTTTATACAAATTTAAAAAATTCTTTTTGTCATATCACCGCGGAAAGAAGATGCTAGCTAAATTAAATATAAATATATATAATATAAAAATAATATTTAAATAATTTATATAAAATATGTCTAAATCAGTATTCTTATCTCTATACAGAAACTTATTTTTTTAATACTTAAATCAAACAAATAAATTTTATAAATACTTATATCACATATAATATATGTATTTCAATCATTATTATTTGAAAAGTCCCATAAAAATTTATTAATTACATACGTTGTATTATCTTATTTATTCGTTAACTAATAAAATTAAATTATTTATTATTATTTTACTTATTATATAAAGGGATTAAATAAATAGTTTCTAAAAATATATAACCAATTTTTTGTACATCTCTATCACTTTATTTATACATCTGTTAATTATATATAACTAATTTTTTTATTTTATAAATATATTATAAAAAAATAAAAAAATTATTAAATATAATTAATTAATGCATAGCATAATACATATTTTAAAATTTTTTTATAAATAGCATGATGCAACACGTAAGAACTTCTCGTAGTCCGACATTCCTGATTCATGGTCAATGCCAGTTGCACGTTTTACTGAAATATGTCGGATTCACTGTTTCATGATGGAAGCTGCCTACGACTTTTTCAGCTTACATTTACTGTTCTTTTTTTCTTCCTCACGAGTACAAAAATTGAGTAATCATCAATCACAAACCCAATTTTCCTTCTTTTCTTATTATTAAATTTTCAAATCTTTGATCTCATTTATCTAAAAAAAATTTAAAATAAATAAACAACACTTTAAAAAAAATTTTAAGTAAATAAGTTGGAGGATTTAATGAAACGATGTATTAGCTAGGTTTGAGTTTGTTATATATCCATTAAAGTATGTATTTGAAAATGAAAAAAAATATTTTTCAAATTTAATAAAAAAATACTATAATTTCGTAATTTTATTTTTCCAATAATTTTTTACTCAATGAAAAATAAGCTTTTTATTTTAAAAAATTTATCACACCAATTTTTTACTCATCACACAAAGTTCAATAAAAAAATAAATAACTACAACTAAAAAAGAGAGAGAAGGGTGTAGCTGGGTTGGTAACATGTCCAAATTTCATTCTCATCCAAACAATTTGAATAAAATGTGACAAAACATATGAGCTTAAATTATATAAGATTATTATGATTTATGTACCTTCTTCAACCTTGTTCCACACGGTTTCTCTCCCTTTTCATCTATTTTTGGGAGCTGCTTCTCCATTTCAATATCAAAGCCAATCACTTACTATTTTCCAAGTTGGATTTTAAAAGGACAAAATGGATACATTTTTTTAAAAATTGTACTATTAAGTATTCAAATAAATATATAATATGTGAAGAAACTTTTTTAAAAAATTAATAATCATTTTAAAAGAACTTAGATTTGGTGAAATGTTTTAATTTAAACCACAAAAGAGACATCAATAATTAATTTTAGGTGATATTCAAAATTTTTGTTACAGTTTAGACAAGTTAAGCCAAACCATAGTGGGTTAGCGTAATTTATTTAATTTTATATCTCATATATATATATATTAAAATATGATAATAAATATATTTTATTCACAAAAATATTTGATTTTTTAATTTTTAGAGACAATTATTAATATTGTTGGTGTAATTATATTGGAGCTCAGGATGTTGGACTTTTGCTATTAGAGGTGGAAAACTCTTGGCAACTTTTTTCTTTTTTGTGAAAGGATGAGGCTAAAGCTTGAGACGAAAAGACAAAACAAAAGAGAGAGAGATCGAGCTCTCTTCTCTCTTTTTCTCTCCTTCAAAAAAAAAGAAAAAAATATAAATCTTTTTTTTTTTTTTGTTAAATTAACAGTCAATGGAGAGGCAGGGCTTGAGGGCTCGACCTCCCATAGGCATTCTCAAACAAAAACACAACTAAGAAAATACTATTTTAGAAGCAGTAATTCGAATAATATCACTCAACATTAGTTAGCAAAAATCAAGAGGCTAGGAGATTGATTCAGAATATTAAAGCCTCCACTGCATGGAACATTTTTGTTAATCAATCAGTAAGTATATTTATTGAATTAATGATACTTATGCGAGAACTTAACTTTTAAATCTCTGTTGACCCATTACCTAATTTTCCTTATAAGAGAGTTGTTGTGATAATGGCTACGATGGACTCCTTTTTAGTAATTATATATATTTGACCTTGGTTTGGTTAAGGAGAAATTGATGAATGATATACCTTAAAAATTTAAATTTTGGTTCAATTATTTTCTTCCCATTAGCTATTTCATTCAAATAACAAAATTATAAGTAGCATATATATGAAAGGTTTTTTAATTAGGATTATTTTCTTACATATGTTAAAATCTAGCTATTAAGTTTTCTTTGTACATATATAACAAATAATGTATAATTTTTAGAATTCAGTACTATATAATTAGGTATTTTTAATTTAAAAAATCCAATAATAAATATGTAAGAAACTTAAATAAGTTGGATCCATCTTCATATTAGCATTTTACATATCACAGTTTCTTTCTCAACCATATTCACTTCTTCTTCTCCAAATTTTAAATCTAGGGTACATTCTTTTTTTCTAAATTTAATTATAATTATTTTTATCCTACCTATTAAGTTTTCATTAAAAATATAAAAAAATGAATATTTTGTATGACTCAACATTACATAATTACATCTTTTAAAAAAATTATGTTTGTCATCCTAATGGCAAAAACATCAAAAGAGTGTTATGCAAGCCTCGCAGAAATAAATATATATAATTATATATGATAATATTGGATTTGGTCGACCTGAGCCAAATTTCTATGGCTTACCAATTGTTCATGATGATCGCCTATATAAATATGTCACACTTAGATTTTAAAACATAAAAATCTTGATCTTTTATATAAAAGACTCTAAATTATAAGAATTTTCGCTATACAAAGATTGTCAAGTACTGTGCTTTCGGAACATGTAATATATTAATTCTCTTCACTTTGCAATGATTTGAACGTCGTACAACACAATGAAGCCTCCCGTCTCTCTTGTAACTTGAACTCTCTCGTCTTACAAGTCTATGCAATTCATGATTCAAAACTTTAGCTCCCGGCCAAATTTGGATTCATCAATATATAGCATAGTTTCAGCCCTTTCATTTTTAATAAGTTAATCTAAGTTAATGTAATTCTAATTGCAATGGTATAACATACATAAATGCCAGAGAATTGCAAAACGTGAAATTAATATTAAAATTAAAGACCAAAGAAATCAAACATGTGCAGTTTTGAAATCAAACATATGTAGCAAAGAAATCAAACATTTGAATTTTGAACTTAAGAGGCTTTGCAGTTTATGATGAAGCTGTTCTGTAATTGTTGATTAATTTGTGTATTGAGACATGAAATGCCGCGTGATATGACTTCTTGATGTTGAAGACATAGATTAGCATATACATGTGTTTGCCCTGTGTATGTCTGTGTGTGCCACCTAATCAATTTCTCTTGCATATCTGGACAAAATAAGCTTAAAGACAAAAGTTAAGAATATAAACGCGAGCTTACTCACACTTTTTTATTCTACAATTTCATAAGCTAACGTTATATACATCAGATAAATAAATAAACGTCCAAATTAACAGATCACTAAGTTTGATATTAACTTTTGGATTAAGAAAATAAACCAAGAAGAAGATAACATTATTAAGTGATAATGAAGGGGACCAAAGTAAAACTTTTTTAATAAAATGAGAAGTACTAACAAAGAAACAGAAAATACGGAGTAACCTTTAAGGGGACAAAAAGCTTATCTTTTTCCTTTAAAACAGAGAGCTCTATAGTCAAAAAGTGAGAATGATGGGTAAAATTAAATGAATCAACGGCTAGCTATCTAGCTAGCCAACCCCAAGGAGCGGCGAGAGAGGAAAAAAAAGAAAGAGTTTAATTAATTAATCATAAAAATTTCTTAATTAGCAAAACCTGATAATTAATTTTAAATGAAAAGAGAGAAATTAATAGAAGAGAGAGAAAATAGTTGTCAAGCCTTTACCTATACTCCAAATCTCACATGCGGGATTTGACCCGTACTAGTTGTAGAGCCTTCTTGAATTCATCCCAGTTTCATATATATATATATATATATATATATATATATATATATATATATATATATATCAACAACTAAAGACAGAGAGCACAAGGCTCTTGCTAAATAAAATTTAGAAATAATTAAATATATATATTTTTTATTTTTATAAATAAAAAAAATATTTTTAAAATTTAAATTATAAATTATATAACAATAACTTTATCATTGTTTGAATCCTTACTCTTTGTATATTTTTGTCAACAACTAGATCAATAAAAAGTATACACTGTTGCACACATATAATTTAATTTCCAGACAAAATTAATATTGAGGCGGCTTATTAATTAAACCCACCGAGGAAATGAAATGAAATTAATATCAATGAATTAGTGTGTACTTAATTTAAGTCCAGAAAGACTCTCTCTTAAGAGTGTCTTGGAGTGCTACATTGGAAGATGAGGAAGAAGAAGGAAAGTTGAGATACTGAGGAATAATATTGGTTTCATAGTTATTATGAGATAGAAAAAGCGATTTGTCATCTTGGAATTGCTGTATTTGCGTTGGTATATTGGTAGGCTCTTGCTCTTGCTCTTGCTCTTTCTCTTGCTGCATCTGAATGCAAAGAATCTCTGCTTGAGCCACTGCAAGCTGCATTTGCAATTGTGAGACTTGGCTTTGCAAGTATGATATAGCTCCTACACATCCATACACTGGATCTCTCACTCTAGCAGTTGCTTCATAAACCAAACTGCTCACAGCATCTGCTCTTTGATGCACTGGAAGATCCTGAAATATTGAAATTCACACAGTTGATAAATTAGAAAAAAAGAAGCGGCTTATTACACGAGACTCCCACATGGTAGAATCTAGAGTGAGAGAGGTACGCAATTTTATTTCTACATACAGAGAAGAAGCTGTTTCTAGGAGTTAATAAATAAAAGAAAAAGAAATAATTTAGACTTTAGATCGATCACCTGCAACATTTTGCTGACATTGCTAGCACCAAACACCTTATGGACGATGGCAAACTTATGAGGATCATCAGAAGGGAAGTAGGGAGCAAAGATGCACTCCTTGGTGCAACGGCGTCGTAACAGCTTGCAGGAGGCACAAGGTGAGGGACCTCCCATTTTTGGGATTAGGGTTCAATAATATTTGTTTCAGGAATTGGATGGGAATTTCTTTGGCACAATATAATGAATTCCAAGGCTTGGTAGTGTTTAAGAGGATGAAATCTGAACAAGCTTATTTATAATGGTGATGATGATGAGGAAGTTGCCTAGACGCACATGTCCATCCTGTGAAGAAATTAAGTGTATATAATTAATAAATATTCCTGTCTTTACTAGAGATTTGATTGTACTATATTTGCCATAGTTCATACTCAATAAATTTGCAGTTTAAGCCATCATTAAGGGGCAATAAAGTCAAATAATCAAAGGGCAAACAAGGGTAACTCAGAAATTTAAACATATGCTTTAAAATAGTATTAATATTAATTAAGGAAAAAAACTTAAATGTAGTTTTTATGGAACCGTTTCAACATTATTTTGTTATTTTTTAGATGTGTTTTATAAAATTAGTTATGAATTGGTACCAATATTGTTTTCATGTATTTATATATATGCTATTAACAAAGAAAACTTATTTTTTGTGGTTTTTTTTGTTTTAAAAAATTAAAATTTAAAATATTTTTTAATTGTTCTGTATTTTTTATTTTCAAACACATTTTATTTTTTGTTTTCTATTTAAAAATAATTATTCAAACAGGTTTTCTTATTTTTATACTTTTAAAAATTAAAAATAGTTTTTTAAAAATTATAGTTAAACAAATAATATATCTTTGTCATTAAATTCTTCAATTATAAATTAATAGGTATATAATTTATACAACTCATCTCTTTTTTGATTGATTTTTATTAAAAAAATTTAATAACAAAAATATAAATAACTGAATAAATTATAGTCTTTAATTAAAGTTTCATTTGATAATTAGTTGATTAAGTTTTTTTTAGATGTATCCTTTTAATAAATATAATTTTAATTAAAATATTATCAAATATTAAATATAAATATTTTTATCAATAAAAAATTAAATATTAATTTGCTGTATTGTAAAAAAAATAGTCCTTTCTACTATTTAATATTCTATATGTGGACCGATTTGAAATAATCTTAACTATTAATTAAAAAACGATAAAGGAGGGTTGACCACCGCCAAGGCGCGTGATAGGTTGGCAAACCATTCAGTTGTGTAGTTTCCACGTCCACATTTGACTCTTTTATAGTTGGAGGCTTGGAGCTTATCGTTTTCTTCTTTTTCACGTTTTGTACTAATAAAGTACTAACAATTCAAAACAAACACTGATTTCTGCAAAACAGCAACAGGTAAATAGTATATACTACAAGATAAGTTTCTGGTTGTTGAGGTGAAAAAAGCTTGGTGAAGGTGAAATGGAAATTAAGCCTAATTAACTTTGACCAATATTGGCCTCAACGTGAATGTTTGTTGGCACGGACATTCACATGGAAACCCATTCATGTTTTGGGGTTGTGTGTGTGTAAGTGTGTGTTTAATTTCTCTCTCTGTGTAAGTTCAATGCAATCTTTATAAATCTAACTTATTTGATCCCAGCATCGATGTTTATGTAGCAAATTATTCAAAGCCCAGTGTCACCCAGTACGTTTATAACACCAAAATCGATGCTTCAGAGATAGAATCGAGTTTCTAAGGGAAGAGATCAATTTCTAAGGAAAGGTGCAATTTTTACACAAATTTTAGTGTATATATGTTGCATACTTATATGCTAAGAGGAGATTTAATTTCAATTCCAAGTTTAATTAAGGGATTAATTTATTAGATTTTATTAATTAGTGCCCTTAGACTACCGAGTAAGAATGCATTTATTGTAGTTAATAATCTAAAAATTAGAAAAAATAATAAGATTCTTTTTGTTACTTCACCGTGGGAATGTATTATTTTTTATTGTTAAATGAATATTTATCCTTTTTTTTTTATTAAATTAACGTTTATCTTTTTTATTTATTTTAATTATATTTTTCTCTCTAATTGATTCTTTCTTTTTTTATAAAACTAAAAAGAATGAATTATTTAATTTGTTTACAAGATAATAATTTTAATTATATTATATTATTTTTTTCAAATGATATAATTAATTAATATTTTTAATCATTAATTCATATAATTTAATAAACACAAACAAATCTTACGAAACATGAGAAGATTATATTTTTTTATTTTAAAAAAATGAAAGAAATCATTTAGTACAAATCATTTAAATCTGATTTTTTTTGCAATTAATTTTTCAGACTACACTTAATCACAATAAATACATTCTTAATCAGTGTCTTAATGAAGACTCTAGCTAACAAAACTCTAATTTATTAAGTAAAAGTTTTTCTTCGTAATGTAAGACATAATATTATCTCTTTATTTACCCTAAATACGGTATATATCAATTAAGCATTAATTAGGGATGAATTGGAATGTGAATATAGATTAAAATTATAGAACACTTGCACATAATCATTTGAAAATAAAGCAATATATTATCTATGAATGTTAATGTTAGTCATCCATATTATTTAATCTAATTAAATAGCTCGTCAATAAATTACAATTTGAGAAGAAAATGTCTTTTTTTAATGGCTAGCGTGGGAGGGATATTTAAAGGAGGAAAAATGCTAAATTTGAAAGCCATGTCACTACTAGAAAACAAGTCATACGACACATTTTTTGTTTTTCAAATAATCAAATTATGATCAGGAACTTCATCTTTTTCTTAATTAACTCGTGTTTCTCCCTCCCTCTCTCTCTCTCTCTCTCTCTCTCTCCTTATTTACATATACTTTGACCATTTGTGGTTTAATGTTGACATCTGATTCTAATATATATAGTGACAAAAAATTAAAGCGAAAATCTTAGTTAATTTATACTAATCCCGCACTAATATGTTTTTTCAACATTCATACATGTCAATGTAAATGTTAATTATTATGCTTCAGGCCAGCCAAAAGCTCATAATTAATCAGCAGTACGGATATATATATATATATAGTGTGTGTGTGTGAGAGAGAGAGAGAGAGATCCAACTAAATATCATTATTTGTATATATAATATTTAAAAATTTATTAAACTCTAATTAATTTGATTTAAATTAGTACAAAAATATAAAATTCTGTTGATAAAAACATTTTTTATATATAATATTTAAACTCATCAAAAGATTATTACTTAAAAAAAATGAAGTATTTATTCCTTCAAAATCAGCAAGTTAAATCCTATGTTACTGTTTGAGTAATGTGAGACAAAACATTAAATTATTGTAAGAGACTAACAAGGTGTGAAACTAATTCGCAGCTTCACTTGGCACATGCAGAAAGATCAGACCCTAGAAGTCATGACAAGTGTGGAGATTCTTTCCCTGTGTCGTTTAGTAAATTCCCTACTATATGTACCACACTTTCTATCCTTTATAAAATTCTAAATAGAACAACAATATTAAGAGAAGCAATCCTAATTAATAATCTATATATATGTACCTGAATACCCTCAATGAACTCACAAGTACGTATATATTATTATAAGACAACCATCAATGTCAAGTGCTATAATTCTTATTCACAAGACAACCGTAGCTAGCTACTTCGAAGATTATCATATATATGAAACTCCCCAGAACACCGTTTCCTTACGCGTTTTATGATGACAAAGTGGACAGAAACTTCTTATAATATTGTATAGAAAGGTCATCTTATAGTGTCTTAATAAATTATTAATGTGACTATTCAGATATACGTACGTATAATAGTGGGAAACTCTATTTTCACTTATTCAGCAACATGCTATTTTTTAAAAAATTTGAATAAAAGGAAGAAGTTTTATATTCGTATATAGCAGGTGCACATTTAATTTTTGCATGGTTGCAAACCATGCATCACCATGTTGTGCGTCTCATACTCATATGCATATATTACAGGCAATGAGATGACTAATTGAAAAGAAAAAAAAACTAGGTGCAGTCTTTAAATATTTATTATCAAATTTTTTAACAAAAAATTTATACTTATATAATTTATATAAATTTATTTTTTATTATTATTAATTCTTTTTAAAATTTTGTTTTACACATTTTATTTTAACTAAAAAAGTTAATAACAAAGATATATATATAGAGAATGAGACTAATTAATTAATTGTGACTTGTTTTTGTAAGCAACTTCGATCTCACATAAGGCTAAGGTCTATGGATTATTAAAAAAATACCCATTTCGAGATAGACTAAAATTAAAATTATACCCAGCTGTGAAACCCTAACACCTATTCCAACTCTTTGCATTAAATGCTCTCCACATGATTCCATGCTTCTAATCTTGTGTTCCGAGGAGGAAAGCTCAAATTCCCTTGTTGCATTGCATATATTTCTAATTTAATATATATCTTTGCATATGACCATGTCTTATAAACGAAGTCTATGTTTTCTGTCGGACGTGTATATATATATTTATATAAGAATAAGATGGCGCCATTGTGTTTGAATTTCTTATTGTTCATTACCTCACGACGAGTACTTTTCAACTTTTCCAAGTTTCAAACACCTAAACCCTAAGAAGTAGAAAAGATAAGCCATGCAATCAAGTGATTTTAAGCAAATTTAGTTTACTAAATGTACTTATAAAAATGTCAACCATCATCAAGTCTTACTAAAGAATTAATCTCATATCCAACATATTTAAACATGACTTGTAGTAATTAATATAATTTGACTCGTTACGGTGTGTTAATAAGTTAATGAGTAATTGAGGAATAGGGGGGAAAACAGACATCTCTCGCAATCGAACCTTGGAGAAAAATAAGACATAAGACATGCAAGCTCCGATGCAGAACAATTAATGCTCTTCCTCTTGGTGATATGGAAGATTCGATTCTTGAGATGTGCGTGGTCGTCTTCAAAATCTAGAACGGTTGAGATTTGGGAAGTGGGATTTGACAAATAAAACAGAGAAAAAGAAAATTCTAAATGATCTGAAATTCAATTCAATTGCTTCACAAGATGGAGTTGGGTTTCCAATGTCAGCATCTCTTTTCAAAATGTATATTTGACTCAATGCGAAGCAGATGTACTTTAATTAGGGTAATCACAGAAGCACATGGTCACCTTCTTTAGGACCACAATCCCCTTATAGAAACAGTTAATCTGGGTTTTTGAAGCGATATATATTTAAATTTTAAATTTTTTATGTTTGAAAAATAATATATTAGAAGTAAAAAATACTTGTATTAATAGAAATTCACTTTAAATAAATTAAGAACCAAATATTTTTTTTATGTCTCTTTTTGTATAAAAAATACATCATTTCTTAAATGCTAAGCATTCAGACTCATATTTAATATATATTTGAGAATTTTAATTTCTCAACTATTCAAACGTATACTTTTTTAAGCTATATATCCATTTAATTTTAAAAAAATTATAATATATAATTTATTTATTGAAAGTTCTCATATGTCACATGTCAAATATTAAATGCTAATTATATATAAAAAAACAAAAAATCTAATTAACTTAGTTTGGTTGGATTGAATTGGAATCAATAGACACATTAACACAACCATATAAAAAAAAAAAAAAGAGTTTGAAATGACATATCTTAATTAAATTAATCAAAAATTGGACAAAAGGATATAAAAAAGTGATAATTTACAGAACATTTTTCAATCCACTTAAATTTAAAATTAAAACGGATATTCGTACAAACAATTTTCTATTAGGCAAAAGATTACTTTTATCCCTTTAATTTTGACATAAGTTTTATTTTTGTTTCTTAAGTTTAATTAATTTCAATTTAATTTTTTAATTTTAAAAAATAATCAATTTTTCCTAATTCTTAACATCATTGATTTATTTAATAAAAAATATTGAGTTTAAATTGATTTTAATACCTCTATCCCATATTATTATAAAAATTATCATTCTAATTAATCTTACACTTAAAAATAAATAAATTTATATGTAGAATCATACTTAATTTTAGATTTGATGAGTACATATTGAAACTTGTAGTTTAAAATTTAAGATTTTTTTATATGTAAGTTTAGTAAACTTATAATATTTAACAATGATTAAAGATATTAAAATTAACTCTAAGTCAACATTTTTTAATAAATAATTTAACAAAATTGGAGATTAAATAATTTTAATTATTTTTTTAAATAAATAATTAAATTTAAATAATAAAAATAAAACCTGAATTAAAGCTAACGAGTATTATTTTATAATATTCTGTATTGTATATACCAAACCCAGCCCAATTTTAAAGTGGGACCAGCCAGCCAAACTCTTGGACTTAAGTAATCCATGGGGCCGGGCTTGAAATGCCCATCAAGCCCAATAAGATTCTGGAATGGGCTCCAATTGAGATGAACATACAAATACAGTATGATTGAAAAAAGAAAGGTAGTCTGACAGCGTGTCTGTATCTAATGCTCCTACAGACTACAGTAACACTTACAGATTCACTCTCTTAGCAGAAACGCTTAGGCCTCGTTCTGCAATCAGCATAGAAACAAGCAAACCAAACTCGTGCTGACGAAACGACGAGAGTATCGGTCATGGCCGGACGAAAGCGTCGGTCACGAGACGCTTCGAAACGTCGTGAAGCCCTATCGACCCGAGGCGGAGGAGGAGGAGCTTCTCTCACTCGCCAGAATCCCTTAATCGACGAGTCGCGCATCGGCCACCGTCTCCACCATCCTCTCTCATCTCCCTCCTCCTCCGCCCCAAGGGTTCTTCAGCCTCCCTTTCTCGAAGACCGCATTGCCACCCATCACCATGAGATTCAGTCCCTTCTCGTCGACAATCAACGCCTCGCAGCCACCCACGTGGCGCTCAAGCAAGACCTAACCGCCGCTCAGCAAGAGCTCCGCCACTTATCCTCCTCTGTGGCTAATGTGAAGGCTGAGAGAGACATTGAGGTGCGACAAATTTACGAGAAATCGCTGAAGATGGATGCCGAAGTCCGCGCCATGGAGGCTATGAGCTCGGAGCTGGTTCAGGTGCGGGCGGATATACAGGAACTCGATACGGACAGGAAGGACCTTGCGTCGAAGTTGCAGGCGATTGAGAGCGAACTTGCGAGGTTTCGTGTGGAGTCACAGCAAGTGCCTTCCATCAAGGCGGACATAGAGGCTATGCGCCATGAGATTCAACGGGGAAGGTAAATTTCTGCCACCCCCAATTCTTATGCTATTTTTTTTTTCTACGCTCTAAATGATATTATTACTCTAGTCTCTAATCTCTAATCATGTCTGTGAAGATAATGTCTACTCTACTATTGCCGCAAACACCCGTCCACTACCTCATGCGCCGTACTGGTCCTTATGCTAAATGTTGCTTTCCTTATTATGGCCTAATCCTTCCATCCCTAAATATTCGATACCCTCTTGGATTAATTAGTTACAATAGGAACATTTTAGATAGTTACTTTGGTGTGAGCAACCGGAAGAACCCGCCAAATACCACCTAGGTTTGATCATCACCATGGATGACTAGTCTTTCCTTGAATAAAACTTGCTCCACTATTGCCGCCAACATTCGTCCACAATTGGCCGTTATGGTATGTGCGAGATGTCGCTTTCCTTAATTATTGTCTCATCCTTCCATCCCTAAATATTTGATACCGCCAATGGATTAGTTAGTGATACGACATTTTAGGTAGTTACTCTAATATGATCAACTAGATGAACCTCGCAAAATGCCACCTACGGCCAATCATCACCATGGATGACCGGTCAATACCTTGACTGATCATTCACCTATCACTTTTCTTGAATAATGCTTGCTCTACAATACCCAACAACATCAATAATGCCTACTCCAAGTCACCGCACCTACGTCCAATCATCGCTGTGGATGACCGGCCAATACCTTGACTGATCATTCACCGATCACTTTTCTTGAATAATGCTTGCTCCACGATCCCCACCAACATAAAAAATGCCTGCTCCATGTTGCCGCCAACACTTGTCCACCACATGCTGTATTGGTGATTACGACATGCGTCAAATGTCCCTTTTCTTAATCATTTTCTTATTCTTCCATCCCTATAAATATTTGATACTGCCCTTAGATTAGTTAATTACAATACGACATTTTAGGCCGTTACTCTAGTGGAATCACTTGAGGACTACTCCTCCAAGGCCTGCCTAGTAACACCCGAGGATTTCCCCAAGGAACCTCTCTTGGGCAAAAATCATTTGAAGTATAACCTTGCCATCTAGAATCTTCAGATGCTCACCTGCCCTCATATCTCAACTACTGGATTCCTCACCTGTTTCCCTTTAGAGGAGTGATTGTTTTATCCTGAAAACGATAAACTATTGTTTGTTTTGTTTCTTTAAGTCTTAAATATAAAGGAGATCGGGAACAAGAGCTCTTGAAGTCTGCCATGTGAGCTTGTTATCTTGTGCAGATTGACATTGATTAATCTTCCTTCTTCATTTTGGAATTCTGAAGCACTCCGCTGTGTAGCTGTAGGTGGATCTCTAATAAACATTATCTGCAGATTTATTTTGAGTCCAAGGTGGTTTTTGTTGAAATTACGAAGATCTTGGAAGAATTGTGCTTAAAATTGTGAACAAGAGAAGGAGCTTATTTGAACATTGTAATTTGTAACAATTACATACATGTGAAATTCTATCTTTATTTGCCCTTTTCTTTTAGGAATCAGATGCTAGGAAAACTTCTTATCACAGACAGCATTTTAGAGCACTAAATGTTTATACTTCCATTCACTGATGAATACAGGAATGCAATTGAATATGAGAAGAAGACATATACTAGAAACCTTGAGCACAGGCAGACAATGGACAAAAATATGATCATAATGGCCCGTGAAGTTGAAAAACTACGTGTTGAGCTGTCTAATGCAGAGAAGAGGGCTAGGGCTGCAGTTGCTGTGGCTGAAGTGGCAAACCCAAGTAATTTGACTTTATCGGTCATTTATCTTCTAGCGCATGCTGCATGCGACAGAAGTGTAACTTGAAAGTTTGGTTCAACTTTCTCTTACAATTTTGGAGTTGTTTATATTCAGGTCCTGGATATCCTGCTAACTATGATAATCCTGAAATGGCTTATGGAGGAATTGCGTACTCTGACTCTTATAGCATGCACCAGGTATGTGTCAAACTCTGTTTTATTTATCTCACAAGCTACTTCAAATACTGAAGTTATCATATTACATTGAGACTTGAGAGAACTCAATGGGGTGGTTACATATTTGCATCCACTATTTACTTGTTATACAAATAACAAAAAGAGAGAGGGGCGGGGGGGGGGGGGGGCAGCAGTACTAATTATTATAAATATTAACAATATAAACAAGATGCTATTATATATTGACCACGTAATATCCAAGATCATAGGGTAATAACTAAGTTTATTAATAGGCAGTTGCATTGACAGTCTTCTATTTTGTTTCTCTTTATCCCAAAGGTTAATGAACTTACGGATGACTTAACTCAAAAATATATTTGTTAAAAAGGTACTTGCCATCTAAACCTGAATTTTTGTTCTAATTGGGTGAAAAAGTGGAATAAATGATATTGAGAACATTTAACATGCATTCCACCAAAATCTATCTCTTCAAAAGCAGATAGAAAGTAAAGATAAAGATAATTACTAATTAGAATATATTGTGATGATACTCTAAAGTTATGCATTATCCCTTTTAAAATACTATATCAACAAAAAAAAAAAATATAGGTGAATATGTATTACAAGATTTTCCTTTTATTATTTTCTGCTGTCTCATTTTTACTCAACCCTCTTTTTAGTCGTTCGTTTTTCCTTCTCATTTTGTTGCCAAACAAAATTTTCCAACATTTTTAGATTCCAACTGGGGCCGATGCTCATCCACAGTATGCGTCTGGAGCAGCTCTACGACATCCTTACGACATGCAACATATGCATGTGCATAGATAGGCATTCTGTGATTTTATATTTCTGAAATAAGAGAAGGGAAAAAAGAAAATACAAGCAAGTCTGCAAGCTGATGATCACCAATGATCTGAGAGAAATTAAGGCTCTTTTTTATGCTGCATATTTTGAATTCTACATATTTCATTTTCTTTTTCTTTTTTTTTGGTGGTGGGTAGTGTTTGTGTGTGTGTGTGTTGGGGGGGTCGTATTTTTCAGGTAAATAGGCAATTGCCAGAACAGGTAAATGGCCGCTACTAGGACTCCGCCGTACAGAAATGTTTAGAATTATTTTTTATTCATTCAATGCGTTTAGTATTATCTCTATTATTATTACCAGTGAACTACGGCATATATTTATTTTTAAGGAAGTATAAAAAGGTTTTGAAATAACTATTTGATTTGAATGTTGAAAATTGTACAAATATAAAAATTCTCACAAACCCTTAAGGCGATAATAAGCAGAAATTTTCCAAAGATTAGGTCAGAATGGTAAACATGTTTAAAAACGGTAATTGATTTAAAAAATTTGAAATGAGTGATACTTTTGTGTTGGTATAAATCATAGGTATTTGGTTGTCAGAATGGTGTACATATATTAAAAAATAGTAATTAATTTAAAAAAAATAAAATTGTTAAATTGTTCTCAAATCACATTATTCTTCATGTTATTTACGAAAATTTTATTAAATTGTTAATAGGCTATAAATTTATATATAATGCAGTGAGAATGCTTTTTTTAATTATTAAAATGTTAATACACAACATTTGCACACCAAAAGGCCGAGAAAGGTATTAATACACGATATTTATTTATCCTATCTTTCTTATTACATCAAGAATATCGTATTAAAGTTCAATATAAATTTTACATTTATTATTAATTTTAAAAACATAATTTTATTTATATTTATTTTATTTGTTGAAAATAAAATTTCAGAGTACCAAGGACACGCATTTTGCCAAGTTAGACCTCCGTCTATAGACTGCTTTTCACATCTTTTACCACGCAGCAATTCAAACGCAAAAGAATCTTTAACGCATTTTGGTCAAGGCCCTACATTTTCAATTCCCTTTTGGATCCAAGCATTGGCTCTTAAGTTTGGGCTACAGATGATTTTCTACTACGAACCTGACATTAAAACATAAGTAAAACCTTAAAAAGTTTCTGGCATAATCAGTCTTAAGTCTTAACCGGAATATAATTTTATGAATCAAAACATTACCATATGAAATTGTACATATGTAAAATAATAGACAATTCTTTTTCCTTTTCTGTAATAACTTTGACCAATAGCCGCTCAAAGGAAAATAAATAATATTAATGATCTAATCTTAAACAAAAGATTTTTCCAATTGCTTTATTGATATTTTTCTTCACAAAAAGAAATGAAAATCTTTAATTGTTGAGTAACAAACACAATTATCTAAAGCACAATCTAACCATTGTGTAGGGCCACCGGCTACGGCCCACAGTAGATGCATCAAGGAATGACCCACATTCAAGAGAATAATAAACAAGCTGAGTTATAAAAGCAGATGAACACTTTAGTGTTCCAACTTATCTCCCAGCTACAAATCATGTATCAATCTGTACGTTTGATTGACCAATACAAACCCAGCACCAATTGCAAGCATCGTAAGCCAATTAGAACAGAGAACATCTAAAACCATGTACACATCGTAAGCCACACATGCCCACATAATATGAATGCATCAGTAAATGAAACAAATACAATTACATCAATCAATTTGACCAAAAATAAAACATTAATCAATTAACTCCAACCAGAATAACTGTTAATGTGGCGGAGGACAACACCAGCCAAGCTTCTACTTCATTTAGCATTACTATCATGCGGCAACCACAACTGACATTTACATAAGAAATTGCGATTTGCTAATCATATACAAGCAATCACATTGATTGATAAATTTTCAACAACCAAATTTTAGTTCACTGATGCAAGGGAACATGAATATCTAATGCATTCTAATAGAACTCTTGACTATCAGTTATTGATTAAGAAATGTATTCAATCAATCAAAAATATAGCAGCAATAGTTAAGAGCTTCATGACATTTTTTTTTAACCCTGATGGAACTCAACACGACATCTTTTGCGATTCGAGAAAGGAAATTTCTTCATATATATATATTCTGCACCAAACAGCCATGAAAGCACAGGGTTGCGCCAGAAAGAATTATTTTTTCCTTCAATTATATGTAGTACCATTAATCTTCAAAACGAAATATTATAGTGTAAACTCAAAAAACTGGAAGTAACAAATTTCATTTATATGTTAAAGAAGTGATTCCGCCAAGTCCCAGCACAATAAGTTGTACTAAATGGCCATTAGACAAATACTTTTGTAACATGCGTAATATATTAAAGATAAATGATAACAAATTACAGCAATCTTGTTATATAGTTTTACTAATTCTGTTACTAATTTCATATTCCCACAAATAAAAAAGACATCTAAGAAATCTATCGCAATATTACTACCTACATAATTTAAGTATTCCAGTGACATAACCTGGAATTGCTTGGCAACAAATCTAAGTAGACATCTAGTTACCTGAAAGCCAAATTCCTGACAAGACAAGGCTCTAGTCACCAGGGGCATGATTTTTTAACTTGCAGTTAAATATTGGCAATGAAAGTAAAAAAAAAAAAATGTAAAGGACAGGAAGGACGAGGGATGTAGACAAACCAAACTGTTTATTTTATAAACAAATCAAATTCAGCTCATACAAAAATTTTGTTAAAACCGGTTCATCTATAAAATGAATGAATTTAAATATAGAATTAAGCTCACTTAATTAAACAAGCTGAGTTTGAAAAGTTATTTGTTTAGCTCATGAACTTGCTCAAAAATAAAATAATATATTTTTTTTTGTATATATTACATACATAATAATTATTTGAATAATATATATTTCTATATATATAATGAACACCCTTTCCAAGTATATCTTTTTGGATTTTATCTTTATTGTGTTTTTGTATAAAGATATACTTTTGTTAAAAAGTTTGAGGATAAAACTCAATGATCAGTGTAATCTATAAAATAAATAGTATATAATCAATTTGCATTTTAAATTTTAAAATTTATTTTATTCATTTTGTACAATTGTATGCAAGCTTATACGAGTTGAACCTGAACTCTCATTTAAAAAAATGAACCAAGTCTAAACATACTAGGGCTCAACTCATTTGCACCCTAGGAAGGACAATTTTCCTGGCAAAACAAATTAAATACTCTATAATTAGGATTCATTGAACTATGGAATTATGAGACATTTGGTTAATGCCATTGTCAGCTTGACCAAGACGCCACATGGATGTCCGAAGTAAGAATTTATCCACATATTGACACACCAATCAATTTCCAAACAAGTATAAATAAAGCATGTTTTCATGAAAGTAGCACTCACCTGAAAAATCAACCTACCTTAGCAGCAAGCAATTTGAAGTTTATCCACCTGGCTCTAAAAAAACATTGGCATAATTTAATTAACCCCTGCCTAAAGGTAAGAGCCCTCCAGCTAGTCACAAATGAAACAAAAAGGAGCGAAGAGGTCTTGCTCTAAGTAAATGAACAACCTACCTCTTTGCTTCCATTTCAAGAAACCAGCCAACTGAACATAATAAATCCCTCAGACCACAAATCATAGTACATAAACTGGTCGTGGCTGAAGCTCTCAGTATGGATGCGAACGGTTCCTGCCATAGTTATCACGCCTATCAGGCCCAGAACCACCACCATCTCTGTAGTTATCTCTGCGCCTGTCTCCACCGTAGCCACCCCTGTTGCCCCTAGAAAACAGAAACACAAAAAAGAATTTGTACTAAAAGAAATACTGAAATTTGGCAAGGTATCAATCAGTCAAATATACATATAATAATTCATATACTGATTATTTAAATGGTCAAAGAAACAAGAAAAATAACTATCAAATCACAAAACACTCTATTCTTGAGCTGTCAATATGGGAGAACCAAACCCACAGAGTTTGGCTTGTCACAGGTTAAGTGATCGGAGTTGATTTGACCAGTTTAAAGTGAATGAGCATGTATGCGACCCAGCTCATCTGAAGAGTTGAACAGGTTGGCCAGTCAACCCAACAGAAATTATTTAAAAAATCTTACTTTTTCAGCAAGGGAGAAACAAGGGTGAAAGGAACAAATATGAAAATCCAAATATCACCAATTAAGTTACCTAAGATATCATCAAGAAGAGAAAAGCAACAAAGAAAAAGAACAAAAATCAAAATCCAAATATCATCAATATTCAAATACAAACTTAGACTTCACACAGAGAACATTCAAATAGTTTTTTCTTTGGTGGTTTAAAAGCATGAATTAGGCTGACTTGCCAACTTGGGCATTGGGTTGGCCTTCACAACTTCATGGTTTTCTCATCACATGTAAGAAACGGGCCAATTAGCCCCTATAAGCTGCAAGTTAGTTGAGCAAGGTTATCTCAGCTTTAGAACCATAAGGGTCAGCAACCCATCATTTTGATGGGTTAAACAAGCTAACCCAATGGATTAGACCTGTTTTGAAAACTTTAACCTATGGAAAACATCATAACAACCTTTATATTTTTAAACATGTTGAGTATGATAGGTAAAGAGAACAAACACCAAATAAATTCAAAAGGCAAAACTCTGACTTTTTTTTTCCTCAAAGAATTCAACTGGACATATGTAGAAGCAGTTAAATTTTGCTCTTTCTAAATTTTAATAATGAGAAAAGAGAAATGGTACAACTTAGGGACAGGGACTGGAGCAACGTATCCTAAAAAAGGAGTAACTAAAAAAAACAGAGCCAAGGAGACAAAATTATGACAAAGTTAACCAATCTCTTTATCTCTCCACATATCAGAACAGAAAGTCCGCTTAAGCAATGAGGAAAAGGAGAGGACCAGCGAGAATCCATAATTAGAGTCCCATTCCACGTTATATCATCAATAAAAGCAAAGAAACGCCCTTAAGAAGCAGGCATTCCACACCAACCAAACACACTGTTACGACTGCTGAACTAAGGCAAGGATACAACTTTTTGAATATGTTTATAATATTATATATTAAATGCAACTATTAAAGCTGAATATATTTCAATATATTAGATAATGTAAAATCACATAACTAAATATAGTAAAAGCTGAAACCAAAAAGCTACGTCAAAAAATCAGAGAGAGAGAGAGAGAGAGAGAACAAATAGAGGTCTGTGGGTCTGTCAGCAGTCTAAGGAAATGTGTGGAAAAGAACCAAAGAGCTGAACCAGCTAGAGGATGATAAGTGTCTCAAAGACTACTTCAAGATGTTCAGCACTGATTCTTAGAACCAAAAATTAAAAAGGATGCCCATCCACCCTTAAGATGCACCACTGTGAGAGTCATTCATATTATAGGCCCCTTAAAATCACAAGCCCAAAGGCTGATGTGTGAAGAAAATAGGTGAAATATGCAACATTGTCACACTAGCGGAGGCCAAAGCACCATCATTGACAGCCACTACACCCATGGTGAACACCATAAGAGTGCAGACTGAGGCCATCATGGCAGCCAGGATATCCACCATTTACAGCACTGGGTTTGACCGTCTAGACCACAGAGACTGTAAGCATTACCAACCAACCAACCAGCACAAGAACCACTAAAACCATTGCAAATAGACCATGAATATCAGCTAGACAGCAAGAGTTCGACAAATAAATCATTTTCACTTGTTCACCCATGATCCATCAAACCAAAGAAGATTATTTAAAAAAACTAGGAGAAACAAATACACAATACTCATGTAGCTATTAATCACCCAGAATAAACTGACATAACAATCACATATTATACTCCTAGCCAACAGTAACAATTCCAAGGTGCAGATTTCTCTGGCATGTGTGCTACTTTGTGTATTGGTGTATGTAAGAAGATTGATCAAGGATACCCGAATGCAGGTGGAGCTCTTGGTGCGGATTTCTCTGCCATGGCCACACTGATTTTGCATCCCCTCAAATCATAATCTAAATTGCAAGATTCATTAGTTTCTTTATACAAAAAACAAGTTCCAGATATAAAATTAAAGAAAGAAGAGAAGATAGATGAAGTACTATCATAAAAGCCGCCAGCAGCATGTGCAGCCGAGGGATCTTCATAGGAAAGGACAGCATCACCCTTATTGTTTCCTTGCTCATCTGTGTAAATTTTTATGTTCCAAGGCCATTGATCTTTATAGCCCCTCTTCTGCTTTATTCTTCCAACCTACAAAATTGAAGTGCAATGTTAGAATTAGGATTCATAATTCATACATTACAAAATTTAATGATAGACACAACCCATGTTGGGTAACGAACTCATAACATTTTTCCATGTCACTTGACAAAAAGATTAAATTTCAGAAAATTTATTTATCCCTAATGAACACTGACATGTATGTCTAATGCAAAATTGGATACCTACTGT
This sequence comes from Senna siamea, assembly GCA_031216115.1. Taxonomy (NCBI): domain Eukaryota; kingdom Viridiplantae; phylum Streptophyta; class Magnoliopsida; order Fabales; family Fabaceae; genus Senna; species Senna siamea. The sequence continues at coordinate 32,620,281 of CM062367.1, read as the reverse complement.
TAACAAACAAAAAAGCATAGAGCACACAATACAGATGCTTGCTGAAAAATATCCCCTATATAATGAGCTTTGTAAAAAGGTAAACAGATGAGAATATTACTTGTCCAATGCCTCCAAAAAGTTCCCTCAGCTCTTCAATAGTCACATCTGAAGGTAAGTTTGATATGTAGATTCTAGAGTTGTCACAAGATTCCCCACAGTTCTCATCACACTGCTTCACCTTAGCAGCAGGCTCAGCAGGAGGTCCGCCAAATCTACCTCGACTACCAGCACTATAACCACCATCATATCCAACTGTCAGCCCAGCCCTACCACCGCTCTGCGCATCAACTGAATTGTCCCTACCATAACCACCCATGTTAACACCATAGGATGGGGGGTATGACATGGGCCCAGGTCCACCAGTATAGGTTGCAGGGGGAGGTACTGCTTCTGATCCATAATTTACATTCCCACCATATGAATTGAAACTGGAAGCAAAGCTTCCACCAGCACCATCATAAGATTGGATTGTTGAAGGAGGCACTTGACCATAGCCACCATCTTCTCTACCTTGATTATCATTGACAGGATGGTCCCTGTTGCCTCCACTCCTACCATCATTGTTATTAGCCCTACCACTAGTATAATCATTGCCCCGTCTCCCATCATAGTTCCCAGATCTACCCCCTCGGTTATTGCCATATCCCCCACGGTTTCCACCTCTATTATAACCACCACCACCTCTGCCACCATGATCGCTAGCACCAGCAGGAGCTGGTGCACCACATTTGTTGCATTCAATCCTTCTGGAGAAGTTTAAGTTTCCACAACTATATAGAGCAATTTTCAATTAAATACAAACACGTTGGAATCAACCAGAGGTAATACACATCTTCAATTATTCAGGAAAAGAAAAACATAACATTCTCAACAAAGAATATAAATCGAATGCAAGCTCTCAGACATGGAGATTGGCGAAATCAAATAGAAATACATGAGAATTAACCAGAGACAGTAAGCAGCTTCAATTATAAGAAAAGAAAAACATAATAAATATTCTTAACAAAGAATATAAATCGAATGCAAGCTCTCAAACCTGGGGTTTGGGCATCGCCAATCTCCGTCTCTACCACCTCCACCACGGCCGCCTCGTCCACCACGGTCTCCTCCTTGACATCCACCACCTGATGCAATTTACATCTAATTAGGACATCAAGGTTGAAAACAACATCAAATAAAAAACCAAGAATATATAAACACCTCGACCACCATAACCTCGTCCTCCTCGACCACCATGACCTCCACCGTTGCCCTTTCCTCCATAGCCACCGCCACCATTACCCCCATACCCGCTCTTCCCTCCATAACCTCCCCCATCGTTACCGCCATATCCACCACCACCGCTTCACTTTCCTCCATAACCTCCAGCGTCATTACCTCCATACCCACCACCGACGGTTCCTCCTCCATAGCCTCCGCCTTCGTAGCCACCTCCTCCTTGATATCCTCCCCCGCCGCCACCGCCTCCGTAACCTCCGGCTGCACCATATCCCCCACTAGCTCCATAGTGCGGCGGCGCAGAACCACCACTGTCTTGACCGTAGGCACCGGACATGGTTCAATTTAGGGTTTGTTAGGACCACGAGAGAGAAATTGAGAGCGCAGTGACTACTATGATTTATAAGTTATGTGAAAAATAACAGTTTATTTGTTCCAGCCATAGTGTGAAAAATAAGAGAAGAGACTTTTAGTTGTAGCCAAACATGTCCAAATTGCTTAATGTATTTAACTAAAAATAGAAAAAGCAAAGTAATATTTTAGTTTTTGGTATGTAATTTTCAGTGAGTTTTGCTAACTAAGTTTTTCTTGTTATTGGTTGATAAAATATTTAATAATTTAAAATTTATAAAAAACTAATATAAATAATTTTTAATGCCCAAAAAATTTATTATTTGCATTAGCCCGGTTGACCAATTGAAATTTTTGCAAAAAACATAAAATGTTAAATATTTAATTAATAAAAATATCAAATGGGTTTTATAAATATAAAAATACAGAATTATAAAATATGAGAATATGTATAATAATGGATATTCGATTGACTCGGTTTTGTTATATTTGACTTCTTCTTCAATAGAAAATCATGCCAAATAATGGATATTCGATCGACTCCATGGACGTTTTTCTCATGGCAGATTGCATTAATCGTCGCATCTGCATTTGTGTGCTTCAACTGCTGCTAGTGGCACTTTTTCATGTAAAATTCCATTAGTCATGGACGTTTTCTTTCTTGTCCGACCACCTACTCATATTGCATCACCTATTGACTACTATACTACAATAACAACCCAAAACCATATAAGTATGTATATATCAAGAAAAAATTTTAGGTGTCATTGTACCATCTCATTTTTACATTGACATGATGAACCTTATTAGTCAATGCATAAATAAAATGATGGATGCACTTAAGAACTTCTCTATATATCTAATGCCATCTCGAATCATTATGATAACATTTTAATTTCAAGTTATGGCCTTGTCATATCACAGCCAAAAGTTATGGAATAGGCAAGCATCAGAGGCATCTTCGACAGTTGACCTGCTTATAAATATATAAGCTGAAGAGTTTTTCGACGAAGTACAACAAGAAACATGATCAGGAATACTAACATATATAGGCTAGATAGCTGCAAAAAATGATCGTTTCCTTATGTTACCTATGTCAACTGCAAAAGCCTGCCAAAAGGGTTGCTACTAGTAGGGCCATCCACTGGAGATAATAAACCCTGAGGAATTCAGAATGAGAAGTGCGAATCTCAATTGGAAACCTACAATGATCCATTGATGGATCAACAGTTGTGATTAAACCCAGACCTCCAAAGTCACAGCTTTCAGCTTTTTGATCATGCTGTTGATAGTAGCTATTAAAAGCATAGGATATGTTACTAGGCCAGCTGATGTTAAAGCAAGATCCACCAGAAGAGAGTGCAGTGCAATCAGCATTTGAACAAGCATCTAATGCACTGGCAGTGGCATTAGACAAGTCTTTATTGTTGTTCACTACACACCACTTTGGAGAAAGATACTCAACATTTTGTGCATTCACAAGGCTCTTTGAACCTTGGCCAAGATCCACATGGTACTTTGCTTGGCCATCGAAAGTGAACAAACCCCAATGTCTCTCAAAATTTCCAGAAGCAATGCTTCTTTGATCTTCATCAAGAAGACTAAAGAGGTATGTTTCAGAAGGGGGATGCCGAAGTTTTAGTGGGGCCGCCAGGTTACCATGAAGGTGGTTCATCAAACCTTTCATGAAGGTCTCTGCAAGGTATGAGGTTGCATTGACTGCTCCGTCTGTTGGCCAACCAATCTTCGCCACAACAATGTCCATATTTGGAAATCCTGCTGTTGATAATGCAGTCACCACTGTATCATAGCTTAAGTCAAAGCTGTTTTTGTATGCTTTATGACTATCATTACGGATGTGTGCAGTTTCTTTAAAGAGAGCAAAGTCCAGAGAAATGTTTTTGTTTTGAAGGAGGGATAAGAATGGAGAAATGCTCACAAAGAAAGGTGATCCATGCTTATCAAGAAACGTGAGGAGCTCAATCATGGTTTTGTTAACGTCAGGTCTGAAGTGCACTCTAGAGGGAAGAGTAGACTCTGACTGGAAACTGTCAAAACTGCATGGAACCACAACTTTCACTTTGCTGTCCAATTTTGCTCTCATTAAAGCTGCCTGAATGTTTGTAAGCGCTCCAATGATGAAGGGATGAAATTGCTCGCCATAGCTTTGGAGAAATGGCTCATCACCAACAGCAACATATCTGCAGAAGTTATGTTTAGAACCATACCTAGAATAGATCATTCTTCAAAGATAATTCACTTCTTTTGAATTAGGCTAATGAATAAATTTTGTGGTATAATTAAATGGCTCTAGCCAAACTGCCAGAGTAAACTTCCTAGATGAATTTCTCATTAGCCTGTTCCAATTCCTGTTAACTGATTAAACCAACAAGAAAGAGAAAGATAAGACAAGGCTTCTCTCCATCTGCTCCGAAAACCAATTTCCTAATATGTAAATCTGCTTTAAAAATTTTCATCGTTGGGACAATTAAATAGACTCTGGATCAAGCAGTAATCATTATTTGTTAGATTATGTTAAAGGATGAAGGAGTGTTATCCTCTAGGATTATTATCCCTTTCCTTACCTAGAGATTAGGATATTGTTCTTTAATTTATCTTTTATTTTTAATGTTTATTATATTTTCAGTAATATTATAAATGGAAAGTTGGAGGCTGCCGTCAGTAAAAAGCCTTCCTGGTTTTGAATCACAATACCAAAGAAAGGGTAGAAATGCATGCTTTACAGCTGCAGAAGGAAGAAGCATAAATTAGTATATTCTAAAATTCATTTTCAGGTAGAAAGCTAAAAGACAGGAGGAGATAGAGTATAGTCAATTTGATGCCACATAGGTTCTCAATGTACTTACCTAACAAATATTACGCTAAGACAGTCTGATTTTGAGAACAAGACAAAAATTCAATTGAAACAATCTACAACAACAACAACAACAACAAACAAAGCATTTTTCAACTAAGTGATCGGTTATATGGATCAAACAATACTAACATATTTTATCTTTGCTCATTTCTATAGTTAGATCATTAATAATTAAGTCTATCTTAATAGTTTTTCCTATTGTTTTCTTTGGTTTTCCCCTATCTCTAGTTATTGAACTATCTTTCATCTGGTTAACTCTTCATATAGGAACCACTAATGGTCTCCCATATCATGACCGAACCACCTAAGACATGTATGTTTCTACTAACTTTTTTATAATAGGTACTACTTCCACTTTCTCTCTAATTCATTCATTCCTAATCCTATCCTTTCTAGTGTGACCACTCATCCATAACAATATTGTCATTTTTGCAATATTGAATTTTTATTCATGTTGACTTCTTATCGCTCAACATCCAATACCATACAACAACATAGGTCAATTGAAACAATCTAACCTAAAAGAAAAGTCCTTACTCCAAGAGTGCATTATTAGATTATAAACCAGCAACGAAATCAGATATTTCCACCATCAAATATTCTCAGGATGCATCACCAGCCTTTGACCCAAAAAAAATACTGGCCTTTGACACAACCAAATTACAAATTTAAACTGCAAAGACAACATTTCATGCTCCAAGAATGCAAAGAGGAAAACTCAAATATTACTTCCTCCTAAACTTGAATCCTTAAAGGAAAAGATCCAAACATAAAAGTTTCGATATAGGATCAATAGAAGCATTATCTATGTAACAGAGACTAACTGCTGTGCCTTCTTCTGTATTGGAACCACATTTGCAGAAGTGGTAGCTGCAAATGCAATGCAACATATAATAACATCTCCATCTGTCGTAAATCATCACCATATCTGGACTAGCAAACAAGTTTGACAGTTTTAGGTGGCACATCCAACTCCACTTTAGCAGATAATCAAGCTATGAATGAAGGGAATATGTATCTATATATAAGTCAGCACCATACAATGCATGACTCCCGCTGTATTGAACCTGAAAAGCTGCCAAGGCTGCTGGCAAATGAAAAAAAAAAAAGGGAAACACTTGCCTAAAGAAAGAAACAAATTTAAGAAATCTAACATTATATATTACTTCTTTGTCTCAATTCTCAATGGCCAAAGTACAAAACCGAAGTTTTTTTATATCCTTAAAATACTGAAAACCAAATAAATATTCTTTAGCTGTTTATGGAAATTTGTCAGTGTGTTGATGGCATTGTTCTCTAAAACGTTCTGGAATCATTAACACCTTTGTATTCTTCAGGACCTCACAAAAGCTAAGATCGACCAATGTGAAATTTATAAGAAACTCTTATTATTTTTACAGGATAATCGGTTAGTAAGAAGGTAGAATCACAAGTAAAACATGCAACCACATCATGAGATTGAAAAAAAAAATAAAACAGACACAGAAACAAAAGAATAATGAAAACAGTTAATAATGAAAACAGTTAAAAAAATGAAAGAAAATTACAACTCAAGACACCAAAATCTTCCAAGCACAAAACTGAGGAACAAATAGAAAACAATAACAATAGAAGGGAAAGCATAGATAACTGAGTTATCCACTTATCCTCTCTGGTAGCATTTACTATAACTTGTCAACAAAATCAAATAGAAACAAGAAAAGCCAGAAATAGGAAAGCAATGTCAACCCAAGCCCATTAGCAAACTATGAGGGATAAAGAACATACTCGATTCGAACTCCGGTGCCCCCACTAGAAAAGTAGCGAGTCACATTATCATGGACCCAACTCTCAGCAGCCTTCTTGGATGCGTTTAAGCTTCTAAGCATAGCGTTTGGAATACCCACACTGACGCCTATATTAGACCCAGAAAGCGCTTGAAGAACATCAGAGTCAGTATCAAAGAGCTTGACTTTGTTGATGTTGTTGGACTTCAAGAGTCGCACCACCTCGAAGGGTGGTAGCGGGTGGGACGCCGAGGTGCCCCAGTTCACACCCACAGCTTGAACCCTACAAGCCATGCTCGCAAAGGTGAAGAAGAAGGCAAGAAAGATGAAGCGAAAATTGGTGGGCATTTGGGTGTCAAAGTGACAGTACAGTGAAAGAGGGTTGTGAGTTCTGACGCCAGAAAAAGAGAGGGTAAGGTAATAAGCGAGTCAGTGGCAATTTTAGTTCAAAAATGGAAGAAGCAGTGGGACATCATCGCAAGTTGTACTACCACGTTTTAAAAAACAAAAAATAGTCTTTTTTTAATATTATTAATTAATTCATAAATAAAATCATACTACATTTAGCAAAGAATTTTTCATCAACCATTGTGTAAAAGCGTAGAATACGGCCTTTGGATGCGCGACAATTGGACATATATTCCTGTTCATGCATTATTATCCGGCTTACTTTGGACTATTGATGATAGGCAGAAATGATGGGAGCCCAAATCTGAATGATTAATAGGAGTATTGATGTAGTTCATCATTTTTCATAATGAAAAATATATACTTTTTGTCATTAAAAAATTATGTTTATTCTTACGTAATTCAATCTTTATTAGTTAACCTCCACAAATTTATTTGTCCAAGAAAACCAACGAAAAACGAGTATAATTTTTTTAAGAATTAAATTATGCATTAATAAAATTTATTTAGGTACGTATATTTCAAGGAAAAAAGTATATTTCATCTTATAATAATTAATAGCCTTCCTAAGATTATCTCATTGAAATTGCGAGATGAGCCCTCGACATGGTTCATGAACATTAAAAGTAATCCCAAGAGAAAAAGGTAGCACCATTGGTTAATAAAATTCAGTCAAATTTTTTTTTATTTTAAACTTCATGCAAATCCATTAGTAAAAAATAAAAAAATTAATTTAACAGACAATAATTTGCTATGATATCAAGACGAAAGACATCCCTTGGCACTATTTTAAACGGGACGCAAAAAAAAAGTGTTCTAAAAAAAATAAAATAATTAAAAAAATACTCTGAACAGAGAAAAGAGAATGCAATTTGGAACCACTCGGAAGTTTTAAAGTGGCTCAAGCTAACACCCGACACATTAATGGTTTTGCCCAGATATGTTTTTGATGGTCCGGGACCAGAGAATGATGTTCTCTGCGTTACTCTTGGCTATAAAGATCATGCCATGTTAACATGGTATATTTGGACTTATTTCTATTATTAGATTATTAATAAAAAAAATAAAAAATTACTGAAAACTACATATGTATGACAGAAAATAGAATTTTGAAAGTCCTTAATCTCTCCCTGTCAATTTTATTTTCTGTAAAAAAGAGACTATACATATATTATGTTGATACGGTTCAGCAAGATTTTGCTAAGTTACTGAGGAAACAGTTTTACATTATACATACTCAACTCTTGCCGTTGCAATGTTCCTAATGAAAGCGGCGTCGTTGATCAAACGAACCCCTTGCTCTTCAAGCTCTCTACGGCATCCTTAATAATTTGCTCCATGGGAATGAATTGCAAACCCAAATCGATTAGTTTCTTGGATGCATCTTTTGCTCTCAACAATCCTGGTTGGGTATCTCGAGGCAACCTTTACAGAAAAAGGACATACTCAGCTAAAACAAGTTCTGGATTATATGATCACAAGAAGCCCTTCAATGTGCTAGTGTAATTTTAAGGGGTAATTTCTAATGCTTTCAAAAGTACTGGGAAGAAGATGCAGAAGAATGATGAAAGTAATAGATGTTTAAGGAGAAAATAGTAACTATAACGTGTTCTTAAACCAAAAATATCGTGTGAAGTCAAAATGCTTGTTAAATGATAGTGTGAAAGGTGTCAACAATTTTCAAATTCTACTCTGATCGACAAAACTTTTTCTCTTCCATATTTGGGATGAAATCAAAAGTAGACTACAACATGCTCCGTTAATTGCAGCAGAAAATCTGTGCAGCCTATAATAAAATCGGAAATATTATGGAGAGCTTAATATCTCAGCAAGTCAATCTCTACCCTATCGAATCATATTAAGATTTGTTTAAAATACTTTTTTATTACTACATACACACTCTTATCTAACAATGCAGAAACATGACCTCTCAAAAGGTCCACTTCTCCAAATCAAAATCCTAATAAAATTTTATAATAATTCAGAAAAGGAAAAACTGACTGATAACATGCAAACTTAATTAGTAAGTGAATAATGAAAACTAATGCTCCTAATGTGAACCAAGTTGTTTTGTCAAATAAGTATGCAGCGTCTATTCATGAATTCATGCAGATGAGCTTCCTTATACTCAGCACCATCTACGATTTCTTGATTCATATAGAGAGATTATAAAATGCTTTTGTCATTCATTTAGCAATTGTGTGGTGTGGTTTACTTACTTAGGCACATTATACTCAGGATAAAGGTCAGCAACCTTTGCCACGAAGTCACCATAGTGAGAGATAGCTTCGACGCACAAATGCCTACCAGCTGCTGCTTTATTTTCATACACCAAAATATGTGCTAAGGCTACATCTTTAAAGTGGACAGATCCCATGAAAAAGTCCTCGTATGTTTCAGTGCTGCCTGCAATAGCGACAAATTTATGTTTCTTATATGCATTTGAGACAGCTAACTATGATTATCAAATGGCAGCGCCACCATTGGTTTTGGATTTGGTCAGAAAACACACAACACAAGCATAATTAAATAGGATGAACTTTATGGACATGTCAGAGGTAGATTCAGTTTACATATGAATCTCTTCATGACATGACGATTAAGGGGAATGCTCATTCACGTGGCCAGTTCTCACCACGTGACAGGCAGAAAGCAAGTCAAACATTAGGCACACAGTTTTCAGTTTTTCCACTCTTGATGATACTCCCTAAGAATACAGTTGCACCTATTAGCAAAACACACATAAGAGAGTGGAAACCAAGCAAAAGATAATCGGGATTTAATTAGCACTTTAGGGTGACCATTGCTTGGAATTCCAGCTGTATCAAATTTAACATATCAATGGTTTATAACTGTACCCTCATTGAACCTTATAAAATACAAAAAGAAAAAGTAATCAATATATGCAGAAAATATGAGAAGATAATTGCAAAAGATTGGCAAATTTTCTAAAGGATATTTACCTTGAAGAATACGTACAAGCATTATCATGCTTGCATTAAGTTTTGGAGAAATAACAGGGCCCATCACAGTGCCAGGATTTACCACCACAACATCCAAACCTTTCTCCTTGGCAAAGTCCCAAGCAGATTTCTCAGCTAATGTTTTTGACATCGGATACCACAACTGGCCCATAGCAGTTCAAAGCAAAATTCACACACAATTATACTTCATAGGCACTACCAAAACCCCTAGAAGCAATTGAAATTTGAAATACAAGCAAACACTCACTTGCTTTTCCTTGCAGTATTCAAGGTCGGCCCAGCAATCTTCATTTTTAATAACATCAGGTGGCCAATTTGGGCTCGGAATTATAGCCGAGATCGATGAAGTTACAACGACGCGACTAACCCCTGCTTCCTTCGCCGCCGTCAGCACATTTTTTGTCCCCTTAATCGCCGGATCCAGAAGCTCGTTCTGCAGGAAAGAAAAGCCCCCAAAAAAATTCAGAAATTGAGAAATCAATAAATTTAAGGGATGTGAGTGTCAAAATTCGACCTGTGGATCTTGAACTTTGTCGACAATACAGGGAGAGGCGAGATGGAAAACGCCGACGCAGCCGTTCACGGCAGCAACGATGGAGTTGTAGTCGAGGAGGTCAATCTGGAAGAGACGAAGGCGAGTATCAGCTCCTTCAAGGGCTTCTAGATGTTTGGTCTCAGTGTCATCCTCTGTCATAAATGAAAATATAAAGAAATTAATACAAGACCTGTACACTGTACTGTGTGTAGATGTCTAAGAAATAGAAGTGAAAAACGTTACTGAGATCTTTGACGGTGGCGTGAACGGTGTAGCCGCGTTCGAGAAGGAGACGAACGACCCACGATCCAATGCAGCCGCTGCCGCCGGTGACGCAAACCACCTTCGTCATCCCGTCGCTCTTGAACACTGAAGTGACTGGAGTGGATAATGAATTACCACGTTAAGATTAGTGATAATTGATAAACTAATTATTTTTTTATTATTCAGCACTATTTGTTCGAAATTCATTATTTAATTATATTAAATATTAATTCAATTGGTTGTTGTATCCACGTCGATATGTCCGAGTGGTTAAGGAGACAGACTCGAAATCTGTTGGGCTTTGCCTGCGCAGGTTCGAATCCTGCTGTCGACGTTTCACTATTTTGTTGTGTTGGGCCCAAGATGTTAATGGGTTTTTTACGTTTGATTTTATGGGCCCATTTCTTTAGTGGAGTTCATGGTTACGGGCTTCATTTTCTGTAAATCTGTTTTTTAAGCCCACTGAGACTATGAGTTACAAAATAAAAATCTGTATTACTATATGGAATTGATACTTGGGCTCCTAAACTATCTATCTATCTATATGTCTCTGTGTGTCTCTGTTTATAATGCACAAAAATATATTATTTTTTTGAAATATATTATAATATAATAATTATTATATTTTAAAAAAATAAATTAAATAATGAAAAATTATTTAATCTTCTACTATTCTCTTAAAGTCTCTCACTATCTTTATTTTTTTTCTTATCTTTTAGGTCACATATTTTATTTTATATTTTATATTATAATATATATATATATATATATTGTAAGACTAATATCCAGAAAACCTTAAAGATATTATTATAATATAGATATAGTAAAAATGTGAAAGATAAGAGAGTTGAAAGTTATTCACACTTCTTTTATTATATTTAAAATTAAATTTAAAAAAAAATAGGACACACTTTAATGCATGCCAAATTCAGTAATTTATATTAATGTCTATTCTTGTATTTGTGTTTTGTAATATCTTTATTTGAAATTTTATTAATTTTTTAAGGGAAAAAATAGATAAGAGAATAAGTAGAAATTTAGAAATAATCGATTTATTATCTAGAAGTCTTTCTTTCTTTCTTTTTCAGTTGTTATTAAATCTTTAAATGTCTTCAATACTTCACCGAATTCCTAACATGAAAACTGTGGTGGTTACTTATTATCTATGTACTACACGTTTCAAGGAGAGACAAAAGTATAGTGAATATTTAATAACATAAACCTGGTACCTTCCGGTAGGTGAAATTGAAGTCCTGAGTATATTTAATATTATCACACAATATCATCACTTTTAAGATAATATATTGAATTCATGTTTTCAGATTAACTACTTGATTAATTGGAGACATGAGTTGGCAGTTAAATTTTAAAATTTATGTCTCTTTCTTAAATATATCTCAGAAAGAGAAAATGAAAAAGCTCCATCTTCTCCGAGAGATAGTGTTCACAAACATATAGAGAATTTTCACAATTAAGTAAATTTCAGAAGCACAAAATAAAAGATAACTTAACCAAAAAAAAGTACATACAAATCTTATATATTTGATATGAGATTTTTCAATCATAAAGTGACATATAAATATTTTTATAATCTACTATTTTATGATTTAATATTTTTTTAAAAATAATATATTATATTTTTATAAAAGAACCTAATTAATAACAAATATATACAAAACTATATATAAATCTATTCCTAATCTTAATTATGTATGTATGCGCGCAGTTATGTTGAAAGTAGTGTAAAGTTAACTCTTAAACTCCAATAAATTTATGCGTACACAACAAAATTGATTAACTCCTTTTTAAACTTTAAAATGTATAAACTTAACTGTATATTTTCATTAGTGATTAACAATTTTTTTCATTCATATCTTTTTTATCAAAAATGATCATGTTCGAATTACAATTGAACGTTAAATATGAATTTTTTTTAAATAAAGATTTAAACTTTAGTTTATAAAAAACATGTTATTTCTTGTAGTGATATATATGAGCTGTATATTAAAACTGTGATGATCTCCTGGAAGTTGATACAGCAATTAAGGCAAGGAGTAAACAGGAGATTGAATTTGAGAGAGAAGAAGATGGTGATTATGATATATATTCCCTCTTCTGATGTTAAGTGGCGTTGAAGGAAATCCAAAAGCACGTACAGAGAAAAGAATGAAGAGTGATAGTAATATTAATGGAGGATGGAGGAAGAGCATGAATAAGTGAGTGAGTGTGACAGTGTAGAGGTCAGGAAATCTACACTTCAGATATTGGTGTCTGCGACTCAAACAGCACTCGGTCAAATGACTTTTGGGACCCCACTTCTTCACTGCATGCAACATCATATCTCTGTACGTACGTGCTTGTAATTTTAATTTAATTCCCCTTTTCCCTCTTCTTTCTTCTGCTTCCTAAGCTTGCTTTCAAAAAATACCGTAATAGATCACTTCAAAACAATTACTTTTAATAATTTACATCACAAGAAAAGAGTGTTGGATCAAGTACTTACTATTAAGTTAAAAATTATAATAATTAATTAATGTTGGACTATAATTTAATTCTCATAATTTTTGTCATTAAACAATTGTTGGCACATTTTAATCAACAAAGTTTACGGAAAGTACAAAAACTTGAATGCCAAAAATAATATATGTATCAAATAAGGGATAAGAAACTCTTATATATGTAAGCGTTTAATAGAAATGCCTACAATATAAACTATAAACATGTTTTAAGTTTAGTAAAATGAGTTAATTTCTTGTAACAAATCAATAATTAATTTTTTGTACTTATATCTAATACTTAATAATATCTTAAACAGAATTATTTGCAAAATAATTGTGATAAACAAAGAATCAAAAAATGGTTGCCTCTATTTATCATCCCTCTGCATTCTCTCTTTCTTTTCTATTTGCAGTTTGGAATTTCTAGGAGAATTTAAGGTGTAGTGTCGTGAGATTCTACACGAAAGACACTAGCACTGTATATATAACTTTGAGTGGAAATTAAATTAGCGAGTTTGAGTGGCACACTTGAGTGTATTCTCGTGATCGCATATACACAGCTCTGTGCTGTCAAATGGTCAAATAATTAACGTGTGCTTGTGTCATACACAAACTTGATATTTCGTACTGTATATATATATACGAACGTACCTAGTGTGCAGGTGCAGGAGATTAATTATATATATATATATATATATATGAATTATTACTCTTGACTTGGTAAAACTAATTATGCAATGCCCGTTGGAGTATCGTCAATTTTTATAAATTCACCAGCGCAAGTTATAAATATAAAATTTGTGGTGGTCTTGTTAAAATCTAAAGTTAAATAAGATTTTCAAGTCAAATTTGTTAGTTCGTGCACACATGATTATTTTATACTCACCTGCGTTCAATTGTATCCAAACTCTTTATTAATGAACTTTGATCCATAATATTCCATATATTACCTAAGCATACACACACACACACACATGCACACAACATGTTTATGATTTACAATTATGATCTTCTTCAACATGATAGCATTCAAACTATTAAATTAAATACTAGGTTAAGTTTAATAAAAAACAATTTGTCCCTCAAAATATAATAAATTACATTTTTAATTCTCACTAAGAGAAGTATTTATATTTAACATTTAATACAAGTTTAAACAAAATTAAAAATACTTATAAAAAACTAAAAATTATTAAATTTAATTTCAGTTAATTTTTTCTCTTTTTTCACGTATGTTTAAAACTGCTCATTGTTTAATTGGTTGACAAAATGGGGGCCATTGCTAAAATAAATAGAAAATATTTTAAAAAAAATTATATACATTTTTTTATTAAAAATATTATTGTGAAATTAGTTATTACTAAAAAAATAATAGTAACATTTGGAATATAAAAAAATTAACATAATAGGAGAATATTACTTAATTGGTAATACTTAAAAAATATTATAACATATAAAATAAGAGAATCATCTATTAGTGATTACATATATTTTGTGATATTAATTATGGGGGAAGTATCTAGCTAGAGAAATTCCATTTAAGCCTTAAGGATATATTGCACATCGGATCCCATATATATCATTCATACCACCATCTTATCTCCCAATTATTTTCCTAGTATTTAATAATAACAACACCCCGTGACAATACGTTATGGCCTTGTATGTGGGTGCTGAATATTGAATACTTATACCCCACCAATCTCTTATTTATTTCTTTTAATTAATTTTCATATAAAAAAGTAAAATAAAACATGTATGCACACTAACGTCAAAAATTATAATAAAGAACGACAAACTGTTTTTCATTACCTTCTTAAAAGTAAACGGTGCTGTCGTACGTTAGCGGTTGGGGGCAGCAATATCGTCAGGTACAATTGGTTTAATTAATAATCAAACAAGAAAATTCTTTTACCGTTTATTAAAGACAAATTAATTATTTTAATCTACAGATTATAGAGTTCATTGTTAAATGAAAAATGAAATTAGATCGTACACTACATAATTATTAAATATGCAACCAAAAAATTTAGTTCATTAGGTTTGGCTTCTAGAATATATAGAAGAAAGTAATGGATACGTCATCAATGATTGTGATGACAGATCAAATCATAAAGAAATTTGGATTAATTAAAATTAATATTATAGTTAATTAATTTATAATCTCCAATTATTGATGGTGAGAAATTAAGAATATATATATATATATATGTTGTTTATTGAATGTATGTTTCTTGCGTCCCTTTGTATATAGGTATTGAAGAATACGCCAAATTAGTTGCAGAAGTCGCATTAAACAAATTCAAAGTGAAAAAAATTTGCAAGTATGATTCTCTAATCAAGCGAGGCATATCCTAGTCAATTGATTTATTAAACTTTCTTTAGATTTCTTGTTAAATAGCAGATATGTGCGTTAATTATTACAAAATCATATTTGACAAAATATCTGTAATATAAAAAATTCATGTGAAATCCAATAAAATCCTGAAATTCATGGTGGCTCTATTAATTTTGATTTCTATAATTTTGAATTAGGTTGACTCAAACTCAATAATTCAAATAGGCATGTTATACTTAATTAAGAAGAATACTTTTGATCTTGCATCATAATTAAAAAGAAATCTCTACTGTATGAAGATCTCAGTATATTTCATACATATCACTCATTTATTTTTTTTATTTCTCACTTCATACTAATTTGGATGTCAAAACTTGTAATGGAGCCCCTGAATTCTCTTGTAACTTTGACTCTTTCTTATTTTGCAAGTACTCTACAACCTGAATAATTCAGACATCAACTCCTAGTCAGATTTGAAACTATTAACAGCCATATTATATATATATATATATATATATATTCATGTCCTTTTTTTAATTTTAGTTTGCAAAATTTTTTTTCCATTTTATAAGGATCTTCAAGAGAAAACCATATTTTTTGCGTATAGTGATTAAAAATAAAATCAGAACTAACTATATATTAATTTTATTAATAAATAATTAGTTAGGGATATTTTGAAAATAGCCTGTACTTTTTAGAAATATTGTGATAAAATATTTTGTTAAAATAAATTATTGTTTTAATCCTAAAAGATACTATTTGTCTTAATTTAATTTATAAATTATAAAAATATTTAATATAATTTTTAAAATTTTAAATTAAGACATAAAAAGACATATAATATTTATACATAAAAATTAAATTAAGATATAATATATCTTTTAATAATTAAATTAAATATTTTTATAATTTAAAAATTAAATTAAGATAAATTATATCTTTTAGAGAATAAAATAATAATTTATTATTTTTATTATAAATGTAAAAAATATTCCTAAAAATATTTTGAATTAACAAAACAATTTTAACGTTTAAAAAATTATATGTTCAGAGAATAAAAAATGTAAACCTGTACCGATCGAATTCCCCTCTTTGAGTTGGGGCCCCTTTCTGGTCTGAGTTGTAACAAATTAATTACTTTGAAAATTCATTAAATAATATCATTCAACTTGTTCATTCCGTTTATTTATTATTATTATTATTATTTTAAAGGCTGTTAATTTTACGTCCATATTCCATTCCCATTGTATGCAGACACAAAAGAAACTATTTATTTAATTTGATTCTTAAAGAAGGCACTTAGACATTGACTCATCATGTGATAAGATCGACAAGATATGTAAGTATTTATTGGAAACAAGTTTACCCACTTCGAATATTTGTGTGCTTTTTTTCAAAAACAAATCTTTAGTTTTAAAAAATTTACTAATATCTAATTAATTTCACTTGAATTATTTAACATATTTTAATAAAAGTAGAAATTTCTTAATAAAAGTATCTTAATATATACACAATACTTAAATCAGATATTATGTTTAAAAAAATTAATATTTACTACTCTAGTAAATCATATTTTGATAAATATTTATCTTTTTTAAAGTTCATTTTTATTACCATCTCTCTTTGAAAAAAAAACTATTTTTTAATCATCAATATGCAAAAATTCATGACTAGTTTACTAATTTAATTTGAGTTATTTACTTACACAAACTAACTTGACTTATAAACTTTAATTTTGAGCCCATGCAGATGCAGCATTAATAAAGCATCTAATTAAGAAGGTTCATATTAAAAAATATAAAATACAATTCTAATACAACAACGGTTCAGTGGAATGATAATCGAAATAGTTTTATATATACCTAAACTATTTAAAAAAATTAAGATGATTTTTTTTGTTGGCTTTTACTATTGGGAAAGTTTTTTTTTTTTTTTTTCACTTCACTTGCACGCTACCTGTTAGTTTCTTTTTATAATTTTTTTCTTGTTTTTTATTGACAGAAAATTAACGAGTCATAAGTAAACAATTTAAATAATAAATAAAATATTTTAAGATTCAAAGATTACATGTAGTTTTTTAAGGACAAAAGATATTCATGATGAAAGCGAAATTTAACGGTAGGTTTTTTATAGTCTCTCTGGCAAGTAAGCTTCTCAATTCTCACAAAATAAAATGAAAGAATGAATTATTGTTTTAATTTTTTTTAAAAATATACCTTATCTCAATTTAATATTTAAAATATTAACTTTTGTTCTTTAAAAATTATTTTAATTTAATTCTTACATTCGTTGTATATATAGAATATTTATATAATTGATAAAAAAAATTTTTCAAAGAAAATTTAAAAAACAAATTATCAATTTTCATTTTTAAAAAGATTAAATTAACTATTTTAGAAGGTAGAATTTTTTTAAAATTTGTTATAATGATCTTTTTATTTAAGGTACTTTTAAGTTTAAATATAAACATTTCTGTTAATAAAAATTTAAATTAATTTATCATATGAAAGATTAAATTTATTTTTTAACTATAATGAAAGATAGTACATACATTAAAAAAAATTAATTAAACAAGGAGAGAAAGAAATTAGAATAATTGAGACTGACAGAAGTAAAAGAGTTTAAAATTAATTAATTAATTCATTTCAGTTAAATTAGAAGAGGGTACGTAATTAACCAAAAAATTGTACTCATAAAAATTAAAAATACAATTCGTTAAAATTTAAAATATGAACAAAGCTGGCGCTCCCACCGAAAGGGCGCACTTTTCTGAGCAATCAATTATTGGATGCGTTCCTTTCTTGAGCCATTACAAGAAAAGCTTTAATTTGCACTCATTTGTCCCCATGGTTCTAGTGTCTTTTACATCCTCACACTCACACACATAAAATTTTTAGATATTATTATTTTTATATTTTACAAATTTCAAATAATATATATGTTCTTTTTTGGATCCTAACTTTCACATCAGACCACTAAAACTACACCGTTCATGTCATTGATCCCACCATGCAGATCCCAAAAACATGCATTAGGCATCACAATAATGCCTAAGTTTGTAATTAACGTATCTGTTTGATTAGCACAAGACACAAGGCATAGTCCCATCACAAACACCAACCGCACCACACTATAATCAAAAGTTTGTGCGCTCCGATATAGTTTTGAATCCATCAATCTAGTTTTTTAAAAATGATTTTAAATAAAAAGATAGTTTATTGTACAATATTCTCATCAAATAAAATTTAAAAATGATCAAATGTATATAATTTTATTACTAGAAATGAAAAAGTTATATACTGAACAAATCGATTGTAACCAATCGACCCCAATCAATATATAAAGGTCACTCACTCGTAATAACTAAAACAAATTAAGTTCCCTTAACGCTTACTCACTTCTTGCTAACTTGACTTTTAAGATTATCAATATAATTAAAAAGATAGATGTAAAGTAATAACTAAAACAAATTAAGAACAATAAAATTAAATTATAATTTTAAACAAGAAAAAAACAAATTCGTAACTTTAAAGCCAATTATAAGCAAGCTAAGAATTCGAAAGTACAAAGAGATGGAGGAGGGTTATATAAATTGGAAATTTATAGTTAGTCGTTCTCAATACAAAGAATTAGAATTAGAATTTATATATTTTGAATATAATTGCTATAATAAAAAATAAGATTTTAAAAAAGATTAAAATTGGTAAATATCATTGATCAATATAGAAATAAAATAATGTAATATATACATTTAAAAACTTTTTAATCATTGTTAATGAAAATTAACTCATCTAACCACTTCTTGACTATAGCAACTGAGCTCAAAAATCTATCTTAAATACCTTGAATTGAGCCTAAATATGTTTTATCAAAAAAAAAAAAATCTCAACCATTACACCTAACCAGTTATAATTACCAGGGCCTCATATCTAGGCAAGTGTAAGAGCTTGGTCCCTTTCCTAATTGCCAACGACACCACACATAATTAATGCAATTCATACGCGAACCATCAATTCTCTGGTAGTTAATTGATAATTTATTTTTTTTTTTCGTGTGGAATAAATATTATAAAATAAATGAATATATATATATATATATATATATATATAGTTGTGGAAGTAAATTCGTTTCTCTTCACCTACTGTGATGAGTCATAAATGAAGTATGAAGGGTATGGCCACATTAGAGTACTACGGCAAGAGGCATGAATGCTATTCTATGTGGCGACAAATTAAAGAGGCAAGAAAATTCAGAACCCAAGTGGGATTCTCTTTCTAATTCTCAACCTTGTGATATTGCTCCTTTCGCACTTAACTCTCTCCTCACACCACCCTGACCCACCTACTATTCTTATAACTGTAGCATGCAACGAATTTAGAAATAAATTAAATTATAATGCATATATATACATATATGTTCTTTTCTTCATAGTTAATAGAAGAAGGAGATGATCAAAATAATTAATAATTATGTATAAATAAAAGAGGGGATATTGGGATATATCCTATTTTTTTTTCTTTTTGACTTTTTGGAAATCCGAATGGCTAAAGTGGCCACCGCACATAATAAAGAAAAAAAGAGAGAGAAATAAAGCGGGCTATAGGAAATTATGTGGTTCTACAAAAGGCCAGAAAGCGAAAGTTCCTGGTGAATGCAAAAGTATCATCATTTGTGAGGGAGAGGAAGAAGAGAAATAATGTCAAAAGAAAAAAGAGGCAAACAAAAAAGTGTGTGTGTGTATATATATATATATATAATACAAGAGAAATAATAATATTAATAATTTTGAGGACATTATTATCATGAGTAGATGGATGAATTATAAAATTATAAAATTCAGGAATTAATATTAATTATGCGGTTTTAATTTTGTTTGTTTTGTTATGGAGTGGCTAGCTAGGTAGCTACACAATAAATCACATATAATATAAGATTTAATTAATTATATATAATAATACAATAATAAACAATATAGAATCAGTGAGGAAGGGTTGGCTAGTGGTCATTTTCACAATTGGATGGTGGTTATTCAAATAAAATAAGAGCAGCAATCACAAAGGATCGATTTTCTTTTCATTGATGCTTGTAGCCTATATCTTTTATAGGTGTTGTTTTCACGGAAAGAAATGTCAATTATAGCTATGTGTCAGTGTGTGATATATATATATATAAATATATATATGTATAGTGAGAGAGAAAGGAAGTTGTTGAATGAGTTAAACAAATTAATTGAAAACCCCAATTCCAAATCCCAAAGCCACAAAACTTAAACCTACCTATCCAAGAACCAAGAAAATAAGGCCAAAATGTTAATACCCAAATCTCCAAAAATTCTTAATCTTTAATCAATCTACTTATAAAGTGTGGGTGTAGTTGTAGCATAGTAGCACCTGAAACACAAGTGTAAAAATGCGTAAATGATAGGCGCACGTGTGCATATATGGTTCAGAGATAGATTGAGCCCAGCAGATATAGATGGATACATATATATGTATACATACAACCCCCGGGGACCAGATCAACAGTCGCAGATAAGGCTAGTCTTATAAACTAAACACGGACTATTATAATTACGACCAAAGCAAAAACATATATGATAATGACATATATGAGAAAACAAGAAAGGTTTAATTAATTAATTTATCTTGTAAATCATTGTAAATATAATGGAAGGGTCAATTCCTTCCATTGAGAAGAGAGAGAGGATAAAGATTGACGATCAAAGATCTCTTTCTAACTTTGATCAAATTGAAATCCAAGTGCACAACACTGATTGGAGTGATCACAAAGGTCAAGACAAAATCAAAATGTCATCATAATGAAAGCAAAAATGAATCAATGAATGAATGATATGTTAGCTCCCTTAGCTAGTCTCCTTAGTGGCAGAATATATATAGAAGTAGAACAGGAGCATTCACAACCACATCATCTCTCTCTAGTCTCAGTGAACACAACACACACCAACAAAAAATATAACAAAAACCAAACTTCAGTTCTAGATGAAAATGAAAGCGAGGCATAATTTGGAGCTTTCTCTCTTCTTCTACCTTAAACTACATAAAACAGAAGCCAACAATATATACAGTTTTATATTACTTACATATAAGCTAGCCACAAGACATTCCCAAACAGTTTTAATTTCTCTTGATCGGATCGAATCAAATTGTGAAAATCGCCATAAATATAATTAAGCCCGTAGTCACAATTAATTTCCTTAGGAATAAAATTAGATAGTAGTGGAGGAAAAAAAAAAACTCAGAAAACTATCGAAGTTAATTAATTATTACTAATTATACTATACTGTTGTAGTAGTAGTAGTAGTAGCACTAGCCGTAGTAGCAGCAGCAACTACACCAACACCGGTGGTGTCGCCGCCGCCGTTACCACCACCACTACCGCTCGCAGTGGCACCACCACTACTACTTGGTGGTGCCGACACATTCGCGCCGACGGTAGTGGTCGTTACTGTGGTTCTTTTCCTCTTCTTCTTTTCATAAGGAATCCCTCTGGCTTTGGCTTGCCCTTCTCTTACCTCCCTCAAGTAAATCCTCACCGCTCTCGCGCCAAAAGGGTTGGATTCTGGCCGTCCACCGTTCTCTTCGTAGGCCGCTCTGAGCCGTCCGATCAACGCGTCCAAGCTGCCCCAAGCCTGCTTGAGAGGACACGCGCAAGGCGCGGGTGGGTTCGGGTGCCCGAAATAGGGACACCCGGTGATGTGGACCTTTGTCTTCCCGAATTGGTCCAAGTACTTCAAGAATTCAATCACGTGAGCTCCACTGCACCGCACCAACGTCAATGGCGGCTTGTGATTCCTGAGATACTGCAAGAACGTGTTCCAGTCTCGCCTCTTCTGCGACTCGTACCGGCTCGGTGGTGCCGAAGCCGATGACCCATCCGGTTGCGGAGCCGCCGGCGTAGCAGCCTCTGGGCAATTCGGGTCGGATGCACCGGGACCCGCTCCCCCTGACGTGGAATCCATGATCCAATTCTTGCAGTAATGAATCTGTAGTTAGTGACGTTGAGGTAATTAATTACGAAAAGAAGAAGCGGAGAAGCAGCTCGTTGAGATTGCGTATCTGAAAGTGAGAAGCATAAGGGTGGAAGGTGGATCCTTTCACGGGAAAAGGGGTTTGGGAGGAGGGAAGAAGGAGGAGAGAAGAAAATGAAAGAAAGAGAGAAAAAGTGAGAGAAAGAGAGAGAAAATATGTGTGTGTGTGAATGTGAAGAAGGGCTTGTCGATGGGACGTAAAAAAGCAGAGATGGATGAATGAATGAATAAGAATGAGAGAGTGAGAGTGAGAGTGAGAGAGAGAGAGAGGGAATGCTGGGCGAGTGGGAGTAGAGAGAGTAATGTACAGTATTGTCTCAATTTCACATGGTGGCCCCTCTTGACGTGACATACTTACTGTTCACATCGGCGGCCTTCCACTCTCCCTTCTGTCGTGTCACGCACTCGCCTTTTATTGTGGGTTTTGGACTTTTGGTTCGGAAGCTGAGCATGTGTCCAACACGAACGTGGTAGCGCGTTGATTATTAGTATGTTGCGGATCCGATGGCATTTAATGGGTCTTAACAAGGTCAAATATTTCATGGCCTTATTAATCCACTTTGCTTACCAATTACGAATTTTATTTTTTCATTGGTTTCCTCAGTGACTTTTCCCTTTCAAAAAACTTTTTTTTTGAAGTTTTTTATTTCAAATTTTCAAAATTTCTTCTTCCTGCTCCTGAATTGAATCCTGTTGGCTGAGCATCACTACTCACTCGGTCAGTCCAAGTTCTCTCGTTTATTCTAGGAAAATGATGATTTTTAGTTTATGCTAATATTATTTTAAAAAAAATTTAAGTATAATTTTTATATTTTTTTATTATAATTTTTAATTAAAAATAGATAAATATATAATTTATAGAACTATTTTTTTTATCATTGATTTTTAAAAATTTTTTTTATATATTTTATTTTGATTAAAAATTTAATAACTAAGATATAAATTTAGTTATATTATTTATATTATTTTTATCTACTTAAATATATATTTTATTAATAAAAAATTTATTTTTATATTTTTTATTTTAAAAAATTATATTTCAAAATATTTTTTATTTTTTTATGTATTTTTTTAAAAAATATTTTATTTTTAAATTTTCTGTCCAAAAAAGTAATTCAAACAAAATTTTTTTTATTTTTTTAATTTTAGTTCCTTAAATTTGATTTAAAATTTTTTTGTTTATTAATTTTGATTAGTTTTATTTTAATTTTTTAATTTTAAAAAATAATCAAAATTTTTAATTCTTAAAATAGTTAATTTATTTAACGAAAAAAAGTCAAATTTAAACTTATTTTAATATCTCTATTCTATATTATTATTAAAATTTTATTATATTAATCTTATATGTAATAAATTTACAGGTAGTATTATATTTAAGTTTAGACTTTGAAGAGCATCAAATTTAAAAATTAGAGTTTAAATTTAGTAATTTTTTTCTTTTATTTGATAAAATGCAATATTACCATTTGGATTAATTAAATAATTTTATAAAGTAATGATACCGAAATAAAAAAATCCTAATAATGAATTAAGGTGTTTTTGATTTCAATATTCAAAAATAATTTTTTATTTTTAAAATAGAAAAATAAAATATATTTTTTTACAATTTTTTAAAACAAAATTAAAGAAATACATGAAATAAGGGTTATCATTAATATAATATTTATAAATACATAAAAAATGTAATATTAATACATTTTTTTGGGTTCTTTCCTTCCTTCAACTTTAATTTTCTCTCCTGCATAAATAATGTCCTCTCCGGACTCTTCTGCTCGGTGCTCACCTACCCTTAGTTTCTTATTAGAGTTGTCATGGTTTAGTCCACAAGAATCAAGATTCATCAAATCTAACATTAAAGTTTGTAGGTTGGTAATTTTATTTAGTCTTTTTTCGTCACTCGTTTTTATTGACTAAAAAGTTGTCACTATTTATATATATATATATATATATATTAATATACAAAAATTTAGATGATGAAATATGATTTTAGTAACTCAAAAATTTGTCGCTACTCTAAGTACTAAAAGTTATCCACGCGCGTACACTTCAATTTGAAAGTTAGTCATTGATTAGGATCTGAGATAATTATAGTGAGAAGCTATCCGTAACTATTTTTATTTTACTAGTGACAAATTAAATAGTATATATATAGTGTTGTATATTCTTTTGCTTAGATATATATGTATAATTAAATAATTTGAATGCATTGCAGAAAACTTCAAATACAAATACTTAACGTTATAATTAAACGTATCAAAATGACATAAATAATAAAGCTAAAAATAATATCGAACAGTGACTTGTATCCAAAGCTCCAAACACAAAATCACAACATCAATTTTAAGTAGTACCGCACATATCAATTTTAAATCCAGTTTAACCAACACAATGTGTGTGTATATATATTTATATATATTTCAGCATTGATGAACTAATCTTTTTGTGCAAGTCAATGCACATTTCAGAGTTAATTTTGAAAATAATGTTAACATTATGCTACTGGTGAGTGACGATGACTTTGCCACAAAATGATTAGTCACATCACAATTTAGATTTGAAAAATAATTGCACCATAAAGCATATATATGATTCACTGTTTTTATGTATCTTCAATTTAGTACTCCTAAGTTTTGATTTCACTGAAAACAAGTTACATATGTAAACATATGAGACAGGATATATAGCTGCCCCAGTGTGCAATAACCTTCCATGGATTACGAATATGACCCAATATGAATGATATGTGTATTTTGACAAAAATCCCCCTATCATGGTATAGGAATTTAGCATGTGTATTAATTTATATAGAATTTGAAGGCTAATTTATTATATATGTTAACTCTTCAATTACACTTTTGTAAAAAAAAAAAAAGTTCAAATTTAATATGTTTATTAGCCAAATTGTATAACAATTGTTCAATTATAAGTTGAGTCACAATCAAATCGTGTAATATTTAAATTAATTATAATTAAATAAAAATTATTGTACAATGACTAAAGTTATAACTTTTAGTTTAATAATAAAGATTTGATCTAATAATATTTGGTATTAAAGCTAATATTATGAATTTTATTCTTGATAAGAAAATTGTTGAGAAAGAGATATATCGAATTATAATTGAACCACATGACACTTAGAATAAATGCTATAAAATAAAAAAATTATATCATAATTAATATTTATAACTTTTAACTTAATGATAAAAATTTGATTCAATAATTTTAAGTTAAACAATGTGTTAGTAGTAAATATATTACGAGGGGAAATAACAACTATGCACAAATTGTTCTTTTTCCATTTCAATTGCTCTGCTACGAAACATTTTGTTGTTAAAATTAAATATAATATATCTCTAACAAATTTAACTATAATAATATATAAGAAGAAATTGCATTTATATATTTACTTAAGAATTTGCACGACATATTATCGCGTTGGGGGACCCAAATATGTGGTTCATCCAGTAAATACATTGAAGTTATATGGACCATCAAAATTTGCAAAAATAATTATATATTCCATCCTAGTGACTTCACTCTATGACTCCAATCATACTGAGAAAAGACATTATCCTGAATTCACCTTAGAGTGTGTCTGTGA
This sequence comes from Senna siamea, assembly GCA_031216115.1. Classification (NCBI taxonomy): domain Eukaryota; kingdom Viridiplantae; phylum Streptophyta; class Magnoliopsida; order Fabales; family Fabaceae; genus Senna; species Senna siamea. The sequence goes on along the minus strand of CM062367.1, from coordinate 32,594,350 downwards.
CAGTGTGAAAGATTGAAATTAATTAAAGTCCAAAAATATGAAGAGCAAAATTGGAATTTTGATTCTTTAATGTTTGAGAACGACTTTACAATATAAACCTTCCTGTCATATTGTTAGTACTCGAAAACGAAATGGAAGCACGCTAGCACAAAGATTACAATGTACATGGCGATAAAACAAAATTTTCGATCTGACCTAATAACGGAAACTAAAAATGCATCAAAATATCGGAAAAAAAAAATCAATTTTTGAGCAATAATAAGTCCGGAATTATTTATTGTCAAATATTTAGATTCAATCTTTTGTATTTTAAAAATATTATAAATAAAAAAAAATTTAATCATTAAAAATAAGTCTCTATTAATGTGAATATTTTATTTTTTTATTTTTTTAATTCAAAAAAATGCATCATCTTTTAAACGTAGAGGATTTTATATATGATATTTTAAAAATTTTTCATTTGGATTTTTTTAGTATAAATTTCATAATGCTTTAAATTAATTTGCAATAAATTTGTATTCTATCCTATGTTTGGAAATTATGATCATCATAAAAGTTATTTATTATAATTTTAAATTATAGTTGAATTGGATTTTAAAGTTTTGGCTGAGAAAGTGCTTATTTATTAAATTATGAATGATGATAGTACTAACATTTCAATATTATTGAAGTATTAGAAATATTTCATTTCTGGACTGCCTATGCCTCAACAAGTGCCTTTCTAGTTACTCTTTTGGGTTTTAGGGCCAGTTTTCTTATTAATTTACAAATAAATCAATAGTTTATTCCCTCAAATAGTATCTGTTTTTTTTTTAATTTGGTTTTCTAAAAACAAAAACTTCACAACTTAGTTTTTTAATTAAATATTTATTTCAATCAAAATAATTCATGTATTATTTTGACAAATTTCTTTCGGTTAATAAGTAAACGAGAGATTATATATATAATAATACAGTCATTAACTTATCATTAAGAATTGTTTAGGTGACATTTTTTTCTTAAAATTTTATAATTTAAGCAAAATTTTACTCAAATTTAAATCATTTTGATAATTATTACTTGAGTTAGGAAAATTCAATCAAATGATGTTGTTTTGAGAAAAAAAAATGATTTAGACAAGTTTAAGTCACCAATTAATGACCATGTGAAATTCTATTTATTTTTTAGGAAAAAATTACTTAAGGGTGGGAGTATTTTGAATGGAAGAAAATCTTTGAGGAATCAAATTAAAGAATTATATTTAAAAAAAGTAATCATTTTAGCGAGTAATAAATCATTAATTTACTCCTAATTCAACAATCCAAAATAAAATATTTAATTATGAAAAAGTGATACGAACTTGATTAATCCTCCTCATTTATATGCGCATAGATCAAATTTGGTTAATCCGAAGCTCTAAAATTAACTTTTAAGATTGAAAGCCCATTGCAGATATTTCCAATATATAAGCAGAAAATAATATGCATGCTGCCTAAATTACTACTTAAAAATAAATTCCAACTATTGATTTTTAAGAAATTTTCTTGATTTCAGTGTTTCAAATTATCCGAAGTTCAAATAAATACAATTAATTGCTTTCAAAATTAATATTGTACCCTTTCATTATATAGATCTTGAGAATCATCAGCAAATATGATTCATTCAAAAACAGATTTTTCTCAAGGAACTCATCTCATTTGAATCTTCATGATCGATCTGTAAAGAAAGAAAAACGTTTTGCTTTTGTATTGAGTATTGACAGTGAAAAGCCATTGCAGAGAAATAGAAAGAAACAGATATTTCGTAAGCAAGTTTAAAACTTTTATCAAACAAGCACCTATGAATTGGGAAATTAATTTTTTTTAAAAATAACTTTTTTTTTTCTTTTTGGTAACACCTTATCTTTGATGTCTTGGGTTCAATTATAGAAGCCCCACAGCAAGCCTTTATTGGAAAGAACAAACCTGAAAAAGATTCTGTAGCATTCTAAATCAGGGAGGTCTTGCTTGGGTTTTCATATTCCTAAGAGGTGCTATAGTGATTGACAGAGAGGACCAATTTCAGATGAACACTTAACACAAAATTGAATTCAAGAATTGGTTATTAATTATTAATTATCCATTAAAAATGAAATTAAAACCTCAAGAGAGAGAGAGAGAGAAAAGAAGGGTAGTTATCTCAACATACTAAAACATCATTTTTGTATGAGACATAACATATCAAATTATAAATATTTATTAAAAAAAATTATAAGGGACTAAATAAAAAAACTTATTATCTATGAAAGATCAAAATAATATTTTAACTTATCTTAATGTAAAGACTAAAAATAACAAGAATTAAGTCTAATAAAAAATATTAGTCTCTTATAATATAGTAAATCAATATTTAAATTTTTATTTAAAAAAATTATTATATTATGTCTGATAATAATTTAAATAAGACTATCTCTAATAAAAAATGTATTGTGAGAAAAAAGAGAGTAAAAGTGACCTATCCATAAGTGAAAACCCTAAAACCAGCATTGCTTCGATAATTTTCTTCTTATCCTTTGGTTTTTTTTATCACACATCCTAGTTCGATCCCTCAAATTTTATTAAAATCCATTTCACAATATTAATGTCAGGAAATTGTAATGAGAAGAAACAGGTATATATAACAGAAAATTAGTTGTTTTGAGGTGTGTATATATGAGCAGAGATTTATATGTCATGTATAATGTCACTAAGCTTGTTAATAACATTAGCGATTTATTTACACAAATTTAGATTGAAAGAATTTTAGAACAATAAAAACTAAAATAAAAATTTGCTAGAGGTGAACTTAAATCAATGCCACTCAAAATGAAAGCAACAGCACATCTCTGTCTTTGGAACCTTCCACAAGGAAGTGAATTATGTCATTTTTTCTTTGGTAGGTCTTATCACCTTAGTAAAGAAACTTACTATCACTTTGTTCTCCTCAAAGGTCTAAGAGAGTGCTTGAAAATTCTCATGGAAATTCTTAAAACTTGACAATGCAAATTTATATGATAGTCAATATTGATCTATATTGTTAGGGTTTAAGTATAAACTTGAGTGTAGATGATGTTTTATATCTAAAATGCTTAAAAAATGTAGTCTAACATTTTTTTACATTATATAACTTTTAAATTTGTTTTAACAGCTGATATAAAAAAATTTTCCTTTTACATTCCGATATAAATTTTGAACGAAGGATCTGGTAACGTGCTCTTAGGCAGAAAAAAAAAAAAGAACTTTCTAATTATGTAAGGATTTAAAAATTGTAGGCTTAAGTATTTTATCTCTATTTTTATTATTTAAACAAGTATTTCTTTCTTTTATATATATATATATATATATATATATATATATATTGTGGTTGTGTCATTTATCAAACTTTGATCACGTCCACGACATAACACCATTATTTTGTTTTTATTTATAATTAAGCTGAGTATTAATGATGAAACCTACTTACTTGTCCTGATTAAACAAACCGATCGAGAAAGCAACAATACAGCAATTATATTGGCGCCAAAATGAAGGAGTAATAAGTTAAAAACTTCTATAAGATAAATCGAATAGTGTATTTATTATTAGGGCTAAATAGCTCAGTTACAAATTTTTTTTTAAAAAATAAAATATAAGTTTGAAAGAACTGAACGTAATATATTACTCTTTTTCTTTCTATAGTATTTAGTTTTCTATGTGTGAAACACAGCATGCATGCCAGATGAAGTCACTAATCAGAATATGGTCCAAGGAAATTCGAATCTACACAAACGAGACAGCGTTTTTCGGAATTTAAGTTTGTTAACAACCATTAGTATATCATAATATATAATAAATTTAATTAATAGAACAAAAATTATTTTATATGTAGTAATTATTATACCATTATTAAAATTTTATACATTAATCCAAATTTACAAGTTCCTTGCAAATAGAAGGCACACAAAGTCCCAAATGATTCTGACTTATGATTTAGTCAAATCAATTTGTCGCCAACTTTGGCTACAATTATTATTCTTCGAATTATCATACAAACTTGAGCTAATATTGATAAGAGATTTTCAAATTATGCATTGTGATTCTGTTTCGCATTATAAATAAAATATTCGTATTTGTGGGTCTGATTCTTCATTTTCAAGATCCATTGTCGAGAATAAAATCACTATACATTTATCATAAGTAATCATATATCTATCTGAGAGGTTATTTATTGTGGACCAAACAAGACTAATTGGTGAAAACTCCAGAAAGATTCCTCTCTGAACAATGATAATAGTCATTACAATTAATAATAATAATAATAATAATAATAATAATAATAATAATAAATAAATAAATATTTAAAAGAAGAAAATTAAAATAATTTAATTTGTTTCATTATTCTTATAATTAATATTTACTTCAGCTATATATAAAAATTGAAGTAAAATTAATTGAACTGTTGAAACAATGAATCATTAATTGCCGAGTACTTACATATATAAACAGAGAAATTGGGACCAACATTCCTAAGTAACTTGAACAGGTTGAGGTTGTACATAGTCAACAAAGTTTATGACACCAAAATTTAGTTATTTTAGGAAGCGTATGCATTTATCCAATGTTTCTCTCAATCGACATATTAAATGCAAAAGACAACATAATAAGAAATAAAGGAAACATATAGATCGTTTTTACCATCACCATGCATGTTTTATTCAATATATATATACATGTGATAACAAATTAACTCTCAGAATTTAATTTGTATCCAAATTTAACTCTCTTCTTCTTCAAATCCAAAAGCATGGCAGGATATATATATATATATATATATATATATATATATATATATATATATATTGTTAAAGCTTGTTTATAGACTTGAATATAGAAAATATTTCATAACCAAAATATTTTAAATAATTTAATTTTATTTAAATTTATGTTATTTAATCCATATGAAACTTTATGCCTTCTTTTTTTCGAGAATGTAAATGATGAAGTGGTTGAGAATTTTACCATAGTTAATTATAGTGTTTTGATACGTTATATATGAATGGATACAACGTACCGATGGGTTTAAGACATTGAGATTCCAAATGTCAGTGCAAATGTAGGCTAAATAAATTGAAGTAATAAAGGAAGGAAATAAATATTGAATTTGAAAAAGAAACAAGAGAGAGAGAGAGAGAGAGTTTGCAAAGAGAAATGGTAGACCCAAGTTAGATGTTAGGCTTACGTGGGAAGCGAAGTTGATTAATGCTTTCCACCTTGAAGCAAACACCATCACTCTATTGAGAGACTTGGTGGTGTTATGTTGCTTTCACAAATTGCAAACTCTTACGTGCAAGTTTGGATCTTTTAGATGATATATGGGCCCTCACACCTCACTTAATATTGTGAATTATAACCATGAAATTTCCATGAGATTCATGGCCTACACTTCAATCAAAAATTACTGCCATGGTCCTGCATAATAAATTTCCAGTACGCAAATTTATATTTATATAAAGGAGCGTGTTTTTGCTTCAATCTGTTTTGATAGGACTTTCCGTCTAAAGAGTTTTACTCAAGTCTTTCTTCCCTTTTTTTTTCTTTTTTCTTTTGTTTTTATTACGTATTTATGTACTCTTACTCTTTCTCTTCTTTTCAAGTTGTTTTCTTTCTTTATATATAAAAGCTTTCCTCTTCCTTTGTAAAAGAATTTTCCTCTTCTATAAAAGGATTTTGCTTTTTTCATTAGTAAGAGCTTTAATTTTGGAGTAGTATCTTGAAGGTTTACATCCTTACTCATTATAAAATTTACAACAACTCGAGTTCATTTTTGTGGGAGAAGACAAGAGAATACTTTATCTTCATACAAGTTTGAGAGGTGTATTACTTCACCTTATATGTCTATTAGTTTTTCTTGTAATTCTTATGCTATGGCTTTTTGTGTAGCTTAGGTTGTAATTCTTCTTAGAAAGTGTTTGTGAACGAGTGTTGTTTTTATTTTATGTTTTTGCATTTTGCTGCAAAAGAATTATAATAGCGCTTATTCTTGATTTGTTGTTAATTTCTTCTTTATTTGTACATTTTATTGTCCTTTATTAAATGAAGTATCTTTTTACTAACGAAAATTGAGTTTTGTAAAAAGAGCTAACTTTATCATATAACAAATTAGTATTTAAATCTCTACTAAAAAATATGTCTATATTTAATATTTGATAATATTTTAAATATAATTATCTTTAGTAGATAATATCTGTAAAAAAAATTCTCTTTGTTTAAAACAAGTTTTAAATCTATACTATTATTTCATGTAAGTTTTTGGCCTCTTATTTTCAAATTATATATTAAAATATAGAAATAATATAAAAAACAAACTGCATGACAAAAGAGAAAAGTTAAATAATTTTTAACTGCTTTCTAATAATATAATAAAAACAGTTCACGTATAATTTAATGCATATTAAAACTACTCATATTATTAATTAATATACACCTAAGCTATGATATAAGTTCTCTTTTCTTTTAATATATAAATATTACTTTCTCCTTTTTTGCTAATTTTTCTGCTGAATTTTAGTTTTTCATATTAAAAATGATATTGAAATGGTCTGGGTTCAGCTGGGCTTTTTGAGTCAGTAGGGAAAAAATCTAATTAGGCTTTAGTTCTGGATTTAATGAGAAGATCTATCCTTTGAGTGTGTGGGAAAGATTACGGTAGCCCAAGCCCCAAGCCCTGCATCAAAAGAATACGTCTATTTTGTGAATTCGTAATTAAGTACTAAACTGGACCCCCAAAATAAAGTTCGCAATAGTCCATTACAAGGAAATTGGGCTCATCGTTATAACATGTTCGGGCCTATCCTTCAGTTGTCTTGGCCTGTAGGATTTGTCAGGGCATTATGTGTACACCTAATTTATAAGTTGACCTATTTAATATTCGTACTTGAAATTATTCAACACCTTAAAAAATTGGAAAAAGGTATAAGATACTAGAAACTTTATAATCAAAAAATTTATCCAATATTTAATATTCACCCAATCAAAAATTTTTAAATATTATAAATGACTATAAAAAAATATTTCACAAAATTTTTTTTTTACATAATTATTATAAACAATTCTGAAGCTAATATTCATACTAGCTTAATATCTAATAAATAATTATATTTTATTATTCGTATCTTATTAAATATCTGATGTCCATTTGAATATTTTTTTCAGATAAATATTATCGGATACCTGTAATATCCATTCGCATTGTTATCCCTACAAATAACAACCATGGTTCTAAAGACAGCAAGGGATATCGTGCTAGTAATAATACACAGCCGTTAAGTTTGTCCATTCTTCTACTTGCAAAGGCAGCCAGAACAACGTATCATTTTGGATATGCAGCCTCACTTGGTTGGGGAATATATCTTTGTTTATATCAAGCCCACAACATACAATATTTCAAGAAATTAAAGCAGCAGAATATACGTATAATATTAGCCTATTCTCACAATGAAGGTCATTTCACAAGCAAACAACATAATGTCCAATTATAAGAGCATACTGACTTCCCTTTATCTCGCCCAGATAGTATTCAGATCTTGTCAAGTAAAGGTCTACTTGTCAAAGTCATTAAGATTCAAATTTCAACTTAACTCATTTTCCTGGTCTCCTGTGCCATCTTCATTATCCATCTCAGTAAACAGATGCATAGTGTGAGAATAAATTCAAAGCATACTGCCAAAAATTATTAGAGTAATATTGTTAGCAAGTAGTACTTGAACAGTTGATACAAGAGTTACGTACATTCAGAAAATTAGAGGAAAACATGTTGCTTTCATATTGCCATTGTTAAATTAAAGTAACAGTTTACATACTGTAAGACTATTTTTTAAAAACGTTAAACTGAAGTTATGAAAACATGTTGCTTTCATTTTGAAAACGTGTTGTGTGTGTGTGTGTAACTTGGTAGTTCCTATAACTAAGGTACATAATTAGAAAGCACAAAAATTCAAAATGAATACAACAGAAAGCAAGCCATCTCACAAACTGATTTCAATGTATAGCACTCAATTAATATATTGAAAAACTAAATAGCCAATTCAAATTAACTTTGCGCCTAAACCATTCCAAGCTTAATATTTTCATTATTTTGCATGCCTTCTAAATTCACTTCTAGAACCACAAGCAGGCTTTCTGAGATTAACAATTCCTTGATAACATTCTCTTTGTTTATAAATGTGAGGCCCTGGCCAATGGAGCACAAATTAAGATGAAGCTATAAGGAATCTATGTTGCGATCGAAGAGGATGAACAGAAACTCCTAAAAAACGAAAAAACAAAATTGAAGTAGGCTTTACCATAATTTCAAAGGTCTTCACTCATAGTAAAAGGTTCAATAGAAAACTTGTTAGGAAAAACAGAGAATCAAGAAGAACGAATGAAACATTAGAAAGTAGAGTAGTTGCCTTGGAATCATAGGCCGTCTTCTGTTGATTGAAGAGTTACATCACATATGGAAAAGTTACCTTGATTGAAACAACTAGTTTTGAAAGTAAGTTACATCACATACGATGAGAGAATCCTGATCTCCTTACATGAAAAAGAATTAAGTCTTTTTTTTAGTAATTAGCAAGATGGAAAAGTTGGAGTTTTTTTTTTTAAATCATTTGGATGTAATATATAATAAATCCTTCAATTTTTATTTGGATATGTTATTCTCTTTTTTATTGCTGCTTGTGGCCTTAGACCTGAAATCCCAAAGGATTGCCCACAAAGCCTTAAATCCCTCATGACAAAGTGCTAGAACAAAAACCCTTCAAAACGCCCTCAATAATAACAATACGTAAACCATGAATAGGCCACTGTGTATAGTAATTAATACCAAGCTTCTATGTCAGGGATTTTCGTGCATAAACAAGAACCCTGATGCTTATGTAGCAGTGATGAAGATGTTAAGTTTCCACAGTTTGGCAATTTTGTACTATTCCTTCATAGCATAAAAAAAATCCAGGTGTGGGTGTGACTACTGCCCCTCTTAGAATTATCTTCTGCTTTTCATACAACCCACTATTTTTTCCATTAGCGAGTTATGAGTGATACCTTAACCTTAAATTATTTTGTGAAAACTAAGGTAAAATTTGATGTACAAAGGAAATTATTAGAGACTTCTGTATAAAAAATTGAGATAAAAGATAATCCAATACTAGAGATAGAAAAAAAAATAATAAAAAAAATTATTAAAATAGATTTAATTATTAATAATCTAACTATAAAAATAAGTAAGGATAGAAAGTATTGACATTACTTGATCTATATAATTAGCTTTACTTAATAAAAAAAAACTTTATTTATTGTAGAATAATTTAATAGGGATTAAAAAAAATAATATAAGACAGTGTGTTGGGACCAGCTAGTAGACTGAGGTGAGAATCATTATTTATAAATAGCATCCTTTTGTTTGTTTGTTGGGTGTCTTAAGTGCCCCAGAAAAGGGTTTAGGGTTCCTTTGGATTGTGTTTTCTTTGATTTTGGATCCTTTGCCACAATTTTTTCTAAGTGCCTGGTTGGTATTTTTAGCGGCGATTTTATCCGTTGCTAAAATGTGCTTTAATATTATTGCAACGAATATTATTGTTGTTATAACTTTTGTTTAAATAATTAATTTATAGTGGCAATAATTTTGTTGCAAAAAACTTTAGCAGCGAAAAAAACCGCCACTAAAAACGCCAAGTAGGGGCCAACGTCAAGCAAAAGATCCGGACGCGTTTTCTTTCAGTGTTGAAACTATCAAATTCTTATGGCTCCATTTTTCCTAATATCATCAGCTTTTTCAACTCTTATGTATCAGATTCTAGTGCTTGGCTAAAGTGATGCAGCATATACAGGAGTGGATGGATTTCAGTTCAAACTTCTCTTGAGGCTATGTCATTTCCTAGAAATGCTTGATTTTGATTTTAGTCTCTCTCTCTCTCTCTCTTTTTCTTTTAGTAATCAAGTATATACTTATGATTCACATTTATGGATAGTATTTCAAGTATGATTACGTTCAATAAAAAAAATTAAAAAAAGAGTATACATATATAAAAAATATAAATAGAATGAATGATCGTTGATATTTATTTTTAATTAGAAGTCCACAAGAATTTTGAAAAATGGTTGAGCTAAATTAGTTTATTTTATGAATATGTTCTAACAATTTATACTCAGCCGAATTCTTAATTAGAACACTTTTTTTAAGACATAAATAGTAAATAAGTAATTTTATTTGTCACATTTTTGTTTGATTGTTGTTTTTAACAGTGAAGTTAATGATTGTGTTATTGCAATCTAAATCCATCAAATAAATGGCTCGACCCAGCCGCCCAGCCCATTTATTGTTGGCCTGTTAAGAGCTGCAATGGGCTTAGCTGCCCAATCTTCATTAACTAGTTTTCAGTTTTTTTATTAAAATCAGTATATTACAGAGAGAGAGAGAAAGAAATTATTAGCAAAAACTTAAAAGAAAAAAAAAAAAAAAGCGAAGGGAGGAATAGGACAAGTGCTTTAAAGTGTTATGAACATAAGACTCGTGAGAAGTGAGAAGTACGTTGATTTATGGTGAAGCACTTTAGTGTTCATTCCGTATCATATCATCAGTATTGCATTCTGCTCCTTAAATAGTAAATACTTTGTAGTTTAGTTGCCATTAACATTATGGAGCTTCACTTTCGCATTGTGACCTTCAACTTTCTGCCAACTCACGTATTTTATTTTTGTATATTTTTTATTATTGTGAGTCCATTTAATAAAAAAACAAAAAAACATGACTTAATAATATTAAATATTATAAGAATGAAGTAATACATATTGTTAACATTTAGTAAGTTTTATATCAATACATTTCATCCTTATTCATGCCTTCTTATCCTCACTTTCAAGCTCTAGAGACATCTTTTATAACTTCGAAAGAAAAAATAAAAAAGAGTGAGAGAAAATCATCTATATTTATTAACCATGAAATATACAGAAATATGAGAGAATTGGGATATGACAAATAATAAAATTTAAAATTTTATTAAAAATATATATATTTAATATTTAATAATATCTTAAATAAAATTAATTTTAAATAACTAGAAATTGTGAAAACTTTTAACTGAGAAAGAGAGATCCAATAGACTGTGTGTAATGAATCTCATTTTGAATAATAAGTTGTTAGAAACGTATAAATAAAAAAAGGGCTCCACGTTCCTGAAAAAGCATGGTGAGAGACAGATTTTCTTAGGGTTCTGAGTGTGTGTGTGAAACTGAAATCGAAACGTATAAATAAAAAAAGATGAATTCACAGTCAAAGGCAGCACCGCATTCGAGATAAACACAATACATTGCTTCACGTGTGTAAAGGGCATCTCTAGATTCTTCCATTTTCAATTACTCACATCACAACTACGCCATGTGAAATTTTCTTGCAATTTCAGAGTTCAGAGCATAACATGATATTGTAATTTTATTTTTAAGAGTTAAGTCATTTATTTGAAAGAATGTATATTTATAAAAAATTAATTTCATTTATTGAAACTAAATTAGATATGAGATTTTTACAATATATTATATGCATATATATTTATATGTCAGGAGAAATTAGGTTGTTGACTGTGAAAATTATAGGAAAGAAATTAATAATTACAGAAATAATCATTTCTTTCCACTTTATGGTACATGACCTTACACCCATGTGAAACTTTTCAGAATCCACCCACAAAAGTGGACTGAAGCTTTTGCCTCTGAAGCCATTCATATGTAGCTCTGCCACATACTGTTAGAGGCTTCGCATGGACTTTTTTTTTTTTTTAAAAATATTATAAAATAATTATTATAATTTTATAATAATAAATTAAATAATATAAAAATATTTAATTCATTCATTTTTATAATCATTCATTATTTTTTTTTATATATTTTCACATCAAATATATTATTTTATAAGATCATTAATTAAAATAATTTAAAATTATTATATATTTTATCCTCCATATAATATAATTTTAGAGACTATTAATTATAAAATATCATAACCATTATAATATAAATGCACCATGCCACCATATGAAGATTTCTTGAGTCATTATTATTGTTGCCCAGCTTTGGGTTTGAAGGTTAAAAGAGTAAAGTACTATTGAGGGAATATGATATATATATTAGTCTTATTTGAAGTTAGTTGTGGTGGCTGTGTCTGCAGGTAGAGAGGATGGTGCAGGCACCAATCAATCTCCATTTAATGGCCATTGCCCTTAGCTTCTACATTGAAACTCTCACACTCACATTCCCAACTCATACTCTTAATAACTAAGTCTTCATCACCCATTCCTTCCTCAATTTCACTTTACATCTTCAAATTTATTTAATACAATTTCTCTTCTCTTCTTTGCTCAAATTTAGTCTTTATAAATTTAATATTTTACCTATATTAATCTTTATAAATTTAAAAACCAAATTGTTAATAATATATGTATAGTAAATTCCTATTTAATTTAAAAAATTATATTCAAAACTCTTAAAATTTAATACAATATTACATAGTATTTACTTTTTTATCAACAAAGTTAGTATTTTTTTTATGGTATGTGTTCATTTTAAAATAATAAAATTATTTAATTATTATATTAAAAAGCTTATGTTGAAGTTTAATATAAATTTAACTACATTTATTGTTATATTAAAAATAAAATCATATTATTATTATATATAAAAAAATTATTTTTATTGATAGAAAATAAATTAAAAAATAAATGTAATTTAGTGAAAACTCATAGGAAATAGATGCAATTTACTCCATATTATAAAAATCACTTGAATTTTTGTTGATTTTATATTGTAGTTATCAAAATCTAAACAGCAATGTAGGCAGATATTTTCATGAAATATAGAATTAAAAGGAAAAGAATTTGAAAGAAACATAAATGGAACTATTCCAAATTAAGAATTTGATTATTAATTGTTAATTTATTATGATCTCTCAAAATAAGATGGTCATTGATTGAGATTAATTACATAAACTTTAAGTAACATAAGGTTAAATAAAAATTTTCCAATTACATAATTTAAAAGATCAACCCCTTTACAAGATCTTAAGGATTGGATTTGACTACTACCGCCGAATCGGCACCAACAACTTTTGTGGAGGAAATGTGTAATTATAATTTACAGTACTCCCTCCTTTTAAAATGTCAAAATCTTCTTGTCTTTTTAAAATTAGAATTTATCTATGTTTTAAAAATTGAATAATTTATTAAACTAGTCAAGATACTTAATAATTTAAGTCTAGTATTGAAATTATAGATTAATTATAAATTATAATTAAGTATAATAATAAATATTTTACATAATTTTATTACATAAAAAGAAAAAAAAATATATCATGTTTTTTAATTAAATTATAAAATATTTATCAATATTGTAAAAAAATTTAAAAAATATTAGAATATATAAACTATTGATATATTTTTTTTATTTTTATTTTTTATTCTATTTGTGTCTTTTTTATTATATAATATTAAAAAATATATAAAAATATTATTTTTTTAAACTGATTGAACCACTAAACTGAATAATTTTGATTTATTAATTATTGTCAAGTCTGATTTGTTTTTAATTTAAAATAAAATAAAAATAAATAAATAAATAAATAAAGGAAGATGATATGAGTAGTTAGAGAGGTTGAGCTCGTCGGTTTTAGTCTTAAGAGATTGAGCAACCTCCTCTCTTTTTATTTCTCTCTTCTCAACAAATTTTGAAAAACCAGAGAAATTAACTATTAAAAGGTTGAGCGTGAAAAGCTTGACCTCTCCAAATTTCTTATAAGTAAATAACTTAATTTTATACATTAAAAAATTATGCCATCTATATAATTAGGCTATTCTTTTTATTTTTTACAAATATTTTTTTTATTAAAATAATCTTATTTGAGTCACAATTAAATATTAAATATTAAATATAAATTTTTTTAATAAAAATTTAAATATTAATTTATCATATAATAAAAAATTAAATTTTTTTTATTAAATTCTAATTTTATTATTTAATTAGACTCGTTTAGATATTGATTGAGATCTTTTAAAATTTTTAAATTAAATAATTTTATAAAAAAATATACAAAATTTAAATGAAACTACTAAAACGAATAGAATTTTTTCTCCCATAAAATAGTTTAGAAAGATCCCAATTCCTTTATAATTGGTTCTTGCAATTTTATAAACAATCTTAGAATAAGGCGTCCCATTTCACTCTTGCTCTCTCCAAAACCCTATTAAAGCAAATTAAACCAACCCCTCAACTACCTTAACCACCCGCTTCATACACACACTTTCACTATTATCTCCAATCTCTCTCTCTCTCTCTCTCTCTTTAATTCGTTGGCTTTTCTTCACACTCACAGGTAATTCCCAAAAGCGTTAAAGAGAAACCAAAAGCTGCAAATTCACCCATTCTTGCAATCCTCAATCACCGAATCCGACCCTCAACTTGAAGAAGCAATCAATTCTAATCTCTCACCTTCTTTCCAATTTCACCTTTGATTTTCACAATTTTCCGTCAATTCAATCCTCCACCACTCAATGTGGCGGCCGTGGGGCAGATCAGCGGTTCAGATTCATCACTCCTCACCATCATCGTCTTCCTCTCCTTTCTCCTGCTCCTCCTTCAAAGACATCCAAACCCTCTGCTTAGACGAACCCACCACCATCCCCTCAAAGCCCTCCTCCATCTTCCATCGTGTCCGACTCGCTAACTCCCTCATTCGCGCCTGGTCAACTCACCTCGAGTCGCCCACATTATCCGACGCGCCGCCTCTGCCGCCGCAACCGCCTACGTCGATTTCCGTTCCGGAGGCGGAGCAGCGCGTGGTGGTGTACTTCACGAGCCTGCGTGTCGTGAGGTCGACGTTCGAGGACTGCAGGGCCGTACGATCCATCCTGCGGGGGTTTCGGGTGCGGATGGACGAACGAGATCTGTCGATGGATTCGGGGTTCGTGAGGGAGTTGCAGGGGATGATGGGTGGGAAGAAGGAGATGAGTGTGATTCTGCCCTCAGTTTTCATTGGTGGGAAGTACATTGGTGGGGCCGAAGAGGTGAGGCGGCTGCACGAGAGTGGTGAGCTCAAGAAGTTAATGGAAGGCTTGCCCGCAGCGGATTCCGGCCTCTGTGACGTGTGCGCGGGTCATAGATTCGTTCTGTGCGACGACTGTGACGGTAGCTGTAAGTTGTATACAGCGAAAGGTGGCTTTAAGACTTGCACGACGTGTAACGAAAACGGTCTCACCAGGTGCCCTTCTTGTTCTTGTGCATCCTTCTGATCTCTCACACGCTCATCACACACAACACCAACAAATAGAAAAAAAAAAAACTAATTTTTCTAAATGTTTATATATTTTTTGGTTTTTTCTTGAGACATATATATAATAATTTTTGGTTAATCAGTTTTGTAGTTTAATTAATTCTCAAAATATTTTGATGAGCATGTAAGAATTTATGTATAGACCTCTGGATTAGAATTATTGAGAGATCCTATTAGCTAATTTCTAAGCTAATAGTAATGATTATTATTTTTAGTGGTTGATAAGAAATCAATGGTGACTAGAGTCCAATAATTGTTTGGTAAACATAAATTGTAATGAATTTGATTTGTGTTTGTACCTATTGAACCAACAATTGTCGTTACTCAAATCTCATATGATTAAATGGCCAATAAACAATTTGGCTTCAAAAAGTTGTTTAGTCATTAATATCAAACAATTAGTTGTTGACAAATATGGTGGGGGGCTAGTAGTTGTTTTTTTTTGTTATGTCTTTGCTTTTAGTAATTGTCTTCGTTCAAAAGGATTATCAACATATAGGTTTGAAGATAATTAGTGAAGGAATTGATAAAATAAAAAGCAAAAAATTACTTTAGTCCTTTAACTTTGACTTAAGTTTTAATTTTGTTTTTAAGTTTAATTAGTTTTACTCTAGTCTTTTAACAATTATTTTTTTAATTCTTAACATTATTAATTTATCTAACAAAAAATATTAAATTTGATCTAATTTTAATAGCTTTATTTTATATTATTATTAATATTATCACTCTATTAATTGTACATGTAAAAATAAATAAATTTATTAGTAGTATTGTATTTAAGTTTAAGTTTGATGAGTATATAATTTAAACTTAAAAGTTTGTTTTTACATGTAAAATTAATGACTTGATATATTAACAATTTTTAAACTTGAAATGTGATGTGAATGACAAATGGAATATAGTCACAACTGAAATTTTATTTTTAAAAAGAAATTTTAGAATTTTTTTTAAAGAAATATTCTTAAAACTAGTCTTTAAAAATAAAGATGGGTTTGAGAGTTAATACTTGTGAAAAAGGTGTTAGAAGCCTCACAAATTCTGATATAAAAAATGTATAATTAATTTGTATAAGTCTTATTTATCTCTAAAAATCACTTATAAGCAAAAAATAAAATGTTTAGATATTGAGAATTTGACTTGAGAAAGGTTTTCTATGACTTACATATCTCTTATGAGCATTAAAATTTACGTAATTTGAGTAAAAAATAATTCTTGGTTTATTTTTAAAAAGGAAGGAACGAGAGTGTGAAAGGTTTTAAAAGAAAATTTGGTTAAGGTGATTTTCATTTTATTTTTGAAAACTTTTTCAAGTCTCACTTATTTTTCTCTTTGTTTTGTTATTTTTAGAAAAAATATTTTGAATTTAAGCAAAATTCTAAAAAAATTGAAAAAACTTTTTTGATCTTGAAGAATAAAGTTCCTAAAAAGATAAAAAAATAAATTTCTAATTTCAGGATAAAGTTGATCAGTTGAAACTCGAATACGCCAAGGCATGCAAGAGATATATAATTCTTAACTCAAACAAAAGTGAAATTCACACGTGTAATGCAACTAGCGCTTTTTTATATTCGTTTCCTCCCAACACTGATAAACAATTACATATGATGGAACGATTAATTATGATATAGGGGATAAAATTACCAATCACTCTAACTGAGGGGTCAATAACCTTTTCTTTCCATGATAACCATAAAGTTCTATGACTTTCTAAACGCTATAGTTATATCTTAAATGCGTACTTAGTAATAACATTTTAAATATAGCCTAAAAATAAATAAAAAAGTAAAAAGTAAAAAGTAAAATGTAAATAGAATAAAACTAAAATGGAGGAAGAGCTTCAAAACTCTAATCTCTCCTTTGATTAAAGATGGTTCCTCAACACTCTCGATCTTTGACTTTATCCAGAATAGCTCCTCATGTACCAACATAAAAAAGAATTGAATGAGAATATGAATTAAAATATAAATCCAAGATAACAGAGCTACAACAAAAAAGAGTGTAAACTGAAAGTTAAACTATTTTATTATTTTCTCTTTTTGTTTGTTTTTAATATCTCAAAATAGTTCCACATTTTCAAATCTCATATATTTCAAATTAAAAGTATATACCCGATGAAGGAAATGCCATTAAGTCTGATCATATGCCTTTGACATATTCAATTTAAGAGTAATATACCCCTTTTGCCCCCCTTTTTTTTTTTTTTTTTAAAGATAATGAAGGATTTTGAAGGCAATAAGTGCATTATCTGTAATTTTTTTTTATCTCGGACAAGAGCACTTTCTCAATCACTTATAATAAGTCTATTGGCAGTTACTTTGGTAACAATTTTTATCAAAGTATTCTAAAGACTTATAGGCCTAAAATCTTTTGCAAATTCTGGGCACTTTGATTTTGGGATTAAGGCAATAAAAGTATAGTGAAGGTTACCAGGACTCTTTCCATTATTGAGGATATCCAATAATAAACAACATATATTAGTATTGATAATATCCTAATATTTTTGAAAGAAAAGAATAGGCATGCCATTTGGTCCCGGAGCCTTAGTTGGGTACATATTCTTTGAAGTAGTCAATATCTCTTCCTGCGAGTACGGGCTGACAATAAATATTTTTGAACAAAAGTAAGCTTTAACGGGATGGAATCACATACTTGTTCAACATTAACTAGGTCCTGCGCTGTAAATAGATTTTGGAAATATCGAGCAATCACTGCACCAATATCATCCTCTCATAATGCTATAGACCATCCTCATCCTTCAATCTCCTTATTTAATTAGGCTACCTTCGTTGAGTTACTTTTCTATGAAAATACTCGGTATTTTTATCCCCCTCTTTTAACCATCTAACTCTTGATCTCTGTCGCCACATTATCTCTTTTGATTCAATTAGCTTATCAAGCTCCGTTGATGTCTTCTTGATATTCTCAGTAATATTTTTGGATTGAGGCGAGCTCTTCAGTATCTCTAGGGAGTCTTCCAAATGTTTAATTTGTCGACGAACACTGAAAAGATTATGTAATTGTATAGACTTTAGTTGGGCAGATAAAGATGAAATATTTTCAGTGAAAAGACCATTTTGTCGCCAAGTGTTTGCATTAAGTTCCTTCACCCCCTCATCAGTAGCCCATGTTTCCTTAAACCGAAAAATATGAGTCTTTTTCCTTGATAAAGCAGGAGAAAAAGCATCAAAATATATCTGTGGGACTCGATCAATTTACTCTTGTATATCGTGAGAGTCACACCTACCATTACTCCATGTAAATGGATACCCTTTGAAACCCAAGTAAGAAAAATTACATAAGTTAATGACATCTCTGAAAGCTTGCATACATGCTAGTGTCTTCAGTAATCCACCTTTCTTCTCAGTTCCATACAACATCTCATTGAAGTCCCTAAAACATAGCCATGGCAAGTCAGATAAAGAATGCAAGTTACGCATTAAACTCCAAGTTTGGTATTTATGTTGTTCCTCCGGATGACCATATATACCTGTACATCTCCATTTAAATCCCAATGCTGCATCATTTATCTCTGTGTCAATATGATTCAAAGAGAAAGATTTTATGGTGAGAGATCCATACTGTTATGCCAAAACAAACAAAGATCACCATATCTACTTCTCCTCATTCCCTGACATTCAACAATAATAAACACATTGCTAAAGCCAAATTTGAACTTTAGATGCTCCATCTCTAATTTCTTTGCCTTAGTCTCCGTCAAGAACATAAGGCTGGGACGAATGGCTTGGTAAAGCCGTGTCAAATCCCGAACCGCCTGTGGCGTCCCCAACCCACGACAGTTCCGCCTTAGTGTTTTCATGGCGACAGGCAACCTCCGCCTCTTCATCATGTATAGCAACATGATCAAGATCTCTCTTTAATCCAGAGTGCTCAAAAAGACTAGACTGTTATCCTTTCCACGTACCAAAGTACCTCTTTTCAGAGGTTTGTTTAGATCAATTTTAGCTCTAAGCTGCATCACTATGCCCCATCTACCATCCTCACTCTCATCCCACGAAACTAGAATGAAGCATATGAAGGCCTGATATTCGATAATGGTTCATCGCCAGATATTTCTTGCATAACCAAAAGCTTCTTGTCAAACCACCATGGCTCCCCTTCCAAGACAGTCTTTATCTTTCCACTGATAAAATTGAAAAAGAAAACTTTTCTTCTCAGTTACTCATATATCCAACCCGTCACCATTAGAGTTCAAAGAACCATGACTCCATAAAGATCCCATCAACCATAGTTTAAACCTAGCTGTTTCTCCTTTAGGGTCAGAATGGATGTTTTCCAACACTTTAGATTCATCAAGATTAAACTCAAGTTGCTTCCACTTATCCATCACCCAAAAAATCACACAAGAACCAATACACAATCACTTTAAAAGATCTTTCAAGAAGAAAGACGATGCCCAGAATAATCTGGAAGAACATTTTCCCTCCTTTTTCTTTCAAATGTCGAGAATTGTCCTTTTGATTTTGTATGAAAGACTGAAAGATGAGCCAAAAGAAAATTTCACCGTCTCATGGGATGCGAGGCTAATTCTAATGTTGAAGTAGTCAATTTGTTTGAATAGGTAAAATCCTAACATTGACTCTTAAACACTATCTCAACCTCTTAATTAACTTGTTTATTTCCATCTCTCCCTTTCATTCTCCATCTTAATTCTTTTAATTTAGCCTTAATAATAATAACAATAATATAGAAAACTAACATGATTGTCGAATCCTACCAAAAGTCTCTCACTCCTATGTATACTATTTTGTACAACCTTAATTTGAAGATCACCAATCACTTTAGAAGCTGTTGAAAAGATATTAGTCATTATCTCTTTCATCAAATTCTCTTATTGTACTTAAAAAATACTTATAAATAACTTTAAAAAAGTAAGTAGCATATGTATAGAAAATAATTTTGGCATTCTTTTTCAACCCAAATAATGATAAAAATTGAATCATTGCTTTATTCAATTGCTACAGATAATTAAGATGGCGCACCTAGTGTGGGTTAGGTTTGGCTGTGTTTTCAATTTTTAACGAGACTATAAAAAAATTAATGAATGCTTAATAACGTCATTTAATAGGCACTTTTTTATGATATCATTTTGGCCAATCATTCGAAAAACCTACTTTTCTACACTCAAGTTAAACTAATAAAAGAGATATTGAATGGCCATTCACACCTCCATTCTGATGGTCGAGGGGTAAAATGGAAGTGGCAACAAGCAAAAGCCAACCCCCATCACTCTTTTCCTGTTTTTGTGTCCACAACATTGAAATGTAAATTATTTCAACTCTTAATTTCACATTTATAACTATACGTACCTGTGGAAGATAGGGGCTTACTTCTTTTACATCCAGTGCATTAATTCCTGAGAATTTACTTTTGTTAATTTTTTTTCCAATCCCATTTTCCATGTGCTATGGATTAATTGATACCCTTATCTTTTTAATGATTTTAGATTTTTTATAGTTATTCTCTATATTAAGAGAAAGACAGAAAGAACAAAAAATAAAAAATTTATGCCGATAAAGATTCATCATAAATAGATTAAGAGTTACTTTTTTTAATTATGCAAATTTTGATAATTTATCTGTTTTTTCTTACCATCCATCCTCAATATACTATCATCCCAAAATAGCAATAAACCCTTTATCTATTAGCTTAATTGCAATGAGTTTCTTATTATTTAAAATTTAAAATTTTAATTATATATATAATACAAACTATTTAATTATATATATAATACAAACTATTTAATTATATATATAATACAAACTATTTAATAGAATGGCCAAACTCATATATATTAAATTTATTGGTTTTATATCTAAGAAAAATGTCAATTGAGATAACACTTTTAAATACCGTTATAAGAGTTCATATTATAGCCTATGGCTTTCCATATAAGTTAAAACATATATTTAATTAAAAAACAACGAAAAAGAGTGATAACATCTCCATAGTCCTACCCTTATTATTTTTTTGGACACATCCAAACACGGAATTCTTGTTTCTATGCAAGTTTTTGTTATCTAATATGGGCCCTCTTTCTAAACGTAAAATTGGGCTACTTGCTTTCTAATTTATTGGGTTAATTGTTCACAAAATTTGGGCTTTGTGTGCTTCTGGAAAATGTACAAGAATAAGCACAAACACAATTACTAGAACCAAATTCCAAACTTGACAAAAAAAAAAAAAAAACCAAATTCCAAATTATGAAAAGAAAAAAAAACATTTCAAATAATGATTAACATGAAATTATGCATACTTGTTGATCCATTATGTAAGGACGATGCTGTTGTTAATAGTGATAAGGTCAGAATGCTGTGAAAAAACACATAGAAGAAGAGACAAGTGCAAACATTGAAGGAGATTAGTCTCATACATGAGAGTATGGTATAGAAGATGACTGAGTGTCATATTCATTAATTCAGAAGTTGGAAGAGGTGGTGTGCCATTTTCTGCTATAAAACAAAGGAGGTTGTGTTGTCTATTTGCAGATGTAGCACACTGATACTCAGGCCCACTCACATACTACACCTACAACCATTCTAGATTAAGTCATCTTATGTATTAAGTTTATATAATTATTTGGTTAATTGACCAATGATTATATATGATCTATCAAAGAAGGATGAGAAGGGGGTGATGAATTTTCCTATGCATAAAAAATAAAAAATTAAGTGTAATTTTTATATTTTTACTATCTATCAAATTTTATAATTAGACATTAACACGTGTTTAATTTATATAATTAATATTTTTAATAGTTTTTTTAAAATTTTTTATATATTTTATTTTAATTAAAGAACATAATAACAAAAATATAAATAATAGCATATAAGTTTATTAAAAAAAAATACTGATTTTTTCTTTTTAAACTTAAATCTAAACTATTAATTGTCACAAAATTTGTTCAAAAAATTCATCATATATAACTTCTTTTTCTCCTACTATCTCTATCACTCAAAAAATTCAAAAAAGAAGTAATATACATAATCCAATATTTGAGGTCACATTCAAGGAAGATTGTGTATCTTTGTCTACCTATCTTCTCCTCAGTGCAATAAAGAATGTTAGACTTTATTTAATACACCAAATCCCAACTTCTGTACTTGTCCTTCAAGCAATCCACATATGGCACTCATACTAGTCTAACACTAACAACAATCTTTGTAGCCATAAAATAATATTTGAATTGTTAAAACTTAAAAGAACATTTTTGTGCAGGCCTATGGTCAACAATAAACTAAAAAAAAAGAGAATTTTAATTTTAAATACTCCAATACTAATGGCACAAATGTAGATTCTTGGACCTTTTCCAATATCTTTCTTGCACCTACTTTAAAATCTTATGTGAAGCTGAGCATTAACGTAAAAATTAAGTTTTACATATCTTTAGCAGAAAATTCACTTGTACCTATTTATGTTTAAATTAGTGTATTAGTGGCCCATGTTTTGAGTAATGTATAAGAAGTCATTTATTTGAAGTAGTTATATATTTGTTATGAAGAAAAGGACGTGTATATTCTCCAAGTCATGTAGAAGTACAATTATTTATATTTTCTTCAACACTAATAATTTGACGAAAGAAATTATTAGAAAATTAGCCAATTGGTACAAGATGGACTGAGCAAGGGTGAAACTGTGTTAACGAGGTCAAATTATATAACTAATTTTAATTAGTTTTAGAAATTATAATTCAATTATTTTTTATCAATTGAAATATATATTATATAATTTTATTGTTTTTTTGAAAGAATATATATTATGTAAAAAGTTAACTTCAAATTTTTTATATTAATTAAAATTTACTTATATATACTTTTATTTTATTTTTGACAAATATCTTTTTATTAACAACAATTATATTTAAAATACTATTAATCATTAAACATAAATATTTCTTTTACGAAGGTTAAAACCTTAAACTATTTTACTATACTCATCTCCTATTAGTTGCTTATATATTAAATTACATAGTCTTCTAGAGTTTGCATCTCTTTTGTAATTAAAAAATATAATACTTTTTTATATAAGTAAGAGATATACGAGAACGACTTAGACAAGAGAGATTATGTCAACATAATGTGTCCTAACTCACAAGAAAGAATATTATTGAAAAATGGATATAAAAGTCGTAATTTATGAAAAGAGATATGAAAAAGGAAAGAGAATAATTAGCAATTAGGATATGATTTGCATTGAAAACAGAGCTATAAATATAACTATTATATACAAAAACACAGAAGCCGCAAACACAAACTCTGGAAAAACAGAAGAAGCTTTATCGGACTGTGTCTCACAATTCATAAACCGACCAAACCTGTTGTTATTAATTACAACCTTGTCTCTCTCTCATTATTTTCCAGCTCTTTCCTTCATCTTACAATGCAGGAAGAAGCGTGGCCATTCACGCGCCTCAAGCCCCGCATGGCGGCTTTCATGGTGATGATGCTGTGTCTGTTTTCTTTGAACATGAAACAGAGTCTCTCTTCGCCTCTGAACACCCAAGGTACAATACAATACTATACAGCCATGCACTGGTATTCGATCCTTTTTCAAGTTTCAACCATATTGTTCTGTTCTGTTCTTTTCTGTTGTGTTTGTGAATTAGTATTTGTTTGATTTGATTCATGAACTACACGCCCAGGTTTGGCGTTGCTGATGTTCAGAGACAGAGTTGTGAGTGATCCTTTCGGAGCTTTATCCAATTGGAATGCGAACCATGGAATCATCGATCCTTGTTCGTGGTTCGGGGTTCAATGCTCTGAAGGCAAAGTTGTTACCTTGTGAGTTTATAATTCTATGTTGTCTCTTGAAAAACCATGGTCTTGTTCAGGTGAATAGTATACTGTTTATTTTCTCACCATCCAAACACTTGGTAGCAATATCAACCTACAATGAATGCTTATTTGTTTCTATATCAAAATCTTTTATTTTTAGGATATCTAGAAAGAAGAAAGAAATCAAAATAAAAATTATGTGAAAATTAAATTTGAATCCATATAAAGAGACTAACTTTGAATGGATTTTGACTTGGCTTCAAATGAGTGTAGCCACATTTGACCAGATTTTCTCCTTCAAATGGCCGGCCATGGCCGTGTAGAAGCGGAGCCTATTAGCGTATTTTGCTTTATATTTTGATATAAAATAGATAACTAACAATTTCATCTTGAATTATTAGAATTATTTAACTTTAAAATGATGAGTGGATATGTTTTTATATATGAAATAACAAATTTATTATATTATGATTCTTTCAGTATTTTTGGTCACTTGATTGAAGCACAAATAATTTTCATAAACTTGTTTGTTAGTTTTTGAAGATAAAAAATTAAATAAACCTAACAAGCTAGATTAAAAAGTCAGATTAGTCCAACATAGATTCCACCAAAAACAGTACGTGTCTTTTATTTTTCAAATAACCCTGTAGAAAAATATAATCCATCAAACATTTAGACTCAATGAAACTATTTATTATTTTATTTTTCTTCTTCATGGCCTTCATTTACAAGTTAGAATAGCTATTAATCCCATATATTAATGGAGTGATCATGCTTATCTTTCCTTAAAATGTCCGATGAACAAAGTTTTTTTCCTGAATTAAGGATCATTGAATTTGCAGGAATTTAAATGACCTTTGTCTCCAAGGAACAATAGCACCCGAAATTGGGAAGCTAACTCACATAAAATCTATGTAAGAATTAATATGTGAATTCCATTCCATTACTAACTAAATACAAATTCTTCAAAACTTTCTTAAATCTTTGCATTTTTTGCAGAATTTTGCGCAACAATTCTTTCTCTGGAGAAATACCTAAGGAGATGCTACAATTAGAAGAACTGGAAGTTCTTGACTTGGGATATAATAACTTTAGTGGATTCAGTGGATCATTTCCATCTGATCTTGACACCAATTTATCCTTGACTACCCTGTAAGTAGATTCTTAATTAATTTCATACAAAAACTCTTCTTGTCATGTTCATTTTTTGATTAAAAACAAATAAATTTATGAACTTCTTTCATTAAACTTGTACTGCTGCAGTTTACTGGACAACAATGACTATCTAGCTAACCTAACTCCTGAAGTGTATAAGCTCAAGATGATTTCAGAATCTCATGTAAATGAAGAACTACTAACTGGTGGTGCCACTACAAAAGCTGCATGTATAAGCAGATCTAGTTTCTGGTAAGCCATTCATCATGTAGCTTGAAATAACATCAGGTGTGAGAAAAGATCTAAAATTTAGGGTGAAAAAAAAAATAGCACTTTAAATTTGGAATTGGATCAAGATTTCTCTGTTGATGCTTGACCAGCTTGTTTAGTCTTGCCTGATGAGGCATTTTTCTATCTTAGGTACCGGAGGCAACTTCTTCAAGTAGCAAATGCTCCCTCTTCATTACCACCAGATTCTGAGCCTTTCTCACCATCTCCTTTATCAGTTTCTCCATCTGAAGCTCCCTCCAATTCTCCATCTGCATCATCTCCAATATCATTTCCACCATCACCATCTCCATCCACCATTTTTATCCCTCCTTCATCCTTGCCTTCACCTTTATCTTCACCTTCACCTTCACCAGAGATATCAGTGCCAGCAAATCCACCTTCTGTTTTGTCCACACCACCAAACTCCACTTGGGCTTCAGAGCCATCCCCTACTCCATTCTCAAACCAAAAGAGTTCTAAGACAAAGCATCATTCTGTGATAATTTGGTCTACAGTTGGGGGTTTCTCCTTTCTGGTTTTGGTGTCAGCAATTGTTTTTGCTTGCTTCCGAAATACAAAGGTTGTCACTGTCAAACCTTGGCCCATTGGCTTGAGTGGCCAGCTCCAAAAAGCTTTTGTAACTGGTAATTTCTTCTCTCTTAGACCTCTTTCTGCTTCATATTTAGAAAGACTTTGTATTGTTTTTATTTATTATAGTTTGAGATTTGCATGCTTATAAAGCTCATGCTGTGATTTAGGTATGCCAAGTCTGAAACGAGCAGAACTTGAAGCAGCTTGTGAAGATTTCAGCAACATTATTGGATCTCTTCCTGAGGGTACTGTTTATAAGGGGACTCTCTCAAGTGGAGTTGAGATAGCTGTAGTATCCACTGCAGTGACCTCATCTGAGAACTGGTCAAAACATATGGAAGCCCAATTTAGGAAGAAGGTAAGCAGGCAACAAATGTAGTTATGCATTGTATTTTATCTTGCAAGTCCATAATGTTTT
Source organism: Senna siamea (assembly GCA_031216115.1). Taxonomy (NCBI): domain Eukaryota; kingdom Viridiplantae; phylum Streptophyta; class Magnoliopsida; order Fabales; family Fabaceae; genus Senna; species Senna siamea. Next base: position 32,567,794 of record CM062367.1, on the reverse strand, counting down.
TCTTTTACAGATAGAGACATTATCCAGAGTGAACCACAAGAACTTTGTGAATCTTATTGGGTACTGTGAAGAAAAGAATCCCTTCACGAGAATGATGGTTTTTGAGTATGCTCCAAATGGAACCCTCTTTGAGCATCTACACAGTGAGTAACATCATGTTCAAACTTGCTATATTCATCGAGCATTTCTTTTGTGAATTTAAGGGAAACCTGACGCGATGATTAGTTATGTTTAAAGTAAAAGACAGATACAGTAAACCAATCATAAATAAACATAAGAGTATGACAGAGCTGAAGCCTGTTAAAGCTTGTATCTGACATGCTTATATTATTTATAAATAGCTTAGTCTACTAATCATTTATAAATCAAGTTTATCCAAATGTTCTTCTTAAAGTACTTAAAGCTTGTATGCTTCCACATGCTTACCAATAAGAGTTCTGTCAGCATGCAGGAATTGATCAATCCATCAGATCTTCAGTTTCTAAAACTAAAATGTTTACTAGTTCCTAGATATGATATTGAGATTCTTTGACCAAATTAACAATGGGAAGGGTATTATTTATTGCCTAAAAGACATGGTACACACAACAATTTGTTCATGTTGTGCCTTCTACAAGTGCCCGACACATAAGAGATGTATATAACTTCATTTTAGAAGTTTCTGTGCCTCAGTTTACTGGAAAATAGAGCTCTGTGTTGATATTACTATTGTATGTGTTTTTAGTTAGAGAAGCAGAACACCTTGACTGGGGAATGAGAATGAGGATAGCCATGGGAATAGCCTACTGCCTAGAGTATATGCATCAGCTAACACCACCCATTGCCCACAGAAACCTCCAATCTTCCTCTATATGCCTCACTGAAGATTATGCCGCTAAAATATCAGATCTCAGTTTGTGGAATGACAAAATTACTGCTGCTAAGAAGAGTTCTGCTATTGCAGCCACACAGCTCTTGGAAACACCGTCAGCATATACAAAGGACAATGTTTATAGCTATGGAGTAGTGTTGTTTGAACTGATCACAGGTAGAATTCCCTATTCTGTGGACAATGGCATTCTTACAGATTGGGCAGCTGAATATCTAAGATGGGGGAAGAAAGCATTTAAAGATGTGTTGGATCCAACTCTGAGCTCTCTGACAGAAGAAGAGATTGAGAAATGGTTCCAAGTGATACAAGAATGTATGCATTTAGACCCAGAAAAAAGACCAAGTATGACAGAGGTTACTGCTAAGTTGAAGGAAATTACTGCGTTGGGACCTGATGGAGCAACACCACAATCATCCCCTCTTTGGTGGGCAGAGCTTGAAATTATGTCTGGGGATTCAAGCTGAGACACAAAGCGGTGACACTAATCTCAGCATTTGTTAAGAAATTATTGTTTCATGCACTTTTTTCTTTTTATTATTTTTTCATTTATGTTCCTTCTGTTTTAGATTCTTCTATGAAGGCTAACAGGACTAACATGGAGAGAAGAGACAGCTTGTCTCATTGTGAGGATTTGATTTTTGTAAATACTTGAGAGATGTGGTGTATTTCTTTAATACCCAGTTCTTTTCAATTTGTTTTCTCGAAGGATTTTTTTTCCTAGGGGAAAGGGTTTGATCTGTTCTACCATTTCTTCATGTGAATATGGAAAGACATGTTTGAGATATCCATAGAGGTGTCCTTTTCTCTAAATTACTAGCTACGTAAAATGTTTCATTAGAACTTCAATGCCCTTTTAGCAATTCTCTTACCTCCAATTCATGAAGATGGATATGGAGCTACAGAACAAAAATTAAACACAATGCATTGTTACATTGTAGTACAATGGACCAAGAGAATAACAGAAAACAGAATAGATGAGCTTATAATGAATGGAATTTGCAACTTACATCCACAATGGGATGCAGACCTCTTCCCTGTCCATCGGTGTTTGGTGGGCATATGATTATGAGCGTCTATTTTATGGCCTTTTAGAAAATCTTGGAACATATAATTTCTTCTCTATGGCTAAAACTGAGGAATAAGCTACCAAAAGAAAGTAAAAATTATGGGAAACAAGCTATATGAATCTGCTTATAAATCTGTCACTGTACAAGGTGTAATGGGTGAGACAATGTCTCACAAGAATCCATATCAATGGAGTTTCTTCTAAGAAAATCTTCTAATTTTCACGTATATCATCTTCCTATTTGATCCAGCAAAAGACATGACATCACTTTGATATATCCATTTCTCTAGTAGTATTTCTTGTTGGGTTGGATTTTGTTTGAACAAATCTTCATTCCATATCCTCCCGTTCTTTCTTAACCAAGGATACTTTTCAGCTGAATGTTGGGATCTCTGATAGGAAAATTCAAAATTTTGAATGTCCCTGCAATTTTCTGCTCATGATGGCTCCACATTTCTAGATTTCAGACACATAATTGGCTATTCGTGTTTACATGCTCAACTTTTGTGCCCTTCTATACAGATTTATTGTGTCCGTGTGGTTTGGGTCTAAGCAAAGAGCTGCTTGACAATCTTGAAGGGCCGAGGATATGTCTCCCATCGACTCATAAAATGCTGCTCTTAGATGAAGCATTTGCAGGTCAGGCTTGAAGTTTATGGCCTTGGTGAGTTCTTCCACGGCTTCAGTTTCTTTTTGCTCATCCATCATCACTGGTCACATGGGACATTGCATGTAAGTAAAATACATGATTTCACAGATGGTGTGTGTGTGTATTTAGATTGAATATTAAATAAAGGTCTAATTATTATTTAATTGATCACTAGAAGTTTTACTCATTTTTCAATTTGGTCCCTATACCTTAAAAATTTGTAATTTGGTCCTTGCAGTTTTGAAAATTTTCAATTTAGTCTCTACCATTAAATTTTACTGACGTGGCTAACTATTTGTCATCTTGACACTTTTGAGTATGCATGATAAAAGTCAACGTAACCCACCTAAGTCACTTATCATAGGTTGCACACATGACTGGTCCCATTAGTACAATTTAATGGCACATTGACAAAGGTTAACTAAAGCACCAAAAAAAAAAGAAGGGGGGGGGGGGGCAAAGGTTTAATGATAAGGACTAAATTAAAAATTTTAGAAGTACAGGGACTATGTTGTAAAATTAAGTCAAACTATAAGGACTAAAATAATAATTTACCCTAATAGAAACAAAAATACCAAAAATTTGACTTAATAAACCGAAGCATAATTATGAAAATGATGATACTTCTGGATACAAAAAGTGACCACCAAGTAACATGCATTTCCACTTTCTACTCCTTTCTGTAAGGTCAAGTCATTTCAGTGACTTCAGCTTGTTGATAAATTTCAATACCATTGACCATTTTGCATTGATATTCAAGCACAAAACTGAGGCAGCGTGTACATAAAACGATTATAAATTTCATTATCACTTTAAGAAACCCTTTTCTAAACATAAGAAAACTTTCTTGCATGATTTGTTTCAAACAAAATGACTTCATCTGATTTAATATGCAAATTTTCCCCCGGGGCATGAGGGTAAAGCAGAGAAATAATCAAAAGATGCATATGTCAAGAACAAATTATTATCTGAAATAATTATTTCCCCGCTGTCTCCAAATCAAACCAAAATGGAAGATGAAAAAGAGTGAAGGCAAGGGAAGTACCTGCAGCCCTGTATCTGTAAGGATATGTCCTTAAAGGATCCAGCTGTGTTGCTGTGTCAAGATCAGTCTTTGCCATCTCACGGTCACAGTATTCAGATCGTTTCTCATATGCTGAAGCATTGTTCTCTGCCTTCTCAATTAGCTTGGTCATTTCATCATATGCAGATTTGCGTTGATTTTTCTGATGATAAACACGTGCTAGACCTTGATGAGCTCTTGTGTGCCTAATTGAAAGGGCATTTGTGTAGCATTCTTTTGCAAGATCTAGTTTACCACAATCCACATAAATACTCCCCAAATTATTCAATGCCTGCAAAATATTGCAGCAAACAGTCAGATGACTTCAGAACACAGATTTGGTATGTTATAAAGATAGTAACAGAGAGCTAAATATCACTAACTTGTCCCTTTCGAAGTCCATCTGAAGGACACTTCAGAGCATCTTCCAGAAGTTGGATGACATAAGAAGAAGATTCAGGATCAAGGCTTGCATCTGCCAACACATATGCTTTTAGAAAAAAGGCTTCAAATGATCTCTGAATTGAAATGGACCTCTCAGCCCTAGCCAGTGCTTCTTCACGGTACCCAGTATCATAGAGAATCCATCCTTCATAAATTAGCCTCTCTTGCATAGAGCTAGAATGGTTTCTGGCTAGACGTAGACTGTGCATTGCAGCCTTTTGACAATTCAACCTTAAAGATTCAAAGATGTGAGAAATTCCCATTCACATTGTATTTAGTAACTAATTTGAATGTAGACAATAGCTTCATTGTGCAGAGAGACCAGCAAGAACTCAGAAGAATAAAGCAGCTAGATACAAGCAACAATTATGTGGACATTACAGAAAATGATAAACTTGTCAAACACTCAAACCCAAAGCATAAGGGTGTGTTTGAATTGAAGAAAATGAAGAGAAGGGACTCCAAACCTTTCATTCGTTTCTTTTCACCTCCATTCTCCTCAATCCAAACATGCCATAACAGTCCAAGACAGGCAATAACTCCACAATCACAGCAATTGAAAGTAGAAGAAGAAAGATAGCTATAGGATGGGTTTCCAGATGCTTACCTCAAAAGGAGTAGTGACTGACGAAACTCTAGTAGGCTCTTTCCAGGTTCATTTTCCAGCATTTGATGTATAATAGCCAGAGAACCAATGTCATCAACAGAAGACCATTGTTCATATAGTTGCATCCAGCAGTCAGCCTGACTTTTTAGCTGAACCTTATGACCAAGAAGCTGAACCAAATATTCCCCTTTGACCTTCCCATGTAATGTTACATAATCCGGTTCCAAAGTTAGCAATGCTTGAATATCTCTCACTGCACTCCTAAAATCCTCAAGTGCAATAAACAACCAAGCCCTCAATTCAAGGCAATCAGGGGAAAGCTTGAACCCAATAATCCTGTCTAGTTCTGAAATTCCTGCCTTTATCTGCTTTTCCTCCACCTTAGCCAGAGCTCTGTACTTATATGGAAATGAAAGGGAAGGATCTAATTGAGTTGCAAAATCTAAATCAATGCTCTTTTCTCTTCCAATATTATAGAAAGCCCTTTCCTGATACATCCACCCAGCTGGTTTATACTCAAATATTATAGAACTGATTAACTTATAGGCTGAATATGGTTGACCTTGCTTGTGCTTTGTTCTGGCTACACCAGCCATAGAATAAACATGACCTGCCTCAGCTGCTGCTTCGAAATAGCGCTGTGCATCCTTATATTCTTTCCTCTCAAGCAACACACAACCCAACTGATGAAATGCAAGTGCCTTCTGCCATCTTTCTGTAGCACACTCTCCTAATCTTTCTAGTAACATAAATGTTGTTTTAGATACCATGCTTTCTTCCATAGCTACTTGGCTTAGGAAATAGTACAACAAGAAAGAAGCATACCCAACCATAGCCAATCTTTCCTTTGCCTCAGGGCTACAGAAGATTTTGATCACTTTGGAATTATACAAAGACTTGGGCAACTCCCTTAGCAACACTTGTAAGCATGACCCTACAAGAAGGGTCGCTCTCTCTTCCAATCCATAGTCAATGAGTACTAATGCATCTTCAACATTACCAACAATTGAGGCCAAATGGGCATCACAATCAGACTTCATCTCCTCACAACAGAACCTATTAGCAAATGATAGAAGCTCCAAAACTGTCTTGGCACAAAAAAGGTCCAATATTTTGGTCCTGCTGTACAATTCCACTGCCCTCATGGCCTTTGGACATATCCCATTTCGCGAAAATTCAATCTTGCTCATTTGTGACTCTGCAAAACTACCATACAGCATAGCCTTAAATGGCTCTGATAGGGCCGCGATTCTGTAACGAACACACTCAATTTCGTCGTTGCCAATACAAAACGAAACATCACTTTCCTCATCTGGTAAACTCATGTTTTCTTCGGAAGTGGTAGTAGTTTCCTGTTTTGGCTGTTGGGGTTGGGGACACTGGCAGCGACTAATAACCGAACAGGGACAATACCCAGATACTAAATTGGACTTTGGGCATTCGAGGATGTACCCATTACAGTCCATTGAAGACACACCCACGAACTCATCCTCCCTCCTCTCGAATCTCAGCCATGCCGAAAGAACAACCTTCGAAGGGACATCCTCGGCGTTCTGTCGGGCTGTGCGGAGACACCGACGGAGTAGCTTCTGGTCTCCGAGGCTGCGAAGAAGCGAGTATTGCTCGATGCAGAGCGAAGTTTTCTGTGATTGTGGGCAGTTTTCAAGGCGGAAATACAGGTCCGCTAAAGTCTCTACGAGATTGATGGGTTTAAGGTAAGGGTCTATGGAGGGTTCGAGGATGTCGGAAGAAGGTAGTGGAAAAGGAAAATTCTTTTCAATTTCTGAGATTGAGCTATTGATTCTGGATTTGGGTTTTGACACAAACTGTTGGATTCGATATCTCGTAGGCTTAGCAGACTTGGAGGTTTTCCTTGTACTACTAGTCTCTGAAGAATTGAGGGCGTGAACCTGTGTGCTCTTGAAACGTTCACTGAGCTTCAAAGCCCGCATTTTTATTTTCTCTCTTTCTCCCTCTTCTTGAGTGAATAAATACTGAGTTTTTCAGAGAAAGACTAGAACTTTGAATTGCCCATAAACTGCAGAAGATGTGAGGAACCCAGAAAGCACAAAAACAAAGAAGAATGGCAAATAGTATTATTACTTTACCATTTTGCAGAGTTATTTGCAGGGAAAAGAAAGCAGAGATAGAGGAATCGGGCGCTTCTGATGTCTTCTTTTTTGGCTATAAAGGAGTGAAAAACTCAGGCTTTATGTAATATGTATGTATAATATGTGCGCTTGAGTGTGCCAGAAATAGAGATTTAGCTCAGAAGAAGGTGGTGATGAGATGAGTTTATTTGGTAATGAGGTTGCTATTCTTAGGCAGTTTTTTGTATTACAACCACTCCATAGTGCATAGAGCATACATACAGATTCATTGATTAGTGCTTTCACAGAAAAAGAGGAGAGGGGACACCACACGAACTCCTTCATTGTGAAACTACTCCAATTTGAGACGTCACTTCATGCTGGTTTTGGTCAACTTGTTCCATTATCAGTTTTTTTTTTTTTTTTTTTCTCATTTCATCCTTTTTATTTTTTTTAAATATTTACATTAAAATAATAAATAATAAATAATAATACCGTATTTAACCATGAGAAATTGTGTTCTCTTGCACATATTTCACCTGGACCTGGAGCTCATTTATATGACTTATCTAACCGACACTAAATGTCTTAAATCAACTTAAAACATACAAATTCAAATTTAGTTTTCAAGTGTGCGAATATCTTACATTTCATAACTTTTTCTCATACTCTTCAATTTCTGTTACCTAACTTAATCATCAATGCAACTCGAATCATTTTTTCCTCTATATTCTTTTATTTGCTTTTGTTAAGTCTAAAACTGATTCATTAGTTAATTATTTCCTTAGGCTCCAACAGTGAAAGTAAAATTAAATTAGTTTGTTTATCTCTCTCTTTTCCAAAGCGTTCTTTAGCTTAATGATGGATTAATTGAACCGAAAAATTTGGAATAAGATGGAATTGCATATCAAGCAAAGGTGCATTGGGTGGAGTGAGTTGGGATAACCAATCCAATTATTTTTAAGTTAGCTGGTCTTATCAGCACCAAATAGATCATTTAGGAGAGAGATAAACTCTATAAAAATTTGAATTATTCATAATAAGATGTATGTTGAATTTTTTTAAATAATTACTAATTAAATTATATAATAATCACAAAAAATGAACTTTGTGTCATCCTTAATACATCCCTTTCCTCTCCAATTTTCAAAACGAGCGGGCTGTATGAATTTTTCTTTCTCCAACAAAAGCAATTTATGACTTTTCTTCAAATGGCGATCACCACCATAGATAAATGATTTTGGCATATTGGTTGGATGTCTAAATCATACATCACTTTTTTTTTTCTAACGGAAGGGATTAAGATAAGTAAAAGATTTTTGTGTAATTTTCAAATTTGTATCATCATATTTTTAATAAAAAATAATATATATATGATTTATACAATATAATTTTTTTATAATTAATTTTTTAATATTTTATTTTAATATAAAAAATTTAATGATAAAAATATAAAAAATTTTGGATAAGTCTAATCTGTTAGCCTCGTATACCTATTATAGTATTCTGAATTTTGTATACATCAAATGGTGCAGTTAAGCTTTTTATTGAACATAAAATATATGCATATAGCTAAATTAAATAATGGCCACAACATCTCCACAACACGTGAATATGCGTTAAAATGCTTAACTACATCTGCATAAAGTGTTATAAAAAAGAATCAAAATCCTCACGTAGAAAAGTCCTATGACTTAAGGACATAGACCTAATTATTGATGGGTTAGGAAGACAATACATCTAGCTAGCAACACATTTTTTTTTAAAATAATTTATAACCTCAGAACTTCATAATTTTATAAATCATATGTTGGCACTTGTTCCACAACGAGATTCTATCAATAATTGGATTTATATATGATCATGACAACCTTTTTTTAAAAGGAAGAATATCAACATAATGATAAAGTAAGTATATTAGTATGGATGACATATATTTCATTAAAAAATAAAGAGATTCTTAAACAACTTAATCGATAAGAAAAATAGAGGTATAATTATTTGAATATCAATTCTTTTTCAGACCTTATTCTGGTTAGAAGAATGGAACATGATCACTAAAATGAAATTTAGTTATTTTTTACAAGAAAAAGCTTAATTATAACTCTGATTATCACATGATTAAATATTTTTTAAATTTTTTTTGTATGTTTTATTTTAAGTTCACACTCTTTTTAAAAAAACATTCTTGAATAGACAGTAGAGTGTACATTTATAGACAATAAGTGAGTGGTACACATAATTGAGGTCCCACTATATATATAATTAAGAAATGTATGTAAGAATTTCACATGATGATGTTATTTTATTTTCACAAAAGAATAATGGGTAGAGATTAAAACAAGTTGGAGTACTATATGATGAAGAAACGAAAGGCAACAGGGAATATATACCCATCTCAAATCAACATTGCAAAATGACAAGAATAGGGATCATGTCCCTATAGCTACAATCACCATGTGACACTACTCATCCAACTACCTTTATTTTTTCTCCCCCAACTTGGTAAAAATCAATCAAATTAGCACCTTTAGATCTATAAGTAAATAAATTCAAGTGAAGATGCTTTCTATGATTGGCTATATATATATATATATTGTGGTATAGGATAAAAGGCTTTCATGGTTGCATCTATGTGTCTATCTTCCAAGTGATAGTCATTGAAGTGAACAATGGATCGGTTCCATTTAGTTTGATATATTTTTAAAAACTTATATATCCAATATGTCTCTAGCGTAGTTTTTTTATTTTAGAATGATAACTTGTGAAATTTACTATTTTTCTTTAGTGTTTGAAACATGGCTTTTGTATAGAAATATATTTTTTTAACATTTTTAAAATTATCATATTTTAAATTAATTCTACAAAAATATACCACTTTTCCTATAGTAGTGCAAATGCGCAATCACTATTAACGAATTGTGTTTGAAATTTACTCAAAGTCACTCTTGGTAAGAGTAAATTTTTGGTCAAACAATGTTGATTAGCAATTTTCTCTTAAAAAGAGTAAATTAAGAATGTTGCGTGAGCCTCACTAAATTTGCTCATGACATTAGTGAATTAGGAAAACAAATTTGCTAATGTTATAAGCAAATTTATCTAGACAAATTCGCCAATGGCATGAGCAAATTTAGCAAGGCAAATTCATTAATACCATAAGCAAATTTGTCTCAATGATGACTCATGCGCTTAAACTTCCTTAGCAGAGATTTGTATCAGTCATAATAGAGATTTGTCCTTCTGTAAGAAGTATTAGAAGAGGAAATTCAACAAAGCTATGATGTTTGGAAATGGTAGTTTGCATTTTATGACATTAAAACAAGTAAAACATTTTAGGTAACAATTAATCATGTGAATGACTTTTTCTCTCACAATAATTAACAATCTAATGACTTCATACTACTTAAAAACAATTTTTCTTGGTTTCTTTTTTTCCATAATTTTGTAAGTATTAAAAATATTATTTTATATGTAACTTTCTAATTTTTGTTTAAACTAGAACACAATAATATTTCTTGACTTTGTAAATGAATATAATTTTATTTTTAAAATAACAATTACAAGAGTATTATTGTCTCTTTTAATTCTAAAAAAATATTATAGACAACATATTTTTTTTATATACTCAAAAAAATACTCTTTAATATATATATATATATAGCAAAAGAGACAAATAAAAATGGATTTTCAAATATCAAATATAATTGGGATTAAAGTAGATATTAGAAGAAACAAATAATAATTTTTTACAAATATCAAATTAGAAACTAAGTTTATACAACCACATTAATCAGGGTTGCATCTGCTGCCTATTTAGATATGACCTTCGAGTATGCCCCTCTTGTCTACAAATTCCACACTTTGGTGCCCCTAGTTCCTTCCAATCTATTTTGTTATGTATTCATGTTGACTGCAATTGCCCTAGTGGATGCAATGTAAAAGGGATAGATATCAATCTGGTACCATTAACATCCGGCCAATACTACTATGGGGGAAGAGTTAACAAGCTTTAGCCCAATGGCATATAGAACCCCCAATCCATTAATGATGGCCCCATTGTTGAAGGGCTGATGTCACTATGACCAGTATCACCATCGGCACCATCATTGTCATCGACACCATCATCATTGGGAGCATCTTCACCGGACCATTATCATCATTGGTTGCAACTCCATTATCATTGTCATTCTAAAACAAACGAGGAACCTGTAAGAACAGTCTACTCATTGGGATAGCCCTCGGTCTTGATGCAATTGCCATCTCTAAAGGGGGATGATATAGAGGCTGAAGGTTTGGAGGCATATGCATTGATACAAGTTCATGATCTTTGTTTGTGATAAATACAGAATTCTTCATTTGTCTACATATTTTCTGTATGTCTTCCAATCTTACTTCCTCATCTCTGCAAGCGTGATCGATGTAATTGAATGTATCAACCTAAATCAAGAAAAAAATTTTAATTACTAACACAACAATAGAATAAAAATGTAACTAAACAATAAGTAAACAAACAATTACAACTATAGCAAATGCAATGCCTTCTTAATCAATCCATTTCCTAGTGATCTTTTGATACCACTAGAAATAAGGATTATCACTGCTAATTGGCATAAATAATTATTGCGATGTGATCACTTGTTGCCTACGGTGCTCCCATAACTATAACTATTGAAGGTGTTCAGTCAACCAAAAAATTTAGTCCTCCCCATTAACTTCTGTGTGTGCTCATAGTTCAATTTCACTACATCTGTGGGAATAAGTTGTTGCTAGCTAAAATGTCTTAACACTCATTCTAGCTGATACCACTAAAAAATGTAGAAGCAAGTTAATGGAACCTTAGCCTACCATATATCATTCCATGTCATATAGTAGTTAGGGATGTGTCCGTGACAAATCCCGAGGTGATATAGCATCCACTGAAATTGCAAATTGTAATATTTATTATTAGTACTAACTCATACAATATAAGGAATAATAGAAAAATTCTTTGACATCAACAGTAAACTTACTTGGTTATTAAGCATCTGATTCATGATTTTTCTGTGCCATATAATCAGATGCATTGGAGAGTCCCTTAATTCTTTGTAATCAAGCCACCTATGAAGTAAAAACGCATGTTAGTTAATAATTAATCAAACTTCCTCATATTTAATAAGGAGAAATACTAACTGATACATACCTATAACCCAACAATGGACAAGTAGGATGCATTTGGAGCTCCTCCTCATTAGACATCCGATTAGGATGTCGTTCCTTAATATTTGGTGTCAGGATAAGAAACCTATCTTAGACCCATACATGCAAAAGATGCAAGCAGTCTCTGATGTTTTTCTGAGCATAGCAGATGGATGTGCACAACTCTAGGTATAAGTACATGAGGATGGTTGAGCCTTGACTATATTGACATGCTGCAACCAAATCTTGTATTAAAGGTAAATAGATCAGCTGCACCCAATTGCCAGAGGTTTCTGGTATTAAAAAGACCCTCTAATCAAGCACATTATGTATGCATAAGTGAATTACTCAAGCTGTACTACTATGGGGTTGTCTAAAATCTAATTATCTCTAAAATGTTCATCCAACCAATTTTGCTACCCCTTAAGATCTATAGGACCTAGATGAATCCTAAAAGCATCTTCACATACTTGCCCCTAATTTTGATTAGTCTTACCAATCACTGCCATCCTATCAACGGGGAGCTTAAGCTGGATAGCTACATCCTGAAGAATGATTGTGCACTCTCTCATTGACATGTGAAACGTATAAGTCTTTGGCCTCCATCGCTTAACCAATGTCGAGACAACATGGTGGTCATATGAAAAATAACCAGCTCGAGTATCTCCATAACATCTTGCCACTTGGAGCAAATCAACTAATCTAGTAAAGGATAGTGAAAATTCATGGAGGCATGAAAGCGTATATGAGGCACCTGATTAGGATACAAAAATATAACAATCATTAGTAAGTTTTTATTACTCTTACAATAAATAAAGTAAACATATAATCACAATTGTAATCTTATACATCTTTGCCAAATTTCTTTGAATATGTGCACTTCTTGCAAATATAAAACTGATGGATCTTCTGGGTCTAGTTGAATAAATTTAGCAATATGTCTTCTAAGATCCATTTTTTTCTGTAAATGAAAAAATTGATCAAATAAAATTAGTAGAAAAATAATAATTCAAAAAATTAAGAAAAAATGTGGTATAAACAAATAAATACAAAAAATTATATTAAAAATTTACTAGATTTGATCATCACAACACTCAAATATAATTTTTTAATAAATAAAAAATACTATAAACAAAATGTAAAAAAATTTATAAATAAAAACTTATTAGAAAATCATAAATAAAAATTTTGAACAAAACATGTTAAATGCACAAATAAATACAAAAAAAATTTAAAATTTAAATTCAAAAATTAACAAAAAATACAATAAAAAACTTATAAATAAAAAACTATAAAAAAATTATTATAAACTCATAAATAAAAAATTATAACAAACAACATTTTAGTAAAGTATTGTATTAACTCAAAAAACTAATAAAAAAAAAATTTAACTCAATTACCAATAAACACAATTCTAACTCAATATATTAAAAAAATTTAAAGAAAATAAACTAAGAAAATTTTAACTCAATTCATTAGAAAAATTTTAATAAAATGAAAAAAGAAAATTTCAAATCAATATATTAAAAAAATTTTAAAAAAATGAACACATTTTAACAAAATTTGAACAACATAAACAAATAAAAAACAAAATATTAACAAAAAAACATATTCAAACTTGTAGGTTATTTTTTATTTCAGAATTAAAACTTTATTTAAATTTATTTTTGGTTCTTTTAATTTTATTTCTTAGTTTAAAAATAAATAATATTAATTTCCTTTTTATAAAATATTTATATTAATTGAACGTTAATATTTATATTCACATCATATTGAATAATTTTCGTCGACTTACTAGAGTTATTTTTTTTAAGAATAATAAATCAATCAATCCATCATTTAAAAATTATTTTTTGATGATTAAATTAAAAAATAAGATTATCATAATTTACTCATTCTAAAGATTAAAATACTTCAATCTTCTTTCTCTTTTTTCAATATCAAACAAAACTATTTTATTTTTAAAATGTATTCACACAGTCCTTATATTTTAAAATAAATTATAATTAAATTCTATTTTAAAAATTTGAACATATGTAATTTTCTTAGTCATTTATCTATTTAAAATTTTTAATATACCCTTGAATTAGTTGTTTTAAAAATGTATCTAATGGTCTTTTTTTGTCTTTCTATACACACATGTATTCTAATTTAAAAGTACATATATATTTCAAAAATTATAGTTCAAAAGTATAATAATTTCAAAAGTAAAATTTATAATTTTTTTTAACAAAATATTAATATAAGAATGTACGAAAAGGCAGAAGAAAAACAAAACACAAAACATCTAAACTTTACATAAGGCCAGAGAACAATGAAAATAGAGAGGAAGAAACGACTGCCACAAGGAAAGAAGAAAATGAAGTAAAATTCTTTTTTAAAAAATTTTAGTCCCATCAAATTTGCTTTTAATAAAAGTAAATTAATGGTCAAATAATTTTAATCAATAATTTATTTTTATTAAGAACAAATTTGTGTGAATCTGAACTAAGAGTGATAATGAATTTACAATACTATAGAAAAGATATGTTTTTGTATATTTGATTTAAAATAGAATAATTTCAAAAAGCTTAAAAAAAGATATTTCCAATACAAAAGCCTTTGAAACATTTTCATAATGATTTCTTATTATAATGTCTCCGGAAATATAAAAATAGCGTGAAACGAATTAAATGTGGTGTCTCAAATAACACATGCAAGGCTAGTTGCATCACTCGACAAAGTCTGCCAAATTTTAAACAACAGCTGCTCACAAACCATAAATTTTCTTTTGTGGTCACACACAAACCATCCAACATCATTAATATCCTAGTACATTTACAACGACCAAAAATAAAATATTTAACAGCATAGTACAATACTATCGTCACAAATGTCTCACTCTTATAGGTTGAATTAAATTTATTTAGAATAAATTACACTTTTATTTTTAAAAAATTCTAAAATTACGTTTCCCTCCCTTTTTATTTAAAAAATTACACTTTTTTTACAAATAAAAATATCTTACATTTTAATCCAAGTTGATTTTATGTTGAAGTCTCCATCCAAATTGAAGTCCTTTTGTAGATTTTCAATGTAATTTTTTATTTGTGACGAGAATGTCTTTTTTGAAGTTATTGAAATGTGGCTCACTCAAATTTAAAACAATCACACCTTATTCATTTGTCAAAATTATTTATTACTTTTCTGCATTTTTCATTATTAATATTTTATTTATAATTATAATTATTGTATTAATAAAAATAAAATTTTAACAAATTCTGTAAAAAATTACTAATAAATAAATAGTATTTTTATAAAAAAATTGTAACTAATTATTTTTTTATAAAATTGTTAACAAGTAATTAGTATGGTATTAATTTTATTAAAAAAAATTTCTTACAAAGGATGGAAAATTTGAAAAGTAGAATGATAAAAATGAATTGCGATAAGACTTGAATATTTTTTATAACCAATAATATATTATAAATTTCAAAAAATTATTTTTTTCATTTGGTATACTTTTATTTTTTTTCATATGGTGTATCCTTGATAACAATGGGTTCTTCTTGTTGCATCATGATGATAGATTCGCCATCAGTTACAGCAGCTTTAACCTTTTTGTTGCTTCTTTCCAACAATTTTATCTGTTAATTCACGTTGAGATTTCTCTTGAGGGCCTTCGTATAAAATTATGCTTTAACTGTATCTGGGCAAATAAAAGTTGACTTTTGAATAAAAGTAATCCCATACTAATTACTTGTTAACAATTTTATAAAAAAATAATTAGTTACAATTTTTTAATAAAAAATACATTTAGTTATTAGTAATTATTTTACAGAATCTGTTAAAATTTTAATTTATTAATATAATAATTATAAAGATCAATAAAATATTAATAATAAAAAATGCAAAAGTAAAATAATAATTTTGACAAATGAATAAAGTGTGTTGATTTTAAATTTTAATGAGTTAGTCACATTTCAATAACTTCAGAAAAGGCATTCTGGTCACAAATAAAAAGTTATATTGAAAATTTACAAAAAGACATTAATTAGGATGAAGACTTTAACATTAAGTGAACTTTAGATTAAAATGTAAGATGTTTTCATTTGAGGAAAAAAAAAGTATAATTTTTCAAATGAGAGGGGAGGAATGTATAATTTTAGAATCTTTTAAAGGAAAAAAGTGTAATTTATTCATTCATTTAAGGTATGATTCTAATTTTCATATATGGTGAATTAATTATTCAAATATGGAGATTTCCTGGTATATATGTTTTATATTAAATTCAAAAGAAGTTTCTGATCTATTTATAAATATTTTTTAGGGAAAAATTATAGGTAGCTTGAACCTTTGTTTTTAATTATTAAATAGATAAATTTTAAGGATATCTGACCTATAATCCTTTATAATTAAGGACTATGATATGCTGAGTTTGATTTGCAACAATATTTTGAGATGTTGATCATTTAAATTCTATGATGTTGGTCCAAATTAGTGATGAATATCTACAAGACGTTTGAGGGATGAAGCCTCTACTTAAGTTAATTACAAAAATAACAGAATGATAGTTTAAAAAGACATAAATTACACATACAAGACTAAGAAACTTTATACAGAGAATATGTTGAGGGATAAAAAGGAGTTATGTATTTAGATTCTCAAAGAAGACAGAAGTGGTATGTGGAGTGAAATTATCAATAAATAGTATGTGACAAATTAACAATGTGTTGAAGTCAAAGTAATCTCACTTTTGTAAGGAGTAAGATATAAATTTAAATTTTAAAAAATATATTTATTAAAATAATTTTATTTTAATACTTTTGATTCCACAGATATTAATCTTATAATTAACTTAAAAGATATCTTGAATTCTCATCAAAAAATTATATATATATATGTGATAATAGTATAATAATAATTTATACTCAAATAAGTTGTCTTGACAATGTTGACATTTAATACTTATATTTAGTATTATAATATTTTGAATAGAATTATTTTTAATAAAAAAATTCAGTCAAACTCAAATGGATTCTACGCAAGCGAGAGAGTTAGGGATCTATCATGATTAAACCATGTTATTAGTGTCTCTAATTACTGTAGTAGGAATTCGCTGAATGTGACTATAATGACCTTTTTTGGTCAAACAAACATATGTTTTGTGTTGGGGCTTGTACGTTTCATTTTTGGACAAATAAATAGGAAAGGAAGCTGGCCCAAACAAGGACAAACAAAGCACTGAGCCTAGGTGGGCATATGGGCTTACAAGTAAATACCACTAATCAAGTATTGAATAATTAAACTTAGTAGAAAAAATTCAACTAGAATGCAAATATAAACAAAAAGCCAAAATAAAGATGCAATTTTTCTATATCATAACACATTGTCTCACTTAATTATCATTTTTTTTTTAAAATTTCAAACTGGCACATTTTGAGGAAGGTTGCTGTAATTTTCTTAGAAACAAGAGTATGTATTTAAAAATTTCAATTGCAAGTGATCTTTCATTGGTCTGATTTATTTAGTATTTATTTTCAAGTGCTTCTCAATTACCGATTGTTAGTAATATATATAATACAGTAAATAGAGTTTATATATCTTTTCCATGTTTGTTTAGTGATCAATATTCTCATTACTGTTATTTTTTGACTCTTAAATTTTCGATCTATTACTCATTTTCATTCAGATTTTTGTTCATTGATTTCTCTCGACAATACGAAAATTTCAAATCCTCCTATATTCTTTTGTGCTTTGACGGTTGACTTGTTCTTGTATTAATTAATATATACGTACGAGGTATTGTAAACTTAATTAAACAACTAGATCGATATTTTCCTATCATAGCAATTACATAGATCTAAAATGAAATAATAGACTATTTTTTTATTATTAATGAATCAATTATATTGCATTTGTTGTCTTTTTTTATTTTGCGCATATGTAGTATCTATGTCGATGTTGACGTGCATGAATATAAGCCATGCAATTATTTTTTTTAAAAAATCTTAATAAACAAAAATAGCATTAGGTGCTTAAATTAAATCTTGATCATTATTAATTAAAATACCGGTGAATTAAGTAATAGAGGGTCCTCAATTCTAATGTAGGTCCAATATCCTTATCCTTCCTTTCTCCTTATTTTTCTATTTTTTAAGATTTTGTGCCTTTTTTGTAATAATTAATAATAACTAAGGAAAACATAGCTAAGACTCTAGTATAAGGATCCATGTGAAAAAAAAAAAAATAGAGACCGTAAGATTTCGCCCACAAATATATATAATTGTGTAAATATTTGAAGAAGTTAAACTCTCTAAGAGTTCGACCTCCCCTTTTTCTTTCTCTTTTTGTTATTGAGGAAAGAGAAAAAGATTTAAAACATTATTTTTAAAAAAAATTGAAAGAACTAATGGGATATTTAGCCTTGCGAGTTTAACTTCCCAATAACATAACCCTATGTAATTAAAACACCATCCATCTAGCTAGTTGGTATTTACATTAATTTTGTTGTAATAATTATATTTTAAAAAAATATAAATAACAAAGATTTTTAATTTAAAAGATAATTAAATAATTGAGACTGTAAAATGTTATTTAATTTAATATTGATGTAATCTTACCAAAATATCGGTTATTACACAATATTATATATATATATATATATATATATTGACTTATCACTTTTGAAGTGCACGAGAGCAATGATGAAGATAATTTTAATTGAGATAACAAGAATGTTATAATTTGGCAAGATTAATTCAAAAGTTAATTTCTGAAGTTCTAACTTTCTAAGTGTGAAGAGGGAGATTAAAAAATACCAACAGAATAGAATGAACCTTTATATCTTAGGGAGAACCATCCAAACATGTAGTTAATTTTCTATGGATTAATACCATAATATGAAAGCTTCGAGTGACATTCAAATATGTTCGGACTTTCACTAATTTTCTGTTATTATGTACTTAAAAGTAAATCAACATATTTATTACATATGAAAGTCTTTTAACGTCTATAAAAGTAAATTAACACGTCTTTATAAAAAAAAAGTCAATAAATATATCTCTTATTAATTAGCATAAACTATAAACAAAAATCAACATGTCTCTTTGTTATTTGTAAAATTGTTTGAAGAAATAAACTATTAAGGATATAATTAAAAAAATTTGTAAAAAACCTTATATAGTAAAAAAAGATATAATAGTTCTGGATTTGAATGACCATAAAAAACTTTAAAATTATTATAATATATCTTATTCTTTGGTTAGAGTGAAAAAATGTCAATTTTTGAGAGCAAAACTTAGGAACAACCTCTATCATTGTTTTGTTTAATTACCATTATTAATTATCAAACTTTATTAAGAAATTAATCCCTTCAACTTTTTCCCTCTCCATAACTCCACACTTCCATATATAAATAGATTATTTATTAATTAGAGGAATCCAAGAGCAATGATATGAAAGCTAATACCTATACACACACACACACACACACAAATAAATAAGATCGATAAAAAAGAAATTTTTAATTTCATGCAGCTGGAAATTAAACTTGAATTAACACAAAACAAGGAATTCCCATTACACTGATGAGGAAATTCAAAAGCAGCAAAGCAAGTACATAATAAATTAACAAGGGCATGCAAATTCATTCCCATAGGGAAGATTTACAAAAACCAACCATGGAATGAAGTTGAAAATATGTAACAGTCATCGGGATCTATGAAAACAAGGCATTGTTCCCGAATCCCATATAACATTTCAACACAAAACAAAGCAATAAAACACGAGACGATCAATGAACATTGAACCATGCAAGTTAAATTAAAAGCATATATATAAATATTATATATATCTCCCATTCATGAAAAGCAGCTTCAACATCGATCTAAAAGCCATGGCGATCGAAACTCAGGAGTCGGACTCGTCGTCGTTGCTCAGTATCCAACTGTCATCAATGGCATCCGACTGATCAGTACTCATTGGTTCATCAGTAGTGTTGTTGGTGTTCATATTCGGCTCATCCACTTCCATTTCTGATATTGTCGCTTCTTCGTTTCCCAAACCTTCAAATTCACACAAAAATGTCAAATGAATTAAATCAGTTAATATTAAAGATTTTTTTTAAAAAAATTATAATTGTTTCCGTTGTAAATAACATTATAATATTATTATTTCTTCATGTTCACTGAAGAAGACAAAAGATCAGTCTCTCTGGTACCTTCATTAATACTTTTCGTCCCTCACTTTTTTGTCGTTTTGACAACAAAATTTGTACTGAGATCGATTTTCTGATCACAAGGCTCTATTCTAATTCATCTTACAGAAAATATACTAACATGATGGTGTATATGTATAAAGTGGGTGATGATAGTAATTAAGAATTTGAATAATGCTTAAGAAGAAAGAGTTTATAAAAGTTACCTTGAGCTGGAGGTGGATTTGTACAATCCATTTCTTCATGGAAAATTTCATGAAAATTGTTCCAGAAAGCATCCCAATCGATGTCGTACGACATTGCCTGAGTTTGTAAAGAGTCTTCCCTTTGTTTCTTCTCTAGCTCCCTCAGCCATTGCACTTCTTGTTGGTTCATGGCAATTTCAGCTGCAAAATATATATACATATTATCATTATTATTTTTAAAAAAAAGAGATAGAGAGAGAAATACAATAGCAGACAGACCCAGACAAGGAATATATGGCATGGAGAAAATGGAGATGAGCTGTGTCACACTCACACACACACACACACACAAAAACACACACAAACCTTCCTTGGCAATTCTGGCTTTGTCAAGAGCATCAAGTTTTTGGATCAATTCATTTTGCTCCATTATCAAAAGCTCCTTCTGTTCGGTATACTCTGCAACTTGTGGTCGCAAAGCAGCAATCTCAGACTGCATAAACACTCACATAATTAATATCTCAAAAACATCTATATATATATATATATATATCTTACACATACTTGAAAGCACTTCATGGGTTAAATCAAGAAAATAAAATGTATATATATATATATATATATATATATATGACCTCCAGCATGCTGGTTCGTCTCTCCAAACTAGCTGTACGTTGAAGCTGCCTCATTCTGGATCTCTGAGCAGAAGTCCGATTTGATACCACTCTGCAAATTACCAATTCAAAAGCAAGATTTTTTTTTTAAAAAAAAGATCTGTAGATAAAAGACTAATATATGTGTGTGTGTGTGTGTGTGTGTATATATATATATATAGCTTCATATATATTTTTTGTTTAGTGTAACTTAGAAAATATAAATTCACTAATACCTCCTGAGCCTCCTGTCCGAACTAGCATCTACTTGTTGTGGTTCTTCTTGTTGGTTTCTGGGGATATGGGCAGCATTAGCAACACTAGCATGAAAAGCAGGATTAGCATAAAACACAGCATCTTCAGGCATGTTGTATGGTTGTTGTGAAGGATTGCGAAAGTAAGGTGTTGGGACTGAAGGAGATAATGGTGAACTTGCACTCAAAGGCAAAGGAGGCCTTGAAGATGAAGAAGAAGAAGAAGAAGGTGTTGGGAGTGAAGGAAATAATAGTGAACTTGCACTCAAAGGCAAAGGAGGCCTTGAAGATGAAGAAGAAGAAGAAGAAGAAGCCATCAAAGAGAAGGGTGTCTTGGGACCTGATGAACACACTGCAAATTTACAAAGAGGCTTGCTAGCTATCTATGAATGATCTGAACACTTGAAGATCACATATATAGAGAGAGATCATTACACAAAAGAGAAGTGAACCTGTCCTGATTTGTAAAAGTGATCACACTTTCAGACACACCCACTACCACTCTAATACTGTCTCACTATAGAGTAAATACATTGTCTTATTTTGCACCGTTAGTCCTTAAAATTTGTAACTTGCACATATACTTTGGTGTTATATACAACAATCCGTACATCTATCTGGCCCTTAAAACAAACATAGTGCAGTACATTCTATGGCTATGTGATTCAATTTACAAATGTGGGACCTATATGTATTAAGCTCTTGGACAGTCTGTAATTCAGTAAGAAAGAGATTAAAAAAATAAAGACTTACACAAAATAAAGACTAATATGTATAAATTAAAATTTATAGAACTACCATAGAGAATCCAATCTCATGTATTAGATCACTGAAACTAAATTGTATAGCAATTATATTATATATAAACATAATGTCCTGTCTTACAATTTCTCCATTATACGTATTTTGTGGTAAATTTAAGAAAACTTTAAAAAAGAAACTGCAGATATATGTCTGATAAGACTGCCTCAGCCCCACATTAAGTGGCAAGAAAGTTATAAATTTTGGGTTTTGGGGGGTAAAATTTGAAATTGAAGTAATTCAACTTGAAAGGGGTAATTTGGTAAACTTAGTGCACTGTCTCCCATTCAAACCACAGGATACACGAGGAGGACATTGGACTCTGAGACTGAAGCTTAATACGAAAACCTAATGATACCAAGAACGGTCCATTTCTTGTGTAGTACAAATTAAAGTACAAACCTTTCAAAATCCATTTATGGTAACTTTGGCGTAAAAAGCTTTGTTTTTGTTTTTTTTTTTTACTAAAAAGCTTTGTTTAATACCACAGTCTTTCTCTCTTACAATCAAACTTTTCAAACATACAGATATGCTTTAAATTTTCGTTAAAAGATATCTTTATATTTAATACCTATTAATTTCATTTTAATCATTATTACCCTTATACTACAACAATTTTGTCATTTATAAAAAAATTAGTTCTATTTTATTAGTTAATTACTGTTATACTATTATAATACGTCCAAGTTAGAACGATTGATACTATAATTATCTGTTACTTAATGATAGATCATATGCCATTGTTACACTCTCAATGTACATAATTTATACCAATAAAAAAAATAAAATTAAATAATGAAGGAAAATTAACTCATGCATATATAGTATGTAATGCAACCTATGTTAAGCAAACTTGGGTAAGTTTACTTGAATCATGCATACTAATAGTGCAAAAATACTTTTAAAACTTGAGCTAATTTTATTAGTCAATCTTATATATATATATATATATATATATATATATATATATATATATTTTAACATGTTAACTTATAAGAGAAGAGGTCGAACTTTCTATAAAAGTTTTTTTACATAAAAGAATGAATATATATTTATTAGACTCAAAAGTAGCAAAAAATATGAGCTTAGTTTGTTAATGATTAGATCTATGATTAGGGTTCACATTGGCGTAAATCTATTTATAAGGTCATGTTAAGCTAATTCGGTCCAAATTTTTTAAATTCAAGAATCCTGTCTTATAGTATACTATAGAAATTTTTATGTTTTATATATATATATATATATATATATATATATATATATGATGATGATGATGAAAAGTCAGAAGAGTGATCGATAATGTTTGAACACATTGGAAACACATTAGCATTAGAAACTACTTACAGCTGCTTGTACAAAAAACAAAAACATGGAGAGATAAAAACTTGATCAGAAACAAACTTGAGTTATATCAATACACAAATTCAACTCTATATGTATTTATTCATATCAACAGCAAAGACCAGAAATTGCTCAAGTTGACAAGACTGATGATCAAGTACCAGCATTAGTTCATGTTAAAGGTAGGTCACGCTATGCATGAATATTTTTTATAACAATCTTTAATATATATCATGATCGATCAATTGAACGATAGCTAGAAAATTTATGTATATATATGTGTGTGTGTGTTTTTTAGTGTGTTAATGACCAGTTCATTTCAAAAGCTTTAATCAATTAGGTGAAAACAAATTAATGGTTTAATAATAATCTCCAACAAACTATCATTAATTAATAATTTTCATAATGATTTCTGATAAGACTAATTATCACCTTCTTTGAGCATTATTTCTTTTTCTAGAGCAGCAATTTGCAATTTAAATTAACATATCTAGGTAGGTATGTTTTTTGGAAAAATTTTGAAAACTCCGTTGATTTTAATATATATATATATATAATTAGTTTACACAATTCATAAAAAATAATTATTTTATGAAAAAAAATAAGTTAATTAACTATGGGTGTGTATTAAATTGAATTAACCAGTCCATCCGTCAAATCAAATCCGACTCTCACATTTGGCCAGGTTGATTTTGGTTTAGTGACCTGTTTTAGATTTATTTTCTTTTAACTGACCTATCATTAATGACTTATATTGTATGTTGAAAAAAATAAATTTTATTCAACTCGAATTAACTCATTCAATTATTGAAGCATTAATTTTTTTCAATGTTTTTCTAATTCTTATACTTGTATTGTATCTTGAAGAAAATAAATCTTAAGCAACTCGAATTAATCCATTCAACTATTGAAGCTTAATTTTTTTCAATGTTTTTCTATTTTTTTTATACTTGTTAATTAACCTCATTCAATCAATTTTTGAAATAATAAGATAAATTTAAAATATCATATATAATTCGAAATAATATATACAAACTACTATTTTTCACTAAAAATCTTTTACTCATGCTTGCTAGATCAAAATTGTATCTATATTATCTACACAGCTCATCTTAAATATATTTTCGAATATATACCATGTTGAACAAAAATTGTTATAGTACACTGCATTCTATACCTTATGAAAGAACAAGTATTATAATTAAATTCTCTAGGTATGAAATATAACTTCTAAAAATGAAAGAGGTCCAAATTATAATTTTCACCAAAATTTATGAAAATTAAACTGATATAATTTATAAGAAAAAAACAAATTGATCACATGGTAAGAGCATCATAGTTCTTAGTTGTTAAGTATTTGGTTAGTAGTGGGGTGGGGGTAGTTTGGTAAATGTGTTGGAGAAGTGTCGTCCCTCGTGAGAGAGACATATGAAGACAAAGTTCGGCGAATGTTGAGAATAGTGAGTGACTCAAATGGTAGTTTCTCTTGTCAAATTGGGATCAGTGTAATGAAAGAACTACGCTGCAGTGTACATACAATGAAGAGTGTTAATTGGATCCTTATAAAGGGTCCCACTGTAATGTACAATTCTCAATGCACGAGAAGCTTACACACTCAACCAAATAAGGTAATTTCTATATTAACGGTTACATTAACATATATTGTACTTGCCACACAAATCTCCTTCTTCTTTTAAGTGTTTTTTTTTTTAAATAAGTAAATTACGATTTTTTTTGTTTAATTATGATATATTTATTTTTTTAACTTTAAATATTATATTTGATTCACTTAATTTTTTTACCCATGAATTTTTTTTTCTCAATTTACTTTGAAAGAATAAATTAGAATGAAATTTTTGTGACATTTATTAAATATGCATGGTTTATGCATAGAAGAAATATTTATGCATAGTATTTAATTTTGGTACAGTTAAATAAAAAATTTTACAGTTATAATTTTTACTTAATAGTAAATGCCCAATCCAACCGTTGATATTAGAGTCAAGGTTAAATGTTTAATTTCTAGAAGGGTAATTATTGAAGGAGAAATTGTTAGGTTACATGTTCAATTTCTAGTAGGTGCTCTTTTAAGTAAAAAGAATTGTGTCCCTAAGTAATAGTCATAATTTTTTATTTAGTGATAAACATTGGATTGAAACATATATTTAATTTAAACCATAATTATTGAAATTAAAATTTCTTTTCTCTTTGTTTTCAGTTTAATTGATCTAAACATATATTTAATTTAAACCATCATTATTGAGAATAATTAACTATCAAACTTTCAATTTGTATACTTTATGTTTGTTACAAAAGCTAAATATCATTTTCACATGGACTTGATTGAGGAATAGCATTGACTATGTAACACAAAATTTTGATTAAAAAAAAATTCAGATGAACGATGGAGATGCGAACATAATTAAAAACACAGAAGGATTGAAAACTGAAAACTATCCTGTAGGTTCTTGTACCAAAAACATAGAGGGATAAAATTAAAGTTTGAAGCAAATGTAACACACATTCAAATCTAGAATTTATGAAATTCACATATATGTCGATCTCCGGCTCAGATTTCACTTGGAGATTGACTCTATCCATGTTTTTCTGGTTCTTCAGTTGACTTTGTGGTTTGCTCCTTCCTCTCTTGCATTTTGAGCTGTTTCAGAACAAAACAATTATAAGAACAATGAATATATTTCTTCTGAAAAATTTAACAATGGTCTAATTATTTAATTATATCTATGTGTTATATCTAACCTTCATTTGAGTTTGTTGAAACAATTTGTCCTGAGCTCGAAGGAATTGAGTTTGAATTGATGCTTGCATTGGAATTAAGCATCAGCATCAGTGTTAAGGAATCTAGTTGAAGCCTGAGGAGTTCTTTCAGCTTATTCACTTCTGCTCTGTTCTTTTCAATTTCAGCTGAAAAACACAAAATCAACTCTACATTTATATAAACAAGAAAGAACAATAATTCTAACGCTCATGAGACAGAAAAGTTGACAAAATTTATCATAGGCCAATTCACGTTATAATGGGTCTATGAAAAGATTTTATACTATACATACGTATACATATAGAGGGAGAGAACGAGAGCATATATACTTAGAGAAGTGATTTTTGTGAGATGTGTGAGTAGTAATATTGTCAAACGGATTGGTCTGGCCTGACATACATCGATTTGTGATGAACTAACCGACATATTCAAATTTGTTTAGCTCGTGAATTGATAGAGTGTAACCATTTATGTTTGTTTTTAAACAAGTTATTTTTCAGATGTTCAAGCTCATCCAAATCGCAAGCTAAACGGGCCAATCTGAAAGTACAAACCTGTGTTGACATACTAGATGTGAGGATTATGAAATAATGCTTCATATTGCAAATTAATGTATTTTACTCAAACTTTAATTATTAAGAGAAGACCTATAAATAACTTTGTAACATGAATATATAATTTTGATTATATCTAATGAAATCACTTGTCACCTTCTTTAAGAATTCTTTCTCTTTCTGTGAACACCATCTCTAATTTCATGGTTTGTTGCTCAATTAGCAGTGAATGCTTCAGACTCTCATATGATTCAATTTGTGAACGAAGAAATCCGATCTTAGTCTGCAAAATATATAAATAAACTTGCATGTAATTAACAAAAGTTGACAAATGAATTGATTAAAAAAAAATATTAGTGAAAAAACTCATTCAAAGGTGCAATTACAATCACCTCCAAAGACTTTACTTGCATTTCCAATCCAACCACATATTGAGCTTTCTTCTGTTTGGATCTCTGTGCAGAAGTTTGCTTTGCTATGATTCTACCATGATGAGAAAAAGATAAAAGATTTTAAACCTTTGAATCAAGGTTTTAAATTGCAAATGGCTGTTAGAATCACAAGTGCAAGATCAGGTTTGATGTGTTTTGCAAAAGGTTATGATTGTTGTCAACAACACACACAACTGCTATCACCATCTATGCCACAACTTAGATCCACGACGAAGAAGAAAAAGAAAAAAGAAAGAAAAACATACGCTTTGAGTTTCTTAGGATCCATGTCTGGGTGAAAGTTGTGGCCCCCTTGAAATTGACCTTCTTGGACTTGATCAATTTTGCGAATTTTGTTATCCTCACCATTACCATCACCCCTAGAAGATCCACCAACAATATTCCCAATTTCTCTCTTCTTGATATCACCCATACTTGACAATTCTTTCCCTGTAGAACTAAGAAATGATCAAACTAAAAGAGAGACTTAAAGCAAACACTTTTGCACTACCCCTTCACTATAACACAAAAAAGAAGCTAAATTTGCATATAATTTATAAAATAATGACCTTATAGCGAAAATGGACTTCTTAGAAAGAGAAAGAGACAGAGACAGACAATGCGGCAGAAAAAGCAAGAAAAAGAGAGAGAAGAGTGTGCGAGATACAGAAAGAAATTCCTACTTATATATCTCTCAGATAAAACGTGAGAATACTTTTCTCTATACTAATAATAATTGAATTTTTTTTTTACTAATTAGTGCTCTTAACACAATATTGGGTAGGAAAGTTCTTGATGGGTTTTCTTTACTTCTTATTCTCAAAATTTTTTATTTTTTGTTAGAAAAGAAATATTTTTAAAATGTGCTAATTATTACTTGACAAAAACAAGAAATAGAACTACCTTATTTCGAGATGCCCTTAATTATTTTTTAAAAGAATTGATCGATAGATTTAATTTCATAACTTTGAAGGTGCTTTGTTGAAGTTTTCTAATTTCAGCACATAATTTCTTACCCTTAATAGACTATTTATACACATACATACATAAACATTTTTCCCTTTTCATTCGTTTTTCTCATTTTAAACATGACAAAAAATATTAAATTAAAATTTAAAAATGAGAAATAAGAAATGATCAAACTAAAAGAGAGAGTTAAAGTAAACACTTTTGCACCCCTTCACTATAATATAAAAAAGAAGCTAAATTTGCATATAATTCAAAAAAGAATGATCTTATAGCGCAAATAGACTTCTTAGAAAGAGAGAGAGGTAGAGATAGACAGTGCGACACAGAGAGTAAAAGGAAAAAAGAGCGAGACAAAGAGAGAGAAAGAGTGTGTGAGATAGAGAGAAAGAAATTCTACTTATATATATATCTCAGATAAAATGTGAGAATTTTTTTTATAATAATAATAATTAAATTTTTTTTTTTACTAATTAGTGCTCTTAAGACAATATTGGGTAGGGAAGTTCTTGATGGGTTTTCTCTACTTCTTATTCTTAAAATTTTGTATTTTTTGTTAGAAAAGAAATATTTTTAAAATGTGCTAATTATTACTTGACAAAAACAAGAAATAGAACTACCTTGTTTCGAGATGCCCTTAATTGTTTTTTTTTTAAAATTGATCAATAGATTTAATTTCATGAATTTGAAGGTGCTTTGTTGAAGTTTTCTAATTTTGGCATATAATTTCTTATAAATTTCTACTCAGTAGCCTTAACAGACTATTTATGCACATACATACATAAACATTTTTTCCCTTCACATTCATTTTTTGAATTTTAAACATATTCTAAGAGACAAAAAAAATGTTAAATTAAAATTAAGAAATGAGAACTAAGAAATGATCAAATGAAAAGAGAGACTTAAAGTAAACACTTTTGCACCCCTTCACTATAATACAAAAAAGCAGCTAAATTTGTATATAATTTATAAAAGAATGACTTTATAGCGCAAATGAACTGCTTAGAAAGAGAGAGAGACAAAGACAAATAGTGTGGCAAAGAAAGTAAAAAGAAAAGAGAATGAGACAAAGAGAGAGAAAGAATGTGTGAGATAGGGAGAAAGAAATTCTACTTATATATCTCTCAGATAAAACGTAAAAATATTTTTCTTTATAATAATAATAATTAAAATTTTTTTTACTAATTAGTGCTCTTAAGACAATATTGGGTAGGGAAGTTCTTGATGGGTTTTCTCTACTTCTTATTCTCAAATTTTTGTATTTTTTGTTTGAAAAGAAATATTTTTAAAACGTACTAATTATTACTTGACCAAAACAAGAAATAGAACTACTTATTTGAAGATGCCCTTAATTGTTTTTTTTTTAAAATTGATCGATAGATTTAATTTCATAACTTTGAAGGTGCTGTGTTGAAGTTTTCTAATTTCAGCACATAATTTCTTTTAAATTTCTACTCAGTAGCCTTAATAGACTATTTATTCACATACATACATAAACATTTTATCCCTTCTCATTCATTTTTATCATTTTAAATATATTCTAAGAGACAAAAAATGTTTAATGAAAATTAAGAATAATTAACTTTATCAAACTTTAAAATTATAAACTAGTTTAGTCCTCATATTTATGTTTGTTACAAAAACGAAATATCATTTTCGCATGGACTTGGCTGAGGAATAGCATTGATTATGTAGCACAAAAATTTGATTAAAGAAAACAAATTCAGATGAACTATGGAGATGTGAACATAATTAAAAACACATTAGGAATGAAAAATGAAAACTACCCTGTAGTTTCTTGTACCAAAAACATAGAAAGATAAAATTAAAGTTGAAGCTAATGTAACACACATTCAAATCTAAAAGTTTTCTAGAATGTGACTCTATATAGCACTTAATAAGCCACACATCAATCTAGATTTTTGAAATTCATATATATATATATATATATTTATATATGTCTCAGGCTCAGATTTCACTTGGAGACTCTATCCATGTTTTTCTGGTTCTTCAGTTGACTTTGTGTTTTGCTCCTTCCTCTCCATTTTGAGCTGTTTCAGAACAAAACAATTACAAGAACACTGAATATATTTCTTCTGAAAACTTTAATAATAATGGTCTAATTGTTTAATTATATCTGTGTGTTATATCTAACCTTCATTTGAGTTTGTTGAAACAATTTTTCCCGAGATCGAAGGAATTGAGTTTAAATTGAAGCTTGCATTGGAATTAAGCATCAACATCAGTGTGAAGGCATCTAGTTGAAGCCTGAGGAGTTCTTTCAGCTTATTCACTTCTGCTCTGTTCTTTTCAATTTCAGCTGAAAAACACAAAATGAGCTCTACATTTATATAAACAAGAAAGAACAATAATACTAATGCTCATGAGACAGAAAAGTTGACAAAATTTATCATAGGCCAATTCATGTTATAATGGGTCTATGAAAAGATTTTATACTATACATACATATACATATAGAGGGAGAGAAAGAGAGCATATATCTACTTAGAGAAGTGATTTTTGTGAGAGGTGTGACTAGTAATACTAATGCTCTACATTTATATAAACAAGAAAGAACAATAATACTAATGCTCATGAGACAGAAAAGTTGACAAAATTTATCATAGGCCAATTCATGTTATAATGGGTCTATGAAAAGATTTTATACTATACATACATATACATATAGAGGGAGAGAAAGAGAGCATATATCTACTTAGAGAAGTGATTTTTGTGAGAGGTGTGACTAGTAATATTGTGAAACGGATTGGTCTGGCCTGATATACATCGGTTTGTGATGAACTGACTTGTAGATAGGCATACTCAAATTTGTTTAGCTCGCGAATTGATTGAGTGTAACCATTTAAGTTTGTTTTCAAACAAGTTATTTTTAGATGTTCAAGCTCATCCAAATCGCAAGCTAAACGGGCCAATCTAAAAGTACAAGCCTGTGTTGACTTTCTAGATGTGAGGATTATGAAATAGTGCTTCATATTGCAAATTAATGTATTTTATTTAAACTTTAATTATTAAGAGAAGACCTATAAATAACTTTGTAACATGAATATATAATTTTGATTATATCTAATGAAATCACTTGTCACCTTCTTTAAGAATTCTCTCTCTTTCCGTGAACACCATCTCTAATTTCATGGTTTGTTGTTCTATTAGCTCTGAACGCTTCAGACTCTCATATACTTCAATTTGTGAACGAAGAAATCCAATCTTAGTCTGCAAAATAAATAAATAAACTTGCATGTAATTAACAAAAGCTGACAAATGAATTGATTAAATAATAATTATCAATGAAAAAACTCATTCAAAGGTGCAATTACAATAACCTCCAAAGATTTTCCTTGCATTTCCAATCCAACCACATATTGAGCTTTCTTCTGCTTGGATCTCTGTGCAGAAGTTTGCCTTGCTATGATTCTGCCATGATGAGAAAAAGATAAAAGATTTTAAACCCTTGAATCAAGGTTTTAAATTGAAAATTGCAGTTGGAATCACAAGTGCAAGATTAGGTTTGATGTGTTTTGCAAAAGGTTATGATTGTTATCGACAACACACATAACTGTTGTCACGATCTATGACACAACATAGATCCACAACGAAGAAGAAGAAAAAAAAAAAATGAAAGGAAGACATACGCTTTCAATTTCTTTGGATCAATATCTGAGTGTAAGTTTTGACCCATTAGAAATTGACCTTCTTGGAGTTGATCAATTTTGAGAATTTTGTTATCATCACCATGACCATCACCCCCAGAAGATTCACCAACAATATTCCCAATTTCTCTCTTCTTGATATCTCCCATACTTGACAATTCTTTCCTTGTATGAGAACTAAGAAATGATCAACCAGAAGAGAGACATAAAGTTAACACTTTTGCATCCCTTCACTATAATACAAAAAAGAAGCTAATTTTGCATATAATTCATAATAGAATTACCTTATAGTGCAAATGGACTAAGAGAGAGAGACAGAGACAGATAGTGCCGTAGAAAAAGTGAGACAAAGAGAGAGTGAGTCCGAGAGACAGAAAGAGTATGTGAGATAGAGAGAGAGAGATTTTTATTAATATATATATATATATATATATCTGTTTCTCTCATATATAAAAAGTGAGAACACTATTCTCTATAGTAATAATAAATAAAAAAATTTACTAATTAGTGCTCTGAGGACAATATTGGTTAAGGAAGTTCTTGATGGATTGATAAAATTTTTGGACATTAAATTATTATATTTATGTACTTTTTACAAATCCCAAACCATTAAATATTCTATTAACGAGTTAAAAACTTTCTTATAACCAATCCCCAAATGGCACAAGTTAGTAAAACCTTTTGGTGCTTCAAAAACATTTCTTATATCTTAATAATAAACAAGTAAATAACTTTTCTAAGTGCAATCATTTTTCAAATATATATTTAAGTTTAGGAATCTCCAGCCAAGAAGGGCTTTAGAGACTTTGAGGTCTCAAGGTTAAGGCCTTCTTGATTCAAGAAGATGAACAAGAAGAGACGAAAGAGAGGAAAAAAAAAAAACTCTTGTGAGTTTCTTAGGATCCATGTTTGGGTGAAAGTTGTGACCCATTTGAAATTGACCTTCTTGGACTTGATCAATTTTGCGAATGTTACTGTTATCACCATCATCCCCAGAACATCCACCATCAATATTCTCAATTTCTCTCTTGATATCTTTCACACTTGACAATTCTTTCTCTGTATGAGAACTCAGAAATGATCAAATTGGAATAGAGACTTAAAGTTCACACTTTTGCACCCCTTCACTATAATACAAAAAAAAGAAGAAGCTGAATTTGCATATAATTCATAAAAGAATTACTTTATAGCGCAAATGGACTTCATATATATGTGTGTGCGCGCGCGTCAGTTAAAAAAATGAGAACACTCTTTGCTATAAAAGTAATAATTAAAAAAAAAGAATTTTACTAATAAGTTCCCTTAGGACAATATTGGGTAAGGAAGTTTTTGATAGGTTGCTAAAATTTTTTGACATTAAAGATTATTATTTTTATTTACTTTTTACAAAAATTTCAAACTATTAAATACTCTTTCAGTTAATTAAAAACTTTTTTAACTAATACCCTAATGGCACTAGTTAATAAAATCTTTTGGTGCTTCAAAATAATTTCTTAGAACTTAATAATAAACAAGTAAATAAATTTTCTAAGTACAATCATTTTTAATGTATATTTAATTTTAGGAATATCCAACCAAGAAGGGCTGTAGAAAATTTGAGCTCTTAGGGTTAAGCCTTTATTGATTCATTACTTCTTTTCTGCATTTTTTGTATTTTAAATAAGTTTTTAAAATTAAATGGAGTATTTGAGGGAGAGAGGGGGCAAGGGTAACAAGTCGAGCTCTCCAAAGCTTGTCTTCTCAAAAGCCAAATTCTATCCAGCTTGGAATGTTGAAAATCATCCACAACTGAAATTGAGATTTTTACATCAATATTTCTTTTTAAAAAATTGCATGATTCCACTTTCTTATGAAAATTTTGTGTCCGGATTCTTTGCTGGATGTTTTTTGTTGGGCACCTGTTTGGCGTTTTAGCAGTGGTTTTTTTCGTTGCTAAAGTTTTTTGCAACAAAAATTATTGCCACTATAATTTTTTAAATTAATTATTTAAACAAAAGTTATAGCAGCAATAATATTAGTTGCAATAATATTAAAACACACTTTAGCAACGGATTAAACCGACGCTAAAAAGCCAAGCAGGCAGAAAACACCCAGCAAAGGATCCAAAATAAAAAATTTTGAATACACAAGACATGTATATGCAGTGAGGCTATCAATTTTTCAAATATAATAAAGAAGTAGAAGAAGAAGAAGAAAGCAAGCAAGAAAGAAAGAAAGAAATAAAGAATAAAGAAAAACACACTCTTCGAATTTTTTAGGATCTATGTTTGGGTGAAAGTTGTGACTCACTCAAAATTAATCTTCTTGGTCTTGATCAATTTTGTGAATTTTGTTACCATCCCCCCCAGAAGATCCACCAACAATATTTTCATTTTCTCTCTTCTTGATATGTCCCATACTTGATAATTATTTCCCTTTATGAGAACTAAGAAATGATCAAATTAGAAGAGGCTAAAGTTTAAATTTTTCATCCCCATCACTATAATACAAAAAAAAAAAAGATAAATGTGGACATAATTTATAAAATAATTACCTTATAGCGCAAATAGACTTTTTAGAGAGAGAGAGAAATTTCTACTCACATATATAAGCATGTATTTTTTGAATAAATCGTGAGAACACTCTCGCTATAATAATAAGAAATAAATAATAATTTTACTAATCAGTACTATTAAATACTTTATCAATTTTGGTTAAGAAAGTTTTTGAGAAGTTGATTAAATTTTTAGACATTAAAAATTATTATATTTAAAAATTATTATATCCATTTAACTTTTACAAATCCTAAACCATTAAATACTTTATCAACCAATCAAAATTTTTCTTAACCAATGTCCTAATGACAATAGTTAAAAAAATTTTTTAGTGCTTCAAAAGAATTTCTTAGAACTTAATAACAAATAAGTAGATAACTTTTCTATGTATTATCATTATTCAAATATATATTTAAGTTTATGAATATCCCACCAATTAATATAGTGAACCAAAATCAAAACATATAGATTAACAAATACAAATGTGGAACCTAATGGTTAATTACGTATATCATATACTGTCCCATGACTTAAATTCTACCTAATTGTACATATCTCAAACCATAATAACGTGTAATGTGCCCTCTAAAAATTTTGAAGCACTAGCTTAATGGAAGCATCAAACTGTTGTCATCTTTTATAATTAAATTTGGAAGTAAATTCGCAATTAAATAACTTTAAGTAAATCTAATCTACCTATCCTACTATTCACCAGCAAAATTAAAATAAAAATATTATAAAATATATATTTGAATTATAACACGAAACTTCCGTTGTCGTCCAGCGGTTAGGATATCTGGCTTTCACCCAGGAGACCCGGGTTCGATTCCCGGCAACGGAAGGCTCTTTTCTTTACCTTCAGTTTTAATTAAAAAATTATTTCTCTATAAATTTGTCATTTTTTGTGTTCAGTTTGGGTCTTGTCTTTGCTTTCTTGATCTTTTAACCTTTTATTTATTTATTTATTTGATTAGAATTCATGTTATTCTACCTAATTGGATCATTTATATTTTTGATGGACGAAAAAAATTACTTAAAACCAAAGACATTTACATATGAATATCTATTTAAATACTCTCACACTCTCCCAATTCATTTTTGAGCTGAAACTTTGGATTGTGGTTGTATATCCTTGTATTTTCAATTTTGTTTTAAAACAAAAGTGTATGCTAATATACGTATATGTAATATGTGAAATACAGTGAGGAGCATGTTTGAATGCAACTTTTTTAAACTATTTTTAATTTTCAAAAATAGAAACTTCGGAGTGTGATTGTGTGTCTTTTTATTTCCAATTTTTTTAAAAAAATGTGGTTGCACACACGTGTATGCGAAACAGAGCGAGAGGAGTAACTTATGTGAATGTAGGTTTTAAAAATTATTTTTTATTTTTAAAAATAAAAAATTTATTTGAATTATTGTTTTTGATTAAAAATAAAAAAATAAAATATATATTTTGAGAATAAAAAATAAAAATAATTAAAAGATATTCTAAACTTTAATTTTTTAAAACAAAGAATAATACAAAGAATAAATATTTATATTAATAACATATACATAAATATATAAAAATAATACTAACAATTTTTCATAAATAATTTTATAACAATTTTAAAAGAATCAAAAAATAAAATGACATTCAATATACTTTTTAATCTTTGATCTTGTCAATAATAAAATCACTTTTTATTTTTCTGAGAAAAACGTCATTTGAATTGAAAATAATTGAGAGTTTACTTGATCTCTTTCATACTTCACAGTTCCTTAGATTTGAAAACCAAGAAATCAAACTAAAGGAGACTTAAAGTTCACACTTTTGTACCCATTGATTCACTATAATACAAAAAAGACAAATTTGCATTTTCAATCTTTAAATTTTACATTAATCTTTAATTTTAATTTTAAAATTTTTTTATGATCAATTTTATTTTTAAAATTTTAAATTATAATCAATTGTATTCTACAACTTAACATCATTTAAAATATTAATTGAAAAATAATGATATGACACTTTATAATAACTTTTAAGAATATCAATAATATATGATAATATTTAAATATTAAATAATAATATATATTTTTAAATTATAACGTTTTTATTCGTTTTCAATCATTATCTAATGTAAAGATTAAATTTTTTAATAAAAACTTCAATAAATATTTTATTTATGACTTGATCGATTTTATTGGTAATTTTATATTTTTTTATTAGTAATTTAAAGAGTGTTAAGTTATGTAACGAAATTAATTATAATTCAAAATTTTAAATATAAAATTAATTAAAAAATTAACAATAAAATTAAAAATTGATATAAAATTTTA
Source organism: Senna siamea (assembly GCA_031216115.1). Lineage (NCBI taxonomy): Eukaryota > Viridiplantae > Streptophyta > Magnoliopsida > Fabales > Fabaceae > Senna > Senna siamea. The sequence continues at coordinate 32,531,144 of CM062367.1, read as the reverse complement.
AAACATAAAAAATATTTTTTTTTTGAAAAAAAACTAAATTATTAGAATTCATAAAAAAAATACCAATAGCCCAAATGGACTTCTAAAAGAGGGAGAGACTTCTACTTTCATATATATATATATATATATATATAACACGGAAAAATCCTTTTATTAAATTTTTTTAATTAAAAAAACTATTTCTCTACAAATTTGTCAATTTTTGTGTGCTCCAAATTTGTCTGGCTTTACTTTTCTAGGTCTCTATCGTTTGTTTCAGTAGCAGCAGTTATTTTTAGATCTATGTTTTTTTTTTATTTTGCTTGAAAAAAATCATTTGAATTGAAAATTGCAGTTTAAAAAAATTAAGTGCGCATATTAAAAAATGTAAAAGAATTTCCGTTGCCGGGAATCGAACCCGGGTCTTTCGGGTGAGAGCCGAATATCCTAACCAACTAGACTACAACGGATGGTTGTGATATGAACCTAAATAAAGATTATCACCTATACTCTAGGAAAAATTAAATAGAGAACAAAAAAGTTTATCTTTTTTTTGAGTAAATTAATGGTTTAATCTTTGCAATATGCACATTTTCTCAATTTAGTTCTCAAAAGATAAAATTTATCTATAAAAAATCAATTCCTAATCAATTTAATCATATGATTAATAGGATAAATAGTAGGATAACTAATAGTAGTATTAATAAAAATTAACTGACTATTAAATGTTGAATTGAATTACATTTAATTGAAAAATATAAATAGTAGGTTTTGACAATATGTAATTTGTAAAATAAAATATATCAAATTTATAAAGTACACATAAAAAAATACAAATAGTGTATTTTGACAATGTTTAATTTATATATTTGATGTGTTTTATTTTTTGTTATTGTTGAATAAGATCTAATTTATCATTTAATAGTCAGTTATTATTAATTAATATTACTATCAGTTAACTTTTTATTCATCATGTTAATCAAAGGACTAAACTTATTAGGAATTAATCTTTTAGAGATTAAATTGCGATACCTTATCTTTCAAGGATCAAATTGAGATAACATATATCTTTTAATCTTTTAGAGATTAAATCATTAATTTATTTTTTTATTTTCATTAAAGTTTCTTAGAAGGGGTCTTCTTTCTTATTTTTGATCAAGTAGCAAAGGGCTTTTATTTCACATTTATGGCATACTAATTCTTTTATATATATATATATATATATATATATATATATATATATATATATATATATATATATATATACAGACTACTCATAGTTATACATTTCTTCTACAAAAGAACAACTCAGCATTATTCAACCATGTCTCTTTGTAACACATATTCATATATACTTTCTCCATGAAATTTACAATTTGAACAAATGGAAGCACCTTGTAATTGTATTCAGTCAAATAGCTCCCAATTTTTAGATATTACAGTAGAGTTAGATGACTGAATTGGAGTTGGTGCTGGTGCCTTGAAGCTTGCAAATCCTGATTCAAATGTCACCCATTTGGTGTTCACACACATACACTTTGATTTATTATTATTAAGATTGTTGTTGTTTGGAGTGGCACTGCTAAAAGGATTACAATTTCTTGCCTTGAGGTTATCGAGTGTGTCTACATAGCTCTGGACACGACGAACCTGTGCACAATGGCTCAAATACATAGGATGTTAATAGCAAATTTGAGTACTTTCTTGTAAGGAAACATAAAATGTGTAGGGTTCACACTCTCTGTGATTGTTTATACTAATTCATACCTTATTGTTTCAATGGGAATCCATTATCGCTTGCTTTTTGATAGGATTTACCTCTCCTTTACTGGTAGAAACTATATGATTCTTCTTGCAGGAATTTTCACAAACAGTGAGTGAGTGAGAGATTATTAGTTACAAACCTCAATTCGTCTCTGTACTTTAGCTTCTCCATCTGCCTCTATTGAATCTAGTTTCAGCAACTGAAGCATCAGCAATTCTGTTAATACCAAAATTTCCTTGTCTGCAACCTTGGTACCGCCATTAACTCTTGTCTCGAAATCAACTACCTTACAATTATTAAAGATAAATTATTAAGTCTTATTCATTTGGAATGGCCATGGAGTAACGGTATAATTGCTACTAGATGACTTAAAGGTCACAGTTTCAAATCTTAAAAAAAATTTCTCTGTTTGTAAAGGTAAAACTGCGTACATCTAACATTTCCCAAACTCCTGCCCCTTTTTTTATTCATTTAGAATGACAATTAATGTGCAGCTATTTTAAAATGAAATGTAGATTAAGATAATAATGAAGATGAGAGTCAAGTATGTAGATAAAACTAGTGATATATTTATATATGAAGTACTAAATTTTAGTTCTTGAGAGAAAAATGAATTTTCAATTCCATCATTTTCTTTTGTATCTCTTAATGATTGGATCAGTCTCTGATTCAATATAAGAATCTCTCTGAAAAATGAATGGCACCTTCTCTGATAGCTTGTCAACTTCTGTTCTGACAGTGGAGACAGCTTCACAGGCTTTTAAGATACCTTCATTCCTCTGAATCTGCTTAAGCTTCCTGTCTTTGCTTGCTGGATCCTCTAACAGTATAACCTTGGACATGTCTTCAACTCCCACCATATGCAAGCATTCCTCATCTTCCTTCTCTTTCCCTCTAAAAAGCAATCTTTGTTCCTTGGGTTCTAGACCAGTCTCAGCTACAAGTGCCCTTTTCAGATCACCTTCCATTGACCAAACCATTACACTTAGCCTTCAATTTCACAATCCAATTGAGAAAAACAAGCTAAATAGGCATTGCCCTTTATCATACAAGTTTCCAAATGAAGCAAACAATAATAAGAGAGAATGTAAAACACTAATAGAAGTAAGTGTGTTACCAAAAGTGGATTGTGCGGGGACAGCGATATCATGATGATAAGAACCATAAGAGACCTTGATATTGATCATGGCAGAGGAAGAAGAAGAAGAAGAAAAAGAAGAAGGGCGAATAGGTTGTCTCTTCTGAACAAGCAAGCCACAAGGCCTAAGCTCCCAATCTATATTTCTATTGATCTCATCATCATCATTAACAGAAACAGATGCTTTGAAAGATGATGTTTTCATAGTCAACAATAAAATTGGTAAAACATAGGATTAGGATAAGGAAAGAAAGAAAGAGAAGAGAGTGAGAGATGGAAGGGAGGAATCAGAGTAATGGAAAAGGAAGAGGATGATGATGGAGTAAGCAAGCAAAAGATGTTTTAGGACAATGACCCCTCAACTGTCTTTTTCAGAATTAGCGGTTGGTTGGTTAGAACTTCATAAAAGTTGGTATAAACTACAAAGACACAACACGTGTATGAAACACTAGTTCACGGAGGTACAGTAAGCTTTTTTCGGGGGGATATATGTGATGTGAGGGTAAAAGCACGAAGGATATTATTGATATTTGTGTTTACAGTGATAAAAAGAATAAATTATTATTTATACCCTTAAAAATTGTTAATTTTCTAATTTAGCGTTCTAAAGTATAACTCTTTTGATTTAATTTATCAATAATTTTTTGTTAATCATTGTTGTCTCTTGATCTGTTAAAATCAAGAGCTTAGCTTTTCATTGTTATTGTTAAAATATATATATATATATATATATATATATATATATATATATATATATATACTGTAAGAAACTTACTGAGGGACTTTAGGAAAATCTAATAATTTTTTATTGAATTTTTAATTCTAGCTAGCCCTCTGTTCACACCTCACAACAAAAACTTGAACTAAAAAATATTTTCACCAATGAAAATTGATTCATTTGATCACATTTCTTCTATAATAATTATATAGTTTGAGTTTGAATGGGTTAAAATTCTCTATAATTAAAAATTAATATATTTTTTATAGTGAAAGATAAAAAAAAATTAATTCTTAATTTATTCAAAATAAATCTCTTTTTTTTGTATTTCTCTCATTATAAAAATCTACTAAAAGAAATTATATAAATGATCTAAAATCAGTTCGAATCTAGAGTATAAGTGCTTTTTGAGCCGCCATTCTCTCAATTAAATTTTCTGTAATAATAAAATATTCACTTTTAGTCTAAATTAAAAGGCAGGGGAAAAAAAAGTCAATTGAAAACCTGGCATGTATTCAAGTGGTTGCTCCAGCAACAAATTTATGAATCATTATGGAAGTAATTGACAAAATTGCTACAGAATTGAATAAATCAAACTCAAGCTCAAAAATTGTTCCTAATGATACAGTGTAGAAGCTATTAACACGTATTGCCTTGAAGTTCTCTTTACAGCAAGTTCTCTTTACAGCTAATGGCACAACAAAAATAAATATTATCAGACTTTGCGAGCTAGTGTCCTCTGCTTTGTTCCATGCTGTACTACTTTTTCCTCAACTGGAAGGCCCTTTCGCCGTCTGACTGCATCAATTAGCTTTCTCGCTGTATTAGGAAGCACACTAGAACCGTCCCCAAACTCTTCAATTTCCTCTTCTGTTTTAGGTACAAAGAAAGGATCCTCAGAAAGTGCTTCCCAGTGACTAAGGACAAGAAGTGCACTTGCAGCCCCAGAAGTCCACCTCCTAAGCTCATCAGAAAAACCAAAGCTTTCAGAGACAGGCACATATGCATGCACTGTGAAGAAAGGGGAACCTTCCTGCATCTCTTCCTTCAACACTCTGGCCCGTCTCCGGGCAAGTACAGCATACATGGGACCCAAATATTCAGTAGGGGTATTCAACTCACAAAAGTACATGGCTTCCACAAGCCTTGGCCTATTCTGAAGCACAGCAGCTCTACAAGCATCTTTGACAGTTGTGATTACCTGTCCTGCAAAGATGCCATACTGCTCAGATTGTTGGTGTGTTTCAGCTTCGTCGTACTGCCCTATAAAGGGAGAAATATATGCCTCAATGACAAATGCCAAACCCCACATAGGTTCATCACATAAGGGTCCAGCTGCAGTGGCCAGCTGGAACCCAGATATGACGCTACTCTCAAGGCGCTCAGCCTCCATGTTTAATGCTTCGTTCACATTTGAAGATGTCTCAGCTACTGTATTACAAGTACAGGAATCATCAACAAAACCCAACCTTTCTGATACATGAGAATGACCACGTATAAGAACAGAGCTCTCGGTACTCTCCACTTTAACATCAGGAGTCAAGAGAATGTTGGGACCAATTTGCCTTGGTCCAAGTGCCCATACCCTCCTCAAAAGCTTTAGCCACTTCACCTTACATTTGTCAGCATAATCTTTGTCATTCTCATTCCTACTCAAAATCTCACTTTCCACTGCATCCATTATGCGTTTTTTCAGAACTTCAGTTGGATTATCATTTTCAAGAATACTTGATCTCTGAGTATCCAAACTTTTAACTGTCTGCCCTGAGTTTATTCCAATAGCACCTCCAAGTACATCAGAACTATCTTCAAGCACTTTTGTCAGAGAAGATGGAAGTTTCAACACATGCACACAAACAACACATCTTCCATTCGGTGTTGTTTTTTCAATGTAATCTGAGCTCTTACTAAAAGCTTTCAAATTTTCCAGCATGTTGGACACTTCTCCTTCAATAGTCTCTTTGTAAGACACAAGAGGTGGAGAGACCTCCAAGCTTACCTTTGCAAATCTCTCCTTCAAATCTTTTACACATCTTTCAAGATGAACTTCACCTGCTGCAGCTAGGACATGCTCTCCTCTTGCAGAAACAGTGACCTCAACAAATGGGTCTGCTCGATTCAGAAGCCTCAAGCCTTTCAATAGTGCACCCATATCTGCAGGGTCAGATGGCTCAATTGCAACTCTCAGAGTTGGGGCTACCTGGAAAGCCATACTAGAGAAAGGCCAACAATTCCTAGTAGATGAAAGTGTAGCACTTTTCAGGATATGTTGGCCAAGACCTCGGATAGCAACAATGTTTCCTGCTTTTGCAGATGTTACCACTTTCAAGCCTTGGCCCATCATTAGATACAGGGATTGTAATTCAGCCTCCTGCACATGCTTTTGCGTTTGTTCCCCTTTCAGTGGATCATACAAAGCTGAAAGCACAAAAACTCTCTGTCCAGCTGATAAGACTCCACTGAATATCCTAGCAAATGCCAAGAAACACTCATCTGACTCACCCTCTCCTTCAGAATAGTTCATGATCTCCCCATGTAAGCCCCTACGGGGAAGCATTTTAACTGGGACAGCAAACATTTTCGATACAAAAGCAACACATGGAGCTTCAGGTCTCAAATCACATGCCTCTACTGATTTTCTAACAAGCTCAGCCTCTGCAAGCACATTCTGATCAACCCCATCATCAATAACCTCTCTCTTTGGAAGAAGACGTGAGATTTGAAATGATTGTGCTGATAGTGGATTTGGCATACACTTAACCACCATTGATAAGATTGCATCCGACAGAGGAAGCCACCGGCTCATAACAGCCTGAAGCACAACTTTGGGGTCTTTATTTTGCAGTTCACGAGGTGGTACAGACAAATTAAATGACTTAATGACTTTCTCAAGCAAACCTTTGTCTCCATCAGCCTCTAGCGCTCCATGGTATACTTGCCATAGAGGTTCAAGAACAAATTGTACAAACATTGGTCTAGCCTTACTTCCTCCACCTATCCCTTTCTTACCAACAATCATTTTAGTCTTTGGATTGAAATATCGAGGACCCCATAAGGCTTTCTGCAATGCAGCAGCACTAGCCCCTAGTTTTGAAGCATAAAATTCAGCAAACTCATGGATTCCAAATCCCCAACCATCTAATGCGCACACAAATGCCACATTCCCTCTCTGTGGTTGAAACATATCTTCATCATCATCCTCAATGAGATCACAGTTTTCATCGCCAATCACGTCACCTGAAGGTCCTGCAAGTATAGAATCAACATCTGACAGATACTTCTCAGACTTATATGCACTGACTATCCCGTTGACTTCGTGCACAATCCTTAATAACCGAGTATAGGCTTCCATTGGACTCAACTTCAATTCACTAATCAACCTGTCAATCTTGTTAAGAACTAAGCATGGTGAGAGCTTCTCGATCCAACATTGCCGCAACACGGCATGGGTTTGAATATGCACACCTTCAACAGCATCAACCAAAATCAAGGCACCATCACTTAATCTAGCAGCTGTGGACACCTCACTACAAAAGTCCATATGACCAGGCGAGTCTATGAGGTTAATAGAGTAGTCCTTATATTGCAGAGCAATGGAAGAGCTCTTCATAGTGATAGCTCTTCTTTGCTCCTCATCAAGATAATCCATGAATCGAATGCGTCCAGCCAACTTAGGGTGAAGTAGGCCACCCCCCGAAGCGGCAATTAAATGATCAGCCAGTGTAGTCTTTCCATGATCAACATGTGCCAAAATACATATGTTTCTGATTTTCCGGACATCAAAATCATCCCCCATTTTGCCCAATTATATCTTCAGCCTATTGTTGAAAAAGATATAAAAATAGAAACAGGAATAAATGGAAGAAAATAGAGTTATAATCCACATCAAGACTGAAAACAGAATTAGAAACAGGGGGAAAAAAACACACTCATGATCTTCATGAACCCAGGTTTATGCATGCCTTGAAAGGAGATTCCGAAAAACATATTTACCAGAACATTCACACAAGCAAAGTAGAAACATAATTCCTCAAATAGATTGCTCTAAATACCATGGCCAATATGCTACAATTCAGTTTCATACATGAACAAATCACATATTTCATCACCTCCAACATATATACCCTTGAATTTAGTCAAAATAATTTGGAACCAAACTTTTTAAACTTGGACAGCAAAATTTCTCATAAATCCAGCATTAGAACATTGCCCAAATTTTTTTAGAAGAGACCAAGTCACGTAAGAACACCAACAAGATAAAAGCGCAAAATCTTAGACATATTTACAACATGTTATACCAATTCAAGTCATTCAAGTGTCCAAATCACAAGGAACTAAAACACATCTAAAACTATAAACCATGAACAGATTTGAAGACTTTAACTTCTCCTACAGAACCTAATGGACATATGCAACACATGGCTGCAATCTAAATCAACTTTTCCCACATATCTATAGACAGCTTAAAGGAATATGCTCAGCTTTCTTCATGAATCAAATCATTCCCAGGATAAGAAATGAAAGCTAAAATAACTTGAGATGACAAAGACATTGTTTTCCAAGCATTTTCACAATTCTTTTCATTGCAACAAAACCCAACAAGAATCATGCCTAAGTTCTAATATGAGTATACTAGAGATATACAGCCAATTTTAACTCAAATTTCTTTCACATGTCAATTAAAACTTTGTCCAGTAGCGACGGCCCAATCTGAATCTGATTTTTTATCCTTATTTAGTCCTATTATTATTTGCAATATAAATAATAAGAAAGGAAAAGACTACAAAGTACATGAAAAATTAAAATACCTTCAATGTACATTCAACCTGCCTTCCCTTGTATGAATTCCCCTTTCCTTCGAGTCAATTGAACTGCTAGAGCTTAAACCTGAAGAAGGCACGTAATAAGTTATAGTAGCTTCTCTTAAAAGATCGTGCAAGCACAAATATAAGATGGTGCCCATCAGAGCAAATATATTATCCTTGTTTGCACACCAAAATGAGAACCTTATATTATCCTTGCCCGCGTTAAAACAGAATAAATAACAGGTAAAAAAAACAAACAAACTCACTAAGAAGAACGATGAAAATATTGATGTTTAAATTTGATAGCGCCGGTCTTTCTCCGGTGTGAACGTTGGCACGGTGAGTTTGAAGTAATAAAGACAATCTGCAACTCTGAAAACCCTAACACGTTGAAGGAAGAAGACAATCTACTCACTTAAAGCCTAAACGAAAACGCACCGTTGCGCTGACGTGTATTCGTTTTTTCGGTTGTTGAAGTACAAGTAGGAAACTCAATGTGTCAGGGTCATGGCTAGGTTAGGTTTAACATGTCGGCTATCATGATCAAGAGAGGCCCAATAGATGGCCCAATGGGTCAAGCGCTTCTTAACGGCCCTAATCACTGCTTTGTTTATTTACAAAAAGCATTTGTTATTTGTCTAAATCTCTCAAAATATTATTTCTTGTTTTTCACTTTTTGGTTTAACAAAAAGATAACAACTCTATTTTACCCCCCAGAAAAATAGGTCAATATTTGTTTTTTTCAACAAAAAAAAATGTGTCGTAATATATTATCTCAAAAATTTGTCGCAACATTATTATCTATTTTTGTTAAAAAATAAAAGACTACAAAATTATTAAAATTATTAAAGAAAAAATATTTAAAATTATTAATTAATTGAGATAAAATTTATTTTTTAAGTGTCCAACACGTGTTTAGGTGACCAAAATAGAATTTAATCCAAAAAAAGAAAATCATATTGGATAAAAGGTTGGCATGTAATTTTGTGGACACCTTGATCATCATCACAATAATGTTGAGACTCGAATCACTTACTCACTTAGAGTATACCGAGATTTGAGAGAAGTGAATAAAGTGTTGGAGTTTTTTAATGGATCAATGCTAAACAATAAATTGATGTCAGTTATATTTTGCATTTTTAATGCGTTTTATTGTAATTTATGGCATTAGTTATAAATTTTATTGTTATATATACATATATGTCAAAACACAATTCTTCTCTTCCGAATTCCTAGGTTTTTTGGCTGTTTTGGTTTGCACTCTGTCTCACTCTCTCTTTGATCTGTCTTAGACACTTGTGGATTGAAAACTCTTTCCCTTTAGCCATAGCCGTTAATGTTGCATCTTCATCAGGTACACAACTTATAAAACTTCAACTCTTATACATATCTGTATATATTTCTAGAATCTGTAATATATATATTTTGGATTAAATATATATTTATATATATTGTGTATAATTTCTCCCTTCAAATTGTATTAGATCATATTAGTAAGATTCTATAAATTCATTTCGCTATGTTCATCTCGATTTCATAACTTTTTTTGTTTGAATGTTTCAAAATTTTGGATGATTTTGGATAAATCTTTTGGAATCATATATTTGCATTGTTTGAAATTATGGATCCATTGCCCTTGAGGAGACAAATAAAAACGGCGATCATTGGTAACAAAAAAATCAAAAACCTTTGGAAATTTTTAAATTTTTTTGGTGATTTAGGTAAATCAATTTTTGAACCACATTTATAATTTTGAAATCATAGAAATGTTCTCCTTAGAATAAACGAGCAAAACGGCATTGAAACAATGGCCATCAAAGTCGAAAAACTAGGGGAAACGATAGGTTGCTTGCCAATCCGAGTTGGACTTGGGTTAAGTTACAATGATCCAACGGGAGGTTAAAGACAACCTTTCACATGTGCCAGTCACGTGCCTGAGGATCCTACATGTTTATTATTTAAAAAAAAAATCAAAATGGCCCTGCCAGGTTTAAAACACAAGGGATGAGGTTTTGCTAGGTATTTTAAACCATTAAGGCACGCCTTATATATTGATATAATGGTACTTTAAATCTTATTTGTTTTGTCTTAATTGCAAATTTAAAATAACACCGATCCCGGTGGGTTTCGAACACGAGGCATATGTATAAGTTGAGGTGTGCATTACCAGTGAGGCAATGTCTTTTTATGGACATATGAACACTTTTAATTCTATTTATTCTGCATTAAATTGCATTATTTGTAAAGTAATTATTTTGCACCCTTAGAGAGACCATTAGGCATTAGTTCTTTATTTATCAAATAAAATTTGAAATAAATTAAATATTTTTTATCTAGTGGTTATAAGTTCAATTATCGTTGGTCCAATTACTATGATATAGTATGTGATTAAAGCCTAATAACAATTAATAAAATTTTATTATTTATGAATTAGTTAGTAGAACAATCCAATTTGTGGACAAAGGGGTAGTAGAATACAAAGCTCACATATTTTATTGGGTCTTATACTCGAGTATAAGTGTCCTTAGGCTATAAGAGGTTTATGATGGTTTCCTTATGAAAACTTGAAAATTCTTAAGGTTATCCATTATGATCTCACTTGGGTTGTGGCCTATCATGTGGGCTTAACTGGTGTGAGACTAAATTTTTTACTTGGCCCAATTCATCTGGTGGGGTCTCCATCTTGAAAGGATAGAGGCAATCTAAGGACCTTGGATTTGTGTACGACTATTAATAACATTTGAGAAATGTATATTATATTGATGATATACATACACTTTTGGTGTGACAAAGTTAATATAATTTTGGTAAATTTAGGACTACATTAAACAGCTTAATTCTTACATAATATTATGTATCTTATCGATGCAAATATTATCACAGCTTTCTTTTGGATTTCTCTTAAGCTAAATTAGTGTAAGTTTTTTTGGTTTATTATAGTCTAAGACCCTTATGCGAGATTATAATAAATAATCTTGTTATGACAGCTATATGAAATTGAGTTTTTTGAAGAAAACCTTATTTTAATAATTATATTAACTGGACATAATTAATATTTTCTAACTTTGTCTTCTTTAGTTTCTCTGATTTAGTAGTTATCTACAGTGAAAACTCTAAATGAGACTAATTATGATTATTAGAAAGAGTCCTTAGATTTATATATAATCATTACGAAAATAAAATTTAGCTCTTTGAGAAACATAGTCAGCAAATTTAACTGACAATCCGAGTGTAATAGAATGAGCTCAATACAAACAATGACAAGTTTCAAAAAATATTTTTTTGAATGTTATCAAATATGTCATTGGAAAAAGTATTGGGTAAAGTATTCCAAAGAGGGATACTACTGCTGATTATCTTAAGGCTATTCAGAAAAATTTTAAGAGAACAACAAGTGTTCAAATAAATCAAAACACATAAAGTTAGAATATTTTGTGGTTAATGGGTGCAAAATAAGAAAATATCCATTAAATAAATTAGTACTAATTTCATGTGATCATTTGGCCAAGTGAGAGAATGTTAGATTTCATGATAGTCTTACTGTAACCTTCGTGAACACTTGAAATGTTATATATATAGTCATCAATAATTGGGTGTAGACATTTGACTAAAGTCATTTATTTACATTATGTTATAGGATGCACATTAACTAAAGTTAATGTATCATTTGGTGTTCTAGTAATTATACACATGAATGGTCTTCCACTTGTTAACATGATACAACTAGATGTCTTTATTGAGACTAAAAGGAGCATATAATACACAAGCTGAACAAGACTGTCTATGGTCTAACGAAGTGATAACTTCACTAAGTTTGATGAAATGATAACTTCACTGAGATGTGTTGAGAATACTTCTGAATAGTGTGTTTATTAGAAGTTTGATGGAATTAATTTTGTAAGCAATTTGTGATTCTTGTGCTCTATGTTAATAACATCATTTTTGCTAGTAACTCTATGAGTTATCTAGATAAGATAAAACACATGTTGTCATGCCACTTTGATATGAAAAGACCTAGTTGAGGTCGTCTATTTATTGGGTCTTTAGGTTTGTCATGACAAGTCTCATGACATTCTTGATTTGTCACAAGTAGTTTACATTGATTAAATGTTGAAGAAAATCAACATACAGTCTTATACTCCTTGTGTTGTACCTGTCCAAAAAAGTGAGCAGTGCACCTGTCTAAAAAAGTGAGCAGTTTAATTGTCCTTACCATGATGATGAATAGAGGATTATAATGGATAAAATTCAATATGCTTTTGTTTTTGGTAGCCTTATGTATGCTCAAATATGTATACATCTGAAAACATAGCATTTGCAATTAGTTTACTTGGTAGATATTTAAGTTTGATCATGACCATATTAAAAAGTTACTAAGAAATTTATGAGGTACTTTTAGGGTATAACGTATTATTTTTTCTCTTAAAAGAAGTCTGAATCATTTGAAATTATGAGTTATTTAGACTTGTACTATAACTCTTGCATTGTTGATTGTAAGTATACTTCTAAATACATATTTATAATGTTTGGAGGAGTTTTTTCGTAAAAAAGTGTCAAGAAATCTATTACAACTGCCTAAAATATGGAAGCACAACATGTCGCTTGTTAGGATGCTACCCATCGAGTTGTATGGATGAAGAATTTGATATTTGACATACATCTTGTTGATTTTATATCACATCCTCTAACCATATATTGTGACATTTTGTCTACTTTATCATTTTATCAAAATTCGCAAAAATATACATATATGTCAAAACAGAAAGCTTCTTCTCTTCTAAATTCTTAAGTTTTTTGTCTGTTTTGGTTTGCACTTTGCCTCACTCTCTCTTTGATCTGTCTTGGGCACTCTCTTTGATCTGTCTTGGGCATTAGTGGGTTGAAAATTCTTCCCCTTCAACCATGGCCAATACTGTTGCATCTTCATCAGGAACACAACTTATGAGACTTCAGCTCTCATACATATATGTGTATATGTCTAGAAGCTGTGACATATGTATGTTTTGTCCTTTTGCATTAAAAATATATATATATATATATATATATATATATATATTGTGTATGATTTCTCCATTCATAAAGTTGATGAATGAGGATAGAATTAATGTGAACGTTTTGGAACATATACTATGAACCAACACACCCAATAAATCCAAAAGCATAGACATTATGATTATTTTATTAACCAATACCTATATAGTACTGATTAAGGTATTATCTTTAGATTAGTTGGTGAAATTTTTAAATATTAAAAATTATTATTTTTATTAACTTTTTTTAATAAATTTTTAATTATTAAATGCTCTATCAATTAATAAAAATAAACTCTAATCAGTGTCTTAAACCCATATTACCAAAAGCCTCATTATCATTATATGTGTTTGGTAGATAAGCCAGAAATTGGGAAGAATGATGATGGAAGGTAAGTGGGAGAGATTGGAGAAGAAAGGAAGAAAGAAAGACGAGGAAGAGTCCAAAAACATCTTCAGTGTAATGTAGTGTTGTGTTGGGACCCACTTCCCCACCCATGGCCATGAGAAAAAATTAAAAGGCAATGTGGGTCCCCCACTAATGGTGATGGACATTATAAATACAAACTCCAAAAGTAACCTTCCAAAAGGCAATGTGGAGGCGGACAACATAATGCATGCAAAGAAAGCCACAACCAAGACACATAGTACACTTCTTGGATCAGGAGCACTTGTGGAAGATAAAATCATCACCTTCAAGCAACCCACTCAAATAAATTTACATATATATATATATATATATATATGTTTGGGTTTTGATCATAATTGTGGTCAGGTTACTGATTAAAGTTTTTTTCAATTGATTAACAAAATATTTAATAACTTAAATTTTGTAAAAAAATCAATAAAAATAATTATTTTTAATGTCTAAAAGGTTTATTAACCAATAAAAATGTTTAATCAATACTCTGAAAGTATTGGTTAATAAAAATTATATTTTTTTTATTATACTATCTCTTAATTACACTCTCATTTTTAAAAAAAATTAAAAGATAAATTATAATTACATCTATTTTAACCAAATAGTTTTATTTTTATTATCTAAAAATATAAAAATTATTAAACATTTATTTAATCCAGTGGTTTAAGAAACGGATTGGATTGGACGATTCAACCTATTCAACAAGTAATTGTCCAAGCATCTGGTTTATGTCAAAAATTATTTTGTCAGTCTAACTGATTTGGATAAGTCAAAATTAGATGAATCGGTTAAAAATTGAGAATTTGACCAAAATTTGATAAATTGAGTGAATAAGATAAAATTCTCTGTTTTTTGTCAAATTTTTTTTATAAAATTTGAAGATAAATGTTTGGATTGAGTTTGCAAAACAATTGAGTAAAATTTTACATAAAATAAACTTTAAAAAAACCCAAAAGCCCAAAAGAATTGCAAAATAATTGATTTTTTCTAATGTCATTTGTTGATTATATGATTTAAACTTATGTTATTTTCATAAATATAATTATCTTGCATAAATTATTCATTTTTTAAATTCATGAGTAAAAATATAATTTTTTTAATATAAAATATATTATTAATATTAAAAATATTTAATTATTATTTTCTATATTTATTACGTTATTTAGTTCAACCGTCGATTGAATAGATTAAATTGTTTAGCTTATGA
The DNA here is from genome assembly GCA_031216115.1 of Senna siamea. Taxonomy (NCBI): domain Eukaryota; kingdom Viridiplantae; phylum Streptophyta; class Magnoliopsida; order Fabales; family Fabaceae; genus Senna; species Senna siamea. The sequence goes on along the minus strand of CM062367.1, from coordinate 32,516,081 downwards.
CTTAACAAATTTTTTGGTTTAATGACTAGTCTAATTTTTTAAATATTAATTTAATCAATATAAAATAAGTAAAATTGTAACAAATATATAAAATAATTTTTGTAATGATACAAAAATTTATATTCTTATAAAGCTAAGTTTTTTATTTTTATTTTTAAAATTTATATAAAATTATTTTTATGCTTATATCACAAATATTAAAGTGATTTAAGAGTAAAAAAATTTTAAATTTTAAAAGGTGGATTCTTTTTTCTTGGAAAAATTTAATCACGTGCAATGTTTATATACTTTATATTTAATTTTTAATTAGAAAATGACATATGGACTTTTTTTTTTTATAATTCACTACTCTATAATTGAGTCTTTTCAATTTTTTCTGTACAAATTATATTTTAGTAAAATTATAAATATCTCAAACTATGTCTAGTTTTTTTTTCTATTTTTTTTTTTCATTGTGGTGGGATGCACTCCGAAATGTGTACACGTGTGCACTTTGGCATTAGTTGAATGGTGGGCACATGTTGGTGTACATGTCTTTTCCATCAATAATGGTGGTTCTTATGATTTGTGAAGAAAAATAAGGTAGTTGGAAGGAACTAACAATGTTATTAAATTAATTAATGAAGGTATATGGTTTTGTTTTGTGCCAATGTTTTATTTTCTTTATTTATATTTTAATTTGGATATTAATTAATTGTTCAAGTGTGATTTTGATCGCGCAATGAGGTTATTGGGGTTTCTGTTTGATGTCTATATCAAAGTTTTTGTTTTTTTTATGAAAAAAGGTGTCGAAGCAAAGCCGCCATTACCAATACGAGTTGCTTCAAATTCTAGCCATAAATTATGATTTATATTTTTAAAGTTTTGAAAAAAAAATTAAAATGTAATTTTTATATTTTTTTTATTAAATTTTCTAATTAAATATTGATAAATTTATAATACATAAAACTTATCTTTTTCGTGATTAATTATTTATAATTTTTTTCATGTTTTATTTTGATTTAAGAATCTAATAATAAAGATATAAAAAATTATATATAAGTATAATCCTTTAATTTTTTACATGTTTTATTTTATTAAATGCAATTTTTCTTGAGATATTAAATGTATCTATTTTTTCTAGTAAAAATTTAAATTTTGATTAGAGATTATCAAAATACTTATAGTGTATAAATATCCGTAAAATTTCTTCGCCAATTCTAGGTCTGGGTATTAAAAAAATAAGTCTAAATCTAGAAGGGATGATATTCTCCTCAGATCTAAAGTTACTCTATATAAATTATTTAAATATTATTGTTATATTATAAATATATATTTAACTTATTATATTAAAATATATATAAAAATTATATTATTTGCTTCAATTTTATTAATAAAATAATTTATATTTAATATAAATATATAAATTATTATATTTAATAATTTTGTAAAGACAAATTTATTAAAATTTTATATTGATTATATATTTAAAGTTTACATAATATAATTGATATAACATGTATATTTTTTTATAAATTTATATATAAATAAGTCATAATTTTAAAAAATAATTATTTTAATTTTTGTTCAGATAAACAAGTTTGAATCGTTATATTTAAAAATTATACTAGTCAAAAGATAGGAATACTTGCTCAAGTCCACTATCAGATACTAGAATTTTACTACCCTACCCATACTATACTTATGATTATTTCTAATTTTGATTCATTACATAAAGATTAATTTTTTTGGTTAAACTCAATCACATAAATTATGACTTTTATATATATATATTTATTTTTTAATATTATATAATATATTTTTAAAAATTAAAAACTAAAAAACTCAGAAGCATTATAATATAAATATAAATCATGTTATTATTCTTACATGTAGAATTAATGATATCTATAATCTTTCGGTCAATGGCCTGTTAGTTTAACCGCTACATTTATTTTTTGTTCAAAAACGCGTCCGGATTCCCTGCTGGGAGTGTCCGTGCTGGGCGCTGCTGGGCGTTTTAGCAGCGGTTTTTTCCGTTGCTAAAGTTTTTTGCAACAAATATTATTGTCACTATAACTTTTGTTAAATTAATTATTTAGACAAAAGTTATAGCAGCAATAATATTCGTTGTAATAATATTAAAACACACTTTAGCGACGGATAAAACCGCCGCTAAAAAGCCCAGCAGGGAGCCCAGCATGGAGCGCCCAGCAGGGGATCCAAAAGCTTCAAAAACTATTATTAGGCCGTTGGGTCTACCTGCTAGCTCATCTGCTAATTACGTAACACTTCTCACTATACTTGCATATTAATTTCTACTGCAAACAATTTTCTACAAATAAGTATTTATTATCAAATACAATTAAGTTGTTTACTAATAAGAATTATATTTGACGAACTAATCTTAATAAATTAAAATTAAAATTATAAATATTTATGTTCAGTGTTTATAATATTTTAAATATAATTATTTTTAATAGATCATATATATCAATAAAAAAAAACTAACTTGTGTTTAAATTAGGTTAATCTATATATAGTTAAGAGTATAATTCTCTCTTAGTATTTAATTTATTGATTGAAAAAAAAAAAGCTTAACAAGAGTGAACAGCATGAGTACTTTGCTTTAAATGAACTTTTAAATTATTATATGTTTATTGAATTTATTTATGTAATATAAAATATGGTTGAGATCTATTTATAATTTGAAGATAGAGATAATATTTTTCATTAATAAAAAAATGATGAGTAGCCAAAGGAATGAGCTCATTATAAGGTATTAGAAGATCTATCTTAAAAAGAAAAACTGGGCTGGATTTCTCAATATAGAGTCTTCAAGAATGATGTGAAATAATACATTTTTAAAATTCTTTGAAAAAGAAACTTAAATCGGACAAAACCGAAAATATCTCTTATCGTAATAAACAAAAAAAATAATGACAATTGATGAGTAAAATTGAATTTGATGGAAATCCAAGTCACGAGCAAAGATAGTGGAGAGCACAACATCGATTGTAAGATAATTTCAAAAGCAAACTTACGACAACTAAAGCTTTTTATCAAAAAATAAATCATAAATGTTTAGATGTGTCGAACCTTCATGGTTCTGAAATTATATATACGTATATTCATTTAACACGTACTGATTGAGAAATTATATATATATATATATATATATAGAAGAATCACTTTGGATATATATCCAAATCTTAATGTGTTTATTGTCCCATGTTTTATCAAATTTTCTCTCTGCACGCACACTTTGATAAAGGGATTTAGATATGAACAATCTTATCTTTGGAGCACATGATTACGAAACTTACTAGAAGAAAGAGCATGATGAGATTACTGGTACATATTAAAAATACGGTTACAGTTTAAGTTTTCCTTTCATATAGATTCAATCTTTTCTCCTATATGTGAGGCTCTTTATGTATAATATATATAATATTGTCAAGTTAACAAATTAACATGCTCTTGATAATCACAGCTTAACTAGGACTTAAATTTTCATTTTTTTAATCATACATACATACACACACACACCTTGAGGTAATGATTTTGGACTAAAACATCATTTTGGCTCCTTTTAAATAATAATTTTAGTTTGGTCCTTAAGTAATAATTTAATCTATTATTAAATAAGTAATAATTCTGATAATTTAGACCATTGTTATTAACTGGATAATATTAAAAGTCAACTACAATATATATTTTTTTCTCTTTATTTTTTGTTGGTCAAAATATTACGTTTGGTCACAAATATTAAACGTTATCTAGTTAGCCCAAATTATTATTTAATTAAAAAGAAAAAAAATTAGATCATAATTAGCCTTTAAATTGTCCAGTTAATAACAATTGTTCAAATAATCAAAATTGTTATTTATTTAGACAATATCCAAATGAACTGACTAATTTGATAAAAAATCAAATTATAAGAACAAATTTGAAAAGAATAATCTATAAGGGACCAAATTAAAAAAATTATCATCTATAAAAGATTAAAATAATATTTTCATCAATATTTTTTTATTCCATTTCTTTATCATATATATATATATATATATAAAAGAAACCCTTTTAATTTTTTCTCTAATTTTGTTATTATCGCTCTTACATTTGTATTTTTTGTAGTCGCTTTAATTTTTAGCTAATTTATTTGTGTGCTAGAGGCTTTTTTCTCATCATTTCTAAAATTTCTCTCCTGACAGCTTATCGAATAAATTCATTTGTGCCTCAATTTAGAGACCTATATATATATATATATTCATCAATTATTTTTAAGAAAATTATATATATTCTTATATGCTAATGAGAGGGTATCAAACTAAAATAATAGAAAATTTGTCTAGTATATTCTACAATTAGCTAATTTACTATCTATATAGGTATTATTACTTATTAAGCATGCCATATATATATATACATCTTTTTCTTCCTTCATGCCATGGCTAGAAGTTATAACCAATGGTATGGTAAAATGGTGCATGGCTAACGATTATTTAACTTGTTCGATTCTCTTATCCTCAAATCAAAGGTGAGAAGGCAATTAAGTTGGTATAAGTTCGGTAACTATATCTGTCCTTACCTACTAAATAACCAAACTCATAAAAAGTAAAGCCATTAGAGAGAGACAGAGCTCACTCATCCATCAAATATAATGAAAACCATAAGTATCTATTTATGCAGTTTGAGTGCCTACAAAAAAATTGTATTTGGTGGAAAGCTGTTTTTGTATATTTGATTTAATATTTGATCTCACCAGAAGGAAATCCATAAAATTAATCCAAAATTAATTAAGCAATTATTGCCATCAGAAAAATCCACAATCCTAATTTGGCAATTGATTGATACCTTCAAGCTGCCACTTTGAAATTAAATCTTTACTCCAAATTTTTACTTATTTTTCATCATATTCATATACGTGGATTCATATATACAGCTTTCTGAATTAATATATAACCTTTTCCCACTTTTTAGAAACTTGATGATGATAACAATTAGTCTCTTTTGATATTTGGCCACATCCCCAGAGAGAATAATTTTCCTAAAAGTTACTTTTATATATGATCAACAAGAAGACTCTTAGTATGTCCTATATAAATATAATTAATCTGAAATTTTACAGGAGAATCTTGTCATTAGCAATATAAAACTTATAATGAGCAGAAAGCTAATAATTATAAGCATGGCTTTAGTGGAATTTTAACTTTCACTTTCGAATCTAATGTCTAAAGAGAAAAGGGCCACATATCGTAATTAAAATACTGCAAAATATGGGAACAAGCCTAGTGTGTTGAGTTTTCAGTTTTGTATTATATATTTAATCAGAAAGAGACACTTGAATCCTAATTAAACTATATATATAATAACTCTTTAAATTAATCTCTTTAATCCTTTCACTTAAATTATGTCTTTGGAGCTAACACACATCGTAAGGTGTAGGCGACTACACGTTCTCACTTCTAACAAATCTGAATTAGTTAGTTAATCTTTCATATATCTTTATATAATTGGGATTATATTATTAATTGAACATTGATATATAATTAAACAGTTTTATTCCTTTCTAATTATTATCCTTAATCCATCATTAGATTCCTGAAAGATATTTATTCAACCTGCCGACTCTATATGGTACGGATGAAGTGGGATTTGCGAATTTGGAGTGGGGCATTATTTTGTATTCTTTGTACTTAGAACAATATCATACAAATTGAAGTATACATTTATATATATATATATATATATATATATATATCCAAATATCGTTTATTTATTTCTTTATTTATTGTTTCCATTGTCATACACACTAGATTTTGTGCATATATATATATATAATGTCAATATTAATACTTAGATATATAACAAATCCTTGAAACTTCAGTAAGGTTACTATTATATGACTTAAAAATCACAAATTAAAATATTAAAAATAGTATATTTATTTATAAAAATAAAACTACCTACATTTATTCTTTGTAAAGACTTTGTACAATAAACTGTCCTTTATAACAAATGAGGGAGGGACAAAGAAACACAAATTTTTATAGGCGTGCGTGAGGCTGAGGTTAACCTAACGAGGATATTATATATATAATAGCTTAATGATCAAACCAAAGAGTGGGCACAAAAAAGCTAGAGACAAAAAACACATTCTATTATTAATCTAACTTTTGTCTACTATTATTATTGAAGCCTAGGTTACTCATGATTCTCATAAAGAACATTCCCAAGTTCCAATCTCTCTCTCTCTCTTTCTCTCTTTCTCTCTCTTCCCACCTCCTTTTTCTATCCCCCTCCATATATATAAAATGATTATCATAATGAATCCTAAGCCAAACTCAAATCCTTCTTCTCCTTCCTTCTAGTGTGCTTCTACTTGGTAATGCTATCATTCATATCAGTATCGATCTGTATATATATGTGTGCAACAAAAACATATATATAGTAAGTATATATTATACACTATACAGTATATATATATATATATATATATTTACACCTACTTGCTGCTGCTACTGTTAATGGAGTTCAAGATCAGAAGCTTCGAGGGTGAATCTGATAGAGCTCAAGTGGAAGATCTCGAGAGAAGATGCGAGGTAGGTCCAGCAGAAAGCGTTTTCCTCTTCACAGACACTATGGGTGACCCCATCTGTAGGATTCGAAACAGTCCCATGTACAAGATGCTGGTATATATACACACACACACACACATATATCTATATATATTCGATCAACATTATTTCAATTTCTTATTTAAATAAATATAATTCCAATCTATCACAATTTCGATTCTTATTGATTTATTATTAATTATAGGTAGCAGAATTGGACAAGGAATTGGTGGGTGTTATCCAAGGCTCAATAAAACTGGTGACAGTGGCTCATCAGGATAATCTGGCTAAAGTGGGGTATGTCCTAGGCTTAAGGGTAGTGCCCCATCTTCGTCGACGAGGGATAGGGTCTAGTCTAGTTTTAAAGCTAGAAGAATGGTTCAATTCAAAGGATGTGGACTTCGCTTACATGGCGACGGAGAAAGAGAACGAAGCTTCAGTTCGTCTTTTCATGGACAAGTTTGGGTACATCAAGTTCAGGACACCCTCTATTCTAGTGAACCCAGTGAACCATAGGTCCTTGAGAATCTCATCCAACATTGAGATTTCAATGGTGAAGATTGAACAAGCAGAATCTCTGTACAGAAGATTCATGGGGTCCACCACAGAGTTTTTCCCAAATGATATAGACAGCATACTGAGAAACAAGCTAAGCTTAGGGACTTGGGTGGCTCATTTCAAAGGGAAATCAAATTACTTTGGTTTAGATGGTAAAGTTCCTAACAGTTGGGCTATGCTTAGTGTATGGAATAGTGGGGAAATCTTCAAGCTAAGACTAGGAAAAGCACCATTTACATGCTTGTTATGCACAAAGAGTTGGGGTGTGATTGATGGGTTATTTCCATGTTTGAAGCTATCTAGTTTGCCTGATTTCTTTAGTCCATTTGGGCTTTATTTCATGTATGGTGTGTACCATGAAGGACCATTGTCAGGGAAGCTAGTGAGAGGGTTGTGTGAGTTTGTGCATAACATGGCAGGAAAGTGTAAGGATGAGAATTGTAAGATTGTTGTGACAGAAGTGGGAGGAAGAGAGGATGAGCTCAGACATCACATCCCACATTGGAAATTGCTGTCATGCCCAGAGGACTTGTGGTGCATAAAGGACTTGAAAAATAATCAAGGGACCATCAACACTACCTTTTATGAGTTGATCAAAACCCCACCAACAAGACCTCTTTTTGTAGACCCAAGAGAGGTTTAATTTCAACTTTAATTTGTGAGATATATATATATATATATATATATATATATATATATATATATGATCCTGCATCATGATGATCAAAAAGAAGAAGCAATAAAGAAAGAAAGTGATGGTGATAAAAAAGGAGAAGAAAAAAAAGTTGAATTAATTATAGTATTAATTTGGTCCATCTTTACGTACCTTTATTTGTTATTTCAATTTAGTTCCTTAAATTTAATTACTATACAATTATGCTTGATCGGCAGAATCGACAATTTATAATGAGATGAAGCAAATTTTAAGAGAACAAAATATTAATTTCACAAAAAGGTTCAAATTAGCACTTTGTATAAAGAAAGTAAATGATCATAATTTTTTTTTAAAGAAAAAGGTTGAATAAGCATTTTGGTTCTTTCTACATTAATTTAATACTCTTTTAATTTATTTCATGCTAAATATTGGTTCTTTTATATTCTATCCTATGCTAACTTGATAAATGGAACTCGCTAAAAGTTAAAGAAACCAAATTGGTACAAACAGATTTAAGCGACCAAATCAAAATAATCAATAAATTGAAAGGACGAGAATATATACTACTTTAATTAGTTAAAATAATATATATATGTATATATATATATAGATAATGGAGATCTTAATTTTTCTTTTTCTTTTGGTTTGGCCAAGAATGAAACCCCACCTCATGTATTGTTAGGGTGGGGGTTTTCCTCAAGTTCCTTTCACATCGGTGACACAAAATCTCAAAAGATTTCCATAATTAGGTGCCACTCTTTGGTGTCCTTGTTAGCAACTCCATCTTCTGCCTCATGATTCAGACTCATCAATCAGCTAGCCTATACATATATGCACACACTGTGGTCCAAACTTTGTCCCATCCTCTCTGGTACAAATCTCTGTGTGTGTATGTGTGTGTGTGTGTGTCTCTCTCTCTCTATATATATATGAAAAAAAATTAAGTACAATTTTATGAGTTTATTTGATTGCAATTTTAAAAAAATTATTTTTAAATTTTTGAAACAGAAAAATAAAAGAAATCTGTTTGAATAACTGTTTTTGACAAAAAAAAAAAAATAGAATATGTGTTTTGAAAATAGAAAATATAAAACAATTAAAAGATATTCTGAATTCTAATTTTTTAAAACAAAGGAAACAAAAAAAATATGTATTTTTTATTAACAATATGTATATAAATACATAAAAATAATACTAATATAAATTATTAGAACTAATTTTATAAAATAGTTTTAAAAAAGTACAAAAGAATAGAACAACTGTCAAACATGTCCTATACTTTTGTTTTCAAATTCTGTGATGAGAAATTAATATATATATAAAATTTATATAACTCATCTCTCTTATAATTAATTTTTTTATAAAAATTTATATATTTTATTTTGATTTAAAAATTTGAGGACAACAACTATATAATTCTAGTGGTAAGTGTATATATATATACACACACACACTTCACTAGCATGCCAGACCCTTTATAACTCATCTCTTTCAATTTTCTTCCCTCTTTAATTACTTTGGCATCCACGATACCCATCCACACAATGAAAAGATTTTGATGATGAGGCCATTGTTACATATACATATGCAATGAAAGTAACCATTCTCTAAAAGTCAGAGTTACGCAACTTCATCTGCTGCTTCATCATTGAACCAGAATAATAAATACTTGAAATCTTTGCCTGCTTTCTGCTTCATTATTTGTACACAGAGAAGCATTATCTCTAACAAAGTGGGGAATTAATGTTGATTCCCTAGGCCATAGCGACCTTTCTTGCAGGTAAAAAACAAAAGACTTTCGTTGGCTAGGGTTTTGGTCAGTACTATCTATGTCTATGTTAAAGTCAATAATTAGGGACCTATCGCCTATATATGACCTATGAGTTAGCGAAGCCTTCTCTTTTGGGTCAGTACGTACCATAAAGACTTTGAATGATTGCAATATATATAAAGGCAAGCATTTATGTGATGAAAGATTTTTTGTATTATTTTTTACTAGTGGATGATATAGGTTCTAATTAAGGATATTAAAGCTTAACTTTGGATGGTGAAGATATTTCAAAGGATTAGGGCAACCTACGAGCATTTTCTAGAAGTAATATAAACCCTTTCTATTTCTTAATTTTTTTATAAATATATTTTATTAAAGATAATTTTGTTTGAATTAATAATGTCACGTATCAAATATGAGTGTTTTGACGAGGTTCAAAATTTGGTTTAAATATGTCAAATTTTAGACTCAAGGCTACAACTTTTTTCTTTTTTCATAATATATATTTTATTTAACTTGGTATAATGAAAGTTTAATTACTTTTATCACTTAATTAATTTTTCTCCATTCCATTTTCGCCCTTTTATCTTTCAAAATGGCGTCAATATTGTTTGGCCAAGACCTAACTCAGTAAGGATAAATTAAAAGATCACATCCAGAAAGAAATATCCAACTTGTCATTTTAGGTGTTGGGAATATCTAGATAAAAATTCTCACAGAAGACCGAACTAATTTAAGAATGAGAATTATTAAAAAAAAATAGAGAATGCATGAAACTATAATTAATTTGATACATAGTTAAATTATAATATCTAGGTACTATACTGACGACACCAACCAAATTTCTAACTTAAGGCAATAATGCTTGGTTCTTTTCGTTTGTCTTAAAATAGAGGAATATTGAAAGTACTCGTGCATGTGACAGAAACCAGTAAATTAATGTGGAGACCACTTAGTTTTGCATATAAATAAAAATATATGTGTGTGTGTGTGTTTGTGTGTAAGTAGCCTAGCTCAGATTTAAATAGATTTCTGACATGAAAAAGAAGGGCCTTAATTTGGAACTGAATGAAGACTTGATCGATCACTAATTGTAGTTTCAGTTGTTCAAGAATTGAAGATATTGCACACTAAGGCCCCAAGCCTCAGGGACCACTTAGTAGTTAGTACAATGCATGACAAACAAGCAAATATAAATGTATGAGTGTGTTTCAAAATTTTCATCATGAAATATGAGAATCAATAGAGTTATCAAAGGAGTTTGGATCTAGTAGAAGAGACTAATTCCTTAGAACGTGACAAACTAAGTTTTGAATTCTCATGGGGAGAGGTACATGAATTTTAATGTTCGACAATACTTTGAATAAAATTACTTTCTGTAGGAAGATTCCTATGAAAAAAAAGAGTTACGTACACATACACACACTCTTTGTTTATTTAAGAAATACTCTAATTATACAAAATCTCATTTATTTTGAAATATATATACTCAAACTTTTTTATTTTGTGAAAAAAGTAATATATTAAAGAGAAGTCACATGCATAGTAGAGAGATAGAAATTAAACATGCATCTATGATAGCTGCCTATGTGAAAAGTAAAGTACATAAAATAACAAGGGATGAGAAATTAAACAGAAACTGAAACACGAGAGTTAGTCCTAATTTTCCTAGAGCTATCTGTCTATAATTGATCACAGAAAGTAAGAGAGAAAGGGCAGAGGACTGTTGAAGATGACAAGATCCGTTTTCATAGTTCTTCTGTAGTTTTTCATGGCATCCGCATAAGATTTGGATTCTCGGTAGTAGTGATTAAGGCTTCATTCCTCCAAAGAAGAAAGTAGGGACCTATAGTTAGAGGTGATGATGAAGATATAATTGATGTTGATGATTTATGTTTGGATTATTGAGAAAGTTCACAGTAGTTGAGACATTAGACTCAATTTTAACATTTTTAAGGTTAACCATGTTCGTCATGGAGGATTCTTCTAAGCCAATGAGGTTGTTTGAGGTTGAGCCATTAGTGTTTAATTTGTAGAAGTTGGATTTTGGCTCAATCCGTCTGATGGGTATTGTGCGGGTTTCTTTGGTTGGTTGAGGGATTTTAAAGAGGTACTAAAATTTAGAGACCTTTGTTAGGGCATCTTTAAGGGTTTTAGGAGAAGATAAGGGCGTGTTTTTAATATATAGGCATTGCAGTTTAGCCAAATTGAGTGAATAGTGTAGGAGAACCAAGTGTTCCAAGGGATATCTAGGAGGGTAATTTTTGTTGAGGTACAGTTGTATTCTAGCTAGGAGTTGAAAAGTTTGGGGAATAAAACTGGTGCAACATTAATTTTAAGCCAAATTTCTTTTGAATGGTGGAAATTTCAAAGGATGTGGAGGATAATTTCTTCGTTTTGGTTATAAAGTTGAAAGGTTAAGGAGGGAATGTAGTTTATTTTGTGGAGTTTACTCACTTTGGGGAGGGCTTTGTGGTAGGTTTTCTAGATGAATTTTTTTTATCTTGGATGGCTTTTTATCTTCCAAATCCAAGACATCTTTTTAGGTTGGATTATGTTGAAGTTTGTTATGAGGTTGTAGGCAGATTTTATTGTAAAAATGTTATTACTTGTAGCTTTCTAGGAAAGTTGTTCTTTGATGGTAAGGTTAATTTTAATGGTGATAAAGGACATTTCGTTTAGAATGTGTTGTGGGAGGAGAAAGGAAGTTTTAGGGGGCTATGAGTTTGATATGAGAATTTGATCGTTGAGGAGGAGTTGGTTTCCAAGATGTTTAGTGGGCCTTGTATGGACAGTCGAAGTGAACCAAAGTGGAGCTAGGGGTCAGTCCAAAATTTTATGGTGTGTCCATTACATACTCTCCAAATAGTGTCATATTGGATAAGGTTTTTATCTCGACTTAGGCATTTGCGAATATATGAAGAACTGCTTATGTTTTTTCTGAGGTTAGGGCTATATTTTTTACGTAGGATGAAGGTAAAGAGGGAATCATTATGAGTAAGAATGTTCCAATTTTTTCCATGTATGTGGCATTTACTAAATTACATTTTCTAATACCTTAGCCTCATAGGGTTACAACATTCCAATTTATTGGGTGTAATTTTTTTGCACCAAGCATGTGTCCCTAAAGAAAGTTTTTGTTAATTTTGTCAATGTGGGATAGAATTTTCCTAGGGAGATAAAAGGCATTAATTTGGTTGCAAGGAATAATGGAGGTGGTGGCTTTTATGAGTTAGTTGCCAGCAATAGAAAGCAGATTTTTTTTCCACCCTTGTAGCTTAGATCTTATACGATTAATGATAAAATCAAAATCTAAGGATTTGTAAGAAGGTTTTCAAGGACATCCCAAGTAGTGTCCTAAGTTTAAGGCATTGTTTATCTGAAAGAGGTTTTTAATTATATCTTTCAAAGCATGAGGGGTGGTGGAAGAGAACCAAAGCTTAGACTTTTCGAGATTAAAGCTCATTCCTAAGAAATTTGAGAAATTATTGAGAATTTTTTTTTATAGTGGTGCAACTATCCATGAAGGCTTTGGTGAAAAGTAAGATTTCATCCTTAAAAAGGTGTGAGAAGGTAAGGTTTGAATTAAAAAATTGTGCGATTTCCAAGAGGTATATATCTTTTTTGGTTGAAGGATGGAGTGATTGAGATATTTCATAGCTAAGATAGAGAGATAGGGTGAGATAAGATCACCTTGTTTGATCCCTAAGGTAGGTTTGAAGGAAGTAGTTTTCCTACCATTTATAAGGGGAACATAAGTTAAAGAGTTGAGGCAAGAGGAGATTAAGTTGATTAAGTTTTTAGGGAAGTTAAATCTTTTAAGAATAAAAGTGATGAATTCCCAAGATATGGTATCAAAAGCTTTTTAAATGTCTAATTTAATGAGGAGCCATCCTTGCTTTGCTTTAGATTTATTCATGTAATGCATTATCTCATGAGTAGCGATGAAGAGGTCTGAAGTGTGTCTTTTTTTTTTTTAAGAAATCCCCTTGGAAAGGATAAATGAGGGGTGTAATGAGAGGTTTTATGTGATTTGATATGAGTTTGGATAGGATTTTATAATGGGTTGTACAAAGGCCTATAGGATGAAGATGGAATGGTTTAGATGCATTGTCTATTTTTGGGATAAAGTAAAGGAGTGTTTGACTCCAACTAGTAGATACATTTCCAAAGTTGAAGATGTGGGTGATACAATTTGAGAGGTTGTTGCCTATACTGCCTAAGTTTTGTCATATAGAATGGCATGAAAGCCATCTACACCTTGTGCTTTGAGATGATAGAGAGAAAATGTGGCTTCTTTAATTTCTTGCAATGTAGGGGTTTTAAGAAGATTAAGGTGTTCATAGGCTTGAATTTTTTGAAAATGAGGTATATTATTGATAGGGATTACATTCGTGTTGTTTGTGAAAAGATTTTTGAAGAAAGTATGATATTTTGTGTAATAAGGATAATGTCCTAGGTGAAAGGATCGTTGTCTATTTGGAGGCAGGTAATATGATTTTTTATCCTTCTATTTATAGTGGTAGCATGGAAAAATGATGTGTTCCTATCACTTAAGTTTAGCCAAAAAGTTCTATATTTTATGTGCCACAATTGTTCCTCTTGCTCGAGAATTTAAAGAAGTTTAGTTTAAAGATTTCTTTTAAGGATGAGAAGTTGAGGAGAGGGGTAAGAGTAGAAGGCTTTTTGATCTACAAAAATTTTATCTTGGGTTTTCATTTTGGCTTTGTGAAAATTTTTGAAGTGGTGGCGACTCCAAGGTATGAGACTTCTAGCTAAGGTTTGAGTTTTTGGGTGCAATCTAGGGAGTTTCAAGGCCATAAATGATTGATTGTTTAGTGGAAGGTTGGATGGTGAAGCCAAAAGGGTTCCATCCGAAAGGTTTATTCCCGCGAGATTGATAGGGATTTGTTTTGAGGAGGATCGAGCAGTGATCGAATGAGGTTCTTGGGAGGTGGAAAATTTTTGTTTCAAGGAATATACTTAGCCATTTATGATTTACATGGCCTCTATCTATTCTAGTTCTTATGGTTTTACTATGTTTTTTGCAATTTGTCCAAGTAAATAAAGGACCTATGAACCTTAGGTCTATAAGATGAAATTTTTCAAGAAAATAATTAAAGTTTTTCATTCTAACTCAGTAGGGAGGTTTATAACTAAATTTTTATGTGGAATTAGATATATCATTGAAATCTCCTAGAAGGAGCCAAGGGAGTTTATGATGGGTGGCAAACATAGTTAGATTATTCCATAATTTTTGTCTTTTAGCAAGTATAGAAGTGGCATAAATACAAAAGAGAAGAAAATTTGAGTTACGTATCTTGAATAGGCAATTTATTTCTTGAAAAGAAGTTATAATCGATTATATGTTAATGTAATAGGGATTCCATAAGAGCCAAATCCCGCTAGAAAAACCCATTACGTCAACTTTAAGGAAGTTTTAAAAGCTTAGACTTTCAAGGATTGTGGTTACTCTATCATCACTGAGACATTTTTCTGTAAGGATGACAACATCTGGTTGGTGCAAATTTACGATAGCATGGAAGATGAGTTTAAAGTCAGTGCCTTTGGCACGGTAGACATTCCAGACTATTATGTTTATTTTTAAGGGAAAGAAATAATTATCGTGAGCTATAGCTAAGTTATATGGGTTGGTAATATTGTTTGGAGCAAAAAGGGATTGTACATGGTTAACGTAATACATTGGGTTAAAGGTGGTGTGATAATTTAGTGTGTCTGTTTCTAACAAGGATTTTACACATAAACCTACTTCTACTAAACGCTGCAAGATTGAGAAGGTGACATAATGATTTTGATTTCCTTGGAGTGTCAACATTGGTTCTGTTAATGGTAGCAGGATGTTTAAGGTGATTGGAGGTTGGTGTAAGGCTCTGAGCTGGGGTTTTGTGGTGTGGGTTGAATTGAAAACTAGATGTAGTGATAGTTTCATGTGGGGGTAGGATGAAGATGTTGTATTGTTGGAGTTGTTCAGTCTATAGAGATGTGGGTAGAGCTACTAGGAGGCTTCGATTAGCCGCACTTATCATGGAAATCCAACAGTTCAACCATGGTGAGTTGTTAAGAATTCCTCTCAATAGGTTGATCTAAGCAATGGTGGTTCCCATTTGGTTTGTAAAGTGCTAGAGGTATGCATTGTATAGATTTGTAAGGATGTGTTCCCTATTTTTAGGCGGGGAAGCATGGTGATCAGTATCCATATTGTGTGGGGTTAGCCATCTTATTGGGATTACTATGATAAAGAGGGGACGTGGGATTATTTGAGTTATTAGGCTTATAGGGGGTGTCGGGTATTGTGGGTTTTTGTGAGGTAAGGAGTCCATTGTTTGTTACTAAAGGGCAGCAGGAGTGTTGTTTGTGTGATTTTGTGAGGACGAGGTGGGGTTTATTTATAATGTTCTTGAAGGATTTGGCATTATAAATGTTATCAAAGAGAGTTATGGGGTTACAAGTGTTTATGTTTCCTATCTCCTATGTGTGGTTATGGTTTGAGTTATTATGTTTGGTGAGTTTTGTTTGCTTTGAAGTGTTTTTGCATGGTTTTGGACATAAAGAGATGTTTACTTGGTCAAGTTTATTTGAAGTGTTTTGGGTTTTGGTAATAAAGGTCTGGGGAGGTGTTTATAAGGGGGTGGTTCAGGTGCATGGTTTATGTTTTCAATAAAGGTATTTTGTTTAAGGTTTTTGTTAAGGTATGTTTGTGCAAGTATTATGCATAGGTCCTGGACGATTTTATAAGAAGTTTCACCTATGGTTAATAGGGTATTTGTTTTGATGCTTGTTATAGTAGTAGAATTTTTTCCATCTTTTGTGTAAGTGTATATTGTGTTTTTGTAGTGTAGGGCTAGGTTAGGGTTACGTTTGTGTTTTGTCTCGAGTAAAGGATTCTTATGTGGGGTTTTATGGGAGGTTTGCTTTTTTGTGAATTCTTTTATCTTAATAATCAAGTTGTACAATGAGATTCTAGGTGCTTTTTTATTTTTTAAAGGTTTCGAGGTAAGCATGGAAGTGGAAAGAGGTATGGATTAAGGAGATTAGGGAGTGTTTGCTTAGTTTGGAAATTTTTGTCTCTTTGCAAGAGGTTTGCTTTATAGGGTTTTAATGTGTTAAGAAAAGATGTAAGGTTATGGTTTATTCGAGTTGGCAGAATAATTTGTCAGAAGGGCCTAGTAGTTTGGTGTTAATTTGTGCATGGCATGAAGAAGTGAGGATGTGTGGTTTTTTTGTTTAATGAGGCAGCAATATTATAGGTTATTCTAAGCCATTTGTAAAACAAGAGTTAGGATGTCTTGGGCAAAGTTTATCTCAACGCAAAGACATGCAAATTTTTCATGCGAAGTCCTAAATAATTGTGAGTTTAAAGCAACTATTTGACCAATATTGTTTCCTATGGCCATTAGGATGTTTGGTACATTATATTCTATTGGAGGAAAGGGAAGTTTTATCCAAAAAGTAGTGATAAGGTTTGTAGAAGAAAGAGAGGGAGAGAAGTGTGGGATCCATTGTCTTAACAGAATTGGATGAGTACTTAGAAACCAAGGTGTTGATGTTAGGAGCTTAAGACGATCTTCAAGTAGGAGGTTTGACACCAAGCCGAGGTTGATGATTTTGACTATGCCTCTGAGACTCCATATTTAAGTAGGGGAGGCCAAAGGTTGTTCTAGTTGTACATAGGATCAATGATTTTTGTCATCTGTTATATATTGACGCCTTCCATTCATCAAAGAGGTTAATGGTGATTTTTTTGAATTGTTGTTAGTTGCAAGGAGGAAGAGGAAGGTGTTAGTTAGGAGTAATTCTCTAGGTTTGGTTGTGGGTGCTAGGTTTTTACATAAGGTATCTTTAAAAGATGTGGGGTGTTTGTATGGATTGGAGGCATTTTCTTGTCTTTGAGGATTAATGGTTGCAACCTTAGGGTCGGTGTTAGTTTTTTTTTTTTTGTGGTACTTTGTTTGGTTTTTTGTTAGGCATGGTGTAGGGTTGCTTTAAGGTGGTAAGGCGTATTCCTCCTTGTCGAGAGTTTTTCATACTATTTTCTCAAAGGGCAAATTGGGGTTGTGATCTAAGGAAGGGGAGTGGTTCCTAGAATTTGAGTTGTGATCTTTAAGATTGAAGTGTTCTTCAAAGTTGGAATGTTCTTTAGTGCTCTCAAGGGGTTTTCTCATGGTTCTTTGTATACTCAAACTTCTGCTAAATATAAAAAATAATCAAAATAGCCTCAAATATAATATTAGTTTCTTTTAATTAAAAATATATAAATTTTTTGAAAATGTTTTGTTCAACTTTTATTATCGTGTTATTTATTTTAGATTGAAAATTATAAATTTAATTTATTATAATTAAGAAAAATAACTATTTAATATTTGTGAAACGCATATTTAATATACTTGTGATATTATAAGCCTAACCTCAACCATTTAATTGAATTAGTTGAAACCAAGGGAGAGATATAACCAAGTTTTGATATAAAACTTAGTTATTTATATTGCATTAATTTAGAATGTTTACTTTAAAAATACAATATAAGAATTCATTATATATATATATATATATATATATATATATATATATACTTAGAATAGAATTTATAAATGAATTAAAATATCAAATTTATGAATATAATAAGTTAAAATAAAAAAAATCTCCATAAACTATGGGTCACGTGCAAATAACTATATTCAATTATAAAAATTAACATAGAACATTCAAACCTCGCAATTTGTATAAAAAAAATTCTTTCATTAATTTTTTCATTTAAAACTCTAACAAAACAATGACACATAAGCAAAATCAAATTATATTAAAATATAAAAACTCTCCTAAACTTTAGGCCTTATGTAAAAAAACTCCTTTGAACTTTAGGTCTAGTGTAAACAAATTCCCTTAATTTTAGGCTTTGTGTAGAAAAATTTTTAAATAATTTGACATTTTTACTTTGTGTTAGGATTTTGGATAAAAAAAATTAACAAAAAAGGTTTTTGTGCAAATTGCAAAGTTTGAAGGAGTTTTATGTCCATTTTTATAATGTAGATTATCTACACATGATTTATAATTCAAGACATTATTTATACATGACCTATACTTTTGGAGCTTATGTGACTTTTAACCATATAATGACATGATTCCAATTTCCAAACAAATTTCATATATAATCAAAATAGTTCTCCAATATAAATTATGTATTTTTCCATGATTTCAAGGGTCCCAAACTAGTTCAAGTTAGCTCCAAGCCAAGATAATAGATTAGTTGTTATAAATGTACAAGACAGTCTAAACAAACATTTGTCAGTGGATTTTATATTTTCATCATTCTTCAATTTTAAATGGTATGGGCTTTATATAATTGAAGAGTCACATATATAAATCTAATCTTTTTGGCAAAGCTAAAACAGATGAAAAACAATATAAAGGACTTTTGGCCCATTTAGATGGAATGCAGGGCTACAGCCCATTTTTCATTTTCTCAAGTGAATTGGATTGGGCCTCTTCCTAATATAGAAAGGAAGCAAGAGGACCTAAATCTTTGATGGCCATTTCTCAAAAACATGATACTTCTCTAAAATATATTATATATTTGTTATTTTTAAAAATTCAGAATAAATTAAATTTTATAAGTTTTCATACAAAATAAATAATATTAAAATAAAATATTTTAATAGGTTATTTTTTTAATAAAATTTAATTTTTTGAAAGAAACTTTAATAATTTTTTAACTTCAAAATAAATATATATTAAAAAAGAGAATAAATAGAAGAAAAAAAATAATTTATCCTAAAATATATGATGTGACCGATTGAATAGTAGTCATTTTGACAAGAGTTGATGATTGATTCATTTCCTGAAAGTCCATAAAAACTTTAAGTTACCTTCAAATGGAGGAAATTAACACGAATTTTCAAACACGTTATTTGAGTTTGAGGAGCTTTAAAACCAATTTGACAAATTTCTTCACTTTGGTAAGGAGGGGAAGATTTTCCATGTGGTCCCTCCATAACTCAATAGTCAATGGTTATTTAAGTTCCTTCTTTAACATATTACATAAAATGCCACTCTCTGGATACTTCCTCTGTGCCTTAAAAATATGAAAAAAATTTAAATAAAATTTTTATATCTTAAATTTTTTAATAAGAGATCAATACATATATATTATATAATCTATTTTTAAAATTTTTTTTATATTTTTATTTTAATTAAAAATTTAATAATAAAAATATAAATAATTACGTATAAATCTAATCTTTAAAATATTAGTAAAACCATTCTTCAATGCTTTTTATACGGGCATGCAGGAAAGAAATTAATTAGAAAAGGTTATGAATTTCACATAGAGGGCACCAACGCAAAATAACCAATTATATATGTTATTGTTAGGTTTATAAGGGTGCAAATAAAATGAGTTATTTTTAAATAATTTAAATTTGATTCATATAAAAGTTTGTTTGAGTTTAATTAATTTATTAAATAAATAAATTTAAATATATAATTAAGTTTGTTTAATTAAAAAAATTGAATTTAAAAATTTAATGTTAGATTTATTTAATTTATGAATAACTCATTTAAAAATAAAATAATATAATAATATTTTTTTATATATATTACATGTATAATAACTATTTAAATAATATTTTTTATGTATATAAAATAAACATCTCATTTATGTATATTTATTTTTTAGTTTATTATATGTATTATGTTTTTATATAAAAATATCATTTTGTTAGTAGAATGTTTAAAATGACATAATTCATAAGTTAGTGTAATATATAAAATAATTTTTATATAATTAATTTGTATTTAATTAAATGCTCTTCTATGATAAATTTTTATATGTTAAAATTTGAAACTATATATATATGATTTATAATCTTTTTTTAATTAATTATAACTTATTATATTTATTTAATTTATTTTTATATAATTTTACATGAATTATTTGAATTAAATTTAAATTTTTATTTAATAAAACAAATCAAGTTTAATCTGAGTTTAAGTTTATTTTAATTAAATAAAATAAATTTGAATAACTTTATTTATTAAATGATGTGAGCTTAAATTTATTAAAATTTAATTAGATTCAACTCGATTACACTCTCAAGTAAATATATTATAAACTAAAACTAAAATTTATATATAAGGTTGATTGGAATCATTTTTAACAAATCATACTTAAGCTGATAGAAGAGTAATTTAGATGAGACAAAAATAATTATTTAGTCTTCATTTAATATTAAAAATTTTTCAAAATTTTATTTTTTTATTTTCAAATACCCAAATAAAGAATTTCAAACTAAAAAATATTTTGATTTTATTTAAATTTTAATTATGTTTTGACTGTAACAAATTTTCTTGAGCTTTATATATAATTAATAATATTTGAAAAGAGAAAAAAATTACTCTAATTAAAAAAATAAGGAACAATTTTTTCTTTTTAAAAAGATAAAATTAAGAGACCAAAATTGGACTCCCGCTAGTCCTAAAAACTACAAAGTCTTTTTATTGCAAATTGGTCCACATTTAATTTTTGAGTAAATTACACTATATTTTCATGTTTAAATTATATATTTTTTTAAAGATTAAAACATTAATAATTGATTAAAATACTCTTAATAATAATATAAATTTTTTAAAAAAAATTATAATTTATTAAAAATTATATTTTAAAAATTATTACTTCATTAAACTTATTTTCAGTTAAAAATAATAAGATAATGTCTTTTAAATTATTAATATTAATTAAATATATATTTAATTATATAAATTATATAAACATGAATATTTTAGTTAAAAAGGTTAAATTATAATTTTTTTTATTTTTAAAAAAGAGAGAATATAATTTTTTTAAAAAATAAAAAAGAGACACTGTAATTTCAAGTTCTGTCCTGCAAGAAAGTGTAATTAATTTTTTGGGCCACGTTGGTCCACATCATATACATTCATCGCTCGTCCTTCTCATCATCTTCTTCTTCCACTGTTATCTTCAGTCTTCACTTCATCCTTTTCAGTCTCTCTCTCTCTCTCTCTCTCTCAGAGACCACAAACACTAGATACTCTCTCACTCAGCGCACAGAGCCACTATCCATGGCGGCGTGCGTGACCGACACGGCTCGAGCCGCCGCATGCAGAGACGGCGAAGCGGCGGCTCACCTGAAAGTGATCTCGATTTTCGTGATTTTCTTCACCAGCATGTTAGGCATGTCGCTTCCAGTGCTATTAGCTCGTTATTTCCAAGGCAAATCGCTCTACGACAAGGCAATCGTCGTGATTAAATGCTTCGCCGCCGGCGTCATCCTCTCCACCTCCCTTGTCCACGTGCTCCCCGACGCGTACGCCGCACTCTCCGACTGCCAGGTAGCCTCACGGCATCCGTGGAAGGACTTTCCCTTCGCCGGCCTGGTCACGCTGGTGGGCACGCTTCTGGCTCTGTTCGTGGACCTCGCCGCGAGCTCGCACGTGGAGCACACGCACACACAAGCGCAGACGCAGACACAGTACGCGCTGGTGAGGACACAGGAGAAGTTGGAATCGGGCGAGTCAAGGGCCGAGTTAGGAACGAGTTGCGAAACGGAACGGCGAGTTGAGGAAATGACGAAATTGAAGCAAAGGCTTGTGTCGCAAGTACTAGAAATTGGGATAATATTTCATTCAGTGATAATCGGAGTAACGATGGGGATGTCTCAGAACGTCTGCACCATTAGGCCTCTCGTTGCTGCTTTAGCATTTCATCAAATATTTGAAGGAATGGGCCTTGGTGGTTGCGTTGCTCAGGTATGTATTACAATTACGTTACACTATTTTGTTTAACGCAAATAATTCAATTTAAATTTAGAATTAGTTTATTATAAGAGTCAAGGAAATTAACAATATGATCGAGCTTCTTGTGTTTTTCCCTTCCTTTAAGGTTAAATGATATCAAAATTATTGGTTGTTTGTTTGTTTGGGTCGCTGTGAAGTCACAAGCACAGAAACTGTGCACAAACATATTAATCAAATAAATATATACCACCGCTTCACATTGTGAATTGTGCCAGTAATGTTCTTTCTACTCAAAAAAGAAGTTCTTTCTAACGTGTGTGTACATGCTAGATACTGGATAGATTCAATTTATTATAAATGAATTTCGTTAAAACTTTTTTTGAGAAAATCTTGTAAGTTGTAGAAACATTAAATTTTGTCAAGACGCCACTTCTATAAAATAAAAGCACAAGTTAAATAGAGCATCTCCAAAGAATATACCATACTCGGAGTATATTGATACAAGTAAAAGGGAAAACCTGTGTGAATGTGTTATATTCTAAATTATAGGTGAGAATTACTTATTTATTAATAATAAATAACGATAATATTGAATTTTAGTTCATTTAAAATGATGTACTATATATAGATGAATTAATTAGTTGATACATACACACATACATATATAATTGCAGGCTGGGTTTAGCTTTGGAACAACAGCATACATGTGTTTCATGTTCTCAGTGACGACACCAATGGGGATAATACTGGGAATGGTGTTATTTTCAGTGACAGGTTATGACGATAGTAGTCCAAATGCTTTAATCATGGAAGGCTTATTAGGTTCAATTTCTTCAGGGATTCTCATATATATGGCTCTTGTTGATCTCATTGCTCTTGATTTCTTCCATAACAAGCTCATGACTACAAATTCCTTCTTGAAAAAGGCTTCTTTTGTTGCTTTAACTCTTGGTTCTACTGCTATGTCTATTCTCGCCCTATGGGCTTGAAATTTTTTCTTTTACTTTCTCATAAATCTATATGTAGTCAATCAATGAAATGTAATATTAATTAGTTGACTAAGTTAACATGTATATTGTATATATATGTATACCCAAATTGTCACCAAAAATTTCAAATTACTAATTGTCCTTACCTTCTGGCCTTTGTTCACAATGATGAGAGATGATGAGGGAATGGATGGGTGAATTGAGAAAGAAAAACACATGAAAATATAGATTTTGAATTTTTAGATACGGGAAATTATATATTTCTCTGTATTTAAAAATAGATATATTAAAAAAAATTAACTCTGAATTAAAGATAAAATTTTTTTTTTCTTCAATAAAAAAAATATATTATTTTTTAAATACAGAGCATCCGAGTCCTAAAAATACATTATATAGTAAGGAATTCTTTTTATAAATTCTTAGATGTTAATGTTGATTGGAATTAACTTGTCTTTGTCTTTGTCCAATTGAAAAGATAAATTCAGGTTGTTTAGATATCTAGTTTTTAAAATCTTAAAATTATATAACTTAATTTTTAAAAAATTTTTACTTGTTACTTTATCAGTTGTAAATAGAATAAGAATAAAGCAAATAGTATATATTTTAAACTAAAAAGTATAAAGTAAAAAAAAAATTAAAGATTGAATTATATATATATATTAAAGGTTTAAAATTAAAGAATTGATACATATATTAATACGAACAAGTGAAAAAAAAAAAAAAAGTAGTCTGCACACTGATAACCAAATATGGGAAATAAAGTATCAAGCATAATGGGTAGGTACTTATTATTTTCTGGAACAACTTTTGAAATTATTTTATTTGCCGTAATCACTTTAAATAAATTTATATAAAGCTAAAAGTAAATGCACGTCAATTAGTGCAAAAAATAGTTGAAAAAGCAGCATGCAACGCCATTCTAGTGGAGGAAAAATGTTGTAATGGTAATGCCACTCTTAGCTAATGTATTTCCAAGGTGTCACTTTTATTTAATGTATATGCTTTTAACATTTTCTTTTTCAAAATTTGGTTGCTTCTACTTTTTTGAGCTTTGTTGAAAGTATATACAGATTCCATTATGTCTATGTGCCTTTTCATTTATACAAGAATGTGATATATTAATAGCCACATAGGTTTGGGATCCTTATTTAAAGGTAATAATTGGTCACAATTAACTTAGTCATTGCGTTAATGTAATGATAACGGTGTTTAAATTAATTATTGAATAGTGTCAATTCCTCTAATTATGTTTTAATAGTATTGTAAAGAAATTTAAATGTAATAGAAAGAATTAATTTTTTACATCATAATGAATCAAGATTATAAAACAGATTATTTATGAGAAAGAAGTTCTATGAGAAGACAAACTAAGATATTTAGTTATGAGGTAAAACACCTTAATTTTATTAAAGTTACTTAATTTTTTTAAAAATTTAATTAGATATTATGTTTAACATTTGATTATTACATAATTAATTATTAATGTCAAAATTTTTTATTATTGGTGATGAATCATTTCTGAGTTGAATCATCAGAATTGGAAAATCACCAACCACAATAAGAACCTACACAATGATAACAAACTAAGAAAGGCAAAGGGACAATAGGCTCCCTGATTGTATTTCCGAGATGATAAAATCAAATAACAGAAGTGAAATATTTACGTATATGAATATTATGGTGTAAGGCTATATGTATATGTTTTCAAATTAATTTTGAATACGAGATCTCAATTACGTGAATTATGTAGACAATCTTGTCCTAAAGAGGCCTAGTATTAAAGAAGTCAGGTGCGGGAGGGTGATTGCTCACTGATGATTACATATGGTATTAATATGACATCATATAACTAACATAAAAATTAAACTATTTAAAAAATAATTTTTAAAAGATAAAATTGATCATTTTAATATTTCAGGAACTATATTAAAAGTTATCTTTTAAAAATTAAAACAATAATTTAGTTTTAAATAATTGTGTTGTGAGGTTGTTTATGTCTTTTTCCCTAATTCCTTCTTCGCTTCGACTTCTTCCAACACGAAACATGGCTGAGTGCACCTTTTAACCTAAAAGGAACTCAGATTTCGATTGACCGCACGTCAGTGAAGATTCTGATGTGTTAAACGGAAAGTAGTAAATACCTGAAATGACCTTATGTATCAACTTTCAATGATAATTGAACACAGGCCACACTGAAGAGAATTTTGTGGGCAGAAGAGTAATTTAGTCAATTACCATTTTGCATAATTTCTATTTTTAGTTTCAATGGAGCAACAAACGAGAGTGTTTAGTGATTCCTCCTGGTTCTTTTTAGCAAATAATTAACAATAAATAACTTAGTGGTCAGATTATTTTAGAAAATAAGTTCAATGAAATGTCTTTCAATAATTTTTATTTTATGTTTCAAATTTAAAAAATAGTAAATTTGTTGCAAAGAAAAGTTTTTTGGACTATAACATCACATAACAGGCCCAAACCCTTTTTGGACTGTTATTGAAAAAAAAACAGAAAACAAGCTTTTGGTGTAGATGGTTATGCTCCTTCCATCTTGTGAACCAAATAACCAATTCCTTTAGCCCCATTGTAAAATTTTTTTCACGTAATCTTAGATGTAATATTTGTGGGGTCAATAAGGTGTATTTTTTGATAAAAAAAGATACTGATAATTTTTATATTTTTATTACTAAATTCAAGAAATATTTTTAATTTAGTCTCTTCCATTATTTTTTTAATATTTTGTTAATTTTTTTTGAATATATACCATCCAAACACTGTGACTATAAATAATTTAAATCAATTTATTTAGATCATGTAGAATAAATTGTATTTTGTGATATATATAAGTTATGTTTTACATCATAATTTATTTATTTATTTATATTAATATAAATCATGCATATTTATAATTATTAAGATGATATATATATCGGTAAAATAAGCAAATTTAACACAATTTTGACAAAAATTTAATAATAAGAACTGAGTTAAAAATTTTTAAGACTACAAGGACTTATTAAAACTTTTTAAACTTAAGGAATCTCATATTTTGTAAAAATTATATTAAATTTTATTAATGTTATCAAAATATAATATCTTAACATTTATATATATATATATGATTTATACTAACAACAAGGAGAAAAAAATAAATAATAATATAAAAATAACTTAATATATGAAACAAAACAAAACTTATATTAGATAATATGAATAAATTAACTTAAATTAAGAAAATTTACAATGATAAGATTATATATAATTAGAATATCGTCAGAAATTAATAAAATCTTGATAAAAAGTTAAATTTGGAGATTAAATTAAAAATATGTTAAATTATAGAAACTCAATTAAAAATTTGTAAACTATAAAAACATAATTAAAAATTGAGTAAAATTATATGAATCATAAAAATAATTTAACTTAAAAAATAATTGTAATTTTTAAACAAAAAATAAATATAATTTAATCAAATTTTAAATTAATTTAATTTCATATTTATAAGAGATTTTAATTTTCTATATTTAAAAAATAATATATTTTTAATTTATTTAAGATAAATTTTTATTAATATAATTTTTATAATTTTTTTATTTCTCTAAATAAAAAAAATATTATTTCTTAAAGAATTGACAACAATTTATTAGCTTCTTTCTTTCTCTGTGTCCGACTGTCCGTTCCTGGGGTTGTCGTGCGGAATCCCATTAAAGCTGATGAGTGATAATGTGTGTCAGAGTCAGACATTGATTAACAAGGAGAAAGGATAGAGTCCAAGACAAGAGAAGCTGTTCATACACTCATACTCTTCCAAAATGGTGAAATTTCCTAAGAACACATCTACACGCGGTTCAAACTCAAAAAAAAGTTCATTTCTTTTATTATTTAATCGTGTTAAAATTTAAATACAACACAATAAATAATTTTTTTAATTTTGTACAAGTTTTCATTACTGTTCTTAAGCTGAAACATAAAATTTTATTAAATTTTGATGAATATGTTAAAATTTAGATAACTGTCTTAAAATGTATAATAAATAATAATTTACGCCTTAAATGTGAACTGTCTCTAACTTGAACTGCCTCACATAAGGACGAACTAGCCCTGCATTCTACAGTGTCTCCGTATCCGTGACTAGATATAAGAGAAAATGATCAAACACAATAATTTTAATTTTCAAAGTTCTTTTTGACCAAATATTCATTAACTAACAAATAATAGGTTTAAAATTTTCAAAAACTGAATCAAAGTATTAAAAAAATATATTTTTAACCACAAAAAAGTAGGTCAATTATTGTTTTATAAATACAAATTGTAACATATTTATTTCTTTTTATAGGATGAAATATTCCTGGGTTTGTCATGTTTCATGTATATTTGGTATGAATTAAAGAGATGGTAACAAATGCTCACAACGACCTCACACAATATGAATATGATATAGTCATGACTCATGAATATTATCAACTACTCAAGGACCAGGTATGGGCACTCAATTACCATGCACATATATATATATATAGAGAGAGAGAGAGAGAGAGAGAGAGAGTATATACATGTATGCTTATCTTCTATTTATTTCCAATCTAACTTTTTGACCCCAAACATTTCCTTTACTTCCCTTCATCGTTACGTTCAGTATTCATTAATCTGCTATCTCGAGTATTATTCTCATCTCAAGTCTCCTCTATAGGCAATCCTTAATAACCCTTTAATGGCCTCTCAAGATGGTGATCACATCCACATCCTCCAATGGCATTTCATTGACATAAACCACTCAAATTTCCACTCTTACACCCATGCCATTGTCCTTCTGCTTTTCTTCTTTGCTCTTGTCATTCTCATTGCCGCGGTGTTCCTGCTTGCTCACTTCTGTAAGCAGCGGTGCCGCCTCCCGGCTTCTCCGGCACCGGTGGATCAGAGTGCTGCTGAGGAAAAGTGGGTATTTAAGTATGAGATGGAGTCATTGGGACATAAGATGGGGAGTTGTGAGCATGAAGGTGATGCTAATATGGAATGCTGCATATGTTTGAGTGTATTCAAAGAGGCTGAGAAGGTGAAGGTGTTACCAGAATGTGAACATGTCTATCATTCTGACTGTGTGGAGAGGTGGCTAACTTCTCACCCTAGCTGCCCTCTGTGTAGGGCTTCACTCCAGAAATTTATTTGTAATGCTTTATGATATTATTTATATATCACCATTCCCCAGTGTTTTCTCGGATTGATTTTGAGAATATTTTCTGGGTAAGGATTAAATATGTACAGTCTTGCCATAATTCTTATGCATATTCAAGGTTTCTTTCAGGTGAAGAGAAAGAAAGCTATAAGGATGTTTTTTTCTTGGTTTTCTGGCACATATTTCTCTCAAGGTGAATATTTTTAAGTAGAGATTCAAATATTAATTTAACATATTATAAGAAATTAATCTTTTTTATTAGATTATATAAAGATTTAACTCTATTATGATAAGTTTTTATATCTATGTATTTATTTTTTTTCTTATTATACATGGTTAAACGAGATAATGGACTTTCTTTTTATTAATTAGGTGGTTGGTGTGTACCAGAAATTTATTAATCATACATGGAGGGTCAATAATAAAGTATAGAACTTTAATGTGGAAAAACACCAAGTCATGCGTCATAGAACTCCTTAATAGTGTGGTTCATATGAACGACGATTATCTAAAGATGCTTCTGAGTTAATATAATTTCTTAGATAAGGTTTTGTTACACATTCGAAATTATTAACTCATTATTAGGACATTTTATATTGTTACTGTCAATGTACGTAACAATATTACGACATTAGTTTCATAATGATAAATAGTTCATAGGGGAAATTATATACAGCCTTTTAACATTATAATCTAATCACAATTTTAATTCACAAGCTTTAAAATTTAACAATTAACCCCCTTCAGCTATCACAAAATTTTTTTAAAAATTTCTGTTGAAAGTAACATTTAAAAAACAAACAAAATTTATATTTTTGTTATTAAATTTTTTAATTAAAAACTAACACATTTATAATTTGTATAACTTATATTTTTTATGATTAATTTATTTTAAAAAAAATTTCACATGATTTAAAAACTTAATAACAAACATATAAATAACTCTATAAATCTAATATTTAAAAAATAAAAAAATTTTATATCTTTATCATTTTCTATAAAATTTCCCTCAAGGTATTAGGTAAAAATCATGTAGGTTTTAGATATTAGTTTTAATTTATATGTGATATTTTTATTTTTTGTGATTGTTTTAAAAAGGTAAACTGTTAGAATATGCATGTACTAGAGTTATATTTAAACTATAATTAAAGAGTCATATGTATAAAGACAAGAGAAGTGAAATTCTCTATAATAAAAGATAAAAGAGAAACAAAAGAAAATTTAATTTCTATAAATTCTTTTTTATAATCTTTCTTTTATTGTAAAAAAAACTTCAACTCTCTTAATACAAAGATCTATTTACGAAAAAGACGAAATGAAGAAAAACGAAGAGGCACCAACGGCAGGAGAAAAAGTAGGTATATATGTTGTACCAACTAAAATAGTTATAATGGTAAAACTCACCAATATATCTATTAATGTGATTTTTTAGTTTACTTACCATATAGTTATATAATACACTATATATACCAAAATATTTTTTTGTAAGATTCTCCTTCAGAGTACATACCCCCTTTACTATTTTTATTATTATTCCAGTCATCCATTAAACCATGAAAGCTGCAAAGTGGCAGCATCCTATTTTTTTCTGATTGGAGATAAGTGTAGACTGCAGAGCTTCATTAATTGAATAGCCTGCATCGACCAAAAAAAAAAAAAAAAAAAAAAGCCTGAAGCTTTCAAAATTTTAGAGTGCATGTGATATAAATACTATTAGAAGGCAAGATTTCAACCTCAAAGTAAAGTCTCATACACTTAAATCTTCAGTCATTCAATGTCCATAATTATGTTTCAACTTTCAATTGAGAATGGAAAAAAAGAAAAGAAAAGAAAAGTAAAATCTTAATTTTAATTTTTTTATTTAGATGTAAATTTAACATTTTCTTCTTTAAAATATGTCAAGAATAATGAATGAGAAGATATATATATTATTAAAATTAAAATTTTACGTCCCTTTTCAATTGTCCTCAATGCCAACATATTATAAAACATTTCCAATTAACAGTTTTCTAAGACCCTTTTATATCTTCAAGGTACATCATTACATGCTGCAGTGCAATTCATCTTCTAGCGACACTGCATATGGTTGACAATTCGAGTAATACAAAGAGAGCAAGACTTAGAAAAAATCAAAACAGATAATAGAATGGCGATGCATGGTTATTTAAATGTCAAGTGCATTTATGGGAATATTACATTTTTGCAGATAAACTGAATTGGAAGGATGGAAAATTACTTACTGTGTCAGTGACTACGTTACATGACAACTGTTCATCTACTCATTTCAGTCCATTAGTTTGTATCGTTTCTCTTGGACACCTGAAACTCCCATTTGTATTTCTATTATCGTATGGAGGGGTACCTACAAAAAAGCAAATCTCACGTTAGATCCTTTTCTAGCCTCACAGTTCACCTAGCATAGTATATCCACATTAATATATGAAAGACAAAATTTAAATACAAATTTTAGGTCTTTGTTCTAAAACTATAATGGAATACCAATTAAGTTGAAAAAAAATTATTCGAGAGAATTTGATAGTAAACATCTAATGATTTTCTTTTTCTTTTTCTTTTTGGTCTAAATATGAAATGGTGAACCTCAAAATTTTCTAACAGCATTATATCTCGAGTAAGGCAATGTGATTGTGAATAATCTCCGTTCCTTTAGTATATCTACGAACAATTATAAACTCCATCTTTTTTATCAAATATTCAGATATTTTCTACGATTCAATCAGACCTATGCATCAATTCTTTTTTCTTTCTCAATTCAAAAACAGCTGCTTGCCATAGAAAGGGACAAAGAGAGTATCTTTCATATGCACTCATATAATGAGAACATTAAGGGGAAAAAACGACCAATTCACTTAATATAAATCCACAAGTTACCTCTATGTGTGGAATTTCTTTCAAAGGTCTGTCAGCAAAATAAGCATACAATGCCCTCAAAACAGCCTGTAATGAGAAACGCAACAATTATTTATATGCTTAAAAGCAACTTTAAAATAATGCCATGTCAAGAAAGAAGGACGTCTTCAATGCAACAAACAACCTGGTGAGATACCACAACAACAGGTGCCCGTTGTCGCTCAAGCTCAATAATTACAGGCTCTAATCTGCATTATAATTAGAACCGATATGTCAATAATATCAAACAAGTTGAATTTTGGAGCTAAATTAACGTGAAAGGTGCTAAGGTCTATGTATCAACCTTTGTATAACATCCAAATAAGATTCTCCACGAGGATATCGATACCTAAGCTTGTCTTTCTTGCGGGAACTGCAATTGGAAAATAAATTTATAACTAAAGGCAGTTAAAAAATTTTAGACAGCATTTTGCTTCACTGACAAGTCCCACCATGTTCTTCCTCTTATATGATTCACTAGTTGCATTCAGCATAGAAGCGAGAATGTGTGCATGCCTAAGAGAGAGACAGATCAGAAATCTATTACATACTTATACTCCCCTGGCATGTTCTTCTTGATTTCTTCATATGTCATTCCATCACACGCCCCAGCATTTATCTCGTCAAGTGCTCGCCATTGTATCTAACAAACATAGAGATAGTAAGTTCTACAACACCAATGATGTATAATTTTGTCCACATATCTACTGTCATAATTGGCATGACTGCATGCGAACATAAACTTAAATAAGGATGAAACTAACCTTGGGAAATCCAACAATTGGACTTGCTGTCAGAATTGTTCGTTGCAATGTGCTAGTCCATATCTTGACCACCAGTTAAAAAAAGACACTAGTCATTCATCATTTAATGTACGTGCATATTGTTTTATATGGTAAAAACAGAGAAAATGGACTACGCAGTTAAAACTCAAAGCTCATGAGTGAATGGAGGATTTGGGTTTTAGGAGATGGAGGTGGATAGTTCTGAAACCATGTTGAGTTTAATGGTTAATTTGTGAACAGAAAGCTAACCATGAATGGTGTATTTGGCGTGAAATAGATTTGTCCTCCCCCTCTTGAAAGTTTCTTCACCACTGATACATCACGTGAGCATTATTCCAAACAGTACAGAAGAAGGAATAAGGGGCAGGGAAGTGAGGGCAGCAAAAGGAAAATACCCCTGAAGGTATATTCTAGAAGGAATAAGGAAAAAGGGGATAAGGATGAGCTGGCAGAGAAAGGAAGGGAGAGTATAACAGAATTGTCATCCTTAGGAGAAGTGGGGACCAGTGCAGGGTCGGTTTAAAGCAAGGCTGGAAGGAGTGGAAGGGTAGGAAAAATCTGGACAGTTATTGTGGGAGAGAACTAGCCTCTCGAAAGCTAGTACCCAACTTATTTTCTTTGCTCAGTTTCTTCTCTATTTTTTCCTATTGTAAGGCCATTGTTACTTAGAAATACTACTGGATTTCTGGGCTCTAACAATTCTGGTATCAGAGCAGGAGCCGACTGGGGAATGGTAAGCAAGAGAATGGAGGGACGAGTAGATAACATGGAAAGGGATATTGGGGGACTGAAGGACAATATGAAGGAAATGAAGGAAGAGATGAATGGAATGAAGGTTTGGATGATGGAAATGAAAGACATGATGACACGACTAGAAGGAAGAGGAAGAGTGTTAGAAGAAAACCAACCTGTGGAGCCTTCTGAATCTAATGCAGGAGGGAATAACGGAGGAGGACACACAGAGGACACAGAACAGGACCCAAACCGATTCAGGAAGCTGGAGTTACCACTGTTTGAGGGTGAAGACCCCATCGGCTGGTTATTTCGGGTGGAGCGATATTTTGACATCAACAAAGTGAGGGAAGTGGAGCGGATTGAAGCAGCAGCAATCTGTTTGGAAGGCCGAGCATTAAACTGGTTTCAGTGGCTGGAAACTAGGAGTCCGGTGAAAGCTTGGTCGGAGTTCCGAAAGGAGTTGATTGAGCGCTTCCATCACTCACAGCAAGGAGATGCCTATGAGTGATTGATGGCCTTGAGACAGGAGGAGGGTGTCACTGATTACAGAGAGAGGTTTGAAGCTCTATCGGCTCCCCTCAAAGACGCTTCAGATGAATGCTTAATGGGAGCTTTCAAGAATGGATTGAAACCAGCAGTTCGGGCGGAGCTTCGGATGGTTCGGGTCGGGTCACTAAAGGAGTTAATGAATCTAGCCCATAAGGTGGAGGAGAGGAATATAGTTTTGGCTAGGGCCCAAGAGGAGCTAATTAGCAAGCAGATGAAGACGTGGGGCCCAAACAGATGGGCTGGATCGAAGCAGACTTGGAGCCGGGTCTCGAGCAACACAGACCCGAGCAGACTAACGTCTGTCGCGTGGAGCAAGAACGCAGAAACGAAGAAGGAAACTCCAGCCAATGCCTCTGCAACAGCGTCGTCCTTGCCGAGCGCCAAAGAAGGGAACGCTGCATCGACGGCTATCCGAGGCGTAGTTACTAGGAAAAGAGCCTTGGGACTGTGTTTTAAGTGTGATGAAAATACACCCAACCCATCGCTGCAAGAACAAACGATTCAGGTGTAATTTTGTTACAACCAGTGAATGAATTGGGGGAGATAATGACAGATGGGCTGCTCTTGAAAATGAAGAACCTGAAATCGAAGAAGAAGAGAAGGGTACTATGGAATTATCCATGAACTCGGTAGTGGGCCTCACGGGCAACAATACTATGAAAGTTTTGGGACACTGCAAGGGAGAAGAAGTGATTATACTAATAGATAGTGGGGCTTCCCACAACTTCATCTCCCCGGAGGTGGTTAGCAAGCTGAACATTCTGACCAAGGAGACTCGGCCCTTTGAAGTATCTGTGGGGGACGGGTACAAGTTTAGAGGAGGTTGGATGTGCCCAGAACTAAAGTTAGAAATACAAGGAATGACAATCCAGCAACAATTCTATGTATTTGAGTTGGGAGGAGCAGACTTAGTGCTGGGAATTGAATGGCTCAAATCATTAGGAGAAGTCAAGGTAAATTGGAGACAATTAACAATGAAGATCAAGGTGGGCAGGGATGAGAAATGCCTAAAAGGGGACCCAACATTAGCAAAAACCCTGGTATCGTTGAAATCCTTGGTGAAGACACTCAAACAAGGGGGACAAGGGTTCCTTGTGGAGTTTGGCAGCCTTGAAATTCAGCATGGTGCAGGGGAATGCACTACTCATGATGGTTCCTCATTTCCAAGGATGGTGCAAGAATTACTAAAGGAATTTCCAGAAGTGACTTCACTGGAGCAGGGATTGCCTCCTAGGAGAATTCATGATCATGCTATCAACATTAAACCTGGAGAACAACCACCAAACATCCGACCTTACCGCTACCCTCATTCTCAAAAGACTGAGATTGAGAGGTTAGTGCAAGAAATGCTAGCTGCAGAGGTCATTAGGACTAGCAACAGTCCTTATTCCAGCCCAGTGTTACTAGTCAAAAAGAAAGACGGAAGTTGGAGGTTTTGTGTAGATTACCGAGCCTTAAATAAGATCATCATTAAGGATAAATTCCCAATTCCAGCCATTGATGAATTACTGGATGAGTTGGATGGGGCGGCAGTATTTTCTAAGCTGGACCTTAAGTCTGGATACCATCAAATTCGAATCAGATCTGAAGATGAGGAGAAGACAGCATTCCGGACACATCAAGGTCACTATGAGTTCTTGGTGATGCCATTCGGACTTACTAATGCACCCTCAACCTTCCAAGCCTTAATGAACGAGGTCTTCAAGGAACACCTACGTAAGTTTATTCTAGTATTCTTTGATGATATTTTGGTGTATAGCCCTAATCAGGAGTTGCACATGGAGCATTTGAGGGAAACTTTAAGATTGCTCAAGAAGCATGAACTAGTGATCAATAAAAAAAAATGTAACTTTGTGAAGGATAAACTCGAGTACCTCGGTCACATAATCTCTAAAAAAGGAGTGGAGGCAGACCCAGAGAAAATCAAAGCCATGATCACATGGCCAACACCTAGAGATTTAAAAGCCTTGAGAGGATTTTTGGGGTTGACTGGTTATTACAGGAGGTTTGTGCAAAATTATGGACGAATTGCTGCTCCCCTCACCTCTTTACTAAAAAAAGATGCCTTTCACTGGGGAGAAGAGGCACAAGAAGCCTTTACCACTCTTAAGAAGGCTATGACTTCAGTTCCAGTCTTAGCAATGCCAAATTTTTCACTTCCCTTTGAGATAGAGACAGATGCCTCAGGTTCAGGGATTGGGGCTGTTCTCATGCAGCAAGGGAGGCCGATTGCATACTTCAGTCAAGCTCTATCTTCCACCAAAAGAGCAAGCTCAGTGTATGACAGGGAACTTATGGCAGTTGTCTTGGCAGTAAAAAAATGGAGACATTACTTGGTGGGATATCCTTTGTTATTAGAACCGACTGTAAGGCAATCAAATTTTCTTGGAACAAAGAGAACTAGGAGCAGAACAGCAAAAGTGGGTCTCGAAATTAATGGGATATAAGTTTGAAATTGTTTACAAGCCGGGGAAAGAGAATAGGGCAGCCGATGCGTTGTCTCGAAGAGAAGTTGGGGTTGAGTTCCAAGCCATGACAGTTTGGCAGTGTACAGAATTAGAAGAATGGGAAACAGAGGTCAAAAGAGATGAGAAATTACACCAGATATGGCAGCAAGTCATTACCAACAAGGATCCCCCGGAAGGCTACCATATTAAAAATGGGTGTCTGTTTTATCAAGGGAGAATGGTACTGCCACAACATTCCACTCGACTTCCCAAATTAATTGCTGAATTTCATCAGACGCCTATGGGGACACTCAGGTTATGTCGAACTTATCGCAGAATGGCGTAATTTGTCTATTGGAAAGGCATGAAGAAGGACATTCAAAGACTTTGTGGCAAGATGCAACACTTGTCAACAAAATAAATACGAAGCAGTAAGTCCGGCGGGGTTGTTACAACCAATACCAATACCGCAACATGTATGGGAGGACATTAGCATGGACTTCATCACTGGATTACCCCGCTCATCCAAGTTTGACACTATTCTGGTAGTAGTTGACAGATTCACTAAATATGGCCATTTTATTCCTCTGGCTCACCCATTCACAGCTAAGGATGTGGCAGCAGTGTTCATTCGGGAAGTGATCAAATTGCATGATTTCCCGAAATCCATCATTTCGGATAGGGATAGGCTCTTCTTGAGTTTATTTTGGCAGGAACTATTCAAATTATTTGGCACCACTCTCAAGTTCAGTTCCTCTTATCATCCTGAAACGGATGGGCAAACAGAAGTGGTTAATAGAAGCTTGGAAACTTATTTGAGGTGTTTCGCAGGGGAAAAACCAAACAGCTGGGCCAAATGGTTACCTTGGGCAGAATACTGGTTTAACACTTCATTCAACCAGTCTACGGGGATGACGCCCTTCAAGGCCTTGTATGGAAGAGATCCACCCACAGTTTTGCGACTAGAGGACACACCTTCAGCAGTGGAAGCTGTAAATGAGCAGATTAGGCAACGCAATGCCATACTCAGGGAGTTGAAAGCCAATTTAGAAAAGGCTCAGCAGCGGATGAAACACTACGCCGATCACAAGCGAAGAGAAGTGGAGTTTAAGGTGGGGGATTGGGTATATTTAAAGCTGAAACCTTATCGGATGAAGTCATTGGCTCGGAAATATAATGAGAAACTCAGTCCTCGATTTTATGGGCCCTACAAGGTGAAAGAAAGAATTGGCAAGGTTGCCTACCGACTAGAATTACCTGAGTCAGCTCGCATACATTCAGTATTCCATGTCTCCCAGCTCAAGAAGACAGTGGAACCCACTACCCAGATATTACCTCTTCCCAGTGGACTCACGGATAACCTAGAAATCATCACAGAACCCGAGGATATTCAGCAAATACGGAAGCTCACAAATGGACAGTGGGAGGTACTTGTCAAGTGGCGCAGGCTGCCTTTGCATGACAGTACATGGGAGCCCTATGAGGTCATCAAGACTCAATTTCCCAACTTTCACCTTGAGGACAAGGTGACTCTCATTGGGGGCGGTATTGATACATCACGTGAGCATTATTCCAAACAGTACAGAAGAAGGAATAAGGGGCAGGGAAGTGAGGGCAGCAAAAGGGAAATACCCCTGAAGGTATATTCTAGAAGGAATAAGGAAAAAGGGGATAAGGATGAGCTGGCAGAGAAAGGAAGGGAGAGTATAACAGAATTGTCATCCTTAGGAGAAGTGGGGACCAGTGCAGGGACGGTTTAAAGCAAGGCTGGAAGGAGTGGAAGGGTAGGAAAAATCTGGACAGTTATTGTGGGAGAGAACTAGCCTCTCGAAAGCTAGTACCCAACTTATTTTCTTTGCTCAGTTTCTTCTCTATTTTTTCCTATTGTAAGGCCATTGTTACTTAGAAATACTACTGGATTTCTGGGCTCTAACAACGACCTATTGAAAACATATAGAAAAGTAAGGAGGCTAACAGAGTTACACTGTTTCTGCAGGCATGTGGTGCATTTGGTTAGACATAAATGCAGGGATTTTCAAGGGGTTTTTCTTTGGCAAATTGCAGAAAGGTTGGGGAGAAATTTTGAGCTGATTACTCTATTATCTTTAATTTTTTCCACTAGGAGGGTTCCTATTTTTTCGGCTGTTAATGCATTCTTTTAATATATAAATGTTGCTAGGTCACAGTGCATAAACATCATATTCAGCCTTGGCAGCAAATGGAAAATCACTGGATCCTTTCAAGCATGAACTTCTTACAAGCATTGGCTTCCAAGGAAAAAAGCACAAATTGAATCTATAAAAGAAAAGCTTACAGAAGCTGCCCGTTCTGATTTGAGTCGCTTTCCGACAAAGTTGGCAAGCTTCTTCGCATAAAGTTGTCCTTTCTCACTGTTAAAACAAATTGTAGTGTCTTCTAGTTAACAGTTACAAACTTGACAGCAATTATTAAATATTCTTTTTAAAAAAAAAAAGATGTCATAAAATATAAATATGTAAAAAAAGCAAAGAAGCTTCACTTCAAAGATAGAGGAACTACAATTATTTCACCATTTCCATCTTCCTTTGCAAGAAAATCCTCAATTTAATTTCTGAATGAAGCTTGCATTATAAAATCTGTTTGTCTATTTCATTTTTGCTTTTCAATAAATGACCAAGTCACTGAATAGTGCATCAAGGCATAGAAGAAGAAAAGCCCAGCCCGATGAAAGAGAAAAAATAATATTCAAGATTCAACAATAGAATGCAACTTTGTTTTCGGGCCCTGATACCAGAGATAAGAGAGAAGTCTAAATGGGATCACTAACTTATTTAGCCAGGCTCTATCTTTGACTATTTATTTAAAAAACAAAAACATTAGGTCAACTACAACTGTAGTCCAACTAATAGTCTAATACAACCCCAACTCATTAGTAATAATCCAGAAACCTACACAAAGTTGACTAGAGCGCTTGGGTCTAGAAGAGTTGTTCCACAAAGTAATTTAGGGCAAGAGCTTTTCAAAGTAGTGTTTAAACTTCCAACTGGAAGGGTATTTCATTTTTAATCCTACGGCTCACACTATTTTACTATAACTATGTTGCACTAAAAGTAGGAGATAAACGGATCATCATAAATAACTAAGCTCTGGTTTAACACAACTTAGTCCATAAGTGGAAAACAAGCAATACTACACCCAAGTTCTGGATTTTTTGCACAGCGATCAAATGAAAGAAAGGAGATAAATAGCTATTTCTATAACTTGGGGGAGAAAGAAAAATGCAACAACAGCGGGAGGATATAGCTTTCAATAATTTGACCTCCATTTTCAAGGGTAATCATTAATTTAAAAAAAAAAATTAGAAATCTGCCTATTCAATTTGATTTATTCCACTTCTTTTCTAAAACCTATATAAAAGACAAAATGGTACCAGAGACGAGCATATACCTCACTTCAGTATCTCCCCCAATTCTTCCTCTTACATTATATTGACTTTCTCCATGCCTAGTAAGTAATATGGGGCGTGGTGTG
Organism: Senna siamea; assembly: GCA_031216115.1. NCBI lineage: Eukaryota > Viridiplantae > Streptophyta > Magnoliopsida > Fabales > Fabaceae > Senna > Senna siamea. Next base: position 32,476,635 of record CM062367.1, on the reverse strand, counting down.
AGGTGTGTATTTACCTGCAGTAGATATGGTTATAATGGAAAATGTAAAATGAAAAAACAAGCGATAAGAAGTCAATATTATGCATCATAGATGTTGATGATTATAAGTATCTGGGAAAGTCCAGTCAATTAAGAAAGGAGTTCTAGTTCACCGATAGTAAAGGGTATAAGAGCCATTATGTAGTTGTAATAATAGTATAATGAGGGGTTTGAGGGTCAGGGTTCTGTGCACACAGTTCTTGAGTCTTTCAATATTATATTGGTATTATACCTCACTTTTCTTCTTAGACTTTCCTCTCCCTCTTTACTCAACATGGTGTAAAAGGTCAAGTATTATAAGTACTTGTGTCAATTACATATGTAATAAGCTTGGAGCACATGATTTATATCCTCCCTCTCAAGGGATTTTTGGACTTGAATGGGTAGATGTTTTTCATTAAGGGAGACGAACCAAACCACTTAAGTAACTCATTGAGCATCTCATACTACTTAATGTGGGAGTTGGGTAGCTGATAGGAATCTATAGTAGAATTCTCAAAATGCCAGTACAAATGGAATAGAATAGTGCAAGCTCTTAGATTATAGGTAAAAATGCAGACAGAATAACAAAGATAATAGTCCTCCAAAACAGAAAACAGCAAATGCAAGAAAAGAAAATAAAGGGTGCCTGACTTTCGAGAGGTCAGACTCTCTCCCTTGCTTTCCTAAATTCTTTCCTGTCCTCTCTCTCTTCCCTACCCAGCCTCTAAAAGTCTCTCCTCTGTCCTGAGTTAGTTACAACCTGCCAACTCCTCCTTTTGCCCCTTCTAGACTACCTCTTCCTAGGCCTAGGCCGTATCACTCCTCTTCCTTCTTCTAGCATAAGTAATCAGCCTAGTGGATCCATCATTTCCTTCCCCAACGAGTTTGACCTTGTCCTCAAGGTGGAATTGAGAGAACTGTAAAAAGAATAGTGTCAAAATTTTCCCAAGTACACTTAAATTTTGGCAATCCCTCCCATTTAATCAAAGCTTCAATTCTTCCATCTGTAAGTTTTCTAATTTTTCTTACTTCCTCGGGTTGCACTTGTAACTCCAGATTTTTTGTCAAAAATTGGGGAATCTCCTGGGTGGTATGGGGTGGTTGAATGGCCTGTTTTAGCTGAGATACATGGAAGACCGGATGAATCCTGGCTATTACAGGTAAATCTAGTCGACAGGTACCTCCCCATGCCTGGCCTTGATTTGGTAAGGCCCACAAAAGCAAGGGCTGAGTTTCTCATGTGGTCTTTTAGCTAAAGATGGTATTTATAGGGCCTCAGCTTAAGGTATACCCAATCCCCTATTGCAAATTGCACTTCCCTCCTATGCTGGTTGGCCTACGTTTTCATCCTTTCTTGTGCCTTCTCCAATTGTTCTTTAAGTTCTGCAAGTATTTCATTCCTTTCCTGAATCTGGTCATTGACTTCTTCTAATGGGGAAAAATTGTCTTCCATTCGGAACAATGTAGGTGGGTCTCTACCATATAGAGCTTTGAAAGGCGTCGTCCTAGCTTAAGCATTAAATGAAGTATTGAACCAGTATTCTGCCCAGCTAATCCACTTGTTCCATTGCTTGGGTTTATGCTCGAAAACGCATCTAAGATAAGTATCTAGAATCTTATTAACCACCTCTGTTTTTCCATCCGTCTCTGGATGATACCTTGAGCTGTAATTTAGAGTAATCCCAGCCATTTTGAATAACTCTCTCCAAAATTGACTGATAAAAACTCTATCCTTGTTCGATACAATTGATTTTGGGAAGCCATGTAATTTAACTATCTCCTTTGAGAACACCTATGCTACATCCTTTGCAGTGAAGGGATGTGATAAAGGAATAAAATAGGCATACTTTGTTAACCGGTCAACTACCACCATGAGAGTATCAAATCGTCTAGACCTCAGTAGTTTCACTATAAAGTCCATGCTAATGTCTTCCCATACCTGCTGGGGTATTGGTAAAGGTTGTATCAACCTAGCTGGACTCATAGCTTGATATTTATTTTTTTTTGACAAATTTCACACTTCGACACAACGTCTTGAACATCCCCTTTCATGCCCTCCCAATGAACATTCTCAGATAGTCTTTTGAAAGTGCGCAGATAACCTCAGTGGCCTCCTATCGGTGATGAGTGGAATTCCTGAATTAGCCTAGAAATTCTGCTTGATGTCCTTGGAAGCACCAGCCTATTATGATAGATTAGACAACCATTTTTTAAGTTGAAGCCTGCGGGTGGATTGCTTCCCATGATTATTTTTTGTTTGATTGCCATTAGCTTGTCATCTTGCTGCCCTTCTTTGTCCCAATCCTCCATCTCTTCATACTGCCCAACCAAGACAGCTTGGAATTCCAAACTCTGCCCTCTCTGTGAAAGTGCATCAGCAGCCTTGTTTTCCAATCCAACCTTATATTGTATTTCAAAATTGTAGCCCATTAATTTTGAGACCCATTTTTGTTGATCTGGATCTAGAATTCGCTGTTCTAGCAAAAACTTAAGTGCCTTCTGGTCGGTTTTGATAGTGAATCGGTGCCCCAACAGATAGTGTCTCCATTTCTTGACAGAAAAGACGATTGCCATCAATTCCCTCTCATAAACAGAGCTTTGTTTTGCTCGGTTTTATAACAACTGGCTGAAGAAAGCAATGGGGCATTTGTTTTGCATCAAAACAGCCCCTACACCACTGCCTAATACATCTGTCTCGAGCTCAAATGGTTGAGAAAAATTTGGCATGGGCCAAAACAGGAACCGATGTCATAGCTCCTCTGAGAGATTCAAAGGCTTCTTGTGCTTCATCACTCTATTTAAATGAATCTTTCTTTAGCAAGTTAGTTAGAGGTGCTGCCAGTTTATTATAGTCCCTCACAAAGCAATGGTAGTAACCTGTCAGGCCTAAGAACCCTTTCAAGGATTTCAAATCCTTTGGAGTAAGCCATTTCACCATGCATTTGATCTTGCTTGGGTCGGCCTGGACACCCTCGGCTGATATAAGGTGGCCTAAGTATTCTAGCCGTCTCTTCCCAAAAGCACATTTTCTTACATTGATCACCAATTGATTCTTCTTCAAAATGTCCAGCACAATTCTTAAATGGTTGAGGCGAGTCACCATGTTTGAGCTATAGATCAAGATATCATCAAAAAAGACTAACACACATTTTCTGAGATGGGCTTTGAATATGTCATTCATCAAAAATTGAAAGATGGAAGGGGCATTGGTCAAACCAAATGGCATTACCATGGATTCGTATAGCCCTTCATGTGTACGAAAAGTTGTTTTAGCTTCATCTCCAGCTTTAATCGAAATTTGGTGGTAGCCTGACTTTAGATCCAACTTAGAGAAAATCGTAGTTGAACCCAATTCATCTAGTAACTCATCAATTGTGAGAATAAGGAACTTATTAGAGACAGTAATTTTGTTTAATGCCTTATAATCTACACAAAAATGCCAACTACTGTCTTTCTTCCTGACTAGTAGTACTGGGCTAGAGAAAGGACTGCTGCTTGGTCGAATAATTCCAGCTTCCGTCATCTCTTTGACCAGCCGCTCTATCTCATTCTTTTGACAGTATGGATACAATATGGTGATGTTGGGCGGCTGAGCTCCTTCCTGGATCATAATGGCATGGTTTCTATTTCGGGAGGGAGGTAGTCTATGGAGAGGTGGCATACTTCTGTAAATTCAAACAGCGCCTTCTGAATCTCCCCATTAATCACCTCATCCTCTCCTTCTTGCTCAGTTTCTTCCCTAATTTCCACCAAATATCCCTATCCCCCTTTTTGTACAGATCTCATTAACGTCTTAAAGGACACCAGAGTATTGGATAATGATGGATCTCCCCTCAAGCAAACTGTCTCTTTTCCTTTGATGAAACTCATGGTGAGTTGTCGCCAGTTCACCCTAACTTCACCAAGTGACTCAAGCCATTCCACTCCAAAAATTAAATCTGCTCCTCCTAATTTAAAGAGTTAAAAATCTTGCTTAATGTTGATCCCTTGCATCGAAATTTCTAGACCTTTGCATACCCCTTCTCCACTCACCCGATAGCCACCACCTACTATCAAGTCATAAGCCTTTGTTTTCTCCTAGTTTAAAGACAGTTGCTCCACTAGGTCGGAGGAAATGAAATTGTGGGAAGCGTCGTTGTCCACCATCACCAACACCAGATGCCCTTTTACTTCTCCCATCAACTTCATTGTTTTTCCTCAAGTAATTCCTACAACGGAACCAAGGTACTCAACTATTTTTCCCTTTCATTCGACTCTAGTTCTCAATTTTCCTGTTCTTCTCGGTCTTCACCGTGCTTGGCCACCTTTGATAATAGAATGGCATGGAGTTGTTTGTTCTTACACTTGTGATTAAGCCCAAATTTCTCATTGCATCTAAAACATAAGCCAAGTTCGCGCTTCTTTGCTACCTCTTCCTCGGTCAGCTGGTGATAGCCTCCTTTAATGGTACAGGACGCAATCACACTACTTTTCTCATCTCCCCCTCTGTTATCGGGACTGCGGTTGGAGCTGGATATGGTCATAGATTTGGGTGATAGACGGCCTCTTTCCGCTCCACCTTGGGCCATTAGAAAACTTCAGGTTTTTGCTAGCCTTTTCCTCCCTCCATTTCTCCAAGACTAAGTTCCTCTCTTCCACCTGGTGGGCTAAGTCCATTACCTCCATTAGTGATTGGGCCTCAGTCATCCTGAGTTCAGCCCAAATGTCCTCTTTCAGCCCATTTTGGAAAGCCTCTATCAGCATCTCTTTTAGAGCATCAACCAGGGGTGCCGATAGAAGTTCGAAATGTTCTCGGTACTCTGCCACCAAGTCATTTTGCTTCTGTGCCATTAACACCTCATATCCATTTTTGATTTGGGAGTGATGAAATTGCCGAAGCAGCTCATTCTTGAATTCATCCCATGACCTTAACGAGCGGTAACCATCCAGCCACTAAAACCAGTTCAAGGCTTTGCCCTCCAGGCAGACAGAAATAACCTCTAATTTCTCCTTTTCTCGCAGCCTGTTTAACGAAAAATAACGCTCCACTCTGAACAACCATCCCATCGGCTCTTCCCCACTGAAAATCGGTAATTCCAACTTCCTATACTGTCCAGCATCGGTGTCCACAACTGCTTCGCCCTCCTCTCTATCTTCTCGACCCTATAGCCGAGAGTTAACCAAGGGACTCGCTCCCTCCATCACACCAGACTTCCTTTCAATTCTTCCCAGAGTGTCTTTAATTTTCAACACCCATTCCTTCAAATAATGAAATTCCTCCTTGACTGTGTTCAACTACTGTTCCATAGTATCTACCCTGCCTTACATTCTAGTACTAACCATGCCCTATTCTTGCACTTGCTCTGATACCAAAACTGATAAGAATCTGTAGCAGAATTCTGAGAATGCCAGTATAAATGCAATAGAATAGTGCAAGCTCTTATATCATAGGTAAAAAAGCAGAAGGAATAACAGAGATAATAGTCTTCCAAAACAGAAAACGGCAAATGCAAGAAAAGAAAATAATGGGTGCCTGACTTTCGAGAGGTTAGACTCTCTCCCTCACTTTCCTGAATTCTTTCCTGTCCTCTCTTTCTCCCCTACCCAGCCTCTAAAAGTCTCTCCTCTGGCCCGAGTTAGTTACAACTTGCCAATTCCCCCTTTTGACCCTTCTAGACTACCTCTTCCTAGGCCTTGGCCGTATCACTCCTCTTCCTTCTTTTAGCATAAGTAATCAGCCTAGTGGGTCCATCAGTAGCCCATACTATCATGACCATCATATTCCAATATTATAAAGGCTGGCTGTATTATGAGGCATACTACAATTGTACTAAATGGACACAACATAAGCCTTACTCAAGCTTTTGAAGATATCTCTCTTCACTTTTCTAAATAATTTTAGACTTAGTGAGGAAAACATTGGAAGACTTACTCTAGAAGAAATAAAAGTTATTTCAATAGGCCCATGGATGAGATGAATCTATTTGAAAAGTCATACAACAGATAAACAATTAACATGCTTTTAGTGAAATTTAAACAAGTTCTTGAAAGAAACTTACCAAGAAGAAAACAATCCGGCCAGGAAGGTAGCCACTGATATTGTTCACCTACACAGAAAGACAGAAGTTATAAAGAAGTAATAAATCGAAGTCAGACCATAGGCTATATGTCAAAATAAGTGGAGCAAAACTCAAGGGGATGCCCTTAACTAGAAACATTTATTCCTTCTATTATCACCTTTCAGTTATTAAAGTAAAACTACCATATGAGCAGAAAACATTTATCAACAACCAGTGATACAGGCTGACCTGACGATCAGCTATCTAAAAAGGTTATATCCAACACATAAAAGCCCTAACACAAGCAAAAGTTAAACTTACTTGTATTTGCCCACCATGTCCACTGACCATATCAATCATTTTTATGTAAGATCCTTCTTCTACTGGCTCATAAACCTGGAAATATAAAATTTAAATTGTTTAAGGAAAATTTCACCTAGAATTATCACAAAGTACATTCAAAAGACTTTCCTTCTCATAATTGGCTAGACGGTTTTTGAAGTCCTGCAATCCAGCCTCAAAATCTGGCCTGCAGAAATGGATTAATTATGTCTAATTTTGTGACCATCAAGATAACGATATCAATGTTTCTAGAAGAAGAATTACTCTTCTGCATAGTCAGGACTTTGCTGAATTTTAAGACGTATATTTCTTTCAATTATGTTTACATCATTGCATATGGTTTCCAGAAATATAATCTACAAGAAAAACACAGATGCATCAGAAGAGATCAAGATTAGTTGCATAGATTTCATATCATATATACTTAACATTGCCCTTCTGTGACTGCAGTACCTTGCATCTTCCTTCAGCCAATTTCATCAGCATGTTCCTTCGCTTCTTGCTACTGTTTGTAGCGTCAAATATCCCAACCTAAAATCAAATTAAAAATGATGAACAGAACAGGAAAAGAGTAATAGTAGCAAAGATGTCCAAGAATGAGCTTACTTGGCCACCTTCTTGCATCCAGGATATCATATCTTCAAATGCCAGTGCTGCTACCTAGTAGAATGCAGACATTAAAACCATGCACAGAAAAAGGGCAACATGGTGTTACATTGCCTAAATCATCCATGACAAACCAAATATTTGAAGTGAAATTATGATAAAGGGTATCATAGTCTTGATAACTTTTAAAAAAAAAAAATTATGTTTTTTAATACATCGACATGAATTTTCCTGTTGGAATTTTCATTCTACTTTTTGTGATCAGGAAGATGTTGCCATTTGTCAAATCTTTTTGCATTCTAAAATCACCATTTGATTGTTTTCCAGATTACAGAACTTAGAATATGTTAACCAATCTCCTAGTGACCGGCTTTCAGCTTTCCCATTTTAGTTGAATTCTTTTAAGTGTTGAGCTTAGGTGCCACTTATTTTTCAACAACAACAAACAATATTATTAACTTATATTCAAGCAATAGAGCTAAGGATGTATCAGAACTTAACTAGTAATGGCAATCTTATGAAAAGATTATGGAATTTACAAGTTCTTGTATATATCTGTTCCCATTTATAAGTCCAAATCATTAGGTTAGGCATGAAATAATTATAATACATGAGTGTATTATTGCAGACAAAAAGAAAAAAGAAATTTCATTAAATGCACAAGTTATAAGAAATAGGATATATAAATTTTGCGAATTAACAATCATAGAAGCAGAGGGTGAGTTTGGAACAATAGTAAGGTTGCTATCATGTGACTTGAAAGTCATTCAAATCTTGGAAACAATCTCTTTACTTGCTAGGGTAAGACTATGTATATTTGACCCTTCCCAAACCCCACTTGGTGGGAGCCTCGTGCATTGGGTTGTCTTTTTTCTTTTTTTAAACAATCATAGAAGCACTGTTACAGTTACAACTATAAATAATAAATTATGACCTAATTATATAGAAGTTATATATTTTAATCCTTATCACATTTGATATACCCAAGGCAACAAATTTTTGGCCAAAATTTACCTCATTGCGTGCCTCCATGCCTTCAGGATTGTCAGCTCGAAAAAAGTCAGCAGACTGCAAGGAAGAATAGGACATGCATTAAGAATTACACAATAAAACGTGGCAGACTAATTATATTCTATGATTTCAATCATAGAGTTTCTATTTAAGCAAGGAAAAAAGAAAAGGCCCAGCATTCATGATGAATTGATATGGCAAGATTGAAAATCTTATGCCCTACAAATTACAATAGGTTATATTAAAAAGTAGTGATATCAGAGATATTAAATACAATCTTAGAGCATTCCTTAGGCTTTTAAATGATTTTATGACATAGTAAGAGCTTCTTTAATTGAGTGGTCTATTGTGCAATTCTTCCTACCTCCAATCTTACAGTCAGCTCTTTCATGTTATATAACAGTCAATAGAAAATCATTTCACTAGCAGTCACACAAAGTTTAGAAGACAACATTCTGCTTAGAAGTAATTAAATCAAACTTTATATAAAAGTTTACCTGATTAGTTCCATGCTTAAGGCGACGATACTGTGACAACCAAAAATAGAATTGTCACTTTCATATCTGATATATTTTGACACAGTACAAGACTACTGAATACAAAGAGTGTTGTTAAGAATGTCAGCAACCTTCCCAACATTGAAGTGTTTGGTATCATGACCTAACCAACGAAGATATCTTGTAAGCTTAGCAGCTGTAAAAGTTTTACCTCTAGCCGGCAAACCCACCTAAAGTAAAAGCAACTAGTTAGAACTATTCTCTTTTTTTTTATATATATAAAAAAAATTATTAAATAAGAGAAGAGTCACAAAAGAGGAAAACAAGACATTCTCCAAAAGGTACTTCAAAAGAGTAGCATAAAAAACAAAAAGTCACTTCTATTAAAAAAGCATCAAAGCAGCCCAATCTCTTTGCAAGTCCAAGATAGCTCAATCTTGAGTAAGAATTCTTCAATTTTACATATATTAAATTATTAGATTTGACGAACTACAAATGAAAAATGTGATATTTTTGCCATTATTTCCAAATTCCAACTTACCAATAACACTCCAACTTAAGGGGCAAGCCAAATAAATAAAGAATTACTAAAGCTTCATAAATTCATGATAACTATTCTTGCTAGAAAAATACCAGGATAATTGCTAAATGTCTATCCTCCTTGGGACCCAGCATCTGATCAGCCACAGCAGCAGCTGCAACAGCTCCAGCAGCTGCTGGCATTGAATTCTATCAATGAAAAGAAAGAGTACAGAAGTAATGACTTGTGAACAAGCATAATTGACACTAGAAAAGTTGGTTCTCTGGCATCTAATTATAGGAAGGGGGAGGGATTAAAACAAAAAATGAAAACTATCCATACAAACCTTGGTAGCAGTATCCAAATAATGATCTATCATGAAAGTACTTGAACCAGATTTTACAAGTCTAGGAGACCCAACACCCCTATCAACAAAATGTCCCCTCTGACCATCTTGCTTTTGCAGGGCTGTAAACGTGGACACTGACTTAGATTCAACCATTCCAGAACCTTGATACACCTTAGACGGATCTGGAACAATAATCTCCATCTCCTAGTCAGAACATCAACATAAGCCACTAAATATACTATAGTACAGTAAAAAGAGTACATTAAGATATCACATTAGCATGATTTCTTATGTATTTTCCTTTTATCAAACATTCACCAGTAAGTCAAGCTTAGCAAGTGAAATGAGTCTAATCTGATTTGCTGAACACTGCAATCTATTTTAACCAGAACCAATTGTTGCATTTAATTTAACTACATTAACAAATCCATGTAGTTAAATATGGTTCGAGAAAAATGATGAGAAGATATCCTCGCATTGGTTTTATGGAATTTTTGTTTAGGTAGTTATACATAGTTACATACCGTATTACACTATAAAGCTTCTATAGTCCATCCAGAACAATATTCTAAAATACAGACAGATCAGTGAAGCAGAAGACAAAAAATTCAGAGTTTAGTGATTTCACCCTGGTTGAACCAATGCATACATACATATATATATATATATATATATATGTATATATATGTAGGTCTATCATTTCAAAAACGTGGCTTATGCTAACTTTACAAATATAAGAAAGGAGGGTTGTGTTAGGTAGTCGATAACTAGCATAAAATTTTGTTGAATCTTTAAGACTATGAAACATCAACATGAATGTTACCAAATGTTGGACGATAAAAAGTCTATAAGAGCAAAAATTTATTGTTGCAAAAATGAGAATGTTGAAATGCTAGGATTAGGAATGATTACATTAAAGAGAAAGTTGGAGTAATACTTATCATAAAAAGTTGGTAGAAACCCATTTTAGGCGGTTTGGTCATGTATAGAGGAGACCAATAAAGGCTCTTGTACGAAGAATAGATCAGATAAAAGATAGCTCAATAACAAGAGGTAAAAGGAGACCAAAGAAAACAATAGGAGAAACTATTAGGATAGATCTAATTATCAATAATCTAACTATAGAAATGAGCCAAGATAGAACATGCTGGCATTGTTTGATCTATGTAGCCAACCCCACTTAGTGGAAAAAAACTTTGTTTTTGTTGTTGTTGTTGTGTGTATCATTTCAAAATGTGTACTTGGTAGTAACTTTGAGTTTTATACAAATTTTAATTGTGAAGTAATTAAATATCTTTGTGCATGCTTTTATATACAATTCATCAAGTCATATTATATGATGTTGGATAGTAGATATTTTGAAACTTTAGAAAGGTTCAATTTTCATTTTTTTAGTCTTAATTAGAGTTTAAAACTTATTAATGAAATAGCAAATTTAAAGCATACATTGAAATGCTTTTTTTTTTTTGTACATTTATTTTTTTTGCCATCATTATATTATATGTAAAAGTTTATGTATGAATATGAATAAAAGGAGGAAGCACTATCAGTTCAAATCTCAAGCCCTCCATTTCTAAACATTTCAAGTGCTCCTGGTCCAAATTTGCAGGCTGCTCAACCACACAAACCATATTTGGTTCATGCAGTTTGGCAGGTTCAGGAGCAGTTCAATAGTTGTATCAATGGTTCAAAGCAAAATGGTTCTTATTGGAGAACCAAGCCAGTAAACAGCTAGTCTGGTTTGGTATAACAACACTAGTTTAGAGAGTATAATCATAAATTTGAAAAATGACTTTGAAAGTTAAACCTTTAAAGTTGCAGGTTGCTCAATTGGAACATTGTAATCCCTCATGAAATATGTGCTGCTGCCAGAACCAACCGGTGATCTGGGATTCTCTGTCATGTTAGCTGCATATACAATTGAATTCACAGAAGTTGAGGGAGCTGGGACAACGTAATGTTCAAGATCAAGATCCAGACCCGCAGAAGAGCAATTCTGAGGAAAAAAAATCAAAAACAAGATAAAATTCCTCAGTGGATTGGTACATAATTTGAATTTTGAAACAAAGAAAAGAAGTACCTTTCCTAAGGGGTACCTGATATCAATGTCATACATCACGCATCGTAGTAAAGAGAAAAATCCTGAGGTGGTGTTTAGTATGTGAAAATTTTCAGTTTTCCCAAACCCTTAGAAACCTCGTTATTAAATGTTTGAGCAAAACAAATATGATAAATTTACAATTCATTATTTTATCTGTCCTAAATAATTCAAGGAAATTGAATTTTTATATATAAAATGTTATGCTCAGATTTTTTTGGGTCAATGCTCGTATTATTTAGAAATAGGTTTCCAAATACCTAAGAAATTTGGATACCCGCATGCCACACACCATCAAAGATCTACCGTAGTTTTGTCTTACCTCACCACCTGTCTGTGGCACTGAATTTATGCTGACATCAGGAATCCCACGTACACATGAAGGACGAAAATTTTCCTGATAAGCCCTCCAACTGGCTGCAAGATCAAAAGGAGAAACCCAATCTGCTTTAACAAATACTTGATACTCAAGAACTTCGCCACTCTCAAGCCTGAACAAAGCAAGCCTGGCATCCTCCTTCAATGCCCCCCCAATCAGTAGGCGGTTCGGACCCTCCTCAACAATACAAGGTGCACTGCTGTGCTTAGGCTTCAAGAGGAATTTGAAATCCAAAGTACCTGAAAATCCCAAACAAAATAAACGCATCAGCTTCAATAAGGAGAAACTTCTAACAGTTCAAGAGACCTAAATACTAGCTCTCCACTCACAGTGAAACTAGTAGTGCTACTGCTCAGAGCATGACTTGGTACAGTTTCTTCCGTTTAATTAACTTACGAAGCTTAAGACATCGTATACTGTTTTATTGAGTTTACTATCGCAGAGCTTTCGGAAAGTTAAACTAGGTAAATTTATGATTAGAAGTTGAAGACAGAGAGAAAAACTTCACCATGATTGGGTGGAACAACAAAGCTCAACTCCCACATTGACGCCGAGTCTCGTTCCATATAAAGCTAATTTGGGTACAAAAAACACAGAAAACAATTACGACAATTCATTTACATCCAAGAAATGTACATGTATAGGGGTAAATCAAAATTACAGCTCTTGAAGGATCCCAGGAGCCGACAAGTGGAAGAGAGCCATAGACATGAGGGACGAGCTCCCCTGTGAGTCTACGGTTTTCCATCTTAACCGAAACGTAAAGCTGGCCATCCATATTCTTCGACGTACCCGTGCCCATTCTGCAAAGTAGTGTGAGTCTAGTGTGAGTGCTTGAGAATGTTGTTAGATATAGTGTTGGAGCGAAGATATTGGAATAAGTAGAGGATAAATGGAAAGGTAACAATGGTATTGCTAATTTGCTATTGTGTGGAAAAGAGGATGGAGAAAAGGATAGAAAGCGTTTGTTCGTCTGGTTGCAATGTGTTTGGATTCATCGATAAATGCTGCCAATGCAGTGAGAGAAGAGAGAAGAATTGAGATGGATTGTTGAAGATGTCTGCTTCTTCCCCCTCTGCCTCTCATATATACACATACATCCATACACTTGTAATCAATATTTTGTTGACGGGACATTAGCGCTTATTAATTTCACGCTTTAGATTTTTTTAATTTAAAACATGATACATTTTTTTAAAATTAAAGACACGTAAAAAAAAATATTTAGTTTTTAATTTATTTATTATAAATTTTTATTAACATAAATTTTTTATTTTTTAAATTTTAAAAAATATATATTATTTTTTAAATTTAAAAGATTTAAAATATTAATTTAATGCCAAAATATTTAGAGACTTTTTTCATAATTGTTATAAACGTTTTGCTAATAAGTATATTATATTAAAATTATTATTTTTAAAGTATATTATTGTTTTAGTCTTAAAAAATATAACTTGTCTCAATTTAATCTCTAAATTATAAAAATATTTAATTTAATTATTGAAACATGTATTATATTTTAATTTAGTCTCAACTCTAACATTAAATCCTGAATAGAAAATAAAGATATACAATATGTGTATACTTTAGAACCTTTCTCTTTGATTTGTAAAGTAACTATTTGCACGCATTACTCTTTTGAGTAAAAATGTTCTTAAAGTATCATTGTACTATGAGGTTATGCTAGTAATTTCTAAGATTGGGTGATAAGTCTATACTTCGGTAGACATTCATAGTAGTATATTTTGGACCACAAGATAAGGTGAAAAAAATAGAGTTTTTATTTAATAAAATGATCTTAACACACACTCATTCATACATCACTATGAAACATAATGGTGATGATATCAAAAGAGAGAATAAAAGCCATTATGTTTAGGTCACTGTCATCACATTTTTCTTATTTTTCATTTGCTCCTCGAGAACAACCCTCCTCCTTTTCTTCAAACAAAATTTTCAAACAAAAAAAATGTGTCAAGGATATTTCCTAAGACATTGATAATTAGAAAATGCCCAGAATACCAAACAATGACCTGTATAAACCAGACGAAAACTTATTCAAAAATCTGATTATATAATTAGAATAGTTCAAGTAATCCCAATAGATCTCCAAAATGATACTTTTTATCTCTTATCTGAAAAATCCATCAAATTACACAGACAAAAATACAAGTTCATCGACATAAGAAGCGTCCAAGTTGCCATAAAGGTCGTAGATACTAGTCTTTGCTTTGGACCAATATATTTCAAATGTTATCTAGATAAACTCGCCAGTATCATGGATAAATATGTAATGGATATCCTTCTTTTAAATGTTAAATTATCTGGTTTTAACATGAAACCTGGGTCCATTCCTATAGCCCTTACCTATATAATTCAATATAAAATAATGAATTCATATGGGTTTAGGAACCTCAAACCAAAAAGGTTAGGAGATATCACCCTGTTCTTAATAAAAATAGAAAAAGCAAATATCATAGTACCTAAAATCATTCAAACTCAAACCGAAAGGGTAGAAGTGACCTTTGATAAAAAGAGGTCATTCGACATTAGAACCAAATCTATAAGATTTAAGGATTTTAAATCTACCCTCTCAAACCGAAAGTCCTATTCAACCATTCATTCAACTATTCCCCCCACCATCCACCTTCAGGTTTTAAACACATCCTTTAGCCTTCCTAGGCCTACTGACCAAAAAGATGAGGAAGACTAAAGATTTATATAATCACCAACATACTCTTCAATGAATGAACCATATAAAATTAATGTGGTTAGTACACGTTTCCAAATCGATATAACATCTTTATAATAAGATTTTTATTCAAAAGAACATAATCCTCAAAGGAAATGGTTCTTTAAAACTTTTAAAAACACATAACGAAAACAAATCCAAGAAATTTTTTAATAATTCTTCAAAAAAATTGAAGTGAATATTCCTTTCTTTGATTACTTTAAAACTTATCCTTTAGACAAAAGAATTGAATATCCATTTTTAAGTCAATTAATGTCACCTAGCACACTACAAAAGGTGATATAATTAATTCAGATTTTTTGCCACCAAAATCTTTTAAACTTCCTGTTGTCCAAAATACTAAGAACTAACCATACTTTGCTTCCCCTTTCAAACTTAAAAAAACTAGAGAACAAATTAATTCATTAAACATCTAAAGCCAAATGGAACAAAATAATTACACCAATAAGTATCTTCAAATTTTAGGTAAGTATTTTTCCAATAAGTCAAAAGACCTATTATTTAAACCCCACCTTTTGCCAATTAAGATCAAAAAAGAATTTGAAAACAACCATCATACAGAAGTTTTGAAAAAGATAGATGAAAGATTAAAAGGACTAGTGGTCCCAAAAATCCCACAACATTCTTTTAAGGAACCAAAAATTAACAAAATTAATAAAGAAAAAGATTTGGTTTCCTCTTTTAAGTCTGTAGAAGAATTAGAAATTAATCTGATCCAAACTTTCCAAAATTGGAGAAACTCATCAAAATATTATTATCCTAAAGCAAAAACTCCTGACTTTCTATTAGAAGAGCAAAGTCAAAACTTTAAGCATTTCAATTCAAACAATATTTATGAGTGAAACATATATGATCAAACAGAGTATAATATCCTTAATATTCTAACACATGACAATGCTCAGCACAACATATCAAACAACCCATCACTATTTTGAAGAGGTGATAGTGCACATTCTAGTATCAAGATTCTTAGGCCAACTTAAAGGTTGATGAGATAATTATCTTTCAAATGACCAAAAGAAAAACATTTTCAAAGTCGTCAAAACTAAACCAGATGGACTCCCATTGCAAAAAATGGAGAATTTCTCCCTAATGCAGTAAATACTTTAATCTTCACAATAGTCCAACATTTCGTAGGAGACCCTTCACTATGGAACTGTTGAGTTACTTTCAAACCTTAAATGCGAAACTTTAGCTAACTTCAAATGGTATAGAGATACCTTATTAACTAGAGTCTATACTAGAGAAGATAGTCACCAACCCTTTTGGAAAGAAAATTACTTATTCGAACTCTCTAAATCTTTAAGAGAGAAGGTTAGATGGAAAATTAGAAATCAAACCATCAACAGAATCATTCCTTATGAGCACGGAAGTTATAGGTAGCTCACTGCTTACATCCAAAAGTTAGCTTTAAAAATTTGCTAAAATGACAAGATACAAAGAAAATTAGCCAAGGAGAGGCAAAAAATCGTAAAGAATTAGGATCTTTCCATGAATAAATTGGAATTTCTCCTTGTAAAAAGTTCAAACTAAAGCTTGGCTCCAAACATTACCATAAATATCAACACAAGCACTTCGCTGAAAAATCTGAAAAAAGAAATTAGGACAAAACCACCAATAGATTTCCCAAAAAAGCAAGTAACATGTTACAGATATGGAAAACTTGGCCACTTATCTAAATACTGTAGATTAAACAAGAAAATTATAGTTCTAAACTTAGAAGAATCAGTTTTAGAACAACTTAATATTGTCATGATAGATTCCTTAGAAGAAGAACACTCTTCTAGAGAGGCTAACTATAACACCCCCAATTTCAAAGCCATATTTAAAATATTATTTATTGAAAAATCCTTCACTTAAGAAACTGGCGTGTTATATACACTTCTATCCTTTATTTCTTACCTGAGTTCTTTAAATATCCATTTATAGTATACATTTCATTAGGTTCGGATCCTTACTCAGGTATCATATCAATTATCAATACAGCGGAAGTCTAATAATCATACACCATAATCCATAAAAATTCAGGATAAATTTAAACTTTTTCCTTTACATACATTTACATCCAGTTCAACGTGACAACGTTGTTACATATACTGCAGGATATATGTAGTTTTCTTGCTTTCATATGGTAAGGAGGCAACAAACCTGCCACTCATACCCTTTTTAACTATTTTTCATAAACCCGATATGTATGCCTTACATATCCATATACTTATATGTATTTCTAGCATAATATATATCATTCCATTTCTTGGGATGGGTAGCTAATCCCTTCTTTCTTGTAGTACCATAATGGTCCTAGTCATCTGATACATACCAGAAAATAATGAGAAAATAATTTCTCAATAGCTACGCATTTCACACTTTATTTCTGAGCTATAGTATGTACCATCGTATGGGTACGGAAAACAATTTACATTCCTTATTCTTAAATTCCATCATTTCTAGGAAATGCTATAAATAAACCAGTCAGCTGTATAGGATGAAGTTTATGAGGTATATCAATAATATATCAGTTATAAAATAAAAACAGTATCAATTTCAGTCACAATCATAGTTCACCATATACCGTTTAGTACCATAATCAGGAAAGTACATTCATTAAATTTCTATTCAGCCATAGATAATTTAGGAGAAACAACATTTACCATTCATGGAAAACTGCATTATTTATAAGGAAAATAAACATTCACATTTGGCTAAAAGCCATATTTTCAATACAGAGAGACACAAGAGTATCGGAAGTATAAATTACTCCACATACTACGTGCATGAATGAGATAGCCGCTCTATCAAGTGTGTGACAATTACGCCTTGGTACATCTCGAGGCGTCCCTCGGTGGATCCGAGTACCCATTCACATTCGTGATCATGTCATAAAGACAGATCTAAGTGGGAATTTCTCCCAGGAGTTCGATCAAACTAAGCTCATGGAATCACTTGTTATTCACACATCATCTTCTCCCCGCTTTATGGGCAGTTTATGATGCCATAGATCACCACAACCTACATTATGGATCATTTCCCAGTATGCTATTTCCTATATATGTCAACTAGGATGATTAGGCTTAATCCCATAATTTTGCCAAATTCTAAGTAAATGTCCCCTGTTCAATTGGCCATCTAGGTTACACTAACTTAGAATTCACAATCATCACAGCGTGAAATTCTTTCATTCCGAGCGGATGTTTCACCATCCAAATTTATGATACAACCGTGGAATGTCCAACGGCCGTCCCATACCGACAATTGGTCACTCGGTTATAAGCCTATCTATCCTAGAACATATATTGGAATTACTTCCTCTATGTTTCTCTTTATTGAACATTCAAATATTTTCCTTCCATTCAATGTTTTCCAATACCATGCTATGTTTTTCCTTATCTATGTCATAAATCAATCCTTTTCTTTCCTCATTCATGATGATACTATCATTCTCACTTTCTAAAAGAAAACCTTTAAATCTCAATAACAATTCCATTCTTGAATTTGTATAAAAAGGAAGGTTCATTCTTGGTCAAGAGAAATCCTTAAGAAATTTAAGATTTTCATACTTAACAATTTCTATTTGTCACTCTTGCCATATAATAAGCAAAATAAATTTACTTTTCCTTCCCATTTACACTAAATTCCCTTTTTCACATTTTATTGCATTTAAAGGGTTTCAAAGTTGAACCTTTTCCATTTCCTACTTATTATTCCATTTTCCCCTTTCTCACCTAATTATACATACCCAAGGTGTGTATAATCATTGTCTCCTCACACTTAAACATGCACACAAATTGCTAGAATTGCCAAGATTGCACAAAATATTCATTAAAATTTAATTACAACGTCATATTATTTCCTTTGTATACTTTGACCAATTTCATTACATTTTTGTACAAGATTTTCCATAAATATTTCTATGTCCTAAAATTGGTCAAGTAGGCTACATGAAATTTAATGGGATCATTTTGCATAAAAATAATTGCCAATTAATCTTGTTTCAACCAAGACACACACATAGAAATTTTAGCACACTTTCTTCACCAAAAACATGTATACTCTTGGTCAAGGTGGGATTTTTAGGCAAAATTGGGCATTTCAACCAATTGACAATTATTCTACCCTCCATTGGCCATAACTTGAATTACCAATAAGCTAATTTAAAATTTTTCAAACAATTTTCAAAATATCATTTTGCTAGCCATGGCCTAAAGAGGCATTTTGTGCAAAAATCATCATTTTTCATATAATCATTTCTTTAATCCCATTTTCATCATCTATAAACCATCAATCACCATCTATCCATAACAATCAAGGCAAAACAAACAATTTGGCATGACATTCATGAATTTGGGGTTTTAGGGCAAATGAAACAAAATTGGGAAATGAACATAAACACTTTCATAATTGAAATTAACCATCACAAACAACTCCATACTACTTTCTAAGCATTAATCCATAGAAATTTTGAGAATTTAAGAATGTAAACTTAAAAACATCACTATTCATGTACTGTTCATTCAGCCATGAAAATCTCAAAAGCTTGAAAAAATCCATTAAAACATGAAATAAGTGATGAAAGAATGCTAAGCTACCTTGATTTGCAATTTTTGGTGGATAAACCTTGAAGTTTCCTTGCTTTTTCTCCCTTTTCTCCCTTATGAAGCCTATGTTATTTCTCCCTTCCAAAAACCTTCACGTCGTCTTTGCTAAGGAGGAGAAGAAGAAGTAGTGTAACTTATTTAAATCGGCTAATATGACCATTTTGCCCTTGGTGGCAAAATGACCAAAATACCCTTCACTTTTTCCTTCTTAAAACCTTGACATGTAAGGGTATTTTAGAAATTTTAAAGTGTTTCTTTAGGTAAAATTTCCCTTATGTCCTTGTGATGAAATTATCTTTTTACCCTTGGTGTCAAAATTACCATTTTGCCCTTCATGGTAAAATGACCATTTTACCCCTCTTAAGTCTTAGGGCCAAATTTTTTTTTTTTTTTTTTTTTTGAAAAATTTTGGAAAATATTCTAGAGGCAAAATCATAATTTTCCAGATAAAAATTAGCCATTTATCTGATAAATAAATATTTAATTCTTATTTTCAGATAAAATTTTGACCGTTTTGCCCCTAAATATTTTTCTGGTAGCATTCATGACATTGGCACCATTTTCAAACCTCATAACTGTGTGCCATAAATGTACCTCAATTTACGTGCTTACTATCAGGATATTTTGTGAAACAAATTTCCTTTCATTTTAGTCCCTAATCATTTCCTTTCAGTTTAGTCCTTACTTTGTTTAAGGTAATACAAAATAATTTTTGGACTATTTTCAATGCATAAAAATATTTAGTCTAGGATTCTAAGACATACCTGATATCATAGAATTGAGGATATTACACTAACCCTATCCAAGAACATGATGTCCCTTCTTTAGAATTTACGAAAGAAATTAATGTCATAACTAAAGAACAAGATCTATTATTTGAAGTTATTAACTCTTTGCCTAACCCATATGAATGAAAAAATTATCTTAGAAAATTTAAAGAAACCATAGAAGCCAATTCTTTTTCACACAAACCCTTTCTTATAACCAGTAGATATAATGTCACAAATACCCTTAAAAGATTTGAAAACAATCCAAAACATATCACTCTCTAAGATTTCCAACATGAGATTCACAACCTACAAATAGAGGTTAAGGAACTTAAAGCTCAACAGAAACAACAACAAAACATCCTTGTCTAATTACAAATATCTAACGAAACTTCAAATCCTTTGGGAGATGAAGATGAAGCCTCTAAACATTTTCTTAATCTCATTTCAAGGATTAAGATCCAAAAATTTTATATCTACATTAGCATTGTAATTAATAATGAATTTATTCTTGAAGTAAATGTATTATTTGATACTGGTGCATATGCAAATTCATCTAAGAAAGGCTTATCCCAACCAAATATTTTGAAAAAACTACACAAAGACTTAGGAATGCCAATGGTTCTAGATTAGTCATCAACTATAAACTATCCAATACTGTTATTACAAACCAAAATTTCAAATTACAAACTACATTCCTCTTAGTAAAAGATATGATAAATTAAGTCATATTAGAAAATCCTTTCATAAATCATCTTTGCCCATTACAAATTACCAATGAAGGGGTGGGTATTCAATTTCTTGGAAAGCCAATTTTATTTTAATTTGTGAAATAACCTATTTTCAAAGATGTTAATGTAATTGAAAATAAAGAAAAACAAATCAACTTTTTTCAAGAATAAATTTCTTTTAAAAATATTGATTCCCAACTTGTGCAACTAACCATCCAAAATATCCTTAACCAAATCCAAACTTCTATATGTTTTGATTTCCCAAATACATTTTGGGAAAGAAAGAAACATATTGTTGAACTTCCTTATGAAAAAGATTTTCATGAGAAACTTATTCTAATTAAAGCTAGGCCAATTCAAATGAATCAAGAATTTCTTAAATTTTGTCAACGAGAAATTAAGGATCTCCTTAACATAAAATTAATTAGAAGAAGTACAAGTCATTGGTCCTATTCTGCTCTCTATATCAATAAAAATGCTGAGATAGAAAGAGGAACCCTAGGCTTGTCATTAATTGTAAACCTCTTAATCAAGCCTTGCAATGGATTAAGTATCCCATTCCAACAAAAAAGATTTGCTTAACCACCTATATTCGATAAAAATATTCTCAAAATTTGACACGAAATCTAGATTTTGGTAAATCCAGATAAACGATGAAGATAGATAAAAAAAAATAGCCTTCACCCTCCCCTTCGAACAATATGAATGGAATGTGATGTCATTTGGCCTAAAAAATGCTCCTTCTGAATTTCAAAGGATTATGAATGAAATCTTTAATCCTTAGTAAAAAATTATCATCATCTAGATAGATGATGTCTTACTCTTTTCCCAATCAATTGGTCAGCATTTTAAATATATCCAAACTTTCATAAATATTGTTAAAAGAAATGGTGTAGCTATGTCTAAGCCAAAACTCAGTCTTTTTCAAACAAAAGTAAGGTTTCTTGGACATCTCATCCACCAAGAGACCATCGTACCTATTGATAGAGCTATTTAATTTGCTGATACATTCCCTAACCAAATTATTGACAAAACACAACAACAGAGGTTTTTAGGATGTTTAAATTATGTGAGAGATTTTCTTCCTCATCTAAACAACGTGATAAAACTTCTTCATGATCGATTAAAAAAGGATCCCCATCTTTGAACCGATGCCCATGCCAATATTGTCAAACAAATCTAAGTCCAGGTCAAAGAACTTCCTTGTCTTTATCTCCTAAATCCTCATGCACCCAAGAAAATAGAAAATAACAAAGAACATATCATTGCATTTACATCTAAACATTGGAACTCTGTACAACAAAACTATTCAACTATTAAAAAAGGTTTTGGAAATATTTTTGTGTGTCACAAAATTTCAAAGTGATTTGCTAAATCAAATTTTCTTTATAAGAGTTGACTACAAATCTACACAAGATGTTTTACAAAAAGATGTTAAAAACTTGGTATCCAAACAAATTTTTGTCAAATGACAAGCAATTTTAAGTGTTTTTGACTTTGATATTGAATATCTCAAAAAATTCTCAAACTCTCTTCTTCACTATCTCACTTAGTAATTATTATAGGGAAGGTAACATGCTAAAGAAAAAAGACAAAGGGAAAGATAAGGTTATGGATAGTGGCAGGAAATCAATCGAGTCTTTGACCCAAAAACCAATCGAGTCATCGACACAAATTCAAGGGTCATCAACCATCCAAACCCCTCAAAATCCCAAAAATATCAAAATAGAAGCATCAACATTTAAAACCCAACAAAAAGAAACCAATGTCTCATATACCTTTCCTATTGAAACCCTCTAAGTCATAGCAAACACTTACAAACCATTCTTGTTTCCAAACAAGTTATGGGCTAACATAATCGAAGAAGAGGATGAGAATCTATACTCCATGATCCAAACACCTAAAAACCAAATAACAAAAAACTAGCCAAATAACATAATTCTTGCTTACTTAACTGTCAAATCAAATTTTGGGAAGATCAGTTATTTTTCAAAATTTGTAACCATGGACATAATCCAAATGGAGCCTGAAATTTGGGATAAAATTCAAACAAGGTCTCCCCAAAAACTTTTCACTTTAAACTAACAGCCTTAAACAAAACCTAACATTTTTATGATTTCATTTTAGTGGATTTAGACTCTATTTCAATAAAACATTATAAGGATCCTAATGATCCTACAAACAAGAAACATTCAACCCTAAAAATTTTAAAAGTTTTGATATTATCTAATTAAGGGCAAGAACCCAATAAAGTACAAAAATTTTCTAAAAATTTTGATCCAATAGGCTACAATTATTTAGATTACATGGATGCTTGGAATTGGGTCTTTTGGTATCAAAATAAACAATTTCGTTATTCTTGGCTAATTTATTTCAAACATGATGTTCAATATAATTTTTCTCAATGATTCAACTAGTGATGGAGCTTTTTCGAACCAATACTAGAAATCTACCTAGAACAAATAAGAGTGGGTTGCAAGTTTTTTCCAAAAGGATTGACCTATCAAAAGATCTATTCTCGATAGACCTGTACTTCTTCTCCAAACTTTCTCTTGCCTAGATATTCTCCTAGCATTACAAATATTCAAAGTTCAATGTTACAAATGCTTTGCCATCCCACAATGAGTTTTGTATGTCAAATGGCGAGTTGAGTTCCAACCAAACAAAGGCATTTCAAAAAGTTTGAGCTTATAGCTCAAAAAGAACCCAGAGTTCTTATGACACCATAACTTTGAAACTTGCATCTTTCTCAACCAAAAGGCCCAGATACAATCTAGGCTGGCTTCTTCTACAAACAAAGATGACTTTGCAAAACAGCTGTGAAATATGTTGTTGTTAGAAAACAAAGATAAAAAGCAATCACCATTAGCAACCTCCTCTTTATCACCCTCATCAACAATGGAAAATAAAGATGATTGTTTTGGAATTAACCTTAATGACGATTAGGAATTAAACATTTCAGAAAAATAAAATTAATTAAAAATAAATTTTGTAACACTCTAACTCTATATAAAAGGAGCCTTTTATGATCTCTCAAACATAACAATTTTTAGAGTGAAAAATAATACTCAGATATAGAGAGAGAAAATTTTCATTATAAGCCTTCTTTCTTTCTTATAATCTTTCTTTCTAAAGAAATACAAAATTTTCTGTTATTTTCATCTTCTGCATTCATCTCCTCTCCCTCCTTGGCCAGTCTAATGCAGATTACTACTGGTCTAGCTTTTTTTTCTTTTAATCTACATACTACATACATCTCTTCCCCCCTCTTGCCAGTCCAGTTCGGATTACTGCCATTCCGGCATTCTTTTTATTTTGATCATACCTATTTTATTTTACATGTTTTTATATATTATTTGCATGAATCTATTTATATATTAATACCTCACTCCCAACTCTGGTATCAGAATTAAGTGTTCATTATAAGCCTTCTTTCTTTCTTGCAATCTTTCTTTATGAATAAATACAAACTTTTCTATTATTTTCATCTTCTACATTCATCTTCTCTTCCTCTTTAACTAGTTCAGCGCAAACTATAGCTGCTCTAGCCTTCTTTTTTTTTTTTAATTTACATCCTACATACATCTCTTCCCCCTCTTATCAGTCTAGTGTGAATTACCACTATTCTAACATTCATTTTATTTTGATCTTACCTATTTTATTTTACAACCTTTATATATATTATTTGCATGCATCTATTTATATATTAATGTAAAAAAAACAAAATCTATCTTCTCCCCTATTTCAAGGACATTGAGATATAATATATTTTTTAAGGACTAAATTAAGTATTTTTATGATTTGAGAACTAAATTGAAACAAGTTGTATTTTTCGTGTGCTAAAACAATAATTTATTCTTACTTTTATTATTTTTTTTATAAATTTTAAATCATTAAATATTCTATTAACTATAAATGAAAAAAAAATTAATCATTATACTTGCCAAGTATATTGTAGAATCTTTTAAATTAATACCTAATATATGAAAAATTCATGAAAACAAATTTATTAATGGAAATTTTGGAAATAAACGTACAAACTAATTCAATCATGTTGGTTCTATTTATTTCAAAATATTATGATTATTATTTTTGTTTTAAGCGAAAGCTCGAATTGTGACATTCAATCCAAATTCTCACTAATCTAATTCTTAAAATAATTTATGTTTTAAATTTTAATTTGAAACGGAAAAGTCAAGTGCATTTCCAAATTTTAAACGAAGTGAAGTAAAATATAATAATTTTTTCAAACAAGTATGATTTTTTTTTCACTGCTCAACCATAAATATTATCTTGCTGTATGCCAAGCCTTGTTTATTCATACTATTAATTTTATTTTTGATTTTAAACCATTTTATTTTTCATGCTATTTGATGATGAGATCATCAAATTAATATATGTGAAAGCAAACAAAAAACTAGGACATCTCTGCAATACAAAATTACAAATGAATGACCAAATGAATATTGAATAAAGTTTATATACCAGTGCAAAATACAAAATTTGTGTAAATCTTAATGAGAATACAAGTAACAACAATAATAGAAGGAAACCTATAATAATACATGAAGCAACCAAACCTTAGCAATCTTAGGCTTGAGGGAAGAGGTACAAAAATGAAGAAATGAATGAATTAATAAGACAGAAAAGTAAGGATCCAATTACAACAAGTAATTAAAAAAAGGAAGAAAAAAGAACTGCAACTTCAAAGGCTATAAAAGGCAAATGCTTAGTGCTTCCATGTCAAAACTCACCTCCAATGCATGAGATTCCAGACCATCTATAGCTTGCTTCACTGGTAAAATTTTTCAAGAAATTCATGAGGGTTTAGTAGGAGCCCATGGAAGGCATGCCAAAAGGTGGCATTGGTGGCATCCCCATTCCACCCATATGAGGAGGTGTTGGTGGTGGGGCGCCATAACCTCCACCCATTCCTGGTGGTGCAGGCAAAGCAAGTGGAAGCAACTGGGCATACATATTCTGTAGATCCATTGAAAACACAAAAGTTAAAAAAAAATATATTGTAATCTTAATCCTGTTATCTCACGTATTATGGTATCTTATTGATATGTGATACAACAACAATAAACAAAGTTTTTTTTTACTAAGTGAGGACGGCCACATAGATCAAACGATGCCCACATGTTTTGTCTTTACTCATTTCAATTTGACACAGTACACAAGTCATACAACGTGTTATTTTTGGACAACGACCTAATATTAATATATTCATGTCATTGATCCATATTCATAAAATTTTGATAAAATTTTATGCTAACTATAATGCAACCCTCCTCTTTTGTCTGAGCTTGGGACTGGCTATGAAAGCTAAACTTAATATAGGCAGAGTTTTTACTGATATGTGATAAGGAAGTAAATTTAGAAACAAAGTACCTGCTGAGCAATAACGTCCTTTTCCTCCTTTTCTTTGGCTTTCTCCTCATTTTGTGCGTCAATTTTGTCCTTGATAAGTTCATCTACCTTACCCGTGTACTCTCGAACAAACTTTTAAAGAGTTTAGGGAAAAAAAAATTAAAGGAAGAAATTTTATCCATTAATGAATATGAAGAAAGATAGCCAAGAGAAAAGAAAAACCTGTAAGAGATATGGGAAAGAGAAATCAATCATATTGTTCATCCATGCCAACTCAAGAGCAACATCTGGCCGAATTATATCATAACAAACAAAGAGGCATGATGCAAAACACTCTTTCTTTCCCTGACAATATACCCAAAGAATCATATTATTTTCTAAGTGAAGCACATGTCAAATTGGCAATTATCTGATATATCATATATGAATACCATAGTTTGATGTTTGAATATAAACCTGCTCAATAAAGTAGACCAGCAACTCCTGTGAAAGTTCACGGTCACCAGATTGAGAGCATGTTTCCATACAATCCTTGTAATGATTGTCTTTCTTTGACAACTCAATGGACTTCTTCCATCTTCCTGCTTTCTTATAAATGTAAGCTGCAACACGCCTCATCTCAAGAAGCTCATGCTTCTCAATCTGCTCATATGTATTATCAATGCCAATCAATAGTAATTCAAACTTGTAACTTTCATTTTTACCACAAAAGATAAAAGAAACAAAAGGGGGAGGAGGGATGTGGATGTACCTTCTGTGCAAGACCTATCTGATCGAAGTTGTCATGCAGATCTGTGGATTCACGAAGTCTGTCATAGTCCTCCTCCTCAACATAAATTTCATTCAAAGCTTCATTAACAGCAGAAACATTGTTGCTTTGAACTGCCACCAAGTATGGCTTCACTAACCGGATATGGCCAGCCTAAACCAGAAAAATCCGCAATAACAAAAAATTATTTGAAAAAAAAAATAATCTTTTACCAATTACTTCTTATCTCACAAACATATAGCATAAGCGACATGCAAACCTTTCGCAATATATCCACTACACGGGTATGGTCCACACGAAGGGCGAGCACATTAAGAAGATCATTTATAAGATCAGGATGTTCTTGCAAGTAGAAGTGAACAGCCTTATAGTAGAGCTCTACACTTGCAACTTTTACTATAATATCTTTGAATTGCATGTGGTCCCATGCTTCTGGAGAGTGATTCATTACCGTTGCTGCAGCATTGTCAAACTCATCATATTGTATATGCAGGTATGTGAGTTCCATCCAATGCTGCTGTTCATCACAGGCCCGAATTAGCTTGGGAATGTTAAGACGTGTTGCGAACAGCTTAATGTGTTCCATTAGCTTCTCAGGACGATATCTTGCATATAGAACTCCCAACTCAGTGAAAATGCCCATGTGTGCTCGATCTAGTCCAAGCCCACTCTCCATTAGAGAGATGAGTTCATTGAAGCATCCTCTATTCTGATAGTACTCACTAACCTCTTCCAAATCATCCACCTTCATTAAGAAAACAGGAAATAGTTAGATGAAAGCCAAAAATCAATATTTTTTACTATGCAGCATATAATCTGCTATCTACCACATGCTTTTGCTAATACAGGCTCCACAAACTTCACAAACAGTGCCACCTGACCTGAATGATAACATTGAGACCACAAATCTGAGCCAAGCGGAATTCCTCAGCATCAACACAAGCAAAACAGACTTCCTTCCAGGTTTTTGAGCTATTTGCTTTCCTGGCTGCATCAACAGCACCTTGGAACTGTTGAAGCTTCACCAGAGTGACTGCTAACTTGGCCCAGTTAGAAATAAAAGCAAAAATGATCTTTGCTGCTTCATACAGGGCCTCATCATACAAACGGTCTCCAACATTGGGTAAATTAGCAACATTTGGCATCAGAATAAACTCTTCAATTTCTGCAAGCCTATCAGTTTTTGCATATGCATAAATGAGCTCACTGTCCACCTTGGGCTCTCTGTTCTTCTGCCTTACCATGAGAAGGTACTTCACCAGATCATGGTATACAATTGCATCTTCAGCTGCCTTTATTACCTCTAAAAAGTGAGTGGCATCATCAGCACGAATGAATGATTCAATTGCATCACTCACTAGTCCTTCTCTTAGCTGTGCCTTAGCCACCTGGGTCCATACAGCATCTTCTTCAACCCGGAAAGCAAACTCTACAGCTCGATCAATGCTTTGAAGGTTATCGAGCAGAACATTAACAGCCTGAACATTCAAATTAAATTTCTTGAAGATGACAAATGCCTCCTCATATAGTTTTGCTTCCACTGCCACCTCTCCTATTGCAGGTCCATCAAAGTTGTCCAGCCTGTTAATGTAATCCATAACTCTGGATGGATCTGCCTTGATTGCAGTGAGGATCAGCAAATTTTGCAGATTAAAGTTTCCACTAAAAGCAGAATTCTGTAGCACAATCTTTTCAAGAAGCTCAATCAACTCGTGAGGAAGATCAGCAGTCATGAAAGCTTTGACTGCAGCTGAAACTTGGTCAGGACTCTTGCTTTCAGGCAACGCAGTGGACACCACTTGATCAATTAACTGCCTTCTATACTCATTCTCAGGATTAAGAACTTTCTCCCACAGGTCACCGTCCATCCTTTCCACGACATATCTGACCCAAAAACATCAGGAAACAAAATGAGTGTCCCAAGCTACCATTTTGAAACACAAATGCAGCAAGCATCTTTATAATATAATGCACAGAATACTCACCTGGCTTGAAGTTTGAACAAGGAATTTTTATTTGTAACATTAACAAGTTCATCATCACATTGCCCTCTCCGGTAAGCAACAACAGCAAGAGTAGGATCCCGCTTCTCACAATATTTACCAACAACACGAGAATCATAGTATGGGTTAGTGGTGAGAAAATGCTCTGGATCGTTGTTGCTGTCAATGATGATTTTACCCAGAGCGTTATGCACATGTACATCCTGACTTCCTTCACTCACAAGATGCTCAAGAAACTGCGTCAGCAAGCGGAGACGATTCCTACACATAGAAAATGAAATGAAAAAAAGGAAAACAGCTATAGTACACGGGATTTAGGGTACAGAGTAAGCTAACCCACCTCTTCTCACACTCCCCAACCAAAGGCTCAACTGGCAGAAGAGAACGAACTGAAAGTATAAGACCTTTAATAAAATCTTCAGGGCATTCATCATCTAACAACTGCCCCACAACTAGAGGAGCATTTCCTGGATTCACCTATGAACAACATGTATAACACTTGACATGACATTACTTTTCAAGAATTACGAGTTTGATAACTGATACAACCAAACCCCTCACAACAAGTTTACCTTTTGTACATAACCTTCAATATAGCGAAGCATGTTGTTGATATAGAGAAAATGAGTGAGATCTGGAACAAAGCCAAAACGATCGCACACATTAATCAACGGACGAGCATCCGGAAGCTTAGCCTCCATTAGAAAATTCTTTGTCTTGTCAGGATCGTAGAAGTTAGATTCCCGAGTCACACGCTCTACCTCCTTGAGTTGTCCAGTTTTAGCAGCTGCTTCAATGTACTTGAAGTGAAGATCAGGATCCTCACTGTAAACACACGATCAAAAACCAAAACTTTACAATACATAAATGACAGAAATCTAGAAAAGAGACAAACTCTGCCTTGCTTTGAAAAATACCTGGAGCTTAAGTATGAACCCAAGAAAAAGT
This sequence comes from Senna siamea, assembly GCA_031216115.1. Classification (NCBI taxonomy): domain Eukaryota; kingdom Viridiplantae; phylum Streptophyta; class Magnoliopsida; order Fabales; family Fabaceae; genus Senna; species Senna siamea. Next base: position 32,446,837 of record CM062367.1, on the reverse strand, counting down.
ATAGCCCTTCATAGGACTTAAATTGCTCAAACAGCTTAATGCATGCGTCAATCCCCAGCTGCTCAGAATATTCTTTAGCAGTCTGCACATCATGTACAAGTAAAATTCTGTAATAACGTATCGTGGAAGTGAAATGATTATTTAATGCCTCTATAAAGTACCTGAACAATTATCTGAAGATTGCCCCTGAGGTTAACCAGTAAGAGATCTTTCATGCACTCAAGAGCCCATTCTCTGGAAAGAGTTCCAAAGAACTCAACCAGTGACTGTGGCTCAATGACATGTGTATTCACAATGACACGTTTGATGTCAGGCAGCTCAGTATAATGCTGCACAAGACATGGACAAGGCTCAAGAAATTGATCTGGTAACACAAAAGTACTGTGAGTGATCAAAATTTCAAGAGATTGAGAACCTGAAGAGCCCGTATGAAAAGTCCCGCCTTTTCACATAGTTGTGCGATACGCGGACGGTCATAATGGCTAAACATGCCATTGGCCAATATAGCATCAGCAACATTTGGAAAGGTGACAAGGTTTATTTCCAGCACCTAGAAAGAATAAGACAAAAATGGATTCAATAAATTATTATTAGATAAATTTTATAAAAAAAATTTAAGTATAATTTTTATATCTTTTCTATCAATTCTTCTTTAGAAATCAAACACACGCGTATAATTTATATAACTTATTTTTTTATAATTGATTTTTTAAAAAAAAAAAATTACATGTTTTATTTTGATTAAAAAATCTTAAAATAAAAATATAAAAAATTACATATAAGCTTAGTACAATTTTATATTTTTTTTTTGGCCTGAAGCCTAGTACAAATTTTGTAAATCCATAAAGTTGAAACACAAATTGAAATACAAAGAAAATGGAAGAGAAGAACCTTTGTTTGAAGATGTGCATGCTCTGGTAGATTTGGCTTCAGCACATCCAACAAAAAAGCTGTTGCCTCTCGGATCAAATTCCTCTGAACAGTTACAGAAGAAACGTGTAAACTAAAAGGTTTAAACTCAATCTTAATTATTAATAATAGAAGGGTGAACATGATGAACTAAGAAACCCAATGTATACTCCAAATAAACCTGAAGAAAGAGATCTGTTATTGTGTTGTAGTCAACTGGGCAACCGCCCTCCATTTGAGACATCATCAACGCAAAATTTACTGCACCCTGTCATCAAGCAAGTTTTGAATCACGCTACATGAAGGAATTCACCCATTTCTCAGAAGAAAATGATTTCAGCACAGACAAGCAAGATGATAGATAATGCAGAAAGGCAAAGATCATACTCAAGAAGGGTTCTTTTCTATTTCGAAGCATAACTTCCATTTTTAAAGTTGCACAGCACTAAGCATATTACACTTACCTGGGGCTCTGCCCTCAAAATTGTTTGCAGAAGAAACAGGTAATCAGGCGTGTATCCAACCTTCATTGAAATAAAAGAAGAGATTCACATCAGAATTCAAAATTAATATATATATATATATATTACACAAAATTATAAATAAGTCAGAAAGATAAAAATTAAAATCACTAAAATCTTATTACCTGTTGTGAATATATCAGAATCTTGTCAAATTCTTTCCTCTCAGCAAAAGCTGCAACAACTTTTGGTGTTGCTCTGGCTTTGATATATATTTTCAGTGCAAGGTCATTATCCACTGTCTGCATTATGAACATGCAAATAAGAGCAGAAAAAAATAGTGAATGGAGAACAAATGCCCTCAAGGGGAATTGATTACACAATGAAAAAATTAAGTGAACAAATACAGATACATACATACATACATACATATATGGGAAACCAACACCTTTTGAATCCCAAGAACACAAGAAATCAAGAGAGGAACTAAATAAGATTTTGAGTGATTTTTAATTGCCTTCAATTGATAATTAACCATTTTTCCAGTTTAAACATAATGAAATCCCTGAAAGGACCTTGCCTCTTCCACTTGCAATCCCACATATATACAGATACACAGAAATATTTAAACATAAGATAATATAAAAGTTGCTTTATGTTACTTCGTAATAGTTTGGATTAACTTGAACACAAGGTAGAAATTCAAAAAGTTGATAAATGTAAAGAAGGGAGCAATCAAAATTTTGGCAACTAACTCGCAAGAACCAAGTTCACCATAAGAACATCATAATACTAGTCCATCTATTTCATGATCATGACGATCTGGAATTTGAACAAGCAGTACCAAAAGAAGGAGATCACAGGCCATGCTCAAAAAAAATACATTAATAAATAAACCAAAATTAAAAAAAATTCAATTTATATTTAAATCAGACCTTTACAAGGTCTCCAAGCTCCTCGCTACATTCAAGTTTGTCCTCAGCTAGCCAATTTTCCAGAAGATTCTTCTTGTTCTGATTTACCACAAGCCTTGACAGTTCTAATGACTCAAAAGCATTGAGTTTTCCCCTGGTTAACAAAGTCCCAAAGTACTGCAACAATGGTGGCGTTTGCCCAGCTTGCACAGGTACACTCTGCAGACGATTAATTAAAAAAAAAAAAGCAAATGAAGAACTTGATGGAAAGGTCAGATAAAACTCATTAATGCAGTATCCTACCCCCACTCCCACTATCTCATAAAAGGCACCTATAGCTCAATGCAGAGACTTGTAACCTGAAATTTAGCAACAGTGCTGGGAGTACGAAGTATGCCTTGTGGAGCTTCTGCAGCAAGCTCTGCAGCTTCCTTATATTTAGTCTGAGAAAATAATTCTTGAAACCGCTGAACAACCTGAGGAAAAAGAAATTCTTCTCATTATTCAAATTGACTAAGAAGAAAAAAGGTAGTATAGGGAAAAAAATAAACCAATACAAAATAAATTGTGGTAGGGTACTTTTTTCCATAAGTAAAACCTTGAGTTTATAGTAACATACAATAAGAAAAGAAAAGAAGCATAAACCAAAAAATATTCTGCAATCCAACTAATAGAGACAGCCAGTTGAGAATTCAGTATCTAAACTTCAACCAAATGCAACTATAAAGTTACCAGGTCTTCTGCACCAGGAAGATTTCCTCTTTTTGCAAGATTAACAGCAAGTTCCAGATTATTTAACTGCAATAGTTTCAAATAAACAATTAGTACTAAGTTCCAAAAAGTTATTCCCTTTTAGCCAAAACATGGAAAAACACAGAGTACCTGGCCACTGACAAAAGGCACGATGGTTGCCTCATTTACAGTGGCAAGCAACACTTGGCCACGTCTATTAATGGCATAAAAACCCCCTAAAGACGATGCTTCTGTCGTCAAAAATATAGGATCAGGACTGATTCGATTTCTATAAACTGCACTAGCAGTCTCCAGATCATAGACAAATAGAAGTCCAAGCTTTGTGATTACATATATCAACCCATATTTGTTTGAAATCTGTGTGATAAAAACAAACCAAATATTTAACATAATGTCTATCAGGAATTGATAACATAAACCAAAGGTTACACTTATACCTGCATTGACACAGGAAAGTCATCAGCAAAGTCTGGAGGAAAGAATAGGTCTGCTTGTTTCTTAGTAAATGATGGTTTTCCTAATGACACATGGCACAAAATACCAGAAAGTTATAAAGTTAAGCATGATTGTGATGGTATAAATAAATACAAAATAGCTCAGAAATAGTTGCAAATAGTTCCATTCTCATATGCTTACAGAATTAAAGGAAAAGAGCAAACCAATCTATCATAAATCAAGGAGCCTAAAGCTTAGAATGCGTGATAAAGGAAATAATGTATACTACTGTAATTGCCTAAAGTTTATTAATATCTTTAACACAAGCCCTCACATGAATCTCTTTGGGAGTTTGGACAAAACAAAGACCCACCATACTTTATGCTAAAATGTAATTTAATTAGAAGAATAGGACTGAATCATTGAACTCCTGACCACTTAGTCATAGAGACTAATACCCAAGTGGTCCATGTCAATAATCATTTCAACTCAAAGCTTAAGCTATTAAGTGAGAACGAATTAATGATTTTATTAAAATCTCTAACTATTAATAAATAAGACTCAATGGCGGTCTTCACTCATCTCTTTATCAATAGATTCCAATGTTATTATTTATTACTGTCTACTGCTTTGCACTTGATGGTAATTCCAATCATCTATGTCATTGTATTCCTAAAATAGAAAGAAAGGACAAAGGAGCCAAAAAGGCTTAAAAAAATAACTGAACTAAAGAAGAATTTTTCTTAAAACAGATTTGGTAATGATTTATATCTTTCTTTTCCCTATTTTTCATACAAACACATAGGCAAATTCCCATTGGCTAGAAAAGGATAGTGTATTGTGCTTACAAGAATCTAGCCACATTTATACCTGGCTGGGCACCAAGTTCAATGACATGCATCTTTGATGTAACTTGTCCAGCATTGACAGACTTTGATGCAAAACATATAAGAGTTGAATCCTTATCATTCCCAGTAACCTGCATATAGTATAAAACAAAATGTAAAACGGCCTTCAATTTGCAGCAAATCATAAGGCTTACGTGTAAAATCCATACAAATGTATCAGAAAGAAGCCAGAATTTACTCTAAATGTGGCAAATGATGCAGCATGTGCTTCCAGAGCTTGACTACGTTGCTGATCCACAGAGAAGAGCTGCATGTTTCCTTTCACTAATTGTGGTCTCTACAACCAGTAAAATTTAATTGCATTATTCAAGAATTAATAATCTTTGAAGCTTTGATGTCCTCACTCTTGTAAACTAAACGCATCTTTCAGAGAGTTCCAGAGAAATTCTAAGAAACAGTTAAGGGGGTTAAGATTTCCTCTCAAGAAACAAAATAGAAACAGAAACACTCATTAGCTTAAAAGGCAAGATCTCTCCTAAACATTTGACGGAGTAAACAAACTCCACTAAAAATTTCAGTGGCTACACTCCACCAGTAAGCCAAATAAAAGAAATTGGAACTTAAAAGTATTGTACAACGTATTAAGTAAAAATAATACAAAATGTACATATCCGAACATTACCATCTAGAGAATTAAAAAAAAAAACTGATTCATAACATTACAATCAGAAGCTGACATATGCTGCTTTTTTAATGCATCAGCATGTAATTCATGAAGAAGCTATTCAAATAGTTGCTTTTGAAGGGGTCCCCACCTCTTGATGACTCAGGTGAGATGTTCGACTTTGGTGCCTTTTTGAGTGAAATCTAATTTTTTTTTTTTTTTCATTGTTCTTTATTTTGCAGATGATGCTTTAGAGACAATATAAAGTTCTGAATTTATATTAATCTGATCCAATTCCATTCCTATTTTGTTTCTATTTTAATAGTAAAATTTTTTCATATCTGCTTAGCCAAACTGGATCAGACACGTTATCTTCGAAGTCCTTCTTCATGATGAGTCAGAAAGAAAGCAATGCCAATTTAAAAAAAAATTGATCTTGAAAGTTTACAATTTTTTATGAATTTTAAGCTTCAGCAATTAATTAATATGATAACTGTATATTAAAATAGTTAAAATTATAGTTTTAGATGGTGAACCACGCACTAGAGGCTGCTGGAGTCATTACATTAGGCAATAATGAAGTGTGGTGCACCAATTATTTTTATGTGTGTCACATTTCGCACTAACACTGCTATGACTCAGTATTTAAATGTGTCTAATAAGCATACAGACATGTCAAAATAAAAATTTGGCTACATGAACACAACTTAAGCTCATGCAGGACATACTCAAATATGAAAGATCCCAAAAAAGAGAAAACAATCAAGAAAAAGTGAAGAGCCTAGAAATTCCATGTTGATAAGATAAGAATAAATTTTTTCTTAATTTTTTTTGTTGCACATAAATATATAATTTGAACAATATAGTTTAGTATTTTTTTTTGTGTAAGACAAGGTTTGACATGTTAATATGTCTATGTCTATACTTTATAGCTTGAGAGTTTTTAACATATTTTCAATGATACAAGCATGATGGTAAACCACCATATCATCTGAACTAAATTTACTTATGAATATTCTCTGGCCAAAATGTTAAGGATCAAGCATATAAAGTAATGCATAAGTATATACTTTAATCACGTTATTGCAGTTTCAACTGAGTCACCAAAAATACAATAGAGAGTATGAGATATTTGTTTAACACTTGCTAATAACTAATGAATACTAAGAGCATTCCTGATATGCTATATGGTGCGCATTACACCATCCAAATGACAATTATAGCCACCACAGTGCGCCTTCAACAACTGTGGTAGAAATTTAATTATTTTTTATTTATTTCTTATGATTATTTCTCCTTTTTAAGCTAACTTTAGCACTTAGCACCTTAATTCATTCGGTTGAGCAAGTGCCTCTTGCCTCAATGTAATATTAGAGACAATCTTGCTTTAGATACCATCGGACGAGTAAAGATTTAATACTAGCTCTTTCCACTGGACTCAACTGGCTAATTAGTGATTTTCACTTTTGACTACCTTGATCAACATGCAATTCATAATTTTGCTCCTGATCTAGTGAATGTATAAAGAAAGCACTCTAATCGCATTCCAAGAATGTCATATCTATATATATATATATATATATGATGTCTGTGTCCTTATGGCAAATAATCACAAGTCAGAACAAACCAGATACATTGCCAAATGAGTAACGCTGCAAATTATGTGTGTGATGACACACAAACAATGATACAATCAAGAGAATTGCTAATACCTTGAGAGATAAAGGAAAGTTGCTAAAGGAAAGAAACCACATACCTCAGGCGATCCAGGAGCAATTCCAATCAACACCAACCACTTCTGATTAGCATCACAACGATAATTAATTATTTGATTATTTGTCAGATTACCCGTTCGATCAAACATCTTTACTGGTCCTCTCTCACCTGATATGCAAAATTAAAATAATATATATATATATACACACACACACAACAAAATTCATAATTCAAAGATCAGAAAGGTAATAAACAGAACTGAAACTGTAGAAATCAGTTAGAATTAAAGTAGATCATAATGTCTTACCTTCAATTGACCAATGATAAACAGAGGTCAGAGTGACTAAACCTAGCATACTTGGGCTTATCCACTTCCAAAACACAACCTAAAGAACATGGAACACATAGTTGTTAATAATCCATCACATTATCTGACAAGATGATCTTTTTGGGGAAACATCTAAATAAATTTGAAAATTTCACCTGCTCATTCATCTGATGTGATTTCATCTTTGTTTTTGATTCAATGTTAAATACTTGCAAATGATCCTGAGTGGTTCCTGGAACTTGAGCTGCAAATTGAGAGTCACATTAATTCATGAAGCAGATAGGACTTTGACTGGCATTGCATTCTTGCTATTACAAATCAAAGTGTTCAATCAATTACATCTTTACCTTTAAGAGCAAGAATTTTGGTGTTAGGATTCATCAAAGCAGAATCAGCAGTAATGGGTCGTCTTAGAGGCTGCATGGGCATGTTCATATCAATGATAACAATACTGTTCTGAGGTGATGTTTCCCTGACACATATATACTTATCCGATTCCATCGTCACATGATTAAATGTAATGAATTGCGGGTTAATCCCAATGCTTGGCAACTGCAAAATGTTACCAATCTAAATCAAATAACAGCTAACAACAGTGAGAATGAAATGCGACATTGGGATCTTTACAGATTACAAGTTCATTCATTAATGGAGGCATAAAAAACAAGAAAATCCCAAAATTATTCGCTAGAAAAAAACTGAGAAGAACAGGAAATTTAAACCAACCGTTAAAGTCTCTTTCATGGCAATGGGGGCATTTGCAGCCATGGCGTCCGGATCAAAGCTTCAGAGAAGGAATTGAATGAGAGAAAGAGAGAGAGAGAGAGAGCGAATGTAAGAACTTTGTTAGGCTGCGAGATCTGAAGCAGCGAACCCCAAGAACAGAGTGGGAAGAAAGGGGAGAAATAGTTAGTTACATGTAACGTGTAGAACGTAGCTATATTATGAAAATTATGAGCGAGTGTCTCAGTGATAAGTACTTGGGTGCTACCACGTACATTTAGCTACGTGTTAATAAAGTAGGTTCAGTGTACAAATACGAAGTAAAGCAAGCCCAAAAAAACTATTAAAAAAAGCCCATATAAGCAAAACGAGCCCAGCCTTAAGATAATTTTGGGTTAAGTTTTGATTTTAATTTCTTGTCCCTTAATTTTATCTTTTAATTTTTGTTTTCAATTCAATTTTGTCTCTTATTTTTGTTAATTGATACTATTTCTTTTTCTTTTTAAATATTGTTAGTTATATATAAAACTCAAGTGCTAATGAAAATTGGGTCTAATGAAAGAAACTAATTTTTTTTGAGACACTATAAGAAATTAAGTACGAGTATATTTTTTAATGAGAATTTAAATTCAAAAAAAAAAATCAAGTAAACACTTGAAACTTTGAACTATAACGTCAAAAATTTTTTGAAGGTGTACAAAAACTACTTTGACATAACTTTGGTCTCATTTGATTTCTTATACCAATTCAATTATGTTAATTGTAATAACAATAATTTGATATGAGCTTTATATATAACTACATAGGATTAATGATACAAACATTATTTGGACAAAAATAGAGAATTTTTATTAATTAATAAAAATAAAGAAAAAAAACAATTGAAACCTCTTATCAAAATAATGAATCATAAGTTTATTTTGACATTTAAAAAAAAAATTAGTCTATCTTGCATTGATCATGAAAAGTAATACCTCGTTAGCATTTATTACATTTACGCATAAATGTATACCATCTTCGTATTATTAATGGCTAAAACCACTGTAAACATTAATTAGGCGTAGGTCCATGCTTGATTAAAATCTAGTTTTTCTTTATATAATTAATTCCTCTAAAATATGTTGACCATGGTTTCTGCATGCATAGACACAAAAACAAAGTGCAAGAGGCATGCTTGTTGTGTGCCATGTTATATGCTATATACAATTTATATATATAACATATTAAGTGAGGATATTCTATTTATATGGGAGATAAGATAAATTTTTTTTAAGAGTTGATTTAAATTGAACAGATAAAATTAAAATATTATTTTAAATTTTTTATAACTCTCGTATGATATATTTTAAATTTTACATAATTCTCACATAATAGTTAAATCTAATTATTTGTTAACTATAATAATATCTTTAGGTTGAGAAGAATGGAATAAAAAAGATATATTTAGGTGACATTTAATTGGTATATAAAATTTTTTATAAAATTTGAAATATAATAAATATGAAAAATTTTAAAATGTATACGTTATATGTGTGTTAAATAACATAGACGTGGTTTCTTTTTAAATATATATCAAGCTCAAATTTTTTATAAATAGGATTTTAAAAATATATCAAAATTATTTTTTTTTTTCATATGCTAAGCATGATCTCATTTAAATATAAACAAAAAATCAAATTGAAAAATTACTGTGCTTTTTTTTTTATTATCCTGGATTTAATTCTATTTATATCCTTTTGGAGCTATTTGGTGGCCCTTTAGTCCATAAGTAATAAAAAAATAATTAAGAAAATAAATGTAGTATGTTGTACGTACCAAAAAAAATAATTTGATAACCAAATTATTATACTATTGCTTATAAAATATGTAAACTCCTGGAAGATAATTTCAAATATATATAGATGCAATATTTTTTTTGTTTTAATAATTAGATTATGTACTTAGTATAGTATAGTTTTATTGTATTATTTATTTTTAAAATTTATTTTTATTATTTTTGTTATTTTTTCATCAAAGCAATGACATAAAAATCGTATTTTTTATGGTCAACATAATATTATCATTATGCTTACTTGTTATTGTCCTTTTCTCCATTGCAAACCTTTTCCTTTTAATTTTTTTTAGTTGTAGAAATATGGGTTTACAAGATTTTTAAAATACATATATAAAACATAATAAATACCCTGAAACAAAGAAGTGGTACTTTTGACATTGCAAATGTTGACCATATGAAATAAAAAGAGTGATGAATATAAATAATCTCAAAAAGTAATATATATTTAAATATATTTGCAACAAATAATAGATTTTCAATATTATACAACAGCAATAACAACAAATGTTTATTATTGCTTTGATCTTTTCCAAATATTCCCAACTTGTCCCAACCTCTATTTCCTCTTCTACCCTCACCCAATCCACATATTCCCAACTCGTCCCTTCATCTTCGTGTCCACTTCCAATACCTCTAGCTGTAGCGCCATTACCTTCTGCTATTGCTTCTGTGTTGGATCCCAATGCCCTTACCCTCACCCAACCATCTTCGAGTTCCCAATTTACCCTCAAGCTTGCAGCTAATTTACCGATTCTCTCCTTTGCAAATTTTTCATCGTCGATTGTGATTTCTTCTTCGTCTTCTTCCGCGAATTCGTCTATGTTAACCCAATCCAGGACGCACCGAGGAGACGAATCTTCAAGCATATTGGGAGGTGTAGACAACAAAAAGGGATGCTGCAGCAGCTGATCACAGCTCCACCGTTCCCTCGGTTCTCTCCGTAGACACTTGCCGACGAAGTCGCGGCCGAGTTCCGATAATTGACTCGGTAACTCAGGCAACTCATCGGAGTATCCGATTCGACTCAGCGTGTCGAATCCGCGATCCTCCCAAATCGGCTTCCCGGTGACCATCTCGATCACCGTGCATCCCAAGGACCACACATCGGACTCCGGTCCCTGAGACTCCCGCCGAATCACCTCCGGCGCCATCCACAGCGGGCTTCCACGTGGCACGACCTCTACCTCCGCGGCCACCGCGCCGGATCTCATCTCCACCGCCGAGCCAAAATCGGCGAGATTAGCCACGCCGCCATTAGGCCCCACCAGAACGTTCCTCCCTTTGACGTCGCAGTGCACGAAGCCTCTGGAATGTACATACCTCAGCGCGTTCACCACACACCATGTGAAGTACCGCACCACGCGCTCGTCCACGTCAGTAGTGTTCACGTCAGCATTCGGAGAGGCCAAGTCAGCGAGGGTGCCACCTGGCAGATATTCCAAGTGGAGGTTCCGGTACGACGTCGTTGCAGTGGCGGCGCCACCCTCGCAGGTGACATCGTCACCAAGGAAGCTCACCACGTAAGGCGACGACAAGCCCCGGAGGATCCGAATCTCGTTCTCCAATGACTCAGCATGACCCGAGTTACGGTCCGCGGACTTCACCGCGAAAATCCGACCTTCCGATTTGCTTACTCCGATACTCACAGTGCCAAACGAGCCTTTTCCAACACACTTACCTCTAACCCATGACGATGAAGAAGCCATTGAAGAGTCCCACATACTACTACAGCTCGCCTTCATTTTCAGTTCAAATTTTGCTTAATGCTTACCCAAATGGAACTATATATAAAAAGCGCGCGTGTTTGGCGTAAGTAATAACACTAACATTCGGTGTTTCAAAATTTTTTTTGATTTTTTAATCCGACGTGGAAATTAAATAGAGAAGTGGATAATCAAGAAAAAAGCGGTGGCGAGAGGTGACGTTGAGGTGGAGAACTGAAGATATGAGAGCAAAGAGACCCAAGTGGTGTAGTATTGGAAATGCTTTTTACGTAAATATATTATCTTTTTTAATCCTTATCCATATATCGATAGAGTAAAATTAATTCCCGAATTTCATTTCTTCAAATGATAATAAATAAATAATAACTTCAATGTTCAACACGTGGTTCTGTTTAGTTGAGACGTGAACGTGGTTCTGTTTTGTTGAGAGGTCGGAGGAGTAAAATATTAAAATAAAAATTTTAGAGCAATAAATATTTTATTCTTTTAAATAAGATCTTAAATTTAAATTTTATATATAAAAAAATTTTGTAAAAAAATTTTTTTTTGTTATAAATTTTTTGTTAATTTAAATTAAATTAATTAAATTTTAAATATAAACTTTTAAATGTAAGTAGTTTTGAAAGTAAGTAGTTAGGGGATACTGATACAAATCATGTGGCAGGAAACTATTGGACCACGTTGAGGTAGGAGAGATTGATAAGATGATGGAGGTGATGTGTACACTCAAGATGCCATGCCAGCGAGGCATGTGTTGTGTGTGACTTTAGCCAAACAGAGTTTAGTTATAGTAAAATTCCGTTGACGTGCGAGACCAGCTTCCACTTGATATTACATTGATATTACTATTATTTAAATATTTATTTTCAATATTATTTTGAAAATTTTGTCGTATGTAGTTAGGTCCCCAAATCTAGTGGGATATATCAATCTCTTAGGTAATGAGAGACATCCTTGTGGGATTTTATGTCAAGCGTGTTTGTGATATAACTGGAACAATTTGGTACCTGGATTTTCATTTTCCTCAATGTATCTAGTTTAGGTTGAAATTATGGATAGGATTTACCTCTAATTGATTCCCCTAATTTTGCCTAAATTTAAAATAATAAAATAAAATAAATAATAAATAAATAAATTTAATATTTTTATGACAAAAACACATTTATATTTTCTAATTTTACATCAATTAATTTTTAATTTTATATTTAAATATTTTTACAGTCAATTTTAGTTTTATAATTTATTATCTAAATTATTAATAAAAAATAATGATATGATATTTAATATAATATTAAAATATTATATAAAAAATAAAATTTTATCTCACATTCATTTAAAAATATAATATTAAACATTATATTATAATTTTTTAATAATTTAAATAACATTATCTTGTAATATGAAATAATTATACTTTGAAATTTTAAAAATAAAATTAATTATAAAAAATTTAAAAAATTAAATATTGATATAATATTTAAAGATATAAGAATTATTTTTTTCCCCTATTTTTACTGGCTAGAAACATTGTGGTCACGCCACTTGTTGAAGCGTGGAAGATTTGAGGTTGAATAGAATTATATAGAGATTACAGGACAAAGCGTTACGGAAATGGAAAGGTAAAAGAAGAGAAAGGGTGTCCACGCGTGAAATAGTTTAGTTTAGAGTGTGAATGAAAAAAGACAAAAAAAGAATTTGAAAGCGAAAGTATTTGTATATTTTATATTTACCGCTCCACGATGATATTATGATTTCTTAATGAAAAATGCAGGGTAAGAAAGAGAAGGGAAACAAACACCAGAAGCAAGTGCAACAAGTGACGCGTACCGATAGAAGACAGATACGATACGAAGGAGTGGCGTTATTTGAGAATCAATGAATAATGTGGTTCGTGACTTGACTTGCACATATTGAAGTGCTGCCACGTGTTGTGCAAGTAAAATAGTACTAGCTAGTAGTGAGGTTGCAGCTAGTGGGTTTGAACTTTGATATGACCATTGTGTTACGTGTGAAAGGAATCTATCCTTTTCTATAACTTATTTATGTCAAATGAATTAGATCTTTTTCATGTGAAGAGATTGGGGACATAACGTTCAAAAATATTGAACGTGTCTAAGTGGGATAGGTTTGTTCTATTAGCCTAATTCATAAACTTGTAAGAGTTCGGATTGATCAGTATTAATAGTCTTTTTTTAAAAAAAAAATTTTAAATTTTGCATCATAAAATATCATATAATTTATATTAAGATGTAATGTTTAATTTTAATATATTTATATAAAATAAATTATATTATAAAAAATTTATGAGTTAATCTAACTCAATTCATAATTCTTTTAGGATTGAGTTAAGTCAATATTTTAAATTAATCCACCTATGGTAGGCCCAAACGCACTTAGCTCTCAAAAGTAAAAGTCTTTTAGTGAGTTAAGCGTGTCCATTTTGACACTCATCATATCTTGTTTACACATAAGGTTGATATGAATATTGAGTCAAATCATATTTTAGTCTCTTAGATATATGATTCATAGATTTTCATTCTTAGAATATTTTTTTATATTAAATTATTATCAACTTATATCATCTAAATGATTAACTTAACATTGTTAATATATGAAATTTTGTATATATTTTTATTCTTAATTTAGTTATTTATATATTAAATCATTATTAATTCTTATACCTCCATCATAATCATTCTAACTCATTAAGATAATAGATGATTATGTTTTGGTCTGAACTCCAGCAATTTAAGGCTTGTTGTGAAACGATTTAAAAGATAGAGATAAAGATAACATAATAATATTTTATTTTGTAATATTCTTATATATAACTATATTAATTATTTTCACCAATATATATTTTTTTAATATGCTTAATAATTATATTAAATTTTAAGTTCAAAAATTTTTTAAGTAAGAATTATTAGATCATTACTTAAATTATATTTTTATTGCACGTCATCTATACTTAAACTAGTAAATAATCATAATTGTAATAAAAAGTAATTTACTGCCAAGGATGAGCAACAAATCGAATCAATTTAATTTAATTTGGGTCATATGTCCAATCGATTCAGTCGAATTTAGCCAAAATCAATTGTAAAATTTTTTTTTTAAAAAAGTCAACATTAATCACAAGCAAATCTCATAATGTCTACTCCCTTTGTTTCAGTGACATAACAGAAGGAGGAAGGAAATGATATCATGAACTTTTATCAAATAGGTGATGCTATTAAAAAAAATGTACACTGTCTTTTTTTTGGGTATAGCAAAGGGAGCAAAGCCCAAAGAGAAAGCGTCCGGATTTCTTGCTGCTGGGCTTTCTAGCAGCGGTTTTTTCCGTTGCTAATTTTTTTGCAACAAATATTATTGTCACTATAACTTTTGTTAAATTAATTATTTAAACAAAAGTTATAGCAACAATAATACTCGTTGCAATAATATTAAAACACACTTTAGCGACGGATAAAACCGCCGCAGGAAGCACCCAGCAGAAGATCCAAAAGCAAAGAAAAGAGACTCAAGAATAGTCTCTTTCGACACAGTAAATACCTCTATCGGCAAGCAGAAGTTAAGCAGAGACTTACGGCAGAAGATTCAAAATCTAAAAAAATTAGCACAGGAGTTGGCTTGTCGCTATCGTTGTTGCACCTTCAGCTCCACAACGTCAGCCTAGAGGGAGTGGATCTCATCAAACAGATTCTAAAGTTTAGCAGCATGATTGTGAGAGCTAGTCAAGCCATCAACGAGAGCTTTGGAATCATATTAAATTGGTTTAGTGGAGTTCGATTGAAATTGGATTTGATCATTCTTATTACGACTTTCTAAGTTCTAACTCTATAATACAACTTATGTCAAAGAGAGTTATATATATCCCAATATCACAATATGTTATTGGTATTGTCTTGCTCTCAATTGTTATTTTTTAAGAGCTTAACCACATTATTTTGATGTAAATGAAAAGGAAAAAAAAAAATTGAAATCTGGCTCAATGCATAAGACAGTAGACACTAGGGATAGCACTAAACTTGGATATCAACGCATCCAATTTGCAAGAATTCAAACATTATTTTATTATGTTGTACTTGCAAAAGATTTATTTATTTTATTAGACCCATATGAAATATTAATAGAATAAAATATTATTTTAATTTTTTATAGATGATATTTTTTTTTAACTTAGTCTCTCATCTATTCTTTTTTTAATTTAATCTCTTATAATTTGATTTATTATCAATTCAGTTCATCTAAGTTTCGTTTAAATAAGTAATAATTTTAATAATTTAAATATTTAGTACTAACTAAAATATGTCAAAGATCAGTTAAGTTTTTTTTTTTTTTCAACTAGTTAAAACTTTATGTCTAGTCATTAATATTAAATGATATCTAATCAATATTAAGTGTTATCTATTTGAAAAAACAATTAAAATTTAATTAATTTTTAATACTATGTTCCAATCAGTACTAATATTTAAGTCATCATAACTATTACTTATTTAAACAACATCTATAATAGAGAATTAAATTAATAATGTATTAAATTATAAAAAATTATATTAAAAAAATATTTATAAGAAACTAAAATAATATTTTAATCAATATTTAATATATTTTCAGTTTCAAAAGTTTGGCTTAAGACAATTAAATGCAACTTGGATACTTATTCTATAGATTTAAATTGTAATTTTTTTAGCAAATTCATATAACCTCAGTAATGACTTTCATTTATAATGTAACTATATTATTATATGATTTATAATTTATAATATAACGTCACAATGACCCTCGTGCTCCTGTCCATTCACTTTTTGTAGTAAACCCAATTGATAATTTAGCTATATCATTATTTCTCAGATGACTAAATTTTGTTTATGAGGATTTTTCATAGTTTTGGCCAAAAAAATAAAAGGTTTTTCGTAGCTGACTGAGTTGTCTTCCACCATATGTGGTACTGTTTTTATTTGCTTAAGAGTCACGTTCCCATTTGTTCTGCTATCATTTGTGTGTAAAGGAGAGAACTTCAAATTTGATTGTGACACTAAGAAACCACAAGGATTCAATTTCCTAACATTTTTTTAAAAAATAATTTAAAAAATCTATGGCTACCATATTTTCTTAAATTCAGAATTTACGCCGAATAGTTAAAATGGGATAAATGGATATCGGCTAAGTTTAAGGAAAATTTTAATGAAAAAACTTAGGAGTAATTTAAAAAAAAAAAGAGTTTATTAAAGAAGAGCTAAGTATATTTTTGAAATATAAGAGATAAAAAATATAATTTAGCAATTAAAATACACTTTAAAACTTGTACAATATATGTTTCTTCCAAATAAAATGACTCAATTGTTTTACTGAGATATTAAATATTAAATCATAGTCTCATAATATTTTCATAATAAATATAAAACCATAATATTATATTAAGTAAATAAATACTACTCCATCATAATTTTAAGACTCGTATCAACATCGTTTATTGGATTAGTGACTCAATAAATTAACTATTAAATTAGTTTGAATCAATTATTTAAATTATTTTATAATTAATTTAATCAAGACTCAGATTGACTCGTTAAATTTTTAATTAATTCAATAAACTAAAACCAACTCGATTTGAATTGACCTGATCATTAAAAAAAAATCTTTAAATAACTTTATTAAACTAATGATAATTTTTCACTAAATCAATGACCAATTCAAATTTCAAAAGTATACTTATAAATACGTCCAATTATATGTTGTTTTGGAATTACATTCATCTCCTTAAAACTAAAATATGCTTTAAACAAAGTTGTTATAAAGGGACAATGCCACATGAACAAGTCCATAACTAACTTATTTATGGGCATATGTTGTCAATTGGAGAATATTTGCCTAAAAAAGAACTAAATTAAGAGGTATATTTAAGAGACTAAATTGAACTTTATTTTTAAAAAACCAATAGATATTTAATAAAAAATTGTTATTATGGGAGATATATTGGCTATTGTTTGGTCTCGATGAAATTTTCAATGAAAAAATGAGAATAATTTAATCAATTTTAACATATTTTTATTCTATACATCTAATCAAATAATTTATTTTAATTAATTTTAATCAAATCATATTAAATTGGTCTCGTAGAATTCGATTGAAATTGGATTTGATCATTCTTATTACAACTCTCTAAGTTCTAACTCTATAATACAACTTATGTCAAAGAGAATTATATCCCAATATGTTATTGGCATGCATTTCAACCAATAATATTGAACTAATCTTTTCACATTATTATTTTTCTTCAAAAAAAAATAGAATACTTACTTGAATGAGAAAAGGAAAAAAATTTAATTAGACATTTTCCTTAATCGTATGGGAGTATATTTAAATTAAACTTTCTTCTTTTTTCTATTTTTTAAATTCATCAATATATACACTCTTAATGAGTGAAGAATGAATAGACTTAAAATCAAACATTTAATAAATAAATTTTTTAAAAAGAATTCATCAATCAAAGAAGCAAATTAGTCTCCTTCATCATTCCAAGTCAAGCACGTATCAAATATATAATTTATTTCTATGAGTCTTTTTATCTAAGGAATGGTTGGTATTGGTATTAATTCAAGTGAGGAATTCTTTGTTGTCTAAATTTGGTATTGTCTTGCTCTTAATTGTTATTTTTTTAGAGCTTTAACACATTATTTTGATTATTTTGATGTAAGTGAAGGGAAAAAAACTATTGAAATCTAACTCAATGCACAAGACAATAGGGATAGCACCAAACTTGGAGAGCAGGGGATTCAATTTGCAACAATTGGAATATTATTTTATTATGTTGTGTTTGCAAAAGATTTATCTCTTTCATTAAACCCATGTAAAATATTAATAGACTAAAATAATATTTTGATTTTTTATAGATGATTTTTTTTTAATTTAGTCCCTCATTTATTCTTTTTTTTTTTAATTTAGTCTTTTATAATTTGATCTGTTATCAATTCAATTCATTTATCTAAGTTTCATATAAATAAGTAATAATTTTAATAATTTTAATATTTAGTACTAACTAAAACATGTTAAAAGGCCAATTAAGTTTTATTTTTTTTTTCAATTGGTCAAAACTCTACATCTAATCACTAATATTAAACGATGTTTAATCAATACCAAACATTACTTACTTCAAAAAAATACAAAAAATTAAAATTTAATTGACTTTTAACACTATTTTCGGTCAATATCAATATCTAAGTCATTAAAAGTATTAATTATTTAAACAATATCTATAATGAAGAATTAAATTGATAACATATTAAATTATAAAAAATTATAATAAAAAATATTTATAAGAGACTAATATAATATTTTTATCAATATTTAATATATTTTCAGTTTCAAAAGTTTGGCTTAAGACAATTAAATGCAAATTGGATATGATTCAATGTATATATATCTTTGTTCGGTCTGCGGCAGCGAACGTTAATTTCACTTATTCTATAGATTTAATTTGTAATTTTTTAGTAAATTCATATAACGTCACTAATGACTCTTTCATTTATAATGTAACTATATTATTATTTCGTTTATAATTTATAATTTATAATATAGCGTCACTAATGACCCTCATGCGCCTGTCAATTCACATTTTGTAGTAAACCCAATTTATAATTTAGCTATATTATTATTTCTCAGATGACTAAATTTTGTTTCTGAGGATTTTTCATAGTTGACTGAGTTGAGTCTTCCACCATATGTGGTACTGTTTTTATTTACTTAAGAGTCACGTTCCCATTTGTTCTGCTATCACTTGTGTGTAAAAGAAAGAACTTTAAATTTGATTGTGACACTAAGAAACCAATAAGGATTCAATTTCCTAACATATTTTTAAAAAATAAATTAAAAAATCTATGGGTACCATATTTTCTTAAATTCAGAATTTACGCTGAATAATTAAAATGGGATAAATGGGTATCGCCTAAGTTTAAGGAAAATTTTAATGAAAAAACTTAGGAGTAATTTAAAAAAAAAAAGAGTTTATTAAAGAAGAGCTAAGTATATTTTTGAAATATAAGAGATACCAAATATAATTTAGCAATCAAAATACACTTTAAGACTTGTACAATATATGTTCCTTCCAAATAAAATGACTCAATTGTTTTACTTACATATTAAATATTAAATCATAGTCTCATAATATTTTCAGAATAAATATAAAATCATAATATTATATTAAGTAAATAAATATTACTCCATCATAATATTAAGACTTATATCAACGTTATTTATTAAATTAGTGATTTGGTAAATTGACTATTAAATTAGTCTAAATCAACTATTTAATTTATTTTGTAATTAATTTAATCATGATTTAAATTTATTTGTTAAATTTTTAATTAACTCAATAAATTAGAACTAACTCAATTTGAATTGACCTGATCATTTAAAAAAAATTATTGAGTAACTTTGTTGGACCAATGATAATTTTTCACCAAGTTCATGACCAATTCAAATCCCAAAACTATACTTATAAGTATGTCCAATTATGTGTAGTTTTGGAATTATATTCCTCTCCTTAAAATTAAAATATGCTTTAAACAAAGTTGTTATAAAGGGACAATGCCACATGAACAAGTCCATAATTAACTTATTTATGGGCATATGTTATCAATTGGAGAATATTTGCTTAAAAAAGAACTAAATTAAGAGGTATAAAATATTTAAGAAACTAAATTGAACTTTATTTTTAAAAAACCAATAGATTTTTAATAAAAAATTGTTATTATTGAAGATATATTGGCTATTGTTTGGTTTCGATGAAATTTTCAGTGAAAAAATGAGAATAATTTAATTGATTTTAACATAATTTTATTCAATACATCTAATCAAATAATTTTTTTAATTGATTTTAATCAAATCATATTAAATTAGTTTAGTAGAATTCGATTGAAATTGGATTTGATCATTCTTATTACAACTTTCTAGGTTCTAACTCTATAATACAACTTATGTCAAAGAGAATTATATCCC
The DNA here is from genome assembly GCA_031216115.1 of Senna siamea. Classification (NCBI taxonomy): domain Eukaryota; kingdom Viridiplantae; phylum Streptophyta; class Magnoliopsida; order Fabales; family Fabaceae; genus Senna; species Senna siamea. The sequence goes on along the minus strand of CM062367.1, from coordinate 32,426,528 downwards.
AATATCGCAATTTGTTATTGGCCTGCATTTCAACCAATAATATTGAACTAATCTTTTCACATTATTATTTTTACTCAAAAAAAAAAAAGAATACTTACTTGAACCAGAAAAGGGAAAAAATTTAATTAGACATTTCCTTAATCGTATCGGAGTATATCCCATTTAAATTAAACTTTCTTCTTTTTCCTATTGTTTAAATTCATCAATATATATACTCTTAATGAGTGAAGAATGAATAAACTTAAAATCAAACATTTAATAAATAAATTTTTTAAAAAGAATTCATCAATCAAAGAAGCAAATTAGCCTCCTTCATCATCCCAAGTCAAGCACGTATCAAATATATAATTTATTTCTACGAGTTTTTTTTATCTAAGGTATGGTTGGTATTAAATATGGACGTGTTTTTTAACAATAATTCAAGTGAGGATTCTCTGCTGTCTAAATTTGGTATTGTCTTGCTGTCAGTTGTTATTTTTTTTAGAGCTTAAATACATTATTTTGATATAAATGAAGAGAAAAAAAAAATTAAAATCTGGCTCAATGCACAAGACAGTAGGAACAGCACCAAACTTGGACAGTAGAGGATTCAATTTGCAAGAATTCAAATATTATTTCATTACATTGTATTTGAGAAAGATTTATCTCTTTTATTAGATCATTGTAAAATTAAATAAATTAAAATATTATTTTAATTTTTTATAAATAATTTTTTTTTAATTTAGTTTCTTATCTATTCTCTTTGTTAATTTTGTTATTCATAATTTGATTTATTATTAATTTAATTAATTAATTTATTTTTTATCTAAATAAATAATAATTTTAATATTTAATATTAACTGAGACATGTTAAAGATCAGCTAAGTTTCAATTATTTTGTTTAATTGGTCAAAACTTTATGTTTAGTTATCAATATTAAATGATATTTAATTAATATCAAACGTTACTTATTTAAAAAAATTAAAACTTAATTAATTTTTAATATTATTCAGTCAATACTAATATCTAAATCATCAAAATTATTATTTATTTAAATAATATTTATAATAAAAAATTAAATTAATAATATATTAAATTATAAAATTACATTAAAAAATATTTATAAGAGACTATCATAATATTTTAATCAATAGTTAATATATTTTCAGTTTCAAAAGTTTGGCTTAAGACAATTAAATGCAACCTGGATGTGATACAATGTATTTATCTTTGTTCGGCGTCGGCGGCGAGCGTTAATTTCACTGACTCTATAGATTTTATTTGTAATTTTTTAGTAAATTAATATAACGTCACTAATGACTCTTTCATTTATAATGTAACTATATTATTATTTCATTTATAATTTATAATTTATAATAAACGTCACTAATGACCCTCACGCTCCTGTCAATTCACTTCTTGCAGTAAACCCAATTTATAATTTAGCTGTATCATTATTTCTCAGTTGACTAAATTTTGTTTCTGAGGATTTTTCATAGTTTTGGCCCAAAAAAAAGTTTTTTCATAGTTGACTGAGATAAGTCTTCCACCATATGTGGTACTGTTTTTATTTACTTAGTCACGTTCCCATTTGTTCTGCTATCATTTGTGTGTAAAAGAAAGAACTTCAAATTTGATCGTGACACTAACATTTGTGTGTAAAAGAAAGAACTTTAAATTTGATCGTGACACTAAGAAACCAACAAGGATTCAATTCCCTAACATATTTTAAAAAAATAATTTAAAAACTCTAGGTGTAATTTAAAAAAAAAAAGAGTTTATTAATGAAGGGCTAAGTATATTTTTGAAATATAGGAGATACCAAATATAATTTAGCAATCAAAATACACTTTAAAACTTGTACAATATATGTTTCTTCCAAATAAAATGACTCAATTGTTTTATTGATATATTAAATATTAAATCATAGTCTCATAATATTTTTATAATAAATATAAAATCATAATATTATATTGACTAAATAAATACTATTATATCATAATTTTAAAACTCATATCAACATCATTTATTGAATCACTGAATCAGTGAACTGACTATTAAATTAGTCTGAATTAACTATTTAAATTATTTTATAATTAATTTAATCATGACTTAAGTTGATTCGTTAGATTTTTAATTAAGTCAATGAACTAAAATTAATGAATATAAATTGACCTGATGATTTTAAAACAAAAAATTATTGAGTAACTTTGTTAGACCAATGATAATTTTTCATCAAGTCAATGACTAATTCAAGTCTCAAAACTATACTTATAAGTATGTCCAATTATATGTTGTTTTGAAATTACATTCCTTTACTTAAAACTAAAATATGCTTTAAAAAAGGTTGTTATAAGGGGACAATGCCACATGAACAAGTCCATAATTAACTTATTTATGGGCATATGTTATCAAATGGAGAATATTTGCTTAAAAAAGGAACTAAATTAAGAGGTATAAAATATTTAAGAGACTAAATTAAACTTTATTTTTAAAAAACCAATATATTTTTAATAAAAAATTGTTATTATTAAAGATATATTGGTTATTGTTTGGTTTCGATGAAAATTTCAGTGAAAAAATATGAGAATAATTTACTTAAGTCCTTAACATTTTAGACAAATAATAAGAAATTTACTTTAAAAAAACTTTGAAAGACCTAAAACAGAAAAATAAAACGAATGCATAAGATAATTAGATGATCAATATCATTCTACCATATAAAAATTAATCCAATTATTGCTGTTAAATCTCCTCTCTTAAAAAAAAAAAAGTCAGATATATACAGAAAAGAATTGAGCTAATCTAATAACACTAGGGGACCATCTTTCATTTGAAATCATAGCCACTTTATTATCTTCTGCTGACCAATTCTACTGCTAGATCCCAAATTCTTGTCCTGATTGCTAATCAAACTTCAAATATAGTGCTCCAATCTTACAAGCATCACACTTATGTCATCAAGAGAGCCTCGTGACACAGACATGTCTACAAGCTTTTTACAGGCCATCAATGGCTGTGATCTATCACCTCCATTGCAAAGAGGACGAGCAATATCCACAGCTTCTTGATTACTCACCTGAAACAAGAATCAAATTAGAGTTTTGACAATTTTGATTAAATCAAAACGATGAATCTTGCTTAGTTCAATCCCACACACACACACACATATATATATACCTTATCCCATAATCCATCTGAAGCTAATATCAAGAACTCATGTTGAGATTCAATTCTGACAAGTTTAGTCTCAGGTTCAGCTATCACCCATTGCTTCAAATGGCGATCTCCAATTCCTCTAGACACAGCTAGAGATCCCTGGATTCTCCAAACTCCATGACATAAATCAACATACCCACCCTGCATAACAAAATTCAGATACAATTTTTAATTCTTCAGACACAGACAAAGATTCCTCAAACATTTGGTTATTACAATCAAAGATATCCTTAAACTTTGTTTGAGATCATGTAAATGCTTACCGAAGTTTCAATTCTGGCCTTTTCATCTTCCCTTGAAGGTCTGTGATCGAATGTGAGGGCTTGTGCAATGCCTCCATGGCTAATAACAGCACGACAATCTCCAGCATTTGATACAACAAGATTTCCATTCCTAATCAGGGCTGTTACACAACAAGAGCCACCATGGACGTCATCTTTTAAGAAATCAGAATCTGTGTTGAGATAACCATGTTTCACTGCCTCTTCTATATCATCTTCCTCTCTTCTCATCATTTCATCCACTAAATTTTTTTCTAAGTTCTGTGCTGCAAATTCCGCAGCTTTTGATCCTCCATGCCCATCAAATATTCCGAAAAAAGCCTGCAAATGCAATTATATCACAAACAAATTGGTAAATAAACAAATCAATGATTCTCGGACTTTATTTACTTGTTTGGGGTCTCCTTGAAGGTTGACAGAAGCAGAATAACGATCTTCCATGTACTCTCTTCTCCCTCTCTTACAATACACAGAAAACCCATAACCCTCGGCCTCTACAACATCCCTAGCCATGGAAGACGACGGCGTCGCAGGAACCCCAAAAGTGAGAGACGACACGGGAATATCAAGCCTGGCGGGTCTCTTCCTCTTCAAAACGGTGGCGTTGGGCGAGGTCGACGACGAAGCCGAAGCCGAAGCCGAAACCGAAGCCGAATTGGAAAGCCCAGTGGGAGGCGGCTTGGGGAAGCGAAGGCGAAAAGGCGAGGAAGGCGAAGAAGGCGAAGAACAAGCGGAAGCGGAGGCCGAAGGCGGCGGCTTGAGGTGGGACAAGGGGAGGGAAAGAGATTCAGGGGAGGAGGAGATGATGGAGGACTTGTTGCAGAAGAGAGAGGACGACGGAGAGAACACCGGAGAATTGGAAAGCGCGACGGAGCACGACATGATGAAGATGATGAAGAAGAAGAAGATTGTTAAGTCAATGATGAATCAAAACGTTCGAATTGGAATCCGAATTGGTGTGTGTGTGTGTGTGTTTGTGTGTTGTTTGGTTTATTTGTTAGTTTATTTGTTGGTTGAAAGTTTGAATATTTGAATGTGAGTGTTGGGAGAGAAGAATGGCGAGAAAAGAGGAACGACTGAATATATAGGAATTAATACAAATAAGATGGGTCGTCACGGGGTCCGAGTGGGACCCGGTTCGTTTGCGTGTTGTGTTCTCCGGTTCATTCAATGCTGAAACGGTCTTTGACCAATGCCAATCTCTCTTTTACCCCTTTCTAAAGGACAAGGATTATTAATTAAAGCCTAAAATATAAAAAATATCGTGTCTAAATTTTTTATTTAAAATTTTAACAAAATAATAATATATTAGTAAAATTAAATTATAATAAAATGTAAAAAATTACTCTAAATTTTAAATTTTATGCAAAAGATATGGTTAAACTTTTAGGTATTATATAAGAATTCATAATTATGGGTTAATTGTTTATTCTTTTTATGTTTCTTTTAATATAAAAATTAATCATTTTTTAAATATAAAAAATTTGAACCTATTTGTATTATAATTTTAATTAAATAAAATAAATAATTGAGATAAGGATGGAACAGAAGCAACGCGTTAAGCGATTGAATTGGGGGAATTTAATTCAGTGTTTTGACTCGGCCACTAATGGATGCTGTCATCAACTTCTATTCTTCTACTTGTTTGTTAAGATTTGAGGATTTTACTTTGTGTGCATTCACAATTCAGAGGATGAAGAAAAAAAAGACAGACAGTGGGGCCCAGGTAATTGTGTGATTGGAAGGAATAGAATACTGACAGAATTAATGCATTAGAAATTTAGAATAAGAAGAGGCGAATTCTGAGAAGTGACAAGTTACCGTTGGACGCGAATACGAACATCAATGCACCTTCCTCGATGGCTCCTCGACCGTTGCCATCACCACCCTCACCATTCTAATTACAAAAAACACCCTCTCACCCACTCATTATTACCACCTAATCCAAGCACCTTCTTTAATGTCTTTCTCGCGTTTTGCTAAATCTCAAATATTTCTTTGTATTTCTATATTTTAGCTGATAAGCTCTTACGTTCATTTTTGTTTAAACAGCACGATATCAAAATTCATACCTTCAATTAATAATTTTCATTATAAGGTCTCTCAATAATATACATATATATATATGAAAGTTTTGAAATTAAATATAAAAATATATTTTTTATTGATTAATCATTCAATTCATAAAAATAAATTAAATTGTTAAATTAATTAATTATTAGTTTAATTATCAAATTTTAAAAATATTGATCTATATAATGTTTATACTAACTCTTATTTTAAATGAGATGCATAGCTCCTCAATCTTTTTAAATATATATTAAAGTGTATTGTTATTTTTTTTATAATTATAATTTTTTAGAAATATTTTTATTATAATTAAATCAAAATTTAAGGGAAAAGATATATTTCTCCCAAAATAACACTAAAAAATTTTAAACAAAACAATTTATTTAAGTATTTAACTGAAACCAATATATATGCTTTTGTTTTCTTTTACACGTTTCTTACTGTTATTCTCCCTCTCTTATAATTTGTCCTTTTTTTAAACAAACTTTTGTATTAATGATTCTATTTTATTCAAAAAGCCATTTTCATAGATTGACCATCCTCTCAGCTTGAAGTAGGAAGGTCAGCAATAAAGCATCTTGCAGGCCCCTACGGGTCAATTTCCGTTTACTCCCTGCCTTCCGAAATGTTATTTTCTTTGAATTGGTAATTTGGTATTATTCATTGATGCATTAATATCAGAGCACTGACGTTTTCTATGAATTTTAAACATTTAATTTTATAAAAATTTAAATATTGTGTTATTTTCATTTTTTTACTCTATATTATCATATTTTCTATTCTAAAAATTTATGTTTTTATTTCTTAAAATTGAAAAATACATTAAATTAACCTTCTTTGTAATAAAAAACTGTTATAATTAAATATATAATTTTCAATGCAAAATAAATATTATTCAACCAAAAAATTTGAAAGTACATTTTCTATGGTATTATATCTTTAATAAAAGAAATCAATACTATCTTTAAGGGAATTTAGTTATTTTTAATCTTTAAATGAATTTGTATATATTTTTTAAGCGTTATGAGTATTGCTGTCGAAACAGTCCAGTTCAATATGAGTTCAATTTAATCATGTTTTATTAAGGTTGAGATAACTCGATTTGAATATAGGTCACATTTTTCCCTTGTATTTTTAAAATAAAAAACTATGAAAAATATTTATAAAACAAAATTATTATAATTGATCATTCTATATAACTTTTTTAAAAAAATTTCGTACCACAAAAAACACACACACACACACTCACAATTAGAGTACATTACATAAAGTTTAAAACATACAAACTATTAAAATACATAATATATAAATTCATTACATACCAAGGTTGTAAAATAAAATTGCTAAATTTGCCTTCATTCTTTATTCTCTACTATCATTCATTTTCTATCATCATGGGCTATCTTTCTATCTTTGGCTAACTTTTTTTAAAATAACATTTATCTTCATTTACAATTCAAAATAAGAAGATACATTAATAAAAGATAAATTAAAGTCATGCAACTATTTTATTATATAAATATTAAAATTTTGTATCTTGTCATAGTTTGACCTTTTTCTTTTATACTCGAATTAAAATTTTTCCTGTCCAACCTTATAAATTTCATAAAATTTAACTAACCGTTTGGCTAGGTTTTGACACTTCTATCCATGACAATTCATATTAAAGAGTATTTGGAAGGATCTAAGCAAATTGATTTGGTAAGTTGGATTAGGATATTAGTTTTCTTTTTTTTTTTGTTTAAAAAAAAAGTATGCACTAGTTATCCAATATAAGCTCGTCCAATTTATAGATTAATTGACTCAAGTCAATCTAATATGGTTTTCAACTTTCAAATGGATTGGCATTTTACCACCTTAATATATCATTTTCTTTAGTTAAATCAACCTAACTTAAAATATATTAACCTCGTTTTTGACATCTTTATTTTAAACCAACGTCTTGAATTTTCATTAAGTGGCTAAGATTTTATTTCTAACATACATGACTCATAATCGGGATAAGTGTGCACAAAATATTGTTCCCAAATACTTGAAAAGAGTGTGCATCTCTAGTCTAAACTATTAATCTCAGATAAACCATTGCCACGTGAAATAATTGGTCTATTTTTTTTTATTTTTAATAGGAGTTTATTGTTTAAAGCCATTTTGATCTCAATTATCTTATATATTATGGTATTTTAGATGTTAAATATTTAACATATTAATATGTGATAACAAGATGACATGTGAGATAATATTTTGATATCAAATTTTAGGTAAAAAAATGTTGTCTAATGGCAACTAAAATATTATATCATTTAATATTATAAAGTTAAATGAAATCATGTTTTTTACATTTACTAATTTTATCCTTATTTGTTTATAATATTTAACTTCATACTAAAATTTATTCATAAAATTTAAGCATGTAAAACATAATAGATAAATTATTAAAGAAACTATATTGTATATTATTTTTATACGAAGAAGAAGAAATAAATTACATATGAACTTTCAAATTTTAAAACATTTTTTAATTTTATTTTCATCCACCAATAGTAAAAATAATTTTAAATTTTAAATTTAATATATTTGAAAATTTAAATATTAAATATTATGAATTAACATATACAAGTCAATATTTATTAACAAGAGTTGGATTTAGTAGATTAATTTTTTATAATATGAAAAACTTGATTTTAAATTTTCATTGAAAGATATGCTTATATTTAATATCTAATAGTATTTTGAACAAAATTATCTATATTAAAAAGATGCTTTAAAAAAAAAAAACATAAGGTATAATATATGAGATAAAATATACCAATAGTTTCTTAAATAATAGGTGTGGCTAATGGCCATTTACTTTTATGGCAAATTAGGAGTAAGCTTCTTCTTTTTGATTGTTGGCACTCATTAATTAGCTCTTTGTGCGATAAAAGAATTATGTTTACATGATTGTGCATGTATCAAATTTTAATTTATGAATGAAGTAGCACATGAATAGTGAAATATCATAGGAGTGTGTTAAATCTATTTCATGAAGAATCAAAACACATTCAAACTAAAAAAAATAAAATAGAAGAATTAAACAAAACACGAAACTAGAACTTAAGAAAAGACACACAGGCATTATCAACAATAAGATAGAAGGAGCTTTCAATAAGAAAAGACTAGAAGAGCAGTGAATATCTAATTTAATAAGAGTATGTTCACAGAACATGTGAACACGTTCATACTTGCTTATATACTTACCAAATTAGTACTCCTAGAAACCTTACATGAGGAGTGAATATTAAGAAATTAAGCAGAGCAAGTGCAATTTTGTTGGGTTCATTTCATCAATCATGAAAAAATGAACCCAATGCCCAAAAGTCCCACATCGGCTAGTTGGTAAAAGTTGTTATAGCAGAACATAGTATAAAAGCCAAGCAAGTCCCATCTTGTAAAGCCCGCAGCCACGCAGTAACTACAGAGCGAACTATTCTTTCGCCTTTTACTAAAGAATACCGTGTACTTGCTGCATTCGGTGGCATACGCCAATTTTTGTCAAGGTCCCTCTTCATTAGAGGGCCCTACATTTGAGTCATAATTTTTCATTAATGAATTAGCTTCCTGGAAGGTCCATTGGATTAGAGGATTCCTAGTGCGTGTAATATGTATGAGAATGATTGGCCTAGACCATTCCTAGTACGTGTATTATGTATGAATAAAATAGAATAAATATTATAACAATTTTGTGAAGCAACTTAAACCCTTTAGAAAAAGAAATTTTTAACGGAAAAGTTGGTTAATTATTTCAAAATTTATAACAAAAAATAATTTATAAACAAAGCATTTCATAGTATAAGCAGGTACGTAATTGTGGGGTTCGGCATATTTAGAAGTCAAATTTTGTGACTTCAGAAAAGCAGCCAGCAGAAGCTATTTTACTAAAAACCAGAAGAATGTAATTTTGAAGTTACTTGAAAACATAAAGAAATGTGAAGGCACTCCTGATCAAAAGGGGACGCAGGCAGATGGAACCTAGATGTTGATAAAAGTTGAAAGTAATCAGAGATAACAAAACTGGTGAATTGTGTTAAAGAGCAAAGTAATTTTTCTTTGTAGAATTGCACAGGTGTAAATATAATATAAAAAAAATCTCCCTACCAATTCCATGTTGGTTCTAAGCCCCACATCGTGGAGATTACAAGAGTTCAATAACTGGGGACATTATAAAAGGGGAAGCATGATTATTCTGCAAATCACGCAGCCAAGCCGTGAGCACAAAGCGAACTATTCTTTCGCCTTTTACTAAAGAATACCGTGTGCTCGCGGCATTCGTTGGCATACGCCTATTTTTGAGAGGGCTCCTCATCAGTGGGAGCTCTGCGATTCAGTTCTAATTAGACCATTTGTGGTGGTAGTCATTCTGATTTGTTTTAGGTTTACAAAATTAAATTAAAATAAGAGTAACTTCTAATAAATTAAAGTATAAATTTATTGTTTCTATTGCATAACTAAGTAACTATTTCAAAATATCGATTTATTATTATATTCGATAAGTTCATGTCATATTTTTAATTGTAAATGGTTTAATATAATTATTAATTCATTTAATTTAATATTTATAAATGATAACTTTCATATTGTTTCGTAACATAAAATTTTTATTTAAACTTTGTTGAAATTTCATAATGTACACCACAATTAATAAAATCGGTTTATAAGATTTGGAGGAGTGGTTGGGCGTACAGAGGGTTCTTCTATTTTTTCCAGCATCCTTTGGAAGTTATCTACTATCTATCATACTATAAAATTACAAATTGATTACAAATTTTCATACTTAAAATATTCATAAAAATACACATATTATCTTAAAGTCATATCCTTTCATATTTATCTTTTACTCTTTTAAAATATAATTTTTCATATTTAAAATCTTGTTTTGATTCTGCATATTGGGCTTCTGCATCGGCCCAAAATTTGATTCTGAGTTCAATATATGAACCCTAACTTATAGGTGCATTTCTCACGCTCATACAACATACCCTGCACGGCTCGCCGCTCTGCTCGCGTCTCAGCATCATACAGCTCCATAGGTACGGCCATCCCCAACTTTTCTTTGGTTCTTTTCATCTCTGCATTGTTTTCGACGTCCTTCGACTTCACTCGATTGTTTTCGGCTCATCTTCAGGTTTGTTAATGTCTCCCTGAGTTTATGGGTTCTTGTAAATAACTTGGAAACTGATGATATTATAATTTTGGTAGATGGTGATGATGCAAAATCTTTTGTGCAACACTTGATCTGATACTATTAAGTGATGTTAAACGATTATTTTTGCTCCTGAATCTACTATGAAAATTTAAATGTAGTTGCGTTTTTTTTTTTCTGGCTTTGATTTTTGGTCTTGTCAAGTTTTTAAGCTCTGTTTGGTTGTTTAAGTATTAATATCATCAAGTGATGAAAATCGAAAAATCTTAGGACACCTTCTAACAAAGCTACTACAGTTGTGGATGAGATTGAACTTTCCATGCTGATTAGTATGTGCAAATCTCTGATCTTCTTGGTAACTATTTCTTGAATTTTCATCACGCTTCATTATCTGGTCATTGTGGATTCTTTTCATTTCCCATTTGACTCGTTCCCTTGAAGCAATAGCTATTGTGTTGCTTTTACATACTCTCCCTTAGCATCTCTTTTACTGTTGATTTGGGAGAACACTGAAGCAACTATATTATTTCAAACATACAAAATCTCCTTATTGCTCTCAGAGTTTGTCTTATGAATTTGTCTAAGAGTATATTCTATTTAACGGTGATGAGTCTACAGACCTGTAATGATTTGCGGTTATGATCGCAATCGTTATTGAACATCTAAGGGACTGAGTTATGTAGTTTTACTCCCAGTGTTCTTATTTTTGTTGCCTGTTAGTTCTGCATCTGGTATTTTTAATAATCCAAAATAATTAGGGTTTTTCACTTTTCTAATTGCTAAAGGGCTTCTTATCCCAATGTAATTTTGCTTGCACGAAATTATAAATCCACTGTGTTTGGCAATGTTGAATTGAAGCCTCAAATTGTGTTCCCCTCGCTATCCTGTGTTGCAATCTTAATGCTGCATTAGGACGTCGGGGAACAAAATTATTGTTTTACTACTTTGAAACTCTTTTTCTCTTTAATGATTGGTTAAAATGTTCTTATTGACTGATCTCATAATTTTCAAAGATTATGCAAGCTTCTATGTTTATGTGTTTTCAATTTTACCAGTTTCATAGAAACCGATGATATTTTAACTTTGGTAGATGGGGATGATGCAAAATCTATAATCCAACACTTGATCTGATACTATTGAGAGATGTTAAACGATTATTTTGCTTCTGAATCTACCATGAACATTTAAATGTAGTTTTTTTTTTCTGGCTTTAATTTTTGGGCTTGTCATTTTTCTAAGCTCTGTTTGGTTGTTATAGAATCAATATTATCAAATGATGAAAATGGAAAAATCTTAGGACACCTTCCTACACAGCTACTACAGCTGTGGATGAGAAAGAACTTTCCATGCTGATGAGTATGTGCAGATCTCTTATCTTCTTGGTAAATATTTCTTGAATTTTCATCTGGCTTCATTATCTGGTCATTGTGGATTCTTTTCAATTCCCTTTTGACTCGTTCCCTTGAAGCAATAGCTATTGTGTTGCTTTTACATACTCTTCCTTAGCATCTCTTGTACTGTTGATTTGGGATAACACAAAGGCAACTATATTTCTTCAAACATACAAAATCTCCTTATTGTTTCCAGGGTTTGTATTATGAATTTTTCGGAGAGTATATTGCATTTAACGGTGATGAGTCTACAGACCTGTAATGATTTGCGGTTATGATCGCAATCGTTATTGAACATCTAAGGGACTGAGTTATGTAGTTTTACTCCCAGTGTTCTTATTTTTGTTGCCTGTTAGTTCTGCATCTGGTATTTTTAATAATCCAAAATAATTAGGGTTTTTCACTTTTCTAATTGCTAAAGGGCTTCTTATCCCAATGTAATTTTGCTTGCACGAAATTATAAATCCACTGTGTTTGGCAATGTTGAATTGAAGCCTCAAATTGTGTTCCCCTCGCTATCCTGTGTTGCAATCTTAATGCTGCATTAGGACGTCGGGGAACAAAATTATTGTTTTACTACATTGAAACTCTTTTTCTCTTTAATGATTGGTTAAAATGTTCTTATTGACTGATCTCATAATTTTCAAAGATTGTGCAAGCTTCGTTGTTTATGTGTTTTCAATTTTACCAGTTTCATAGAAACCGATGATATTTTAACTTTGGTAGATGGGGATGATGCAAAATCTATAATCCAACACTTGATCTGATACTATTGAGAGATGTTAAACGATTATTTTTGCTCCTGAATCTACCATGAACGTTTAAATGTAGTTGTTTTTTTTTTCTGGCTTTAATTTTTGGGCTTGTCATTTTTCTAAGCTCTGTTTGGTTGTTATAGAATCAATATTATCAAGTGATGAAAATGGAAAAATCTTAGGACACCTTCCTACACAGCTACTACAGCTGTGGATGAGAATGAACTTTCCATGCTGATGAGTATGTGCAGATCTCTTATCTTGGTAAATATTTCTTGAATTTTCATCTGGCTTCATTATCTGGTCATTGTGGATTCTTTTCAATTCCCTTTTGACTCGTTCCCTTGAAGCAATAGCTATTGTGTTGCTTTTACATACTCTCCCTTGGCATCTCTTTTGCTGTTGATTTGGGAGAACACTAAAGCAACTATATTTCTTCAAACATACAAAATGTCCTTATTGATCCCAGGGTTTGTATTATGAATTTTTCTGAGAGTATATTGCATTTAACGGTGATGAGTCTACAGACCTATAATGATTTGCAGTTATGATTGCAATCGTTATTGAACATCTAAGGGACTGAGTTATGTAGTTTTACTCCCAGTGTTCTTATTTTTATTGCTTTTTAGTTCCGCATCTGGTATTTTTAATAATCCAAAATAATTAGGGTTTTTTACTTTTCTAATTGCTAAAGGGCTTCTTATCCCAATGTAATGTTGCTTGCACAAAATTATAAATCCAATGTGTTTGGCAATGTTGAATTGAAGCCTCAAATTGTGTTCCCCTCGCTATCCTGTGTTGCAATCTTAATGCTGCATTAGGATGTCGGGGAACAAAATTATTGTTTTACAATTTTGAAACTCTTTCTCTTTTTAATAATTGGATAAAATGTTCTTATTGACTGATCTCATAGTTTTCAAAGATTATGCAAGCTTCTTCGTTTATGTGTTTACAATTGTACCAGTTTCATAGAAACTGATGATGTCTTGACTTTGGTTGATGGGGTTGATGCAAAATCTATAATCCAACCCTTGATCTGATACTATTAAGAGATGTTAAACGATTATTTTTGCTCCTGAATCTACTATGAACATTTAAATATTGTTATTTTTTTTTTCTGGCTTTAATCTTTGGTCTTGTCATTTTTTTAAGCTCTGTTTGGTTGTTATATGATTAATATTATCAAGTGATGAAAATGGAAAAATCTTAGGACACCTTCCTACACAGCTACTGCAGCTGTGAATGAGAATGAACTTTCCATGCTGATGAGTATGTGCAGATCTCTTATCTTGGTAAATATTTCTTGAATTTTCATCTGGCTTCATTATCTGGTCATTGTGGATTCTTTTCAATTCCCTTTTGACTCGTTCCCTTGAAGCAATAGCTATTGTGTTGCTTTTACATACTCTTCCTTAGCATCTCTTGTACTGTTGATTTGGGATAACACAAAGGCAACTATATTTCTTCAAACATACAAAATCTCCTTATTGTTTCCAGGGTTTGTATTATGAATTTTTCGGAGAGTATATTGCATTTAACGGTGATGAGTCTACAGACCTGTAATGATTTGCGGTTATGATCGCAATCGTTATTGAACATCTAAGGGACTGAGTTATGTAGTTTTACTCCCAGTGTTCTTATTTTTGTTGCCTGTTAGTTCTGCATCTGGTATTTTTAATAATCCAAAATAATTAGGGTTTTTCACTTTTCTAATTGCTAAAGGGCTTCTTATCCCAATGTAATTTTGCTTGCACGAAATTATAAATCCACTGTGTTTGGCAATGTTGAATTGAAGCCTCAAATTGTGTTCCCCTCGCTATCCTGTGTTGCAATCTTAATGCTGCATTAGGACGTCGGGGAACAAAATTATTGTTTTACTACATTGAAACTCTTTTTCTCTTTAATGATTGGTTAAAATGTTCTTATTGACTGATCTCATAATTTTCAAAGATTGTGCAAGCTTCGTTGTTTATGTGTTTTCAATTTTACCAGTTTCATAGAAACCGATGATATTTTAACTTTGGTAGATGGGGATGATGCAAAATCTATAATCCAACACTTGATCTGATACTATTGAGAGATGTTAAACGATTATTTTTGCTCCTGAATCTACCATGAACGTTTAAATGTAGTTGTTTTTTTTTTCTGGCTTTAATTTTTGGGCTTGTCATTTTTCTAAGCTCTGTTTGGTTGTTATAGAATCAATATTATCAAGTGATGAAAATGGAAAAATCTTAGGACACCTTCCTACACAGCTACTACAGCTGTGGATGAGAATGAACTTTCCATGCTGATGAGTATGTGCAGATCTCTTATCTTGGTAAATATTTCTTGAATTTTCATCTGGCTTCATTATCTGGTCATTGTGGATTCTTTTCAATTCCCTTTTGACTCGTTCCCTTGAAGCAATAGCTATTGTGTTGCTTTTACATACTCTCCCTTGGCATCTCTTTTGCTGTTGATTTGGGAGAACACTAAAGCAACTATATTTCTTCAAACATACAAAATCTCCTTATTGATCCCAGGGTTTGTATTATGAATTTTTCTGAGAGTATATTGCATTTAACGGTGATGAGTCTACAGACCTATAATGATTTGCAGTTATGATTGCAATCGTTATTGAACATCTAAGGGACTGAGTTATGTAGTTTTACTCCCAGTGTTCTTATTTTTATTGCTTTTTAGTTCCGCATCTGGTATTTTTAATAATCCAAAATAATTAGGGTTTTTTACTTTTCTAATTGCTAAAGGGCTTCTTATCCCAATGTAATGTTGCTTGCACAAAATTATAAATCCAATGTGTTTGGCAATGTTGAATTGAAGCCTCAAATTGTGTTCCCCTCGCTATCCTGTGTTGCAATCTTAATGCTGCATTAGGATGTCGGGGAACAAAATTATTGTTTTACAATTTTGAAACTCTTTCTCTTTTTAATAATTGGATAAAATGTTCTTATTGACTGATCTCATAGTTTTCAAAGATTATGCAAGCTTCTTCGTTTATGTGTTTACAATTGTACCAGTTTCATAGAAACTGATGATGTCTTGACTTTGGTTGATGGGGTTGATGCAAAATCTATAATCCAACCCTTGATCTGATACTATTAAGAGATGTTAAACGATTATTTTTGCTCCTGAATCTACTATGAACATTTAAATATTGTTATTTTTTTTCTGGCTTTAATCTTTGGTCTTGTCATTTTTTTAAGCTCTGTTTGGTTGTTATATGATTAATATTATCAAGTGATGAAAATGGAAAAATCTTAGGACACCTTCCTACACAGCTACTGCAGCTGTGAATGAGAATGAACTTTCCATGCTGATGAGTATGTGCAGATCTCTTATCTTGGTAAATATTTCTTGAATTTTCATCTGGCTTCATTATCTGGTCATTGTGGATTCTTTTCAATTCCCTTTTGACTCGTTCCCTTGAAGCAATAGCTATTGTGTTGCTTTTACATACTCTTCCTTAGCATCTCTTGTACTGTTGATTTGGGATAACACAAAGGCAACTATATTTCTTCAAACATACAAAATCTCCTTATTGTTTCCAGGGTTTGTATTATGAATTTTTCGGAGAGTATATTGCATTTAACGGTGATGAGTCTACAGACCTGTAATGATTTGCGGTTATGATCGCAATCGTTATTGAACATCTAAGGGACTGAGTTATGTAGTTTTACTCCCAGTGTTCTTATTTTTATTGCTTTTTAGTTCCGCATCTGGTATTTTTAATAATCCAAAATAATTAGGGTTTTTTACTTTTCTAATTGCTAAAGGGCTTCTTATCCCAATGTAATGTTGCTTGCACAAAATTATAAATCCAATGTGTTTGACAATGTTTAACTGAAACCTAGAAGTGTGTTCCCCTTGATATCCTGTGTTGCAATCTTAATACTGCTTTAGGACATCGGGGAACAAAATTACTGTTTTATGATTTTGAAACTCTCTCTTTAATAATTGGTTAAAATGTTCTTAATGATTGATCTCATAATTTTCAAAGATTGTGCAAGCTTCTTTGTTTTTGTTTTTAATTTTACCAGTTTCATAGAAACTGATGATGTCTTAACTTTGGTTGATCGGGATGATGCAAAATCTATAATCCAACCCTTGATCTGATACTATTAAGAGATGTTAAACGATTATTTTTGCTGCTGAATCTACCATAAACATTTAAATGTAGTTGTTTTTTTTTTCTGGCTTTAATTTTTTGTCTTGTCATTTTTTTAAGCTCTGTTGTGTTATAGAATTAATATTATCAAGTGATGAAAATGAAAAAATCCTAGGACACCTTCCTACACAGCTACTACAGCTGTGGATGAGAATGAACTTTCCATGCTGATGAGTATGTGCAGATCTCTTGTCTTGGTAAATATTTCTTGAATTTTCATCTGGCTTCATTATCTGGTCATTGTGGATTCTTTTCAATTCCCTTTTGACTCGTTCCCTTGAAGCAATAGCTATTGTGTTGCATTTACATACTCTCCCTTGGCATCTTTTACTGTTGATTTGGGAGAACACTAAAGCAACTATATTTTTTCAAACATACAAAATGTCCTTCATGATGGCAAATCCTTATTGAACATCTAAGGGACGCGAAAGGATCCTCGGCAGTTTCTTGCTGTCCATCCAAAACGACGACGTCTTCATTGTAATTTAAAATGGACCGTTCAAAACAGCAACGTCTCAATTTCAACTTAAAACACTCATTTTGACAACGTTTCAAGTGTCTTGCATCATTGGAGTGAATTAGGAGGGAAAAAGTAACACTAAGATTAATAAAATCATATCCAATGAACTTTCAGATGAATCAACATTCTTATTTTAGAGATAAATTTGTCCATCAAGTACAAAGATTACAACTTCATTACAGTTTAAATCTAAGGTAGAATACACAAGGCAATCATATTTTTCTATTCTCCCTGTAACAATTTCGAACATTCAAGATTAAAGGGGTTCAAAAAATCACTTTGCTTGGGTGAATGGTGGCGGCACATGATGCAGCGACAATGACAGGGAAACTCAACTAGGATGGCGAGATGCTAGCAGCGGTGGGTGGTTTCTCACACGAAAAGAAAGAAGGGAAAAGAAACTCCAAACATTATCTTTTCAACGAAATCCTCTCCAATCTCTCTTTCTTCAGCTCCTCTTTCAAATTTTCTTTTCCTCTCCCCTTCAGCTTTGCCTTAAGATACCTCTTGTCTCCACCAAAAGTAGGAAGGTGCATAGCAACAGAGGAAGGCACCAGCAATGTAGGAGAGCAAGAATACATAGATGGGGGAAGCTAGCTACACTAGAGCCATTGTCACTCGAGTGATGCGAGACGCTTGAAATATTGTCAAAATGAGCATTTTAAGTTGCAATTGAGAGGTGGCCGTTTTGAACGGTCTATTTTAAGTTACAAGTAAGATGTTACCATTTTGAATGGATAGTAGGAAATTGTCGAGAATGTGAACTGATGATCCTTTCGCCTGAGGGATTGAGTTATGTAATTTTACTTCCAGTGTTCCTTTTTTTTTTGTTTTCCCTGTTGGTTCTGCATCCGGTATTTGTTAATAATTCAAAATAATTAGGGTATTTTACTTTTCTAATTACTAAATGTCTTCTTATCCCATTGTAATTTTGCTTGCACAAAATTATAATCCAATGTGTTTGGCAATGTTTAATTGAAGACGAAAATCGTGTTCTCCTCGCCACGCCGTGTTGCAATCTTAATGCTGCATTAGGACGTTGGGGTATAACATTACTGTTTTACGATTATAAAACTGTTTTTCTCTTTAATAATTGGTTAATGTGTTCGAACGATTGTCTCATAATTTTCAAGGGTGAACGGCAATGTTTTTAAATTTTGTATATAAATATTTTTTATTTTATTTTTTTGAATTTTATAATAAAAGATTTAAAATTTTAAAATATAAAATTTTGTATATATAAACATAGCTTTATCTTAGTCTAGAAATGACTTGTACATTTTTTGTTTCTTGAAAAATTTTAAACAACATTAAATAATGATAAAATTCTACTTTTAAGAACATTTAAAGTTCTTTAACCAATATCTTAAAAAAACTACTTGACAAAACCCAAAAAATAAAAGTAGCTCATTTAATATTAAAGTTTAAGATCACTTGTATAAATACATTACTAACAAGTACTTCTAACATATTGATTAGTAAAATCTTAATTATATTATATTATATTTTTATAAAAATTATATTTATATAATTATTTTATACTTGTAATTTAATATTAATATTGAATAAAGAAATTGTGACCAACAATAATTATCACTATAGTTAAAATGTATAAAATTCTCTTAAACTTTGATCATGTTATAGAAAATATTTTTGAGTTTTAAAAGTCAATAAAAAATTCCTTGAGTTTTTCAAATCGTGCAAATAGGACATCAGCAAAGTTGATTTTATGTAAGCAAAAATGTTGAGATGACATAGGGGTATTTTTATTTTTTTCTCTTATTTTTTCTTTCTTTTCTCATCTTCTTCTTCCTCTTGTCACCAGTGACGGCGACAGATGATGATGACAGATGCGATTAGCAAGCGCAAGTGACGAACGAATCTGTAGGGAATGGTTTGATGCACGATTGTGATTCGTGATAAATTTGTTGTGAACGGTCGCGAATTGTGACAACTCTGTCGCAATTTGCAATGAACGCTCGAGCAACCTTTCACCTTTGTCGCGCCCATAACCTTTTTGATGCAACAAGTCACGGTCGCCCGCAATTGTCTCACCTTGCCTTGTCGTCCCATTTGCATTGCTTGGCTGTCATATGTCTGTGCATCGCCAAAAGACGGGAAGAAAGAAGGAAGAGAAAGGAAGAAAGAGAAAATAAGAGAAAAGATGAAAATGCCCCTGGTGCTAACTCAGTATTTTTGCCTATGTAGAGTCAACTATGTTGAAATGGCATCGATTGTATTGAAGTGGCATTTGACAGTTAGTTTTTTAATGAAAAATTTAATGAAAGAGTGTTATTTGCACGATTTGAAATATTTAAAGAGATTCTTTATTGACTTTTAAAACTTAAAGATATTTTCTACAATGGGTCAAAATTCAAGAAAATTTTGTTCATTTCAACCTATTACTATTGAAAAACAATTGTAAAAAAATTTGCAACAAAGTCAAATGAATTTCATTCAAAACAATTAAAAAAAATAAACAATCTTTGTTGTATACTAAAATAAACCAGATAAGTTAATTTTGTATCAATATGAAATGAATTCCAAATCATACCAATTGAATCAATAATTTACAATCCTTCACACCTATGAAATTTTTAAGAATAATTTTTGTGTGCACTATAGTGTATATACAACCAAGAGTTGAGATTAAATACTTATAGTAGGATACACTGTAATAATCCAATTTTGACCTTCCATTATATATACAGGTAGGGGTTTAAATAAACTAAGTTGTTTATGAATTATTTAGATTTTGTTTGTTAAAAGTTTAAATCAAATTTAATTTATTTAATAAATAAATAATTTTGATTAATATATTAAATTTATTTAATTAAATGAATTGAACTTAAATATTTAATACTTGATTTGTTAAGTTCATAAATAACTCGATTAATATATAAAATATTATTTTATATAATATATATTATATTTTTAAATTTTAAATAATATATATTGTAATTATATATATTATATAAAAAAGGTTAGATGAATTCAAAAATTTATACGCAATTAAAAAATATCATATAATTTGTTCATATAATATATATATTATATAAAAGTTGATAATTTTTTATTTACTTAGTTTAAATTATATATGCTCACAAAAATATATATATTATATTTGTAATATTATTTGTGAATTTTTTAGACTCAATTTGTTTAATAAATGAATTGAACTTGAACATAATTTTTTATTTATTTTAAAGTTCAGACACGTATTTAAATTCATTTTATTTTAAATAAATAAAATTGATTAAGTTAAAATTTGACTCGACTCAACTTATTTATAATCCTATATACACATGTAAAATAAAAAATTTCTTCAATTTAGACAATCAAGAGTTTGATTTGAAAAGCTAAAAAATATTTTTTTAATTAGTTTCACTGGGTGATTTCTAAGAATACAAGAGAGGCCTTATGAGTTATTTTCATGAGATTCATAGTAGTTTAATCATGATAGTCAAAAAGCATGTTTTTTTAATTTAGTTTTAATAATCAGACATGTATAAAAATAAATGCAGACTACGTCCTAACTATTACTTGTACATGCATAATATACATAAATAATTCCACTATAATAATGGTAAAATAACAATAATCAATATCAACATCATCAACATGGAAAGTTCATTTTCATCCAGAGCTGTAGTAGCTGTGTCGGAAGGTGTCCTAAGATTTTTTCATTTTCATCACTTGATGATATTAATGCTATAACAACCAAACAAAGCTTAAAAACTTGACAAGACCAAAAATTAAAGCCAGAAAAAAAAAAAGCAACTATATATAAATGTTCATAATACATTCAAAAGCAAAAATAATCGTTTGACATAACTTAATAGTTTTAGATCAAGTGTTGGATTATAGATTTTTCATCATCTCCATCTACCAAAGTTAAACTAACATCAGCTTCTAAGAAACCGTTAAAATTGAAAACACAAACAAAGAAATTTGCATCATCTTTAAAAAAATTATAAGATCAATCGTTAAGAATATTTTAACCAATTATTAAAGAGAAAAAGAGTTTTAAAATCGTAAAACAGTCCTAATGCAGTATTAAAATTGCGACACTGGATAGAGAGGGGAACACACTTCTAGGCTTTAATTAAACATTGCCAAACACACTAGATTTTGTAATTTTGTACAAGCAAAATTACATTGGGATAATAAGTCATTTAGTAATTAAAACAGTAAAAAACCCTAATTATTTTAGATTATTAAAAGTAGTCGATGCAGAACTAACAGGTAACAAAAATAAGAGCACTGGAACTAAAACTACATAACTCAGTTCCTTAGATGTTCAATAACAATTACTGTAACCGAAAATCATTACAGGTCTATAGACTCATTATTGTTAAATGCAATACACTCCCAAAAAAAAAATCATTCATACAACAATCATCGAAAGCAATAAGGAAATTTTGTATGTTTGAAGAAACACAGTTGCTTCAATGTTCTCCCAAATCAACAGTAAAATAAACTAAAAAAGAAGCAAACATAGGGTTTTCCCCTCAGCCAGCAAAACACGTAAACTCATTTATATGGGTTCAGCAGATTTCACCTGAGTTTAGCCATATTCGGGTATGCATGCGTGTTGACAAGTTTTTGAGAGGTATACATGTGAGCTCGTGTGAGTTTACAAGTAAACTTGAGAGTTTGACTACCACGCTACACATGTTTTTATTGAATATAAATATTTTAAAGTGCAAATTTTAACAAAGTAGTGAAGTGGAGAGAGAGAGAAAAGAGACAAATAAATTAAGAACCAATCATGTATAAATCACCTATATTTTGTTTCTTTATTTTTCTTTCTGCATTTCATCACTTTACAAAAATATACACTTTAAAGAATTCATACTCGTTTCTATCCAACCCATTATCTAAAACTCAATAATTTCATTTCAAGTAATTAAATTAGAGAAGAAAAGGAGAAAGCTTGTCTTGTTTTATTTTGATTACACGTGCTCCTCAAAGCAAGGGATTTTATTTTGGGTGAGGGACATGTTTTTCTTTTCTAAATGAGGATAAATATATATATTTAAAAAATATCAAGGATTTCTACATGTTTTTTAAGATATTTTCTTTTCTTTTAATCAATAAGAGATTTAATAAAATATTTTTGTTGGCTTGTTTTTCTAATTTTCTACTACTATTTCATTAATTATGATAAGATTTTGATAATGCTATGTTTATTTATAAACGTTTGCAATTATGTATATTTTAAATTATTTTTTTATTATAAATAGTAAGATCTTCTCTCTTTGATTCAATCTCTGATCCTAAGATCTTGATCTTAACAACATTGATTGGGAGTAACATGTCTAGGATAATTTTTGATACATGCCACTAAATTTCATTTTAAACTTATTTGCATAGTTTGCGAACGTTTGGTTCTAATTTAGTAACATGAAACATTGAATTTTAATGCAATCGCTTTGATGATTAATATATCTTCCTCTTATGGTACTTAAGGGGACTGCTTTTATATTAATCATTAATGTTTGGTACCCCTTTTCATTGAGAACATGTTTTTGTTAATCACATAGGAAGTTTAAGTGTCATGTCTCCATTCAATAAAATAAGCTGATTTGGGTTTAATGAAATGAATATATGTGCTGTCTTGGGTCTGAAAATCTTAGCATAATGCAATTAAAGCCTGATTTTGTTATAAGAATGGAGCCAAATGCTGTAAATTACTTGCTGCCATATTCATGAAACAGAACATTAGTGTTAGGCTTGATTTTGCTATGAAAATGGAGTTCTATTGTTGCCTAGAGATGTGCTACTGATTATTAGGTCTTGATCTGCTTGCATTTTGATTTGTCTTTGCTTGCCAAATTGAAGCATAAATCTGTCCAAAATTTGGTTGCTGTTCTTATGGGTTCTGGCCTGAATTTAACTCGGTTTTGGGCTTGACTTGAGAAGTGGGTAGTATGCTGTCCAAACATATGCTTGCTGTCCAATAGATTTTTAATATGAATTTAGCCTGGTTTTTAGGTTGGAGGTGTGGATACTCTACTGTCCAATGTTTTTCTGCTGTCCTTATGGGTTTGTAATATGAATTTAGTTTGGTTTTGAACTTGAGAATTGAGTGTTCTGCTATCTCAAAGTTCTGAATTTCCCCATGATCTGTTATATGAATCTTAATGCAATTTTGTGTGAAAATTTTTAGTTGAAAGCTGTCCAAATTTTGCTGCCATGCTCCAGTCTCCATTGCCATGTAATTTAGCTTTGTTTTTCATGAGGTAATGCAATTAAATGTTTTCTAAACCTGGCACCTCATCACCATAGCCTTTAGCATGCATTTTGACTGCATTTCACATGTGAAATTAAATATTAATGCTGTCCAAACTTGCTACTGTGTTTCCATGGAAATGCATTTAAATGCTGTTCAAAGTGCAATACTGTCTTAGAGACTTTTAATGCGTATTTTGGCATGATCCTAAAAGGGAAAGAAGAACCCAAATCAGTCCAGAGTCTGTTGCAACCCTTCTGACATTCTGTTGTTTGTTTTTGGCTTGTTTTAACTTTGAACGTGAAGGTTAAGGCTGTCCAAATTTGTTGTCATCTTGGTACTTCAGCGTGTTACATAGGATGCATTTTTACAAGGATTTTGAATTGAACTGTGTCTCCCATGTTGTTCAAAGTGCACCGCTAACTTGGTGACATTGAGTGTGCATGTTGGCATGACTTTTGTTGGGAGTATGAAGCCCAAATCTGTGCAAAATGTATTGTCCTGTCTTGGTTTCTATTTGCTTGTAATTGGACTTGAGTGTGCATGATAAATCAGGTCTAAACCTGTCCAAATTTGCTGCCGTCATTTAAGCATTATAACATGCCTTGCAAGACTTGATTTTGTTGAGTAAAATATGTCCTAGGCTGTCCAAGTCTGCTGCTTCGATTTAGGCATCATGATACATAGGTATTTTTAGACATCATTCTGTCATAAAATTAAGTCATGTGCCATCCAAATGTATACTGCCCTATTTTCTATGGCCTCTAAATGAAAATGAAGTCTAAACCTGTACAAATTCTGGCTTGTGGTCTCATGGTTTTTGACATTAATTTGGCTTTAATTTGTATGTGTTTTTGAGTTGAAAGCTGTCCAAATTGCTGATTGTTATCATATAGGTTTTAGGATGGATTTGGCTTGATTTTGGATGAGGAAATGAACTGAAACATACCTAAGTTTTATCTAATTCTGCTTCAAGAGCTTAAAATACATTTTGGCTTCATTTTAGTTGTGGAAATGATTTCCAAGTCTGTCAGAATATCTGGTTAATGTCTCTTTGGTCTTTGACATGAATTTGACATGTTTCTCTTGTTAAAAAGGGGTCATATGCCATAAAAAGTTGCTGCCATGTTTCAATAATGACTAATGTTTAATTTGACTTGAATTTGTACATGAGACTGAGTCACAAAGCTGTCTAAACTTGCTTCCTTGTTTAGTGACTAGTAGCATGTAAATTGACTTTAAACTGCATGTGAATTTGATCCAAAATGCTGTCCTAGTTTTGTTATATTTCAATGTCCTTGGAATGCAATTTGACTTGACTTTGGAAGAGAAATTGATTCTTAATGTATTTAGTAATATTGATACAAATTTGATACAACCCAAAATATATTTCAATGTTTCATGAAAATATTATTTTAATTTGATACAAATTATTTCAAAATAAATATGAATGTATTAATAGTGACTTTATGTGAAATAACAATATTATACTTTTTCCATGTAAAAATAATTAATTAGTGAAAAATTTAGTAAGAAATTAATTTAATGTGAAAAAATATTAAATTTTAAAATAAATTAATTAATTTAGATATATTTTTTTTATCATAATAAATTTATTTGTTATTTATTTATTTAATAAATTATAAAATAAAAATTTAGTAATACTATATTTAATTTATTAAAATATAATTTAAAAGTAACAAAAAAGAAAGAATATTGACTTGCGGATTAACTAATTTAGTCGGCATGCCAAAAGAAGCAAATTTAAAATTCAAAGTCAATAGTCCTCAAACTTTTAAAACTAGTAATTAGCCCCCTAAACTTTTTGTTTTAGCCAATAGACCCTTATATTTAATTCTTTCTCTTAATAGCATTAATTCATTTTTCAGATATTAGAATGGACGCCCCTGAATTAAAATTTTCATTATTAGTTCTCTTAACTAATATGTGGAGAGTCAAAAGTAACAAATGAATTATACATTTAGAAGAAAATTAGGCAAAATGACCTATTTACTAAATATGAAAGTTTAAGAGTCTAATTGTCTATTTTAAAAGTTGAAGAATTTATTCGTAAGTGATTCAGAGGTTATGAAATCTTTTTACAAATTTTTCTTATTTCAAAAGATAAAAATTATTTTTATTTATATTTAAAATTAAAGAAATTAAGTAAATGCCAAACCACTAATATACAAATAAGATTTGGTACAAAAAATTGAGATAAAAAAAGGGAGGGATATAGTGCGGCATAAAAAAGCACGTACATAGTACACCAGATAACCGAGCTCATTTGTCATTGACACCGATCCCACTCCAGATAGCTATTGTAGTCTAGGGTTTGCTCTGTCTTCGAAGTTCGAAGTGCGTGGTGCGAGACATGGGGGGTGGCCATGGTGAGGGCACAACCTACAAGGGTATCACAGTGCATGCTCCGAAGCGCTGGCATGTTGTCACTGGCAAGGGTCTCTGTGCTGTTATGTGGTATGTGAGAACCCACATTTCTATATTTCACCCTTTTTTTGTCATTCATTAGATCTTCTCCCTTCCACCGAATTGGATCCTGGGTTCACAAAAATTCGGCTGAATCGTGGGTCTTTTGTTGGTAAAGGATCAAAATTGTTGGTGGATTTCTGTCACAATGACGCAGGAATTGAATCTTTTGTTTTATTTCCTATTCCTGTTTAATTCATAGATTCTGTTGTTTTACGTTATTAGGGGTTGTTTCACTGCTTTATGAGATGATATAGGAATGAATGGTGTCAAGTTACATTGTTAATTATTGAATGCTTCATTTTTCTGATCCTTCTTTTTTATAGTTCCGTAATGCAAAATGAATTGGGTCAGTTCTGACTGTTAAAGAGCTTATGGCGTGTTTCATAATTTGTTTTTCAGGTTTTGGGTATTGTACAGGGCAAAGCAAGACGGTCCTGTAGTATTGGTAAAAATATGAAAATTAGTTTGTTTAATTTGTATTGTATGTAGCTGATTGATACTTTAGTTAAGTTTCCTTTGCTGATATGTTCTTTTTTCTATGGTACATTCTAGGGCTGGAGACATCCTTGGGAGGGTCATGATGATCATGGCCATGGGCATTAACATCAGGTGCATTTACATGACATTTCTGGTTTCAGAAAATTTGCCACTGCATGATTGGTTTATTAGCATTGTTTTACATAGCTCCTATAGAATAGGTTTGTGATACTAGCATGACAAAAAGTTATCTTAATTTAGTCAACCTAGTACATATGCATTCCTCATTGATTGTGGTCAAGTTTTGTTGAAACTTTTGCTCCGTATATCTTACAAAACATGTAATTGAGAGACAACCTTAGGTTATTATGACGTTTGCAATTTACACCTAATGCACTATTTCAATATTGTTGTATGAATAAGCTGAGATACCTACGACCATAGTTGTTGACAGCCCCCAAGCACTGTTGAGATAGGGGCTCTAAGAGCCATTGCGCACAGTGCATTGCACGATGCGTGGCAACATTGAAGTGTGGTACACGTAATTATATAATTAAAAATAATAAAAATTGAGGGAAAATAACATACAGATATATATGAGGATATAAACCGCATAAACACTTAAGCATAAATTCTCAAGGTATCTATTAGAAAGATATGAAGTTATTTATTAGAAAGTATTTTTCACTTCTCTAGTTCTTTACAAATGAGTATGGATCATCTAAAGTGTAAATTTTGGTGAAGTGGTAAAGTACGGAGAGAGGAAGAAATAAAAAAATACAAGTGGACCCTAATTCATACATGGTGAGTCTTTCTTTCTCTTTTATTTTTTTCTTCCTTTTTCTCTTGCACTTCACCAAAATTTGCATTTTAGAAGATAATATTCGATAAAGAGTATGATCCTCTAAAGTGTAAATTTTGGTGAAGTGGTAAGGTATAGAGAGAGAAAGAAAGGAAAAAAAATACAAGTCGACCCTAATTCATACATGGTGAATCCTTAATTTATCTCTTTTTTATTTTTTTCTCTCTTGGCACTTCACCAAAATTTACATTTTAGAAGATCATATTCAATAAAAACTAAGGGAAAATAACATACAGATATATATATACGAGGATTGAGGATATAAACCACGTAAACACTTAAGAATAAATTCTCAAGATATCTATTAGAAATATGCAAAGTTATCTATTCAGAAGTATTTTTAACTTCTCTAGTCCTTTACAAATTCACAAGTCATAGACTCAAAGCATATTACATAAATAATGCCACAAGCACAAGAATATATGAAGTTATTAAGTATTCTGTGATTTTGTTCTACACCTAATATCCTGGAGGCTGGAATCAAATGACATATGGAGGAAAGAAAGAATCAATAACTCAGAAAAGAAGCATGGAAGAAATAATCAGAAAACTAGAAAAGAAACTTAGGGAAGAAATAAATAATCCAAAATTAATAAAATAAGAAGAATAAGGGAAGAAATAATCATAATGATAGAATAAAGGGACAAAACTTAAGGCTGTTAGGTAAATGGGATAGGAAAAAAATATTTTAGAATGAGCCTATATAAAAGCGTGGATCATGGGTAATGGCGCATTGCATAGATGGCGTGCTTAGCGGCCAAGCCAAATGAAATTGGCAATGCCACAACACATGTCCATGGTGCTGGGCAATGGGCAATAGTTTACCATTAATAACTATACCTACAATTACAAATTTAGCTGAATTTGAATCGCACCCTAGCTTGAAATTTTAACTCTTGATGAGCTTTTTTAAAGAAGAGTTTCATTTGAATATCATAAAGCCTTGAGCATGCTAGGTGTATATGTTAATAATGTTCTGTAAGCGCTAATCTATGCACCATAATGTTAAGTTCTAATTCTAAATGTAACTAGTTAACTTTTCTTCTTGAATCTCATATGAAATAGAAATGAATTTTTTTTGTTTTCTCATTCACAATGTACCTTGGAGGACATACCTGCTCTTTTAAATTTGATATTTATTTAAATAGTGAGTATTAATTCCTTTTATTTTTCAAAAGAAAAAAACTTAAGTATAGTTTTTATACTTTTGGTGTCAAGTTCTCTAATCAGATATTGACATGTTTATATTTAATAGTTTATACAAATCATCTCTTTTATGATTGATTTATTTTAAAAGATTTTTTCACATGTTTTATATTGATTGAAAAACTTAATAGCAAAGATTTAAGAAATTACATATAAGTCTAGCCATTTTCAACAAGCATTCACTACATTATATACAAATCTGTGATGGCCTTTGAAGAATGGTAGGTTTGAAGAATGGTAGGCGGAAACTTGCAAATTCTTGTACGTAGTCCTATGTTAGATGAGATAATAGTGAGAGAACTGTGTTGGGTAAAAATATACTAAACAGTGAATAACATGCGTCTATTGATTTTTCAGCTGGCATCAACTTCAAGACCGGGAACAAGACAAGCTGAAGGGTCTGTGGTTGTGCTGTTAATATTAGATGCCAATGTTTACCTTGTTTCCTTCAATAAAGTTGCTGTAGAAGAGGGTTCTTTTTTACATGATTTCTTGAACATTTGCTCTATTACAAGTCTATACCCAGTAAACTTGGATCTTTGTTATGGTTGTTTGAATAAATTGTTCATGCCTTCAGGGGTTTTAGTAGAGCTATTATTGGGAGAAGATTCAAGATGTTTTCTGTGTACATGATTATTTGGATAAATGAATCATATTTTCTGCTTTTCTAGAAGAGCCATTTTTACTTTACAAGTATACGCAACATGTGTCGACCCGTATTCAATTGTGACATTGCATGATTCATCCAATTAACCGTGTTGCTGCACATTTAGTCAATGTAGCTTCTTTCCCTTTCTTAGACATGGAAGGATAGTGAACTGCTAATCCTTTCTCCAAAATATTCATTTTTTTTTTCGTAAGTTTCAAAATACATTCATCTTTATATCTCATATAGCTTAGCTCTGAGAGTCTTTTTGAGAATGAAAAGGGAAAGAAGAAAGAAGAAATTAAAGAGAAAGGAAAGGAAAGGAAAAAAAAGGGTTAAGTAATAGGTTTTTTTTCTTATATTTAAATTTTCAAAATTTGTAATTTATGGTCATTAAAATTAATGGAAGAGAAAGGCTAAGCAAAGTTTGTATAAAAGTTTTTAATTTTTTTGCTTTAAAATTTAAAAATTCAAGTAAAGAAAAGGTTTCAAACTTTTCATCCTTTTTTCTCTATTTCTCTCAATTCAAACCCATGTTAAGTGAGCAACTCTAGTAGATCAGTTTTCTCAATTTGAATATGTGGAAACAGCCACAATTTTTTATTTGGTAAAAACAATTTTTTTTTTTTTTTATATTGGCAGAAACAACCTAGTTGCTTGGAAATTGGGTCTATTTTCAAACTTCATGTTATATTATATTTGAAGTTTTGAAAATAAATAAATTTGATAATATTTAGTCATAATTTTTTTTTCTTCTCTGTCTTTTTTGAACAATGGTATTTTCTAATTTTGCATGATGCTATATATTAACAGAGTCAATTTTGTAGTTTCCTAACAGTCTCTAATCCTGTGGATGTCACATGGTTGCATGTCTTGCATTTGGATTCTGACAAATGCAAGATGTCTATACATAATCTTTAATTTTGTGATGGTTTAATGCTGCCTGATAAATCATAAGTCCATGCAACAACTTTGCTAGAAATCTGTGTTTTTTTTATTATTGAATTAGTTTGAGATGTACTGATAAATTTACACAAAACAAAAATTTGAGAATAAACTTTGTTAGTATTGCCCCTTCGCGTAATCATTTAACCTGAAAATGGGCTCAATTTTTAAACTTTATGTTATATTATATTTGAAGTTTTGAAAATAAATAGAATAGATAAACAATATTTAGTCATTATTTTATTAAACAATGGTTAGAGTAATTTTCTAATTTTTTCCATTAAAAAAACTCTAATTTTGTATAAGTCATGACCATTCCTTTTGGAACAATTTAAGAACTGCATTGAAATGAGTAGGGTATTTGAGTTTCAATTTGCCCCCTTTTGTGGTAGGAAAAAATTGAGATGTATGTTTTATATTTTTGTCATTAAATTTTCTAATTAAAAATTAATATGTATATATTTTATATAATTTATCTATCTTATAATTAATTTTTTTAATAAAATTTTTATATGTTTTATTTTTATTAAAAAATTTAATAATAAATATATAAATAACTACATATAAATTTAAACTTTTGTGATATCTCACCTCTTAAAAAATTATTATATATAAAAAAGTAATTATATCAATTTAAAATTACAACAAATGTTATTTTAAATAATTTTTGATGTAATTCTATT
This sequence comes from Senna siamea, assembly GCA_031216115.1. Classification (NCBI taxonomy): domain Eukaryota; kingdom Viridiplantae; phylum Streptophyta; class Magnoliopsida; order Fabales; family Fabaceae; genus Senna; species Senna siamea. Next base: position 32,395,422 of record CM062367.1, on the reverse strand, counting down.
CATTTAGAATTATGACAAGTGAAAATTTAATTTTTTTATAATTTAATAAATAAAAATATTTAAAACATTAAAAATAATTTTTTAAATCAAAGTAAACAAAAATTAAAATTAAAACTAATTCAATCTATGACATTCTCAGCCTCGCACTCCGGAATCAGCAATATAAGTGTGGAGAGCCTGAATCTTGCGCCCATCGTAGATTCTGAATTAGTACCAAATTGACAAAAATTAGGGTTTGATTTCCAACAATTCTCGGTTTTTGAGTGTCAAAGAGAGACATGTCTTACCTGCTGCCTCACCTTCATTCTGGATGGGCTGTAGATCAGGCCATCCTTGCTGAGGAAGAGCAACTCATTGTCATCCGATTTAGTCATGATTGGGACGAGACCTGCATGCAGATATTTCCTTAACCAATTTAACTTTTTCATCTTTGAACATCGTTTTAACCCTTGATTTTCATTTGCTCTGTTTTTGGGTCCCTTCTAACCCTAAATCAAACAACGAGATTTAGTCTTGTCATCACCTAACTCCCTTTTATGGATGTTTGAACCCCTTTTATTTGTTTGTGTATTTGACTGCCTTTAAGTAATTTGATTGGAATAAGCTATCAATATTTTTGTGCAAATTACCATCTCATATAAAATGAATTCTTAAAAGTTATCTTGATTTAATGTATTTGTGCTTAATAGATGTTATATAGTGGATATAATTAATAACAAGCTCACTTGGAACCAGTCTTAATCTTCAAAATTGTGGTGATATTGATGTTTGAGTTCGATGCATACCCACTCCCATTGTCTTCTCCCCACTTCTTATTTCTTGAGAACCTCATTTTTTTTGACAAAGGATAAAAAGATATTTGGAATTTGTATGTAGATCCACTTAACACAACACAACACAACTACTCTCTAAGTGGATGTGTCTTACTATCTATTGGTTATTAAATTTCTAACCAGATGCATTATATGAGCCAATTCTTTTAATCTTTTTGATAAGTGCTTACTCATTAGTCTACTATTTTTTACTACAGAAGAATTCTGCAACTGAACTCTACAAATTGGATATTTCGTCAACAACTTTTTTGTTATGTTGATTGAATATCTTATCGCACAGATAATGTTAATTAACCTTTGTATCTTGTGGGACCCCATCTTCTAAATTTGAGAAATGAAATATTTTTTTACATTTGGAGAGAGATAAGAAGAAAAAACATTTTGTCCCTAATTCATTTAAAGTGAGTCAGTCTCTTATTCTTTCTAATTTTAGATAAATGTATTATTTCTCAAATTTAGACAATCCAAAATGGTATGTTGGCATCGTGTTAGTGTTGAAACTTGCATAAAACTCTCTTATTTGAGAAAGAGACACCAGAAACTTGAATTTTAGTATTCGGAAATACAACTCATGTTTTTTTCTCATCAAGCCTTAATTCAATTCCTTACTTTTTCAGACTCGTAGTCCTTAACAGAATTCTCTAACAGCTAGCCGACTCACCAACTACTAACAGATTGACCATGTGTTACTACATAATGATGAAGTTCCCTAATCGCTCAGGTTTTCTCCTATTTCAAACTGCACTAACTTCTGATTCATGACTCTTTGGCTTGAACCCCTTTAGAAATAACCTTCTGGTCAAGTCAGTATTTCAACTTTTGATTAGAGCTCTAAATGATATGTCTGATGTCTTCTTTCAAATACAAAGCTCGCCAATATGATTTATTCTGATTATTTGACTTAGCAATGAAAAAAGATAGTACAAAAAAGCTTAGTTTATTGTTGTTATTTGACTTAGCAATAGATTTACATTACTTTTGCTGAACATAGGTTGCATCTGAAATGTAATATGGTGTTGCAGTATTTTTCTTACTAGTTTAGATGGATGAGGTGCTGGCATCAGTTCGAGAACCTGAGGTGCCTTATTTTAACACCATGTATGAGTTATATGACCCATCCACAATTATGTTCTTCTTTAGGAACAAACACATTAGATAGATCTTGGCGCTGGAAACAACAAGAAGATTAACTAGGCTCTTAAGGACAAGAAAGAATTCATTGACAATATTGAGGCAATCTACAGAGGGGCAAAGGAAGGGACGTGGTATGGTGATTGCTCTCAAAGATAACTCCACCAAGTACCGTTACTAAGCCTATTGGAGATTGTGTTACTTTCCTACTTGTAAGGCCATAGGTTGAAAATCATTGACATCTAATATTTCTGCACAATGTAAGAAGAGCAAGTCATATTTGATTGTCTTCTTGTTACTGCATGAACAAGAATATTGTAGTATATTGAAGTTGGAGCTTTCAGACTAACAGTTTCTCACAGTTGAGTTCATTTCCAATTTGAATTCTCAAGCAATTGTATGAAGCAGACATCAATTTAGTTGAAAAATTCTAAAGAAGACAGGACTTGAAAATTTTGCAATTAATTTAGCAATAACCAACAAGATATGTGTGACACATAACTTTAGCATATATATCAGTGTCTCTATACACGTGGGTTCTTTGGATAAGTTCATCATGAAGCCATTATCTCCTTCCTCTTTAACCAATAATTCGGAAAATATTAATTTATTATTATATAAATTCTTCAATAAAAATATGATAATTAATTTAATTAAATAAATAAATTTAGAACATTTAAGACTATTCAAAAATTTAAGAGTAAACAAATATTATATGATATCTTTTCTCTTCACCAAGAAGTGAAGAGAGCATATAATTGAGTAAGCGAGGGTTAGAATCAAAAATCTTAAAAAAAAACTCTCCTTTTATCTGTGGAAAAAAATTTATATTTATTTTGTTAAAATTATTTAAAATTTTACTTGGCGAATATTTGTTTTAAAGAAATTTGTTGACACTTAAAGATTAATTAAGTAGTTGTAACAAGATAAAATTATTTATAATTTAAGTTTATATAATAATCTTTTGAGTTAAATTCTTATTAGTCTCTCTCATATGTTATTAACGCTTTATTCATTAATATTAAAAGTAAAATTTTTTTTATTATTAACATTTTTATTAAAAAAAAAGAAAAGAACATATAATTATTTATAATTTTCACAACATCATTTGAAGAAACAAAAATAAATCTTTCTCCTAAATAATTTGAATCATTAAAGTTCTCTAACAAATGTGTACTAAATTCTTGAATCACTAAGAATTTAGTGCTAAATTCACTTTCTTGCGTAACGAATTTTCGCCACTTATTCATGTGTAATCCTTCAAGTATTTCGCCATATTGAATTAAGTATCCTATTTCGCGTCTCTTTCGAATGAATTGGTTTACCAGAGAAAATGTGATATAATTTTATAAATTAAATTGAGCCACTATTAAAAATTAATAAAATAAATAATATATTTTGGTACAAAAATCTATGTACTTATCTTCGGAATATAGTGAGAAATCAACCTCATAAGGCATGCGTCACACGCAACTTTATCGTGTCGCCGCACGCTATTCTTGTTACGACTTTAGTTTGATTCCCTTTGGAGCCTACCCACCCAACGAAACCTCTGCATTATTCTTAATTTTCTTTGATTATATTAATTATACAAATTTACATATAAAAATTAAGGATTCGTTTTCAATAGTTTTCACATTTAAAAAATAATAATATTTATAACCATTAATGTGTATGTCAACAGAGCATGCGATTTCCTACGCCACATACTCTTTCGTATAGTTTAGTGGTTGAAAATTATATATAAATACAATATTTTCCACCGCCATATATGGTTGACGATGTCCAATTTGCTAGCTTAAGGACAAAATTTTCATTTGAAAATTAATCTGAGGTTGAAGCCATCCAATGTTATCTCATTCTCTTAAAATTACTGTTTAGAAAACCATATTATACCAATCACTTAGATCAAAAAATTAATAAATTGATCATGGCTGTGATTTAATCAACTTTCGAAATCGATATTATAAAAAATTAATTAATAATTAAAAAAATTAATCAAAAATTGGATGAGTCTGTCAAAGATTGAATAAATTAGTCAAAATTAGTTAATTTAATGGTTGAACCGAGTTAAAAAAAATAATTTTTTTCATGTATTTTTTAAAATTTTGTAACAAAAAAATAAAGAAAAATAAAAATAAAAAAATGAAAAGAAATGAGGAAGGAAAAAAAACAAAAAGAATAATCAATAATTTGTATATAATAACAAGTTTTTAATTTTTTTAAAAAAATTGATAAATATTTTATTGATTTGTCTAAAAAATATAATATATTTTATATTTATTTTATTTTTATATAATAAAATTATGTAAAATATTTATTATTATATTTATTTATAATTTAAAATTAATATATAATATTAATATCGACTCAATTACAGTTCAAGTACGGTTGACCTATTGAACCATGAATTAATATATTAACTAGTTCAATGACCGATCTAGTCCCTAGAACATTACTTAAAATGCATTACATTAATTTACCCTTAATTATAATTAACTTATACTTGATCTTTTTGTTTTAAAATTTTTTATCTAGTTTTAGTATATTTCGTTTTTCATTAATAAAAATATTTTTTGGTACACAATGTACCTTTTTTAAAAATAAAATAACCTATTTTTTTACTATATTATTTAAAATATAAAATCAATCTCATATCAGGGTTTAACGTTAACTTAATTTTGTTTCTTGTTATTTCAAGAAAAAAATTATAGTCTCATGTTATTAACAAAAATTAACTTTTTTACATAAAGTAAATTGGATAAAAGAATTTTAACAATATATAATTGAAAAATTAAAAGAGTCAAGTATAATACTAAATCTGATCTTACATATATCTTTTAGTAATAGGGAAAGTTATGTTCAAAATGGATTTAAATTGTCTAAAGTAAAAGAGATGTGAAATTTGTATAGTAAGAGAAATAAAAAAAATTTGAGTCTTCTTCTATTTAGGATGAACTTTTTATTTATCTTTTTCTTAATTTTTTTCTTTTTATCTTTTATTTACATTAGTAATCTTATTGTAAAATACCTTACCATCTCTGAAAGCCTACTTCCATGATTTGTTTGGCAGTGGCTCACGTATAACTTTGGGCAAATATCTAGCCTCTTATGTGGATGGTAATATAAATATTGACTATATTAACAAATTGGTACATGAAAGATACACATAGTGATACTTTAATTTTTAAAACATTTAATTTAATCTTTAAAAAAATCAAACGTAATATACATTAATCTCTCTTTTTAATATCATCAAAAACACTTAATAAAAGTGTTGATATATATCATTAATAGCTTATGTAGAACATTAATATGTTATTTTAGCCCCTATAAAAAGAAGAAGAAGAAGAACAACAATTCTAAGAAAGGAAAGAAAACAGTTGTAGTATATAAAAAAGAAAAAAAAAATAGTTAACATAGATAATAATGAGAAAGATGAGAATAGTAATATTATTAAAATTTTATCATTGAAATCATCATTATGTATTTTTTTAAAAGATAATGAAGATGACAGTTACAAATTTAAAAAGTTAAATTTACACCATGTTTCTAAAGAGGATAAGAATTTTAATGGAAGAAATAAGTACCCACAGTTTAATGAAAGCGTTAAGTTTGATGAAGTAGTACTTGAATTTGGTGTGGAGTTTGTATCAATTAAAATCTTTAAAAAAATCTTAAAGGATTATAATATCTACTTAGATTGAGAGTTTAAATACAAGAAAAATGATAAAGTTAGATGTAAAACTAAATATGCATTTGACGCATGAAAGTGAGAAATATATTGTGCATGGAGTGATAAAATTTTTAATTTTTAAATTACGACATTTAAAAATAACAACACATGTGCAATTGGCTTTAATAATAAATAATAAGAAGGCTAATAGGAAGTGGATGGCAAAACAATTAGTTACAGAGTTGGCGAGACCATATCCAAGAATGAAATGGTATCATGCATTTGACTTTTTTTAAAAAAAAAAACAGATACATGTTGGTAAATTTCAATTGATGAGGGCTATGAGAATTGCTAATAAAATAGTTGAGAGAAATAAGAAAGAACAATATCGGATGTTCTAAGATTATTGCAAAAATCTTATGAATCAAAATCCTAACTCTACTGTGTAATTGAGTTATTAATTTTTTTGTTTTTTATTTATGCACTTTTAGAGACTTTTTTGTAATATAATAAAAAATTTATAAAGACTTATTTATATATAATCTTATATGAATTAATATGATATCTTAAACTTTTTTGTAAGCAATTAATAATAATATTATCATTTTCATTAAATATTTTTAACAATGACAAGACTAACGTGTATAAAATTTAATATTTTTAAGAATTGAATTAAGTAATTCAAATCTTTCAATCATTAGAATATTAATAAATGTATCTTTTAAAAAATAATTTATTAGTATAATCTATAAATATTACGCTTGTCTACGCTGATATCCAGTATAAACTAAATGCTAGACTCACTGGTTGCAGGACGACCTACTTTGATCAGGTCTGTTTTGCAATCCAAGCCTGTTTATCACCTTTCTTCGGTGCAACTGGCAGCTAAAGTAGCACAGAAGATAGATGCTGTCACTTGTGAATTCTTGTAGGGATTTAATATGCTTTTGCTCAAAGCCTCAGTTGTTAGAACTCCCAGACATGCTAGTGGTTTAGGAATTCAGAGCACTATGACTTTCAATAGTGCACTTCTAGCTAAGAAGGCGTGGCAGTTAACGACCCAGCGAAATTCAATCTGTTCTCAATGGCTAATGAGTAAGTATTCAATCCTGAACTCAGAACTCAGCTTTAGGAAAACTACTCACGACTCATCTTTTAATAATCTTGCGTTCGGATTCGCTGCCATTACTTTTCCTGCATTAATTTTAGCGGCGGTTTTTTGCGTTCTAAATATTATTGCAACGAAAATTATTGCTGCTATAATTAATTATTTAAACAAAAAGTTGTAGCAGCAATACTTTTCGTTGCAATAATATTAAAAACACTTTAGCAACGCAAAAAACCGCTGCTAAAAGTAATGACTGGTAATAGCAGCAAAGGTAATGGCAGCGGATCCAAAGGCAATAATCTTACTTGTGGTTTATTCTGGAATGTGATATCTGACCTTCTGCTCTTACACAGGAGACGATTCAGTCGTGGATAATCAAGTTGTGTATATCAGCTTGTCTTGTCATAGTCTTATCAAATAGCTAGATGTAATTGACTTAGTCACATTGGTGCCTTTCAAAATTTGTGAAGCAGACATCAATTTAGTTGAAAAACTAGAAAGGAAAGACTTGAAGATTTTGCAATTAACTCAGCATTACCAACAAGATATGAGTACTTTTCTGGTCAAATTCACTCCCTCGCAATCCCATTGGTCATTAATTCACAAGCTCAATAATTTTCCAAGAAAATTTAAAACACTTATTATAATAATAAAGTTCAAATATGCCAATCAGAAAAAAGTTCTGAAAGTTCTGAAAAGAGATAAGCTAAAATATTAATGTGTGACACGTAGCTTTAGCATATATATCAGTATCTCTATACGCGTGGGTTCTTTGGATAAGTTCATCATGAAGCCATTGTCTCCTTCCTCTTTAACCAATAATTCGGGAAATATTAATTTATTATTATATAAATTATTTAATTAAATAAATATATATTTTAATATTTCAATACTATATATATAGATTCTTTAATTTAAGAAAATTTCCTTATATGTTATAAAAACGTTATCTCTAATTTAATTAATCTTGTTTATTTTATTGGCATTACTTATTTTGAGCTTTAAGCTTTTTCTGAATCTCTTTGTAATATTTAGAGACCAAAATGAAGCAAGAAGATATGTATAGGCTGTGACTCGTCTTATCAAGATTTAACACACTTCCTTTGTCACCTCGTGAGAATTGATAAACTGATACATCACTTTATCAATAATTTCATATTTAATTTTAAATATTTTTTAATATTTAAAATATTAACAATTTTATATTTAATAAAAAAAAATTAATCTCTTATCATATAATAAATTAATATTTAAATTTTTATTAAGAGATATATTCACATAATACTTAATAGTCTTTTAAATAAAATTACTTTTAATAAAAATATTTTTATGAAAAACTAAATTTATAAATAAAATAAAATTTTAAATTTTAAATTTTCTTTAATTTAAATCTAAATTTAATATTTTTAATTTTAATATATGTTTGAATTAATTGATAAAAAAAAAGTTAGATTTAAATTTAAATAAAAAAGTCAAAATAATAATTTTATTTCTCTTTTTCTCTCCTATTTCTTCTCTTTAATCCAAACATATCTTTAGAATTAATTATGACAACGAGGTAAGGAGGGGCGTGGAGTGCCTCCACATTCCCTGTCCTGTGGTTTATTATTGTTCTCCATCTTCATTCATGTTCTTTACATTAGGAAAAAAATCATCCTCATTTCCATTTTTTATGAAGATTTGAAATTTATTGAAGTCTCTATAAAAATTTAAATGTCAAAAATATTTTATTAATATAATATTATAAATCTTTTTAGAATATATATATAAAATATTAATAAAAAATATTCAATTCTACTAAGATAATAAAAAATTAATTATAATTTTAAAGTTTTTAAATAAAATAAAAAATTATAAAAGATAATTTTCATGAATTCTATTACTTTTTAAAGTTAGTTTTTTTAATTAACAAACAATAAAAAGAAATAGTTATAAAAAAAGATATTTAAATAAATATATATATTTTAAAAATATCTATGTAAATTTTTTGAGACGGAGACTCGCGAGAAGGGGAGTATGATCTCCATCCACATCTCCAAATTTGTTTAGAAAAAATTTTACCCCTCATCTCCATCTTTACAAAAAATAAGTGAATATTTGACTGTTGTATTTTAAACTTAAAGGTAATAAGTTTCAAAATAAGTGAATATATTTCATGCATATTATTGACAAACACGCGCGGAGGCTTTAAAGGTGACTCCCTTTTTAATAAAATTACTTACCATTGGTATATACTTTTAAAAGTACCTTAAAACATTAAAAGATAATCACTAAAAAAAAGTTTACCAATAATTAATTTATTGAATTCTATCATTAAAAGTATAACTAATAAAATAATATTTTTTGGTTTCTCATATAAATATTTTTTATTAAAAATAATCTTATTTAGACTATCAAAAATTTAATATAAACAATTCTTTTAATAAAAATTTAAATCTTAATTTGTCATATATATATATATATAATAAAATTAAAGTGCATTGTTAAAATGGTTCAGAAAAGTAAAATAAGACAGTGTAAAAATAATATATAGCAAAAATTAACAAGAAATTTCAAGTCAAAATTAACTCTGACGATCAAATAATTAAGGAATTAATAAGTTGCTTAATTACATATATATATATATATATATAAGTTGCATAATTATATAATTATATATGAAACAAGTTAAGAGGGAATGCCGGGTGTGTATTGTATATATAGGAGAGTCTCAAACTCAAACATCGAGTTTTTTGTAAGTTAATTATTAAAGTCAGATTTTTTTTTGGTTGGTTTTTATATGACATCTCAACTATTTATTCATTGAATTTTATTTAAACATTATATAATTTAATTCTTAAAATTTATTGATGTTGTACTGACTAATAATTGTCTCTCCATTTGTGATAATTTTAAACTAATGAACAGAGAGAGATAGTCTAAAAAGTTCAAGAATCAAATAATTAAAAACACACACACGCACACAAACACCCTAGGATGACCAAAATATTTTTGCTAAAAAATTAATTATTGCAATTCGATCTTTTAAAAAAAATAATATTTTGCTTTAATTTAATTTCAGAAAAAGTTATCAACTTTATTCTTGAAATAATGCTATATAAATTTATTGTTAACAAAAATTATATTTGAAAAATGAAAACAATAATTTACTGAAAAAAATCCACCGACTGAGATGATCAATATTTATAACATGGAGTGTGAATGATAGTGTTGGGGATTTAGCCAACAATTCTAGGGAGAGGCAATAATGGCCACTCTAGAAGATCAAGATCATCTCATTACCATCTTCAAACTTCAATAAGAGTATCTTCTATAAAAGATTGAAAGCATCTTGAGTTTTTAAAATATTATAAAATTATTCACAAATCCCATCGAATATATTGTTATTTAATTTATATACAACACTTAAATTTAACGGTTGAATAGTTTCTAATATAAAAACATGAAAAAGTTTCAAATAAAAAAAAATTTAATATATTAATAGAGTCTAAATAATAAAATTAAATAAAATTAATTTATTAATATGAGAGACATATTAATATATATATATATATAATATTTAATATTAAAAAATTTGAATTTTGAGTTTTGAGTTCAGTTAAAATATTCAATCAAATTTAATTTTAAAATTTTAAAATAAATAAATATATAATTATATTTATAATTATTCAAAATACATTCAAAAAAAAAATATGACTATTAAAAATATTTATTCAAACAAAATGAATAAACATAATTTTTATTAAAAAAAGTCTTTTAAAAAAGTTTCAAAATTATTAAAAAAAACTGATTTATCTCACCTCAAAATTAACTTCTTAATTTATATACAATACGCATTAGCTAACGTCATCTTGTCTAATTATCGGCTTCATTTTTTTTATATGAGGAATTATTATTATTATTACGCAACAAGACCATAATATTATTTATAATCGAATATTCCATGTGCTCTTACGTAACTACTAGTTTTTTTTGTGACATACGTAACTACTAGTTAATTTCTCAGTAATATTATATATTGTGGTTCCATTTTTAGAATCTAACCGTATATTCAATTGTCTTATAACTTATACAAGTTCATAGTTATAATCATACACGTATGAGTGTTATAATTATTAACTAAGGCTCATGTTGATTATGAAATAAAAAGACAAATTAAAAGCAAAATTTGAAATGCGACCTAACGAAGATGCCAAAAGTCATTAATTAGAGATACTAAAAAGGGAATAATTAAGACGTATTCACTAATAACTCTATGTAGCCTCTAAAAGTCACTAATCTATATATGTGGATGCGAAAGAACGAGTGTCTATGCATTTCGTTTCTACCAGAAATAATTTTTTTTTATTTTTTATAGATATTTTTTTATCAAGGATCATTTATTTATAACACTCATATTAAATGTAAATATCTCTTTAAATGATAATCTAAATTTTAATTTATTATATTATGAGATATTAACTCATTTTGTTAAACATAACTCATTAGTTCACCAAAAATAATTAAAATAACTTTGATTAACAAATATTTGATGGGGTTTTGGAAACAGGCTTCTTATTCTCTCTCTCGAAATTATATTAATCAACCATGGCTTCTTAGTTAGCCAAAAGTCACAATAAGTATGAGCACCACAAACATATATATATATATATATATATATATATATATATGTGTGTGTGTGTGTGTGTTTATACACATACATACATACTATATTTTAAGTATATTGTAAATGGAGCTCTAAGAGATATCTAAAAGCCACAAAACCAAACCCAACTTAGTTGATTTTAACTAAGATAATTATATTTCTTTTTGCAATTTTTTCTTTCCGATGTATATGGATGAATTAAGAAATATTGAACAAAAATGTCTCATGTTTTTTTTAAAAAAAACTACGCACAGATATATAGTTAATTATATATAAGAAATAAGAAGTCTAATGTGTGTTTGGGAGAACAATTTTGGAGGAAAAGGGCAAAAAAATTTATTTGTTTTTAAAAATTTTAGAGAGTAAGAAATTAGAAAATTTGATATGAATTCTTTTTTATTAATTTTAAATATTTTAAATTGAAATATTTTAAAAAATTTAAACAAAGAAAAAAAAATTATCATTTAAAATTTTATTCCTTCTCCATCTATTTCCCTTCAATTCCTTTTCTTTCATTTCCTTTCCTATTTCCAAATCTAAATTTGTCTAGTATCCAAACACGTTATATAATCTCTAAATTTGTTCTATCCAATTGATGGGAGACTTCATATATCTTCGTTTTCTTTATCCTCAAGAAGCAAATTTGTCTTGTTCAAAATGGATAAGAAATAATATCAACTTTCTAGGTATATATTATAGAATTATTAACCATAATTTGATGATAGAAATGGTAGACCATGAAACTATGTGTGCCTAATTTGCATGTTATCATTTAATTTATTGCATTGGCCTAATTAATTATCCCATTGGTTATTCCAAATTAGACTCTTTATATCCATAATTAATTTCAACTTTCAATAATGATGAAATCATGCAACTTGATCTCATAAAAAATGTATCAAGATTAAGCAACTAGCTAACTAGGTGAAAAAAACATATATTTTAGGCTTAGTTTCTTTCCTATATATATTTTTTATATTTATTTTATACCAACTAGCAGTACGTTGGTCTTTTTCCTTTTTACCTAATACTAATTAATAGGGTCTTATTAGAAACAAGTAACTTTAAGATGCTAGTTAAGAAATGATTTGATTAACTGATAAAATATTTAATAATTTTAAGTTTAAACAAATTAAGTTAATAAAAGAAATAATCATGTTAACCAGTATCTCATTATTGATTAGAAAAATATTTAATCAATATTATAGTTTTTACTTAAGGGTGACACCCATTAATTAGATTACTTATAAATTAAGATATTCCCAAGACATAAAAAAAGGAGAAAACATTCCCAAATATTAATCATCAGAAGTAATTGAAGTTTTCTAAGTTTGTTACCAGTTAATTAGTACGGTGACCCAAAAATAATAGAGTAAATTATATTTTTTTAAGGATTTCAAAATTATATTTTTTGATAAATTTAAAAAATTACAATATCACTTATTTTAATTAAAATATTTTTCGTCACATTATTAAATTTTTTTAAAAATTATAATTTATTACAAAAATATATTTTAAAATTATTATTTTATTATTATTTATTATGAATTAAAAATAATAGAGTTATTTTATTTTAAACTTTTTTTTAAAAATAAATTTTATATTAATCAAATATGTATTTAATTATTTAAATAATAAATATAAAAATATTTTGATCAAATGAGTAACATTATAAAATTTTTCATTTAAAAAAGTGTATTTTCTTTAAAAATAATATAATGTTAATATCTCTACAAACTAATAAATAAGAAAAAATATCTTTTATGTTTTTAAATTTTATATTAATTTTTAATGTCGTCTTTAAAATTTTGTTACAGTAAATTGTATTCTTAAAATTTTAAATCATAATTGATATACTATTATATTTAAAAATATATATATATATAATTATCATTAAAATTGTTTAAATCATATATAACATTTTTATTGAAGAATCTCATCACATGTGGAAGTGACTTAGCGAGAGTTAAAATGATATAATTTGAACATATATATTTTTGTTTAGTATTTAAATTTTTTAAAATTTATTATCAAATACTATGTCATCATTTTATATTAACAATTTATATGACGTTAGGTTGTAAATCAAAATTAATTATAATTTAAAATTTTAGAGATAAAATTAATAAAAAAAATTCAAAACATGCAAAATTTTAAAATAAAAAAAATATTTTTACCTGATAAATTTAGCAGTAACGTGAACTCTCGTGTCTCGAAGATATTTGTAACATCGAGCTTGACCTTTTCTGTGAATGTGACTTTTGTATATTCTGACTGATACAACTTCATACCTATCTTCAATAATTTCTTTCCTTTTACTTCATTTTTTTCTTCTTTTTGTTGCTTTAAAAAAAACATAAAATAAATCAATCATGCACTGAGTCTCTTATCCATTTTCCACATGCAAACGCGGCAAATATACAATGAATAACCAGAAAAAAGCTCAGAAAATATACATAATGGCGAATGGGGCTGTGTGTATATATATGCTTGTGAGATATTCCAAGAGTATTTGATTGGCTTTCATCTATCCATTTATTTTATATTCTTATGAGTTTTAAATCACATGGAATACCATACATTGAAAGGATAAAGAGAAACAATTATATATATACAGACGACAAAAAAGAAAGATAAAGAAAAAACCAGAAAAAAAAAAGTGTTTTATATTTTATATATCCTTTTGTTTGGACAGCTAATTAATGAGATATTTGATTTTCCATCAGAAAAAAAGGAATTCACAATATATATATATAAATATATATATATTTATATATAACCAGTGATCTATGAATTTGTCCCACTGGTCAGAATGAGAACACATATTACCAAACTATTGCAAGCAACGTTGGGATTATTACAAGTTGTTTATGTCATATTCAGATTATATTATCAAACTGGAAAAAAAAAGAGTTTTTTTCACATAAATAATTAATTTGTTTTAAAGAAGAGGCGAAAAAAAATTAAAGAAAAGAGATATTATATATCCCATGACCTCATTCACCATGCCAATTCATGAAGCATAACACTTTCGAATTTTTTAAATTTATCATGAACCAATATTTTTCATAATTAATATAATATCATATATATTGTATTTTTTTGAACGTGATATATTAGAAGAAAACAAAGGAGCCAAGCCAATTTTTGAAGTCAATATATGTTTAGATTAATTTATAAGATTTTGGAAACCATGTGCTTACTTTTGAAGACAATGGCAAATCCCCAATTTAAGTTCAAATTGATTAACGTATGAGTTGAGTTTAAAATTTGTATATTTGAACATGTTATAGTCAATTATAGCAAATTTATAAATGTACTTTTTGTCACTACGAATATACATATATATATATATATTTATGTACCTTTGTATATACTTTTATTAATTTTACATTTCATATGTTATTTAATTACGTACCATTTTATATTAAGTATTTGTTAAACATCAATATACATTTATTTGATTAATCCTCTTACATTATGTGTAAGTTTTTTTTCATTTATTATTAAATATTAAATGTCAATATATTTTTTAATAAAAATTTAAATTTTAATTCATTATGATATGGGAGATTAATTTTTTTATTAAATTAAATCTCTATTAGTTAACTATGATATATATATAAATACACTTTAAACATATTTAATTTATTTAAAAATAAGAATCTAGTAGCTATTTCAGAATTTAATTTATGAAATTAAAAATTTATGAAAAGGAATTAAATTTATAATTCCGTTATGAAATTTATCCCGTTACAATCAAACGACAAGTCGTCACTAATCAAAGCCACGTCAACGACACGTACGTTATGGCCTAGAAGGTGGCACGCAAGCTTCCGCCGGATCTGTCTTTAGAAAATATACAGATGATAAAAGTCTAAGGAATACAATAATGCATTTAATTTCTATGATTTAGTCTTTTTCACATAATTTCAAAATTCAAAAATGTATTTTTCTATGAAATCAAATTGTTGAAGTTAAATTTTGATTATGTCACCAACAATGATTAAATTTAATAGAAAAAGTTAATTTTTTGTAACGTAACAATTAAAATTTAAATTTTTATTAAAAGAGGTATTTATATTTAATATTTTAAATTATTTTAAATAATATTTTTAATAAAAAGATATGTGTAAAAAAATTTTGATTATGACAAGTGTATAGATGAGATGATCAAAATGTTCATTAATTAATAGATATTTGAAAATTTTATTTATTGAATATAAAAATTTATTAGAGAAAAATATGACACTCACTCAACTCTGAACTCACATATATATAATATATTATTATATATTTGATATTTGTGTGGAGATAACTTTGTCCAGATCTGACTCATTATGTGATTTTTTTTTGAATAAACAAATTTAATAAGAATGCATATGAAAATTGATTTTATTATATATCCTTTCCGATATAAATTCAAGAATAGAGAAAATATTTAGATAATTTTAATTCTACACGATGCATGTGTATGGTGTGTCTTTAAAGTTTTTTAAGAAAAATATTCAGTTTCAAGTATAACTTAATTACATCAAAAATAGAAAATTGCTATTAAACTTTATGTTATTTATAAATAATTATTAACAAATAACGAAACAAAATAATCTATTTATTAAAATATAAAAAAAACTGAAAGATTTATTTTTAGAAAATGTTGATGGGCCATTTTTTTTTTCATAAACATTCTCCTATTTTTTTAGTTAAAAAGAAAAAAAGAAAGCGGTGAGAAGAGCCGGTAGCCGGTGAGAAGACATGCAAGTAATGAGTGCGACAGGCATAGAAACGATGTCCTTCAAATGGTGTGCTGAACAGAGACTCTGCATTATAAATACGTGTGTTGAGAAGCGTGTAGTACCCTCGTATTCTCTCCTTCATTCTCAAAACGTGGTAATCTTTCGTTATTGCCACTTCCACCCCTGATTTTCTCTCTTGTTTATCTTTCAGCCCCATTTCTTTGAATTCTTCTCTTTTCTCTCCTTACTTCACAATGTGTGGAATCCTCGCTGTGCTTGGCTGCTCTGACGACTCTCAAGCCAAAAGAGTTCGCGTCCTTGAACTTTCTCGCAGGCAATATTCTTTTCCATTCATTTCAGTCCCTCTTCTTCTTAACTCTGATTTTCAATTCAAACTTTCATTACATACAGAGTTCTTATAACCTTGATGATGTTTCCATTCAGAGTTTCATTCTTTATAACTTTTATGAACCTTTCTTATGTTTTTTCACTTTGGGTTTAGAAGTTCAAGCTCATGCTGGTGCTTTATACAGACAAGCATGTCCTTTCTCTGTTTTACAATATTTGTGCTGGTTCAGTTTAGATATATTTGATCAGTTTTTGTAGTTTTTCTCATCATTAAATTTTTATATAATTTTTTTATAGATAAGTAATAAATGAAATAAATTAACTAGTTTAATTATACTATTTGATTTTGAGTTTTGTGAATAATTTTTTTGTTCTTAAAATTATATATATATTTAAATATATTAGTATAAGTAATATAAAAATAAATTCAAATCAGAGTAAAAATTATATAAAAAAAGAAACTAAGTAATTATTTATTTTTTCTTTATAGTTACAAATATAAAAATTTATTATAAATTTTTTTATAAAATAAATTAAATAATTATATATATGATAAAACTTATATGTTAAGTAATTAGAGTTAATTGATTTGAATAATTGATACTTAAATTGTTAAAATAATATATAATTAACTATGTTAATGACACGAAAAGAATAATTTATCCAGAGTGGTAGTGAAGAATAATTGTGGGTTCTGTTTCTATTGATTGCTTTGTTTTCTTCTTGTTTTGACTGTGATGTAGTCCGTCAGATATATTAATGAGAGAATAAGTGAGTGAGTTTTGCTAATTAATATCTTTAAAATATTAATTAAATGTTTTAATTCGTTGATATAATATTTAATATCTAAAACTTTGTATTAAAAAAACTTTCAATTATAGTTGCTGTTGGATAATGGGACCCACTCACCATTTTAATACTGAACAAACGCATAATATAAGGATAATCAATCATCTATTAATTAGTGGGCAATAAATAAATATACTTTAATCTCATCACTCATTCACTTGTTAAAACCAACAAGTGGGATGTGTGGGTCCATATTGCTATACAATTATTGGTATTATATTATTATTTTAGTAGAAAAGAAAATAAAAGCCTATGACGATGAAGAAATGGCATGGCTACGTCACAAAGTGCAATTACAAATCATAAAAATACAAATATTTGGTCAAAATTAATTTTCAGAGCTCGATCTCTTAAGAATACGAGACTACGAAGAGTTTACTTTGCACAATACTTGTATGTCATTTGAAGTCTTATATCAGTTTTACTAATTTTTTGAGAAAATCATACAAAAAGAAGGAAATTAAAGGTGATTTTAGTGAAAGTATTATTATTGGAAATATATGGTAAATTTATAATTTCTGGTGGTGGGTTGGGCTTGATATGACAGATTGAGGCATCGTGGTCCAGATTGGAGTGGGCTCCACCAACATGGTGATTGCTATTTGGCGCATCAACGGCTAGCAATAGTTGATCCTGCGTCTGGCGATCAACCTCTCTTCAACGAAGACAAAAGCGTTGTTGTCACGGTAGGCCATATTTCATGCATCACTTCTACACGATATGTCATGTACAAATTTGTATCAGGTGAAGACAACTAATCGTAGGAATTTCATCTTTATAAGGAAAGAAATTATTTTTAAAATTAAATTTATAATTTTTAAATTATATAATATCAAGTGTATATATGTATCCTAAAATTTTTTGAATGGATATCCTGTGCGGATCATTAATCTTTTAGACTATTGTGTGGCAAATTAAATTGTCATAATTAATCCCATTTTGGCTACCACTCCATGTTAAATTGATGATGTTGGTCCATTTAGTGTCACCTGATTTATCCTTAGCCTATTGTTTGTTTCGTGGGAAAATTATTTTATTTTATTTTATCTGATTTAGGTGAATGGAGAGATATACAACCATGAAGAGCTGAGGAAACAACTGTCCAATCACAAGTTCAGAACTGGAAGTGACTGTGATGTTATTGCTCACTTGGTTAGTCTATTAGTGATCTTAAGCCAAAAGAAAAAGGAATTTTAGAAAATTTGTTTTGTTTAATTTTATTAAATTATAATATAATTTAATTATTAATAGTACGAGGAACATGGAGAGAACTTTGTGGACATGCTGGATGGAATCTTCTCGTTCGTTCTTCTGGATACAAGAGACAACAGCTTCATAGTTGCAAGAGATGCTATAGGAGTGACTTCCCTTTACATCGGTTGGGGACTAGATGGTAATTACCCGTCTTTCAATCTTCTGTTTGTCACATGTACTCGAAACTCGAGTGCGTAAAAGATTCAATTTTCAAATATTATCTTATTGGAGGTAACTCTGTTTAACTTCAATTGTATATGTGTGTGTATGTAGGGTCTGTTTGGATTGCATCAGAATTGAAAGGCCTGAATGATGACTGTGAACATTTCGAGTGGTTTCCTCCTGGTCACTTGTACTCAAGCAAAGAAAGAGGATTCCGCAGATGGTACAATCCTCCTTGGTTCTCTGAGGCCATTCCTTCTGCCCCTTATGATCCCTTAGCTTTGAGACATGCTTTCGAAAAGGTACCATGTTAATACTTCATGTACTTTTCAGACTTGTCCATCTCTTTTGGGACTTTTTGCAAGTAATTTTTTACTCGAGACAATCTTGTGTTTACAGATACTAGTTCTTCTACTGGTAGACTAGTCCTTTTAAGATTTTAAGTCACACCAACTTTTATTCCGTATTTCTTGAAATTGACACATTAATGTTATCCAAACCTGTCTTCTAAAAGTTAGTATTTTACTGTGATTACATTACAGGCAGTGATAAAAAGGTTGATGACGGATGTCCCATTCGGTGTTTTACTATCTGGAGGATTGGACTCATCCTTGGTTGCATCCATCACTGCTCGCTACTTGGCAGATACAAAGGCTGCTAAACAATGGGGAACAAAACTACACTCATTCTGTGTAGGCCTTGAGGTAAGTCAGTCTTATCTATCTTTTATTACATATCTATATATATATATTCAAAATGTATTTGTGATTGTGACATGAATTAATGGGCAGGGCTCACCAGATCTGAAGGCTGCAAAAGAAGTTGCAGACTATATAGGAACAGTACACCATGAGTTTCACTTCACTGTTCAAGATGGCATAGATGCCATTGAAGATGTAATCTATCACATAGAAACATATGACGTTACTACAATAAGAGCAAGCACACCTATGTTTCTCATGTCACGCAAAATCAAATCACTTGGAGTCAAAATGGTTATCTCTGGAGAAGGTTCTGATGAGATCTTTGGTGGATACCTTTACTTCCACAAAGCCCCTAACAAACAAGAATTCCACCAAGAAACTTGCCGCAAGGTACATATAGATAGATATAATTTTTTTTTCACATATATCTTTTTATTAGAAGAAATACTCATTGTTGTCTCCAGTCAGAATTCAATTCTTGGTGTGTGTGTGTGTGTATAAAAGGATAGCCCAGTACGAGACTCCACTAGGTAAGAGTCTGACAAAAGTCAGATGTATGCAGCCTTATCCTGCAAGTAAGAAGAGAGGCTGTTTCTAAGATTTTTCGCCGTGACCTCCACATGGGCCTCACCCTCTATATGAATTTATACACTTGTTGAGCTTGTGTTTTGAAGTTGTAATTGTATGCAGATTAAAGCACTTCATCAATATGACTGCTTGCGAGCCAATAAAGCGACATCTGCATGGGGTTTGGAAGCTCGAGTACCATTTCTGGACAAAGAGTTTATCAATGTTGCAATGAGCATTGATCCAGAGTATAAGATGGTATGAACTTGGTAATGGATCGTTAGTATACAATACATGTTTCAGATTTCTGTTGAGTGTGGGTTTTCACTTTTTACTTTTACTGTTTAATCTGTATAGATTAAACGAGATGAAGGAAGAATTGAGAAGTGGGTTCTGAGGAGAGCCTTTGATGATGAAGAACATCCTTATCTGCCAAAGGTATCTATTTTGCAATTTACTGTAATTAGATTAATGTTTGTGAGAATGACATTCATTTTTATTTTTTTATCACTAATTAACTTCATTGGTTTTATTTATATTTATGAATTCTTGCAGCATATTTTATACAGACAGAAAGAACAATTCAGTGATGGAGTTGGATATAGCTGGATCGATGGCCTTAAAGCCCATGCTGCAAAACATGTAAAACATGAAATTTTTTTTTATTCTTTTCTCCAATTCTTTTGAAGACATTAATTTCTTACATTAATGTAACAGGTGAGTGACAAAATGATGCTCAATGCTGCTAATATTTTCCCTCACAACACTCCAACAACCAAAGAAGCATATTACTACAGAATGATATTTGAGAGGTTCTTCCCACAGGTATCACATCACTAATAATCTGTAGTTGAATCCTCTGAAGTTCTATAAAGTTTGTTGAAACAGATCATTAACCTGCAAGCAGGTTAATTGGCAAACTAAAAATTTTAGCAAATTTCACAGAACTTCATTTAAGAGGATCCAATTTCCTAATGATAGTCTATATGCAAAAATGAGTCTCAAATAAGATGACAATTATTGGGTGTTGCAGAATTCCGCGAGGCTTACTGTTCCGGGAGGAGCAAGCGTTGCGTGCAGCACGGCGAAGGCGGTGGAATGGGATGCCTCATGGTCTAACAATCTTGATCCTTCTGGTAGAGCAGCACTTGGAGTGCATGTTTCTGCTTATGACAACCAAAGCAAAGCTGTAGAACCAGAGAAGATCATACCTAAGATGGAAGTTACTGTTGGAGTTGCTATCCAAAGCTAATTAATGTGACTAAGTGAATAATTGTGTGCTAAAAGGAAGATTCTATATATATATATATAATGCAGATTGCAGAACAAAAATGGAACTTTTGATGACTTCTGTTTAATTAATGTATCAAGGCCTTGATATAAAGGCTTTGTACGTAGAGATAGCACTGTCATGATGTGTTGGGTTTCAAAGTTATGATTCACTTGTGAGTTTATTAATGTGCAGTCTTGTATCTGTTTTCAAGTCAAGCTAGTTATGCCAAAGCTGAAGGACTCAAGGAGGCCAATGCAAATTCATGTATTTCAATAAGTAGATTTTTCAATTATTAATGAGTTATTTTTATCCTAGTGTATTGAAGAAATATTGTATTTCAATTTTCAGAAGAGTGCTTCATGTGATTTGCTTTTATTGTTTTTGGAAAAAATTACAAATACCCTTTTATCAATGATCCGTTCGTGAACAAAAAAAAAATTTGGTATAATGAAGGTTTAAGTTGCTATTTAGATGAAAATAATTCATTAACTATAAAAATTAACTTATAACCTCTTAAACTTTGTAATTTATGCACAAAATCTCATTAACTTTTTTATCTAAAACTCTAATAAAAGATAAATACATTAAATTATTTGAGAGATTTTTTTTATATATGACATAAAGTTTAGAGAGTTTTTGACATAAAGTCGAAAGGTATGAGAGTTTTATGCAAAACACTTAAATTTTTCCTTGTATTGATATAACTTAATTTTGTGCCAGTTTTTTTAGTTTAGAAAGTATTTATAAATTGATGATAATTGAAATGAATATTTTCTAATTTTTATAGTTTTAAGATATATTTACAAATAGGTTATAATTGAAAAGAATATTTACAATTTTCTCTTTTTAATTTGCTTCTTCAAATATCTTCGCATCAGTAATTCAGAATTTAAAGAAGTAACATTTCATTACGCATTTTAAAATAGGTTAAACAACATTCAAACGAGCTTCTTAAGAAAGGTCTTATTATGGTAAGAGTTACCCATCCAAAAGGAATGATGAAAGTCAAGAGTGGTCATAAATTATAAAGCGCTAAACTAAAAAGTAATTAAATTTGATGGTAATTATCTTTATAATAAAAAAGTAGTACCCATATCTTCTTTTTCTTTTTTAAGTAAGTGCAGCTTTTTAAATATTTTAAAGCAAGAATGAACAATATAGTACTTAATTAGGAATCCCATGAAGTACTAGATGAATTTTCTTACCAAATTGTATGGAGAAGAAATTAAGTGTTCAAAGTTAAGATGTTTAGTACCAAATAAATGAGTATATGCTGAAAAAGACAATAGCACAAGACTAATTTTTTTCAAATTATAGAATGAAGTGTAGTTTATTTTAACATTTTAAAATTGATAATTTTTTAATTTAAATTTAAATATAACAATTTTTCCCTCTAAATCATGTTTGAATTGTTAAATATATATATATATATATATATCGAAATAAAAATTTTACTTTTCTGCTCTTTTCCTTTATTTTTCTCAATTCAAACATACTCTTAAACATAGAACCTACAAAGCAAATTGTTCTAACACTTTTAATAAATCTACTCCTAAGATCAATAGAACAAGAGAGATTACTTCTTTTCTAGTTCAATTAGCATTAATTTACAGGTGTAAGAGTTGCAAATTGCAATGAGGCAACCCTTTAAACAAATGCATATGTATCCCTACTAAATAATATATAGCAATAAGAAATGAGAGGGAGATAAGTGTGTTAAATTAGTTGTTAAACTCAAAACCCAAAATTTAGATGAATAATGAAGTATAAAATAGTTGATTCCAAGTATCAGGCAAGCCAGGAAGGCACCAATGGCTGCAATCAGCAGATTGGTAAGGGTTAGCTCTCTGTTGAGGACTCAAATCACCACTGTAAATGGAGGGATGCCCATCCTTCCTCAGTCCTGATAACATGGTAATGTCTAGCAAATATGCAGGGTTCCTCATTTCTCTTATCACCATGTCCACAACCCTCATCTGCTCCGGGTACGGCCCGGAGTATGTCATGCCGACGATCGGTGTAGTTTCACCATAGCAATTTCCTATTGTTGTTGTTGTTGATGTTGTTCCGGTATTCCATTCATTGGGGCTGCATAATATGTCATCTGGTTTTAGCATGATTTCTAGTGAAATTTATAATTTACAAAAGTTTTTTTAAAAAAAATAAATTGTTATTTTGGTCCTTAAAAGATATACATTATTTTAATTTAGTTCTTGAAAGATTAAAATCCTCAAAAGCATGTTTTCCAAATAATTTAGTCTCTCTATCAGTTATAATGATGTCTAAAGAGCATTACAAGTCAAAACAACACTCAACATGCTCAAACATTATTATAGCAACCAGCATGCTGACAGAATATCTAAGTAACTGACATAGGGACTAAATTGGAACACGATTTGGAAGACAAAATTGAATATTTAAATTTTTCAAGGACTAAATTGAAATAAAATGTATTTTTCCAGGATTAAAATACAATTTACTAGAAAAAAAGGCAAGGATTTGATATGTATCCATGTTGCTTGTGCCTCCGTTATAACCAAATAAATAAATAAAAAGCCTAACTAACGAAACAAATTTTTAAAATTTTTTTAAAAATGAGTATATATGTATATATATTCCTTCCACATGAGATTTAAATATATGATGTATGAAATGGGCGGCTGAGGATGCCGATCCACATAAATTATAAATATAAGTTATTTTCCACCGACACAATTTTTTTCAAAATTTTTAAAAAATAAAAAATATTTGCCAGTACATGCACAAGAAAAATCAGCTTTCTCCATATTAGCCAGATAGTAGGAAAGCAACAAAAGTTGCCCATTGCACCACATGTGAGACATGAGAGAGCATCAATGGCTTTGATTTTAAAAGCGACGAAACAAGTACGTTTACACAATTTTATATCTGTATAATTATTTCTAAATTTATAAATATAAACATAACATAAAATATCTTTTTTTTCCATTTAGACAATTTTAACTATCTTTCTCTGTTTCCCAAAACATACTGATATAATAATAATAATAATAATAATAATAATAATAATATCATCCCCTTTCAAGATCCCATTCCCACCGAGCATTCAAGTTTGTGATGGCAGACAGAGTCACTAGGGATATTTTTTAGATAAACAGTGTTCATCACATTATTTATAAATTAGACTCAAATAAATGGAAGCTAATATAAAATATACAATTTTTTAAATTGTGATACTTATCTTTGATAGAGGGGAAGACAAAAAAAAATAATCAAAAAAATTATTAAAATAAATTTAATTATTAATAATTTAACTATTAAAATAAATATAAACAGAATGGTTGACTACGTTTGATGCGTATAACTGACCGGAAAAAATACTTTATTTACTGTTATTTGTGTATAGTTAATCTTTAATGTGTTTATGCAAGAATTTGTCACGAAATTATGCAAGATAGCAACAGGTGAAAAAGAGGGGTCCTACTTTCAGTCCTATAGAGTCCTACTAAACAAACACACAATTATGAAGCCTGGAAATCCACATAGAGTGTTCCAATATAATAATGTAAGAGAGAGAAATCAGTTCACAATGATAGAGAGAGAGCGAGAGTCCCTACTTGTAGTGTGTGGGAGAAATTGCCAGGAAGTATACTTTGGTTCTGCTTTTATCAATATTATAATCCACCCAATTTGCCCATGTTTTCAAACCACTTTCCATTGCTGCCAAACGATCCATGTCTGGGTAATATTTGCCTCCTAATTCTATGTAATCCCACCTGCAAAATCCCATATATATTACTTTGAAAATTAGAACTCAATCACATGAAGAACAAAAGGTTGAGCTATGAAGGACTCAAGCTCCTTCAAGTTCAATCTCTTCATAGGAAGTTCTCAACCCCAAAAACAAAAAGCAAACCCATATCTTATTTTCTTTCTTTATGGGTTTTGGTATTGAAAAAAACACGATAAGTTAATCTTTTCAAGCTCAGCACTACATCATTACATATTTCAAAGTATATCTTCTATGAGCAATTCTTGTGTACATTGTATGTACGCACAATAAAAAGTAATGAAGGTAGAGATTAAATCCTTATACATGTAGTGTAGGGTAGAAATTTTCATCTTCTACATGTTATTTTGTTCAAGTATCTTTGAAAAGAAGGAGATTGCATACCCTTGGAGAGATCCTTCATGACTCCACCAGTGTCCTGTATTAAAAGACAGTACATCCGCACTTCTCCATGCGTTACCATTGCCATCTACCTCCTCCAACCTTAGGATTCTCTTTCCTTGGACCACATCAACTTCTACCAAATAAGGGGCTCTGTAAAATGAAATGGTCACACCATAGTCCTGCATATACCATATCAAAACCCAATTCCAATTAGGACCCTCTTTTGCAGCTGTAAAATGCTTTTTTCTTAGCCTACTTTCTACAGACAAAAGCACGAGGTTAGTGTATTGCAGTTTGCATCAACTAGCCAAAATGTAATAGTTCACAGTGCTTATGGGTCCCTCCTCACTAACACCTTTCCCAACAGATTCTTTGTCCCATTGAAAATTCCTTCACCTAAGCCCTTCAATTTTGAACAAAGCTCAACAAAGAGGGAAATCTGCACAATTTCTTCCTTTCCTAATTCATTTGAACAGAAATTCAGCCCAGAAAAGAAAAAGGGATCCTTGAAATAAATTATACCCTAAAGGCCACAGTAAAAGTTTCTGTGATTCTTGCTCAGAAATTAGACTCACCAAGAATCTGAAAGTCGAGAGTGGTTCTCCTCTGACCAATTGCGTTTGTGTTCCAGGTGCTGCAGCATAAATCATACAAATCAAAGACTGCCATTGGTTGCGCCCCAGAGAATCACCCACAAACATCACAGTTTTCCCCCTCATGTTGAGCAGAAAATCAACCCCACTGAACCTACCATGAAAATGCTACGAAACGATTCAGGCTATAATAATACAACAAGATTATGCAGATTTTGCACAAGATGCAGTAAGATTCAACACAATCTTCCATGTTTCCACTGTTATTGTACCTTGGGAGCTCACAGTTGAGAGGCCTCCATCGGTATTTGAGGTAATCCGAATCTGGGCGACCGTACATTTGGCAGTTGAATTCTGGGTCGATGATTGGACAGCTAGAAGATTGGTAAAGAGGGTATGTATCATCACGAACCCAAGTGCCGACGAACAATGCGCAAGTGCTCTGGTTGGCATGAATCATGGGTCTCTCATGGTGGAAGTGCTTATGATGGTTCCTCAAGCTCATAAGTAGAGCAGAAGAGGCTAGGCGGCACTGAAAAAAAAGTAGCAAAAGAAGAACAAAAAATGTGCCTAAAACACAAGAACAAGAAGAAGAAGAAGGAGAAGGTTGAAGATGAAGAAGGGCCATTGCAGAATCTTACAGAGAGAAACAGAAGAAGGGTAAACCCCAAAAGGCACAAAAGGAGGGGAAGAGGAGGTTTTGAAATATATATATATAAAAATGTTCATGTAAGAAGAGACTGGTGGAGGTTTTGTTTTGATGTGTGCATGTGAAGACCGAAGAAGGACATCGCAGAAGGTGGTCACGTGGGTTACAAAATTAGGCCTTGATGGTGATGATATTCATTGCTGATTGGTGATCTTTTCGTTTGGGTTTAAGGTTAAATGGCAAATTCAACAAGTAATAATTTATTATTTAAAAGAGTTTTATTTGTTGCATTGTTTTTTCACATATTAATAAATAAAGTATATTCTAACTTATTGATCTGTGTACCTATGAATATCGAGTAATGTAAAATCTTGTAGTATTTGCTTTTTGTCAAAAAGCGACTGCTTTTCATGTGGGAGCAGATGCGAGATATTTTAGAGTGAAAAGCTGATTGAGAAACGAGTAACGATTTTATGTATTTAAGTTAATATATAAATTATTAAAGCCCTTTTCGTGTATAAATGTGTATATTTTTTTATTTTTAATATATAATATAAAATAATTATTATTATAATTTTAAAATAATAAAAATTATTTAATATATCTATCTCTTATAATTTGTTATTATTTTTATATTTTTATATTTTATATTTTATATTATAAAATATATAATTTTGTGAAAACATTAACTAAATAAATTCTAAGATATTATAATATAAATATATAAACTTAACATGTATTGAGAATTTAATAAAAAAATATATGTACAATTGAAATTAATATTTATATAAAATTAAATTATATAAAATTATTTTTAAATTATATTATTTTTAACTTTACATATAATAAATTCAAATAAATTTTAATAGATTTGAGTCGACGAGAACATTGTTGGTTAAGGGCCACTGGGACTGCAGAATAGGGTGCTGCAAAGTTTATATTATATACTTTTTTAATTTTATTTTAATAAAAATAATCATGTAAATATTGAAATTAAATTTTTAGTTACTGATTAATGTATGATGAGTTTGATTATTTAAGAGTATTGGTAAATTTTAGATTTAGAATCAAGAATTTCTGTTTCCTCCAATAGGAAAAAGGAGACAATATGCAAGCATGAGAATACTTGAAGGAGGACAATGATGACAAAGCAATTTTTCTGTGCTTTTCTTCACCCACATTCAAAGACAATCCAAATCCCTTGCTTTGCTTTCCTTTCTCAAAATTCTTGGGGCAAACCCTAATTCACAGTATTCTCCTTTATCATCATTAATTTTATATATATATATATATGTATTTAGATTCAACAAAAAGAAAGAAAATTAATGGGCCTTGAAGCCCAATTTGAAGAACAAAGTAAGTAACAAGAAGAGTCCAATTCATTTTATAGCCCAGAACTCTCAAGAGTCATTTTGGATTGTAGAAAACCTTGAGAGCCCAACTTTATAGCCCATGGATTTGACATCTTTTTGGACTTGGGCTCTGAAATCATTGTAAGTAAAGGGCTTGTAGTTTGAGCTCTCTATTACAACTTCCTCATCAGGGAACACAAAGTAACAGACAGAGATCCTTTCTTTTTGTTTGCTCATCTTCACTCTGTGTGTCACACTCTTGTATCTGTCATCACTTATGGCCTATATCAAAATTCAAACCCAATAAGCAAAATAATAAAAATTTTTGGTAACATTATATGTAACATTTCCAACTATATCAAATACTTAGGATTTACAAGGTATTTAGTTTTGATTAAATTATTGTTATAATCCTTATAATTTCATTCAATTTTTAAGTAGATTTTTATAATTTAAAAATTGATAATTGAGTCCTTATAGTTAACAAGTTTTTAAATTTGTCTCTATTATCAAGTTTTTGTTAAAATTATATTAATTTTTGTCAATTTTATCAATATATAATATCTTAGTATTTTAAATATATGTGATTTAAATCAATAAAGAGGAGAAAATAAATAAATAATAATATAAAAGTAATTTACATATATAAAAGGAAATGCAATTTATAGTAGGTAACATGAGTAAATTGACTTAAATTAAGTAAATTCATAATGTTAAGATGATATATAATTAGTAATATCATCAAATTTGACAAAATGTTGATAAAAAGTTAAACTTAGGGACTAATTAAACTTTTTTAAAATTGTATAGACTCAAATACAAATATTTAAATTATAAGAGCTTAATTTAAAAATTGAGTGAAATTATAAAGACTATATAAATAATTTAAAATTTATATTTTAATTGAAAGTTATCTCAAAATAAATAATACTTGATATTTCAACAATTTAGTGAGATTTAGTTTGCCTACATGATTTACGCTACTAATTTCTTTTCGTTGCTATTTAGTTAACAAAAATACATGTAAATATAAAAACAACAAAATAATTATTCTACTTATAAGTCAATGTCTTTTAAAGGTATTATTAAGAATAAGCTTATATTAAATTCAACTATGGTATTTAACACTAAGAAATGTTCAAGATATGGATGAGTGAAAAATATATTTTTAATAATAAAAGTATTCATAATTATGACATCCATACCATTATTACTATTAAAAAATAGATATAAAAAAATTACAAAAATATTGAATGCATTCTTTTAATCATCCTTGGAATTGTGAAAAAGAGTGTCAAACTCACACACATTGTATATAACCTTTCAAATGAAACTCACTTTTGACAAATAAGATGGAAATTAAGAAAGGGTATTTTTGAATGCAGTTGTTAAAATTTATTTTTTATTTTTAAAAATAAAAAAATTGTTTGAATTACAATTTTTGGACTCAAAACCAAAAAAAAATAAAAAATGTTTTTTAGAAAAAAAAGTAAGTCTTTTCATTTATAGCATTAATATAAATACATGAAAATAATCCTATCTTGAATTTTTAGAACTAATATTATAAAATAATTTTAAGTAATGAAAAAAATAACAATCAAGAGCTCAAGCATTAGAGAAAACTAATAAAATGTTAGTTGAGGTAAAAATAAGCTCATTCTCATAAAGCAAAAAATACAAATTTAAATTTTAAAAAATAAACTTGTTAAAAAAATTTTATTTTAATATTTTTGATTCGACAAAAATTAATTCTAAATTCAATATCACTTGAAGATACTCAAAAATTATTTGAAAAAAAAAAAACAAAGGATAGAGAGAAGGAGATATATGAACCTGCATCATGTCACCAAGGTTGACAATTAGAGTGTTGGGAATAGGTTTAGCAGTTAGCCATTGATCATCTTTGAGGACCTCAAGTCCAGAGACTTGATCATCTTGATTCAGAATTGAAATGAGTGAGCTATCTGTGTGAGCCTCCATACCCCAAACACTATCATCTTCAGCATTAAGGCTATTAGGGTAGCGATACACACGAACATTCCCTGTGCTTTCTGACATGTACCCTTTACACTTCAACATATTCATGTCAAGCTTCTCAGCCATTACTTCCATTAAGCTTGTAACAATCCTCCACAAGTGCTTTCCATATTCCGCTAGCACTTCTCTTTGTTATGTATACATGTACAAAGTATTATTTGTTCAGTACATATATATATAAACACAAAAAATAAAAATATAAGTCTGAAGTCAATTAGGTAACACATAAAAATTGGCTAAAAGTCATTTCTTATCATTTAATTTTGTCCCTTATTTTTATAATTAATTGTAATTTTCTCTCTTCACTAATATATATATATATATATCATTAACGATAAATTCATATATAAAGTTCTTTAAAATTATTCTTGGTAGATCACAGTTAAAATAGTAAGAGTTTAGATAAAAATAAAATAATCATTAAATTAGTCTTTATATAGTTGTCATCAATTTTTTTTGACTAAAATAATTTTACTTGAATTTTATATATGACTGATGACATTTAGAAATAGAAAAAATTTTTATGAATTAATAAAAATAAAATACAAATTTCAAATAAAAAATAAAGAATAAAATTTAAACGGACAAAATTGGTTTTAACTTATAAAGCTTATAAAATATGTAAAAAATACAAAACTAAAATATTTTAGACATTTTGAACAAAAAGACCTCATCTGCGCTTAATTTAGAATAAATTATTGTTTTGATTTTAAAAAATATATTTTATCTCAATTCAACTTTTAAAAGATTAAAATCATCAATTTTGTCTTTCAAAAAATGTTTCTCAAATAATTTAGTCTTTACAATAATTATATACAAATAACAAAACAAAATAGTAACCAATATGCCCAAACAATATTACAACAACTAAAAACAATAATTAATATGTCCAACAAAACATATATATAAATAACATAAGGATTAAATCATTTAAAAAATTTTATTTTAAGAATTAATTTAAAAATTTTGATACTTTAGAAGATAAAGTATGTTTTTTAAATATTACAATTCAAAACAGAAAAAGAAATCACATACATAAAAAAAATAAATAAATAAAAACAAAAGTGGAGAGGACAAACAAATTTCAAGTTTAATAGATTTGGATCCTCTCAATAGAGAAAGATAAAATTCTTAAAATAAGAGAAAAATAAAAAATTTTAATTTTAATTTATTTAAAATAAATTTTTACTTATATCTCTTACTATTTTTTTCTGCCTTATTTTAAAAACTTCATCGTATAAAATAATTCATGTGATCGTTTTCGGAGTTCAATGAACACTCAAGCTTTGTAAGTCGAGCTTGTCTTTCTCGGTACAGAGAAGGAAAAAGGGAGTGGGGCATTATAAAATAAATGCTTCATGGGCCCCATTCCTCTAATTCCTGTAATTGTAGGAATCCAGATAGCTGCATACGTATAATCAACCAAAAGGAATGTTTTGATACTGTACAAGTACATATACATAGATTTTTTTTGTCATGTTTAATCCCTAAAATATTATTAGTATACAATTTATTATTTATAGTCCTTATAATTTAATGTGGATTAATAAGAGATGAAGTAATATATATAAGGTTTATAATTTATAAGCAAATAATAATAATTTTTTAAAGACAAAAATCTCTCATGAACCAAAATTATGTTATTTTTGGGTTGAAATATAAAAGAATTAGGATTCCTTAATTTTGAAAACTAATGTTTCTTCATATGACAATTGAAGATATACATGATGAATTTTGAAGTGAAGGCACTAAAGCTGCATGTAGTAAGAAAATATACTTAAATTAGGAGTATCTTCTATTTGTTCCATACTCCTTTATTTTAAAAACATATATAAAGATTAGTTAATTAAAAGTAGAGATTATGATGCATATGAACTAATTATTTGAAGACAAATGAAAGTTGTTTTAGACATCCTAATTTTGTACTCGAAAATTTTACAGAAAAAAAAAAGTTTCCTGAAATGATTTAAAATTCTTTGCTAGTTCACAACAACTAATTAATTAATTAAGAAAATAACATGTATAGTTTTCACATAATTTTAAAAAATGATCTAATCCTTCATTGGTGGATGATACGTAAGTCTCCTGTAAGTGTTCTTTGAACTCGAGAGCTTTTCCACACTTTAGATTAAAACGTCATTCTTTTACCTAAGCTTTTTAGTACCTAGAGAAATAATATGCACATTTTTTTTCACATCATTTTTAAATTTTT
This sequence comes from Senna siamea, assembly GCA_031216115.1. NCBI lineage: Eukaryota > Viridiplantae > Streptophyta > Magnoliopsida > Fabales > Fabaceae > Senna > Senna siamea. The sequence continues at coordinate 32,363,140 of CM062367.1, read as the reverse complement.
TAACCAATTTGTTTGATCACTGCATCAATCAAGTGAAGTTTAGGTTATAAAATAATTCAAAATTATTAAGAAATTTCTAGTTAATTAACAGCATCCATCAAATCATAATAATTTTCTCCATATATATATATATCATTTCCACTATCTTTACTCTTTATCTTTCCTTATTTTAATAGAAAAAATTTTAACTGCAATTTTTATTTATATCATCGTATTCTTTAATTACAAACTAACACGTATATAATTTATATAATTATTTATTTTTAAAATAATTTTTATGTGTTTTATTTTGATCAAAAAAATTTGATAAAAAAATATAAATAATTATATATAAATTTAGTCTATTTTAATATCTCATCCCCTATATTATTTTTCTAAATTTTGATATGAGGTGACACCAAAGCAAATATTTTTTCTTTGTTCTTCATCATAAGTATGAAGCATGGATTTGACAAAGGATCTTGAAATCAAAAATATATCTAGTAAAAAGAAAAAAGACAAGATTGTTCTAGTGGATATTAAAGATGAGATTAAATACTCTTTCATGATGTAATTCCAAAGGCAAATTTTATGTGCAGACAAAATGGTATGGATTTAAAAAATTTTGTGCACATGGCTATGCTTTCATGGCATTCACAAAAATATTAAAATGGGCCAGCATCGTCTCTTCTGCAAGCTTTTATAGTACAGAATTGATAAAAATCATCTTGATAACAAAATAAAAAAGGAATTATATTTAAATCTATCCTTAAAATAATATTATATAGGAAATTAATATTTCAATAATATAAATATTGATTAAATTAAAAAAAATTATTTTTTTATAACTGTGCACAATTATGAGTTCAACAAGTATGTTATCTTTGTTTAAAATGTGCATGACATGTCATGAAAGAAATACAATATATATATATATATATATATATATATGGTTACATAGTAAAAATTTAGATTTATTTAATTTTATTTATTAAATTGACTTTGATTGAGATTAACACTTAAATATTTTTTTTACAAATATCCAAGATTGTCGAACACTAAATATAAATATTTATTTTAACAAAAAATTTAAAATTATATTATAAAAGACTAATATTTTTTATTAAACTCAACAAATTAATATATTTTGAGTCTAAATTCATTGGTAGTAAAAATTTATATAAATAAATAAATAAATATATATATAAATAAAAGCTATTAACAAATTTTGCCCTTATCATCTAGAAAAATCCGTCTTTTCCTTTACTTTTGTTTTTTCATCCAGATAAATTTGTCAAAATAACATTTAATATAAAAAAGAAATTACACGTTCTATTTTTTAAAAAATATTTCTTCAAGTATTAAAAAAATGAAAATATAACCCAAACAGATTTTTCAATTTTTTTCCATAATGGGGAATGAAAACATATAATTTTACATAATATTTCTAAAAAATATATCTTTTAAAAAAATTCAAAGCCTCGATCCAATCATAATATTTCCACCTTTTTGCTTGATTTTGTTGCCGTTGTTATGTAATGGTTCCATAATGAAAGAATCTTTACGTGACGAGATTGTCAAATCCAATGGTTGACAAAAACCCAAAACCTAATTGGTGCACCAAAGTTTGGTGATGCATTGCCATTATTGCGCACCAAGCAGCAGCCGTCGCTATCTCCTAAAGTCACACAACATAGCACACACGAAGTATGCCCCAACAACCCACCAAAGACCTATCACCCTCATACTCAACCAAAAGCACAAGGCCATCCATGCCATTGACAAACAAAAAGAATCACTATTCTTAAAATATTAGCTAATAAAAAATTTATTTTTTATTAACTTTTAAGATATTTTATTATTTAGCTAAATAAATTTTAGGGAGGCCCCCTCTTGAAGTTATTATGGCTGTTCTCACGAATCTTATGTTTATCGTGTTTCCTAAAATTTAAAATTTTAATTTATTTGCCTTTTGATCTATGTGACAACAATAAAAAAAAAGGTCACGTTAAACTTAAAAGTACTTTTTATTGAATTAAGTTTTAGGTTAGTTTATTACGAGATTAAATTTTTCATAATAAGAAAGATAAATTTTAATTTATATAAATTAATTTTTATTTTTGGTGAGTCTTTATTTTCTTCTTTTATCTCTTTTACTCAGACCGTAAAAAATTCAAAGATGTTTGCCATCACCTCAAGTAACAATTAATTAATTAATATTTTAATTAATGCTTAAAAATCACATATATGTTCTTTTGGAGTTTTGGGACACTCTATCGTTACATTAGCATCGTGATATTTTAATATCTTCCGTCTTTTTCTTTATTTGTACCATAAAAGCATCTTTAAGCTAATCCTTGAGCTAGATAGGACCGTTTCTTTCTTTTGTTTTTTTTAAACGAATCATAAAGGAAACTCTTAATTATATTCACATATTTAAATTATATAGTGAAGCTCAAATAGTCCAAATATGGAAGAGATTTTCTTAATGAATTAATTACTAAAGAACTGAAATCCCTTGGATTATTGTTTTGTCCATTATTTAATACATTATATTAAGACCCTTTATGACATTTAATACAATATTAAAGACAGCATATATATATATATATATATCATCATCATCATCATCATCATCATCATCTTCAATGCATCTTGTATTATAATATCCAAATTATTATATAAAAAAATATAACATTCCAAATAACACCGCAGACAAATTAAGCCAAAAATAAAAGGAGAATTTTGCTACCAAAAGAAATGTCTGAAATTCAAAATAAGTCAATATTTGATCAACCAATAAAATATTTATTATTATTATTATATTTAAAATAATGTGGTGGTAGCTTAATTACCTGAAGGACTGAAGCAGAGGATGTTGAGGGTGAAACTGATCGATTTGGCCTAAAGGGACATTGAATCCTTCAACCCAATTGATCTTCTGAGTGTCTCCTGATAGGGCAGTGCCCGACGGAGTGAGGGCAGGGGTACCCCAAAAGTAACTAACTGGACAATCATCAAAGGAGACCTGTTTGGATTCAAAGGGCATAGAGAAGACCTGTTTGGCTAGGTATTGAAGTTGGGTTAACAAGGTCAACGGAACCCCGTGGTTGACCAAACGAAATATTCCCCAATCCTTACAAGCCTCCTCCAACTTCTCCTTCTCATGCTTCAACCATTGAAGATCTATGACTGGAATAGGATTTTCCGGGTTGGACTGGGTCGGGTCGAGGGAGATATTCGGGTCCGAGTGGTGATTACGGTGGTCGTGGCGGTGGTGGAGGCGGCGGAGAGGAGGAGGATAAGAGTCTAAGTTGTTCATTTCAGAGAGAGAAAAAGAGAGATGGTTTGTTTCAAGTTTCAAGGTTTTTGAGTTAGGAGTGTTTGGTGGTGGTGGGAGTGTTATAAGAAAGAGTGCGAAGAAGGAAGTGTGAGTGTGGGTAGGGGACCAAGGGAACTCCGTGCCGACACGTGTCTGTGTGGTCCCACAACATGTTCTGACACAAGGCCCAACAGATCTGTGAAAAGTGTGTTGGTCGTGGGCCCCGCTCTATACACTGCTTCACTGGATTGATGTTTGAGGTCGCAGGTGTGGCCTCTCCTAGTGAATAAAAGGACAATGTGCCAACCTCTTTAGTTTTATCATCGTCTTCATTTTTTATTATTTTTTTTAAATATGTAAAAAATTAAAAAATAAATGAATGACATTAATTTTTTTTGTTAGAATTATTAATATTTACAAATTTATTAAATTTTAATTAATTTGATCCTAATAATGTTATATATTAAATTATGAATCTTTTAAAATATAAATTTTAATAAAGTAATGTATTGCAAAAAATAAAAATAAAAATAAAAATAAGATAAATTAAAAATTTATTATGTATGAATTAAAATTTACATATATATATTTTTTCTATTTATACTTTATCGCTTGGTTAAAATTTATACTTCAAAAAAATTCATAATCATTATAATAAAAGTGAAGCCCTTCTAGAGAATTTTAATTTATATACACAAGGTTAAGATTTAAAATCTTACTATATTATCATGTTACATAAGTCCATTTAATAAAATTAAAATTAAACATATATAACTCAGAATTCAGGATTTAATAAGTTTATTTTTGTAATATTTCAGAGGTTTAAAAGTATATTATAATCTTTTTAGCCACTAAATTATAGGTAAAATGATTTTTCAGGGCCTACAAAATAGTTATTTTTGAATTAAAAATTTCAAAATGAATTAGTCTTATTTAGGGAGTTTTATAATTTTTTTTTTAAAAAATACTCATTAAAATTTCAAATCAAGTATTCAAAAACTAATTAACATGCAAATATCAATACATAACATAAATTCATTAAATAAAAATTAAAATTAAAATTTGTCTCAATGTTCTTCCTCCATTCCGCATAAGCATCTTTTTTCCTATAATAATACAACATTATGCCAATTTTTGCGTAATTAAGATGCAGAAGGTGGTGGAATGGATGGTCTAATTTTAATTTCTCTTTGGTTTGGGTTTAGGCCTTTAAGGTTAATTCAGTTGGAAATTAAAAGGGTTTAAATAAGTGAAAAAGGCACAAGCTTCTGGCGTCACAGAAGATGCAAGATATTTTAAAGTAAGTGATGGTCACTACAACGTCCCAAGTTGGGCAAAGGCTCTTGACTAAATTATACCAAATTTTTTTTAGATTTAGTTAAATTATCTAAATTATATTATATGGCTTTGAGTGAATTTGAATTCTCTTACATGAAAAAAAAAAGTGTTAATTAGTAATTTTAATACACTGGTTAAATTTTTTTTTATTGATTGATGAAGTTTTTAGATATTAAAAACTATTTTTTTGTTAATCTTTTATAATTTTTTTTGTTAATTAGTACTTAGTAGTTAAATTATTAAAAAAATAATATGACGGTGTCATGTGATAAGTAAAATAGACACAAAATTAATAGAATTATAAGTCTCATCTATATAATAAAAATTATGAATAAATAATATATTTTTAATTTATATTTATTTATTTTTTTATATAATATTATCATGTCCTGATCCAACTTTAAGTGTTTCACTTTTATAATCTTTAAATCATATAATATAATATAGACATAAAAAAAAAGTAGAAAGAAAAAATTAGGAAAAATTATGAGATAGAAAATTATGAGAGAAGACAGAAGGGATATTATTTTATTTTTTTAAATATTTAAAGGTAAACTTTTAAAAAAAGTTGGCATACATTTTATTGCATTCTAATTTTTCTAATTTTTTCAATTTTAAATATTAAACTTATCTTTCATCTAATTTGTTTTTCTGTCAATAAAAATAAATTTGTATACATAATAGAACTGAAATTTTATTTTTAATATAAAAATAAATATCATGTAAAATTTCATCATAATACTTTCATAAATCTCACCAACAAAGCTTTAGAAAATAGATATTTAAAGTAATAAAAAAAAAAGGGAAGGGTAGGGATCAAAGCCACGTAACTTGTATACAATTTATAAAATTCACGTATCGACACATTGCTTTAATTTATGATTATTATAGTTAACTATGGAGTATCAACTTAGCTTTATTATAGTTTAAAATAGATTTGATCCTGTGTGAAAAAATATGATATTAGCAAGTAAAAAAAATATAAATATGAAATTAATTAAGTGATGAACCTTATTTATATAATAAAAATAATAAGTGAATAATATTTTTTCCCCTGTCTATATGTTCATCTCTTTTTTTATATAATAGTATCATGTTATTTTTTTATAAAAAATCTTGATCCAATCTAAAATTATCAATTTTTTTAATTACCAAAAAACTTTGATGGGCCTAGCTCAAAAAACCCATAAAAAGTATTGGGGTCCAAACCAAAACCAAGCCCATTATTGGCCCATGGCGGTGGGTCTGGATTGTTCTGATGTGTTCTGCCACGGGTCCAGTTGTACCTTCTCTTTATGCTCAGTCTCTTAGGTATCTGTGTTTCCCTCTCTTCCGCCATAGCCACTCTGAAGCGGCTTGAAGCATTCTCCATATAGCCACCGAGCAACACTCTTCTTCATCTTCGCAGCACAGGTTAACTTTCTCAACCTTAAGTTATCTCTGTCTTCTGCTGTCTCTCTCTTTCCCTTTCAAATTCTGTTCTTCTTTTGATTTTCTGAGTTTTTGCGCAGCATTCTACGTTATTGAATTTTATCTGATTTCTGGTTGGATTTCTTGAGAACGATATATATGCTTTTTGGTTCAGCATAGACTCCGAAATATACTTCACCCTAGACTTGCTAGAATTTTTATCTAACTGAATTAAATACGCTAATTTATTAGTTTTCTATTAAGAAAAAAAAAGAGACTGAATGTCCTTTGGTATATAATGAGAGGGTAGAGAAAACAAAAAAGAGTGATGAGAATGGGGGATTAAAGATAACTTTTTAAGACAATTGTGTAATTTAGAATATTATCATTTATCACTGTATATAACTTTCTCTTCATTTTTTGAGAGGAAAAAATCCTATGGAAGTTTGATGAAGTATTCATTCACATATCCTGATTGATAAATTTTGATTTAGTGTTATGTTTACTTAGTTATGAGTGTACTTATCTCAGCCGAAATTTCAGTGAAGAAGTAGGACAGTTCTTGTTATATGTTGTCCACGCAGGAACATGCACTTCTTCTGTTTGTGGATAAAGTAGCTACTCTCCGTCCTTTATCCAGAGTGAAGTATATGGTCAGACTGATTTATATAAAAACTTCTTGGTTAAGATTAAACATATTAAAACATTCACTTATATAGAAGGAATTGAGATATATCAGGTATACATATAGAATCACAAAAACAAATTTGCTATTCATTATTTCCCTTGAGAGTAATAATAGGAAAAAATGCAAGATATTTCTTGTAGGATGTTGCACTATCTCAACGCTTTTATAGGGACAAAGGTATTTGTTAAAAAGACAGTGGCAAACCAATTCAATGATTAAAGTAGTGATGGGTTTTTAGCCTTAATTGTACAACATTTTAGGCATTGTCCAGCTTGAAAGTTTACAGACTTTGATATTCAAGACTTCTCAGTTTGCTAGGACAAGGGTATAGCCCAGTCAAGGTTAAACGGTAATATGATGGACACTTACAGCTTGTTATTTTGTGATTGAATAATTCTGCATAATGAATCCATTTGGTGGGAACATGAAAGTTAGAGATTCTGTAGTTTTTTTGGTTTGAAGGTAGTCATTTGTCTGATCTGAGCATTTGCTAGAACCAGATTCCATTTCCTACTATACTAGCTAATTGCCTGAAAAAAAAGAGCCTGGGGGGGAGAATACTGCTTGAGCCAAAGAACCTAATTTATCTTACTGCCATTTTGATTTCAAAATCTTGGGGTTTTGTAATTATTGAGCTTATATTGAAGGAATTCTCAGCTTTATCTTGAAACTTGCATTATGTGTCACTTCTGCTAGAAGCGTGGCGTTTAACTGATTCACTTAATATCTTGTTCAACTTCTAAATGTCCTTGCAGGCTAAATAATACAGCATCTAGGAGGTTGTTGAAAAGATGGCCAAGCATCATCCTGATTTGATTATGTGCAGGAAGCAGCCAGGAATTGCCATTGGACGACTTTGTGAGAAATGTGATGGCAAGTGTGTGATATGTGACTCTTATGTGCGTCCTTGTACACTTGTCCGGGTTTGTGATGAATGCAACTACGGGTCATTTCAGGGTCGATGTGTCATATGTGGAGGAGTAGGAATATCTGATGCGTACTACTGCAAGGAGTGTACACAGCAGGAGAAAGATAGGGATGGTTGTCCTAAAATTGTTAATTTAGGGAGTGCCAAAACTGATCTGTTCTATGAACGTAAAAAGTATGGTTTTAAGAAAAGATGATGAGGCTGGATTGTTGATAGATTTGTATTTCTTCACGACTGCTTTTGATGTATTACGTATCTTACCTGGATTACATGACTATTAAAGGGTTTGATCTGACTTTGTCTATGTATACTATATGATGTGAATTGCTTGTAATGCAAGTGTGAGACTATTGATAATAGATTTTAGCTCATTTGGAGCTTTTAACCATCTTGCTTTGTCGTGAGCATCTTTTCAAATCGCCTTTTAAGATATCAGGTCATTTTATCATTATAGTTCATGATTAATTAAAAGGATTCTATTACGAAAAATTTAACTTCATATGATGTTTAAGTTTTAACCCTGTTGAATAGTTTTGAGATGAGTAACTTTTCGTTGTCCGAAAAAGAAAAAAAAAAAGAAAAAAGAAGAGTGCTATCCATGACATTCTTCATGACTGAATAGTTACGCATGTTATAAAGTAATTGAGCAAAAATTCTAACAATTTAGAAATGAATAATAGGATTAGAATGAGTATATTAAAAAAGAAATTAATGTGACACCTTATGAAAGTTGAAAAAAATATGTTTTAGATAATTTGGTTATATATAAGAACTTATTAGAGGTTCATGTACAAAAAATTTATTAGATAAAAAATATTATAGTAATTAGAAGTAGTTGAAGGCCAAATAAAATAATTAGATAAATTATTAAGATAAATTTAATTATTAATAATTTAACTATAAAAATAAAACACATTAACATTATTTAACTTATATAATCAACCTCATTTAGTGGGTAATTAAGTTTGTTGTTTGTTATTATTGCTGTAAAGTACCTACATTGCCAAATAAACCATGATGACTGCATTTATGCAAAATAATATCTAGATATCAGTGAAGGAACGTTTAGGCAATAACTAGAAAAAGGCTTATCAAGATGCAGACTTAATTAGAAAATGAGTCAGGCCAATTTATAAAGTTATTTATATAATGCTATCTGGTTGTGATACACATCAGCCACAAAGTTAATTTACCATAGTTTAGAAAATATAATCTCCGTAAGTTTTATGTAAGATCTTGGGCATTCCCAAATGGGAAAATAAGAAAAATATTCATTTTAATTTAGTTCCTATATTTTTCACTCTATAAATCACTTATATTTGAATTGTTAGTCTTGTATTCTATCAACACAACAAATCATTCTTAAAACTTGGCTCAGAGGAATACAGATATGCCTCGATTACTGTTGGTTGTTTTGCTTGCACTTCTGGTCATTTGCTCTGCTAATAAGATGCAGAAAGGTAATGCTATTTTTTTTTTTCTAAAAATTGTAAATTAGAAATTTATCATGAAAAAAGTTTTAATCATTTTTTTAAAGTAACATTTTTTAGAGAACCAAAAGATGAAGCTGATCACTGAAGATTATGAAGAACCAGGACCAACCCCTACACATGGTGGTACAATCCCTACTCCTAGTTCCAATGGTGAGTACCATTGTCTTTATATAGTTCTTAATGAATTAAGAACTAATTTTGATACTTAATTAGTGTTGAAAAACTCTTACTCAGTACTAGATTTCTTAGATTTACGACTTTCTAGAATAAATTATTATTTTTGCCATATAAAATATTTTTTTAATTTAGTCTTTCAAATATAACATATAATTTAATCTTTTAATAATTTTTTTTTTAGTGTCATTGGAACTAACTTTTTAATTTAGTCTGAAAAATAATCATAAAAAATTATTAAGAGACTAAATTGATAAAGTTATAATTCAAAAAATATTAAATTTAAACAATTAATTGATATTCAAACAATAATTTACTTTTAGCATTGAATTGGACTTATTCTGATTATCCATACTTACATTTCTAACTAATTTAATTAATATAAATTATAAAAGGTTAAAACTAATATTTTTGTCCCTTAACTTTATAGTATGTTTTAATTTATCTTCTTTTTTTTTTTTAAATTTGTCTTTTATATTTATCAATTAATACAATTTTTTTTCTTAATTAAAATTTATTTACATATATTACTAACGATAGAATCATAAATGAAGTTTATATAAAATTATTTTTATTAGGACATAATTTAGCTAGCAAATAATTCCTTTGAGACTAAAATGATTATTTACTTAGTTTTTATATGTTTCATTTTTTTTAAAATTCTTAAGGTTTGAATTCTCCATTCTCAAATAAAGATTTTCACAACAATTTCAAAGTGCCTTCGCCTCATCTAAGTTTTAATTTCTACTTTGAATAGAACAATTCTATTTGAACTACACATATAAATGACGATATTTAATAGAAAAAAATTGTATTAATTAAAATTAAAACAAAATAGTGATAAAGAACAAAATTAAAACTTTATGTAAAATTAAGACATTCGAAGTTAGTTTTAGTCAATATAAAAACACTCATGTTCACCATAATTAATGTTTTTAATCACTGATTCAATTGAAAATAGGATATCACGTATTTATAATATAAAAGATTTAAAACTTCCCGTTAAACTGCAATTGAACCTCATTTATTCATAATTCAATTTTTAAAACATTGATATTTTGTTATAAAGCACCACTCACTTGTGTTTTTTTTTTTTTTTCTTTTTACGACAAGATCTCGTGTGCTGTTCTCTTTTTCATCTAATTTACATGTGCAAAAAAAGGAAAAAAGATGCTATTCATTATTTTTGGCCTAAAATTCTATTAATTATTTTATTTGGATATTATCTGAAGCCAATGCAGGTGCAGTTGTTCCAGATACAACGGAAATTGTGAGGGATGAAGAAAATATATGATATGCAAGAATTGGCAAAACATATGACATGAAAGTTCTTCTTATTTAGGAAAAATTAAGAATAAATATTTAAATAAATCTTTTTATCTCTTCCTACAAAATTCAAATATGTAATAAACTTAAATATCTATTTATAAATCTAATTGAATCAATAAGAGTTAGATTTAATGAAAGAAACATGATAAGTTAAAATTTAAATTTAAATTTAAAATATACTTGCATTTAATATTTAACAATATTTTAAACATAATTATTAAAAGATAATTATACATAAAAACAATCTATCGATTGACCATAATCTAAAATCTATCATAATGTAATTCAATTAAATTGTGGAGGGTGATTTGAGTGAATGCAAACAATTAAATTGACCTTTTTCATGAAACAATCATAGGATATAAATGATGAAATAAGTTAATATTCTCATTTTTAATTAAGTAAATTGACAATCATCAAATAATATGATTTTATGAAAAGATTTGGGCAACTAGCTTCTAAAGCCATTTTAATACCAATCTATATAGTCCACATTTCAGCAACTATGTTGTTTCCAATTCCTATGAATTTTGAGAAACCTTTTACCCAACAACCATTGGAATCCCTTAATAAACTCTCCTATGCCTTCTTTGTTAGAGTCATCTCTATTTGATAAAAATTAATATTTTTATTGCGGCGAAATCCATTTTGACTATAAATTTTTTAAAGTATAAATTTTGATGAAGTAGTGAAGTGCAAAAAAAAAAATAAATAAATAAAAAAGAGATAAATTAAAGATTTACTATGAATGTATTAAAACTCACATGTATTTTTTTCCTTTCTTTTTCTCTCTATCTTTTACCATTTTACTAAAATATGTATTTTAAAAGATCCATACTCTTCCATTTCACAAGAATAGAGGAGTTTCTTATCAAAACATACTTTGAAGCATGCAAATCTTACACATGTAATGTTTAATTCTAATACAAAATATATGGGAAAATATAAGAAAGAGAGAGTAATGATAATAAAAAGTTATAATAGAAAAATGTGATAACTTTTTATTATTTAATTTATTATTTTAAAAAATAATAATTATTTTATAATATATTTTAAAAATTAAAAAGAATTGACATGCACTTTTTGTTTATGCTAATTTTCTAATATATGAATAAGATAGTATCATTGTTTCCATATATAAACCAACAATGATCGAACACTTTGGTTTAGTTCATTTATTTAAGAATTGAACTAATTATATGGTTAAAAAAATCATCCAGTCAATCTAAACATTTTGATATCAACTGATATAATTTAAAATGACTTTACTTGATTTAAACTAGATTAGATAATCAATTTTTAATTAAAAAATAATTTAAGGTTAAAAAAATCAACATTAATATATATATATTCAGTTTCAACCATAAAAATAAATATTTCTAACAATAAAATTGATATTAAAATTAACTCAAGGTAATTGTATAATAAATCTAACCATAAAACAAATATTTATGACAAAACTCAGCTCCAATCTCTCGTACCTCCTCTTCTTATATGGTTAAGAATGTATTTATTGTAATTAGGTAGTTTAAAAATTACCAAAAGTAATAAAATTTAAATGAGCTACATTAAAATTTATTTATTTATATTAAGTTATATAAATTAATGATTAATAATGTTAATTATATCATTTGAAAAAAATAGCATAATATAATTAAAATTATTATCTTGTTAAAAAAAATTAAATAATTCCTTATTTTTAGTTTTATAAAAAAAACCAATAAGAGATAGAACTATAGCTAAAATAAATAAAAAGATGATAAATATTCATTTAATAAAAAAAATGATAACTATTCATTTAATAAGAAAAAATTGTGCATTTACATGGTGAAATAACAAAAAGGATTCTTTTCACTGAGGAAAGGGCATTTCTATTTTATAAAAATAAAAAAAAACTCATTTAATACTGCTCATTTAAATTTTATTATTTTTAGACTGCCTAATTATAATAAATGTATTCTTAACTAGTACTCTAAAGACATTAGTTAACAAAACTAAAATAATATTTAGACATCAATGATTGAATTTTTAAGCAATAACTAGAAAAAGGATTTTCAAGATGCAAACTTTTCTTAATTAGAAAATGAGTCGGGCCAATTTATAAAGCAATTTATAATAATGCTATCTGGTTCTGATATACATAAGCCACAAAGTTATATATTTTCTTAATTAGAGGTCAAATTTTTTTCAAACTCCAAAATCTTAAAAAACATAATCTCCTAAAGCTTTATGTAAGATCTTGGGCATAGAATCCAAACTCTTAATTCCTACATTTTTCACTTAATAAATTAAATCACTTACATTTAAAATTTTAATCATTTTCTTAAAGTAATATAGTTTTTAGAGAACCAAAAGATGAAGATGATCACTGAAGATTATGGACCAACAGGACCTAAGCCTTCACATGGTGGTCGAATCCCTATTCCTCCTAGTTCCAATGGTGAGTATCATTGTCTTAATATATTTCTGTATTAATTAAGAACTAATTTTGATACTTAATTAGTGTTGAAAAACTTTAACTCAGGAATAGGTTTATAAGACATACGATTTTTTTAGAATAAATTATTACTTTTCCCATATTAAAATAGTTATTTTTTAAATTTAGCCTTCAAAATATAACACTTTTAATCTAGTCTTTTATTAATTTTTTTTCTCAGTTATTATTGTTTCTCCATTGTTAATGTCATGGGAACTAGTTTTTTTTTATTTAATCTCAAAAAAGGGGAAAAATAATTCTCAAAAATTATTAAAAGACTAAATTGATAAAGTTATAATTTGAAAAAAAAAAGGATTTGAACAATTAATATTTATATTTCAATGCTAAAACAATAACCTATTCCGGTTATCAAAGAATTCTGTGAAATAATTAATTTACAAGGTGAAATTCTTGAAGTATGAAAAAAAAATATAAAGAATTTTTTTTATATAAAGTTATACTCTAAATGAATTAAGACCCAATTTTTTTTCTTTCGTGTCCTATATCTCTCTTACTTTAGATGATTCAAATATATTTTTAATTAATTTAATTTATATAAATTTTTTTGGTTACTTTTCACAAAACAAAAACTAAATTTTTGTTTCTTAACTTTATATGATGTTTCAATTTTGTTCATTATTTTTTTATTTCAATTTTTTATTTTATATTTATTAATTGATACTCAATTTCTTCCTATAATTAAATATCATATATATATATATATCACTAAAAATAGAGTTATATATGAAATTCATATAAAATTATTTTTGTTAGAACAAAAATGAGTTAGTAAAAGAGTTTATATGAGACTAGAATATTCATTAAATTAGTCTTTATATAATTTCAATTTCTTTTAAAATTCTCAATTTTTGAGTTTTGCTTACTCAAACGAAGAACTTAAAAAAAAATATATAGGATATCACGCACGTATTTATAATATAAAAGATTTAAAATTTTTTAGTTGAACTCGAACCTCATTTAATCATAATTCAAATTTTAAAACATTGATATTTTGTTATAAATCACCACTCACTTGTGTCAAAAAAAAAATCTCTTGTGTACTTTTTTTTTTTTGCATCTAATTTACATGTTCATAAAACTGATATTAATTATTTTATTTGTAAAATTTGATACTATCTACTGCAAATGCAGGTGCAATTGTTCCAGATAGAAGGTAAATTGTGAGGGATGAAGAAGAAATATGATATGCAAGTTGGCCAAATATATGACATGAAAGTTCTTATTTAGGAAGAATTAAGAATACACATTTAAATAAATTTTTTATCTCTTCCCTAAAAAATCCAAACATGTAATAAACTTAAATATCCATTTGTAAATCTAATTAAATTAACTGGAATTAGGTTTAAAGAAATCGATTAATTTTTTATAACGTAATAAATTAAGGTATAAATTCAAAAATTTTATATTTAATATTTAAGAGTATTTCAACAAAATTGTTAGATAATACTTATAACTATTGTCTTTAAAACCAACATATACTAGGATATCTGGTTATTAGATTATCTAGTAAAAACTCATATAGGATCATACTTCCTTTTATAATTTGTTTCAATCTAATTCAAAATAAAAAAAAAAATCTAACTATTGACATTAATCTAAAATCTATCATAAAACTATTAAAATAATGTAATTAATTAAATTAAATTGTGGTGGGTGATTTGAGTGAATGTAAACAATTGAATTCACCTTTTTTCATGCTTATTCTCTCCTTACAAGCTCTATTTCTTACAAGCAGATCCTCAATAGTCTGAAGATTCTGCTGACCTCGGCTGTCGTCCCAAAACAACGTTATTTTGCCTTTTTTTTTTTTTTAAATTTTCCAAGTCAAAACAACTAAAACGATGCGTTTTGACTTCAAATCTTCAAAAAAAAAAAAAGGCTGCAAAGGATCATGGAAGCATAACCGAGCAACATGGGAACCAAGAAATGGAGATTGGAAGAGAAGCCAAAGGAAAGGTAGGACAGAAGAGCACCGATTCTGCGTGTAGTATAGATACTTAGGAAGTTGAGTAGGAACGAATCGCACAAGGAAGCTAACGGGAATAGTGGTCACGAAACAAAGAAGGAAAAAAAGCACAGGGACCGAAACCCCTATGGCAACTACCATGGAATCCATATCCATGGGATGGCCTTGCTTTCATATTAGGAGTTGCTACGAATTCGATCTTCCTAGGAATTGGAATTTTAGTGCCCTCAAAACACCTTTGTCTTTAACTACTTTGTGCTGTGTCGTTGCTATCACTGGCTTCAAATTTAACTTCACCCTTTTTTTCTGAAGATTTGAAGTTGAAACGCACCATTTTGGTCCATCTAAAACGGTGCGTTTCAACTTGAAATTTTTTTTTAAAAAAATAAGTGAAACGGCGTCTTTTTGGGGCAATAGCCGAGGACTAGCAGGATCCTTAGATTGCCAAGGATTCGCTCGCCTATTTCTTCCACCAAAACCAAAGCATGAAGGGCCTAATTGTCTTCACAATCTTCTTCCTCACTTTCTTTCTCTCTCATTTGCATGCTACTTTTTAAGAATCCACCACCACTCTCATGCTCTTCGATTTATGACGAAACATACTTTGAAGCATGCAAATTTTATATACGAGAATTTATATTATAATGATTTGAGCCATTGATTTTATAAAATAATAATTTTATAATATAAAATATAAAATATATTATGTAATGCGAGGACATGAGAGAAAAAATTAAGATAATAAATAATTACAAAAAATTTATAGATTAAATAATTTTTTAGTATTTAAATTATTATTTTAAATTATAATAATAATTATTTTATATTATATTTAAAAAAAATATACAAATTTATACATGAGAAAACTTTAGTATATATGAATATAATAATTTTGGTTGTTTCCATATGAACCAACAATGGATAAAAAGGCTTAGAAATATGACTCATCTGTACACTGAAAATCACACCCAAGTTAAACCAATACTATCATCCAAACACAACCATGAAATAAAGTACTAGTCCCACCCCTTCTTCTTTTTACACGAGTTCGGATTCGCTGCCATTATTTTTGGTGTCATTATCATGCCATTACTTTTAGTGGCGATTTTTTGCGTTCCTAAATATTATTGCAACGAAAATTATTGCAATTATAATTAATTATTTAAACAAAAGTTATAGCAGCAATAATTTTCGTTGTAATAATATAAAAACACGTTAGCAACAAAAAAACTACTGCTAAAAGTAATGACAGGCTAATCCCAGCAAAAATAATGGCAACGAATCCAAAGGCTTTTTACACAAAATAGGACACATAGGAATAGGATTATTGGACATAATTTTTCTTTGATTAAATTGTTTAATTTATTTTCTATAAATGAAATAACTTTTAGTAGAGACTAAAATTGTGATTTTATTTTTATTGTAATAGTAATAGTTAAATTTGTATTAATTGTAACATGAAATTCTTAGTGTAACAGTATAGACTAATTATATTGCTTCGGAATGAACATATGCAATACAAAATATTAAAAAAAAAAGTTTGCATAAGTAAAAATTATATCAAAATTTAAGTACTGATTATAATTTTTAAGACTAAAAAAGTGATAAATGTAATTTTATCATATGAATGTGAGTAGGCAAGGACAGAATTTATGCACAAAACAAAATAAGCCTGCAGAAGAGAGATGAATAAAACGATGGTGGAGTAAATCAGGTAATTTCATGCCTCTGATTTTGTGATAAAAACAGGACACATTTGAATGAAATCTACGTAAATGTTATATTCTCGTATTTAATACACGAATTAAAAAATATTTTAAAAAATATAATATTTTTGAGAATAAAATATTCTTATATTTTTATAAATTTTTATTCTTAAAGAGATAAAAATTTTATATTCTGAAAAAATTTTAGAATAATAAAATTATTATATTACTCTTATAAAACTTGAACAAATATTTTTATAATATAATATACACTTAATAATAAATATATATGTAGACAATCAATTAAATAATAATATAAACTTAATAATAAATAGATTTAATTTTAATAACAATAAACTTAATAATAATAATAATAAGAAATGCAATAAACT
This sequence comes from Senna siamea, assembly GCA_031216115.1. Taxonomy (NCBI): domain Eukaryota; kingdom Viridiplantae; phylum Streptophyta; class Magnoliopsida; order Fabales; family Fabaceae; genus Senna; species Senna siamea. The sequence continues at coordinate 32,345,918 of CM062367.1, read as the reverse complement.
TTATAATAAATGTTTGTGCTACATTTGTATACCAAAGGCATTTAATAATAAAATTTTATGGCATTTTATTTTAATTTATTATTTTAATATCTATTTTTTAAAATTACTTATGTATAAATATATATAAATTATTTGTGTATTAATACATTTGCACACAAATTAATATGTTTTACCCTCAACACATTTGTATTAAAAAAAATTACTCTTTTAAACTATAAAATATTATAGAGTATGACAAATTATTATTTTTTAAAAATTACTTATGTAATTTTTGCTATCCTGACAAAAAACTATTATATTACTGTTTTTATAAGATATAAACTTTACTTTACATAGACAATAATATTATTAATATTATTTATAAATTATAATTTTGATAAATTTAATAATTTTTTATCATATGTAAAAATAAAGTACAAAAATTTTATTTTTTAAAAAATATATATGTATACTTCTAAATATATATAATATTTAATTATTATTAATTAGTAACATATATATGTACGTTATTCAATTAATAAGTTGTTATGATTTTTTTAATATAATATAAATAATTTAAAAAAATAGTTGGTTATAATTTAATATATATATATTTAAAAAATTTTCAAGACATATTTGAAAAATTGTTAAATATTTCTAGAAATATTGAAGTTAAACCAAGTGAAATAATGTTGTATTCTTAGGAATATAATAAAATATTTTTAAAAATATTTTAAGTAAACTAAATAAATTTTTTAAAATTCTTATAAATCATATTTTAGAGAATTATATTTTTAAGAATGTGATTCCTGAGAATAAAAAATCTATTTGTATACCAAATGTCTTTTAAAAAAATTATTTTGTCTCAAACTAACTTTTAAAATATCAAAATTTTCAATTTCACCTTCCAAAAAATATTTTTTTAAAATAATTTAGTCTCAACGTTAATTATATAAAAGTATTGTTCTCCTTATTAATTGCTATTCTGAGTTACTATAAAATTGTTTGAGAAACACTCTTTAAAAGGTGAAATTAAAAATTTTAATTTTTTAAAGAATTAATTAAAATAAAATATATTTTTTAATAATTAAAACAATAATTTAATCTTTTTTATTTAAACGAAGACACGTGAGATATACATACAGGGGTATATATACATGTGATATGTTTCAAAAAATCTCAGAAAAATATGTGATTAGAAGAAAAATAAAAAGTTAAAATGTAAAAAAAATTTAAATTATAGGTGATGTGTAAATAACTACTCAATTATAAAAATTGATTTAAAATCTCTTAAATTTTGTAATTTCTGCAAAATAACTAATTTCATTAGCTTTTCATCTAAAATTTTAACAAAATAATAATATTTTAATAAAATCAAGTCAAATTAAAGTGAAGAAAAAGTTTTCTTGAATAGGTCTTATATAAAAACTTCTTTAACATTTAATTCTTAAACAAAAAAATCTCTTAAATAATTTAACCTTTTTACTCTCTTTTAAAATTTTGATTAAAAAATAATATAATATATTTTATGCAAATTATAAAATTTTAAAAATTTTAAAAATTTTAAATCAATTTTTATATAACAACTCTATACCAAGCCTTTTAAATTAATTTTTATAACTAAAAAAATTATCTCCACTGCATTTTAGACAACTTTGGATCCTCTACCTTAAGTTATCTGGGTCTAGCATGCTTTTTAGCGGCGGTATTTTTCGTTGCTAAAGTGTGTTTAATATTATTGCAACGGATAATACTGATGCTATAAATTTTGTTTAAATAATTAATTTAATAAAAGTTATAGTAGCAAAAACATTTGTTGCAAGAAACTTTAGCAACGAAAAAAACCGACGCTAAAAAGCATGGCACAGACACTGCAGAGAACTTAAGGCAGAGGATCCGGACGCATTTTAGACGCAGTAAAATTCACATCCTAAGGGTGCCGCTATATATATTTGAGGTTGAATGGAGGAAATTTCTAGCGAAGGAAACGGAGTTCAAATCAAATGCGTCAACGAAGACAATTGTGAATGGTAAGAGCAGCCATGTCACAAGCTGACTCACCCAAAATCCACAATCCACATGCATCATTCTTGTATTTCTTCGTCTACCAAGTCAATCTATCACGTCACACCCCGCAACTCTTGGACCTTCTCTTCTCTCTATCAAGCTCTCCTTCTTCTTCTTCTTCTAACCCAATCCCCAATTTTTGATGCATACCTCTTATACTTTTTCATCACTATACACAAATACTCAAAAATCCTGAAAACCAAATTCATTTCACAGCATGGCTTGGTTCAGAAATCTTTCCAAATTTTCCACCATTAGCGTATCTCAGAGACACACCAGCGCACACCCCTTTGCTTTGTCGTCCTTCAATTTTGTATCACGTTTCACTTCCACTCGTCCCACTGAAGAGAAACCATCGGTTGAGTCGATTCGGTATTCGGGTTTGGGGCCCACGAAGCCCCATGAGAAGCCACGAGTGGTGGTTCTGGGTTCTGGTTGGGCGGGATGCAGACTCATGAAGGGGTTGGACCCTAAAATCTATGACATTGTTTGCGTCTCACCTCGCAACCATATGGTCTTTACGCCTCTGTTGGCTTCCACGTGTGTTGGCACTCTGGAATTCAGATCTGTTGCTGAACCTATTGCGAGAATTCAACCTGCTATTTCTAGGGAGCCCGGTTCTTATTTCTTCCTTGCTAATTGTATTGGAATTCATGCAGATAAGCATATGGTTTGTTAACTTTAGCCTTTTTCTATTATAGCTTTTTGTTCTCCACCTTTAAGCTTTGTTAATTTTATAGATCTGTGTGTACATGGAGAGCATGATTTGGGGGAGTGTACTTTTCATTTGCTGGAAATGCTAATTTGGTGAAGTTATGTTGAGAAATCAGTGTTCAAAGAATTTATTGGATTGATTGTCTGGTTGAGGCTGAAGAATGAAGATCAGAACATCTGAATATAAATGTCTAAGTTCTCTCTATATATGGAAACTTTGGGATGAGATACTATTTGTTGTAGCGAATTGGTTTTCTCCCTTCAAATTAATTAAACTAAATAAGTACCCAGAGAAAAATGGGTTTACATATATATATATAACCTTACTCTCTTCTTACGTTACCGAAGATTGATATCTGTAGGACTTATGTCCACCCAAGGATTTAGGAATGGCACACAATAAATGTTTCAAGATGGGATAGCATGACATGCATTGTCCAAAATTGAGCTTTAGGATGTATGGAGTCTGTGAATGGGGACTGCCTTGATTTAAATGGTGAAGAAATATGTTTATTTACTAAATTGAACTTTTCTCCTTTGTTTGATTAGAAATTAAACTTTTGAAGGCAGTCTGCAGAGAGTAACAATTGAAAATATAATTTTGAATTTATGTCTTCTTCTCTCAGCTTCTATTGGCCCAAAGGAAAAACGGAAAAAAAGACGCTTCGAATGTATTCTGTCTGATTTGTGGTTGCATTTTGACATACAAATCTTTGAAAAAGTTGAAAAATATGATATTAGCATTAGTTTAAACATTGTTACTTACTGTGTCTTACCTGTAGAATTTGGTTATTGATTTTGAAGGTTCAATGTGAGACTGTAACTGATAGTAACCAAACACCAGATCCTTGGAGGTTTACAATCTCATATGATAAGCTAGTAATTGCATTAGGATCAGTGCCCACCACTTTTGGAATTCAAGGAGTCAAAGAACATGCAATTTTTCTTCGTGAAGTTCACCATGCACAGGAAATTCGTAGGAAGCTGCTTCTGAACTTGATGCTGTCTGATGTTCCAGGTCTGCAATGATAATGTTATTAATTACTATGCTACCTAAATATACATGTCACGAAAGAATTGTTATGCATTTCCTGTATATATGATTTGTATGCAGGCATTGCGGAAGAGGAAAAACGAAGGCTTTTGCACTGTGTAGTTGTGGGAGGGGGTCCCACTGGAGTTGAATTTAGTGGTGAACTTAGTGATTTTATCATGAGAGATGTCCGTCAAAGATATGCCCATGTGAAGGATTACATCCATGTTACTCTGATTGAGGTATGCTCAGTATTAGATCCCGTGTCTAGTTGTTCTTTCCTTGCCTACATTATGGCTACAAGCAACCCTACAGTTCCTGGGGTTTTTTGGTATAAAAGAAAGTAGGGTTCTAATTACCAGTTTATAGATATAAAAAAATTGCCTTTGTAAAGTAAATTAATGTTGTTAAGCAATTTATTCATTTCTTTGTAGGCAAATGAGATATTGTCTACCTTTGATGACCGTCTCAGGAAATATGCTACCAAGCAGTTAACAAAGGTGAGATATATATTTACAATTTTTGTTCATAATAGTTTACAGAATTAGTTGATATTGAACTGCTGATTCTGAAATGGAAAAACTAGATTCTACTTTGCCATATCTAAGAACAACATTAATGGTAGTACTAGACCAAACATAACCAAGATAACCCGTTCCCTACATTGTTATAAAAACCAGACCAAACTGGTTAGCTCGATCGAGAAACTAATGAACTAATCATGGTTCCAATCTAGTCAACCTTCAAAACTAGGCTTGTAGACAACTTGTCATAAACCGAATGAACCAGTCAAAACCGGCCAGTTGAATGGTTCAACCAATTTGAAAAAAAAAAAATGGTCTTTACCATAAGTTTTTTTTAAACTTCTATAACAAAAAAGACAAAGAAGAAGTAGAACAAGAAAGAAAAAGAAGAAAAATGAGGGCAAAATAAAGAAAAAAAAAAAGAAAATCAATAATTTGTACATTATGACATGTTTTTAAATTTTTAAAAACAGTGGTAAATAGTTTATTGATTTGTTTAAAAATATAAGATATATCTTATATTTATTTTATTTTTATATAATAAAATTATGTAAAATACTTATTGTTATATTTAATTATAAATAAAATTAATATATAATATTAATACTAGTTCAACTACAGCTCGACTACGATTGAACTCTTGAACCATAAATCAATACCTTGACTAGTTTAATGGCTGGTCTGGTTCTTAAAACATTGGTTTCCTAGAAAGGTATTTGGGGTCTTTCATATGATTCCTGGCACTCTTCATTGTGGCTTTAGGCCTTTAATTAGGTTGCTGGAAGCTAATTGACAGGGATAGTTGTAAACATGTTTCTGCACATACACACAGACATATATATACATATTATATTTATTCATTTTGTAGTTTTCCTCAGTCAGGAGTTCGTCTTGTTCGTGGTATTGTGAAAGATGTTCAAGCTCAGAAGGTTATCCTTAGTGATGATACTGAGGTTCCTTATGGGTTGCTGGTATGGTCTACTGGTGTTGGTCCGTCACCTCTTATTCATTCTTTGAATCTCCCCAAATCTCCTGGTGGAAGGTTAGCCTTGTGAATCAGCATATTTGCTCATTATTCCCAGTGACAACCATTGCATGTTTACAAATTTGCAGCTATGCTAAGGGGACTCCATTTATATTTTTAACATGAAGGAGCTTGATATAACATTTATGTATTATGTATGTAAAGACTTGATATATATAATTCTTGGTTCATATTTTATCAATTGCTTTCCTATTCATTTTTTCTTAAAGTTCTATGTTGGATTTCTTTTGCAATTTTATTTTTATTTTTAGTTGCTGTGCTCCCTTTTCATGCACGGGAACTAAAATTTTGGAGCAGCTAATTATACTAAAGCTAAATTTTGTAGTTTTCTCATCTTCACAGGATTGGTATTGATAATTGGCTTCGGGTTCCTGTAGTAAAAGATGTGTTCTCAATAGGTGACTGCAGTGGATTTGTTGAAAGTACAGGAAAACCAACACTTCCAGCTTTGGCCCAAGTAAGTGATCTTTGGTTCTATTGTTCCTTCTATATATGTCTTCATTCCTTAAATTTCTGCAATTATAGTGTTGGTTATAGATCAGAGGTGTCTGACACATTCAATTGTGAATGTCTTCCCTTTAATCTTGGCAGTAATGTAATTGCTTATGGGTGACAACATGTTGCTTGTTTCTGCATCGCTGTAAAAAAGCTATTTACCAACCATTTAATGCATTATTTATTGAAAATCAAAGGTAGCAGAGAGGCAAGGAAAGTATTTAGCGAACCTACTAAACAGAATTGGTGAAGCTGGTGGAGGCTGTGCAAACAGTGCAAAAGACATAGAACTTGGGGAGCCATTTGTTTACCAGCACCTTGGCAGCATGGCATCTGTTGGTAGTTACAAGGCTCTTGTGGACCTTAGACAGAGCAAGGTATTTTTTCAAAATGGATCATCTAAAGTATGTTTTTTGTAAGGTGTTTAAGTGTGCTGTTTTTATACATTAATCCGCATTCAGGTTAATGTGTAAAACGAATATTTTATATTATACATTAACTTCCATGCGGGTTAATGTGTAAAAACAACGCACTCAAGCAGTTTATAAAAAATGAACTTGAGTATCTCTCATATATTTTTTTTTCACATATAAGATTGTCCTGTTGACTTCAAAACTGAAATAGTCTGAATCACTTTAAAATCTCCTACAGGAAGGAAAAGGGATATCTATGGCAGGATTTATCAGTTGGTTCATTTGGCGCTCAGCATATCTTACACGTGTCGTTAGCTGGAGGAACAGATTCTATGTAGCTATCAACTGGGCTACAACTTTGGTATTTGGTCGTGATATAAGCAGGATATGAATTTTAAAGGTAAGTACTTAAAGCATAATTCACCGGCGATAGAAATTATTGATTTCAAGTTAGTAGAATTTGTATGTTAGGATCAAATGCCTTTTTTTGCACCTAAAGCTCAAGCTGTTAACAAGGGTAAAACTTCCATTTCTTTAAAGTTTCTCAAAGTCGCATTATAGACGTCACTCTCACAGTTAGAGATGTTAAGCCCACGAATCGTAAAAGAGAACTTGGTCCAGTAAGGCTGATATTATGGAATTTATAGTCTAGAAATGTTGCTGGGGCCTTCAGATGATATTCTTTTATTGCTATTCTGCAGATCATTCATAAAACTAGAGAAGACTGAAGATATATTTCAAATGCCAGTAATTCTCAGGGAGATGAATTTCATTTGAATAGCAAGCTGTGCTTGTTTCATAATTTATCCTATACTTTTATATGGTGAAAACGGTACCAAATCATAGAGGTGACTCACGTATGGGATTGAAGAAGGCGACATAACTTGTTCAAATACGAAGTTCTCTCATTTTCCTTCTTTAAGCTTCCCCTTTTTTTGGTTCTCTAATAAAAAAAAAGGTCTGTTTTTAGTTCAAAGTGCACATATCGTTCAATATGCAACATCTCTCAGTATTGAGAACCAAGAAACCAGTTTACGTCTGTAAACTTTTCACACGAACTGTATGATTATAGTGTATCAACTTGAACGTGCATAGTCTCCTTTATGTCCTTATATTCTGGAGTTGAACAAATTGTTTGTTATGGTTCATTCTCGCAAATAGGAGTATAGCACCAGTCAGTTACAGAGGAACTGCTTTATTTTAGAGTTTGGTCAAGTACTTAAGTTCTTGCATATAGGCTTTTTACATTAATGAGGTGTTAAAATTGACAAAGGTAAGGTGCTTGAGCAGCCCTCTTCCTCTATCTATTCATTTGAAAAAGAAAAAAAAAGTGGGGAGAGCTTACGGGAGCTTGAGCCTACAGAGCATGAACTCTCCAAAGGCATCCCGTTTATGAAATAATGAATTGTATTGTTAAAATGGTAAGATTTGAAAGTTGAAACTAGACAGCTATGAGGATGACTGAAAATAACAAAAGGTCAGGCAGTGGCAGTCAATATGCACAAGTTACTAAGACATGAAAAACCCATGGATGGTTGTGAGAACTACCAAACGATTAGTAGCAAATAACATAAAAACTAAAAAGAAAACGTAATGGGAGGAGGAAGATCTCCAAATCCCTCTCTGGAATAAACTGTAAACCAAATTGATGGCTTCAAGGATTTGAAGAAACAATTACAGAGCTTTAGTTTGAGGCGTGAAAGTAGAAATTGCATTGTTTTTGGGGCGGTAAGAATATGCATGTATTTGAGAATTGCTTTAACTTCAGCACAATTCTCATGTAATCAACAATTCAAAATTTATTTATTAATACACTATGTTTTGGTGCCCTGAACTCTAAACTCATTGACTTCTTTTTTTTTTTAAAAAAAAAAAATGATTTTCAACTGTTTCATAGTTTAACCTTTATCTCGTCCATTTATGTTCGATTAATTTTTACACTATATCTTGATTTATACTTTCAACAAATTTATTTTATACACATTTCTAGAACTCCCATATAGTTCAAGTCTTTCACATAGACATATAGAGGTAGATTAAAATGCTGGTCCTTACACCGAAGGTTGCTCATTCGTATGATTCAAAAAAGATGCACGCTGCGCTGATGACACAGGGAGGATTTCGTCTTGGATAAATAAAAAATAATTACATCATATGCATGGACCAAAAAAAAAAAAACATCGTGTGCATATCTTATCCAAGACAAATATTTTAAATTTAAATCATTTGTACAAAAAGAGAAAGATAAGAAAAAAAATTAAATCTTTTATTTATATCTTTTTTTTTTTTATCTCTCTTTTCCTTCAAAAACATTTTCAAATATTTTGTCTCTACATGCCTGTTCAAATTTAGTCCTCTAAATAATTGATTCTCCCTTTTTAAAAACCCTCCAATATAATCCTGCCATAGGTTCTACTAATTATCAATTTAATCCCACGACCATATTAAGTGATGAGATTTTATAAATGTTTTGAATTAAATAATAAAGACCAAATTGACAGAAGATGCATACATGCATGTTACAAAGGCTCAATAGTATTTTACTCCTTAACCAACCTTAAAGTAGGTTTCACTTCTAATATATGCATGTACGCTTCATTGACCTAACCACTTGGTTTTTGCATGTAGAAAATCCAGTTGTCAATATTGAACTACAGAGGTGAAAACCTTATAACATGACATTCCATGGCTATTGGAATAACAGCATCCACTTCGCAATGCAATGAGACGTCCAGTTGCTTCCTTCATAAAAGGCAAACGAGCTAGGACCAATATTCTGCCACACCATCAGCATGTCTTGAATTTGCCATCCTTCTGCCTATAAGATCTTTTAACTCTATCTCTCCAGGGAACCTTCCCTCCTTCAGTTTCGAGAACACCTTCAAAGTGCAGAGAGGTTTAAAGAGATTAGCAAAAACACAAAGGCATGAAAGACAACATATGTTGACTTTTCTTTTCTTTTTTTGGATTATATAGGAAGTTCATTACCTGAGCAGTGAAGAGAAAAAAAAAAAAACACAGAAGAATCAAAACCAAGACATCAAGGATCATGTACTGCCATGTTATTTGAATCGATTATTGGGTATCACATATTGGCTCAGAGCCTCAGACAAAGGTTCAGAAAAGATAAATTTACTTAGTCCAAATAATTGACCTCTTGTAGTAATCAGCAGGAAAACCAAAGACCAACTAGATTATTTTGGACGAAATCACCAATATTCATAATCATAAGCTTACTAGGCTCTAACTAATTTGACTTAAACTAGCTAAGATCTCATAAAAATGGTTGAGGTCTCCCAGTATAAGTGTTTCCATATGCAAGACTTGAATTTGAGAATTTGTTTAAAGGAAATGTAATACTTATCACTCTAATCAACCAGTTGTTGCTCAAAGACCAACTAGATGAATATTGATAGTACAGTGAAATATAGATTTCCCTTGAAGCAAGTGTAGTAAGAGTGGAAACGAAAGTGTTAGAAACAGTGGTTATGCAAACATACATTAAGATTATAGCTTAAGTTTTTCTAGTAAATATTAAGTAAACATGAAAGTTTATGTGACATGGTCACCATGTCTATGCCAATGGGGCTAAGCTACTTACGTGGCACCTCAAGTGCACTTGCAGAGACCCACAAATCATCAGACATGCATTCATCTAAGATCTAAGCGTCTGATAAATACTAACTATTCACAGAAAGATTTCAAAAAAAAAAAAATATTAGCAAGGCACCAACCAGTTCGCCATTGAAGTAAACTTCAAATGCCCCAGAACTTTGTAGGAAGGACTGCAAGGCATTTCCAAGAAGCCAGGTGCTGGCAATTGTCCCAAACTTATTAGCACGCAGGTTAAAGTACCAAGGAGGGGGGGCCATGACACCTATCATTGGAAAAATCTGTTCCCCTGCCACTACAACCGCTACAACACCAATCTGTACAACTGGAACCACTTTGCTTAGCAGACGTTTTGGAAGTGGTGGGGGATAATTTGCAAGAAGAACCTCTAATCCGGGGTAAGCAGTCTGCAGCATATTCTTCATGGTTACTGCTGTTCCCCTATACACAGCATAATCAACAATTTACATAACTTCTTAATACAAAATTACTTAGTGGCATAGCAAGTAAAAGAACCAAATATGAGACACACCAATCAACAATTATAAGAGAAGTCATTATCTTGAACAATAATTTTCTAGATACGTCAACAGCTAATCCACAACAGATGGTATCACCCACATAAAACTTAGCATTCTTCATACTTAAACAAACAATTGATGCTTGATTTAACTCGTAGACAGGGTCAATTCCCCATTACGCTAAACGCACGAAAGGAATGAGACGTAAGTTTGGAAATGGAGAGAAGTATCCATAAAACCCCTAATTTCTCTTCCCACTTATCGTCAATAACATAATCAAGGCTACAAGATTATTGTAATACTTGCAATCAACATTCAACAACCCAAGTGCACCAGAATTTCATTTGCCCAAATTAAAATAAGGAAATTGCATAATCTTAAGAACCTGTAGGAGCAAGAAGCACAGAAACTGATGCTAACAGTGTTGCCGAGACCCAAACCTCCAATACCGCTCGGTTTCTGAAATTACAGGACCCATATCAAAACTATTACAGGCGATAACAAATTTTTACTTCTTGAAACCCAAATCATACCTCAGAAGGAAATGCTATGGTTCCGGAATCAACCGGTGTTCGGTGAGGCGACGGCGGGTGATGGTGGTGGCCATGAGAGGGCTTCGGCGGAGGTGTGGTGAATAGGCTAACAAGGTCAGAACATAAGAGAAAGAGTGGCAATCCAAGCAACAGCAACTGGGCGCGATCCATTGTAGAAGAGAGAGAGAGACGCTAGTTGTGAACGATAATGGAGAAAGAGAAGTCTATGGCCATTTGAAGAGTCAAGAGACTCGAGTGACGAGTCTGGAAGGTGAGGTTCGATGCGGTACCGTTTGGCTATAGGGATATCATAACATGAAACCGGACAAGGCGTATCCCATTCCAAGTGTGAACTAGGCAACACACATTGGAAAGTGGAAACTGTTTTAAAGCAGGATTTTAAAAAAAATGATTTAGATAATATTTCTTGTAATGCTGTTTAAGAGTTTATATATCTTTGAAAGAATCATGAGAAATATTTTTAAAGCTTTCTATAACTATTAATCACGAATTAACTCATCAAATTGTGTTCTCTCCAATTCTAACATCATCATTTTTTTTATTTTAAATATATACTAAGTTTTTTTATTGACCAATAATATATACTCAGTTAATTCTAAAAATTTAGATTTGTAATATTATGATTGCTAATGTTTTCTATATATATATATATATATATATATATGTATGTATGTATATATATATTGAAGTAATCAAATAACTAATGTTACAAAGTCACAAGCAGTCTTCTTTATGAACTATTAGTGTATTACCATTTATCTATTTTATGCATAAGACCTAGCTGAAATTTTTAAAGCTATAACATATTAATATATATTTTTTATAATTCATCACTTCACTGTTGACTTAAAAAAAACTACTTATTTACATATTCTATTTTTATCAAATATCAAATTTTATTGAAAAATTTGCTAATAAACGCTTGACAGCTACATTCAATTGTGTGAAATTCTTATTCTGGGTGTGGAAATCATTACAAGATTTATGTACAACAAGAACTATCCCCTATGATAAAGCTTTTGGCCTCAAAACTTTCTGTTCTACCAATAATCCCCACAAGAACAATGCCCACCTTGAAAATGGTGGAAGCAATTTGAATCATTTACATAAATATCACTCCCATATGCCAAAGATATGTATTTGGCTGTTCTATGGCAATCACTACACATTCTCAAATTTTTCACTATCCTTATAACTTGAGGTGCACCATGATGAGAATCTATCAAAGCAAATGCAAATGCAAGCTTTTCACTATGTACAGTACCAATGTCTTCTTCCTTCTCTTCTTCCTCAATCCAAACCCCATTTTCAGTATCACGTGCCTTGATCTTTACAGCTAACCTTTCTATCGAAGAATGAAGTTTTTCTGAGAATGCTTTAGACCCATCACCAGTTACAAATGTATGGACCATATTTTTTGATTCAATCCAGCACTGCCCAACTGGTTTCTCAAAAGCCTTCTCTTTCTCAAGCTTTGTCACACTAGGAGTTTCCCAGGTTTTCCCACATAAAGAATATGCCTGTGTAAGTAAATGGTGAATTGAATTATTTCCAGGTTCTAAGTCAAGAAGATGTTCTCCTGCAAGAATAGCCAATCCAAAGTTTCTGCGAATCCTGCAAGCAGTTAGCAAAGCTGCCCATACTGAAGAATTAGGCTCTACTGGCATATTTCTTATGAACTCCATAGCTTCTGCTAGCTTACCTGAACGCCCAAGTAAATGGACTATAGCAACATAATGTTCTAGACCTGGTATAATCTGATACTCTTCAGTGATGCTGGAGAAAGCACTCTTTCCCTCATCCACCATTCCAGTAAGACTATACGCTAAGATGATACTCGCAAAAGTACCTCTACTTGGTTGAAGTCCATCCTTCCTCATCTGATTGATGAGTTGAAGAGCGGACTTAGGTTGACCATGTAAAACATAGCCTGCAATCAGTGAGTTCCAACTGATGATATCTTTTGATGACATTCCATCAAAAATGGTTCTTGAATATGTTATATATCCTGACTTGGCATAAGTGTCAATGAATGAGTTTGATACAGAAGGTTCAGACATTAAGTTTTGATGCAGTGCACAACAATGAATCTCTTTCACCTTCTTTCCTGCAACTAAATTTGCACAGGCATGAAGGACACCCAGCATCGTAACTGAGTTAGGGGTAACATTAGAAGTTTGCATCTGCCGGAAAATTTGTAAGGCCTTGTCTTTTTGTCCACTTTGCAGGTAACCTGATATTAAAGAATTCCATGATGCTGCATTGCGCTTAACATTCCCTTCTGCCTCAATTCTATGAAAAAGATCCAATGCTCGATCCTCATCAGCATTCTGTATATATCCTGTGACCATTATATTCCATGTGACAACATTAGGTGGTACATCAGATTCCTGCATTTTCATAAATAATTCATGGGCTTTACCACAGTAACCAGCTTGATAATATCCTCCAATCATCGAGTTCCAAGAGTATACATCTCTCTCGAACATCATATCAAAAACTCGCTGAGCAGCTTCTAGATTCCCACACTTCGAATACATGTCAATGAGTGAATTGCCAACTGGTAAATTGTCAACCAAACTCATCTTGAGAGCAACAGAATGGATTTCCAATCCCATTTTCATTGATTTCAGGGTTGCACATGCTGAGATTGCACTTGCTATTGTTATACCAGTAGGTTGAATCCCTGCTACAAACATCCTCTTTAAGAAATCCATTGCTTGATTAATCCTCCCATTCTGAGTAAACCCTGAAATCATTGAAGTCCAGGTATATACATCAGGAGTGATGCCAAAACTCTCCATCTTCCTCATCAGTTCCATTGCAATATCACAACGCCCTAACTCATTATAACTAGCAATCAGTACGTTCCAAATTACCAAGGCAGGTTCAATTCCCTCTTGAAGCATTGCATCAAAATACCCACGTGCTTGTTCAATCTCACCCTTCTGGCAATACCCACTTATTATAGCATTCCAAGTCACCGTATCCCTCTCATCCATATTGTAGAAAAACTTCTTTGCACAATTCATCTCCCCACATTTAGCATACACAGCCAGAATTGAATTATTCACACGCTTAGAATTACTCATCCCACATCTAATAGCCAGAGAATGTATCAACTTCCCTGTCTCAAAATCCTTACATTTTCCACAAGCCTGCATAATCTTGGGGATCAGAAACTGATCAGGCAAAAACCCATCTTCCATCATATGATAAAAGAGCTGAATAACTTCTTCCCAGCTCTGTTCTCTCGAGCAAGCCCCAATCATGGCCGACCAAGTATACAAATTCCTCTCACGCATTTCATCGAACACCTTACGTGCCTCGTCCAAACATCCACATTTGGCGTACATGCTAACTAGCTTTGTCTCAACAAAAGGGTTCAACTCTTTCACCAAACCAATCCGAGCATGAAACTCCCGACCCATTCGAACACATTCTTGGTCAATGCAGGATTGTAGCAAATTAATGTAGGTTTTAGGTCGCACGGAGGATCCTTGTTGAGCTATGTAGTCTAGAATTTTCACAGCATCGCTCAAGGGACCTTCTATGCAGAGTTTATTCAAACGGGAATCGATGGATTTTGCGTGGGGTGTTTTGGTGAAAGAGACTGTGGAGATGGATTTGAGGTTCTTGGGATGGTATTCTAACTGTGTGCCATGAAGACTGTAAGAAGGGATAATTGAAGGAGGAGGTTTTGATTTGGTGGGTATAATGAGATTCTTCTCCATTGTTGGACTAGTTTGGAGAGCAATGAAGGGAAAGAGATATACAGAATTGTGTGGAAGTAAGAGCGAAAATTGCACAACGAGGAAAAGCCATTGATGGAAATGATAAGTGGAAAAGGAAAATGGATAAGAGAATTTAGGTACCATATTTATTGGATAAGAAGATTTTGATCTTTTTGTCTATAAATAGATCAACCTCAGATTTTCTTTTATGCATACAGAAGATCTAACTTCTAACATTTTATCTAGGATGGCAGTTTTTTCTGCCACTAGCGATTCATGCCACAATTGACTCTAAAGAAGTGAGAAGGAATTTTTTTTTGCTAAAAAAAATTATTTTACTGATTTATCTTTAGAACCAACCTGAAATAAAAAAAAAAAAAAGATGAAATTAAGAATGTCCTTAAACTTTAAAACAAAAAAAAATTTAATTTTCTCTCATTATTAAAATGACAAAATCTTTTTTTTTTGTTTAGTTGTTTTAGACTTTTAGTACTTGTACTAATAATTATAATATCAAAATTTGAGTATTCATAATTAATACTAATAAATTCTAATACAGAATTTAAATTGTAAATTACATATTGTTATATTTCTCTTTAAAATTATGCTTAATCTTCATAAAATTGTAAATATACGAATCTCCACAAATCTCCAATCTTTTTCAAAGAATGAGAATAGGAAAAAGAAAAAAAATTGTCTCCCCCAATGAAAAATAGAGATAAAAATGAGGGCTTTTGTCCTTTTTTTAATATGAATTTTAAAATATAGTTTATTTTATATATCAACATATTAAAAATAAATATTATCAACTTAATTTATATAACATTTTATGATGCAAAATATTTTCTATTAAAAACCTATTTTTAAAATGAATTTTTTTTTAGTTCAATTCATTCTATTTTAGGAGTTGACTTGGTCGGATGCAATAAATTAGATTCATTTGGGCAAATCCTAAATAAAATATGAAAGTATACTAAGAATGAATTTGAAAGTTAAGTGTCATTCCATGTTATAAAGTTTTTTGTTTGGAACATGCATATAGAGAGAGCCCACCTTGTAGGCTTTTAAGTGACTCAAATTGATATTGAAACAAAGGTTTTTCCTAAATTTAAAGCAAATGGAAATAGCCTACTAGTTGCATGGATAGAATATTATAGTTCTTATACTTAGATATAAACTAAAGTGAGTATCTTCATATTCAGATTTCGACCTATTTATTTAAAAAAATATTTAAAATAATTATTATTTTTTAAATTATAACTTATCTATATATAAATTTATAAAAAATATAAGTTACATAAATTATATTATGTAAATTTTAAATATATAATCAATATAAAATCTTAACAAATTTATCCTTACAAAATTATTAAATATTATAATTTATAGATTTATATGAACATTAAACTATATTATTGATGAAATTTAAGCAAATAACATAATTTACATATATATTTTTAATAAAATAAAATAAGTATATATTTATAATATAAAAATAATATTTAACTAATTTATATAGAATAAATTTGAGTCCAAGTATGGTATCAACATCCTATACCCATATTTGATAGGTCAATTTTATAAGTACTGATAAAGTATGAGTATTTTAATCATTCTTATTTTTTACAGTAGAAGATAAATAAAAAAAAAATCTTGAATGAATTAAAAGATCAAATTTTTTTATTTTTATATCTCTCTTATCAGAAGCAAATATACCAATTTTTAATAACAAAGAATCCAAATCCATATTTATTCAGGTACAAAAAATTAAATAACATTCGAAGTTAGCTATTTTGACCTTATCATTGAATATAATTTCATGATTACTAATAATTTGCTTTTCAACAAACACATTAACTCTTTCGTCTCATCATTTATCTCCCATCAATGCAAATTCATGTCCTTCTTTTGTCAATTCAATCAAGTTTTATTTAAATTAACTACTCTTGTCAATAAGACTATAAATAAGTTGAGTCGAGTTAAATTTTAATTTAATTTAATTTATTTATTTAAAATAAGACAAGTTTAAATAAATTTAAGTTTTAAAATAAATAAAAAATCATGATCAAATTCAATTCATTTATTAAACAAACAAAACTCAAATAATTTATGAATAATATTATAAATATAATATATATATTTGTGCACCTATAAAATTTAAATTAAATAAAAAATTATTAAATTTCATATAATATATATATGAGTAAATTATATAATATTTTTTAATTATATATGAATTTTTATATTTATATATATATAATTACAACATATATTATTTAAAATATAAAAATATAATATATGTTATATAAAATAATATTTTATTATTAATTAAATTATTTATAAACTTAATAAATTAAACATCAAATATTCAAATTCAATTCATTTAATTAAATAAATTTAATATATTAATTAAGCTCGTTAAATAATTTTAATTTGATTTAAACTTTTAACTAATTAAATTTAAGTAATTCACAAACAACTTAACTTATTTACACTCTTACAAGTAGGAAGAGATTTACTTCTCTATATATTTTGGGTTTTGGCTAAGCATAGTGTTTAACTTAGAAATAATCTTAACCATTTACATGTACTAAAGAATTTTTTCTTGGTTGACACTTTATTTCTATTGTTATCCAAACAAAGAAAGTTGAAAAACCCCATTCCCCTTGAAAAGCGGGAGGAAGGTGGCATTAATTTGATGGCCAAAACTCCAATTGAAAAGTCTCATCAGTTTTTGCTCTATTGAAATGAAATTATTAACTTTATATACTTTTTTAAAAGTTTTCAAATAATTAAAATTATTAATTTTATCATTTAAAAAATAACTTTTAAATAATTTAATTCTTAGATTATTTGTATAGATATTTTTTTGAGCATTTTAATTTTTGTTTTCAATTATAATAATAATGTTTGAATATCGATATAATTAGGAATGAACAATTCTAATTTCATCTAATTTTAATCAAATTGATCTAATTAAAATTAATTGATTAATTGTATTAATTGAAAGAGACTTTGATAAATTTAATTTAATCGATTTGATAATTTGATAATTATGAATGATAGATAAATCGAATGGATTAAAATAATTTAAAATAATAATAATTTAAAATTTTTATATATTATGTATTAATTACAAATATTAAATATATTAAACATAAATTATAATTTATCTATCATTAAAATTATTTTGAATTAATCTTAATGTTTATTTTTAGTCAAAAAATATATTTGTATTGTTAAGATTATAAAAATATTTAATATTAAAAATTTTTAAATTTCATATTTTTTAAAACATAAAGCATTCGATCTAATCCAAATCAATTATAATAAATTTTAATTAGATCAAATGAGATAAAAAAATTAAATAAATTATATAACTCTTTTAATCATCTAATTAAATTATTCTAAGTTAATAATTAACGAGAATACATTGAATCAATTCAATTCAATACTTACTCTTACGTATAATTAACGTATATAATAAATTAATTGAGAAAAATAATAAAATTAACGATATTAATATTTGAAAGATTAAATTAAATAAAGTATACTTTTTAACAATGAAAACGATATTTCATGTTAAAAAATAAATGGGACATTTGCGTGGAAAGTAGCAGTTCGGCTCATGTCATGTCAAATCATATTACAATAAGATGGTCAACGTCGTACAATATGGTGCAGATTAAAAATTAAAAAATTAAATCTAAGTTTCATATTTTTATCATTAAAATTTTTAATTATAAACTAATGCATAATTTATATAATTTATTTTTAATAATTATTTTTAAAAATTCATAATAAAAATATAAGTAATTATATGTAAGTTTAATTTTTAAAAATGTTCATACATAATTTATTACAATTATCTATAATTCCATATAGTATAATTAATTTGGGAGGGTGAAGATTTAATTAATGGAAAAAAAGCATCAAGTTGCTTTTACTTTTGTTAAGCACATTGGTTGATAGTTGATATTCGGTAAGTCTTATTGGTGTTGAAAGATGCAATGTTTCTTTCATTTTCTTACTTTTGTCTTCCTAGAAATGTTATCAACCCAACCCACGTGCATGACACCATTTAGATGCCTAACATTGCCAGATATAATTAAATTATAAAGAATATATATATATATATATATATATATATATATATAAAAAAAAAAAACTATCAACAACTCAATTTTTTTTTAAATTGAGTGGTTTATTTTTAAATTTAAATAAAATATTGTTTTTTTAACATTTTTGTGGTGAAACCAACCTAGTCAAATTCTACGGTAATGCTAATAACATAAGTCAACGCAGACTATTTTACACTTTAAATAGTTAAGGGGATCAAAATTGAGGACCTCTGAAAAAAATTGTATAATAAGATCCACCTTTAATAATATAAAACATTAATTACAAATTGGCTAATTAAGTAAATTAATTATATATGTAACATAAGATTATAATCACTTTTCTTTTGTTCAAAGAATTAGAAGAGGGTCAATGAGCTTGAATTTTATTTTCACATACGAAGTTGAGAATATTATATTTTTTTAACATAAAAATATTTTTATAAAAATAAAATTATTAAATTATTTTTATAAAATTTAAACAAATGTTTTTATAATATAATATAAATTTTGTAATAAATGTATATACAGATAATCAATTTAATAACAAACACATTTAATTTTAATAATAATAAACACAGTTATTTTATACTAAATGTTTGTACTACATTTATGTACTAAAGGCATTTAATAATAAAATTTTATAAAATTTTATTTTTATTTTTATTTTTTAAAATTACTTATATACAAATGTATATAAATTGTTTGTGTATTAATTTTTTAATTGTCTAGAAGTTGAAAATGTTTTTAAAATAAAAAAAATCTATGTTGTATTATAATATTGCATTAATCAAAAGTTAGAGTTGACTTAAAGTCAACTTAAACATTGATATGGTGTATTTTTTGTATCACTGAAAACATTTTGAATATATTTAATAGTATCTAAGATTATATTTAGATGAATGAAAATTAATTAAATATAAAAAAATACAAAAAATAATTATTTGAAAGTTATCAAAATAAAAAAAGAGAAATTTTTTTTTTTAATCCATTTTGTCTTATAATACTATTATAATTTCGTTCCTTCATATACATAAATAATTTTTATGGATGAGATGAAGTCAAGGATTTACATAACTTCGCGTTCCTTTCTTTCTTTGTCAATCATCTTCACTTCTGAGTTTTATCTACCGTTCTAATCTACCTTGATTATTTAGCAGGGGTTAAGACTTATAACAATATTATTTTTTATATTTTTATTATTAATCTCTTTAATAATAACAATAATATATATTAAAAAAATAATAAATTATATTTCTCTCTTTTACGATATGCTAATAATATAAAACAATTTTCTTTTAAATTGAGTGGTTCATTTTTAAATTTAAATAAAATATTGTTTTTTTCAACATTTTTGTAGTGAAAGCAACCTAGTCACTTACCTTATCCAATTTGGTGTGTTTCCATCTTCATTAATTAGTTAAAGAGTTTTAGTAATCAATATTTTAAAAATATTAATTAAAATTTTTTAATTAATTAATAGAATATGTAATGATTTAAAATTTATAAAATATTAATAAAAAATAATTTTTTATATACAAATTTTATCAATTAATCAAATAAAACTTTAATTAACAAATACTAACTAAACTCTTAATTAAATAATGATTTTAGCAGATCCGAATGATTTATGAAGTAACACTAGACACCTTGTCCACTTGCAATCCTACAATTTTGTCTTAGGTTTGGAGTTGCAAAAAGCTGGCCATTTCCATATCGCTGCTCTCCCACACCACTTTCCACTCCCATTTCCTATTTACTATTGCAATTTGGCTCGCCAAACTGTACTTATTTTACTCTTTCCAAATTATTACTTAATCACAATATTCATGTTTAAATTTTAATATAAAATATTTTTATTTTAATTTATTAAAAAATATAATAAAATAATTAATATCTCAATTCCATCCTTAAAATTTTTTCTACAAGTTATCCAATAAATTAATAAATTAGGGGTTGAATTTTTAGATGTACTTAATTTCCATCCTTTCACTTTTTTGGCTGTATCAGTTACACCTTGATATACATGATTTGATACATTTAAAGTAAGGTGGTCTTTTTTTTTTTTTTTAGTAATATTATATACTATCACATATTAAATATAGACATTTTTTTAATTAATTTTAAACACTAATTTATTATATTATAAAAAAATAATTCTTTCTATTAAAAGTTCATAATAAGATTTACACGCCAAATTTAAATAAACAAATTAGAAACAAAATTTAACATATCTTTATTATTTTTATGAAATATTTTTTTTATAGATACGATTTTATTAAGAGTAAATTATTTTTTTAGTTTTTAAAAAATATAATTTATTTTAATTTAGTTCATAAATTATACAAATATTTAATTTAATCATTAAAAGATATATTATATCTTAATTTAGTCTTTAAAATTTTAAATTTAAACATAAAAAGATTCACAATACTTATACATAAAGATTAAATTAAGATATAATATATTTTTTAAAAATTAAATTAAGTATTTTTATAATTAAATTAAAAAATTTACATATTTTAAAGATTAAAATAATAATTTAATATTTTTATTAAATTTATTTTGATCGAAATAGTATAAATACTAAATGTAAGTTATTTTTATTTTCCAAATAGAAATTTAAAGTTTAGTATTAAATCAAAAAATTTATTAAAAAATAAAATAAAATTACATACGAAAAATATTAATAAATGTAATGCAAAAGATGTAATAAAAAAGAATTTACTATAACTCACCTTTCGGACTTTTTTAACTAACAACGTCTTGGAATTGAATTCTTAAAATTCAAGTCTGCACAAAAGTCAAGATTGAGTTTTGTTGAGTAGAAACAATGGCGCGCGAAGAATAGCAGAGGCTTAACGTAACATCACTGACTCTGCAATTCCACTTTCACAACGAACTCCTTCAAACCAAAATTTCCTCAAATGCCAATTCTACCCTTCAAATGACTACAATTCATCTCTCTTCCGACCACTCTCCGGCGTCTTCAGCCATTAAATCTATCAACCGTTCATTTTCCGAGCTCTGCGACGACGACGTCCACCACTCCTTCGAGAACCCCCGACGGTTCTTCGGCTTGGCCCGTCGACTTCAGCTTGTCGTCAACCAGCTGCTCCTCTCGTTGCCATCGCCGTCGCCGGAGACTCTCCCGGCGTCGGTGCAGAACGCCCTGAAGGGAATGTCCGGCGATCTGTCCAAGGCGGCGGAAATTGTCTCCGTTTATGAGAAAAGCAGTAAGATATTCGTATTGATCAACTGTAAGTCCCTCTGCTCGTCCCTTCTGGAGCATACTGTCTCCCTTGGAGGATGGCTTGCTTTGCTCGATACGGCTCTTCATGACTTCCCTGACCTACGCAAGAAGGCTTCTGATCTCTCCAGAGACATGAAGCTCGGGCAGTTGAGAGTAATTTGCCTATTCCCTGGCTCTGTTGTAACATGTAACTTGTTTCTTATCAAATTGCTAATATCGCTAATGTGTTGGAAAATAGATCACAGAGAACGAAGAGAGAGTCCAATGTACACTGGAAAAAGAAGGGCAAGGAAGACAGTCAAGCAAGGCGGTGCAGAGTGCTATTGTCATGGATTTAGCTCGTGCTTTGGGAATTGACCCAGACGATCATACAGAATTGTCTAACCAGGTAAAGCTCTTCAAGAATGACCTATTGCGCTCAAATTCTGTATCGGAGCGGCGGATTTTAGTTTCCTTAGAAAGGATTTTGAATGACTGGTCTGCTGAGCCTGACATTGTCACTAGAAATTTGGATTTCGACCTTGAAGACGATGCCCCTATTTCTCCCTTCAAAAATTTTCTTTGCCCACTGACCAAGGAAGTGATGAAGGATCCTGTGGTGCTGGAATCGTCCCAGACCTATGAACGGACTGCTATAGAGTATTGGTTTGAGAGGTGTATTCAGGATGGCAGTGACCCAACTTGTCCTGTCACTGGGACGGTTCTCAAGTCCTTGGAGCTGAAACCCAATATTGGATTGGCAGGGGCCATTGAAGAGTGGGTTAACAGGATTGTTGAGTACCAAGTCAAATCTGCTGTGGAGCACTTGACTGAGGAACCACTGTCTATTGATCACGTTGAGCGAACTTTGGATAACATTTATAAGATTTCGGAAGAGCACCCCACAAGCAGATATATAGTCAGGAATGCTGGCATTGTACTGCTGATAGTGAAGCTGCTTACTAATAGCTCAAAAGTTGTGGGATCGCGTTTGAGAAGCAAAGCTCTAATGGCTTTAATTAGCATGTTCAACGATGAAGAAAGCAGGGTCAGTTATGTATTATTTTATTATAAATATAGATTTTTAATATTTATATGTATGTTTTTTTCATTAAGCGAATGGAAAAGACTCTATGCATCTCCCAAGCTTTCAATGCGGCAATTCAAGGTATAAATATAATAGGGAAGAACAGAACTATTGAACTTTATAAATAAAATCAACTGAGGATAGGAGAACAGCATATATAGCTTGTTAATTCAACATTAATACATTTTTTAATTTAGAAAAATTGGAAAAGTTAGTAGAATATTATACTTCAGCTTGCTATCACTATTCATAATTTCTTATATGTGAGAGACAACATGAGACCAAACCCCTGCCATATATTAGTATATTTAGAGTATGCCTTCCGCTGTTTTCCTTAGTAAATAGCAAACACTGAGTGCTTCAGACTTATGCTTGCGATGGTCAAAGCCAACAAATTTGTTTCACTAGGGACAACTTTTCCCTCTCCATTCTCAAACTGTTTTAGACTCCTTAAAATCTTACATATGTAATTTGCTTACAATTCGATGGCAGAACTTTTAAACCATTTGCTGTCCTAGCAATTACTGCCACCTTCTACAGGACTACCACTGTATATAGTTATTGTACTTTAGTAATGTTCTTATAGAAGTATCTCTTCTACTATACATAATAACGTTATTTCTGAATCATATTACATATAATAATTGCACCAATAGCTCCGCTGTTTTTTGACAATAGTGTTTTTCCTCGGTTTCTGAAACATGTACTATTACAATTTCTGATGTGAAGTTTTACGTATCTCTAGAAAATGATGCTTGAAGGCGGAGTGACAAGATTGGCTGTACATAGTCTTATTGGTAGCACAGAGAAAGAGAGAGAGTATGCAGTCAAATTATTACTGGAGTTCTGTAGCGATGAAGCTTGTTGCATTAGGGTTGCAATGGAGAAAGGTGCATTGGTTCTTCTCTCAAGCATGGCAGGAAATCTGGAGTATCCTGCTTTGTCCAATTTCGCTGAGGATGTCTTAAGGCAGTTGGAGAGGGTGGAGGATAATGTGCAACTTTTAGCTGCTGCTGGAAGATTTGAACCTTTACTCTCACGACTACGAAATGGTTTATATTCTACTACTTTCTGTTTCTGCTATCTGAGCAAAATCAAATTATAATAGAGTATATGCCGATTATTATAAATCAACTTTTAAAGCCATCTGTTTCGCAGAAAGAATAAACACCTAAAAAATTCTGAGGATGCTTGCACATGGTTATGGTAACCATTTTAAGTTAAATATATTAAATTGGAATTTGGGTAAATTATGCGGCAGGTCCTGATGGTGTAAAGATAGAGATGGCTTCTCTGATCGGAAGGATGACCTTGACAAATAGCAGTAAAGAACAAATTGCTAGGCAAAGTGCTGGAGTACTTGTTGAACTATTGTCGAAACCAGAAGGAAGAGGACCAAGTTTGCAAGCATTATATAACCTGTCAGGATTGGATGACAATGCAACCATCCTTGTTGAGTCTCCTGTCTTTCCATCTCTTATTGAAGTTCTTTTTGATGACAAGGATCCTTCATATGAGTTTAAAACATTAGCCGCTTCAACAATTGCAAATATAGTATCAAAGCCGGGCCGTTGGGAATTAGCATCTGCTGACAGGAAGGGGAATTCAATGCAGTCAGAAAATATTGTTTTCAGACTTCTGCAACTTTTAAACAGTTTGTCCTCTCAATGTCAAGTATCTGTTCTTCGCATTCTTTATGGAATTACATCATCTCCGCAGGCATCAGGTAATTTCTAGTCAACTGGCTTATAATAGACTACAAGGATCATTATATTGCAGTTATTATCATGTCTTCCTTAATAATTTCTTCTACTCCTTGCCGTGTAACCTTCGAGAAGTTCGATTTTTATTGGACTTTAATAGTATTAAGTTTTCATTAGTTTATTGATAATTTGATGTATAAAGAGATTCAGAGGATGCTGATAAACTATAATAAACTCAAAAATTGAGCCATTTTCATCCTATTTG
Organism: Senna siamea; assembly: GCA_031216115.1. Classification (NCBI taxonomy): domain Eukaryota; kingdom Viridiplantae; phylum Streptophyta; class Magnoliopsida; order Fabales; family Fabaceae; genus Senna; species Senna siamea. Next base: position 32,320,822 of record CM062367.1, on the reverse strand, counting down.
AAGAATTTTTTAATATATTTTATGTAGGAAAGATATACACAGGTTCTTCTTTTCACCTCCTTAGAAGGTAACCTTGAGCGACTTTATAACTGAAAAGAAGCTACCGTTACCATTTTGTAGTAGTGCAATTTTTTTGCATCCCGCAAAACAATATGGTTTCCTCTTGATTCCGAGTGTTTCCAGTATTACCATAGTGAGTTATTAGGCATTTATGGTAGAATAATTTCTTGTTTCAAGTTACACGGATATCATTACAGTGACAACGATCTTAGATCTCTGCATTTGAGAAATAATGCATTTCTCTACATTTAGAGAGAGAGAAAAAAAGAAAATAAGAGACTCACCTGAATGGATTAGAGAAATGCACCATTTCTCAGCCCCAACTTCTCCAAATATCTGGAAGATCCTGGTCTAGAGAGGTGTTACAGTTAAAGAAAATGGTACATGTGGAGGCAGCCCTACTTTTGTGGTGGAAGTGGGGAACTGTTGCATAATTGCATTATATAGCTGTATGCAATTTATTTATGTCTCTGAATTGACCTGTATTGCATGGCGAATAATACTGTTTATTTATTTTATTCAGAGTCAGTAGCCTTGCATATAAAGTCCGGGGATGGCTTTAGAACAATCATACAATTTCTTGGACACCCAGAAGTCCAACTCAGAATATATGCTTTTAAGCTTACGAGACTACTATCTGAATTGTTCAGTCAAGATCTAGGAAATGAGCTGAGACTTTCCAACAACCTCACCATACTCAAAGGAAAACTGTTGGATAACGAATCTACAGAGGATGAGAGATCAGCTGCGGGATGTATACTTTCCAACCTTACCCTCTCACGAGACGAAGTAAAGTCACTTTTAGGAGGCGATTTCTTGGGATGGATTGTCATCACTCTTAAGAACCAGAGGCGAGGCTCCAATGCAAGGATTTCGCAAACTGCATTAAGCATGCTGGAAGGTCTTCTAGGTCTCTTACTTCACTTCATTAGGAACCTTGAAGAACAAAGTCTCACTCTTGTTAGAGAAAATCGTCTTATGACCGTTTTCTGTGAACAGCTTGACTATCCTTCCAACCTAAAGATAAAAAGACTTTCCGCTCTGGGATTGAAAAACTTGTCGGAAATTGGAAGGTCAGTTATTTCTAAGGACTCTGAACTCCCACCTCCTAATGGGTTCTGCTCTCCCTTGGTGTTCATGTGTGGGAGGAGGAACTCTACTCAGAATTCCTCATGCCCCTTTCACAACAGTCCCTGTGAGGAAGACAGTCAACTGTGCCTGCATAAGTGCAATTGTATCAAGCCTCTAAACGATCTCCTCAATGATAATGACACCGTTGTTCAAGTTGCTGCAGTGGAGGCACTTTCTACACTAGTATTAGACTATAAATCAAACAGCTTCAAGAGAGCAGTTGATGAGCTTGAGAATCTGGGTGTCGTTGATTCTGTGATCAATCTTTTCACAGGGGTCAGATCTGGGGAGCTTCAAGAGAAGACAATATGGATCATAGAGAAAATATTGAGAGTGGAAAATCACACACAAAAGCACTCACTGAATCAAGCTCTTGTGAGGGGTTTGGTTGAAGCCTTTAGGCATGGGAATACCAACGCCAAGATACATGCTCAAGAAGCTTTGACCCACCTAAAGCAAATATCAGGTGTTAGTGGGAAGACATCAAGTCAAACTGGGGCTCGCAGGTAGCCAGAGATGTAATTTTTGTCCCCATTTTGTTTTGTTCTACAATAGATCAAATACTAATCTCACACCACCAATTGGCATGCATAATTGCACAAATCGTAACTGTTATGCCAAGGCTACAATATTTATTTGTTTGCCACAAAATATGTTTATGATACTTGGACTCTAAATCTCCCTTGAATATCTACTTAGATTACAAGGAATTTCAAGAAATTTTTTTTAGTATATTTAGATAAAGTTTGTCAAGTGGGTTATAAAGTTTTGTTTACAAAAAAAATGACATTTAGAGAAATTTTTACTTTTCATAATTTTTTTTAGATAAACCCCAATACCTAACCTCACACTTGAGTACTATATCTAAGTTATAAGATTTTTTTTTTTAAAAAAAAACATTTTCTTACTATATATATACGGATTGGGCCGAGCCTCATCTTATATACAGGCTGAACACTTTCTAAAGTTGGGCTGAGGTTAGCTCAAAGCCTCAGAGTCCCATACTACACGTAACTTGCTAATTTCATTGAACCCCTTTCTCCGAGTCATTTCTATCCATTAAGGCAACAAATTTTGAGGCAATCAATCAAAATCAGTTTTCATTTAATCTTGGAAATAATTTAAATACTCAAATTTAATGGGTTATCTTAAAAAATCAACATATCGAATATTTAACAAGTCATGACTAACTGGATTAAGTTTTCGGTTGAGCTCAAATAAAATCTAACTGTACTCGACTGGGCAGCTTATAAACTACGAAATTCATTTTTACATAAAGAAAATTTCAGAATTCAATTTCAACTCGACAGTTATTTCTGATCACTCGTAATTTCAAACTAACACGTTTGTATTGACTTTTTTTTTTCATAGTTTAGATAATTAGACTGGATCAATAAAAAGATTTGTGAATTGATTATAATTTCAATTTGATTAATCTTAAAAATCGACCTTACAAAAAATTGGTTAAAAATTAAAAAAATAGTCAAAAATTAGATGAATCAGTTAAAATTGGTCAGTTTAATAGTTTTACTGGTTTGAAAAAAATAATTTTCTTCATCTATTTTTCAATCTTTTGTAACAAAATGGTTAAAAAAAAGTAGATTAAGAAATAAAATAAAGAGAAATAAGAAAAAAAGAAATACAAATAAAAAGGATGATCAATAGTTTGTACAATGTACATTATAACATTTTTATTTTTTTAAAATTGGTAAATAATTTATTGAATTGTCTAAAAAATATGATATATTTTATATTTATTTAATAAAATTATGTAAAATACTGATTATTTTACTTAATTAATAATTTAAAATTAATATATAATATTAATACCAATTTAACTATTCGATTATGATTGAACTATTAAACCGTGAATTAATATCTTAACCAGTTCAATAATAATTCTAATTTTTAAAATATTATTATTTTTCTTTTAAAAAAGTGTTTTTTAGTTAAAAATTATTTGTGATAAAAAATTAACATATTTGGTTGATTTAAAAAAAACAAAAGAACTAAAAAGTTAAAAAAAAAACTTTTTTCAAAAGCTATATTTTTTTGCATGTCTAAAAAACTCATGTAAAATAACCTTTACTTTTTATAAAAATTCTATTTAAAAATTCCCTATTAAAAATGTATTTTTACTAAAATTCTATCCAAGACTTTGACATATTGTAATGTCCACACACATTGTTCTTATAGAAAAGATAACCCATTCGTGGCAGTCTAGAAACAAGGTCATTTATTTTTAATTTAATTTCATATTTTTAATGCGAAAGTGAAAATTACTTTTTTTGCTTTCATCACTACTAGATAGATTGGTTGCAATTTTTTCTGCCTTCATCACTATTAGATTTCCTTTAACCACTTTTAAGATCCCACCTTCAATATGAATCTTGCACTCGAGATGATCCAATTACCCAATAGACAATAAGTTTTTTTTCAATCTTTTCACATGTCGTATCTCTTGAATTGTGCAAATAGTATTATCATACATTTTTAATTTGACAGTACCAATTCCAACAATTTATAAGGCATGATCATTTTCCATGAACACGGATCCTCCTGAGACAAGTTTGTAAGTGCAAAACAAGTCTCTTTGTGGAGTCATGTGCGAGGTTGCACTTGAATCCAATATCCAACAATCATGGAGTTGTCTTTCGCCTTTAGAACTAACTGATATTTCACTATACAAGACTTCTGCATCATCTGAGGTACTTGCAATACAACCTTGAGAGGTTAATGCTTCTGAGTTCTTTCCTCCACTCTTCTTATTTTTCCAACAATCTTTCTTAACGTGCCACACTCGTAGCATTTGAGTTTTTTCTTTCGTCAAGATTTGATCTATCGTGATTTTGACTTTCACTAGAGCCACATTCCATTGATCTACCTCTCATCATTGTCAAAGCCTCTACTTGCTGTAAACTTCAAGCTTATCTTCCTTATTCTTTCGAGTGGATTCTTCTTCAAGAATTACTCCGGCAACATCATCAAAAGAGAGATGACCAAGAATATAGTTATTTGTTATATTGATGACAAGTTGATCATATGAATCAGGTAAACTTTAAAGTAGAAGCTCTGCACATTCATTCTCTACTATGTTGAAATCAGAAGTTGAAAGTTGTGAGAATAAAGTATTCAAATTGTTGATGTGGTTCATTATGGAAATAGGCTCACTCATTCAAAAAGCGTATAGTTTTCTCTTTAGAAATATTCTATTATGAAGTGATTTGACCTCATACAATTTCACAAGAGTGTCCCATATTTCCTTTGTAGTTTTCTTCTTTGTAATGCTGGACAAAATTGAATCTTCCATTGCAAGGTGCAAATTTGCAACAGCGTTGTCATCCATCTCTTTCCACTTTTTATCAGTGAATCTACCTCAATTGCATGTAAACAATTGTCCTTCCTTAAGATTGCCCGTATCTTCAATTTCTATAAGAAAAAATTACTCCCCTTGAACTTCTCTATCTCATACTTTTTTGCCATAATTTTACACAACTTACACTGTGAATAGTATCGCCTATTGAAACAATGACTTTAAACTATGAACTAATACTCTAGATAAGTTCCTAAGAAAGAAAAGGTGTGTCATCAACAAACATGCTTAAATAACAAGTCTTTCCTTAGCCAGAACTTTCTTAAACATGCACTTTTACACTACTTCACTATATATCCAGTAATAAGAATAATTCTTTTTTGATGTAAAAGATCAAACTAACTGTAACCACAGAGAATACTAAGAGTTTTCTCCAACACTATACCAGTGTACTGGCATGTATTGTAGTAGAATAGCTCTGACACCATCGTTAGGTACCAAAGTGACAAAATAATAACTCACAGCTAAAATAAGAAAGAAGAAAAACATAGGAATTGACACACAATGATTTTAACGTGAAAAACCCTTAACTGATAATGGAAAAAACCATGGGCAAGACTGGAGAAATATTTTTACTAAGTGAAAGAAAAAATACAACTTTTCTCTAAATATAAAAAGAGAACAATTTCACACTCTCTCTTATAGTAAGAAAAAACATTTACTTAAAACTCTCTCAATGAGGAGCTACTGGTGATGACTATAACTTTATGGTAAGATATTACAAATGAATAAAATGACTTGCTATTTATATAAAAATTTGAGTTTTCAAATGCAATGAAATTTTTTTTTACCTTTCAATTAAATTGTCATCCACCTTTTTTACTTTGTTAGTTACAAAAGTAAGTTTACCACACATAATTTCACGTATTCATCCCACAAAGTTTTAGAGAATACTTTTTTTGGTGCTCCATAGACCATAATCTTCTCCATTGAGAATTAGGAACCAATAAGTCATCTACTTTATTGCCAAAAGCAGCATGCTGAAATTGTATGTGAATATATTCATATGTACACATATTAAATTATATATAATGTTGTGTGTGGCAATTTTACTTAAAATTGTTTTTTAAAATTTTATAATATTAAAAACTCAATTCATAATTTTTTTAAATCTCTATTTTTATTTGTATCTATATTATAATCCGTAGATGAATTACATATTATATTTTTTAATTAAACTAAAGGTAATCCATATCTGGGAGACGAATTATACAATTTTGGTGTCAGCGACGTTGCCACTTACACCGCTTTGGATAATATAATATATATATAATATATTATATTATATTATATATTTTAATAATATAATTTAAAATAATTAAAATTTTAATTTTAAAAATATTAAACATTTTGATTATAATTTTTCAATGCATACATATGCTTATTCTGATATTAAAAATATTTAAAGTTATTTAAGATTTTCATTGTATGTATTGCAATAATAAATAATAAATAGGACTAAAATATTTATAACACAATTTTTCTAGCTAGCCTAAACAATATCAAGTTAAAGTTAAAATTTTGAATTTTTTTTTCTCAGGTCTAATGATTACAAATTATTAACCTTTTATGATTGGAATTAGTCATAAGTATGTTTGGTTTGAATTAATTTTGGTCATCTAATCAACTCAAGTAATTATATTGAATTACTTAAAAAGTCATCCAATTAGAGTGTTTTGAATTTGTCGTAACTTGTGAGATTGGTACCCCTATGTAGTTTCCTAAATCAGAAGTGTCACTGAAATTTGTATATTTAGCTATATACTTTCTTGTGTTGATCCCCACATTTCTAGAGAAGAATATGTTTGTCTTTGCCTGGTTAATTTTTTCTCCTGATAGACTACAGAAGAGGTTTAGGCATTCTAATGTGCATTGGATTTGTCTTAAAGATGCTTCGCCACATAGGAGTAGATAGTCGACAAAAAGTAGATGGGAGATTTTGGGACCTTTTTCCCCAATTCTGAAAGGCACCCAATCTCCTGCTTTCTATTCCTCTTCAGTGATGTGGGTTGACTTTTCCATACACTACAAATATGCATGATGACAATGGGTCACCTTGCCTAGTTCCTCTCGTAGGGCTAAATTGGGTAGTTTTCTCCCCATTCCAAAGGACTTGGAGATTTGTTAGTGCTTCTTCTGAGATGTCTGGGAAGGTTTTATTGGTATTCAGGTAGATGGCATTCGGTATATCTTCGCAGAACAGTTTTTTAAGAAATCTACTACAAGCTTTTCAATTTCCTCTGCATCATCAATCCAATCCCCTGCTTCATTTTTTAGCATATGTATCTTATTTCTGTTTCTCCTCGTCATAGTTTTAAGGTGGTAATACCTGGTGTTCCTGTCTTTGTCATTAATCCATTTAGTTCTTGCCTTTTCATACCAGAGAACCTCCTCTTGATATAGTACCTCATTTAGGTCTTTTTGAAGATTACTCTATAGGTTCACAAGGAATTTGTTTTTGGTTTGACTTTTCTGAATGCCGTTTAGTTTACCCAGAATCCTGTTTTTTCTCAGGGTGATGTTTCCAAATACATTCTTGTTCCACTCAAAAATCTTACTTTTCAAGGCATTTTGGTTCTCTTATAGGGAGATGTCATTCTACCAATTTTGGGCTAGGAGATTTGGGAAGTCCTGATGGGTAAGCCAAGCAGCTTCAATCCTAAATGGTCTTTGTCTAAATTTTGAGGGCCATCCATTTAGCTTAATGAGAATGGGATGGTGATCAGAGCAAGAAACTCTAGGGAGGACTTTACTGATGGCATATGGAAACAGAGCTTTCCAGTGAGCGTTGCACAGTGCTCTATCTAGCTTCTCATAGAGCTTTCCAGTTACCTCTAATACCCCCACTTCTCTCATGTGCACCTCTGATGTCATCAAAATCTCCTGCCACACACCACTTCTCTTGACTGTTCGAGGAAAAGTTGATTACATTTTCCTAAAGAACTGCTTTGAATTCTGGTCAATTGAGGATTCTCAACCTGGAAAGCATTGTTTTTGTTCTGGTTTATTTGGTGGTGGGCTGATTTTATCATTGCCTTGTGTTATGGCTGTCCCTGTAACCAAATTCCCTTTTGTACTTGGTTGGTTATTGGCATGAACAAGATTACTTGAATTATTAAATGCCTCTCTTCTTTCTTCATCAGGAGTACAGAATGATGGTCGATTTTCCTTGTTGGTCATCTGTGGGGCTTCCTCTAGAGTAGTTCTGTTAGCGTTTTGTTGGTTGCCATTCTCATTTTCCTCATAGAGTAAATTTGCAAACCAGGAACCCATTTCCTGCACATTTTTACTTCCTTGTTCTTCTCTCTGCATGTTTGTCATACCTTTGCGAGGCCTCCTATTTTTCTTAACCATCATCCATGGTCCATGTTTTGAGTCTGAGGTCAAGGTTGTGTGGTTCAAAGTGTCATTCTCACAAGGTTTCTCGGGTTGGATAGTATTGGTTTTCTTGAATGGACTTGTGATCCTTTTTTCTTCTTCTTTAGATAAAACAAACTCAGGAATTGAGAGTCCATTTATTTCATGTTCAAGAATCTTCAATTCCCTTTCCTTCCCATTTTCAGAGTCTTTCGAGTTTAGATCAATATCTTCTGAATCACTATACGCATCATTATCATCTGCCGAATTATCCTCCATATCTGACTCTTCATTGCTGCCTTTCAGCATTTCAATATAGGTTGATGTCATAGAGATTAGGAATTTCTCCTAGAGAAGCACCATCATGATTCTTTATTTTCTTCTTGCTACGATGCAAGGTGTCCACCAATTTCTTCTTTGTATTATAGGATTTTAGAAAATAGTTTTAAATAAAATATTGAATAAAAATATTATTTATTAATGATATATACATAAATATATGAAAACAATACTAAGATAAATTTTTATAACTACTTTTACTAAACAATTCTAAAGAATAAAAAAAGCAAACACAAAATATTCAAACATACCTTCAATAACTTTAAGCTTACATGTATGTGTAACTTTAAGCTTTTATTTATATTTTCATTTCCATAATTTTTCTCGCATGAAACAAGAAACAGTAAAATTTATTTTTCACTTCCTCTTTTAATTATTTCCCCCCTCATTTTGTTTTCGAAAGCATATCGACTATATAAATATATTGCCATTACCGACTAAATATGGTAATAAAAGCACTTTAAACCCAAACTTCTGTATTAAGTAAAATTATATTTGGTGTTGGTCAAGTTTTGTAATTTTTTTTATGACATAGTAAATGGCATTACGCTTGCAATTTTCTTTTCTCAGAAAACAACAGAGATGGTGTTAAACTTAAAATCCTTGACTTTTTTAAAAAAATTAAATTATCATTATTGTTTCAGTGATTTAACAAGAATGAAAAAATCCAAAAAATGTATGCACATATTTCTGTTTTTACTTCAGAAGAAAAGTTTCAATTTTTTCTTAGTTAAAATATGCATAACTTTCCTGAACTTGAGGAGAAGGAGTTATGCAACTTGGGCAAGGAAGTTAATGATGAGGAAGTAAAAAATGCAGTATTTGGAATAGGTCTTGGTTCTGATTCCTAAAGTGGAGGTTTTGGTAAGTGTTAAAGAATTCAGACCAATAAGTTTGTGCAACGTTTCCTACAAGATTGTTACAAAAATGATAGCAAATAAATTAAGGGAAGTGATGAATAGAGTTGTTTCTCCTAAACAGTGCAGTTTTGTGCCTGGAAGAATGGGATCTGATAATGTGACATTGGCGCACAAAGTTATTCACTTGATAGAGAGCATGAAGGCTAAAAAGGGCTTTATGGCTGTGAAGGTGGATTTTGAGAAGGCCTGAATTGGAGGTTCATCACAGAAACAATGCGTCTGATTGGGATTCCAGAGAAGTTGATTGATATTGTGAGGAAATGAGTGTATTGTGGAATGGGGAAAACATTGAATCTTTTAAAACACATAAGGGAGTCTGGTAGGGTGATCCAATATCTTTGTTCTATGTTTGGAGAGGTTAGTGCATTTGATTCAAAGAAATGTTGAAGGAGAGTGGAAAGCAATAAGGTTAGGAAGCAAAGGACCTGAAGCTCTCACATCTATTTTTGCAGATGACCTAATGCTATTTGGAGAAGCTTCTAGTGATCAAGTTGAAGTAATGATGGAATGCATGGATATGTTCTGTAGGAATTATGGACAGAAAGTAAACAAAGGGAAATCAAGAGTATTTTCTTTAAGAAAATGTTGAAAGTAATAGGATAATGGAGTCATATAAAAGATTCTATATAAATATAATTGTTAAGTTGTTATTTGGGTGTGTCGTTATAACATCGAAAAGTAAATAAAGATATTACGAGTTTGTGGTAGATAAAATAAAAGGTATGATAGAATCTTGGAAGGCAGGGAGAACGACCTTAGTGGGGCCTGTAGCTATGGCTATTCCTAATTATAGCATGAAAACTGCTTTGCTTGCGCCTTTTTAGCGGCGGTTTTATCCGTTGCTAAAATGTGTTTTAATATTATTGCGATGAATATTATTGCGACGAATATTATTGCTGCTATAAATTTTGTTTAAATAATTAATTTATAGGACAATAATATTTGTTGCAGAAACTTTAGCAACGGAAAAAATGGCCGCTAAAAACGCCGCCAAGCAGAGAATCTGAACGCAAATTTTTGTGGGGAAGCCGTATGGAAGAAAAGAAAACACATCTAGTGTCTTGGAATGAGGTGTGCCAGACTAAAAAGATCAGGTGGATTAGGTCTAAGACATGTCAAGGATCAGAACTTAGCTTTCATGATGAAGATTAACTGGGGATTGATAAATAGAAGGGATTCCTTATGGGTTAAACTGTTAACGGCTAAGTATGGTCGTGGAATGGATTTAATCCCTAAAGTGGCTAAAAATAATAATGGGTCAAGACTCTAGAGAGGAATCAATAAGGGGTGGGATAAGGAGGAGGACAAAATGAGTTGGCGAGTTGGTAAATGGGATACAGTGAAATTCTGGGAGGATAATTGGGTTAAAGATGTCGGTCCTTTGTGGAAACGTGCCTTAGTGGATATTGATGTGCAGGACAGAAAAAATGAAGTGAAAGATTATGGGCTAAATGAAGAGGAATGGGATTGGGAAAGGATTGGTAATATTCTGCCTATGGATATTAAAAGCAAAATCGCTATAGTGGCTTCTCCTACACTGTTAAATGAGGATGACCAACCAGGGATGGTAAATTTTTTGCGAAGACAGCCTACAATCTCTTAAGGGGTTCAAGTTTAGAGAAAGAGGAAATGATCTAGAAAATGATTTGGAGATGGAAAGGAACACAAAGAATTAGATCCTTCTTATGGTTGTGTGGGAAAGAAGGGCTGCTTACGAATACACAAAGGGTTAGTAGGCATATGAGTCAAAGTGATGATTGTTGTATATATAAAGGAGACCTTGGACTAAGTGTTTGGGGTGGCAGTGTTTTCGCTTGGAATTGGAGAAATAAATGGATCTTTAAAAATAAGAAAGGTAAGGGAACTGATAGACTTATGGAAGTTTTATGCTATGCTAAGGCAATGATGGAAGTCTGTAAGAGTAAAGAGAAGATGGACGGAGATATGAGGGTTAGAGAGGAAAGATTGATTGGGTGGGATAATCCTGAAGTGGGATGGATGAAAATGAATGTAGATGGGGCTAGAAAGAATAATAATGGTGAAGCAGAGTGTTGGGGAATTCTGAGGAATGAGAATGGGGTGCTTAAGAGTGGTTTCTGCAGAAATATTGGAATTTGTAATACCATTCAAGCCCAATTATGGGCACTTCGAAGTGGGTTAGAATTAGATTGGTATGATGGTGTCAAGAGACTAGTTCTGGAATTGGATTCGTCAATGGGAATTAAGATGTGTGGGAATGGGGTTGACAATATGCACTCTTGTTATGAGATGATCAAGAGAACTAGGAAGTTTTTGAATCTTCGATGGAATGTGAGGCAGAGACATGTCTGGAGGGAGAGAAATCGTGTGCAAACTTTGTTGCTAAGGAGGCTTTGAAAATGCCATTTGGGGAATGTAACTTTGCTGAACCTTTTGGGGAATTAAATCAGCTATTGGCTGATGATTGTGAGGGTGTTTCTTTTGTGTGTGTTGTTTAATAAAGCTTTGTTTTACCAAAACAAAAAAATATACATAACTTCTTGAATCATGTCATGTACAAATAATTTATTCAACTATAAAAATTGATCTAAAATTTTTTTAAACTTTATAATTTATGTATAAATCTCATCCGTTAATTTTTTTATTTAAAAAACTAATAGATGATAGAAACGTCAAATTATTTGTAAGAGTTTTTATATATAAGATTTAAAGTTTAAGAAAACTTTTTACACAATACTTAAAATTTATAGATGTTTTTGCATTTTAGCTTTTTTTTGCCTATTCCAAAAAAAAATCTACTTTTACTTGAAAGTATTCTTTAAAAAGGAAATTAAACCAAAAGTTTTTTATTTAATTTTTTTTAAAAAAACTTGGCTAAACAAAGGATTAGTGCAAGTAATGCGTGAAGAGTTAGTGAGGAGCAACAATTTTGAAAAAAATTCTAAAATTTGAGAGCTGTTTAAATATTTAAAATATCTCTTGCTAGTAAATTCTAAATTTTTTCAATATTATTGCTTATAAACCGTGAATTACTTAAACGAAGCTACCAATAAGTAGTGTTCTCTCTTTGGCTGAAAAAAACTTCAACATTCACATGTAATCCAGTGACCCATAATAATCCTATTAACAGACCTTTTACATATCTATAATTTAATTTTATTCAATTTCCATATATCACTTAAGAATTTTATTTTGAAGTTCAGATAAAACCTTTATTGTGTGCAACTGCAAACGTAATTTAAATCAATTTGAATTTGAAACTAAAGAATATTAGGCTTTAAAAATGGGAACCATTGGGAAAATTACACATTATTAACCTCAATCATAGGAATTACAACATAAAATAATTATTCCAAAAATAATTTGTGGATTTATTAGCAAAACTATGCTGCCAACTAGCAAATGCTATATCCTAAGAGCTACATTTTACAAGCAATTAACATAATACACAGTAATCAAAATTTTAGTTCAAGTTAATTCTAGCTGGAAGGCACACCCCAGGAGCATGCTCTTCTACAAAAATGCCTTCACAGGAAACCAGTTTCATCACAAACTCAACTGAAAGCTGATATTTCTGTTTGGCTTCATTGAAGCTTTTGCCAAGCACATGTTCAACCCAATCCTCCACTGCATTTTTCTTGTCTGCTAACCAACTAGCAGCAAGGATCTGTATCATCACCTCATAATCAATTTCTAGTAAGAACTCTGATCCGAATGTCCTTTGAAATTGTATGCTAATGCTTTTTAATATTTTCTCAACAAGTGCATCGAAATTTAATGGCTTGAAAACCACTTTCTCATTCATTTGATCACAGAAATCATTTAACCAGGCTTTTGAAAATTCACCTAAGGAATCACTCTTGTCATCATTGTCATCAATGTCCTCTTCATCCTCCTCATCAATGTCCTCTTCATCCTCCTCTAGAGGAATATTTAGATCAAGATAGGATCTTGATGCCTCTTGGACTTTCTTCTGCATCCTGTTGCTTGTTGCTCGCTCCTTTCTTTTGTTTGGAAATATTAGTTTGGAGGTCCCTTTTCTTGGTGCAACAATAACATTTGTGCCCAAGCTTCTTTTGGCATCCTCAAATATATGTCCGAGAATTAATTGCATTTGACATCTTTTGGCTTCAAGGATTCTATCTTCAGAAAACATTGCAGACTTCTTCTCTGGAAGGAAATTGCTTTTACCTTTAGAGATAGTTGAGCTTACAATAAATATGGCATTACGGGTGCTGATTTCCCTTCCATGTGAATCTGGAAATTTACTGGTCCTTATTGCCTGAAACAAACTATTCTGCACAAGAACATCAGCTTCATCTACATTTTCAAGAAATACAATTGAGTGGGGTTTCTTACTCAACTCCCCAGCAATATAGTCTACAACTGTTTTCCTTTTAAGTAGATCATAACAATACGAATTCTGGCTTTCAAATATTGAGTTTTTTGGGTAAGCCCTGTCCGGGGAGTTCAAATCCACAGATATCAGGCTTTCTGTGTTTCCAAATATTATCTTTGCAAGTATTAAAGCAATTTTCTTTTTTCCAAATCTATCTGGTCCAAAGAAAGCAAACCATATGTCTGCTCTAACATGTGAACCACAATGCTTTCCTCTGCCAGACCTACAAAGGGACAAAGTTCGAATGATGGCACATATGGCCTCGTCTTGCCAACCAACCTGTTCAGTGAGAAGTTGATTAAGAGACTTGAAGTCTACTGAATTAAATGTCCCTTCTAAAATGGGAGCAGAACATGAAGAGGATCCAACAACTTGGTGTAAATTATTATCATCATTCAAAACCTGAAGATGCTCTTTACAATTTTTTGGTTTCCAGGTATTTGGCTCATGAGCAACTGATTTATAAATTGTTCCCAATCCCAAATCTGTGGTTACAGGAGTAAGGGGTGAAGATAATCTGCCGTCAAGCATACTTATATTGGCCATAGAGGAAGGGTCAATCCAAGGGATCTGCTTGTCAGTTTGCTTACTCTTTGAAACTTTTGCTACCTGGTCAGATCCAGTATTAACGCTAGCAATATCAGAAGATACTGGAACTGGTGATATCTGATTTGATGGGATGATATTTTGTAGCTCTTTTGGCATGTGGGGACTTTCAGAAGAATATTGGATTTCATTAAGAGATGGATGCTTACTGCTACTTTCCTTTAAACCTGAATTAAACTGAAAGCCCCGGAGGATCGGAACTTGAGACCTTGTTTGGGATGCATCAAAATCAGGTAAGGACCGGTTGTGATGATGAAGTTCACAAAAATCACTCCATTTCTTTTGCAATCCCAAGATCTTAGCATTCAAACTTGCTTTTCCTTCATTAGTCTGCACAAGATGATGAAGTTCAACTTCAAAATAAATACAATTACAATTGAATTAAATATAGCGTGGCAAGTGATACAAAGCACAAAAACAAACAATGGTGATCCAAAAATAATTTAGAGGGTTAGCAGTTAATAGAGCAATTGTCCACCACAACCACCGAGTAATCATTCTCTCTGTCTTTCTTCCATGTGTGAGCATGAGTGTAATTGCAAGTTTACATGCATTGTAAGAGAATCTAAAATTTGGTAATCATAACACACCTTTGCCACATCCAATCCTCGATCTGTGTCCACACTAGACCTTTTCGACCAAGGCAAGCTTGTTGAGAAACCAGATATCAAGGTAGTTGGACCTACTTTTAGAATATCAGCAACTTCTTGTTCACACTTTTGATTGCAGGTGTGACAACGTGTAAAACTTGGATTTGTACCGCTTAGTGGATTTATGAATTCAGAAGGTGAAGAAAAGAACCCACCAAGTGGAACAAAGGACCCCATCAAGCTGTAAGTTTATCATGAGCAGGGGACTGTGAGATCCAACGAAAATAAAAACAGTCATAAGCAAAGTGTTCACAAAGGGAGGCTTGAAAGCATTATCCACAAAAATAAAATACTTATAGCCAATATATATATATATAACAAGAATCCTTTAAAATTACAATGATAACCCAAATGGGGTCCAGGAGGGAAGAAGGAGAAAACGATTGCATTATTCAACGCATCCAGCAAAAGACTGCAGGTGGAAATTACAGCATCTATGCCTCATGTTGGTCAACACAAGCAGACCACAAACAAGAACTGCTTGGAATCTGTAATAAAAGCAGAGAATTCAAGAAAGTATTGGGCCAATTGGCTTGAACCCTAGAAAGTAAAAATAAAGAAAGAAATTAACTGGTATCTCTCTTCCTTGAGGAATTTAATAAGATTTACTTGGCATACACAGAAAATTCAAGTGCAGTTGTTTCTTGTTCGAAGCAAATATTACATTACAACTGATCTATTACACATGATGATATGAATCATTCTCTACCATATCAAGTAATGTACTCAAGTGGATAAATCATAAATGCAAATCACCCTAACCTCCTTTTGCACCATTTAAATCTCGAATAAACTCGATTGCAATAAGCTCTACATATACAAAATCAAGTAAGGATAACATTGAGGTTTCATGGAGCTTAAAGAGATAAGATTCAGTAGGTTGTTAAATGAAAAATATACTTAGTCAGATATACATATTATTTTAAAAAAATCTACTTCCCTTTGTTTTCAGTTTAACCGAGCAAACCCGTTAAGTACTAACATAAGTGTTAATCAAAACACAGAGACACAGAAGTTGGCCAACATAAGGACTCGAAAGAGGAGAAAACAACCAAAAGAATAACATTTGGATCCTAAAAATTAGTCAAGAAGTAAATGAAATAATCGAACAATACAGGTGAGTGAGAGTCATTAAATATTCAATTTCGTCATTTATTTGTTGACAGCTTGAGCTATATGTCAACACTTTCTTTCCATAAATGTCTCTTACACTTCTAAGCATACACTGCCTTTCTGATGACCTACATATATCAACGTGCAAACATCTACATATTAAACATCAATTCACCTCAACCATATGAAGACAGGTAAAACTAGATTAAACAGAGAAAAAGATAGAAAAACTCACCTGGATTTAAAGTGAAGTCCTACCATTGAAGGGGTGGCAGATGTCATAGTCAATAGATGCAGATCCCAATCCTTTTCTATATTTGGAAACAATGCTAGGAACTTCGAATATGTATCTGAGGTTCCAGCCACCCCCACCACCCAAAATTTCTCACTATGAACCTCCAATAAGCTTGTCAGTTGTGACACAACAAAGCTAGCAGCACTGCGAGGCACGCCGTCGCGGATGAACCCCTCAAGCTCACCGAAGTTTACAGCGATACCCAGACCAGAGCATTGCTCCAATGAACGACTCAACTCCTTAAATTTCAAACCCATATTTTCTTCACTCCCACCTTCACCAAGAACCTCAGAAATTTCTTTTTCAATGCAAATTATAGTCAGTCCTACTATTTCGGCAGGCAACATACCCTCTTGACCTTTCTGTACTGACTCCATGAAACTCTGAAGTGCACTTCTCGCGTAAACTCCCATCAATAAGGGGTTTCTCTTCGTCTTCCTCACAAGAACCTCCCCGATTCTTCTACAATTCTCATCCATGCCCTTGTATCCAGAATTTCCCAAAAAAGGGAAGTTGAAACCGGGTTGTCCAATATCCGAGCCCGTCAAATTACACGAGAAAGTGGGTGGGCACCGGCTCCGGGAGAATTGAGAAGCTTGCATGACCGAAGGTTGAAGCAACGCGAGCTTGATGTCGCAACTCCGAAAACCCGCTTCGCCAAAAACCTTACTCACAATCGGGTCATCGAGAATTGACAACACAAAGTGCTTGAGCTCTACCTTCAAGAATGACGTTGTTTGCTGCTGCTGCTGCTGGCTATGTATCTGAAACAAATGAAAGCTCTCTGGATGCCTCCTCTGGTTTGCTTGCGACCGTTTGATGGCGGCCACGAGCGAATTCGAAACCGGAGGATCCTCCTCGAGAGCCTTGGAAGTTGGCAATCGATTGAGAGAGACACCCACAGAAAGTTCTAGAGCTCGGAACTGGAGACGCAACGAGTAAGAGCAGCTCCGTGCGCGAGTGCAACCTTCTCGGAGTATGGAGGACGGCATGGCCAACAAGGCAGAGACGACATGAAGCGAGGTGGTCTGTGCGTGGTTGCAACGACGAGCAACAGCCACCGCATCATCAAGAACATGTGCTGCCTCATTCGTCAAGCATTGCCTCGTTGCGTTGACCGGCGTCGGCATCGCCTGTAAGCATATATATATACACAGGATTATTATACATATCAATATAACTACATACATATAAATAGTTTGTTAGAAGCAGTTTGGGTTTGGACCTTTTGCAATAAAAAAATTGAAGGGCGGGTTTACTTGTTTACTGGATCAAACATCGTAGAATAATTTATTCAAGTGAATGAGAAAAAAACTAAGAGAAGGCACAGAGCAGAGGAAAAGGGTACGAGAGAGAGTGATGAAGATTGTTGTTGAAGACGACGATGTTGCTCACATAAATCTAATCCATATGTGTACGGTATTAGCAACACCCCTTATTAGATAGATAAGATATCTAAAGTGTACTAAAGACTAACAAATGAAATCGGATCTCATGCTGTCCGAAACAACTGTTGTTTAGTGCTGTCCGAGAAATCTACACCGTTCACCTAATCAAGTAGCTACTGTAATACCACGTGTCCTTATTACCTTTTTTTGGCCCTTTTCACTCATATATGAATCATACCGTTTTACGATAAAGAAAAAAATAAAGGCAAATCTTGGTTTCCTCATGAACTGCATTATAGTGATAATGTAAAAATAAATATATCTTCTAATAATTAATGACAAGTTACTCTATATATTATTACTTATATATAATTTTTTATAATAAAAATAATTTTATGTTTTTAAATTTTATATTAATTTTTAATTTTTTTTATAATTAATTTTATCTTTAAAATTTTTTTAAAAAAATTTATAGAGTAATAATAATTTATAAAGTAATCTATCATTAATTATTGGATGATATATTTATTTTTACATCATCACCTTATATTAATAATCCATGCAATTCGTGAGAGAACCAAGATTTGTCTTTATTTTTTTAATCATAAAACGGTGTGTTTCATATATGAGTGAAAAGGAAAAAGAAAGGCAGCAAGAACACGTGGCACATAACAGCTACTGGAGTGGATGGTGTAGATTTTTTAGACAGCACCAAATAACAATTATTTTGGACAGCATGCAATTCAATTTTTTAATAAATATTATCGTTTCTTTATTTAACAATCTTCCTTAAAAAATAGTTCAAAGGAGTAGAAAATATCTAGAAAAACAAAAGACTAAATACATTTAGTTGCTAGTTCACAATTCTATGTTTCAGAACATGTAATTTAACTTTACCAAAGCATAAAAATCTAATATTTGATAAAAATGCAATTCTATCCATATCCACCAATTTGTATAATGTCTTATTAAAAACAAAGACCATTGCCATAAACTCGATTTAAATGTGATTAACTAAATCATTTATTTACTAGTTATTATTATTATTATTAATTTAGTGGGAATATTTGACTTATTACCTACACCTTGTGGGTATTTATTCGAACACTTGAACTTCGTAAAGTAACGAATAAGCGGCAATTGCTTTTCCGTCTGGAAAAGGTAAAAGAATGTTATTTTTTATTATTATGATAAAAAATTTAAATTATTTTACTTTTAGAAGGACACATAATGAAAATGTAAATAAAATTTACTTTAAAACAAAAAATTAATAAAAAATAATTGAATTATTTAAAGTAAAAAAAATTCTAAGGATTTTATTCATTTTGTTTTGTTTATATATGAATTTTTTGTTACTTTATATATGATTAATGGCTTATATATGTAGCCATAAAAATGTTACATAAACACTCCTAAATTGTGGGGAAAAAAACAAACAAATAGTTTTGAAAGTATATTTATGGAGCCTGTCATATCTCTCATCTAATTGAATTATATATAGATAGACTTTGAAAAAAAAGACTACTTTAAAACAGAAACAGTTTGAAAAATTAAATAGAAAAGGTATAAATTGAAAAATAAATAAATAAAATTTTCAATTAACTCTAAATTTTATATTGCACAATTAGTCAATGAAAAAGTTAGTTAGCACTTGCAAATCTCAATATTATTGGTATATTAACAGAATAATGACACAATGTGATTATTTAATAATAAAAGTAACTGAGGATTTAATTTCGTAATAAATAAAATTATAATTTTTTTAATTTAATAATGTTATTTATAATGAAATTGGTATGTGAAATAAGAAAGATATATGGATAAAGAAGCCAATTAAAAGAAAACTTTTTAAGTATATATATTATGTTATTTTATGTATATATTAACTAATTATACTTTTTAATTTACACTGAAACGTTCATAATATGTAAAATAAAACTAATTAAATTTATTCGTTAATATATAAATAAAATAATATAATAAGTATATTTAATTTTTTTTATATCTAAAACAACCTGTCTTTCATAAATATCTCTTTGAAGTAAGCAACAACTTCGATAAATTGCATGACAAATTCACGTTTGAATTACTTATGGGGCCCACAGGCTGGGGACCCCAAGTTTGATTGGACCACGTGGTCCCGGGTTAAGCATGCCAGGTTATACTATGACATAATTAGTTAACGAGCACTTTACGTTTTCTCATGATCCAATGAAAATCAGACACGTTTTACCTGTAGTAGCTACGCGTCACACCTGATTATAGACGTCCCATCAATGAAACGAAAATTCCCCACACAAGGAAGAACGTTGATGTATTTAGATGATTCCTACTAATTTCTTGATATAGCGTTCAACAGTGAAGATGTCTTCAATGATCCCTATAACATATATTTAAATACTGTCTTAACAAAATTAAATTTTAAAATTTTATTAAAATTAATTTCTTAACCTCACTTTAAGTTCGCAATACAATGTATTCAAAAACTCTTAATTTAGTTAAAATATTCAAAGAGGCAATTATAAGAACTCAGAACAAAAAAAATTGAAACGATGAAGATAAAAGAGCAAGTAAAAATTTATGAAATTGTTCTCCTCCATGAGTGACGGAGAAGAAAGAAAAAGAGGAAAGGAGATGCGGTGGTACCTTGCTCTTCCTCCTCCGCGACAAATGGGCGGCGAAAACTAGCTATGGCGGCGGCCGACGGAGGGCGTGAGCAGAGAGAAGAAAAGAAATGAGGCGTGAGGGAAAGAGAGAAGAAGAAAATGCTCCACGAGGCACAAAACACAAAAGCTTTATGTTTAATTTAGTGAAGGGTTGCTTTCAATCGAGTCCCTGTAACCTTTCAATCAATTCCTGCTCTCTCTTTTTCACAAATTATATTTTTTTCTTTTTTTTTGTTAATAAAGATAACATTCTGTGAGAAATAAAATTATAATTTTATTTATACTATATTAGTTAAGTAAATTTATTGTTTTATAATAAAAATATATTGTGTACAATCTTAATTTTCTTAAAAAAAATTAAAATAAATATTTGTATAATATATTATTAAACTTTAGGCTTGTTTAGTATAATTTTTTAATAAAAAGGGATATCAAATATAAATTTACTAAACTTTAAAAAAAATTAGAAAAATCTTCTTATTGCCTTAGTGGTGAATGCTCAACTATTAAAGTGGAGCACACTTTTCATAAGCAAGCAATATATAACAAAAAAAATTTTAGGCACAGATTTTATATTTTTGTTATTAAATTTTTTAATTAAAAATTGATATATATATAATTTATTTTTTTATTATTAAATATTTTAAATTTTTATACTTTTTTATTTTAATTAAACAATTTAATAATAAAAATATAATTAATTGTATATAATTCTAGTGTATATAATTAACGGATATGATTAATTATATAGGTGAGAAGTTCATTTGTGGCAGCTAAGTAGTATATTTGAAGTAATTAATTATCCTTACTTTTGAAAAAAGAATTTGAAGTACTCTTTCTTTGATGGAGTGAGAGATAATGTGGATAGTGAGAAGCTTTTAGGTTTTGAAATGCATTAAGGACCTTTTTCTTGTTTGATTCTTTTTTCCTTATTCGTTTCAATTTTCTGCTTTGCTTTATAGGATATTTAAAAAAGGAGGTCATAAACATGTCTATGCCTATACAAAAATGGGATATGGTGTAATAATGCAATACACGTAAACAAATTTATGAGTGCTTCAAGTCAAAATACAAGAAAGTAAAACAAGTACCAGAATTTTGCTTTTAGATTACGTGTGCAAGTGGTATATGAAATTATCCCCACACACAATAAACCAATAAAAATAATTAATACAATGGGTGCTTTAATAAAATAAAAAATTATTATTATAAATGATGCCTTTTTACTGTATGTTTTATTTATTTTTATGTTAAATAAAATCTAATTTATTATGTACCAGTTAAGTAATGTCATTATTAGTTAATTTTTTATTTTTCTTATTAATTGAAATATTAAATTAAATTAAAATATATTTTTAAAAGATCAAATTATTTATTTACTCTTATTATTATTCTTAGTGGGAATATGAATTATTACCTACACCTTGTGCGTATCTATTCGAACACTTGATCTTTGTAAAGTTTAGGAATAAGCATTAAGCAGCAATTACCTTTCCATCTGGAAAAGGTAAAAGAATAAGAAGAATGTTTTCTATAATGAAAATGCTTTTTTAGACAATATTTTTAACAATATTTTTGCAATATTAAAATTTATTAACTTTTTGTATAACATGATAGTAGTATAATTTTATTCTTAATGAGATTTTAAACGCAAGCTCTAATATGAGAATATAATGTTATTTTTATTATTATGATAAAAGAGTTAAATCATTTTATTTTTAGAAGGACACATACTGTAAATAAAATTAACTTTAAAAAAATAATAATAAACTAATTTAATTATTTAAAGTAAAAAATTCTAAGGGTTTTATTCTTTTTTATTTATTAAAAAAATTGGTATCATAAATGAGAAAGATATATAGATAAATAAGTCATTTAAAAAAATTAAGTGTATACATTATATCATTTTATTTATATATTAATTAATTATATTTTTTAGTTTACATTAAAAAGTTCATAATATGTGAAATAAAATTAATTAAATTTTATTAGTTAATATATAAATAAAATAATTTAATATATATTTTTAAAAAATTTATATCTAAAATAACCTATCATACATAAATATCTCATTAAAGTAAGCAAAAACTTCAATAAATTGTATGACAAAAAAAAATTTTAAAAAGTCACGTTTGAATTATTGATGGGGCCCACAGGCTGGGGACCACAAGTTTGATTGGACCATGTGGTCATGGGGTTGGCATCCCAGGTTACAGTATGACATAATTAGTTAACTGGTTTTTTACTTTTTCTCATTAGCCAACTAAAATGGAACACGTTTCATGTATAGTA
This sequence comes from Senna siamea, assembly GCA_031216115.1. Taxonomy (NCBI): domain Eukaryota; kingdom Viridiplantae; phylum Streptophyta; class Magnoliopsida; order Fabales; family Fabaceae; genus Senna; species Senna siamea. Next base: position 32,298,254 of record CM062367.1, on the reverse strand, counting down.
GATTTGCGTTACACGTGATTATATACGGCCCATGAGACACGTGGCATGAAACGAAAGGACAAGCCTATTCCCCCACACAAGGAATGAATTAGGGATGGTAATGCACTGCCGAATTTGCACCGCGGCCGAAGGTAGTTGATGTTACATATCGACTTGAATTTTATAAAAGCCAAAATCCTATTTTATGTTTTCAAAATTTTTTAATTTCGTTTTTTAAGATTTTTTAAATTAATTTTATCTTTAAAATTTTAAAGTATAATTAATTTTATTTTTCAGTTTACATCATTTAAATTATTAATAAAAAATAATAATATAATATTTAACAATAAATTTTAAAAATATAAATAAAATTTTAATAACATTTAAATATTAAATAATAACATATATTTTAAAGTTATTATATTTTTACTCTTATTTAGTTACTATGTGATATGAAAAGTCAATTCTTTAAAAGAGACTTAAATAAATAATTTGCATATGATTTAAACAATTTAACGGGTAGTTTTATATATATTTTTAAAAGTAATGTTATATTACTATTTTTTATTAATAATTTATACAAAATTAAATTATAAAATAAAATCAATTATAATTTAATACTTTAAAATAAAATTTATTACAAAAATATTTAAAAAATAAAATTAAAAGTTAATAAAAATTGATGGCATAAAATATATTTATACTTTTTTAAAAACTTATACTAGTGGGCTTTAAATTTATATTTTATTAATAAAATTTTTATATAAAATAAAATTATAGTTTTATTTTTAATATAATAATAAATATAATTAAATTTATATAAAAATTTTAATATAACAATCAACACTGTTAAATAACTTTATTATTTTAAAATAAAATGTGTCATATAAAATATTTTTTTGACAAAAAATAAATTAAAAATTTGTATATTATTATATCAAATCATTTCCCAAACTTTAAGAGACACTAATGTATTTTACTTTTTCTAATTTTAATTAATCAATGCTACAGAATATAATTTTTTATTGACTAAATTAAATATTTCTTTAACCAATATCTTGTTGCTTTTCTGTTTTTACTTGTAAAGATATCTTTACATTCATATTCGTGAGTAAATTATATTAATTTCTATTAAAATTTAGTTAAATTATATTAATCTATTTTACTCTATATTTATTTATTTATTTAAAAACATGAGGAAAAGTAAATAATTTTCTTAATAAAATTTGAATTATTTATAAATACTCTCCTCAACTTCAAAAAGTACATCTCCAACTATATTTTTTACAATTTAAAATTTCATTAAACTTGTTAAGGGAGTTGTCACTTAAAATTGTTATCATTTATGATTTTTTTTTAGATAAACGAGAGTGTATCACTTAAATTTTTGTTAATAACACCAATAACAAGGTAGATAGAAATGCAAAATTTTTAAATGTTGAAGTATTATAGTTAATAAGATTATTATTTTTATTTTTTAATGCTGGAAAAAATTTGCAAATAATTTAAAATTAAAAAAGATATAATTGGTTGCATTTTTTCCAATATCTTACAAAAAATTTAAAATTATGATAATTGTGTAAAAAAAAAAAAGTCAACAAATTATTAGTGAGATGATAGACTGAAAAAAAAAAAGATAACAAATTTAAATTTTATAAAGTATATTTATTGAAACAATTTTATTTTAAAACTTATAAAAAGAGTAACTTAGACTTAAAGTCAGATAAATATAATCTTATTTTTATAAATAAAAAATTATTTTTAAAATTTAAATCTGTAATTATGGTAACAACTTTATTTTTGATTTACTTTAAAACCCATAAGTTAATCTAAAAAAAATTTAATCTCAAATTTAATGTGTGACTTAAAAATATCCTCTCTCTCTTTTTTTTTTTTTTTTTAAATGCTCAAGTAAGATTTTAAGATGAAGAGGCATTTCATGATAGGAATGGATGAGATTGATCCAATTTATTTTGGTTATTTTTAATGGCTTAAAAATCACGTCTTTGTCCTGCAACCAATAATTCAAACATTTAGTTTACATAATATATTATTATTATTATTATTATTATTATTATTAATGGTGATCTGGTCCTACAACTTTTCTAATTTGTACATTAATGATACTCATTTTCTGGGTCATGCCAATTATATCCATTTCATTTCACTATCATGTCCAATTCTTGTTAAATTTCATTCTTTTGGGTCCTTTTTGTCTTGCTTAGCTTGGAGAAGTAGAACTAACAGAAAGGGAAACTTGGAAAGTAACAAATTTGATTTATTATTTTGTTGTGGGTAAAGATATTGTCCAACCAGCCTCTATGTCAATTGAAAGTTCTAACTCTTGCTCTTTAGGTAACAAGTATGTCTCATTTTCTATTAGACCAACCTTAAATTTTTAAGGTTGATATTATTTGATTTTGTATTATTTGTATATTAGATAAAATAATTTCAATATGAAAAATTCAATTTCTTGGTAGATCTAGGGCTGTTTGAATGCTACTTTTAAAAACAATAAAAAAAAAAATCTATTAGAATTATTATTTTCGATTGAAAACAAAAATTTAGAATGTCATTTTGAGATAAAAAATATAGAATAATTAAAAGATATTTTTAACTTTAATTTTTTAAATAAAAAATAAAATTTTTTTTATTAATAACATATATAAAAATATATAAAAATAATACTAATATAATTTCTCAAAATTAATTTTATAAAATAATTTTAAAGAATTAAAAACTAAAATGATATTCAAATAGACTTTTATAGGGATGACAATAGTTGTAGATATTTTGGATATCCAATGATATTCGTCTGAAAAAAATACTTGATACTTATCGGATATCGAATAGGATACAGATAATAATTTTTAAATATTTATCGGATAATATACGATTACAAATATTGACCTTAAGTATCTTATATCCACCCAAAATAAATGAGCGAATAAGGTGTCCAATATCAAATACTCATATAATATATTAATTAAATAATATATATATATATAATATTAATGTGTTTTAAAATATATATAATATATGTGTTGAAAACTTGTATTTAATTGTTCTTTTTGTTTTTTATGTCTAGAGTAAGAGAATTTTAATGTGTTTTATTGTAATTACTCTTTTTAATTTCAAGAGATCAATGTGTAGAAGTTTATTGTATTATTTTTATTAATGATATATTTTTTGTAACATTTTTATTATGTTATATGTTTACTTTTTTAACTTTATTTACAAACTAATAGGTATAATATTCATTATCCATAATCTTTTAAATATTTCAAATATTTTAGATGTAAATACTAAAAAACATATTTTTTCAAATATAAGATATTTCAGACAAATACAAATATCAATACTACAAAATTGATCGGATATCCACCCGCTCCTTAGACACTAAATTCTCTGCCACTAAATCATTTTCAAGATTTGTATGTACAAAAATGGAAAATACTTTAAACAAAATTAACCATAGACAAGCCCTAGCTAAAATAGAATCCAACTGTTTTATGAGTACTCTTTGTTTTTTTGTTTTGTTTTTTTAACAGGAACCCTAATATAATTGTATTATGAAATGATAGGACAATCTTATTATTAAATATCCCAATAGGCCAGCCCACAAGTTAAACACACTTGAATTAGAATATCCAAACTCACTATACAGATTACAATATAACCAATCATATCGTATTTGTTTTCTCGAGAAAAAAAAACATACTAAAGAAAAATAAGTTTATCAAGACTGTAATAATTTGACTTTAAATAAGCTGGACATGATAGTGGAATAAAGGTGAATAATTAATCCTAATCTGAGCAAAAACAGAAAAAAACAAAATCATGTTTGCTCAGTGTTGATGGAAGCTACAAAAACTACTTTCAGAGGATAACCTAAAGGGCACTATAACTTTACAAAAATTCATCACTTATTTCACTTTCCATTCCATGGCAGCACTGACATCCAACTTCATGGCTTGATGCCCCTCTTTGCTGTGATTTTCTGTTCTTTGATGTTGTAAATTTCAAATAAAGAAACACAAACTGTGTAGAACTCACAAGTAAAAGTACAAGTGAAGTGAGATCAATTGACCAAGTACTAGACTCCACATATTGAATCTCTTTCTTCAAAATCAACAGTGTCAAATTTCCTAAAAGAATTTAGAGACTTCTATGGTTTAGACGATGGTTGATCAGTCTTGGCAGGAGGTGGAAGGATGCATGGAGGGGCTTGTGAAGGGGTAGCAGCAGATTGTTTGAGGAATGCTGTCTGCTTTTCATTGGCATAGCAAAGCACAGACTCTACACAGACTTCCATTGCAGTTGAAGGAGGGTTAGGCTTGAAGTCTTGGAGTTTTGCATACTCAGAAATAAGATGAAACATGTAGTCATAGACTCGATCCATGTTCAAAGTTTCCATTAATTCCTGCCCTCTTTTCCCTACAGCCTCAGCCTGTACGGATGCAAAATTAACCAAATTAATTGGTTATTTTGCCACAATACCAAGTTTACAGCATACAACAACAACAATGCCTTTTCTCACTAAGTGAGGTTGGATACATAGATCAAACAATATTTACGTGTTTTATTTTGACTCATTTCACGAAGTTTACAGTATATATACAATAATTTAAGTAGCAGAAAACAAATCAGTAATAACTCAATTAGTCATAAATACAAAGCAAATTAGCAAAATACTAGATAGATAAGCAGTTAAAATGGGATGGCAAGTTGGTTGTTGTATGTCATCTAATATGTAATTATTGCGTTATTGAATGGAACAAGTGTTCCTCATCAAATCATGGAGCACCATTTCAACTATAGTGTCATGAGAATGTAGTTCAAGTTCTCCCTCATCTTCATGTGTAGAGGTGCTCGGATATCTTATCAACGTTTTTGTTGAATTAAGTCAGTCCAGGGAAAAATAATCAAATTAGGGATGGGGAGACTACAAACATACAAAATACATATTTTCTTTCCAAAGCATATGACTCAACATCTTAGAATCTCCATTATAAAACAAAACAAAAAGTTAAATACAAAAATGTCCCAAAATCAACAAGATAATTGTAGAAAATCCACAAGATAATAAAATCCTACAATTTTAAGTGCATAATTAGGATCCTTTAAAATCTAGATTTTTTAGAGGATCAAGATAGTGGCGGTTATTTGTGTCAGTAGGATTGTAAATTCTTTTGGTCTAGTCTAGGTTCAGATTTTGAAAACCTAGAATGCAGACGTCATAGTAGGATGCAATTTCAAGTTACATTCTTGAAATTACTTTATAATGTAGTAGCAAACTCCTATGCTAAAGAAGATGACAGAATTAGGCTAAAATGGAACTACTATAACAAGTGAAGCCATTCTTAAGGTGGGTAAACCAGATACCAGCCAACTAGTGTCCAGATATAAATGCTCTGATTGTCCTATTGAGTATTGACTATTACGGTAACTTCAAGCCTTACCCTTTAATTGGCTATAAGGATGATTTTAACTGACAAGAACATATACAAGAATGAGTATAGCAGTACCTCAGGTGGGTGGCTATTACCCCAGTCAACAGCGCGCTTTATAGATGGACATAAATCTAGAGCATCAATAAGCCAGAAGTTTTTCTGTGGAATAAGGCCACGACTGAAAAAATCTTGATACTGTGGTGATATAATTAGTGCAACAGAACCACATGCAAGAATATATTTCAAGCTCACAGACCATGCATATCCTTCAGCATAGATCTTGTACCTACAAAAGACAATAATTAATGTGAAGGAGAAGAAATCAAGGATGGAGAAATGAGAGATGATCAGGTGTGGTAAAAACATCCTGGTTAGAAAAAATGTGAATTTTGAAAATGGAACTAAAAACAACAACAAATAAAGCCTTTTTTCTATTAAGTGGGGTCAACTATATGAATCAAACAACACCAAAATATTCTGTCTTTGCTCATTTTTAAAGTTAAATTATTAATAATTAAATCTATCATAATAGTTTCCCTATCGTTTTCTTTGGTCTCTCCCTACCTCTATGAAAATGGAACTAAAAACTGGGTAAATTATAATTTGTTCCTTGTAGTTTAAAGTATCTCATTCAACACCCTTCTGGTTTGTTACGTTACTACTTAACCAACCTATAGATTTTTGGTCTTAATCTTAAGAGAAATAATCACGTAAATGTTAAAATAATGAACAATTTAATTGTTGAAGTTATGTTTTACTTGTAACTTGAACAGTTTTGTAGTTGTTTAAGGCTAGTATTGAGATTAACCTCTTAACATCATGGAAATATACAAGACATAAATGAATTGGACATTTAACAATCAAATACAGTATCAACTAGTTTCCTACTTATGCTTTAACATGACAACAAGAAGTGTACTCACTGATGTTTACACTGATTTGAAAGCTTTGACTCCTTAAAACCAGTTTTAGCTGCTTGTTTCCAATCCTGTCATGAATATCAAAGTACGTCAGAAACGAACTTTGGTATATAAAGCATATTTAAATGATCAAATGCTTAAGGACCCATTTTACATGGTAAGTTCAACACAACCTGACGCATAATTTGTGCTCCCCACACCATAGTATCATTACAGTTTAGTAATTCTGTACGAACAGGAGATGCAACATCCGGGTTTCCTTTCCAGTATGCAACTGGGATCTTCTGTTGCCAAGTTAAAGTTGTAGAACCAAGCTTGATATCTGGAAACTCCACATGCCATGGTCGTATGTTTATCTCTGACCTGAGCACAAAATACTTAACATAAAGATTAGTACCAATAAAAATTCCAGAAGATACACGGAGGTCATACTCCTCTCAGGCTCTCACTAATTGATCCCCTTTAATTTCTATTTATTCATTAAGATACAGAGTAATCTACATCAAAAAGAATATCATGTGCCCCTTATACAGATGCATTTGGAATAAAACCTCAACATAAGCATGAGAATCAAAGGGACCTTTGCCATTCAAATAAACAACAATGTCCAAACCACAAAGCAAGGGCTTGATGAAACGTTCTTTGTAACATCAATTGACACAGAAATAAATATGATTTAGGTAACACGATTTTGTTATATTTCCAACAAAACTGAAGAAAATAGCTGATAAAGTCTTACCAGCCCCAGAAAGACCAATCAGGGAATGGGATGTCAAAGTGTTCATTGGTTGTGCAATACCGAAACAAGGGCAACGGCGTTGACTGGTGTTCTGTCCGATTAATTGTAGGCTTGTCCATACAATCAAACATTATATCAACATCAGGCACTATCCCAGGATATCTCTTAAGAAGCTGTAAGAAACTCCAGATAGTGAACATTGCTCTGCTCTGCACACAAGCATAGTACAAATCCACATATAATTTTCCCCCAACAATGACCACCCGAAACGCCGCGTACTTCTGAGCTTCCACCAAATGCGCGTTTGATATCTTGGTCGCAACCCAAGGCTGAAGATCCCGACGGATCGCCCCGAAGAATTCGGGACACATCGTCTCGTTCGACCCAGGAGGGAAATGAAGTCGCTCCCGGGGGGTGTTAGTTGTGTAACGGCAAGTAAGATAAGAGCAATGTATGATCTTATACGCCCGACCATGCCTGGTTTCTTCTTCAAAGGTCTTTGCGGGGAATTCATGCCAAGGCGTGGGTTCTAAATTGTGACCCACAACTGTTTTCGTTTGGGAGACGAAGTTGTCGACCTGTTCGATGAAATTACAGAGAAAGAAAGAGAGTGAAAATGCAACCAAACCCAAAAACTAGAAGAATCAAAAAAGGGAAAAGAAAGAGAGTGAACTGGAAGCACCTTGTAGAGGAGAATGGCAGTTAGAGTGAAGAGAGAGAGAGCAATAACAAGAGGGTAGAGATAAGAAGGGGTTCGAGGAAGGGTCTTGTACGGAGGAGGAGCCATGGGAGAAGCAGAAGAAGAAATGAGAAAAAGAGGGAAAACAGGGAGGACGAAGAAGAGAATGCGTTGTTGCGTATAGCAGCATGGTTTGAGGGCTAGAGTGAAGATGGTGTGGATGTTTTTCTAAGCTCTTATTTTGGCAAGAAGACTGTCTTGTACGTTTTCTCTCTCATCAGGTCAAGCCCTTGAAGGAAGGAAGGAAGGAGACGAGGTCCCAGGATGCCACGTGGCATAGCTTCGCAATGTTCTACAGTCTCTGTGGTTTTGGAGTGAAACTAGACTTCGCGGTCGCGCCGCAGCGATACACGGGTTAGAGCGTTAGGCCATCGTCTTCTTCAACGGTTTCAAAATTGAATTGTTTTCAAATTTTGTCTCTAATTAAATTTTAATTTTAATATTTTTCACAGTTAATTTCATTCCAAATGTGTTGAAATAATTTATATTAAAATGATTATAAATTTTTTAATTAATAGTTGAATAAAATAATATATTTTATAATATAAAATATATAATATAAAAATATAAAAAATAAAGATAATAAAAAATTATAAAGACATAAATAATTAAAAAAATTTTATTATTTAATTTATTATTTGAAAGTTATAGTAATTATCATTTTATATTATATTTAAAAAATTAAAAAATATATACACATCTGTATGTGCGAGGTCTTTAATTGATTATATGTTGTATAAATATTTAAAATTATTAAAAGACCAGATTTAGATATAGTTATTTATATAATTGATATTAAATTTTTTAATCAGAATAAAATATTTAAAAATTTTAAAAAATAATTATAAAAAAATAAATTATATAAATTGTAGATATATTAATTATTAATTTAATAATTTAATAATAAAAATATAAAAATTGTAACCAAAATTTTGCTATTGGAAAATTGGTCAACTCATTATCAGTTGAAATTTGAAATATTTTTAACTATGCTAAAATAAGATTCTACGTGACTTTTACTTTTATTAGTTACTTTGCAATTTTAGTTCCGATTTAAAGTTTTGAAAATTTGCAAAATTAACAAAATGAAAAGGGTAAATTAATTATATAGCTCCTAAATGAGGTATGTTTTTAATTTAGTTCTTAAAAAATAAAATATTTTAATTTAATTTTTAAAAGATTAATTTTTAATTAATTTAGTCATCTAATTAATATGATAAATAAAAAATTAAATGACAGTGATATTGTTTGAGGCTAAATTGATTGTTAACAAATGAATTGAATTTTATTCAATATTAAAAAATTAAAACACATTAAATTAAATTAAACATTGTTAAAATATACTATTTGTATTTGTTGTAGGATAAGGTTTAATTTATCATTTAATAGTTAATTAGTAAGTATTAAATATATTTTATTAATTAATTGATCAAATTAATTAAGAATTAATTTTTAAAAATTAAATTAAAATATTTTATCTTTTAGAGATTAAACTGATAAAATATGTATATTTCAAGAACTAAATTATTAATAATTAATTTTATTAGTTACTTTGCAATTTTAGTTCCAATTTAAACTTTTAAAAAAATTGCAAAATTAACAAAATAAAAAAAGCGCACACAGAATTAATTTGACAATAGTTAATATGGAAGGAAAGATTATGATAATACTCTGTTTTCCTGTTATTTTGCTAGCTAGCAGGTGGAAAATGACAAGATTGACATCTTTAAAAATTTGAAATATTTTTTAGTTGAACTTATCAATAAAATTTATCTAAAATTTTTATAAAAATATAAATAAATTATTAATTTGATTCTTAAAAATATAAGTTATCTTAATTTAATTCTCTAAAAGTAAAAATTTTAAATAATTTTGTTCTTATATTAATTTCATTAACTTCTAGAAAGGAAGACCAATAATTTAGAGTTTTATTTTTTAGGGATAAAATTTATAATTTTTTTTGAAACATTAAATTAAGATAATTTATATTTTTAAACATTAAAATAATAATTTATTGGTTAAAGTAATATTATGGTCCTTTAATTTTAATTAAAGTTTTAAATTAGTTTTTTAAGTTTATAAGGTACTAAAATAGTCTTTTATGTTTTAATTTTATATTATAAAAATATTTTTTTTTAACTTTTACTTAAGTAACTGATGACTTAGAATGTCATGTATAAATTTATTTTTTAGATATATGATTTAAAATTTTAGTCACAATTTAAAAGATATAAAATAAATACAAAATAAAAAATTAGAAAGACAGATGCTATTTTCAAGAAATCATCAAATGTCAAAATCCTACATTCCTCTAGAGTTTGTTTCTTTTTCTTTTTTTAATTTAATATATTTTAAACGTTGAGAAAGATAAAGCATGTCATTAATATAAAAATTAAAAAAAATACACTTGGCATGCCAATTTAACAAGAATTTAAAGGTGTTAGTTTAAAGTTTAAAATAGTATTTTCATAAGACAAATTTAAATTTTAAAATATCATTTTAGCACAATTTAAACTTGAAGGACCAATTTAAAACATTAATTAAATTTAGAGGACTAAAACATTACTTTAACTAAATTTAGTCTAAATTTTGTAATATTATCTTAATTTTTACGTTATTTAATTTAGTTAAAATAAATCTAATTTATCTATTATGCAATTAAACAGTATTAATATTTGACCCAATTTCTTGACTAGAATGCAAAAGATAACATCTTTTATCACATTTTTCTTATTTTAAAAAAAGGATCAAATTGTCTTATTATGGTTATTGAAATAGGTATCATTTGGTTAAATTAATCTTAATGGTTGCCTTTACAGTCAACTAATTTTATTAGTAATTAGGACGAGATTTTTTTTGTTTGTAAATATTTGAAATAAAATTAACACTTAAAAACTTTTGAGATGAAAAAAAAAAAACCTTAAATAAACAATGTAGAAAAAAAGGCAAAAGTAGGAGTGTATTAAGTATAATTATATGTATTATAATATTCGGTTAAATCTTCCAGAGTGTTAAAAAATTTTTGAAAATATAAATACAAGTTGATCCTATAAGAAATATCAAATTTACAACTACTAATTCATCAGCTGCAAATTAAATCCTCCTTTCTTTGGTTTTTGTTGTTGTTTTATACATTGAAAACTTTACGGACTTTCTTTATTGTCCTTCTGCATATGGGACAACTACAGGCTTCTGAAGCAATCCTGCGAAGGCAAAATTAATTAATTGTAGCTTACTCACTATTAAAAAAATAACATCACTTTTTTTTTTATTATCAAAAATTCTGTCACAAAATTAGCAAAATCTATTGAAAAATATTTTTTTCATGGAATTTTTGACAGAATCAAGTCCGATAAAAGCAGATACGTCACAGTTTTTTTTTTTACGACAAAGTTATTTATGAAAAGTTTGTATATATAATTCACTTGTACTTCTTTCTTTTTCTTTTTTTAAAATAAAAAAAATGTGAAGTGAGAAAAAGAAAAATGAGAGGTCAACCTCTCTGTAACATGACCTATATTTTTAAGTATAAATTGCACTCTTTTTTATTTTAAAAATTAAATTTTTTAATATTTTTAAAAATTATAATTTATTATAAAAATATATTTTAATTTATGCATTTTCAGTTAAAAATATAAAAATGATTTTATTTGAATCAATTACATATTTAATTATATAAATAATAAACATAAAGATATTTTGGTCAAATGGATAATGTTATAATTTGTTTATCTCTCAAAGGAAAAACTATAATTTTTTAAAATAGAGAAGATGAGTGTAATTTCAACATTTGTAAAAACATAAAATTTTTCAGAAAGATAAAAGAAATATGTATAATTTTAACATCACTTAAGAGAAAGATGTGTAATTTACTCTATCTATATAGTTTAAATATAAAGAAAAAAGTTGTTAGTTGAGTATTACAATTTGAGTATTAATTTGTGGGTGTGTTGTTACCTTGTTCCACAGGCAAAGCAAACTGCACAATGGGCACATGGAAGAAAGAAGCAATCCCTTGGAGCATCAAAACATATAACACACAAACGTTGAAGACTATTATTAGTTTCTCCTTCCTTTAATGGCTTCCCTTGAAGCCACTCTGTGAGATCTTCTTCCTCCTCATTAGAGAATGTTTCATAAGATGAACCCAAACTTGAAGAATCATCATTTTTGTTAGTAAGCAAGGGATCTCTTTCAGAATCCACTTGCACTTGTTGAAACCCTAATGCACTTTCTGATCCATTTCTTTCCAACACTTTGCAGAATCTCACGAGAAAGAAGTACACCAGTACACTTGTCATGCCTGCATCAACTGTATTATGTGCATTTCATAATTCCATTTGGTTAAGTTGTTTTGAGTTTTGAACAAGTGAGAGAAGATTAAAGTGAAGAAGATTAATAAATCACCTGCTCCTGCAAAATATGTGATCCACCTTGGTCCATACGACACTTTAATGTCAAACCATTCATCATTAAAATTGCCCTAAAAATATGAATAAAAAATTTATTCTTAAGAATTAGTTTGAAGATTTAGATCCTCTCAAGTAGGAGAGAGAGAGATGAAGTTCATGGAGTTGAATCCATTCAAACGAATTCTTTATTTATCTCTTTCTTAATTTTTTTTAATTTTTCTCTTACTTTAAAATTTTCATACTGTAAAGTACTTTAGAAATTTTTTCCCTAGTTAATGAGTTCGCTCAGCTAGTTGAGATAAAAATTTTGCAATGGTGAACTTTTCTCAAAGAAATCTCGTGATGTCTAAAAGTTAGTTCAATAACTTTTTTTTTAAAAAAAATAATTTATTGGATTAGATTTTTTTTCTATTTGTTAGAGATCCTAGACATGTTATTCTTAGAATATCCTATTCTTATTGTCTTTTTCAGTTTTAATAAAAAAAATTGAAAGATAGTAAGAACAAGTTACCTCATTGGGACCAGGAGTGGTCAATATTGCGTAGCTTGAGCCTGAAATAGGAAGGTTTAATGTACATAAACTGTTATATGGTGAGCATTTGCTGCTTGCAATAGTTGTATTGTAGAGGAATGCATTTACTAAGAACTTCAATTCTACCTGCAATTAAGCATAAAACAAATTAATCATTTAATATTAAAAGAATTGGACTTGGAGGCATCCCTTTTATTCAGACAGATAATTATTTTTGTTTGTTCATTCTCTTATAGTACAGACAAAATTATCTTAAACAAATAACCTATCACGCTTCAAAATCTTAAAAAACTTCTTCTGTTTCCATTTTTTTTTCCTAAAAAATCAAGTGCATTTTATATGATTGGTCTTATCTATTGTAACTGCTACTCTAAGAGAAGCACAGACACTCACTATAGGTATAAGACATCACGTAATACAAGCAATAAAATCCTCACAAAGTATGGGACACCACATTACATAAGCATAGGACAACATGTATAAAAAGTGAAACTGTTTTGATTTCTGAGTATTAGTAAGCATAAACGTTGCTATAATACTTGACAAAGACACTGAATTGAAGCTGCAACAACACCATTTGAAGCTGAATGAAAAAAAGAAAAGAATTGTATGGTCACCTCCACATTTTCAGTGTTGAAGTTACCAAGTGCCACATAATAAGAAAATGAATGTGATATTTTCTGGGTGATCTTCCCCCTCCCTGCAAATGAAGAAAACACACACACACACACATATATGAAAACAACATGAGAAGAAAAAAAAGAAAAAGGAAGAACATGTTCGAGTAGATGAGTGTGATTTTCATGTGAGTGAGATGTACCATAAATAATATTCCAGGACAATGTTGAATTAGGAAATGATGGGTCATCTATCCATTCAACAAAGTCTTCTCTACCTGCATGTTTATGTAATTAATTAGGATAGTTACATACATAGCAAGCATGGTCTTTGAAGTTATGGCAGAAACTTCTATACACATGGTGCATAACAACAAACAAATTTTTTCTTCCCTAGGTGGGATCGGCTACACAGATCAAACGACACTAATATGTTATATCATATTCAATTTTATGGTTAGATTATTTATAATTAAATTTATTCTAATAGTTCTGCCTATTATTTTATTTAGTTTCTCTCTACCTTTAGTTATTGAATTATCTTTCATCTAATTAACTATTTGTACAAGAACTTTTAATAGTCTTTTCTGTACATGACCAAACCATTTAACACATGTTTCTACCAATTTTTCTATGTAAGTGCTACCATAATTTTTTCTTTAATGCGATAATTCTTAATCGTATCTTTTCTAGTATATCAGAATATATGAATCATTAACCACAAAAATCATAGTACTTTATAAATATACCAAGCTATTTATCATTTAAATTTTCTATAGTACTGCACACTTTAAAACCATGAAAGTTTATGATCACATTTGTTATCATATACTTGAGATGTGTCAAAGGAAGTTCAAAAAGAAAATGAAAGAGTTTTAATGTTAACAAGCCATAAATAAAACATTTGTTTTTCAATAGCAAAAAAGAAAGATAGTTGCAATTACTGATATTTGAATTATGAATTATCAAGAATTTTATAAAAAAAAAATTACCTTCCACAATTACAAGGGATAAAGGTGAAAATCTTGGGGACTTCACATTGTAAAAAATATCTAACTGAGACTCTTTATTCAGGTAGAATATCCATTCCTGCAATAGTGGAGTTGCATAGATAGAAACTGTAAGACTGAACTCTAAATTCAGATGAAATTAATATTTTTGGAGGACACTATATTAAGACAAAGTCTGAGGATATATATATCTAAAAACAGACAAGGAAGAAAAACTTGCCTTGTGAAAATTGGTTTGTACAAAGCCATTAAATGTTTGAGACCAGTTGACTTTGACATCAAGAGGGGTTGGTTCCTCAAATCCATATAGCATAATCCCAGGTTTTGGCTCATCAATTTGCTCAACCTGTCAATGAATCATATATAGATTCTTGATTCAGAACATATAACACCAACAACAAATTAAAGCAGAAAAAACATTATAATATTAGTGTAATTAGGCAGAAGAAATAATATAGATAAGACAAAAATGAAAAATCACCTTGATAGACTGCACAAAAACGGAGTTCACTTGTATCAAATATGAAGAGTTGGGACCTAACTGTAAAGTTATTGGTCCATAAATACCAAGAATGAGAGCCATAGATGCTGTTGGTGAGAAATTAAGATGAAAAATAAGTGAGTAAATAAATAATTGAAATTAATCAAATATATGGTCTGTGAATTTTCTTTTATAATATATAAGAAAGTAAGAAAGATTAGGTTCAAATGAACTAATTACCGAAGAACCAGAATGTAACGAGAATAAGAAGACAAGACCAGACATCATCCTTAATGGGAGCTTGAGATGAATTTGCCATAAAAATGTTGGTCCCATCTGACAAGCTAGGCAGTTCTTGATGATATCCCACTACTTGGAATTGTGAAGTAGATGGTGAAGAAGAAGAAGGTGTAGCTACATGTTGGCTATTATATGCTTCTTCCATTGTTGAATTAATACAGTTTCAAATTGAAAGTTGAAACAAAGATGACAAAACAAAGATGAAGGCCATTTGAAATGATCCTAATGAAAACAAAAATCTGCTTTTCAGTTCAAAATGTAAAATTCTCAACCAGCAGTCACACTTATATGACTGTTTGGTGGGCTGAGTGACAGATGAAACATCTATTGTTCATAAATTAAGAGTCTGATATTTTAGCTATGATTGCAAAGATTTTTGTCAATTAGTATTTTTAAAATATTAATTAACATTTAATAAAAAAAATAATTTTTAATGTCTAAATATTATATTAATCAATTAGGTAAAAAAATTTTGAGTAAGATATTAATTTGACTTAATTATACTTTTGACCTCTTAGATTTAATTGATTCCTTTAATTCAAAAGTAATTTGACTTATATACATTGAAAAGACATATTGCCTGCTTACTTGTAACAGAGAGGAAAGCGTATAAGATAAGAGGGTTTATCATTTCTAAGTTTTGAGGGAGTTTGTGTATTTTTTAAAATAAAGGGAGAAATATATAATTTAAATATTTTTTTAAAGTGAGTAATTTACTTTAAAATTTACAAACATTATTCATATTCTATTTTAAAGAAAATGATTTTTTATTTTTTATATTATAACAATAATAATAAATAAAATTTTTTTTATTATATTATATTGACTACACAAATCAAACGACTAACATTTTTTATTTTAATTCATTTTTATAATTAGATTGTTTACATCAAACCCTTATAATTCAATAAATGTAAGTATGGTAACAAAAGACACCATGGATCCATACCAAGGGTCTCTTTCAAAATCCAAGAACTTTAAATTAGAAATTTGGTACATCTCTAAGTTACTACTTATAGCTGTAATCAGGGGTACAAGTGCAATTTGGTATTAAGAAAAAAAAAATCATCCTTTAGAATGAGAGAAAAATTCAGGGGAAGAAATCTCTGCAGTAAGATTTAGAACTCCAATAATGCCAATATCTCATATTTTACTGTTTGCCATCAACATTTCCTATGGCTTCCTGGTGGACAGAATTAAGTATGAACTTTATGTTCATACCGTTCTGCTCCATCGCTTTCGGAGAGCTTACTAGATTCGTCTCAGATTCCGTAATGTGACACATAAATTTTGCTTTGGCTTCACTAAGTGACGCATGGAAATGTTCTTGAACAGGTTGCTTCCAAAAACTCAACCCTTCATCCCTTCTTTCTATGTAGGGAAAGTCTTGCATCCTTCTTTTGTGCATCTCATCTTTAACAATCTGAATTTGTTTGATCAAAGAAAAAAGGGAGGAAAAGAGCATTATATTTGTATTTCTTTTGATAGGAGGGAAGGTAACAGAAGAATTGATAAAACATACTCTCATTAAAAGACAAGTAAGGCCAATTGAGGTGACATATACAATACATAACCTACTAAAATCTATATCATCTACTGAGGCACTCAATACTTCAATGGCTTCATCCATATTGACTGCATCGGAAATTGTACTTGATGTTAACATGTTTTTGAACTTTGGTTCTTTTTTTTTATTCACTAGAATTTATGTTTCTTTGGTGAAGTAGGGTGATAAAATCTGATCATTTATTCAATAAAAGATTATAGTCCTCACTCACGGCTGGGCTACCAGAGACTAAGATAAATAGATAATAATGCACAAATAATCCCCAAGAAACTTAAATTTTTCTGTTCTGTGCCTACACCTGTAATAGTTTTCCACTCCTTAATGGAATTCTCATCATTACGTCTTGCTTCCTTCAGATTGAGTAAGACCATAAAAACTTAATGGAAGAATTAGTTCAAACAAGTGCTTAAATTAGAGGATAATTTATCCCTACAAAACCTGTGAACCATAGACTCTATACATGTCAAATTTGGGACAAAATGGAGGCAAAGATATAATTTTAAGTCATTTCCACCTTCTTCATGATTAGAGAACAGATAGTAAAGAAATAACTAATTGTATATACATCTAGTCCAAAACTAAAACCATTCCATCTCACTCCATATTAATCACCCTCACTTTGTTCCAACATCCCGTATTTTCATGTCTGTAGTAATAAGTATACCTCTTTCCCGACAAACTTCTGCAACTTAACGTTTAAGCTATAAGTGAAATTAAAATGGAAAAGGGCATCACATATTCCAAAAGTTTTCTAAGAGCTTAAAAGCGCAATCAAATATCTATTCTCACAGTTCACCCAAACATCACAAGAAGATGGTTTACTAATATAATATGGTAATTCTATTTGAAGGTCAATCTCTACAAATTCTTCAAAAAGCTAAACCTTTACATTCTTGTCTAACTTTTACTAACCATTGTCTATGATTTGCATTCACTAAGCCTATTTCAGAGCACCATTTAGGCTTTTGCTATATGAGATTGACAGCACCATCTAAATTAAAATATACTTAAAAGATAGAGAGTATTTTGAAAAACAAACCTGAAACAACCTCATATCAAGCTTAGGTGACCCCATTTGAGCCACTGTCAATGAGCCGAAGAAGTTCCCTAGTATTGCAGCATCAGAAACAGCTAAACCTTGAACAAGTCCCGAAACAAAACCACCTAAGAAACTGTCACCTGCACCTGTCGGATCAACCTGATTGGCAGTAAATGGCGCAATTTCCAATTCCTCATCTTTCCAATACACTTTACACCCTTCCTTCCCATGCGTCACCACAACACAGCACAATTGTCTCACCTCCTCCAAATCAATGAACAATGCCTCGTCAGCCGATGCTTTGAGGAATCCAATTCGAGGCAATAGGTGAAAGAACCCACTATCCTTCAACGCAACAGGCTTCACAGTTCCATCAACTGCATCAAAGGTCCGAATCAGAGCTTGAACATCAACATACACTTTGTTACAAATCTCCATCATTCTCTCCAGTGTCTCTGGCAATATCTCCCCGCCAACCCCAATCGCCATCCCGAAATCGAACCTCGCTTCGGGAAGGTCCGAACACCTAATCGGGTCGCAAGATCGGACCCGTTTCAGGACCCGATCTGGGTGTCCAGAAGCTTCGATATTTGAGTAGAAATACGCATGGAAGAGGGTGGTTTCGGAAGTGGGTATTACAATCGGAGGATGGTTGGTTGTGTAAGCGAAGTCTGGCCCAACCTTGGCTATTAATTGGTGTGAGATTGAGAGACCATCGAACACAGCGGAGACGAAGGAGGCGGAGCCACCGAGAGTCTCGCCGACGACGGCGCCGTCACGTAGGAGGACGTCGTGGCAGAAATTGCCGACTATAAGGCCCCGGAGATTGGAGTTTTGTGGGGCTTTGGCGTTTCTCACCATGAGAAACTTGGTGGAGAGGAAGGGTAAGCGATTTACTGGGCAGTGTGGAAATGATCATGTGGGTTATAGGAGAGATGAAAGTAAGGGAAAGGTTGGAGGTTGTGAGAACCCATTAAGGAAGAAGAGAGAGATATTGAGTTTGGCATTGGAAACAGAAAGAACGTAGCAAAAGTTTCAGACTTTCAGTGCAGCATTGTTTGATATGCGCGCCAGAAAAACAATAAATGGCGGCAAGAGTAGGAAATAAATAGAATAGTAATTTTTTTGTTGTTCAAATTAGGGATCGGCAAATTCAATTTCATTCAATATTAATCAAATCGATTAGAATGAATTAAAATTAATTGATGAATCGAATTTATCGGATAGAGATTTAATAAATAATTTAATTGATTTGATTTTAGAATGATTTTAGATGATGAATTAATTAAATTGATTAAAAAATAATATTTTATTTTTATATTATACATTATTTATAACTATTAAATATATTAAACATAAATTATAATTTATTTATAGTTAAATTTATTTTTAAAATGTTATAAATTAATTTTAATGTTAAATTTTTTATTAAAAATGTACATTTTTATGGTTATAATTGAAAAAAATTTTAATCTTGTTGAATGTTTAAACGTAGAAGTAGATACTTGCCTACTTTTTAAATTTCTGTTAAAATATAATAATTTATTTTTAATTTAATTTTATATGAAAATCTATTCAAAAAAGATTTGTTAAAACAGACAAAAATTTACTCTTCATTGAGAATTTTAAAATAGTAGGAAAGGATAATCATGAATAAAGTAAAATAGTACATAATGAATCAAAGAAATAAAATACAGGGCTAAAGCCAATATTTTGTTCCTTAATATTGTATTTTGTCCCTTATACTCTTTTTGTTTTTTCAATTCTATTCTTTGTCTTTATTAATTAGTATAATATTTTTAAATTTTTTTAATCATATTTAAAATTTAAGTAAAATTATGTTAATCAAAATATAATTAATACTTAGATAAAGTCAAAATACTTTACAAATTTTTAAAATTTTTGTTTAAATATTAAAAATTCAAAAATTTAAAAATTTAACAAAATTTTAAAGTTATATAATATTTAATTTAATAATTATTTTGTCTCATTTAAATTTTTCAATTAACTTAATTATGATTTAACATAGTAATTTAACACTAATTTTATATATGATATTATTATTAGTGATATATTTAGCTGATACATGATTGAGAAAAAAATATATCGATTAATAAAAATAAAAATAAATTATTATTTTAATTTTTAAAAGATATAATTTATTTTTATTTAATTTTTGAATTATAAAAATATTTAATTTAATTTTTATAAGATATATTATATTTTAATTTAATTCTTAAAATTTTAAATTAAGACATAAAAAGATATAAATTTTTTTATACGTAAAAATTAAATTAAAATATAATATATCTTTTAATGATTATATTAAATATTTTTATAATTTAAAAATAAAATTAAGATAAATTATATACTTTAAAGATTAGATAATAATTTATTTTACAAATAAAAGATAAAACCTAAAACACATCGTCCTTATCAATAGAGATATGTTCTAACCAAGTGCTGACTGTAAGGCTGCACATATAAGAATCAGTACGGATAAAAGTTGACTTTTCTATCCTTTTTTAAATTTTAAATTTTTTATTTTAGGAATTTTAACTTAGGCTAAAACAATTTGTTTCCTTAATTTTGTTTAATGTTTTAATTTTGTCTTTTCTCTTTATAAACAGAACTAATTTTTTCTCACTTTACAAATTTTATGCGTGATCATTCTAATTAGAGTATGACTGAATTAACAAAAAAAATTCCAATAAAACATTTGACATTTGAACTCCCAAATTAAGAGCAATAAAAAATTTTTGAAGTTACATAAGGATTATTTTATGTATCATTTTGATATTATTTGAACTCATATATTAACTCACTTATGTTTTGATAATAATAATTTAATTTTAAATTTCATATATAATTATCTTATCAATAATATATATAGACAACATTTAAGTAACAGAATAAATTACATCAATTATTAAAAATAAATGAAAATATTAACAGGAAAAAAAGTTACTTTGAGTCTACTTTCTATAAGGTTGATTTTTTACACAAGGATTATTATAAGAAGTAAGATAATACTTTTTACCACATGTTATAACTTGAGATAATATTATATTTCACTTTTTTAAAAAATTAATATATTATTAAAATATTAAAATTTTTATAGAAATTACTTTTTAATTATTATATATAGATATCTTAAAATTATTTTAATTGAAAGTGATCAATTTTTATATCAAAATTTTCTGTATCAACTATAATTTTATTTTATTGATAAGTAGTTAATTAAAGTGATAAGTATGTTTTAAAATAAAATTTTAGATTTAAATTTTATGTATAAAAGTATTTTTATTAAAAAAAATTATCTTTTATTATGAAATTTTAATTAACTTAAATTATATTAATTAAAGTCAAATAAATTTTTAAATAAGTTTTAATTTAAAAATACTGGCCTCGTTTTAAGTGTATGATATTCATATTGTTTTAAAACCTAAACGTGTCTACAATACATCGCAATGAGACAGGTTTTAAACCAAAGCACGTTGGTCCCTACATATTGCTCTTTTATAATTCCTTTTACCCAAGTCAAGTCCAAATTCTCTACCCTTATAATCCTATTTGACTGCCAATTTAATCAGATTTAGAGTTTTAAAAACCATATAATGTTGAGTATATTAAAAAGCTTTTTGACTCACATATTATATTACAAAACAAGTAAACCATTCATCTTATTCTGAAAAACTAATTTTTCCTGTATTTTTGTTCCTTTATGTGATTCGCCACTATATGTGGTAAATTGGGCTGTGATTTGCCATTTGTGGCGGCGAATTGCAACATTTTTTTTATTATTTCGTTTGTTTGTATAGTCTTGATGTTTTTTGTTATATGAAATATTTCTTCTCATCCAAAAGGATCAGATGTTTTCAATTAATAATGCATGCTAAATAATGCATTCATTGTCACTTATATAGATTATGTTAACGAGAATTAATTATGTAAGCATGTTAGAATCCCTTTAAATGAAAGTTACCCCTACTTTTATTTACATATTTTATTTTTATCTTTAATATTTTAAATCTATTTAAAATTTTCTAGTAATATTGAAAATGTTTAACTTATAATTAAGAAATTTATTAAAATAAATTTAATTATAAATAATATAACTATAAAAATACATTAAGATATAGAACATGTCAACGTAATCTAATTTATGTAATTGATTTTACCTAATAAAAAAAAATCATGTTTTTTTTTTAATTTCGTAGAAGTATTATTTTGTTATTGAAATTAATTTTATTTAAAATAATATTAAACACTAAATGCGAATATCTCTTTCAACAAAAAATTAAACTTTAGTTAACTATGTTATAAATAATTAATCCCTTTTATTAAACTTAATCTCTATTAATAAAAAAATACTTGTATAATTAAGAAATATGAAAGTCTATTACCTTTGCCACAGTAGTGAAACTTGACAAAATAGCCCCAATGTGGTCTTGAACCACTTCCTGTCTGCCCTAAAAAGAAGTGGAAGACCTCTCAGGTAGGGTCATCTAATGTGCTCTATATATATATATATATATATATATATATATAACCTGCCCATTGGTGAAGTTAAAAATATACTCATCTGTGTCCTACCAATAATCAAGACCTGAAATGATTTTTCTAGAAGATAACTGGTGAGAATAATATCTTCTAAGACCATAATTTAGGGTATCAATGATATGTTTAGAATTTTAGAAGAAGATATAAAGATGAAATTCAAAAGATTATTTCTAAAACACAAAATTTCTCACAAGAGGAATAACCATTATATTAGTCAAAAAATGAATTCAAACATTAGTACATTGAAATATATATAAGTATTTAAATTTAAGAGAACTGATCTCACAAACTCAAGTTCATGAGATCTTAGGTGAACCCAACATGCAACAATTTTTTTATGGATGGAGCAAGAGACACACATTAAAGAAAGATATATAGGAAAAGATGTAAAAGAAAAAACTTGTAGCTGATGTAACACAAGATAAATTCTATTTATCTCAAATTACATACTTAAAATGAAAGACACTTTGAAATTTTATTTTATTTTTAATATAGTTGCAACCGCAATGCCAGCATTGCAACGGCCAAGGACACAGCCTGCCGGTAGAGTGTGGGACTCAAACAACAGACCCTTGATGCCTATGTAAAGACCAAGTTGGTGCTATGTATAGATATAAGTCAAACAACTATATTCAATCATAAAGTACATATTTGTAACCATCTTCTCAGAAACCATTAAAATAACACTTTGATGTCCCTTATCTTGCTAACAATCAGCATCTATCTTACTTGGAAATTTCAACTTGGAACCACAAGCTTACAGTTACAACTATGCCAGCCTACCCACAAATACTCCCTCAAAAGCAGAGCAATAACACTAGTTGGTCCTTGTTATCATATTCACATACCTACAAAACTCCATATTATTATATACATATACATAAATATATATATATATATAATAACCCATTTTTTGTTACCTATAAATTTGGTTCAGTTTGAGGCAGAACATGAAGAGCTTGCAGATAGATGTTAAACCACTTTTCAGAGTTAAACTTCTTCACCTTTGCTTGTGTACTTAGACTGAAAGCTAAACCATATTGAGCTCTTGATATTTCTCTTTCTTTATTACTTTATTTAGATTTTGTCATTTTGGATCAAATCTGAGGCAGATCATGAAGAACTTGCAGGTGTCTATGGCTGCTTCAGAGGAGGCCACCAATGTGGCCATCATATTTGGTGTGACTGGACTGGTTGGGAGAGAGATCGCAAGGAGGCTAATTTCTTCAGAATCTTCATGGAAAGTCTATGGAATAGCTAGAAATCACCCAGAGATATCATTTTCAGCATCATCACCTACCATGAAAACCTCTAATCTTTACCATTTCATCTCTTGTGATTTGCTTAACCCTTCAGAAACCCACAAGAAGCTATCCTCATTACATGATGTGACCCATGTGTTTTGGGTCACGTGGGCAAGCCAATTCCCACTAGAAACCCTAGAGAGCTTTGAGCAGAACAAAGCCATGATGGCCAATGCCTTGAACTCCATTCTCTCCATAGCCAAGAATCTCAAGCACGTTTCTCTGCAGACAGGGACAAAGCACTATGTCTCACTTCAAGGCCCTTTTCATGAAGAAAAAGTTCATTATTACCATGAAGAATTCCCAAGAATAACAAGCAAAATCCCAAATTTCTACTACGCCTTGGAGGATTTACTAATGGAGAAACTCAATGGTAAGGTGTCTTGGTCCGTGCATAGACCAGGTTTACTATTGGGAAGTTCAAACAGATCGTTCTACAACTTCATAGGAAGCCTATGTGTTTATGGGACTTTTTGCAAACACCTCAAGCTCCCTTTTGTATTTGGGGGTACAAGAAAGTGTTGGGAAGAAGCATACATTGATGGGTCAGATGCTAGATTAGTAGCAGAACAACACATTTGGGCATCAACAAAAGAAGACATAGTCTGCTCCACAAAAGGGCACGCTTTCAATGCAATCAATGGTCCAATTTTCACATGGAAGGAGATTTGGCCTGTTCTGGGGAAGAAATTTGAAGTTGAAGTACCTGAAGAGATGTTTATGGAGGATTTCTGGTATTCAGTAGAAATGGGTGATGAGAAGAAGCAAGTGTGGGAAGAGATTGTGGAGAAGAATGGATTGGTGAGAACAAAAATGGAAGATTTGGTTAATTGGGAGTTTCTAGATGCATTGTTTAGATTTCCCTTGAAGTTATTGGGAAGCAGAGAAAAGGGTGATGGGCTTGGTTTTGTTGCAAGTTACAAGACTTTGAATTCTATGTTGTATTGGATTGATTGCATGAGAGATGAGAAATTTATTCCCTAGGAGCAGTTTTTACGGTAAAATGGTAAGTTTACTTATGTATATTTTATGTCCATCTAATTCAACAGAAGTTTTAAATTGGTCTCACAATATTGTTCTTTTTATTTATTAAAGATTAGATTACTACTTTTGTCTCTAAAAAGATTATTGACTTTTCAATTTAATCTTACATAATTTAGTTCATCAATAATTTTTTTTTCAATTTTTTTTATCATTTTAAATAACTAAATTGAGAAGTTAGTCCAATGACCTTATCAAACAAAGGGTTGAAAATGGTGATTAGATTGAGAATGTTATACTTTTAAAAGGCTAAATTAATAAATTAATCATTTTTAATGTAAAAAATAGGAATTTTCTCTTTTTAAAAAATGATCCAATATCTAAAATTTAATGTGATTTTTAACAATTGGCTAATTTAAATCTCAAATTTGAGTTTAAATTAATTAACAATTTGAAATCAATGTATAACATGTAAATGAAGAAATTTTTAAAATTGACTTTAAAATTTTCATGAATTATGTGACAAAAATATAAAATTGAATACTTTTTAAAATATGGAAAGATAATATGGTGTGTCTTTTAACTATAAATGTTAGATTAAAACTTATACAAAATTAGAAAGATTTAAAATGTATCTTAGTATAAGAATTTATTACCTCAATTGTTTTATGTTTCTAATTGAAAGATACTAAATTATTAGTTCACCCAAATTTTGAAGTATCATATTAGAGCTTGTTTAGCTAAGTAAAACGACTTTTTTTCATATGAAATTTCAATAGGAAACGAGCACATGTGATTATTAAATTATAAAATATAGTAGGTAAAAAAAATAGAGACACTTACAATAATTAATGATTTTAAGTTAAGATTCATTTATCTTTTTTTTAAAAAATAATTTTTCGCTTTAAAAAAGTTTTAATTTTTTACTTCATTTTTAAAGAAGTAAAATTACTTATACTATTATTCAGAAGCGATTAATGTTTAAAAGAAACTTAATGATATATTTCTTGTCTTTAAAAGGAGTCGTTTAAAAAATTAAAAAGAAAAGCCTACCCTTTTTAAATAAATTTGGTCAAATAAATTATAAATTTTAGGGGTTTTTATAACTATTAAAATTTCATCTAATTGACCAACAAGTGGTTAATTGGAGTAGTAAGTACTTTATTATCTTTAAACAATATTTTGGGTTCAAGTTTTATTTATGGAAAAACATTTGTTAAAAAAACTCTACTCCGTTATGAAATTTTTACTAACTCAAATTAAATTAATTAAAATTCAATAAATTTTTGAATATTGATGATTTTGACCAAAGAAAATTTCATATGATTGGTTGATAATATTTTTTAAATATTAAAAATTATTATTTTTATTAACCTTTAACAACTATCAACCAATCAAAAGAAACATTAACTAGTATCCCAGAGGTTCTCGTCAGTAAGACTTTAAATTGGGTTCAAATTTTTTATAGTTAAAAATTAGTGTATCTTTTTACAATAAGAGAGAGATAAAAAAAAGTTAGTTTATAATCTATTTAAAGTAGACTCTTATCAATATATATATTTTTTATCTTTTTATTACAAAAAATTACTATAAAGAAGAAATACAAATGATTTAAAATTCACTAAATTTTAATCATAAAATATACATACATTATATGACACCTAAATTTTACTAATTCCAAGAAGGGTTTTGCTTTGTTTCACTCAAGAATGTATGGAGGAGCAGAAAGTAGGGGGAGAGAACTGGGGTTTGCATGTGATGGTTGAGAAGCCATATTCAATGTTGATTAGTCAAATAAGTGAATTATAATGTAACGTATAGAAATGGATGGAATCAAAGAATTAAAATAATGTAAAAAAAATAAAAATAAAAGCTTGTTTTCTGCATTAGTGTTATGGCTACAGCTAAAGTGGCTCTTTTTGTCTTCTCCATGTTTTGCTATTCACACATGCTTAGCTTTTGCCCTACCTTTGACCTTCCACATCCGTATTCAATTTCTTCAACTTCTATTCTCCTTCTTTTTTAATTCTAGTTTTATAAATTTTATATTTATTAAAAAAATTATTGATTTCATTACTAGAAAATACAAGAATAAATTACATCAATTTTTTTTAATGAGATTTGGTTAAATTATACTTATTATCCTTTTAGTTTAAAAAATTGAACTCACTTCTCTCTAATTTATTTTTGGTCAATAAAAATAATTTTTATATAAAATAAGACTATGATTTTGTTTTTAATATGTAATTAAATATATATAGATTAAGTTTTAATATAAAATTATTAATGTAGCAATAAAAAATTAATTATTTTATTATTTTAGAATGAACATTTATTATGAAAAATGTTGACTTCATTAATAAAAATAAATTTAAAAAGATATTTAATGTAACCTTATATCAAATCTTTAAAAAAAATCCTTTTCTTTTATAAAAATGTCATTTCGCAAATTTAGTAGAGATGAGAGATGTTTTGGCAAAATAATAATAATAAATAGAGATGTATTCTTTTAAATAGATAAAAGTGTATCTGCAACATCACTCAAAGTTTAAGTTACAATAATTACATGCATTCACTTGTTTTGTGGTGAAAGCAAATTTCATGTGCCATTCAAATTAAAATGGACAAATTAAATTTAACTTCAAGATTAAAGAGATTATCACCAAAAATTCTCACTCAATATGTCTGACATCTTTTGTGAAGTAAATCAATGCGTTAACTAGATAACTAAAATTAATTCTCATAGTTTCTCTCTTTTTATTTATTGAGAGATTTCTCTCCTAAAATTATCTTGACCATTCTCACAAATGTTATGTCTATTATCTTCTTTAGAGTGTAGTCTTTTGTTTTGTTATTCATCTCTTTCGATCACCAAAAAAGAAAAAATAACTTTAGATGAAGGCTTGTTAGTAGCAATTGTATAATTCAATTTACAATAACTTATTCGGACTTAAATATAAATTTATTAGAACATAATTTAGTTTTTTATATATACACACACACACACACATGAACCAGTATATGAATAAACACAATAATACTTATATTTACTTCAAAATTACATCTTCACATAATTATTTCAAAATCTCCATTCAAGAAAGCATACTTATCTAATTTCATCCCAAATAAGTAAAATTGAAGTCAATTGTTTTTAATTAAATGCATGCATATATCAATCAGAATTATGTCTAATGGAAGGAGTTAATTTTTTATAATATGATAAATTAATATTTAAATTTTTTTAAAAAAATATTTACATTTAATATATAATAATATCTTAAATAAGATTATTTATATAATAGATAATACATTAAAAAAAAATATACATAGATCATATTTAAATGTAGCACCACATCTGAGGTCAAATGTAGTTGAGACAAAACATTATTATTTTAACCAAATAAATATATGATTGATCATGCGAGTTAACCAACTACCTTTACATTTGAGCTGTTCACAACTGCTTTAGGGTTAGTTAAGAATTTTGCCCTATACTTTCATACAAATTATGTCGCCGTCCTTCTTGAGAAAAATATCGATTATAAATAGAATAAATTACACACTACTTTTTAAAACGTTAAAATTATACTTTCACCTTTATATTTTTGAAAAATGATATTCTCCTCTAAAATTTTAATTATTTTGAGTAAAATATCTTTAATGCTAATGCTAATTTTTTTTAAAAAAATATAATTTATTAATAATATATGTTTTAAAAATTATTACTTCATTATAATTTATTTTGAGTTAAAAATAATAAAATTAATTTGTTTAAAATTTTGAAAAACAATTTTTTATATCAATTAAATCCATATTTAGTTATATAAAAAAATACATATAATATAAGAGTATTTTGATTAATAATAGTAAAATTATAAATTTTTCTTATTTTTAAAAAAATAAAAGTTAATTTTAACATCTTTTAAGGAAGAGAATATAATTTATTTTATAAATAACATTTCATCTCACTTAAGATATTTTTTTTAAAAAAATAAAAAGTAGGAAATATCTACAAGCATTGTTCCCTTCTTTTTTCATTTTTATTTTATAAAGGCACTATCAAAGGTACAAATATTTATATTACAACATCAATCTAAAAATTATATATAAAATATAAATAAAATATTAATATGATAAGAAAAGAAATAAAAATAGTGAACTATTATGACAAAAAAATAAATAAATAATTTCTCATTCTTTAGTTATTTTTATTTTAAAATATAATTACATTTGAAATGGCAAAGGTAGAGGCAGCAGCGAGAAGATATCACCTTTAATTACATTAACTTGTGTATTTACAATAATGTACAATAAGCTTCCAGCTAGCCAAGAAAAAAAAAAAAAAAAAGAAGAGTTCTACATAACTAAGCATTAACGTTCCTTAGGCCAATCTACAAGTGCCAAGGCTATATATATATATATATATATATATAAAACAAAAGTATAGCCTTCTAATAGCATTGAAAGAGGTTGAAATGTTAAAAAGCTACAAAAACAAATAAACTCTTCCATCTTAGAAGGCAGAACAAAGAAGCGAGCACACAACCTCCCTTCCCAGAACAACAAAATTGGGAGGAAATTTTGGCCACCTATAATAAGTCATGGACCTTCCCAAAAAAAAAAAAAAAACCAGCATCTCATTAACTTCTGCAGCAGAGAATTTTATGCTTCAATTATCCTTAAATTTGTACTTGGCTTTTTTTGACTCAGTCTTTTTGAGCTTGGATGTGAATGCTTCATTGTCCGAATCGTCATTATTGTCACCACCATATTTCCGACCTCGCTTCTTGTCCACTCTTTCACAGATCACAATCTTCCTTTCATCCTTCTCCTCTACAACTTTAGACTTCTCCTTAGGCCTCCATATGAATAGTGATCTACACAAAAAAGCCATTTCAGTCCAAAGAATCAATTAACACCAAGGTTAATTAAAGATTTTGTATCAAAAAAGAATTTATTGAAGAAAGGAGAAAGAATTAAAAAAAGGCATGGAAAAAAACAGAGTTGAGCAAACAAAAGTGGAAAAGAGAAAACAACCCTAATTTAGAAGAGCACACCAATTCCGGCACTCCCTCTAAAAAAGCCATTGGTAGACACCCACGAAGAGGACATATATAAATAAATAACAATAATATAACACTACGAACCTAGAACTTCCAGATGCTAAAATATCATCTCGTGGATGGAGCTTGTTCACAGGACTGATAGTTGTGATGTTTGGGTCCATGACCTCAGCTACCAATTGCCCTGTACTGGTATCTATGAAATCAATGGGATGCAGGGCAGCTCCATTATAATTTTCACTGATATAACGACCAACAACAGCGAGGGACTCTGATGGATCCTGTAAATATATGAAAATTATGGTGCCCACAATTATACAAGAAAAAAACAGAGTATTTATAAACGGGGAGAAAAAAACCTTTGGATCCCATTCAGCTTTAAAAGGGGTCAAATGCCGATTGAAATCATGACTATGTACAATTTCTCGGCTTGGACAGTCCACATTGCCAACTATGGAATCCCATATACGAAGACGGTTGTCCTGTGATGTTGTAAGGATTTTAGTCCCAGAAATCGGAGAGAAATATGCAGAGTTAACAACACGTCGATGCGCAAGGTCATAAATAGATGATCCTGATCCCATTTGACGCATATCCCAAATACGGGCCTGAGAAAAGAAAAAAACCATTACATATTAAGAAGGCTAGTATATTCAATGTGAAGGACTGGATGTTCCTAAAACTATTGATTCAAATAAATTTGTCACATGGAAAGGCTTATTAACATGTTTTTCAGGAAGAAACAAAAGGGGGGCAAAGTCCAAATATTATTTAGTATTATAATGAAGGTATACCTATGAATTGATGTATGTCAAACTAACAGTAATTTGGAAAGGAAAAAAGAAGTGAACTCACAAAATGGTCATTTCCACAACTCAAAAGGAGATCAGGTTGTACTGGATTGCAATGAAGACCGACAACTTTGCTACCTTGCTTATGGATCAAAATTGAATTGCTAGTCTTGTGGTTGCTGCGAGTATCTACCCTATAAATTCCATGAAAGGTTACAATGTCTGGCTTAGCCAACTTGTTTCAGATATAAATAGCATGGTACAGATTAGAGGCTACAACTTTTTATTCACCTAATCAAGTGAAAAATCACAATTCCAAAAGCGCTTACGTCATTCTTCATATTTCAGTTCCCTTATCCTGAACAAAATAAGTTTTTTCTGTATGCAAATATCAGGTTCTTCAACAGCCTCAACTAATTATGGCCCTAATATTCGATGATTAACAGTCTAACAGAGTGCTCTGCTAGAATAGGCAAGCCCTACCAAATGTTCAGACAATTTCATCACACACCAACACAAAATGTCGAGATGTGGCTTTAGAATGACAATAATAGTGAAAATAAGTAGAAATTAGCGGCCAGCCAAATTTTATCAAAATATGACTTTCAATTCATGGCTATATACACAACTAGAAACAGAGAACAAATATAGCACAATGTGTGAGGAAAACTTATATAATGATTTATTTTGCATAAAATACAGACATGCCAAGTTGCCAACTAAAGATTATATTGAAGTATAACCAACTTTGTAGGTAGAAAGATTAGGTGGCAAGCAACTGACGACATTAAATGCCAACCACAAGGTATATAAATTAGCAGAGCTTTCCAAAAATGCTGTTTGTATCATTATGCATCACTTTGCATCAAACAAATATTTTGCAATGAAAAAGAAGAGTAAGAAAAAATTCCTTACAAGTGAAGAAAACCAAAGTTATCAGCAACAAGTACAAGACCTTTCTCCGAGTTAATATCCATGCCATAAAGCATTTTCCAACGGCGTGGACCCTAATCAAAACATATATAAGTAAGATTTTTTTTCCCTGTTGAAAGACAAGACCCACTTTGACAGACAATTTCAATGAATGTCCTTTCATATTTTCTCTTATTATCTGTACTCTATCACCACATGTTCCCCTAAACATAGGAAGAAGAGGGTAAAATGGAAATGCATCACCTGCCATCCTTCAGGGTTAAGGTTCATTGGAGAGAATGATATTCCGGTCTCCAAGTCAGTACAACTAATGGTTCCATCTGAGGATGCAGAGTAGACCATACAATCATTTGTAGGGTTAAACCTGCAAAGTTGCCATTCTGCAATTAGACTTCAAAATTAATATTATTCGAGAGATACAAATAAATGCAAAGATGTGGAGACACAATGGGACATTTAAATTTGCATAATAACATCCACGGTTTGGTCAAAACAACCTACCTCATGTTATTTACTATGCAAGAATGTATGTTCCCATAGACCACCCTCTCATGTACTTTTTCAAAATCCCAGACTCCAACTTGTCCTTTCTTTTAACATCAAACAAACAAAGAAGGAATTAGCAACCTTTAAACATCAAACCCACTGATGTAACATCATGTAACATACTATTAATAAATGTATGACCTTATCTCCAGATAAGAGGATGTTATTCTTTGTGGGGTGGAATTCCAAGCTTGTTACCCTTCTACTGTGATATCTGATAACAGCACAATTTACTTGGTCTGGGATCACATATTTGGGTTTGATCTATCACATAAAGAAAATAGAAGAAATTCTTTATAATAAATTTTTTATAATACTATGCTTCATATTCCTTTAAAGGAATAAAATACTAAGAAACAAAGGGAAGCCATAAACAATCTAGGTATAAAGCTCTAGAAAGGATTAAAAGATTAAAAGGGTCTCAAAATATGAAAAAATAGGCAAAACCAATGATTCATCTTCACAATGTGGAATTCTCTCAATCCAATGCAACAGAAAAAAAAAAAAAAATTATGCACAGGGTAATACTAAGAGAGTATAATATTGTCAAGTGGTGGTGATTGCAGATCATATCATTTCATACATAAGGCAAAATATTATTAAGTGTCTTAAGACTAAATGACTATACTTTGTTCCAAAGAAAAACAACAATGTTTAAAATGGGGGAAGTCAAGCATATCAAGTAGAACCACAGCTCACAAGGGATCACCACCTGCTTAAACTTGGACAAATAAGTTTCCTATAACTAGTTGAAGAGATTGAGTAACTTGTTGCAGTAGGCAAGTGGTTTAATGGCAAACACAAATGAAACAAATGTAGAGTACATTCGATTCTCAACACATTTAAGATCTCTTGCCTCCATATACCAAGTTAAAAACCAAATGGATATAATAAACAGAGCTACTGTCAAGGAGTAAGACAATTTCATTTAATTCACTCAAAATGCTGATTAGAACATAATTTGAGGTTGATGCTATATTTAAACATGAAAAAAGGTGCCAACTAAAGAGATATTGCACTGAAAAAAAAAAAAAATCAAATTTTCTTCACAACCAAGGAAAGAAATAGTTAACTTAAGCTTACTGGAGGAATGGATGGTCTTAGCTGGCGTTCAAACACATATTCGAAAGGTTTACGTGTATTTCTGCGAGGCGCAGGTACAACTCCATATTCAGTAGTCACTCGATGTGGGCAAGTCATCGTCGTGTGTCCTTCAATTCAAGAAGCACAGCTAGTCAAGATGTGAAGAATGAAATGACAAATAAATTGTAGAGCCTAAAGACAATAGCCAATTTGAAGTTACTCTTGAGCCAGAGAATATTTGAAAAAAGGTAAGAAAGAAGACCATCTTGAGTACAATTTAACATAGTATTTTAATTAAAAACGTCAAAAAAGAAGGAACAACTACCCCAACCAAAAAAAATATAATATCAGAACGCAACATTTACTCGCAAAAAGAATTCCAGTAAAGCATAAGAAGTAACTTCTACATTTACCAGGAATTTTGCACAGAAAGCAAGGTTTCATTGGGCAATCAATATAAGTAGCCCCCTTGAACCCCGCTTCATGTCCAGGCTTCTTGCATACCTAAAATATCATTAACAACAAAACCCAGAAATAATTTACCGCAACAACCATGAAAATAAATGATAAGGATAACAAGCCATCGCGGGAGAAAAAAAATTTCTTTTTTTTTTTTTTTAAAAAAAACAACTTTCTAACTAAACAGCAGAAAACTAACTTTGCAAACTTTCTTGAGACTCATGGTGATTGGTGCTTTGCCTTTCCTCTTTGCGTCCGAACCCACTTCAATTTTCTCAGCATCTCCACTCTTCGCAACCCCATTTTGTTCTTCTTCCTGTTCCAATGTTTCAGAGTCTTCCTCTTCTTCTTCTTCATCAGATGAACTCTCTTCAGAATCAGCATCCCTCTCAATGACTACCTTCGGGAATGTCATTCTTCGAGTAATCGGAGCCATTTGCGAGAATAGAAACCCAGAGCCAAAACTTTAAACCCAAAACACAGAAACGAGGCAGACACGTTGAGAAGAACAAAGTGAAAAAATTGGAGCAAAATGGGACGGCACAACCGACTTTTCTCCTGGTCATGGAAGGACTCGATACAATAAAATTACAGTAATGCCCATGATGCTTGGACTCCCAACTTTGGATTTGGATGAAGGACAAAACTGGAATGTTGATGATATATTTAGTCCGTGGGTACACAAGACATTTAAGTACATACCATAGAATACGTGGCTCGTTCACTGCCTAAAAAATAAATTAGTCGACCAATGCGATTTGGTTTAGGATTTAGGGTTTGGTAAGAAAATATTTATCAAAAAAAAAGAAATTACTTTATTTATGAATTAACTGTGTCACGTTATACTTCACGAAATTTAGTGCCTTATATTAAAGAGAAAATTTATTGTTTTTAATTCAAAAAACTACTATTTAGTTTTTAAAATAATAAAAAAATTATGTATAATTTGTATATTTTTATTATTAAAATTTTTTAATAAAAATTAATAAAATTAAAATTATATTATTTCAAAATTTTACAATTCATATATTACTTCTTTTAATTTAACAAGTTTAACGTACATTTTCAAATACTATTTTTATATTAAATAGAAAATAGAAAAATTAATCAATATACAAGTTTAAATTTTTATATTTATGCAAATCTCAGTCTCAAGTCTTGATCACTGAAACAAATACATTGATAGGATGTTGCTTAAATAAAATTATATTAATTATTATTAAACTCATAATTTTGTAAACTTGTAAACTCATACAAATTTATTTGTATACATATTAAGTAGACAAAATTAATTAATTTATTTTTAAATTCAAAAATATGTCAACTCATGATAATTTCATAAAAAGATGAATTGAACTAATTTTAGTTGCATTTTTATTGCAAATTCTATCCGTCAAAAAATGGGTTAAAAAACAACAACAATCAATTATTCAAACTCAAAATATTAAAAAAACCTAATTTAAATACTAAATTTATAATACAACAAACAATAAGAAGTAAAAGTCATTTTTTCACTTGATGGAGTAATAATTAAATTTATAATAAACATATAAAATTATGTATAAAAATATAATTTAATTAATTTTTTGATTATGTACATTTGAACTTATAATATTATTTAAAATTTATTTTATTTATATAAATTATGATAGAATATGTTTTTGAATAACAATAATCCTATAACTCTACCCCTAACACTATGCCTAAAAAAAAAAAAAGAATTATGAAAGTGGAGTGAGACTCTTGGAACCTTTTGTCAATTTGTTTTGACGAGAGAGTTGAATAAAGGGCAAAATCATGAAATAGTGACCCAAGAAGAAGCTAAATGGGAAGAATTAATATTAATACTCTATATTTTTCTTTAGAATTAACATTTTCAATTTTAAAAAATAACGAGAAGCAAAATAATAACAAATTATTGGTTAAAGTGCAGAAATCTTAATTTTATTAAAAAATTATATAAGATTAAATTTCAAAAGCATATTTATTCAAAAGATTTAATCTAATGTTGCCAGTCCAATAAAAAAGGGCAAAAGTTGATATAATACAAAGTTATCTTTATAATCGTTAAAGTTAGTCGTCTTTAAAATCTATTAAAATTTTTATTAAAGAATTCTTTCAAGTTTAACAGTGATGGAATGAAAATAAAAATATTTTATAATTTTGAAAAAATATATTTTTATTTAATATTTAAATATTATTAAATTTTTATTTATACTCTTAAAATTTATAATTAAATATTATATTATTATTTTTTATTAATAATTTTAATGATAGTTAAAAAAAATAAATTATAGTTTAAAATTTTAAAAAATAAATTTATTATAAAAAAATTTAAAAATTAAAATTAAAAATTAATATAAAATTTAAAGATATAAAATATAATTTTGTTAATAAAAAAGAATCTTTTAATATGAATATAATTTAAGAAACATAAATAAAAAAAAACATAAGAATTATTACAAAATTCATTAAAATCTGGTATTTAAATGAATTCACACACTCTTTGGCCAAAAAAAAAAAAAAGAAAAGAATTCACATACTGAAGCAGAGCATTTTCTCTGATCAACGGGAAGAAAAATATAATTAATTAGATTCAAATGCACAGCATTTATGAATTGTGTCATCATGATGTGAGGGCTTAACCATGAATAGCGCGCTTCAGAGTTGTGAGGTGTCGATGAATTCCAAGTGTAGCAGCAGAAACACGAGAGAGAATATTGTTGTTGTTGATGATTCTGAATCGCTTGTTCATCTTAATCTTCAACTTGCACAATTTGATTCTCACTAAACACAGTCTTCTTCTTCCACACTCATGATGATCTGCTTTCTGCAATGCTTTGTAGATCAAAAACTGTGCTCGTCGATGGCGAATCTCTTCTGGATCTTCCTTATCCATCTTCGTGTACGCATATGGCCTCCTCTTCTTCACACTCATCATTTTCATCATCATCGTCTCTTCCTCACTGAGATTGATACAACAACACACTCGCAGAGACAGAAGAAGAAGAAGAAGAAGAAGAGGCTATGGAAGGTAAGACAGGTGTTCAAACTATTTATAGCCAGATGGGCCAGCCTCATTTTTTGTCTTTAATTTTGTTTTTTTTTTTCATCTTTTTGGATTTTCTTTAATAAAATTTTGGATAAATTAGTCTTTTATAGACTACATGATCATATCTTATATTTTGGAAATTTATACACCATTTTCTTAAAATAAAGATGCACTATATTGACTTGATATTATAGTCATTTTCCAGTTTCAAATAATGATATATAATTTCAAAACAGAATAAATATTCGTATAATTTAAACATATTTCAAGAAAATAATACGTAAATTGCCCTAAAATTTTGTAAAGGTAAATTTCTTAATACATGTAAAGTCATAAGTGTTTAACATTATGTTCATTTGTAATAACAAAACAAATCAATAATTTTTGTAACTAAATACCATATAGTAGTGAGCTTGGTATGTAAAAAATTAATTTTAAATATAAATAAAAAGTTAAGTAACTTCATATTTTCTTGTAATTTTTTCTTATAATTTATCACTTTTTTTATATATATTTTACACTATATATTATATAACTTAGGGACTAATTAAAGAAACAAAATATCTAAAATCATATAATATAGTATAGATAATTGGTTCTTAAAAAAATCCTTTGAATTATAATTTAATTAGAACATTTTAGTATAGTAGAATTTTTTTACTTTTCGTAAGTATTTTTCTACTAAAAGTAATTTTATTTAAAATGTTATTAAATATTAAATATAAATAATTTTTTAAACAAAAATTTTAATTTTAATTTGTGAAGATAATAATATCTTGAATCAAACTTAACTTTTTTTAGTATTATA
The DNA here is from genome assembly GCA_031216115.1 of Senna siamea. Classification (NCBI taxonomy): domain Eukaryota; kingdom Viridiplantae; phylum Streptophyta; class Magnoliopsida; order Fabales; family Fabaceae; genus Senna; species Senna siamea. Next base: position 32,260,883 of record CM062367.1, on the reverse strand, counting down.
GTAGATTTGGTACTAAGGAGTGACGTTGGACATTTGAAGTAGGCCATAGAAATAGGAAGAGTGATAAAAGTTTGAATTTTGATTAGAATTTGGTAAACATGATTAGAAATTGGAAAGGGTAGAGTCATCAGTTTTGATTTTTGAACATTAACTTTTAATTAGATTGAATATTAAATTGATTATGTTTCCTAATCTCTTTATTATATTAATTAAATTTTATATGACAGAAGGATATGCTGGTCAAAGTGTGCTCAACTTGACTTTGAACTTTGTCTTTTTGAAAAAAAAATTGCATCTTTACTTTGGTTTTTTTTTTTTGTAAATTTTTTGTCTTTATTACAAAGATTTTAATTATTAAAGTGGTTATATTCTTTTTTAAAAAATTATATAAAATATTTTTTATACTTTTTAAATCACTGAAAGAAAATATATATTTAGATTGTGATTATGTATCCCACAGATTTCGATTCAATTGATGTACGCAAAAAGTTGCTCCCAACCAACGCATGTTTAAATGGAGAAATAAAAAAGGGAGGGAACTTTTTTTTTTTTTAATGTAAATTGAAATTTAATGTTTTTTAAAGTATATTCAAATTGAAGAAAATAAATAAGATGTTTTTTGAAAGGGAAAAAGAAGTTTCTTAGAGAGTAAATAATGTTAGTTGGCATAGCTGTGAAGATAATTTATATTTTACACACGCGAGCGAGCTCGCACACACACATATATATATGTTGAAGAAATTGATATTTTTAAATTTATAAATAGATAATCTTAATTTGTTTATATAATGTATGTAGAAAACTCATCGTTGAATTAAGTTAAATTTTGTGTTTATTTTTTTTAATATCATTTAATTTTATCATATATTTGGAGGGGATCTTTTTCAACATAAGTTTGTTCATTGAGTTTGGGTCTATATATGAATTAAGGTATTAAAAAAATAGATCTTAGAGAATGTTTTTGAAAAATTTTACATGTTTAGAAAGGTGATATTCAACATAAATTTATTTTATATAAATTATTTAAATATTATTTTTATATTATAAATATACATATTTAATTTTTATATATATAAACCTTTTTTATAAATTTACATGTAGAATTATAATTTTAAAAAATTAATTATTTTAATCTCTGAGTAAATGAGTTTAAAAATAAAGATTAATTTTATTACCTCAGATTTGAATTTAGGTATGAAAAAAATATTTTTTTTATTCAAAAATAATAACTATAGTACCTTATTTATGCTATATCTATAATTGCCTCTATCTTTTACAAGTTTACTGTAACAATACTTAGAACAATTATTCTTAAATCTTAAACCCTAAACAGAATTACGAAATTACAAGCATTTTCTCATTTGGATAACTTTCTTGTCAATCTTCACTTCAATTCTCTATTGATCCTTCCTCTAATGAGTGGCATGTAATTTTTTTTTTAACTGTAGGTTGTCTTACAAACATTTTTGAATATCGTTGAGCATATTCTCAATCTCCTGGTTTCAAAAGAAATATTATTTAGTTTTGATGATGAAAAAACTTGGAGAAACTAAAATCTTTACGGGTATATAATGTCTTAAATTTTTAAGTGTTTATAAAAAGAATTTTAATAGATCTTATGTTTATCTATTTTTGTTTATACAAATGGTTTAGGTTTTACTGATATTGTTTACTATTAGTTTTAAATATATTAAAATTATACTCTCTTTATTTTAAAAAAATTACATTCTTTCTATTGAGAGATTAAAAAAATATAAAATTTTACTTATTTTAATCAAAATGTCTTTATATTTATTAATTATATAATTAAATATGTATTTAATCAATATAAGAAAATAAAATTTTTAAAATTTATACTAAACTAACTTAATCATTTTCAACTCAAAATAAATAATAATAAAATGTTATTTAAGATATATTTTTATAAATTATAATTTTTTAAAACATTTAATAAAGTCCTTAAAGATATTTCAATCAAAATAAATGAAATTATAAATTATTTTTATATTTTTAAGAGAAAGAGTATAAATTTTTAAAATAAGAATGAAAGGGAATATAATTTTGAGATTTTATGGAGCTAGATGAAACAATGAAGGAAAGCTAGCCATTGTTCAATATGAATTGTATCCATTCGTTTTATAGGCAACGAAGTAGTCATTATTGAAAATATGAAGGTTTGAAGAAGCCAATAAATTGCAGATACTAATTGAAGATGAAAAAGTTGTCCCCTTATTGAAAATATGTGTGTATATACTAATTTACATGTAAAAAATTTCACACACATACACATAACATGTATATATATGCATTGATATTATATATATATATACATATATATATTTATTATTTACAACAAAAAAATTTATAAATATCATAATTGTTTAAATAAAATATTTAACAAGGAATATAAATTGTAGTAATTTAAATTTCTTATATTTTAAATTGCATGTAATTTAAAATTCCAGAATACAAACACAATCTAAGAGTAATAGAGATCTATGCATCATAGTAAAAAAGTTTTATAGGTGTTTGCTATCGATTCCTTCGAAAAAAAGGTGATACATTTCAGCATCACATGATTAACTCTTTTAGAAAATTTCTTCCACGTGTTAGTTTAAATAAAAGAATATGATAGCAAACAGCTAAAAAAACTTTTCTTTCAAGTTTTGTCCCACAGTAATATATATACATAAATTTTATTTTTGGTGCATAATCATATAAATCTAGTATTTACATCCAGTGATAAGAGAGAACTACTGGGTTTTCAGATGATTTTGGGAATCTGCAGCAGCAACTCTGCTAGTAAGGGAAGGCCTCATTGTGACTATGGCAGATTCATTTGCTCCAGCTTTAAGAGCTGCCCTTCCAGCTTCCAGGAACCTCTTCACTGCATCTTCTGCATACCGGTTTGCTTCTCCCACGGTCATGCTTTTCCCAATGTCCGGATAGGTTTTGAGCACGTAATCGCCATTGAGCTGTGATGCAAGCTGGATTAGTTCAACCTGGAATTCTGAGAGCTCTTTATCCTCTTTAGGTCCCCATGGCCTTAGTGATATCTTCACCTCTGGAAGCCTTTCTGAAAAGTGAAGAAAATTGTAGCTATCTGAGTACTCTAATTGGAAAATGACAGACAACAAGTAGACCAAGCCAATCATAAATGTGTCTAAGCATATTAGGCACATGTCTAAGTGGGCCTTGCCTATAAGATGTTTAAATGATTATCAGTGATTGATTTGCCTATATTATGGGAATCTATCACTTATATGTTTTGTATCTTTACCATAGGCGTTTCACTATATTCCAAAGCTACTTTTAAGATGGAGACAAAAATGGAAACTTACTCATTTCTCATAGCAGTAACCAGAAGAGAAATAGGAAGTTTCTACAACTATGCCATTAAGCATGCCTAGACTAGGACAAGAATGGTAACTGTATTAAATTTATGGCCCCCTAGGCCATAGCCACAAGAGTATAAGACCAAGATCAAGGAAAACTAAGAATATAAGGAGATGGTTCGAGATATTCATCATATTAGCACAGTATGCATAAATATCTTGGGCTCTTCAAAAGTTGCAGATGAATATCCTATACTTCTAGGCATAAATTAAAAGTTCATTATTAATACCAAACCAAAGAATGACACATAATTAAGCTTGACCAGCAGAGAAGTTGCTATAATTAAAGGACCAGAGTCCAGAGTCCTCTCCGGACTATAGAAGAATTGGTAAAACCCAGAGTTGTTCCAGAGGCATTAAAGGTATTAGAAAACAGGAGGCTAAACTTGATGCGGCATATATAAGAGTCAAGGAAATAGATGCTATGCAAACCTGGACAATCATCACGTGGAGTATCGCGAAGGTAGAAATATTTCTCAAAGGTACCAGCCCATGCATCTCTATTTGTCAAGAAATTGGATTTCAAATTGAAAAGCTTCTTTACCGTGGCAGGAATAGAAGAGTGTTCAAATTGTGAATCTGGTGTTGGCCCATCTGGTTCATGAATCACTGCAAAAAAAAATCCAGTCAACTCATGCTTAAAAAGGCTCCCAAAACGAGAGAAAAGAAAATAATACATAATAAACTAAATCTTGAATTTGGGTGATATGGGTCAAGTAGCCTATGGAAAATTAGTTATTACTCGTGATCTCTCATCCTGTAAAGTCATTGCCTAAATATCTAATTCCGTAAGCACTAAAGAGGATATTTCATCCAGGCTACGGACCAATTAAAGATCCCCTTTTACAGATACATTTGTAGGATGAGACAGAATTATTTGATTGGATCAGAGGACAAGTTCATTGAGCTGAAATTACAATGGACTAATCTCTCTCATATCCCAAGTGAGGGGTCAACAGAAAACTAGACAGTTTTTTTTTTCCAATCTTTTGGACTAAAGAACAATACTCACTTGGACTGAGCACTGTAAGTTGTCAAATTAGAGTGTCTTTTGTGGGAAGGAAGACAGTCAACAAGACTCCAAGGACTAAGGAGTGAATTTCGAGTTATAGGGTACTGGCTTTTTGTCCATCATTTAAAACGCTTGAAATAGTTTCTTATGGCCTACTCAAACCTAAAGTCACAGATAATAAGCGAGAACTACAGATAAGGATGACAAAAGCAAATTTCCAAAATGCTACTCAGAAGCTTACCATCTTGGACATCATTCAGAACTCTGAAGTCAAACTAGAAATACAAAAGTTTTTGCAATACAAAAAGGAAACGGTACATGAATTTCTATCAAGTGCAAAATTAGATATACTTTTGCACCAAAACTTTTATATATGTCAAGACAACAAAGAAAGCATACTATACTTGTAATCCTAAAGTAACCATAGAAAGGATGTGTATAACAGCACAAAGTTGACGTAACATTTATGTCCTCAAATTACCATCATCTTATGCAACCAAACAAAACCTTAACATTAGTACAAATTTGTGCACATGTGTGCTTCAAATCAGTTCAAATGTACAAACAAGTCTGTTGAAGACAAATAATAAAACATGATCAGCAACAAACAAAAAGATCTAAATTATTATTAAACCAGCCACAAGCATTCGACAAAGTCGGACACAGAAAATCAAAAGTTAAGAGTCCAGTCATATAACTCTTAACACAACCAATCATTAGATTCCTAATTCTTCCACATAACTACCAGAACAGAGACTGAGACTGAGAATATAGAGAGCAAATAAAAGCAAGTATAGTACTAAACAAAACCCTTTCATTAAAAAAATAAAATAAAAAGCAAAACCCAGAAACAAATATATCCAACACTCACCAGTACCCTTCTCAATCCATGGTGAGATCAGAATCGTTGGCACTCGAACACCCAGCCTGTCAAACCGAAAGTAATAAGGGTCGGGGCCATTAATCCCATCTGGGTTAGGTACACCAGAAACAGGGGTAGGCACATGGTCATAGAACCCTCCGTGTTCATCATATGTAATCAATACAGCCATCTCTTTCCACTGAGGACTAGCTCTCAGTGTCTCATAGACCTCCTTCACGAACTTCTGCCCTCGAGCCACGTCGTGGGATGGGTGGTCATCATTGGCCGGAAAGAGGCTCACATCGAAGTAACGCTGCTCCACAACCACGTAATTCGGAAGCTTCCCCAATTTGGCATGCAATTTGAACTTCAAACTGTAGCTATGGAACTTGATGATGTGCTTGAGCTTCCTCAAGCTCTTGAAGAACAAGGTAGCCGGGATATTCTGGTAATAAATCCCAAATGAGAGGCCACTTTCTTCCAGAGAATCAAAGATGGTTTTCTGAGGAAAGCCATGTATCAGGTCCTTCCGAACGTTGCTCATAGCGCCATGTGAGGTCGCTGAGTGAACGTAGAACCGATTTGGCTGAGTCGACGCGGGCACTGAGGCGAACCATTTATCGAACACCGTGAACTCGTTTGCTAACTCAGTGTAAACCGGCAAGAGCTCCGGTTTGAAACCACTCATCACGGTTTTCGACATTCCCTCAAGCATACTCTCAGCTTGCTGAGCAAACCCATTCATCGGAGCCGGGTTCGCGGAGCTATCGTTAGATCCGAATATTTGTTCTCTTATGGCCTGAAACGAGTGCCCTGGGTCATGGTCAACGAACAGAGAATCATCGGAGACCAGAACCTCCGGCGACTCCCGGTCAGAGACCGAGACAGGGTTCGATTCGTTGCCGTTCAAACCGTCGATGTCAGGTCGGGTCGACTTGAGCCAACCGTAGATGTGGTCGAAGGATCGGTTTTCCATCACGATGACGACCACGGTTTTGATGGGTCCATCGATTTTATGCTTCTTTTTTCTGAAGCCATTATTGACATCAATGGCTTGGGATGAGACCAAGAGGTAAACGAAGAAGAAAAACGTCAACGGAGCTTGCCGGAGACTCATCTCCGGCGAACGGAGTTAGAAAGAGAAGCTGTAAAAATAGGTTCTTTGTACCGAACAGCAAGTATAATCAAATTCAGATAGAAGATTGGTAATTAATAGGTAAAGCCAAGAGAATTGATTACTGTATATCCTTTTAGATTATTTTGTTTGTATTTTGTAATCCATTTTATTATTATTTTTTTTAGATTTTACTATAAAAATTTTAAGATTAAAATTAATTTTTTATTTCTTAATTTTACATAAATTTTTAATTTTTCTATTATTTTTTAATTTTAATTTTATTTATTATTTTTACTTATTAGTTCAATTTCTTTTTTTAAATAATATTAATTATATTTAAGACTAAAATAAAATTATTTTAATTAAAATACAATTGAAATTTAAACGAATTTAAAATATTTTAAATTTTTTTAAAACTATTTATTTAAATATGTAAAATTTAAAAATTAAAAACTTTGAAAAAATATTAAAGTTATTATATGAAAATTAATTTAATATTTGATTTAGTTTTATTTAAATTTTCTATTTGTTCACTTATATTTTAGTAAAATTAATTTTACATTAATTTTAATATTTTTAGTTTTAATAATTTAAATATAAATTAATAAGTTAAGAACAAATTTATTACAACTTACAAGTAAATAAAGAGAACAAAATACAGTATTTAAATAAGGCACCTTTTGTCAAACATGATACTTTATTAATGGGAAAGGATAATAATAAAGAAATCATGAGTGATGACTACGCCCAATTTTAGTGGTAACTAATATAGTTACGTAGCTGACATTGCTTTCTTATAAAATCCAAATTTTATACAAAAGTTTTGGAAAAATAGTTAAGAATTAAATTTAAATTCTTTTATTCAAACATCTTTAAAATATTTATCATTCAAATTATATAAAAAAATTTGTGTGTAATTTTTATATTTTTATTATTAATTTTTAATAAAAAATTAATGTATATTTTATAATTTTTTTGTAATTATTTTTTAAAACAAGTTTTACATATATTTTATTTTAATTAACAAATTAATAATAAAAATATAAAAAATTATATAAAAATTTATTTTTAATATTAAATTTTTGTATGTATATATTGAAATTTAATATTGTTAGATTATATATTTATCCCTTCCTTGATAAGGAGTTTGTGGAATCCGCCTCATGTAAGCAACATTTTTCAGCATTAGTCACATCAATCACTATCCTTCCACGGTTTGAGAAATTGACCTTTCATTTGTTGTTTTGGAATGTTATTAAGCAAAATTGGATCTCTCACGTAAAGTTTTCACTTTACAGTTTAAAATTAATACGACGGATATAGGAATAAAAAAAAATTTAATTTTTAATTTATTTATAATAAATTTTTATTAGGATAAATTTTTTATTTATATTCTTTTATTATAAAAAATATATATCAATTATAAAGTTTAAAAGATTCAAAATCAAAGTTTTGTAGTTTAGTTATTGAATATTTATTTTTGTATATGTTATCTTATGTGAGGAATGAAAATGTTTAAATAAAAATATATATCTAGCAAAGTTAGAATTTTTACCTAAATTACACATTTAAACTCTAATATTTTATTAAAGTAAATTACACATTTTTAAAAAAAAATTAAAACTACATTCTCTTTTTTTCTGTTTGAAAAAATTATACATTTTTATCCTTGAGAAATAAAATCCTAAGAAAAATTCATAATTTTATTTATTTTGACCAAATATTTTTATATTTATTATTTATATAATTAAAAATATATTATATTAATATAAAAAATTATTTTAAAAATTTTAAAATAAACTAAATTTACTAAAATTACTATAAAAATATATCTAAGAAAATTACTAAAATTATAGTCTTGAATTTAAAATAATATTCATCAAATTCATATTTTAAAACTCTCTGAATATTTCAGATGCCAAAAACTATAGTAACTTTATCGTTAATCAAAATTTCAATTAAGTTTTTCTACCTAGAAATAATTTTTTTTCTACTGACTGAATTGTTTTAATATAAATTTTGAGAGCATCCATTGAGACCAACAAGATTTAAAAGTAGTAAGAAGAGAAAATAAATTTTGAAATTTAAGATGAAAAAGAAAATAAATAATAGGTAAAAGTATTTTTTTAGTTCCCAAAGTTTGGAGTGATTGTCAAATTCATCTCTAAACTTTATAATTATCATCAATTTTATTTTAATTTTTAATATAGTCTATTATTATGTTAACAAAATTTTTAACTAAATGGTCACGCATGTTTCATTAATGTAATGGAAAGTGTTATAGAGTTTGGGACAAAATTAACAAATTTTCAAAATTTAAGGATGAAATTGATAAAATAAAATTTAGAGAAAAAATAAAAAATCAATCAAATTTAATTAGATATAAAGTGTTTTTGCTTTTATTTTTTCAAATAGATAACTGCAGCAGCTACCCATTTACAGGACTTTACTGTGAGAAGCTCGAGTTCTTATCAGCCATTTGATGAAAAACTTCTAATCAGTCCAACAAATTTTTTAAAAATCAAAATAAAAAATAATCTAATGATAAAAAGGTTCAAACTTTGAAAAGCTCGAGCTTTTCAAGTATATTCTTTTACGGAAATAAAGCAGAATATCTAGTACTGTTCTGTTCTAAGGCTTTTTTTTTTTTAAAAAAAAAAGGTTTGGGCCAAATATATTGAAAGGAGTTGAATGTGCTGTATGCATATTCAATCCTCATCTCAGTTCCAATAAAGTGCAAGTTTCTACTTTTCTAAGCACCTCTTATTGTTTATTTATTCACATCCCTAATTAGTTCCAATTATTAATGTTTATTGAAAATATTATTTTCATAGAAAAAAAAAACCCTCCAAGCTCGCTTCTGTGCTTCACCAGTAATAGTGTAACATCTCAATAGGACCATAAAAGCAAATAAATATTTATGTTAATATTCTTTGTTTGATTTTTATCTTTCATAACAACTAACTTGGCATTCTTTATTCGCTTATCAAGGTTAGTTTGCCTCTTCTTTCTTTTTGCTTTGATTTCTATGGCAAAAGAAGTGTTCAATTCAAGTAATTAATATAAAACAATATTAAAGGTTCTTTATTAATGAGGCAAAAATGAGCAACCCTCCTAGTAGCATTTCCCACCACAACCATCATATTAGTTCATATTATATGTAAAGATAAAAATGAAAGTAGTAAGCTGGGTCAAGGATACTATGACATATAGGGAATACTTGAGATTCAACACCATACATGCTCAAAATAGATCAAGGGACATTTTCAGCTTGTTTTGCTTCCACTTTGGAAGCTTATAAAAGGCAGCTTTTGTCATACCAAATTTCTCATGGAACTCTTCATTGGATAAATATGCCTATATCCATCAGAAAGAGCAGATCCCAGTCAAAATATTATACAAAATAAAAAATGGTTTTGCATAAAGAGACTTAAAGTCTATCCATATTTCAGTAACGAAAAAGAAAAAACTTGTACGCTATCACAATGAGGAACTGATATTATACTTATTTGATCAGTAGGCTAAAGAAGAAGTAACGAACCAATTATACTTATTTGATCAGTAGGCTAAAGAAGAGGTAACGAACCAACAACTACCAAAATGTAAGGAAGAAGGAATGGGAGTTTCATATTCCAACCAATAGAAGCTTTCTGGGTAGATAATAATAACAATTTCGCATGTCTTCTGTATGAGCTTATAAAATGTATAGGAATATATATGATACTAAAAGTTAAAATTAAAAAAATACTAGTTTCAGATAACTAAATCCCACAAACTGTTTAGTTGTCCGTAGTTACTTTTTTCCACTACTTTCTAATGATCCTTTACTTTTTATACCATTTCTAAAATAATAAATTTCTTATCTCTTTTCATTCACACACTGTGCTTTACAATGCAGTACGATAGAGGAGGAGAAATCTAGCTGTTTTTCATGCGTTTTATGTCCTAAAATTTACCATAGACCACTACATTTATTTTTAAAACAAAATCAATCTGTGCTACATATTTACCAGTGGCTTTTTAGTCGTAGATTTGGTTAATCAATAATAAATATAATTATTAGAGTAACCATTTTCATGATTAAAATGTTCTAGATCTGTTTTTTATCAGAAACTTTAATATATTGGTCTTTTTCAATGACTTTTAACAGGGGAAAAAGCATGTTCTACAGGTTTTTTTTTTTTTTTGCCAGAGCATGTTCTGCAGGTTAGATATGGATTCCGGTGTGAACTGTGGCATCTTAGAAAAATGACTGACTAGACTGATTCAGTTCAGGAGGTACCTCTCTAATAGTCACATTGATGCCAGCTACTGGGTTACTAGAAACCACTCTCAGACGCTCATAAGGGTAGATGGACAAATTCTCACTACCCTCATTTCCGTTCTTCTGAAAGGATTCTGCTGTCTCAGGTGATGCAGCCAGTTCCACTGCTGGAGAACCTGAAAATGGAACTACTTCTGGATAAGGAAAATAGAACAATTACAGTTTGACTAATCCTTCTTATGTCCAAAATGGGTCAGATGTGAAGAAGGAGAATAAAATATCAAGTATGAACTTCTGAGTTGATAATTCCAACAATTTCATTACTTATAAATTTCACATCATGACCTGACGAAGAAGATTGTGATTACCAGGACTATTATAGGAAGGAGATCCTTGAAAGAGCTTCCTTGTGATTGGATCCGGGCTAGAAGTAAGTCCATCATGTGATAACTTATAATCTGAGCGCATGCCAATGGATGCAGGTGAACTACTTCTTCCTCGCCCATTGGAACTGACAGAAATGCCTCTCTGACCATCAGGTGTATGGTTCTTGGAGTTTGCTTTCCTTGGGGTTCTATTATGTCCCTGAATAATTGATTCAGAAGATGATGCAGGAGAAAAAGAGGAACCAAATAAACATAAGTGAAATCACTCTGAAATAACTATTGCTCAGATTATCATAGCACGATGGAAAACCCTGTAACACAATTAGCCTAGCTTCAGTAAGAGTTTTGCTGGATTTGGATAATCTGGAGGGATAGGCATACGCTTTAGTGCTCAGTCAGAAGAATTACTAGATGGGTGAATCTGGAAAACCTTCAGTATTGGTAAACCATTAGTTATTAAAATTCCATGGGTAATTATGCATGGTATTGAAAAACTAACACAGTAAACTAAAATTTATTGATACTTTACTTCATCCTCCAACAAATGGTATAGTAAGTGAAAATACTAATCAAAGCAAAATCTTACTCCAAAAGTAGACAAAATTAAATTATATTTATTAATGATGTGACTATTCTTATGCAAGTCACTTACTTCTAGGATATGTGACTTTCCTTTCAGAATTGCAAGCTTTCGCTCAAATGAGTTGCCATGCATCTGCAACAACAGCATTTAAGTTTGAGTTTATGAGATCGCATGACACAACAATAACTTAGATGTGATTCAACCCTCCAATTTCATTGGCAAAACTTTGGATCTAGTACGTAATACAGCATATCAAAAATTGGAAAAACAATCTGATGATCACAACACAAAGAAATAAATATATAACTAAATCATGTCACTTGTAAATAACAACAGTCGTTTACATTTGTAGCAGACTAGAATAAAAATCTCGGGCAAGAGGCAGCTGAAACTAAAGCAGGTAGAAACACACCATTTGCGGACATGATTTGTAAATTCCAACTGAATCATTACCTTCTCTCGCTATTTCAGTAGCATAGCTTGAACAATATCAACAAAGCTATCAAACTAATACAAGAAGTCAATACATGGTTACAGAATATTGTTATTTTAACATCATTAATAATATAGCTAGTTCAAAATCATTAATGATGTCATACCATATACAAAATTAAGGATTATATATAGATATCCTATAGGAAAGGCAAAAAATTAGACAGAGAAGCATCCTTGTCTAAAGTCAAATTCTAAACCATTTCTTGTATTGTACAACTACATTCAACTCTGGGGATAGAGTTTTATATTATAAGTTATAAAATTGATCTAAACTCCAGATAAATACAATATCAAGCATGTAGAAGACTGCATTATGTCATTATGTATATACAATAATTAGGCAAATAAAAGACAATAAGCAAATAATTGCCAAAGACACCACAAAATATTTCATGCCTACAAAGCATGGACCCGCCTATATCGCACATGACATGACACACAATACACCATGACACACGATACACCATGACATATTGTAGACATACATTTGAAACCCGCACAAGTGTGTCAGAATAAAAAATTTTATTTTTTCAACTCGGATACATGCCAAATGCAACTTGGGCACATGCCGAACATGGCTTATACTTGAGCCAAGCATAGGATAACCCCCAAAAAAAAAAAAGAAAATACCATAAAATAAGTGAGTGAAAGTCTATTAAAGTTTTTTTTTAATTGCTTTTGTTGTATATGAGATTTAGTAAATTTGATTTAGAAAATAATAGCGTAAGTTACTTAAAATATAGAATAATATTGGTTATTTTTCTTTTCTACAAGTATATCACTAAAAGAAAACTATATATATATATGTGTGTGTGCCATGTCGTGTTCTATTTTTTTTAGAGTTTGATGTGTCAATTTGTTTTTGTCCATATTGTGTCAGGTATCTGTGTTAGTGTTTGTGTTTCATTTGTGATAGTAAACAATTACTATTAAATCAGAAATCAAAGGTCCAGATTGATGCAAAATTTATGAATGTGTAAATCAAAGAAGATATTATTACACATTTATGGTGGATTATTGCATCAATTTGAACCATTAATTTGTGATTTAACAATGATTATTTCCTCCTCTCATTAGTAAGATCACTTCTCTCACTTGACGTGCTAAAAAATATATATGTATATAGTATGTGTACTGTTGTGAAAGGGGAGAAGAGGGGATTGCATAAACTTCACTAAACCATACTATAAGAACAATATATATATATGTACAATTTTGAGAGGGGGAATGGACTTACAATTGCCTTTGAGTGATCCCAAACAAAGAAACGGGTGAAGAATGGTGGCTCATGGCCTTCTGTGACAACGTAAGTAGGGGTTTCCAGAGATAGCTCCTCAACCAGAACATCCATTTCAAGAAATTTCTGGTGATGACAATTTCAATGGTAAGAAAACAATTATAGAAAAGAGTAAGTCAACACTACAAGAAGAAAACATTAGACCTTCATCTCATTCGATAAATAGATTATGAATTTGTTCCTACCATGTGGCTGTCAAACAAATTGTGAATATGCAAAATAAAACTATCAAACTTTATAAATGATACAGTTGGACCCATAAACAATGACTTTCTTGCATCATACACAGGCTTTTGAAGTAGTGGTTACTGCAATGCAATGGATTACATGGCATTAAAATGAATTCTAGAGGGACTGAGGTCCAATCACATTACAGAAATTAAAAGTGCAATAAAAATATACTATACCATGTAAAAAAGAAATTATTTGCTTTAACAGACAAAAAGTACAAACTAATTAATTATAATAAACTTTATTAAATTTTAAAGACCAACTTTGCATTGCATGACTCTATGATGGGCCTAGAACTGGGGCAACTTATACTAGAAGGGAGAGAAGGGAAAATAATAGGCCAGGCCCAAAGGAAGGAGATACCAAGGTGTATGCCAGGAGAGCAAAAGGGCAGAATGGGGATTAGAGGCAACGTAACTAACTCTGGACAGTAGTGGACAGGTTAAAAGGAGAAGCTGGCAGTAAAGAGTGGTAGGAAGGAATTCGGTTATGAGGGAGAGAGTCTGACCTCTCGAAAGTCAGGCAACTATGTTATTTCTTTTCTTTTTCTGTTGCTGATTTCTGCATCGTTTCTTTCTGAGAATACTGTAGCTATTTTGGTAGCATTTTTCCTGAAATACTACTGCATTAGCATGCATGCATGCATACATTTATTTTCATTCCCCCAACTTCATTCCTCCCACATTTCACAACCACCAAGCACAACCTAAAGGTTACAGCACAGGTAACAGATCACAGAAGACATCAGCATATACAGGTTAGTTACTGAAGTTAAAATGATCTCCAAATTCTGTAGTTAAATTAAGATCAAAATAATCATGTTATCTGGTCTATCGAAACATACTATAGAAATTTCAAATTTTCATGTTCAACTCATTTTTATTATTGTACTCTTCTTTCCGAATGCCTTTCTTTATCTTGAACATTGATATACTTAAAATCTTGGCGAGCGGATCCCCTGCTGGGCGCCTCCCTGCTGGGCACCCTGCTGTGCGACGAAACGACGCCGTTTCGTCGCGTTTACAGAGAGAGTGAGGGAGAAAGAGCTGTGACGCTCGGCGAGGAATTGAAAATTATACGATGAAACGGCGTCGTTTTCGCCAGCAAAAAACCGAATTAGTAACGCGGCGAAACGGCGTCGTTTCATTATTCGCAAAAAAAAAATATATAACGCGACGAAACGGCGTCGTTTCGTCGCACAGCAGGGCGCCCAGCAGGGAGGCGCCCAGCAGGGGATCCGCTCGCAAAATCTTGGGGCTGTTTCCAATAAAAGTTTGAAGAACTCGAAAGTTAAACACACGAGTGGAACTGAAAAAAAAAAAAAAAAAACACTGATGATACTAGAAAACAATGATGAAAAAGAAAATTGCAATTATCAGACTCAGGAAGTACTAAATAAACTCTAATAAAACAATCAGGTTACTCCCCTATGGTTTGACACAATTTCACTTTGCCACCCTATGGTTTAAAAGTGCCAATCACCCTTGGTCCCTTGGGTTTCATTCCATTACCAGAGCATCCCCCTAAATTTATTTTATCCAAAATTTTAACATAATTTAGAACAAGTTTCACCGAAGCCCCCCTTTCCTTCATATTTTCTCTGCTTTGATAATACCTTAATTAACAGACATGTTAAAGCTAAGACTAGAAGTGTACACTAAAATCAAATCAATGGCAGATAGGGACTCTAGAGTGGTTTGGATAATGAGGGGCGTGTGTATAAATATTCCATGCTATTGTCTGTAAGACATCAGAAAAAAAAAAAAAAAAAACTAAGGGTGATTATGAGATAAGGCAATGAAGCTTAAGGCAAATAACACTCTTTGAACCACAAAGTTCAAATGAAATTGGGCCATACCACAGTTCAACGGAGCAATCTAAAATATACGTGTAAATACACAGTATAATACTGCTATTTAACCTCATGCTTTGTAATAAACCTTTGGGATTGATTAATGCCCAGCTCATTCGGGGCTCAATAGAGGGTACTGGCAGTAAGAATTTCATGGGGGAGCATGCTGATATCACACCAAGGCTTGTCTTGCCTCACAATGATATGCTCTTTCTTTTGTTTTTGGTTTTTTGTTCTCTTTTGGTGAGGGCATGGAGTAGAGGTCCAGAGGAGAGAGATTTCTCAGCATAAAGGCTTCCAGCACAGAAGAAGATTACAATTTACAAAATACCAATCATGGGGGAGCATGCTGATATCACACCAAGGCTTGTCTTGCCTCACAATGATATGCTCTTTCTTTTGTTTTTTAGCTTTTGTTTTTGGTTTTTTGTTCTTTGTTGGTGAGGGCAGAGGTCCAGAGGAGAGAGAGTTCTTAGCATAAAGGCTTCCAGCACAAAAGTAGATTACCATTTACAAAATACCAGTCATGATCAAGAGCAGTCAATTTACCTTTCCAAGATCAAGTGCTTCTTGCTTTGATTTGACAGCTGAATGTAGGCCTATCCAAACATAAATTTCTTTTTCGCAGTCAAGCAATAGAATATCTTCAGTAACTAAGTCATCCTGTGTAAAATTGTAGATCTCTCTCACCTGCATTATTATAAGGCCACGCCAAACCAGTTACATTTAATTCAAACGACAAAGTGGCATAAATTCTAATCAATGTTTTGGCATTTGAAAAATCAATTTTGATTTGGCAGAATGTACAAGAAAGATATTATAGAAAATGGGTTCAAAAAGCACAAATGAAAAAGTTCAATGAAGTTCTGCTTTGACACTGAATGCTAGACTAGTTTAGCTACCATATAGATTTCAGATCATACTGGTGACTTCGGGTTAAAAAAAAATAGTTCAATTCTTCTTATATTGTTGTTTGGTTAAATGTGTTATTAATTGAACGTAGATCACTGACAAGCGTAGCAGAATCTGTGTATTTTAAAATTTCACATATAAGAGTAAAATAATAATAAGGAAAGAAAAAAGATTGTGTCAACCATAAATTATTGTATGTGAGATCTAATAGTGCATGAACAATTGAAGCTTGTATAAGCAATATACCTTGAAATCTCCTGAAATGAAATTCCAATCAATTTGCGTAAGAAACAGAACCGTCAATTAGACATGCTTTCCCTGTCATTTCATCCGTGATAATTCTAAACCAAGTTAGAAGCATATTAGATTTCTCAAGAAGGGTGCTTTTCTTACCTCCAGTTATGTCTAATACAAACAAATGTGGATCCTCTATGTATTTTGGAATTTCTTTTTCTCTTGAATACTCTGCCTTTCCGCCAAGAGTATCCCAGAAAATATCAGGTTCGCTCCCTTCCCTCACAGATATGGGTTGCCATGTTGGCTGCAAGATGCACAAAGAAAAAAGCATGAGAAAAAAAAAATGAAATATAATGTAATACCAATGTAGATGCTAAACTTTTACATGACAGAGAAAATTATTATGATAATTATTTCCATGCCAGATTAATTGCAACTACGTACATTAAGCAGTTCCACCATTCGGTCAAGAAGATTATGATCTTGGGTTGAAGATAGGCTCCCAATCCAAGTAAAGATAGATGCTCCAGTTTGCAAAATATAGCAATAGGATGAATTCAGAGAGGCTGAAACCTATAAAATTTTAATACAAAGTCAAGCAAACCTCATACAGAGGCATAAGTTTTATGGTATCTGTAAAACAGAAGCGGTTTTATAAGATAGCACCGGTATGGTAACAATGACAAGAACTCCATACCATTCAAATTGTCAGACAGACATGGAGAGAGAGATAGAGAAACATGTGATCTTAACATGGAAAATAAAGTATTGCAGCAAAGTATCTCTTTGGAACGTACTTGATCAACTTGGATGGCTTGCATATTATCGGGACTTGTTCCTTGCACTCGAAATAGAGCTACCTTGTTTTCATTGTAAGTTTCGTCCATCATACCTTTTTCTTCTATAAACTTCTTATATCCCGAACTGATTCCCCCCTACAATAAGAAAATTTAATGAAACATCAAGAACATGTTACTTGTCTAATATTACATACAAAAATAACAAATTTTATTTCATTGCAGTGAGACAATTTTTTATTGGGCACATACCTTAAATACGATTAATCTCTGGAATATTGAGAAAAACTGAGCTGGCTCCTTACCCTCGTGCACTTGAGCCTGAACAGATATGTGATGTAATTTGGAGAAAGTTAGAGTAAGTAGATAAGGAAAGTCAGAAATCATCTATCTTGACCTGTTCAGTATGCAGAATGTAGAAATAAGAAATCAGCACTTGTTGGGAAGATTGTTATTATTCAGAGATTTCTCAAAATATTGGTTTTGATTTTGGCGCAAATTTATTCAACTAAAGCAGCAACATATTGCGGAAGAGTCAACAGAAAAGCACTAACCATGACTGGATTAGTTCTAACTGAATCAAACATAGCATTCATATGGACAATGGCAGCTGCTTTGTCCCCCTGCAAGCCAATAATCATTTAACAAAGGGATATCTTGAGTTAAAAAGTTTTCCAACTGCTAATCTGCAACAAATTGAAGAACTGACTATAACAAAGGAGACAAAAAAAAGTTGTAAAGCTTCTAGTAAAAAAATTGAAATTCTTACTTTTTTCGGTTTTAATGCCAAACAAGATGTCATAGGAAGCAAATTCAACAAAAATAATTTGCAAGTTGAAGCCTACAGTACCATCACGTTTCCTAACAAACCAAAAAAGATCTTTCCAGCATATGATCTAATAACTAGGAAGCACAGGTATGAGACACAATACTGATACAGTACAATACGGATACAGGGATACGATAGTTTTAAAAAAAATTAAGATATGATACTTCTTGGATACTTTAATAAATTAGATAAAAACATTTTTTTAAATTTAAAATACCAATATAATACAATTGACAATATAATATCAAAGTTCCAATTTTATCGAATGTCCCCGAAGGGACAATATAATATCAAAGTTGAAAACAAAGATAATATAGAATTATAGAAGTTAAAAACATAAGAAGCTCAATTATTGTTGGAGAAAGTGATAACGCAAATCTGCATAGCTGCAAAGAAGGTAATAAAGGCTAAAATTGAAAGAAAAAGAGAGGAAATTTGAACCTGTTGTTGATCCCAATAGTTTTAGAATCACATCTAAACAGTATTCAATCCGTATCAAATTTTATTTTTTCCAGAAAAAAAATTGAATATGCATGAAGTAAGTATCCAAGTATCCAAGTATCAGTGTCGGATACGTGTCTGACACCAACACATGCTTCCTAGTCTAATAATGAAAGTGATGGGACCAAAATTAAGAGAGTCTATTCTAGGAAAGCATAAACAGGCAGGTGCAGAATGGAGGAGTAGTAAGGGAGCAGTTATGTAATGGCTGTTGGGCAGTTTTAGGCAGTTTGGGACAGAAGACATGTGCTGTGACTTGTGTTAAGAAGGGGTTGGTTCTAGTATTTCAGTTATTGGGAAATTTATAAAAATAAAGTAAAATTAAAGAGAGAGAGAGAGAGAGAGAGCGAGGTGGAAAAATATCCTGTAATGTTGTTGGGAGATTCCCATTGTCTCAAATAACCAGGGAACCTTGCTTTATTGTTGATTTTCTAATTGACTGTATTATTCAATATAATTTATCAATTCCCAGTTCTCTGTTCTCGTTCCCATCAGACAGCTAAAAGTATTCCTAAAATTCCAGGTAAAAGTTAAACCCAAATCCATAAAGAAAAACTTGCTTACCATTATACATCTACTACCAAGCCAAGCATATAAGAGAGTTTCGTCTCTTCCATTTCCAGGAAATGTATACTGTGCTATATAGCAATCCCCACTATAAAGTTTTGTCTGTTCTGTATCTGAAAGAAGTGAGAGTTTATCACCATCCACCTGCCATACCTGAAATTGCAGTATTGCATTAACACAGGCAAAGGAATGATCATTAAAAATACTTCAAAGTTTTAAGAAAGAAGTTACTTTTAGTGTGCCCCTGCAATTTATAAGTGGTTCACTATATTCTTCAGGCAGCTCTTTCACTTCATAACCTTGTTGCTTAAATATTGCTGAGGCCAAAGAAAGAAAGAAATCATATAACACAAATTGGCTGCATGCTTCTGAAACACAACTACGCTATGTCAAGGTACTAAACCTGCCACTTTTTCTCGGCCTTCCTCATACAGCGTTTGCTCCACTGTTTTAGGCCAATTAGCAAAGTATGACCGAAATACGGAACTTTCCAACCCCTCAGATAAAAATGTCAAATGGGTTCCACTTGATCTACCTTCATTCCTGATGAAGTTCTGATAAAATGGAGATGGTAGTTGTGAGAATAGGGATTACCTTTAAATCAATGTTTAAGGAAAGAATAGTTGACTACATTCATTAATATGAACAGCCTTTCATACAAATATGCTTGCACGGAATTGATTGGACTTCATTAATATATATTAAGATTCAATTTTACAGCATTTGATATTAACATGTATAGTGCTATAGTATATTCAGCATCATTCAATTGCAGAATCAGATAGATTTAGAAGCTGTAGACAATAAATATGATATAGTGGAAATGAGAACTTTAGTCTGACAAAATATCTGAAACACCATTTAATATTTCGGTTCTCAGTTCCAGAAAGAAAGGTGCTACTAGTAAAGGGCCTCAACTAGAAATTAAGAATATTTACTAAGAATCAAGATGGTGAAGCATCTTATACAAAGTAATGAGAATTATACAAAACAAGAACTTCATTCTGACATAATATCTAAAACCTTACAAAGAAGAGTCAATAAAAATGCCATTTAATATTTTGGTTTCTCTGTTCCAAAGAGAATATGATACAATCCCACCAAAGCCTATTAACCCCATTAATCCCACTACTGCGATAAAAAGAGGGCCACATAAGAGGAAGAGACGTTTACCAGCCCCTAACATCAAGCTACCAGCCATTTCATACATTTTCTAAAAGGTTCTATCAATTTAGGATGGAGCACTTAGCTCAACCACTTTCAGCACAACCCTGCATGTTTACTCTTTTTATTCCATGCTCTAGTTGGTCTCCACGTTTTCTGCAGTTTCCCTATTAAATAGCATAGTTGGGTATATGATACCCTTTAGGACTAGTTAAGAAGTGTCAAGTGATTATTCAGATTATCATTTTGTACTCGGAGTTGGCACCACCTACGGTCCAATCTCTTGCAACTTATTAATGTTCAGATTCTGCATTTAATATCTTGCTGGAGTTCTTTTCTTAATTTCTATTTTCTGTTCTAAGCCTCTATCAGAATAGTGTTTCTAATGGAGGGCCTCTACTAGATATTAAGAAGACTTACTAAGAAGAAAGATGGTGGAGGATTTTATATAAAATAATTTTTTGATAAGAAAAAGGGAAGATTTATAAAAAATAATGAGAACTATATAAAACACTGTCGATCTCTTCCTTATTAGTAGCAAGAGTGGATTACACTAAAAGCTTATTGAACAAAGGAGAATATCCAGCAAATGGTAGGGATCAACAGCAGGTGGGAAGCGGTGGATGGTGGTCAGGATTGTAACTGATGAGGGAAGGTATGAGCAAAGTAACAGAATATGCCTAATTCTGAGTGAGTAAGTAATAGAATTCTAGGAATGATCACTTCTAATATTGGGAAAAGCTAAGATCTTTTCTAAAGGTCACCTTCCATGACCATGGCACAAGAATAAACTTAACCAAATCATCGAACATTTATTACCTGTAACTTGCTAAATCATGAATTTTCGAAAACTTCCAACTATCATCATCTCCTTTTGGACTAGAAAGTCTCCCTAATGATGCCATGACTTTTGAACTATTCCACCATATGCATCTTAGTTTTAAGTGCCTGATCTTAAAGTGAGGAAAGAAGGGAAAGAATGCACAGAAAGAAAAAGATCCTTACTTCTATAGCTGAGATTGATGTTTTCCTTTCAGTCAATGAAGTTTGTCTTCCCATCCAAACATAAATCTCATCACCACAGTCCAACATATAACACTTGTCTGTCTCAAGCATTTCTTTTCTCAATGCATTGCTTTCACTTGGACAAAGCTTTCCCTGTAAATTTATCCTGTTGAGAAGAGGAAACAGCTCCTTGGTTAAGAGGCACTAGTTTCTTGTAGGAAACAATATTTGCTTGTTATTTCTCACAAACAAATTGTGTTAAGGTGAAGTACTTTCAATTTGACCCAGCAAATAAAATGAATTGGCTTTATCTATGGACAATGATAATAATAAGCTCAACTAGCAATAGGTGCATTTAAAAGTTATATATCAATTAATATCAATTCTCAAAAAATCCACTATACATTTGCAGAAGAATTATATATATATATATATATATATCTCAAAAAATCCACTATGCATCTGCCTATGTTGTTTCATAGCCAGTCCCAATTCTAGATAAAAGAAGAGAATTGCGTTAGGTAGTCGACAGCCAGAGTAAAACTTTGTCGAATCTTTATGAATATGGATCAACAACGTGAACATGTTATGAGCAAAGATAGAACATGTTGGCATCGTTTGATCTACATAGCCAACCCCACTTAGTGGGAAAAAGCTTGATTTGTTGTTGTTTTGTTGGTGGATTTCAAATTTACATAGATGTCTGAATCATTGTGAACTTAAGGAAAGCTCACCAGAACAGTTTTACAGATGAATCAACAGGTTGGTCCTGAACAGAAGGCAATTCACGAGGAATGGGAGCATAACCACCAAACAAACTCCAGAATTCGCCCACATCAGAATCACCAACAAATTTTCCGTCCTCTACAGCAATTTAACAATTAAGATTTGCAAAAACTTTTTCTTAAAAGAAGATATAAGCATATGAAAAGTATAAATTCCAACCTATTGTTGCCACCTCACAGTTTCCACTATGCTTATTCTCTTTGATATACTGAATAACTTCCAACGCTTTTGCTCTTTCTTGTATGGTAGAGTTGCACCCACTAAAGAGGAAAATTTTTGATGCAGTGTCAAGTATGAATACATCTTCATGATTCAATGACGATCGTAGAAAAGGCACCTAATTAATTTATAAGCTCATCAGGCACACTACACTAGTCATTTCTGAACAAACATAGAGACACACTGATAAAGGATAATAAGAAAGTACATGTGAGAAATTAAACCTGAAAAAGGAAAGACTAGAAAATCATAATGTGAGAGAAATGCTGTCTGGAAACTAAGACTATTGCAATGGTAAATATTGGAAAGTCAAAGAACCTTCATCATTAATAATCTCCTAAAATTAAGAGAGCTGTTTAGGAAAAAAAAGAACACAAGAAAGAAATTAAATGCTATATTGATATAAAGGAGTAGGCAGCAGAAAAGATATACATTATATACTAAGATTACAGAAGGAATTAGCTATCAAACTTCAGAAAAGCTTACTTCTTTTACACGAACAACATGGTCTCCCTTGCAAGTGTACATACTGACTTGATATTCTCCATTAAAGTTTCCCTGCTTTGAAGTAAACACTCCTTCGATAGGTATAATACAAGGCTTGAAGTATGATAGCAACTTCTGTGATTCTTGGCCTTGAATTTCTCTATATTGAACACTGCAGGATCCTAAGGCTGCATCTAGCTCAAGTGCCTTGTCTGATGCCAAGCCTGAGTCAATCTGCAAAGGCAACAACAGGAAAACAATGCAGATAATGCTATTTAATCATAATCGTTGTCCTACAGCTCAATATTAATATATCCCCAAGAATTAAGTATATTCTTAAATGTATAACAATATAAATGAGGTACACAAAATTTTTCCATAAAGAGCAAACAGTAGGTTCAATTTGTCATTTGTCATTGTTCAGAATTCCATATTCCCCCTCCCCAAAGAAAAAAAAAAAAACTCTATACTGTCCTTGTTCAATCATCCACTTGTCAATCATCAAAGCATTCTGGGATAAGCCAAGCCACAGCCTAAATACTTGTTTCGCTGTTCAATGAACAGAAATTCTGCATCAGAAAAGTTTTCTTGATGGAAATCTCAGAACTATAAACTGCTGTCTCATGTAACCATTGGTTGTATATCAAGAAGTAAGAGACAGGCTTGAATATACTCTTAGTCCTAATAGTTTAACACATTTTCTAATAAGATCCCCAATTCCCATCATAAGCTACCTCTCCCACATTTCCATCCTCATCTCAAATTAGAGTACGATACGCTATAGTAAAATAAAGGACAATGTCCACAGAAAAATAAAAAAACCAAATTACAAGATAGTGACTACTAAAATGGTATTTAAATATTTTTCTGCATAAAGTTAACATTTATAAACAATTATCAGTACAAACAGGCCATTAGGTAAAACAAGAAAGGATAAAAACCTTGTTTGTGTCATTTCCCAGCCAATAATGTAGGTCATGCTGAGGAGGGCCACTTTTAGGAAAAACTGTCTGTCTCCACAAACACACAAATAGATCAAAATCAATTTCTTAGGAAAATTTTCAATAAAAACAAGGCTCATAATGTCAAGAAAAAGAGGAACCATAAAACTCCATCATGTTAAAGGTGTCCAAAAGTAATGAGATTACTTCCAAGTAGACATAGTGAAAGATATTATTAGGACAAGAATGTTTAAATCTTTGAGATATAGTTTTTCATGACTTTAAAATCATTTACAAGACTACAAGGAAATGAAGTGAGGAGAATCTTACATTTAAAACTATGTATGCACTTCCAGTATAGAACTTTCCATGGCAAGAATTTGGTACCAAAACCAACTGCTGGTTCTCAATACACCAAACTTCTAACCCTCTGAGAATAGATAGTTAAGTATAAAGCAGCAAACTTGAATAGAAAAAGATAAAATATATTATCAACAAAATTGACTGGTGAAGCACAGACCAGGACAAAAAGGAGACACCTTGGAATAAATAAATAAATAAAAAGAGAACTAATAAATCTCTAGGCCAAGAATTCATGTGTCTGCCAACAGATGTTTCAAAATTAACCAATATCAGAATACAAGAACTCATTTTTCCATCAGCCTTTAATTTTGTCTCTACTACAAAGGCAGATTTTAATGGTTCCAAGCTTTTTTCAAATGAGACAGGCTAATACAATGACCACTGCTTCAGTTTGAGGTGACTCTGTCATCAGATATTAACTCAAGTTTGGTTTGTTTAGCAGCAAAACTGGAATCTGAAAATACCTATTCAAGACCCAATAATATAAGGCAATGTGAAAGAAAACAGTTTTCAGGATACGGCTTTGCTCCAGCAGCCTGGAATGCAGAGTCCAAGTCCTTAGTGAATAAAGGCATTGTCTCTCATGGCTTTGATACTCCGCTAAAATAACTGGACCCCAAATTATTCTGCAGTGTAGTATTTTAGTTACGTTAGTGCTGGGAACCTCAGACTGTCATAATTAATATGCTTGCACTTTTTGGAGAATATTATCTAAATTTTTATCATTAGGGAATAAATTGTAGAAAGAAACTCGGGGCTTTATGTTGCCCACTAATAAACCAACAGAAACGCTATAGTAATCTAGCAAGGTTAGCAAAGACATGCTACCATCATGCAATTAATCTCAGGCATTCAGAATTGCTGTTCAAGGACCATAATAAAATTTAATATATCCAGTACAGAGCAAAACTTCATATTGAAAATGCCTGTCCTTTAGACAGCAAATAATTCAACCATGATACAGGCCAAAATTCAAGATTAAGAATTTAATCCCAGCACAATAATAAACAGATGCATGGAAACCATTTTATGGCATCTAGAAATTCTTTTCTTACTACTTTTTTTCCTCAGTATATATTGAGCATAGAGGGTCAAACCTAAGACTTCAAGCGATTTTGAAATTACCCAAATCCTCACTAATAGACTACACCTAGTGGCTTTTTTTAGCTCAAGAGACAGGAAGAGCAATATAATATACATTATAAAAGGCATCAAGAGATTTATCAGTCAATGAAATTTTATTATTATTTACAATTTGGCTTAGTGGTATCTCACATAAATTGCAGTATGCTTTGATTAAATTTTTAATAGCTCAAATATGTCGCACTACGTAAACTTCATTCATCAAAATATTATATGTTTGTTGGTGTATTCAGCAATCAGCAGGATTTCTAGAATATTGTAATCTGCTCTTTTCCATCCTTTGGTCATCCCTTGGAGCATAGGGTACAGTCATAAAAAATTGTGCTGTCCTCCCTATCTTCTTTTATCATTTCTTGGGGTATAAAAATTGCCGTAATCAGATGCTAGAGTATTGTGAATCGGAAAAAGTTCTTCATATTTTCAGAAGCATGTTGAGAATCCAGTCCAAGAGAGAAGATGTCCCAAAATCAACACAACAATCAAATTGATTAAACCAGTCAACTCCGCGATTTGCTAGAAGAGAACCCACTTAAGCCTATTGCATATTCCTTACAATTAAGCCTCTGAATTCACTTAAGAGGGGAAAAAATAATGTGAACAAAACCAAAGCTAATGATCGGAAGTTTGAACGAAAAACTCAGATTATGCAGGAACAAATTCAAGAAGCAACATTCACTTTATCAGTTATTAGATCATACCTCCTCCTGTAGCTGATTCGGGTAGAATCCACAGCTAAAAGGTGAAACTCATGCTGATGTTTGTTTGTACATACATACACACAGGGAAAGAACAAAACTCAGGATATTCCCCCCTTTGAGAAAAATTGAAAATGTTGAGTGTAAAGAAATATAAAGGACATTTATATTGGTTGGTTTTTGAATATATTGATAAACAATTTGGAGGTAGTGTTTGGTACCGAAAGAGAGAGAGAGAGAAAAAGTAAAACAATAGTCAATAAGCACGCTTAACTTTATCATCCAGCTAACAAGGGGCCCACGAACGTCAATTTCTAGTTGTCTCGGCTTCGTTTACAGATGAAAAAGCAAATTATGAGAGGCGTAGTAGACATAGTCGTACCTTGGCATTTCGATCTGTGTGTGTATCGTCTTCCTCAGTGGACAGTGAACAGTCATAGCCTTGGGAACAAAAGAGGTGCTTCTTGATGCCAAGAATTTCAACGGTCTACAAAGCGGGATTTTTCTTTGGGTCATTTACATTTATATTTAATTTCCTCATACTTTCAGTAACCTACTATAATTAAACATTAACAAAATAAAAATAAAAAGGCCTTTATTTTGGATGCATTTGCGGTTGAATTATTTTTTCAATCTAATATTTTAATGTAAAGGTAAATGTCCAACTAAAAAAACAGATAAATACAAGGGTAAGTTATATCAACATTCTGAATCATTTTTATTACATTTTAATTTCAAAAATTATATTTGATACTCTTGAATATTGATATAATAATGTTATGCAAATATTACTTTTAATTTATTTTTTCCCAACAAAATTAATATTTTAAATAAAAAGATAAATTGTAATTATTTTTATCAATCTAATATGTGGGACCTAAGGTTCTATATGGAGTTATGTATATTGTTAACTATAAATTAGATTAATTATTCAATTTTATAAGTATAATATATTTTACATAGGGTTTCCCAAAGAGAATAAGCACTAAAGTTGAGGAATAGAAGATAACATTATGCTTCACTTAAACAAATGATAAAAAATAAATATGCTCAAAATTGAAGAATTTAAAGATTTAAAAATTTAAAAGCTCGTTTAGATATATTGATTTTTAAAATATTTTTTTGGTTTTAGTTTATTTTTTATTAATAAAATTAGTATTCTAAATAGTATGTATTTTTTTAAAAAATAATATAACTACTTAATATTTTTTATTACTACAATAAGAATTTTATTTTGAATCTTAATATAATTTCAAAAATTTTATTTTTATATTAAAAATAATATCAATGTCTTATTTTACACAAAAAACTATCTTCATTAATAAGAAATAAATATAAAAAAGTAAGTATGATTTTCTTAAATTAAAAAGATAATAAATGTATTTAAAAGGTCACATGACTTAAAAGTAAATCGTATTTAAGATTTATATAAATGTCAATGAATTCTTAAATGTCTAAATTCAAATCTCTTATATAAATTTTTATTTGATTTAGTCTCAAATAAACATTTTTAATAAAAAGATAAATTGTAATTATTTTTATTAGTCTAATAATAAAAATAAATAGTGAACATTATTTTTTTGTTTTACACTCCCATCTTACAATTTATATTTATTTTCTAAAACAAATATTTCATAATTTTAATCAAGTTTAGAGCCAACTAACGGTTAAAATTAGGGCTAATACATAAATTAGCTAAAAATATTATAATAATATTAAAAAAATGCTATAATTAAGCCCGACCTTGGCAGTCTACCCACCCATATCAAACTCAACCTAAATTGGTTGAGTTTTTAAATTTGAAGCTTGAATTAAATGAGGACAGACTTATGACTCAAGCTCAATAAGGTATATTTTGTATAAACAATTTATCATATATATTGGTTCAATTCATTTTTTTTAGTTAAAAAAAATTATTTTGATCCTTAATAAATATATATTATCTTTTAGTTTATAACTTTTAGTTTAGTAATAAATATTTAATCTAATAATTAATATTAAAGTTAAAGTCATGAACTGATAAGAGTAAAATTTAATAGAAGAGATTGGTATTTTATAAAAGAATAAGTTTGAATTTAAATTTTAATAAAAAAAATGTTTCTATTTAATATCTAATCATATTTTAAATAAAATTATATAAAGGATAATTGTAAAAAATTAAAAATAAATAAAATCATGAACTCAGCTTTCAATGGTAAACCCTTGGGCAATAGTCTAGTAATTAGACATCATTTGACATTTAATTGTCATATCATCATCTATTAGCGCAATATTAGATTTTTTGTTAATGGATATTTATATAATTAACATAAAAAAGAATTTTTTTAGAGAATATTCATTAAATAGTAAAATTGATAATTGAATACTTTAAGAATTAAATAGATACAAAATATATATTTTAAGATAAAAAAATTTACTTTAAAAATATATATTTTTGTTAGTTTTATTTGGATTTAGTATTTAAGTGTATAATATTGAAAAAAAGTTATATATATATATATATATATATATATATATATATTGGAGAGTCTTTAACATCTCTCTCTCTATAGTGTAAAGAATTTAAAAGTGAAGCTTTTATTAAAAAAATAATAATAAAGAGGGAGAAGAGAAAGAAGATTAGAAGAAGAACTCGTTCCCAATTTGGGTTCATTTGGGCTTTTCTGATAGCCCAGCCCATAACAAGGTCGATTCTCTCTTCTTCTGTGGCTTCAGCCTAGAGAACAGTGTTCAAAATAAGGAGGATTGTTTTCGTTCCAATTCCTTAGAGATAAAGAATTTAGCATATCAATTATTTTAAAATATAGATAATTAATTAAACAATTTTTCACAAAAGGATTGCGACTGTTATACTTGTATATTAGTAAAATTTCAACCTCACACGTTGTAGAGAGAGCGAGATATATAATATAATCTTAGTGCATAAAATACTCAGCCTATTTTATATATTGTTATTTGAATTTTGCATAAAAAACCATTAAACTAGATATTAAAATTTATAATTTTATTTAAACCCAACGCTATATTTTTAATAAAACTCTTTGTGTCATTATAAAAACATTTAGATATTAATTTATTTGAAAAAACTATTTATCATTAACTTAGTAAAATTTTATTACAATAATATTTAGAACTTATCACAATGCATTTTAAAAGCAAATAGACTCTAAGCCTTGTTTGTTAATAAAACTTCATCCTTACGCATTTGAGGGGGATATCTTAGTACAAGAAATCCATAGGAAAAATTTATGAACCAATATTGCCTTTCATCATGGCGCCTTCGGATAAAAATAAAGGGATTGGATCGTTGCAGTATTATTTTACAACAGTGGCATGTAGTATATTTTATGTGGATATTTATTTTTTTATTTATATGTCTTATTTAATTATAAAAAATCTAAAAGAAAAATAAAAATTAATAAAAAATAGAAACTAAGATATCTGAATTAATAAGATCTCTGTCGTACGCGAGAGAGAAATAGAGCACCGAGTGCACAATCGAAGAGGAAGAACGGAATATCTGAACTCTCTGGCATATCTCATCGCAGCGCCTCCGTTTGAGCTCTCCGGCGATATCTAGTGCTGCAGCTGCCGCCTACGTGAACGGAACACAGTGCAGAACTCAGTTGGGGAATTTTCAGTCCAAGCCGATAGCATTATTCGAAGGTAATTTATCTGAATCCATTATTTACTGTATCTGAAAGCAGATTCGATTTTCATTGGTAATGAGTTTTATACTAGAATGTATGAATCTATATCTGCTCTGTTTTCATGTATGATTTGGGTGTTGGCTGAGTAATTTTAGTAAACTATGCTTCGACTAGAGATCCTCTTTTTGCATCTGTAGTTCCTGTTGAATTCCGGTGTTGTGTGGAGCAGATCCTACTTGCATATGTTGTAGTTCCTGTTGAAAAATCTTCTCTGCTTTCATGAAGTCATCCTGGCAGAGAACATATGCAATGTCTAATAGATTATGAATGGGCTGAATGTATTATGAATTTGCGTCAATTAGATGTGTTAATTTGGCCTATTGGATTGGTTGATGAATACTGAATTGACATTTAGTCTTGGTTAGTGCATCTATCCCTATTGTGATTTTCAATGTTTTTTGGAATAATCTCATGTCATTATTTAATTTCTTCTAAATTGTTAACAAGCTGTTTCATATCAAATCGACAAAAAATTATATTGGCGGCTTATGAATCAGAATTGCCTTTTATAATTGATGTGGCGTAGTCTTAGGCTATGAGGAGCTTTTGTAATTTGGTGTGAAACAATTTAGTTACGATTCATAGTACTAATGTTTGGCTCCTATTTGTCTTAAACTCTTATTGGAATATCCTCTTTGCTGTGAATCAATATGGTAGCCAGGCTGAGAATCCCTCTGTTTGAGATTGGATTTCAGTTTTCTTCGTGTGTGCTCTTGAATTATTTAATTCATTAGGTTTGGTTTTAATTGAATTCAACACATACTGATGTTCTTGTCTTTCTTTGGCTGCAACCCTGTTTCTTGTCTTTCTTTGACTCTACCAGTTTTTCACTATTACTTTTATTCTGTTTTTTTAATTGTTTTTATTTTTATCTTAAACTTTCTTTTTCATCTTTCATGGGTTTATAATTAAACTTAAAAATTTATTATTATCCATGCATTTAGGATATAACTGTGTGATTAGAACAATCCTAAGAACTCATGCTTATCATGGAGCGAGAAGACTATCGACCCTCACAAGGGTTGGCCAATCGTTCCTCTTCCCAAGGCATAATCGCAATCGTCCCACTGTATGTGACTGTTGATCATGCCAGTGGGAAAAGGACATAAGAATGCGTTATGTTTGCATTGCACGTCTACTCTTATGCCATTGAGTGTTTATTAATTGTTGTGCTTGGTTTATGTATAGGTTTCAACAGTCCAATTTTATCCTAAAATTAGGAAATAAATTTTATTTTATATCAATTTTAGGATTTTCCATAAAAATAAAAAAAACAAATTTTTTCTCCTCTTTCCAAATGTTTTCAAAAATATAAAAATAGTGTCCTTTTTCTTAAAAAGCCCAAAATGCCAAAAATATTCTTTTTATAGTTGAATTTCTAAATTTTTTTAAAATTAAGAGTCATTTAGATTCAACAGATCTCACATAGCGAGAAAAAACTTTGTTTGTTATTTGTTGTTGTTTTTGTTGTTGTTGTTTATTTAGATTCAAATGAATTTTTCAAAAACCCATAAACAGAAAAAGAGGAAAAACAAAGGAGAGAGAAGTAGTGTGGCTAACAAGGATTTTTAGAAGTAAGATCAAATCACCCACTCAAGTTGTTTTTATTTTTATTTTTTGCTATTGTTTCTTTCCTTTTGAAAAAATAATTAGAACTAGACAACCCACTAAGGTTTTCTATCCACGAATTGCATGGACTTTGATTTTCATAAGGGATTCATAGGATTTAGGGTACCTTCCTTAGTCAAGTCCAATTTTTCAAACATTTATTTTGTTCTTATATGTGATTGTTAGGGGTAAATAGGTCATATTACAAATTAAAATGTTTTTTTCAATGTGTACTAACTCTTGAACCCATTTCTATTTTTGCGGTCTAAATCATTTTTCAAAAATTTTTTTCAAAAATTTTTTTTTTTTAAATTTCCTTTTAAAAATAAAATTTTAGTGGCAACTCAGTTTTTTTGAAATTGAGTTTCAAAAATATTTTTAAAATTTGTTTTTGAAAATTAGTTTTCTTTATTTGTCATTTGCATTGTATTTCTAATAATTGTCAATTTCTAAGAACATATACAAAGGCCAAGCATGTGAAATTGATATTGTCATGCGAGAAATGCAGAAGACATTGTTTACATTACATATATAGCTGACACAGAAATGAGCACCTAGTAAAACCTAATCAGCAATGGAATACAGCGAATTTTGCTGGGAATCAAAACGTTGGTAATCTAATTGCTTGCCTCTATGGCTCTGTAACTCTGAAACCAAACCCTTCATATGTTAGCGTCATGTAGGAAAAAGTGGGGAAAGAAAAAGTGGAGTGTGGAAGAGACGACAATCTGACAAGTCGTCTTTTACAAATTGTTTTTTGGACGACTTGTTGTATGAACATGTTTGGGGAGACTTGAAATATCCATCTTTGATTTCATGTTCATGTTTTAGTTGCTTGTGGGGCTCTGCTATACTTTTTTCTGTCACTTTAAAGATGTTTTATTGCATGTTTTAACTTTCTTTATGAACAAACAGCAGGTGTCTGCTTCTCAAGTGCAAATTAAGACTCTTCACTATGAAACTCATTTCTTTCAGGCAGGACATTGATGAGCTTATTGATGAATTTACACAGGTTATTAAATTTTATGATCTCTGTTTTATGTATTTTGCTAGATTATTTAGAAATTGTTGGAGCTTATTTCCCATTATTTCCAATTAACATTTACCCTATGCAATTTTGACGGCTGATAGGGTGGGTCAACAACTTTCTCTGATATGAAGAGAGTATGGCTTTCCAAGAAGTTCACCTACATTTATGAAGCCAGTCCTTCCACCAACTTGGCGTTCTTTATGCAATCTCTTTATGCCCATTCTATAGGTACATGTTTAACTGATGTGCAGTAGTAATTGTTATGTTAAGTGGTAAATGCAGCCAAGGAATGTAAGTTCATAATTTTAGAGGTCAATGATGATGATCTGAATGTTGAATGATTTATCCTGTGCTGAAAGACATCTAAACTTAAATTTAGAAGGCAGAGAAGCAAATAGTTGTAAACTTTATAATATAACTATAAATTTACTTGTTTCTAATATGTCATTTCAAGTATAGTAGTTTTACTTTAGCCGAAAAAAGGGGATATACTAGTTTTACTTTATTACCCTTTTTTTATTTCAGTGCAGCAGCACTCTTTTGCTCCTATGCAGGTTACATGGTTGGTAATGCTTCTTTATCACACAGATTGGGTGGCCTCTACTGCCTCTACTGTCTTTATGAGACTCAACCATTCAAACCTCCTTTCAGAGTTTATCTATCCCTTGGTATGACAATTTTTTCCTGAATATATTGAAGTTATACATTCTTCAACCTTTTAATTGTTATGGACTTTTTCTATTGTTTAAGTCCAAAGTTGTGCATGCTTGGGTAGATAGTAGATACCAGCATTTTCAGGTGATAGCTGCTGCTATGATGCATGACAGAATAAATTTTTTCCCCCTTAGTAGGTCATGCAGTGTCTGTTGTGGACCTGGCTTTGCTGTATCTGCTGGGTGGTTTCATTACTGAAAAATTCCTTTGTTGTTTTCTGGAGCATAAGTTTTGAATATAATTATTTTTGTTAACTACCATCTTGATTCTGGTTCACATGAATAACTTAAACATAGGTGTTTATACTTGAGATTCTGTTGATGTTTTCATTATATTTGTGAATCTGAGTTGAGCAAAACCAACACCTGGGTGACCTACGTATTGTTTATTATTGCATTATGTTTGCTTTGACATCCATGTATAAAAATAACAAAAAGGCTGAGATGCAAATGGCGTGAAGAATGTGTCTTAAATTTTGGCATTTTTCTCTTGGGTTCATGAGAGGCTCATTTGTGAGCTTGTTAACCTGATTTTCATCTTTCTTTTACAGGAGAGTTAAGGAAACTTAGACTCCTTGTTGCTGATGCAAAAGCAAATGACATTAAAGTGGTACCTGCTTTGGTAAAAAGAATGCTGGAAAGAAAGATGTTCCTTTTTGGCTCCGTTGACTTGGAAGGTTCAGTCACAGATACAGTAAATCAACTCCAACAATTACAGAATGCCCGTATTCAAGTTGCATATGAAAAGTATATTGCCACATTATTACACTTGTATTCTATATTTGATTTCTGTCATATTACTCATGATGGTGTAATTAATTCAATAACATAATTGTTTCCTGTTTTTCTCGTGGATGACAGGTTATTTGACAGTACTCCAATTGAGAACTACATCCACATGGACCTTGTAAGTAGCACTGTACCTTGTGACATACAAAATGATTAAAATATTTCAGATTTCATATGGCTAACTTTCACGGTGAAACTAGATAGTTATTAATCTTCCTCAGTTATTGGGTAATAAGGATTGGGGGCACTTACAAGTGCTGAGACTTGAGAGTATTTTAAAATCTTCTAAATTTTGGAAGCTGTGACAAAAACAGCAGGAGGGTATCATGAATTAGGCACATATTTATTTTCACCTATAAAGCACGAACACGTCTATCTTTAGGTGTGTCACTGGTCTAACAGATGACACGACACTGACACATCATGACACATTGCAGACACGCGTTCGACACTCGTAAATGTGTGTCAGAATAAAAAATTTTTTTTTACAGTTCGGACACTCATCAAATGCAACTGAAATGCGCTGAACATGACTTATACTTGAGCTAAGCATTAGATAATCCGAAGAAAAAAAAGAAAATACCATAAAATAAGTGAACGGAAGTTTAAAGAACTCATTTTAATGAGATTATTAAAATTGTTTTTTAATTGCTTTTGTTATATATGAAATTTAGTAAATTTGATTTAGAAAATAATAGGGTAAGTTGCTTAAAATATAAAATTATATTAGTTAGTTTTTTTTTACAAGTATATCACTAAAAAAAAAAAAAACTTGAAATATATATATAGCATGTCGTGTCCTATATTTTTTAGAGTTTGACGTTATAATGTGTCCATGTCGTTTCAGTGTCTGTGCTTCATAGATTTTCACCAATGTTGTTACATATAGCCAATTCAATCTTTGGTCATCTCTTTTCAAGTGGACAGTTGTCAATGTTGGCTTGAATATTGTCTGGTTGCTCAGTCAACGTAGATACACTTATGCAATTCATAGCAAGCATATTGAACCTGGTCCCAAGTCCCTATAGATAGCTCCACTTAAGCTGATGCTACCAAACTGCATATGATGCATGCATGATAACTGCTACTCAGTCCTTGGTTTCATCTGGTCTAGGTAGATTAACCACTTGGTTGGATCTTGATAGCTCTAACATTCAGAAATTAATGAGTCTGTTGAGTTTTTATTTTATTTATTTGCATCTGACTTTCATTTTCCTTCCCTCATATCAGGGCATGGAAGTTGACGTAAATTTGTTGAAGAAAATGTCATCTGAATACGTTGAAGCCAAGAACGCAGCCATTAAAGGTACTTTTCCCTTTCCTATATTGCATCATTAGGTGATTGGGAATAGAGAGTATATATTTTGAAGCGACTTTGTGTCATGATGTCAAGTGTTTGTCTTCTCCAAGAAGTTAATGCTGGCAACCTTGAAGATACACTCATGAGACATTGAATTTTCTACTGCGTTGCATATCATACTTCGAATGTTGATTATAGTCTAATTTCTATACTCATTGTCTTTTCGTTTCTTAAAGAAGCAAGCAATGTTATAGACGTCCAAAACATACAGCAGATATCCGAAGACAAGGAACTGTTAGGAAATGTTGTGGAAAAGATTGCTGATGATTGGAATGCCCAGAAAGAAACTTTTTATAGGCAAACGGGACTGGGAAATGATGAAGGATACGGTCAGGTGCTGGAGCAACTACTTCTACAAGAAAATCAAGATGATGATGAACAGTCTAATCAGGACGACAGACAAGATTCTGAATCATGATTTTGGTGAAGTCATAACTATCTGGTGGCAGTTTTCGGTGAAAAGGCGGTCTTCTTTTCCGACAAGGTAGAATATGGTCTACACTACAAGAGTGTCAGACCCCATAATTATCAGCAAAGATAAGGATGCCCAGGTCCTTAGGGGGGATTATCATGAATATTCAGTTTGTTATCATCCTTGAGGCCTCTGTTAGTTAAGCAGTCAGCACAAGCCTTTGCTAGTCTCCAAGTGAGTAATTTCAATTTGCCAGCTCTAATTAATAAAAGGAAAAAATTTACATATAGTTTTTATATCTTTTTCATGAAATTCTCCAATTAGAGACTAATTGATTTATACAATTCATCTCTTTTGTTATTGGTTTTTTTTTTTCAAAAAAATTTCACATGTCAGTCCAAAGATATAAATAATTGTAGCAAGTTTGGTCCTTAATAAAAATCCTTGGTACAATAAAAAAGACTGGCTAAATCAGCACTCTGGCATCCCCCCATTAGAAGGCATTGGATTAGAGCTTTAGAGTCGCACTCCAGCCAGACCTTCTTGTGGTCTTTAGTGAACTTCAAGCCCTCATAATTATAATGAATCATGACTTAAAGGGCATATTTATTGTCATCTTCATAATCCCCATATATATGAAAAGGTTCGTGTGTGTATATGTTAGACTAGTTTTATTGGGCAAAATTGATCTTTTATTCTCATAACTTGATTATAGAAAATCTTTATTAGAGTCATTATGTAATTATTATATTTTATTAACTTTCTTGAAATTAGAATAGGAATTGGTGTATAAATTTATTGTCTTTATTTGTAAATTTATGATTGAGCAATATAAAAGTATTCAGTCATTTAAAAATTTTCTGTATAGTATAAATTTTTATTTTTTTAAAATATTTACTTCAGACTTTTCGATCCAAGATTCAATAGCTTAAGTTCTGTTTGTTCTAATTGTAATGGTGACTATGAGTTGATTGTAATTTTTAAAAATTATTTTTGATTTTTTAAAAATATATTTGAATAATTGTTTTTGACAAAAAAATAAAAAATACAGAACAATTAAAATATATTTTGAATTTTAATTTTTTAAAATGATAGAAATATAAAAATAAATTTTTTAAATATATATAAATATATAAAAATATTTTTAGTATAAATTTTTAAAATTAATTTTATAAAATAATTATAAAAAATAAAAGAACAATGTATTCTTTTTACGTTTTTACGGTCATACTTCCTTAATGGGAAAATCATAAGTTTAATTTATAATATCCTTTTAACGGATTTTCTGTTTTTCGTAATTTTACCGGATTTTTTCAAGGAAATTAATTAATATCTAAATGTTTTTATAAAGATACAAACAGTTTTAGTAAAACTATAGCGTTGGGAGTACATAAAATTATAAATTTTAATATCAAATTTAATAGTTTTTTATGCAAAATTCAAATAGCAATATATAAAACAGGCTGTGTATTTTATGCACTAAGAGTATTTAATTATATATCTCCTTCCCTACAATGTGTAAGGTTGCAATTTTACTACTATACAAGAATGACAGTCGCACTCATTTTGTTTCTCAATCATATCTTTCAAATTTAAAATTTAAGGAGTTCCAATACTGGTAGAATTTTATCAGCATAAAATACATTGTGATAAAGTTCTAGTGCAATTACAAATGTTTTTAAAAAAACATCATTATCATATTGTTTTACTAACTAAATTTTATATTGTTATTTTTAAAATTTAATTATTTAAACTCAACAATAGATTTAAGAATATTATAAGAATTTTAGTAAATCTAACATTGGATTAAAATTGCTATGATTTTTTGAATAAGATTTAATATCTTCTTCAGTACCAAAATTAAAAATAAAATAGTACTAATAAAACACATTTTTGAGAGGACAGTGATTATTATTATTATTATTATTTATTAATTAAAGAAATAAAAATCCTACGAGGAATCCTAGTGTTAATCTTTTTCAAAAGCGTTTGAACTTTTAATTAAATAGGGACACTGCCTCTAAAATTGCTGTAACCTTTATCATTAAGTAGTGAGTTTGAAGCTGCAATATTAGCTACTGAGTTTCAAAGAGGAAAATTGCTTAGTGAGTTTATATTTTTTCTGAGTTTGAAGGTATTACGTAATTAAATTTTTGTTCATTGTTAGTAATTGTTTCTTGCTCGTGGATTTGATGCAACTTTTTCTTTATCATTGATTTCTTTTGTTGTTTAATCATCCTCTTTTAATTTAAATACCAAACTTTAAATTTCTTTCTTTGTTATATTTATATAATTTATATGGTTGTAGAGGTGTTGACTTTCGCACTATCTAATTTCCCTATTAAAAATTGATCCTTTTGATTTCATTTAAGGATGATCATAATATTTCGTATGCACAAAAAGTGTATTGTTAATTTTTTTTACTGTTTATATATAATATAAAAGTAATTATTATATTTTAAAATCATAAATTAAATAATAAAAAACTATTTAACTTTTTATTTAATAATAACTCTTTATTATTCTTATTATTTTTTTCTTTTTTACATAATATATTTTATATTTTATATTATATAATATACAATTTTAAAAATTAATGATGAAAAGATTTTAGAATCATTAT
The DNA here is from genome assembly GCA_031216115.1 of Senna siamea. NCBI lineage: Eukaryota > Viridiplantae > Streptophyta > Magnoliopsida > Fabales > Fabaceae > Senna > Senna siamea. The sequence continues at coordinate 32,222,499 of CM062367.1, read as the reverse complement.
AATATATATATATATATATATTTGTTTAGTACCTTAAAAGAACTTATTATTAAAATTTAATTTTAATTATATGTTTAAAGTTTGTACCATATCAAGAGTTATGAGATTTGATTGTGTTTTAAATATATTCAAAAATTTAAATCTTTTATTTGAAAAAATATTTCTAAGATATTTCAATATAATAAAAATTTAAAATTCATGTATTCCATATCTCATAAAAATTTTCGTACCTACTTAATACATGCAACGAAATTGATATATAATTGCATCTTTTTCCCATTCTACATAATCCATTCTATAAAATAATAACTTAGATATTCATCTCTTCTCCATTTTGTTACTTTGACACTATTTCAGATTATCAAAGCTTAACATGGCCATGGAAGAATTAAAAGTGCTTAAAGTACTTGATAGTGCCAAAACCCAATTGTACCACTTCACTGCAATACTGATTGCAGGCATGGGTTTCTTCACTGACTCCTACGACCTCTTCTGCATCTCCCTCGTCACCAAATTACTTGGCCGTTTATATTACTACAAACCAGGCTCTTCCGATCCTGGTTCTCTTCCCTCCAACATCTCCGCCGCCATCAACGGCGTCGCTTTCTGTGGGACCCTCGTCGGCCAACTCTTCTTTGGATGGCTCGGAGACAAGATGGGACGAAAGCATGTGTACGGCATCACCCTCATGCTCATGGTCGTCTCTTCCATAGCCTCTGGTCTCTCTTTGGGATCAGACGCTAAAGCTGTCATTGCTACACTCTGTTTCTTCCGCTTCTGGCTTGGCTTTGGCATCGGCGGCGACTACCCTTTATCTGCAACTATCATGGCGGAATACTCCAGTAAGAAGACTCGTGGTGCTTTTATAGCTGCGGTTTTCGCCATGCAAGGCTTTGGAATTCTTGCTGGTGGAACAGTCGCCATTGTTGTCTCTGCAGCTTTCAATGCTCATTTTCCTGCTCCTTCCTTCCAAAACAACCACGTTTTGTCCACAGTTCCTCAAGCTGATTATGTATGGAGGATTATTCTTATGTTTGGTGCAATTCCTGCTTTGCTTACTTACTATTGGCGTATGAAGATGCCTGAAACTGCAAGATACACTGCTTTAGTTGCTAAGAACACGAAGCAAGCAGCTTCAGATATGGCTGAAGTACTTCAGGTTGAGATTGAAGCAGAGACTGATGAGAAGACTACAGAGAAGTTGAATAAGAATCAGTTTGGATTATTCTCGAAGCAGTTTTTGATACGCCATGGATTGCACTTGCTTGGAACCACAACCACATGGTTTCTTCTTGACATTGCATTTTACAGTCAGAATCTCTTCCAGAAAGACATCTTCACTGCAATTGGATGGATTTCCAGTGCGAAAACTATGAATGCCATTGAAGAGGTTTACAAAATAGCCAGAGCTCAAACTCTCATAGCACTATGCAGCACAGTCCCAGGTTACTGGTTCACCGTGGCTCTCATTGATCGAATCGGAAGGTTCAAGATCCAGCTTGTGGGCTTCTTCTTCATGACTGTGTTCATGTTAGGATTAGCCATTCCGTACAGTTACTGGCTTAATGGGAACCAGATAGGGTTTGTGGTTATGTACTCGTTCACCTTCTTCTTCTGCAACTTTGGACCAAATGCGACGACGTTTGTGGTGCCGGCGGAGATATTTCCTGCGAGGCTGAGGTCGACGTGCCATGGAATCTCAGCCGCAGCAGGAAAAGCTGGAGCAATAGTGGGATCTTTTGGGTTTCTTTATACTCAAAATGCGATTGGAGTGAGGTATACTTTGTTTATTCTTGCTGGGAGTAACTTGTTGGGGTTGCTATTTACGTTTCTGGTGCCTGAACCCAAAGGAAGATCACTCGAGGAAATTTCTGGAGAAGGACAAGAAGAAGAAGAAGAAGAAGAAGGAGGAGGAGGAGGAGGAGAAGAAGTTCGTGCTGTTTAATGTAAACTTGAGTTGAGAGTATTTGTATTTAGGAGTTTATTTCTTGTTCAGGGATTCAAACTAATCATATTGTTTTGAATGTTTAATTGCTAGTTCAAGTAATATTTCAAAGTATTTTACTGTGTTTGGATGAAGTAATTAAAGAAAAAAAAAGTAATATTTCAAAGTATTTTAATTCTTATTGTAACATTCCTTTTCTGGATTAGGAGGGAATAAAATTTAAAAAATTTATAATAATTTAAGAAAAAATTAAAATTTTATCTAAATAAGTAAAATTTTAAAATTGTCTTCTTTTTTATTTTTAGAATATTAATTTTTTTATTTTTTTAATATAAATAGATATAAATATATACATAACATAAATTAACATAAATATATGTATGCATACATACACATTTATATATATAAGAGATTTTATAAATATTATAATTATTTAAACATGTAATTTGAAATACAAAAAATTTAAATTCCAACAATTTAAATGCTCTACATTTTAAATGCTCTAAATTTTAAATTTTATAAAATTTAAATTTTCACAATCCAATCACAACATTAAAATATATAATTTAAACATAATAAATTAGACTCATGGACGTGTCTAGATCCTCTGTTGTGCACCCCTTCCCGTGTATTTGCCTTTAAATGAAATGACACCGTTTTGTCAATTTTTTTTTTTGTAGCATAACAAAATGACACTATTTCGTTTAGTGGCACGGCATGTCTTGAAGTTTGACGCTAAACTAAAATAGTGTGTTTCAACCCTTTGATGGCAAAAAAAAGACGCAAAATAGTGCATTTTGGCATGCAATCCACCTTCTGGTTCTTCTTCAATCCATAATAGGAGTCGGACATCGAAGTCAAAAAATGCTACAGATTAGACGACGGAAATGCAAAAATTGGACGCTACGGTGAGGAAGAAGAAAAGCGCGGGAGATATAATCCATACAAAACGGTGCGTTTGGTTACAAAACGCACCGTTTTACGTCTTTTTTTTTTGCCGTCAGAGGGTTGAAACGTGCGAGAGAAGAAACTGGATATTGCGGTGAGGAAGAAAAAAAGCGGGAGATATAATTCGCATGAAACAGTCCAAAACACACTATTTTGTGTTTTTTTTTTATTATCAGAAGGTCGAAACACACTATTTTGATTTACTATCAAAATAATGCGTTTCAATGTCTCAAAATGCGTCATGTCACTAAATAAAATGATGTCATTTTGTGACTTTGAAGAGAAAAAAATCAACAAAATGATGTTATTTTGTTTAAAGGCAACCGCACTATAAAAGAGATGCACAACAGAGGATACGGATGTCTTATCAACATGTCTTGTATTAATAGTACAAAAAAAAGTTAAAAGTAACTTCTTATTCTTTAACTATACATAAAATTTTAATCTATCTTTTATCTTTATTAATATATAAAAAAATTTAAGAAAAAACGTAAGAGTCATGAGTTATAAAAAATATATATGAATTATAGAAAATATATAGAAGGACAAAAAATTTTGAACTGCGAAGTTACGAGAAAGTGAAAAATTATTTAATTTTTATTTTTATTTAATTAAATTTTAAAATAATTGATGTGCTAAATTCTTTATCTCAAAGCAATTCGAAGGAAAACAACCCTCCTCACATAAATCATTAATCAATTTAATTTAGTACAGACACCATTATTTTAGGTCATGCGTCATCAATCGTAAGAAAAGTAATCGCTGCTTGGCATCAAATTGGGTCGCCTTTCACTATCAGAATTCAGAAATACTATATTCTGGCCGTAAAGTAATATTATGAGTTTTAAAAATTTTAAAAAATATTTAGTATTTATGTTGACAATTAAAAAATAATTTGAATTTTATTTTTTTAAAATAAAAAGTATAAAAAATAAGTCTTTTTTATTGATAATATGTGTATAAATATATAAAAAATAATATTAACATAAATTTAAAAAAAAAAAACAAAGCAACATTACAAAAATAATTCCCTCCTCTCTTTTCCTTCCAATTCTCCTCCTTATCCTTATTCTCTCAGTCTCGTCGCTTTCTACGCCTCCTTCACCTCTTGTTTTTGATTTTGTTGATTTTACTTTAGAGTAACATCTTTCTGCATTTTCTTTCTCTCTCTCTCTCTTCATCTTCTCCTCTGTTCTGAGATATAAATCAGAGGCTATACTGATTACTGAATTAGAAACTCAGATGAAGAAATCGGAGCTCATCGTCATTCCCTCACCGGGAATTGGCCATTTGGTTTCGACTCTTGAATTTGCAAAAAGCCTAGTCGACCGCGATGCTCGCGTTACCTTCACTGTCCTCTGCATTAAGTTCCCATTCACTCCCCTTTCAGATTCATACACCAAATCTATTATGGCCTCACAACCTCAAATCCAACTCATTGATCTTCCTGAGGTGGACCCACCTTCACGAGAGCTACTAATAAAATCTCCAGAATACTACGTCTATGTCTTCATGGAAAGCCTCATGCCCCATGTCAAATCCACTATCCAGAATATTTTATCATCTTATTCTAACTCTGATTCAAACCCTCTTGTTGGGTTGGTACTTGATTTATTCTGTATGTCCATGCTTGATGTGGGAAAGGAATTGGGTATTCCTTCTTATTTGTTTCTGACCATGAATGCAGGTTTTCTGGGTACTATGCTTTCCCTTCAGAAACGTCAAATTGACCATGAGTTTAGCGCTTCTGATCCTGAGGCATTGATCCCTGGTTTCTCCAATCCAGTTCCTCCTAGTGTTTTGCCTGATGCTGTATTTAGTAAAGATGGTGGATATTTTGCCTTTTATAAGTTCGCTCAGAGGCTCACTGACACCAAGGGGATCATTGTAAATTCATTTTCAGAGTTGGAGCAGTATGCTATTGATGCATTGTCTATAGATAACCAAATCCCTCCAATTTATACTGTTGGTCCTGTGATTGATGCCAAAGGTCAGCCTAACCCCAATTTAGATCAAGCCCATCATGACAAGATAATTAAATGGCTTGATGATCAACCCTCTTGTTCTGTTGTATTTCTTTGTTTTGGGAGCATGGGAAGGTTAAGTCCATCTCAAACAAGAGAAATAGCGAAAGGACTTCAGCATAGTGGAGTTAGGTTCTTGTGGGCTATGCGGTCACCACCAACTAAAGATAATCCAGACAGAACCGTACCTGAAGGTTTCTTAGAATGGATGAATGGTAAGGGAATGCTATGTGGGTGGGCCCCTCAGGTGGAGGTTCTGGCCCACAAAGCCATTGGTGGGTTTGTGTCACATTGTGGGTGGAACTCTATTTTGGAAGCTTGTGGTTTGGTGTACCAATTTTGACATGGCCAATATATGCAGAACAACAGCTGAATGCATTTAGGATGGTGAGGGAATTTGGATTAGCAGTGGAGCTGAGATTGGATTATAGGAGTCGTGGTGATGACCTTGTAATGGCTGATGAGATAGAGAGAGGGATAACACACTTGATGAACAGAGATAGTGTGGTGTCTAAGAGGGTGCAAGAGATGAAAGAGAAGGCCAGGAAAACTGTCTTGAGTGGTGGATCATCATTCATTTCTACAGGACGACTTATTGAGGATATGATAAATGGAAGTAGCAACTGAAGGATGCTCTTGGTTGTATTACACTGATGAAATTGCTCCTTTCTTAAATGCCATAAGTAAGCAATTATTTGGGGCAGAGCGCATTCATATCATTAAGAATCTGTCAGTGAATTACCTCTCTTTCAAATTGCAAAGTTTGCATTATATGAATATACAAGTTGTAATTGGGTTTTGTTGTTCCTTAGCATTAAGTATGCAGTGTCCAGCTGCTGCAGAATGCTAATGCTATGTATCAGTATGAAATAACCAAATAGAATCTTGATGGGATAGAACAATTTTCTTCCATCATCTTTTGCCTTTATAGAATTCCTCCATATAGCTTCTCACTTGAAAAATCTATGAAAAACAGTTATGATGTAAGAGTAAAAAGTTGCTGAATGACTATGATGCTTAGATACTATTCAATGTAGAGTTCATCTTCATTCCATAACTGAAAAAGGACTATTTGATCTTTAACTTAAATTTCACCAAGTCTCTCATGGTGGAGACGCCATACTCCTTCGGGTGGACACGCAAACTAGTTATGCCTAAAACCCACAATATAACTCATTTATTTTTCTGTAATTCCACTTAACCTGAGACTGAAGTTTGGAGAACATAAGGGAGTTATAGTAAGAATAACAGGCCTTAACTCTGTGAGAATAGGAACTTGTAATTCGTCTTTTAGTTATCACCTATAAACAATTCTGAGAACGTCTTGTTTTGGATGATAGTAAGGTTGGCTGCATGATGATTTGTGGAGGAACCCAGGTGTAACATTCTGAAGTTCAATGATAACAATGTTTATGCTGATCAATATATATTTAATATACATGTTATTGATGAAATTATTATTAATTACTATCTTTTAATTATTTAAACTAAATCTTTGAATATCTTACTATTTTAATAATAATTTTTTATGTAGTATTTTTTCTTCAATGGTTCGTGATTCTCTCTACCAGGTGCATCACACATAATGTTCAAATACTGGCAAATTCTTCACAAGCCGGGAGAGAACTGCAACTTCCGTTATGGGATATTTATAGAAGTTTTCTTAGTTTCTTTCTTTTTTACTTTCATAGGGTTGATGGTAGTTTTGCAAATTTTTTATCTTTTCTGGGTTCCTTTTCTTACTTTATAGTTGTTGTTGTCTTGTACCCAAAGATAAATAATTTATTACTTTTTATATTATATAAATAATAGATAAAAAAATATTTTAACCAAAATAAATAAAATTATAGCTTTTTTTTCCATTAAAATGTAAAAGTGAGGCTTTTTTAAAAGAAAAAAATTAGAATTATAATTCTTCATAAACATTTGAGCATTTCAAGAGTAATTATTGCCATTAAATTTTGTGAACCGCTCGAGTGCTTATCTGTCAAGAAGTATAAAATTAAATCCCTATCAAATGCTATATTTTAAATAAGAAAAAAATAATAATCTATAATTCGCGGTGGTTTCTATTAATTTGGTAGATATTTTATTTTTTTATTTTTATCTCTTTTAAGTATAAGTATAAAAGAATATATTATTTTTTAAATATAAAAAATTTAAAATCATAAAATTATGTGTCATTCGGTGGTTATGAAATTAATTTCCCAAGTGGCTTAAAAGGCTAAAAGGTGAATCAGACATAGAGAAGCCACAGAAAATGGCTGAGATGAAGAAATCAGAGCTCATCTTCATTCCTATACCGGGAATGGGCCACTTGGTTTCGGCTCTAGAATTTACAAAACGCTTAGTCAATCGTGATAATCGCCTTTCCTTCAAAATCATCTGCTTTAAGTACCAAAACAATCCCTTTTCTGATTCATACATAAAATCAGTTTTAGCCTCACAACCTCGAATCCAACTCATTCATCTCCCAGAAATTGACCCACCTCCTCCAGAGCTACTAAAATCTCCAGCACATTATGCCTACGTCTTAATGGAAAGCCTTGTACCCCATGTCAAATCCACTATTCAGACCATTTTATCTTCCTATTCTGATACTAATTCAAACCCAATTGTTGGATTGGTTCTTGATTTCTTTTGTTTGTCCATGCTTGATGTGGGAAAGGATCTGGGTATTCCTTCTTATTTGTTTCTGACCACAAATGCAGGTTTTCTGGGTACTGTGCTTTCCCTTCAGAAACGCCAAATTGATCAAGAATTTAGTGATTCTGATCCTGAGGTATTGATCCCTGGTTTCTCCAATCCAGTTCCTCCAAGGGTTTTGCCTAATGCTTTATTTAGTAAAGATGGTGGATATTTTGCCTATTATAAGCTCGCTCAGAGGCTCACTGACACCAGGGGGATCATTGTCAATACATTTTCAGAGTTGGAGCAGTATGCTATTGATGCATTGTTTAAAGATAACCAAATCCCTCCAATTTATACTGTTGGTCCTGTGATTGATGTCAAAGGTCAGCCTAACCCTAATTTGGATCAAGCTCAGCATGATAAGATAGTTAAATGGCTTGATGATCAACCTCCTTCTTCTGTTGTATTTCTTTGTTTTGGGAGCAGGGGAAGCTTAAGTCCATCTCAAACAAGAGAAATAGCAAAAGGACTTAAGCATAGTGGAGTTAGGTTCTGGTGGGCAATCCGGCCACCACAAACTAAAGATAATGCAGACAAAATCCTGCCAGAAGGTTTCTTAGAATGGATGAAAGATAAGGGAATGCTATGTGGGTGGGCCCCTCAGGTGGAGGTTCTGGCCCACAAAGCCATTGGTGGGTTTGTGTCACATTGTGGGTGGAACTCTATTTTGGAGAGTTTGTGGTTTGGTGTTCCAATTTTGACATGGCCTATATATGCAGAGCAACAGCTGAATGCATTCAGGATGGTGAGGGAATTTGGAATAGCAATGGAGCTGAGATTGGATTATAGAAGTGGTGGTGATGACCTTGTAATGGCCGATGAGATAGAGAGAGGGATTACACACTTGATGAACAGAGATGGTGAGGTGTATATGAAAGTGCAGGAGATGAAAGAGAAGGCTAGAAAAGCAGTCTTGAGTGGTGGATCATCATTTGTTTCTACTGTAGAACTTATTGAGGATATGGTAGGTGGAATTAGCAATTGATGAATACTATTTATTGTATTATTTAAAATCTGTAAAAGCCATAAGCCATTATTAGTGGGAAGGGAATGCCCCACCTGGCTTCACACCGCCGTTATTGTCAAGAATTTGATACTTTCTAATTCCTCAATTGGTTTAGATGTTGCCAAGGAGAAGAGCATGCCTGACATATCTTAATGATGAAAATCATGTTGTTCCTATAGCCATATACTTATATCATTAAGAATCTGTCAATAACTGATAATAACCTATCAAATTGAAAAGTTGTAGATTGGGTTTTTATATTCCTTACTTTTTGTAAGCACCTTAAACACTTGGTGTTAAAGTTCTCAGCGCTACAGCGCATCATGCTACGCATCATTGTGAAATAGCCAAATAGGCATGTTGATGGGGTAAAACTAGTTTCTGATATAATGCTTTGCTTTTAAACAATTCCTGGCATAAATCTTATGAGTGAGACCTAATCATGAGCTTAAAAATTTGTTTGATCTCTAATAAAAATATAATGAGTTTAAAAATAGAAATTTGAATAAAAAATGTCTGATTAAATTCAGATCAAACTTGGGCCTTTTTCAAGCCCAACCAAAGCCCAAAAACTCAAATTATTTTTTAAAATTAATACTTAACAAAAGAGTATATATATGTATATATATATATATTAGAGTATAAAATATATAAAACAAAAAAAAAACTTCCATTTAAACTTAAAATTTTTTATAAACACAAAAAAAATTATATCTTTTTGTTTTATTTTACTTTATAAAAATATTTTATATATACAAATAATTATATTTAATGATGTATTATTAATTATATATGATTTTATGACAAAAATAAATATAATACATGTTTAGTTTATTAATTCTTATAATTTAACTTTACTTTACTTTAACTTATATTAAATAAAAAATATAGTATATAATTAATTTTAATATTTAACACATTTTAAATTCAGGCCGAATCAAACTTATTTTTATTAATGAAGCCTAGGCTCGACTGGAAATAACATGTTTAAAAAGGAACTCCGGCTTAATATATATAAATGAAAATCTGATCCATCATCCGATGAGGTTTAAGAGGAATGGCTATGACGGCATGATTGATTGTAGTATAGATAAGGCTAAAATGTAGAAACCCCCACTGCAATTTGGACCTTTTGCAAATAGCCCCCTGTGATTTAAAACTTGATAAGATCGCCAGAAAATTGTTGGATGGTCATCGAAAGTTGCAAGGGGGGTTCTTTGTCAAGTTTTAAACTACAAAAGGATTATCTGTAAAAGGTCCAAACCACAGGAAGTTTTATGCATTTTGGCTAATAACTAATAAGTGAAAAGCTAAATTATAAAATCTTGTAATTTATCTCTTTGATTTGGATAATTTATAAAAAAAAAATCTTTCAAAATTTAATTTTATGAACATATTTTTTAAACTTTTTTTATTAAAAAATATTGCCAAGATTATATAATTTATCTCAAATTTAAAAACTTAACAAAAAAATATGTAAAATGACGTCTATAACACAAATTATTAATAAATAATGTCTATAATAAAAATTAAAATTTTGAGTAAATTTTTATTAAAATTTTGGGAGTTATGTAATTTAATCTCTCGGTTAAACCCTAAACACTAAAGATTTACTCAAAATTTTAATTTATTATAGACGTCATTTATTAATAGTTTTATTTAAACACTTATTTACATTAGCAAGTTTTATGAGTATTTTGCATAATATTAAAATTTTCAGAGCATATTTTGAACAAAATTAAAATTTTAACATATTTTTTGTCAAGTTTTTAAATTTGAGATAAATTGTATAATCATGGCAATACTTTTTAATAAAAAAATTTGAAAAAAATGTATTCATAAAATTAAAATTTGAAAGATTTTTTTTGTCAATTATCAAAATCAAAGAGATAAATTATAAGATTTTATAATTTAACCTTTCATTTATTAGTCATTGGTCAAAATATACAGAACCCTCCAGTGGTTTGAACTTTTTGCAAATAAAGCCCCATGTGGTTTAAAACTTGATAGAGAATCGCCTTGACAACTTTCAGCGACTGTCCCGTGACTTTCTTGTGTTCAACGACTTCTCGGCGACCATTCAGAGACATGGTGTTATGTTAACATTTTTGCTCACTTAGAGTCAACTGTACTAATGTAGCCGTTGATCGTCAAATTTTGGATCGAAAACTTAATGGAAAATGTTAATTGCTTAATTTTAAAAGTTCAAAGGAATTTTTTGTCAAGTTTTATACCACAGAGAGATTATCTATAAAAAATTCAAATCACTAGAGAATTTTTTGCATTTTAACCAATAGATAATGTTAAAGCTCATGCTGATAGTGGAAAACCATCCATACTTCTTGGGTTGTTTATTTTGAGTTTTGACACCATATAAGCTATATGCTTCATTTGAGACAGTAACTGGAGAAAGTAGTTTGATTCAAACAATATCAGAGAAATCAAATATAGAGACATCCTTCACATCTTATACGTGTATTAATTTCCGATTTTTATTATTTTTGTATTGTGAATATTATTACCTTAATTATATTGATATCAGAAGGAAAAAAGAAAACCTAATTTTCAAATCCGTTTTCCAAACAACCTTTAGCTTCCACAACCATGAGAAGAGGCCAGTAATATCAGAATTTTGGTTTAGATGACAGGCGAGACTATTAGAAAATCAAAAACCATAACAAAATTCATAATTTAGTTATAATTCATCTAAAATCAAAGTTTATAATCTCAATTTTGTATCTCGTAAAAAACTATTTTACACAACATTTATGCCAGCGTTTGCCCTTTGATATCGAGTAGAAAAACTGAAAAGATGACAGTTTTCACTAACATGGGTCAGAGAATTAGATATTGTATCCATGCTGCTTTGGCATTGATAGTTAAAAACTTGGATGCACAAATTGATCCAAACAAGATATTATGTCACTTCGTAAACCAGATGGAAAATGATCATTTATCTCACATAGCACAGTAGAAGTAATGATATGGAAAACAAGTAAAATGACCATGGTGAGAGCATGAGTACTGCCATGCATTTCAGGTTATCAATAACTGTTCTACTTCTCCGAATACTGATTACTGATAGAGTCCTCTTCAAGACAAAAGAGGAACCTGGACCCACAAAAAAAGTAAGGACAAAATGCCCATATTCCAACATCTTGATCCAGCCCTTTGTTAAATATGGTATATCGTTACCTTCTTGATCTCTTCTCTTCTTTTCTGTCCATATCATATCTTATGTTTTGCTCTGATCTATCACTATCATTTCTATATGATCTGTTCTCTTGCTTCCTATCATAATCTTCTCTCAACCTTGATACAGAATCATATTCTCTGTGCTGCCTTGATCTCTTCTCTTCCCTGTTAATATGATCTTCCCTTGACCTCCTTCCAGAATCCTCATTATCCTGCCTCCCGTACTTCTTATCTTCCCTTTTATCTGAATCTCTATACTTGGGTTCAAACCCAGCATCATCTGGCTTTCTTGTCCTTGTGTCTTCCCTCCTACGATGATCTCTTGGCTCAGGTTCCATATCATCCTCACCATGCCTTCTTGATCTTTTATCCTCCCTTCTATCACGGTCTTCTCTTGACCTATGGGCAAATTCATCATCTTCATGCCTTCTTGATCTCTTCTCCTCTCTTCTATGATTATTTTCTCTTCCCTCAAATTTATCATCATCAAGCCTCTGCAATATCTTCTCCTCCCTCCTATCACTTCGTTTGGATTGACTGGCTAATCCCATCTCATTGCCCTGGGCTCTGGAGCGAAAATCTCTCTCTCTGGTTTCTGAAAGATGGTTTGATTGATTGCCATTATATCTTTTCTCCTTTTTTTGACCCTCAAATTTATCATGACCCCATTTTGAGCTATCATCCTCCGGAGCCCCCCACCCTGTGTTTGCAGCTCTCTGGATAAACACAACAAGGACATTAAAGAACTTAAATAAGTAAAACAGTAGCCAAGCAAACTTCTATCTTCAATTATGCAACAGATTAGGTTCATACAATTCAGCACTTTTAGAACTAAAAAGGCTAAAATATGTGCAATGCAAAATGACAGGAGAAACTATACATCAGAGAAGACCTACAAGAAAAAGGAGTTAATAAGGAACTGAACTATAGTTCTCAAGCATAAAAGAAAAAAAAGGAACTAAGAACAAAAAAACAAAAGGAAAACTGCAGATTTTGAGTAAGAACTTGGAAGGCATGTCTGCCATGCATTATGATCAGCAATCTTAGAAGGTTACATTATAATTCTGCTGCACATCAGAGCTACACTGATGCACGCCACAGAGGCTGGGGTGGATGAAATTAAGTTCAGCATATAGAAAAAGGGTTATTATAAAATTTTTAATAGAAATAGATATAGCCAGGCAAACTTACATATTTTAGTTAAGGATATCCAGAATATTGCAAGTTCTTACTAGGAAACTAGTGACTGTAATTTTTTTTTTTTTTTACTTTCAATGCAGCAAAGAAAAAAAAAAAAAGAGCAAAGAGGCTACAGAATGCAACAAAGCTGTCCAATCTCCTCACATATCAGAAAGGAAATTCTCAAAACAATCATGGTGAAATTATGAGAGAAACCACCAACACAATCCAATAATGTAATATATATCAGCAAATAGACATTCTTGAAGACACAGGCATTGAACCCAAACAACATACACCAGAAAACTGCAAAAACTGCATTTTGCCTCCTTATTTTTACCATATCCTTTGAAACAAAACTTGAGGCTCAAGAGAGAAAAATCACTGTGAGAGACCATGCACAACAGAAAGAAATGTAAAAAGAAGCTGATAGCCATAGCTGATGTCAATAGCCAGCAGGAACTGTCTACTAGGCAGCATTGCTGTGAGTAGTGGTGAGTGGGGTTTGAAGTTTCAGTTGCCCAAGTAAAGAAAATTGACAGAGGAGGAGGAATAGCAAGTTTTATTTCCTATCTCTTTGAAAATGCAAGAGTCCAACATTTGTAAAAGGCAAGGCTCCATGCAGTTGTTTTTCAAAATTCCTCAGAATCATTACCAGGCATTGGAATTATAAGTGGGCCAGAGAATTGAGTCCAAGCTCAGTTCCAAGTCCAACCATCAGACAAGACCTAACTCTTCATAATTAAAAGTCTCAATCCATATTTGTAATTAATTAAGGCTTTAGCACCTATATTCTGAGATAATAGATTTATTGTGTAAAACACTAAATTACAGTCACATTAAAATTATAGCTGTAATAGGCAGACCAAATTAAAAACTTCCCAATTGAGGCAAAATTTCAATTCTGAACCTTGAATCCAATCTCAATTCCATTCCAACTGTCAAACAAGACCTACTTGACGTCAATAAGTTGAGATTGTTGGCTTATTGGCCATAACACTAAATTACATGTTAGCAAGACACAGAAAAAAAAAACACAATATTAAATTCAAACTGGGTGTGGCAATATTTTGCTAACAAGAGCAACACTTCCATGCTAACAAAAAAAAAAAATTTGAAAAGTATATCATCTGAAGAAGCCAAAAATTAAGGCATAACGAACCCTTCATCTTGTTGTACAAACTCAATAGCATGATAGTCAGGATAAAGTGACAACAGGAAGTTGAATTGGAACACAACAATATAGTGGTGCTTTCTGGCATTATTCTAGAATTTTCATCTTACTTGTTCATCATGAGAAAATTTGCAGTTGGCTCCACGATTACATTCACCTCTTTGGAATGCCCGACAAACACCACGACTCTCCCTTTTCTGCCTCTCTGTCTCTTCATCTTCCTCTTCCTTCTTTTTATATTTAGAAACATGATCAACCCTAATGATCCTACCTAAAACCTGTGCTCCATTCAGATTATCTGAAAGAAAAAACAAACATCAGAAAGTAATTTAGCTCATTATTACAACAACAAACAATGCCTTCTCCCACTAGCTGGGGTCGAAAAAAATTTATGTCATTACTGTCAATATGTTATAACAAGAAAGAGAGCCCAACCTACTGCAAGATTCGTGCTTCTTTGATCTTCATATGCAAGAAATGCAAAACCTTTTGATTTCCCAGTACCTTTGTCCCTAACAAGATTAACATCAACAACCTCCCCATATCTGGATTTAAGAAAATGATTAGCAGAAATTTAGATTAAAATCCAAATCAAATTCTATAAAGTATAAATTAATTAAAAAGGAACTCGGAAGATGATATGAATCTCCAGATTCTAATAAAACAGCATAATCTGATATAAAGGAACTTAAACAGCATAATCTCCAGATGACATAGTTTAGGGAATGCCACCAACAAATAAAACAGCATCCCATGTAAGAGGTACAGTGACTGAATCGATAAAACGGGACTCACTGAGCAAAAACCGCGAGGAGATCCCCCTCAGTCAGATCAAAGGGAATGCCACCAACAAATACATAAGCAGAATCTTTGTATTTGGCATGCCAAGAAGCGTCCTCGCCGATGCCAAGTGCAGCTTCCTTCGAATTGATATTCTGAATGCGTTTAACTAGGGTTAAAGGATTCATCTGCCTCAGTCACAAACTTCAGAAACTGATTGTAGTGAAAAGTTCAGACCACCGCCTTTAAGCTCTGCTTAATGATGAGAGCTTCCTGCTTGCAAAACTCAAAAGAGAGCCAAAGCAAAGCCCAGAAGCAAAGCAGAGCAATAACGGCCCACGCTTCTAGAAGCACGCAACTGAAGTCAGAACATAGCAACACAATTCGGAAAAAGACAACTCAGAACATTAGTATGAGTTGAATTCAATTAAAATCAAACCTAATGAATTAAACAATTCAAGAGCACACACACAAATAAAACTGAAATCCAATCTCAAACAGAGTGGTTCTCAGTGGATATTCCATTAAGACAAATAGGAGCCAGACATTAGTACTATGAATCGTAACTAGATTGTTTCACACCAAATTACAAAAGCTCCTCATAGCCTAAGACTAAGCCGCATCAATAATAAAAGGCAATTCTGATTCATAAGCCTCCAATATAATTTTTAGTCAATTTAATATGAAACAGCTTGTTAACAATTTAGAAGAAATTAAATAATGACATAAGATTATTCCATAAAACAAAGAAAATCACAACAGCGATAGATGCACTAACCAAGACTAAATGTCAATTCAGTATTCATCAACCAATCCAATAGGCCAAATTAAAACAATTGATGCAAATTCATAATACATTCAGCCCATTCATAATCTATTAGACATTGCATATATTCTCTGCCAGGATGACTTCGCGAAAGCAGGGAAGATTTTTCAACAGGAACTACAACATATGCTAGTAGGATCTGCTCCACACAACACAGGAATTCAACTTACTCAGCTTCTACTTCCGTAACAGATGCAAAAAGAGGATCTCTAGTCGAAGCATAGTTTACTTAAATTACTCAGTTAACACCCAAATCATACATGAAAACAGAGCAGATATCACATATTCATACATTCTAGTATAAAACTCATTAACAATCAAAATCGAATCTGCTTTCAAATATAGTACAGAGTGGATTCAGATAAATTACCTTCAAATAATGCTATCGCATCGGACTGAAAATTCCGTAACTAAGTTCTGCACTGTGTTCAGTTCCCCGAGGCGGCAGCCGCAGCACTAGATATCGCCGGAGAGTCAAACGGAGGTGCTGCGATGAGGTATGCCAGAGAGCTCAGATATTCGGTTCTTCCTCTTCGATTGTGCACTCGGCGCTCTATTTCTCTCCTCGATTCTCCTCTGGTCGAATCCTTGCCTCTCACAGAATGAGAGAATGGAGAGAGGATTGGGAAGTTAGGGTTTTTTGGTAAGGAACTAGAAAACAAATTGGGGAAGAAGAAGGGAAACAAAGGGGAGGGAAAGGGAATGCGTGTAAGAGAAAGAGAGACGGAAAAAAAAAAAAAAAAGAAGGAAAAGCAAATGAAATAAAACAAAAATAAATAAATTTTACCTGCCATGATAAAAGGCAATGTGGTTCATAAATAAATAGTTTTTTCAAAGAAATTAATATCGAAATGTTTTTATAATAATACAGAGAGTTTTAATAAAATTTAAGCACTAAGAGTATTTAATTATATATTTTCCTCTCTCTATAATGTGTAAGGATGAAATTTTACTAATACACAAGTATAACAGTCGCAATCCTTTCGTTTCACAATTACATCTTTCAAATTAAAATTTTAACGAGTTCCAATACTGGTAGAATTTCATCAGCATAAAAAATATACATTTTGATAACTTCTAGTGCAATGACAAATGTTTTTTTTTTTTAAATATCATTATCATATAGTTTTACTAACTGAATGTTATATTGTTATTTTTTAAAATCTAATTATTTAAACTCAAAAATAGAATAAAAAATATTACAAGAGTTTTAGCAAATCTAACATTCAAAAATAAATTAATAAAAGGTAAAAGATAATTATTAGTCTCTTAATTTTGACTCAAATTTTATTTTAATTTTTTAAATTTGATTGATTTTACTTTAATTTTTTATTTTAAAAAATTAATTAATTTTTTTAATTTTTAACATCGTTAATTTATCTAACAAAAAATATTAAGTTTGAGCCAATTTTAATATTTTCATCTCATATTATTATCAAAATTATCATTCTATTAATTTAATATGTAAAAATAAATTAATTTATAAATAGAATTATATTTAAGTGTATGTTTAATAATTGTATAATTTAAATTTAAAATTTTTTTTACACGTAAAGTTAATAAACTGATAATATTAATAACAATATTATATAGAAATATTAAAATTAACTCAAATTTAATATTTTTCATAATTAAATTAATGAAGCCAAGGATTAAAAAAATTTAATTAATTTTTTGAAGTTAAAAGACTAAAGTAAAATTAACCAAACTTAAATAACAAAAATAAAATTTAAATTAAAGTTAAGAAACTAAAACTATTTTTTTACCTTAATAAAATTATCTTCTTTTGTTAACTAAAATAATCTAGTTGAATAACAAAGGATAATGTTACCAACTTTTTTTCTATTCATACAATATAACAAGTAACAACACTAGTTATAACTCCAAAGTAACATGATCCCATATACTGAAACTAGTCATAAGCCTCAAAATTGATAAAATAACAATAATAACTCACTTTGGGAGTTTTAAATAGTTTCAAACTAATTATAATTAATGTATTAAACCAATTAACTCTTTCAAGATATAGAGACATTAATCAATCCCAATATTGGAGAGCATATATATATATATATGTATGACTTAAGGGCTCCCACCTTATTAGGTTGAGAGATATCTAAATAATAATTTATTTAAATGATTATAGGCAGTCTAATAAATTTTAGATCTTTTATATTTTTTTTTGTATTATAATTTTTTCACTCTAAATAAATCAAACATCAAGTTATAACAAAAATTACTCCTATCTAGTGATGTCATTCTTCTGGGATAACGTTACATTTTAGGCCATTAATTAAGCTTAGCCAAGTCGAGCTAATGTCAATCTTAATTTCTATCTTTTAATTTTTTTTGAATAAAACAAAAGATATATTTTCATTAAAAAGAACTTAATACGTAAATGTTCGAGCTTCTTGCATAACCACCTAAGTTTAAATCTAGGAAGTTTCTCATCTTGTATATATTACGTTGAAAATCCTTAAATGTAACAATTTTCTTTAAAAGTTGAAAGTTGATTTATACCTATATTTAATTAAAACTAGAAAACAACATTTATTATAAATTTCATAATTATTTTTAATAAATTCTCAAAATATGTAAGTCCTATAGTTTGAGTGATTAAGATTACTACATATACCTTATCCATTTCATAAATTTCCAATTAGCTTCACAACTTCACTGGCAATGGCAGTCAAAAAACTAATTTTTATATTTCTATTATCATGTTTTTTAAAAAAATAAATTATATTGAAAATTTGCTTGAAAGGTCTAATTATGAGATAATAAATTATAAAAAAGAAGAGATATTATTTTTGAACTAAAAAATTTAATAAAAAATATAAAAATTATACTTACAGTGATGTAGTTGCAGCTTACCAGGATCCAACGGCTAACCGGTAACCCAATGCACCAGTTTCGTTCCTCACAACCCGCATATATACCGTATAGTCATAGACCCTGTTTGTATCGATTGCACGCTCCGATATTTTTCTCCCTCGCAAGTTAGCTTCTTTTTTGATAGAGTGAAGCCAAGCCTGTACAAGCTTAATCTATACGGGATTTTCTTGTGCTTTCCGGGAAAACTGGTCAGTACTAGTTTTTTACTGTTAAATTTGTTTTTTGTTTTGCCAAAACTCTGTTAAAGATGTTTTTCTGATTTTGTTTTGTTTTAATTTTATAGGTTGAAATGAGTAGGAACTTGGGAGGAAGAAAGGTGAAGGATTTTATTGTTGAGCAGTGAGTTGCTAAAAGGGCTCCATGGATTTCCTATATCTCAAGCTTTAGAGGAATTTGATTCTTCCTCAATTCTAAACCTTCATTGACAAATTTCTTTACCTTTTTTCTTCTCATTGAGTTTGAAGAGTTTGCAATGGTTGCAGCCAGTTCTTCTTCCTCATTCTCCATCATCTTCTTCTCAAACTCTTTCGTCCACACAACGAAGCCAAATCAGCAATGGCGGAGGAGTCGCTTCTGTGTGCCTTTTCATTCACA
Organism: Senna siamea; assembly: GCA_031216115.1. NCBI lineage: Eukaryota > Viridiplantae > Streptophyta > Magnoliopsida > Fabales > Fabaceae > Senna > Senna siamea. The sequence continues at coordinate 32,203,242 of CM062367.1, read as the reverse complement.
AATTGGACCGGTCGAGTCTATTTCAGAAATCTCGATCTTGCCAGTATTCATTGATGAGAACAATCTGTAGTGCGAGCTTAGAATCTTTCTCCGATGAAGATTTCTCCAATAATATTGAAGATTCGGATTTTGACGATCATAATGGTAATGCCATAGAATTATTCCAGCAAGATTTGCTGAGATGGCACGGCGGAGACGAGAATGTTCAGGCGAATATCCAGAGGAAAGCAAGAATCATAAAGAAGAAGTTGAAGTGGAAAGAAGGATTCACAGAAGTAAGAGATTCTGTGTATTACTCTGTGAAGAAAGCCTTCTCTTCTCTGTTGTTCATAATTCATGAGACATAGCTTCACCTTACAAATGAGGGAGATTCTGTTCTACCAAGATTTACAAGGCAATCTCGTGCGTGTACAAACAGAAATGCACGCGTCATTCGTGTGGCTATTCCAGCAAGTTTTCTCCCACACGCCTATTCTAATGGTGTACGTGATGATTCTCCTTGCAAAATTTACTGTACATTCGATGACTCACAACGCGGCCATCGCAGCCGCCGAGACGGAGATTTCTCCGACGGCGAAAATTCAAAACCAGGAATGATCATCAACCATGAAGACATTCTCAGACTCTTCTTCAAATGGAAAAGCATCCTCCATCGGCGGAAACAACGGCGGCAAGAAGTTCCGACCGGTGGCTAGTTCAACAGATGGTGACGACGGATCCGTCGGGTCAAATCATTACCACCTTAGGATCCTCCCCGACGGTGCTTCTCAGCTATCCCCATCAGGCGCAACAGAGGAGGCGAATCTATGGGATTCGGTGGTGGAAGAAGCAAGGAAGATGGAAGATCTAGATGATGACACCATGATACGATTCGTTTCGGGTGTGACAGCTAAAATTGAATCTGATGAACATTATGAAGAGTACTCGAAAACAGAGCTTGTGTATTTATCAGGGTTGTCTCAAGAACCCAATAATCCTCTGCTTCTAGCTAATTACACTCAGTTTCTTTACCTCGTTGCCTACGACTACGACAAGTACAATTTTTCCTTTTTTTATTAAAAAATTATAACCCATTTGTTAAATGCAGTTTTTAAAAATTATTTTTAATTTTTAAAAATTAAATTAAATTAAATTATTATTTTAACTAAAACAAAAAAAATGTATTTTAAGAATAAAAAATATAAAATAATTAAAAGATGGTTAAACTTTAATTTTTTAAAATAAAAAATATAAAAATTAAATTTTTTTATTAATATTATGTACATAAATACATAAAAATAAAAATAATATTAATTTTTAAAATTAAAATTTTAAAATAATAAAAAAATTAAACGACATTTAAACAATCTATTGGATCATGCAGCAATATAGTTCTGTGTATTATGCTTTTGAATCATTTGATCATTTGGTCTCTGTATTTACGGAACAATCTATTGGATAAATTGAACCCTTTCGATATATGATGAATTTGGTTTTTCCAATTGCTAGGCAATCAGTTCAAATCTAAACTGATATCTGTTATTTCTGTCACGACAGAAAATTTTAGTTAAGTAGAGAAAATTATAGTCAAGTTTGGAGAATGAGAATAGAAACTATAACTGATTCTTTGTCATAACATACAAGGAATATCTTTTATAAGCCTTTTTAAGAGTCTTGATTATTGTACAGACAGCCTCTTTCTATGTATGAATATTAAAAGAAAGCCCAAAATGCACTTGTTCTATGGGGAGAAAGCTGCAACAGAAACATTCGGATTTCTGACTCACTTTACAGAGAATTACTGGAAGAATGTTCATTTAACTAACTACAACCTTCATGAAGCTGATATACAGATCTCAATTTTCAGTTGTCTGTGGACCAAGCTACACAAATTCAACAGTTACAACTAGGAAATCGTACAAATCCCTGAAATATATTCTTGGATCAAGGAAATCAATCAAAAATCTCTTGCTAGTGATGAGAAATGCTTCAATCTGAGAAAATTCATGTCCAATATTTACCAAGGTTGATCTTATGCTCTGCTAACATAATACATACTAGTATCTCCACCAGCAATTTCTTATTATGAAAAGATCTTTCACAAGCAATTGCCTTGACAATGATTTTCTGTCATCAACGATCCTAAGATTTGAGGAGGCAATGAAACATTAGAGAATCAGAAATGAATATAACCATAGACTCCAAGGAAGCATCATTAGTCTAGTACTGTACACAAACGTAGTCAAGACTGTTTCTCATTCATGACAAGCAAAATCTCCCCACCATCACCAATGATAGAATCCAAGAACTCCCTAACTTCATTGGTATCTTTGAAAGGTATTGGAGCAGTAAGATCACTGTCCAAGTTATACCAAACACCATCAATCCTCCTCAGTGTAATCCAGTGTCTACTTTTCCATAAGCCAGCAAACCTCCTAACTGAGACATTAAGCACAACCCCCATTAAAGTTTCACTTAGTGCATCAAGATCAATAGAGGATGCTCCATTACGACGATCATGCCACACTACACTCTTCCCCTTCTCTTCTAAGGCTGCAATCAAAACATTTATGTCATAGTTTCCAGTTACGACATTGTGATGAGGCTTAAAAACAACAGATAATGGTGTCCAATCTGCTCTTTCTGGCTCGTCCTGTATGAGTTTTTCAGCAATTGCATTCAAGCCTGCTCGGGTAAAGGCATCCTTTTGCTGATTGGAGAGCAAGAAAACAAAACCAAAAAATAAATCAAATTATGGAAATTTTAAGACAAAAAATTCTTTTTACAAAGAATTGCAATGAGAAAATGATAAACAATGTTCTAAAATCATAGTTCCTAAATGATATTTTGGAAATCTCAAACAAACTGGATTTTATTATCTTGGGACAATTAAGTGAAGGGTTTCCATATTATAGAGTTCTTACCTAATTGAAATTCGAGAATTAAGGATTTACTGTTTCATTACTGCCATTTCTCACAAAACAAGCAAAGAAACTGAAAGAGCTACTATAAGATCATGGGTGAAAGGGATTAAGAAATAGGCACCTGAAATAGATTGTTCAGGCAGTGTAGTAGGCAATACTGTAGCCTCTGTCTTTCATGATATACTTGAATATTCTTGCTTCCCATCTTCAATGTCTACTATGCAATTCTTACAAAAAAGCATGAAACTGAAAAGAAGAATTACAAAAATCTATATTGTTTCCTCCACATTTAGAACTTGAGCTTGAAATTTTCAAAGAGAATATTTCAATTATTAAATAAATGTATTATGACCAAAGCAATTGTATTCATACCTGTGCTATTTTTTTTTTCTTTAAGATGATTTTGATACGCCTGGAATACCTATCCAGCCGTATCCAAAGTGTATCAGTGCTTCCTTGATTTTGAGGTCTAACTTTTATGTGTGTACGTTTACTTTGTTTTAATTGTAATTGAAGGTTGGATTTTTCATTACATCTTTGATTTGGTGTTATAAGAAATAGAACGTACTATAATTTTGTGCTTCTGTCCCTTTCTCATGATTATCATCATAATGTTAGAGGTGAACGTTATTTACTCCCTGAATTTATTAACCCTAGGATCATTTTCATATTCCTATTGAAGTAATCCATTATGATTTCCTTTGGTCCTAATATATTTATTTAATAATTGAAATATTCTCTCAAGATTATTTCCCCAATCTGAAGAAGTCAGAACGAAGCAACACAATTCAAAAAAAGACAACTCAGAACATTAGTATGAGTTGAATTCAATTAAAATCAAACCTAATGAATTAAATAATTCAAGAGCGCACACAAATAAAACTGAAATCCAATCTCAAACAGAGTGGTTCTCAGCCTAGCTACCATATTGATTCACAGCAAAGTGGATATTCCATTAAGACAAATAGGAGCCAAACATTAGTACTGTGAATCGTAACTAGATTGTTTCACACCAAATTACAAAAGCTCCTCATAGCCTAAGACTAAGCCGCATCAATTATAAAAGCAATTCTGATTCATAAGCCTCCAATATTTAATATGAAACAGCTTGTTAACAATTTAGAAGAAATTAAATAATGACATGAGATTGTTCCATAAAACAAAGAAAATCACAACAGCAATAGATGCACTAACCAAGACTAAATGTCAATTCAGTATTCATCAACCAATCCAATAGGCCAAATTAAAACAATTGATGCAAATTCATAATACATTCAGCCCATTCATAATCTATTAGACATTGCATAAAATTCTCTGCCAGGATGACTTCGTGAAAGCAGGGAATATTTTTCAACAGGAACTACAACATATGCAAGTAGGATCTGCTCCACACAACACAGGAATTCAACTTACTCAGCTTCTATTTCTGTAACAGATGCAAAAAGAGGATCTCTAGTCGAAGCCTAGTTTACTTAAATTACTCAGTCAACACCCAAATCATACATGAAAACAGAGCAGATATCACATATTCATACATGCTAGTATAAAACTCATTACCAATCAAGATCGAATCTGCTTTCAGATATAGTAAAGAGTGGATTCCGATAAATTACCTTCGAATAATGCTATCGGATCGGACTGAAAATTCCGTAACTAAGTTCTGCACTGTGTTCCGTTCACGGAGGCGGCAGCTGCAGCACTAGATATCGCCGGAGAGCTCAAACGGAGGTGCTGCGATGAGGTATGCCAGAGAGCTCAGATATTCGGTTCTTCCTCTTTGATTGTGCACTCGACCCTCTATTTCTCTCGTCGATTCTCCTCTGGTCGAATCCTTGCTCAGATATTCGGTTCTTCCTCTTCGATTGTGCACTCGGTACTCTATTTCTCTCCTCGATTCACCTCTGGCCGAATCCTTTCTCCAATTCTCCTCCTCTCCTCCGTTTGTGGCGTCCGTGAGCGAGAATGAGCGAGAGTGTGTGTGTGAAGTTCGAATGAGGGCGTGCGGTCTGCTCGTGAATGAAGTGAAGCTTGGGGTTGCTGTGCAGTGTTCAGAGGGTGCCTCTTACAGAATGAGAGATTGGAGAGAGGATTGGGAAGTTAGGGGTTTTTGGTAAGGAACTAGAAAAGAAATTGGGGAAGAAGAAGAGGGGAAACGAAGGGAGGGAAAAGGAATGAGTGTAAGAGAAAGAGAGAAAAAAGAAAGAAAAGAAGAAAAAGCAAATGAAATAAAACAAAAATAAATAAATTTTACCTGCCATGATAGAAGGCAATGTGGTTCATAAATAAATAGTTTTTGTCAAAGAAATTAATATCCAGATGTTTTTATAATGATAAAAAGAGTTTTAATAAAATTTAAAACTGTAGCGTTGGGTTTGAATAAAATTATAAATTTTAATATCTAATCTAATGGGTTTTTATGCAAAATTCAAATAACAGTAGGCTGTGTATTTTAAGCACTAAGAGTATTTAATTATATATCTTCCTCTCTCCATAATGTATAAGGTTGAAATTTTACTAATACACAAGTATAACAGTCGCAATCCTTTTGTTTCACAATTACATCTTTCAAATTAAAATTTTAACGAGTTCCAATACTGGTAGAATTTTATCAGCACAAAAATTATACATTTTGATAACTTCTAGTGCAATGAAAAATGTTTTTTTTTTTTTAAATATCATTATCATTTAGTTTACTACCTGAATGTTATATTGTTATTTTTAAATCCAATTATTTAAACTCAAAAATAACATAAAAAATATTATAAGAGTTTTAAAAAATCTAACATTCAAAATTAAATTAATAAAAAGATAAAAGATAATTATTAGTCCCTTAATTTTGACTTAGATTTTACTTTAGTCCTTTAAATTTAATTGATTTCACTTTAATCTTTTAATTTTAAAAAATTAGTCAATTTTTTCTTATTTTTTAACATCATTTATTTATCTAACAAAAAATATTAAGTTTGAGTCAATTTTAATATTTTCATCCTATATTATTACTAAAATTATCATCCTATTAATCTAACATGTAAAAATAAATTAATTTATAAATAGAATTATATTTAAATGTATATTTGATAAATACATAATTTAAAACTTATAATTTAAATTTGAATTTTTTTTTACATATAAAATTAATAAATTGATAATATTAATAACAATATTGCATAGAAATATTAAAATTAGTTCAAGCTCAATATTTTTTGTTAATTAAATTAATGAAGCCAAGGATTACAAAATTTTTAATTAATTTTTTAAAGTTAAAATACTAAAAGTATTTTTTTGCCATAATAAAATTATCTTATGTTTGTTAACTAAAATAATCTAGTTGAATAACAAAGGATAATGTTATCTAACTTTTTTTCTATTCATACAATATAACAAGTAACAACACTAGTTATAACTCTCCAAAGTAACATGATCCCATATACTGAAACTATTCATAAGCCTCAAAATTGATAAAAAAAATAATAATAACTCACTTTGGAAGTTTTAAATAGTTTCAAATTAATTATAATTAATGTATTAAACCAATTAACTCTTTCAAGATATAGAGACATTAATCAATCCCAAAATTGGAGAGCACATATATATATGTATGTATGTATATATATGACTTAAAGGGACTCCACTAGGTTGAGAGATATCTAAATAATAATTTATTTAAATGATTATAGGTTGAAAGTCTTTTAATGTAACAATTTTTGTTAAAAGTTGAAAGTTGATTTATACTTATGTTCAATTAGAAGTAGAAAAGAATATTTATTATAAATTTCATAATTATTTTTAATAAATTCTTAAAACATGTAAGTCCTGTAGTTTGAGTAATTAAGATTACTACATATACCTTATCCATTCAAAAAAAATAATTTTTATATTTTTATTATCATGTTTTTAATAAAAATAAATTATGTTGAAATTTTGTTTAAAGGGTCTAATTATGAGATAATAAATTATAAAAAAGCAGAGATATTATTTCTGAACTAACAAATTAATACAAAACATATAAATTATACTTACAGTGATGTAGTTGCAGCTGACCTGGATCCAATGGCTAACCGATAACCCGATGCACCAGTTTCATTCCTCACAACCCGTATATATACCGTATAGTCATGGACCCTGTTTGTATCGGTTGCACGCTTCGATATTCTTCTCCCTTGCAAGTTAGCTTCTTTTCTGACAGAGTGAAGCTAAGCCTGTACTAGCTTAATCTATACGGGATTTTCATGTGCTTTCCGGTAAAACTGGTCAGTACTAGTTTTTTACTGTTAAATTTGTTTTTTGTTTTGCCAAAATTCTGTTAGAGATGGTTTTCTGATTTCATTTTGTTTTAATTTTATAGGTTGAAATGAGTAGGAACTTGGGAGGAAGAAAGGTGAAGGATTTTATTGTTGAGCAGTGAGTTGCTAAAAAGGCTCCATGGATTTCCTATATCTCAAGCGTTAGAGGAATTTGATTATTCCTCAATCCCAAACCTTCATTGACAAATTTCTTTACCTTTTTTTCTTAATGAGTTTGAAGAGTTTGCAATGGTTGCAGCCAGTTCTTCTTCCTCATTCTCCATCATCTTCTTCTCAAACTCTTTCGTCCACACAACGAAGCCACGTCAGCAATGGCGAAGGAGTCGCTCTTGTGTGCCGTTTCATTCACAAATTGGACCGGTCAAGTCTATTTCAGAAATCTCGATCTTGCCAGCATTCATTAATGAGAACAATCTGTCGTGCGAGCTTAGAATCTTTCTCCGATGAAGAGTTCTCCAATAATATTGAAGATTCTAATTTCGACGATCGTAACGGTAATGCCATAGAATTATTCCAGCGACATTTGCCGGGATGGCATGGTGGAGACGAGAATGTTCCGGCGAATATCGAGAGGAAAGCGAGAATCATAAAGAAGTTGAAGTGGAAAGAAGGATTCACAGAAGCAGGAGATTCTGCGTATTGCTCTGTGAAGAAAGCCTTCTCTTCTCTGGTGTTCATAATTCAGGAGCTCCATAGCTTCACCTTACAAATGAGGGAGATTTTGTTCTACCAAGATTTACAAGGCAATCTCGCGCGTGTACAAACGGAAATGCACGCGTCATTCGTGTGGCTATTCCAGCAAGTTTTCTCCCACACGCCTATTCTAATGGCGTACGTGATGATTCTCCTCGCAAACTTTACTGTACATTCGATGACTCATAACACGGCCATCGCAGCCGCCGAGACGGAGATTTCTCCAGTGACGAAAACTCAAAACCAGAAATCATCATCAACCATGAAGACATTCTCAGACTCTTCTTCAAATGGAAAAGCAGCCTCCATCGGTGGAAACAACGGCGGCAGGAAGTTCCGACCAGTGGCTAGTTCGACAGATGGTGACGGCGGATCCGTCGGGTCAAATCACTACCACCGTAGGATCCTCCCTGACGGTGCTTCTCAGCTATCCTCATCAGGCGCAACAGAGGAGGCGAATCTATGGGATTCTGTGGTGGAAGAAGCGAGGAAGATGGAAGATCTAGACGATGACACCATGAAACGATTCGTTTCGGGTGTGTCAGCTAAAATTGAATCTGATGAAGATTATGAAGAATACTTGAAAACAGAGCTTGTTTATCTATCAGGGTTGTCTCAAGAACCCAATAATCCTCTGCTTCTAGCTAATGACGCACAGTTTCTTTACGTCGTTGCCCACGACTACGACAGGTACAATTTTTCTTTTTTCTTTTTTATTAAAAAATTGTAACCCATTTGTTAAATACAGTTTTTAAAAATTAAATTAAATAAAATTATTATTTCAATTAAAACAAAAAAATGTATTTTAAGAATAAAAAATGTAAAATAATTAAAATATGTTTGAATTCTAATTTTAAAATAAAAATATAAAAATTAAATCTTTTTATTAATATTTTATACATAAATACATTAAGATAATATTATTATGAATTTTTAAAATTAATTTTATAAAATAATAATAAATAATAAAAAAATTAAACGACATTTAAACATACCCATGATTTGGACAATTGAATCTTGTTAGGCAAGTGAAATCATAAATTATTTATTTGATCTTCATAATTTTACTTAATTTTTAATTTAATTCTATCAAACTAAAAATTTAAGTAAAATTATATTAAAAAAAGAGTAATATTTTTTTAGAAACATTTTAAAGAAGAAAATTGTAGTTTTAAAATGTGTTTGAAATTATAAAATGCTGTTATATTGTATGGCGCATCATATTCTACCTAAAAACATAATTAGCAAGATGAAGAAAGAGAGGAATTGCATGTGTCATGTTATATATTGTGTGACATTATTTGTGTATTGAGATTTGGAAATGAACAAATGAACATAGGGCAGAGGAGTACTTGAAGAGAGCAACGAGGGTGAAGGAGGAGGAGGCAGCAGACGCAGAGGCATACAACAAATACGCAAGCTTCCTCTGGAAAGTGAAGAAGGACGTGAGTGGGGCAGAGGAAGCCTATTTGGAAGCCGTTTCTGCTGAACCCTCCAACTCCTATTACGCTTCTACGTATGCTCATTTCCTTTGGAACACTGAGGCCCAACACACTTGTTTCCCTCGCACTTCTCCTCATCTTTAATCAATTCCATTAAGCTAAGCATATATATTCATCATAACCAATACAAACATATTCACAATAACTATTAATATCTAAAGGTTTTTTAGACTCTGATTTGGTTAAAATTTTATAATGAAAATAGAGCACTCTGAGCAAACATGTTTTCATGTGCAGATTGACAATTGATATACATCTTGGTTAGAAGATACATTTTTATGTAGTAAAAAAGAAAAAGAAAAAAGATGTGTGATAAATATATATATATATATATATAAGTAGTTAGTTGAATTGATAATTATTTTATTTTTCTTAAATAAAATTTTAAGTTAAAGTTTTGTGCATTAAAAAATTTTTGTTAAGATTTTTTTACTGTTATAAGATATCAGTTAACTCAAGTTAAATTAATTAAAGTTTAGTGAATTTCTGAATATTAATTTTAACCCATATATATATATATTAAATTTTATTTGGAAAAAATTTCTTCCCCAGTGATCTTTAAGAAGCAGTCTCCTTCACAGTGTTAGAATATTAGTGCTTAGAGAGATGAAGGAAGTAAAGGTGGAAATGGAAATAGCAATAAAACGGCAACGCTTTGGGGAAGTGATGGATTAGAATGCCAGTATCCGAGATTCTGAGCAGAGAAAATTAACGGAATTGCGGGCGTTTAAACTTTACAGATTTTGACGTTTCTTTTATCCTTTCTCCTTCTGGTTAAGTCATCTCATGGCAAATTATAATTAATCTTTTCTTGTTAATATAATGCCTTTTTTAATTAGTTAAAGGCAAGATAATGAGATGAAAATCATTTTTAATATTTAAAAATTTCATCAATTAGTTTAAACTCAAAAAAATTCTTAACAATGTTTTAAGACACTGATAAATAAAATCCTATATATATATATAAAATTTTGTTAACTAATGCTTTAAATATTAATTAAAATTTTATTTGATTAGTTGATAAAATTTTTAATATTAAAATTTATTATTTTTATTATTTTTTATAAATTTTAAATAAATAAATATTATACCAATTAACCAAAAGAAATCTTAACTATTTTTGTTAACGAAGCCTCTAATTAATATATATATATATATATATATATTGCTTATTCACGACGCAGTTGTTAGTGGGTGTGGTGTGTATTTAATTGTTTTTGCTCCTTCAAATGAATGTTTAATAGTGCGCAGGAGACAAAAAAAGAATCTGACCAATGAAAGGCTGAAAAATGAAGAAAAGAATGTCTAACGTTACATTTTTGGAGCCTTGGAAGACAATAGTTTTCTGTTTGTAATTTCGTTGTCATTTCCTTTTTTTTTTTTTTTAATTCAAGTCATTTCTCTTCTCTTGCACAATGGACTAGGAATTGATTCTGTGTTGTTCTTTGCTCTTCCAAACTCTTTCTAAAATCTTCTTTAGAGATGTTCTAAATTTTATGGAAATACGAATATGCTTACTACTTGTCTTTTTCAAAGATCTTATACATAAAAAAAATTAGTCCATTCATTTCATTTGCTAGTTTTAGAATAGTCACAAGATGGTTAAATAAACGATAAAACTAAATTCAAAAAAATATATTATGTACATAACAAAGCTTTAACTCTTTGTTATAAAAAAATTGAGATTTATTTTAGTCAATCATACTTTGTCATATCGTCATTGCTCTAGATTTAATTTTAAGGTTAACTTAACCAAATTTTACTTTACTCAGACTCTTATGGTTTAAAAAAATTAATAAAATTCTGTCTAGTAAAATAAATTAATCTTTTATAACATAGCAAATTAAATTTACTGAGAGAGATACTCATATTTAATATTCAATAATGTCTTAAACAATATTACATCAAATAAAAAAATATCTGAAGAAAAATAATTATATAAACAAATCTTTCTTTTTCTTGCCCGTAAGAAAAACTAAAAGTTTTAAATTTTTAATTTAATCCCTTTAATTCAAAATCAAAATAATGTTACTTTTTTATATATAATAAATCTATTAGTCACTTAAAAATAATGCTAATTTTGAAAAAATAAAATAAAACAAAACAAAAATGCCAAATAAGATTTTTACCATTGAAGCTATTTTGGAGCTCAAAATCAAGGTAGACTTAATTCTACTAAAAAATAATGGTTAAAATGAGGATTGCAAGTAGTTTTATATCAGAGAAGAAGATTGTGTGATTAAGTTATATATATATATTACAAGTAATTTTTATTAAATATAATCTTAATTGAAGTACTATTAAATATTAAATATAAGTAATTTTTTTAGTGAGAATATATATCTATATTTAATATTTAACAATATCTTAAATAAAATTATTTTTAATAAAAAATATATTTAAAATAGAGAGTTACTTCACTTTTTTTAATTAGATAGAAGAAATGTATCTTGCAATTTTGTTCCTTAATTTCATCTCACTAGCTAGTCTTCTTAACTTGTTAATGGGGCAACCTTGGATACAAAAAATTAAAATTAAATATATTACAATTTTTGGATTTTCTGTTTCGGTGAACCATAGGATCTTAATACCATATAGTGGTACATGGATTCCAAAAACATCATGATGAAGAAAATTGAAAATGTAGTCAATTTGAGAGCAACCGTATTTGCGTTTTATTATTACGTCCAAAATGATTATTTTATGTGACAAAATTATTTAAAAAATCATGTGGGCCAAAATGAACCAAACTATCAACTATGGATTAACTGGATCCATTAAAGAGCAGTGGCCCAGCTTGTTCTGTGGAAGGACAAATTTATGGCCCAGCCCATTGTCACACAATTTGGAGAATTTATAACAAAATTACTTAACTACATTTCTTACTATATTAAACATATAATTACAATCTCATATTAAACTTTAATAGAAATTTGGCTTCTTAAAAAATATTTAAAGAGTTGAGTAATATATTTGAAATAAAAAACATTAAATATAATTTAACTGAACCTTAAAATAAATTAATGTAATTTATCATTATACAAATAATTTTTGGTCCAAATCTTTTTGTGATATCTGCAAGTCGCAACTTGCAAGAGCTAAATGAATCCCAAAATGAAGCCCATTTCCAAGTGGGCACTAGCAGCCAATGGTCATGGGCATTGGTATTGTTGCTGCCACACGTCAAATTCACAGCCTCACCTGAGTCACCTCAATCTTCAACATTTTGTCGAAAAATAAAAAAACATAATTTGGGTACCAAAAAATATTTAGAAACAATCAATGAAGATAAGACGCTTGTGGAGAGCTCATGCCACTCAATTCTTGGTGACCATTCAAAAGCTCATCCAACGGTCCACATTCATCCGAGAGAAGCAGTCACAACAGATATATTATCATTCTCTAGCATTCAAAGTTCAAACCCACCATTTACCTATTTTTTCCACAGCAAGGCAGATTCTTGTGTAGATTGAACAAGTGCAGAGGTTGAGGATGGCTTCCTTGATCACGTCATTTGCTCCGGCAGCCGGGAGAGTGTATGCAGCAACGGCAGCAAAGGGTGCAGGTGGGAGCAAGGAGGAGAAAGGGCTTCTGGATTGGATTTTGGGAGGGTTGCAGAAGGAAGACCAACTGCTTGAGACTGATCCTATCCTCAAGAAGGTGGAGGAGAAGAGTGGAGGCACCAATGGTGGCCGGAAAAACTCTGTCGCCGTGCCCCAGAAGAAGAACGGTGGCTTTGGAGGGCTGTTTGCCAAGAAATGATGACAAGAGTCAAGACAAGAGCCTTTATAGTAACTAATTCGAGTGCTTCATGCAGCAGTATAGTTCTGTGTATTATGCTTTTGAATCATTTGATCATTTGGTCTCTGTATTTACGGAACAATCTGTTGGACAAATTGAACCCTTTTGATATATGATGAATTTGGTTTTTCCAATTGCTAGGCAATCAGTTCAAATTTAAACTGATATCTGTTATTTCTGTTACAAGAGAGAAAATTATAGTTAAGGTCGGAGATTGAGAATAGAAACTATAACTGATTCTTTGTCATGACATATAAGGAATATCTCCTACAAGCCTTTTTAAGAGTCTTGATTATTGTACAGACAGCCTCTTTCTACGTATGAATATTAAAAGAAAGCCCAAAATGCACTTGTTCTATGGGGAGAAAGCTGCAACAGAAACATACAGATTTCTGACTCACTTTACAGAGAATTAATGGAAGAATGTTCATTTAATTAACTACAACCTTCATGAAGCTGATATACAAATCTCAATTTTCAGTTGTCTATGGACCAAGCTACACAAATTCAACAGTTACAACTAGGAAATCGTACAAATCCCTAAAATATATTCTTGGATCAAGGAAATCAATCAAAAATCTCTTGCTAGTGATGAGTAATGCTTCGATCTGAGAAAATTCATGTCCAATATTTACCAAGGTTGATCTTATGCTCTGCTAACATAATACATACTAGCATCTCCACCAACTATTTCTTATTATGAAAAGATCTTTCACAAGCAATTGCCTTGACAATGATTTTCTGTCATCAACGATCCTAAGATTTGAGGAGGCAATGAAACATTAGAGAATCAGAAATGAATATAACTATAGACTCGAAGGAAGCATCATTAGTCTAGTACTGTACACAAACGTAGTCAAGACTGTTTCTCATTCATGACAAGCAAAATCTCCCCACCATCACCAATGATAGAATCCAAGAACTCCCTAACTTCATTGGTATCTTTGAAAGGTATTGGAGCAGTAAGATCACTGTCCAAGTTATACCAAACACCATCAATCCTCCTCAATGTAATCCAGTGTCTACTTTTCCATAGGCCAGCAAACCTCCTAACTGAGACATTAAGCACAACCCCCATTAAAGTTTCACTTAGTGCATCAAGATCAATAGAGGATGCTCCATTACGACGATCATGCCACACTACACTCTTCCGTTCTCTTCTAAGGCTGCAATCAAAACATTTATGTCATAGTTTCCAGTTAAGACATTGTGATGAGGCTTAAAAACAACAGATAATGGTGTCCAATCTGCTCTTTCTGGCTCGTCACGTATGAGTTTTTCAGCAATTGCATTCAAGCCTGCTCGGGTAAAGGCATCCTTTTGCTGATTGGAGAGAAAGAAAACAAAACCAAAAAATAAATCAAATTATGGAAATTTAAGACAAAAAAATTCTTTTTACAAAGAATTGCAATGAGAAAATAATAAACAATGTTTTACAATCATAGTTCCTAAATGATATTTTGGAAATCTCAAACAAACCGGATTTTATTATCTTGGGACAATTAAGTGAAGGGTTTCCATATTATAGAGTTCTTACCTAATTGAAATTCAAGAATTAAGGATTTACTGTTTCATTACTGCCATTTCTCACAAAACAAGGAAAGAAACTGAAAGAGCTACCATAAGATCATGGGTGAAAGGGATTAAGAAATAGGCACCTGAAATAGATTGTTCAGGCAGTGTAGTAAGCAATACTGTAGCCTCTGTCTTTCATGATATACTTGAATATTCTTGCTTCCCATCTCCAATGTCTACTATGCAATTCTTACAAAAAAGCATGAAACTGGAAGGAAGAATTACAAAAATCTATACTGTTTCCTCCACATTTAGAACCTGCGATTGAAATTTTCAAAGAGAATATTTCAATTATTAAATAAATATATTATGACGAAAGGAAATCATAATAGATTACTTCAATAAGAATACGCAAATGATCCTAGGGTTAATAAATTCAGGAAGTAAATAACATTCACCTCTCACGTTACGATAATCATGAAAAAGGGGAAGAAACACAAAATTATAATAAGTTCTATTTCTTATATCACCAAATCAAAGATGTAAAGAAAAATTTAAACTTCAATTACAATTAAAACGAAGTAAATGTACCCACATAAAAGTTAGACCTCAAAATCAAGAAAACACCGATACGCTTTGGATACGGCTGAATACGTATTCCAGGTGTATAAAAATCTTCTTAAGAAAAACAAATAGCACGGATACGAATACAACTGCTGTGGACCAGACAAAGTGTAAAATACAGCATTTTTAGCTGAGCCAAAAAATTTCGTATAGAAAGCTTATCGAATTAGGAATTGTGCTTGATTAGCCTCTGATCTGCATCGTGATTTCACAGTTTCCATTGCTGAAAGAGGAAAGCTCATATCAAACTAGTTTCTTCATACTTCATAGCCTCTGCATTTTGGACTTCAGTGTTTAGGCCAATTTCTTCTGTAGTATGCAGAAGAAAACCCTCCGCTCAAACATTTTGCATTTGTATCTTTTGCTAGTTTTAATTTTGTTCCTTGTTTTTTTTTAAAAAAAAAAAAATTCCTTTTTTTTGTTAATTAATTCAATTTTTTTCTCTTAAAAAATTATTGTCAGAGGAAAAATAAGTTATTCTAATTAAAATATAACTAAAGTTTAGATGAAATTAAAGATTTTTATTTGACTATTCAAAATTCAAACTATAAAAAATTAAAAAAAATTTTAAAAATTATATAAATATTAACTTAATAATTGTTTAGGTCTTATTTAGACTTTTTTATAGTTCAATTATATTTTGAAAAAGTAATTTTACATGGACTTGATATATGACTAATATAACAAACGTTATTTGATAAAAAATAATTACTACAAAAAATTAACTTTCACTTTTTATATAACTTTACTATATGATTTTTTGTAGTTGTAATTAATCTTGTGAAGATAAATTTTAACTTAAAAAATTACTTATTGTAAGTTTCTTTTTTTCAAATAAATGAAGTTAAATTTTAAAACGTAAAGATATGGCAAAAGATATGGAGACTTTTTTTTTTCTTGGAAGAAATAAGTTGTGACCCTGATTCCACTTAATTTACTTTTAATTTTATTTTTATAAAAATTTTGTTGATATTTTCTTTAAATTGATTTTTGTAAGGCTGACTAAAAAATATATAATAATTCTTCCTTGCAAAAATTTCCTTGTAGGTCTCTTTCATAATGCACAAGACTTCTCCTTTTTGTCATCATAGTGATTCTTAGATAACCTTTGGTCCACGAATAAATAGATTTTTTATTTTTATAAATAATATTTTTAGAAGTGTAATTTTTAAGAATATGATTTTTAAAAATTTTAAAAAACATGTTTATTTTACTTAAAACATTCATAAAGATATTTTATAATATTCTCAAAAATATTACATTCTTATACTTAGTTTAACTTCAATATTTATGAGAATATTTAAAAAAATTTTAAATATGCTATTGAAATTTTTTTAAATATATATATATACATATTTAAAATTATAACCAACTATTTTTTAAAATTACTTATATTATATTAAAAACAAAAATCATAACAACTTATTAATTGAATAACATACATATATTTGCCATTAATTAATAACATTTGAATAATATATATATATATATATATATATATATATATATATATATAAGTATACATACATATATTTTTTTAAAAAGTAAAATTTGTACTTTATTTCTACGTATGACAAAAAATTATCAAAATTATCAAAATTATAATTTGAAAATCACATTAATAATATCATTATTATTATTATAGAAACAACAACCTAATTATTTGTTTTCAGAATAGCAAAAATTACATAAATAATTTTTAAAAAATAAAAATAAAAATAATAATTTATGGTACACTGTAATATTTTACAATTTTAAAAAATAAATTTTTTAATACAAATGTTTTGGGAGTAGCACATATTAATTTGTGCTCAAATGTATTAATACACAAATAATTTATATAAATTTGTACATAAATAATTTTAAAAAAATATAAATTAAAATAAAGTATCATAAAATCTATTATTAAATGAGTTTATTATTAAGTTGATTGTCCACATATATATTTATTACTAAGTTTATATTATATTATAAAAATATTTTTTAAAATTTTAAAAAGATAATTTAGTAATTTTATTATTTTAAAAATATTCTTATTTTATGAGAATACAAAATTCTCATCTGGTTAGATGAAAATAAAAACATTTAAAAGTATGAAAATATACTATTTTTAAAAATATTTTTTTAATCTATGTATTAAACATGAGAATATAATATGCTAAATTTTTTATTTTTAAAAGTCTTTTCTAAACTTCGTACTAAACGCCTCTTTAAAGTAGTTTTTATTTTCCTCTAGCAAAATAGTTCTCATAGCCTTCATCATTTTTAAACATTGCATATCTTATCAATTAATAATTACATATTGAAAGTTGGCTTTTTTCTATTTCTAATTAACTGAGTTTTTTTAAGTAGTTAAGTGCCAAATTTACAAAGTTAGGAATTATGAAGCATTGTAATGAATTTGGTTATCCACTGTGGAGTTATGAATTGCACAAGATTTTTTTTTCTTTAAAGGTATAAAGTCTAAAAATAATATTAGTTACTAAACACAAAGATAAACAAAAATTTAACAATAAACACAATTATCATTTGGGATTGGATGGAATGGACTTAATCATGGATTTCTAGAGGGCCTTGACTAGTAATTCCCAATGATGTGTTCTCTCTCTATTTTGCTTATTGGTATAAGTCTATATTGAAATATAAACAGACATAAATAAAAAATAAACATATTTATACAATGATAATTCAACTAAAATAGATTAAATTTTAACTTTTTTTCTAAGAAATTTAACATAGCACATTTTTTAATATTTTAAGAGAAAAAATGTAATTTTTAAAATAATAGAGTTCATAATTTTAATATCGCTCCAAGATAATTTATCTTTTTTATACTATATAAGAATCAACTAGTTTTGGACACCATTTATAGAAAAGAAAAATTACCTAAAGTACTTTTCAGAGTGAAATTATTGAATTAAGAAAGAGATAAAAAGATAAAATTAAGAAAATAAATAAATAAGAGTTACTATGAATCCATTAAAACTTAAATTTTTTTTCTTTATATCTCACTTCTATTTCACAAATTTCACTAGTCCAGTTCTACAAATATAAAAGGTGTGATGCATACAAGACATAGAATGCAAAATAATAATAATAATAATAATCAAAGCAAGCTTAAAGTTGAAGGAAGCCTTTGATACATTCTATAACTAAAATATATTAATTTAATTAATTTGTAATTAGACTTTTTCTTTCGCCAATCCCAATTGATTTACTATTATACTACACCTAGTAATTTTTATATTTTGTGCCATTTATTCAGTTAATTACAATTGGTAGATACATGGCAGAATTCCTGAATTACAGGATCACATAAAACTATCAGCCAAGCAAAAGTTTCCTAAAAATGAACTAAATTGTCATTGTTCAATGGTTAGCCTTTTATTGAGGGAAAGATCAGACAATGTTTTTTTTTTTACTACTGACCATAATTTGGGGGAATTTAACTTCATTTCTCTCTCTTGATTCCTTCCTTAGTTTTTCCACTTTTTCTGAAGACTTCTATGAACCCAGAAAGAAAGAAATGAAATCAAAGCTGCATTCAATACTATGCTTTTCAATAGCTTCCTATTAAAAGACCATTCTTGACCTTTTTGCAATTTCTCCTCTTCCATGGCAGAAAATCATATATTTCTTGACCTTTTTCTTCAATGGAGATAATATGTAACAGTCATATGATTATATTATAATTACTTCTTTTCGAACAGAGAATGGCTAAAGATTAAGCCACCAACTTGGAATGAGCGTTTTGGTTCTTACTTTGTACATTTAGAGAAAGAAACAAAGATGGGTTTGAATGCAAAAGAAATTCCACTTCGTTTGTGCAAAATACTTCAGGCTTCATATGACACTAGTTACACATTTGTCCAAAGGCATCCAATGGTGTCTGGTTTCTTCTTATTCTTTCTAATTCTCTATATATTCCTCTCCTACATCTACAGCTTCTTGGTTTACTTGTCTCCATTTATTCTGTGCACTGCCATGTTCATCAGAATCTTCTGGAGTTCTGAGCAACCCCAACTCAGGTATGTAAAAAGAGAGAAGAGAAGGAATGAATATAAGCATTCAAGGGTAGCCAGCAAGTATGGCAGAAATGACTTCGTTCTTGATAGATACTATAACTATCCCTCACAGTATACAACAAGAAGAAGAAATTTCAGAGATAAGAAATGGGGTTTGCATAATAATGAGTTTAGTAATGCAGTTTCTGAGAGAAGCACAGATAGCAGAAGAGCTAGTTCTGTCGAGAGATCAAGAGAGAGTTCTTCTGATTATGTGAGGCCTACAGGCAAACTTGGGAGTCCTAGTAAACAAACCTTACGTTCTGAACCCTCAATGAAGGACTTGGTAAGCTATGGTTTAGGTGAATCTAAAAGCTTAGAGGATATTAGAGATGATGAGGATGATGATTCACAGGACGAAAGAATTAAATCTATAGAATGGACAGAGAATGATCACAAAAATATCATGGATATTGGGTTTTCAGAGCTAGAAAGAAACACAAGGATGGAGACTCTCATAGCCAATAGAAAAGCAAGAAAACTATTGAAGATGCAAATGGATAAAGGTTTGAATACAAGTCATCTTGTACCTATGTTTATTACAAGAAACAACAATTTTGAAGAGTTTGATGGATTAGAAATGCCTGATTCTGCCCCATCCATAGTTCGACCATCGCGAAATCTATCTGATCCTCGCTTTGATCCTACTGAAGAGGGAAAACCTATCACCCATCAAGATTTCACTAAAGAACACCAGAAGGATAAGAGATTCTCCAGGCATGCGAGCTTTAGTATAGGCAGATTCCGAAGGTTTCAAGGTAACAAACTCTTTCTTCATCCTTGTTCTTCCTCATGTCTCTACTCTATTTAGTATTGTCAATGGCTTAGGGACATGGGTTGACCTATTTAACTTGCAAGTCAAATGGGCTTTTTTGGGCCATTTTCCACAGGTTCACAAGCAAGCCCATTTAATAAATGGGTCAGGCCTCCCTGACCTGTTAAGAGCTAGTCTGTGAGTAACATCTTTTAACTAAGAAAAAGAAGTAATTTGCTTATGCAACTCATAAATTTCACTGTTGCAGATAAGGGAGACCATGACCGGCGAATTGAGCAAATGTTCTCCAGAGAAGGTATTTTTGACAGAGATGAAAGTGGTCTTAAATCTCTCACACTACAAAGCAATAGCAAGGGGACTGATATGGCTGACATGAAAGGAAAGAAAGTGGAGAATGCTCATTCAAAAGAGTCAGTCTCAGTACTGAAAAACAGAAATAATTGGTTTTCTGAGATTGATCAGAATATCCCAAGTGTTCAAAGAGCTGGAGTTTCAGAGAAGCCAGAATCAGGAGTACACAATAAGCATCCTGAAAAGTTACTCAATTTTTCAATATCTAATAGCACTACTATAAATGAATCTTTGTTCAACTCACTTGCATCTCCCATTGAGAGGCACCAGGAAAATATGTATTATTCTGGGAGGCGAATTTGTAAAACCCCAGCACACTCAGTAGCATCTGATTTACAAGTAGAGGTTTCAGAAGTAGGTTCACCAACACTTACACTTGATGGCTCCAATTCGAGCTCAGATGAAGAATCTTCAGTGTATGATGGGGACAATGAGAAAGACATTACTTCTGGGAGTGAAGATATGTGGGGAAACTCAATCCATTCAAGAGAAGTACATAGAATTCGTGATTTTGAAGATATTGCAGAAGCTAACTCCAATAAGGACATTCTTTCAACCTTTCCTTTACAAGAGATAGATGAAGAAAATTCAGCTGATGTGAGTTCAGTGTCATCAACATGTGATATACCTGGAGACACACCAACTTGTGCAGTAAGTGATGGTTATAACATTTTTTGTAATATGAGAGAGACTGCTATGCAAAATGAAACAAGTCAGCCTTTGAACTCTTCAGATGTACCACCTTCTGGAGTTCATTCAGAAAAAATAGAGGTAAATGGTTTAGTTGCTTTTATGTAATCCAGTTTTCTGTCAGCTTAATTTTAAATGAATCAAGGAACTACCACAATTGCAGGATTTGTCAGAAACACGTTTTCAAAAAAGAGGTTGTAGATTAATACAATTTGAGATGTGTTTTTTCTATAGAAAACAGGGAAGAAGAAGAAAACGCGTCATTTAATGCTTCTTCCAAGAAAAGAAATGACAGTTATCATCTTATATTTTACTTACCTTGCATTATTATTCTTATAAAAAATTAAATCAGTTAGTTGATTTTAAACTACATGGTTCATATTATTTATGTACAATCATATAATTAAGAAAAAAAATTCTTATAATCTTATAAAGTTTTCCATTTTTCATTTTATCATTTTTCTTTCCTCTATATTCCCTTATTTTCTTTTAGTTGTGATCATAATACGGCCAAGTAAGAAATTACTTTTTTATTCTGACAAGTTTAGTTACACGTAGTCAGTTTGTCGTGACTTGTGACAAAGGCAGACATGCCTGGTTTTTTTTTTTTTTTTTTCATGCTTTAGTAAATTCTTGAGAGGTCTAACAGATATTTAATAGCAAGAGAAGGGATTGTGAATTTAAACAGGAGCAAATATTGAACTCTATTTGTTGAAGTACCAATTCTGTTTTGCTTCCTTGATTCCATAGAAGGTAATAAGGGGTGATAAGAATATCCTTTTCATTTTATTCAACAGGATTGGTGTAACCTTTATGAGCATTACACCTATGAGGCACAAGATGTTAAAGATGTGAACAATTCAGCCAAAATTGACAAAGATCACAAAGTTAAAATAACAAGCAATAGTGATCCTGTTCCATCAACTATGCAGCAAGAATCAATTGACGAAGTCTCTGTTCACTCAAATTCATCTTTTTCTCTAAGGTCTGTATTACCAATGAAGACCCTAACTGATGAAGTTTCTTCATCTATTTCTGGTCAACAGATACACACACAAATTCCACAATCTACTAAGGAGAATATGGCAAAAACAACTTCAACTGGTCAACATCATCCTGAAGTCAAGCCCCATAATATGCTGCAGCCTTTAATAAATGATCCAGGGTCAACAGTTCAATTACATAATGGTGACTTCAGTAATCCCCAGGTTAGAATTCAGGTAGCAAATTATTATTTACTTTTTTTCAATATTGAGGAAAAATAATATTGACAGTGACAGATCAGATATTAGAATAGTCAAGAAGGAAGTTATAATGGACAGCCTATGCAATCTTCTCTGTTATGCATTTCATACAGATTCCTAAAACATTTTCATATGAATTGCAGAAAGACAAACTGACAATGGATAACAACACTAGGGACTTAATGGTCACTGAATTAGCCATTTCAAGGTCAGCTGAAGAATCTGAAGACAAATCTGACAAAGTGAACAAGGGGGAAGCCATTGAACAAGGATCGAGCGAGGTTGAAGCCGAGTTTTCATCTAAGTCAGTAGGGGGTAATGACAAGACTATGAGCACAGCCGATATGGGAGAGGATGTTGAAGTGCCAAAGCCAGGTAAACCAAATGATATGGCACAAACAACTTCAATTGGTGAATTTCCTCCTCAAGGCATGCCTTACAATACTCAGCATTTGACTGATCTAACTCCAACTATTCAAGCACATAATGGTGACTTGAAGAATTCTCAGGTTTGAATTCTTTGTGACAAGTAATTATTTCCTTTTTTTTTATTTCAATATTAAGACATAAAATTGTGAAGGAAGACATAATGGTCTTTCAGAGCAACCTCCTTTATTATGCAAATTTATACATATTTGAACAGAACTTTCTAGTATATATTTCTTTCATCTGCACTGCAAGCCACATTAAGTTATTTTCAGTAGAAATTTTTATGTAGACGTGATCTACCAAAGATAGGAAGACCAAGTTAAACATTAATAGACGTGTAAACATGTCAAATTGTCAATGTTTATAGAAACCTCTCTCTCCCTCCTTCTGTCTTGAACACATGTGCGTATCACAAAATGTCTGGATTAGTAACTACACATGAAACCATTCTTAGTCAGCCAAATCCTGCTAAAGAAGCTAAAGTTGATAATGAAGCCAAGAAAAATGTTCAAGATAATTCTACAAACTTGGCAGAAAATGAAGTGACATATTTAACAAAACCAGCAGTGAGAACACTGAACAGAGGTGCTATCAACATTAAAAAATAAAAATTAAATTAATATTTCCATGCCTTCTAATAATTTATTCATCAATTCTTACTCTTTTTCTCTTGTTATCATAGTTATCAGGAGTTCACACACACACAATCTGTTTCTAAAGAATCTTAAGCAATGAAGTTTAGCCAATACTGAAACACTCTAAAGCTTTCTTGTAAAACTGAACAGGAACCCTCAAACAAAGAGAATGAAGGTGAATCCCAAACATCAATGAAACAGGTGCCTAAGGAGCAACTACATATCAATGATAAAACAAAGGATTCAACATCTGCTAACGGTTGTGAAGGAAAGCATGATGCTGTGAATGAGAATGAAGCCATAGTCTCATCCAAATCAGCACATTCCGAAGAACATGAACAAGTGCCTCAACTTGAGAATGGTAAGCCATCAAAGCTAGATAACCAAAATGAAATATTGGATGAAGCAAGTAATTTGCAAAGTAAATCAAAGAACTTAGTTCAAGATGACAAAGACAGACCAACAATTGGTAACAACACCAAGGACTCATCACAACCAGTGGACACGGAATCAACCATTTCCACATCTTCTGAAGATACTAAAGGTAAATATGCCATTGAACAAGGATCAAATGATATTGAAGCTAAGTTTCCATCCAAATCAGGTGATCGCGACAAGGTTATTGACACAACAAACATGGAAGGGGATGTCAAAGTGCCAAATCCAAGCAAACCAAATGTTGATAGCTCAGAGTTAGTAAAAGGTGACACGGAGAAGGATCAAACCAGGAAACAGTAAGATCACTGAACACTTCCCGCAATCAATTGTCTCTGAACCAACCATTCCCAGCAACAAAGAAGCACATGACAGACTTGCAGGTGTTAAAAAATCACTGTTTCTAGGAGTAAGCCATTAACAAAAGCAAGTGAGGTTTGACGAATTAGTTCTTTCCATCATCAAATGACTAAATTATGAGGAGGCTAAACCTGCCAAAATTGAAGATCAGAAACCTAACATAAAGCTGCACATACAACACTAACAAGCTCAAGTAGTAAAAGTACAGAAGACAATTCTATTTGTCTCATCGGGGTCATATTCACCGCATAGAATAGTAAGACACAGTGAGGAGTTTCAAATTTTTCCTTACAGATGCGTTTGTTTCAGTGAAAAGTGGAGTCTAGGAAAATATTTCCAAACTTTCCATTGTTTGGATTTAGAAAGAGAAAGTAAAATGGCGAAGAGAAAACTACAAATTAGAGAATAGAAAAGTGGAGTTTATCATTTCAACCTTGAAGATCATGCAACACCACGCTTAGGGACGATTTGCTTTCATAAATATCTTTTTTTATCTCATCTTCAGTTAAAATAAAATATGTAAAAAAAAAATTAAAAAAATTAATCATAATAAAAATAAATTGTATAAATAATATATATGTCAATAAAAAATATATTTATTGACAAAAATATAAAAAAAATACTTAAATTTTTTTTTACTTGTAAAATTTTTTTAAAAAATAAAAATACAATAAACACTACTAGTAATGGGATTAAACTTACAAAAACTTTGGAGGGTTGAATGTGTCCATTGTAGGATCATTAGGATCCTTATCACATTATGACTTTGAAAGTAGCATCTTTCTCAACCAAAAGGCCAGGATATAGTCTAGGCTAGCTTCATCTACAAACAAATATGACTTTGCAAAATAGTTGCAGAATATTCTGTTGTGGTTAGAAATTGAAAAAAAAAGAAACAACAATCGTGATAAGCAACCTCCTCTTCATCATCCTCAGCAGCAATGGAAAATGAAGATGATTACTTTGGGATCAACCTTAATAACAATTAGGGAATAAAAATTTCAAAAAAATAAAATTAGTTGAAAATAAATTTTGTACCCACTAGACCGATTGTAAGAAGACGCTCAATCTCTATAAAGGAGCTTTTTTTACTCCCTTAAACATAAAAATTTTTAGAGTGAGAAATAACCTTAATTACGATAAGAGAATAAATATTTCAAAAAAATAAAATTAACTGAAAATAAATTTTATAACCTAATGGACTAATTGTAGGTAAACGCTCCAGCCTCTATAAAAGCTTTCTTTGCTTCCTCAAACAACAATTTTCAGAGTGAGAAACAATACTAAGAGAGTCCAAAAAAAGAGAAAGTTTTTTCTTGCAAGTCTTCTTTATTTCTTATAACCTTTCTTTTTTAAGAAATACAAAATTTTTTGTTATTTTTATCTTCTGCATTCATTTTTTCTTTCTTTTTAACTAATCCAATGCGGACTACCACCACTCTGTCCTTCTTTTTGTTTTAATTTAAATATTGCACTCATCTCTTCCCCCTCGTGCCAGTCTAGTGTAAACTACTGTCATTCTAGCATTCTTTTTATTTTGATTCCACATACTTAATATTTTATTTACATGCATTTATTTATATATTAATGTAAAAAAAAAGTCTGTCTTCTTCCATACTTCTCTTCTCGTCCTTCCTTTCTCCCTTCCCCTTTGGGGCTTCACTCTTATATATATATATATATATATATATATATATATAATTCAACAAAATAGAATTTTAACTAAAAGATAAGTTACTAGAAGTTTGAAAGAAAAAGCTTACAAAGAGAAAAGAAATCTTGAAACTTTTCTCTCAAAACTCTCTCTAGGAACTTATCTCTCTAGAAATGTGGTTTCTAAACTTATGTTTACAATAAATAGAATGTCTCTTTTACAGAAGTAAGAAGGGCACTATTCAAGATTTTGTATTATATTATATATATATTTTTGTGATTCTTTGATAGGCCTCTCTGACAAAGCAAAAGATCCTAATAATTGTGTATTCCTTTGATGGAGAAGATAATGAATTTAATCTTTATCATCACCGTACAAATTGATTCCAAAACATTCATCTTCATTACTCTGTAAGGCACTTGAGGATGCTGTAGAGGATGAAGAAGGGGAGACTGGCTTCTTCAATTTCTTTTCTTTTTCATCTTTAGGGGAAGGTTTATGTTCATAAGATTTTATTGGGTTCTTCTAGAACCATATTTGGATACTTGGGATGCTCACTCTTCCTAAGCCATTGAATTTGTTCCACCAGTTGAAAATTGGGACTTTTTGTAAGATTGGAAAAGCATTAGTATATTTAGAGGGACCAAATTTGTATCCTCATTTGAAAATCCAAGCTAAGCCAAATTTTGAAAATAAATGAAGATCTGCTGGATAAGGATTCTCATTTTTGTTTAATCTAAAAGAAAAATATTCAAGACTAGTTCTTATTTCTGTTGGAAGAATTTATCGACATGGTCCAAAGAAATCATACTATCTAAGAAACCATAAAGGAACTGATATTGAATATTATGTTTGAAATATATCAGCCACGAATGGCTAAATGTATGATTATGATGTCAAAAGGTATTGTACTAGGGATCCATATAATCCTAGTAATTAAATTTGATTGGATCAAAGTTTTGTAAAATTTTTTTAATTCTCTCAAGATTATTTCCCCAATTTGTAAGAGAGAGAACTTTTAAGATTTGAATTTGAGAAAACCCATGAGGTAATTCAATATTTTTTTTGGGTTATGTTTAATTTGTACTGACCTAATATCCACAAGAATGAATTCATAGAATAATTATGTTTTATTTGGTGCAGTAGGCTTAAAATGGGTTTGAAATGGGAAAATCCTAGTCACAATAGAAAGAGGATAGGCTTCTATAAAGTTTGGTTCCATTTGAAAAAGGTTTAAAACTCTATCTGCCTTTTGGATATAGGTTGATTTTGGAAGGGTTTTAGAAATCACCACTAAATTAAGAGGGTTAGCAATAGTGATTTCATTTATCTTTTTCTCTATTACCAAGGCTAAAGATTTATTCTAGTCTTCAGCTTTGGCAATGTCTGCCCAAGATTCTTCTGGGAGTTTTGGTACTTGTTGGGTTAAATGTTTTTGAAGTGCCAATAGGGTTTCCATAAGAAATGCATAGTTTAATGGACTTCTTTTGGAAGAGGAAGGTTTGGACTGGGTGGATAACCTAGAGGGGTTTTAAGTAGAAGACCCTAGTTTAGTTTGGGTAGAAGACCCTGGTTTAGTTTAGGTAGAAGAGACAAAAAATTTTTTTTTATACTTTATGCAAGTTTGATGCTCTTGATAGAGCTTGTAGTAGACTATATGTCTTTCAAATTCTTCTCTTTATCTTTTTTATTTTTTGGCGCTATTTGTCCCCTGTAAAAATTCCCTGGTGAGAAAATTTGGAAGGGAGTTTAAAGAACCTTTATTAAATTCTATGTCAAAATAAAAAATACTTAAGATTGCTTGCCATTTTTCAAAGACTTGTTATCTTCATGGACTAAAAATTTTTAATTTAGAAAATCACTTTGAAATTTGTTTATGCACAAAACAATTGCTAAAATTTCTTTTTTAATTGTGGAATAGTTCTATTGAGCTATATTCTAATGCTTTAATGTGTATGCAATGCATTTTTTTTCTGCTGTTGACACATTATTTGAGAATACCTTTGTAACCTAGATCAGAGACATTAGTTTCAACAATTTTTGGGGCAAGAGGATCAGGAAGATATAAACAAGAAAGTTCTTTGACCTTACTATTGATGGTTTGAACTATTTTTTGGGCTAAAGTTTCTGAAGCTGATGAAGCTTTTAGTTCCCTAATCATTAGCTTTGTTAGTATAAAAGGTTTAAATATTGGTTGCTTATTGGTTGTTCCAAAAGTTGAGGTGATTGAAGTTGATTGTCTTGAAGAGCATAAATGCTCTCCAATAATTTACAAATAAGAATTTGTATAATTATTTTGTTCCATAAGATTTTGTATGTTGTTGGAATCTACTAGTCTTGAAGTATCTTTGGGCTTAAAAGGTGATGCTTTTATAAGCTGATTATTGACTTTGATATACTAGGAATTTCATAAGACCTAGTTAGAGAAAGATTTGATGAGATTATCTCTCTAAGTTTAATTTGCCAAGAAACATTAATTTTTATAGAGGTTTTGAAAGGATAATCAATTTTTTGTTCTTCAACATAAGCGTTAAACCAACCAAAGAAAGGAATGCTAATCTTTATTTGATTAAGCATTCTATAAAATCTTGTATTGGTTTCCTTTGACTATTGTTAAAGGTTTTTAGAAACCATTCTCTTTTTTTAGTGTTCTTCTCAAAATAAAAGTCTTTTTGTAAAAAAGTTTTATTCAAATGAAATTTTGGCATGATGACATTTATGGTGCCAACCATATTAGAATATGTTGGAGATTGGATAGATTGCTCATCATCCTCCTTTTGTTGTTAGTAAATCGGCCTTGGTAAAGTAGATGATGTATCTACTCCTTAAAGATGTACAACTGAGGGTGGTAGTTGTTGGATAGATAAAGAATAAGACTACCTATGTGGTTCTAAAAAACAAACTTAAAATTATCTAAAGACTTGATTAAACTTGAAACACTAAAGGATCTTTTTCTTTGGAAAAATATTCCTACAATTCCAGTTTGGCCTTTTCTAATATTTGTGAAAGTGGAAGTGGGTTCTGGTAGAGTAAGTGTTGCCTTTTCCATGACCTATTCTTCTAGAAGAGTTACCCCTTCCCATTTAATGGTTCTAGGAACCATGACATTAGCCAAAGAGGCACATGTCAGGAAAAGAGTTGTTTAGCCAGTTTCTTTGGGAATCTTAACATTTGAGCTGAAAAAATTTATAAGTTTATATTGGATCCTATATAGTAGGGATACTAGAATAAATCTAGGTTTCATGTTAAAACCATTAAGTTTAATATTTAGTTTTAACACGTTCATAATGTTTTCGTCTAAAAGATTTATAGTTCTATTTGGAAAACAATTAAAGTAAATAGGTAAGGCATGAAGACTTGCTTCCACTATTCTCAAAAGAGAATCTGCAAATTGATTATGCCTAGTGTCTCTCAAACAAACAAGGCAAGAAGTGTTTAACTGTTCACGGACTAAAGGTTTTAAAGCAATTTGAACACAACCTATATGTAAAAATTTATATTTTCTTTACGAAGATTGACTGAAGTTTAAGAAAGAATAGTAATTTCTTCTATGTCTTGTTTGATAGGAAGAACATCCTCAACTGATCTAACTACATAGTCAAATTTAGTCTAAAATGTTCCTTCTGGTTTGTAAAAATCTTTCACAAGGATGGCTAAAATTATCCATTCATCAAGTTTTGGTTGATATCTTTAAAGTGAATTTCCTCTTTAAAGATGTTTTGTTGATGAAGATGAAGGTCCTCTATTTAAGACTAAAGAAGAAGATGGTATAGTAGATCTACGGGAGAAGGAGAAAGAGCATAACATTATAAAATATAATTGCTTCCCTAATGATATCATCACCATCTGGTTCTATAAAAGCATACAGAATGGGTAAAGCCTGGGATATACTCATGAAATTAACATTAAAATTATATTCTTGTGATAAAACTTTGTGCTTAGCAAATGTGAAAAATATGCTAACTCATTGTTGTTTGAACATTCAAGCTGACACCTCCCAAATCACCCTTAAACTCAATCAGGGGGCCTTATTAGGGATGCCTTTTTTTCAAAATGAATGAATGCTCAAATAATACTAATCTTAACATAGATATATGATATCAGCCTAATAATTTTAATGTTAACTTCATGACTAAGTCTCAGATTTTATTCCATTTCATATATCCCTACTTCCCCTTCAGGCTCTGAAACCAAGAGCGAGAAGTGAAGCCCCTGAGAAAGGAGAAGCTACAAGGAAGAGAAGCAAGGATGCAGACTAACTACCAATGAAGGGAAGTTAAGATTAGTAATTAAGGAACATAAATTAAATGTGCAAAATTTAAATATAAAAAAATTAAATTAAAAAGTCAGAGCGATGATAATCCACGTAGAACTATTTGAGAGAGATGAGAAGTACAAAAAATTAAAAGAATACCAAAATGGCGATAGTCTACTCCAAGACCCGTGAGAAGGGGAGAAGAGACGATGTTATGTAATGAATAAATTCAACAAAATAAAATTTTAATTAAAAGATAAGTTACAAGAAGTTTGAAAGAAAAAGCTTACAAAAAAAAAGAAGAAGCAATCTTTAATCTTTTCTGGCAAAACTCTCTTTAACAACTTATCTCTCTAGAAATGTGATATCTAAACTTATATTTACATAACTAGGAAGGACACTACTCAAAATTTTATATTATATTATATATATATATATTTGTGATTCTTTGATAGGCCTCTCTCACAAAGCAGAACATCCTAGTAATTGTGTATACCTTTAATGGAGAAGATAGTAAAACAGGGATTAAAAAAAAATCTTCACCGTAAAAAGAGAGGAGGGGAGGGAAAAATTCACCCTTCTACCAAATTTATTGAAAATTAACAATGAAAGTATTCACGAATATAAAAAAGGAAAAAATTGAGATAACAAATTAAGTATGTTTTGATAATAAAAAAAATGCAACAATCCCTTTTGTGGTTTAAATTGCTTACAAGTAAAGTTCATTTTTTAGTGATAAATAAAGTTTTATATAAATAAACACTAAGCCCACTGGTCAAAACATATTATTATTTTATTTTTATTATTTAATTAATTTGATGTAAATAATTACAACTATCTTTTTTATCAAACTTTTAACAACATGTGTACGTGATAAAAAGTATATCACATTAAAAAAATAAATTTAATTATAAGACTTAAAACATATATTTCAAAAGCATGTTAAAATTTTAAATTATTAATTCATTTCTAAAATTCCAAAAGCTCTATATTTTAAGTATTTTTTAATATTATTTTGAATGATTGACAATGTAAAGCAGATTTTTCTGAAATCATGTGCGCATAAAAAAAATTCAAAAACAAATGATTTTATCTTATTTTGTTGTATTATAAAGCATTTAATATTTAAATATACAAAAGTAATATCCAATCATGATAACATAAAAGTAAGATCTCAATTACTTCGAAATTATGTTAAGATCAAACTCACAAATAAATTCTTAAAAAGGTTGAAAAATAGGGATTTGTACGGAAATATTTATTTATTTTATTATTTTTAAAACTATAATATTTTTATTTGAATTTATAAAAATAAATATCATAAAAAATTAAAACATAAAAAATTCAATCATTTCTCATTAAATAAAATTTGGTATTAAGTAAATTTATTTTTTTTCTTACATTTAAGTGTACCAATTTTAGTTATTAACAAATAAATAATATAAAGAATCGGAAAAAAATAAAAAATATTAAAAAATATAAAATAAGTTAAGATTAGTTGTAATATAGTGAAAAATAAATATATTCAAAATTTTTTTATTTATTTTGCTTTTTTTTCTACACCAATATATTGATTTTTTTTTATTTTGTTGCTTTTTTTTGTTTTATATCTATTAATTTTTTTAATAAATATTATTTTTCTATTAAATTTTATTTATTTTTTGTTAAATATATATTTATCTGTTACAATACTTTTTTACCAATATATTTATTTGCAGAATATACATTTGTTTTTTAAATGAAAATTTATTAATGTTTATAATAGTTTTTTAATAAAAGTTAGTTGAAATTTTTTATATATTTTATTATTTATGATATTTGTTTTAATTTTGCAAATAAATTTTTTGGATAATTTTGATGACATTTTTATAATTCATATTATCAAATTTTATATAAAAATAATGTTAAAATCAAATTAAGTAATAAAATCAACTAAAGTAGGTTTTTTTTTTTTTTGAAGTTATCCAACTTATGTTGTTTAATTTAATGTGTCATCAGTTGTATTTATCCACTATGTGTAGCTTTTTTAGTTAGTGACACATGTTGAACTAAAATTATTAAATTTACTTAACACCAAATTTTATTTAATAAAATATGATTGAATTTTTTATTTTTTAATTATTTATGATATTTATTTTAATTTTACAAAAGT
This sequence comes from Senna siamea, assembly GCA_031216115.1. Lineage (NCBI taxonomy): Eukaryota > Viridiplantae > Streptophyta > Magnoliopsida > Fabales > Fabaceae > Senna > Senna siamea. The sequence goes on along the minus strand of CM062367.1, from coordinate 32,170,856 downwards.
ATATTTTTGATGATATCTTTTTATTTATATTTATCATTTTTTATATAGACATAATATTGAAATTAAATAATATAAGTTAAACATCAACTTTAAGTATGTTTTTTTTAAACTTATTTAACTTATGTTGTTTACTTGTATAAAATATATGTTATATTTCTTCATCATTTATTACTTTTGTGTTTAAAAAAAAGTTAAAACTAAATATTTTACACAATATGTTACATTGTTTTAAATAGTGTAACACATTAAAAACATTTACATATTGCACTGTTCCCCTAAACATAACACATTAAAACAATTTAAAATAACTTTTTAGTTATGAAAGAGGCATGTTCATAGCGATAACAAATTTATGAGACTTAATAAAAAAAAAAATGCAACAATCCCTTTTGTGGTTTAAATTGCTTACAAGTAAAGTTCATTTTTATTGATAAATAAAATTATATATAAATAAACACTCAGCCCACTGGTCAAAATATATTATTATGTATTTTTATTATTTAATTAATTTTATGTAAATAATTACAATTATCTTTTTATCAAACTTTTAACAACATGTATATGTGATAAAAAGTATATCACATTATTCTCAAAAAAAAAAAATTAATTATAAGACTTTAAAATTTTAAATTATTAAATTCATTTCTTAAATTCCAAAAGCTCCATATTTTAAGTATTTTTTTAATGTTATTTTGAATGATTGACAATGTAAAGCAGATTTTTCTGAAATCATGTACGAATGAAACAAAATTCAAAAACAAATGATTTTATCTTATTTTATTGTATTATAAAGCATTTAATATTTAAATATACAAAAGTAATATCCAATCATGAAAACATAGAAATAAGATCTCGATTACTTCAAAATTATGTTAAGATCAAACTCACAAATAAATTCTCAAAAAGGTTAAAAAATAGGGATTTGTACGGAAATATTTATTTATTTTATTATTTTTAAAACTATAATATTTTTATTTGAATTTATAAAAATAAATATCATAAAAAATTAAAACATAAAAAATTCAATCATCTATAATTAAATAAAATTAATGTTTTTTACATCTAAGTGTACCAATTTTAGTTACTAACAAATAAATAATATAAAGAATCGGAAAAAAAATAAAAAAATATTTAAAAAATCTAAAATAAGTTAAGATTAGTTGTAATATAGTGAAAAATAAATATATTCGAAAATTTTTTATTTATTTTATTTTTTTCTACACCAATATATTGATTTGTTTATTTTTTTGCTTTTTTGTTTTATATCTATTTTTTTTAATAAATATTAATTTTCTATTATATTTTATTTATTTTTTGTTAAATATATATTTATCTGTTACAATATTTTTTTAATAATATATTTTTTGCAGAATATGCATTTGTTTTTTTTTAAATGAAAATTAATTACTTTTTATAATAGTTTTTTTTAATTAATAAAAGGTAGTTGAATTTTTTTTATATATATTTCATTATTTATGATATTTGTTTTAATTTTGCAAATAAATTTTTTCAATGATTTTGATGATATTTTTTTAATTTATATTACCAAATTTTTTATATGAAAATAATGTTAAAATCAAATTGAGGAAATTAAAATCAATTAAAGTAGGTATTTTTTTTTAAGTTATCCAACTTATGTTGTTTAATTTTATGTGACATGAGTTATATTTAATCACTATGTGTAGCCTTTTTAGTTAGCGACACACGTTGAACTAAAAAAAAATTTACCTAACAGTAAATTTATTTAATAAAATATGATTGAATTTTTTATTTTTTAATTATTTATGATATTTATTTTAATTTTACAAAAAATATATAATATTGATGATATCTTTTTATTTATATTTATCAATTTTTTTATATAGACATAATGTTGAAATCAAATAGAGTAAGTTAAGATGAACTTCAAGTAAATTTTTTTAAAATTTATCTAACTTATGTCACTTACTTATATAGAATATACGTTATATTTATTAATCATATGTCATTTTTGTATTTAAAAAAACACGTTGAAACTAAATATTTTTACAAAGCATGTTGCACTTTCCCAAGTAATGCAACACATTAAGAAAATTTATATGTTGCACTATCTCATTAAGCATAACACATTAAAAAAATTTAAATTAAATTTTTAGTTATGAAGGAGGCAAATTCGTTTATGACAATAGCAAATTTTTGAGACAGATTCGTTAATGCTACGAGAGAATTTAGCAAGAAAACATTGACTATAAATTTATTATTATGAAGAGCAAATTTATGTAATTTTATAACATAATTCGCTATTAGTATTAGTGAACTGTCTTTGTTATAAAAAAAATTGAATATTTTTATAAATTTAAATAAAAATATGATAATTTTAAAAATAATAAAAAAATTGATATCTCCATACAAATCCCTAAAAAATATCCTTAGTACTTGCTTATATGCTAACTTTTTAAACTTAGTTGAAGTGATTTGGAAAGTTTCAAATGCGGAGAATAGTTTGTATTTGGGAAATTTAGTTAAAAAATATTTTTATCCATATTTGAAAAGTGCATTTGTATTTAAAAAATTTATAAGAAAAATTGTCAAATTATTAAAAAAGTATGTTTAATTTTTAATTTACTATTAATGTTATTTTATTAGATAAATATGTAGAAATATTTATTTTTATTAATTTTTATTAATTAAATCAAATAAAAAAATTTAATTAGTTTATTATTTAAATAAAATAGTTTATTAATTAAATAAATTATTTTTATTAATTAAATACATTACTTTATTAATTAAATGATATAATGATAAATATAAAATTTTAATAAGGACAATTTTATCATAAAATATTTAATTTTTAACTTCTGATTTTAGTTAAAAGTAGAAGCACTAACTTTTAATTTTTAGTCTAAAGTTAAAAAATTAATTTCTCTACCCTTCTAAAACATTTTAAAATTTGTCAAGCACCTCAAAACAATTATTTTATTTATATTTATATTTAAAATTTAAAATTTAAAATATGTAAAAAGATTGAAGAGAATAAATAATTAAATCAAGAGAATAAAAAGTTAAATGATTTTTTAGTATAAAATCATAAAAAAGTGAAAAATTATTGTATTTTCATTTATATTTAAAATTAAATTAAAAAAATTATTATATACTTTTTTAGATAAATAAAAATTTAAATGAAAAAATGATGTCTCATGTTAAGGTTTGAGCAAACTCTAGAGTGTAGAGAATAATTACATTGGCTTACAAATAATTCACTAATAATTCGAATCAAAACTATGTAAATTTTATATACTTTATACATGCTAAATGCTCTAAAATTATATAGTTTAAAATGAAAAAAATAAAACACCTAACAATTATATAATTAACTAGCTCTTTTTATAATAATAAAAAATGTTTATTTTTTTATTTTTAAGTATTTATTTTTTATTTTTATTTTTTATCATCATATTTTATTTTATATAATATAATATATATTTAAACATTCAAAAATATATTAAATATTTTAGACGAAATGTTATTTCAAAATATAATATTATTTTATATTTAACTATCTAAATAAATCTTTATATTTATTCAATATTATCGATATGTGGTGGCGTACAGTGGTTGGCTGTTGGAAGCCAGGTTCAAAGATTTTAATTATCAAGAAAGAGAAGGGAAGTTGATTTGATTTGATATTGCTTTTGATCGTCTCATTGAATAAAAACGTCACAAATTGAAAGTTTTACTCGTATTTAAAAAATATATGTAAGCAAAATAAAAAAAGTCACGTCTCCGATATTAAATAAATAAAAATTAGCTTAAATTATTTATATTGAGTTATAATTTCACTTAATTTTGTATAATTTAAAAATTTATAATTAAATTTTTATAATTTAAAAAAATTTTAAATTAATCTCTAAATTTAAATTTTTATTAATATTTTATTAAATTTTAATGATATACTAATTATATATTATCTTAAAATTATAAATTTACATAATTCAAATCAATCTACTCATATTATCTAACATAAATTATATTTTATTTTATATATTTTAATTTTTTACATTATTTTTTATTTTCTATTAACATAAATTTTATATATTTAGAGTGTTAATATACTATATATTAATAATATTAATATAATTTAATATAATTTTAACAAAAATTTGACAATAAAAATTAATTTAAAAATTTATTAAATTATAGAGATTCAATTACAAGTTTTTAAATTATATAGACCTAATTTAAAAATTAAGTAAAATTATAAAATTTATAAGAATAATTTAACTTAAAAATTAAAGTAAATTACACTTATTTTCTTTAAAAATTTCTGAAATTACACACATCTCTTTTTATTTTAAAAAATTACATTCTCTTTCTTTGATCAAATTACTTTTATTTTTATTATTTATATAATTAAATATATATTTTAATAATATAAAAATATTTTTTAAGTTAAAATAAAATAAATTTATTATTCTTAACTCAAAATAAATAATAATAAAATATTATAATTTTTAAAAGCATGTTTTATAATAAGTTGTAAAGGTTTTAAAAATTAAAAATGACATTAAAGATATTTTAATTAAAATAAATAAAGTTATAAATTTTTTATTTTTAAAAAAAATATAAATTTTAAAGTAAAAAAAAAAAAAGTAATTTTGACATTTCTAACGACTCTAAAAATTATAAATGAGCACAAGTAGTCGGATAATATCAAACAAAGGAAGAGTCGTCGTTCCAAAGCATCGTTACTCTATATGCAGGCAACTTCACTAACCAACTATCTTCACTTCACTTCCCGCTATAATATACGTTTTCCCTCTTGTTCCTGCTTCTGCAGATTGAAGCACATGGATTGTGTGTACAAGAATCCCAATGAACCCATTGAAGCTCGTGTCAAAGACCTTCTTTCTCGAATGACTCTCAAGGAAAAGATTGGTCAGATGACCCAAATCGATCGCGCCGTTGCCACTCCTTCCGCCATTAGAGACCTCTATATGGGTATTTTAATTTATTCTCAAACTTGAAAGATCATTATTGTTATTGTTATTATTAGTGTTAGTATTAGCATGATTATGGTTGTTCGTGTTGGATTCTTTTCCAAGGGAGTGTGCTCAGTGGAGGAGGCAGTCCGCCTTTTGAAAACGCAGAGTCGTTGGATTGGGCTGATATGGTGGATGGATTTCAAAAATCTGCTCTAGAGACGCGACTAGGGATACCGATTATATATGGGATCGATGCAGTTCATGGTAATAACAATATCTATGGTGCCACTATATTTCCCCACAATATTGGCCTCGGAGCTACTAGGTTGGTGCTTTTGACTAAACTTAATTAGAACACTTGTCGCAGTAAAAGGCTGTTTCTGCTCGTGACTTGCTTATCACATTAATGTAGAAATGCTGTTGTTTTTGGGAAATCAGTTTAAATTTCTTGCTGCTGGCTTGCTTGTAGAGATGCAGATTTAGCTCGAAGAATTGGGGCTGCAACAGCACTTGAAGTTAGAGCAAGTGGAATTCACTATGCTTTTGCTCCTTGTGTTGCAGTAAGGCATCATAGTTTGTCTCAGTGTAGCAATGTTTGAAATAATTGATACTTCCTTCTGATTACAACTTTACCATATGAGTTATTACCAGTGACTCCTTTCTGTTGCACTTTTCCAACATTGTTGTTCATAGTCATATTACCATAGCGAGAGTTTTCGGATAAAAAGAAAGTTAGATCTGCATTATTATGTCTTTTGGAAAAGAATTACAGAGTAGTCTTTATCAGTTACTAGCAGGAATTAAAACAACATGGATGATTAAGATTATTATGTCTTTTGATTAAGATATATGAACAAAAGATACAAGCACATCTCACTTGGATGAAATAATGGACAGGTCTGCAAAGATCCTAGGTGGGGAAGATGCTACGAAAGTTACAGTGAAGACACTGAGATAGTCAGAAGTATGACCTCCATCGTTTTAGGTTTGCAGGGCCAGCCTCCACCAGGACATCAACATGGTTACCCGTTTGTCGCTGGAAGGTGGAAAGAAACTTAACAATATGATTTGTTTAATGAAATATAGTTTCTTTAGAAGGATGATATAATATTATCTGTTTTGGCATAGATTACGTTAGTTTGGAAAATTCACTAGTAGCGGTCATATAAATGTTTTTATCAAAAATTGTTATCATATAGCTAATCTATTTATTCTTCAGGAGCAATGTTATTGCCTGTGCCAAGCACTTTGTTGGAGATGGAGGTACTCAGAAAGGCACAAATGAAGGAAATACAGTGTTATCATATGAAGATTTAGAGAAAATCCACATGGCTCCTTATCTGGACTGCATTTCAAAAGGAGTTTCAACCTTTATGGCATCTTATTCAAGTTGGAATGGACGCAAGCTCCATTCTGACCATTTCCTTCTTACTGAAATTTTGAAAGAAAAGCTGGGTTTTAAGGTAAAACAACCACGATAATTTTTGCATTATAAGTAGCTAAAGTCAAGTCGTTTTTTAATCAATATAATATGAAATTTGTTACACGAATTTATTTAGTTTCCAAGTAAATTAGCAGCTGTTATATGTTAGGAATATATACTAAAGTAATGTCTGCATTTGCTGCTTTGTATCTTTTTGAGAGAGGACAGGCCTTCTTTCAGTTTTATTGTTTCAAGAAAGGTTTAGGATATCACACTAACATCACTGAAATTCTTTTTCTTTTTCATCGGTTTCTGGATTTGAATGAATCATCTTATTTAATTTAGACCATTGCTCTGTGATAGGGTTTTTTAATTTCTGACTGGGAGGGACTTGACCGGCTTTGCCAACCTCAGGGGTCAGATTATCGTAACTGCATCTTGTCAGCCATTAATGCTGGAATTGACATGGTATAGTTCTTCAATTCCAAGAAAATTGTATCACAGGGTTGCTTTTTTTTTTTTTTTTTTTTAATGCTTTCATTTATTTGAGAAAATATGTAGGTGATGGTGCCTCATAGGTACGAACTGTTTTTGAAAGAGTTGACTGCCATAGTTGAATCAGGTGAAGTACCGATGGCCAGAGTTGATGATGCCGTTGAGAGAATATTGAGGGTGAAATTTGCTGCTGGTGTTTTTGAATTTCCCTTTAGTGACAGATCTTTGCTAGATATAGTTGGTTGCAAGGTAAGCGAAATTCAGCACATTTTGAACCTCTCACAAATTTACAGAGTTCTCATTTGAAGAATTAAGCCTAGCTCAAAATCTGAATTGTTTGACTTACTCTAAGTTCCTTACCAATAATTTAAAGATTATACGTTGTCAGTTGTCACTTCATTTGCATTTGCACATCTCATTGCATCGGAGAGATTAGTACTATCTCTAGTTCCGTGTGGTAGAAGTTGGGTTTAGGTTTTGATACTACTAATATCCTTTGCAATTTTCCAACGTTTTGATTTTCTTTATCAAGGATTTACTTTCCTCTTTTCGTTTTCCTTTTGTGGGAAATATTTCAATACGCAAGAATAACACTTTCAGTTGGTCTAAATTCTAATCCATGTCTATTCCAATTTCACATTAGCTTTAATTTCATTTTTCAGATATCAGCATCACTAAGTACAAAATATGGATACTTATCTTCATTTATGCTTTTGAAAAAATTGAAGCACTGGACTGAGAATCAATTCTCTGTCCTCTATGGTTCTCCTCTGATCCATCTCTACTGATGTCATTCAAATATTGTTTTACCATCCACTATGTCTGCAGCAACATAGAGATCTTGCACGTGAAGCGGTTCAAAAGTCCTTGGTTCTGTTGAAAAACGGAAAGTATCCTGGAAAACCTTTTCTCCCATTGAATAGAAAAGCCAAGAGAATTCTTGTAGCTGGTACCCATGCTGATGATCTTGGATATCAATGTGGTGGCTGGACTATAAGTTGGAATGGATCTAGTGGGCGGACTACAATTGGTACGCCTTTTTCTTTGTTGCATTTCCAAAGCTTCTAAACGATAGTGCAGTAGTTTATTTTTTATGCTGCTTAAGAGTTGCTGATTTTTTTGAGCTCATAAATGACCTCTTAAGAGATCAGCACTTTTTCTGAAACTCCATTTAAGAAGCGTCATTACAAAATGAATAAATTTTGGAAGTTTGGCCAAATGGGCCCTTAGTAGTGCTAACACTAATCTTTCCTTCGTTATACCACTCTTCTACTTTCTTGTTACTTATAGTTCCTACATTTATCATTTGCATACCATTTTAGGGACTACTCTCTTGGATGCCGTTAAGGAAGTTGTGGGAGTTGAAACAGAAGTTATTTATGAGCAGAATCCATCAGAAGAAACCCTAGAGCGCAATGACATATCTTTTGCAATTGTAGCTGTTGGTGAAGGTCCCTATGCTGAGTCTAGGGGTGACAATTCTGAGCTTGTAATCCCCTTCAATGGGACTGACATTATAAGTTCAGTGGCTAACAAAATCCCAACACTGGTCATTCTGATATCTGGAAGACCCTTAGTGTTAGAGCCATGGGTGTTAGAAAAGATAGATGCTCTTGTTGCTGCTTGGTTACCTGGTACTGAAGGACAGGGAATCACAGACGTTATCTTTGGGGATCATGACTTCAAGGGTCAACTACCAATGACTTGGTTCAGAAAAGTTGAAGATCTTGATCTACGTGTTGATGAGCTTAAATTGCAGGAACCGTTATTTCCTCTTGGCTTTGGGCTGACTTATAATAAACACTAAAATTAAAATCTCAATTTTGTCTTTGAAAGAACGATTTTTGTCATTCCAATAAATTTTTTAGAGTATATTGTTGAAATAACGTAGTTGTACTATGTGAGTAACATTTTTTATTAAAAACATCTTTATCGTATTGATAGTAGTTATTTTTCAAGAGTTATTCACAACATATTTTTTGAATTCAACCTTTCACTAAAAGTCGTGAGAGTTGTTGCACTGACAGATTAATACATTTTTATGTTGTTGATAGAAGTAAGATGAGGGGATGTGATTGCACTAGATGAGGGTTTCAATAATGCAAATCAGAGGGGGATAAAACAAATGGTTTGCTATGATATCATTTCCCAATTTGTCTTGATACGTCCATTGTCAAGAAAAAAAATCATAAAAAATACAAATAACTATTTTTTATAATTCAATACTTTATGAGAAGTCTTTTTAAATTTTTGTTACATGCTTCATTATTACTAGAAAACATAATTAAAAAATATAAAGAAATTGCATTTAGTTATAATCTTTAATAACAATTATCATAAAAAATTTGGTAAAAATATATTTTAAGTGGTTTAATCATATATAGAATAACCCATTAAAAGTTTTTATATAAAGTTGATCATATAAAAAATAATCTAATAACTAAAAGTAAAAAAAATTATAAAAAAATTATAAAAAAAAAAGTGATGAATTTAACTATAAATAAATTATCCATAAAAATGAGATAGGATAAAACATATTGGGATTATTTAATTTAGGCCGACATTACTTAATGAAAAATATATATATATATATATTTGTTATTTTTTGTTACATATACTGTTAAATATGGCTTTGAGTCTTTTGTTTTTAAATTGAAATAAATATAGTGGGGAAGTGAGAGTTTAAATGCTTTTTCGTTACTTTTTTAATCTTTTTTTAAATAGAATAAAAATTAATATACATTTCAATTCATAATAAAAAAATACTTTAATGAACCAATGGTTTTAATCGGAAAATCTTAGAGGAAGGAAGAAGGCTTTTTTACCAAAAAAGTTTTTAAAATCAACAAAAATTTAAAAACCAATTCACAAAAAAAATGTAGGGCCTATTTGATTTCAGTTGTTAAAATTTTTTTATTTTTAAAAACAAAAAAATCTGTCTGACTAATTATTTTTAAATAAAATAAAATAAAATATGTGTCTTGAAAATAAAAAATACAGACTAATTAAAAAATATTATAACCTTCAATTTTTAAAAACAAAAAAACAAAAAATAAATTTTTTTATTAATAACATGTATATAAATATATAAAAATAATATTAATATAAATTTTTAAAATTAATTTTATAAAACAGTTCTAAAGAATAAAATAATAGAACAATGTCCAAACAAGTTTTTATTCTCTCAAACACTCATTTTTGTCTCTTAGTGTGATAAATTTTTTTGGGTCCAAGACGGATTACACCATGTAGTTCGTCTAATGGCTAGATGGATTAGGTTTTATTTATTTATTTTAAATAGTTGAAACTAATTTATTTGATACTCAAATGAATTAGGTCTAATACTTTTTTTTTTCTGTTAAACCTAATCTATCTCATATAGGGACGAATTAAACTATACCTTTTTACTAGGCTAATTTATCTGGTATAGAGATAGATTAGCCTATATTTTTAAAAAAAAAATTATGTTTTTCTTTTAATATAAGGAGAAAATTATAAATAAAAAATTGAATTTAATAAAAACTATTATAAAATATTACAAAAAATGAGATAGTTTAAAATAAATGACTATCAGTTTCACTTTGTTCATCTTCTTGTCATTGTTGCCCCATGATTACCTTCATTAATAATTGGTAGCTGACTCGGTATAGTTTTAGGTAATTGATAATATGGTATTGGCTAGTACATAATCATAAATGATGAAGTGTTTAAAAGATTTATTAGTGACCTTAATTATTGAATTAGGATATACTGATAATATGTAACATCTCTAAAATTAATGCCAAGTAGTACTGATATAAAAGATAAAAATTTGACAATTCTAAAATTTGTATATGGCAGCATTAACTAATAATATCTAAACTTGTCATTTCTTACATCACTCAATGGTGTTGGTGTATAAGAAAAGGATGCACAAACCCTAAAAGACAATGGTGAAGTAGGTTGAGGCAAAGGCATATCATTTTCTTGTCTGCCCCTTTCCATATTTGCTAGTGCATATTCCTCATAACCAACAGAAACATTTTTCTTATATTCTTCTTCATCTGTGACATCATTAAGGTTATCCCTCAAGGATCGACATCTATTGATAATTGGTGAATGTGAGGAACTAAATATTATTGATTGGTCAATTGAAGGGACTGATCTTTGTGAAATAACTAGAAGGTATGAATAGCTCATGAACACTTATTTTTCAATGTCAAAGGATGTTTGGGTTTTTCATACGTTGATACTTCCACATATAATCCAATGAATCCAAATTGAGTATAATTTTGTACGTGGTTTTATATTATAAATTCTTAAATTTAAATAATCTCCCAAATAAAATTATTCATATTTCATAGGACTAAATATTAATGCTATTCTATATATAATTTCAAACACTACTTGATTTAGAAAAAATATTAATTTATCATAAATCAAGGCCTTTAAACCCGTGATTTTTGTCAAAAATAAAAAATTGTCTAATGTAATATTTTCTTTAATCCTAGTATTTCAATCTCATTATATTCAAATATGATGTCTTGACGATTATTCTTAATATTTTTTTTATCATAATAAATCTATACAAATATTTTTTTATTCATTTTGAAGCCTACAAAAGTAACTCAGATTTTTCAACAAAATTTTTTTAGATTAGTCTATGACTTAAAAAATTAATTAAATATTTAAAATTTCATAAATTAAATTTTTTAAAAGATAAACAAATCTAACTTATATATATATATATATATATATATATATATATATATATATTTATATACACGCGCTCGCGCTACACGAGCACACACAACACATTAAAAACAATACATTAAAACTATAATAAAACTATTAATCCATTAAAAATAATATATTAAAAAAATTAAAAATAATAATACTATCATAAAAAATAATTAATAATAGTATATATATTAAAATAATAATAATAAATATATATATTAATACGTTAACAAAAAATTATACTTTAATATACATAAATAATATATATTAATGATATAATAACAAAAAAAATATACATTAATAATATATATTAAAAATAGTTAAAGCTATTAAAAATAATAATACTATCAGAAAAATAGTAATGCTATTATGAAAAATAATTAATAATAGTATGTATGTATAAAATTAGTTCAGATCAAACTTCATATACATCATACATATCAAGCTATCCATTCCTAAAACTATTAATACATATCAAATTTCAAATATATATATATATATATATATGTTAAGATCAAACTTCAAAATATATATATATATTTATATATATATATTAAATGAAAATAATTTTTAAACTAACCAGAACGACGTGATCTTTTCAACAAACGTTCAACTTATTCTAAACTAGCGAATAGTAGATGCAAAATTATTGAATGATGAAAATATTTATACTTGATAAATATTTGTAAAATTTATTTATTGAGTTTAAATTTAGAAGATGTGATATTTTACCTGAAATTAGATTTATTATATATAAATTATTTAAATATTATTTTTATGTTATAAATATATATTTAATTTATTAAATTAAAAAAAATTATATAAAAATTATATAAAAATTATATTATTTGTTTCAATTAACTTTAACAAAAATTTATAAACTATTATATTTAATAATTTTATAAGGATAAATTTATTGTAATTTTATATTGATTATATATTTAAAGTTTATATAATATAATTGATGTAATTTGTATATTTTTTTTACAAATTTATATATAGTTGTAATTTTAAAAATTTAATTATTTTAAATAATTTCAAGTAAACAAATATAAGTTTAGGTATTAAAAAATTTTACAGATCTAAAAAAAAAACTATTTGCTCAAGTCTAAATTTAAGAACAGAAATTACATATTCTATTTATGATCATCTTTATACAAAATATACATTATTAAATGTGTCCACATAATAAAAATATTTTCTTAAACTATTTCAAAAATTAAACAATATACCTTGAAGTTAACAACATTAAAATTTTGAAGACGAGAGGCACTTGAAAAGAGAAATGGACAAAGAGAGGCGTGCGGAAATGCACAGAGAAACGTTGAAAATGAAAACGGGGGTGGGGACTTCAGAATATAAAGAGAAATTGGGTGGACCTTATAAAAGTGAGAAATGCTAAATTTTTTTTAAGTTAAAAAATAATAAAAAAATATTAGATCTTTAATTTATTTAAAATAAATTTTTATTATTTTTAACTTCAAAAAAAATTATCATTTCTCTCTTTTAACAAATTTTAAATGATTCAAATTTCGGTTAAGCTATAAGATATATAAGGGGAAAAAAAAAAAAACGAAATGAATATCGTTTTGTGTCTGACCAATTGGAAGAGGGTAAAATTTAGAGCCAATGAAATTGCACGATGTGTCAGATTGAATTGGTCTCGTGCAAATTGGTCTCTGAACAAGACAGATTATGGTGAAAAAGCCGAAGGCTGGGTCCTCACGTTTTAAATGCAGGAATCTCAATAAGACTTCCAACACCTTCACTTCCCGGCTTCGAGTCGGAGCTATTCTGTCATCGGAAGCGCTACTGTCAGATATTTACCTTCTTTGCTATTTCCAAATACGTTTGTTCTGTGTTTGTTACTTCATTCTTCTGTGTGTAGAGTCCACCCACAAGTGGAACTCAGCTGGTTGGAGGACATGGATTGTGTGTACAAGAATCCCAATGCACCCATTGAAGCTCGTATCAAAGACCTTCTTTCTCGAATGACTCTCAAGGAGAAGATTGGTCAGATGACCCAAATCGAGCGTACAGCTGCCACTCCTTCCGCCATTAGAGACTACTCTATCGGTACCTTTTTCCCTCGCTTCCTAATTATGGCTGTACGACCCGACCCTTTTTCTGCTTTTGATCTTTCCCTCCTTTCTCTTTGAAGGGAGTATACTCAGTTCTGGAGGCAGTGGGCCTTTTGAAAACGCACTGTCGTCGGATTGGGCTGATATGGTGGATCGATTTCAAAACTCTGCTCTCCAGTCGCGGCTAGGGATACCGCTCATATACGGGATCGATGCAGTTCATGGAAATAATAGTATCTATGGTGCCACTATATTTCCTCACAATGTTGGCCTCGGAGCTACTAGGTTGGTGCTTTCGATTGAACTTAATTAGAATTGTTGTAGCAGTAGAAGGCTGTTTCTGATGTAGTAGCTTGCTTGTAGAGATGCAGATTTAGCTCGAAGAATTGGGACTGCAACTGCAATTGAAGTTAGAGCAAGTGGAATTCACTATACTTTTGCTCCTTGTGTTGCAGTAAGGCATCATTGTTAATCAGTCTTGTAGCTTAGAGAATTATGCTAATAAACTATACAGTGTCCTGTGTATCTTAGTGTGGCAATGTTTGAAATAATTGATACTTTCTTCTGATTATAATCCTCATAATTGTTAACACATTACCTTGTGAGTTTTTTATGACCTGTGACTCCTTTCTGTTATACTTGTTCAACTTTGTTGTGCATAGTCACATTCTCATAGCAAAATTTTTCTTAGATTGAAAAAATAAGACAAAAAGGATCTGCATTGTAATGTTTTTCAGAAAAAGATTTACTGATTAATCTTTATCAGTTACGAACAGGAATTAAAACAACATGGATAGTTAAGAATATATGTCTGTCTTTTACATTATTTCTTTCACCATTCCCTCTGAAGTCTGTGTCTAAACAACAGATAAAATCACATCTCACTTGGATGAAATAATGGACAGGTCTGCAAAGATCCCAGGTGGGGAAGATGCTATGAATGTTACAGTGAGGACACTGAGATAGTGAAAAAAATGACCTCCATTGTTTCAGGTTTGCAGGGCCAGCCTCCACAAGGACATCAACACGGTTACCCATTTGTGGCTGGACGGTACAAAGAAACTTAAAAATATGATTTTTAACTGAAATATAGTTTCTTTAAAAACATTGATATTTTAAATATCTATTACCATCCCAATTACAATTTAAACTGACAATTGACATCCGGATTTAAAAGAATAATAATTTGTAGTCTTCCCATATGATTATTCCAAGACTGGCTTATACTCTAGAAAGGAAATTCTCCTTTTCAGACTTCTCTTCTTTAGTTCAGTGATAAAAATTTAATTTATGACGTTCCTGAAGTTTTCATGCTATCTTTATATTGCCTATTTGATCACTCTCTACTTTGGCATAGATTACTGTTAGTTTGGATTCTTTTAAGTAGGGGTCATATATCTGTCTTTATCAAAATTGTTTTCATATATCTAATCAGGAACAATGTTATTGCTTGTGCCAAACACTTTGTTGGGGATGGAGGTACTCAGAAAGGCACAAATGAAGGAAATACAGTATTATCTTATGAAGACCTAGAGAGAATTCACATGGCTCCTTATCTGGACTGCATTTCACAAGGAGTTTCAACCATTATGGCATCTTATTCAAGTTGGAATGGGCGCAAACTCCATTCTGACCATTTCCTTCTTACTGAAATTTTGAAAGAAAAGCTAGGTTTTAAGGTAAAACAACCATGATAGTTTTCGCATTATAAGTAGCTAAATAGTCAAGTTGCTTTTTATCAATATAATATGAAATTTGATGCCCTAATTTATTTAGTTTCCCAGTATATAAGCAGCTGTTTTATATTAAGAATAAATACTAAAGCAATTTCTGCATTTGCTGTTCTGTATCTTCGAGAGAGGATTGGGTTCCTTTCAGTTTTGTTTTCTTGTGAAAGGTGTAACAAGTTAATAGACTAACATCACTGAAATTCTTTTGCTCTTTCATCTGTTTCTGGCTTTTAATGAATCATCTTGTTTAATTTAGACAATTGCTTTGTGATAGGGTTTTGTAATTTCTGACTGGGAGGGACTTGACCGGCTTTGCGAACCTCGTGGGTCAGATTATCGTTACTGCATCTTGTCAGCTGTTAATGCTGGAATTGACATGGTATAGATCTTCAATTCCAAGAAAATTTCATCAAAGGTTGCCCTTTTTTTAATGCTTTTATTTATTTAATAAAATATGTAGGTGATGGTGCCTCTTAGGTATGAAGTGTTTGTAGAAGAGTTGACATCTCTAGTTGAATCTGGGGAAGTACCAATAGCCAGAATTGATGATGCTGTTGAACGAATATTGAGAGTGAAATTTGCTGCTGGTGTTTTTGAATTTCCTTTAACTGACAGATCTTTGCTAGATAAAGTTGGTTGCAAGGTAAGCAAAATTCAGCACATTGTGAACCTTTCATGAGTTTATATAGAGTTCTCATTTGAAGAATTATAGTTCCAAATCTGATCAAGCTGAATTTGTTTGACTTAATCTTGGTTCTTTACTGATAATTTAGAGATTAAATGCAGTCTCTTCAATTGTCGTTGCACATCTCATTGCATCCAGAAGATTAGTTCTCCAGTTCTGTAGTTGAAGTTGGGTTTAGGTTTTGATGCTATTAATATTATTTGCAATTTTCCAACAATTTAATCTTTATATTCAATTTTCTTTACCAAGTATTTCCTTTCCCATTTTTTTCATCCTTTTGTGGAACTATTTCAATCTGCAAGCAATACATGTTCGATCTATCTAAATTCTAATCCATGTATTTTGCAATTTCACATCAGCTGAAATTTCATTTTTGACATATCAACATTACTATACTAAAGCAATTAGCATAAAATATTAGTATGTATCTTTATTTATGCTTTTCAAACAATTAAAGCAAAGGATTGAGAATCATTTCTTCTTCCTCAACGGTTCTCTTCTGATCCAACTCTATTGATATCATTCAAATGTTGTTTTACTGTCCACTATTTCTGCAGCAACATAGAGATCTTGCATGTGAAGCAGTTCAAAAGTCCTTAGTTTTGTTGAAAAACGGAAAGTATCCTAGCAAACCTTTTCTTCCATTGAATAAAAAAGCCAAGAGAATTCTCGTAGCTGGAACCCATGCTGATGATCTTGGCTGTCAATGTGGTGGCTGGACTAAAACTTGGTTTGGATCTAGTGGGCGGATTACAACTGGTACAACTCTGTTTTTGTTGCATTTCCAAAGTTTCCAAACGGTAGTGCAATAGCTTATTTTTTATGCTGCTTGGGAAGTGTCACTGATTTTTATGAGCTCATAAATATTGAAAATCGTTCCCTCCACCGTTTAAAGTCTCAAGTGTAGCTTTTCCTTGTCTTAAACACTACATCATTATGAAGAGAGAGAGGGATTGTATCATATCTATGGTTAGTGTCACGTAGTAGTGCTATGCTAATCTTTCCTCCTTTATACCACGTTTCTACTTTCTTGTTACTCATGGTTGCTACATTTATCATTTGCCTACTATTTTAGGGACAACGCTCTTGGATGCCGTCAAGGAAGCTGTGGAAGTTGAAACAGAAGTTATTTATGAGCAGAATCCTTCAGAAGAAACCCTAGAACGCAATGACATATCTTTTGCAATTGTAGCTGTTGGTGAAGGACCCTATGCTGAGTCTTTGGGTGACAATTCTGAGCTTGTAATCCCCTTCAATGGGTCTGACATTATAAGTTCAGTGGCTGACAAAATCCCAACGCTGGTCATTCTGATATCTGGAAGACCCTTAGTGTTAGAGCCATCGCTATTGGAAAAGATAGATGCTCTTGTTGCTGCTTGGTTACCTGGTACTGAAGGACAGGGAATTACAGACGTTATCTTTGGGGATCATGACTTCAAGGGTCAACTACCAGTGACTTGGTTCAAAAGAGTTGAAGATCTTGATCTACGTGTTTGTGGGCTTAAATTGCACGACCCTTTATTTCCTCTTGGCTTTGGGCTGTCATATACTAGGGAGTAGAGACTGACAATTGGCAATTTGGCATTAAAGGATTCTAGGCCTATGTAAGATTTAAATTAAGAAAGGCAATAATTCTTTTCATCTTTCATTTATAAAAAGAGAAAAAACTTAGGTGCAAGTTTTATATATTTATCGTTAAAATTTTCAATTAGAGATTAACATGTATTTAGTTTGTACAATAAATCTTTTATGATTTATTCTTTTCAAAAAAAATTATATATTTTATTTTGATTAAAGAATATGACAATAAAAATATAAAAAATTATATATAAGTTTGACTTTTGTAAAACTAACCGTTGGCATTAAAAAGAATCTAGGCCTATATAAGATTTAAATTGTGGTGATACAATAGAACAAGGGTTTTCTGCCATTGTATATTATAAAATAACGGAATTCTTAATTTTGAAGGTTACTCCCTCATCAAAGGCTTCAAGAGGATTACTAGTGGATAAATGATACGTATGTGAAATATTCATTCTAGTTCTTATTATTATGTTTCGTTGATTACAAATGTCTTTGGTATATAAAAACGAAAATCTCTTAACCAAGGAAAGGCTAGCTTCCAACCATCTAAGTCACACAAGTTGGGGTTTTCCCCTTAACTATGGGCTTGACATTGGCACATTTAGCTGTTGCTAGAACTCCATTAAATGTGAGATCTATGTCTCTAAGCTCCACACCTTCACAAGGTACACCTCTGCTGCAAATAAGATTGACTCCTTCTTGAGTTGTTGAAGTACCCTTAATATTTTTGAAGGTGACATTGCTTATCTTTACTTTCGATGGAGTCTATATATGAGATTTGAAACCACCAAAGGAAGAAATGTTAATGCTTGGAAAATTGAGCATTTGACACAATAAAACTTCAAAATTACAAAGCATTTATTGCATTGTTAAAAACTTGATTGTTTAGTTGCTATGGACAATTAGACTACTTTTAAACTTGTTGGTATTATATCAATTAAAAATCAAAAGAGGCTTTTAGCTAAGTACCTTTTTTGTACACTGATTCCATGGACAGTATTCTTGATCTATCACCACAGGATTCTTAACATTAACCATTTTAATGTCCTCAAAATGCAAATCAGTCACAATAGAAGATCCCGGGGTACCAGGCCAAGTCTTAATCCTCACACCATTGTCTGTGTTGGTTATTGTGCAGTTCCTGACAACCAAACTCTCTACAGGCTCTTCATTAAGATATTTTCCAAGGCTTCCAACACTTATGCCATGTCCTGGTCCACAAGTCACATTAAGGACAGTTATATGTCTACTGCCTCCACCGAGAGAGATGCAATCGTCACCGGTGCCAATGTTCGAGTTCGTAATGTTCACTTGTGCTGATCTTCCAATGTGAATTCCATCAGTGTTAAGACTACTTGCAGGAGCAGTGATAGTAAAGTCACTGAATGTTAAATTGTTGCATCCCAAGACATTGACATGAAAATTTTTGCTGTCCTTTGAAGTTATGTCTCGAATGATTGAATTGTTAAGAAAACCAAAACCAAAATTCTGTAGAAGTTAACAATACCTATTGTTAGTTTTTGTCAAAATTAGCATTAGCTACAATATTGAGAAATGATTATATTATCTACCATGGAAAGTTTCTTGCAATCCTTGTTTTTTCCACAATCATTTTGCTTCCAAGCCATTGCACCTTGGCCATCAAAAGTTCCTTCCCCAAATAAGGTGAAGAAATTTATGTATGTGAATTTAACCCATTGAGCTTCTCCATTGAGTTGGCTAGGGTCTCTTGGTGCTTGAATCATGCCATCAACTTGAACTTCAATAGGACCCTTACATGGTCCTTTAAGTTCTATTTGCTCTAACTTGTATGTACCTTTAGGAACCACAACTCTGCCCAGAGTTATCGATTCACATGCATCTTTCCAAGCATTTGTCAAGGCCTTAATGACAAATTAAAAACCAAACAAAATATTATAAAACAAGAAACAAGATCTAGAATTTTATGTTTTCTAATTTTACACAACAAATCTTGTCTTAAAGGTTATGTCAATTAATATGTTCTTACTTGTGTTATATCACCATTGAGTGCAGCACCATACTTTGTTACATCAAAGATCTTAGGTTGAGCTGTTGCAGAGGAAGATAGCAATAACATCAAAGCGAATGTGGTAATACTCAATTTCATATTCATTTTGATATGCACTTCTTTTTTTGTCTCCTTTGCAGTTATTTTGTAGAATGTGATGAAATAAATACCATTAGGTATATTTATATTGGTGAAGCTTCAAGTTTACTAACATAGTGAACAAACTTTTATCTAATTGTAGATTGCCTTGTATGGCTTTCTGTTGTGGGGTTAATTATATTTAGGAAAAAATTTAATAGCAATTTTTATACTTTTATTATCAAGTTTTTTAATAAAAAAATTGATACATATATAATTTATTTTTTATGATTAATTTTTTTAAAAAAATTAAATACTTTATGTTCATTGAAAAACCTCATAACAAATATATAAATAACTAATTGTATAAGTTTAGTCTTTATATTTATAGGTATGAGTTGCTCCAACAATCAAAACAAAAACAACTTATTAGATATATGCTATGGAATCTGGTAAGAGCCATTAATCTTTTGCGGAAAAAAAAAATTGTGACGCAAAAGGAATGAAAAGATATCATTTTCTGACGTTAGTTTATAACAGAAACAGATATGAATTTACGTTACTAACTATTAAAAAAAAAAATAGTTACCTGCAAGTAAAAGTTTTACAAAAAATGATGTTTTATATTTATTTTCATTAAACATATATAATTCGAGCTGCATATATAGCACATTTGTAACCTAAATTGTTTTGTCTAACTATAATTAGCATAGCAAGTTTTATGGGGCATTAATTAAAATAATATATTTAATATTTTCTTAGCTCAAAATAATATATTTGATATGAATAGTAAATAGTATATTCTTAAAAATTTTACTTCAATATAAACTACTGGTTACATATATATAAATTGAATTATAATAATTTTATATTTAAAAATTAATAATAAAAAGTTAAATAAATTTAATTATAATTTATTTATGATTTTAAATTTAGAATATCTAACACTATAAGTTTCAAAATCTTATATAATAGTATAAATAACAGAATAACTGTGTTATTTTGTTAACATATATTTAAGCTATTTTCATAGTTGTATATTCAGAATATTAAGATAGTATATGTTGGCTATGTCAATAAAATTTAACATAATTATAACAAAAATTTAACAATAGTAACTAAATTAAATTTCTTTTTTGAAATTATAATGATTTAATTACAAGTTTTCAGAAAACTGAATTTTTAATTGAAAATAAAACTACAAGTATATCATACTAATAATTAATGTTTAATTTATTTATCTACTACCAACTAATGACCAAATCCATCCAAAAGCTTGTTTAATTTAGAAATGCGAATAAAGTGGTGAAGTTGCTTTTTTATTCCACTTGCAAAAAGGCTTAGTTTGCTTTGTGAAAAAGATTGTGGTTACTAGTTAGTGTTGTCAATATGAATCAAAGAAAGCAAGCTAATCTCAGGCCCATTTTGTTCAAATTGCAATGCTTTTTTGTCTTAATGTGTGAAATGAAATTAAAGTTCTTAATTTTCTCTAAGTGTGTTACCTAGAGTTTTACTAAAGTTCTTCATTTGATTCTATTTAAGTGAGTTTTGTGTGGTTATTTAGTATCTCTTTTTTATTAGAATTGCAGGCCTTATTAAAATATTGATATCTATTTTGTCATACATTTTATTTTAGTATTTGTGCTAAGCATAATGTCTTTTATATATTAATGCAATGACAAAAAAAATTAGTGAAATCGAATCCCTATTGAAATAGATGCCCTACAAATAAGATTGACTACAATAGAAGAATACTTGTAAAAAAAAAAGTGTGTGAAATGGAATGGAATTTGATTGTTTCACTTATATTTTTTTTTTCCACTTGCTCAACAAATTGAGGAGCATTTTAGTCTTTAGAATACGTCAACTACAACTTTACATATGCCTTATACTTTTTGTAGAGATTTTGTTAGATCATTTATAACCAACGTATTATATTGACTTTTCGTAAGATATTTTTTTAGGTTAAAATACAAATAATCATTTCATTTTTCATCTTTTAATTGAGATAAAAAAAAATGCCTCGGGTTCAGGAATTGGATATGTCCTTATGCAACAAAAGAGGCCAATTGCTTACTTTAGCCAAGCTTTATCCCCCAAGAAGAGAGCAAGTTCAGTATATGAAAGAGAGCTAATGGCAATTGTGTTGGCAGTAAAAAAAAAATGGAGACATTACTTGATGGGATACCTTTTTGTGATTAGAACTGATCAACAGGCGTTGAAGTTTCTATTTGAGCAACGAGAATTAGGAGTGGAGCAACAAAGGTGGGTCTCAAAATTGATGGGGTATAAGTTCGAAATCATATACAACTAAACCTGGAAAAGAGAATAGAGTAGCGAATGCTTTGTCAAGGAGAGAGGCTGAGGCTGAATTCAAAGCTATGACAGCTTGGCATTATAATGAACTTGAAGATTGGGAAAAAGAAATACAATAGGATGAAAGGCTGTATCAATTGTGGTAGCGGGTAGTCACTAATAAGGATGTGCCGGAGGGTTATACTATTAAGAAAGGTTGTTTGCTTTATCGAGGAAGGATGGTACTACCTAGAAATTCCACAAGAATTTCAAAACTAATTGTTGAATTCCATCAAACACCTATCAGGGACATTCTGGGTATGTTAGAACATATCGAAGGATGATAGAATTTGTTTATTGGGATGGCATGAAGAAGGATATCCAAAACTTTGTGGCCAGGTGCAGCACTTGTCAGCAGAATAAATATGAAGTGGTTAGTCCATCAGGGTTGTTGCAACCCTCTACCAGTACCCCAACATGTATGGAAGCAGATTAGCATGGATTTCATCACCGGGTTACTTGGCTCATCCAGGTTTGACACTATCCTAGTTGTGGTGAACAGATTAACTAAATATAGGCATTTTATTCCTCTTATTCATCCGTTCACAGCAAAAGATGTAGTGGCAGTATTTCTTCGAGAAGTGATCAAGTTACATGGATTTCCAAAATCCATCATTTCTGATAGGGATAGGCTTTTCTTAAGTCTATTTTGGCAGGAATTATTCAAACTATTGGGCACTACCCTCAAGTTTAGCACCTTGTATCATCCAGAGATGGATAGGAAAACTGAACTGGTAAACAGAAGTTTGGAAACATACTTACGGTGTTTTGTGGGGGATAAACCAAAGAGTTGGGCAAAATGGCAACCATAGGCCAGATATTGGTTCAATACCTCTTTTAATCAATCTACCGAGATGACTCCTTTTAAGGCATTGTATGGAAGAGACCCTCCAACTATCATGAGACTAGATTATGTGTCATCAACTTTTGAAGATGTAAATAAGCAAATTAGGCAACAGAATGTCATCATCAAAGACTTAAAGGAAAACCTGGAAAAAGCTCAGCAATGCATGAAAAAGTATGCGGATCACAAAATAAGGGATGTGGAGTATACGGGGGAGATTGGGTGTACTTGAGACTGAGACTATATAGGACGAAATCCCTAGCTAAGAAGTATGGTGAAATGCTTAGTCCTCGATATTATAGACCTTTTAAAGTGTTGGAAAAAGTCGGTAGGGTCGCCTATAGCCTTGAATTGCCAACTCATGCCCGTATACATTCAGTCTTTCATGTATCCCAGCTAAAGCGGACCTTAAAACCCATGACCCAAGCTTCAACCCTCCCACCTAATTTGATGGATGAACTCAAAATAATTACAGAACCAGAAGAGGTACAGCAGATCAGGAAATGCATAGATGGGTAGTGGGAAGTTCTGATCAAGTGGAAGGATCTTCCCTTACATGACAACACCTAGGAATCCTATGATATCATACTGCACCAATTTCCAGACTTCTACCTTGAGGACAAGGTGAAACTTATAGGGGGAGGTATTGATACAATTGGAATAATAGAGGTGCCTGGCCTTAAAGTATATTCTAGGTGACTCCAAAAAGAGGATAGAGAAAAGATCCTAACTAACTCTACAGTACATGATGATACTTGTGAAAAGGAGGGGACCACTTCTGAAAGGAAATAAGAACTGCTAGGAGTTACCAGAGAAGGGTGTGGAAAATATTAGAGTCTTGGTGGGAGAGCACTAGCCTCTCAAAAGCTAGTACCATTGTTCTATTTTGTGATTGCTACTATTCTGCGTTTCTGTTTGCTGTTATACTTTTCTGCATTGTTTTTTCCTGCTATTCTATTTTGCTGGTTAGCTATTATGAGGGAGTGAGTGTCTTTTCTGTTGGTGTAAACCTCACCTTTTAAGGATTGTTTTCATCTCTAAAGGAGAGTATTATCTATTCAGGAGTTATTTTTCACAGAGGCTTGGTAGAGTAACCTGGTTCTAACAGACTCCTTTCAGTTTTATTTTTTTGTGAAAGGTGTAACAAGATAATAGACTAGCATCACTTAAATTCTTTTGCTCTTTCATTTGTTTTTGGCTTTTAATGAATCATCTTGTTTAATTTAGACAATTGCTTTGTGATAGGGTTTTGTAATTTATGACTAGGAGGGACTTGACAGGCTTTGCTAACCTCGCGGGTAAGATTATCGTTACTGCATCTTGTCAGCTGTTAATGCTGGAATTGACATGGTATAGATCTTCAATTCTAAGAAAATTTCATCAAAGGGCACCTCTCTAGTTGAATCTGGGAAAGTACCAATAGCCAGAATTGATGATGTTGTTGAACGAATATTGAGAGTGAAATTTGCTGATAGTGTTTTTGAATTTCCTTTAACTGACAGATCTTTGCTAGATAAAGTTGGTTGCAAGGTAAACAAAACTCAGCACATTGTGAACCTTTCATGAGTTTATATAGAGTTCTCATTTGAAGAATTATAGTTCCAAATCTGATCCAGCTGAATTTGTTTGACTTAATCTTGGTTCTTTACTGATAATTTAGAGATTAAATGCAGTCTCTTCAATTGTACTTGCACATCTCATTGCATCCAGAAGATTAGTTCTCCAGTTCTGTAGTTGAAGTTGGGTTTAGGTTTTGATGCTATTAATATTATTTGCATTTTTCCAACAATTTAATCTTTATATTCAATTTTCTTTACCAAGTATTTCCTTTCCCTTTTTTTTCATCCTTTTGTGGAACTATTTCAATCTGCAAAAATTACATGTTCGATCTATCTAAATTCTAATCCATGTATTTTGCAATTTCACATAAGCTGAAATTTCAATTTTGAGATATCAACATTACTATACTAAAGCAATTAGCATAAAATATTGGTATGTATCTTTATTTATGCTTTTGAAACAATTAAAGCAAAGGATTGAGAATCATTTCTTCTTCCTCAACGGTTCTCTTCTGATCCAACTCTATTGATATCATTCAAATGTTGTTTTATTGTCCACTATTTCTGCAGCAACATAGAGAGCTTGCACGTGAAGCAGTTCAAAAGTCCTTAGTTTTGTTGAAAAACGAAAAGTATCCTAGCAAACCTTTTCTTCCATTGAATAAAAAAGCCAAGAGAATTCTCGTAGCTGGAACCCATGCTGATGATCTTGGCCGTCAATGTGGTGGCTGGACTAAAACTTGGTTTGGATCTAGTGGGCGGATTACAACTGGTACAACTTCATTTTTTTTACATTTCCAAAGTTTCCAAACGGTAGTGCAATAGCTTATTTTTTTTTGCTGCTTGAGAAGTGTCACTAATTTTTATGAGCTCATAAATATTGAAAATCGTTCCCTCCACCCCGTTTAAAGTCTTAAGTGTAGCTTTTCCTTGTCTTAAACACTACATCTTTATGAAGAGAGAGAGGGATTGTATCATATCTATGGTTAGTGTCACGTAGTAGTGCTATGCTAATCTTTCCTCCTTTATACCACTTTTCTACTTTCATGTTACTCATGGTTGCTACATTTATCATTTGCCTACCATATTAGGGACAACGCTCTTGGATGCCATCAATGAAGCTGTGGAAGTTGAAACAGAAGTTATTTATGAGCAGAATCCTTCAGAAGAAACCCTAGAACGCAATGACATATCTTTTGCAATTGTAGCTGTTGGTGAAGGACCCTATGCTGAGTCTTTGGGTGACAATTCTGAGCTTGTAATCCCCTTCAATGGGTCTGACATTATAAGTTCAGTGGCTAACAAAATCCCAACGCTAGTCATTCTGATATCTGGAAGACCCTTAGTGTTAGAGCCATCGCTGTTAGAAAAGATATATGATCTTGTTGCTACTTGGTTACCTGGTACTGAAGGACAGGGAATTACAGACGTTATCTTTGGGGATCATGACTTCAAGGGTCAACTACCAGTGACTTGGTTCAAAAGAGTTGAAGATCTTGATCTACATATTGATGGGCTTAAATTGCACGACCCTTTATTTCCTCTTGGCTTTAGGCTGTCATATGACTAACAATTGGCAATTTGGCATTAAAGGATTCTAGGCCTATGTAAGATTTAAATTAAGAAAGGCAATAATTCTTTTCATCTTTCACTTATAAAAAGAGAAAAAAGTTAGGTGCAAGTTTTATATCTTTGTTATTAAATTTTTTAATTAAAAATTAACATGTATTTAGTGTATACAACAAATCTCTCATGACTACTCCTTTTTAAAAAAGTTTACATATTTTTTTTAATTAAAAATATTTGATAATAAAAATATAAATAATTATATAGAAGTTTCACTTTTATAAAACTAACCATTGGCATTAAAAAGAATCTAGGCCTATATAAGATTTAAATTGTGGTGATACAATAGAACGAGGGTTTTCTGCCATTGTATATTATAAAATAACAAAATTCTTAATTTTGAAGGTTACTTCCTCATCAAAGGCTTCTAGAGGATTACCAGTGGATAAATGATACGTATGTAAAATATTCATTCTAGTTCATGATAATGATATTAAATGCATGGCACATAGCCTTAATAAAACAATCACAGCTTATTATTATGTTTTGTTGATTACAAAGGTCTTTGGTATAAAAAATGAAAATCCCTTAACCAAGGAAAAGCTAGCTTCCAACCATCTAAGTCACACAAGTTGGGGTTTTCCCCTTAACTATGGGCTTGACATTGGCACATTTAGCTGTTGCTAGAACTCCATTAAATGTGAGATCTATGTCTCTAAGCTCCACACCTTCACAAGGTACACCTCTGCTGCAAATAAGATTGACTCCTTCTTGAGTTGTTGAAGTTCCCTTAATATTTTTGAAGGTGACATTGCTTATCTTTACTTTCGATGGAGTCTATATATGAGAATTAAAACCACCAAAGGAAGAAATGTTAATGCTTGGAAAATTGAGCATTTGACACAATAAAACTTCAAAATTACAAAGCATTTATTGCATTGTTAAAAACTTGATTGTTTAGTTGCTATGGACAATTAGACTACTTTTAAACTTGTTGGTATTATATCAATTAAAAATCAAAAGAGGCTTTTAGCTAAGTACCTTTTTTGTACACTGATTCCATGGACAGTATTCTTGATCTATCACCACAGGATTCTTAACATTAACCATTTTAATGTCCTCAAAATGCAAATCAGTCACAATAGAAGATCCTGGGGTACCAGGCCAAGTCTTAATCCTTACACCATTGTCTGTGTTGGTTATTGTGCAGTTCCTGACAACCAAACTCTCTACAGGCTCTTCATTAAGATATTTTCCAAGGCTTCCAACACTTATGCCATGTCCTGGTCCACAAGTCACATTAAGGATAGTTATATGTCTACTGCCTCCACCGAGAGAGATGCAATCGTCACCGGTGCCAATGTTCGAGTTCGTAATGTTCACTTGTGTTGATCTTCCAATGTGAATTCCATCAGTGTTAAGACTACTTGCAGGAGCAGTGATAGTAAAGTCACTGAATGTTAAATTGTTGCATCCCAAGACATTGACATGAAAATTTTTGCTGTCCTTTGAAGTTATGTCTCGAATGATTGAATTGTTAAGAAAACCAAAACCAAAATTCTGTAGAAGTTAACAATACCTATTGTTAGTTTTTGTCAAAATTAGCATTAGTTACAATATTGAGAAATGATTATATTATCTACCATGGAAAGTTTCTTGCAATCCTTGTTTTTTCCACAATCATTTTGCTTCCAAGCCATTGCACCTTGGCCATCAAAAGTTCCTTCCCCAAATAAGGTGAAGAAATTTATGTATGTGAATTTAACCCATTGAGCTTCTCCATTGAGTTGGCTAGGGTCTCTTGGTGCTTGAATCATGCCATCAACTTGAACTTCAATAGGACCCTTACATGGTCCTTTAAGTTCTATTTGCTCTAACTTGTATGTACCTTTAGGAACCACAACTCTGCCCGGAGTTATCGATTCACATGCATCTTTCCAAGCATTTGTCAAGGCCTTAATGACAAATTAAAAACCAAACAAAATATTATAAAACAAGAAACAAGATCTAGAATTTTATGTTTTCTAATTTTACACAACAAATCATGTCTTAAAAGTTATGTCAATTCGTATGTTCTTACTTGTGTTATATCACCATTGAGTGCAGCACCATACTTTGTTACATCAAAGATCTTAGGTTGAGCTGTTGTAGAGGAAGATAGCAATAACATCAAAGTAAATGTGGTAATACTCAATTTCATATTCATTTTGATATGCACTTCTTTTTTTGTCTCCTTTGCAGTTTTTTTGTAGAATGTGATGAAATAAATACCATTAGGTATATTTATATTGGTGAAGCTTCAAGTTTAATAACATAAAGAACAAACTTTTATCTAATTGTAGATTGCCTTATATGACTTTCTGTTGTGGAGTTAATTATATTTAGGAAAAAAATTTAATAGCAAATTTTATATTTTTGTTATTAAATTTTTTAATAAGAAACTGATACGTATATAATTTATATAATTTATTTTTTTATGATTAATTTTTTTAAAAAAAAAATTAAATATTTTATGTTAATTAAAAAACCTCATAACAAATATATAAATAACTAATTGTATAAATTTAGTCTTTATATTTATAGGCATGAGTTGCTCAAACAATCAAAACAAAAACAACTTATTAGATATATGCTATGGAATCTGATAAGAGCCATTAATCTTTTACGGAAAAAAAAAAAATTTGTGACGCAAAAGGAATGAAAAGATATCATTTTCTGATGTTAGTTTATAACAGAAACAGATATGAATTTATGTTACAAACTATTAAAAAAAATAGTTACCTGCAAGTAAAAGTTTTACCGAAAATTATGTTTTATATTTATTTTCATTAAACATATATAATTCGAGCTGCATATATAGCACATTTGTAACCTAAATTGTTTTGTCTAACTATAATTAGCATAGCAAGTTTTATGGGGCATTAATTAAAATAATATATTTAATATTTTCTTAGCTCAAAATAATATATTTGATATGAATAGTAAATAGTATATTCTTAAAAATTTTACTTCAATATAAACTACTGGTTATACATACATACATATATATATTGAATTATAATAATTTTATATTTAAAAATTAATAATAAAAAGTTAAATAACTTTAATTATAATTTATTTATGATTTTAAATTTAGAATATCTAACACTATAAGTTTCAAAATCCTATATAATAATATAAATAACAGAATAATTGTGTTATTTTGTTAACATATATTTAAGCTATTTCCATAGTTGTATATTCAGAATATTAAGATAGTATATGTTGGCTATGTCCATAAAATTTAACATAATTATAACAAAAATTTAACAATAGTAACTAAATTAAATTTCTTTTTTGAAATTATAATGATTTAATTACAATTTTTCAGACAACTGAATTTTTAATTGAATAAAACTACAAGTATATCATACTAATAATTAATGTTTAATTTACTTATCTACTACTAACTAATGACCAAATCCATCAAAAAGCTTGTTTAATTTAGAAATGAGAATAAAGTGGCGAAGTTGCTTTTTTATTCCACTTGCAAAAAGGCTTAGTTTGCTTTTTGAAAAAGATAGTTTGCTTTTTGAAAAAGATTGTGGATACTAGTTAGGTTTGTCAACATGAATCAAAGAAAGCAAGCTAATTTCAGGCCCATTTGGTTCATATTGCCACGCTTTGTTGTCTTAATGTGTGAAATGAAATTAAAGGTCTTAATTTTCTCCAAGTGTGTTACCTAAAGTTTTACTAAAGTTCTTCATTTGATTCTATTTAAGTGTCATTTGTGTGGTTATTTACTATCTCTTTTTTATTAGAATTGCAGGCCTAATTAAAATATTGTTATCTATTTTGTCATGCATTTTGTTCTGGTATTTATGTTAAGCATAATGTCTTTTATATATTAATGCAATGACGAAAAAAATTAGTGAAATCGAATCTCTGTTGAAATAGATGCCCACACTTAGTGCTCGACAGTATTTCAAATAAAATTGACTATAATAGAAGAATACTTGTAAAAAAAAGTGTGTGAAATGGAATGGAATTTGATTGTTTCACTTAGATATTTTTTCCACTTGCTCAACAAATTGAGGACCATTTTAGTCTTTAGAATATGTCAACTACAACTTTACATATGCCTTATACTTTTGTAGAGATTTTGTTAGATCATTTATAACCAACGTATTATATTGACTTTTCTTAAGATATTTTTTTAGGTTAAAATACAAATACTCATTTCATTTTTCATCTTTTGATTGCTATTTTTTATATATATTTAATTTGAAGAAATGTACTTGATTTTACTTAAATTGAATAATATATTTTTAATTAAATTAAATAATTGAAGATTCTTCTTTCAAGATGTAAAAATTATTATATTGAATTTTAAAAATATTTTTAGTTTGAAATATAAATAATTACTTTCATTGTTTTAACATTTTTATTACTATTTAATAATTTTTAATCTGATAAAATATAAAGATTTGTTTAGACCCTAAAAATTACACTATTAACATTTTGAGAAATTTTGACTTACTGCTCTCTATTTAGTTAGCAGGTGTTTTTTTTTATCTTGATTTTTATTGATAGATAACCAATAAATAGTGAATAAAAAACTTGTAAGAATTAAATTTTATATTTTTAAAATTCAGATTAAATAATTTAAGTGTTCTATCAAAAGTTTTAAAAACTAAATTGGTTATTAAATCGGTCTAAATATTAGTTCACAATTTTATAATTCAACCATGATTAAACTATATATGTGAATCGATATTAACATTATATATTAATTTTAAATTATAATTAAATATAATAATAATTATTTTACATAATTTTATTACATAAATATAAAATATATCATAACTTTTAGACAAATCAATAAACTATTTATTAATTTTTAAAAAAATTAAAAAATGTTATAATGTACAAATTATTTATTTTTTTTATTTTTCTTTATTTTCTTTTTTATTTTACTTTTTATTTGTCTTTTTGTTATAGAATGAAAAATATATGAAAAAGATCATTTTTTTCAAACCATTTGAACTAGTAAACCACCTGATTTGATTAGTTCATTCGATTTTTAACTAATTTTTTTAATTGTTGATCAATTTTTTATGAAACCAATTTTGTAAGTTAATTAGATCAAAATCACGACTGATTCATTGATTTTTTGGTCAAACTAATTGACTCAGTCCAATTTTATGAATAATGGTCATATCCATTTATTAAAAAATGAAAAAAAAAAACTATGGAATGGCCAATTTGACTAGAAATTTTACTCAAACGTGATTATTCAACAAGTAGGTGAGGACTTTTAATTAAGATATTTAAATGTGTAGCATTTCATATAGAATGTACTATTTGAGAATTGACACACATTGAAGTTTAAGCCACTTAATTACAGAAATTGAAAGTCCTACAAATTATTTGTCAAATACCATAAAGTTAAAGGACATAATTGATTATCAATAAGAATATTAGTGAAAGAGATATGTCTGCCATAATAATGACCTAAAATTTAAATACTTGTTGAATAAAGTGTTTAAATTTAATATTTGATAGTGTCTCAAATAAATTTTTTTAATAAAAAAATATCTGTAAAAAAATAAAAAAGAATAATTGATTATTTGTATTTTTTTTCAAATAATAAAAAATAATTCATAAATGCTTCTAGAAGTATCTTAAACAAGCTATGGATATAAAAACAAATATAAAAAATAAGAATATTAGCTAGTGAGGACAACAATGGATGACATATAAAGCTTGCTATAATTCACAGATAATAATTTGAACTATTTCAATGAAGTTGAAACTACGTTAAAATAATATGATCCATTAATTTCATTCTTTAATAAACTCATTGCTCCCATTATAATTAAATTTGAACTTAATTGGGACCACAATGCTATAAAATATCACTGTTCAATTTGAACTTAATGCTCAACACTTTTCCATAGAGAAATTTTTCTACCGGAGGAATCACATAAGTAATTTAAGTAAAATTTCATGTTGAATCTTATAAAAACATATTTATTAAAAGAATTTTAATTTTTTTTATAAAATTTTAATCAATTTAAATTAAATTAGTCAAAGTATAATAAATTTTTAAATGTAAATGATATCAACTAAAAACAATTGAATTTTTCCTATAACATTAGTTAAGTTTCATTTAAATGATTGATAAAGTTTCTTAATATTAAAAATAATTATTTTTGTGAAACTTTTTTAAATTTTAAGTTATTAAATATTCTATCAATTAATTAAAAATTTTTTATCAAATTTCATGAATACTTAAATAACTCCTTTGAAAATAGTTTAAATTCTCCAAAGAAAAGGAGAATTTATATTTGTCTAATCAGCGTCCGGATAGTCGGCCTTGACTTCTTTGCACTTTTTAGCGGCGGTTTTTTTCGTTGCTAAAGTTTTTTGCAACAAATATTTTTGCTGCTATAACTTTCATTAAATTAATTATTTAAACAAAAGTTATAGCAGCGGTAGTATCCGTTGCAAGAATATTGAAACACACTTTAGCAACGAAAAACAGCGCTGCTTTTAAAGGCAGAAGATCCAAACTAGTCTAATCAGCATTAAATCCCATCCTTAACAAGTGATGGTCATTCATATATGGTTGGAAATCATCAGAATAGTCTTAATCATAATTATAAATGTAATAAATCAATTCTTATTAGTTGAATGCATCAATTTTTTAAAGATTATATTAACAATTTGATTTTTAAAGATATTTTTGTCATATTTAATTTTAAAAAAATTAACAGTAAAATTTTTTTTTGTTTAATTCTTAAAAAATTGAAACCGAATAGTTTAATTTTATAAATTTTAGAATAAACTATACCAACCTCTTTTAAAATTTGATAAAATTATATTTATCACTTTTCAAGTTTGTAAAATTATATTCACCTCTCCTCAAATTTATTTTTTTAATGAAAATAACTTTTTATACAAAATAAATTATGACTTTATTTTTAATTAAACAATAAATATAGTTAAATTTATAGTTAGCTTCAACATGTGATTTTTATTATAACAGATAATTAAATAATTTTATTATATTAGAATGAATAGATACCATTAAAATATTAATTTATTAATTAAAAATAAATTAAAAAATATAGTGTATATTTAATGTTGTATAACACTTTCGATGTATCAATATTTAAGAGCATATTTATAGTCGTTTATAAATTAATAATTAATTATTTGTTACCAATTAAAGATTCTTCCTTCAAATAAAGGTTAAAAAAAAGAAAAATTAAAAAAAAGGAAAGAGAAGAGAGTGACATCACACGTGTTGGAGTAGATTTTTAGGAGGTAGTAATAAAATTTACGCTGAATTTTTTAATTTAGTTAAATTATATTTAATATTTTTTATTTTGAATATTATACTCAAATTTCATGACATTTGATGTAATGTTGTAAAAATTCTTTTAAGTTGTTTTGTATCAATAAAACTAATTAACTTTTTACTCAACATACATTTCTTTGGAAATAATAAAATTATTTAATAATTTGTATTGTCTTATAATAAGAATTTTCTGCATGAACTTAACATATTTAATTGCCTTTAATGTTCTATTAAAAATAAAATTATAATTTTATATTATCTAAAAAATTATTTTTATTAAAAAAATAAATTAGAAGGAAGTTAATCATAATTTTTTAAATAAAATGAATATTAAGTATAATTACTTTAATTTTATTTTTTAATATATGTTTAAATTGTATAACTATAATATCTATTTTTAAAAAATTTATAGATTACGTTCTTCAAAAATAAATAAATAAATACATTATATTAACTGTTTACAATAAAAAAATATTCAATCAAAATAATTTTACATTTATTATTCATACAATACAACAAAGCCATTACATGATTTGTGATTAAGATAAGGTTAAAGCTTGTAATTGGCCAAATAAAAAAGGCTTAGATTATTGTCTCCACAAAAGGGATCAATGATTTGAGGCAAGATCGTTGTGTGAAGAAAAATGAAACATTTTAAAATTACATATTGCTTAGTGGATTGTTTTGTTCCGTACATTAAGAATCACAAAGATTATGATGCTTTCTTTGGACTTTACTCACAACTTTACATGTTTGCAAAATACAAATAGTACTTCCTAGTCTTACAACCGTTGATGACCAAATCATAAAGAAAGAGAGATTTAGTTAAGAATATATTACCTGTCTAATCCCAAATGAATCTTGCTTTGTACTATATTTATATATTATATATAAAAATCTAACTAAAGCATTAAAGAATTGACCTCCGAGAATGGATCTTCTGCTTTCTATGGAGCCTCTTGTAAAAGATTTCATGTTTTGATTAAAAAATTAAAATTAAAATTAAAATTATAGTTCTTATTTGAATAAATACTATCTTTTCTTAAAATTTGATTAATATCCTTTTAATTTTAAAATTTGTGTTTATATTATCTTTAATGTATATTTTTTTCATAAATATTTTTTAATTAAAGATAATTATATTTAAAATACAATAGATATTAAATATTGTTACATCTTTTAATAAAAATTTAAATTTAAATTTATCATATTATGAGATATTAATTCTTTTAGTTAAATCTTTCTCTTGCTAATTATTACTCCTTATGTTTGATACAATATTGTACAAACTTTATTTTTAATTTATCTTTTATCAATTAAACTAGTATGTTACATTATATATGTTCATTTTAAAATAATAAAATTACTCAACTATTTATACTATTAAATTAAAAATTTCACATTAAAAATTAATATAAATTTAATTATATTTATTGGTCTATTAAAAATAAAATTTTATTTTTATTTTTCATATGAATTTATCTTCAAAAAAAAATATGTATAATTTTTTAAAATTAAAAAAGATAATAAGTATAATTTAACGGTCCCTCTCTATTTTTTTTTTTAATTGAAAAGAAAGCATGGCATTAGATACTACTGTACCTAAACTTCAGTGCTGTGTGACTCATCCAATTTTTAAATGAGAGTCCAAAGCCTAGATTGTTCTAACATTGACAGGATAGACGTTCCCTAGCAAAGTCATTGACAATGCTTTTAGAAACTTTTTTAGTGTGTTGATTCATCCTTATATATTATTTTAATTTGATCTTATAGTTAGATGTACAATTCAGCTTCTATATATGTATATTAATTAATATAATTTGTTAATCCAGATTAAATATATAACATATTCACTTAACTAAAACTAAAAATTTCATACAAGTTCACTCCAAAAAATTGACAAATCTAAAACTTGAGAAAGTCAGTGTACTCTAGTTTAGTATTATTATTATTATTATTTATATTCTGACAAATAAATAATTTTTATCTAAAATCTACAATCTAAGTCGATCATAATTTAAAATAAATTATGTAACTTTTACTAAAAAAAAGTAAATAAAATTACATATCAAAATATTAATAAATATAGCTCCCAATATTCAATGGTACAAAATACTAAACATGAAATCCTAATCTCAAAGAACATATATATACATGTTGGATTCAGATTCTCTCAATTTTTTAAAAAATTAACAGTGTCAATTAATGAAAAAGAAAGACTAAAAAATACAAGTAGGCTTTAATTTATACGGAGTAAATCTTTAATTTGTTTTTTTATTTTTTTTATCTCTTATTGTACTATATGCAGTATTGTAAAAAATTCAAATTATATCTAGTTATGGATTCTTTTAATTTCTTAAAACATTAAAAATATTAATTTATGAAAAAAATATATTAAAAAAAATACACGTAGAGTCTAATTTATAGAGAATAAGTTCTTAATTTATCTTTTTCTTTTTTTTCCTCTCTTACTACATCATAAGCAGTACTACAGTACTACATGTACTACATAAGATCTAAATTCCTAAATTCATACATGTGTAACCAAAACCTTGAAGTTAGATCCTCATAGGCTTTGATGGAATCTTAACTCATGTTTTGGTTGTATAGGAATATTTGCATATAAAATTTGAATTTTTGTCTCATCTTAATAGTGGGCTCTAGTAATTTAATTTAACTAATCGCATTAATATACTCCTTGTCTGTTTAAAGAGATCACAAGATCTCCGTGCAGTTTGGAAAGTTGTTCAGAGATCACACTTTGAGATAAATATAAATATTGATTAATATTATTATCAACTTGTTGGTATATATAACTTTTAATTTAATTAACTTTGTTGGCATGAGTCACTTTTACAGAAACTTGTTTGCCTGGCATGTGCAACCACTTTCAACTTATGATTGGAGACACTAATAATCTTAGTGATGAGAACCCTTTTTGTCATTCACTCACTATACAAGTCTTTTAATTTCTGCATCTTAATCTTATCTTTGAAGAACCATCGCTAAGGTATCAAATTAATTATGGACCTCCCAATTATACTGTTTTGCTTTGAATATAATTCCTGTAAAATAGTATTCTCCACATTACTGATTTTTTCCTTTTCAATCTGATATTCCACTCTAAAAACTTGGCTTGAAATTGAAACCCTCGATATTCTCCTATAATAGTGAAATCCCAAGTCCGTAACTTCTTTGCATTCAAACTTTTTTTTTTGTTTAACAAGTGAAAATTCTGACTAATCTAATTTGAATTGATTAAAAGTTCTCCCAACAATAATATTTTTATAAATAAAATCTAAATTCAAAACTTTGTTTAAAATAATAGAGTATATACTACTTCAACTAATTATGCATTGATTTGCATTGAAACCTTACTTTCTATGAATCTATAGAATACAAAAAAGAATAAATTATTATTTTAGTTATTAAATCTTTTAAAAACAAAGACAATAATTTATTTATACAAAAAAGACATGATTGATGTAAGGATATTTTGGTTATTTTCTCACAACACACTAAATGTCCAAAAAGTCATTGTGTCTAATAACCCATCGTGTCTAAGTATAGAGCTTTGAAATAAAGATCCAGGAGCTTATATTTGAATTTGATTAAGAACAAATATTCTGTACCTTCCTTAAGTTCATACAACATGAACTAATAATATTCTAAGTCACACAGGACTTAGAGGGAAAGCACAAGAACTGTATTATAGGACTGAACAAAAAGACAGGTTTATAGCCATTAATTTAATAATTCCAATACAAGCAGCATGTAAAATTGTCAAGCATGGGAAAAGTGCTGTGTGGATTGCATTTGTAAAACCACGTTCTGAGTTTGAGGTCCTAACAAGTAAGAAGACTCGTGAAGAGCACTTGAATGCAGATTTTGGGCATAAGTGGTGACCCCATAAGGATTCAATCCCATAGCCACTCTTGCATTATTATTTGCCTGATTCCACTGAAAATGTGCTTGAGCTGTAGTAGCATTAGAATTCGTGTCCTGCTTAGAGTTACATGTTCTATTGTTGTTGTCTTCTAAGACAGGACAAGGTGATGATGATGATGATAATGTTGTTGTTGCTGTTCTTGAAGTTTCTGAGAGATTCACTGTTGTTATGTCATGGATGCTCGCTCTCCTCTTGTCTTTCCCTCCTGAGAGTTGCCTTATGAAGTACTTCTGAGCATGGCTAGCCACCTGTGTCGGCGTTCGAGTCACCACGAAGTTCCGAGATATGTTCCTCCAGTCACCTTTGCCATATTTCTTCAGACCCAGCAGGAACAGTCTGTGAAGAATTTCATCAAACACTTGAAACCCATCACACAAAGCATAATACGTTCGTGCATACATATTTATTAGACTAATCTACTGTCAGGCGCTAAATGACACATTACTTGGACCAAAACATATTGGTACAACATGTATACAATTAATCAAAAGAATTAAGGATACCATAAAGAGAAAATGCAAAGTGCTTACTTATGCTCCTCTTCTGTCCATGGAACACCTTTCTTTCTTTCATGTTCAGGAGGTCTTCCTGATGATGAAGATGATGATGATGATGATCTTTTTCCACCATGAGCTTTAAAGGCATCAAATCCTGGAGTGTTGACCCAATCTAAGGTGAATTGTGAGGGTGTACTACTACTACTATCATAGCCAGGAGGAATAGGTACCAATCCTGCTTCTATGTTACAAACATCTTCTTCTAACTCCTTGTACTGCTTCATGACATCCCCAACCGTCTTCCCGGGAATCATGGCGGCGACCTTGGCCCACCGGTCCGGCGTGTCCTTATCGTAGAAGGCGAGAGCATTTTCAAACAGTTTGTTCTCAGCAGGAGTCCATTTTGTGTACTTGGTGTCTTCAAGGAGCCAATTGGGGTTGGAAATGTAAGGTGAAGAAGATTGGAGGATCTCCATTTCCCACTTCGTGAGGATCAAATTATGGAAGATTTAGTTATGGAAGCATGTAGGAGTGAATTTTTGGAGGATTCAGTGAGATTTATTGAAGAAATTACAAGGGAAAACAGGGGAGATAGAAGATGCAGAGGAATATGAGGGTTTTAACATGAAGAAAATATCAAGGACAAAGGCAGAAGAAGCATTTTCTTTTTGTTGAAAGGAATCAGAATATCTTTTTATATCCAGGGCATAGTCTTGTTGGGGAATCTACAAAAACCACTTTACAAAAATCAAAGAAAATTCCCCAAATTGAGATTGAAATCTCTTATCCAGTTACTCTGAGATCCGAAGATAATGAACTTCACTCTGATGCAGATCACAAACCCAGAAAATTTTCCTTCATCAACAACTAGAAGCTGCTTATAAATCCAGTAAAACAATGAATATGCAAGAAAATCAAACCCAATTTAAAAAATAATAATAATATCAGTTCAATCCCTTTTTCATTGATTCATATGTAAGCAACGACAAACAAAAGAAGAAGAAAATAGTACTGAACAAACCAAGCACTGATATAAAACATAGGAACCCAGAAAAAGGAGAAATACAAGGAAGCTGAAAGGCAAGAAGGTACCAAGCTTCAAGGAATAATCTTCCCAGAGAGGAAAGAAAGAAAGACCAAGTAGGCAGAGAATTAAAACCCCAAAAAATTAAAAAGAAAACATTAAAAAAAAGAAAAAGAAGCTGAGGATGAAACTGGTGAGCTGTGATTGGAGGGTATGTGTTTGTGGATACTGCAACTATGGCAAAAGTTCCCTCTTATTATAATGCATTCTCTATCAGCTTCTATGCACTTTTTTATATAAAAAATTATTTCAAATGCTTTTATATTACCTCACATACTTGCAAATACTACCAATTTATCTACTTATTTATTTATTTGTAAATCATTTATTTATTTATTTTCCTCCTTTGGTTGAAGTTGCCAAAAGAAACAGGAATTGCTAATGGCAGCTCATCATGGATAATGGAAGCTCACCTGTTCTGCACTAGTCAATGAGACTCCAAAAACTACATTCATATTAATCCTTTGTTTTTAATTTATTAAAATTGCAGAAAAATATTTGACTTTTAGTCATAACTAATTAAAAACCTCGTGCTCAATCTGCTTCAGTAATTAAAAATAAAAATTAAGCTACTCCCTTAATATTTATAAAATGTAATTATATCCATAATTTCATACATTAGACTCTCAAACATGCATTATATGAGTGAGGCTACGAATACTTTAAGCATTAATACTTCATTCTTTTTTATACAAATTAAGTAAATTTTAAATAACATGCTTTTTGTGGAAGCAACAGAAATCTAATTTTATATTATTCGTTTTCAAGTTAAATTAAAAAATAAAATATTACAAAGCGATCGAACTTTTAGTTTATTTTGAAAATTAAGACTCAACTTTTCATTGATTGTTTTATTTTTTAAATTTTTTCTATTTCTCTTTAAAAGAGAGAGAGGCAAAGTAAGAGTAGATGGAGCTCTTATATTATTTTTCAAAAAATAATACAAAATAAACGTTTAAAATTAAATTAATTTATGTATTAAAACGATACTTTAAAATTAAATTAATCAATATGGTATTGCTCTAATTTTAAGGTCCCATGTGAACAAAAATAAATATTCTTCTTGAAAATTTTGTTCATCGCAAGGGTACTTTAGTCAATTCAATTGTAGCCGCCAAAAAGCGACGGTTCAGATCAATAGCAAATGAATGACAGCCTCGCAAGTTGATGCTGTGGGCCCCACTCTCTGTTACAACATACCGAAGTCTTTCCTCATTGAGCAGGCTCCCAAATAATTGTACGTTTACAATCCCTAGGCTGTGGGCCCCACTGCTGATACTTTCTCACGTGTCGGTATTTTATTCGTTGTAACTATGTAAACACGGGGTTTCAAAACAGAGGATGAACACACCAACGGCAAGCCAATGACGCTGAGACACGTAAGGAAATGAATTGTTTTATAATAATCTGGAGTGTACAGGATTTTGACTATTTAAAATTTTTTTATTGGGTGGGGCTTTCAGCCTTTAACCCAACCAACCACCGCCTGTCACGTAATTTTATTTTGAATTTAAAAGAAAAAACAAATATTAATTAGTGGAACTGTTAAAATAAAAGCTAAAATGTATATAAATTTTTTAATTATAAATTGTGTCTGAATAATTTTTTTAATTATTAAAATTAAGTTAGAAGTTTCTTAAATTTTATAATGTGTAAAAAAGTTTATTTATTAATTTTTTTATTTAAAATTTTAACGATAACTGACATGTCAAATTATTTGTATAAAGTCTAAATTTAAAGATATTTTTTACAAGACCTAAAGTCTAGATAAATTTTATATATTTTAGTATGATTTGATTTTCTTAACATATTAGCATGTTATTCTATTAGGTTTTTGAATGAAACAAATTAACATATAAATTTTTTTTGCACAAATTAAAAAATTTAAAAAAATTATAAGTTAATTTTTATAATAATTTTTACATAAAATATAATTAGTGGGTTTTATGCATATAATTTTATTTTGAATAAAAAACTATTTAGTATAAGAGATAATCATGAATAAAGTATGACTAAAGTGTTATAATCTCATACTCGAACTCGAATTTGAGAAAATAACAAAATTAATCTCTGTCTCAGTAAAATTTGCAAATATGTTTCTGTTTACTTGAAAAAAAATCAAAATATTTAAATTTTTTAAATTATGACTTATATCTATATAAATATATAAAAAAGGCATAAAAGTTATATTAATTATATTATATAAAAGTTAAATATATAATTAATATAAAATCTTAACACATTTTTCCTTAAAAAATTATCATATATAATAATTTATAAATTTATATTAAAACTAAATTATATTTTTGATGAAATTAAAGAAAACAATGTAATTTAGAAACATATATTTTAATTAAAATAAATTAAAATATATATTCATAATATTTATATAAAATAATTATCAGTCTGAATTTGAGTTGAGTATTTCTATCCCATACCCAAACTCAAACTTACTTCTTTAATACTAAACTTAACAAACAACTTTTATTGGTATACATAGAGTATAAGTTTTTTTTTTATATACGTAAATTAAGAATATATTAAGAAAAACCAGTACAATGATGAAATACAATCCAAAATAAATAAAGGATAATCCTAAATTTGGCTCCAGGACACACATTCTACGAGGATGTCTAACACTAGAAAGATCAGCCCAAAATACATTTGACAAAAAAGCAGAAACTGACAAATAACTAGTAAATCATGTCTTGGTTGAAACGACATGCTTTGCAAGTAAGTCAGTAATAAGCAATAAATGATGAGAGTTAATAACATTAGAACCTTTAAAGAGATTAATAGCAATCGAACAATTTGATTCAACTATAATTTTGTCAATTCCACGCTCTCTTGCAAGTTTCAGTTCCCTTTGTCATCTCGAACTACTGCACCAGTTGCAATGTCTCTCAGATTACCACTACAAGAACCATCCATGTTGAGCTTGAACAAACTTGCTAGTGGTGGAGCCCATCCAATTTCTCTTGTCATGTTAGAATTTTTGTTAGCAACATTTGTGGATAAAAACACAAACTCAACAGCTCTGGCTAAGGCCACTTTCACAATGGTTATGGGATTGAAGACTTGATTTTCAAAACCCCTTTTTGTTTTTGGCAACCCAAATGTGCCAGAGAAGGTAAACAAAAAGGGTCTCGTGGGGGATATTAGAAGGTGCAACGAGCATAGAGCAAACTGAATTTATTTTAATCCAATTATTGAAATCACCAGAATTGAGATGTTTTAGGCTATTTCTCGGATTTAGCCAGATATCTCTGGTTGCAGTATAATTTGTAAACAAATGTTGAAGGGTTTCATCGAAATTAAAACAAAGTGAGCATAAACTTGAGATGGCAATTCTTCTTTGAGAAATGACTCCTTTGCATGGAATGCCATTATGCATGATTTTCCAAATGAAGAATTTTTACCTGTAGTGACAATTTATCCTCCAAATCCATTTTAGATTACTAGTGTGGCAATTCATTTTTTGATCAAACAAGACAATTTGATAGGCCAACTTTAGATCAAACTTGTCATCGATTCTACTTGCCCAAACCGTGGCATCATCTTGGTTCGAGCCATTGATAATGGGAGTAACTTTGATTGATTGTATAACATAGTTTGGAAGAGTAAATCAGATTTTTCCACAATCACACTCAAAGTTGGAACTTGATACTTCAGCTACTTTCA
The DNA here is from genome assembly GCA_031216115.1 of Senna siamea. Lineage (NCBI taxonomy): Eukaryota > Viridiplantae > Streptophyta > Magnoliopsida > Fabales > Fabaceae > Senna > Senna siamea. The sequence goes on along the minus strand of CM062367.1, from coordinate 32,128,191 downwards.
TCTCTAGTTAATTCCAGTTCATAGGTCCCTCTATTGAATTTCTTAGAGGGCTATTTCCAATCCAAATGTCAAAGCAAAAGCTTGAAGATCTCCCAAAATCGATTACTTGGTGAATACCCCTCTTGTAGATATGTTCCCCACATTTAAGGCATTTGGCGATAGGAGAGGATTCCAGTTTGGATAAATGTAATCTGTACTTACAAATTGAAGCCCAAACACTATGATTCTCATTCTGGGTTCTCCAAAATAATTTAGTAAGGAAAGCTAAATTTCTCTCATGACTCTTAGCCAAACCTAGGCCTCTCAAATTCGTTAGTTGACAAATTTTTTCCCACCCTATTAACACCAGCTTCTTGTTCTCACTAGAGGATTCCCAAAAGAAGGTTGGGTTGCCTCCGTTGTCCCTTTCAAAACAGAAGGGAGAAATTTTTGATTTGTTTGACAAGTTATTTTATTGTTTTGTTATTTAGAATTATTTTATAAAATTAATTTTAAAAATTTTTATTAAAATTATTTTTATGTATTTATATATATATTGTTAATAAAAATACTTGTTTTATTTGTTTTAAAAATTAGAATTCAGAATATTTTGTAATTGTTTTGCGTTTTTTATGCTCAAAATATATATTTTATTTTTTTTATTTTCTATCAAAAATAGTTATTCAAATAGGTATTATTATTTTTAAAAATAATTTTTAAAAACCGCAATCAAACAGACTCTTTTTATTTTTGCTTTTGTTTTTTTAATTAAAAAAATATATTTTATTCTTTCACTTAATTATAATATTAATACTTAAAATTAAATTATAATATTGTATTTTTCTTGTAAAAAATAGTTATCTACTTATAATTTAAACGTTTAATAGTCATGAGATAAATAAACATTAGTTTTTGAACATTCAAAATTTAGCTACTTTCATTTATTTTGATAAAAAAATTGAATATAAGCTTTAATAAATATAGCTCTTGAAAAATCTTTTTTTTTCACAAAAATAAGTAGTATAAGTCAACTTTTATAAGTTTTGAACACTGTTGACATAATTAGTAGATATTATAATTAACAAATATATGGTGGCTGAAAGAGATAAAGCTTTAGTTTTAAAATTCATATGTACAGTAATAAGTTTAAATTCAAATCAACAGACACACTTTTTTAAATAAATCAATATAAACTCTTTTAAAACAATTTTAAAGCATATATGTTATATTCTAAACTATTAAAACATTCAAAATATCACATATTAAAATTAATGAAGAATATATATACACACACACATTCACATTTTAGTATACAAAAAATAATTATTTTTGAAATATATTCTAAAAATTATAGAGCATCTCAAGCCACTATAGTAAGCATGTTACATATATTAATTAATATATATATATATAGTTTTAAAGCATTTAATCTCTTTAATAGCTTAAATTTTAACATAAAATATAAGTATCTATTATAACTGAAGATTAGAATAGTCAAAATGGATATGAAAAAATGGTTGAGAGTTCTCTAATTTCTTATTATTATAATTTAATTTCTATCCAAATAATATTTAAAAATTATTCAAATTTAATTTAATTGATGTTACAATATGTGACCAACTGTTTCTCCCTTGGAGTCTCTCACGTTGGAAGTCTACATGTCTAGGGGCTCTTAACCGCCCGCCTCGACCGTCAACGTCACGCCCATACACCCTTTTTAATATCAATAAATAAAGTATTTATTATATTAATGATCTTTAAAATTATTTATTACTACCAATTTAATTTTTAAACATTTATTGTCAATAATTTAATATTTATTTAAAAATTTTTATCATTAATTTATTTTGATCAACTCAATATTTAATATTAAAATGATGCTATTTTAAAATTATTAACACTAAATAAGTAATTAACATATATAAAATAAAATATAAATTTGAAAAACATGTAAGGAGACAGAGAACAATAAGAAGTTGGAATAAATATTAACACAATGAAAATTTAAATAAATTTTTATTACTTTTATATATTATTTTAAAATATATTTTATTTACTATTTTTAATTTACACTTAAAAATTAAAAAATAAAATACATTTTAGTACATATAAAACCTCTAGTAGTAATTTATACTCAAATGAATCATTATATTTGTCTTAAAAACTAATAATTTAATTTTTTTAAACCATTTCTACATAATATTTAAGCTATTACTTGAAATTATAATAAATCTAAGATTGGTGTGAAAATTTGTATTTCTCTTCTATATATACATTTATTTTAAAATTAAATTTATTTACAATTATTTATATTTTTATTATAATATTTTTTAATTAAAATAAAAATAAAAAAATTAAGAGAAAAGTAAATTATATAGTTTATACATATATCAATTTTTGATTAAAGAAACTCATATAAAAACAACACAATTTTTTTGTTTTGCTTTATTAGAATTTTTTATATTTAATTAGAAACATTATTCGCCATTATTAACAACATAATTGAAGCAACTTCAGGAGAACAACAAACAAACAAATAAAAAAACTTATGATATGTCTATTCCTTTCATCTCTTTTCATGATGTTTTAATTTGTCTTTTACTTTCGTGATTTACCTATTTGTTTACGACATATATATATGTTGCAACAAGTCATTTTTGTGCTACAATTGACATACGCTGTCGGTCTTATTTTTATTTTTATTATTATTTTTAAGGGATTTGAATTCAACAAAATTTTTTCATAATCACCAAAACTCATAAGCACCACAATTCAAATCCTCATATTTATTTTATCATAAAATAATATATTTATGTTTATCATAAAATGATATGAATATTGAATTCTATTATTAAATAAATATATTATTTTGAGCTTTGGCAAATGTGGGGAAAACTTATTTATAACATTCCAATTTTTTAATAAAAATAAGGGACAAAATTAAAACATTATGCAAAATTAAATGACAAAAAATTAATTCTAACCAATAAATATATTATTTTGAGCTTTGTAGAAAATGGGAAAATTTGGGGCTAGTTTAACATTATTTTTGGATTGGGCCATGAAGTCCAACATGGATGCAAAAACTGGGCCTAAAGCCCTAAATTATTATCGATTACTTTGCTCTATATTCTATTTTTCCTCCCTATTTTGTTTTATTTTTGTTGTTGGAGATCCAATATTTTCATTTTGATCCACGGATTTACGTATTTATCAGTTACTTATCACTTTTTTTTATAAATTAAAAAAGTAGATGTTATTTGAATTATTTAATAGTAATTACATTGCCGTTTGAATAAATTACACCTACTTAGAGATTTAGTGAAATTACACTTTATATTTTGTTATTTTAAAAATTATATTTGATATTTTTTATGTTCAATAAAATGGTATATAATTTTTCAAAATTTATTTTTTTAAATAAAGTTAACAATTTAATTGCATGTGTTCATTCTAAAATAATAAAATTATTTAATTACCTTTATTATTACATTATAAATATGATGTTAAATTTTAATATAAATTTAATTACATATAGTATGATATTAAAATTAAAATCACATTCTTGTTTTATACGAAAAAATAAATTATTAATTTAGTCCTTAAAATGTTATTTTCTCTCAATTTCATTTTATAAAAATAAAATTATTTAATTTATTGACTAAAAGATTTTTTTTAATCAAAATAATTCCTCTTAAAAAATTTTAATTAATAAATAAAATTTCACGTGACCATTAACTTATTATCTAAAATTGTCTAAGTGACATTTTTATTATTTAGACAAATTTTATAAAATCAAATAATTATCAAACTGATTTAAATTTAGATAAAAATTTACTTATCATTATGTTGAAGATAAACTCTACCTAAATGAGTGCCACATATATTTTTAATTATACAAGCTTCTATTTAGTATTTATTATCCAAAATAAATTTGCCCTAAAACAAAATCTCGTTGAATTAAAAAAGGTTAATATAACTAAAATAAAAGTTTTTATTTTTAATAATACAAGCTTCTATTTAGTATTTATTATCTAAAATAAATTGGCCCTAAAAAAAAATCTCGTTGAATTAAAAAAATTAATATAACTAAAATAAAAGTTTTTATTTTTAAAATACCTAATTATAAAAAAAACTAAAATACAAAAAAATTTTAAATTACAAATTATATATAAATAACTCTTTAATTATTAAAATTGACCTAAAATCTTTAAATAAAATAGTGATGTGAAATCAAATAATATTAAAATATATAAAATTCTCTCAAACTTTGAGTATCTTGTAAAATATTTTTTAAAATTTTAATTTTTATATTAAAAAATTTATTTATATAATTTGACATATTTATCATATATCAAAACTTTAGATATAAAAAAATTAACGAATACAATTTTGTATACAAGTTACAAATTTTTAAAAATTTTAAATTAATTTTTATAATTCAAAAAATTATCTACAAATAACTAATAATTAATAATTATATATATTTTAATTTTATTAAAATAATAATATTTCAATCACTAAATACGCAAAATTCTTCTCCGTTACAAATTATAAATAGAAGCTTCCGTAGATGTGTGCCGTCAACTGAAAATTTAAAGACCTAGGGTTACAGCATCGCTTTTCGTTGCAAATAGCCGAAGCCATGGATCCTCAACCTGAGCCTGTAAGCTACATCTGTGGCGGTATGTGTACTCTTTTGATTTTTCGTTTGGTTGCTCAGAAAGTTTTCAGGAAAATACATGATGTGGCTGACTTGCATATTTGTATTTGAATTTAAACATGATTTTCTGAAATTTATTATCTCATTCTAAACTTCGTTGGGTCGTACGTGTTTTCTGTAGATTGTGGGATGGAGAACACTCTTAAACCAGGTGACGTGATACAGTGCCGAGAGTGCGGTTATCGAATCCTGTACAAAAAGCGCACTCGTCGCAGTAAGCTTTGTTATCTCTGAATACCTTGTAGTGTCTTCTTTTTCTTAGTTCCGTTAGGAATTAGGGCTCTGTTTTTGTTCTGTATCCATGGTTGGACTTTTAGGTATATTGTCACTTGAAACGTTGCCATAAACATGCATCAAACATCCAGTAAGCAATTCTAGCAATTAGCGCAATTCAAAGGCAGAGTTCAAAGTCACAGGTTCTAGTTGCTAGTCGCAGTTTTTAAGATCAGCTGGATTACTTAGTAAAAACCTCAGAAATTGAGTTAATTCACCATTAAAAAAAAATCTTATTCAAAAATTTTAATTTACAAACCTTAAGATATTGTACGATTTTTCCTATTCAAAGAATTAAAATTTGGGTGTTTGGACAGTATATAAAAGTATGAGTAAAAAATAATATTATATTAATTTATTTGTTGATTTTTCCAGACACTATTTGGAAGGCTATGGTAAGTGGATGTCCTTGTTTACGAAGTACACAAAAGGCAACTTACAATAGATTTGATTTTGAGATATACCGAATAATTCAATATCACCATTTTGGCTATACATATTAAACACTCGGGTCTTATTCTTCATAGGTATGATGTTATGCCCAAATGTATTACAAATACGTTTTCCTACTACATCGGAAAATTTTGCATGTACAATGTCCACATGCCAGAACCCTCTGGGGGTAACCAGACCTGACATCGGAAAATAAGAGCTATTTCAATGTAGAATATTACAGGCATCTTTATCTTCATTGCATCAAGTCTGCATCTAAACAAACTACTGACAACTCTTGAAATGTTTGGCATTCATCTCATCTACAAGAGGAACTCAACTTAGAGTTTGTTCCACAAAAGTTTTTCAGCTGTCTCTTTCTCTCTCTTTTGTATAGTACAGTGTGAGTGTCTATTTGAGTCTATAACTTTTGTTGAAATAATTAGTCCTTAGAATACATTTTGTAGATTGTAGGCTCTCTATCAATTCATACATTTTAGGGTTTGCATTTTATTTACATACTATAAAATATAAAACAACAAACAAAGCATTTTTTCACTAAGTGGGGTAAGCAACGTGTTTTATTTTTAGTCATTTCTATATTTAGATTATTAATAGTTAAATTTATCTTAATAGTTTATCTTATTGGTTTTTTTTTTTTACTTCTCCTATCTTTCATTATTGGACTATTTTTCATCTGGACAACTTTTTGTAGAGGGGCCTTTAATGGTCTTTTTTATATATGACCAAACCACCTAAGATGCATTTTTGCTAACTTTTCTATGATCAATGCTATCCCGACTTTTTCTTTAATACACATTCTTAATCCTATCATTTTTAATGTAATCATTTAACCAATGTAACATTCACATACCATAAAATATACAAAATATAATATTTTATTTCTCTCTCTTCTCCACTGAGAAATATTCCAATAAGATTCTGTTTCAAGGCATTTAGTGATCTTCTTCTATTTAAGCATTTTTCCATTGTGTTATATATTGATAATAGATATTCTGGACGGCTTATTTACAGGTTATTGCATCCCTTATTTGTGCATAGGTGCAAATACAACTTCTTTGTTTATTATATATTTTGTATTTCTCTCATTCTAAATGAAGATGTGTTTAAATACTAAAAAATCTTTTCTTTATTCTTTCAATAGAAGTTTTTTTTTTCATGTAGTAGTACTTGGCATGCACTTGCTGCAATGATTTTGGTTTTCCTTGGAATTTTTATAGTGTTTTCGGCATGAGCAAATTCTTCATCAATTGATATTGTCCTATGAGCTTAAAGCAATTTGACAGTGATAAGTTAAATCAATTTGACTCTGTTGGATATTAAGTTCATATCTACTGGGTAGGGATTTTGATCTCCTGGTATAACTCCCTCAAAATATATTTTGGTTTCCTTCCTTTACTAGGAGACAAGTTGTTACTGATATTTATTGTGATACATTTTGCACTTATAAATTTTCTAGTAAGTTATATTTGGTAGTATATTAGTAAAGGAAATATGAATATTATGGTAGAGTCCGGTGTATAATTTTATATGGTTTCTATGTTATCACTCTTGTTACCTAGATCACTGAATGTAAATGTTAATGAAAAATGAAATACAAGAAATTTCAAGCATGCCATGCCGAACCAGAATTTGCAATCTTGGTTAAAGTTGTGTTCTTATTTCTCACTAACTGATATACACGCAAATTATCTCAAGACAAATTATTTGTATTGTGCAGTTGTTCAGTATGAAGCACGTTGAAGAAAACTGTCACAGCATGGGCGAGAAATTGCTGGAAAACTATTACAAAATTGTCCTGAACCGTTGCAGCCTCTTAATTATCTGTACTTTGTCTATAAAATTGAGGGGAGTTTGATACTAGAACTATGTGATTAGATATGTCCAAGTGGTTGCATTTGCGTGATGAGTGGTATTGCAAGTGCCAGTTTGTGGGAACTACTGAAAAAAAAAAAGAGACCTGTGAAATATGTGAACTTTTCGAGATCTTCTGCGTTTAGAAGTTGCATGAAAGCTTAGGAATGGAAAATATAAAAACGTTGCAACTTCCAGAAATGGATAAACTACTCTACAACCTTCAATTTAAATTGAAGTTAAAACTTGTATGATCTAATCCATTGTTGGGAGACCCTCATTGTTGGCTGTTAACATAATGGTGTGAGGGGACATTGTGACAACCTATTTTAAGATAGAAAGATGAAGAATCATTCTCATAAGATCTATAAACGAGAAAACCTATGTAAGTGAATGGTTTTTGTCCTTTTGGAGTGTTACTAACGGCGAAAAGATATTACTAACAGTGATTGGTAATAACAAATAATTGCAATGGGTATTTGATTTGCCGGCAACTTGAATTAATGGAAAAAGTTTGATTAGTTTTTGTTGCAGTATAATTGTTAATTTTAATTGTATACATATTTTTCGCTTTACTAAACTTTTAATACTTAACTTGTTCATGTATATTGCTTTAAATTCAAATCTATAAAGTTAGTACTTGTCATCAAAACCTTTGCCACCAGGACCTCAATTGGTAATTATTTTAGTGATGCTCAGTGTTTTTAGTCCTAAAGTAGTTCTTGCTTAGTTTATTTTGCCCTTTTTTGGATTTCAGTCCCCGTTGTACCAAAATATATATATATATCACTTAAAAAAATTACCTGCTTGGAAAACTATCCAATTTGTCTAGATTCCTCGCATTGAAATGAGTCTTTGTTATAATTATTTGGGTAGTTTATGCGCACAATTAACCCCACTACAATAAAAGAAGTACAAAACAATCTACAAATAGATAAAAGTTTGTTCATAGTGTTAATCTTACGATATATATATTCTTCTACTTAATGATGCTTCATCATAACTCTCAACAAGTGTGTGCAAGGGAAAAAAAAATCAAAATGAACATTAAATTGAGTACCCCCACGTTTGCTTTGCTGTTTGTGCTAGCTTCCTCTGCAACAGCTCAATACAAGATCTTTGATGTAACAAAATATGGTGCAGCACTCAATGATGATGTAGCCCAAGTAAACAACATATTGAATCACATAATTCATACATAGTTAATTTTCTTACATAATTTTCCCGTTTTGTTTGATTTTTTCTTAAGGCCTTGACGAATGCTTAGAGGTACAAATAAATTAGGACAAGTAGATTCTAGAGGATCATGTATAGGTCCTATTGAAGTTCAAATTGATGACATAATTTAGGCGCCATCAAATCCTAGTCAATTGAATGGAAAGGTTCAATGGATTAAATTTTTGTATATTAATTTCTTTACCTTATCTAGGGAAGGAACTTTTGATGGCCAATGTGCAATGGCTTGAAAGCAAAAGGATTGTGGAAAAAATAAAAATTGTAAGAAGCTTTCCATGGTATAATAAAATATTAATTTCTTAATATTGTAGCTAGTGTTAATGCATTTTGAGCAAACACTAACAGACTAATATTCTTGTAAGACTCAAACAAAATTTTGGCTTTGGCTTTCTAAACAATTCAATCAGGATATAATTTTTAATGAATGTAACAATACAGAATTTATACATTTCATTATTATTGACGTAACAAGTGCTCTTAACACCGATAAAATTCATATTAGAATATTAATACAAGTTAACATAGTTTATTTTATCATTGTTAATAATATTTATTAATTTTATTTAATTAAACTCAATAATCTTTATAATTATATTAATAAAAGAAAAAATAATTTTTATTAGTTAATAGGAGTTAACTCTTCTTTTTAAAAAGAAGTGACTTCATTTCTTAAAAAAAAGGTGACTCCATGTAAAAATGAGTGTTTCTATTTAAGTAAGGTGTTTTCACCTAAGTAAAAGAGGTAATTTCACTTAAGAAAAATGTGTATCTTCACATAAGTAATAGAGTTGCCTCTACCTAAGAAAAGAAAGCATGTCTACCTTTCTTACTCCATATAATTTGTCATTTAGATAATAAACATAAATAAAACATTAAATATTTAGCTATGCAATGCCATGACTTAGCTTAAGGCTTTACAAAGTGTCTTGCCTTAAGCTTTCAAATATCACATAGTCTTTGATATCTAGTCCCAATGTAACTCCTAGTGATAAATCTCTTGTTAAACAAAGTGCTTCAGGGTATCTAATGAATCTGTCCTTTGGATAATAAACTAAAATACTTAACTCTCTCTCCTTTTAAGAAGTATAAAATATAGGAGAATGTGATGAGGTCATCCCTTTTTTCAATGTCAGCATAATGCTGAACTAAAAATAACTACACTAAGGTTACTTTAACTTTGTAAAAAAGTAATGCTCTCAAAGTAAGTTTGGTATAAGATAATTGTCACCTACAACATTCAATTTAGACAAGGTTAGAGATGCTGTAAATGAGTGATTCTCATCCTCCTTTCCTCGGGAATAGCCATAAGGAGTGATTTGGTAAGATTGAAATAAGGGTTTTTTGTGCCTAAATATGATCACTAGTTAAAGGAGTCTCTTAATATTGACTATTCCACATCCTACTATTAGGCACATTATCAATAACTAACATCATATGTATACCTCTCATAAATTAATTACCCATTACCTTTCACTCTCTTTAACTTTATTCTACTACTTAACTCTACTACCTTGTTATAAATCGTGTATGTAGTTACTTATTTTTTTAAGATATGACCCATTAACTAATAACTATTACTCATATCTCTCATTATAATTAGACCTCCTATCAAATATTAGAGGAAAAAAAAAGATACAAAGATTTTTTTAACAACACACAAAAGCAAAATACAAACTGAAGAACAGTATTTTTTGATAATTTATAAATCTTGAAATTCAATAAAAATATATTATATTTATTAAGGTTTAAACTATTTCATCTTACAATTTTCTTATAATATTTCACTTTCTTATTGAAAACTTTTTAGTGACTGATCTTATGATTATTTTGTACTTCCTAAATTCAAATCTCCGCTCCCGAAACAATGATGATTGCATCTTTTAAGGTAGAGGTAGCAGACAAATAACTATCTTCAATGTGACTTGTGTACCAAGAAATGGTATAAGTGATGAAAACTTTATAAATTTGAATCTCTCCTTCTTTAATATCGAGTCTAATTTGGCTTAGGCTATGAACCTTTTCAGCATTGTGATATAATTACACAAAAATTACTAACAAGGATTAAATTTAATAAAAAAAATTAATATCTTACAATGTGACAAACTTGAGTTTAAATTCTCACTGAAAAAAATATTTACATTTAATGTTCAACAATATTCGAACATAATTATCTATAATAAAAAAATACTTGTCAAAAAAAAAAACTACACACAAACTTGGCATTCTTGTTCAAAATATCAAATCTCTTCTTGCCTCTAAGCCGTGTTATAAAATCGAGCATATCTTCCATGAGGCTAATTTTTTTGCTAATGTCCTTGTCAAATTAATGTTCATAACTTTGTCTTTAGAAAGACCGTCCTTCTAATCCGAATCTTCTTCTGCTTGTTAATATGACTCTTTTGCCTATCCTAAATTGTAGTGTCTAGGTGTTTCTGCCTTTTGTTAAGTCCTTTTAACTACCACAAAAAATAACACAAACAATGGTGTGAGGTTCAAGACTTGGCCCAGTACTCCAAAAAATTCTACTGGTTAATCTTAACAACCTTTTGATCATGAATAAATAGTGTCGCCTATGGAATCAATGCACAATACAGGTATTTAACTTGACGCCTCTTTTGAATATTTTTTTTGGTGACTATCTCTTTTGACTTTTGAATTGACGTAATCTGGACAAAATTTGCAAGTTAACCAAGTCATCACAAGTTTTTAGAACGAAATAAATGCTTTGTGATTTCGAAGAATTATCATGCTAAAGACAAAATATGTGTTTGAATGTTATTCTTTAAAATTATTTTATAAAATTAATTTTAAAATTTTACGTTAATATTATTTTTATTTATTTTTATATATTTTATTAATAAAAAACTTATTTTTTATATATTTTTTTGAAAAAATTAAAATTCAGAATATATTTTATTTGTTCAAATTTTTTTAAAAAAATACATATTTTATTTTTTTGTTTTCTATCAAAAAAATTATTTAAACAAATTTTTTTGTTTTAAAAAACAGAAAATAATTTTAAAAAACTGCATTAAAAAAAGCCCTAAATTTTATTCACACTTAATTTTCATCAATTTTTCGTGTCATCTCACTTCTCATATAGACTATCAAAAGTAAAGATGATTGCGCCGTTGGTGTCCAATATTTGACAATATTTTAATCATAATTATTTCTAATAAAAAATATTTGTAAAAAAATAAAAAAATGTATCCCATATATATATATTACGATCATAATTAATAGGACTAAATTTTTATTTAATTAATTAAACATAAAAAAATAAAATAAATATGTTAAATAATAAATTCATTAACATATTTATTTTATTTAACTTCATAGACTGCCTAAATTGAAATAAATTTTGAGTAAGAATTATTCATAATACACGTGTCATTAGAAGGTTTGATTGCTGTTGGGAATAACTTGCGCATTTTTCTACCGTCACAGCAGATCTTTTTGCCCGTGCCTGTTTGTCGTTTTCTGCGGTTCGCTTTTTCACGCGATGGATTGGATAATTGGATTCTTCATTCATAGGCCATTCCATACACGTCTTCTCCATACACACTCACTTTCACATTGACTACCTATTTAATTTGTTCACATTATAATAATAACTTTATTAAAAAATTTATAAAAAATAATATGTCTCATGATCATAATTATTGGTCCCTTAAATTTAAATAAAATACGTTGAAATAATTTTTTATTTTTAATTGAATCGTAGATCAAATAGTTCCCTGCCATTGCCATGGACTTTGTTAATTCTATTGTTTAATTTTTATATATTTTTAATAATTTAATAATATTACAAAATTTAATATTGTCATGATTATATTTTGATATATAATCTAATTTATTTTTAATAAAATTTATATAATTTAATTTTAAATTTTAATTTAATTAAATTCTAAATTGATAGACTTAATTAAGACAATTATTATAAATTAAAACATGGAGGACAGTTAAGTTAAAAAGATATTTTTTTTATTTTTTACAGATATTTCTTTTATAGAAAATCATTCTTGAAATATTTTTAAATACTAAATATAAATATTTTAAAATAATATATATATAGTTTACTTTTATTTCATAAAAAAATAAGCATTTAAAAAAGAGCAGGATTGAACCCTTAATTAAATCAAGTTTGTTCAACTTATATATCAACTGAATTTTTGTTTTTGATTTTTTATAAATATATTTTATTAAAGTTAAGTATATTCAAAGTATTGCTATATAGTAAACACACTTTTTTATCAAAAATTTACATTATGTTTTATTATATTATAAAATATTAGTCTTTTTTGTTAAGTCCAATCTCTAATATTGATTTATATCAAGAAGAAATTATGCTTTCCTTGTTAAGATATGTTAAAATTATATTTCTCTTCTATTTGTTTTGAAAAATTACATTCATTTATCTTAAAAGATAAGAAAAATTTAAAATTTTATTTATTTTAATCAAAATATCATTATATTTATTATTTTATATAATTAAATATGTATTTAAATAATATAAAAATTTATTTTTTTGAATTTTTAAATAAAAGAACTTTATCATTTTTTACAATATAGTTTTTAATAAATTATAATTTTTAATAATTTCATTAAAAATATTTTAGGCTTAATCAAAGAAAAGAAAGTGTAGATTTTTAAAATAAAAAAGATAAAAGTATAATTTTGTTGTTTCTTAAAAAAGAAGAATACAATTACTCTTATATCAATTGAGATTTTTGAATTTTTACAACTATTCTCCTATTAGAAGTAATTATATTTAAATTATCATCAGATATTATGTGTAAATATTTTGTTAATGAGTTGTGATAGATTAATGCCTTTATTTAAATCAAGTTTATTCAACTTATATATCAAGTGGGATTTTTGTTTTGATTGTTTATAAATATCTTTCATTGAAGTTAGTTGTACTTAAAATATTAATAAGTATTAAACGTGAACACATCTTTCATTAAAATTTTGTATTATGATTTATTATATTTTAAAATAATAGTATTTTTTTGTTAAGTTTAATCTCCCTTGATTTATATCAAGATACGCCCTTATTAAGATATATTGAAATTATACATGTCTTTCATCTATTTTTAAAACTACACTTCTTTATTTTAAAAGATAAAAAAATTTACAATTTTATGTATTTTACTGAAAATATCATTATATGTATCATTTATATAATTAAATATGTTAAATAATATAAAAAATTTATTTTTGGAATTTTAAAACAAAATAACTTTATTATTTTTTACTAAAAAATAAATAATAATTTTTAAAATTTTTATGTCATTAAAAGTATCTTAATTAAAATAGATGAAATTATAATTTTTTTAATTACAAAATTGTAAATTTTAAAAATAAAAAAATAAAAGTGTAATTTTATTATTTTCAAAAAAGATGAATACAATTACTGTTATGTCAATTGAGAAGATGCAATCCTAGTCAAAGATTCTTTCCGCTAAATCCACTCCAAATTAATATCAGTCGAGATTGATACAGACTAGTTGAACACAAAGCATTAAATAGCTAATTAAAAAATGAATAAAATGGATTGTTAGTATCAAATAAGTCACTATTCTCCCATCATTATTATAGAGGTCCACTTAGTGCATCCTAACAAAATACATCACTTTAATTTCAATAAATGTGTAATTAAATAATAGGTGTTTTGGAATGGTTACATTAATATTTCAAAGCCCAAATCATTAAATGCTATTTTATTTAATTTGAATTGTGGTGCATGTCCCCTTCAAACAAAACGTCATGCTCATCTGTATATGATACACCATTCACATTACCATTTTATTTATTTATTTATAAATTATTGTGTTCACACTTCACGCCTTGAATAATGCACTCTGAAGCAACTATAATTGGCATGATGAAGCAAGACTCCTGAAGGGATTTGACAGCTTGAAAGGGTTGTATAATTTTTTTTTAATTTTAAAAGTTAATAAATAATTTATGAAATTTTTTGAGTAATTTATTCCTCTTAATATTTTTATTCAATTTAGGCTAACAAATTAGAGGAAATATTTTATATAAAATTAAAATTTTAAATTTTTTTATTTAAATTTTTATAATTAAAATAACTATATTGTACAACTTTAACAATGCTTTCTAATTTTTAACCAAAAAAATAACAAAATAGATACATAATACAAAATTAGTATTTTTAAAAATTTTGAGTAAATTAATAATTTAATTTTTAAAAAATATATATTCTCTCAATTTAATTTTTAAATATAAAATATATCAATATAATCTTTGATCGCATATGCTGTTCAACAATAACATAAATAAAATACATTAGATTTATAATTTATACATTGTTAGAAAATATAGTTTATATTTTTGATAAGTAATTTATAAATTTAATGTATTTTATTTTATATATCATACATTGTTAAAATATAATGTTTACAATTTTTCCACTAAATAAAATTCAATTTTATAATAATATAAATGTACTCAATCTTATAACTAAAGTTTATTATTATTATTTTTAATTATAAGTACAAAACTTTTTTAAATTGAGATAAAGTTAAAAAATGTAACTCTGTTAATTAAGTTTCATATTTTCACCAAAAAAAGAAGAAGTTAAAAACGCCAGGTGACGTCACCAAAACCTTATATTTTGTAAAAGTCATACTTTTGTGGTGCATTACATTAATAACCATAAAGTCCTTTTTTCCTTTACAAGTTGTAACCTACGTGTTTGATTTTGCTTTTGAATAATATTATTCCGTTAAGAACACTGCTTTGGCTTTGGCATTTTCTTTTGAAAAAAGGAAATATATTTTTATATTTTTATTATTAAATTTTTTTAATAAAGATAAATATTTATATAATTTAAATAATTTATTTTTTATATTAAGTTCTTTTAAAAAATATTTTTATATATTTTATTTTAATTAAAAAATTTAATAAAAATATATAAATAATTACATATAAATCTGATTATTTAATTCCTTTTCGCCTTCTCATTTTTTTAGTACAATAACCCATCTTAATTACTTTCACACTCCAAAGTATCTCTCATTTAAATTGACATATAATAAGTTGCATAAATGTTTTTAAAAAATATATATTAAAAAAATTTAGCTGTTATTTTTATATTTTTTTAATAAATTTTTCTAGTTAAAAATTGATATGAATATAATTTATATAACATACATATTTTAAAAAATTCATATATTTTATACTTTTATTTGTAAAAGTATAAGAAAGTGAATATAAATTAAGATAAATATGTATGGTGGATTTTGGAAATTAAAGACTATAATAATATGTCATCCATAAGAAAATTAATAATCGGAATTTTTATGGTGTAATGAATATCAAATTATATTTTTAATTACTAATATTAATGGAAGTTAGTCTAGTAGAACTCACGAAATAAAATTTAAAATTATGTTAAAAATATTTATATTTAATTGTTTTATACATTTTTAGTAGATAATACTTATAACAAATTGTATT
Organism: Senna siamea; assembly: GCA_031216115.1. Taxonomy (NCBI): domain Eukaryota; kingdom Viridiplantae; phylum Streptophyta; class Magnoliopsida; order Fabales; family Fabaceae; genus Senna; species Senna siamea. The sequence continues at coordinate 32,112,185 of CM062367.1, read as the reverse complement.
TTAATTTAATTAAAATTATTATAAATTTTATTTTGAATTAAAAAATAAAAAAAAATTAGAACATTTATTTTAGTAAAAATTCAGAGTTTCATCAAGATATATTAGACTTAAAATTAATTTCTATTGAATCAAAAGGTTAAAGTAAAATCCTTCTAACAAGTATGTTTTTCAATATTCAAATTTGTGTCATATTTTTTATAAAAATTACTTTTACTTCAAGTAACAGTTTATTAATACTTAGATATAATTTTTATATATTTATTATAAAATTTTTTAATTACAATTAATAGATGTATAATTTATATAATTTATTTCTCTTATAATTTATTTTTTAAAATATTTTATTTTAATTAAAAAATTTAATAACAATATATATATATTTATAAAGTCTAGTCTTTAAAAACTTTCGTATGGTGTGGCAATGTGCTTACAGCTAAATTGGAACATAATTCGACCAATATATCTAAAACCATGTGCAATCAAAAGGTCAAACATCGGAATTGTGTAGCTTAACCAAATTATCATGTGCCACGTCATAGTCGTTTTTTAAGATTTTTCAGAATTGACTTTCAAAATAATGAAAATCGTTTGTGGAAGAAGTATAACGTATTTCAAGAAATTTAATTTAATTTAGATATGATCTATTAACTTGTTTTTAAAACATTTAAATTACTAAAAACGTGGATACTAATTTGTAACAAGGAGTTTTGTGTAATTTTTTGCATATAAAAGAAGGGTAAATTTTAAGAGGAAATAAACCATTCAATTATATATTTTAAAAAATAAAAAATATATAATAAAAAATAAAAATTTTATAAATTAAAATTAATATAAATTATATATAAATTCAATCGCACGTTAATAATTTAATAAAAAATATAAAATAATATACATACAATTAAAAATTAACATAATTAAAATCATTATTTTATGAATTGACCTATAATTTGGAAGACTTGCATCTGATAATATTTTTCTATAATTATATATCTTGGCTAGACAAAAGAAAATGACGGCTTGTTTGAATATCATTTTAATTTTTTTATTCTTTAAAAAGTTTCATAAAATTATTTGAATTTATATTTTTATTATTTTTATATATTTATATTATATATATTAATAAAAAGACTTATTTTTTTATTTTTTATTTTTAAAAATTAATATTTAAAATATCTTTTAATTAATTTTTATTTTTTATTTTCAAAATATATATTTTATTTTTATTTTATGAAAACAAAAAAATAATTTTTAAAAACTGCGTTCAAGCCGACATTTCTCTTGATTCTAAAGTGAAAAATGCTTTGGGCTCAAACAGGATTCTACTTCTTTGAAGTATCTTATCCAAAAAAGCAAATTTAGTCTCACAAAAAGGTAATTAATTAATTTAAAAGATTCTGTATCTCTCATCACCACCAAAGACAAGTCAACACTGAATTTCAAACTGGACTTTTTTTTCGTAATATACTAATATTTTCCAATATAAAGTCCAGATTAGTGAGAGAAGAGAACGCAAACTTGGGTTCAGTGCCATTTGGTATTTTGATCATCATTTCTTTCCGATTCACACTTTCTGGAGAAACTGAGAAATATTTAAACACATACCCTCTTCATTCATTACCATTTTGCTCAATTCTTGCATGAGTTATTCATCAGGTTAGAGATTCATTTCTTTCTCTGATTCTACACTCTGCTTATGTGTTTTCTGTATAATTTTTTTGGTTCCATGAAAACCATGTCGTTCTGCAGATTCTGGTAGAAAATCTCAAAGATTGTAATTTACGAAAGTGATTTGCCATCAAATGTGAGGTTTTTTTTTCTTTATTTCTTGAAAATTATATCCCGCTTCAGATCCTGGGAGAAAATCCCTTTGTGCTTTACGATAAAATTTGACTACCCTTTTGCGTACCGTTTCTGATCTCTGTATTCATATATCTCAATTCTGAATACCTTGGGATTCATGAATTATTGCCTTCTCTTTCAAAAAGGAGGTGAGATATGATTAAATATCAGAATCAGAAAGAGATTTTCGAAGTTTCGGTCTTCTGCTACACAGGATATGTGGTTCATTCTAACAGAAATTTCTCTAGAGAAGTCATTTTTCTTGAAAAGAGATCAGTTGTTCTAGTCACTTGCCTTTAGTTCTTGTATTTGTCAAAACAATGAGAAAATAATCTATAATCCTTTGTTTTGTTTTGCTATTTAGCCCTTCAATTCCTGCGTCTCTCACTTGCAAGTGAATACCTCCATTGAGCAATTTCCTGGTGTGTGCAAGTTCTGAATTACAATGGCAGAGGATGATGTTTATACCAAAGATGGAACGGTAGATTACCATGGAAATCCAGCTAATAAGCTGAAAACTGGAACCTGGAAGGCTTGCCCCTTTATTTTAGGTAACTCTGGTGTATCCTCAACTTTGGTGGGTAGAATGTAATGGTTATGATTCTGAGATCCTTATGGTTTACTTTTATGCTTCAATTGACAGGAAATGAATGTTGCGAGCGTTTGGCTTACTATGGGATGAGCACAAATCTGGTGCTTTATTTTAAGAAGCGACTTCATGAACATAGTGCTACTGCTTCCAAGAATGTCTCAGATTGGAGTGGGACATGCTACATCACACCATTGATTGGGGCATTCATTGCTGACGCCTATCTTGGAAGATATTGGACTATTGCTTCTTTCTCCATAATCTATGTTATTGTGAGTATAGTTTCTTCATTTCTGGACTTGATTACTAGCTTCTTGTTGCAACAGGAATTGAAATTTTGAGATTCAGTATTGGTAACTTAAAATATGGGATTACAAATTTCATTTCTGTACTGACACCAAATAAATGATCTAGGGTGGAGAAATACCAATCACTCCCCCTTTTCACCCATTAGTCCAAAAACCAAATTAATAGCTTTTGTTGTGAAGTTAAGAATGGGTACAAACTTGCACAGTTTTTAAGTCAAATTCTATCATCTTGCCTCAGACAACTTCTAAAAAGGATTCCTCTTTGTGCACAGGGAATGACACTCTTGACATTGTCTGCATCAATTCCTGGCATAAAACCAACCTGTAATGGTGATGAGAATTGCCATGCTACTGATGGCCAGAGTGCAGTGTGCTTCATAGCTCTCTACCTCATAGCTCTTGGCACTGGTGGAATCAAGCCTTGTGTTTCGTCATATGGAGCAGATCAGTTTGATGACGCTGATGAGGTTGAGAAGGAACATAAGAGTTCTTTCTTCAATTGGTTCTATTTCTCAATTAACATCGGTGCTCTTATTGCTTCTTCTCTACTGGTGTGGATACAAGATAATGTGGGTTGGGGATGGGGATTTGGCATTCCAGCAGTGACCATGGCAATTGCTGTGGTGAGTTTCTTTTCAGGTACTAGGTTGTATCGAAACCAGAAGCCTGGAGGCAGCCCCCTCACGCGCATCTGTCAGGTTATCGTAGCCTCCATAAGAAAGTACAAAGTAGAAGTGCCTGCTGACAAGTCTCTTTTATATGAGACTGCAGATACAGAGTCTGTTATCCAAGGAAGCCGCAAACTTGACCACTCAAGAGGATTAAGGTAAACCAATGGCAACAAACTTTACAATTGACTGATCGAGAAAATTTAGGTACAACCTTTAGTTTGTCTATCATCAAGTTCTATAATAAAAACATAATAAGGGGATACCTTTTACTACTCAGCACTACATGAATGGGTGATTCAAAAAATTTTCTTCACATGTTCTGTGTTTACTAGAGAACCTAATCACAAATACCAAAGAACTTAATGTAAATCTAATCCTTGACTAATTCATGTTTATTGATTATGCAGAATCAGAGGCAAGTGGATACCATGCTTGATTTATATAAAATTAGGAGATAGTGATCTTGTCAACATATCTTTTTATCAAAATATGACAATCACATTATCATTTGATTTCCACTTGCTTCAGTGATAATGCAAATCAGAATTAGCAATCCAAGTTGTTTCACTCAACCTATTAGACAAAAGCCTATTTTTGAGGCCATCAATTTATACTCACTGATATTGTATGTTGCAGATTCTTTGACAAAGCAGCTGTGCAAGTGCAATCGGATGACATGAAGAGTTCAGTAAACCCATGGAGACTTTGCACTGTAACTCAAGTGGAAGAGCTGAAAGCTATTATAAGGTTGCTTCCTGTATGGGCTACTGGTATCATCTTTGCTACTGTCTATGGACAGATGAGCACCTTATTTGTGTTGCAAGGAGCAACAATGAACACTCATTTTGGCAACTCCTCCTTTAAGATTCCACCAGCATCTCTTTCGATTTTTGACACCATTAGCGTTATCTTTTGGGTTCCAGTGTATGACCAGATAATTGTGCCAATTGCTAGAAAGTTCACAGGTCACCGAAATGGCCTCACTCAGCTTCAGAGAATGGGTATTGGCCTCTTCATATCCATATTTTCCATGCTCTCAGCAGGAGTTTTGGAGCTTGTGAGACTCAGAATGGTGAGGCGTCACAATTACTATGAACTCGAGCAGATTCCCATGTCAATCTTTTGGCAGGTTCCCCAGTATTTTATCATAGGGTGTGCAGAAGTCTTCACATTCATTGGTCAGTTGGAGTTCTTTTATGAGCAAGCACCTGATGCCATGAGGAGTCTGTGTTCTGCCCTCTCACTCCTCACTGTTGCACTTGGACAATACTTGAGCTCTCTGCTTGTAACAATAGTCACCAAAATCAGTACGAAGGATGGAAGTCCTGGATGGATACCTGACAACCTTAATTATGGTCATATACATTATTTCTTCTGGTTACTGGCAGTGCTAAGTGTTCTGAATTTGGTAGCTTTCCTCCTGGTGGCAAGGTTGTATAAGTATAAAATACCGGTTGGGACTCTTCGGTGAAAGCTAGGTTTAAAGTGCAAAATTGAAGTCTCAAAGACAAAAACTCAATTTTGGTTCAAGAAAGATGGTGTTAGCATCAATTTAGTACTCTAAAAGTTGTTTGTACCATAAAGTATGATTTTATTTCAGTTTTACTATTCCTTAGGTACTATACAAAAACTTTAAAATTTCAGGTTGATATTAACACCATCTTTCAAGGTCCAAAATAGTACTGTTGTCAAGATTAAATGCTGCTGTTCCAGTGTTCCTCTCCCCCCTTATCGTGTGTCATCTTCAGGTGTTTGTGAGAAAGCTAATGCACATACATAGTTTCCTTACAAGTATTATCAGATTTGGTAAAAATCAACGTAGACTCGTTCCAAATGTAGAAGGTGTATAGTTGCTACCATTACTTTCTATAAAACTTTACTATTTTATGTAAACATCTGAATATGATGTCTGGTATTTCATAGGAGTATGCTTTGATTTTATAATGTATAAAATAATATATTTCAGTTCATCTCACTGCAATTTATAAGAGCCACAGTTCAAAAGTTTTAATTCCGTTAAGTTCGGTGGACATAAAACCTTGTTAAATTTCTGTGAGAATGGATCTAAAATAATGTTTTATCTCGACTAAACACAAAGTTCTGAAATATAGTTCCTCTTCCACCTTCTTGATAAGTTAAAGGAAGCAAATTAACAAGTGTTCTGGTTTCACGGCTGGAATGAGCCTGCTCTCTATATCTGTTGTAGATTTTTATTCTTCTCTTGTTAGAATATAGTTGCTTATTTAATTTGTTTTCTTCCCAGCCAAATTACTTACAATTCAATTATAATTCTGGCACATAAATTTAGAAATGCAACAACTTATTTTTTGTACTATCATAAAAAATACAAAAATTATATATCAGTTAAAATAATACCTGAAAATTATATAATTGTCACAGAAAAATTTATAAAATAATAGAAATATAAAATATTATATGAGGCTTCTAAATATTAGTTTTAATTAACATTTTTTCATAATAGTTTAAGGAACATAAAATGTTATGTCTTAAATTTACGTATTAAAATTTTAATTAAATAATGATTTAAAATTGATGAAAAGTTTATTTTAATCTATGATAGATATGATAACTTTTAATTTAATTCTTTATAGATTATTTCTGTCAATTTAATATTTCAAACATAAAAACATTTATAATGTTATTCTTTTATTTTAACTATATTTATATCTTAACATCTCACTAAACAAAATATTAATTAAAATTTTTCTTGTAAACGTAAAAGTTATAAATGATAGATAATCTATATTATATTAAAAAAATATTTGTCAAATACGTAATTAGTAAAAAAGATCTTTGCATATATGCAATTGAAAAAATTTAATTTATATCTTAATATTTATTTTATATAAATTAATATGTGACATGTGAAATAACTATATCATTAATTAAATTATACTTTAATATTAAGTAAAAAATTAATTTGAATAAGAAGATAATATTAAAAATATTTTTATTTTTAAAAAATTAAATTAATAAAAATAATTTATGAAAGATCAAATTAAAACTCCACATATATTAAAATAAAGTTTTTTTATTTAAAATTTTAATATTTGGAAAATCATCTTCCTCCAATCAATGAATTCGTCACCAGTCACCACTTCCTCCAAGAGACGCCTCGTGAGTGAGGAACTGAAAAAGGCGCAGATGGAGAAGGCAAGGGAGTTTCTGCAGCTGACCCATGAAGAATTAGAGGCTCAATCCCAACTCTCTCTTCCTGACCCCAAATTCTGTTTCTATGAACACTTTAGCCTCAGAGGCCTCCGAGTCGATCGAGTCGAACCCGGTCTCATCGTTTGTACTTACAAAGTTCCCCCTCGCCTCACTGTAAAACCCTTGATCCCTTTTATATATATATATATATATATATATATATATATGAATTACCAATTTACTATATATTTGATTATAGATTTTTGGTATTCACAATTCCTGCTTATGTAGTTGGAAATTGGGAATGTTGTGCGGAAAATTCTCTTTCATCAGATTGGAAGAGCGTAAAATTAAGATATTTTACATATTTTAGGTCTGATTAGGAGTGTTTAAGTCCTCAATCATGTAGAAAGTTCTCTTTCACTGGACTGTGAGAACTTAAAATCAAGAGATTTTAGTTCTGATTAGGAGTATTTAGGCTTGAAATATTGTTATTGACTGATTAAATTTTTACTAGGAATGCCTGATGTTGCTATCTGCAATTTTAGTAGTTATTGTTGAGCTCAAGTAGGACCGTAGGAGAAATTTCTGATAGATTGTGGCTAGTATTGTGAATAATCGTTGAGTGAGGAGAAATTTTGATTGTGGATACCATTGGAACTTGAAAATATAAAAGAATGAGGATTTTGAAGGATTTTGAGAAGTCAGTTGAATTTATTTATCCTCTACTATTTACTGATAACTCCCAAACAAGGAAAAAGTTTCAATGAAACCTTCTCTTTCCTTGCCTTGTCCTCCATTATTCCCCATGGAGACATGCCCTTGTGCCTTATAGGGCATAAGTATTATGCCTTGGGCACTCTTTGTTCCGATTTTGTTATTATCATTATTTTTTATCTGTTATTAGTGAAGATCTTTAAGAATGTGAAGCATGATGGGTTTTCTTCTACAGGACAGAACTGGGAAGTTGGCTGCTGGTGCAATTGTAAACCTTGTAGATGAGGTTGGAGGTGCTGTAGTACAGACGGAAGGTCTCCCCTCCAATAATGTTTCAGTTGACATGTCCATCTCTTATCTTTCCACTGCTAATGTGGATGTAAGTCACTTGCTTGAAACTTCCTTTATATATTTGTGCCTTTCAATTTGATGTCGAGTCTCTGCTAGTGAAACTGAAAATGGGAAGAGTGGAGGAGGAGGAGAGGGAAGGCGTGGAAGTTAAAAATGTAACAAACCATGCATTAACTCTTAGAAACATGATAATTTGTTCACTCCTACCAAGCACAAACCTTATTATACTAGTTTTTAACTTTTTATAGGATTTATAGGATTTTGGAAAGTTTGTAAATTGTTTTAAGTGATCGACCAGACAGCTGTGACATCATTAAGATATTGTTGCTTTCTGTTTGCTTTATATTGTCTGTATGGATATCCTATGAACTCTAAATTACTCTTGGCATGTTCTTTGTAATTTCTTGTTTTAATTGTTGCTTTAAACTTCATCAAAATCTAGATTCCTTGCACTCCAACCCAGTTACAAAATTCAAGCTCTCGTTTTTTATCATTCCTTCTGCTTCATGCACCAACAGGCATTCCTTTTATATTAATCTTCATGTTTTGATGTTGTGTATTGTATCCATGTATTAACTGTTGCAGGATGAACTAGAGATTACTTCTAGGCTTTTAGGACGGAAAGGAGGTTATTCTGGAACTGTTGTTCTCCTCAGAAATAAAGCAACTGGAGAATTAATAGCAGAAGGTAGGCATTCATTATTCGGCAGACATGCAAGCAAAATGTAATTCTATTATGGTGTATTTGTATGAATTTATGCAGACATATCAAGGTATTATTTTAGGAAACAGGTCTGATTATGTGCTTTTCATTTGATATGTTCTGAGTGAGGACTTGGAGTGAGCATTTTGTACACTAAAGGGGGTTAAAAAATAAAAGAAGAATCCCCCCTTAATTTTTTGCTTATTCAGTTACTTTGAGCATAGAATCTTTTATCATATAATCGTGTCATAATTCCTGGCTGATATATGAAAACCAGAATTTGAAAAAGGAGAAATTACATGAACCCTCCTTAGCTATGGTCTAATTACAATTTTGGTACCCTAACTTCAACTAAAATGTAACGCCTTACCTTAATAAACTATTACAATTACAAAAAGTGAAAATCTTACAAATTAGTTAAAATTGGTATTTCAGAAACTGAGAATTTGGGAGAAATAGAATTCAAAATTGTGCAGAGAGAAATTGGGGAAAATGTCAGTCATGTGGACGTTAGTTTTGAATAGTATGTAACGTTTGTACTAGTTCTAATAGTTAAGTGGATGTGTTACGTTTTAAAGTATGAATACTAAAAAGCTATAATTTAGGGGAGTTATATTATATGTAGTAGCTCAAATATAGGAGAGATGGTATGGGAAAGAGTACAAAGAGGCTTGGCGGTATGCATAGTAGATAACAGAAGCTCCTGAGAACTCTGCAGTAAGCAACTGTTTCAAAGTATTAAAAATCGTGAAAGCTTGCATCAAGACTTGGAAAAGAAAGAGAAACTATTGATCTTATTCTCATGTTATGTTCTTATCTTACTACGGTTGAGAACTAGAAGTCTCAGTTACTCATAATTGCAGGACTCTTACTTCACTGAGATGTTTACTTTGATTCCCTTGACTTTTCAGTTAGCAGTGCATTGTATTCCTCTCTTAGACTGTTATATTTCTCGGTTAAGTCATTGAAAGTTTTCATTTGATCCTCTGGAATCTCCTTCTTTATCTTCTCCAAACGCTGCTTTGTGGATTCAATCAGCCCCTTGAGCTCTTGCTTTCTCAAAATTTTCTCGTCATGCTCTTTCTGTAACGCTTCCAACACGGATTCCTGCGATTCTGAACAAATCTCTCCAGTGAAATTATACATGTTATCTATCAATAGAGTCAACGTCCTATTTTGACATGATATTCACAATCTTTTGTTATCTCTTTTCCTGTTTGTTTTCTTGGCTCACAAACAATTGCGAGCAGGTTATTGATGACCGAGTGGTGAATTGATAAAGCCACACAAAACGTTTTCTCAGGAAATGTTTCGCAACGAAAAATCCAAATAGAGGAAACAAAACAAGAAGTAGTAATCTCTCTCTCTCTTTTATTTTCTGTAAGTAAATATTTAGCTTGGAAAATAAATAAATACCTGGAATTGAAAAATCTGAGCTACCATCTTCCATGGCTTTTCTTGCAGCTGCACATTAGAACATACAATTGTATATGAATTACCATAGTGGTGGCCACTAATGGCCCATACAAACAGTAAATGAATAATGAAAACATTAAAAAGACAATGTTTTTAAATTATATATCCCAAAAGAGTTTGGATCCCCTCAATTTCTCTGTCAATTTCACAGAAGATTTGAGAGAATTCAAATCCATCTGGAAAGTGTGATTTGATCATTTACATTCTTTTGGTTCATCCATCCACAAAATGCCTCACTCAGTTGGTTTCTTTCTTTCCCTTTCCCTTCCGGAATTTACCCTTAGTTGAGAAAAGCAAATTAATGGCACTGATAAACATATTATGAAGTAGCAAAAGGAGAATTAGGACAAACATTTTGGTTTAATTCTAAGATACATCAAGAAGCAACCAATTCAACCAGTTCTACCTTTTCTCCAAGCAACGCAGGTTTCTTTTCAGTTCAAACTCTCAATTGATCCTCCTCTTCCCTTCTCTGTTGTGGCCTCTACCCTTAAAATCTGCTTGTGAGCCTTGTGTTGTGACCCATGAGTTGTGCAGCATTATATAGCCAAATGAATGATGTATTCTCTGCTTTTAACTCCTTGTCTTCATCTGTAAGGAAAATTCCACGGTGGTAGGGACTAATAGGACATGAATAAAACTTGTGTGAAAATTTGTTAGATATAAATGTTGTGATATCTCATTTGTATATTAATTAATAAAATTTAATTATTTATTATTATTTTATTTATCATATAGGTCCTTTGGTTTAAAATAAAAAAGATTAGATCAATATTATTGATCAATATATAAATAACATGATATATACACTACGCACTTGAGAACTTCTCAACTTTTGTAACCTTTATAATATTAACTCTTATTTAACAAAAACTGTTGTTAGGGTTTAGCATCAGCTCTTGCGTTTGACTCAAAATTCAATTCATCAATAATTTTTTATTTTTAGAGAAAATTACTTTTTTCTTTGCACTGAAATCACACTCTTGTCTATTTCATTTTAAAAAATTACATTTTTCTTTTTCGATAGATGAAAAAAATTATAATTTAACTCATTTTAATTAAAATACTCTTATATTTATTACTTACATAATTAAATATATATATTTGAATAATATAAAAAATTATTTTTTAAAATTCAAAATAAAATAACTTTATCATTTTTAGCCCAAATTAAATAATAATTAAATATTTTTTAAAATATATTTTTCTAATAAATTAATATTTTCTGAAAAATTTAATAATATCATTAAGAATATTTTAATCAAAATATATGAAATTATAAATTTTTAATTTTTTAAATGAGATAAAAGTAAGTTTTTAAAATAAAAAAGAAAAAAGTATAATTTTAACGAGATAAAAATATAATTTATTTATATTGTTATATAACTTGAAAATTTTGAGTTAAGTATATTTTTTGATGAACTCTTCAATGAAAGTTTTTTAACATCTATAAATACTGAAAATTTAAAAAGCAAACAATTTCAATTAAGACACAAAAAAAAAAGATAAATAATTCTTTCAAACTGTTAAAATATAACAATACTTTTTTTGGCCAAAAAAATATAACATTATATTAATTTTACTTTCCAATCATCAAAGAAAAGTCAAAATTTTTTTTATGTTACGCAAAGAAAGGTTTTGATACAATTCTTAATGAAGCTGTAATTTATTGATTCTAAAACGTTATAGAAACCAATAGATGACAATTTTAGAAACATAAGTTAATTTAATGATATGTTTATTATAATATGTTTTTAATATTTATTATTTAATAATTACATCATAAAATTTGATTTACCCAAAAAAAAATGTACGTTATAGAAAATTTAAGAGAGGGTTAGCAAATCTCATATATTAATTATATCTAATATAACTCCTTTGAAAATTTTAAAGATAAAAAACCTTTATCTGACTGACAATGGATTGCAAATCTTTTTATGTGAGCATTGGAAGTAAGTGGTGTAGGGCTCGTGACCTGTGACTCTGTGAGTATCAGCCATAATCAGGGCACGCCCACCTTCCTTTCCTGGAAACCAAATCTCCAATCTAAATTTCAGTACAAAGATTTGTTCAACCATTTCTGTCAAACTTTTCTGCATTTTTTCATGTTGTACTCTGCTGGAATAATATATTCTGTGCAATGTGCTAACTGACAATACTGAAAAGTGCACATCACGTTAATTACGATAATTAATACAACTTAATATAAAATTAAGATAAATGCGTGGATTTATAATAATTTTGTGTTATGACAATATTTTACTCTTATCATATGAAAAAAAAGTTTAACTTATGATAAAATTTAATACAAATGAATTTAATTGAAATAAAAATAATGGTAATTTTTTGAAAGTAAATATATTAATTTAGATATTATTTTTATCATAATATATTTAATCTTCTTTTATTTATTAAATTAATTGTGAATAAACCAAAATTTAGTAATTTTAATATTTATTTTAATAAAAATAATTTTAAAAATGTTAAAATAACTTTTTTCCAAAAAAACTTTGGATTGCAGACCAAAACGAGTGGGTTTGAATTTATGTATATTGGCCCTTTCAGTTGACCCGCTCCGACCCCCATTTAACATTACTACTATTACGATTTAGCATTACTCTTATTACTATGTGAGATTGAATATTTGATTTTTTTTTTTTAAAGAAGGATCTACGTATTATATTTTTATTAAAATCATTCTCGTATGATTTTAACTTGGACCATATATTTTAGCTTGTTTTCAACTAAAATATTCATTTTACTTCAAAATGAAAATTTTTTGTGAGGTTTTAGTATTGACGTTGTCATTAGTTATTTTCAAATGACTTTGTTTTTTTCAAATGAAGTTTGGGAAAAAGACCTGGAAATTTGTTTTTGTGAAATTTGTAAATTAAGTTTTTTTTTTCAAATTAACAAAAATAACGTATTTACATTTTAGTTTACTATTAATTTATTTAAATAAATAAATAATTATTTTTATTTTTTATTAATTAAATAAAATATAAAATATGAATTAGTTTATTATTTAAATAAATTATTTTATTAATTTAAGGATATATTGGTAAATATAAAATTTCAGTGAGTAGTTTTATCTTAAAATATTTAAGTTTTAGGAGAGATCTAACTTTGACCAATTTATATTTCAAAACTAAAAAATTATTTTTATCACCAACCAAAAAAGTTTGAAAGGTTTGTCAAATACCTCAATTTTTTTTTTAAAAAAAAAGCAACTTTTTCCTTCTTTAAAAGCAATCCCAAACACTAAACTTTTTTTTCAAAAATAATTGTGTGTGTGTGTATAATAAAAGTTAATCAAATTTACGTTGTAGTCTACAATACAGTCATGCACGGAATTGGATCCCCTGCTGGGCGCTCCCTGCTGTAGTCCCTGCTGGGCTTTTTAGCGGCGGTTTTATCCGTCGCTAAAGTGTGTTTTAATATTATTGCAACGAATATTATTGCTGCTATAACTTTTGTTTAAATAATTAATTTAACAAAAGTTATAGTGACAATAATATTTATTGCAAAAAACTTTAGCAACGGAAAAAACCGCTGCTAAAACGCCCAGCAGCGCCCAGCAGGACCCAGCAGGGACACGCCCAGCAGGGAATCCGGACGCGTCATGCACATGCAGGCATTTCCCTTTTTTGGCGCAGTATTAATGGCGGTTTCTTCTTTTACCAATCAATGGCGGTGGGTTTGATTTGGTTTCTTCTTTGGTAAACACTGCCATTGTTGAAATTAAACCATTGGTCTCAGTTTCATCTAACTCCTACAAGTGTGGTGCACGAAGATGATTCATCAGCATATATCAAAACTCTTTTCTCTCTCTTCCATTTCCTTCCCGTCTCGCAATTATCCTTTACGCTATTCCTTCTCCCACTCTCCGCTCGCTTCCTATCGATCTACATCTGCACATCAAAAATGGATTTCGATGATGATTACTACAGCGACGGAGAGGAGGAGGATCAGACCTTGTATACCGATGATGATAACGATGCGGAGGATTTTGACTTCATCGACAATGCTTCTGATTGTTCTGAGGATGCTCTCTCGAATCGTCACCAGGTGGTATGTGCTACTTCTGTTTTTTTTTTTTTTTCATCGCTTGTTTTCGATCTGAAATTAATTTTCGCGGTTATTGGTGGAAACGAATTTTAGAATCGATGTCCGAAACGTAGGGTTTATAGAAGCTTTAATGATGCGAGTATTCAGACTTTGGATTCTCGAGATAAAATAATTTCAATGTTTTTGTACTAAAGTACTGTCCATTCATCGTGGTAGTGTTGAAGTTCGTTTCATCTAAGGTGTTTAGTACCTTGGTATCTAAGATACCTTGTTGTTGTCATACAAATAGGGACAATGTATTTTGTAGTTTAGTATCCTATATCACAATATTAAGTTTAGGATCTTATATCACAATATTAAAGAGATTAAGGAGTATAAGATAATGGTTTAGCTCAATGTGTTCGATGTTGCTGTGGCTTGTGTTGTAATTACTAATATCTGAATCCATCAATTTCATTTGGAAACACATTTTGGCTAATGTAAAATCAGTTTTTACTTTTGCTATTTATTGTATTTTTATTTTATCTCATTATTTTTCCCTTAGCATTGTTGATCATCTGTTCTGCCGCATTTCACCAAACTTGTAATACATGCATGCATATTGAGATTAGAGAGGGGAAGCTCAACATTCTAGGCATGTATACATCAACACTCAACAGATCATGTTTCATTGGTTTGACTTTGAGTCTGGTTATATACATATATATATATATATATATATATAGTCTATAAAAACTTTTGTATGGTGTCACTGAAACAATGCGCTTACAGCTAAATCGGAACATAATTCGACCAATATCTCTATAAAACCATGTGCAATCAAAAGGTCAAACATCGGAATTGTGTAGCTTAACCGAATTATCATGTGCCATATCGTATTTCAAGATAATGAAATAATGAAATTTAATTTAATTTAGATATGATCTAAATAACTTGAAGATTTTTGAGAATTGACTTTCAAAATAATGAAAATTGTTTGTGGAAGAAGTATAACGTATTTCAAGAAATTTAATTTAATTTAGATATGATCTATTAACTTGTTTTTAAAACATTTAAATTACTAAAAACGCATATACTAATTTGTAACAAGGAGTTTTGTGTAATTTTTTGCATATAAAAGAAGGATAAATTTTAAGAGGAAATAAACCATTCAATTATATATTTTAAAAAATAAAAAATACAAATTTTATAAATTAAAATTCATATAAATTATATATGAATTCATGGCACGTTAACAATTTAATAAAAAAATATAAAATAATATACATCCAATTAAAAATTAACATAATTAAAATAATTATTTAATGAATTGACCTATAATTTGGTAGACCTGAATCTGATAATATTTTTCTATAATTATATATCTTGGCTAGACAAAAGAAAATGACGGCTTGTTTGAATATCATTTTAATTTTTTATTCTTTAAAACGTTTCATAAAATTAGTTGAATTTATATTTTATTACTTTTATGTATTTATATATAAAAATTATTAATAAAAAGACTTATTTTTTATAATTTTTTATTTTTAAAAATTAATATTTAAAATATATTTTAATTATTTTTTATTTTCAAAATGTATATTTTATTTTTATTTTATGAAAACAAAAAACAATAATTTTTAAAAACTACGTTCAAGCCTACATTTCTCTTGACTCTAAAGTGATAAATGCTTTGGGCTCAAACAGGATTCTACTTCTTTGAAGTATCTTATCCAAACAAGAAAATTTAGTCTTACAAAGGTAATTAATTGATTTAAAGGATTCTGCATCTCTCATCACCACCTAAGACAAGTCAACACTGAATTTCAAACTGGACTTTTTTTTCGTAGTATACTAATAGTTTCCAATATGAAGTCCAGATTAGTGAGACAAGAGAACACAGACTTGGGTTCAGTGCCATTTGGTATTTTGATCTTCATTTCTTTCCGATTCACACTTTCTGGAGAAACTGAGAAATATTTAAACACATACCCTCTTCATTCATTACCATTTTGCTCAATTCTTGCATGAGTTATTTATCAGGTTAGAGATTCATGTCTTTCTCTGATTCTACACTCTGCTTATATGTTTTCTGTATAATTTTTTTGGTTCCATGAAAACCATGTCGTTCTACAGATTCTGGTAGAAAATCTCAAAGATTGTGATAAATGACAGTGATTTGCTATCGAATGTGAGGATTTTTGTTTTCTTTCTTTCTTGAAAATCATATCCCGCTTCAGATACTGGGAGAAAATCCCTTTGTGCTTTACGATAAAATTTGAGTACCCTTTTGCGTACCGTTTCTGATCTCTGTATTCATATATTTCAATTCTGAATACCTTGGGATTCATGAATTATTGCCTTCTCTTTGAAAAAGGAGGTGAGATATGATTAAATATCAGAATCAGAAAGAGATTTTCGAAGTTTCGGTCTTCTGCTACACAGGATATATGGTTCATTCTAACAGAAATTTCTCTAGAGAAGTCATTTTTCTTGAAAAGAGATCAGTTGTTCTAGTCACATGACTTTAGTTCTTGTATTTGTCAAAACAATGAGAAAATAATCTATAATCCTTTGTTTTGTTTTGCTATTTAGCCCTTCAATTCCTGCGCGTCACTCACTTGCAAGTGAATACCTCCATGGAGCAATTTCCTGGTGTGTGCAAGTTCTGAATTACAATGGCAGAGGATGATGTTTATACCAAAGATGGAACGGTAGATTACCATGGAAATCCAGCTAATAAGCTGAAAACTGGAACCCTGAAGGCTTGCCCCTTTATTTTAGGTAACTCTGGTGTATCCTCAACTTTGGCGGGAAGAATGTAATGGTTATGATTCTGAGGTACTTATGGTTTACTTTTATGCTTCAATTGACAGGAAATGAATATTGTGAGCGTTTGGCTTACTATGGGATGGGCACAAATCTGGTGCTTTATTTTAAGAAGCGACTTCATGAACATAGTGCTACTGCTTCCAAGAATGTCTCAAATTGGAGTGGGACATGCTACATCACACCATTGATTGGGGCATTCATTGCTGATGCCTATCTTGGAAGATATTGGACTATTGCTTCTTTCTCCATAATCTATGTTATTGTGAGTATAGTTTCTTCATTTCTGGACTTGATTACTAGCTTCTTGTTGCAACAGGAATTGAAATTTTGAGATTCAGTATTGGTAACTTAAAATATGGGATTACAAATTTCATTTCTGTACTGACACCAAATAAATGATCTAGGGTAAAGAAATACCAATCACTCCCCCTTTTCACCCATTAGTCCAAAAGCCAAATTAATAGCTTTCGTTGTGAAGTTAAGAATGGGTACAAACTTGCACAGTTTTTAAGTCAAATTCTATCATCTTGCCTCAGACAACTTCTAAAAAGGATTCCTCTTTGTGCACAGGGAATGACACTCTTGACATTGTCTGCATCAGTTCCTGGCATAAAACCAACCTGTCATGGTGATGAGAATTGCCATGCTACTGATGGCCAGAGTGCAGTGTGCTTCGTAGCTCTCTACCTCATAGCTCTTGGCACTGGTGGAATCAAGCCTTGTGTTTCGTCATATGGAGCAGATCAGTTCGATGACGCTGATGAGGTTGAGAAGGAATATAAGAGTTCTTTCTTCAATTGGTTCTATTTCTCAATTAACATCGCTGCTCTTATTGCTTCTTCTCTACTGGTGTGGATACAAGATAATGTGGGTTGGGGATGGGGATTTGGCATTCCAGCAGTGACCATGGCAATTGCTGTGGTGAGTTTCTTTTCAGGTACTAGGTTGTATCGAAACCAGAAGCCTGGAGGCAGCCCCCTCACGCGCATCTGTCAGGTTATCGTGGCCTCCATAAGAAAGTACAAAGTAGAAGTGCCTGCTGACAAGTCTCTTTTATATGAGACTGCAGATACAGAGTCTGTTATCCAAGGAAGCCGCAAACTTGATCACTCAAAAGGATTAAGGTACAACCTTTAGTTTGTCTATCATCAAGTTCTATAATAAAAACATACCTTTTACTACTCAGCACCACATGAATGGGTGATTCAAAAAATTTTCTTCACATGTTCTGTGTTTACTAGAGAACCTAATCACAAATACCAAGGAACTTAATGTAAGTCTAATCCTTGACTAATTCATGTTTATTGATTATGCAGAACAGAAGCAAGTGGAATACCATGCTTGATTTCTATAACATTAGGAGATAGTGATCTTGTCAACATATCTTTTTATCAAAATATGACAATCAAATTATCATTTGATTTCCACTTGCTTCAGTGATAATGCAAATCAGAATTAGCAATCCAAGTTGTTTCACTCAACATATTAGACAAAAGCCTATTTTTGAGGCCATCAGTTCATACTCACACTGATATTGTATGTTGCAGATTCTTTGACAAAGCAGCTGTGCAAGAGCAATCGGATGACGTGAAGAGTTCAGTAAACCCATGGAGACTTTGCACTGTAACTCAAGTGGAAGAGCTGAAAGCTATTATAAGGTTGCTTCCTGTATGGGCTACCGGTATCATCTTTGCTACTGTCTATGGCCAAATGAGCACCTTATTTGTGTTGCAAGGAGCAACAATGAACAATCATTTTGGCAACTCCTCCTTTAAGATTCCACCAGCATCTCTTTCGATTTTTGACACCATTAGCGTTATCTTCTGGGTTCCAGTGTATGATCAGATAATTGTGCCAATTGCTAGAAAGTTCACAGGGCACCGAAATGGCCTCACTCAGCTTCGGAGAATGGGTATTGGCCTCTTCATATCCATATTTTCCATGCTCTCAGCAGGAGTTTTGGAGCTCGTGAGACTCAGAATGGTGAGGCGTCACAATTACTATGAACTCGAGCAGATTCCCATGTCAATCTTTTGGCAGGTTCCCCAGTATTTTATCATAGGGTGTGCAGAAGTCTTCACATTGATTGGTCAGTTGGAATTCTTTTATGAGCAAGCACCTGATGCCATGAGGAGTCTGTGTTCTGCCCTCTCACTCCTCACTGTTGCACTTGGACAATACTTGAGCTCTCTGCTTGTAACAATAGTCACCAAAATCAGTACGAAGAATGGAAGTCCTGGATGGATACCTGACAACCTTAATTATGGTCATATACATTATTTCTTCTGGTTACTGGCAGTGCTAAGTGTTTTGAATTTGGTAGCTTTCCTCCTGGTGGCAAGGTTGTATAAGTATAAAAGACCGGTCGGGACTCTTCGTTGAAAGCTAGGTTTAAAGTGCAGAAGTGAAGAAGTCTCAAAGACAAAAACTCGACTTTGGTTCAGGAAAGATGGTGTTAGCATCAATTTAGTACTCTAAAAGTTGTTTGTACCATAAAGTATGATTTTATTTCAGTTTTACTATTCCTTAGGTACAATACAAAAAATCTTTTAAATTTCAGGCTGATATTAACACCATCTTTCAAGGTCCGAAATAGTACTGTTGTCAAGATTAAATGCTGCCCTTCCGTTGTTCCTGTCTACCCCTTATTGTGTGTCATCTTCAGGTGTTTGAGAAAGCTAATGCACATACATAGTTTCCTTACAAGTATTGTCAGATTTGGTCAAAATCAACATAGACTCATTCCAAATGTAGAAGGTCTATAGTTTCTACCATTACTTTCTATAAAACTTTACTATTTTATGTAAACATCTGAATATCATATCTGGTATTTCATAGGAGTATGCTTTGATTTTATATCCCACTAGCTTGAGAAAAGTTTATGTTTTGATGTTGATCAAATTAACTCATGCGGGCACAGTTTCATTTTAATCTAATTACCCGAACTATCTCCTTAGTGGTAGTATTTTTGTTCAGAACAAAAATTAATTTTGTCTATCCTTCCAAAGTTCTAATTCTCGACATCTATCTAGCAGCCCCCCCCAAAAAAAGTTATTATCTAAAAATATTATTTTAACTCTTTCTACATCAAATTTGGAATCAAATTTTCTAAAGTTTGCATATTTTAAAATTCATTGAAATGTATATTAATTCACGAGAGAATTAATGTACAAAAAGATGATTTATTTTTACTTTTATTTACAAATTAATCCAATAACTAGTTAATGTATCAGTTCTATCTTACTGCAATTTATAAAACCTACACTTCAGAAGTTTTAATTCCGTTAAGTTCGGTAGACATAAAACTTTGTTAAATTCCTGTGAGAATGGATCTAAAATAATGTTTTATCTCGACTAAACACAAAGTTCTGAAATATAGTTTCTGTTCCACCTTCTTGATGAGTTAAAGGAAACAAATTAACGAGTGTTCTGGTTTCATGGCTAGAATGAGCCTGCTCTCTATTTCCGTTGTAGATTTTTCTTCTTCTTCTTTTGTTAGAATATAGTTGTTTATTTAATTTGTTTTCTTCCCAGCTAAATTACTTACAATTCAATTATAATTTTGATACATAAATTTAGAAATGTAACAATTTATTTTTTGTACTATCATAAAAAATACAAATACTATATATCAGTTAAAATAATTTCTAAAAATTATATAATTGTCACAGAAAAATTTATAAAATAATAGAAATATAAGATGTTATATGAGGCTTCAAAATATTAGTTTTAATTAACATTTAACATTTTGTCAGAATAGTTTAAGGAACTTAAAATGTTATGTCTTAAATTTATGTACTAAAATTATACTTAAATAATAGTTTAAAATGAAAAAGAAGTTTATTTTAATCTTTCACAAATATAATAACTTTTAATTTAATTCTTTAAAGATAATTTTCGTCAATTTAATTCTTTAAAGATAAAAATATTTTTAATGTTACTCTTTTATTTTAACTATATTCATATCTTAATATCTCACTTAATAAAATATTAATTAAAATTTTTTTTTTGTAAATCTAAAAGTTAGAGGTGATAAATAATCTACATTATATTAAAAAAAATATATTTATAATTATCTAAATCAATCATAATTCTTTAATTTTCATTAGATACTTAATTAGTAAAAAAAAATCTATACATATATGCAATTAAAAAATTTGATTTATATTTTAACATTTTATCTTATATAAATTAATACGTGACATGTGAAATAAATATACTATTAATTAAATTACACTTTAACATTAAATTAAGTAAAAAATATATAAATAAAATTTGAATAAAAAATAATATCAAAAATATTTTTATTTTTAAAAAATTAAATTAATAAAAATAATTTATGAAACATCAAGTTAATATAAGAAAGTAGAGTTTTTCTCTTTAAAATTTTAATATTTGGAAAATCATCATTTTCCAATAAGTGAATTCGTCACCAGTCACCACTTTCTCCCAGAGACAAGTCGTGAGTGAGGGACTGAAAAAGGCGCAGATGGAGAAGGCAAGGGAGTTTCTGCAGCTGACCCATGAAGAATTAGAGGCTCAATCCCAACTCTCTCTTCCTGACCCCAAATTCTGTTTCTATGAACACTTTAGCCTCAGAGGCCTCCGAGTCGGTCGAGTCGAACCCGGTCTCATCGTTTGTACTTTCAAAGTCCCCCCTCGCCTCACTGTAAAACCCTTGTTCCCTCATACATACATATATATAGCTTTTAGCAATTTACTATATTTGATTATAGATTTTTGGTATTCACAATTTCTGCTAATGTAGTCGAAAATTGGGAATGTTGTGTGGAAAATTGTCTTTCATCAGATTGTAAGAACTTAAAATTAAGATATTTTACATATTTTAGGTCTGATTAGGAGTGGTCAAGTCCTCAATCATGTAGAAAGTTATCTTTCACTGGACTGTGAGAACTTAAAATCAAGAGATTTTAGTTCTGATTAGGAGTATTTAGGCTTGAAATATTGTTATTGATTGATTAAATTTTTACTAGGAATGCCTGATGTCGCTATCTGCAATTTTAATAGTTATTGTTGAGCTCAAGTAGGACCGTGGGAGAAATTGCTGATAGATTCTGGTTAGTATTGTGAATTAATCGTTGAGTGAGGAGAAATTTTGATTGTGGATACCATTGGAACTTGAAAATATAAAAGAGTGAGGATTTTGAAGGATTTTGAGAGGTCAGTTGAATTTATTTATCCTCTACTATTTATTGATAACTCCCAAACGAGGAAAAAGTTTCAATGAAACCTTCTCTTTCCTTGCCTTGTCCTCCATTATTCCCCATGGAGACATGCCCTTGTGCCTTATAGGGCATAAGTATTTATAAAAAATTATTTTTTAAAATTTAAAATAAAATAACTTTATCATTTTTAGCTCAAATTAAATAATAATGAAATAATATTTTTTTAATAAATTATTATTTTCTGAAAAATTTAATAATATCATTAAGAATATTTTAGTTAAAATAAATAAAAATTTTAATTTTTAATTTCTCAAATGAAATAAAAATAAGTTTTTAAAATAAAAAAGAAGAAAGTATAATTTTAATGAGATAAAAATATAATTTATTTATATTGTTATATAACTTGAAAATTTTGAGTTAAGTATACTTTTCGACGAACTCTTCAGTGAAAATTTTTTAACATATATAAATACTGAAAATTTAAAAAGCAAACAATTTCAGTTAGGGCACACAAAAAAAGATAAATAATTCTTTCAAACTGTTAAAATATAACATTACTTTTTTTGGCTAAAAAATATAACATTACATTAATTTTACTTTCCAATCATCCAAAAAAAGTCAAAATTTTTTTTATGTTACGCAAAGAAAGATTTTGATACAATTCTTAATGAAGCTATAATTTATTGATTCAACAACGTTATAGAAACTAAAAGATGACAATTTTGGAAACATAAGTTAATTTAATGATATGTTTATTATAATACGTTTTTTATATTTATTATTTAATAATTATATCATAAAATTTGATTTACCAAAAAAAATGTATGTTATAGAAAATTTAAGAGAGGGTTAGCAAAACTCATATATTAATTATATCTAATATAACTCCTTTGAAAATTTTAAAGATAAAACCTTTATCTGACTGACAATGGATTGCAAATCTTTTTGTGAGCATTGGGAGTAAGAGGTGTAGGACGCCTGACCTGTGACTCTGTGAGTATCAGCCATAATCAGGGCACGCCCACCTTCCTTTCCTGGAAACCAAATCTCCAATCTAAATTTCAGTACAAAGATTTGTTCAACCATTTCTGTCAAACTTTCTTGCATTTTTTCATGTTGTACTCTGCTGGAATATAATATTCTGTGCAATGTGCTAACTGACAATACTGAAAACTGCACATCACGTTAATTACGATAATTAATACAACTTAATATAAAATTAAGATAAATGCATGGATTTATAATAATTTTGTGTTATGACAATATTTTACTCTTATCGTATGAAAAAAAAGTTTAACTTATGATAAAATTTAATACAAATGAATTTAATTAAAATAAAATAATGGTAATTTTTTGAAAGTAAATATATTAATTTATATATTATTTTTATCATAATATAATTAATTTTATTTTATTTATTAAATTAATTGTAAATAAAACAAAATTTAGTAATTTTAATATTTATTTTAATAAATATAATTTTAAAAATGTTAAAATAACTTTTTTCCAAAAAAACTTTGGATTGCGGACCAAAATGAGTGGGTTTGAATTTATGTATATTGGCCCATTCATTTGACCCGCTCCGACCCCCATTGAACATTACTACTATTACTATTTAGCATTACTCTTATTACTATGTGAGATTGAATATTTGATTTATTTTTTTAAAGAAGGATCTACATATTATATTTTTATTAAAATCATTCTCGTATGATTTTAACTTCGACCATATATTTTAGCTTGTTTTCAACTAAAATATTCATTTTACTTCAAAATGAAAATTTTTTGTGAGGTTTTAGTATTGACGTTGTCATTAGTTATTTTCAAATGACTTTGTTTTTTTCAAATGAAGTTTGGGAAAAAGACCTGGAAATTTGTTTTTGTGAATTTGTAAATTAAGTTTTTTTTTCAAATTAACAAAAATAACGTATTTACATTTTAGGTTACTATTAATTTATTTAAATAAATAGATAATTATTTTTTATTTTTTATTAATTAAATAAAATATAAAATATGAATTAGTTTATTATTTAAATAAATTATTTTATTAATTTAAGGATATATTGGTAAATATAAAATTTCAGTGAGTAGTTTTATCTTAAAATATTTAAGTTTTAGGAGAGATCTAACTTTGACCAATTTATATTTCAAAACTAAAAAATTATTTTTATCACCAACCAAAAAACTTTAAAAAGGTTTGTCAAATACCTCAAAATTTTTTTTTAAAAAAAGCAACTTTTTCCTTCTTTAAAAGCAATCCCAAACACTAAACGTGTGTGTGTGTATATATATATATATATATGAAATAAAAGTTAATCAAATTTACGTTGTAGTCTACAATACAGTCATGCACATGCAGGCATTTTCCTTTTTTGGCGCAGTATTAATGGCGGTTTCTTCTTTTACCAATCAATGGCGGTGGGTTTGATTTGATTTCTTCTTTGGTAAACACTGCCATTGTTGAAATTAAACCATTGGTCTCAGTTTCATCTAACTCCTACAAGTGTGGTGCACGAAGATGATTCATCAGCATATATCAAAACTCTTTTCTCTCTCTTCCATTTCCTTCCCGTCTCGCAATTATCCTTTACGCTATTCCTTCTCCCACTCTCCGCTCGCTTCCTATCGATCTACATCTACACATCAAAAATGGATTTCGATGATGATTACTACAGCGACGGAGAGGAGGAGGATCAGACCTTGTATACCGATGATGATAACGATGCGGAGGATTTCGACTTCATCGACAATGCTTCTGATTGTTCTGAGGATGCTCTCTCGAATCGTCACCAGTTGGTATGTGCTACTTCTGTTTTTTTTATTTCATCGCTTGTTTTCGATCTGAAATTAATTTTCGTGGTTATTATTGGAAACGAATTTTAGAATCGATGTCCGAAACGTAGGGTTTATAGAAGCTTTAATGGTGCGAGTATTCAGACTGTGGATTCTCGAGATAAAATAATTTTAATGTTTTTGTACTAAAGTACTGTCCATTCATTGTGGTAGTGTTGAAGTTCGTTTCATCTAAGGTGTTTAGTACCTTGGTATCTAAGATACCTTGTTGTTGTCATACAAATAGGGACAATGTATTTTGTAGTTTAGTATCCTATATCACAATATTAGAGATATTAGGGAGTATAAGATAATGGTTTAGCTCAACGTGTTCGATGTTGCTGTGGCTTGTGTTGTAATTACTAATATCTGAATCCATCAATTTCATTTGGAAACACATTTTGGCGAATGTAAAATCAATTTTTACTTTTGCTATTTATTGTATTTTTATTTTATCTCATTATTTTTCCCTTAGCATTGTTGATCTTCTGTTCTGCCGCATTTCACCAAACTTGTAATACATGCATGCATATTGAGATTAGAGAGGGGAAGCTCAACATTCTAGGCATGTATACATCAACACTCAACAGATCATGTTTCATTGGTTTGACTTTGAGTCCGGTTATTGTGCTTAAACGTCAACTAGTTTTAGAAAGGAGCAAGTTTTATATATTCTTTGTCTGCCATCCTTTGTTCAGAACAGTGCCACGTGCTCCATCAATTCAGATTGTCTTATATATGTGTAGAGACATATATAGAGAATAATGCGTTCCATCAGTTTGAAATCCAACCATGCATATAGGAGAAAACTTGAAATTTATCTGTATAATGGGATCAAGAAATTATCCTAATCAGATTGTTATGAAAGCATTGAAAGTTGACATAACCTTAAACTTCTATTGTGTGGAGATTTAATTTATATAGGTTTCTTAATTTGGCCGTCTCACGAAGCAATTCTTTCATTAAGCTGCAAGAGAAGATGTCTTTGTGCATGCGTTATCTTGTTTAGAGTATCAACAATCAAGTTAGCTCTTTGAACTAGTACATAATTGTTCATGCTGAATAATTACATTGGGTTTCTTTAATTGGTTGTCATGCGAAGTAATGCTTTCATTAAGCTTGAAGGGAAAAGGTCTTTGTGCGTGTCTTCTCTTGTTCAGAGTATCAACTGCCAAGTTAATTTCTTCAACGAGTTATAATTGTCCAAGATGAATAATTACATTTAGATGCTTATGTCAGGATAATGTTTTATTACAAACTAAGAATTGCTGTTTGTTCAGAAAAACTATACAGTCTTGAGTGAAAGTGACATTCGTCAACGTCAAGAGGATGATATTACAAAGATATCTACTGTGCTATCCATTTCAAAAGTTGCAGCTAGTATACTACTTCGCCACTATAATTGGTATAGTCTCTGATCAAGACTCCAAGATTTTCATATTCTGTTAGAATTTATATGATGAAATGCATATCTAAATGTTTTGATGATACTGCTTTTAGTATTGCATTTCTTCTTACATGTGAAGTAAAATTGACTTGTACAGTATTATATTCTGTAGAACATGTCAATCTTTCATAGTTCTGTTATTGTGACATTGGTGTTCTAAAAGTTTTTACTTTGTTTACGGACAGGAATGTTGGTAAAATACATGATGAATGGTTTGCAGATGAAGAAAAGGTTCGCAGTATTGTTGGTTTGTTGGAGAATCCTGTTGTGGAATATAAAGACGCTAGCGAGGTAATCATTACATATATGAAAGTTGTGAATGTTTAGCACATAAATGAATCTGTTCGGATACTCCCCATGGAGAAATCTACATGGATATGAAATAAGTAAATGTGACTTTTCTCTAAAAGTCATTTCTATATTGGCAGGTGACTTGTGGGATCTGTTTTGATACCTATCCCAGTGGTGAGATGCTTGCTGCTGGTTGTGGCCATCCTTTTTGTAGCTCATGCTGGGCAGGTTTGTTGTTCAACTTCATCATTGTGGCATGTCATTGTGCCAAGAAAATGAAGCCTTGTGCCACCTTGCATGTGTGGGTAACTTGAACCTTTTGTACATATTAAATGGCATTCATTTCTTTTTCCTGTTTGTTTCCCACTGTCATTATCTTCTGATCAATATTTTTGGATCATCTTTAGTTGTGGATTTTAGCGATTACTCTTTCAACCACACTTAGTATACTGTGACTTGGGTCTTGCCTATGAAGTTGTGTTCCAATGGAAGAAATTCATTGGTTGAGCTGAATTGTTGTTTCTTGTTGATATTTTTTTATAGAAGGAAAAAGAATGTTTAATGCTTCATCATAACACAAGCTCCTCTTTTACTAACACGAAAAAAAAATAAAAAAGCCTTTCAATTTGTCGTGTAGAAATCTGATTGCTAGAAAATAACTTGAGTCATTTCAATTTTATGCGTGTTTTTAAATCTTTCTAGGTTATATTAGCATAGCCATCAATGATGGTCCTGGATGCTTGTTGTTGCGCTGTCCTGATACATCATGCAGTGCTGCTGTTGATCAAGATATGATCAATTTATTGGCTTCTGACGAAGAGAAGGAGAAGTACTTTAGTTATTTTACTAGATCTTATATTGAGGACAACAGAAAGGTAATTCCTTCTTGGAAATTTGATGCATTGTTTGTCGGTATATATTCCCAAGTTCTTTTTCCCCCATTTCACTTGCCAACGTGACATTGTCATTGTTAGTTGTTTCACTTTTATAAGACTATTCATTCATAATTATACATCATACCTGCACATTGACAAGGGCATAAACAAAGATATTTTTTATTTATATATCTATGCTACATGCTATGAGATTTTTTAATTATTGGTCTTCAAAACTTACAATAACAATGACAAACAAAATATTTTTGACTAAACGAGAACATTGATCTTCAAAACCATTTAAATAAAATATAAATTTAATATAAAAAACTTAAATATATGCATAGAGAGGGAAAATCAAATAATATTTTACTAATTTTTTATGTTTTATAAAAATTATTTCTATATTTTGTATTAAAAAATTAAAGAGAAATTTGATATGCACTTTAGTACATGCAAAACCTATTAGTATTTGTAATGTCCTTTCTACATAGAAATATTCTTGTAATGTCCTTTCTACAAAGAAATATTCTTGTAATGATAGTCAAAGATAATTTAGGACTTCGACTATTATGCAGTGGCTTCAGTGATATTTTATCCGGTGCATCTGCATCTCTTAGCATCTAAAATGGCTTCACTTCGTCTTAAAAATCTCTGTTTTTGTTTCTTCTTACATTCATTGCACCCATTTTTGGATACATTCTTCTTACATTGATTGCAGTACTAAACTATGTTGTTTTAGTTCTGCATATGGTCGGAACAAATATGAAATAAATTTGTTGAGAAACTTTTCAGTTTTTTAGTTGAATTTGGATGGATTTTTCATTATATTTCCTAGACAAAATGGTGCCCTGCTCCTGGCTGTGATTATGCTGTGGACTTTGCTGCTGGTGGTGGTGGTGGAGGCTATGATGTTACATGCCGCTGCTCATGTAGTTTTTGCTGGAATGTAAGTCTCAGTGGTTAATGTAAATTGTCAAATGCATGTTTTCTTTTTTTTACTTGGCAGTTGGCACTTATGTTTCAATTTGACCTTGCAGTGCACTGAAGAAGCACATAGGCCTGTTGATTGTGATACTGTGGCCAAATGGATATTGAAAAATTGCGCTGAATCTGAAAATATGAATTGGTATGTAGTTCTTTGCTTATATATATATATATTTGCTGTCAAAGAAAAGGTAACTTTAATTATCGTGCTTGTGTTTTTTGAAAAATTCTTGTGTACAGCATATGTATATATATGCAATGGCCAAGATTTTATCTGTACCTGTTTTTCACATACATAGATGAGATCGTAATCATTACATATACATGTGGTGTATCTTAGAATTTTTCCTGATATTTACCTGTGTCTCAAAGGCAGGACAAATTAAGAAAACCTGCCTACCATATATACCTACATGACATATTCAAATAAACTTGTTCAGACGAAGACAAATTAAGAAAACCTGAAACGTGCGATATTAAAAGGAAGACTTATATTTGAGGATCCTAAGTTATTAGGAAAGCCAATACTCTATAATCAGGATTATTAGAAAGGCACACATAGTAAAAGGTTTAGAGGCGGATCATCACTCTTTGATTTAAACATCAATTTTATTTTATTTTTATAACAGATGAAATTTTATTAGAAAGAGAACCATACAAGTGAGGAGTATAAGATATCCTCTAAAAGAAAAAAAACCAAATTTTAAAATAAAAATAAAAATACGTAGACTCAGACATGTTACAAAGTTGCATAATCCCCCTGCATTTTTTTACAGAAACACACCCTTGAGAAAAACCATGAGCAAAACACACCCTTGAGAGGCTACTACGAACACATCCTATAAAAATATCTAGAGGCAAGGAGGTGCCTCTGAAAATGTATGCATTCTGCTCTATCCAATAGTACGAAAGTACAACAAAGACGGCAAATCTTTTTCTCTCCAAATCCTTTGAACCAAACCGAAAGAAATTGATTTAAATTGGGAGGATACATCCAATGCTTACTTGCCCAATTGCGACCCAGCAATGTAAACATAAAGAAGCATTAATTTCACTATCTCAGAGTCAGTATTATTCCTATTGATTTCTGCAGTCTAGGTAAACGGTTTGACTTTTGAAGATACTTTTGATTTCCAAATAGGTTTCTCAAGAAAGTATTCCTAGTAGAAGAGTAAGGAAATGAAAGTAGGACATACAAAAAGACGTACTAGAAAGATCAACATTTCAAACTCTTACATCCAAAATGGAAGAAGAACTAGAGGTTTCAAGAAGAAGCAGAAGGAACAGAAAGATCCTTAATGAAGAAAAAGTTCAACGAGTAGGCACATCCTCAATAAGTCGAAAAGCTCTATGTGGGAGAATTGTGCAAAGAGGAAACATGAAAGAGACTCGGATAGACCTAAAGAAGTAACATTCCCCAACGAAGTATCTACGTTCCTGTCCTAAAACCTGATATGAAGGCCATTTTCCATCGTCAAAGACATGAGATTTGAAAGAGGCGTATCTAAGAAATTGGGCATGCATGAGAATTAGTTTTTATGATACGTGTTGGATCTTGTAAATAAATTGAGCGGACTCAAATCATAATTTAATTAAACTCATTTATTTAAAATAAAATAAATCTAAACTTTAAAAAAAAAAATAATAAATAAATTCAATTAATTTAATAAACGAGTCAAATTTAAAAAATATTATAAATATAATATATATTTTTATGCACATATAAAACTTAAACTAAATAAAAAATTATCCATTTTCATATAATATATATATATAATTATATAAATCTATATATAATATTTTTAATTATTTTCATCTAACTTTTTTTTTATAAAAATATATATATGATTACATATATATTATTTAAAATTTAAAAATATAGTATATATTATATAAAATAATATTTTATTATTAATTAAATTGTTTACAAACTTAACTAATCGTGCATTAAATGTTTAAGCTTGATTCATCTAATTAAACAAGTTTAATATGTTGATCAAGTTCATTCATTTATTAAATGAAATGAGATTGATTTAAATATTTGACGAGTCCAAATAATTCATGAAAAGCTCGACTATACATGTTTTTCATTGAATATTTTGCGCAAGAGTTAACCTATCCCTCAAACAGCTCTATGCATAAGTAGCAGTTAGTACTGGATTTTCGTCCCAGTCATTCTATTCAAAAGAATCAAAACCATGTTTTAAGTTACCTGATGCCATAATGCTGTAGTCTCTAAAGGAATAAATCATAGCCATTTTACTTGCCTATGTTTTTTTTTTTTGTACATGAACTGTTGGCCTATGTAAATTTCAGGATATTGGCCAATTCAAAACCTTGTCCAAGCTGCAAGCGGCCAATTGAGAAAAACCAAGGTTGTATGCATATGACATGCACACTACCTTGCAAGTATGAGTTTTGCTGGTTAGTCTTCATCTCCTTTTCTTTCTAAATGATATTTTCCGTTGTTGGCATAGTTTTATAGGTGGTATATAAGAATTGATGACTATGGTCAATCATAGAATTAGCATTGAATTACATGAGGGAGGGAGGAAAGAAATGAAAAAATGAAGGCGTGTAGCAATCTTCCTCTTGTTGCCGTGGCCCCATTGCCATTCCCTCTATCCCATTCTACTGCCAACAACTAATGCACCAATGATCTGAACCCCACTATTGGCACCACGTTTATCTGCAACTAAATATACTAGTGCTGTCCTAGATTACCATCCCTATTGACATATTTCTCCCACAGTATTATTGTTAGCACTGCTGGTATCGCCTATCAACACTAGTGCACTGGCCATGGTCGATTCCCTCACAATTATTGTCATAGTCTCCAGTTTTATAGAAAATGGATTTCTTATCCGATTTTTTGTTAAAATTGACTAAATTTATTCAGTTATGTGATATGTTTACATACTCAGCACTAAATTTTCAGCCCCCACCTGATATGTGTCTTATCACAATAGCTGATCATGAGAGATGGAATTATTTTCCTAATAAAACTATAATGGTTGCTCTTCATGTTCTCCAATCTCTAACTTAAAATAGATAATGCTAGATTATGGGATTTTACTTTCTGTTCTAATCTGAGTTTTCCACTGATAAAGAACCATAAGTGATTCTCCTTAGAAATTTGGCCAGTGGGATGAGATGGGTGAAAAACAAAGGACATTGGCTTAGATTTTTGTTCAGTTACTCTCAGTGAAGTTGGTTACATGTGTTCGCAGGCTCTGCCTTGGTCCATGGTCTGAGCATGGTCAGATAACAGGTGGTTTTTATACATGTAATCGTTATGAAGAAGCAAAAGCAGATAAAAAGGTATATCACAAATTCACAGTAGTTCTATGGCTTGATATTATGCTCTTCTTCTGTTCCATCTTACTACTCGTAGATTGGCAATGATATTTAGATATAATGTTGTTTAAACTCTATTAATGCTGTTATTTGCTTACAGTTTCGAGAGGCTGAACAACAGAGAGAGGTAATCAAGAGCTCTCTTGAAAGATATTATCACTATTATGAAAGATGGGCAACCAATCAATCGGTATGTGCCAGTTGCTTTAAATCGTTCTTTTCCTCATCATGCCCGTTCTATGCCGAGCGTTCTTTTTTCCCGTGATGACATGAATGATGTTTCCAATTTGTTTTTCTTCGATAAAAGAAGAATTATACTATAGAAGATGAAAATTACAATGAGGGAAACTCCCAAGAAAGACTTTGCACAGAGCACCAAAAAGAGGCTATATACAACCCTTTTCCATAAGTAAGAGCATCGAAATGCTTTTGAAGCCTCTTTATTCTTTTCAAAACCTTTGAAATGTAATATGAGGGTGGAACGACTCACCCAACATTCACAGAGGACTCCAGAAAAATTATTCCATAAGAATGTAGCCACCATATAATGCAAAATATAATGGGGAAACTTTTGTTGAACTAACCTTACACCTAACACGCATATTAGGGGAAATAGTTACGTGTAGTTTGCAAATCTGCAACATGTCATCAGTGTTAATCCCGGAGCATATCATTGTGACTAGATACATCAATTCGACCTTAGGAGATTTAGATTATCAAATTTGTTTGTCAAGAAGGAACCCCTTACTCCTGAAGAATGAAGAATTTCTTTTTTTCTTTTTTTTTTTTCATTCATATCTGGATTGGAGGAAATAAGAATATATTCAAGTACAGGGCAGATGGGCTTCTAATTGGTTTGTCAAGAAGGAACCCCTTTCTCCTGAAGAATGAAGAATTTCTTCTTTTTTTTAACTCATATCTGGATTGGAGGAAATAAAAATATATTCAAGTACATAGCAGATGGGCTTCTAATTCAGTAGTTTTTTTAACATAGATTCCCGAAAATTTTAAGAGTTACTAGAGATAAACTTGGGGAAACAAAATGGATAGGTGAATTATTTAAAGAAGTTGATATTCCCTGTTTAATTTACTTGCTTTGGAAATTTAGTATAAATTGTATCTCATTGCAAGTGTAAGGCACTAAAATATGCATATTGATGCTTTGTATTAAAAGTTTTATTTCTTAGGCGAGCTCGA
This sequence comes from Senna siamea, assembly GCA_031216115.1. Classification (NCBI taxonomy): domain Eukaryota; kingdom Viridiplantae; phylum Streptophyta; class Magnoliopsida; order Fabales; family Fabaceae; genus Senna; species Senna siamea. Next base: position 32,079,309 of record CM062367.1, on the reverse strand, counting down.
TGTGCTTAGTGTATGCTTTACTCGTTGCAGTCCAGGAAAAAAGCTCTTGCAGACCTAGAGCAAATGCAAACTGTGCATGTAAGCAATCTTCTTATTTTGGTTATTTGTTCCTCTGCTAGTGATACTGGTATGGTTGGCTTACGAGATTATCTCTAATAAGAAACTGAAATATACGCTTAACTGTAATGTGTAGTAAAGTTATTTCTTTTGTACATTCACTTCCACAAAATTTTGTAAAATGACAATTTACCTTCTAAAGTTGATGGTTACTATTCCACATGCAGCAGTGATAAATTTTATTGTCCATTGCACCCCCTCCCCCCTTTTTCTGCTTCTGCCCCTCCTCCACCTCCACCTTTTTATTTTGGCATTAGAACATTGTGTTGATTCCTAACTTTGATATTATTGAAAGGCCACTGTGCTAGTGGATGACTTGTAATCTCTCCTAAGGATGAGGGTACTGGTAAAATCATGGTCATAGGTTTCCTAACTTAAATGCAAATAACTGATTCAAATAAAAGATAATATTTTCTAATCACCTTTAAGTTGTGATTATTTGCAGCTAAGATATTGTCCTCAACTAGAAATGTCATATTTTCTCTAAGGTTCCTTGTGATATGGGGCAGCTTATGCTAAATCTAATTTGGATTTAGCAATCTATGTTGCAGCTAGTTAACAAGTCTCTATGGAGCATTTTAATTAAAGAGAACTCAAAAAAATGTCAGGGTTGGGTTGAATCAAAAAACCATGAATAGGTAAACTCGTTGAAGAAAATTTTTATAAACTGATCACAACGAAATAAATCATTGGATTAGTTTAATGTTTTTATGGTATGGATTGTACATGGATTTAATTCAGCTTAATAAATGTATTAGGATTTGAATTATTGTCCTAATGGCATAATGGTTTTATCCAATAAAAAAGTGTGGAATAATGGCCTCTATTACTGAACTAATGAACTAAAACCCATGAATATAATGAAACCTAAGGCTGTCGAATTCATAACTTTGCTTTTAAAATAAAATGATTTTCTGTTCCTAACATGCCACAACTTGTTAACTGGAACAACTTCAGATATCTGCATAAATTTGATTGAGATTGGGTGGATTTTTGAGAGAGAGTAGTGTAGAAACCAAAAGGAGAACAAAGGGAAAAATCTGAAAACCATATTTAATCAATGTCAATAATGAAAAAAGGTGATTAAAAAAACCACTCGCAATCCTATATATAGGAATATTGGCTTCAAGAGTCCAACAAACTAAATCATTCAAGCAAAGTAAAGGTTATCCAGGACATGGATAACTGATGTCCAACAACCCAAAATAAAAGTACTAATAGAAGTGTTGCAATATTTTCTTCTTTAGTAAATTCAGAGTAAGGCTAATGATTATCTATTGCTGCAGCTTGAGAAGCTCAGTGACTTACAGTGTCAGCCTGAGTCACAGCTAAAATTCATAATAGAGGCCTGGTTACAGGTATAAATTTATGTGTCTTTCGTGGATAGAAATGTAATACATTTTCTCATGAAATAAATTCTGTTTGTAGATTGTTGAATGCAGACGTGTTTTGAAATGGACCTATGCCTATGGCTACTATTTACCTGAGGAGGAGAAGGCCAAGAGAGAGTTTTTTGAATACTTACAAGGTAAGGTATGCTCTTACCTTCTTGAGGAAAGCACACGGAACACTTTCTTCTGGGTTTATGAATTCTTTGATTACTGTTAGCTAATCATCCAGCCCACAAAGAAGACAGATTATAAAGGAAGTTAAAAGGAACTTTTTTACGTTATTATTGTCCCCAATAGAATTTCTTACACGTTTTATCCAAATTAGCTGTTTAGCTGTCCCCAAATTTAATGGAAGATAAGAAGATGCAGATATTTAACCTACAAATCATTATGGCTGTATTACACTGTTGTCTTTTCAACTAATTCTAAATACATGATTCAATTTAGTAAAAATCAAGCAAACCACTTCCACGTCGTAATCTGTGTTTTGTGCAGGTGAAGCTGAGGCTGCATTGGAACGACTTCATCAGTGTGCTGAGAAGGAATTGGAAGTTTACCTCAATGTAAAGGATCCAGAAAAAGATTTTAACTGTTTCCGCACTAAACTTTCTGGACTAACCAGGTGAGATTCTGTACAATACAGAGAATTCCATAATAGCTTGGCATTGCTAGTTGCTTAGTTACAAGCTTGAGTCAAAACTTAGCCTATTTTAGTATTTTCTGATTAGAATCAGATTCATTTTCTCCAGATTCTTAGGACCACGGCCTGCTCATAAAACAGAAATGATTCAGAAGTTGCAAATATTTAAAGTTGTTGTACACTAGTTTCTTGTTTCCCATTTACTCCTATATATATTCCAATACTATACTGTGATTTACTGTGGATTGTTGCAACAAATGCAGTGTGACAAAGACCTTCTTTGAGAATTTAGTGAAAGCCCTGGAGAATGGTTTATCAGATGTGAAATCTCATGCTGCAACCAGCAGAACCGCAAGTTCAAAGAGCATATGGGTAAATGGGAAGCCTACAACACCCAAATCAAGTGATTCCGGAACTGTTGATGAAGGCGGCCACTGGATCTGTGAAGTGTGCTCGTACATTAATGTAAAGTCAAGTACATACTGTGTGTGTTGCCAGGAATCTGATTAAGAAGCTTGAGGTAACACAGTTGGACGCTCAGTCAATGTTCTTGCCATAAGGCCGAGGGATTTTTGTTTGCTAGGGGTAATTGTGGCTCTCTCATTTGGCCTCATGTAAACTGTAAACCTGTAATGGTTTAAAGCTGAACAGAGCCTAGCCCTGGAAGGTCAGAGAAAGGCCATTTTTTGGAAAAATGAAGTAGTTTACTGTGGTAAACTTGGTAAAGCACCTGAGATAAAAAAAATTAGGAGAGAGATATCACTTCTAATAAATTAGAGTTTAAATTTCTTTTTTTATCTCTCTTAAATTTTTACAAATCTCATTTTTTGGGTCGTTTAGAGAAGGCCTTTAATTTGAGTTGTTACTCGTAGCAATTTGAGATACACATTGCTCCTGTTGTTTGGCTAAGTTTTTTTTTTTTTTCAGTTGGCCATGTCAGACTCAGGATCCATGCTTTTGTTCACCATCAGATTCCCTTGCTATATTAAGGTAGTTTTTGCAGCAATATTGAAGCTCACGGATGCATTTGTACGCAGTGCTTAGTTGTGGCATTAAACTGCATTTTGTTCTGAAAATTTAAATATAGAAGGTCAAGTTCATTGCAAGATTTAGCTCTTTTTCTTCTGCTCTCTTGATTTTTAATTCCAAATTTGATTTTTATTAACGCCAGTCGAAATCAACATCACAGTAAGACGTGCTTATTTGGATTAACGGATGTCGTGACGGAAAATAATAATAAAATTGGACTGTCCACTGACTTACTCTTCTTTTTGGTTCCAAACTGTACATAGTAAGAAGTTCACATGCCAATTACATTCAATTCGGGGATGCTAGGCAGTAGTGATCAGTTGCAAATAGTCACACACTAAAATAACAATACATAAATTTAATTGAAATGACTGACGGGATTACTTGACATATTCATTTTGCTCAGTATATATTGGTTTATTGCACATATTTAAGTGAAAAGAGTGTACCTAAAAACTGTTGGACATCAAATGAATTATAAACAGTGCTAGACACTTTGTCCCCCCGAAAAAATAAAAGATATTGCCAGACAGGAGGGATCATTACAAGTAGTCTAACTCCAAATTTAATTGGAATATCGAAAGGGTTTGCTGACAAACCTATTTTCTTAGTTTCTACTTGTTTCCTCTATATATCTTAAGTGCGACAAAGCAGGCTCGTAAGGCATCAATTAGTGCAAATCCGTGATAACTGCGTGCTGCATCAAACTAATAATATATATTGCTGCAGCTGTACTAAGCAAAGTGTCCGGCCGTTAACCCTACCGATCACTTTGGACCAATCTTTAACAAATCTGTGAAGGTTTTGCACAAGTTCATTAGATAGCTCTGGTTCCACAGATAGCATACGCCAACAAGAAGGGAATTGAGAGACCATAACCCAGGAAATGAAGAATTGGCTTCATCTCATAGGCTTTCATCAGACTTCTGCAATTCTGTAGTGGAATAACGAAGAGAATCATCAAACAACACAAAATGGAAAAAGCCAATGAGCTAGTAGCTGAAAAGGCACTAGTTAAATTGACACGTGTTTCAAGTCATGGATTTAAATCCCTACTCCTACCTAGTGGGAAACAAAGAACAACAACATGTAAAAAGAGAACAAGAAAAAATGTGGCTGGAAATAATGCTTGTAATCTTTCACTCTAATTCCCAAAAGACAATGAGTGTGGAATACTAACTAATTTTTTAGACAAAAAACAGGATTCCAAAAACACATAATCCATTCTACTCTTGACAAATCACAGACAAGAAGATTATTCACGGAACTAATTCTATGTAGGTGCTACTGTCATCCACGTTTAAAAGATGTCAATTTCTATGTAATGTAACATGTTCTTTACTAATTTATCTTTTGGCTCCTGGGTAATATTCAATGCACTAATATATATACACCTTTAAATAGATCCCACTGCAAAGTATTGGTTTAAGCCTTACCATAAAATGCTTCCAACATATTGCCAAGCACACCACACACAGAACCTTCCGAATCCGTCTCTTGCCAAAACAGAAATTTGGAAGTCTGCTTTTCTTTTTTTCATATGATACAGCTCTTTGAATCATCGGATCATGATCATCCACTTTCTTCCCTGAATTTGATAATATATGTTCCCTATAAATCCCTCTTTCTGCAGCCAGAGCAGCAGAGACCAAAATTGCAGGCAAGACCACAAAAAACAGATGGGGAAGAACAACCACCATAATATCTGGAGATCCAAAATATTCATGCTTCCCCGTTCCACTGTGAGTCTCAACGAGCCAGCCCATATAGGTCATGTATCCCCTGTTGTTCCCTTCAGTAAAAACTTGGCCCATAAACCAGGGGAATAATATAAGATATAATAGGTATCCTATCAAACCAAACCATAAAGTGCGAACCCTGAAGAGCTCCTGAAGAACCCATAATACACCATTGGCAAAGCCCTTATTGGCAACAAAGTTCCTGTAAGTATATAATTTATTTGGAAAAACAAGTAGAGCTGTTGGAATGAGAAGAATGAACAGAAGAATGTAAGCTGACCAGAATATTGTGTAATACAAGGCAGCCCATTGACAACCCATGACCAAGAACTCCTTCCAGCTCCAAGAAAGCTTGACACTGTGACCATTAATGGAAAATGGCCTTAATTCAGTCAAAGTTGATCTGTTCATGATGTCAGTTGCTTCAATTTGAAGCCAATATCTATCAGGAGATGTGTCCTCAAAGGCTTGGTAATTCCATGAAGTAACATAGAGGTCTCCACTGGAGGTCTCATCAGCATGCCTGATCATATGGTCTTCCAGAACTAAATCAAGATTTCCAAATCCCGAGTCATAGACCCTTGCCACAACTGACACAATTGGAGAAACGGAAAACACCAGAGCTCTTATTGACTCAAAAGATGATGGGTCAACAGACTGACATTCATACTTGTGATGGGATAAAGATGTCATCGTGAAGCGGGAATCTAAAGGAAAAGTAGGCAATATAATTGTCTTTTTGGTCCCTGCTTTGAAGTCAACATCAACATATGAAAAATGGCCTCTATCAAAGGATAAAATTCGCATGACTCTACTCTTTCTCCAATCACCCATCTCCCATTCCCAAAATTCTTGAACCGGTGGGGCTTCAGTTGAACAATCCACATTACTTTCAACTGACATTTGGTGCATGCTAAACTGAAAAAACTTCTGCAGGGATGAAAAATGATGATTTAACTGATGGTGTCGCTTTAAATTCTTACCAAATCTAGTATGGAGATGCCCACAAAGGTAAACAGAAATGGAATGCTTAAGGAAAACATCTTCCAAGGTCCTTCCGGAACCTGAGGATGCAGAGAATGAAAGCGGAAAATGCCCAAAGGAGATCTTGGAAACTGGCTTTTCTGACTGAGTCTGAGAATTCCAATGTGAGAGTTCCAAATCTATATCATTCAGCAATTCATCTGTGGGATGCCCAAAAAGATTAGTTGGACCACGTAAACCAACTGACATTGTGCTGTCAAACCCAACAAAGAGATGTTTCCGCTCCTGAGTCTGGATGATGATATATAGATATGTGTACATAAGTAAGAAAAATCTTCATAATATCAAGCAATATAACATATCAGCATTTAATACAACAGCTTGTGAGCTTCCAATTGTCTTGTCAATCCAAACAAATATGATTCAAATTCAGTTTTTCCAGCAGTATTTTTTAGAATTTTTTTTTTTTTAGCTTCAATATGCCAATTCGGTTATAGGCATCAAACTCATGAGTCATACTATGAAGTTATGGGAGAAGGTTATTGAGTGGAGATTGAAGTTAGACACAAGAATTACAGAGAATCAATTTGATTTCATGTCAAGGAGGTCAACCATAGAAGTGATATATTTATTGAGAAGATTGATAGAGAAATATCAGAGATCTCATAAGGACCTATATATGATCTTCATCGTTTTAAAAAAGGCTTATAATAGAGTACCGAGAGAGGTGTTATGGAAGGCTTTAGAAAAGAAAGGAGTCTGGGTAACTTATATTCGAGCAATCAAAAACATGTATGATGGGGCCATGACTCGTGTGAGAATATAAGGTGGAGCCATAAAGGACTTTCCTATACCATAGGACTACATTAGGAATCAGCTTTGAGCCTTTACCTTACCTTGGTATTGGATGTGCTCACTAAATATACCTAAGAGGTAGCACCATGATGTATACTTTTTTATTGATGATATAATTCTTGTTGGAAATTCCAAAGAAGAAGTAAACGAAAAATAAGAGAGGTGGAAACAAGCTCTAAAGACATACAAATTCCATATAAGTTGTAGCAAAATAAAATATATAGAATATAATTTTAGTGAAAAGGACACTGATTCTAGGACAAAGGTTAAGCTTGGAGACCGTCTCATACAAAAAGTCACAAGTTTCAAGTATTTGGGAACGATAATACAAAATAATGAAGAAATAGAAGAGGACGTAAATCATAAGATTCAAGTTGGGTAAATAAAATGGAGAAAGGCTTTAGGTATTATTTGTGATAGAAAAATAGCTGTCAAAAGAAAAATTTTATCATACAGTTATAAGACCTGCATTGTTGTTTGGTACTAAATGCTTAGTGATAAAATGCCAACATTAGCAAAAATTTAACGTTGTATAAATGAGAATATTGCATTGTATGAGTGATCATATTAGAAAGGACAGGATTATGAACGAGTGTATTGGAGAGAAATTTAGGGTAACACCTAATACGTAGAGTTGACCAAATAAAAAATAGTCCAATAATTAGAGCCAGGGGAAAGCCAAAGAAAACAATAAAAAAAATTATTAAGATAAACTTAGGTATTAATAACTTAATTATAGAAATAAGTAAAATAAAATACTTTGATGTTACTTGACCCATATAACCGACCACTTAGTGGAAAAAGGTTGGTTTGTTGTTGTGTTGTTGCTTAGCTTCAATATGCCAAAATAATTCAATACTTAGTCTATAAGACAAGCATTGGATCACACAAAATTTTGGGAATTCCAAATAGCAGATTGGATAACTAAAGGCACGGTGTGTGATGTTATTATACAATATTGTAAACAGAACATCTTTTGCATTAGTATATGATTCCATAGTATCCACTTAAATTTCTATTTTAAATTGTCTTACGATTTAGGGGATTTATTAGAAACTTGATAATTTCATAGAATGATGACCGGAGTGAATCACTAACCTCAACAGTGACACTATTAATTTTCCCCCTTCGACCTAACTGCCCATTGATGCTGTATTTGGAAAAGAAATCCAACGAACCACCAACATCTGGAACACCGAAATTATCATGATTACCTCTAAGGTCAAAGAAAACGTTCCTGCTGAGTCCACTCCTTTTGATAACATCTTCCATTGTATTCTGGTATTCTATCCATTCAGCCTCATTTTGCTTCATTGTTAGCAGGTCCTTGCTCTTCCCGTCTGGAAAAAGAGGATACAAACAACTATAACATGTTCACAACTTCACTGAAACACAAACATGGATATATGGAAACTTTTTAAACTCCTAATTCTTCCGAACGTCAAGCATAAATCAACAGTTTTAACCAAAATTTCCTTTACTAAACGAATAAAATTCTGAAAACTACAAAAACAACAAAATAGAACCTGTAAGATCGCCGGTGATGAGGACAAGGGAGGGTTTGATCATGGAAAGAGCAGGAGTGACGAATTTGCTAAAATCAAGAGCTCTGTCCGGATGGTGAACGCTGAAATGAAGATCGGAGAGCTGAACCACCCAAATCACAGAATCAGGACCTCCTTTGGCCCATATGGTTCTCTTTGATTCAGATGAAAATTCTTGTTCTTCTTGTTCATTGCGAGCAGAAGCAGCAGCTGCAACTGCTGCGAAGAAGAAGAGAATGATAATAGCATTAACAACGAGAGTGATGCTATTTCTCATTCCTCCCAATACGCTCTTGCCAATTGCCAATCTGAGATTATGGAGTTTTTCTTTCGTTTTAATTTAAACATTTATATATTTTTATTTCTTATTCTGCAATTTTCTGTGCGCAGCGCACAACGGTGAGTCAAAAACCATGAAGAAGAGAAAGAAGTTGCATATTTGATTGTAATTTTTAAAAATTATTTTTTTTTATTTTTAAAAATAAAAAAAATGTATTTGTATAACTTTTTTCAAACAAAAATAAATATATATATGTGTTTTGAAAATAGAACAAACGTTTAGAATTCTAATTTTTTAAAACTAATATAATACTAAAAATAAGTTATTTTTAATAATAGTATATATATAAATACATAAAAATAATATTAATATAAATTTTTAAAATTAGTTTTATAAAATAATTTTAAATAATAAAAAATAAAACAATGTTCAAATATGCATAAAATTAAAAATTGAGAAAAATATTTTTTATATCCTTCACTTTAGAATCAGTTGTTTATTATTAAAATTATTTTTAAACTTTTTTGTTGTCAATTATATGACAATTTAATTTTCTTGAAACTATTGTTAAAATGACAAAATGAAAAAAATAAAACTTCAAACAAAATTAGTAGTAATTGTAAAATTTAAAGATAAAATTAAAAATAACTTAAAATTTTGGGTATAAACAAATATTTTTGTTCATTTTTGTTTATTTATTTTTTTAAGTTTAAATTTTTAATTTTTAAATTTCAATGTCTCACTCTCTCTCATAATTTTTTATTCATTCAAATGTAATCAAGTTATATTATTGTTACCATAGAATTAGTTTGATTCATTTTGCATTAAACTCTTTGTTTCAAACTTATCATATTATATATATATATATATATGTATAAAAGAAATATTTAATGAATCATTTCTAGACACAGTCGAAGGAAGATAACTTGCTCTTCCTTGTACTTTATTTGGTTTTGAATCTAATTATATACCTTTTATTTTATTATATTATTTTTTATTAAATATCATTCTTATTTCTATTGAATTCTTATGTTCTTCATACTTTGTATATAGTTATTTTTTATTCTTATTTTATTTTTATTTTTTTATTACTCTAATCATATTTATTTGATACATATTTTCTATTAATGAAATTCCAATATCATATTCAGTATCAAATTCTTCACTTAATGCTTTTATTTTATATATTTATACGTTTTAAGTATTTATTTCATTTCCTAATATATCATTATATTCTACAGATTCTAGTTGTTATAATTAATTTTTTTCTTTCATTTCTTAAAATATTTTTTAGTTTTATATTTCTTATATATTTTGTCTTTGGATGTTTTTTAAATTTGTATTTATATTTTCTTCTTTAATTTTTTTTTTTTTTGGTAAACATCTCTTTCTGTGAGGAGTTTTTGATTCTTCATATTTTATTATCATTTTATTTGTTTTGTAGTATTTCATATTTCTCCAAACCTATTTATATTTTTTTGATAAATATTCTCTTAAATAATCTTCTACTTCTCATAGTTTCTATAAATGATGTTGGATCTATTTAATTTTCGAATACTTTATTATATTCTTTAAATATTGTTTCAAATATTAATCTTGACATTTTTCTATAAAATAAATCTAAATAACATTTTTGTTGGTCATAAGTTTGTAACCTCGTTTCATAATAATATTTTTTATATTCACTTATATATTAATTTAAATATTTTGGGTCTAGACTATATATTTCTATTCGGTGCATATTTGTTATGAATTTTTTTATTTTTGTAATTTCATTTATTCTTGTGTTAATTCCTTAAAATTCATTTCTCACTAGTTATTTATAGTCTCACTAATATAACATATAATTTTATCCTATTTGAATAAGGTGTATTTATTAATCATAGATGTTGTTTAAATTCTTCTATTTTACTTTTCTACCAATTTTGTATTATACAAGTAAAATTAGTTTTAATTATTAAACTTATTGCCTGGGTATTAATATTTCTTTTTTTTAATGCTATTAATTGCACTTTTGATCGTTCATATATCTTGTTTAGTTGTCTAAATTATAATATAAATCTAACCATATTATTAAATTAAGTATTTGTCTTATTTCATATTATTCTTAAATAATTGGGGTTTAACTAGTATTAGTGGGTGTTTTAAATGTTATATGATTAATAACTATTATTTCTACTGCCTTTAATGGTTCCTTGTGTAATAATGATTCTTTTTCAGCTTCAGCTTCACTAGTTTGTCTTGTAATACTAGATAATATTGTATTATTTTGATATTTAGGATTATTAATATTTGTAGGATTTGTTGGTTCTTGTTCATGTTGCATATTAAGTTGTGCCATCTTTGATCCTATAATAGTTATATTTCCTAGTTCTTGTTTTAATTTTTTTAAGTTTCCTTCTTGTTCTAATTTTTCTTCTTCCTCTTGTTTTGTTAGTCTTTCTATTTCTTCAATATTTAGCTTGTCTAGTTTTTATAATGCATTCGTGTTTATAAATGAATTTTGGTTTTCTAATGGTTTTAAATATTTTAAGAATGTTATTAGTATGAGTTTTTATTTGACATGTTATTTTTAATATTTTATAATTTTTTTTTGTTTAATGGTTATATTATTTCTTCTAATGGTATTTTGTTTTGAATTATTAGTTCTGATACTATTAATATTTTTTTTGTTGTCTTGCTAGATCGGTCTTTTTTATTTCTTTAAATATAGTCTATAAATTTTTATTTATTATTTATTGTCCTTTTTAGATTTGTTCAGTTATTATTATTGTTTGTTTTATATTTTTATCTATTGTGATTTAATTTTTTATTTTGTTATCTCAATTTTTTGTTCTATTATTTGAAACTTATTTATTTGAGATATTTGTTCTATAGGTTCTACGAAATCTTAAAGTTTGCATTATTTTTCTTATATTTTTTTACCTACTAATTCATTAATTAAATTTTTTTATCTCTTTTTTAATTTAATATATTTTCTATTCTAGTGATTTAGATGATTCTAATAATCTTTCTAATCTGTACATAGGTTTTTCTTTCCCTGTTATTAATGTTACTTCTTCAAGTAATTATCTATTGAGACATTTCATTATTCATAAACCAAATTAAAAAAAATACACATATTTCAGATTAAATGAAAAGAAGTAATGTGATTGTGGGGTCAAGCTTAAAATGCTCAACTTCTTACTATTGTTCTCTTTCGTTGAAAAGCATATAGGCCTTACAATCTCTCAAACTCTTTCTTTATGTCTTTTTTCTCTTCTCTCTTCTGCATTATCTTTTTTCCTCTTTTATTCTCCAATTCTATTGTCCCCTCTCCTTTTCATTTTTCACCATTTTTTAATTTACCTCAACAATAAATAAAGTTTTTTTTACTAAATATAATTTATTATATAAATCAAAAGACATCAACATATTTTATTTTGATTAATGTTACTATTAAATTATTTATACCTAAATTTTTTAATAATTTTTATTATTTTATTTTCTATTTACCTTTATTTTTAATTATTGAACTATATTTTATTTAATTAACTTTTTTATACAAGAGTTTTAATATAATCTCTTTTATATATAACTCAAGTACTTAATACATATTTCTATTAATTTTCTTATAATTTCAATTTAAGATTAATTGAAAAAGAAATAAAAATTGATATTAAATTAAAACAAATTAAGAAGATTAATTTATCTCAGTTTAATATAAGTTGCCCTAAAATAATAGACATCTTAGCAAATAATTTTAACAATGTAATTTTTATTTTTTTTCTTATTTTGTAGAGTTGTATCATGAAAAAGCCTTCTCTCATAGATGAATGACAACACAAAAAATGGCCACCCCATTCATCTCAATTTGAATTCTCTTAATTTTTTTAAAATTATTAATATCAATTTATAAAAAAGTTAAATAAGTCTTAATTCGTAAATATTTTATTTATTTTTTGTATTATTTTTATTTTTATTTTTAATATCTGTATTTAAAAAATAATATATTTTCTTATTTAAAAAAATATTATAAAAGAAATAAAAATTAATTAAAAAAATTAACAATCAAATATTTTTTATTTATTTATAAATATAAAAAATATATTATTTTTAAATGAATTTGTACCCTTCTTTTTCTCTTAACTATACTAGATATGGTATTACTACTGAAAATCTAAATTCGCCGTAGCTAAATTTTTTATTGTTGAGAATTATATTTTTAAGAATGTAATATTTAAAAATATAATTGTCAAAAATTTTAAAAAATTTATTTAATTTACCTAAAATATTTATGAGAATATTTTACAATATTCTATGTTATGATAATACAAAATCTGTCACTTTAATTATTATTCATCATTTTTAATCTAATTATTTATTATTAAATATTTTTAATGTTATATAATTAATATTATTTTATAAAGATCTTATATTAATAGTTACAACTCTGACAAGCTTAAATTTTTAACTTTTTTATAGTTTTTATTTTACAATTAAAGTATCTTAAAATTATATTGGAAAAGAAATTAATTTTTTAATACATAGTTAGATAGTAAAATAAATATTTTTTTAATATTTAAAATTTGTATTTATATCTTTTTCTTAATATTTCATTTTATTCATATTTATTTATCTAATTAAGTTTATCTAATTTATTAAATATTTTTTTTCAATTAAACTAATCTAAATTAACTTTGATCAATTTAAATTAAATTAAATTGTCAAATTTTGAAAAATAATCTTGTAAACTTTTAAATTTTAACAATAATTTTTTAATTTTAACCATAATAAATGTAAATTTTTAAGAATAAAATTAATATTAAAATTAATTAAATATAACTTTAAAATAATTCAAATTATAAATAAATCATAATAAGATAGGGTTAAGTTTTAGAAAAATAATTTAATAATTTTATTAATTTAAAATATTCTCATATCATGGGAATACAAGATTTTCATCATTTTAGGTGGGAATGAAAATTTATAAAAGCATAAGAATACTCTATTATTGATAATACAATATTTTCAAGAATTTTTTTTAGGAGTGTATCAAACTAAAAAAATACAATATTTTGAATCTCTTATTTTCAAAATTTTTTTTAAAGCTTGTAACAAATGCGGTGAGAAAATTTATTCTTTAGCCAACATGAATGCGAATAGTTTAGAGTTGACAAAACGGGTTAGCTCGACTCATATGAGTTGATTCGCTACAAGTTGATCTAAAGTAAAATATATCAAGTTGACTTATTTTTAAAATAAGCCATAAAAGAGTCAATCTCACTAATATTATGGTGAGTTTAAAGGTTGACGGGTAACACACTAATTTATTTTTTATTTTATTTTTGTTTTATATTTTTAATTAAGAGTATGTATTTTTTTAAAGAATATTTTAAAAATTTTGTTTATGTTTCACCTAATGAATTTTTAATTAGTGAATTGAATTTATTGATATATGTAATTAACTATTTTTTAATTAGTTGATGTATATTTGATAAGTATTTAAAAAATATACAATTATAAGTTTAAAAGTTAATCCTACAGTGGAAAGAAAATAATATAGTTATCTTTATAATTAAATTAAATTTTAAAAGCTTTAAAAGTTAATTCTATGATAATGAAGGGAAAATAATATAATTAATTTTATCTTATTTTTATAATAATTAAATACATTAATTAAAATTAAAAATAGTAAAGTAGATGAAATTTTTTTTTAATAAATTAATTTTATAACAGTAAAAAATGAAATTTTATTTATTAAATTAAAATTTTTTTAACATATAATATATTATAAATTAAATAATTTAAAAATAAATAATAATTAATGTGTAATACACAAGTTAAATGAATCCAGTTAAAATTGTGGTGGTTAATATTTTGCCAACCCAATTTACCGCTTATTAAATTGTAGGATAGATTCATGTTGACAACTCCAAATAAGTTATCCGATTTAAATTTCATCTTGAAAGCGAAAGAGAAAGGGGGAGAGAGAGAGAGTGGAGTGACAGACGAATGTCAGAATAAAGGAGAGTCGTTGCGGTACGCCACGAGGGACACAGGACGGGATACTTGACTTGTGCTGACTTGTGGGGTCTCCTTCGCATGGAAGCTACTTGCTTAGGAAGGAAGGGGATTCCGACTGTTCAGTTTCAGTGAGTATTTATAGCGTTTCTGATCTTTCCCGTTGTGCGTCCGCTACTCCTCACTTGCTCACTCATTCTCTTCAATAGTTTCTTCCGCATTGTTCGTCTCTGATTTGCAGTTATGGAGGTAGATGCCCAAGCTTCCTCTGATCCTCTTCCCTTTGCCAGAAAGTAGGCTTCTCTTTGCTTCATTCGTTTACTGTTCTTGTATTGTTATTGTTGTTGTTGTTGTGATCATGGGGTTTTGATTTACTTTGGGTTCATCTTCTTGTAGCTATCAACTGGAAGCTTTGGAAAAAGCTATCCATGAAAATACTATAGTATATTTGGAGACCGGATCAGGCAAGACTTTGATAGCGATCATGCTTCTTCGAAGCTACGCATACCTTCTTCGGAAGCCTTCTCCTTTCGTAGCCGTCTTTTTGGTTCCAAAAGTTGTCTTGGTTTCTCAAGTATGTCAATCTTTCTTTCTCTCTCTTCTCGCCTACAGTGACATTCTACAATTGCGTCATACTATCAGGGACAACCGAAAATTTCAAATTTATGGAACATTTTGGCTTTAGTGAACCTTATTTTAAATAGTATTACGTTATGGACTAAAGTAGTTGGGAACATCATGTATTTCCAGTATTGCTGATTGTGGAATTATACAGGGATAGCACTTTTTTTTAACTATGCTTTTCTTTCTCGGCACTTTGCAAAATCATAGCAAGCTGAAGCGGTGAAAATGCATACTGACTTGAAAGTCGGAATGTACTGGGGAGAAATGGGCGTCGATTTCTGGGATGCTCCAACATGGAGGCAAGAGATGGGTAAATACGAGGTGTGTATTTCACATTTTTGTTAAGAAATATAGCATATACTTGTGAAATGTTTAGAAAATACTTTTTATCAAGTATTTTAATGGCACAATGGGTGATTTCTTGTCTGAAAAATTTAATCAGTGGGAGTTTGTATTTTACTCCATTTAGTGGGTTATTGTCCTATACTTCGTATGTATTGTTATTGCTGTCAGCATGATGTTTCTGATTTCTGTCTTTGTCGATTGCATAGATAATAAATGGTTACTTTCAGTAGTGGTTTTGATTGTACAGGTACTCGTTATGACTCCTGAAATATTGCTACGTGGCTTGAGGCATAGCTTTTTCAAACTGAATATGATAAAGGTTTTAATAATGGATGAATGCCATCATGCTACGGGTAAATACCCTTACACGTGCATCATGACCGTAAGTGCTATATTCCTCCCGAGTCCCATGGGTTTCTTTTACATGGTCTGTGTCTTTCAATATTTGACAATCCTATTGTGATATATATTTGTATATATTGGTTATTCTTCAATAACAACTGTTTTGCATGTCACATGTTCTGTGACTGTTGCATACCCGGGTCACTAACGTTAGAAGATGTTGTTTATCCAGTGATGCATACCTGACATTGCTGTCAAATGAGAAAGGAACATTACTCTGGAGGGGTTTGTTACAATGTATAAACTTATGTCCAGAACCTAACTAAAGAAAAAGAATTTTAAACACTGATTATAAATATGTTCTAAGAAATTCGGTGTCATTGGAAGCATATAGTTCTTTCGTCCATTAATAGACTTGGCTGCATTATGGTATGGAGGTCAGTTTATGCCTATATTAATTTGTCTTTCTATAGAACTGTGTTTCCCAAATGTAATAGAAAAGGACTTAATGTTAAGCATGGATTCCTTAAATGGAGCAAGGTGGTAACCGGTAACTTTCCACAAGGACTACTTCATCTTGAAAGATATTAATTTAACGCTGTCAATAGCTTTATTAATTATTATCTCTAACACTTACAACAACAACAGACACAAATTTTGCTCATTAGGCATGGTTGGCTACATAGATCTAGCTATCTAAACAGCTTCTATCTTGGCTTATTTCTATTGTTAGGGTGATCTAAATGGCTTCTATCTTGGCTTATTTCTATTGTTAGGGTGTTAATAGTTAAATTTAGTCTAATAGTTTTTCTTTGGATTCACTCTACCTATAGTAATTGAGCTATCTTACTTTTAATCTACTTTTCATATAGGAGCCTCTAATGACCTTCTCTTTACATGACCAAACTACTAAAGTTGTGTTTCAACCAACTCTTCTATGATAGGTTCTATCCCAACATTCTCTCTAATGTAGTCATGTCTAATCTTATTATTTCTAGTATGTTCACTCATCCAATACAAACTTTTTATTCCCCAATATTTGGTACCATACAATAATGCAGGTTTTATAGTTGTGCGTGAGATTGTGATTATATTTTGGATCCTCTGTTATGAATCTTCTGCATCGTGAGGTTGTGATTTGTGCATATCTTATATTTCTTACTTTTGGAACATTTGATTGCTTGCAGGAGTTCTATCATGAACAGTTGAAATCTGGTAGTTCCGACCTTCCTAGAATATTAGGGATGACTGCATCTCCTGTCAAAACAAAAGGTAAACAAGGCCAAAGAAAATTTCTGTTTGTCTTATTGCTTTGGGTTCCCCCCCCCCCCCTCCTTGCTCTGTTGATACTTTCATTTATATTCTAATGTTGAATTTTCTTTTTCTTCTGTTTCAATATTTGAGCCAGGTGGGAATACTCAATTGACTCTGGAGAAACCTATTATTGAACTTGAGAACCTAATGCATTCCAAGGTTTTTTTATCTTGGTTCTCCATTTCTGTTTAGTTTTTATCCAGATTTCTAAGTTTAACGTATGTCAATATGTTCTAGGTGACGTGTTGTCGCTTTATCTTGTATGGAATTTGATGTGTGAAAGTTTGTAATTATTAAAACCATTATTGGAACTGTTTTTAGGGCTTATGCTGTGAATTTTTCCTTCATAAAAAAAAAAATTAGGCTGTAAATTCTTACTTATCTACTGGTATTGTAACCTATCTCATTTAGAGATCAGTTATTGATGATGTAGTTAGAAGAATTTATTTTGGCATGATTACTACTCTCTTACATTGAAGTGCAATTTTATTTGTCAAGTTACTTACCATTTTAAACATCTAATATTTTTCCTTGAAGGTATATACATGTGAAAGTGAATCTGTCCTTGCTGAATACATACCAATATCTACCCCAAGGTTCAAGTTTTACAGGCGCACTGGAATTCCATTTTTGTTGTTTGGGGGCTTAGCAGAAAAACTGAAGCTATTGAAAAAACAGGTGTGCACTTTTAAGAAGATGAGCTTTCAATGTTTTCTTTGGATTGAAATTACAGGACAGGAGTTGCCTATACCGAGTTATATATTTTGTTTAAGTCAGTGCCATTGCTGTCATGTTCTAATTAGTAATTGGAATTCACTCTCTTTTTTCCTTAAATCTGGACATATTTTGATCAGATTATTGTTGGTTTGCTTTCCCGAGGTTCTTGACTGTTGATATTTTCTTCCTCAGTATGAACAATTACTGAAAAATTTAGATCTCACAAGTTCTGCATCAGAATCTATATACAACAGAATGACAAAAGTCATCTCAGCTTTGTTATTTTGCTTGGATGATCTTGGTGTTCTGTTGGCTTTGAAGGTTCTTATTAATACCTCCGCTCTGAGTTATTTATTTATTTATTGTTTGTGGTTGCATGAAAGACATAACTGAATGTTTATTTATGTGACAGGCTGCAGAATTCTTATCATCCAATGGAACTGAATGTTTTTCATGTGGCAACCTAGATGTTTCTGGAGAGACAATTGTTAGAAGATTTGCATCTGATGCTATGCAGACAATTTCAACTTGCATACCATCTGGTACAATTATAATCGTAAATCCTCAATTCACATTCTTTTCCCCATTACTAATTTTTGTAAATGTTTTTATTCAGGTCCTCAGTGTTCTATTGCTGATAATTTTAAATCACATGAGGATGCTGGTCTGCTCACCTCGAAAGTTTGCTGTCTTATTAAATCTCTACTTGAATACAGGTTCCCTTGGGAATATGTTATTTTTTAGTTATTTTAAATATGATTTTGAAATCATTTATGTGGGTTTGGACGGATAGGAATCCCCAAAGTTCTTGAGGAGCTTTACATGGTTGAGTTGGACAGAGATATACAGAGAGAGGTGGGAGGAGGACACACCATAGGGTGTCCCATATAAACTTGTTTATTTCTCTCTCCCCAACTTCACCATGTAATGTAAAGTACTTTAGGGGATACAAATCAGATTTTGGACATAAGTTTTCCTTGTTTGGTGAGTATATTATTGAAACATGAAAATTTCTTAGAGGATCTGTAGAATACCTCTTGGCTGGTTCTTTCATTTATAATTAAGCATATGTATCATTTATATTGATTTTTACTATTTTATGATCATTCAGTTCCTCACCTTTGGTTTTATACTTGATTTCTAAGACCAAAGTTAAACACCTCATATTGTGACTTAGGATATGACGTGCTCATTTAAAAAAATGTTTTAATTAATAAAACAGTTTTTAACCTATGTTTAGTTATATATATTAACTAAAAGTTGACCATATGAAAGATAGTCCAATAACTAGACGTAGGGCAAAACAAAAGAAAACAATTTTAGAAACTATGAAAATGAATTTAACTATAAATAATCTAACAGTAGAAATGAGTCAAGATAGAACACGTTGGCGTTGTTTGATTCATATAGCCAATCCCTCCTAGTGAGGAAAAGGCTTTGTTTGTTGTTGTTATTGGTTGTGGTTGCTGTTTAGATATATGTAATATGTTGTTTATTACATTAATTTTTTTTTTGGCTATAATAAAATTATAGGGGCTTGAATGATATGAGATGCATAATTTTTGTGGAAAGGGTTATTACAGCGATTGTCCTTCAAGCTCTACTGAGTGACTTGCTTCCAGAATACAGTACCTGGAAGACGAAGTACATCGCTGGAAACAATTCTCATTTGCAAAATCAAACGAGGAAGAAACAAAATGAAATTGTGGAAGAATTTCGTATGGGCCAGGTATGACGTTTTCATGTGTTCTCTGTATGGTTATGATGGAATACAATATATGATTACAAGAACAAATTTAATTGGCAGGTAAACATCATTGTGGCAACTTCAATTCTTGAAGAGGGTTTAGATGTTCAAAGTTGTCATTTAGTCATTAGATTTGACCCCTCTGCCACAGTGTGCAGTTTTATACAGTCCCGGGGGCGTGCTAGAGTCCCAAAGTCTGACTTTTTATTAATGGTTGATAGGTAATTCATTTTAATGTTTTTTCTTCTGTGTAGTCTCACTTTGATGTTGATTCTGGCAGGTTGCTTTTAAGAATTTATTTGAAAATTCTGTTTACCTCCTGTTTTCTTGATTAGAGGGTTTTAGCACCTAGATGATTGCAAATAAACATGTTCTACAAACATTTA
Organism: Senna siamea; assembly: GCA_031216115.1. Classification (NCBI taxonomy): domain Eukaryota; kingdom Viridiplantae; phylum Streptophyta; class Magnoliopsida; order Fabales; family Fabaceae; genus Senna; species Senna siamea. The sequence continues at coordinate 32,059,252 of CM062367.1, read as the reverse complement.
ATAATCGCACCTTTATGGGTCTAACTTACTAATTAAGACAAATTGTCTCACAATAGCTTTCATATTTTATTTTGAAATTGCAGTCATGATTTTGCTACACGTTCTCGATTGGAGAAGTACTTGTCTAGTGGAGAAATGATGAGAAAGGAGTCATTGCGTCATTCTTCCTTTCCTTGTGAGCCTTTAGATAGTAGTCTATATAATGAGGAAACTTACCGTGTTGAAAGCACTGAAGCATTTGTTAATCTTAGTTCTAGTATTCGTTTGATACAGTTCTACTGCTCGCGGCTCCCTGCAGATGGGTACTTATTGCTGCCCTTCTTATGTACTCTAAATGCTTCCATAAATTTTATGAACCTTAGATTTTTTTTTTATTATTTTCTTGTTTGACTAATCCTGCATTGAAAGTTTGGTCCCTTCTAAATTATATTTTTAGGTACTTTAAACCTATGCCTCGGTGGGACGAACAGACTGGGAAACTGTTTCTTCCCAAGAGCTGCCCAATACAGTGTGTTTGTGTACAAGGGAATAAGAAAACTTTAAACAATATGGCATGCCTTGAAGCTTGCAAACAACTTCATAAGATTGGAGCTTTGACAGACCATCTTGTTCCTAATATTCTCAGGGAAGAAGCTTCAGTTGAAGAATTTGGTAATTTCATACCTTCTGTTCATTTATCTCTCAACAATTGACGATTGAAAATTTTATTCTGCTTTAACTCTGAATGTTTGAACATGTATCTGATTCTTACAGTGAATGAACCTTATAATGAGGAGCAACCTCTTTATGTCCCATCTGAACTGGTCAACTGTTTGTCACACAGAGGAAACATAATGTACCATTGCTATCTAATAGAGTTGAAGCAAGATTTCAGTTATGATGTATCAGTTCGTGATGTTGTTCTTGCAATGAGAAATGAGCTTGACCCGGAAATTGGGTGCATGGAATTTAAAATGTGTGTTGACCGGGGTAACCTGATAGTAAATTTAAAATATATAGGAACCATTGATCTTGGCCCAAATGAGGTATGGGTCTTGTTCGCCTTTCACCATATCTGTTACAATAGAAAGTGTTACAGAAGTTAATGCAGTTGCTTTTATGTTTTCAGGTTCTTTTGTGTAGAAGATTCCAGATCACTGTGTTTAGAATTCTTTTGGATCATGATATGACTAAGTTGGCAACTATTTTAAATGAACTCTGTGTGGACGATAATTTTGAGATTGACTATCTTCTGCTTCCAGCCACTGCTATATATCAGAGGCCTGCAATCATTGATTGGCAATCTGTTATTTCTGTTTTTTCTTCTCAAAATATCTGCAACAATCATGTTACCAATGTGTGGACTAAAGATGGTCTGGTTTGTGCTTGTCAACTCGAAAATTCGTTGGTCTATACTCCTCATAATAGTCTTTTTTATATCATCACTAGTAGAATGGAATTGGACGGAAACTCTCTTCTAAAATTAAGGGGTGGTGGAGCTACTACGTACAAGAACTACTTTAGAGAGAAGTATGCAAATATTTGTTGCTGAGGTCTATTGTTAAGATAATATATCTCATTGGGCATGTTATTCTTATATTGACTTACTCTAAATTTCAGGCATGGAATTCAACTGCGTTTTGAACATCAACTACTATTCAATGGAAGACACATTTTTAATGCGCAAAATTACCTTCACAGTTGCCAACGAGTAAAGGAAAGAGGTTTGAACATTGATTCTTGTATTTGTAACTATACTATTTGCCCATTAAAGTTATTTTTGCAATTAAAGTACATTGTATAAAAGCTTAAATTTTTAGCAGATGAAACAAGCTCTAAAGCTATTTTTAGCTTTTTCTAGACGTTGCAACTTCTTTAACTTTTTCATCAAAGGTTTCGCTATTCTAAAAGCACTTTTACAAAAGAAAATAAGGGCCGATTTGGCCAAGCAGCTAATTTTTACTTGTTTTGAATGGACTTTTTTTTAAATAGCGTTTTAGAAAGTGTGTTGTGAAAGAGTAGTTTGTGCTAGGCCCAATTCTTTGAAAGGTGTTTTTATCAATATTTCAGAAGTAATTTATGTTTAGCCAATTGTTATAAAAAAGTGCCTTTAAGTTATAACAGTCAAATTACCATATAGGACATGTATAGATTTACTTTGCAGTTAATATTATTTAAATTGATAAATGATTTTAAATATTTATTATATATAAATGAAGCCTCTTTCCTCTCAGTGAGGTTGACTAATTTTAAATATTTATTATGGTTACTTTTAATTAAGTTTTTATTAATTAAATATAAAGAAAAAAATCACAATAAATATTCTAATCATTTTTGAAAAAATAAATATAATTGCTTTTGAGAAAAATAGGAGCCTTCTTCCACAGCTTGGCCAAACAGGCTTTATGCCTATCCAAATGACTGTAATGTACAAAAAAAGGTTGCAGCCATTGTTAGTGTCAGTTGTCTCCTTGCACCATTAATATGTGATCTGATCTGAAGTCAAGTTATGCATTTTTTTTCTTTTCAGAGTCAAGCAAGGCGTCAGTTGAATTGCCTCCTGAACTTTGCTCTATAATAATGTCACCGATATCAGTTGAGATCATATATTCATTCTCATATATACCATCAATAATGCATCGGCTTGAGTCATTGTTATTGGCTTTAAACTTAAAAAAGATTTGCATGCAAAATGATATTCCAGCAGTCAAGGTAAGCAACTACTCCTGTTCTGTGAAAATTTCTTCTTATGATATTATCCTAACAGTTTATCTGCAAGATTTGCCAAGGATAGAAAATTTGTTGACTTTTCCACAGATTCATTAACTTCTCTAGAGAAAAGGAATTTCTATTGTAATGTCAGTTTTACGAGATTATTTATTTATAGAGACGTTGTTTTATTGGGAATTGGCAAACATGAGTAAAATTAAGGGCACTCTGGATAACCAAGGCAAAAGAACTATTCTGGCCTCCTCTTCCACCATTGTCTCAACTCTCAGCGAACTCATGATGAAGAGATTAATTATATTATTATGATTAATGTAATTCATTGTTTTGATATGGTGTGGAACTTCTCTGTTAGCATCTATTGGTTCATTTGTTTTCGTTTTCTCAATATGGCTGTCATTTTTATGTGCCTAAGGTGCATTATGGATAATTTTGTTTGCTATATCATTAATTTTGAAGCTTTGACTCTGACATAATGTTCACTGCAAGTTTCTCATCCTTTTCCTCATCCTTTCATTATATCTTCATGATTAAATTTTACTTACCTCATATCTGTTAATGGTAATACTTGTACTAATGGCATTTACTTCGTGCATTGTAGATCCTGGAAGCAATTACTACTAAAAAATGCCAAGAGTCATTTCATTATGAAACACTAGAGACTCTTGGAGATTCTTTTCTTAAATATGCTGCCTGTCAACATCTTTTTAAAACTTATCCAATTCATCATGAAGGTCTCCTTAGTGTTGAGAAGGACAAGATGATATCCAATGCTGCCCTTTTTAAGTTTGGGTGCAGCCGTAATCTTCCGGTATTCCTTTCTAAATTTGTGCCTTTTTCTTTTCTCCATTTTAGTTATGATTACCTATTTTCATTTTTCATATTGTGCTAAACATTTCCTTGAAATTGTTTATTTTTATTCTGGACTAGAAACATTATTTTCTTGACATAGCTTGGTCCACTTCCCTGTTTTATAACTGGTTCTTAATGGAAAACATAACTTCTAATGTTATGAAAAAATATTTTTTTTAGTTTGTTTATATTGGTAAAACATGATTGGAGACCAATATAAATTCTATGACATAAACCGACTTTGAAAGTGGTTCTTAATGTGAAGCATAACTTCGAATGTTATAAAAAGATAATAATTAAAGGTTCAGACTCTCATGCACTGCTGCTGTTATTGAAGTTCAATAAAGATTGTATTTTTCTATACTGTTAATTTTGTGCTATTGTTTTGGCAGATAATCTTGTATTAGCTTGTTTCTATCAACAGTGAGATGAGGTAAAATGTCAACAGACACCGGTATTGAAAAACTGTAAAGTAAATTAATTTGTAAAACAATACTGAAATCCCTTTGACACAAAGTAACTCAGATAAACTCAATTCTAGTAGAACAAGCAACTTAAACTTAAGACACTATAAATTCTTATTTTATGTAGAAACTATTAACCATATTTAATAGTCTAAATCATGAATTTTCCAATAAATTGCTTTTAAACCCTAATGCTCTAATTCTAAGACATTAAAATTAAAATTAAATGAACGTAATTATAATTACTTCATTCTACGTTGGAAAATCACTTTGAAAACTCTACCATATATTTCATGCCATGATTGTGATTTAAACTGTCTTGAGATTAAATTGTACTGCTTAGCTATTATTTGCTAATTTGTTCTTATTGCTAGTCCCACCTATGTTGCTGAATTTCTAGAATCAAATATGACTTTAAAACTGTACTTATTTGCTATATTCTGGCAATGGTTCAATTTTTTCCCCATCAAATTGCCGTTCTTTTATGTTGCAGGGCTTCATACGAAATGGTCCTTTTGAGCCAAAAAATTGGACTATACCGGGTGAAAAATCTGAAAGTGCTTCTTTAAAGGAGGAGTTGGCTTCCAGTACAACTAAAATGTATATTATCAGGAATAGAAAAATTAAACGCAAGGTCATTGCTGATGTTGTTGAAGCATTAATTGGGGCTTCCCTCAGCACAGGTGGAGAAAAGGCTGCATTGAAATTTATAGATTGGGTTGGAATTAAGGTAGATTTTGACATACCACCCTATGATGAGAGTCATTTGAGCATCGATCCAGAGAGGCTTCTAAATGTCAGATTTATAGAATCACTTTTAAACTACACATTCAATGATAAATCTCTCTTAGTGGAAGCTTTGACCCACGGTTCTTTCATGCTGCCAGAAATTCCAAAATGTTATCAGGTACTTCGAAAACTAGTCAGTTTAAATACCTTGGATAATTTACATCATCTTTGTTAGTGAAACTGTACTTCATTTGCTGGTATGGTTCAGGCACATAATTCATTGCATGGTTGGACTTGGCATTTTCCTTTCTGATATGCAGACTTGAGAATGAATTGAACTTGCCATAGTCATTAGCTTTTGGACTCTTAGGGCCATTTTTTCTAAGGCTTGATATAACACGGCAGTAGTAACTACGTTTTTGTTGTTACCTTTGTTTCTTTGCTTTTCAGTATTTGTTAATAATATATACTTGTTCTGCAGCGACTAGAATTTCTTGGGGATTCTGTGTTGGATTATCTTGTTACTAAGCATTTGTACGATAAATATCCCACCATATCACCAGGGTTATTGACTGACTTGAGATCTGCATCTGTGAATAATGATTGTTATGCTCGGTCTGCCATCAAGGCCGAATTGCACAAACACATACTCCATACCTCTCAGGAACTACACAAGCATATTTTTGCTACAATTAAAGATTTTTCTGAGTTGTCTTCTCAACCGACTTTTGGATGGGACTCGGAGAAATCTTTCCCCAAGGTTAGCCATTGCTATTCGTTCATTGTCTTCAGTTTTGAAGTTATGCTTATTCTTGTTACTGTCATAGTAGTGTTTTAGTACATATGTTCAAATATAGCTTTTGTTAATAGACAAAGCTTATAAAATATTCTGCCTTTACGCTCTACTTTTAACACTGTGAACTGCAGTTTCTTCATTGTGCTTCTCTCTGAGTTGTAAAATTAATGGAATATATGATTTAATGCGGAAGCATCTGCATTGGTGCATATTAAAATTCTGATTTAGAACATAAGAGTTAAATGCTAACACTCCCCTTCAACTGTAAAAACCAAAATTTATCCTCCTAAGTTTTCAAACTTGAACAATTAAATCCTTCTGTCCATTTCGCTTTGATATAGATGCCACCCACTTATACCCTTTTTCTTGCCTCATAGCTGGTTAAAAAGTAATAGAGGGTGATTAAAATTATTAAAAAGAAAAAAGCTTTGCACATGAATGGTGTGGCCCAATCCAATTTCCAAAACTTCCGTATGCTAAAGGATGATAGTTTAAGATGTTACTGTCCGAGTCTTCAAATTGAGGGGATGTTTGCAAATGGTTTTAAATCAGAAGTGTGTATTAATATTGTCAGCTGTATTTCCCTATTAACTAGTATGAAATATTTTTGTATCGATGAAATAATATTCCTATTATTTGACAGGTACTTGGGGACATTATAGAGTCTCTGGCGGGAGCAATTCTGGTTGATTCAGGATTCAATAAAGAGATTGTATTTAGAAGCATCGTGCCCCTTTTGGAACCTCTGATTACTCCTGAGACAGTACAGATCCATCCAGTTAGAGAGTTGCACGAACTCTGCCAAAAGAAAAATTATAATATGCTGAAGCCATTGATTTCCAAAAGCAACGGCAAAACTTCTTGCACAGTCAGGGTGGAAGCTAATGGGGTCATGCACGAGAAAACCCGTGTGGCTGATGACAGGAATGCAGCCAAACGATTAGCCTCTAAGGAAATATTGATGTCCTTGAAGAAACAATCGTGATAAAGGCATAATTTCTGTTCATTCATTCTTCATTGTATTAAACTAGTAAAATTGTAAACTAAAGTGTTTTGGTGCAATTAGAAGGGGTATGGGTCCCTTAAGGATTTGCCCTTGTTTTGATTTGAGATTGATGTGTATAGAGTAAATATCTTGGGAGATTCCTGGCAATATACCAAAGATTAGTAGACCCAATACTTGTTGGTCTAAAGATTACAATTTGGCTTGTAGGTGGGAGTATATTTTGGGTTTACCCAACGAAATTAGTGATTGTAAATGACTTATATTATTTGATGAGATCTACCAAGGTCTCATAATTGTATGGAATGCAAATTGAGAAGAAATTCTTGAATATTCGATGCATCACTTTATTTGGGATATTCAATTAATTTTAATTTTTTATATTGATGAGTTTTCATCCAATGAATAAATAGAAAGAGTTTGTTGAATATAATTAATTAATGCTGTTGAGACCCTTCTTTATAGCTATTTGCAATTAATATAAATATTTGAGTTACAATCTTTCTCGGAATTATTATTATTATTAATAATAATATTAAAAAAGTATTGTTCGCGAAAGTGGACAGAATTTTTTCAAGTGAGTCCATTTTATCATGGACTAATTAAATTTTAAATTGTATATGAAAACATGGTTAAATTATATTCAATACCTTTCTAATTTTTATTTTTTATCTTTTAAGAATAGAATTTTTTTTTACTATGGTTTTATTTTTAGTATTAAATTATTTTTGTGATTCTTATTATTTCATTAAATTTTGAATTGTGTTCTTAGAATTTAAAAGTTTGTAATTAAATTTAGTTCTAAAAATTTTTAATTTGGTCTTATTGTAAAATCTTTGTTAAATTTTGTTGATAATATTAATATATATTATTTTAATATTGTACATATCTTTTTTTATTAACAAAAAAAGATAACTAAGGGCTTCATGGAAAGTTAAATCAAATGGAGTAAGATAATTATTAATAGAGAAGAGTAATTTTTAATAAAGTGGGGTAGAATAGAATAAATTAAATAAACTATTCTAGAAAATTGAGAGTTTTAAAAAAATGAAAAAAGTAAATTATTCTTCGTTATTTAAATGATATTATATTATTAATAGAGTGTAGTTGTTTGAATAGTAAAAATCTTAATATTACCTTAAACTACTTTTTTATGACATTATTGTGTGTATTTTTTTTGTTTTATCTCTTATTTTATATAGATTATTTTGTTATTTAGATTACTATTTTTTATGTTTTTATATTAAATAGTTAGATCAATACAAAATAGATAAAAGAATCAAAAATAAAATGAGATATAAAGTATAAAAATTAAAAAAAATTAAAAAAATATATATCAAATTTATAATTTTAAAAAGAGCTGATATAAGAAATTATGTTTTTAAAATGATTAGAGTAAAAAAATGGTTAAATAAAAAATAAGTACATAAAAAGAATAAATACAAGCTGAAAAGTAAGAGAGTGCTAAAGATAAAACTAAAAAAATTTTAAAAATTCAAACTATCTCGAACTTTTAAATTTGGAGGAGTATGGAAATTAAGGTGCTGAATGTTTTTGGAATGTTTTCAAAATCATCTTAAGTCATTCCATGTTATTAATCTTTTAAACATCTAATTAATAGTTTATAAATATATTAATCTAGACATATTATTTTTATCATAATAAATTTTATTAATTTTTATTTTTTAAAATAAATTTAAAATAAAAAATAAAAATAATACTTTTTATTTATATTAAAAATAATTTTAAAATATTAAATATAAAAAAATACCCTCTCAAGCTAAACTATTTAACTCACAGGCTAAAATGCTAAGGTTTGAACTTCGTTATTCAAGTCTATTTAACAACGGACTGGCATGGACGGACCGTTTGATACTAATAAGTAAAACACATTATCTTAAATTGATCAGCGAAATACATTTAATTCCTTTAATTATATTTATCATTTTTGACATAAAATAATATGTATTATTTTTTATTTTATTGAGAATATTTAAATTATAAGTATTATCTTATCTTTTTTATTTACAAGCGAAATTCTCAATTTAATGGATATTTACCTAATAGAAAGTGAAAGGTATTTGAGAAAATTAATTATTTTTTGGTCTTTTCTATTTGAAAATTTGGAATTGAAATGATATCATATTTATAGCTTAACATAGTCACACAGAGCTGGTTCCTTCTGAAAATTAATTTATACTTTCATACTATATGTAAATTACTAATTCAATCCTTAAATTTATAAATTTACCTAATATATAAGTTAAACTAACAAAATTAATAATTCATTACTATCATTTCAAATTATTTAATTTAAAATCTTTTGAGACATTTCATTATTCATAAACCACATTAGAAAAAAATACATATTTCAAAGTTAAATTATTAATTTACTCAAACAATAATATGCTTGTACTTTAAAAACATATCTTTTACTGTACTACACTATATACAATATAAGATAAGCAATTTTTAAAATTAAAGTAAATATAAAAAATTACTTATATGAACTTATATTTTCATCCATTTCTCTTTAAATATAGATACTTTTTTTTCGTAATACATTATGAAAAAATTTATTTTTTAAAAATACTTAAAAAACAAAACATTTATGCTTTTCAAATGAACTTTTCATCTGTTATCAAGGACAAAGTGAGAGATAACAACTATATCACTATTATTTATTTATCAAAACAAAAAATATTGAAAACATAATTTTTTTAATAAAAAGAGTAATGTGATTGTGAGGTGTAATTTAAAAAGCCCAACTTCTTATTACTCTTCTATTTTATTGAAAAGCATATAGGTCTTACAATCTCTCAACTCCTTCCTAATGTCTTTTTCCCTTTCTTATTCTCCAATTCTATGGTCCCCCTCCCCCTTTTATTTTTCACCCTTTTTTAATTTATCTCAACGATAAATATTTTTTTATTAAGTATAGTAAATTACATAAATTAAATGATACTAACATATTTTATTTTAATTTTTTTATTGTTACATTAATTATAATTAAATTTATTTTAATAATTTGTGTTGTTATTTTTTTATCTCTCTTTATTTTTAATTATTGGACTATTTTTATTTAATTAGCTTTTAATATAAGAACTTTTAATGATTTACTGTATATATGATTAAACTATTTAAAATATATTTTTATTAATTTTTTTTTACCGTAGGTGAATAAAAGGAATATGAATATGAATTAGCGACAATTTATTTCAATTTAAGATAAATTAAGAAAAAGGAATAAAAAAGTTATCTTAAATTATTAAAATTAAAAAGATTAATTTATCTCAATTTAAAATAAATTACACTAAGAAAAAAGACATTTTAGCAAATAATTTTAACAAAGTAATTTTCATTATTTTTTTTTTATTTTTGTAGGGTTGTACCATGAAAAAGTCTTTTCTCATATTTAAATGATAACACAAAAAAAGGCCATATAATTTATTTGTTGAATTTGAATATTAAAATATATATTCAAGTTTGAGTTTGAGTAGGTGGTATTTAATCGAGGCTTAGATTGTTTTATATAAATGATTAAAATATTATCTTTATATTATAAATATATATTTAATTTATTTAATTAAAAATATATATATAAATTATATTATTTGTTTTAATTTTATCAATAAAATAATTTAATTTTAATACAAATATATAAATTATTATATTTAATAATTTTGTAATATTAAATTTATTAATATTTTATATATTTAAAATTTATATAATATAATTAATATAATTTGTATAATTTTTTTTATGAATTTATATGTAAATAAATTATTATTTTTAAAAAATTAATTTTTTTAATTTTTTTGGTAAACGAATCTATATTCAAAGATTAAGAGATTTTATAAATTTAAAAATGAGAATTACTTTTCATACTTGTTCAAACTTAAATTTAAATAAAATAATTATAATACTATACTCAGCTTAGTTTAAATTTCTCAATTTTTATAAAAAATTAAGTAAAAATCCTTAAAATTTAAGGTTTGTGCATGTAAATGTTTTGAACTTTAAAAATTGACACAATCTCTTAAACATCTCATTTTGTGCGAATAACATTTATTAATTTTTACATCCAATTTGTAAGTGAGATGTCACGTCAACAATTACAAGTCTAGGTAGGATATTTTATTAGACGAGGATCAGGGGTCATTTTTGTCATTTTATATTTAAACCCTATCTCACCTCATTCTCCATCTCTCACCCACTCATGTTCATCGTATTAAGCGATTGAAATGGAAATGTCGAGGGAATGAGAGAGTGGAAGTGGATGGGGTGTCCATCAGATCTCGTACGTTGACAATTGGCTCTTCCATAAGAAAATACAGTGACGATTATGCCATTTTTGTGTTAAATTCGCAGAAGAAGAAGATGAGGATGAACAGAGGTGTAATAAGGTTTTAGATAGAAATTTGCTAAATCTATGGACGCAGCAAAACTGGAACCAAAGGAAGCTGAATATTTTAGGTGCTTCAAGAAATGCCAAAATCTTTTTTTTTGGAATTTTAATGTGTATATGATTGACAGTGACAACAAAGCAAGGAACATTAAAGCAGAGTACGAAGAATTTTTTTTACTTTTAGGATGAAAACCAAGAACAGAAACCAATGAAACTATCGAAGAAAACAATTATTTTTTTTTCCTTTGGGGCTTTATGAACTCAAAGGAAACAAAGCAACGAACTTTAAAGCAAAAGTGCAAAGAAAAGTTTTATTTTTCTTTTCTTGAGATAAAGATCAAGAAAAGAAATCAATGAATGAGATTGAAGAAAAGAAACAGTTTTTTTTTTTTTTTTGTGTTTTACGAACACAAAGGAAGGCACAAGGCTAGCAAAACTCAAACTTAAAGCAATTAAAATGAGATCCACGATGAAATGAATGAATGTTAAAGATACTTGGGAGTGCCAACTATTAATAAATGTAAAATGACAAAAATATTCTTTAGTCCACATCTGACAAAAATCTTACCTGAATTTATCAATGTTGACATGGCGTCTCTTAATTAAAAATAAGATAAAAAATTTAACAGACATTATTTTTTACACAAATTAAAAAATTTAAAGAAATTTTGTATCAACTTTTTAAATTTTAAAAAAATTATGTATACACATTGTAAATCTTAAGGTAAATCTTAACATGTCCATTTATCTCTTTCTTATTATTCTTTTCCCCCTGTTGCACTGTACATAGTACTACTACTGAAAATATAAATTCATCATAGATTGACTTAGATCAATAATTACAGATTCAAGCAAAAAGTAAAGAGAGAGAGAGTTAGTGAGAGATGGATGTCAGAATAAAGGAAAGTGAGTCATTGCCGTACGCCACGAGGGACACAAGACAGGACAATTCACTCGGAAGCTTCTTGCTTAGGAAGGAAGGATCAAACCCAAGGGAACCTGATTCTTGACTGTTAAGTTTCAGTTTGACTATTTAATATTTATTGTATTTTCACTATCCCCACTTTCTCACTCTCATTCTCTTGAATAGTTTCTTCCGCCTTGTTCGTCTCTGATTTGCAGTCATGGAGGTAGATGCCCAAGCTTCCGCTGATCCTCTTCCCTTTGCCAGAAAGTAGGCTTCTTTTTCCTTCGTTCATTTACTGTTCTTGTACTGTTGTTGTTGTGATCATGGGGTTTTGATTTGCCTTGCGTTCATCTTCTTGTAGCTATCAACTGGAAGCTTTGGAAAAAGCTATCCATGAAAATACTATAGTATATTTGGAGACGGGTTCAGGCAAGACTTTGATAGCGATCATGCTTCTTCGAAGCTACGCGTATCTTCTTCGGAAGCCTTCTCCTTTCGTAGCCGTCTTTTTGGTTCCCCAGGTTGTCTTGGTTTCTCAAGTACGTCAATCTTTCTCTCTCTCTTCTCCCCTACAGCGATATTCTACGATTGCGTCATACTATCACGAGACAACCGAAATTTTCAAATTTATGGAACGTTTTGGGCTTAGTGAACTTTATTTTAAATAGTATTACGTTATAGACTAAAGTAGTTGGGAACATTATGTATTTTCAGTATTGTTGATTGTGGAATTATACAATGGATGGCATTTTTTTTTTTTAACTCTGTTTTTCTTTCTCCGCACTTTGCAAAATCATAGCAAGCTGAGGCGGTGAAAATGCATACCGACTTGAAAGTCGGAATGTATTGGGGAGAAATGGGGGTCGATTTCTGGGATGCTGCAACATGGAGACAAGAAATGGGTAAACACGAGGTGTGTATTTCACATTTTTGCTAAGAAATATAGCATATACTTGTGAAATGTTTAGAAATACTTTCCATCAAGTATTTTAACGGCACAAGGGGTGATTTGTTGTCTGAAAAATTCAATCAGCGGGAGTTTGTATTTTACTCCATTTAGTGGGGTATTTGTCCTAAACGTTACATGTATTGTTGATTGCTGTCAGCATGACACAATAACAACAAACCAAGCCTTTTTCTACTAATTGGAATTGTTTATATAAATCAAACAACATTAACGAGTTCTATCTTTGTACATCTCTATGCTGTCAGCATGCTGTTTCTGATTTTTGTCTTTGCCGATTGCATAGATAATAAAATGGTTACACCCAGTCTTGGTTTTGATTATACAGGTACTCGTTATGACTCCTGCAATATTGCTATCTGGCTTGAGGCATAGCTTTTTCAAACTGAATATGATAAAGGTTTTAATAATGGATGAATGCCATCATGCTAGGGGTAAACACCCTTACGCATGCATCATGACAGTAAGTGCTATATTCCTCCCATGGGTTTTTTTTACCTGGTCTGTGTCTTTCAATATTTGACAATCCTATTGTGATTTATATTTGTATATTGGCTATAACCAATAACACATGTTCTGTGGCTGTCACATAGCCGGGTTAGAAGATCTTGTTTATCTAGTGATGCATACCTGACATTGCTGTCAAATGAGAAGGGTACATTACTCTTGAGGGGTTTGTTACTATGTATAAACTTATGTCCAGAACCTAACTAAAGAAAAAGAATTTTAAACACTGATTATAAATATGTTCTAAGAAATTCAGTGTCATTGGAAGCATATAGTTCTTTCTTCCATTAATAGACTTGGTTGCAATAAGGTATGGCGGTCAATTTATGTTGATATTAATTTGTCTTTCTACAGAACTGTGTTTCCTAAATGTAATAGAAAAGGACCTAATGTTAAGTATGGATTCCTTAAATGGAGCAAGGTGGTAACCGATAACTTTCCACAAGGACTACTTCATCTTGAAAGATATTAATTTAAGGCTGTCATTAGCTTTATTAATTATTATCTCTAACACTTACAACAACAAAAAACACAGACATTTCTCATTAGGCATGGTAAGCTACATGGATGTAGCGATTTAAACGTGTTTTATCTTTGCATATTTCTATAGTTAGAGTTTTAATAGTTAAATTCATTCTAATAGTTTTCTTATTGTTTTCTTTGATTTCACTCTACCTCTAGTAATTGAGTTATCTTACATTTAATTTATTTTTGAAACGTTGAATTTTTTCTTATGTTGACTTTTTATTGCCCAATATTGGGTACCATACAATAATACATGTCTTATAGTTGTGAGATAAAATTTTTTCTTAAATTGAAATGGTACTTTTCTATCATAGATAATTTATGAAGTCTTCCTCCATTTCATTAACCTAGTTTTGTCCCTATGATTCACGTATTCCTTTATTTTTCTAGTATTTTGTATGTTAGTCTCCAAATACTTAAAACTTGTGACTTGTATGGAATGATTTTCAAGTTTTACCTCTATTGTAGAATCAATGTACCTTTCGCTAAAATTACATTCTATATATTCTGTTTTACTTTGATATAGACAGAAACTGAATTTTTTCGAAGCTTGTTTCCACAATTCTAGTTTTTTGTTTATCTTTTGAATTTTCTACAAGGACTATATCATCAACAAAAAGCATGCTTCGCGACTCTGCCTTTTGGATATCTTAAGTAAGCACATCTAATACCAAGTTAAAAAGGTAAGGGTTTGAGGTTGAACTTTGGTGCAGTCCTATGGCTATAGGAAAATCTTTCATAGCTTCACCTTGTGTTTTCACACAAGTCGTGGCTCTATCATACATATTTTTGATTACTCGAATATATGCCACGCTAATTCCTTTCTTTTCTAGTTCCTTCCACAGTATATCTCTTGATTCTCTATCATAATTCTTTTTTAAATCAATGAAAATCATATATAAATCCTTATGAGTTCCCTCTGATATCTCTATCAATTTTATAAATAGTTATACTGCCTTTATGGTTGACCTCCTTGGCAAGAAACAATCTGTTCTCTGTCCAATCTTAATCTCCAATCAATGGCCTTCTCCTTTAACTTCAGAGTATGGCTCATGAGCTTCATGCGGCCGCAATTTGAGCGGTACCACCCACCCTACCCTACCACCTTGAGGCAGCTGTCCGTCCTATAGCCGCCCGAAAAGGAACTGCAGTGATCTTGAATAGGGATCCTACAGCGATAGATAGAATCCCAATAAAAATACCCAACCGGGTATGTGAGCACTTCCACAAGTTCGAGCACACGTGGCTACTGCCTCCTACAAATCGGGAAGACTAAGATGATTCCCCTATAATTTGCTCAATTTTGTATGACTCTTTTGTTCTTATACATGGAGATTATCTCTAACACTTACCTTTCAAAAATATTCTATAACATTGACTGTCTTAGTTACTTTTTACATGATATCTGATAGCTATCTGTGACATCATTCTGTAGTATAATGCTTGCTGTAATTAAATTGTATAAAAGGTCACATTTTGTTCAATGGCAGTTGCAATTATGTATTGGATCTTCTGTTATGAATCTTCTGCATTGTGAGGTTGTGATTTGTGCATATCTTATATTTCTTACTTTCGGAAGATTTGATTGCTTGCAGGAGTTCTATCATGAACAGTTGAAATCCGGTATTTCCGACCTTCCTAGAATATTAGGAATGACTGCATCTCCTGTCAAAACAAAAGGTATAGAAGGCCAAAGAAAATTTGTTTCTCATTGCTCTGGGTCCCCCACCCCCCCAAGCGCACGGTCTGTTCATACTTTCAGTTATATTCTAATGTTGAATTTTCTTTTTTTCTCTTTCAATATTTGAGCCAGGTGGGAATACTCAATTGACTCTGGAGAAACCTATTCTTGAACTTGAGAACCTAATGCATTCAAAGGTTTTTAATCTTGGTTTTCCATTTCTGTTTAGTTTTTATCCAGATTTCTAATTTGAACGCATGTCAATATGTTCTAGGTGAGGTGTTGTCGCTTTATCTTCTTGTATGGAATTTGATGTGTGAGTTTGTAATTATTAAATCCATTATTGGAACTGATTTTAGGGCTTATGCTGTGAATTTTTTCTTCATAAAAAAAAAATGCTGTAAATTCTTACTTATCTACTGGTACTGTAACCTATCTCATTTCTAGAAATCAGTTATTGATGATGTAGTTAGAAGAATTTATTTAGGCATGATTACTGCTCTTTTACATTGAAGTGCAATTTTATTTGTCAAGTTACTTACCATTTTAAACATCTAAAATTTTTTCTTGAAGGTATATACATGTGAAAGTGAATCTGTCCTTGCTGAATACATACCAATATCTACCCCAAGGTTCAAGTTTTACAGGCACACTGGAATTCCATTTTTGTTGTTTGAGGGCTTAGCAGAAAAACTGAAGCAATCGAAAATACAGGTGTGCACTTTTAAGAAGATGAGCTTTCAATGTTTTCTTTGGATTGAAATTACAGGACAGGAGTTGCCTATACCGAGTTATATATATTTTTTAAGTCAGTGCCATTGCTGTCATGTTCTAATTAGTAATTGGAATTCAGTCTCTTCTTTCCTTTAAGCTGGACATATTTTGATCAGATTATTGTTGGTTTGCTTCCCTGAGGTTCTTGACTTTTGATATTTTCTTCCTCAGTATGAAAAATTACTGAAAAATTCAGATTTCACAAGTTCTGCTGCAGAATCTATATGCAAAAGAATCACAAAAGTCTTCTCGGCTTTGTTATTTTGCTTGGATGATCTTGGTGTTCTGTTGGCTTTGAAGGTTCTTATTAATACCTCTGCTCTGAGTTATTTATTTATTTATTGTTTGTGGTTGCATGAAAGACATAACTGAATGTTTGTTTATGTGACAGGCTGCAGAATTCTTATCATCCAATGGAACTGAATATTTTTCATGGGGAAACCTCGATGTTTCTGGGGAGACAATTGTTAGAAGATTTACATCTGATGCTATGCAGACAATTTCAACTTGCATACCATCTGGTAGTGACGTTATAACCTTGGAAAGAATCAGTACAGTTATAATCATAAATCCTTGACTCACATTCTTTTCCGTTTTACTAATTTTTATAAATGTTTTTACTCAGGTCCTCAGTGTTCTATTGCTGATAATATTAAATCACATGAGGATACTGGGCTGTTAACCTCGAAAGTTTGCTGTCTTATTGAATCACTACTTGAATACAGGTTCGCTTGGGAATAGGTTATTTTTTAGTTATTTTAAATATGATTTTGAAATCATTTATGTGGGTTTGGACGGATTGGTATTCCCCAAGGTTCTTGAGGAGTTTTACATGGTTGTGTTGGGCAGTGATATACACAGAGAGGTGGGAGGAGGATACACCACAGGGTGTTGCATATAAACTTGAATTCTTTATTTCTTTCTCCCCAACTTCACCATGTAATGTAAAGTACTTTAGGGGATACAAATCAGTTTTTGGACATAATTTTTCCTTTTTGGGTCAGTATATTATTGAAACATGAAAAGTTCTTAGAGGATCTATAGAATACCTTTTGGCTGGTTCTTTCATTTAAAATCAAGCATATGTATGATTTATATTGATTTTTACTATTTTATGATCATTCAGTTCCTCACCTTTGGTTGATTTATACTTCTTTCAAAGACCAAAGTTAAAGATCTCATATTGTGACTCAAGATATGGCATGCTCATTTAAAAAAAATGTTTTAATTAATAAAACATTTTTTAACCTATGTTTAGTTATATATATTAACTAAAAGTTGACCATATGAAAGATAGTCCAATAAATCGAGGTAGGGCAAGAAAAAAGAAAACAATAGGAGAAACTATGAAAATGGATTTAACTATATAGAAATGAGTCAACATTGAACACGTTGGCGCTATTTGATCCATGTGGCCGATTTCACCTAGTGAGAAAAAAGCTTTGTTGTTGTTGTTGGTTGTCATTGCTGTTTAGTTATGTATAATATTTTTTTTATTACACTAGTGTTTATTTTTTTTCCCTATATAAAATTATAGGGGCTTGAATGATATGAGATGCATAATTTTTGTGGAAAGGATTATTACAGCTATTGTCCTTCAATCTCTACTGAGCGACTTGCTTCCAGAATACAATAGCTGGAAAACGAAGTACATCGCTGGAAACAATTCTCGTTTGCAAAATCAAACGAGGAAAAAACAAAATGAAATTGTGGAAGAATTTCGTATAGGCCTGGTATGATATTTTCTCTTGTTCTCTGTATGGTTATGCTGGAATACAATATATGATTATAAGAACAAATTTAATTTGCAGGTAAACATCATTGTGGCAACTTCAATTCTTGAAGAGGGTTTAGATGTTCAAAGTTGTCATTTAGTCATTAGATTTGACCCCTCTGCCACAGTGTGCAGTTTTATACAGTCCAGGGGGCGTGCTAGAGTTGCAAAGTCTGATTTCTTATTAATGGTTGACAGGTAATTCGTTTTAATGTTTTTTCTTCTGTGTACTCTCACTTTGATGTTGATTCTGGCAGGCTGGCTTTTAAGAATTTATTTGAAAATTCTGCTTACCTCCTGTTTTCTTGATTAGAGGGTTTTTAGCACCTAGATGATTGCAAATAAACATGTTCTACAGACATTTAATAATCATACCCCAGTGGATCTAACTAATTAAGACAAATTGTCTCACAATAGCTTTCATATTTTATTTTGAAATTGCAGTGGTGATTTTGCTACACATTCTCGATTGGAGAAATACTTGTCTAGTGGAGAAATGATGAGGAAGGAGTCATTGCGTCATTCTTCCCTTCCTTGTGAACCTTTAGATAGCGATTTATATAATGAGGAAACTTACCGTGTTGAAAGCACTGAAGCAATTGTTAATCTCAGTTCTAGTATTGGTTTGATACACTTCTACTGCTCACGGCTCCCTGCAGATGGGTACTTATTGCTGCCCTTATGTACTCTAAATGCTTCCATAAATTTTATGAACCTTAGATTTTTTTTTATTATTTTCTTGTTTGACTAATCCTGCATTGAAAGTTTGGTCCCTTCTAAATTATATTTTTAGGTACTTTAAACCTATGCCTCGGTGGGACGAACAGACTGGGAAACTGTTTCTTCCCAAGAGCTGCCCAATACAGTGTGTTTGTGTACAAGGGAATAAGAAAACTTTAAAGAATATGGCATGCCTTGAAGCTTGCAAACAACTTCATAAGATTGGAGCTTTGACGGACCATCTTGTTCCTAATATTCTCAGGGAAGAAGCTTCACTGGAGGAAGTTGGTAATTTCATACCTTCTGTTCATTTCTCTCTTAAAAATTGATAAATGAAAATTTTATTCTGCTTTAACTCTGAATGTTTGAACATTTGTCTGATTCTTATAGTGAATGAACCTTATAATGAGGAGCAACCTGTCTATGTCCCATCTGAACTGGTCAGCTGTTCGTCACACAGAGGAAACATAATGTACCATTGCTATCTAATAGAGTTGAAGCAAGATTTCAGTTATGATGTATCAGTTCGTGATGTTGTTCTTGCAATGAGAAATGAGCTTGACCCGGAAATTGGGTGCATGGAATTTGAAATGTGTGTTGACTTGGGTAGCCTGATAGTAAATTTAAGATATATAGGAACCATTGATCTTGGCCCAAATGAGGTATGGGTCTTGTTCGCCTTTCACCATATCTGTTACAATAGAAAGTGTTACAGAAGTTAATGCAGTTGCTTTTATGTTTTCAGGTTCTTTTGTGTAGAAGATTCCAGATCACTTTGTTTAGAACTCTTTTGGATCATGATATGACTAAATTGGAAACTATTTTAAATGAACTATGTGTAGGAGATAATCTTGAGATTGATTATCTTCTGCTTCCGGCCACTGCTATATATCAGAGGCCTACAATCATTGATTTGCAATATGTTATTTCTGTTTTTTCTTCTCAGAAAAGCTGCAACAATCATGTCACCAATGTGTGGACTATAGATGGTCTGGTTTGTGCTTGTCAACTCGAAAATTCGTTGGTCTGTACTCCTCATAATAATCGTTTTTATATCATCACTAGTAGAATGGAATTGGACGGAAACTCTCTTCTAAAATTAAGGGGTGGTGGAGCCACTACGTACAAGAACCACTTTAGAGAGAAGTATGAAAATATTTGTTGCCGAGGTCTATTGTTATGTTAATATATCTCATTGGGCATGTTATTCTTACATAGACTTACTCTAAATTTCAGGCACGGAATTCAACTGCGTTTTGAACATCAACTACTATTCAAAGGAAGACACATTTTTAGAGTGCAAAATTACCTTCGCAGTTGCCAACGAGTAAAGGAAAGAGGTTTGAACATTGATTCTTGTATTTGTAACTATACTATTTGCCCATTAAAGTTATTTTTGCAATAAAAGTACATTGTATAAAAGCTTAAATATTTAGCTGATGAAACAAGCTCTTAAGCTATTTCTAGCTTTTTCTAGAAGTTGCAACCTTTTTAACTTTTTTGTCAAAGGTTTCGCTATACTAAAAGCACTTTTACAAAAGAAAATAAGAGCCCATTTGGCCAAACAGCTAATTTCTACATGTTTTGAAATGTCTTTTTTTTAAGCAGAGCTTTTGAAAAGGTGTTGTGAAAGAGTAGTTTGTGCTAGGCCAAATTATTTCAAAAGTATTCTTATCAATATTTGAGAAGTAATTTGTGTTTAGCCAATTGTTATAAAGAAGTGCTTTTAAGTTTTAACAGTCAAATTACCAAATACTACATGTATAGATTTACTTTGCAGTTAATATTATTTAAATTGATAAATGATTTTAATTATTTATTATATACCAAAGAAGCCTCTTTTCACTAAGTTAAGTTGACTAATATTAAATATTTGTTACGGTTAATTTTAATTAAACTTTTATTCTTAATTAAATATAAAGAAAAAATCACAATAAATATTCTAATCATTTTTAAAAAATTAAAAACAATTGCTTTTGAGAAAAATAGGAACGTTTTTCAACAGCTATCCCAATGACTGCAATGTACAAAAAAATGTTGCATCCATTGTTAGTGTCATTTGTCTCCTTGCACCATTAATATGTGATCTGATCTAAAGTCTAACTTATGCTTTTTTTTTTTTTTTCCAGAGTCAAGCAAGGTGTCAGTTGAATTGCCTCCTGAACTTTGCTCTATAATAATGTCACCGATATCAATTGATATCATATATTCATTCTCACATATACCGTCAATAATGCACCAGCTTGAATCATTGCTACTGGCTTTAAGCTTGAAAAGGATTTGCATGCAAAATGATATTCCAGCAGACAAGGTAAGAACATTTCCTGTTCTGTGAAAATTTCTTCTTATGATATTATCGTAACAGTTTATTTGCAAGATTTGCCAATTTTAGAAAATTTCTTGACTTTCCACATAGATTCATTAACTTCCACATAGATTATATCCCATCCTAGAATATCTGAATATCTTACTAATCCTAATCCTAGACAAAATCAATTTTAAATCTAAATTTGAAAAATGCATAATTAAACATAATGAAACTGTTAACAGTCTCAACTCTCAGCAAACTCACGATGAAGAGATTAATTAGATTATTATGATTAATGTAATTCATTGTTTCGATATGGTGTGGAACTTCTCTGTTAGCATCTATTGGTTCATTTGTTTTCGTTTTCTCAATATGGTTGTGATTTTATGTGCCTAAAGGTGCATTATGGATAATTCTGTTTGCTATAGCATTATTTTTGAAGCTTTGACTTGACATAATATTCACTGCATGTTTCTAATCCTTTTCCTCGTCCTTTCATTATCTTCATGATTAAATTTTACATTCCTCATATCTATTTTTGGCCATACTTGTACTAATGGCATTTACTTCGTGCATTGTAGATCCTGGAAGCAATTACTACTAAAAAATGCCAAGAATCATTTCATAATGATACTCTAGAGAATCTGGGAGATTCTTTTCTTAAATATGCTGCCTGTCAACATCTTTTTAAAACTTATCCAATTCATCATGAAGGTCTCCTTAGTATCAAGAAGGAAACAATGATTTCTAATGTTGCCCTTTGTAAGTTTGGGTGCAGCCGTAATCTTCCGGTATCCATTTCTAAATTTGTGCCATTTTCTTTGCTCGTTAACTATTTTCATTTTTCATATTGTGCTAAACATTTCCTTGAAGTTGTTTACTTTTATTCGGGACAAGAAACATTATTTTCTTGACATAGCTGGTCCATTTCCCTGTTTTGAAACTGGTTCTTAATGGAAAACATAACTTCTAATGGTATAAAAAAATAATTTGTATTAGTTTGTTTATATTGGTAAAACTTGATTGGAGACCAATATAAATTGTAAGACATAACCTGACTTTGATAGTGGTTCTTAATGGGAAGCATAACTTCGAATGTTATAAAAAGATAATAATTAGAGGTTCAGAATTTCATGCACTGCTGCTGTTATTGAAGTTCAATAAAGATTGTATTTTTCTATACTGTTAATTTTGTGCTATTGTTTTGGCAGATAATCTTGTATAAGCTTGTTTCTATTGCAACAGTTGGATGAGGTAAACGTTAACGGACACCAATATTGAGAAACTGAAAAATAAATTAATTTCTAAAACAATACTGAAATCCCTTTGACACAAAGTAACTCAGATAAACTCAATTCTAGTGGAACAAGCAACTTAAGACACTATAAATTCTTATTTTGTGTAGAAACTATTAACCATATTTAATAGTCTAAATCATGAAGTTTCCAAAAACCCTAATACTCTAATTCTAAGACATTAAAATTAAAATTAAATGAACGTAATTATAATTACTTCATTCTACATTGGAAAATCACTTTGAAAACTCTACCATATATATCATGCCATGATTGTGATTTAAACTGTCTTGAGATTAAATTGTATTGCTTAGCTATTATTTGCTAGTTTGTTCTTATTGCTAGTCCCACCTATGTTGTTGAATTTCTAGAATCAAATATGACTTTAAAACTGTACTTATTTGCTATATTCTGCCAATGGTTCAATTTTTTCCCCCATGAAATTGCCATTCTTTTATGTTGCAGGGCTTCATACGAAATGGTCCTTTTGACCCAAAAAATTGGATTATACCGGGTGAAAAATCCAAAAGTGCTTCTTTAAAGGAGGAGTTGGCTTCCAGTACAACTAAAATTTATATTATCAGGAATAGAAAAATTAAACTTAAGGTCATTGCTGATGTTGTTGAAGCATTAATTGGGGCTTCCCTCAGCATAGGTGGTGAAAAAGCCGCATTGAAATTTATAGATTGGGTAGGAATTAAGGTTGATTTTGACATACCACCCTATGATGAGAGTCATTTGAGCATCGATCCAGAGAAGCTTCTAAATGTCAGATTTATAGAATCACTTCTAAACTACACATTCAACGATAAGTCTCTCTTAGTAGAAGCTCTGACCCACGGTTCTTTCATGCTGCCAGAAATTCCAAAATGTTATCAGGTACCTCGAAAACTAGTCAGGTTAAATACCTTGGATAATTTACATCATCTTTGTTAGTGAAACTGTACTTCATTTGCTGGTATGGTTCAGGCACAAAATTCATAGCATGGTTGGACTTGGCATTTTCCTTTCTGATATGCAGACTTGAGAATGAATTGAACTTGCCATAGTCATTAGCTTTTGGACTCTTAGGGCCATTTTTTCTAAGGCTTGATATAACACGGCAGTAGTAACTACGTTTTTGTTGTTACCTTTGTTTCTTTGCTTTTCACTAGTTGTGAATAATATATACTTCTTGTTTTGCAGCGACTAGAATTTCTTGGGGATTCTGTGTTGGATTATCTTGTCACTAAGCATTTGTTCGATAAATATCCCGCCATATCTCCAGGGTTGTTGACTGACTTGAGATCTGCATCCGTGAATAATGATTGTTATGCTCGGTCTGCCATCAAGGCCGAATTGCACAAACACATACTCCATTCCTCTCAGGAACTACATAAGCATATTATTGCTACAATTAAAGATTCTTCTGAGTTGTCTTCTCAACCAACTTTTGGATGGGACTCAGAGACATCTTTCCCCAAGGTTAGCCATTGCTATTCAGTTCATTGTCTTTTAAATACTGTCAGTTTTGAAATTATGCTTATTCTTATTACTGTCATAGTAGTGTTTTAGTACATATGTTCAAATATAGCTTTTGTTAATAGACAAAGCTTATAAAATACTCTGCCTTCACGCTCTACTTTTAACACTGAACTGCAGTTTCTTCATTGAGCTTCTCTCTGAGTTGTAAAATTAATGGAATATATGATTCAATGTGGAAGCATCTGCATTGGTGTATATTAAAATTCTGATTTAGAACATATAGAGTTAAATGCTAACACTCCCCTTCAACTGTAAAATCCAAAATTTAGCCTCCTAAGTTTTCAAACTTAAAACAATTAAAACTTTCTGTCCATTTACCATTGATAGAGATGCCACCAGCTTTATACCCTTTTTCTTGCCTCATAGCATACCCCAGTTGGTTAAAAAGTAATTGAGGGTGATTAAAATTAGTTTAAAAGAAAAAAACTTTGCACTTGAATGGGATGGCCCTATCTAAATTCCAATACTTCCATATGCTAAAGGATGATAGTTTAGGATGGTGGTAGTTTCCAGGTCTTCAAATTGAGCGGTTGTTTGCAAATGGTCTAAAATCAGAAGTGTGTATTAGCATTGTCAGGTGTATTTCCCTATGAACTAGACGAACGTTTTTAGTATCGATTAGATAATATTCCTACTTCCTGACAGGTACTTGGGGACATTATAGAGTCTCTGGCGGGAGCAATTCTGGTTGATTCAGGATTCAATAAAGATATTGTGTTTAGAAGCATCGTGCCCCTTTTGGAACCTCTGATTACACCTGAGACAGTACAGATCAATCCAGTTAGAGAGTTGCACGAACTCTGCCAAGAGCAAAATTATAACATGCAGAAGCCATTGATTTCCAAAAGCCATGGCAAAACTTCTTGCACAGTCAGGGTGGAAGCTAATGGGGTCATGCACGAGAAAACCCGTGTGGCTGATGAAAAGAACGCAGCCAAAAGATTGGCCTCCAAGGAAGTATTGATGTCCTTGAAGAAACAAACGTGATGCAATGAATGAAAGGCATAATTTTTGTTCATTCATTGTTCATTGTGTTAAACTAGTAAAATTGTAAACTAAAGTGTGTTGGTGCAATTAGAAGGGGTATGGGTCCCTCAAGTATTTGCCCGTGTTTGATTTGAGATTGATGTGTATAGAGTAAATATCTTGGAGATTCCTGGCAATATACCGAAGATTATACCTTTTTTTTTTTTTCACATAAATTGTGAGGGCTTCCTTTTAGTAGATCCAATTCTTGATGGTGTAAAGATTACTATTTGGCTTGTAGGTGGGAGTTTATTTTGGGTTTACCCTAAAAAATTAGTGATTGTAAATGACTTTAATTGTATATTAGTTAATAATTTTCAATCAATTTTTGTTATTGTATATTAATAAACTTGTATGTAATGAAAATGTAAAAAGAGTTGGTTGAATATGATTGGATAATGTTTGGCATAATATATGTATCAAAGGATTTTTTGAATCTTGAGATCTTCATTAATTAATTTTTTATTGATCTAACTATTTAGTATAAAAATATAAAAATTAGTAATTTAAATAACAAAATAATTTATATAAAATAAGAGATAAAAAATAAAAATATACATAATGTTGTATAAAAATCGTTTAGAGTTTAGGGTCAAAATATAATCCAAAGTTATTTTCTTATTTATTGTATCATTTACAATTCTTATTTTTACATATTATTTTGTTACGAAAAAAAATAGGGAGTTATGAGCAAAGCTACATTATGCGAATGTTTGATAAGAATTGAAATGACAAAAAAAATTGTTAAGTAGAAAATAAATATATAAAAAGAATAAATAAAAATTTAAAAGTAAGAGTGTTAAAATAGAACAAAGAAGTTAAAAAAAATCTAAACAGTATCAAACTCTCTAATTTGAAGGAGTTTGGAAATTTAAGAGTTTTGGAATGTTTTTAAACCATCTTTAAGTCCTTCTTTATTATTAATCTTTTAAACATCTAATTAATAAATTATAAACTCAAATCATCTCACCCACACATCTCAATTCCTCTAAATTTTCAGTAATTATATATATAAATACACAAAATTTTATATATGCCCCCGTCCCACCCCAAAAAAAATTATATATAAAATTCTTTTAAAATTGTTTGAAAGAATAAAATTTATGTATGTAAAAGATATGATAATTTAACTAGTGGTTGATGAAATATATAATGTATGTCTAATTATAGATTAATTTAATTTATGTTATAGTTTAATTTATAAAATATTATTACTTTTTTGCTTATTCATAATATGTTATTTTACAAATTCTACAATAAATTTAGAAAAAGACGAAAAAGTTTAAGATCATAATCTTATTCAAACTTTAAAAAATTTTATAAGAATAAATTTGAAAAAATTTTTCTTTGTACTTGTTAGACTAAAATATTAAGAGAATGCCGAGTATTATTTATTATCATCTCTTATTTTTTGTGTTATTTTAATTTTTTATTTTATATTATTTGAGAAATTTTTAAAGATAAATTTTCTTTCTCGTTATTTAATTTTTTTCAATTTTCCCTTTGGTTTTTTCACTAAAAATCTCTATTTTTTTTTTCACTTATAAGTATGATCAATTATTATTTTTATCAATGCTCTCAAATTATTAATTGATTTTATTTTTTTAAAATTTATCATTTATACATAATTTATAAAAGGTTAATAATTGAGATGAATATATATTTTTAATAAATATTTGATCTAAAAATATCAAAAAATAAATAATATAAAATAATACTTAGATAAATGTGTTTATTTTTATGTATGATAATTATTGTGATGTTACATAAATAAAAAATAGTAGCATGTCTCAACGTCCTATTAATTTATTTAATTTTTAACATAATATATTTTTATAAAATTATGTGTATTAATTTAAGATCTTGGCCTCCTTAATAAAATTTTTTTACTTATTGACTTTATCCTACTTCATACATCACTTTAAAACTATCTTTTCAACTAAGAACTTAAGATAATAAAAAATTAACACATTAACAAAATTTAATAAAATATTAACAAAAATTTAAGAATATGGAATAAATTTAAAAATGAGTGACTATAAGAGCAATAAAAATAATTTTACTTATTTTTAATAAAATAATAATACGATTAAATTGATATTAAGTATTAGTATAAAATTGATATTAAGACTAATACAAAATTTTGAATATAATACTAAAACATCAAATAATTTTATTATATAAAAATAATCACTATTTTCATTCCAATCGTAGCTAACAAAAATTCTAACTAATATAATAACCATACATAGGATCCAATTAGAAAAAAACCATAATCATGTACAAGAAAAAGAAAATGCAAAGGCAATGCTAAAGTAGAGACTAGAGAGCACCAAAGTCAAACAAAACCAAGATCCGAGCCATCCCCACTAAAGACAATCTGAACCGTTAAATTTTATTTATCAACGTTCTAAACTTGTCCATGTTAAAACCACGGATCGTCAATCTCAATCGTCCATTATTCAAATTCTAACGACACCGATCGAAATCAAAAAACCCTCAGATTCAAAAGCGAGCCTCTTCCCGCTTATATAAATACCCTCATTTCGTCTTCTTCCCTCCCAAGTCTCAACTTACACCTGCAAGCAGAAATTTAATTTCTAGATCTTTCCGTTTCATTTTCTCAGCAAGCCCTCACTTTCTTCGTGATTTTCTCGGGAAGATGTCAGGACGCGGGAAGGGAGGTAAGGGTTTGGGCAAGGGTGGAGCCAAGAGGCATAGGAAGGTCTTGCGCGATAACATTCAGGGGATTACGAAGCCGGCGATTCGGAGATTGGCGAGGAGAGGAGGTGTCAAGAGGATCAGTGGGTTGATCTACGAGGAGACAAGAGGAGTACTCAAAATCTTCTTGGAGAATGTGATTCGTGATGCAGTGACTTATACAGAGCATGCTAGGAGGAAGACTGTGACTGCCATGGATGTGGTTTATGCTTTGAAAAGGCAGGGCAGGACCTTGTACGGTTTTGGAGGTTAATTAGTCGGAGAAATTTGATTTAGGAACAAAGTTTGAGTGATATTTGTACTCTGATTATGGTTCTCTTGTGCTATAAATTATAATCAAATTTCTTGATCTATCTTGTTGCACTGATGGTTTGAGTTCTCTGATGGAATTTCATGACGAGGTTTTTATGGGTTTTACGATCTCTAGGAGTTGACTTTTAAGTACATAATATTCAAAAGTGTTAGCTACTTTCTGTTAACCGTAATGTTGCTTTGATTATCTTTCAAAGGCTCTCTGTTCAACAGTAACGATTGAGAATGAAATTCTTAACCAATGTTATGCATAATTGGGAGTCTTAACGTTAGTCAACGAGGGACTACCTATTGCTTTGTTCGAAGCCAGAACGCATTCATGGCTTTTGTTGTTATCAGTGGGGCCTACCTTCTTTTCTCTCTCGTCTATGGTCAATTCTGTAATCTGCATAATTGAAGATGAGAGTTCCAGAAAATTGGTTTTAGGTGATAGTGGGGGAGATTTACAGAAAAGGGGAGAAATAGAGAATTTGGAGTCCAAGGGATGTTTGAATACAATTTTTTAATTTTTTTATTATTTTTAAAGTTAAAAAAATTTATTTGAATTATTATTTTTGATTAGGAACAAAAAAAGATGTATTTTTTAAAATAAAAAAATGCAAAAGATAAGTTTTTTTATGATTAGGTTTTATATAAATATATGATAATAATATTAATATAAATTTCCAAAATTACTTTTATAAATAGAGTATTTGTTGATAAATATGGTACACTTTATATATATGTTGTCATGTGAAAAGGTTTGTGCTAAGGTGAGACATTCTCTTCGAAAAACTAAATTTCTTTGCATGTTATTCTTATGAAATGTTGATGGACACATAATTCATTATATCACATTCTAAACATTGAAAATTATTGAAGAAATTTAGATTATTTAAAAATAAAACTTGGTATAATCACATTATTTGTGGATATAATATTCTGTTTTTTGATTGACTAAATATATTAAAATTGATTTTATGAAAAGAAATAAGCTCATATGTCATATTATTTTAAAGGAATTGAATTTTTTAAAGTTTGTTTTTTGTAAAGTTGAGTAAAATTCATTAAAACTGCTGACTAATAACTAACAAATAGATTAATGTACAAAACATAATTTATTTTTGTTTCTTAACCTATTTGTAGATTAATTCATAAGATAATTTCAATGAATTTTACAAAATTTTATTTAAAAAAATTCAATTATATTGTGCATCGACAGTACTCCAAAAGTCTTAGAAACGAGTTAAAATGAAAGAAATGAAATGGGAAGGAATGTTTGAAGTCAAAAGTAAAAAATTATACCTCGCATAAGAAGTAAATAGGATCTCAATCTGCTGTAAAGATGTTTGAAGACACTGCTAGTTCTTATCCAAAATATTATAATATTTGAAATAATAATGTCCGGATCTCAAATTATCAATTCCTGACTAATATTTTCCAATTTCAATTATAACTAAATTAAAAGAAAATTAAATCTTAAAAAAAATTCCACAGAAAATAGTTACGGTAAAAAAAAAAAAGAAAAGTTACCATAAAAAATAAAAAATAGTATCCGGAACTTCCCGTCTCCCGCTTGGGGTTTAATAACGTATTCGAGAATTATAAAAAGGAAAACGACCTTCACTGCAAAAAACAGCTTTGAACTAATTTGTTTGTGGTTCCATGTTAATGCCTTTGCCCTTCTCTACCCGCGAAAATCAAACCCTCCTTCCACTCAAAACTCTGAAGGATAGGCGAAGCAAAGAATTAAAATGGATCCAATCAAAGCAACAAACGAGCTTGCTTTTCGGGTCGGATTTTCCGGCCACAGCGGACATCTCCGCTTGGAGCCCCTGTCGACGGTGGAGCGTCCCAACCCATTGAGATCTCTTCCCGATTTCATTCTGGTTAGTCTGCTGTATTTCGATTCTCTGCTCTCTTAGCTAACTCCATTTGCAGGCTGCTTGGTTTGGGGTTGAGTGCATATGGTGTTACAGTAACAGTTACTAGTGTGTCAAATGTAACAGAGTTAGGATGTTGGCTGCTTGCAATTTTTTCGTGCTTTGTTGATTCTGTTGCTTTTCTAGGTGTACGCTTATCGTTTACCCATAATTAGTGTAGTAATTCTTCAGTGCGTTTCTTTTTCTTGGATGATTAGAAGTTGCTTAACCAAAGCATAAGTGCAAAAGCTTGCAGCTGAGCTGCTGAATTCCTTATCAGTAGCTTCTTTTTCTCTTTAAATAATATTTTTCTTCAACTTTCAGTTTCAGAGTCAGTTGAATTCCAGCCCCCGCCCACATAAGGCCTTGATTCTTTTTCGGTTGTAATTTTCCGCCGTCTATTTTATTTCAGCCACCTGCATTTCCAGAGGAGACACCTGAATCTATAAAGAAGTATATAGAAGAGACATATCTCCGCCCAAGATTAGACCCTGATGCATTTTCACCAGAGAAAGCTGGGAGGCAATGGGAGTTTGACTGGTTTGACAAAGCTGAAGTGCCTCTGGAGCCATCTTTGCCTCGAACTGTTGTCGTTCCAATTTGGGAACCACCATTTCGACGCCAAAAAAATGGTTTAGGGAAATGGGAACCAAAATCTGAGGAGGTATGAGCTTCTTATGTATTTAATATTTATGTTGTCCTAATCGTTTGCTTTGTGGCACCTTTGGGATGTTTGTGACAGCTTACACCAAAAATTTCAAAATGGTTTCTTTCTTTGTCATTTTTGTTGTGTCTTCCATTGGAATGGTTGTGACATGCATGTTCCCATGTGAATGGTCCGTTTAGTTTGATGAAATGATATGAAGTTGCAAATTTTACTTCAGCATTGGAAAATATAATTTTGTATACGAAAGAATAATTTATTGATGAGAGAATAATGCAAAAGTAATAGAATAGAGAACAAGAGATCCTCCCTCAAACAAAAGAAAAAGTCCCAGAATCTAATTCAAAAGAGCCCTCCAATACCTTTGGAGATCCAAAAGAGAGTGAAGGGACACTTCCCCATAGAAACCTTTAGCAGAGAACCAAAAAGAGGAATTATGTATTTAAAAAAAAAGGAACTAGAAAAAAAATGTTGTTTTGAGTTATTATTCGGTGATGTTTGTCTACCTTAGTTGGACTGCGCCAATCTTGTTGTATTAGGTGGATATATCTGAACTAATGTCAGGAGCTGAAGAATCTGGGCCATTACCACGTCCTTCTGGGCCTGCTAAGGACTTTGTGAGGGGAAGTATCAATAATCGTCCTTTTCGTCCAGGAGGTTTGGATGACTCCCAAACTTTAGACAGAATTCATCCAGAAGGTGCTTCTAATGGTGAATGGGTTTGTGAACTTTTCAATGGTGGCCCTGCTCTGACGATTCCTCCAAGCTTAAAACAAGGGCTGGACCTGGGAGCACTCAAGGTTATTTATTTCTCCATCATTTTATTGTTTTGGGAAAATTCTATGGTTATTTTATATTCAAACTTCATAAAAATATTGTATCCAAACTTGTTTTAGTCTGAAGTTTGATGTTAGTTATGTTTTATCTTATTTAAAGCCATATCCTTGCTCATGGAATGTTTACAAGAAAGCCAGTTTGCAAAAGAGCTCATCAGATGAAAAGCTGGTTAGTTAACCATCATATTGCTGTTTTCTCCATCTAATTTTGATAAGAGAAGTTTCATATTTTATATTCTTTTGGTCACCTTACTATTATGGTCCTATTATGGTGGAATTTGCTAGCACCAGGCAGACTGTTAGTGTAAGGGTGTGCTTGTTTGATTTATGTTAGAAGCAATCATAGACATGATCTGCTATCTCATATTGACTGATAGTTGACATTGAAATACAGAGTGAGTTGTCTCTTCAGTTTGATGACTTATTTAAGAAGGCTTGGGAGGATGACACTGGTCCAGAACAAGAGGAAGATGGTATCTTTGCGAACACTAATAATATATTGACAACTATACCTTTTTGCTTAAATTTTATATTATGGAAATTCTAGCATGGTGCTCTAATAGTGTACCAAGCCTCTGCAACCAATGTGTATATTCATTGTGCTGCATTATTTGCCTCTTTCATGGCTAATAATGATGATGGTTGTTAAGGTCATTCTTCAGAAGTGGAGTCTGTTATGGTGGAAGCTGAAGTTGATAAGGCTGAGTTATCTGGCAGTTTGCATGAGAATGAATTTTCTTTAGACGAGATTTTATCAACAGAATCAGAAGTATCAAAACTGCAGTTGGATGGATCTAATGATGGTGGAGGATGGCAGCAGAAAGAGGCAAGTGATTTTGAACTAATGCTGCCATCTGCATTTACACACTTGATATTTCTTGATATGCATTGTGGTTTCCTTTGTGTTTATTGGAAAACTTATGTTGTGGCAGGCTTGGGCTATTCATAGAGGTAGCACAGGAATAGCAGATCACTTTCATGAACTTGTTCCTGATATGGCACTCGAGTTTCCCTTTGAATTGGATGCATTTCAGAAGGAGGTATTGATTAATGATAATTCTCTTCTTATTTATCCACAGGGTATATTGATTTCACTGGTTTTAGAAACTACAAGTAAAGCGTTGCCACAATTATTTTGTTAATGTGGCACAGTACTAACAGCTATTTGGAGTGTTCTTCTTTTTCCCTTTCCCAACTCCTGCTCATTGGTAGAAACTGATTGTAACACTCACATTTTGAGTTATACCTTCTCCATTTATGTGAATGCAACTGATTGTTGAGGCTTGCAACCTATCTTTGTTGTTCCAAGACATTTAGTTAAGTTCTGATTTAAACAGTATGTTTCATATTTTTGTTACCTTATATCTTAATATTACCTTGATAAATAAGCTTGTCTTTTCATTTGTTTAGCTATTAGAAGAAACCTCATAATTGGTTTTGATTTAAATCTCTAACTCAACCCCTCATGTGAAAGCAGTTTGGACTTGACGTGTGGACTAAGCATAAACCCACCATAACTTGTGCTGATTTTAACTTAATTAGGAGTTGGGGTGCAAGGATCGATATCTTGGTTAATTGGTTGTAAAAGCTCTGGTACTTTGTCAAGAAGCATTTAATTCTAGATTTGGCCTTTGCATTTTGCATATGCACTTGGTCACTTGGAGGAGCTGTATCAATATATACAAACATACATACATATATATATATATATATTTAATCTGATTTAGCATCTTGTTTCTTTTTCTTTCTTTCTTTTGTTTGTTTCTTTTTGTAGAGGACTGCTTGTCCTTGTATTCACTTGTATTTTTTCTCGTTCTTCAAAAAATTTCTTTTATAAAAAAATATTTTTTTAATCATTTGTATCATAATAAGACGCCTATTATTGAAGAAATTTTTGTTTGTTGTAGTTTGACCTTTGCAGCATGTTATTCTTTTCTTCTGTCATTTGTTTTTGTTTTTGTTTCACTCTTCTTAGAACTATTAAAAAACACAAAAGACAGAAGGAACATGATTACTCATATACTTATTATTATTATTATTTTACAATTTTCCTTCATTCCCTTTCTCTATAACAATTGCAGGCTATATATTATCTTGAGAAGGGGGAATCTGTTTTTGTTGCTGCTCACACATCAGCTGGAAAGACAGTAGTTGCAGAATACGCATTTGCTTTAGCATCAAAGGTATGTCTGAAATTTTATTGGTTCATTTTCTTTCTTTTTGCTTCCTGGCAGTATAGCTGCATGAAGCCATGAATATTATTAGATTAAATTGTTGGAGCACTATGATTAAATGTCATCGTTCTTTTTTCAAAAAAATCTCATAGTTCTATGATGCTATCATATCATTTAGACCAAGCTTGTAATGTTTCTAAATTTTTCTATTTCACCTAAAATTAATTTTTACACAGAACAAGAGAGAAAAGCTTACATGCATTTTTAAAATTTCTGGCCAAACTTTGTACATGCAGCACTGCACCAGGGCTGTGTATACCGCTCCGATAAAAACCATCAGCAATCAGAAATATAGAGATTTCTGTGGGAAGTTTGATGTTGGGCTGCTTACTGGTGATGTAAGCTTGAGGCCAGAGGCTTCTTGTCTCATCATGACCACAGAAATTTTAAGGTCGATGCTCTATCGGGGTGCAGATATTATTCGGGATATTGAATGGGTAACAGACTCCTTGTGTGGCATCTTTCCAGTGTACCATTTTTCTTTGTTAAGTAAATTTGAATAATTAATATTCGTTTGTTAATTTATTTGCTGCATCATTGATGTAGGTTATATTTGACGAAGTTCATTATGTCAATGATGTTGAAAGAGGTGTTGTTTGGGAAGAAGTAATTATCATGCTTCCAAGGCACATCAATATCATTCTCCTTTCAGCGACGGTACATATTTTTCTGATATTTAAGTCATCAGTTAATAACATGCTTGGGATAAGGTATGCTTGATATTTTGTGCAATGGCATTTTGGATTCTTGTACTGCTCAAGCTGTATTTGTTGCTGCAACTGATGTAAGAATTCCAGTACTGGCTTATATATTTTAATTTAGTATTGCAAATCATACAAGATAATGAACTTTTTATAATGAACTAATGAGTATTGCCATATAAATTCTGATGACAGATAATTTTTGGCCTCATCTAAATTAACCTAAAATTAGGCTTGGTTTCTGTGATGAGATATTCCATGGTATATGTATATTTTTGGGGTTACTTGGGAGGTCTAAACTCTAAAGACCTACAAAAAGGGGAGAGGGGAAGGGGGGCAGGGTTAGGATTGAAGCCACTGACATCAAGCACACCTCATTTTTCTAGAGTAAGGTTGGTCATTAGTGCCATTGAGTTATTAGCTCATTGGCTAATAATACTTTGATGCTTTCTAGACCCAAACGTCATTTACTGTTAAGGGGTATAGTCACTTGCCTTACTCTATTGTTAATGACTTAATGTATGCCCTTAAAAGTTTTTAGCTTCTTCCCCAAAAATCATATTTTGACTATATGACCTACTACAATCAAAGTTATTTGTTTGCATCTTCAATTCATATCTCTTTATGACTCAGATTTTGCTATCCCTTTTGCCTTTTGTACCCTTGGCAAGGCTATTATATAACATATTTTTTTTAAACAAACATTTTTCAGGTGCCTAATACAATTGAATTTGCTGATTGGATTGGTCGGACTAAACAAAAGGAAATTCGGGTTACAGGGTAAGTACTTATGGAGTGTGATCTATTGAGGGTTATCATGTAGATTCAAAAATTCTTTTTCATATGTACTTTTTTGAGATTGAACATGTTGGCGTCGATTGAGCCATATAGCGGATCTCACTTAGAGGAAAAAGGCTTTGTTTTTTGTTGTTGCATATGTACCTTTCTGAAAAGAAAAGAATACACAGAGGGTAACACTAGAATCATATTTGTTTTGATTACCCTTGTTAATTGAAATTTTTACACTGTAAAAAAGAATTTAAAGAAAGAAACTATAAGTTACATCCTTTAACATGTGATATCCTTCAGTTTCAAACAATGGAAAGTCTTAGAATCAGATTATCTGGCTGAATTGTTATTTACTAAGCATCATATCCTCTTCAATTTTTAAAACGAATGGTGTAATTACATCTCAGTAGCTTACTAGCTTTTATTATAAGGTATGTATGTTTTGTAGATTTGATGATGTGACAACTTTAAAAAAAAAAGAGCTATGTTGTAAAACTAAAATTTAAATGAATGGTGCATTGAATAACACCCTCATAAGTCTTTTTGATTGTCCTATTATTTCCTATCATAATGATCATTTTTTTTTTATAAAAAAAGATAATCTTATTAATGAGAGAATTTTTTATCAATTTTGCCATCAGGACAACAAAAAGGCCTGTCCCATTGGAGCACTGCCTGTTTTATTCTGGAGAACTTTATAAAATTTGTGAAAATGAAACATTTCTGCCTCATGGACTGAAAGCTTCCAAAGATGCATTCAAGAAAAAGAATGCAACTGGTGGTGGTGGTGGTGGTTCTGGACAATCTTCAGGGACTTCAGCAGGTCATGACAATACTCGAGTTCAAAAACGTGAAAATGCAGCTCGGGTGAAACATGGAAGTAGTTTCTCCAAAAATGGAAGAGGCTATCAGAATAATGGGAGTAGCCAGAACAATTGGGAACTCAGGAGGGCGGAAGCTTCTATGTGGTTGATGCTAATTAACAAGCTCTCCAAAAAATCACTGTTGCCTGTATGTCAAAATTTGTTCTGAAAATATACTTTATTACTCAGTGCTACTTTATTTTGATGTTGTTTAAGTGAAACTGGGTCATGGTGGCCACATAATTTAGATATTTGAACAGAGGAGCCCCGTGCAGGGAAAGGAGTAAATAAGAGAATAGAACTACTTTATGCATTTTATTGTCATTTTAAATATATGGGAAAACATTGTTAATCCCTGAAAACAAGCATTTCTAGCGTTTCTGTTTTATGTTTGGGGTAAGTATACATGATAACCACATAAATGTTCAACATTCTGCTCAAGCCAACTTTGGAGGTGGTTCATGATCCATACACAGGAAGCAAAATTTTAGAAGTAAAGAAAATGTGGGGAAAACTCATAGTTGTGCTTATGTTTTTAAGGAATATTTTGGGCTTAATTTGGATCGAATAGGAGTTGCTTTATTTTCTATTTTTCCATCAAATTTTGTTTTTACATTTTCTTCATGGCCAATTTTCAATATTTGAACTTTGAGTATCCTTCATTCTTTCACTACTATTTTTATTATCTTAATGTTCAAAATCTTACTTTTGCAGTTGTCACTTGATGCAGGTGGTCATATTTTGTTTTTCTAAAAATCGCTGTGATAAATCAGCTGATAATATGACTGGAACTGATCTAACTAGTAGCTCTGAGAAAAGTGAGATTCGTGTTTTCTGTGACAAAGCATTTTCAAGATTGAAAGGATCTGACAGAAATTTACCACAGGTTTGGTGATTTATAGCATAATACTCATTTCTATATGAACTGAGCTACTAATATATATTGTTGATAGGTTGTTCGAGTCCAGAATCTTCTTCGTAGAGGGATTGGAGTGCATCATGCTGGCCTTCTTCCAATTGTAAAGGAAGTAGTAGAAATGCTGTTTTGCCGTGGTGTTATCAAGGTGATTGACTCTATTTTCTGTATGAAGTTCTTGGCTTTTTTTAGACCTTATAATAAAGCAGGTTTACTTATTGAAAAGTAGAATACTGCTTTATATTGTGAGTCATACGCTCTCTGTTTTTTTATTCCTGGCTATTGTTTACTTGGATGATGTTGTGAGTGATATCTGACTGCTTGGATTTTTTCTTTTTTAATTATTATAGGTCTTGTTTTCAACAGAGACATTTGCAATGGGAGTCAATGCACCTGCTAGAACTGTAAGTCTCTTGTCAAGTATGTTGCTAAAGCTGGAGATGCATTTTACTTCTACACTTAAATCTCAACTAGGCTTTATTAATCTATGTTACCATTTCTTGTCTGTATAATTAATTTTATGATTTGAATGTTTGACCGTCAAACTTCTAAATGTTCATTTAATCCCAAAAGTTTAAACTATTTTGTAAAGGCTTAAAAATGGTTTTGACATTTGAAATATATCTCTTACTCATTCATAGTTGTTATTTGTTAATGGTATGCAATTCATTGTTGCGAAGAGGGCTCTTGGAGCCAGTGTGTGGCACACTTCATAGTTCATCGTCCATTGCAGCATTGAAGTGTGGTGTGCATATAATTGTATCCTCTAAATAAACCATTAGAAGAAACCCACAAAAGAACAAGATAATCCTCTCCTCAAGAAGACGAGGTGGGAGGAATTTATTATTCAGAACTCTTGCATTCCGCTCCAACCAAATACACCATAAACTTGCAAAGATTGCACATTGTCAAAGAACTTTATACTCCTTGTCCCTCTGGAGAATATGCTTTAATGTGTGGTACAAAGATTAACCTTTTCAATATCATGTGTATTGCAATGTTTTGACTTCTCTTCTAGTTGTGAAGCTAATGGTTGTCTTGGATCTTTTCGTTGGCTAGAAGCATCGAACTTCAATAGACCAATACTATATGTTTTGTGGCAATTGCATGTTTCACAATAGGTCTCTTTTAACTTAAGGGCATTACATGCATAAGTAACTTTTGTATCCAGAAAGGATTTTGATATGGAGAGGTTGATCTCCCATGAGATCAAATTTTTCCATGATTATATCAACTTGAGATTTGTGTACGGTAATAAAAAAGTATTTTACACAAGTCTCAAGAAGATCCAAGTGTGGAGAGTCTATCCCTGATAAGTTGAGCTTTCCATAGCATTACCCATCTAGAAATAGTTTTAAACCATAACTTTCACAAATTGTTGTAGCTCTTTCTCAGTGTTTTTAGAAATGCATATTGTCACCTTTAATTGCTGATATTGTTTTGTTGAAGATTAAATTAAAACTATTTATGAGCCTTCACATAACAGCTCAACTTTTGTTTAAAATGTTCTTTGACATTATATCATGGCCTTTGAGACCAAGAGGTTTGTAGTTTGATTATTGTTGCTCCCATTTTGTAATTAAATGAAATTTCTGTACTGGGTAGGTGGGCCTGTGCATCGTTGCTTAAAGCTCAAAGGGATTTTTGTGTAATGGGGAATGCTGGAGATTGTGATAAACTATTTATCAGTTTTCACTTAGAAATTTAAACTTGAGTTGAAATGCTATTTGTCAAAACTTAGGTCTCGTTTCTCATGTAATCTACATTTTATTCTTTTACAGGTAGTCTTTGATAGTTTAAGGAAGTTTGATGGCAAAGAATTTAGGCAGTTGTTACCGGGGGAATATACGCAAATGGCTGGTCGTGCTGGAAGAAGAGGTCTTGATAAGATTGGTACTGTTGTTCTAATGTGCCGTGATGAAATCCCAGAAGATAGGGATTTAAAGCATGTTATCATTGGGAGTGCAACCCGTCTTGAATCTCAATTTCGCCTTACATATATTATGATCCTTCATCTCCTACGAGTTGAAGAATTGAAGGTGCACAAGACCATTGTTCTATGTCCTTTTACTAAAATACTACAAGTGCAAGACACAGTAAACATGTGCAATTTTAAAAATTTAATTGTGAATAATATGGCAGTTAAAGCATGAGTGAAGTTGAGAATTAAAAAGAAAAATAAAGAGGGAGAAAACAGGAAGAGTGGGAGAAAAATAAGGAGAGTGTAGAGAGAAAGATATTATCTAAACTAACTATTTAATTCAATTATAACCCCATTCAAATAAAACTAGGACCTTCTGAATCTTCAGGGAAACAAGACAATAAGCGGATTGAGAGTACCCAGAGTTCTCTATTACTAGTATTTTGATAATGATGAGGCAGATTGGTAATACTCTTTGTTGTTCTTCGGTTTCAATTTCTCATAACTTTTCTTAAATAGTTTGTTATATCTGACAGACAAACTTTTCATCAACATTCAGTAGTTTCTTTAAAATGTGAGAGGAGGGGGTGTTGATAGACAGCAAGAAATTGAGAGTTTAACGCTGGTTATATTGGGAAATGAGACATTGATGTTGATGTTTACTCAAGAGACGGTTAGTTAGAATTGATTATGAAGAAAAATTAAAGCAATCCAAGGTCATAATAGGGCCTGTTTTATGGATGTCCTTCCAAATTTTTTATAGACTTTTGGTCAAATTTAAGGATGGTAGAATTAGGGTTTTTAAGAGGAAAAAAGAAATGAAGAGAATAGCATGGCTTGGGCATAAATAAGTTTCTTCTGGTTTCATGCCTTAGGATGGGATTGCAGTGTACAATCCAAGCTTCAAAGCAAACAGATTAGTTGCCTCTTAAATTCTTTATATAATTGATCACTGCCTAACTATGAAGTATTACATTGATATAAGTTTGTAATTTGCACTACTTGTTGGCTTGTCATATGAAGAACTGGAATAGAACCCTAATGGCCTAATCCCTTAAGTCAAGACGTGAATAGGACTTAACATGACTGTAGAACAGAGTAGGATCCAAAATAACATAAAATTTTAATTGTAATTAGTAATTACAGCCTGAGTCTTAGCAGTTACTTGTACAACAGTTTTCAAAATACTCCATAATGTAGATAAGTTAATTTAGCTGATTAAGGAACCTCCGATCCCCCAAAACATTTTTCTAAAACCTAGTAAACATTTTTCAATTATGTCTTTGCTCTATAATCTTGTGTTTATTTATCCTTTTATATGACTTTTCTTACTAAGTGCTGTAGATAATTTCATTTATTTTATCCCTTTAGCCCAGCTGATGAATAAATTCTAAGTCTTGTGAAATTTGGGCTACAGGTGGAGGATATGCTTAAAAGAAGTTTTGCTGAATTCCATGCTCAGAAAAAATTACCAGAAATGCAACAACTTTTGAAGCGAAAGCTTAATCAACCTACAAAAGCTATTGAGTATGTCATTGTAGGATTTTGAATTTTTATTGTCCTACATCTTATGAATTTTTTGGTTTAAGACTTCAATTTATGTGATCTTTTCGTCTTAGAACCTTCTGTTATCATAAGGTTCACAGTTACTTTCTATATTTTTGTAAACGATCTTATAGTTATCAGTCATACTGCTTAACTGATCAATGTGGATTGTAGTATAGCCAAATAGTACATTTGCTCTTATACTTTCTCTTCTTTAAATTCTAGATTCATTGGCCTCCTATGCTTCCTCTTCCTTCTTTAAATTTTTTATTAGAAGCTCAAATACTACTTGTATTCCTTCGTCTAAGTTTATCTGGAAAGCCAAAACCCCTTCTAAGGTTAAGGCTTTTGTTTGGACTACTGTACTTGATAGAATTCATACAAATGATATGCTTCAAACTCAAATATCTATAAAGCCTTATTTTCTAACGTGCGTAATATGTCTTAGAAGCTGTGAGGTGAACAACAATCTCTTTTTGCATTGTGAGGTGGCTTGGCATATTTGGCATAGGTTGTTTAGTTTCTTTAGTGGAAGTTGGCTTTGTCTAGCTGGCCTTCGGATTTTTCTAGTTATCAAATTTGAGGGTTTTGTGGATGGGGGGGGGGGGGTGGGGGGATAAGATTGTGTTCTTATCTTCTGAATGGTGTTCTTCACATGATCTTTTTTACAGGGGTTTCTTTATAGTAGATGCAAAGAGATTGGGGAGCTTTATTGAATTCATGACTTTTTGATTTGCTTCTTATCATGTATCTTATGAGAAGATTCCTTTACCTCCAACCTTGTATTATTTCTTTCTTTCTAATAAAATTTATTTTCTTATATATATAAAGAAAAGAATATACAAGATCTTAATATACATTGGTATGCTTGAAATAGAATTATTGTTGAACATTACATGAGATTGTTGGAATGCCTTTGCCGTCTCTTTAGATCGATGAGGTATCCCTCTGATATCTGTTATTAGAAAAGAATATACAAGATCTCAATATTCATTGGTATGCTTGCTAGATAATAGAATTATTGTTGAACAGTACCTGAGATTGTTGGAATGCCTGTGCCATCTCTTTAGATCGATGACGTATCCCTCTGATATCTGTTATTAGGAGAGCTTCTTTTCTTTCCTTTTTTTTGGGATGTCATTGTGCAATTTTGAAGGTGGATTAAACGTAATGCCTGAGATCTGAATCAGAAGTTTCTTCCCTCACATCTTTTGTGTGATAGAGTTGTTTTCTTGGTTTCCTTGCGGGTGTCAGCACATGATTCATTTAGGGAGGTTTTTTTTTATGGAAGATTTACAGAGGGATTGGGTAGCTCCTTATAGCTGATGTACTTTTCAGTCTTTTCTTTTGTTTACTATGCCTTGTTTATTCTTTTTGTCTACTGTAGGAGAAATTCTAGTCCTCCTCTTTTTTAAACTCTTCTATGAATGAACTTTTTTAGCCGATCCCACTTAGTGGTAATATACTTTGTTTTTGTTTGTTGTTGTTGTTATGAATGAACTTTTTATCTCTCCCCCTTCCCCTCAAAAAAAGAAAAAAATGACTAACTTAAGAAAGGTTAATGTATTGACTCTTTTATTCTTACAATGCTTTGTATACTTGTCTGTAGTTCCTGAAGCATGGTTTTATTTATTTATTTTTATATGGTTGTTATAATCCAGATGTATTAAGGGCGAGCCAACCATTGAGGAATACTATGAAACATACTCAGAAGCTGAGAAGCACAGTAACAAAATATCAGAGGCAATATTGCAGTCTCCTAGTGCCCAACAATTTCTCACTCCTGGAAGAGTTATAGTCATAAAATCAGACTCAGTGAGTTCCTACAGTCAGTTTTGTGTGTATCACATTGGTACCATTTTAAATCTATGTTAATAGCCTCTTTGAACTTCTTGAATTGATTACTTGATGCATGAAATTTTGCTCAAGTGATTTTTCTCTAGTAGAAAACTCAAATTGTTTGATTGGATTTATAAGGAGAGATGATTAGGCAGTTAATTTGTCCAATCAAATGCACTGAGTTTTGATAGATGATGTTCAGAGATACTAAGAATTTAGTAGTCCTTTATGTTATGAGTTACCCTATGAAGAGTTATTAAAATTTTATGAAAGTCTTGTGGGCTAAGGAAATAGTTGCTTGGAATGCACCCAAAATA
The DNA here is from genome assembly GCA_031216115.1 of Senna siamea. Classification (NCBI taxonomy): domain Eukaryota; kingdom Viridiplantae; phylum Streptophyta; class Magnoliopsida; order Fabales; family Fabaceae; genus Senna; species Senna siamea. Next base: position 32,016,730 of record CM062367.1, on the reverse strand, counting down.
AAGGGTGTTTCCAAGAAACTGGGGTTCTTTTTAGCGTAGTTGTTGAAAGGAGGAAAGATCAAGAGGGAGGAGGTGGGAAAGAAAAGGGAGCTTTAAAACCTTTCTTGGAATCTTCAATCCATGAGTGAAATATTGAATGATATGTGCAAAGTTGTCCATAAGAGTGAAGATGAAAAATGCCTTGGGGTGAGAAAGTGATGGAACTCAAGCATCCTGAGAGCCCTCCCTCAAAAGTCAATTGTTAAGGGGAAGAACTAAACCACTTAAGTACTCCACTAAGAAGTCCACACTGCTCGATATGGGATTTGGGCAGTCCATACTATCCATGGGACAACCCATAATATCCTCAGTTTACACTTTGCCACACTTCAATCAGCCTTCTACAGGTTAGAACCTTGGTGACCCTCTTCAAGCTGCCGACCACTCGCTTTGATACCAAATAATGTAACCCAAGCATCTTAGAGAACCCTTCCTCAAAGGCTAGCCTTTGAGGGGGAAGGACCAAGCTACCTAAGTAATTGGGAAAATTTTTTTTTCTTTTCTAAATTCTTTAGATTTATAATGCCTATATGAGTAACCCATGGATCATACCAATCAAATTACTTGTTTTCATATTTAACATAAATAAAAATGTTAATGACAAGAAAAACATCACTGAAAAGAAAAAAATAGATATTTTTAGACCATTGAAAAATAAAAAATCTCTTGAATTAGAGTTAGAGACTCAAAATAATGAAAAATAGAATACGCAGGTCGATTAAACCTTGTAGTATCTCTCTCAAAGAAAGACAAAGATATTGAAGATTATGCAGGATCGGAAATGAAAATGGGTGTAAAAAAACAAAAAAGAAATACAAGAACAACATTGAAGTAGAACTTAATTGCTTCCTAAGAAGGTATTTGCTTGCACCAAGCAGCCATACTTCTTGATATGGGACTTGGTCAGCCCATACTTCCCTGGATACAGCCAATACTATCCCAGTACCCATAAAAAAGGAAGAGAGATCAAGTGGGAGTAGGTGAGGATGAAACCCTATTTCTTGGAAACAGGGTACAAGTGTCTGTGGTTCTAGTGTTAGTATAAATAGAGGTTGAGGTGTCAATGTTATATAGACCGTATTTAGTCTTTCAATAGTATAATTTACTTTGGTCCTTTTCTTTTCTTTGTAATTTTTTCTTTCCCTGTTTTCTTAACAAGATGCCATTTTGATTAAATTGAATTATAACTTTCTTAAGCCTCTAAGCCAAAAGGTTTGGGCTAAAGGTTCAGTCATGGCTGAGGACAGATTGAACTGCAAATTTCTCATGTGGCATGGGCGTTAAAGTTTTTAACTGTCCGTTCTCAGTTTTATCTTACATGATTATTAGATGCCTTGCATTATGATATAACCTTAGTTTGGCATCGTTCAAAAAATGTTGTAATCATATATATTCCAGAGTTGGAAGTTATTTGATGGAGAGGCCCTAATGTGAGGGAGATATATTTCTATGCTTGTTAATTGCTTATTGCTCCTGATCAAGCTTGTTAGCCAAAGATATTAGGGGTACACTTTTTGAGTTGTAGTATACACATTTATTCTTTTAGATACTTGAATCTAATGTGGATATTCTTCTGTTTGAATGGGTAATGGGGCTCAACCTTTTATCATAATTGATTTACAGGCCCAGGATCACTTGCTTGCAGTGATTGTGAAAGCACCTTCTGCAAATTATAAGCAGTTTATTATTTTAGTAATCAAACCTGATTTGCCGTCCCCAGCGGAAAATACACCAAGTGGTGGTAATTTGCAAGATAAAAACAAAGAATTCAGCCAAGGTTATTTTGTGCTGCCAAAATCAAAACGCGGTCTTGGAGATGAATATTCTACCTCTGTTTCAGTTCGTAGAGGAACAGGTGTTATAAACATCAAATTACCTCATCTTGATTATGCTAGTGGAATGAATTATGAGGTTCGAGGAGTTGATAGTAAAGAATTTCTATGCATTTGCAATAGAAAAATCAAAATTGATCAAGTTGGACTTCTTGAAGATGTTAGCAGTGCTGCTTACTCAAAGACAGTGCAGCTGCTTTTAGATTTGAAGTCAGATGGAAACAAGTACCCTCCAGCCCTGGATCCTGTGAAAGGTATACCAATTAATGAAAAAAAATGAATTTGTACTTCTACTATAGTAAGATATCCACTTTTTAATTTTTATGAATACCAAGCTGATCATGTTTGGTCTGTAATGGAACTCTATCACCAAACCTTCACTTTTACATGGTTTCACAATTTCTTATGAGCCGATTAAATGAAAAAAAATTTACCTTTTGATCCCAGTCATGTTCCAACCTAGGAGGTTTAGAGTACTTGAAATTAGAATTTATTATCATTCTTTTTTTTGAAAAAATTAAATCTGACCTAAATATGTAAACTTTTGTGTATGACAAATAGATATGTATTAATCCCAAGTCCAATATGACTTGCAGATACCTTAGGATCTCCCAACCTTGTCATCTTTCAAAACAACGTAGTCTTCAGTTTGTGTACTAGCAAGATGATTGTTTTCATCTTCCTGAGATTCCAACTTTGCTTCTGAATGCTTTACTGAATCTTCATGTTCTTCAGATTCTATACTTCTGAATGCTCTCTGTAATCTACCGTGACAATATTTTTTGATAAAGTAATGAATTTATTGAAGAAAAGAGAAGAGCAATACACCAATAAAGACAAGACGTCCTGGTGAAACCAAAAAAAAAAATATTCATAGTGCTCTTTTTTGACAACTTCTATTGCTTAATAATCTTGAGGATATTTATGTTGTTTTAATTTGGAAGGAGACTAAGCTTGATCTTGATATTCTGTGTAGGAGTAATAGGACTTGCAATCATAATAGTAATAAGGAAAATTGACAGAAGAGTATGTTCAATTATTACAAGACAAGGCTTGATATTTTGCCCTTGAACTCTCATTTATATCGAGTAGCTTCCTGAGTTTTTGAGTAGGAATCATGATAGGAATTTGAATTATGTTAACCTATTTGGATGAAAGGAGTTTCGAGAATTTAATGGCGAGCACTGAATTTCCTAGTCGTTGGGTAGCATTGACGCCCAATATCCCGATACCCATAATAATGATTCTCCTGACACTGGAATAGCTATAAGCCATATTATAGTAATATTTTAGGGACCAAATTTGCAACAATTGATCAAAAAGTAGCTTGAAGACCAATAAAACCTAAATCAGAGAGGGATTCTAGTGGTAGCATCCTGAAAGAATAGCTTTCATCCCAAAATACCTTCAAAGCAGAAAAAATTTGAAACAAAACATCCTCTAGAAAACCTTTCATTGAGTTCACTGGCGGCTCCAATGGCAGAGGTCTGGTAACTGTCCGGACAAATGCCAGTGGTGGGTTAATAACACTAACCGAACTAAGGGATAACAGAAAAAGAAGAATAGCAGCAGATTAAATATGCAAGGATCTTAAACACACTTAATCTCTACTGGATGAGTTCATAGGAGAACTAGACCCAATTAAATTGAATATATTACTTCAGATGCCTTACAAAAAATAGTTCAGGGTATTTATAGTCAGAATACCCATCTAAGTTGCCTAAAACTGAAAATAAAACATGTGCAGAACATGTGCAGGAAATAAGGAAACATGCCTAAAAACTAGGGAACATTATTGTGCTGAAAAAATAACTGAATTCCTAAAAATCAGTAAGTGAAGCCTGAGTGGGTCTGCACTTCAGTCTAGTGGAGGTAACCCCAGTATCTCTAGCAGAAACAGAGGTGAGTCATGGGTTTGGCTGGAGGAAACATGCTTCCTTCTAGAATATTGGAGTGTAGGCTTCATGGGCTGTCTTCTAGAATATGTTAGCAGTGGCTTACTGCTATCATGGGTGCCCTTGGTTTGGCTGCTTGATGTGGTGGTGTTGGTTCCTTATGTTTTTCTCTATTGCTGTTTTATTTTTTATTTTTCATTTTTCAGTGTGTAGCTGGATTTGAGAGGCTTTGTTACCACTTGATATAGGACCAGTAGAGAAAAAAGGGGGATGATGGAGAAATAGAGAGATAATGAGCGAGTTTAAAGAGAGGAAGAGGAAGAAAGAGAGAAAAGAACTACTGATATTTTATCCAATCACTAAGCTCCTTGAAAATTCTACAGCCATGTGTTTATAAAGGAAACTATAAAACATAAAAAAACACATGCTTAAAACAATAAAGAAATGGCAATAAAGTTTATTCCTAAATTAAGCCTTAATTGATGGTTACTCATATCACAATTGACTATAGTACTAATATTCTTGTCTTGTTCTTCATCAATGACTTTCATATAGAACTAATTATTTTGTTGGTTTTTTCTATACTGGTAATTGTGGAAGGCCTAATGATGGATATCTGATATGCAAAACAAGTGATGAAGACATGAGTAAGAAGAAAATCCTAAAGTGTAGGACAAGTGATGCTAAAAATGCTGATTATTATTAGCATAGTAATGAACTTGGTTTGGTTACTTAGAACTTATTAATATAAAATTGTCTAGTTGTACCGATTTCCGACAATAATACTTATATAATTGTGTCAACTTGTGTAATTGTATTTTGGTTATGGTTTCATGTGGCTTCCAATGCGTGATTCTGCGACCTGGAGAAAGGTCTTTAGGAACTTTATAGTTGTCCTTCTCATTGAATTATTTTCTCTATGATTACTTATTCCCTACTAAGTAATTTATTAAGGTGCTGATATTTCCTAACTTCTTTTGCGTGTTATAAATGCCTCTTCTTTCTCTTCTATTTACTTAGTGAGGTTTCATAATCAGGCAACATAAAAAAATGGCTTTGGCAGCATATTATTCTTAGGGCCTTGCCTAAATGCTTTATTGCTTAGGTCAAGTTTATATGTTTAGTTGTCTTCACATACCAAGTTGGATGGCTTATCACCTGATGAGTCATGGTGAAGTTACAATAATTAGGGACCATTGTGGGTAGAGCTTTATAGTCTCGATCTTTAGTTTTAAAGAAAAATATTTTTCTAATCTCAAACCCATACTTGGACCTGTTAGAGTAACAAAATATATCCCTACACCATACCTATTAAATCTCTAAATTCCTGGACTCGAACTTATTTACCCGGAGAAATTAATTTCAAATGAGTAATTCTTTGTCAAGTCAAAACTTGACTAGACAAGATTTATTCATATAATATCAGCAAAAGAAAAAGTCTCTCAGCCATTATATTATCTAAACTCCAAACACAATCATCATAAAGTCTCAAAAAATTTATCCTTTTATATCTATTTGACGTAAATAATATATATATATATATATATTCTGGGTCTGAGGAGAGGTTGGTACTACCTTTCCCAAACCCTTAAAATCTTCAAAATATCTGATTTGGATGCTTTTTTTCATTGTTTTTAAGATCGCTTGCAAGATTGTAGGATCATAAGATCCTATAAAGGACGGACACATCTATCTTTAGGTGTGTCATGTGTCAAACACATGACATGACACAGACATGCTATGACACTCTGTAGACATTCGTTTGATACACGTACAAGTGTGTCAGAATAAAAAATTTATTATTTCAGCTCAAACACGCCCCAAATGCAACTTGGATACTCGTCGAACATGGCTTATACTTGAGCCAAGCATAGGATGACCCGAAGAGAAAAAGAAAATACCATTAAATAAGTGAATGAAAGTCTAGAGAACTCATTTTAATGAGATTATTAAAGTTCTTTTTTAATTGCTTTTGTTATATATGAGATTTAGTAAATTTGATTTAGAAAATAATAAGTTGCTTAAAATATAAAATTATATATTGGTTATTTTTCTTGTTACAAGTATATCACTTGAAGAAAACTTAACATATATATGTGTGTGTGTATATGCCGTGTCGTGTCATGTTTATATTTTTAAGAGTTTGACATTTAAACATGTTCATACCATGTCAGGGCCTGTGCTTCATAGGTAAGATCCTACGATCTTGCAACCAAAAATCAATACAGATCCCATGTGGGATCAAAATTTGATGGAATTGGAGTAAGATCGCCTTCTTGCAAGCAAAGATCGTAGGATTGTACTATCCCACCTATCCTAAGAAATTTGAGTTTTTTTAAGCTACTTCAAAACCCAGCATTTTGGATATATGTATTTTTAAAATCTGTGACAAAATGATGTGTTTCTGCATTTTGTTTAAGTGATCAACGATCCTCATTGCCACAAGACACTAACAAGGAGCAACTTTGCCTCATTACACCACACTGCAGCAACTTCAATCTTCCTCTTATCATCTAGTTTGCATTTTTTGGTTGCTGCGTCTTCAATCTACAGCTTCAATCGTCTACTAGTTTTCATTTTTTTATTAATTAATTTATCTTAAACTTAGCTAATAGTTATATATTGTCTCTTGAAAAATTATTCAAATAATTTTGATAATTTCTTTGAATCAGACCTTGTAGCCGTTGATTGGAAATGACATTAATTCTTTAGCATTAATTTGTCTTTGACTTGGCATTAATTTGGTGTGATTTTAATAGTTTTATGCTTATTTAAAAGTATATTATTATATAATTTTTAAATCATAAGTGGTAGGATCTTACAATTTCGATCCAATCTTACAATTTGATCTATTTTACCCCCTTCCTATCCTACATAGGATCTCAATTCTAACAACATTGTTTTTTTTTTTTTTTAATACTTGTATCTAGACTTGATGGTAGATCCATCACTACTAGGCTTAGTGGCTTAATTATTTTCTTTCCCTACCTCTGGTGATCTTATATATATATATTTTTAATCTAGATCTAAAGTTGAAGGATGTTGAACTTGTGGAAACTTACCGCAAGTGGACTCAATTATTGGATAAGATGGCCTTGAATCAGTGTCATGGGTGTATAAAACTGGAAGAGCACATTAAGCTAGCAAAAGAGATAAAAAAGCACAAAGAAGAAGTCAATGATCTTCAATATAAAATTTCAGATGAAGCACTTCAACAGATGCCAGACTTCCAATTCCGGGTATATTTTCATTTTTCTGAATTTTTACTCTTAAGATGTTTTCTGACGTTATCATATTATTCAATCCAATACCATCTTTAGTAATTGTTTATATATATATATATATATATATATACATATTTTTCAGATAGATGTTCTGAAGATAATTGGCTGCATAGATGATGACCTTGTTGTACAAATGAAAGGCCGTGTTGCATGTGAGATGAACTCAGGGGAGGAATTGATATGCACTGAGTGCTTGTTTGAAAATCAACTGGATGACCTGGAACCAGAGGAAGCAGTGGCATTAATGTCTGCTTTTGTGTTCCAGCAGAAGAACACATCTGAACCTTCACTCACCACCAAGCTGTCTGAGGCAAAAGATAGGTGAGTTTTCAGTTGTTTCTTTTCTGAAATAAATTCTTGCTCCCTACTCCTTGTGATGTTACTTAAAGGTTTGCATTTGTTCACAATAATCATTTTCTATGCAGAGACAATAGTCTGCACTGTCTCTGTCAGAAATCAGCATGGATTCTTTTTTTTTTTTTTTTGGATAAAAAAAGAGAATTTTATTAAAGAGAGAGAAGATACAAGTGAAAACAAGAAGGATGACGAGTTGTCCTCTACAAAAAGATATAGAAGAACAAAAGAAAAAGAAACAAGAAGTTAACTCAATAAAGCCTTCCAATGCTTTTGGAGATCCATAAGGAAAACTGTTCTAAATAAACCATTTGAAGAAACCCACAAAGAAATCAAGAAAGTGATTTTGTTCCAAAGAAGGTGAGGTGAGAGGTGTTTATTGTTAAACACTTTAGCATTCTGCTCTATCCAAATACACCACAAAGTTGCTAGAATACACATTGCCCAAGTGTTTTATGCTTTTTATCCCTCCAAAAACTCACAAATTTGATAGCAAGAAAGGTGCCAAGATCAGCCGGGCAAACCCAATTTTCTTCAAAGTAGCCAAACAAATTATTCTGTAAGTACCTAACCATATCACAGTGTAAGAAGAGATGACTATTTGTCTCAACTTCTAAGACACTTAACACAAACATCCAGAGATAAATCCTTGTTAGGGTCTGAAGCAAATCATTAGTGTTAATTCTATAAGTACTGCTGTCCAAACAAAAGCCTTTACTTTAGAATAAGCTTGAAATTTCTAAAAATACTGTGTACTGCTCATAGTCAACGAAAATTAGATAGCACACTAGTGTTGCCTCCTGCAACCTGTTAAAGCATGTCTTTTCTGGGGTTTTCATCAAGCAATTCTACATCATACTGAGAGTTTTCTTTGTCTAAATCCTTTTGAAAGTTAAGGTTCCTTCTAAGGTGAAGGCTTTCGTTTGTATAATTTGAAATATCTGCTTCAAACTCACAAGCACAATAAGGAAATTTCACTAGATATTTGTGTGATGTGTTATCGGAGTTATGAGACAAACAATGATATAGGAAAAGAACCAGAGAACCAAAAAATAATAGAAACACTAAATAAAAATCAAAATAATGTAATACTAAATTATTTTTCTCTGAAAAATGTTTACCTATCCTGAGACTAAAAGTTAGGTGAGATTTCAATTACAAGAGCGAGGGTGACAAGACAAGGATGTAAATCTAAGCCATTCCACTAGGCTTCTATATATTGTTAGAAAACAACTTGACCTAAAAATGTAAACTACTAAGTAAAGGCTCAATGCTTTTTATGACTGTGACTACTTTGTCTTATTTTGTGTTTCTCAATGTCTTAAAAATTTGGATTGGATAAAGAGAAGCGATTCAAACTTTAATGTTTTTGTTTCAGATTGTACAAGACAGCAATAAGACTTGGAGAGCTTCAAGCGCAGCAAAATCTACCAATAAATCCCGAAGAGTATGCCCAAGAAAACCTCAAGTTTGGTCTGGTTGAAGTGGTTTATGAATGGGCAAAGGTTTCTTCCTACAGAAAACAAAACCCCCTAATCAGTTCCGTTATTGAATTGCTGGAGTAACTGATAAGCCAAACTTTCTTTCTTTGTTTACAGGGTACTCCATTTGCTGAAATCTGTGAGCTCACAGATGTTCCTGAAGGCTTGATAGTGAGGACCATTGTGAGACTGGATGAGACATGCAGGGAGTTTAAAAATGCTGCAGCTATCATGGGTAATTCTGCTCTTTGCAAGAAAATGGAAATTGCTTCCAATGCTATAAAGCGTGACATCGTTTTTGCAGCTAGCTTGTACATTACTGGCGTATGATCTTGTTGAATATTGTTTTCTTTGGGTTCATGATGACGATTATGGAACGTATGACCCTTTACTCAAGTTTTCACTTTCCTAACTACTTGTAAGTCTCAGGCTCCTTGTTGAACATTAAGTGCTTATTTGAACTCTCAAGGTCTCTATTTCTTGTACATATGATAGATTCATTGATTGTGTCCAGATACTGTTGATAGTTTCTTGGCCGCGTGATAGTTACTATTTTCAGTTTTGTCTTGTTCCTTGTACAAATTACTTCAATTGTTTACCTCTAAAATGTACCTAGTGACTAGATTTGATATGCAGTTTCGGTGTGTCTTTACCTCCATCATTATTTAGTACCTAATGTACGACTGACAAGGTTTATTGCTTCAATCTAAATTATCCGCAGTAGATAGCAACATAAAATTTGTTATTCACAATGGGTAAGGTACTATGGTAGATCCGAAAAAATTTGTATTTCATACCCGAATTCAATTGAATAGCAAAATCAATTATCATTGTTAAGTCTTCTGAATATTTGAATATTAGATTGGGGCATGTATATTAGGTGAACGGGTAAAATAATTATTATTTTAAATTATGATTCATTTATATATGAATTTATATATAAAAAAATTATACAAGTTATATTAATTATATTATGTAAACTTTAAATATATAATTTATTATATTATAATCTACTATAAAAGAGTAGGATGTATACAAATGTTTTTACCTTAAATACCTTCAGTAAGTTTTTTTTTAACTCTTAAAAATATATATTGTTTTGACTATCACTAAGATAAAAATATTTTTTATATTTTTAAATTTTATGTCAATTTTTAATTTTGTCTTTAAAATTTTTTTTGATCAATTTTATTCTTAAAAGTTTTGAATTATAATTAATTTTATCTTATGATTTAACATCATTCAAATTAATAATAAAAAATAATAATATAATATTTGAAAATAAATTTTGAAAGTATAACTAAGATTTAGACAATATTTAAACATTAAATAATAATATATTTTTAAATTATAACTTTTTATTTTCACTCAATTATTATCTGGTCTAAAGATTAAATTTTTTAATAAAAACTTAAATAAATATTTTGTATGTGACTTGAATAATTTTATTAGTATTTTTGTATTTTTTTTAAATGTAATATTATATAACTAATTTTTGTTAGTAATTTAGACAATATTAAGTTGTGAGATAAAATTGATTATAATTTAAAATTTTAAAAATAAAATTAATTGTAAAAATATTTTAGGAAAGAAATTAAAAATAAACGTGTAGTTTGAGAAAATAAAAGGTGTTTTTGTCTTCCATAAGTTGATGTAACTTTTCATTGGCCAATAAGGATAAATACCGGTGTACCCCCTTGCCAAAACTTAAAACTTCTTAACCAGTAGTAGACACAACGGTTATCAATTTCTCTGTTACAAGTTTGGCCGCTTTCATCTTGACAAATAAACTATTAAGAACTTTCTTTAAATCATTTTAAATAAGATTCAAATGCAAGCTTGATTTAGATAGAGTTACATATGGTGCACAAAAGTGATGCAGAATGAATCGCAGTGATTGGAATACGCTATATGTAAGTGTTTATGTTTGTTTGTCAGTGAGAGTGAATGATGATTATTGATTTCTTTCCATTCTTAAGGAGATATTGGGTTTTTGTTTTTTTGGGCTTATCAATTTTCTTTTACAATCTCAATTTTTCACAAGTGTTATTGAGTACCATTTTATCAATGTAATGGATTAAAGATGCACAAATCTTTTAAGAACTCTTTTGGCATAAATTCAAAGTTAAATACTTTTAAATAATTCTACCAAATTTCCACATATGCACGGACAAAAATCCCTTAGGTTGGTTAAAGATTGTTTAGTTCGTTAAATTTCTTTCTTTCTTTGATAAAAGTCATCCTTTAATTTTTAGAGTAAATTATTCTTTTAAATTTTAAAAAATATAATTTGTCTTAATTTAATTTTTAAATAATAAAAATATTTAATTTAATTACTGAAAGATACATTATGTCTTAATTTAATCCTATGTATAAATATTTTATCTCTTTTTATATCTCAATATAAGATTTTAATGGCTAAATTGATAGATAATGTATCTTTTAAGAATTAAATTAAGTATTTTTATCATTTAGAGACTAAATTAAAATAAATTACAATTTTCAAAAACTAAAACAATAATTTACTTTCAATATTATTTTTTACTTGGTATATATAAATGCCAAATATTAAGGTTCCAATAAGATAGTTGAATTTTGGATCTCTAATTCATATGTTTGGTTGGATTAACTAGAAATCCTTTGCCATGCGAAAAAATAAGACATAATGGGGTAACAAAAAAGGCTATAAAATTTTCCATGCATAGTTTTACAAACTTATTTAGAACACATTAATTGGTTTTATTTAGAAACATTTTTCCTTGCCAAGTAAATGTAAGGATCTTTAATTAATTTATTATGAAATGAAAATGGTATTTGAAGTGAACTCCATTTTATGACATATAGAGTAGCAAATTTGGTTTTTATATATAAAAAAAAATTATTGCTATACTATGGAAAGTTAACTAATGTTCAGTTATTGCTATTATTGACATGGTTCACAGTTAGTTAACAATTACAAATGTTGAATATTTGAGAATAAAAAACTAAATGCAGGGAATAGGATTTAGAAATACAAGCTCTGTTCATTGGTTGGCTCTTTTTTCAGGATATCATTTTGATTTTTTTAATCAATCATAAAAACGAATCTACTGTTTATATAAATTTAATTATGCTGTTATTTTACAAGATTTATAATTTAAGTAAAAGTAATAAATAATATCTAATCTAAAAAATAAATATAATTATTATAGTTATTTTATTAATCATTAGATAAAATGATTTATATATTATAAAAAATAACAAGACGTGCAGCGCAATTGCATTCTACTAGTCAATTATAAAAATTTAAAAAAAAAATTCCTTTTTTGAGTCTTTTTCTCTTGGGTCATGAAAATGAAAACTGGAAACAGGACTTGTAGAAACAAACAAGCCAGCACTACAAACGGGCCGAAGACAAGACCACAGACAGAGCGGGCCATGATAGGTATGGGCTAATAACTTATGGGCCACTCGATTTCTTATCAAGCCCAACTAAAGAATTGGGCCTCACCCTTAGATACGTTGAAGCCCCTGCCCACATATAGGCTGAAAACCTTTTTTATAAAAAAAAAAGAAAGAAAATAAAAGAGAAACCTCAAACGCAGGAGCAGAGGAAGGGGGCTTCTTGGGTTTTAGACATTGTCTGTAAATTCTCGATCTTACTCTCAGACCCTACAAGCTCCTTCGAGTTTGCTCGTCACTGACTGAAGTTCAGGTAATTCGTCTCTTTCTGTATGTTGAGCTCGAATTTCCCTCAATTACATGATGTGCTTTGGAGTCTTTTAAGCTTTAATGCTTTATAACTTATCATCTTATAAAAAATGAAATTCGTTGATTGTGAGGAAGATTGTCGAAGAAACGGAACGGCTAAATGGCAACCCAAGCAGCAACCTCTTTCAGTGGCAACATGAAGGTTTTTTTTTTTAATGTGTTTCTATTTCATGACTTTGAGAATTCGCAATATAGAATAGTCCTTATCTCAATTTATTTTGGTTATAGGATTATACTGTAAGCATGTCAAATGTTTGCGAAATGCTTTAATGGGTGCATAATAAATAATGTCTGCGTTTGGTAGACTTTTGATTTTTTGAATAACTGCGCTACTTGTATTATGCCATTGATAGTGCGGTTCGGAATTCCTGGATTAGTAAATAGGAGGTTTAACAGGGGTATTCAGTATGCCTGAGTAGTTTCATTTCAGCTTCCCATCACTATGCTTGACGTGTGTTTAGGTAAGTGTAGTTTCACGCTTGCTATGTGTGGCTTTGTGATATTAAATTTGATGATCTCTTGGGAAAGTGAAGCCTTGATGGAAATAGTTTTTTGGTTTTTTTTTTTCTTTCCCATTCCCTTTTGTATTCTGTTACCCCTGCAATGGTTGAATTCATGACCAGGATCACAAGTTTGTTTTCTGGGAACTTTGGCCATGGAAACTATCAGTTAATTATATTTTTGTGAGGTCATATAAGAATTTTTTTTGGAGATCTATTAATCTGATGTTTTAAAGCTGTTGTTTATGAATATTGGTCTTTGGTTTATGTAACTATGGCCTTCAGGTGGAATTGAATTGATTGCAATGATTTTAAAAGTGCTTATTTAAATCAGTGTTTCAAGCTGATTTTTCCAAACTTGGTTTTAAAATTTTTTTTATCTCTCATGCCTTTTACAATATCTCATCAGAAAGCACTAGCTGGACTTAGACGCATTAATCTTGATGGTCTGCGATGGAGGGTTTTTGATGCCAAAGGCCAGGTGAGTATGAGATTTTCCCTTTTCTTTTCTCTTTTCCTTTTCTAGAATTACTGATAGATAGTAAATAGAAGCTGGTCCATAACCATCCAGTGCACAAACAAAATAATCCATGATTCCACCATCAAATTAGAGCAGTTTGATCAAAGTTTCAGCTTGCAAGGGGTAGCTGCTTGATCCATATATTTTCAAGATTTGCATTTCAAAAAAGAAAAACATATGAGAAATTAGATGCAGTACATCACAAAATCCTATTGATTGGCTACTTGGTATGCATATTAGGTACGACTAGGATTGAAAGAAAAATCCTATAAAGATTTATCAAATTGAGTAAACAAGTATGATTTATAGAGGAGTCATGTAGAAAACCCTCAAAAGATTTTAGGTCTTAAAAAATTTAGTTTTAAGGCTGGCTCTAGGGATGATCAAAATATCCATACCTTATGAGTACTTGTAAAATTTATTCTTCGGGTCTGGATCTGGGTTTGAGTATTAAAGGAACGGGTCCGAGTTTGGGGAGGATGGTATTCTACCTGGACTCAAACCTGAACCCAGACTTGCTCTATATAAATTATTTAAATATTATTTTTATATTATAAATATATATTTATTTTATTTTATTGAAGAAAATATATATGTAATTTATGTTATTTGCTTCAATTTCATCAATAAGATAGTTTAAATTTAATATAAATCTATAAATTATTATATTTAATAATTTTGTAAGGATAAATTTGTTAAGATTTTATATTGATTACATATTTGAAATTTACATAATATAATTGATGTAACTTGTATACTTTTTTTCTTATTAATTTATATGTAGATAAGTCATAATTTTAAAAAAATAATTATTTTAATTTTTTTCCGGGTAAATGGGTCCAAATTCGGGTATTCAAAAATTTTACGGGTCCGAGAATGGGGATACCCACTCAAGTTTAGGTCCGGGTATGGGGACTATAGTATCTTGCCCATAATCATCGCTAGCTGGCTCAAAGGGAGCATATACTCTGTCCAACTTATCATGAGGTAATTACTTTGCAGAGCAGATGTACGCTTGATTTATTATTACTGGAGACTTTTAAGATTATTTCATGGGTGAATTAGGTCTAAGCAAATGCTAAATGACATCATATAGAAGGTCTCCTGATATGGTGGATCAAGCTTTATGTGTTTGGCCTATTTAGTTATGATCAAGAACTGTACTATTCAACATATTTGAAGATGGGAAATCACTGTGCTAATAACTTATGTTCCTTTTGTATAAGGTTCTTGGGAGGTTAGCATCCCAAATAGCTACTGTAGTTCAAGGCAAGGATAAGCCAACATATGCACCATACCGTGAAGATGGAGACATGTGTATTGTGCTTAATGCAAAGGATGTTTGTGTGACTGGGAGAAAACTTACAGACAAGTTTTATCACTGGCATACTGGGCAAGTGCTGTTCATTTAGTACCTAAAATTTAAACTGATGAAATTTTAAGAATTTTGGACTGCTTGGAAATCAAATATTTTGATTTTGATTTTCTTGCCTATTTTACATAAAACACCAAATTTTATAATTGTTGTCTGTTTCTTGGGTTCCTTTTGCTCCATAACATTTTAGCATTATTCCCACTTCTTTTTCTGATATAAAGTAGTGGCATGTAGGTATGTGGGCCACCTCAAGGAAAGGAGTCTGAAGGACCAGATGGCCAAAGACCCTACAGAAGTTATTCGCAAAGCTGTTCTGCGCATGCTGCCTAGAAATAAACTGCGTGATGTAAGTGCTACAAAGATCAGTGTTTCTGGGTATTTTGAACTATGAGCATGGGATTTAAATACTAGAATCTAGCATTGATTAGTAAAGTCCCAATAATTTGGATCCATAATGCAGTTGACTAAAAATGACAATTTGACAGAATGATGACTGAGTATTCTGGGGTCATAGATTGTAATCTCTATCAAATCACAACCTTAATTGGCAAAACACTGAAACTCTGTAAGGTAATCATCATTTTTCACCATCATAGACGTTAATCTAGCTGTTGGAGCATGAGAAGACACTTCTTCATCGATGTCTTGGTTTGTTTACCTTGTCAGAGTTACCTTTCTTTTACAAGTGAGCAGACAAGGCATGCCAAACATAATCTCTTGACATAGCTTTTATTATGGCTACTAAGCAACATTTGTAACCGCTTATAATTTTCTGGTACCAAAAATCAGAGAACTCAATAACCACTCTCATTGTTCCTTGTCAAGCAAATGAGAATAAGTGATAAAATTTCCCATCTACTTGCCAAATGCAATGCCAATTAATCAATAACTTTGTTCTTATGATGAAAGTTTCATTTCTGTATTTTTCCACCTAAGGCTGCAATTGATTATTTGGAATCTGCATATTGCCTTACAGATTCACTCTAAAACTTTCACTGCATCTTCTCAAATAATCTCATCGAACATTTTTTTTAATGAAAATGAGCATATCATGACTAGAGCTCCCAAAGAATGAACTTAGTAATTAATAAATTGTGATTGCTTTTATTATTATTATTTTAAATGCAGTAATCTTGCTCTCGATACTTAAAAGTATTTGGATTCATGTGTTATCAGCGAAAATAAATCATCTAGTCATTCATGTGGAGAAATGAAGGATTAACTACCTCTTGCCGCGAGGGGCGGGGGTGATTTGTATCTATTGTCAATTTTTTACATTTCCTAGTTTTACTTTGCTCAAGCTTATTTCTGATCTTCATAGTTGCATTCATTGTGTTTTTGCTCATGAATGTAGGATAGGGATCGAAAATTGAGGATCTTTGCTGGCAGTGAGCATCCTTTTGGTGATAGACCCCTTGAACCTTATGTGATGCCTCCTAGGAACGTACGAGAAATGCGACCTAGAGCAAGGCGTGCCATGATTCGAGCACAGAAGAAGGCTGAGCAGCAACGACAGAGTACAGCTGAAACGAGGAAAGGCAAAAGGAAAGAAGTTTCTGGGGAAGTGAAGGCTTGAATAGGCTATTATGGCTGAGGGAGACGGTGCTGGCCTATGGAAAGCCATATGTTTCTCTTCGTTAGAAAATGCTTTAATGCCATAGGAAACGGAATTTTGGTTCCCCTCGCTTTTTCGGTTTCTAAAAGCTTGTAAGCATAGTTAAGAAACAACGGAAGCATGTACGATTCATCACTAAGTTGAGGTTCGCTTAGGTATTAAGAGTTTTTCAATTAATGTTATTCAATTCATACGTGTTGTTTCATGTCAATGCGTGTTGCAAAGCATACATATACTAATGATGTTCGGTCGCATGCATTTAAAAATTTTCTACTTGTTTACAATGAATAGGCTTAATCGCATTTTGGGCATAAAATTTACTGTTTTAGTTTCTTTTTGCTTTAACTGATTAGTAATTGTGGAGAAAATTTATGCCAAGAATTTCATCCAGAATAAGCCTACATTTCTAATTTTCATTTTTCCAGAAATTCTAGCCAGCAATTAAAACTCGGGGTACCAAATGAAAATGGATCTGCGTTTCAAGTAGTAGATCAGTGGAATGACAATAATGTCATCACCTAAATGGTCTTAATTTGTGCATGTATTTAAAGCAGTCAGTCATGCATGAAGATGGCCATTGAGTAAGTAGCTTGAGCTCAATACGTTTATAATTTACATATTTAAGATTGAATTTCTTTTGTCCAATTTCTTGTTTTTGGTGTTATAATTTTAAAATACGAGTGACTTAACATCTGAATCCTAAAAGATACATCTTTTTACAATTTAATCTGTTAAAGTTTAACGACCTCATTTAGTCTTTTTAAGGAATGTTTGTCTTCAATATCAATCTCATCTCAACCATGTTAATAAATAGTTAATAAAAATGAATGGCATTTTGTTTTGGTAGTGTTTTGACATGTTTGAGACATTGTAAATCCTTTTAAGACCAAGATATCAATTTATTCATCAGATATTGAACTCCACTTATTATGACTAAGTTAATCGGTTTCAGATAGTAACAGACCTTAAAAGTTCAATATCTGTAATGTCACTTTCCAATAATCTGAAAATTAAAAAGTCTATAGAGAAATTGGTTACAAATACTTCCACACTACTAAAATATGATGTAAAACCCACTTATAAATACTTTATTTTAAACTATCTAAATGATGGACCGTTTTTATATAAATAAGTATAAATATGTACACAATTTACTTAATGTAAAACTAACAGGCCTATTAAGTGAAGGTGAAGTAAATGCACATTTGGAAAGGAAACATATTGAAGTTGAAACAAAAAACTACACTTCACCTAGACTTTTTTTTTGTTTCACTTCACCTAGACTTGAAAGGTAGAACGGTAGAAGAAAAAAAGGAAGGTGAGATGAAAAATGCAGAGTTATCAGCCAATTTTCTCTGTGTTTGTGTCATCCGAAGGCCATATTACAGTCTCCATTAGTCGTTCTCTCATCAGCTCCAAGTTTTCATCAGAGATTTCTTGATATATCTCGGCATGGTTACACTTCTGCATGACAACAATGGGGAGAACCATTTAAAAATTATGCACATTTCCTCCATTCCAAAAGATTTACATGCCTTGGATGCTGTAAATTAGGTTAAATTTGTGGCAAATGAGTTTTTTTAACTTATAATTTGTATCATATACATATGATACAAATTAAAAGTTAAAGGATCAATTTGGCATGAAGCAAACTTAAAAGACTAAATTGAAACAACAAATCAAATTAAAGGGGAAAAAACTAATTTAACCTAAAATTTAAAGAGTACAGAAGTTCAGTACCTTGACCCATTTACCATAAAGGTGAAGCCTTGTAATCATCACTCTCTCAGCAAGGTCTTGTTTCTCCTATTAATTGGGCAAGAAAAGTGCGTGACATCATTTACAAATTCATCATGTAACACATAGTTAATATAATTGTCATGTAAATCGTATTTAACTGAAAATTATATGGAGAGGCTCAAGCATTTGATTAGACTATTTGTTTTACTTGCAAATCAGAAATTGGAGTTACGGAAGAGAAAGAGTAAGATTGTGTGGTATGTTAGACTGCTTTCAACATTGGAAATGCAGTTAATCAAAATTTGTTTGGCCCTGCTCGACAGAGGTTAAAAGTCACTATTTAGTAAAGAAAACTACACGTACTTGGCAAACATATATGTAAAATTGCTTTAAATTTAAAGTAAAATTTGTTTTTCACATCTTGGGCAGTTAAATGCTGACATGTACATGTTGAATACCCAATCAACCATCATTTTTTTTCACTTGGTAATGCTGAGGTTCATATGTGATGTGAGGGACCAAATTGAAAAGGAACAATTATGAAAGACCAAATTGAGAAATATCCCATTTGTGAGGACCAAAATGGGATTTTTCATCTAGGAAGAATGAAGAAGCTAGAGTAGGGAAATATAGAATAGCATGAGGGAAAAAACAATATGATGAAACAACAAAGGTAATAACCAAGGATGAAATTGCTAGAGGAATGTATAATGCAGAACAGAGGAATAGAGCCAAAAAAATTCTCCAACTACATTCACAGTGGTTTCAATATTAAGATATCCATAACTCTCCTCCAAAATATTTGGAATTTAGACTTCTTCCAATAGTTTTGAAATCTTTTCTTACTTACATAGTTATGTGCAGAATTGGAATAAAGTGAAATTGTTTGAACCAAAATTCTCAAAAACTGAAATAAAGTATTTGAATGATAAGTATAGTATTTTCTGAATAAGGTATTTAAAATAAAACATCAAAAGCCATAAGAACAAACATATTTTGAAGATTCTCAATAACTGAAACATCTCATTAGGATACTAAAGCGTACCTTCCCAAGGGATCGGATAAACCGTTTCCCATCTCCTGGCTTGTTTGTTGCAACAAAACTACCAACATAAAAAACAGAACTAACATTTAGCTAAAGCAAATATGTTTCACAGTGAAATTGTAAAGATAAAGGCAGATACAAATATAAATTATGCAGAAATGATCAAATCTGTCCATGTGTAGATAAGAATCATCAATGACAAAATTAGGATTTTCATATAAGTGTCCTAAAATGATTTGGAGACAGATAGATTGAATTCTACCAGGATAAATAATCTTTATTTAAGAATACAGATCGAATCACACAATTCATGGTTAAATTATATTGATAATGATACCACTTGAGTTGCTCAGATCACTTCAACAACCTCAATTGCCAGCTAATCTTGACAAAATATTTTTTTTCTTTAATAAAAATATTCAATAGTTTCACGTTATATGCAATCAATAAATTAAGAGTAAGGTGACCTTTCTACTAAGATTGCCTGCAATCTTCCCTTTTCCTCAAGTTCATGTTGAACAATTGAACCAATTGCTAAAATTGGCTCAAGTGAACAATTTAGAAACTTAACCATGGGACTCAATGGTAAATAACATTTTCACACCAAAATAATTACAAGATCAAAGACATTTTAATGGAAACATTCTTGCTGCAACAAAGATATCACTTACTCATAGAACCACCTATATTGGGTTGGGTTCATCTCATACAGCTGCTGAAGAACAGTCCTCGCAGCCTTGTATGTGAAATAGTTGAGCAATTGCTGTATCCAAAGACATGAGGCCAGTTAGATACCATACTAATACAGTTTAGTATATTCGCATTATAGCAGGTGGAGTAATGAATAATACTGGAATATAAGTAGAAGTTCATATTTTCAAGTAATATAAAAACTCAAGATTCCTTAGAATGATCCAGCTCTTATCTAGGAACCCAAGAAGGCCTTGTACATTTTTCATAAGTTGCTAATTTCAACTTTATTTACTGCCACATTTCCAAACTAGCTTATACAAGAAAATAAGTATCTATTGATCATAGAAAGAAGCTGTGAGTTTTACAATAGATTATGTTATTGTTATAGAGAATACTCATGAGAAGCAGATCTGAACTTTCTATTTGAGAAAACGTAACAGGGATATTTTGGGTATCTCTATGTAAAGATCAAATTTGTGGAGATGAACATAAATAAGAAAGAAGCACAGGAAACATGAAATTATTTAGTACTTATTTTGAAACCTATGTTCAGAATTTAATAGTCCTCCGGGCAACTTTATTTCTTTCTTAACATAAGTCTAATTAAAATCAATAATTTTTGAAGTAGCAGCAAGGGAAAGTTAGTTATGCTAGAATAAGAGTAGATGGCTAATCTTTCCAAGAAACTAGCACTTCTATGGATACTTATTATTACAAATCAAAACTTATCAGTCTCTAATAATTGTTTTTCTTTCATGAAGATGCACTGGCAGAATGCTCTGACCACGGACTGAAATGTCTATGAAAATATTATGAGTAGAGATTCTTTGAAGAATAAAATTAAGCACCCACAACTTCAGACCATGTCCAAACTATACAAAGCCATTTTAAAGAGAAAAGTGACCATAAGAAAAATAACCTATATGACATCTCTCAAACATTGGGCCTAGAAATTAAACTTCCATAGTTCCATTCACAATTAACAACCAAGGCTGATTATGTTACCATTTTAACATCACCAAAAGTATCCTCGTACTGCCCACCGAGCTCGTTGACAATTGTTAGTCTCCTACTATTACGCTGCTTCTTGGGATTTCTATTAAGACAGAGACGCCACTCTCGCCTAGTACCAATGAAGGAACTACTCAACTGCATCGCTCCCCGCCTCACCAAATGCTTCTTCCCCAAAGAATTCTTGCAGAAAACAGCATCTCCTCCACTTTTGAGATTCCTACTAGTAGTAGGCAGAGCATCCACGCACAAACATGGACCAGCGTGCGAGTCCAATGCCGATGACCCCATAATAGATAAAGCACCCACCATTCTTTTCACAATCCGCGCTCAAAATCAGCTTTCCCTGATACACCCAGATGAAAATCCGTACCCAATAACTTTGAACTCAAAAAATTAAGAGATACCCACTAAATAAAACGAAGGAAATAATAGTGGGTATCCAAGAAAACCGGAGAATTAGTAATTGCAGTCAAAGACGCATCAGTGTTTGAGTGCAGGTTGAAGAAGAGAAGAGAACGTGTTTGGGTGCAAGGAAAAGAAAAAACTCGGCAGGAAAATGGTGGGATTTTGAAAGTGTGTGTGAATCTTGGCCAGAAAAAATCTGAGGCCCAAAATTTTCCATAAGAAATGTAGAGGATTCAATCCAATTCAACCTTGGCTTCTTTTTCTTCTTTCCAAATTCGATCAACAGCAAGGCCAACTCACCTGGACGGTTTCTTCATTTTCGTGAATGTTCGGCCACGTGGTTGAATCTTGTCGTTGTTGCCATATGAGCGAAAGTTACGTAACTACCAGTTTTACTTACCAAGTATACAAACAGTCGCATGTGCTCGCGCGTGGGGTGTACCTAAGCCTAAAAATATCTAGTGTTTGATTTGATATGTGAATTTTTTTATTTTTTAAAAATAATTTTTATCTTTTATTTTTCATAAAAAAATGTTTAATTCATAAAAATATCACATGAATTTAAAAAAGTAAAACCTTAAAATTACAAAGCATGTATTTTATAAAAAAATTTAATATAATTTTTATATTTTTATTATATAATTTTTTAATTTAATATATGTATAATTTATATAATTTATTTTTTAAAAATTTTTTACACATACTTTATATAAAAAAAATTAAACCTTAATTTATTTAAAATAAATATTTTAATTATTTTTTAAAAATTCTTTTATCTTCTTTTTACTTCAAAAACTTTACTATACAAAATACAAGAATTATTTTTCATAACAAAAATATAACAGATTACGTATAATTCTAGTCGTTTTATCTATTTGTAAAAGGATTGGTTACTTAAGGTGACGTTTGAATTTTTTTAAAATTATTTTATAAAATTAATTCTAGTCGTTTCATCTATTTATATATTATTAATAAAAAAAATTATTTTTTTATTAACTTGAAATTTCTAAAGATTTACTTTTCAAAAGTCAAAAAAGGTTTTGGGTAAGCACTTTTTGTGCATTGATTCCACGATTTGGACATTTTTTTTAACAAACATATTTTTATCAATTATTAGTTAAAATATTATATATTGCATAATTTACTCTAGGGTCAAAAAGTGTGGCTAAAAAAATGCACGTGGGACTAACATTAGGCTACACTCAGTCATATAGTCATAGATTAGAGCACAGCAGTCAAAGCTCGAAACTTCGTTAGCAGCAACAACGATGATGAATGCAATTGCAGTTCAAGAATGACTGAAGAAAATAGAATCGAAACCATGAAAGCAGAAAGTATTCAAAGCCTTATTGATTGGGTTGTGAGAAAGTGTATCTTCTATTTCGTCATTTTTTTTGCAATGATTTCGAAGATTTCTTTCTATCTGTCCCACTCCCACCACAACATTTACAATCTCTGAATTCTTTCACACAACTCCTTCTGTGGTATTTGGGTTTTCAAGGCTTCTCATCAATGGTAGAAGATTCTGGGTTTTATTTATTAAACTCCAACACTGGCAAAAAGGAAAAATTAATTTGTTGCTATGGTATTTGGTGAAGTTGCTATTTATTTCTGCGGTATAACTCCAAATGAAGTTGGCCTTTCTCGTTCCTGTGTTGTCATGGATGTGCTTGTTAGGTACTTACTCTCTTCCTTCATGTTTCTTGGTATTGAAGACATTGGATCCTCTAGATTAATTAATTTTCTGACAATACGAAAAAGATCGATTTTAATCTATACTCTCTATTTTATGTGAGTTTTTATTTTTTTTATTTCTCTTATTTAATTATAAAAGAGATAATAAATAAATAATTTATATTGATAGAAATTAAAAATTAAAAATTTTTTATAATAATTTTTAAAAATTATTTTTTAATATTAAAAATAAAAAATTTTGTTTGAATAATTATTTTTTATAAAAAATAAAAAAGTAAAATATGTGCTTTGAGAATAGCAAATATAAAATAATTAAAAAATGTTTTAAATTTTAGTTTTTTAAAACATAAAAAATAAGTTTTTTTATTAATATTATGTATATAAATATATAAAAATAATACTAATATAAATTCTCAAATTAATTTTATAAAATAATTATAAAGAATAAAAGAATAGAACAAGTGCTAAACAGGTCTTAGTTTTTTTTCTATTCTTAAAAATTAAAAATAATTTTTAAAAACTACAATCAAACCACTACCTCAAGCAGAATTTTGCTTTTTACTACCAAATTGTTATAAATTTAGAACATTTTGTAGATTATTAAGAGAGCAAATCAAGTATGTGAAGAACCATTAGCTCTAAGCTAGCGGTTTAGTAAAGAATTTCTTGATGACATGTTTGACCTTCGGTGTCTTCTTCCTACCCACAACCATGTGTGTCTGATCATATGGACCAAATTATTGGTACGATAAACCAGGTGATTTTCTTTCCATGCTTGCATTAGTGGACATCAAAATGTCTGTTAAAAGCTTTGGGGAAAATTTTTTTTATTGAAATTCTAGATTGAAGTTAAAAGGAGACCTTTTAGATGATATGACATGTGGAAAGACTTTTTTTTAATGGCAGATTATGAAAAGTGGCTGTGCTTATGTAGTTGAAGGGAGTGTCTATTTTTCAGTTCAAAAATTCCCCAATTATGGGCACTTGGGAAGAAAGAATTTGGAATAGAATATATGTGGTATAAGAGTTGCTGTCGATGAAACAAAGCAAAAAATCCGAAGGATTTGATTTCGTGGAAGGTAAAAGAAAAAGAACATGTACTAATTATGTCCCAAATTCACATATTAAAGTACTTCAAACCTTTAGTGATTTCATTATTATTCTTTTAGGTAAATTTGATTAGAGAGTGAACACGTTAAAAAATAAGTTGAGTTTTATACATACTAAAAAAATATGATTTTGAGCCCGAACTCGTTTCTAAACATGTTATTAATTTGGTTTGAGTCGAAAATCAATTAATAAAAAAGTCTGACTTAATCCAAATTAAAAATATGCTAAAAATTAAAATTAATTATATATTATATTTTTATTTAACTTAAGTTAAAGTAAAGTATAGTATAATATTTGTAATTTAAAACTTAAAATATAAGAATTAATAAACTAAAAAGAAAATGAGCATATACTACTTATGTCCAAAATACACAAATTAAAGTACTTCAAACTCCTAGTGATTTCATTACTATATTTGTCGGTAAACTTGATCACAGTTTAAGCTTGTTAAAAAATGAATTGAGTTTTCATATGAACATACTATAAAAAATATGAGCTTGAACCCGAGCCAATTTCTAAACACGTTATTCGGGTTAGGCTGGAGCCTGATTAATAAAAGAAAGTTGAACCTGATCTTTATTTAAAATGTACTAAAAATTAAAATTAATTATATATTATATTTTTTATTTAACATAAGTTAAAGTAAAGTATAGTATAATATTTTTAAGTTATAAATTTAAATTATAAGAATTAGTAAACTAAAAATTTATTATATTTATTGTTTTTTGTCATAAAATCATACATAATTAAATATAATTATTTGTATATATAATATATTTTAAAATGAAATAAAACAAGAAATATAAAGTTATTTTTGTTGTTTATAAAAAATATTAAGTTTAAATGAAAGTTTTTTTGTTTTATATATTTTATATTTTAATTTATATAATTTTTTATTAAATATTTATTAAGTTAAATATTAAATACATCTTAAGTGATTTAATCATTATAGAAAAGGCAATTAAACACTCTTATACAAAAAGTTAACTAAATAAAAAATAATTTAATAATTAAAAATAAAAAAAATTATTAAAAAAATTTAATTATTAATAATTTATCCACATAATAGAATAAAGATAACTTCCACACTAAGACTTTGGTTCGATGTTTTACTAAGTTAGATATTAGGTGGAAAGGTTATCACTGAGATATTTTAAACTTCATTTTTGTACGTTTCTTGTCTTTCATCTCTCTCATTTTGTGTATTGCATCTGATTTTTTTTTTTCGTCATGTTAAATCTATGTGAAAATAGAGCACCATACATGTTTGATTTCTAAGAGATGAGATATTACTAGATTGTCAGCACTTTATATCTCTTGTTCATGGAGAAAGCAAAAAGGACGGTACAGAACTGAATTTTGACACTGCTGAAATTCCAGACGATGCTCGAAATTGTATTGAAAAGATGCAAAAAGAGTTCCAAGCAAAAATGGCAGATGACTTGCATACTTCTTATGTGTTGAATTTTGTCCTTCGACAAGCCTTAAAATTTGTAAACAGTACACTAAACAAACTTAAGGTAATATATCCCTTTTCTTTCACTTTCCTCTCTCACTTCTTGTTTATATGTACAGCATTTTCTTGAACTTCATGTTTGATTCATGTTTCTAATAACTACAGAAGCAGCCAAGTATGTCAATGTGCCATTTCTTTGTGGAAATAGAGAAGCAATTCAAGGAAGTTCTGTGCATTCTAGGAAAATGCTTTCAACCTCTACTTACTCTGAGGTGCTTAATTATCAGCATCAACTTTGAACTTTGAATAATATGCAAATTTATTAACAAAAAGACACTTGTTAGTTATCCCAACTAGCCAAATGCTCAATTCTACTGTACAGGTTCTGCAAAAGCTAAAGGAGTAGGCCTTGTTAAGAGCAGGATTGGTGGAGGATGATGTGCTGCTCCTTATAGAAGTAAGAGCTATGGCAAGAAGAAACAAAATTATTCAAGGAGTGACAAGATTAGGGATCAATTGGCAAAGCAGGGCATTGCATTCATGGATGTTGGGACTGATACAATTTGGAAGCCTTGTCTTCCGGTCAAGAATTGCCACGTGTTGTATGGGTAGGGACAAGTTAGTATTTACGATAGATTCTTAAGATTCGTAAGAGCATACATTGTATCACATCATTTATGCATTAGTTAATAATATTTAATCAATTTTTCTTACTAAAGGACCTAACAATATGAACTAATATATAGATGGTCCCAAGTGTCTAGGCTCGAAAATGATGCCTTGGCCTTTTAATGCACATTCTTGCAATTTTTTCTTTTTTTAAACTTATTCAAGGATTAGCCTAATATTAAAAATACTAACTTAAAATTAATAACACTAAATTCAAAAATTAAACAAAAAACACAATTAAAAACTTAAAAATAAAAGGACTTAAAATGCACAAGCCTAAATAACAAAAAATTTTACATTAATACTATTAAAATCAATACAATAGTAAGTAACTTAGATAATTATTAAAATATTGGCCTAAATAATTCTATTTCATAGAGTGATTACCAAGGCTGGACAAAAGAGAATGGTTGCATAAGGCTATCATGTATGGAATAATTAAATTTTATTGAATTTTATTAGTCAATGAATATATAAAGTTGCACAATATATACACTTAAATTTTTTTTTTTATTTGCCTTTGTGCTTGTTAATCCAATGATATGTAATATTTTTTTGATAAAAAAAAAAATGGAAGGAGAAGGAATTCAACCAGGGCTTTTCATAATTGTATTGATGATTAAATATAATTTTTGTGTGTTCTTTATGATAATTAGTTGTGTGAAATCCTGATATAGGATTTTGAACAATCAACGCAATTATACAGGCTAATTATATTGTAATTATATACTAACTTCATTTTGATTGAATCTTTTCCTTTTGTCTTTCTTTTCTTTCATTTGCAACTTCATTTTTATACAGCTACTCACCCAAGAAGAACAAGAACATAAATCATCTTCATACTTTGAGTTTTTTTTTTTAATTTAAAAATCATTTGGAATTGGAATTAAGTGTAATCACATTTCTTAATGTAATATAAAAAATATTTTGAATAAACAATATCCTATATTCCTATTTCTTTTTTTTTTCAATTATAAAAAAGTTCAAATTTTAAATCTAAAATGACATGATAAAGTAGGTACAATGGAATTGACTATGCTGCATCTGTAGAGTCGTATTAGTTTGAGTAATTTATAGTGAGGTCGGTTAACGTATATTTATATTTTTTTAATTTTAAAAATTATATTTAATTTTTTAATATTGGCTAAAATATACAAGACTTTCTTGTATTTTAACTTATGTGCATATAACTTCTTTATTCTGACCTCCAATCGTCATGTGTTTTTAAAATATTATGAAAAATTTATTTCATCTAATTTTTTATTTAAAAATTAATAATAATGAACATATCAACTTATAAAATATCAAATTAGAGTAAATAATTAAAAATAATAATTTTTTTTTATCTTTTTACCATTAAAATATCAATTTTTTATTGGTATAAACTATTATCTTGTCAGTATTTTTATTTTTTCACTTATTATCTTTTAATTATTTATTTCAATCTGATAACCTAATAAAATTTATTTTTTACTAATAAAATTTACTTCCTATACAATATATCTTCTTTTCAAAATAATAAATTTACTTAACTATATTTATTATTATATTAAGAGTTTTTTATGCTAAAGCTTACCATTAACTCGATTGTTTTTGTTATAATATTAAGAAAGAAATCCTAACTAACAAAACTAGGATGGATTCAAATCTATTACCATAAAGAGAAAGATCCTGAGATAATATTGTACCTTAGGGCTCGAAAGTTACTTTTAAAAATAGTTTTGATTTTTAAAAGTAAAAAAATATATTTGAATGTAAATGTATTATTTCAACTAAAAACAAAAAAATAGAATATGCATTTTAAAAACAAAAAATAAAAAATAATGAAAAAATATTTTAAACTCTAATTTTTTAAAATAAAAAAATACAGAAAATAAATATCTTCATTGATAACATATACATAATCACATGCAAATAGTATTAACATAAATTTTTTAAACTAATTTTATAAAATAATTTTTAAAAAATAAAACAAATAAAATGATCTAATTAATACACCATTAAATTTCGTTTCTTTTCTTGCAAGCTTAATCTAAACACAATATTCTACCTCGACCCTCTTATTTTCTGTTTTGGAAAGAAATTATTAGTGATGACGTACGTAACTCAGATTTGAAATTATATTTTTCCATTTTTTCATGAAATATAAAGTGCAACACTATCGTCCTTTTAAATGCTGTAACTAAATGAAATAATAAACGCACGAAATTAATCACTGTACGTAACAATTTTTTTCCATATTTATGTTGTCAATTAATTGTGGAAGATATTAGAAATATATAAAATTGAGACCTTTGAAATCTCGTTTAATCATCCAATTTTCCCCTATAATCTCTGAAATTGTCACTAGACATAATAGGAAAGCAAAGGAAATTTTGGACACGGAACAATTTTATGACAAATTAATATTAAAAAAGGGCAAAAAAAAAAGTGCAAATTAATTGCATCAATCATGATCATAATCAAAGTGAATAAATATGGACAAATTATATAGTTGATTATTTTCGGAAAGACTAAAACATTATTTTGATTCCTTATAAATTTTTATTTTTTTAATTTGGACTCTCATAAATTTATCTTCTCAATTTATTCTTTTATAATTTGATTTATTATCAATTTAATTTCTTTGTTTAAATGTTATTTAAATAAGTAACAATTACAATAACTTAAACGTTTTATATTGATTAAAAAATAAGGTCAGTAATAATATATATTTTTTACTTTTTTAATTAATCAAAACATTGTATATGACCACTAATATTAAACATTATCTAATTAATATTAAACGTTGTCCAATTAAAAAAATAAAAAAATTTGGATCATATCTAACTTTTAATATTATCTAATCAATATCAAATATTTAAATTATCAAAATTATTACTTATTTAAAATATATCTAAATAAAATAATTAAATTAATAACATATCAGATTATGATCAATTAAATTGAAAAAGTATCATTTATGTAGGCTCAAAAATTAGCTAGAGTATAGAGCTATTTAAAGGGGCCAAAGGTGCGAGGGTTAGATAAAAAATATATATTCATACTTGGAGAGGTAAAAGAAGTTGGTGTGATAATGGTAAGGGTAGAAAATATGTTGAAAGTTTTCTCAGTGTTGTCAATATCTTTATGGCTCGCTTTTTCTCCTATAGAAGCTACAAGGTTTGCTATGCTTCATAAAGTAGTTCTTCATTCTCCATTAGAGGCCTCGCCATCCAAAAAGTTGAATTTTGGAATGTTACCTAAAGGCGTGCCTATTCCTCGATCTGGTCCAAGGCATTATCCACCTTCACCATTGTCTTCTTCATTGAAGATGTTAAATTTTGGTATGCTCCCTAAGGGTAGTGTTCCACCATCAGGTCCTAGTACAGGGACATCAGATTCTCCTCTTCCACCATCACCTCCTTCATTGAAGATGTTGAATTTTGGTATGCTTCCTAAGGGTAGTGTTCCACCATCTGGTCCTAGTACAGGGACATCAGATTCTCCTCTTCCACCATCACCTTCTTCATTCAAGATGTTGAATTTTGGTATGTTCCCTAAGGGTAGTGTTCCACCATCTGGTCCTAGTACAGGGACATCAGATTCTCCACCTCCACCATTGTCGTAGCTTTTTGCATTGAGGGTTTATGTATTTTCAACAATACGGATTAAGTGCAAAATCTAATTAAATAAAAGAATATATATTTTGCTTTTTATTTTTTATGATTGTTAATGAACAAAATTTGATGTATTTTCTTACATGTTATTTCTTGTTAAGTGTCTCTTCGTTATTTGTCTTAAAGCTTGGTTTTGAGTTTTGGAGAGTAGAATGGAATTAGGTGGAGTGTAATGGGGTGGAGTTAAAAAATAGTTGAAGACAAATCTGACCTACAATCATATCTAAATTGAAAAAAGTTATCAGCATAAAAATTAACAGTCTTTAGTAGTTCTGTGCAGTTATGCAGTCAGTGAGACTGAAAAGCCAAAAAAAACAAAGCAAATAAAAAATTCGCCCTTCTTATTTCCCATGAAATTTCATTTTATGTCATCAACGGAGTCATGAACAGAAAGAATGTTGTTATTTTCATTATTTTTTTCAAAATTAAATATTTTAAAATAGAAGAGAAAAATGAGATTCGTAAATTAAAAAAAATAAGAAGAATTTGTTTTAATTTATTTAGAATAAATCTTTTATTTATCTCTTTTAATTTTTTTTATCTATTTTTTACTTTAAGAATTTCACATTGTCATAATGTTATGGATACATAATTTATAAGATGAGATGAGATCATTGTGATGTGAGTATTAAAAATTTGATTAAGGTTTTGGCTTGAAAATTAATTGATAATTGTTTATGTTAGAAGGAGGCATTCTGACCTTTTCGGTTCTTTAAATATTAAGTAATTCATGGGAAGCTACTAATTCATTACTTAATTTCCATTTATGAATTAAAAGTTTAGCTCAATTTATTTATTAAAGGAAAGAATTTGAATTTGATTAACATATCAAACTATTTTAAATATATAACATAGGATTAAATCTTTGTTAAATTGACAAATATAATTTTTTAAATTTGAGTCAAACCCACTTATAAAACTCTTTTTATACAACAGCCACAGAATTGTTAGTCCAAACCTGATAATGGGCCGATGTGTTTTCGGTCCAATAACTTAACTTGCTAAAAATTTAATTTAAATCCAAAAAAAAAAGTCTGAATCCAAAAGTCAATTCTTTTTTCAAAATCTCCTATAGAAAAGGGCCACGATCTGGCTTTTAAGCCCGGCCCGTTTTTACATTATATTTATTTTAATTTATTTTTATATATAAATTATAAAGTAGTTTATTTAGTGATAAAATATTAAAAACAATAAAAATTAATTCTAAAACCCCTAGGTAGCCTAAAAAAAAAAAAACTTTACTACTTTTTAGGATTGAGCATATATAAATATGGATTAGAAATAAGTATAATATTTTATATCTTTATTATAAAATTTTTATTAAAATAAATTATATAGAGTTGTAAAAAAAATCACTTATTGATTCATAATTAAAAATTTTAATAGTAAAAATATAAAAATTATACTTAATTTTTTTCAACAATTGAATTAATAATTAAATTCTTAGAACATACACCATACATCACTCAATTTAGTTTTAAAATTTATAAGTATAACTCTACACACAATAATTTTTATAAATTTTAAATTGGTAATTATTTTATTATCCAATACGTGATATATCAACCATTTAGATTTTAAATAATCAATTTTTATATATATATACACACACACACACTAAGCACAGATAGTTTTTGAGCGTCACTCCTTGGACCTCCCTCTCCTATGATGGCGAAGCTCAAAGTCTGAAAACGTGGAGGCTGTACTGACCACTGTGGAGATTCCACCTTCACATGATTATCTCCTTCGGAGGCTAAGTAAGCAAGCCCAATCACTAATGCGGTAAGCTTTTATTCAAAAATTTTTGGCTCAACTGAAAACGCTTCGTACTTTTTTTATTAAAAAAAAAATGATTTTGATACGCCTGGAATACTTATGCTGGCGTATATGAAGCTTATCGGTGTTGCATCCGACTCTGATACTTGGGCTTTAATGCGTATCGGTGCTTTTTAATATTAAGAGGTAGTTCGTGTCAATCAAAATTTGAAGCTGACGATGGTTTCATTTGTTAAAAGTACTGATTTAAAGCTTTATTTTGTTTCTGACAAATATGGGTTTGAAGGGGCTCAAGGTTCTGAATACTATTATGGTTCTTGGTTTGCATTTCAAGACCATAATATTATACATAGTTGATCTGGAGCAGTTATTTAGCATAATTCAAAGAATTTCCTTCTCATTTTAGGATTAGAAATGACAGAAAAGCTTGAGGTTTGAGATTTTATTATTGTAAGTTTTTATGAGAAATGGAGGCTTATCGACTACTTGGGTGTTTCCATTAGCTCCTTTAAGGAGCTGTTTTGATACACAGTTATCCCACATTCCTTGGTATCTTAGATAGCATAAGATAGGATACCAAAGTATGAAGTAGCATAGTATTTACAATTCCTATGTTTGGTACGACTAGTGAAAGTTGTCCTATAAATAATGCAATGCTGGGTAAAACTATATACAAAACCAGCCATCTTGGATGCTGTCTGATATCTAAGATATCAAGGTCAAGATGAAAATGTACCCAATGTCTCCAAAGATTTTAATATGCAAACTTGAACTATCACCATCTGCTCTATCAATTGATTGTTTCTTGGGAAAGTGCATTCAGGGGCCTACTGCCTCGAGTACCTATTGCCTTTTAGTACCTTTCTTTGTGGTACATTACTTGACATATCTGGGTCATTTTCTGTTGCTTCTTTAACAAGCCTTCTTGCAGCTGGTTTTTTTTGGTTTTCTGTTACACTTTTATCTCCATATTATTTGCATTTAACTTTTGTTATCATGTTTCATATTGCAGGCCATGAGGAAATGGTGATGTGATGTAAAATCTCATAACGGTGTCCTTAACTCTGTTAGAGGTTGTTCCTTACACTTTGTATTAATAACCAGATCTTGCTATCACAGTTGGACTGTTGCTTCTCTGCCAAGTTTTAAAAATGGAAAGCAAGTTGGTAGATCTTTACACAATCAAATGGCCCATGAAATGCCATCAACTTGTAGAAGCATCCTGGAAGTCTTTTTCTATGCTTAGTCTAGAGATCAAAACACCAATCACAGCCTCTGTGCCCCCACTCCAGAGTACCTTACAAACCAATTGGTAATTCTTCAAACAATGAAACATAAGCTTAGATCAATAGGTGAACAAGGCAAACATGTTTTCAACCAGAATCTACAGATTGTTCACCTGGGAAAAATGGGAAGAGTTGAGGAAGCTGTCAGGGTTTTCTCATTAATGAATCAGAAAAACCTTGTAACATTCAATTCCATGATATCTGTGTTTGCTAAAAATGGTAGAATCAACGATGCCAGAGAATTGTTTGATAAAATGGCCCAAAGAAACCTTGTTTCATGGAACACCATGATTGCCGGTTATCTTCGCAACAACATGGTTGAAGAAGCCAATGCATTGTTTGATGTAATGCCCAATAGAGACAATTATTCATGGGCATTAATAATAACTTGTTATACACAAAAGGGGCAGCTTGAAAAGGCTAGAGAACTGTTCTATTTGGTTCCAGATAAGTTGGACACAGCATGTTGGAATGCAATGATTGCTGGTTATGCAAAGAAGGGTCAGTTTGATGATGCTAAGAAAATGTTTGACCAAACGCCAGCCAAGGATTTGGTTTCTTATAATTCGATGTTGGCTGGATATACCCAAAATGGTGAAATGCATTTAGCCTTGCAGTTTTTTACAGAGATGGCTGAGAAGAATGTGGTCTCATGGAATTTAATGGTGGCTGGATATGTTGACATCGGTGACTTGACTTCTGCTTGGCAGCTTTTTGAAAAAATTCCAAATCCTGATGCTGTTTCTTGGGTTACAATGCTGTGTGGATTTGCAAGACGTGGTAAAATTAAAGAAGCTAGGAAACTCTTTGACACAATGCCCAGTAAGAATGCCGTTTGTTGGAATGCAATGATTGCAGCATATGTTCAAGATTTACAAATTGATGAAGCTGTCAGGCTATTTATGGAAATGCCAGAGAAAGACTGTGTATCATGGACTACAATAATCAATGGGTATTTTCGGGCTGGTAAGCTTGAAGAGGCACTGGAAGTTTACAATCGGATGCCCTACAAAGACACAGCAGCACAAACAGCATTGATATCAGGATTGTTACAGAATAAAAGGACAGATGAGGCTAGAGAAATTTTCAGTCAAATGGGTACTCGTGATGTTATTTGTTGGAATAGCATGATTGCAGGCTACATCCAGTGTGGAAGAATGGATGACGCTCTTAATTTATTTAGACAAATGCCCATTAAGAACAGAGTTTCATGGAATACTATGATTTCTGGTCATGCTCAAGCAGGACAGATGGACAAAGCTATAAAGACCTTTCAGGACATGGGGGAAAAGAATATAGTTTCATGGAATTCTCTTATTGCAGGTTTCATACAAAACAGTTTATACTTGGAAGCTCTCAAGAGTTTAGTTTCAATGGGGCAAGAAGGAAAGAAACCCGATCAATCAACTTTTGCATGCGGACTAAGTGCGTGTGCCAATCTTGCTGCTTTGCAAGTTGGCAGGCAACTTCATGAGTACATTCTAAAGAGTGGTTATATAAATGATCTGTTTGTTAGCAATGCCCTGATTTCGATGTACGCCAAATGTGGAAGGGTACATAGAGCTGAACAAGTGTTCAGAGATACCAATCATCTTGATCTTGTTTCTTGGAATTCCTTGATTTCAGGTTATGCTTTAAACGGGTATGCAAAAGAGGCATTTAAGGTCTTTGAACAGATGTTATCTGAGGGGATGACTCCTGATGACGTGACCTTCATCGGGTTGTTGTCAGCATGCAGCCATGCTGGCTTAGCTGATGAGGGCTTAAATTTGTTCAAAGCCATGATTGAAGATTTTGCTGTTGAACCTTTGGCTGAACACTATAGCTGCCTAGTTGACTTACTTGGTCGCTTGGGAAGGTTAGAGGAAGCCTTTCAAATAGTGAAAGGGATGAAGAACATCAAAGCAAATGCTGGATTGTGGGGTTCACTGCTTGGGGCTTGTCGTGTACAGAGGAATGTGGAACTTGCTAGATTTGCTGCTGAGAAGCTTTTAGAACTTGAACCACATAATGCCTCTAACTATATTACATTGTCAAATATGCATGCTGAGGCTGGAAGATGGGAAGAAGTTGAGAAAGTGAGGGTGTTAATTAGAGACAAAGGAGGGGAAAAGCTTCCTGGATGCAGTTGGATTGAAATCAGAAATCAGATACAATCTTTTGTTTCAGATGATCCAGCAAAGTTGAGACCTGAAAATGTTCTGATTGTATTGAAGACTTTAACTGCACATATGAGGGACAAATGTGACATACCTGACATCGAACTTCTACTTTTTGACATTTTATGATTGTTATACTATCAAATCCTTTCGTATTCATCAATCCTTGTGTTATATTACAACAATAATATCTCAAAAACTTCTTAATTTACTGTCAGATGGGATGGGATGTGAGATATTACTGATTAAACACTCTTGAATTTTCCAACAGACTTAGAACGAAGGCAATCTTATACAAAAGATTTGTTTGGAACGAGGAAAATGAAGAAAAAAGGATTGTTTAAATTTTTAAATTAAGAAGAATTTTAATTTAAATATTTTCTTTTCTTCTTTAATATTTTCATTCCAAACATACTAAGTGCATGTTGTTCTCCCATTTTTCTGTATTCTTATTAATCTGTTGAGGTTCAAGTTCAACATACCAAAGCTTAAAGCGAGATTATTGTAATTCTACACGTATATCACACGCAGTTTTTTTAATAAAAAGATAAATATTTCACAAAATTTAATTTAATGTATGAGTCGTTTATATCATAATTATAAGACTTCATATTAAATCAACGTTGTTCTATTCATCATTAATATATCTTAAATTTTCAAAATATATTTTCACGCAAGTTAAGCATATCAACCTTCTAATTGTACATTTATATTTGTTAAAAGTTTTCATAGTTTAATCAACATATAGTTACTAATAAATCAACGTTAACTAAATCGAAATCACTAGTGTATAAAATGATAACAGTGTAAATGTCATGTCTTACATTACCTTATTTTGACTCATCATACTCAATTTTATAATGTCCAGAAATGAATTTGTTATTCACTGTTGAATCATAAGTTCAAGTAAATTGTGCTCATAAAATTCCTCTAGATTTAAAATTAATATTCCATTTGCATCCGATAAAATTAACATACAATATGATATTTTAAACATACATTTATTTACTTCTTAATTTTAGTTTAAACTAAATTATTGAATCTTCGTATGCGTGGTCAGCATTAGATAATGACTGTTCAGTGAAAATTACTTTTTAAAAAAATGATTTTTTTAATGGAAATGTAAAATCATTCATCAATGTCACAAATGCATAGCCGAACAGTAAGTAACCATCTTAAAGTATAAAGCAACTTCACTGTAAGATATCTTCCGTAAATGGGAACGGCACGGAATCTTTTATCAAAACCTTAGATTTCGAAACCAAGGGCTTTTACTGTTATCGTTCCATACAAGGTTTTACACTCAAAAAAAAAAAAAAACTGTGATCTAGTCACTAGAAATATTTTGTTTAGGTATATAATAACTACCATCTACTCACTCTGTTTATCTTCTTCACCCACATCCTCCACGTTTTCAATAACTTCATTATACTGTTCAGTGAAAGTACCAGGTGTAGCTGCATGCTCTGGACTTGTCTTGCTCCCTTGAGAGGAAGCATCAGTGGAGCCTGTGGCATTAGCCACATTTTGCTGCTTCTCCATCATCCCAGACAAGGCTAAGCTAGGAGACCATTCAAGAACATCATCAATTATGTTGGATACCCTCTTCTGGTACCTGCACAAACCAATGTCAACTTCAGATTCCAGTACAGCCAAAGACGAAAGTAGTGCATAACAGCAGGTTTTAACTTCCCCGTTGCAGATCATAGGCCCAACTAGAACCCGAGCTTAAGCTCTCTTGGTGATTATTTGATTATTCTCTGCAAATAATAAGAAAAGATATGATTCATCCATTATTTAAGGACAAACCTTGCTCTGGCAGCCTCGTCAGGGGCATGATGCCTCAGCAATAATATGACCAGCACAGCAACAACTGCATAGAAAAGCCTTGTTGTCCACTTTGGTCGCTCCTCCTCATCTTTCTTGGGCCAAAATCTGAATAACTCTCGCAATGTTGCTTCCTCAGCAAGAATGTTGGGGAAAAACCAGTACCGCTTCCCAAGAATTATGTATAAAGCACCAAATATAGTGGCTCTTACTGCAAAATAAAAATAATTATAATAATAATAATATATCCATGAGACCCAAGGAAGAACTGAAACTGAAGCAATTTGACATGCACTAGTCGAGAGAAATTACACAATCAACCATGTTCTAAACTGAAAAATTCATGTTTCAGGTATATGGAGATGAAGTCAAAAAATAATCTGATTCCTTGAGCACTTGACAAGAGACTATTGTGAAAATATAGATTCCAGAACTCGATAAGAGTTGAAAACAAATGCAGGAAGCAAGGGAATATACATGTCGTAAGATAATAGGAATTACAATGACATATCACAGAGAACATACTAAAGCAACTAAGTAGAAGAAGCCTCCACACCTCTCTACGCCATATGGCACATAAGACAACAGGAATTACAATGACATATTACAGAGAATATACATGTCGTAAGTAGAAGCCAATTATGATTCTGTTTCAAAGAGCTTTCCCATATGGAATGACACAAATAAAGCAAGTCACATTATTACAACTCCCAAATTGTTGGAATCACAATTCTTGGTTGTTCCAAACGATTTAAGTTAATTGTTTTATGAGCTGATTTTAACCAAGAGTACCGTTTCCATGGGCTCATGAAAGCTGCAAAGATCAAATTTAGGCCCAAAGAATAAGCAAAAGGAATTCAGCCATTGAGCTGTTTTGCTCAAATCATCCAAATTAAGATGGGTCCTTCTACCCTACCTACCAAATAAACTTATATCAAGACAAGTGCATTAAACTTCCATTTCCAACTTGCAGGAGGTATTAAGGATTTAGGAAATCTTGTAGGTTAACAAGAGTTGTATTGCATTCAAAGTAAAGGGCGTAAGTACCTTCACATGGTCATAGCATATATATAAAAAAAGAGGTTGAGGGGCTATTGTTGTCAAGGAACATTTCAACTCAAAAGCTTAAATTACTAAACGAAAGCCCATGTACAGCTTTGATATAAAATCATCTCAACTATGGCTCCCTACGTGAAAGCCTTTTTGGCCTTGAGGTGTGATCAAAGCACATACCACCATACATTGTATTGAAACAATTTTAATTAAGAGAATAGGGGACAGCAAAGATGGAACTTATGACCAGCATAGAGGCTCTTATATCATGTCAAAGACCATTTCAACTCAACGACTTAGGCTGTTAAGTGAAGGCTTGCAAATAGGTTTTAAATAATCTCTCACACGTTATGTACGCACTATCATCATATTTTTCAGTAATGTATTCTGATTTGTCCCATCCTCTTCTCCCTAACTATTGCTTTCCTCATTTTCTCAACAGAAATTAACATGGCCTTGAATCTTGTCAGGAAATAAGATGGTTCCTACTGTACCAAGACTGATAAGAAACTTTAGTATAACAATCATAAAATAATTGACTGTGCATAACTATCAGGAAATGAACCAAGACTGTGGGCATGGTGTGCTGCCGCAACATATGATAAAATTGGGTTGCCTTGATACATGAAAACAGGTAAAAAAGATTTGAAAAGGAATCAAAAGTGTATCGGAATGAATAAGATCAAATTATAAAGACAAGCAAACTTACTTAATAGTAGTGAGAGAATGAGTAGAAGGATCCCAGCACATGAGTAAAGTATTAACAGCTTGCAGCGATGAGGATACACAGGAAATAAGCAAATTGCCAACGTTAACACAGGCCAGCAAAATGAGAGGAGCGTCTGCCAAAGTGGCCGGCGCTTTACAAATGTCCATGCAAAAAAGGCATCATTTTCAGAAAATACTTGTTCCTGCCAAAGACAGTCAAATGTTGTTACATTAAATCACTTTCTTAACCTACAGCATAGAGTGAAGCATAAGATTAAGTCATTGAAAGTTTCTCAACAAGCTGATTATATCAATATATATTATCCATTTAAAATAAAAGATAAGCTTATAATGCTTATGAATATCTCTCCAAAGTTCAAAAAATGCCGCTTCCTTTTTTTTTTCTCAAGATTAGAAAAATCCCCTGATTGCGTATGAGTACAAGTTAAATATAATTCTCCTATGCGTGCCATGTGAGAATAAGATATGAGTCATATGACATATTGTTATTCAAATGAAGCAAGCATGAGATAAGACCTAAATAGACCTGCTAGGCATGGATAATCTGCAACTATGAAACAATCAGTCTCTAATTCAAAGCATACCAATAATAGACAAACTCACACCAAGAGAGAGAGAGACATAAGGATTGTATAGAGCAAGAAACAAAAATAGTCATCATTCAATATTAAGACCCATAAAACCTGCAAGAGTAATCAATACAAGAGACCCACAAAGTGATTGCTCTAATCAAGCTATCCATCCTCCCAAAATATCACTATCAACCATCTCTGGCAGAAGCAGACCTACATTGTTTATTAGGATGATCATAAATTTCCAAAATTGAAAGTTGCCCTCAATTTAGTTATAAATTCATAAATTACATTATTGACACCCACAAAATTCTTATTTTTCTAAAAACTTTCAAATCAATTTAAATTTGACTGCTTCAAAATTTCAATGCTAATTCCATGCCTAATACGAGGTAGCAATCACACTTCAAGTATGGCAGTTCCAGAAGCACAATCATTTTCTGGGGCCATCTACGCAAGTTTTATCAAGGAATTATGGGGTCACATATCCAAAGTTAAAAAATCTGCTTAGTTTTAAGAGTTATTATTATTCGTTATATTATTTGCATTCACAAAACTATTCTTTTTCCTTAAAAGCCTTCAATCATTTTTATTTCAGACCATCTGGAAATGCAATCCCAATTCAACCATAATCCAAAGTATTAGTCATACTTCAAGTATGTGAATTGCAAGAGCACATTTCTTTTTGGGTTAATGAATTAGGTCTGAAAACAAAGGAACCGCCCTCACCTAATAGACAATAAAATGAATACTAGAAAAGATGGGAAGAAAAAGAAATAAAAGGATCAAGTAAATAGCTGATGAAGATCTAACTATATAGTTGAATTTTAGTTGTGCTAGAAAGATTCTAAAATATTCACTGACACACACACAATGTGCAAAAATTTTGAATATGGTATACCATTGCAACTCAATGGTTGCATTAAAAAAATTAAAACTAAAGACAAAATAAAACTTACAGGGTAGATTTCTAAATGCGCAGGCCATGTAGACAACTTTTTCTTCCCAGGACGAACAGTTTTTACCACGCGATCACAACGAACTAGAAGATTTTTTCCCAGTAGAATGTTGGCAATATCTTCTGTTTCTAGATTCCTATCAGATTCTAGAATATCTTTAAGCTCTGGATGATTTTTCAAGAAGCTCACAAAATCCTTCCCTCTAAAATATTCAACACGTGTCTCCTGTAGAACAGCCCATCTAGAAACCAATTCCTTATGGTCCCTAACCTTCTCAGCGAACAATTGGAACACATCTTTCTTGGCAACTTGTTTCTGAAAACCAAAATCAATGTCAAGATAATCACACAATAAGAGGAAGATTTTGCTTTTCAAATACAAGTGATGTAGTAGTTAGAAAGAGGTATTATGTTCAAATCAAACCTCTAATCCATCATGGTACCCCCCCCCCCAAACACCAAAAAAAAATTGTAAAAAAAAAAAAAAAGTAAAAAAGGGAAGAAATTCAAAGACAAGGAACTTTTAAACATGGTGAGGAAAATGATCAAGTAAACAGGAGAAACAGGTTTAAGAATATCATAAAAAAGGGATTAACATGCAGCATAGAACAAGATGTAAATCTAAACAAATATATTATAAGCTTTTAGATAACAAACCATTATTTGCAACTGCCAACCATAACACCTCAAACTTTAATGCAAAATTTCAAACACTTAATACCTTCCCTCATTTTTTATTTTCAAAACTACTGCAGATATTTTACCTTGAACAATAAAATAGGATGTAAATGTGAGTAAATTACATTCACCAGTTTTCAGAATCTACATTCACACCCCCTCTAAAATCAATTTATACTAGAAGTCCAGAACCTCGCTTAAAGATTATAAAACCTACAATCACACCCCCTTTGTTAAGAACCATGAAGTTTATGTTTAAGTATTAGTTTGGCCTTTTGGTTGTACTGATCCGGCTGCATAGTATTAGGTTATGTGGAGTTTTTTAGAGAAAAAAAGCGCCTAGTGTTAAGAGGGTACAAGCTCAGTTAACAGTCTTGTTAATAGAGGGGAGGTTCTTGTATAAATCAAAACTTCGGCAGTTGTGAATGGAGGTTATTAAAATAACAAAGAAGATAAATATAATTTACTCTAAAAATTAAGTTAAAAAAATATTTTAAAAAGTAGCTTCTCCATAATTTATCTTCATAAT
This sequence comes from Senna siamea, assembly GCA_031216115.1. Lineage (NCBI taxonomy): Eukaryota > Viridiplantae > Streptophyta > Magnoliopsida > Fabales > Fabaceae > Senna > Senna siamea. The sequence goes on along the minus strand of CM062367.1, from coordinate 31,975,032 downwards.
ATCTTTTTACTTCTGTAGCACCTTTTTGTTTCAATCATATATATATCTGAGATCTCGTACTCAGGTCAGACTTCCTGCCCAACCAAATGAAGTGCAAAACAAATATAGGTCGAGTAACAAAATCACAGAATACTTCTATGCATTATTCGGCATAATAATAGCAATACATATGCAAAAATAATTCAAAATATGATATAATCTCCAAATGGGAAGCCTATGGTTCATGCCACACGGTGTACCTGCCTAATACCCGCTACAATCAGCTTTGTCCACAAAAGAGGAGGACAAGACAGAGAGTAACAGCCACCATCTATAAAAATTATTTTGCAAAGAACGTAACATTACCATGAAATTCATAATTAAACAAGATGAAAAATTGAATTTGCAATAGCATTTCTCATAAAACAAATAAACAAACCCTAAATCAAATAAAAGAAAAAGAGAGATAACCCTAGGCGGTGTGTCGGAGTTGGGATCTCTGCCGCCGTTTAGGGTGGCTGCGGAGGACCGTCGTACCCTCTTCTTGTCTGCTCCTCCTGATTTCTTCATTCCGCTTCACTCACTCTCACCTCAAGCACGTCCCTCTGTTTTTGTGTATATTATTATTATTATTCTTTCTCTCTCTCTCTCTCTTTTATTATTGAATATTCATTAAGACAATGACGATACTCTAAAATGAATTTGGCTAAAAAAATAATATTTAAATTAAATATTTTATTAACCAATTAATGAATTAAATATATTTTAATTACCACTTAAGAGCATTAATTAACAAAGCACTTAGTTATTTAGTATTTTAAACTCAAAAATAAAACAAAAGCAATTATATAACTTTACAAGTGTTTGGTATCCCATTTTTGTCCCACAATCACATATAAAAGTCGCTTTCAAAAGTTGTTGAACGACAACCATTCTACACTTATTGTAGTTAGATGGTAGAACTTAGAAGTATGTGATTAAACTAGAAAAAATAAATATTTTAAAAAAATTAAATATAATTTTTATATTTTTGTGATAAAGTTTTGTAATTAAAAATTTATGTATATATAGTTTATCTAATTTATTTTTTATGAATGATTTTTTAAAAAATTTTATTCTATATGTATTATTTTGAGTAAAGAATATTATAATACAAATATAAAAAATTGTATATAAATTTAGTTCTAATTTAATTTCTTGGTAATGTTATATTGGATTAAAATATCTAAATAAGAATGATAATGTGGATTTTATTTTTATGTAATGCATGAGCTGTTTTAATTGAGAAAAATATTTGAGGGGATAAATTAAAATATTTATTTGTAGATAATTGAATACATAAATATTTTATAATATTAAAATTTATATAAAAATAAAATTCATAATTTTGAGTCTGTTTAATACTTTTTTTTACTCTTTAAAATTATTTTATAAAATTAATTTTGAGAATTTATATTAGTATTATTTTTATGTATCTATATACATATTATTAATAAAAATATTTTTTGTGTTTCCTTTATTTAAAAAATTAGAGTTCAGAATATTTTTTAATTATTTTATATTTTTTGTTCCCAAAATATCTATTATATTTTTTATTTTTTATTAAAAATAATTATTCAAGAAAATTTTTATTTTTCTATTTTTAAAAATTAAAAATATTTTTTAAAAATGCATTCAAACTTAACCTTTATTTTTCTTTTTTTTCATCTTCATGCTACAAGCTTGCTAAGGTGATTTCTACATGCAGGACTTTAAACGAATGGATACAATTTTTTTAATAAAAATTTATATCTCTAAATTACATTAAACTTGAGACTGGTATCCACTTAATTGACAATTTGTTGACGGTGTATATAAAATTTACAATATAAAATTTATATGAATTGAATCGCATAGTTCTAATTTTTTAATGAACTAAAAAAAAATTCAAAGAATATCGTCAATATAATCTTAAATAATCCTCCACTCACATCTTACCTCATAACTACATGAATTTTAGGAGCATCTCTGTTTCATGAATCCCTCTCTTGCTTTGTGTGCCAAAAAGTAGATCAAGTTTGGATTGGTACAATAAAATACATCAATTATTCAATTTGTAAAATAAAAGGAAATAAAATTGGGTTTTAATATATGCTATGTTAAAAATTTGATCACATAAAAAATTGTCTTGATAATTTTTAATGATTTTAAAATTTCTTGACTTTTAAATTTATTTTATAACAAAAAGTTAAAAAATAATTTTCATTTTTATTCAATTAATTAATTTGAATTTATAACTAAACATACTCACGCTCACATACGACAAACATACACACGAATGTACACGCACACACATAGAAACACTTTAAAGATATATAAAAATCTGTCATGTAGTATATAATTTGGTCTTTTATCATTTTATTTTTCTAAATTATATAATAATTTAAAGGACAAAATATATAAAATTTTTCTAAACTTTTGAATCATTATACAAAATTTTTCTTAACTTTAAAATCTGACAAAAACCTATTAATTCATGTCAATTTAAATCGTACTCGAAATCAAAGTTACAAATGTGACATTCACTGCTAAAAATTGAATGAAGAAATTAGCGAATAATGTTATTTACAAAGATTTAAAAATTTAGGGATCTTTTTTCAAATTTTAAAGTTTAAAAAAATTGTATGTAATGATTCTAAAATTTTTATTTTTATTTAAATTAAATTAAACATTGTGAGAAGAGAAATTACTTGAAAGTTTTTATTTATATTTAAAATTAAATTTTAAGAAATAATTAGCATGTACTTTGACGAATACATCAAATTTATAAATAATCTTACAATCTAAGTGTGTACATTGCTTGGTTGAATTGAGTGAAAAGAATTAATCTCTTAATATAATTGTGATAATATTTAATGTCTGATGTTTTGAAAGATAATTATCTTTAGTACAAAGTACATATGAAAACTACACGTACCATTATGCCATTATTTCTAATATGGCACCACCAATTATGTTGCTACAATTTTTTATTAACATGTTTTTCATATATTTCAAAAAATAATAATAATATTTAAATAAATATTTTTAGAAAAAAACAAATTAAAAATTTTGTTATGCAAATGTTTTAAAAAATAAAAAAGGTTAGAAAATTTCATTCTCAACCATTAAGAAAAAAAATTGCTTTTTATTCCTTAAATATACATTTATATATGATTTAATTATTAAAAAATTATAATATATTTTTTAAATCTTAGATCACAAAAGTTAATTTATTAGTATTTGAAGCATCAACCATTAACATACAATATGGCACGTTAAATATTAATTATAGTCATTAAATATTAATTGGAATGTCTTTTTTATTAATTGATGTATATTAATTTTGTCAACATCATTATCACATTATCATCATATTATGACATTACAACTATATCATTGCCAAGTCATTGCTATTTGATACTTAAAAAATTATACTTTAAAATATTTTACATGAAAAGATTAAGTATTAAATAGATATAAAAAAATGATATTTTAAAATATTTTATAAGGTGAATTTTTTGAAATAAAAGAAAAATACAACATAAAATAAATAAAAATAAACATAAATAAAAGACATACCTTAATATAATAGGATCTAAATTTTTTTATATTTTTTTGTACCTCAAAAACTTCACCTCTCTTTCATATTTTAGAGAATCTAAATATAAAAAATAAAAAAAATATTAAAAAAAAGATAAATAAAAAATCCATATTAAATGAGTTAAAACCTTTTCTTTCTTTCTTTCTTCCCGTCTCTTCACTACTTTATGAACTTCAACTTTTTCTTTTACTTTAGAATATCAAAATATGTAATATTTATGTAAAAGAAATTGGTACCTAAATAAGTATTTAGTCTACAATTATTGGCTAACAGTAAAATTTATCTAAAATTTCTTGTTTACCTTAATAATTTTAACTTTTTTTCATAAAATGTTTTAAAAATACAAATTTAATATATATAAATTATATATATTTTGGAAGTAATTATATGTAATATTTTGAGACATATAAATCAGTATAGAGGATTTTTATGTATTTATATATATTTAAAATATTTATTGTAATCTAATTCTTCATACTTTAATTAATTAATAGTATTAACTTAATAAAAATTAAAAATAATAAATATTTATTTATTTATTTAAATAGTATTAAGAACAAAGTAAATCTATACATGTTATTTTTAATAATTTAAATAAAAATATCTTTTATGTTCATAAATTTTATATTAATTTTTAATTTTATCTTTAAAATTTTTTTAAGATTAATTTTATTCTTAAAATTTTAAATTATAATCAATTTTATTTCACACTTAATGTTATCTAAATTATTAATAAAAAATAATAATATAACATTTAACAATAAATTATAAGAGTATGAATAAAATTTTGATAATATTTAAATATTAAAAAATAATACATATTATCAAATTATTATGTTTTTACTTTTACTCAATTATTATATAATATGAAAATTAAATTTTTTAATAAATATTTTATATACGATCTGAATAATTTTATTGACGATTTTATTTTTTAAAAATATAATATAATATTATTATTTTTATTAATAATTAAAAAAAAGAAGTTATAAAATAAAATTGATTATAATTTAAAAATTTAATAATAAAATTATTTATAAAAAATTTTAAAGATAAAATTATAAAAATTTAAAATTTAAAATTATAAAAATATTTTTATTTTATTCTTTTGAATTACAACAAGGGTAAGAGAAATAGAAAATACCTACCACAACTCCCTTGAAATAATCAAAGAGGTGAACATTTTTTATTTGTTGTGACTTTAAAATCACCCCTACCATAACTAGATAACAGCAACGTCACATCATCTCCAATGGTAGCGACATCCTTGGACAAATTATGAAACATCTGTACCAACGTGGCGCTTGGAATCAAAATTTGAGGGTTGGTCTATCTCAGAAGACTGATACTTCTAACATAGTGCGAAAACTTTTGATAGCATTAGGCTTCTAATGTCTAAAATATTATTTATATTTTTAAAATTTATTATTAAATATTATATTATTATTTTTTATTAATAATTTTAATAATATTATATTCTAAAACAAAATTAATTATAAAAAATTCAAAGAATAAAATTAAAAATTAATATAAAATTTAAAAAAATAAAAAATATTTTTATTGATAATTTAATAATAAAAATATTTTTGTATACAAATTAATCCAACAAACTATTAAGGGGTTAATTTTTGTAATTTTTCAAAACCTACAATTAAAGACTAAAAATATCTTTAAAAAAGAACTAAAACGTAAATTAACTATTAAGAAAAAACTTATTTTCCATAGTAAATATTTCCGTTATTTACCATATATGAAAAAAAAAACGCAATTTTCTGTTCTTCTTCATCCTGGCTTTCTTGTTGCTGAATGTTGAGATTGCTTCTTCTCCTCCGGCTTGCATGATCGTCCTTCATCGTCACCGTCGACGAGACCAACGCCATGCCCTCCACCTTCTCCTCCACCCGCATCTCTTCGGATCTCATATCCGACCTTCTCGATTCCCCTGATTACGAAATCAAGCTCAAAGCCATCAGAGACGTCAAGAACCAGATAATCGGGAACCCAACCAAGAAGCTCTCGTACATCAAGATTGGTGTAGTTCCAGCCGTCGCTGCTGTCCTCGCCAAAGCCGACGCCGATTCTGTTTGTGGCTCCAACCTCATTGTGCAGTCTGCGGCGACACTCGGCAGCTTTGCATGTGGCTTCGAGTTTGGCGTCCGTGCTGTTCTTGACGCCGGTGCGTTCCCTCATTTGGTCAGGTTCCTCTCCAATGCGGATCAGAAGGTGAATTCGATAAGTTAGAAGGGATTTTATTTGCATAAATATAATTTTTCTGATTGGAAGGCCAGGAATTGGTGGTATGGATAAAACGATAATGCTCAGAATCGGTAGACTGATCAGTAGGTTGTGGTCGCTGATAATTATTATTGTATTAGTTCATAATTTTGTTTATATAATGATCAGAATTAGTTAAACTGACATTTGAGTTCAATGCAGTTTGTGGACATAATTTGTCAATCATAGCCTTCTAATATGCTATTCTTATCCACATGCTCTGTCTACCTTAAACTTTTATTCATAATATTTTGGTTTTAGGGTGACTGGATTGAGGGCATACCCTATGGAATTCGTAAATTTTACCTTCGCGTATTTAAAGAAGTAGTTTTGAGTTAGGTATAGGGATCTTTATGGGTTTGGGTTCGGTATGTGTCCTGCAAGGTGGTGCCCACCCCTCCCCCCCCTCTCAAACATGTTTTATATAAATTCTTTAAATATTTTATTATTATTATTTATAATAATATATATATATGTATGTATATATATAATTTAAGACATGGACCTGATTCAATGGGTAAATTTTATAGGTATTTTGATCATCCCTAATGATTATTCCTACTAGAGGGGATAGGAAATGAGTTTATCATTGTTTTTATGCAACAGTTGAATTCTGATAATTTTTCAAGGCTTCTGCTTTTGGTTAATCTTCTGGTATGGGTCTCTAGAAGGTAGAACGCTAGAAAATGATATCTCTACCCTTATCTTTGGGTTAATACACAATTATTTTCTACTATGCATCCATTTCTATCCTTTCCCCTTTCCCCTTCTTTTTCAGTGTATTATGGAAGCCATCTAATTGGCCTTTCTCCCATTTTTCAGGTTGTAAATGCCACTGCACGTTCTCTACGAATGATTTATCAATCAAAACTAGCTCCGAAGTATGATTTTTTCCAAGAGGAAAGCATGAAATTTCTTCTTTCCATTTTGAAGAGTGAGAGTGAGAATCTTTCTGGACTTGGTGCAACCATTATTACTCATTCTTGTGAGACAAGTACAGAGCAAAATATATTATGCCATGCTGGTGCTCTGGAGAAACTTATCAACCTTCTTGATGGTTCTCTAAGTCAACGAGATGCTAGTTTAGAGTCCCTGGCTGCAATTCTTAAAAATAATTCAGAAGCTGTCAATAAATTTGTGGACCTCCAAAATGGAAGAGCTTTAAGTGCTGTAGTAGAATTAACTAAGGACAGATGTTCTCGGACAAGGTTGCTAGCTTGCTTGTGCTTGATTTGTGTAAAGAATTCTTCTTCTTCCTATCTACAAGACATAGGAATTAAAACCAAATTGATATATATTTTGCTGGAGCTCCTTGATGATCCTGGTCAAGTTGGAGACGAAGCTTCTTTTGCTTTCTCAAGTTTAATTGCAGGGAAGGAAGATTTACAGAAGCTAGCATTTAAGGGGAATGCTATAGATAAGTTCCATCATTGCTTGCAATGTCATCCTTTACAAGCCAAACGTCTCGAAGGGATATTTTTAGCCTTGGCTGATCTTTGCTCAAAATTGGAGTGCTGCAGGTCTAAGTTTCTTTCATTGCAGGTCTGTTTTTTGTGTGGAGATTGTGTACAGTGTACCTATCTATTTATATATCTGACTATTTTTGTGGGTGCAAAATTATGAAGAAGAAACTCCAGTAATTTCAGTAGCAAGCCTCTGTCCCAAAAAAAAGACAATCTGTAGCAACTAGCAAGTGATTAATTTTGGAGTTTGGGTTGTTAATTTCATCAAATTTTTATAGCATTTTATTAGATGGTGTACATAAGAATACATCCTAAAGGATGAAAGGGAGCAGGAGATACATGATTGGAGAGAATGTAATATGGTAATTAATAATGAGAAAAGATGGAAATTAGGAATTTTAGAGCTGACAGATTTGGAAGTAGCCTTCCACAGACTATTAATATAATGTGTTATGTCTTTTCTAATTTTTCTGTTGTCTTTTTCCTGTGGCATCTTGCCATTTGCAGATACCTGAGTGTGACCTCCCTCAAATTTGTAGCACCGATGACTGACATCTATCTTACTCTTTCTGTCTAGTCTAGACCAATATGTTTGTGTACAGCCTCGTGCTTGCCATTCTGCTCTCTCCATTTAATTTATAAACAGTTATAGTTTGACAATGAGTCACTAAGTTCAGGTGTTTCTTAGATCCATTCTTGTGATTATTGATTTTGTAGAAACCTTTTGAAACTACTTAATGCCTTTGGAAGTTCGTTTTCCTTTCCCATGTGTGTTATATGAAATTTTATGTTAAAAATTTTTCTAAGACTATGTACATGGAGCCTACAATGTACCTTTTCTTGATAGTTTCACCTTTCAAAGTATCTAGCAGAAACAACTTTTTATATTGGATATTACTTTTACCAACCTCTAAGATAATCACCTTACAACTAATGCTTGCATTGCACCTTGAACTGTCATAAATGTAGTATTTTGCACCCTTGATTTCAGGGTATATTTAATTTTAACTTTTTATAGGTGGTACTAATGACTAATGAATTTGATGATTTATTGCTATGTATTTGAGACTCTAGCTTACATTCTCAACTATGAACATGTTTGAATCCAATGCTAAAATGTGTTTTTTCATGCTAGATAAACTAGAGCCAATCTTGTTTTTTCCCCTTTTTTTATAGTGGCGTAAAGTTGTTGTAATAAGGCTTGCACCAACAAACATGTTTGCATTCAGATACTACATCCACTTTTAGCTTCTAATTCACTTTTGTGATTTCAGGTCTTGAATTTTGTAGTTGATGGTCTAACTCACAATAATGCCATTGTTCGTACTGCAGCTTGTGTTTGCTTGAGAAGCGTCTCTCGCTCAATCAAGGTCTGCAACATAAAACAACAAATGGCATTTGAATTTTATTTTTTGTTATGTATAGCTTAGATCTAAGTCTAACTCTAAATTCTCACAAAACATCATTCAGAATTTGAGTACAGGCCTTTTTATGAATGAAAGGATTGTCATTCCTTTGGTACAGCTTCTATCTGATCTTTCTACTTCTGTCCAGGTATGTCCTTGCTTTTTGTATGGTGTTCCTTTTACTTGCACTTATATTAAAATAAGTAGCTGGTAGGTTTTATGCATCTATAGTCCCTAAATACTTAAAAACTTATGACTTCTTGTGATAAATGTCCCAACAGTACCAAATATTTATATGTTACTTTGTGTATATCATTCTGATGATAGTTTAGATTCTTTTTGCTTACCTAGTCCTGCTACTAAGGTAGATGGTGCTCCAAGTAATGCATAGAATACACGTTTAAATTCAATGATTGGTTATCTAACTTGTCTTCATCATTTGGGCGATGATTAGGATGGTGTAACAAATAGCTTTTCCTAATTTGTGATGTGTAGAATATATCAATAAGTACCCCCATAGTTTCTATATTATTTCTGATCTTTCCATTTTTATTTGATCAGCACAGATGTCACAGTTTTATAGTGTTTCAACTTTCAATGTACTTTTGAAGTTTTCATAATATTATGCACTATTTGGTGCCTGCCTGTGGTCCATGAAAACCAATACATGATCCTATTGAGTCTTGTTTTCTAATCCGTCTTGAATAAATTTGAAAGGTTTAAATCTAAAGCTTGCTAACTTAGCACAGAAACTGTAGAAGGCTTGTGACTAAGACCAATTATTTCTCATGTTTTAAGATTGAACATCTTCATGTTGTCAAATACATGAAAAATGGATGTCTTGCAAGTAGAACTAGCATACTATTAAACAACTAAAAATGTAAGTGCTTTTATTTATTTATTTATTTTGAATAAAGAACACTTAAATTATTATCTTGTAGGAAATGAGGTTATAAAAAGGTCATAAATGTTATTCTTTTGTTAATGATCATTAAATATTCTGTAAGTATATTTATTAACTATAATCCATGAATACAACGTACTGCATCAATCTCATTAAAATTTAATAGTGCTTACCTTCTTCTGTGCTCTCCTCCAGGTTGCAGCCCTTGGTGTTATCAGCAACATAGTAGTAGACTTTACCCCTTATAAGTCAATATTGGTGCAGTGTGGAGGCATTAAAGAGCTTGTCCAATTGACCAAAGCTATGGATTCATCTTTAAGGTTACATGCTGTATGGACCTTGAGGAACATGGTATTCCAAGCAGATAATATGTTTAAGCAAGAAATTTTTGCGGAGCTTACAGCATCTTCAGTTGCTAGTCTCATCTGTGGTAATGATCTGCTCTGACATTTCAGTTTTTTTCTTTTAATTGGAACCGACCCAAAAAAGAATAAAATTGTCCTTGATTGTGGTGTCTACTCTGCAGATCCTGAGCCTTCCGTTCAAGAACAAGCTCTTGCTTTCGTTCGTAATTTTGTTGGTGGATGTATAGATTCTATTGGATATGCTTTCGCTGAAGATGGTATCATATTAAATGCTGTTGGAAGGCAGCTACGAAAAGCTTCTAAACTTGGAATTAGAATACAGGTTGGAAGTAACTTATGAAACTAACAATTGTTACATAGAATGATAAGGCATCTTTTTTCATTATAGTTTTCTACTATTATCTTGGTGCAAGTTGTGCTGTAATGTGTCCTTTCTGATCTAAGTTGGGTGTGTCATTCAATGTCATAATGTTAGGATATCTTATCCATTTTATTTTGCCGCTTTCCTTCTTTTATTAATTTCTTTTACCCCTGTCCAATCCAAGCATAGGTAATGTAAATGCTTGATGGAAGAAGAGAAAGGCTTCCCTATCATATTAACTTTTCAACCAAAAATAAATGCTTGATGGAAGATGATGTGCCATTTAAATTTTAATTGATGAATGAAGAAGCTTTTAATGTGGTATGGAGAGACAAATAAGCCTAAGCTAAATATGTTCCCATAGCAACAAATCAAAATTACAAATTTTACACTTGGGTGATGCTTTACTCTAAAGTTAAATGATGTGTTTGTGGTATCACGAGGAAAATTTATAAGTACATTGTGCTTTGAAAATAATAGATATCTTTGTCATGATTTATTGCTGTAATAGGTGAATTTGAATGTTAAAGCAATAACTATATGATTTTTGTTGATATTAGTATCAATTTAATCACAATATCTGCCAAGATATTTCTGACTTTAGCCTCCACTAATAGTTTTGCTATTTTCATTTGTTGGACTTGCTCCCTACAATGAAACAAGGAATATATATGTGTGTGTGAATCTCATAAGTATAATCATTTGTTAAAATAGAACTCGTTGCCATTAATATTGTAGGTTATACACTGTAGAATTCATCAACTCCTTTGTGCGTATATAGATTATGAACCTTATCTTCTTGAATGACTCAAGGAATGTGATGTTGTTTATCTGTATCTTCCTTACAAGCCATAGCATTTGTATGTGTTTACTTTTGGGGCTACATGGGGAATGTGTTTCTGATGGAAGAATTCTCATACCTGTCTTGGTACTGAATGTCAGAATCAAGAGCTTTTCTGGCATACTGTGTGAATAAAGATGCAGTGTAATAAACTTAATTTCTCATTGAGTGACGGAATGGCTTACACAACAGATGAGGAAACTTTGGAGAAAGCTTCATTCCTTTAATATGTTTGAGTATGCTTACTAATCATGTGAAAAAACAAGCTACTTCAATGATGTATCTAGTGAGCCATTAATAATGTCAAAAAAATAATTATTATAAATCTATTGATAAATTATGGTAAAACATATATTCAAATGTTGTTATGATCCATCATCATTAAGAACTTCCTCAGGAATAGTTTAGGAAATCTTGAAGGATAAAAGATGAACAAAGTTTTTCTTCTGGAAGCTATATTGCTATTCTGGTCGATTTAATTAATTGGTTTCATTTTCCAATGTAGGGGATGTATGTTCTCAGCAATATTGCTAGTGGGAATGAGTTTCATAAGGAAGCTGTGATGCAGCAACTCTTTCCACAACCAGAGAATGAATGCCACTCTTTCTTGAACCAGTTTTTGCAGAGTAATGACAGCAACATACGCACAGCTGCTGTTTGGGTTGTAGTAAATCTCAGTTTTCCATCAAGTCCTGGTGCATTTGATCGGATTGTAAAACTGCACAATTTTGGCATAATTTCCCAAATAAAAAAGATGATCAATGATTCTTGCATGGATGTGAAGGTCCTTTGATCAATTTTCCAAATTGGTTTTGTTAATTGTTACATGCTTTAATAAGAATGGTTTCATAAATTTTCCTCTGTTGATGCAGCTTCGTGCAAGATTTGCGCTTGGGCAGACTATTACTTTTGGTGATAGCTTGTTGTAATCAAACCCCTACATTCCAAGCCCTTGGACTGCATGCAAAGAAGAGAAATATTGATCAACTTTGTCTTTTCTTGTATTTACACTTTGTATGTAAGGTATCTGGCCTCTGCATATGCTTTTATAACAATAAGTTTCAATAGATGTTCTTCAATAAATTCCATATTGTCATAAGAGTTCCTTTTTGGGTATTCTACTTTTATGAGGGTCACTAGTGAATTAAACATTTTTATTTACTCATGTTGGATCTAAAATTGTTTGCAGTTGCTTGGTTGTTTCTAGTACTAACAGTTTAATCTTTAGGTAAATATGATGTGAAATCTGGTGTAAAGTTATTTTTAGTTCAATTTTTCAAAGCTTCCCAAGAAAATTTTAAAATATGAGCAGAGGATTCTATTTCTAACGTCTGAGATTTTTGTTCTTAGTCTCCTATCAACATTTCTTTAATTTTGCTTTGTTTACCAGGATACTACTTGGTACTAGATGCCAGTAATATTTTTCCATTGAAGTTAAGATGGTATTGCTGTTCTAATATAATGTGGCCAATTGCTGAGTGCTTTTTTTATGTTTCCTCTTTACTCTTTGCAGATGTAGCATATTTCGTCAATCGTTTTGAACTAGTCAGAGCTTTGTGAAGGTTTTCAATTTCATAAGCACTCCTGACCAGGTTACCTGAATCTCATTTACACAATGATCAAAGTAGATTTACAGGCTTAGGGTTATACTGTATGAGTGGTAAATGTTGAAGTTAGAACTTAGTTTCAGCGTCATTGTAATATATTTACAAATAGTTAAATTGTCTTTGTAATCAACATGTCCAAGGATAGTGATAGAAGGTGTTTCTTATGTTCATGCAAGTTGTGTAAGCTTCTCTTTTCAAGTATCCCCACTTATTTAGCTTCAACAATGCTTCAGCTTCCTAGCGGAACTCATGAAATTTCACTTCTCATTGTTCATAAATATCCTTAGAAGTTAAAACAGACCACCTTGATGAGTCAAGTAGCTTTTTGGTCACACACACTCTAAAGTGGCTGACATGAGGTTTTGGACGAGTTTTTTGTCCTATGCTGTTATTGTATACTAAGCCTCTTATTATGTTGGATCTGTGCTAAAGAATCTGTTCTGAATTTAACTGGTTAAGAATGAAATGTGGGGTGTGTTGCTTCTCTCTGTAAATGTCTTTTGTCTTTTTGGAACATTCTTTGTAAATGTCTTTCAATTGTTTTTGTACAATTTTTTAGAGTAGTAATTTTGGTTTGGTTTGGTTTTGTTGCTTTTCTGGTAATTGTTCAGAGGTTGTGCTATGGAAGTGTATTGCTCTTTATTCTTTGTTAGCTTTGTATGTTCCTCTTATGTTTGTTATATCCTTGATCTTGTGCCCTACTAAGGCTTCTGTATCTTCAGAGTTCAGAGTTCAGGTTTTTGAGCTGTTAATATAATAAAATGCAATATTTTGCTGACCCCAAAAAGAAAAAAAAATATTGGGGAGTGATTATATGAGCATTTTGATCCTCTGGAATTAATTGCTGCTGTAAAAGGCAGAAACATTTATATATTCATCACTTGCAGTACCTCCTCAATGAGTTTATTTTGGGTAATCTTGTAATATTGAGTAATTAACATTTCTGTCATTTATATTTGATCGTGTATTTTTTCTGTCGAAGTCATTAATTTAGTTTTAAATAATTGTTGAATTGGAGAAGTTCCAATCATCACTTTATAATCGTTTGCTAGAATTTTAGAATAGGTACTAGTAGCACCTAAGAAAATGCTTAAATACAATGAAACTAAGTACATCGATGTACTTGAATGCTATTGTGCTTTGAAGAAGTCACATAATTTTAATGTTTTTAACTCATTTTTGACTTTTAAGTTCAGTGTCGCTAGTATAACATAAATAAGTAATGAATATTTTTATATTTTATATTATATATAATACATATTTTATATTTAATTGTATTAAATATTATCTAATAGAAGGAATTGGATATTGAATATCCTCTTCTCTCAATTAGATAGATATGGCAATTGGACAAATATAGACATTGTACTACTAGTACTTTATCCAAAATTTGATGAATATTGATTATTATTTTTAAAATAAATATGATTGAATATCAAGAATACTTGAATCCATTACCATACCTACAAATTAGTGCGTTTTAAAATTTGTTTGTCCAAAAAAATTCATTTAAACTAAAATCTTACAATATGCCAAAAAATTAATAACATAGACTAAATTTTAAATTTGAAGATTATAAACATTTAATTATAAATTTATAAATTATAAGAGTCAAATTAAAAATAGAGTAAATAATTTATTATAATTTTTTATGTTTTATACTTTAACATCAGCTTTTTTATATATTGTAATTAATATTTGTCAACATAAAGCGAAAGCTCATAATTACATTTTAAAGTCAAACCTTTTTTATAAATATTTTTGGTAAAATGTGTCCATCATACTTTTTAAGAAAATTATAAATTATATTACGGTGGATTATACTTATGATAATAATCCTTCATAAATGAAAAAATATCAATAAATAATTATAATTTAAGTTGATTTATTATAAATATATATTTTTCCTTACATTTACTTTAGCTTTTTTAAAAAAATTAAAAGTAAAAGTTGTCCAAATATATTTTAATAGAAGCTTATAATTATTAGTTTTGCTTTTTTTTCTCCCTTACATTTTAAAGCTGATGGTTCTATGAACCATTTACGCCTATTATAATTTGTTAGGTTAGCAAAGGAAACCATGAAAAAAATTTAGTTCTAACTTTTATATCATTAAATTTTTAATTACAGATTAAAATGTGTATAATTTATATAATTTTTTTTATAATTAATTTTTTTAAAATAAATTTTTTATATATTTTATTTAATTAAAAAATTTAATAATAAAAATATAAGTAACTTAAAAGAAATAAAAATAAATTAATAATTTAATTTTTAAAAATTATTTCTTTTAATATATATTTAAAAAAAAATTCAAAATGGTTTCTTCTTCAAAAAAATTTCTAGTCAAGTCATTCTTAAAACAATAAAAAAGAAGGACCATGTTTTAGAAATTAAATCATTAATTTAGTAAAAAAAAAATATTAATATGGTGATAGTGTAATTTTTGGGATGATAATGGGTCCATCTGTCATTTTGCAAAACCTAAGTATACTTGAATATTGCGTGGATTAACCAAGCAGAAAAACATCAGCCTATATTTGCTTCGGAAGTACGATACGACTGAACCCAAAAAGACGACGCAATCGTCCGCTTACGCAGGAAATTGTAATCTGTGAGCTTCAAATTCTGCTGTTTTCACAGAGAACAGCTGCACGATACGAATCAATTGAGAAAAGATCAAGAACGTCTTTGATAACAATTTCTAGAATGTACTACAGAGGGTAAGGGACTTGTGTTGCAACTTCTTATTTTGTTGTTGGGTTTCTAATTTTTTGTTTTTTGCGTTTTTTTTTGGGGTTTGTCTGTTTGATTTTCTAATATAGATTTTGATTTTTCAATTGATTTCCGTTTTTGGTGCAAATTATGGGATTTTGTCATTAGTTCGTGCAATTGGTTTCTGTATATGAAACTGCCATGAAATTGGCAGTTATGAAGTCTTATAGCCGTTTTGATTTCATTTACTTATGGGTAAATCCTTTTAAGACCTTTTTTTTTTTTAGGGGGGGGGGGGGGGTACGCTATTATTCTGCTTACTAGAAGTTTTTTATTTGTCTTTGCTAAGAAACTCAACCTTGTGTGAGTTACACCATTAAATTTTCAGAAAAATGAAAAGAAAATTGTTCACTGCATATAAATATTTTCTTTTGTTAATTCAAATACCTGTAGGTAAAATGTATATGAGTAGTTTACGAGGAAGTACGATCTCAATGGTGTTCAGAGTAATTGTAGCAATTTAGGCAGCAGCTTTTCATTTAAATGGTAAGGAAATAAGTATAGCTATAATATGGTCATTAACTTGACAATAAATTAGTTACTGTGTTAAATGTAATGTTGGGAGGGTCTACAACCGCGAGTTATAAGAAGGGAAAGATCTTCTGAGTCAACGTATGTGTTCCTACGATGTAACCTAGAATTTAGAAGAGGCAATGAAGGGTATTTTAATCTTAGCGTGCAGCTAATTTGGTTTACTGATTCCATGTTTATCCTTAAGTAAATTCTTCTTTTTATTTGTCCCAAATGTTTAAATAAAATTAAAAAATAACAACAACAACAACAACCACTACAACAAACAAAGTCATTTGCCACTAGGTGGGGTTGGCTAAATGGATTAAGCATTGTTAATGTGTTCCATCTTAGCTCATTTTCGTAGTTAGATCATTGATAGTTAGATCCGTCCCAAATGTTTGAATGGAAGAATTTATTTTGTTTGGAATTAAATCATGCCAAATATTGAGTGAAATCCCCTCCTAAGAAAGTTTTATTGTTATGTGAATGAGCCTTCTCTTCTTTGGGTAGTATCTCCAAGCTGGGTTTGACATATGACAGGAGCATATGTACCTTGGTGGCATCAATGAAAGGGATTTGCTGAAATATTGTGGATGCTCATGGAAAATATATGATTTTTGACCATTAGGAAATAGTAGACTATTATAGTAAACTATTTCAACATGCTTGGTGCCTTGGTATTCAAAAAGAAATAGTAAATTGGTGTAGTTGGAGGCTTCAACTAGGCAAGAGGTAGTTGTTTGCATGCTATACTATAAATATCTGATATTGTAAGAATATGATGTCTGTTGAATGCCAAGATAGTATATATTGGTGTCGCTTACTCCATTTAGCCGACTCAACTTAGTGAAGAAAGGCTTTGTTTATTTGTTTGTTTATGGTGTCTGTTGAATCTGGTGATGAATCCAGATAAGAAATAGTGGGATTCCCTAAGAAAATCCCATACTTAATTTCCTTTGTTGTTCTTGTTCCCACTAATATGAACCTTCTCTTGCAAATCTATAATAATAATAATTATAATATGAAGATAATATTTATCTAAAAAAAAAATATGAGGATAATAAGTAATAAGCTAAAATAGTTAATTAGAGAAGCTTTATCTTATTACTCTTTTTTTGCATCTTGCCTCCAAGTTTAATGATGGAGATTTGAGTTTGTTCATTTTTATTGGTGTCAATATTACTCATAAGTAATGTAACTAGAAGGATCTTCTTATAGTTTTTCCCCCCTCCCCACCTTTTCTGCCTGATGTTGGAAGAGTTTCATTTATGGATATCAACTTTATTCTGAGTGTCACTATGTTAATAATACTGTTACATAATTGTTTGAGGGAATTGCAGGCAGGCATTAAATTTATAAATTGGAAGAGTACAATTTGCTCTAATATCTTGTTATAACAATCTACTGATGTCTCTGGTTTCTTTAATTCTTAGCATTACCCACACATGCATGTACTGTTCTTGTAGGAAGTAGGCAGATATGGTTTCTAAGAAGCTAATGTCTCTAAAAAGCTAAGACTTATTTCTAATAGACAATAATGGGCTTATAGAATAACTTTTATTGGGTAGAATACTTTTTTTTTTTTTGGCTCTGAAGTTGTTGTATTTCAATATTGATAATATCAATTTCGAAACCCTCCACTTCACTTGCTGAACCTTTTCTAAACTTTGAAACTTTTGAAGTGGCTGTTAATATTAACATATGGGGGTTCATGAGCCAAGCAGGACCCCTAGGCTATGTTTGGGTGTTTTGAGGGGTCATTAATGAAGTGGGAAGAGTGAGAGTTATCACTCCCTTGTTTGTATGTTTAATGGAGAAAGGGATGGTAGTCCCCTTCTCATTGTTTGGAAGTTACAATGGTTATTAATGGAGTGAGGCACAAGGTAGATTTATAAACTTCCGATGTTTTTCTTATATATTGTTTCCTTTAGTGCATAGTAAGGGCAAAATATAATTGAATAGTAATTTGGGGGGCTTTGGAAGATGAGGCTGGAGGTGGGAAGGAAGGGGTTGGGAGTTTATCCTAACCCTTGCCATGCTATTAATTTTAAAGCACAAAAACAATAGTTTAGGTTATTTTCCCACCTCACTCCATTGAAACATGCAAGCCCTTAACTTCCACCTATAGAAATCTTCTAGCATTGGAGAAATCCAAAAACCACCATTAACATTTTCCCTCTATCTCACTCACTTTTGATTTCACCTGCTCCCTTGCCTCTACACATTCCAAGAGATATTTTTTCCTTGTACATCATGGTTTTTCCCATCTAATAAAGGAACCCATTGTCACCAAATCAGAAAATCCATTACATGTCCCAAGGTAGAGCACCTCACAGGTAGATCATAGACGGGAATTTAAGTCAAATTGGATATATTCAATCTGAGAGTTATTGAGAGGTTTCATGCCATTTTGGTTCTTCTTATACCATTGAAAGAATGGGGTGTTCCATTGGTTTCTTGTTGGGTAGAGCCTCTTCTATGATTAAATAAAGAAGACTAATGCGTGTTGTGAGAACATGGCACTTCTTAGTTTATCAGGTTGTTAAACTTCAAGGTATTGTTTTCATTAAGTGTAATGGATCCAATGGTATCCCTTGTAAAGTTTCTTGAGTAGTTCAACGAGGCTAATTGAAATATTCAATCAGAGTTTTACTCTAAATTTAGGTCCATTTCTGATCAGAGTTACTGAATTATTATGTTCCTTCCAGGAGGTTATTTTGTTCATCAAGTCTTGCATTATCTTCAATGCAAATGAAATTCTTCCTTTAGCATTACTGAAAGATATCATTAATCAAATGTTTTATTAAAAAAATAAGCATTTTCTGTTTGCTATAGAACTGCAATTCTAACATCTTTGTGATTTATTTGGTTGTAGCGGAATGCTAGAGTTTTTAACAATCAACACCTCCAACCTCACCTTCTTTGGGATAGAACCACTTCTTAACTTCAATGTGGGTTTCTTCTAATGGATTGTTTAGAGGGGTATCCCTTATAGATCTCCAAAGGGATTGGAAGGCTTTTTTGATTTAGCATCTTGTTTTTTCTTCTTTTGTTTTTCTTTTCTTTTTGTTGAGGACAGCTTGTCCTCCTTCCTGTATTCACTTGTATCTTTTCTCTCTTTAATAAAATTCTCTTTTTTATCCAAAAGAAATAAATAGTTATTTACTTGTATATGTTATTATTATTTGGGCCACTTTGTCAATAAATAAGCAAAATTTGGTCCTTTAGCGAGTAAGTTTCTCAGGTCCTTTTATAAATGTAAGAAAGGGGGTCTATCTATTTTGGTTGTTACTTGTTAGAGACTATTAAGGAGTTCCAAATAAAACAATTGATACTCTTACTGTCTCACTCCAATAGTTTCTACTACAAAGCCTCTGATTTTAATCCCATTAACTCTGATAAATTTAAAATTGTATATATTTTGTCCTGACCTAGTCTTATTTTCAGGTCTTCATCGCCATTGATGTAATGAATGTCTTGCTTCAATTCGGTTTTATATCAAACTTACATTTACATATCTAGCTGAAAAATAGCTTGTCTTTTTACTGAGCTTGATTATATTGGTTATAGGGTTCTTTGCTTAGCTCACAATTAATATGAATTCTGTATATCATAAATGGCTACATGGTTGTGATTGATTGAAATTTAGAGTTGACATAGAAAACCTTTAGTGTTGGCAGAATTTCTTTCATAAAATAAATGTCTAGAAAGCGTTCAAAAATTGGAAAACATGGACTGATCAATAAGCCTAGGATACTGGCCTAATGTTGGGTTAGATGATCTAGCCTCCCAAGAAAATTCTCCTTAAAGGAATTGAAGGTTACACTCAGTGGACTTATCCTAAGAGGTGGAAGGGCCAGAGGGTAGAATAAGGAAGGGTCTGGAAGATGACAACCTGAGAGATTAATAGGTTTCGTTCGCAGAATCTCAGGAAATAAGCTTTTCCATCAAAGATAATGTAGCAGTATTATCTTAAAGAAGTTTTCTGGGCGATATCAAATCTGTTGCCAATGAGCAAGCCTTTGAAGGATTCCTAGAGCCAACTTCTGTTTCTTTGAATTAACTTTTACATTGGTTTATGAATTATTAACGAGTTTCTCATTTTTCTGTCCTGGTTGCTGTTGAAAACTGCAGGAAATTTGCTGATGGTGGTGATGGGCGTGAAATGGCTGCAAAACGCCAACGTATTGTGGATCCAGGATCATCATTCTATGGGACTTCCCCTGGTTCCAGTTTTATGTATAATCCATCTCCTTATGGATATGTTGGCCAGCCTCCACCTTTCCCAGTTGTTCGATTGCGAGGCCTTCCCTTTGACTGCACTGAAACTGATGTTGCTGAGTTCTTCCATGGTTTAGACGTAGTCGATGTCCTTTTTGTTCACAAAGGTGGCAAGTTCACTGGGGAGGGTTTCTGTGTTCTGGGGTACCCTCTTCAAGTTGACTTTGCTCTTCAGAGAAACAGGCAGAACATGGGTAGGAGATATGTTGAGGTTTTCAGAAGTAAGAGGCAGGAATACTACAAGGCAATTGCAAATGAAGTTTCTGATGCCCGTGGTGGTAGTTCTCCACGTCGAAGTGCTTCTAGGGCTAAATCCTATGACGAAGGAAAAGATTCAGCTGAGCATACGGGAGTGTTACGACTGAGAGGGTTGCCCTTTTCTGCTAGTAAGGATGACATAATGGAGTTCTTTAAGGATTTTGTGCTGTCAGAGGATTCCATCCATATTGTGATGAATTCAGAGGGGAGACCTTCTGGGGAAGCTTATGTAGAATTTGCAAGTGCTGAAGATTCAAAAGCAGCAATGGCAAAGGACAGGATGACACTTGGGAGTCGCTACATCGAGTTATTTCCTTCGTCACAGAGCGAGATGGATGAAGCACTTTCAAGAGTGCGGTGACTCCTCAATTATGCCTATCTTGCATTGGTTATTTAGTAGTTGTTATCATATGATTGTTAGTTTAATCATATTGAGGTTTTCCTTCAAGCTTTATTCTTATTGTGTAAGAGGCATATGCTTTTGATGTTCAGAAAAAGCAGTTGGCCAGTTTGAACTTTGTAGATCTGTTATTACTTATTAGTCATAACTCATCCGGCTTCAAATTTTCTGTCAAACTTTGTAGATCTTGCCGTAATTTTCTTGGTATACTTTTCCTGTATATCTATCACTGTGTGGGATACATTTATTAGTCCTAATTTTTTTCTTTTTTCACATAATTCAACAGAAATTTAAATTCAATATTTCTTACTATCTATTTAATTCCTTCAGCTCTACCGTGCGTAATGATTTAAAATTCTAATTAATACAATTATCAGTTCTCTTCTAGATTATGTGGTAACCAATAGTGATGCAACCATAGAAAAGCAAATACTCACTAACTTACCATGAGGTTGAATTGAAAGTGGTCAGTGTCCAATTAATTTTTTAGAACTTGGTGAATTAATAATTAAATTTTTGTTAAAAAATGTGTCAATATTTAATGTTAGATAGTTGTGTTGAATAGAATTGTATTTACTAAAAAGTTACTTATAAAAAATAAAAAAAATCATTGAAAAAAAAAGATAATCATTGCGTGAGGTTTTCAAAATTCAAAGCTGACTTTTTAACTTCAATTTATGCATAAATATATTGTCTAATAATAATAATAATAATAATAATAATAATAATAATAATAATAATTTTTTTTTTTTTTATTATTATTATTATTATTATTATTATTATTATTATTATTATTATTAGTTTTTCTTATCCAATAACAAATCAATATAGTATGCATTACTTAAAGGATTTATAATCAAGGTTGGAGTAATATCTTTAAAATTTAAGGTGTGAATGTAAATTTAAATAATTTCAAGAAAAGTGAATATAATTTTAGAAAAAATATAGGTATAATTTTTATATCTTTTTCAATATTATCAAATTTTTTAATAAAAAATTTGTATATATATGATTTATAAAATTTATTTTTTAAAACTTAAATACAATTTTTATAATTTTGTTATCAAATTTTGGGTAAACACCATCGTATGTATGCTTTATCTCAAACATAGTGTTGGTTAAAAAGTTCTCACTATGAATCTGTGCTTTCCATGAATATGGTTATTCCTCCTTCAACCTTGTTGCTTCTGCTTCTTCCTATCCTGTTGTTCCATCGTACCTCTTGATCACTTTCCGGAGGCTGCTTCCTTTCATCAATTGGCTTGTGATTTGGGAATTTTAGTTCATCCCATGATCTAACTGCTTTTATCACAGCTGATTATGGCATTAATCTCTAGCGAAGGATCACAATTCACTACGATGGAATCTACGTGTTTACAGCAGAGAAAATGAACAAAGAAATGGTATATTTCGTGGCAAGCAAAATTACAACCTTGTGAGATTCATGGCATTTGTGGAGCTAATTGTTGGATTATTTCAAATTGGCTTAAATGCACTTTTGTTCTCTTCTTCTACCATCCCAAATTTTGACGTAATTAATGACTATCTTTCATCTAGTTATAGAGTAGCATTCTACTTGAGAATCTGTGAAAAATGGATTCAAAAGAAAAATTCATTGAAGAACTTACAAGAAGAGATGCAAATGCAAACAATTCAACACTGCTCATTTTGTGGCCTGCGTGTGGAATTAAGAGTCTTTGCAACCCTTTTTGACTATGTTAGATCGAGTGTTTATTACTAAACTAAAAGTTATAAGTTAGACGCAACTCTTTCTACTTAATTGTACGTAGCTCAAGCGCCCAGTAGTTTAACTATGATTCATGTGACAATAATGTTGAAAATGGTTTTTCTTCTTAATAGTATGCAGGAATTGTCAGACTGGAAAAAGACTTCTCCCATACTCTTTAGATGTTTGTTTTTACAAGGAGCACTTCAATGAGAAAATTATGCTAGTCATTTTTTTTTTAAAAAAAAAGCATGCTAACAAAGATAATCACTTTTTTACTTTATATATGGATAATGACCATTGTAATACACATGGCTCTCTCACTCCAAAATTTCTTGCAAGATTAGGAATCAAAAGGGGAAACTAATTATATATATATATATTCCCATTACCAACATCACTACAATTGATGTTCATGGCTTTGAAGCATTTCTACTACTTGGCTCATGGTGGGTCTTGAATTTCCATCTTATGCACATCACAATTTTCTTTAATTTTTGGGTCAATTATGTCCTTCACCCAACATGCTTTTTCAAATGCATGCCCAAGGCTCTTCTTCTCCCTCACCCATGCCAATAACCTTTCATGATGTTTCTCCGCTCCATTAACAGTTTGTGTGCCACTAGTTATGCTCTTTCCGATCACCATCTCCAAGACAACAATTCCATAACTACAAACACCAACCTTAGAGGTGATTGGCAAGTTGAAAACCCATTCTGGAGCCTTATAACCTCTGGTTCCTCTTATTCTTGAGAGGCTTGAGTTTAGGCCATCTCTGTTTCTCAGTTTAGACAAGCCAAAATCTGCTACCTAGGGTTGATAATCAGAATTCACAGTGCAAAATCCACTCCAAGCATTGCTCATGCAGGTATGCTAGACCTTTTGCTGTTCCCAGGGTAATGTTGTACCTCTTTCTCCAATCTAGTGTATTTGACACTAGATTTTCAGCCAAACAACCATTTTCCATGCACTCATACACTAATAGTATGTGCTTGCCTTCAAGACAGTACCCCCACGAGTCAATCACATTCATGTGGTTTAGCCTTCCTATTATAGTGACTTCAGTCAGGAATTCACCTTCAGCTTGCATAGCATGATTGAGTCTTGTTACTGCTGCAACTCTACCATCTTGCAGCATGCCCTTATATACAACCCCTCCTGCATCCCTTCCAATCCCTTCTCTGAATCCTATTGTTGCCCTTTTCTGCTCAGAGTAGATAAATTTTCTGAATCTAGACGCAAGAACATGGCAGCCTTGTTTATCTGTGCCAGACTTTTTCTGGGTTCTACTCGGAAACCACCAGACCAGTAAAAGGAAGATGACTTCAAAGGCCCCAATTGCACATGCAAGCCACAAAATGAACAATATTGAATTGTTTGCATGTCTTCTGGTAAGCTCTTGAATGAGTTTTACTTTCAAGGGTGATCCACCTTCATTAACTAAAAGCACATTTTTTTTTGGCACCTACATATCAGAAGTACTGACGGTCATAGAGTTTTGCACTCACTGTATGTGCTATGTGAGAAGTACTGACGGTCATAGCCATCAAAGTAGACGTGGGGTAAATGTGAAAAGTGAGTTTATAATATGTTGCGAGATGACTGTAATATTGGTTCACAACATTGTTGACAATGAGCAGCACCGCGATCAATGAAACAATTAGCCTGGGCAACAGTAGCATTTTCCGTTGCAAGAATCTACATTAATTCAATGTTAAAAAAATTACTATTAATAACACAAAATCTATATAATCCGAATTTGAAGTTTTATACAAGCATTCATAATAATAATAATTAAAATTAATCTCAAAGATAATTTTTTTTAAGAAAAAAGACAGCACAAAATTGAAATCTTATATAAAGATAAGTGACCAAAACTTCATTTTAACACAAAAATATATAATAAATTGTCACTAGATAGGAAAATGAAGGAAATTAAAATTTGCGCAAATACCATACATTAGTGACCTAATTGGATTGGCGTGATACAGTTCTAACAAGTCTTCCTCCTATATCTATACTCCTCCTTTCTTCATATATTTATGATATTTTCAGAAAATAATAATTCTAGAGATTTTTAATTCAATCACACATTTAATTTGGTTATATGCACATTTAATTTCATTAATCACAGAATAAGTTTTGTTTTTGCCAATAATATATGAGTGATTCAATGAAGATTTAGAAATTATAAAACTGTTCTTGGTGCAAAATACCCTTATTAATCAAAAAATATTTGTCAATTGATCAGCACACACGTGCTAAATTTCTGACATAATAATATAGGTAAAAATACTTTTTTATGTATAAAAAATTTACATATAACTTTTTTAATCAAAAATTGATACATATATGATTTATACAATATATCTTTTTTATATATAATTTTTTCTTACAAAAAAATTTTACATATTTTATTTTAATTAGAGAATCAAATAATAAAAATACAACAAACTCCGTATAGGTCTAGTTATATTTGTGTCTTATGTTTGATTACAATTTAATTTTGTGCTACATATTTTGTTTTTTTTATAAATATTTTTTTATTGAAGATAATCTTATTTAAGAAATTATTAAATATTAAATATAAATATTTCTGTCAACAAATATTTGAAATTAAATTGACCAGCGACTACTAACTAATCTTTTTTTATTCTTACATTTATAAATATCTCAATTCTGTTCTAATGTCGCACCTAGTCCAAATTCTCAAGAAAATGAGTTGGCATGTTAACAAATCTAAATATTGCATTATAAATTGAGATGGTTTGAAACATTAATATAAAATTGAAATATTTTAAAAACATAAAATGATAACATTTAGCAAATAAAAAAATATAGGACAAAAATGAATCTCAATACAAAATTAAATGGACGAAAAAAATACTTTAGCATTTAATATATTAATTGATTATTACTGGTTCTAATAATAGTTGAGGCTGATAAATTAAAAATATAATTTCTCAACATGAATAGGTAAATATACTAAATTGTGTTTAAAAAACTTTTAAGACATGATAAAATATATAAAGCACTATCCAAATTATTATATTATTTTTAATATTTAAACACAAGTTCAATTCCATACCTCAAAGGAAACTTTTCTCAAATGGAATTAATATAAAAGGAATATGCTATTTATAAATTGCCTTTAATTAATTGGAACCTTCAATGGACTAATCAAAATGGGCTTGACTTCATCACCCATTCAGATCCCAATATATATGGAATGGGTTGGATCATGAAATTAGAGACCTTTTAATATTGGAAGAAATGAAAAACAAATTAGGAACCAGATCAAAGGGCCTGAATGTCATTTTATTTTTTATTTTTTAAAATTATTTTATAAAATTATTTTTGATAATTTATGTTAATATTATTTTCAAGTATTTATGTATATTTTATTAATAAAAATAATTATTTTATGTATTTTATTTATTTTAAAAATTAAAAATTAAAATATCTTTTAATTATTCTGTATTTTTTATTTTCAAACATATTTTGTTTTTTATTTTCAATCAAAAACAATAATTCAAACACACCCTGATTTTTGTTTTTATCTTCCAAAGAACATGTTTCAACCAATTTAATGCTTATGTTATTTATATGGATATTTTATTATGCATGCTATTGCTATTTTGAGTTGTTTTAATATTATGTGAACATAATAGTTGACTTGTTGTTTTTACCTTACTAAATACTATTTAAATATTTATGTAACTAACATTAGGATTAAATTATTTTAAAAATATTAATTAAAAGATCAAATTAAAAGTTTTAAATTTTTTATGATTGAATTGGGATATTACATATTTTTTTAGTACTAAAATAATAATTTACACATAATTTAATTGTTAAAGAAATGTTGTATAGTTAAATTGTAAATTCTCCATAATACAATATGGTGGCCATCTAAATAATCCTCAATATTTGCTCTCATGTAAGAAAGGGCAATAACTGTTTTTTGCTTTTAAAAATAGAAATATAAAAAAAATATTGTAATAGATATTTGTTATAAAAAAAATAAAAAATAAAGTATGTGTTTTGAGAATAAAAAATATAAAATAATTAAAAGATGTTATGAATTCTAATTTTTTAAAATAAAAATATAAAAAATAAATTTTTTATTAATAGCATATATATAAATACATAAACATAATACTAATATAAATTTTTAAAACTAATTTTATGCAACAATTTAAAAAAATTAAAAAAAAAAGTTCAAACAAACCCACAATTCCTCACATTTCATTTTTTTCAAGTTCCAACATCCATTGGGAACTTAAAAGTATATCTCCCTTGGTAGGGTCAACTCAACATCAAACACAAATTTACTTGTGTAAACTTTTTTTTTTATTTTTGTTAAAAAAATAATATTTAGAAATAATCACTTGGGTTTAAGTAACATATATCAAACAATTTTTTGATTTAGTGGTAATTATTGTTTGATTTTAGGGGAGGATTTTGTAATTTTATATGATAAAATAAAGAATTATGTAATTAAGTTATGTTAAAAAATGATTTATCTATTTTTTTTGTTATCAAATTTGCCAATAATAACTTTCAATTCCATATTATATATTAATTGATTTTGTTAATCCAATAATTAGTTAATAGTTTATTCAATGCAAGTGAAACTTTCTCTAAGCATATAAATTCTAGGGCGATTGATGCATGAAGTTGAAATTTTTGCTCTGTTTTTACTCTATAAATAGACTTTTGATGAGAGTTTTTTTAAAACCAAAATAAAATATTTTCTTATAAAATTTTATGTTGGACTCTACTATTATAAAATAAGTAAATTTTATTTAAAATTAAATCATTTTATAAAATTAAATTAAAAATTATTTAATTTTATTAAATTTACCTAAATAAGGCGTTAGAAAAAAATATCACATAGATAAATTTAAATGATAAATTAATAACTTCGTAAACTTATATTTTTTTATTAAAAAAGAGTATATTATTGTTTTAATCTTTAAAAGTTTATAAAAAATAATAAAAATCATCACTTAAATTTTTTAAACATATATTTTATCTTAATTTAATAACTAAAAAATAAAAATAATTATTTTTATCTTTAAAAAATATACAATACCTCAATTTAATTCATATGTTAGTGCTAGAGCAAAATAGTGCACTTGAACATTAGAATAAAAATGGTGCATTTTTACTAAGTTTGAGTCGTGTGTTTTCTTATTTTGCTAATTTGATTTTCTTACTTCTTTCTTTTCTAAATTGACTCACCAACACATTTGGCATTGAACGTATAAATTAGATTTCGCCAATTTTGTATAAACAGATTCATTAACATCTTGTTATTAATTCATATTAAATTAAAATAATTAAAAAAATATTTTAAAATTAAATTAAAAGATGATATTTTTAAAAAATTAAATAAAAATAATTTTTTTAAAAATAAATTATTAATTTAGTCATAATGAAAAAAATATATATATACAAATATAATGAATAAAAAAAGTAAATAACAAATAAATAAATATATTTAACATTGATTGACACATGAAGCTACATATTACTTTGCTTTATTTTCGACCCGACGACGAACAAAACCCAAACGGAGCCGAAGAACAAAACCCAGGTGAGCTCTCTCTTTCTCTCTCTCTCTCCCTCTCATCGGTCTCACTCATCCCTCGAATCTCCATCTTCGTTCATCGATTCCCGCGGTTCATACTTCTGTAGGTCATCTATCTAATGGGTCTGCAAATTCAAGCTATCTATTCTTTATTGTCGTATAACTCGAAGAATGGCTTTCGATTACCCATTAGCTTCTGTATTTTATATATAATTTTCTTCCACACCGCCTGAAGTTGTTATTTTCCCCACAGCAGTTTTCACGCCGCTGCCCTATTCTTACTCTGGTTGGGCATTACTTCAATTTGTGCTCATTCGTTCACTCCTTTGGATTCAAGTTGCAGCTACTTTACTGCTCACGGAGTCAAATTTTGGTTAGGATATGATTCCACATTATTGTTTAATACATGTTAAATACCCAATATTTTTTACTCAATCATTTTGTTATAGTGCTACTTTATTGTGTTTCTTCGGGGTTGGGATGGATAAATAGCCTTAGATGGTTATTTTGAGGAAACTTTTAAACTGGGGATTTTGATTAAAGTGGACTTGGTGAATAGCCTCTATATCTTTGGTTGGTGGTTTGGGGTAAGTTTGTGAATTTTGTGAATTTGGGCAAGTTTGGCTCGACCCTTTTATGTTGGCTTTTATAGCTTGCTCAATTAGCATTATTATTATTATTATTATTTTATAGTTTGGGTGGTTTAGTTGAGAAAGCGGGGGCTGCTTCTTA
The DNA here is from genome assembly GCA_031216115.1 of Senna siamea. Classification (NCBI taxonomy): domain Eukaryota; kingdom Viridiplantae; phylum Streptophyta; class Magnoliopsida; order Fabales; family Fabaceae; genus Senna; species Senna siamea. The sequence continues at coordinate 31,945,929 of CM062367.1, read as the reverse complement.
GGATGATTGTAGAAGCATCAATTAGTCTGCGTTTTATATTTTTAATGGAATGCTTGCTTAGGCTAGAAGACCGTTACAATAGTGGGCATCTAGTAATTGTCCTTTGTGTCTCTTTTACTTCTTTTGTCTGGACTCTGGAGGATTATCTGGATTGAAAATGTATTTTCTCAACACTTATATTGTTTGCAGCTCATTTTTATTTCATTAATTTATTGCTGAAAGTATATAATGGAAAACTGAAACACAAGTTACTTCTAGATAAAGAAAAATAATGTCCAAAAACTTAGGAACATTTCCAAAACCAGTGCATGCCTAACTTCCCGTTAGAATTCTGTTTGAGATTGCACAATGTATTAAACTCGCTATCAACCTTTCAGTTCCCATGCAAAGATGAGTTCCTTCTCCATTACACGGAAAAAAACGCCATTCCAAAAGCACAGAGAAGAAGAGGAGGCAAAGAAGAAGGTAAGATTCATCAATCCAATTTAGTGCTTGTTAAAAAAATACTTTTTTAGCTATCTAAAGGGTTTTGGCTCCTGCAGAGAGCTGAAGATGAAACTGCTCGCTTGTATGCTGAGTTTGTTGAGTCATTTCAAGGAGATAGCACTCCTGGGTCAAAGGCTTTTGTTCGAGGAGGAACAATTAATCCCAATGAAAAACTAAAAGCAGATTCTGAGGGTTAGTATGACTGAAATTCTGTACTGCCTTTCCCTCCCATTTATGTTGTTTCTGCTCACTCTCTTGAAATCTTGATTATAGATATATTTCATGTTGTGGATAAATATATAGTTTTTGCTATTATTTTGGATAACATTAATAAAAATATGGAACTTTTTTATTCATTCGCGGATGGCAGGTGAAAAGTCCAAAGATGGGGTGTCTGGTCCAAAGAAGGGAAGTAGGTAAATAAATGCTTTTGATTAACGATGTTGCTATGTTCATTTCATCAGGTATCATATGTAGGAACATATTTGTCAGATATAGCTTTATGTTTGTAGGTCTTTACTTGTAGACATACTAAAATTTCTACTTTAATTAGTTTAAATGAATAATAATACTTTTGATCGTCTAATCAACCTACCCTAAACAATATTTTAGGAACCTAGAATTGCTGGTATGTTGTTTTGGGGGCTTGGAAAATCATTCCATGTGATGTAGTTTTCCTCCAACTCTTTAAGTATGTGACATGTTCAGCTTGCTCAAAAGAAATTCTTGTTTAGCAATTTGGGCTCTACTTTCTTGATTTGTTCTTGCCAGGTCAACTGTAATACCTTATGCTGCTGAAAGTCATAGATCATATGTCTCAAAAAAAAAAAGAAGAACTTGATATGTGTGGTTATCTGTTGATGTTAAAAGAAAAGAGCTGTGAGAAGTTAAATTACTTGAGTATGTCAAGTATTGAGGCATACCAAATAAATCTAATTGAGTCCATTTGTGAAAAATTGGAATAATACATTAATCATATGCTGAGAGATAGGGGGCTCTCCTGTTTGCTTGATTTTGTGTTTTTCTTTCCGAATTGTCTCTTCTTTTAGTATACCTTATCCTTCTTCCTTGTAATCTTCCTTTATTCTCATAAATAGATTTCTACCCTCCACAGTTATTATTGCTTCACCTAATGAAGTCGCTTTGCGGAAAGGTTTTTATTCTTTGAGATATTTGAAGTTGAATTTCTTGCAATTTTCATACCTATTATGAATCATTTAGAGTTTCTTGAAGAGCTAAAACTCACTTTACTTTGCAATTATTTTATTCATATATGTATACCAATCAAGAAGATCAAGAACTTCCCATCACTTATTTATTTTGTTTGTTTGTGGGCCTCATTGTGGTATCCAATGCATGTTGAAAAGAAGGGAGGAAAAAGATGAAAGGACAATAATGGCATCTGATGCTCCAAGCATTTTATGGCAGTATGGCATATCAAAATTTCTTATTTTTAATTGTTCTACCTTCCATTTCTAATCATCTAATACCCAAGGATTTCCTACTATTGCATTCATTTTCTCTTCAACTTTTCTTGGTAGGGGTGTGTATCATACTATGCAGACCCTTAAAAATACTTAGAAAAATCCCTAGAACTATAAAGCTATTTTATCCCCATACTCACTCAGACCCAAACGGGTTAATTCTGCGAGTATCCATAGGGTCTGGGTATTTTGCTCATTCCTAGTTGGACCATACATGTCATTTGCACCAAACTTGTTACAAAGATAGTTGATGCAAGGACCTCTTGAAGACTCTGTGACAATGCTTGTTGGCTGGTCACTAAAGTTGATGATCTAGTTGTATTGTTGTAATGCATACAGAAAGGAGATTTTCTATAGTAAAGTGTCAGTCAACTTCTATATGCTTGGTTCTCTCATGAAAAACTGAGTTGGGGGCAATATGTAGAGCTGCCTGATTGTAACAAATCAGTTCCATCTTGCCTACTACTCCAAACCTAAATTCTCCAAACAACTACACAAGTTCACAGGTTGCTAAGGCCATGGCTTTGATACTCAGCTTGTGCATGACCTGGCAAGAACATCCTGCTTTTTGTTTTTCAATGACACTAAGTTTCCACCAATAAGAATACAACATCCTGAAGTGAAATTATTAGTTGGGATGATAATTATGTGTCTTGTGGAAAATTTTGATGAATTACTCAATGGAAATGCCTATGAAGATTGATGTTCAATTTCTTTTTTTTTTTTAATTTTTTTTTGGTTAGATTGATATGCAATTTTAGTATGGCAGTTCATGCTTGATATATCCTTGCAGGTATGTTCCATCTTTTATACCTCCTCCTTTGGCAACCAAGGGGAAAGAATCTGAAAAGAAAGTCAGTATTGCTATGAAGCTATCACCTCTGCATTAATACTTTTTGTTCGTTCAATTTTAAAGATGTTTAGGCTCTAGACTCTAGATCTAATGATTTTCTGTTGTACTAGAAAGAGGAGGAGAAGCCGAAGGAGAAAGAGAAAGGTAAGTCACGGAATATAGATCATTTTATGGAGGAGTTAAAACATGAGCAAGAGATGAGGGAGAGGCGAAATCAAGAACGTGAACATTGGCGTGATGGGCGCAATGTGGAGCATTCTACTGTAAGTGATACTTTTTCCTTGCAAGTGTATTTCTTTGTATTTAAGTGCTTGTAATTGGAATTTTTGTCACTGTATCTTGACGTGTATATTGTATTAGACAATTTTATTTCAAGTAGATTTCTCCCTATAGTGATTGGGTAAGGCTGTTGAATAAGGCTGAGATAAGTATATGGTATATGAAGCATGCAAATCTCACTGTTATCTGGCTTGTGCTGTGCTCTGAATCTCTTCTTCTGTTTTACTTTTGCTGCATCATGAGAAAAATGATCTGAGTGACTCTATAATCTACATTATGCAAATTCATTACCAATCTATCCTTGCATTATATGCTTACTGTGATTTTTTTTTTTCTGTCCAATGAATATTTTCTTTTCAAGTGATACTTTTTTTCACCTCTACAGATCAGTCGCTTTGATGAACTGCCTGATGATTTTGATCCTAGTGGAAAACTGCCAGGATCATTTGATGATGGTGATCCACAAACTACAAATCTCTATGTTGGAAATCTCTCACCAAAGGTTCGTTTGTCTCCTTGCATAAATGGGCTTTGTTCTTTGGAAAAGAGAAAAGGATATCTTAATCACATCTGGGTATTTTTTCAATTCTAGGTTGATGAAAATTTTCTTCTCCGAACTTTTGGAAGATTTGGACCTATTGCTAGTGTGAAGATAATGTGGCCTAGGACGGAGGAGGAACGAAGGCGGCAAAGAAACTGTGGCTTTGTAGCTTTCATGAATAGAGCTGATGGACAAGCTGCAAAAGATGAAATGCAAGGTTTGGTTCTTTTTTCTGAAATTGAAAGAAATGCAGGAACAAATATTTATTTCCCCCCAAGGAAAATGTTATGGCTTATTGTACATCTCAAAGCCATTTCTAACATGAATTTCGAAATTGAAATTATAACTTTTCTAGCAAGCAACATTTACCATTTAACCTATCAAGAGATGAAAATATTAATGTTTAATCTGGTAGTAATTCTCTGGACTTTGTGTTGTAAAGTTTCGTTTCCCGGCTGGTGCATCTGGTTTAGTCTCCTAACAAAAAAAAAAAAGGTGGCTATATGACTATTGTTATTGAATGAAAGAAGTTATTCAATCTTTGGAGGGCAAGGAGAACTATAGAAGTGAGAATTTAACAGCAGGATAGAGGCTTTATGATGTTTAACTTAATCATAGATTGAATTGGTAAGGATGAAACTGAGTGTTTAAACTTGATATCTCGTTTAGAGAGGTAATGGCTTTCCAAGTTCTCATTTTGTTTTCTGTGTCTATGCTGGGAGTTAGAGGTATATGTTTCCCTGCCATTGGTGTTCACAATGTTCTGTGGAAGATATTTTTGAGGTGGATGCAATTTTTTGGAGGCAGTTAATAGTATTATTTTAACTCCTAATGATAGATAGTAGAGGATATAAGCGTTTAGGGTCTGTAAAGATAGGAACCATTAGGCGTTGTCAAAAGCACCCCAGTCACCCAAGCAAATGAATGAAGGCCCAGCATCTTCACACACCTTGGAGAGCACCTGGGCTGAAGTGCCTGGAGCCTGTAGCACACCCCTGCCATAAGCAGTCTTAATTTTGAACTTGCTTCTCCTTGCACCTTTTTAATGTTATCTGGGTAAGGTATACAATTTGACTTATTTTAATCTGTTTTAGGAAGCTTGGATAGTGAATGGATATGAGATAGGATGATTGCTACTCGCATGGTTCATTTTTATTTGTATGATACTGTGTACTGTTTGCCTTTAGAGTGACAGTGTATTTATGTTGAGAAAAATGTATGGATATACAAGACTCAGGAAAATTTTTTTGTGCAGGAGTTGTGGTTTATGAGTATGAATTGAAAATTGGATGGGGTAAGTCTGTTGCTCTCCCATCACAAGCACTACCTGCACCACCACCAGGGCATATGGCCATCAGGAGTAAGGAGGTATTATTGCTATGTTCTTCCTTTAGAAAGGGTGATTTTGTTGTTAATTTGTTACATTTTCTCTAAGTATTAATTATTTGAGATTATTTTACACTTTTTTATTGGCAGGGCGCCACTGTGATCTTGTCTGGTCCATCAGGTCCGCCTGTAACATCTGTGCCAAATCAGAACTCTGAACTGGTAATCTCTCCACTTTTGAATGTCATCACTTACTCAAAACTAATACTTTCTTGTAGTGCTGTGCCATCTATGATTTTACGGTTGTTATTAGAGGTTTTGTTTTCTCTATCAATATATTTCTAGTTAATATTTTAATATGTTTCTAGGTTCTTACTCCTAATGTTCCTGATATAATGGTCACACCTCCTGAGGATGAGCATCTAAGGCATGTGATTGATACTATGGCTTTGTATGTCTTGGATGGAGGCTGTGCTTTTGAACAGGCTATTATGGAGAGAGGTCGTGGCAATCCTCTTTTCAACTTCTTGTTTGAGCTGGGCTCCAAGGAACATACATATTATGTTTGGAGACTCTATTCATTTGCTCAGGTATATCATTTTTGTTCTAGTATGAACTCAATTTGTTCTCCAGGAGCATATTAATTAAAAAGAAAAATTCCTTCAGCACTGTGAGTGTTTTCTAGCATTAAAGAATTGGAGAATGGGCAAGGTGATATAAATCTTAGTGGCAAAATGAAAGTGTTTGAGGATTGTTTGTTGATGTGTTCATTTTCCTTGCTATGCAGGGCGACACTCTCCAAAGATGGCGGACAGAACCTTTTATCATGATAACTGGTAGTGGAAGGTACTGTATCCATTCTTTTCTTTTCAGTGAGTATTTGAAGCTTTTTAAATCATCACAAACTGTTAGTGAAAAAAAAAATTGGCAGACTGTGATACAGGATAAGGTGACACATTGTCTTAATAACTATTAATAAAACAATATATTTGTTTCCTCAGATGGATTCCTCCCTCCTTGCCAATAGCAAAAAGTCCTGAACATGAAAAGGAGTCTGGTTCCACACATGCTGCGGGAAGAAGCAGGGTATTCTTTTTAGTTGTATTTGCAAGAAAAATAAATGTAATTTCTCAGCATTGTCTGTCATGATTTGCTCATACTTTTATCTCTTCTATTTGATTTTCACAGCGTGTGGAGCCAGAAAGAACACTGACTGATGCACAAAGGGATGAGTTTGAGGATATGCTGCGTGCTTTAACATTAGAAAGGAGTCAAATAAAAGAGGCTATGGGGTTTGCTTTGGATAATGCTGATGCAGCGGGAGAGGTATTACTGTTATTTTGGGTGCACATTATGATTATCTCAGCATTCTTATATGTATGATATTGCTTCCTGATCTTAGTAATGTTGCCTGACCAGGCACCTGGTATTTATGTGTTTTATGTCATTCTTCTACACGTTGGTTGCCTTGCTGGCTGCAATTGCATATACTCACGAGTGGTTTTATTAATGAAATGCAAAGTTAAATCCCTCACCATTGAAGAAAAAGAATGTTTTCATCCTGATTTTATTCCCATGCTGTTATTTAATATATCTTCCTGAAACAAACTAATTTCTGTGATTTGTTTTTAACTGCAGATAGTTGAAGTCTTGACAGAATCCTTGACACTTAAAGAAACCCCTATTCCAACTAAAGTTGCAAGGCTCATGCTTGTCTCTGATGTTCTCCATAATAGTAGTGCCCCTGTAAGAAATGCGTCTGCATATCGCACCAAGTTTGAAGCAACATTACCTGACATAATGGAGAGTTTTAATGACTTGTATCGTAGCATAACAGGTCGTATTACTGCCGAAGCCCTAAAGGTAGGTTGGACATGCTTTAACTGCACTGATATAATTGCTGGTTATATCCTTATGTATTATGTCGTGATCTTTGGCTGAAATATTTCAGGAACGAGTGCTAAAAGTTCTGCAAGTGTGGGCCGATTGGTTTCTCTTTTCAGATGCTTATGTGAATGGGTTACGAGCCACATTCCTCCGCTCTGGAAACTCTGGTGTCACACTATTTCATTCCATTTGTGGTGATGCACCTGAAATTGAGAAAAATATAAACTCTGAAGATACAGTTGATGGTGGCAAGAGCAATCAAGATTCTGCACTAGCAATGGGTCGAGGAGCTGCAATGAAGGAGCTTATGTCTCTTCCTCTTGCTGAGCTAGAAAGACGGTGCCGACACAATGGATTGTCGCTTGTTGGTGGTAGGGAAATGATGGTTGCACGGTTGCTTAGTCTGGAGGAGGCAGAAAAGCAAAGGGGTTATGAACTAGATGATGATTTGAAATATGCTCAGAGCCAAGCAAGTTCGGGGAGGTATTCAAGTACTCAGAGAGAGACAAGCATTGAGCCTGAACCAGTGGGTTTCTCTGGATGGAACCATTATGGGGAGGATGATTTGCAGTCACAAGGCCAAGGTTCAGTCCCTTTGGCACCAACCTTGCCCATTCCTCACCCGGATATTAAAGCCTTCACAAAAAGGGAGAAGAATGATCCGGTTTTGCCAGCCTCTAAATGGGCTCGGGAGGATGATGAGAGTGATGATGAGCAAAATAGTAGTGGAAAGGGTCTGGGGTTAACCTACTCATCTTCTGGTAGTGAGAATGCTGGTGATGGTACTATTAAGGCAGATGAGTTGGAGTCTGGTGCTGATACAAGCATTTCAGCACAACCTGATAGTGGAATGAATGAAGAGCAGAGGTTGTATATTACTTCTCAATTTGGTGTCCTATTTTGTTATTACTGTAGTAGATATGTTAGTTGCCTTCGCAACTGATCATGTCCTTTTTATTCTGCCAGCATATGCAGCAGACCTTAGATTTTTCTTTCTTACTGTTGACTAATAAGAATATTACCATAAGTAAATATCCTATTATAATCAAGTGGGGAAGAAATCAAGTTAAACTGGAATCAATGAATTTAGTAAATTAGGGATTGATTTTAAGTTCTTGCAAATCTACTAAGACTTATATATATAATTGCTACCCATCTAATATAGATAGAGGTGTAGGCCAGGGTGAAGTAAACTTGAGCCTAACAGTCCCCAATATTTGTCTCTTATTTCCCTGTTTTTGCAAGCCTAGCATATCTTGTCTCTCAGTTTTTTGTTCCCATCACTTTCATTCTTTTCCTTTTCATTTACAATTAGTGTTTCATTACCCTCTTTGGTTCTTTTCTTTGAGCAAGCACCAGAAAGATTGTTTTACAGTAGCAAATGCTTTTTTCTGATTATAAATATTTTGAGGTCATATTTGTTTGTTGAATCCTTAGGATGTCAATTTGAGGGAAAGTGATCTATATAAAGGGCCAGGAAATGTTTCTTATCATTTATATCATTTGTTGCTTGCTTACCATGAGCTTGTTATACAGGCAGAAGTTGAGACGCCTGGAAGTTGCTTTAATTGAATACCGTGAGTCTCTTGAGGAGAGAGGAATTAAAAATTTGGAGGAAATTGATAGAAAAGTTGCAATACACCGGAAACGGCTGCAAGCAGAGTTTGGGTTATCAGATTCTAGTGAAGATGTTCAAGGAAATAGTGAGTTCTCTCTTTGTACACTTTAACTGAAATCAAGGTGACTAAATATAATGTTTTAATAATTATTCAGACAAATGCTTGTAAACGGAGTGAAGAGATTTTCAATTTTTTAAAGTACCATATACCCAATGTTCTGAAATCCTGCTAAAACATGAAATAATATCAACATTTCAATTTTTTTTTTTTGGGCCTATTATGCTTGTGATTTACGGCTGCTTCATGCAATGATGTTAATATTTTGGAATTTGAAAATAAGGGATTCACCTGTCTGGTAATTGGTATGCATGATAGGAAAAAACTGGCTGTTATACTTTCCTGTTGGTGTCAGGTTTTAAGATCTCAGGGTATGCATGATAGGAGTGAAAATGGAAGGAGTTGAGGTGGGCGGAGTGAAAATTTAAATTGTATCTAGACATGATGCGCACTTAAATACATTTCCATTTTGCATTCGTTCCCTCTTCACCTCTTTCATTTTGGTTTCTACCAAACACTCCAGTAATCTCTTGCATAATGACACTGAAATGGAAAATCTTTTCTGAGTTTTGAGAAGTGTACCTATGACACTTTTATTCCAGACCAAGGCTTTTGGTAATTGGTAAATGTGAAAATTTAAAAGTGGGGCATTTATTTTTTGTAATTACAGGAAGAGCTTCTTCAGAGAGGAGGGATAGACGTGATGATTCACATGATGTCTCAAGGAAACGCCATCGTAGCCGTAGTCGAAGTCACAGTCCACAACGGAAATCATCAGGCAGAGACCGGGAGAGGGAACATGATGCGGACAGGGACCGAGATAGACACAGGGATAGGGGTTATGATTTTGATAGTGACAGAGGAAGAGATCGAGACCGAGACCGAGAGAAGAGTGGAAGTAGAGAGAGGGATGATCATGATAAGGAGAGGGGCAGAGATAGAGACCGGAGGAGAAGGGCGAAATAAGAACATTCCCCACACACCACTCAAGTTGCGGATTTGTGTCAGACTCAAAGTGGACAGGGAATCAGCCCTTTTGTCATTATCAGGAGGTTACAGCATTTTAATACCTGGTTGAAGAAGGAATCGAATGGTTAGGACTTAGGAATCCCTTTTGGGAATTTGTGTGGCCATAGAATCTTGAAAAGGATGGTTTCAGCTCACTTTCCCTTGATAAATGTGGAAGAGAATGAATGTGATTCTGGGTAGACCCATAATTTTAGGCAGATGTAATATCAAAGATTATTCAACTCTGGTATTACCTTGGCCAATGGATTACTGCTTTGCTGCTGCAATTACGTATACAAGAGGGTTCTGCTGCTCTTGCTTTATTTGCTACTAGCTTTTGGTCTTTTGTGATGTTTCAGTTTAAGTTAAACTTGAGTGGTCAAAGTCAAAAGGATTTAAAGAATGTAGTATTCGCTATTAAGCATGTGAATTTTATAAATTCGTAGATTGTTATAGTACTTTAAAAATATATGAGCTATTCAATTTTGTATTAGGTACGATGAAAATTATACCTTATTTTCGATTATTGTTGTATACCCAATAGTTTTTTTGATAAAGTATAATAATCTCCAAAATATGCTTGAATCAATAGTAAAATTTTATTATAATCAATTTTTAAGTAGATTTTATAATTTAAAAATTTATAATTAAATTCTTATAGATTAATAAATTTTTAAAATAATCTTTGTTGTCAAATTTTTTAAAAAATTATATTAATGTTATTAATATTATTAATATATAGTATTTTATCATTCAAAATATATATAATTTATGTCATAAAAAAATAAATAATAATATAAAAATAATAAAAATAAAATGTAATGTATATTAAGGAATATAATTAAATTAACTTAAATTAAATAAATTTATAATATTAAAAAATTAATATTAAAATTTAAAAGAATATTAACAAAAATTTAAGTTTAGAATTAATTTAAAAATTTATCAAATTATAAAAATTATATGAAGAATTTAACTCTATAAATTATTATATCCTAATTTCAAAGCTGCATGATGCGCGTACAATAATAAATTAGCATTTATTATTAAGGAATCATTACACGATCATCGCAATGCTCCTGCTCTTCTTTCTCCTAAATTTGCGTCAACTCCGAAGCAAATCATCACTTGAAAGGTAAAGTTTTTTCCTCTCAATTTTCTCCTTTTAATCTTTGCCTAATTTCTTAATCCCAGCATTTCGATTTCTTCGAGGAAGAAAACATTTTGTTTTGGGGTTTGATTGATGAAGCGTTCATCAGCATGTGAGTGTTTTTTCAGAGAGAAATTTAGCTGATAGTTCATGTTAGTATTGTGAAATCAAATGGTTTCTTTTCTTTATATCAAATTGGAGATTGTCTGAGATCTGCACTGCAATACGAAGTTGCCTGGACTGTTATTTTAAAAGTTGCCTATACATTTGTGTTAATACAATGGTTTTTATGGATGAGTTCAACAATTATGATTTAGCTTTTCGTGTAAGAAGGCTCAGGTTGGCTTTTTTTTTTTTTTTTTTTTCCCCTTCCTTTGACAGGCTTTGTGAATTTGTTACGGTATTTACTTGTGAGTGTGCCATTGTATTGATCTTAAACTGTATCTGAAGAAGTTTGAGAATAATGGAGCAAGGCATGCAAAAAGAACCAAGTCCTTCAAAGGGTTTACTAAGAAGTGACGAGTTGTACGAGGTAATAGGTATGATTCTCTTTAATCTACTATTTATTTTCCTTATGCTAAAATTCCAGTGTCAATTTTATATTTGTGGCAGTATATTCTGGAGACTAGTGTGTACCCACGTGAGCCAGAGCCTCTCAAGGAGCTAAGGCATGTCACTGAACAACACCCAAGGTAGTTCTTCCTCATTGCTTTTAGCACTTTTATTCTTGCACACATTTCTCCAATGCTTTTAGTTCATATTAAACGGAAGTGAGAGAAGTAAATTCCATTTAAAATTACAGAACATATCAAAATCAAATGAAATTAGCATCTATATTATATGGATTTATAACCCATCATTAGTGTATAACTAATAGCCTGTGCTAGTTGGTTTATCAATACAGCAGTGTGCTTAAAATACGGATGTGTGATGACCATCAAATATCTCTCTAATTAATGACTCATTTCCAGTTCACCATTGTCTTGAATCCTTTGTCCAGTGCTTTTGATTCTTATCAAACAGACTTGAGAACAAAATGTTCTAATGAAATCATAGTTATCAGTAGCTTGTGCTGATGCTACAGCTTGTTTCTCATTACTGAATAATATCTCAGTTCTCTACTTGCAGTGCATTAATGGCTACTGCACCAGATGCTGGTCAGCTACTTGCCATGCTTCTGCAACTAGTAAATGCAAAAAAGACTATTGAAGTAGGAGTCTTCACTGGATACTCCCTTCTACTCACTGCTCTTTCAATTCCTGAGGATGGAAAGGTCAAGTGTGAAAACCCCATTGTTCATTGGTTTTGCCTAAGGTTTATTAACCAGTTAAAATTTACAACAATAACAATAAACAAAGTCTTTTTTTTTTACTAAGCAGGATTAGTTATATGGATTAAGCAATGTTAACGTATTCTATCTTAGTTAATACATTCATCTCGCTGATCTATAGCCATAAAAATTCGACAATGTTTTACATTGGTAGTTGACTATTTTACGCAACTCTCTTCTTTTATTCGAGCTTGAGACTGGTTATAAAAGCCAAACTTAGCATAGATAAAGTTACTAGTTAAAATTTAAAGAATAACATAATTTCTTACGGCAGATAACAGCAATAGACTTAAATCGCGAGTCATATGAAATTGGAATATCAATCATCAGAAAAGCTGGTGTTGAGCACAAGATTGACTTCATTGAGTCTGAGGCTTTGCCAGTTCTAGATGAGCTCTTAAAAGATGTGAGGATTATTATCTTTTTTATTCTCCATATTTTCCCTTATACCTATATTTAATTTTCTTTTCTCTTTGGGGACACTGTTTTTGCAGCATGACAATGAAGGCGGTTTTGACTTTGCATATGTTGATGCTGACAAAATTAATTACCAGAATTACCATGAGAGGCTAATGAAATTGGTGAAGGTGGGTGGAATAGTGGTGTATGATAATACACTTTGGGGAGGATCCGTAGCAATGAGTGATAAGGACACTCCAGAAAACAGAAAACAAGGTAGGCAACTTACAATCGAATTTAACAAATTTGTTGCAGAAGATCCTCGAGTCTATATTTCACATGCTCCATTAGGTGATGGCATCACCATCTGCAGGCGTATTGTCTGAATTCTGGTGATACTAATCATGTTTAAATTAAAAGTTTATGCTGTGTGGCGAAAGAAAATGTTTTCACGCTTGCAAGTGGAACCTAAAATTTGGTGTGCCATCGTTGATTTTCAAACTTGAACCAAAGCTCAGATCTTTAAATGGATGTAAGTATTTCTTCTAGTTGGTGTCTTTATGAGATTCAAAGATGACTCTGGTATTAATTGGCTCTCCCAGATTTTGTTTCACTTCAATATTTGGCAGTGATATATTTTTCCCGACCCCATTAAGGTTTTGGTCATTGGAAGATGGTAGTGTTAGTACTGTACTTCTGGGAGGATAAAATTGGAACAGAAAATTGAGAAGTTAAAGTTATATGAAAAATAATAAATTATTCCTCTGTCACTAATTTATTATTTTTAGAAGGCATCAAGAAATTTCAAAAATTACTTACAAAAATATCGACTTACGCTGCTTGTAAATTTGTTTCAGTTAGAATTCACACCGCAATCTACGAACATATTTAATCGCACAGCATAAATTGACAACATTATCTCTAAGAACACTAAAGTTCTGATGTCATTACCTTATAGCAAATGAAATATTTTTCATACTTAATACCCAAGAAATGAGATAAACCTTGACAGAATCTTGAATGCATTTATAACAATTTTTGTTATCCTCATTTGTTAACATTCTAATATAGCTAGGCCATATTTCTATTGAATGATAAAAAATAAAAAATAAACTATAAAAGATTACACATTGGGGTATTTACCAAACCTCAAGCTACTTACTTGGAGTAACTTTTCGAAATAGTGAGCCCTTCTAGAAATAATATCGCAGATAAATAAGTAAAATTTTCCACTAAAACAGCCAAAATTTTCATTGAAAATACAAGCAGCCCGAAAGTATATTTAACCTTCTTTTTTTTAATAGAAAGAATAGAGTAAACCTAACCTATGCTATATATAAAAAGTTCAATTAAATAGACTATAACAATAACCTATTTGCTTCAGTATCTCCCAACTTTAATTAGGTTGCCCACGATTCAACATCATAAACAACTAGGTGCTCCAACAGTGTTCTTGTATCACATACTTCACCAGCCGCTCAATTGTTTCTGTATTTTAGAATTGTGAGAAGACTTACTACCCTTGGCTTTGTAGGAATTCCTGGATGCAATAGTCTTTCGTCCCTTGCGAGCTGATGCTATGGCGCGTCGTCTCTGCTTATTTAACCGCCTTGTGAGTTCAGCATCATTTTCTATTGCAGTCTGGTGGTTATCTTCATCCTGCAAATCAAAATTACTGTTAGGGCTTGCCAGGTAATGGCCCAATTAAAAGTAATATTTTAAAAATCAAACTAGTCAAGTTTGAAAAGTGGAGCAGTTATTTAGTTGTCTGAATACAGAAGGTCCAACTAGGGATTTTACAAAACATGTGTTTGCTGCATGACTAAACATGACTAAACATAAATGAAAATACAGTTAAATAACTAAAAAATCTATGAAACAGTCATTACATCAATGTACCCAGAAAAAAAAAAAAAAGCAAAAAATAATGGAACTTCAAATACCCCGTCACTTGCTTCTTGCTTTTCAGATTCACTGCTCTCATCTGCTTCAGAGTTTTCCTCTTTGTCCTTACTTTCTTGTCCCTCATCCTGGTAAAAAAACATAGTTTCAAGCTGTATAAGCTAAATAAGAAAACATCATGCAAGACTGCAGCAACAGAATTCCACAACTTAAAAAATAAGATGAAACAGTTGAGAGTCTCTCCATTATGCCAACTGAAGCTAAAGGAAATAATAGCTGCTCCACCTGTAAAGAATCACCATCTATAATATTTGTCTTTTTCAGGTCTTCCACTAACTCAACTCCCTCGTCTTCTGAATTTGTATCCCTCTCTTCACTGCCTTCAATGAACTGCACATGAAGTTTAAGAGTTATAAGACAAGATCAAATACAAGAAGAATGTTAGACAATCTTTGCCTAATAACTAAAGACAGACAAAAGCAATCCTCAAGTACAATACCATGCTTTACAAACGAATATTCCATGTTGGCACTATGCTAAAAGAGGAGGGAGACATAAAACAAAATTATCCAGCATTTTTAAAAAAAATGGTCTTCATCCTTTCCATTGGTTTCCCCAGAGAGAAAAAAGAAGAAAGCGGAAGATATCAATATACCTTCTGAAGCTCGTCTTCATCCTTCCTAGTGAAGCCACTGGCAGCAAGTTCCTTATCTAGAAAACCAGTGCTTTTGTCTATTGCAGAAAAGCAAGGTCTTCCATCATCATCAGAACCATCAATATCATCTGTGCTTTCTTGGAAAGAAAGATTGAACCTGAAACACAGAATTGTGAACAAAACTGTAAACACACTATTGACTTTTTAAAAAATAATTCCTAATGTGTTGTGGTTTTATTGAAGAACTTAATAGCAAACAAATAAGAATTGCATTTAAGTTTTTTCACCATACAAAATCTAGATTGACACTCAAAATACTACATATATTTAATCTCTTATTAATGTAAAGAAATTATGCCAGAATTTTGACGAAGTGATCAGATAAAAGCATTTTGCCTAACATACTTTATATTACCAAGAGAGCAGGACATGTTATACACTATATTCAAAAGCTACTCTCATGTTCACAAATAAGTAATACTAAAATAACTACACACCTCTTTCTGAAAAACTTGAAGATGCATTCAACATCACGGTCAAAGTACCTGAAATACAACAAATAATACGCATTATGGCACTTAGACTATAAGCAGCATATATTTCATAGACATCTAAAGAAAAACTAATTGTTGGCTTTTCCATATTTACCATGTGGAAAATGAGCCAAAGGGTTTACATCTTAGAGTTCTGATTGATCAATCAAAACGAAGCAACTAAATTCAAAATGTCCACTAAAGTTCTAGTTAACAAACATATTGTAATAACAAAAAAAAAAAAAAAGAAACAGATATTGTAGTAGATAATTAAACATTTGGGAACATCAATCAAACTGAGATAAAATCATTGGTTTTTTATTTCAATTAGAAATTTCACTAATTTTTACTAATATTAATAGTTGATAAAGATATATTTAACAATAAAAAATTTATCCACAAACTTGTTTTAACTGATAAATCCAACTTATGTATTTTCAAATACAGAATATTTAATTACTGTAAGCCAAAACAGAACTATAGATATAAGAAAACCTTCACTATCATAATTAAACTCATTTAACCATAATTATATTGTCTTTAATCTTTAGCAAAAAATGTAAAAATCATTTTATTAAGAAAATAAAATATGAAAGGCATATCATACTTGAACTTATAGCTCATATATGTAAATATTTGATATAAATTTATGTACTTAGAAACAATTTAATATATGGATTACAGGTACGTGTCATTATATATTCAGAGAAGTGAGATTCAAAAATAGCTTGCAAATCATACACACCTTTCTAACAAACAAGAAGATGTAATTATAGTGATCTATCTGTTATGTTCATAACCTTACAGTGGCAGTTTCCACTCAAACTTGTGACCATAAAAATGAGCAACGTTTACACAAGCATAGAGAGGAAGGATAAATTATATGAAAAAAAATAGTATAAGGCAAAGACTTACATCTGTGCATTACGATGGGATACAGATACCATTTGTGGAAAATCAATCATGGTAACCTTTTCTTCATCATCAATCTACAATGAATTCAAAACCAAGTGTGAACCAAAAGCTAAAGCTAACAAAAATATTGCATATAATGACTAAATATTTAGTATTCTATTTGACAAATATGCTGATGAGTCAACAGCACAACTTGTGGAAAGTAAAAGCACCACAAGTCAATCATACCATGATATTAAATTCATTGAAATCACAATGAATGAGACCGTGTTCTGCCAGCCGCACAACTTGATTAAGAATTGTCTCAAAAACCACCTCTGGATTTTGCAATTGCTTCACCTGAACACTGCATTCAAATAACCAAAAGACAAATTCAACATTTCCAGTAGACTGAGAAAACAATTCTGATGCCACCAATCCCTACCTGATACCAATTCAAACAAAACCATGGGAAAAGAAGGACCCGGGGGGGGGGGGGGGACAAAGAGCTAACCAGGTTAAGAACAAGCGAAAAATGGAGAAAACAATCAAATTTAGCACAGATCAGCATGAGACACAACTAATAGAGTGTGGAAGACAATAAGATCTATAATTACAGGTTGTCATACATATAAGAAGACAGAAGGACCAGCAGACACAAATTGAGAGTAGTTTTACGTTTATAGATAATAAGTGTAACAGATAAGGTGGAATTCACTCATGCAATGGCTAATAGCTGCTATGCAAGATTTGTACATTTAAAAGACAAGATTTTACAGTCATGGACTGAATGACCAAAAAAAAAAAAAAAAGAAAACTCAGATTAAAAAGAATTGACCTTCAAGGATCTAAAGTGTGATAATGGTGTTAACAAAGGATGATAAAAAATATTGACAAACACACAACCTAAGGAATACAAGACGTACTTAATACATAATACAACCATGTGGATGTAATGAATATCCAAAGTTCAACATACCCATGTACTCTTGTAACACCTATCTATAACCTGTTTTTCCAACGATTGACAACTCTGATAATCATAGACCATATATAGCAAAACTACTAATACATTACAACAAACCAAGTCTTTTCCCACTCAACTACTGATACATTAAAAAGACAAAACCAGAACAACTTTGAAAGTACTACAGCTCGCTGCCATGCAATCAAAATGTCCAACAATGTTGGACGATTCCAATCTCATTCCAAAATTTGGTGGTCTAAATATCTTTTGCAGCAGAAGCTAATCATACTGGAACTTCATAAAACCTTAATCAACACAAACTACAATATAAGAAAAATAACTGATTACAAGAATAAATAGATACATAATCAAGGCAGTAAAGGTGAGATGTGAAATCAAATGATGCTAAATGGGAGAGGGAAACTTACAGAGGGTAACCTTGGACAAGTGACATGACTACACAGTGTCTGTTCCACTCTATAGCATTAGGAACAGGAAAACCATGTTCTTGCAAAGCCTGTTCAAGCAAAGCATTTGTCATAAGAAAATAATATGAGGACAACCACCATATTATAAGTTTAAAGGAAAGGAACAAGTAAGAACAGATGATACAGTCCTTCTTGTATTCACTTGAATCTCTTCTCTTATTAATAAATTTCCTTTTTTATCCCAAAAAAAAAAAAAAAAAGAACAGATGATAGAGAAGAACCTTCATGAAAGCAAATTCTTTAAGAGCAGCAAGACGAGACAAATATAGCCAGTTATAACTATTGCGATGCCTTAGGTAGTCGCGCTTAGATTTGACAGCTCTAAAAGAAACTCTGCCAAGCCTGTGCAACTTCATAGCTAGAACTGTTCCATCTTCACGGGCAACCTCAAAGATGTCTAGCAGAGCACAGCTACATTAATTAGTAAAAGAAAATCTGATGTAGCAGACAGGGGGGCTTCATGTTTAGCAGACTGAAAATTAGTATTTCTAGGGCAAATTAAGGGTGGAAATATTGTGGATGGAAAAAGTGTAGTGTCTATGTTAATAAAGAGCAAGTATCATGTTTATAAGCAGGGCAGAAATGTACCAGACTCCTTCCCAACACCAATCTGGCGACCAACAGCTTCAAACACACCCTTGTTCACCATTGTTTTAATGGCAAGAAAATCATAGCCAAGGTAAGTAAGGCGGAAGCCATCATCTACATGAACGGTAAGTTTCAATTTAATAAAGAATCATGGATATTAACTTGAAAATACTACATAACACAGATTAGAAGCTACCAACATTTAGAAGAGTCATGGTGCAACAACTTATACTTGAGCAAATTTTTCAAAACCTTATAAGTGCCTCCATGCCTACACAATAGTGGCAAAACCATTAAAAAAAACCCAAAAATAAATTTCAGATGACAATGAAAAATGGATTATTCAAGAGAAGGGAGTACTAAAACATACTTGAGATGAGCTATGCGGTCAATGAGTTCAGTAGGTACGATTTCATGCTGCAAAAAGAAAGAGTTTCAGTGAGCTCAAAGCAAGTGACAAAAACAACTCTAACCCAACTTTATGTCTTTTCTCTACCAAAAAAATCGTGCGTGTGTGTATGCACGTAGTTACATTAAATTCCATTTAAAGTACATCCACTGTAGCATGAGAGAAGTACATACATTCCGCATTCCCATCTCGACAGCAGTGAGAACCCTAAAATCATCTTTGGAGAGATATCTCAACACATCCACATCAAGCTTCATCGTCTCTCTTCTTACTCCTTATCGGTTTGTGCGATTGGTTTAGTAGGCCTTCGGACTGTAAATACAATACCATTGATAGTTTTCAATATCACAACTTACAGAAACAAAACTACGAAGGAATTGCCATATCTTATTGATTACAGACAAGAAATATTATATTAGTTCGGTGTGTAACTCTCAAAACCCAAACACTAAGGAGAAAGAAAGCTGGATCTTCTAGTAGCATGCCTTTGCCACTGAATCAAAAAGCGTAAATGGAAAAGGAGAATCCAAAATAAAAAATTCCCAATTAAAGAAAGACTGAGAGTAAACCCTAATCAGTATTGCAGAAGCTGTTGGCTTACTTGTTGGGTTGTCGCCAAAATAGAAAGAGCTGTGGCTGCTGATTGCTATGCAGGTCAAGAGAATTGGCGACGACTCAGACGAAGGGCGAACGTGACTCGTGATGACAAGTTTTCTTCTCAGTTCTCCGGCAACGGCGAAGTGAGTTGAGGGCGTGAGGAAGGGAAAGGCTACGTCGCGAGGGAGAAGGAGACAAGCGGCGAAGCTTATGAAGGAGAAAAGGAGACCTCTTTTGAGTTCGATATCTTTGTGAGACCCTTTTTTTTCCAAAAAAAAAAAAGTAAATTACACTAATAAATTTGGTTAAATTAGTATTGAATATTGATATATCTCTGATTTTAAAAATATCGTGTAGAATTTAAAAAAAAGTGTTTTTTTATAATTGTATGTTATTATATTTCTTTTAAAATTAAAAAGACTTAGTAGTTTTTTTAGTCATATTAAATAAAAAAAATAAAATGTTAGTATTATATTTTAGCTTATTATTAACCCAACTATCCTACTCTCCTTATGAATAAAAATACAGTATTATAAATTTTATTAACAAAAAATAATTTTAATTTAAAGATTTTTCAGTACATATTAAAAAAGCTAATAATATATTTGATTTTGAGAGTGATATATGCATTACATATATATATTCAGTATAAACATTGTCATAGATGTAATAAAATTTTAAAATAAATTAGTTTTATCATTAATACAAACAAATAATATTAAGATAGAAGTATTGAATAACATATTTAAAAAAATTGGTAACTTATATTTTACCAATAATAATAATAATAACAATTATCTTAATTTTAAAAATATAATTATCAAAATAGATTTAGTTATAGAGAAAAATAGACTTTACCTATTCTAACTTTACTTACATAACACATTATTCACATAAATTTTGGACCAAGATACATAGGATTTTCTTATACCTTAGTCTATGTACGTATAATTCTTATATACTTTTAAACGTGACTTAGAATCTTCTTAAACTTTTAAAATGTTACAAGAAACACATTTCATCTAATTTTTCATACAAATATTAACGACAATAAACATATTAACATAAAAAGATATTAGATTGTAGTAGATAATTAAAAGATAATAGAGATATTTTTATCTTTTTATTATTAAAACATCAATTTCTTATCAATATAAGTTATTAACTTGTCGATATTTTTATTTTTTCACTTGTTATATTTTAATTATTTATTCTAACCTGACATTCTATAAGTTAATATATTTATTATTATTAGTTTTTGGATGAAAAATTAGATGGAATAAGTTTCATGCAATATTTTGAAAATACATAAAGATTTTGGATAACATTTGATAATATAGAAGTTATGTGAAAATATGATAAAGTACTCATATCTATTTTAGCACAAACTTTAATTTGTAACAATTTACCTCTCTAAACTATTCAAAAAATTAAAAATTATTATTTTTATAATTAAATTTTAACAATTTTGTACTTATTATATAATTTTTTTAATTTAACTTCACATTATGTGTCAAAGAATATTAGAGAAGGAAAAAAAATTTGAACTTCTTAAATACAATTTTAATATTTTGAATAATGTAGGGGAATGATTTAATTTTAATTAATGTTTAGATAAATAATATGTTATTTATGTATAATTAAGAGAGATAAAGTGCATTTTTTTCGTAGTTTTAATATGTTATGCTTTTAGAGAAAAAAAAAAGTGTGTAACTTTTCATACTAAAAGAAAAAGCTATATAATTAAAATGTTTTTTTTTAAGAGAAAGAGTACTTTTCTTCCTCCAAAATTAAGTCTCATCTGCACAATTGCTTTGCGAACAAAATTTTAATACTGTGAAAGTATTAAATTTTTAATATTTTTTTCATACATTGAGTTCTTAATTATTAGTATAGATTTTATATTGATTGAGATCTATATTAAATAGATTAATAATCAAATATATAGAAAAAGTACTAAAAATTTAATACTATTGTAATACTAGAATTTTATCCTTATTTTACATATTACAACTTTTTTATCTAGCTCAATTTTAAGATATTTATAAATAATATATATAAAATAACTACATACTTTATTTTATATTCTTTTTATAAGATATTAAATTCTTAATTCTTAAACAAAGCTAAACTGTATTTCTTTTCTTTTTTAAACAAAACATGAATTCATAATCCTCTTGACCCAATGAACGCTGAGGTCGCATTGGTAAGAGAATTTGAGAGTTAGGTTTCACTAATCCAGCCGAAGATGTTTTAGCTCTCTCAAGTCCAAATAACTATTATTTTATTGTTTTTGGTTGAACCAAATTACTTATTAATTCTTGATAGAATTATTCTCTCTATTTAATAAAAAAAAATTAAAATATAAAAATTTTATTTTTTTTAAGAAATATCTCATGTTTAAGTTTTAGGCATGAAAAATCTTTATTGGTGAAAATGTTTATTAGATTGGATTAATCTACCAACCTGCTAATTCCAACATACAATTGCATTGATTTGGATTGAATTGATGAGTTAGTTCAACTTTTTTTTTTTAATTTATCACTAATAGTTTAATTATAAGTTAAAGAAAATTAATTTGTTTCAATCTGAACCAATCCATGCACCCAATCCAAATAATTGATTTTTTTCATATTTTTTAAACATGTATATTAATAATAATTTTTACATTAATTTATTTTATTACTTATAAATAAAATAATAATATAATTTGAATATTAAATTCTTTTAGTACTTATTAATAAGAAATAATCATTCATTTTTTATCTTTATAATTTATATATTTTTTAAAAATTAAATAAAAATATATATTTTGCTTTTAAAAATATTCAATTCACTAATTCAATTCAAATCAACTTATATAAGTTATAGTTGGGTTTGCTTGAATTCTATAATAAATTTCTTAGCAGTCAACCAAACTTAATGTTCTATCCACTAATTGATTTGAATTAAAAAAATCTCTCAACATGAAACACCTTATCTATTAATGTGCTCTACTCTTATTATAAAATTCTAGTTTACTAAAATTAAAATAATTAAAAACTTAATAAACTTTTAAATATTAATATTTTAAAAGAAATGCCCAGCTTTAAAAACTAGGCATTTTTAGTTTCTACAAACTTATTCATTCTTGTTAACTTTTTTTTTGTACGAACTCACAAAATCATGAGATAGAAGTATTATCTTAATCATATATGTATTACAATACACCCTAATTATACCTCTAAGTACACTTTTTATTATTCCCTAGTCACATTAATTCAAATTGCTTGAATTTAAGAAGAGTGACCTAAATGATAAGTTAATAATTTTTTGTGATTCCAAAATTTAAACTCATAAAAATACTTTAAAAATAATTTTAATGTTTCAAGTGAAATTATTTCCACACTCAAAAATAAATAATGTAGAAATATAAAATATTGGTTAAAAACTTAAAAAGCTTTAAATAAAAAATGATTAAACCCTACGCCGTTTAGTAGTAATGTTCAAGTTGAAGTTGTAATCGATCAACGCCGCAGCCTCCCATATTCCGTCCAGATTCATGACTTGAAGCATCTAACTCTTTCGGTTTTGCATGTCTGTCTATTGGATATACCCACGCGCTCTATGGTTGCCTCTAGTACCATAGAGCGCGTGCTTGTTTCTCTTCTTTTATTATTATTGACATTTTCTTTAGCTAAAATGTATATAACTACTGAGCAAGTTATGTGTGCATAATTTTTTAAATTATAAAAGTTAATTTAGAAATTTCTTAGACTTCATAATTTTTGTAAACAAATTCTCTTTACTGATTTTTTTATTCAAAACTTTAATAGATGATAAACCCATCAAATTATTTGAGAAAGTTTTTTGTAAAAGACTTAAATTTTTAAGGTATGTTTTTGTATAATGTTTAAATTTTATAGAATTTTTTATATTTTAATATAATTTAATTTTACTTATGTGTCACTGTTACGTTAAAATTTTAGATAAAAAGTTAATGAAATTTTTTTTACACAAATTATAAAATTGAAGATTTTAGATCAATTTTTTATAGATAAAAAATTATTTGTCTAGTTCAAAAAAAATTGCACATTTTAGCCTTTACTTTTTGGGCTCAAGCCATAGTTAGCAAGGTTTGTGACTAATTAAATCGAATACAAAAATGATTTTGTATAAATCAAAATTTATTATATTTACCATTTCAAAAAGATTTAACATTAAACTTATAGAAAAAATAATTTTGAATCATATGAAAAATAAGGTCTAATTACAGCTTTAATATATCAACATAAAATGTAACAAAATACTGTTTTGTAAATAAAAAAAAACCAAAATTTCACTTTTAAATAATAGTGAAAGAGATTTTGTAGTCTTAACTTGAGAGAGTAGATTGCATTTTCTCCAAATACATTTTAGTAAATAAAATAATTTTTATCATCAAAGGAAATTAATAATTTAGTTAAAAAAATTATTCTCATTTTAATTTACTCATTAAAAAATATATTTTTTAATTTAGTCTCTTACACATTTTTTTTCAATAACATGATCTCTTCATTGGACAAAACAAGATTTCATTTCGTTGTTTATTAATGATATCAACATGCTAAAGTGTTCTCAAAACTATGTGGTTTTGTATCATAGGTAGAATTTTCTCCACCAAAGGGCCATATATACTTCATAAAAGGACATTTTGATGGGAAAAAATGTTTAGAAAACTAAATTAAGAAGTTTTAGTTATAAAGAACTAAAATAAAAAATAAATATTTTTAAAGATTAAATTATTAATTTACTCAAAAATAAAAATAATAAAAATGAGTGAGAATGGCATCATGGCTTGGCATACATGATATGTCTTCCCTTTCAAAGATGTATTAAAATTGTAAATAGATTTTAGGTTATATTGAAAATTTAACCCTTATAATATCATCAAATTTATAATTTAGTCTCTATATTTTATATTTTTTTCACTTAGTTCCTTTAATATCAAAACTCTTTCATTTTAATGAGTGCAAAAGGGAAGGCAAAAGCTACAAGGAAAGCAATAAAGCTTATGATATAGTTATTAATTCAAGTAATGTTGATCCTCTATGGCTATATGCAATGAGATTAGAGTGCGATTGATAATGGAACTCCTTTGTCATCATTACTTAGTTGAAATTCAACCATAAATAATCACATTACATCTTATTCAACTAAGCAATAGCTATAAAAGAATTATTATTGAATGTGATTTCTCATTTAGTGGCTACTATATTATAAATCTCTTTATAAAGTACATTGAATTTTGGATTAAAAAAATTAAAAAATAAAATTTCAACATATCTATGGAGAAAAGTTAACAATTGTACTAATAATTAGTTAATTATAATTTATCCTTTTAAAGGGATCTTCACTAACTCACACATCCCTCTCTTGATAACCTTGTAAAATCCTTATTGATACTATTAAAAAGTTTTACTCCTAAAATATTATAGATTTTGTGTTTATTTTTCTTCTTAGGCTTTAATTACATTGTTCTTTTTAAAAAATCTAAACAATAGCTATGAAATTACAAAAAAAATTAAAAGCTCTAATTCAAAAAAATTTTCCTCCATCAACTCTAAACAATGGCAGACTCTCTTTTGAGAGGGGAAGTTGTCTTTATTCTTATATTTATTTTCTAATTTCTAAAATATGTGGCATTGTGTCCTTGAGTTGGAACATTCAAAAGATTCAGTTATTTGCCATGTAATACCAAACTAGTTGTCCCGTAGCCATATTAATAGCCATGTTAATAGCGAGAATATAAAAGTGATAGGAAGAGAAAAATGGTAGCAAAATAAAATAGACTTAAAAATTCAATTAAAAATAAGAAATAAATAAATGACAAATTTATATTTTTGGTCCTCAAAATTTAAAATTATTGTTAATTTTGTTCTCAAACTTTACAATTACTGTTAATTTGGTTTAAATTCTTAACATGATCCATTTGTTATGTTAAAAAGAATTTCATTGAGATTGCCATATATATAAATTCTATTAGTGTAATAGACGATGTTAAGATATAAAATTGGCAAAATTTAAATGTTTAAAGTGATTTTACCGAAATTTAATTTAGAAGAAAATAAATTTTATCTCTTTCAATTATATCTATATAATATGTTACTCACATAAACTTTAATTTATAATAAGTAACTTTTATAAACTATTTAAAATATTAAAAATTATTATTTTTAGAATTAAATTTAATAATTATATGCTTATTATATAATTTTTTTTTCTTCTCTTCCCTAAATTAACTTTACATTATGTGTGAAGAAAGATTAGATAAAGGAAAAAAAAAAGTTGTAAGCTTCTTAAATATAATTTAGATGATGTATTATAAGAATAGTTGAGAGGGGGATAGAATGTATTTTCTCATTTGATTTAATATACTTTTTTATTAAAAAAACTAGAGGAAAAGTTTATTATAGCCGTTGAAATATATAGTAATTTTTAATTTAATTATTTATATATCATTTTGGTTTATTTAATTTTTTTAAAAATTAAAATATTTTTAATGTTATCCTTTTATTTAAACTTCATTCATATCTTATTATTTCATTTAATTGAATTTTAACTACAATTTTTTTTATTAACATAAAAGTTATAAATGATAAATAATTTATATCATATTAAAAACACTTTTAATATACACATAATTTTAATTCTCAAATTACTGTAAGATATGCAATTAGTCAAAATTTTTATGTATGTAATTAGAAAATTTTGATCTATTTAAAAATTTTATTTTACATAAATTAATGTGTAACATGTGAGACAACTATGTCATTGATTAAATTACATTTTAATATTCTATTAAGTAAAAAATTATAGATGAAGTTTAGGTAAAAATACCATATTAAAAGTAATTTTAATTTTCAAAAAATTAAATTAATAAAAATAATATATAAAAAATTAAATTAAAAATTACTATATTTATAAAAGATTAAAATAAAATTTTTCTCAAAACATTAAAAAAAATGATAATGACGAGAGACGATGAGCGAGTGCGATGGCGTGCGCGTGGGATACATCTTCCCCTCAAATATAAAATATGTTCTCGTGTCAGGCACGTGACATCCTACTACTTGTGAATGAATAGGATACATACACTACTACGCTCAGCGCTGACACCACTTTCAGATGCGACAACATCAAAATATTTTCTTATTTAACAAAAAAAAAAAGAGAAAGAATCAAAGCTCAAAAGCTTTTCTTTGCCCAATCGTGTAGTGCTTTACCCTTACGCCGTTCATTTCTGAGGCCCTCACACAGTCACATACACAGCACAAACCCTCTTTCCCATTTTCCTTCTGGGGTTTCTGCTTCGATCTACATTCATTGTTGGGTCGCTTGGGGGCTTTTCTGGGGGATGACGACGTCTTTTGGAGCTGCGAATCCTGTTGTTCTCAAGGACCCTAAGGTTCAGATTCCGAGCTTTCATGGGTTGAGGTCTGCTAATTCTCTTGTTCTCACTCGCACTGTTCATACCCTTCCCCTGCCTTCTTCGACTCGTTCCCTCATACGGGCTGTGTCCACGGTGCGATTCTATTCGTGGGTTCTTGTTAATCTGTTTTTGTAGCTGGAATTTTGCTTCTTTGTTTATTTATTTGTTATTACACTTGTGCTGTTTGGATGCTGAGAAAGTGCGGAGTTGTGAAGCTAAACACACTCTGTTTTAAACTTCAAATTTAATTTTGTGTGATGGCAACAGGGCTAAAAGACTGACAGTTTCGTTTTTCTTTCTTCTTTTACTCGTGTTGTTGACTTTTCTGCATGTATTTTTCACCCGTAGGAAATTTGAGTGATTATAAGATCTCATGCTCAAGATTAAAATGAATATTGACGTTATAGATGTGCTATTTTTGTAAGTGTTTCAAAGAGATATAAACAGTCTTCGGAAATAGAAAAAAAATGTCGTTCAAATTCATTGCATCAACTTTATACTGCCAAACTCGCCCCATTGAGATTAGCATTCAAACTGTTTTTTCTTTGTTTCTTCAAAAAAGAGAGAGAAAAAAAAACTTGTGGTTTTAATTTTGTTGCAGCCAACGAAGCCTGAAACTGTTACTGTGAAGCGCAGTAAGGTTGAATTGTTGAAAGAACAGAGTAATTACATAAGATATCCTCTTAACGAGGAGTTGTTGACAGATGCCCCTAATATAAATGAAGCTGCCACGCAATTGATCAAGTTCCATGGTAGCTATCAACAGTATAATAGAGAGGAGCGTGGTACAAGATCATACTCATTTATGCTACGGACTAAGAATCCTTGTGGCAAAGTTTCAAACGGACTTTACTTGACCATGGATGATCTTGCTGATCAGTTTGGAATTGGAACGCTTCGTTTGACCACCAGACAAACATTTCAGCTTCATGGTGTTCTTAAGAAGGACCTTAAAACGGTTATGAGTACCATCATCAGGAATATGGGTTCAACCCTTGGTGCATGTGGTGACCTAAACAGAAACGTACTTGCTCCTGCAGCTCCATTTGTGAGAAAAGATTACCTTTTTGCACAACAAACAGCTGAAAATATTGCTGCACTCTTGACTCCTCAGTCTGGTTTCTACTATGATATTTGGGTAGATGGGGAAAGGTTCATGTCGGCAGAACCTCCTGAAGTTGTGCAGGCTCGCAATGATAACTCTCATGGTACAAATTTCCCAGATTCTTCTGAGCCTATCTATGGAACTCAGTTCTTGCCAAGGAAATTCAAAATTGCAGTTACTGTTCCAACTGATAACTCAGTGGATATTCTTACAAATGATATTGGTGTTGTCGTTGTTACTGATGACAAAGGGGAGCCTCAGGGGTTTAACATATATGTAAGTTTAATTAAATTGATTGTTGAACGGAAGTTTTCTTGCCTTTCCCTCACTAGTTCCTTACAATTGTTCTTGCAGGTTGGTGGTGGTATGGGAAGAACACATAGGTTGGAAACTACTTTTCCTCGCTTGGCTGAACCATTAGGTTATGTACCTAAAGAGGATATTTTGTATGCAATAAAAGCAATTGTTGTTACACAACGAGAAAATGGGAGGAGAGATGATCGCAAGTATAGTAGAATGAAATATTTGATCAGCTCCTGGGGAATTGAAAAGTTCAAAAGTGTAGTTGAGCAATATTATGGCAAGAAATTTGAACCTTCCCGTGAATTGCCTGAATGGGAGTTTAAAAGTTATCTGGGATGGCATGAGCAGGTTGGTTCTCTAGATCAGTGAATAATATCTTGCCTTTCTTTTATCTTCTAGGAAGATTTTGTGATAGGCCTGCTATATTATTATTGAATTATGGTTTGCTAATGCACCCCATACATATTGAGATAGACTAGCATAATAAGTGAAGGCTGATTGGAGGATTAAACATGTGTCATGTCTATTTTGAATTCAATATTGGAGTATGTTTCACTTTCATCTCTTGGTTCTCCATCCTATATGAAATAGTTACAATTGTTTCGATTCTGTTTTGCTTGTAAGGGTATGTTATGCATAATATTAGATGACTTGATAACATCAAGTAGATCAGCTAATCATATTTTATAGTACTTTTAGTGTTTTGCAACTTTTACTTACCTCAAGTATGGTGTAAGTTTAGTTACATATGTAGTTCATGTTGTGTGTGAGAACTATTTTCATATCTCTTTTATGTGGTTTAGCACTGCCACTGTCTAGTTTACTCAATCTTTATTGATACTTCTTAGGCTAAACTATTGTTTCATCTCCAACCCATGTAGACTCATTTGTTGACTTTATGTTATACAGGGTGATGGCAGTTTATTTTGTGGGCTTCATGTTGATAGTGGTCGTATTGCTGGCAAAATGAAAAAGACACTGCGGGAAGTTATTGAGAAGTATAACTTGAATGTTCGGATTACTCCAAACCAGAATATTGTCTTGACTGATATTCGTGCTGCATGGAAGCGACCCATCACTACAGTTCTTGCCCAAGCTGGTCTGCTGGTGAGATCTTTACAGCTTGATGAATTATATGATTTCTTGAAAATACAAATTATAGCCTGATTATGTAGATGCTGTAATGGAGTAGATCTTAAGGTTTTTGGTGGGGTTCGTAACATATTGATTATTTTTAACAGCCTAGGACTGTTTCATGAAGATTTAACAATACGTAAGTTTTGGGTGTTCCTGATTTAATTGGCTGAGATTCTTTTGTGATGGTCCTATGTCTATGAGTTCGACTCATGAATTTTGATTATCAAAATGTCTTTGATTGACTTTCATTTTTATGGTTCACAATAGACTATGACCTGAGGTTGCAAATAAGCAAATTGTGTTACGGTCAAGAGAGAGCAAACATTTTCCTCCCCTTTTGAATAGTGCTTGACATGTATTCTGTGTAGCTTCATAAGTAAGATTCATCTTCTTGTACCTGTTGGCACATAGTTTAATTTGTATGATGCTAAAATTTGTTAACCTCATTTCTCTAGAAGCAGAGAGCTAAGGATCAATTTCTAATGTTAGTTTGCTCTTTTTTATCTTTCCCTGTCCTTTTTAATATCGAATCTGGGACTACATTTTGTTGATTCATTTCTCTTCTAGTCTTTGTCACTCTTAGTTTTTCTTTTTGTTGATTGTTTCATCATAGGATCATGCTGACCCGTTTTGCTTTGAACAGCAACCTAGATATGTAGATCCCCTCAATATGACAGCGATGGCATGCCCTGCTTTACCACTTTGTCCACTGGCAATTACTGAGGCTGAACGTGGGATACCAAACATCCTCAAGCGGATTCGTGCTGTTTTTGAGAAGGTACTACTGCAGATAGAAGTTGAGTAATTGACATTATAGTTTAAAAGATCACAATTCATTATAATGAGCTTTTTCCTTGTTATTAGGTTGGTCTGAAGTATAACGAGTCTGTTGTTGTAAGGGTAACTGGCTGCCCTAATGGTTGTGCTAGACCATACATGGCTGAACTTGGATTGGTTGGTGATGGCCCGAACAGCTATCAGGTATGTTAGTCCGTCTCTCATCCTGTCTATGGTTAGTAGACAAATCCATAAACCCATTGGATTCACTCTCTTTTTTCTTCTTACAGATTTGGCTCGGAGGAAGCCCTAATCAAACATCATTAGCTCGAAGTTTCATGGACAAGGTGAAGATTCAAGAGCTTGAAAAAGTTTTGGAACCTTTGTTTTATTATTGGAAACGAAAGCGACAATCCAAAGAGTCATTTGGTGACTTCACATCCCGCATGGTGAGCTTTGAAGTTTTAGTTTATATATATAATTTCTAAAGCCTCTTCTTTTCTCCTCTTCTTCAAGGGGTGGTTGCTTTTGTTTAAATTTTCTTCTTCCTTGTATTTTATATGGTGGTTAAAGTAATGCCCGAGCCAAAATGACATTTTCTGTTTACAGGGTTTTGACAAGCTCAAAGAATTGGTTGAGAAATGGGAGGGGCTTCCAACAGTAGCGCCAGCACGCCACAACCTCAAGCTTTTTGCAGACAAGGAGACATATGAAGCCATGGATGAACTGGCAAAGCTTCAGAACAAGAATGCACATCAGCTAGCCATGGAAGTCATCCGCAACTTCGTTGCTGAGCAGCAAAACGGAAAAAGTGAACAATGACTCAGCCAAGGAAGGCATACGCAGCGAATGGCGGCTGTGATTGGCAATGATCTTCAATTCTCTGAGTTGTTACTGTTCAGTAACTGTCAGGATGGCCAAAGTCTAAACTTGTATCAAAATTTTGAGTGCTTTTCTTGGTTTTTCTATTTGCCTGACAGCTCGGTATTGATCCCATCTGGTGGATTAGGCAAGTGTTTTTCAGTTTTGGTTCCTGCTCCAATAAAAGTTATGTGTTCAGGATTTGTTAATTGTAAGCCGCTTCTAACTAATCAGAGCTGATTAGCTTCAGATTATGGTGTCTGTGGCAATAACCCTGATTTCTGTTCTAGGCTCTATTTCTGTCCATTGGTAGAAAATTTAGGCGCATTTTTTGGGTATTTACTTTTAGGTTTTACAAAAAAAATATATAATAAGTGAGCTTATTTACAGCTCAATACTATGATTGGATAATTTAAAAAAAAAAAATCACAAGTTATGTATTTCTATAAAATATGATAGTGGTCACTTAAAAAATTGCACTTTAAGACTAGATGCCATTTCTATCCAAGGGAAACAAACTAAGGGCACTAAGGGTAGAACGCATTTTACTTTATTGAATTTATGTCTAATTATAATTGTAATTCAAATTTAAAGCGTAACCAATACTTTCTTTTTTAAAAACAGAATGTAAGTTTTTCAGTCTCATTTAATGTTGGGACAGTTTGTGTTTTTACAAAAGCAATGAATAGTTTTGTTACATATAGAAGTTGGTGTATTAACGTTGTAATCACTTTACATTCTATAACTGCTAATGAAAATATGAGCTATCCACGTCATCAATTCACAGATTAATTTTTTTATGAATGGGTTTTTAAATATTTAAAAAATTAAGATACAAACATAAACTTACACATACCATACACCATCATTAGTGTGATGCTATCGCTTCCTTTGGTAGATTTACAACATAATTACATTATTTATTAAATTTTAAAATACAAAAAAATATGATCAATTAAAAATTATGTGTAGATAATTTTTTTATTATAAAAATTAATTTAAAATTTTTTAATTTTTACAAAAACTCTATATTATATTTTATCTAAAATCTTAAAAGGAAAATAATGACACGTTAATAATAATAAATTATATCAAAATATAAAAATTAGTATCTAAACTTTAAGTTTTAAGTAAAAAAAAATATTCTTAAACTTTTAAATCTTGTGTGAAAAAATTCTTTAAATAATTTAAAATCTCTATCCTTTTTTAAAATTTGAAATGAAAAAATTTAATACAAAAATCTTTTTTACACAACTTTATAGCTTTAAAAAAATTTTAAGTTAATTTTTATAATTAAAAAGGTTATCTGAACTAATGCAAATCAGTACAACACAAGTATTCACAGCCATATGGAGGCAAATTTGGAAAATTTCCTATCGAGGTTTTCTCTGTTTAAAGTCTTATCATTTGTTTTACGAGAATGTAAAAGCAAATATAAAATATTTAATAATTATTTACGTGATTTAACTATGTTGATTAACCCAAAAGTAACAAAAAGGAGCAGAATTTTTTCATGTTGAAAGAAGATACAGATATGCATAGAGATTACATGTTGATGATATGGTACATGAAGCTCCATCACAGCAGAGAATAACAAGAGAGAAATGAAAAGTGAAAAAGACTAGAAAGAGAAGAGGTCATCATAGTAATTTCACTTGCGACATATACGAGCAGTAGGCATAGTGACACAAATAGGACCATACTTCTTCTTGGCTTCTGGTGTCCCTGGCTTAGGCTCTTCAGCCACAGCAATCTTGGCTATGGAGCATGCAGCCACAGCTGCAGCAGCAAACACCAGATCCCTCCTCCCATTACTACCTCCTTCTTCCTTTCTTCCCTCCGAAATCTCCAAATTGCCCCTCTCACCCTCTGAGGCCTTGGCCACGATGAGGCTTCTGCGAGTGGTTGAAGGAGAGGGGTTTTTGGTCATTACACCCCCCATGAATGAAGCAGCCATGGTCATGGAAGCCATTTCTCTCTCTCTCTCTCTCTCTCTGTGTGAAAGAGTGTTCAGATTTTGGTCTCTCTTGGATGTGTGAAAGAAATTGTGGGAATGAGGAGATGAATTAAAGATAGTGTAAGTTGGGCTTGCTTCGAGGCCATAATCCTTTCCTTATCTAAATCATAATATTCCTCAAATGGGTTTTTGCCACGTGTAACTTTATCTTTAGCAAAACATGTGGCTTCTGGACATCTCTAGATCGGAATTTGTTTTAGCAGAAATATAGATTACAGGCAAAATAATGAATTTGAAGTGGTGCAATGTAAAAAATAAATAAAAAAAATTACAAGCACACCTGAGAATAGATTTTCTGTAACAAAAAGGAGATATAAGATTTTTTATATTAATTAATAGAGTGACATAAAAAAAATTTGATTTTTAATTTATTCTAAATTCTTTTTTTTCCTTATATTTCTCAAGTGGTATAAAATTTTATCTTTCAGATGAACTCTTAATTTATCTTACTTTTTTCGTCGATTCTTTTTCTATAATTTTATACCTTACCAATTTCTCGTTTTCTATGAAGTACTATTTCAGAGATTAAGAAAGATAAAAAAATATATTTTAAAGAATAAATTGTATAATATAAATATTTAATAGACTAAAAAAAATATTTCACACACAAATGAAAACGAATCGCCTGGTGGCTCCTTCACCGATCTGCTTCTTAAAAAGTTTCTACGGATCAACATATTAATGAAAACATTAGCTAGTATATTTATTCTGGACAAATATTATTACTATCAATTTAATTTTAATATTTTAAAAATATTTTATTTTTGCTTTAATTTCACAAAAATGTTAGGACTAAATTGTGACAAAAAATTTTTATATTTGGACTAAATTAATAATAATAATTTTTCATTATCAAATGCGAGTTTTATTATTAATTAGATTAAATTTAATAGAAGAGATTAATTTTTTATAATGTAGTAAATTAAAATAATTTTTTTTTTTAAAAAATATTTATATTTAATATTTAATAATATTTTAAATATAATTATTTTAAAATAATATTCAAAAATGTATTGAATAGAATTATTTTAGAGTGGTTGCTGAAGGGTGATAAGAATTTGTGTACAGAGAGCAAATAAAGGAATGCGGAGTAAAAAATGACTTATTGATTGTACCTCCGATACAAAGTCAGTCAGAGAAAATTAGGCGTCCGGATTTCCTGCTGGGCGTTTTAGCTGCGGTTTTTTCCGTTGTTAAAGTTTTTTGCAACAAATATTATTGTCACTATAACTTTTGTTAAATTAATTATTTAAACAAAGTTATAGCAGCAATAATATTCGTTGCAATAATATTAAAACATACTTTAGCGACGAATAAAACCGCCGCTAAAAAGCCCATCAGGGTGCTATGGTGTAGGCTTGTATTTTAGTTCCCTAAGCCAGTCATGAACACGAGTCGGTTGGACGTTCTTAGTGGGCATCTCTCAGCAATCTGGCAAGGAGAAGGCCAGACAAAAACAAGTAGGGGCAAAAGTTCACTGGTAGCCTAAGCGAGCCAAACAACTAGGGGCAAATGTTCACTAGTAGTCAGGAAGATATATATTACGACTATTATTTTTTTATTTACTTATAAGCGTTATAATTTTGATGAATTAAATATTTTTATATATAATTTTAAAATATTAACTCAATGGATAAAGATAAATTTAATTAAATAAGTAACAAAAATAAAAAGAGAGGGGAAGACCAAAATTTTTTTTTTAATAAAAGTTTATTCTTGTTTACAAACAGTAACTTAATTAATAACTTTATAAAAAACAGTCTTATAGAATATAATTTTATAACTATAAAATTATTTAAAAATAATTAATATTATTAAATTAGGGTGAAATATTATCGAACATGTATAAATTGCTAGATATAAAAATTTATTTAAATTTATTTAATTTGTAAGTAAAAAAATAAAATATATGCTGCATATGTAGTAAAAATATTACATATAAATGTTAGTTCATTTACTGATTATGTAATTGAAATATTGTATATGTTTAGATAAAATTATTAGAATAATAAGAAACATTAAGTTAGTTTTGGTTTAATGTATTCATTAAAAAAGATAGAACATAGAATATATACAATAGAAGAAGATAAATTACCTAGAAGTTCATTTATACCTCCAAATAATGAAAACCCTTTAATAGCAACTCCATTTGTCTTAGGAGGAGATGATGATTGTTCTTATAATCAATTAAATTGGCTTAATATATACATAATGAAACAATTAGGATGCTTTATAAATAAAGAAATAGAAGATGATTTAAAAATTTATGATTTAGATGGAATATTAAAAAGAATACCTAAAGATGTTAAAAAATTATTAGACGATGTAATACCTAGTAAAAGAATTGTAAGATTAAAAGAATTAGTAAAACCATTAGAACAAAAAATATATGAATTAAAGGAAGATGTAGGAAATATCAAAAATGATATAAAAGAAATAAAAAATGCATTAGGATTAAAAAATTTTGATGAAAAACAAAATATACCAGATTATATAGAAAATTATTTTAAAAGAATAGAAGAGAATCCAGAAATAAATATGATAAGAATAGTAGAAGAAACTTTATTAAATGAACAAAATAAAGTACTAAAAAATTTAAACTTAAATGAACAAGTAAATGAAACAAGAATAACTACTGAAAAAAATCAAGAAAGGACAAGAAATAATTAATAATAATTTATGGACTATATTTGATGAAATAAAAGAATTAAAAAAAGAAAAAATGGACAAAGAAAGTAAAGAAAAAGATATAGCAGAAATAGTAATAGGAGGAAAATATGAACAAATAATTATGAAAGATTTAGAAAAATTACATAAAAAAGAAAAAGTAAGAAATATAGAAATCAATATGATGAATATATTAGAAGAAGAACTTAATAAAGATCAAGATATAATAGAAGAACAAATGGGAATGGAAGAAGAAAATTTAGAAAATATAAAAAAAGAATTAGGAAAAATAACAATAGGATATTCAGATGAAACAAAAGAAATAAATATGCAAAATAAAGATAAAACAACTACTTCAAACACTACAACTACAACTACTTCAAATACAACTACTCCAAATACTGCTTCAAAAATTTCTAGAGAAGAAGAAATAGAAAATAGGATTAAAAAACAAAATAAAATAGAAACTCAATTTCCACCAAAAGAAATTAAAGATATTAACCAATTAATAGAAAATAATGAAACTAGACAAATACCAACTATGGGAATATGGTTAGATTTAAATTGTAAAATAGATAGAGAAAAAAGATTAGAAGAATGGTCAAAAGCCTTATTAATATCATTAATAAATAGAGATATTTCAATAACAGCAAGTAGTACAATTATAGAATCAAGTTTTTTAGGAATAGTTCAAGAATGGTGGCAAGCACAAAAACAAGATTATAGAGAAACAATTAGAAATATTGGAACTGCTTTTGATACAAGACGAGAATATTTTGCAATGCTATTAAAAAGATATGATGTAGTATTAAGAAATGAATTTTTAGGATGAAATTTAGAACTTAATGAACAATCTGATCAATATAGAGCAACAGAAAATTTATATGATATAGAAATATGTTCATTAGAATTAAAATATCTCAATGGATATATATGTGAATTCCAAGAAAATTATTATAAAGCAAGATTTGAAGAATATAATATAAAGAAATTTTATTTAGATTTATTTTATAGAAAATTACCAAAATTAGTAAGTGAAACAATATTAAAAGAATATTATGAAAATTTGAAAAAAATTCCAGGATCAAGAGAATATTTAGATACTATGGGACGAAGAGAAGATTTTCTAAGAAATTATTTAGAAACAAGATGTAAAGAAGCATGGAGAATTAAAAAATATTATAAAACTAATAAAATATATTTAAATTGTTCAGAAATTCAAAAACCTCATAAATGGGGATGTCAAATAGAAAAAAGGAATAAGAAAAAATATTACAAATCAAAATATAGATTTAAAAAATATCCAAAATATAAATTAAAGAAAAATATAAACCTAAAAAATATTTTAAGAAGGGAAGAAAAATAAATTATAGAAAAAATCCCAAAAAATGTCAGTGTTATAATTGTGGTCAAATAGGACATATATCTACTGAATGTAAAAAACCAAGAAATAAGAAAATAGTAAATATATTAGAATTAGCAGATAACCATGATTTAGAACCATTAGAATATATAGAATTATCTGAAAATGAAATAAACGATTCAGATATAGAAATATACAAAATAGAAAAAGTAATATCAGAATCAGAATCAGAATTAGAAAAAGAATATATTATGGAAAAGGATGAAATCAATATGATGACAGGGGAAAGTAGTAATTCAAATTTAGAAAATGATTATGATCAATATAAAGAAATAAGAAATTCGAAACAAGGTATTGTAGAAAAAAGAATGTTATTTAGTCAAAAACAATATAATAAAATTAGAGGAAAAGAATTAGATTTATCTCCAAATCAATTAAAAAATCAAAGTATAATAGATCAATTAGGAAAATTAATAAAAACAAAGAAAAAAGAAAAATATGCTTGTGTTGTATTACAAAAGAAACACTCAATGGAAGTTACAAATACTAAAGGAATTTTAAGGATACCCTTAATAAGTAAAGCACTAATAGAAAATGAAATTCAAAAATTAGATATAAAAGATGAGATAACAGAAATTTATATACCAGGAGTACAATTATTAATAAAAACCTATTTTAAATCAGGAATTGACACTCTAATAGAATTATTAGTGATAGATAATAGAATAATAGATAGTGTGCGGAATAGTATAATAGGAGCATTAAATGGAAATCTAATATATCAAAAATTAAAATTTACATTAAATACTAATTTTGCAATATCTAAATCAGAAATAAATATGAATAGAACATTAGTTATATATCATAAACCAAAAGGAATAAAAATACCCCAGGAAGTAGAATTATTAGTATAACAGGAATGGTAGGATTAGTTTTTTCAAATGAACATAAAATATATAAAAGAAATTATGAAAATATTTCAATTGACAAAGAATTTATGCCAGTATTAGAAGAATTAAAGATTGACCCTGTAAGAATTACTATACCACAACAATTACAATTAGAATTAGATAATACTGGAGAAATTCAAGAAGAAAGAAATAATAGATTAGAATTTAATAATAGGATTGGAAATAGAAGTATTAGGATAAATACGCCAAATGAAATAAATATTAATATAACACACCAAGGAGAAGTATTCAAGAATTTAGACCTATAGAAAGACCTTTAATAAGAACTAGAAGTCATAGAAATTATGAAAGAAATAGACTACCAAAAATACCATTATCAAACTTAGCAGAATTAAATAGAAATATATCAGAAATTAATTTATCACAAAATTATGAAAATTTTATATTATTAGAAATAAAACAAGAAGGAATATGGAGAGAAATAATAGCCTTAATAGATTTAAACCAAGATAGTAGAATACAAATAGAATGTACTGATAATAATCTAGAAATAGAACAAAATAATACTTATACACAAACTATTATGAGATTTAATAAAAGAGATATAATAAAAACAAAAATTTTAGTAGAATCTGAAATAG
Source organism: Senna siamea (assembly GCA_031216115.1). NCBI lineage: Eukaryota > Viridiplantae > Streptophyta > Magnoliopsida > Fabales > Fabaceae > Senna > Senna siamea. Next base: position 31,907,245 of record CM062367.1, on the reverse strand, counting down.
AAATGCAGGATTATAAAATAATATTAGGAAAGGATTTTTTAGAAAAAGTAAAACCATACAGAATCCAAGAAGACCGAATATTAATAACAATAGAACCATAGACAGTAATATTAGAAAAAATAAACTTGATATAAATGAAATTCTATTATATTTTAGTAAAGTTTAATTATAAAAAATATCAATCTAGAAAATATCATGCAATGATAGACACAGGAGCAAATATATCAACAGCAAAATATAGTGTTTTACCAACAGAATATTGAAAAAAAGAAAAACCTATTAGAATGACTAGTGCAGGAAAAGAAGTTCATATAATAGAATTATTAGCAAAAGATATTATAATACAAATAGGAGATTATGAATTAAGAATAATGAATTTATATCAATATAATGATACAACTCTAGATATAATATTAGAAATGGATTTTTTAGACCAATATATGCCATTACATTTTACCCATAAAGCTTTAGTATTAACAACACCTTGTAAAAATGAAGCATGGGCAATAAGAATAAATAATCCTTATAATAGAACCGATACAATATTTAGAAGAAAAAAAGAAGAAAATGAAATATAATTTATTCCAAATCTTAAACCCATAAAAAAAGAAGAAAATAAAGTAATGAATATTCAAGAAAAAACTATTGAATAAAGACTGATTGATAATTACAGTAAAAACCCTTTGATTCACTGGGAAAAATCTAAACCCTTAGCAAAAATTGAATTATTAGATTATAATAAAGAAATAATAAGTAAACCTTATCCTTGGACAGAACAAGATAAAAAATAATTTATTTTACATATAGAAGAAATGAAAAATTTTGATCTTATAAGAGAAAGTAGATCTAATTATGCATCACCTGCAATGATAGTAATAAAACATAATGAAGAAAAAAAAGGAAAAATTAGACTGGTTATAAATTATAAAAAATTAAATGAAATAGCAGTAAGAAATAGATACCCAATCCCTAAAATAGATTTATTATTTAATTTAATAAAAGGAAAACAAATATTCAGTAAATTTGATTGTAAATCAGGATTTTTTCAAATAAAGTTAGAAGAAGAAAGTAAAAAATATACAACCTTTTTAACATCTGAAGGATTATATGAATGAAATGTTTTACCTATGGGATTTCATAATAGTCCAGAAATATTTCAAGAATATGTTTCGAAAATATTATTACCTATTAGGGATTTTGCAGTAATTTATATAGACGACATATTAATCTTTTCTAAAAGTAAAAAAGAACATGAAGATCATTTACTAAAATTTATAGAATTAATAGAATCAAAAGGATTAAATATTTCACCTAAAAAAGCTGAATTAAGAAAAGAAAGGATAGGATTGATAGGATTTTTAGGACATTATATATCAAAAAATGGTATAGAATTACATGAACATATAAGTAAAAAAGTATTAGAATTTAGGCAAATAAAAAATAAAAAAGACTTACAATCATTTTTAGGATTAGTAAACCAAGCAAGAAATTTTATCCCTCACTTAGCAAAATATACTGCTAATATATCAAAATTAGCTGGAGGAAAAACTTTATGGATTTGGGATGAAAAAAATAATAAAAGCATGGAAAAAATAAAAAATTTATGTAAAAACTTACCAAAATTAACAATACCAAAAGGAGAAAATATAAATGGATAATATATACTGATGCATCTAAAAATTATTAGGGAGCAGCATTATATCATGAAAATGAAGAACTAATTACTAGATATGCAAGTGAAAAATTTAATGATAGTCAAACAAAATATCATTCTAATTGGAAAGAATTTTTAGCAGTTATAAAAGCAGTAGAAAAATTTGAATTTTTTATAGTAAATACTAAATTTATTATCAGAACTGATAATACTCAAGTAAAACACTGGTTAACTAAAGGAATTAAAACAAACAAATTATCAAATAAAATGTTAATAAAATGACAAGCTGATATATCTTATTATGATTATATTGTTGAATATGTGAAAGGAAAAAATAATTTAATTGCTGATTATTTGAGCAGGGATGGAATCATCCAAAAAGACGAATAGCCCTCCAAGGGAAGAGACAAGTAATCAGACTAGTATTGAACAAATATCTATGAGATTGAGTATTCTAGAGATGAATATGAGTTATATTCATTCTCAAATGAATATTCAATTAAATAGTTTTGCCAACTCAATAAATCAATTAAGTCAAATAGTAAATAGTATTGTTGAGCAGAATAATAAGACCAATAATGAAAAATCAGCTACTCAGTCTTCCACTATACCATTATCCACCTTGACCATAGCCCAAACAAAAAAGACTCGAACTCCTAGCCTAACTAAACCCACTTATTCTTCAACAGTAAAAGGAAAAGAAATAGTTTCATCCAATATATCTCAAAACCCACCAAGAATTCAAAAAGGCCCATCTAGCTTATCCAAGTTAAAAGAACAGTATGAGTATTTTCAACTTCTTTTAGAAAGACTAAACCAAAAAAGAATTGTATCCCCTACTCTTAAATATATTTCTCATTATGCTATAAATAAAGCTGTTGTATTTCCAGGAACAAGCCCTCAACTAGTAAACACCCTTTTTAGTTATGGACTTATTCATTGTATTTACCCTTCCAATAACTTATCCGAATTAAGCCAATTACCAAAAAGTATCCAAGAAGCAGCCTCTCATTCTTATAATATTGTAACCCAATATTCTATATATATATATAAGATTTTATTCAACTATAACAGAAATAACTTCAGAAAAATATTATTGTCCAATAAATTTGATAAAGTTTGGAACTACTAAGAAGCCCTTCAAATTTGAAGAAGAAGAAAAAGAACCCCTATGCCAAGAAGATTTTGGTGAACATATATCAAGAATCAGAGCCCAAGAAATGGAGATTATTTTTGCAGAAATGAATAGGACATTATGTTGCGATGAAGCCCAATGGACTTACTTCACTAGTACTTCAACATATATCTACTCCATCGGAAAGACAAGTAGACATGCCCGACAATTCAATATGTTTTATGATAGAATAAAAAATAATAATATGGATAATACTGAAGAAACAAAAAGAAGAATCTGCCAGAGACTTTCTGAATATCCTAATCATAATTGCAAATATTGTAAAGAAGAAGAAAAAATTGAGCCTCCAACATCTGTCAATATTCTGGAATAAAGCCAAATATCAGCAGGATGACAGAAGACAAAAAGGTGACACAAAGTTGATAGAAGACATAAAGATGATGAAAGACTCCATTATTTGAAGATAAGGAATCTCTTTAGAAAAAGCAAAAATAATTGTAACATTAGTCAAAAAAGAAAATAGTAGCTGTCGGAAAAATAATTCAGGAGAAGAATGTCTCTGCCTATAAAGCCATGTATTTCCATTCCAAAGATAGAACAGTAAGAGTATCCTGAACTCCCTCTTAAGCTTTCATTCGAAAACTTAAGAAGCCCTTTTTGTAAAACCCCTCCAAATCAATAAGATTTTCAGTACATTTTCAGAAAATTATATCATCTTTATTATTCTGAAAGAGAAAAGACAAAGGTATGAGTTTCTAAACTCTTAGTAGGAAATTAAGGATAGATAATTTCTGATATATTGATTAATAATGAATTGATCCTTATTTGTTACTAGTATAATGTTATTCTGTTTTCAACATTATAGACTACACCTCCTGTAAAAAATGAAGGAAGGTTATGTTAAATAAGACTGAAGGAAAAAAGTTGAGCTATTTTAGCTCTGTAAATTAAATGATTTCTCTATAAACCATTTTTTTAACTACTATATAAAGAGCTAGACGCTCTTGAAAAGTTCAAGTATATTGAACTATTCAAATCTGTCCCTACCTTAAAAAAAAAATTTGACAAGAAATACAAATAGGAAGCAATCTCAAAGAGTTCAACCTTCCATAATTTTTTTTTTATTTTTTCTCTAATTAATTAATAATATTATTAAGTATTTAATAAATATAAATATTTTTATTTGAAAGAAATTAATTCACGAATAGAGTGCTAATAAATCCATATAATATATGTTTTTTAAAAATCCATTTCACTAACGGTGATTTTTGGTTAGTGAAAAATATTTTTTATGCTAAAAGATGTAACTTTAAGTCATAAAAATTAGTTATTTTAAAAAATTAAGATATTGGATGGAATTGTAATTCATAATTTAAATACTATTTTATATTTTAAATTAAAATTTTTTGTGGTATATATAATTATTGTTTTTGGCCAAAGTTATGTATATAATTAATTAGTTTTTGTCAATTTATGTAAGACTAAAATATTATTTTGGCCCTTCATAAATGATAACTTTCTTAATTTAGTCTCATAATTTAATTTGGTATCAATTTAGTCTCTCATTTCATTTTAGATATTATTTAAATAAATAATAATTTTAATTATTTATATACTTGATATTAATTGAATAATATTAAATGTCAGTTATAATTTTATTTTATTTTTTTTGAATTAAACAATTTTTGGTGCTAACTAAACATTATTTAGTATTGTGATTAGGTGCAACATTTTAACTAATTGAAAAAAAAAAAAGGAGAGAAAATATTGGATCATAACTGCAGGCCTTAAACGTTACTTACTTAGTATTAAATTTTTAAGTCATTAGAATTGTTACTTAAGGCGATATATAAATGAAAAGACAAAATTGATAATAGCTTAAATTTTGAGTAAATTTTAGTCCTTTATGTAAAATTTGATGTTGCTAATTGTGTAAAATTTTTATATATTACATTGCAGGAGCTGGAAGTGGACAAGTTCATAGCTCACACTATCCCATTCTCAGAAATTAACAGAGCATTTGAATACATGCTTACAGGGCAGTCTATCAGGTGCGTCATGAGCATGCAAGAGTGAATTAATTAAGCAATGCTACAACATGCAGATTCTATAAATAAATAAATTTCTAATTTTTCTCTTAATTTATCGTATTTATGTGTCTTTAATATGTACGTGTATTTTGTCTTTATATATATATATATATATATATATATATTAACTGGGAGACCAAAACCAAATCTATTGTTTTTAATATGTGTGCTGTTATATGTACCTTGTTGGATAATATAACGAAGATGAATCTAATAAAAAAAATTAATTTTTATAATATGATAAATTAAAATTAAAATTTTTGTTAAAATTATTGTCTATATTTAATATTTAAAAATACTTTAAATATGATTGTCTCCTGTAATATTTTTTAAAAAAGAAACTACACTTATTCACCCTAAATTTAACCTTCAATTGTAAAATTTTCCTAATCTAAAAGAGTTACAGTTGATCCCTAATTAATTAATCTCATTACAATAAATATCTATCATCTAAATTTGAAAATTTTAAGGCTTAAAGACCTTTTGGTTTTTTTTTAATTTTATAAAAGTTTTAATTTAGTCTCCCTAATTTAGAAATAGACAATTTTATTTCTATAAATTTTGTAAAATGATTCGATCTTATTCTTTCTATCATATTTTCATCCAAAATTTGAGGTTAAAGTTAGTAATTTTGACTAATTTAAATATTACATCTGAGTATGAATTAATATTTTTTCTGTAAATATAATAACAACTCAGTCAAACAAATTGTTAAATTTGATGACTAAATTTTAAATTAATTATATAATAAAACATAGATTATTTTATAAAATAAGATAATTAAATTATATAATTCTAAACTAGAATGATAGAATGACTAAAAATACATTTAAGCTAAATTTAAACAATTCAAAAGTATTAAAACCAAGATTATAAAATTTTCATCATTGCATATATAGTTAAAAGATTATTTGTAAAATTTGAAAGTTAAGATAAATTGATGAGGAAAGATGAAGATGAAGGAAACTAATAGAGAAAATGCATTTTTTATAATTTGAATAATTAATTTACTCAACAAACAAACCATGCTTTGACAAAGAATATATTGAGAAGCACATAATGACATTGTTATATACGACAAGAAAGTTCTTTTGTATATACCACAAAAAAAAAAAAGAATTTCTTTTATTATTAATGTTATTATTTCTTTATAAATAAAACATTGACTTGTCTTGGATGCTTCCATGCGGAAGATGTCTATAAGCAACAAGGCAAATTTACTGACACATAAAAATTGTTTAATTGGAAAAACTACAATAAAAAAAAAAGTTAAATTTGAAATTTGTGTATTTATTATTATTTCGTTAAATAATGCAATTTGGCATAGATGAACAAAACAACGTACAAAAATAATATATAATTTGCAACGGTAAATTTTATGAAACTGTGCCTCTGGAATCATTTATTTAAACATGGTTGTTTTTCCAGTACTACACAATAAATTCAAATTAGTGGTTCTTAAATTTCAATAATTATATAGGGGTGAAATGTAAAAAATATATGCATAAAAATTTATCATGGTTTTATTGAAAATACTCAATAATAAATAATTGAAAATCATGTAAGTTTTTTTCTTTGTATAAATTGGTTGATTAGAATTGAAATTAAAATTAGATTAAATTAATATTTAGGTAATTTTATTTAAAGATTCAAATTGGTCTTTTAAATTTAAAATGTCCTAAAATAATTTCTTATACTTTATTTTCTATAAAAAGTTGCTAAATAGTCAAAGGTCATCAATTTATAGTTCCTACTTCCTAAGTAATGTCCCATATATAAATATTGACTAAGTTAACTTTTTTTCCCTTAATAGTCCCTTCCCCATATCATTTTTTTCAATATTAGTCTAAGAGGTTTGATTATGTGGATGATTTGGAAGTATGATAAGTTAAGATGGTTTAGAAATTATTTTAAATTATTTAACACCGTCTATTTTAAACCTTTTAATTTGAGGGATTTGGAATTGTTAAGATTTTTTTTATACTTGTTTCTTTTTTAGGCCAAATTTACCTAATTTATTTAATGTTAATATTTTAAAGATAAAATTTAAAATTTTCAACCTTTAAAAATTTCACTTTCTTATTAGTGGCACTGTAATATTCAATCTATAAGAATTGGAATACTTTTATTTATTTATTTTTAATGGAACTTCCAATCTATAGAATTTGATTATTTGATTATACTTTATTAATCACTACTACATTCCATTTTTTTAAACTTCTAATTTAAGACGAGGCTGAATTTAGTAGAAGAAAATTAAAATCTTTTGTAGTATTAAAAGAAAAAAATTAAGAAGATAAATTAAGGATTTATTTGTATTTTTTAGTTTTTCTCTCTTATAAATTAACACTATTAATTTCTTAAGAAATTAAAGAATTCAAACATAGTGAAAAGAGATTATTATCTCATAACGTGATAAATGAATATTTAAATATATTATAAAAAATATTTATATTTAATGTTATAAAATATTTTAAATAAAATTATTTTTAATAACAGATATTTAGGAGAAAAAAACACTTCTAATATATTTAATATGAATTCCTTTTATCAATTTAACCAATAATACTAACAAATTAACATAAACTTGGTATCACCAACGAGTGATTAATTAAAGTAATATGTACTTATTAAGTAAGATTTTAGATTTAAATTTTACATATAAAAATATTTTCATTGAAAGAGTTTATTCTCATTATAAAATTTCACCTAATTCAAGTTAGATTAGTTACAATATAATAAATTTTTAAATATTAATAATTTTAACGCAAAAAAACTTGATTTCTTATTATTTTTGTCATGTTTTTAAACTCTAAACTTGCTTAGCAGAATATAAATATATATATATATATATGATATAAAAGAATGAAAGAAAAGGATATGGGCATAAATGTTGATTGGATGAATTCAAAGTTCAAACTGAAATATGTAAAAGGAGAGATGGAAGAGACGACAAAAGAAGAGAGAAAGAGTTGAAATAGAAAGTGAAGAAACAGTACTTCTATTTTGGGAAAATGGTCCATGCCATGCTCTTACAGTGCAATGTCTTACTTTCTCTGTCCCTTACCTTCATTTTTTTAATCCTATTTTCTCAAGAAAAGCCTATGAGGCTGAGGTGTGTTTGGTTTCTTCAAAATCTCATAAATTAATTAATTCAATCACAATTCACAATGCTTTGGGGAATTGGGAACTCAACTCCAACAGAATCTCACTCATACTCATTTTTTTGTCTTCTTTTCTAAAAATTACAGATATCTATGCCAAGATTACTCCTCCAATTTAAGGAAAATAGTGTTATTTTGTTGTCTATATCTATATTATTGTTAAAAATTTTAGGCTTAGAACCATTATAATAATATAAGTAATAAAAAATATGAGATTATAAATAACTTTTTATTATTTATTTATATTAATATTATAATGTAATAAAAACTATAACAAGGTTTAAGGAGTTAAAAATGAAAAAACCAAAAGGCTAGATAAAGAAAATCATAGTTTTTTTGAATGCAGTTTTTAAAAATAGAAAAATAAAAAAGCTTGTTTGAATTGAATTATTATTTTTGATTGAAATAAAAAAATAAAATATTTATTTTGAGAACAAAAATATAGGACAATTAAAAATGATCTAAACTCTTATTTTTTAAAATAAAAAATATATAAAAATATTTTTATTAATAACATGTACATAAATATATAAAAATAATAATAACATAAATTTTTGGAATTAATTTTATAAATTAAATAATAGAAAAAAAAACAAAATAACATTCGTTTGAACAAATTGACAGATTCTTTAATGCAAATTAGAATATTGAATAAATTACTTTTAACGTATGAGTATAATATAATATTATTAGATAAAATTTGTGATTATCACCATTCAGGAATAAAAATAAATGAAAGTTAAATCCATCAAGTATAATCTAATATTAAACACATGATAATTTTATAATTATTTTGCTCCAAAAAATTAAATAAGATACAACAAAAATTAAAGTCATTCAATAACATTTGATAATAATTAAAAGTTTAAAAGATTTATAAAAAAAAGTTCATACTTCCATTTTTATACTATTATATAAAAACTGAAAAATGAAGACATGCATTAAACATGATTTAACCAAAACTTAAATTTAATATACATATATTAATGAGGATTAAAAATAAATTGAACACAAAACACCTTGAACGGCACGGACCAATATATATTTATTTATTTGTGTGATTTAATCATCTGCTTAATGAATGAATGACAATAACAAGTAGTGAGAAGAATGACAGAACAGAAGACCTTGGTATGTGTGACTCCCCAGAAACATGCGCTGACAAATATTTTATTTTATTTTTTTTAAAAAATAAATTTAAAGCTTTTTATTTATTTATTTAATTAACCAATACGTGAACAAAGTCAGCACAAATTTGAATTCGATGGAGTAGAATGCAGTCAATTTATTCAATGTCAAATTGCAAAGCTGGTTTTTTTTTTTTTTCTTTATAAGTCATTGGTACGTTAGAATCCTATTTAAGTGATTGATAAAAATTTGACGAATATTTTGAACCTATAAAAAAATAATGAATTTGAATGTTTCCTTAAGCTGAAAGCCAGGGCGGTGGTATTTCAAATTAAGACCACTAGTAATAGAAAATAATTACAATATAAATAATAATAAGGAGATTAGAGAGAAAATAAAGTGAAATACTATATGTGCATGTAGAGGTTGTAGGAAATTATTGTTTTCTTTCTTAAAAAAAATATATTATTCTAATCCTTAAATTTATATTAGTAATCTAAATTAATAGAAATAGTGACTTAGTAAGATTGAGATTCAATAATAATTATTATTATAGTAAATTTTTTTATCAATAAGACATTTATATAAATAATATAAAAACAAATTAATTGAAACACATCTTTTAAAAATAAAATTGATAATTTTTATTTTTTAAAAATTAAATTAAAAAATATATCTTTTTAAAGACAAAGAATATTTTACTCTACATTTAAATATTTAATACATACTTTACAATATCTTCAAACTAGCCTATTTTACCTCTTACATGCATGTTATGTTATATGTAAACGAAAAACAAAATACCTTGTTTAACAATACAATGTAATAATGTATTATTAGAGTGACATTCGAAAGTGATTGATTTGACTCTTTTTATTAGTTTTAATGAGATAATTATTTTATAAAACTAATTTTAAAGTTTGTTGTTAGTATTATTTTTATATATTTACATATATGTTATTATTATAGAAGAAAGAGGAGGGCATTTTGGGTATCACAAAGAAACAAACAAATGCCTACAAATCTTTTTCAAATTCCCATGAAACAAACAGGATCAGGGTACGTTAGAAAATAAATACCCAACCCACACAAACACGCACACAATAACAACACAACAATACACTCACCTTTCATTTGAAATCCCTGTTTTTACTCTGTTCACGAGGTTGCACGCCTATACTCTTTACTCCTCCAGCTCCTTCTTTCTCTCTCTCTATAATATCACTTCCTTTCAATCTTCACACCCCACAACGCAAATTTCTTGCGTCTTGTTTCATACTTGGTCGATACATAAAAATGTCAATCCCTTCTTCATCATCCAGAAAGCCCAAATCTTCATGGCATTACCCACCTCCTCCTCCTACCCCCAGAATCCTCCACCTGCCTCGCCGCCCTCGCCGGCGAGTCCCCAAGCCCCCCTCAGTAAAACCCACTTCCGGCGAGGCCTCCAGGAGGGAACGCAAGCCAAAGTTGGAGACTTTATTCGATCAAGAGCGTCCTCTTGCTCGGAATGTGAATGTTCCCATAGTGGTGCTGGATTACAGTGGTGAGAGTGAGATTACAAGGAGGGGGAGAGTTGAGAGCAGAGACAGCGATGGGGTTGGAGGGTTGGGTTTGGAGGAAGAGAAATGGAGGTTTCAGGCTGAGATGTTGAGAGCGGAGTGTAATCTGTTGAGAATGGAGAAAGGGATTGCCATCAAGAAGCTTCATAGAACTCGAGCTAAGATGGAGAGGACTTTGAAATCTGCAGTTCAGACCCTTGTTTCCGTTAGTACCTTCTTCACTTCCTCTTTTTCTCTTTTTCTCTTTTTCTGGTTCTTCAGTCACATTGACAATTCACTTGTGGTTATTAGGGAAATTCTGGATTGGTATAAGCTTGTATATAACTCTGAAATCTGCAGTTCAGAGTTCAGAGTCTTGCTTCTGTTATTCATGTTGTGTGTGTTTGAATCTCTGTGTCCTTCTTTGAAGGGACTCTTGCATGTCACTGTTAATCTAAGCTTAGTGTTGGAGTAACTTATTCTCACTATTATTTTTATTAATATGAACAAAAAAAAGATCTTTAAGCATAAGGGCCTTCTCTGCTTCTTGGAGAGTGGAATTTTAGGAGGAGTTTTTGGCTTTTGAAAGTAAAACAATAGGCTAACTGGCTAAGGCTAGACATTTGGTTGATTTGATTATGTTTTTCCTTTTCTTTGATTTTCTCAGAAACCAAACAGTTACCATTTCAAGTGGCTAATTTTGCCTTCTTTTTGCATGTCTCTGGCATCTATCTGATCTTTGACTTGTATGATGGAATGTACAGGGAAGAATAAAGATTTGTGAAGGAAAAGACGTTGATAAAGTTTTGGAGGAAGAGATCCAAGAACTTACAGAGAAGCTTGAGAAATTGCAAAGGAGATCAGGAGCTAAGGATTCAGAGACAAGAAACAACAGTAACTTTGACAGACGAGTTTCGGTTCTTCGAAGATGGCTAGAGAAAAATGGAGGATCTTCAGATGAGATATATGTGAGAGGGATTCAAGAGATGGCAGAGGCAAGCTACTGCATTAAAAAATGTAGCAGAAATAATGATCACATTGTTTCTAGCGGAAAACTAAATGTGAGTAAGAAACTAAACTCGGATTTGCTAGACAATGAAAAAGAAGGTCATGGGGATTTAGTGTTTTATTCAAATGGAAAATTCGAACTCGAATGAATGCTATAATTACAGGAATCGTTTCTCACTGCTTTGGTTGAAATTTGTAGGTGGAGATTCTGAGAAGGAAAATGGAGGGATTGTCAAAAGGGATATTATTGCAGAGAATGGAGGAAGAGTATAATTCAATGCTCTCCACAGTTAACAGTTCTCTTGCAAATTCTGCCTCAACTTCCATGAGATTGGAATTTCAGGATTTATCGTCTGCCATTAGAGTACCTCATCAGGTAAATATTGCTTTCAGATGGACTAACATGCAATAAGTTTGTTATTTTTCAAAGATTAACTTGTGCCTTTACTCATTTTTGGAGACTAAAGTTGAATAAGCCTAAAAATTCAGTGACCAAATTGTTAGTTTACAAATATTTCATGACTAACTAGGAACCTAATAAATTTGGGGTTGACAAATGTTTTAGGAAAAAGTGGGAGGTGAAGGGAACATGTGCTCTGGACAATGTAAGGCAGTTGTACAGAGAATTGTAGAGCAAGTAAGAGCAGAGACAGAGCAATGGTCCCTAATGCAGGAGATGCTAGGTCAAGTAAGAGAGGAGATGGAGGAATTGCAGGCTTCTCGCGATTTTTGGGAAGATCGCGCCGTTAATTCGGATTATCAAATCCAAACCCTACACAATGCTGTAAGATACATTACACTGTTTTCAATTATTCTGTATTTCCCATTTCTCATTAGTCCTTGAATTTCCTGTTTTTAAAAAAGTACCATACTTTTTAGCACATTGAATAACTTTTTTGGAAAAATCCAATCATATAGTGTTGAGCTATAAAAGATTTCCACTCGTCATGTTTTTATTAGACAATCTGATAGCAAATACATAAAACCTACATTTAAGTATTTTCCATTGATGTTATTTTGTTTGTTTGACTACTACCAACTAAACCTTGAGCTTGTTCTAACATTTTCTTGTCATTTCACATTGAATTATACAAGTCCTTTGTATGCATTTTAGTCACAGCAATTTTATCTTGTCATTAATTTTCTGTTTCTTCTTCGTAGGTCCAAGAATGGAGACAGAGAGCTCTCTCATCTGAAACCAAAACTAACGAGCTTGAAGCGAAATTGTCCCTGCTCCGCCGCGACCTTGAGATGTTCAAAATGGAACAAAATGCAGATGAGCAGCGGACAAAATGTCCCTCGGTTCCATTGGAGACACAGACCGAGTTGGAGAAGCGAATACTAGTTTGTTACTCCAAAGAAAATAGTCATACTACTGTAGAAAACTGCAAGCAGAATGAGGTCTCAAAAAGGGAAGGTGAAAGGAGGACACATGGCACTCGTGGTGCATTTTTCGCCCCGAAGGGACCGCCCTTCCGAGATATTAGGAACTCCTCATCATTGTTGATGAGGTAGAGGTAGAATGGCAAAGCAGTTTTCCCTTTTGCATTGCCATCTTTCTTTCTTTCTTTCTTTCTTCAAATGTTGAGAGAAGTTTTGTGAGTGACTTACTAACTCATTGATGAGATGTAGGTTGATCAATGACCAATTCTAACAAAACACTACACAATATGGGAAGAAAGTGAGCAATGGAAATTGGGTTTCATCTTCGAAGAGTTCACTTTGTGGTTTGAGAATTGAGGTGTGTGGTCAATTATGCCAAGCGTCTCCATCTCTATTCTCTATTTTTGGGACAAATTGGTCATTAATGAGAGGTCTTAATTACACCATTTTTAGTATTTTCAATAAAATCCTCCTAATTATGTGGGGCATGTGCTTTAAAATCATTCGAATAAGATTAAATTGTAAGAAATTCTTCTCAACTTTAAATGTTGATGAAAGATTTTTTTTTTCAAATTTTCAATTTTGTGCAATTTACCATATTCTTCATTCATATTTTTAATCAAACCGTGGCCTAAAATAACAAATTTAAAGGAATATTTTGTACTAAATTGTAAGTTTTAGGGAAAGTTTTGCATATAAGTTGAGAAGCGTTTCTTTCAATTTATCCTCCAAATAATTAAATATCTTGACTAAAGGTATAAGATGATCCACATACACACAATTTTACCATTAAAAAAATAACTACACTTATAAAGAAGAGGTAACTTTTATTAAGATAAGATCCTCCTCCTAATTGAAAAAGAATTATACCTTTTTTTTATTAATAAAGATAATTTTTTATACAAAATAAGACTAACTTTATTTTTAATATATTAATAAATGTAATTAAATTTTTATTAAACTTCAAAATAAGATCCTTAATGCAATAATAAAGATAGTTGCGTAATTTTATTATTTTAGAATGAACACACATTATATAAAATACAAATTTTATTGACAAAAACTAAATTAAAAAAAATTGTATAACATTGTATCAAATCTTAAAAATTTATAATATAATTTTTATAACTAAAAAAATACTATGGGTTCAAACTTCAAACTTTGAAATTCAAACCTTGAGAAGATTAAGCAAAACTAAAAATAAATGTTCAATTATCGTAGCCTAATTTTGATGCAATAACTCGAATAGATTCTGTGAGATATGTGGCATGTTTAGTTTAAAAATTTTGATACAATTCTAATACCAAATTTCCAATGCTAAATCCGTCTTATTTTATTTTATTTTATTCGCGAGATGAAGTTCTTAATGCGCGAATTAATTTATAACACTAAAAAAATTATATCTCTAAGTAATATTACATATTTTATATATTTAAAATGATAATTAATTATATTTTTGGAGATAACTGTAATATATATAAATATTAATTCTTTATGAAATAATTATGACAATATAAAAATCATATTTTTTAAAATTATCTCTTTAATTTTTTTTGTTCATCTTCTAAGCAATATATAAATGGATTTACTTTATTTATTTATTTTATTAATTAAAATAGAAATTAGATGCTTAATATTAAAACTAAAATTTACCTTTAATAAATGATATTTTCTATTTATCTCCTTTTTAATAGTTCGATAATTCATAGTATAATTATACTATTTATCATCTTAACTAATTTGATAATTTATGCATGCTATAACTAAAATTTATCTTAATAAAGTAAGCTTGAGAGCATCCATGTGACACAGTAATTGAATTAAAAAAATATAAACAAATTGAGTGTACCTTTCCATAATATATATTTACATGCAATTTATGATATATAATTAAAATCTATAATTATGAATTGCTTGACACCACATCATGTCACTCTTCAAAAATTATACGGCTGGGTTCTATTATTAATTTCTTAAAAGTATTTTTTTTCTATTTTTCACAAAAATAAACTTTTTATCCTTTAATTTTCAATAATATTTAAATATAATTTTGAAATTTTTTGTTTTAGTTTTGTAGTTTAATTATTTTTACTAATTAATGTAATTTTTTTATTTAATTAAATATTATTGGTCACATATGTGGCTCAAAAGTAAAATTCTTTTATATTTTTAATTAGATTATGACTTGAGAGGAGCTGAAATGAAACTGAGAAGGTTCATTAACGTTTCTTTTTTTTGCTGAAAAGGTCCATTAATAACTTATAATTGTGCTTTGGCAATATATTTTCACGTGAGTTATATAAATATATATATATATATGTTGTTGAAATAACAAAATTACATTAATAAAAATAAGAAATAAAATAAAAATCTTATAAAAATTAAGTAGAAACAATTAATTTTAATTTTTTTAATATTATAGCAAAAGACAATCCAGTAACCGCTATCTGTTTACTTGCAAGAATTGGAATTTCAAGATAAGTCAAAATATTTAAAATACTTTAATTATCACATAAAATATTTAATTTTTTGATAAAATAAAATCTTTTATTTATTGATATTTAGATGATAGATATTAAAAAAGGGATGGACATTTTTTTTTTTTTTTAAAATCATAGACATATCCGTTTCCGATTTACATGGATTTTGTTTTCCCACCACAATGTTCATTTATATATGTCATAAAACTTTAAACAATCCCTTCAACCCAAAGAAAAAAAAAAAAAAAAACAATTCCCTTTTCCCTTTTCCCTTTTCAGTGTCCATCCTCCTATGGAAACTTCAAACATGAAGTCCAAAAGGCAAGGACTAGTCTTTGATTCTTCTTCTTCTTCTTCTTCTTTGATCTCTCACGAGGTTGAGCTTCATAATTTTGATGAATATTTTAATTTTTTTCCACCTGGATATCGATTCCGCCCTACCGAAGAAGAACTCATAGTCTTCTATCTGATGAAGAAAGTGAAGAATGAAACACTACCACCCAATCAGATGAAGGAAGTTGATATATTTCAGTGCAATCCTGAAATTTTTTGCAGTTATAAGCTGAATTTTTTAATAATTTTTTTTCATTAATTTGTTTCCTCTATGTATGGTTCAAATTAATTGATTGTTCAGTTTTTAATTATTTTGGTTGATTTGTAGAGCAATATACGAGTATAGGAGAGCAAGAATGGTATTTTTTTTCTCCAAGGGAAAGAAGATATCCAAAGGGACATAGACCTAAAAGATCAACACAAGATGGATATTGGAAGGTTTCAGGAAGTGACAAAAAAATATTTTCCAAAGGAAAGCTTGTTGGGGTTCGGAGTACATTGGTTTTCTATGAAGGAAAGGCTCCTAATGGCATTAGGACTAGTTGGATTATGCGTGAATATAGAGTGGATGGAGCTTCTCATCAAAGAACAAGTGCCACTGATATGAAGGTTGGTATATATTATTCAATTTTATATAAATTATACATGAATCTTTCACAAGAATATAGTAAAAAAATTAGAGAAAAATATATGCATGCAGATAATATTTTTTAAATCATATTACTCTCAATTTTGTCCATTCAATTGTTAACATGTTGTGAATACATATAAGATTTGACTAACTTGAGTTGGTGAGAATATTTTTCTAGTTTAATCAATGATTAAAATTTTTAAGAGTAAGATCTTGTATAAATTCAAAGAAAAGGGCTATAAATCGTTTGATTAGATTAAGAATTATAAGAAACTACCATTTAAAGCATTAACATGGGGGTGTTTAAAACTGATCAATATGCTAACTAAGCCTTGTTCTATTTTTTTTGTTCTTTAGAATTATTTTATAAAATTAGTTTTGATAATTTATATTAATATTATTTTTATATATTTATATACATGCTATTAATAAAATAATTTATTTTTTTATGTTTTTTATTTTAAAAAATTAGAGTTTTAAATATCTTTTAATTCTTCTGTGTTTTTTTTTAAAACATATATTCTATTTTTTTGTTTTTTTGTCTAAAAACAATTATTTAAATAAGCTTTTTTTTTGTTTTTAAAAGTAATCAAACAAACCCTAAATTTTAATTTTAATCCTGTTTGAATTTTGTGGTCTAGTAGTGATTTGGTTTGATTTTCAATTAAATCTTAAAAAAGTGAATCAACTCACATATATATATTATATTATA
This sequence comes from Senna siamea, assembly GCA_031216115.1. Lineage (NCBI taxonomy): Eukaryota > Viridiplantae > Streptophyta > Magnoliopsida > Fabales > Fabaceae > Senna > Senna siamea. The sequence goes on along the minus strand of CM062367.1, from coordinate 31,889,986 downwards.
ATGTAAGTTATTTGTAAGAGTGATAAAATGACAGAGAACAATATATAATGCTTAACTTTTCTTTTGGTATTCCCTTGAATTTTTTATTTGTTATTTTGTTATAACCTATTTAGAATTGTATTTGTTATTTTCTGAAGTATTTCAAAATTTTTCTTGGAGGGCATTTTTTCTCAAGATTCTTTAGTACCTAAGGATTTATTGAATAATTACGATTAAGTAAAATTTTTTATAATTTAGACTCATGTAGTAATTTTTAAGTTAAATTTTTATTAGTATTTCTAATTTGTTAGAGATAGTTTATCCAATAGTTTTTGGGATACTTCTCTTCACTATTGTTTTTTCCAACCAAAAGATCAACAGTATTTGTTATAATATTTTTGTTAATTTTGTGCGCATATATATGTGCTTCAATTGTGAAAAATTTTTAAAAAAATTAAATTGGGCCAATATTAAATAAGACTAAAAAACAACCCTAAATTGTCCAAATCAAACGACTCAAAATTGACTACATAGTTTGATTTGGCTAAATTTTACATTACGAATTTTCAAATTTATCAATTCATCTATCTGTTAAACTAACTAATGTCAATAGTTTAATTTAAATAAGTTATAAAATACACATGACTCATAAATCTGTATATAAAGTGATAATATCTATACATAAGAAACAAAGCAATTTCTTCTTATTGACAAACTTATTATAACTAATCACAATCTTAATTAGTAAATCCCAATTAATTATTGATTTCTATAAATAAAATTGTATAGTTAAGACTATGAGATCTCTTGACATTTTGTTTTTGTTTTGCAGTTGGACGACTACGTTTTATGTAAGCTTTATAAGAAAGCAGGAAACTCCATTAATACAACAGAGAAGAGAAAAAAAGTGGAGACGAAAGACTCTAATAACACAACCAAGAAGAGAAAGAAGAAAGAGATTAAAGATTTTGAACAAACATTGTTAGAAAAAGCTGTTGATTATCATCAACCTCAGAACACTGCTCCTTCTTCACTTTCTGATGACCAAAATATTTTTGCATCGATCGTAAATGTGCCTTTAGAAACTGATCTGTCTTCTTCTTTTGAAGACGTGGATTCAAGAATTAGGGTTTCAGAAATATCTCAGTCTCATCAACATCAGTATAACGACAAAGAGACTACCATGGAGCCAGTTTGCTTTGATGCTTCATCGCCATTTACAAAGCTAGCTAACCAAAATTGCAATAAAAAGGAGTTATTATGGAATAATGTGACAAATTCAGAGAATTTTGAGTCACTACCATTAATGTTTGATTCTATAAACTATAACAATTTTGATGGACAATTGATACCTTGGGAATATAGGGATAATATTTTTCCTAGTAATAATACTACTCCAAGTAGTACTTCTTTGTATGTAGATTAATTTGGAACAGTTTTGGAATATTGGGTAATGGACATTTTTCTTTCATGATTATATTATGGTGAGATATTGTTTTGGGTATATTATATATTATTTTTAATTGTGTAAATTTCACTTTCTTTCTTTGAGAACGAATGGAAGTATAATATTTTAAAATAAAGAAAAGACTAGTGTATGTATGTAATTATTTTAGCAATTCTTAGGAATGGGAGTATAATTTACTCTTATTTTTTAATAATATATGCCATCAAATGTAAAATAAAAAATAATTATTATATTTGAAAATAATAAAATAAGTAATAAAAAGTGATTTAATTTAATTTTCATTCTTTTAACATATGTTTTAACTCCATTATGTACTAATATACAATTTTGGAAATTAAGCTAAAAAAAGCCACAAAGTCGATCTACATATATAAGATTAGGATAACAGGTATTAGATGAAAAAAATGTTTTAGATCGATACCTGATAATATTCACATTTATGTTTTAAAATATAATTTTAAAATGTAAAATTTTATACTATTTAATTACTTTAAAAATTGTAAAAAGAAATACTAATTTAATGAGTAATTTAAATATAGTTTTTTATACGAAATATTTTTTTTCAATATATAACTATATATATTTAAAACTATGTTGAAGATAATTCAAGTTTATATATAAAATAAATTGTAAGAAAATAATAATTTAATTAAGGCAGTTCATATATATATATATATATAACTTTATATAACAAGGATGAAGAAGATAAAGAAAAATACATTCAAAAAAATAATTAAAATATTCAAACAAATTGAAGTTAAAAAGGGATTAATATATAACTTGGATTATCTCTAATCATGCTTATATATAAAAATATATGACATTAGACAACTCCATGCATGCATGTACGTAACATTATCTCAAAAATTGACGTGCTTTGCAAATTCCAAAGATGAAGCCCAAGAATAATAGTTGGTCTTCTTCTCAGCAAACGAAGTCCAAGAAGCAAGGAATTGAGAGAATTGAATGTTGCTGTGTGCATCAGAATCATAATTCTAATACTCTCTCAACCTCATCAAACATGAACAAGATTGCTGAGAATAATATTAATGGAGGACGACGCCAAATAAATCTTGATTTCTTGCATTTTGTTCCAGTTGGATTTAATGAGCGAGTCAATTACAATTTGTTCTACATAGTAGTTTTTTTTTGTTGCAATATATAACTATATATATTTAATAAATATATTGAAGATAATTTAAGTTTTTTTTATATTTAAATTATAATAAAAAAATTTAGCGTAACTATGGCAGTTCAGATATATATTGACGAGAAACAGTAATATATAGCAAGGATGAATAATATAAAGACAAAACATTCAAAAAATAATTAAAATATTCAATCATTGTAAAAAAGCGATTAAGATAATATAAATAAATATTTAAAATATAACTTGGATGAGTCAATTATACATAACAGTTTTTTTTTCAAATTTATAACTATATTTATTTAATTTAATAAATATGTTGAAGATACAATTCAAGTTTATATATATATATATATTGTAATAAAAAATTTAACAATGGCATTTCAGATGTATATTGAAGACAAACAGTATATAGCAAGGATGAATTGTATAAAGAAAAAAATTTTAAAAATATATAAAAAATATATAAATTGTTGACATTTCAAGTTCTTTTATGATTCTGTTGGCCTCAGAATTTTTGTCGAAACTAAGGATAGAGAAGTATTTTTTTCCCAATGATGGGAATGCAAATTATATGCACGACGACGATGAGGAGGGAAACACTTTCCACCTCTAACTTGCCCCATTTCCATTCATAATTAGAATTGGCATTAGCTTTGGTGGTGATTTTTAGTGCCACTGAAAAAGTCACTTAGTAACAACTGCTTCAATTTTGCAGCATTAGCAAGCTTATTTTTACAAAATTATTAAGCATAATAATTTATATATTAATATTAAAGTTAAACTATATTATTGATAAAATTGAAACAAATTACATAACACACACATAAATTTATATATATATATATGTTTCAATTGAATAAATTAAATATATACATTATAACATAAAAATTATATTTAAATAATTTATATAAAGTGAGTATTGGTTTGGGTTGGGTAGCATCTCTAGTCTTAGATTTGGACTTTTTTCTTTAATACTCTCATAATGAACAAGTAAATTTTGTAGATATATATGAGTATTTTGATTATTTTTAATTATTGCTATAGTTATGGCTAAAGTAGTATACCTTAAAATAAATTATCTATGTGTATTAAAATTCCTAAAATCCAAATTTAGTTATTGGATACATAATTTTCCTGAAAATTTTACAAATGTTAGGATAATCAATATTCTATTAAAAAAAATTGTGAAACCAATTATTTATATTTATCTTTTAAATTATAATTTTAAAATTTAAACCTTTAAATCGATATGTATGAAAAAAAATTAATTTAATGAGTGAGACAATTATAATTTGTTGTACATAATAGTTTTTTTCCCAATATATAACTATATATATTTAAAAAATATGTTGAAGATAATTCAAGTTTTTTTATATATAAATTATAATAAAAAAAAATTAACGTAACTATGGCACTTCAGATATATATTGAAGAGAAATAGCAATACGTAGCAAGGATGAATAAGATAAAGACAAAACATTCAAAAAATAATTAAAATATTCAATCAAAGTAAAAAAGTGATTAAGATAATATAAATAAATATTTAAAATATAACTTGGATTATCTCTTAACATGCATATAAATTTATGACAATAGACAACTCCATGCAAGTACGTTACAGTATTGGCTCAAAAGTTTACGTGCTTTGCAAATTCCAAAGATGAAGTCCAAGAATAATTGTTCGTCTTCTTCTCCGAAGGCCAAGAAGCAAAGAATTGAGAGAATTGAATCATGTGTGCAGAATCATAATTCTAATAGTCTCTCAATCTCAGACACGAACAAGGTTGAGAATAATATCAATGGAGTACGTCAAAATCTTGATTTCATGAATTTTGTTCCAGTTGGATTCAGATTTCACCCTACAGAACAAGAGCTGATCATGGAATATTTGATGAAGAAAGTGATGAATCAACCAATAATACTCCAAATACCAGAAGTTGAAGTATATCAACACAGTCCTGAACAACTTTCCCGTAAGTTTTATGTTACAATAATTTTGTATGAAAATTACATAGACTAAAACCAAGTAAATTTAATTATTTAAATCGTTTACACATCATATAAGTTATTTTATAATAATTAAAATTTTAAATCTTAAAATTCACGATTTATATAGTATAATTCAATTTAAAATTTCACACTCAAATATCAAAGAAGCAAAAAATAAAATAAAATAAAAATTACACGCTTAACTGATTCAACAAAAAAAACCACTCAGTCTTAGTTTTATCTTGGTTCTGACTGATTTTAATATGATCAAAGTGAACTGTATAACTAATTAATTATGGACTCAACTGATTGTATCATCTAGTCTAATATGATTCAAACAATACTATGTGTTAAATATATAATTTTGCCGAACAATGAATTCTAATACAATACATCCATGAATCTTTCATCAAAGAATTTTTTTATATTTATTTATAATTGAAGTAAAAGATTAGTTTGTGTAGTACATATATGGTGAAATTGGTATAATTTAATTTTCCAACTTCATTGTAAAATTAATATAATTCTAAATTATAATAATTTTGTTGTATTTAATTAATATTTATAGAGAATTACAACAGTACGAATTATGGAGAAGAAGAGTGGTACTTTTTCTCTCCAAGGGAGAGAAGATATCCAAATGGAAAATGGCCAAAACGATCAGCACAAGGTGGATATTGGAATGCAAGTGGAAAAGATTCATCAATTTTGTTTCAAGGAAACGAAATTGGAAAATGCAGAACAATGGTTTTTTGTGAAGGCAACCGTCCAAAAGGTAGAAGGACCAATTGGTTAATGCGTGAATATACATTGGCTGTGCCCTCTCATAATAGAACAAGTCTTTCAGATATGAAGGTTAGTAACAAAATTAATTAATTAATTAATTATATATATTAGAGTAAATTATTTTAATTCTTAAAATATGTACTTTATGTCAATTTAATTCTTGCATCAGTGTTAAGAACAAAATGTTAATGGAATTGTTAACATAGTATTGTCTCAATTTGGTTGGTATTAAATTTTAGTTATGGAGTAAAATGGTGTGTTTGACTGACTCAAACCAAATCGAAATAGTATTATATAAGTGATTTCAATAACATGTCATGTCATATTTACACTAACGTAAAAACTAAATTTAGGCACCATGCATCTTAGAGGGACGAAATTGATAACTTTTAGCTCTTAGATACTGAATTGAGGCAAAATATATTAGTATTTAATCTATATATTATAGTACTTGATTTTTGTTTAATTTTTCATCTTCATAATTATTTATTGACGTTCTCTTCGTTTTTTTTGTAGTTGGATGATTGGGTTTTATGTAAGATATATAAGAATTCTAAGTACTATAGGAGTAGAGCTACTCAAACATATAATTTTGAAGATGGGAATCAAAGCCCAATTCAACATATTGATGAAGCCACTATTCAACCAAAGAATAGTGAAGATGAGTATCAAAACCCAGATCAAGGTATTGATGAAGCCATTATTCAACCTATCAATCAAAATCTAGATGAACCTCTAATTTCTTTTGACAAAGATGAAACTGATTTATTCAAAAAATCGTTTCCAGAATTATTTCAACTTCAACATGACAATGACATTAATGCCATGATTTCTGAGTTATTGGTGGAGCCAATTAATAAAAAGCCTTGTGTTCAAAAAGTGTTCACATTCTCAGAATTAATGGGGTCTCAAACTCAACGTGACACTATAGGCTCTGAGTGTTTCAAGTTCGACCCTTCTTCGTCTTCAAAATTGCCTCAAGTTCAACTTCATGACAATCTGATGACGATGGAACCAATTGAATCTGACTTTTTTGTAGGGCTTCCAGAAATATCAGAAGATGTGTGGGACAGCATATGCTTTGATTAGTTATCAGTATAGAAGCTACATTAGATGTGCTTAATTATATGTAATTGTTTGGACAGTTGATTATGTATATAAACTTGTTATTATTGTTTTATATAGAAATCTTATGTAATATTGTCAAAGTGTTAACTGTCAATTTAGTTAAAATTTACAACATTTAATATTTGGTGTATATATATATATATATGTTTCTTAGAAGTGAAGATTCGAATTAATATAAATTTTTGTTAACGCATATATTTAAAAAGTGAGGTTGCAAATAAGTGAATAATTTCATATGTTTGAAGTCAAGAAAAAAAATGATTAAAACAAAAATATTTCATGTCAAGCACTCTCTCATCTGTATATCCATAAACCTTTGGGAGTTGAAACAAATTAATAATCCTGAAACGGCATATGGAGGTACATGAAAATTGGAGATTGCTCATAAAGGAGGAACTAGGAAGTGAGGAAACAAAGAATTAGTAATTGGTATTCTCTTAAAATTAAGAGTCAAATTATAATTAGCAGTTAATAGGATTGAGTTAAGTTTAATAAAATTAATCTCTCATAATATAATAAATTAATATTTAATTTTTTATTAAAAATATATTCACATTTAGTAGTGCTCAGATAACATTTTGAACAAGATTTTTTTTATTAAAAGATATTTTTGAGAAACAATATATATATATATATATGTGTATATAGATATATATATATATATATATAATTATCAACAACCAAGTCTAGTGAAAGGACTAAGTAATTTCCCGTTACATTAAGAACAAAGTTTGAATCTTTTACGAAAATAATGATCAAATTTAATATCTGATAATATTTTAAATATAATTACTCTTATTTATTTTTCTTTGGCTCTTTGTCTTATTTAAGAACTTTAAAATCATAACTAATTTTTTATTATCTTTGTTAATTGAATATTTTTCATTAACATTTTTTTTATAAAAAACTTACGCTATTATTTTTATAAATTTTTGTTGGCATTTCAAATTTCTACAAGCTTTATCGATTCCCCGATCTTTACGAGAAATAGAGAGAGCTAGGAAAGTTTTTTTCTCGATATTGGAAATGAGATATGCACGACAACAAAAAGCAAAGAGACACTCTCTATCTCGACCTTGTCCCATTGTAATCCATAAATAACTAGTTTCAAATAATAATTTAAAAGACAAATATAAATAACAGGTTTCTCAAAAATTTTAAAATTTAAACCTTAAACTAGTAAACCATTAAACTGGTATGTATAAAAAAATTAATTTAAAGACATGAGTAAATTATACATAATAGTTTTTTCCAGTTTATAACTATATTTATTTAATTTAATAAATATTTTGAAGATAAAATTCAAGTTCTCTCTCTCTCTCTCTCTCTATATATATATATATATGGCATTTCAGGTATATATTAAAGAGAAACATTATATAGCAAGCAGGATGAATAGGATAAATAAAAAAATGCAAAAAATAATTAAAATATATATAAATTGTGGACATTTTTAGGCTTTTATGGACTCTGTCAATCTCTGAATCTTTGTGGGAAATGAGGATAGAGAAGTATTTTTTTTCCCTGATGTTGGGATGGGAATATGCACAGCGACAATGAGTAGGGAGACACTCCCATCTCTAACTTACCCCGTTGCCATCCATAATTAGCATTGGCATAACTAGCTTTGGTGGTAATTTTTATTGCCACCGAAAAAGTCACTTAATTAGTAACAAATGCTTCAATTTTTTAGCATTAACAAGTTTATTTTTATAAAATTATTAAACATAATAATTAATATATTAATATTAAAGTCTGAATGAGACTTAGATATGTGAGAAAGAAAATGAAGAAGTAATAACTCAGAAAGAATACAATTCATTAGCTACTGATTCATCAACTTATATACAAGAAAAAATATGAATAAAAGAAATAAAAAATGTACAAACAAACTAACTAATTTGCCGACATCTTGCACCTAACAAACTCTATAACCAACTCAGAATAGACTCAATGCAATCCTACCACTCACATATACAAATCCATCACCCCCCCCTTAAGTTGGAGCTTGATGAAAATCAGCCAAGAACAACTTGGACTTCAAGGAAGAGAAATGGGCACCAGCTAACGGCTTTGTGAATATATTAGCTAATTGTGAATTGGAGCAAATGTACTGGGGAATAACGAAACCGTCCTTATATTTATCACAGACGAAATGGCAATATATTTCAAGATGTTTCGTCCGTTCATGAAATACAGGGTTATTAACATTATGAATGGTCGCTTGATTATCACACCACACAGGAATAGGAGAAGAAATAGGAACCTGAAGCTCTCCAAGAATGTAAGAAATCCACCTCAATTCACATACAGTGGTGGATAAGCTCCGATATTCTACTTCAGCTGAACTTCATGAAACTATTGTTTGCTTCTTAGTTTTCCATGAAATCAATGATTTTCCAAGGAAAACATAATAACTAGTAACGGACCTTCTTGTATTTGCATAAGTGGCCCAATCTGCGTCTGAAAAAGCTTTTAGAGATAAATCACTTTGTTTTGGATAAAATAACCTCTGTGCAGGACTAGACTTTTTAAATAACGCAGCATATATAGTGCTGCATTCAATGATGCACACATGGCTCATGAATGAATTGACTTAACTATTGCGTTGCATATGTGATATCGGCCTAGTGAAGCCTAGATAGAGTAACCTGCCAATCAACCTCCTATATTTTCCTAAGTCTTCCAACCTTGCAGAATGAGCATGTCGTTTTGGTTTAACCATAGGAACAGTAGCAGGCTTAGCTCCCAATAATCCACAATCAAAAATAAGATCTAGCGTGTACTTTCTTTGATTAATGTAAATGCCTTGAGATGAACGAGTAATCTTTAATCCTAGAAAGTACTTAGCTGGACCCATTTCTTTTATAGTGAAAGCATCATGTAGTGATTGTTTTACTGAATCAATTAAGGCCATATAACTGCTTGTTAACAAAACATCATCAACATACACCAAAATAGCAGTGAAATGTGAATTTTCAAGCTTTGTAAATAAACAATGATCATGTTGTGACTGTATAAAACCAAGGCTTCCAAATTTCTTTGTGAGCTCTTTGTTCCATTGTCTAAAAGCCTATTTTAAACCATATAGACTCCTTTTAAGTTTATAAACCATACCTGGCATTGTCTTGTCATAACCAGGTAGTGGCATCATATATATATCCTCATTAATAAAGCCATGTAAAAAAGCATTGTTTATATCAACTTGATGTAACCGCCAATCATAGGCTGTTGTTGCTATTGCAATTAGAAGCCTTACAATGACATTCTTGGCTACTGGTGAAAAGCTTTCAGAGTAATCAATTCCTTCCACTTGATTAAAGCCTTTAGCAACCAATTGTGCCTTATATTTGTCAATCGTACCATTTGGCTTAAGCTTTATTTTGTATACCCAACGACATCCAATGGGCTTCTTTGAAGGAGGTAATGGAACTAAATTCCACGTATCATTTTGCTCCAATGTTGTGATCTCCTGGTTGATGGCTTCAATCCAATTTGAAGTATGCTTAGCATCATTATAACATGTAAGCTTCTGAATATGTGACACATTCCCTAGAAAATTAAGATACTTAGTGGTAAAAGAGTTAGATTACACAAAAGGATAAGTAGAAGGAACATATTTTGAGCTACTAGTAGCAAAGCATGAAATATACTCATCTATCCAGTGTGGCCTTTTTTTGACCCTAGTGCTGTGTCTTAGTGGAATAGAATTAGATTCCTCCTCCTCATTTTGAACAAAATCTCTATGAGGTCCAGATGACTCTCCACTTTACTGTAAAGACTCAGGAACATTGTCATGTAAGCAAGTTTCCTAAGTTTCCTGGGAGGCAATATTACTTGTTCCAGCTTGATCACCACTATTGGTACTTGTTCCAACTTGATCAACACTGCTGGTTGAATTGTTTTGCTGTTCATCACCCATGTCAGAAAATAAATTATCCACAGGCAAGGGAATTACTACATTAGAATCTTCTCCTTTGCCTTTAAAAGGAAATATATGCTCATAAAATTGAACATCTTTAGAGGTAAACAATGCTTCTGTGTCAAGATCCATAACTATATAGCCTTTGTAACCAAGTACATATCCCAAAAAAAACACATTTACTAGCTTTAGTATCAAATTTTTGTTTATTGGGATTAACATTGGTAGCATAGCACAAACAACCAAATGTTCTCATTTGTGAGTAGGTGGGTTCTTTTTTGTTTAACACTTCAAAAGAACACTTCCAGTTCAAAGTAGGTGTAGGTAATTGATTGATAATGTATGCTGCAGTCAGAAAAGCCTCTGCCCAAAATTTTTGTGGTAAACTAGCATGAAATAAAAGAGCTCGAGCTACTTATACTAAGTGCCTATGCTTTCTCTCCACTACTCCATTTTGTTGTGGTGTGTAAACACAGGTCTTTTGATGAATTATACCATTGTTCTTGAGTAATTATTGACATGCATTACTCAAAAACTCGGATCCATTGTCAATTCTAATAATCTTAACTGTAGTGCTATACTGAGTTTTAACATAGGCCATAAATTATGTTAACAGACTAGTAGTTTGTCCCTTGCATTGCATTAAAAAAGTCCAAACAGCTTTAGAGCAATCATCTACAATGGTTAGAACATATTTAACATCATTCATTGAATCACCAACATATGACCCCCATATATCTATATGCAACAAATCAAAACAATACTCTACTGGTTTATGACCCACAGGGAAAGAAATTCTGGTTTGCTTAGCCAAATGGCAAGTATCACACACTTTATTGAAAGGTTGAACAAACTATAAGTGAGCTAATACATTGGAGGAAGGATGCCTTAGTTTATCATGCCAAGGATTACATTCCTCTTTAGAATAGCATGCCACTACACTGTTAGCCCCTTTAACCTTATCCAGATTTAAAGAATCTATTTTGCCATCTCCATGTATCACATATAAACCCCTCTGTATATGTCTAACAACTAATTGCTCCTTAGTCTAGGGGTTATGCACTAGAAACTTAGAACAATGAAAGATAACCTCCAACTTAGAATCAATTGCTAGCTTACTAACCACAATTAAATTATACTTAAAATCAGGTACATATAACACATCCTTTAGCATGATTCTTGAATTTAAGGATACAATTCCTATCATTTCAACCCCCTTAATACTTCCATCAGGAAATTGAACATTGTTTCTTCCTCTTGGTTTCCTTAATTCATTCAGAAGACCAAGGTTCCCACAAATATATGCAGATGCATCAGAATCTAAGATCTACAGCTTTTCTCTAGCATTTAAAACTTTACAAGTATGAAGATTACTTGCAAAGTCTGTGGCAAATAGACTGGTATTTAATGTGGTTTCATCATTTTCATTTTTCCCTTTCATAATCTTCTTGAGTTCCATTTGAATGAGATTAGAAATCACAACTTCATCACTCTTACGATTTTATTTTTCTTCAGCAATATTTTCACCAGATACATCAGTCAAATTAGCATATGTGGTTTCTTTCTTTTCTTTCTGACTCTTAAACTCTTTATACCAGTCCAGGAATCCATGCTTTTTGAAACAAGTTTCTTCTATATGCCCAGTGCATTTGCAGTGAGTACAATACTTTGCATTTTTGTCTTTCTTATTTCCAAGGCCTTTATTTGTTGTAGTTCCCTGTTTGTGTTGGTCATTTATTGCCAGTGCAGTAACTTCAGTCAACATACTTGGCATGTTCCTCTATTTCTCCACCCTGGCTAACATAGAATATACACTGTTAAGTTTTGGTAAAGGATCCATCATAAGAATATTGCTTACCACGTTATCATAAGCATCATTCAATCCCATATGTAGTTGCATGATAGCATTTGATGAATGAATTTCAGCAATCTTCTTATACGCTCTATATTTACAGCCTGTGCATGTACATCTTGGTATAGGTTCCAAGAAATTTAGCTCATCCCATAACTTCTTTCATTTGTTTAAATACACAGCTAATGAGTCATTACCCTGCTCTATTTCAGCTAATTTTTTTCTTATCTGAAAAATTTGTGGCCTGTCACCTTTACCAAATTTCTCCTCTAATTCTTTCCAGAGTTCTAAAGTACTAGAGGCATACACATAAGCTTCACTCAAATCCTTAGACATAGCATTAGGATCCAAGATATAACTATAGAATCCGTGAATGACCACTGCGCATAAGCTTCTGAACTCTGATCCTTCGGTTGCTTGTATGTGCCATCCACAAAGCCAAGTTTGTTTTTTGCCTTAAGAGAAATCTTCATTGAACGACTCTATAGTAGGTAATTGTTCAATGTTAATGGATTGGAGACCAATTGCAGTCCTGGATTGTTGGAAGGATGTATGTAAGATGGATCCTTCCTACAATTCAAGTTTGTCATTGATTCTGATCTCATAGCATGTGAATTTGCACTAGTATTCTAGCTCTCCATATTCTCCTTCAAATGCTACCTATGTCTTAGTTTATGGCGTAGGTGGAGTAGGATCTTACTGCTCTAATACCATGAATGATACTTAGATATGCGAGGAAGAAAATGAAGAAGTAATAGCTCAGAAAGAATACAATTCATTAGCTACTGATTCATCAACTTATATACAAGAAAAAAATATGAATAAAAGAAATAAAAAGATGTACAAACAAACTAACTAATTTGCTGACAGCTTGCACCTAACAAACTCTATAACCAACTCATAATAAACTCAATGCAATCTTACCACTCACATATACAAGTCCATTAAAGTCAAACTTGTTAGAAAATATGGGCTTACATTAATTTTATTTTACTTTAAACATTATGGGTTGATAGGTGGTCCATTAAAGGAGACCTAATTAGAAATTATTGGGCCATAGCACACATTAAACTAAGTCTGATAAGTGGCTAGGTGTAGGCCTTTAGTTTTACTTAAGCTCGTAATGAGAGGGTCTAGTAAGACAATTCTATTTATACAGGATAGGTCCCTTCTCTAACCCTAACCCTAAGTGAGCATCCCCATTGTAGCTGCTATTCAAGTCAGGGAATAGAGAGGAAGACCTAGCCACCGCAACTGAAAATTCTGAGATCTGAATATAGCACAGATAGGTACGCAATTCTTATCTAAACAAAATTTAGTTTCAATGTTCTATGACTCATATATGTTTCTAGTTTAAATTTAATATTTGGTATCAGAGCCAACATATATGATTATAGGACTTGAATCCTGCTTGAATGTTCGCATAAAATGAATTATTTTGTTGAAATTTTTCGGTTCTAATTTTGGCTAAATTACCTGCAAAAGGTTAGGGCTTTTGTTCATCTCTGAATTAGCTTCAAATTGATGTATTGTATGTTTAATATCATGATGTATTTAGGAAGAAATTCTTACTTGAATTTTATATCTGAAACATACCCTTAGCAAACCTTAGGATGATTAGGCCCAAAATTCGCACGATTCGAACCCGATTTCCAGAAATTGAATGCATTGGTAGCCTTGTAAGATTGTTTCTAATGAAAACCCTCAATAAATTGCAATCAAAACACTAAAACCATAGCCGAAATCATAGAGCTACGACGGTCTAGTTCAAAATCTCCATATTTTCGAACGAAAATCCGCCTTCTAGATATGTTTTTTTCCTTAATTGATTACACATACAAGTTTAGAAACATATTTTGGATGAAATCCATCAAAAATTTTGGCTCAAAACATGTCAAAATGGGTGAAAATGTCGCGGATCTCACGCGGGTCGTGCGACCCGGTTCACGCCCGCGGGTCGACTCGGCTGGAGGTTGAAGATGACCTCCAGGGACGACGCCTACGTGCGGCTTCTTAAGGGTGTGGAGCGTGAAGGTCACCCCTATACCCAATGGCATCGGTTCAAGTTGCGTTGTGATTTTGTTTATTTTTCTTTATTTTTTTGTGTTTTTATATTAATTTTTGAAAAATTTAAAATATTTATTTTGAATTTTAAACCTATTTGTGAATTTTTAAATAAAAATAAATATTTTAGGAACTATTTGTGATACAAAAAAATCATGTAAAAATAATATCACAGCCTTTAAACTTATTAAAGATCCTCACTCTCCTTAGTTAGGCTTATAATTTGAATACTCTCGGGCTAAACGCTAAGGTCATTAATTCTACATTAAAATTTATTAAAAGGTCTAAAATTGTTGTTTAAATTTTGATTGTGCTAATAATTAATATTTTAGTTCATGATGCTTCCTAGTCTGGAAATTTTGTTTTTTTTTTTTGGATTGTTGGGAATAAATTACTTAAGTAATTAATTCATTAAAGTCCATAAAACTGTTAAATTTCTATGTTGATGGGAAGTTAAGGCAAAGTACAAATTCTAGTTTTAAAATTTTTATTTATTTGTAAATTGTTGAGATTATTATCACTAAAGTGGCTAATCATCAAAATTTACAAAATTATAAAAGTCCCATGTTGATAGAATTTTTTATTGAATTAATACATGTAATTTCCTGCCCAAAGGGGGTTGTTATGTGTGTTGATTCTAGGTTCACATGAAGCATGGTGATGAGTGCATATGATCTTGAAAATCAATCAACCCAAAGGGGATAGTTTTTTTTTATTATATGTTCTCATTGTATTTTAAATGATTTTATCTGCCCAAAGGTGATTTGATTCTTTAAAATGTTTATATATATTGTCTTTACTTGCTTCATAAAAGGAAGAAAACCAATGGCATGTTATGTTCTTTGCCTAAAGGGGAGTTTATAATGATGCAACTAGTTTTCCTTTAAGTTTATTGAATATAATTGCCTCATTTATTGACCATATTAATTATTTGCAAATATTTTCTTTCAATGTGAACAACAACAATGCCACAATTGAAATGTTTAAAACTTACAATACTGAAGTAGAGAAGCAATTGGTAAAAGTCATTAAGATTGTAAGATCTAATCATGGTGGTGAGTATTATGGAAAGTATGATGAATGTGGATAGCAGAAGGGTCCTTTTGCTAAACACTTACAGGATTACGGTATTGTTGCTCAATATACCATGCCTAGAAGTTCAGAACAAAGTGGTGTGGCAGAAAGGCGAAATCTCACACTTATGGATATGGTGAGGAGTATGATAAGTAGGTCAAATCTACCTGAATTTTTATAGGGTGAAGCAATCACAATGGCCACTTATATTCTAAACCATTTCCTTAGTAAATCTGTACCCACAACACCTTTTAAGTTGTGGATTAGTAAAAAACCTAGTTTGAATCACCTTTATGTTTGGTGTTGCCCTACAGATGTAAAGATTTACAATCCTTTGCAAAGAAAATTAGACCTTAAAACTTCAAGTTGTCTTTTTTTTATTTTATTGTTATCCGAAACATTCAAAAGGATTTAGATTCTATTGTCTTACCTGTAGCACTATAATTGTGAAAGCATTAACTACAAAGGACTTAGAATTAGATGTAGGTAAAACCAACAAGACTGTTTCCATCCCTTTACTATCCTTAAATGAGACTTTTCAATTGTACAAGTTACGAAGGAAATTATGGCCTTACCTATTCAGCAAGAAGATCCTGGGGCACCTATAACTGAAATTTCTCAAGTTAATGAACTATACTAGTCCTAGAAATTCCCTTAAAAGGATTTCAAAGAGAAATGAGATCTGCAATCAATGCGACTAAGAAGTGTATCTGGGTGAAGTTGACTATGATGTCAAAGTCATCCATAAAACAATGTTATTTGTTAACATAACACTAGCCTACTCTGAATTTTTATCCTTCAAGAAATGTGCTAAAGCATAATATATTAAGAATTCTATGAATTTTGACATTCTATCCATGCTTAAGTAAATAAATAAAAAAAGGATGATAGTGAAAATTTTCTAGAATAAATATACCTAGAAAACTTATATGAAACAAATAGTTGGACTTTTTAGGCCTATTAATGCTACTCAAAAGTTAACCTAATTCATTTAATTGATTTTGGGGCATTTATATAAATTTATCTTGTGGAAATTAGTTTTAGTTATGATAACTTAAAATTTAAGATTGTGACTTGAAAAGTTATATTAATTGTTGGGAATTTAAAATAAAGGTGCTAGATGACGCTAATAATTTGATGTCTTTGGCAATTATTTCGCTCACTTTAGGCTAATTGCTTGTGGATGAGAAAAATGAATATAGTAAATTACATTAAAGGAGAGAGAGACTCAAAATCTATTTTTTTTCATTTAGACCTCCTTATTTTATTTGACCATGAAGTCCAATTTATTAATCACAAGGCATAAAGGTTCCAAAATTTTCATTAAGATATGGACTCTTAACTTAGGTTATTATTAATTAAGGAAATTTTAGAAATTCATAAGAGTTATAAATGCAAGAAATTTGTTCTTGGAATTCATTTTCAGTCATTTAGACTTTTATAAAGAAAATGAGAGATTATAATTATACTTGGTAAAGTTATTATAAAGAAAACAATGCCCTGAAAGGATTTTTCATATATTATGATATAAAAGGGAGTTGAAAGGGTAATATTTATCACACAAAATATTTTATAGTAATATAAATTGGAGATAATCTTGTTACAAAATGAGTTTTATAATTTGACCACTTATAAGGATTATTATATAAATTTATTTGGATGACATTTAGCAATTGATTGTTATTATGGATTGAAATTCATCAGCCTTTTATTGGGTCTTGTATCTTAAAGGATCCATTTATTGATTAGCTCAACCAATTATATATTACATGTTCGTTCCCACAGAGAACTTGTAATGATACGTTTTAGATCTCCAATGTTAAAATAATTAATGTCCATATGGCTAATTGCAACTTTATGAAATTTTTGAAGACTTAATCGTAACTTTAAAAGGAACAAAACATATACAAAGACTTGATAGGAATAAGGAAAGAGTATATCTAGCTAAATGTCAATAGTCAAAACAATTATCTCTTAGGGTTGTCATGGAAATTTCTCATAAGAAAAGAACTCAAAGGAGTTTCTCATACCAAAAGAACTTGATTGTGTATTATCAAATAAAGGTTATGATTGTGAATTTTATTCCTCCTAATCTGAGAACATTGTTTTGTAAGTTGTTGAGTATGTTTATCACTAAAGTGATTCATACATTAAAATTTTACAAAATCGTTTAGTTCTCTTGTTGATAGGAAATAAAGAAAATTTATTCTTCTTAGTTTGAGATTTTTTTTTGTGAATTGTTGTGGCTTTTACCACTATAGTGGTTTAGCCATCAAAATTCTCAAAATTTGCAAATCCTTTGTTGATAAAATTTTCTTGAATTAGTACATATGATTACTGCCCAAAAGGGATTATTGTGTGCATTAATTCTAAGATTTTAGAAAGGACATTAGTGGAAGTACATATCATTGAAAATTAATCTGCTCAAAGGGGATATGTTTTCATGATTATGTTCTCCCATTATTCTAAAATTGAAATATAAAATTTAAAGTATTTTTTCTACCCAAAGGAGATTAAATTATTTAGATATTTATGTTGTCTTCATTCGCTTCATGAGTAAGAGGACTAATAGCATGTTGTATTCTCTACCTAAAGGGGAGTCTATAATGATACACGTAGTGTTCCTTAAGAACATGACTTGTTCAAGTGTTGAACAATTTATGAAATTGCCTATTGAACGCAATCATATGCCTAAAGAGGTTAAAATTAAATAGAGCATCTTATTTGCATTGGTATTTTAAATTTTAAGACCTTTTTTTTTCTCTACTCAAAGATGACAAACTTATGAAATTTTAAGATACTAAAGACCATGTGTGTCCTACTGAGTAAATTCTTGTTTGTACTAGAGGCATATAATCAGTGAATGAACAAATGGTAATTATTTAAATATAATTCACATATGACAAATTTGTCATGAATTTAGGTTAAAATAGACTATATTGGCATGCAAGATGCCTTATTTGCAATAATCAAGTTAAAACTTGTATACGGGTGTTAATTGTTATTATTAACAATTGAAATTTTCATGTGAATTTATAAAATTATTATGTCTAATTTTGGGGCAATTAAAGTTAATTTGGCAAAAGGTTACTTCTCTTAATTGATTGCATTGATTTAATCAATTTTACTTAAGGCATAAGGATGCTATGTACTCAAAATAGTACATTAATAAAATTGTCTAATTTTACATCTATAAATACTTGCATTGTGGTGTATAAATGCAACCATTTATGGTTTGATTGTATGACCATTTGAAACATAATTATTAATGCTCAATTGATGACTTACAATCAATTGAAATGGGACAATGTTATTGAAAACATTAGTAAATAAATGAGGTTACCTAATCTCCTAGCGAAAAGGTTAAGATTCATACAATTAAAAGAACATACTCAAATTTGGGTATGTTGAGGGGTCTCTTGATATATTAAGTCAGTGGGAGCTTTGTGCACTTAAAGTTTAAAGATCTTTTGATCTTTTGAATCAGTGGGAGTTTGGTGCACTTAAGGTTAATTTATAAGATAAGTGGTACATCAAAACACATGGAGATAAAATATCTGATAGCTAGAGACTTAGTAAAGAAAGGTGACATAGTTATTGAGAAAATTAGTACAGATGCAATGTTAGTAGATCCCCTAACCAAGGGGTTGAGGCCCATACGATTTAAGTAACATGCTAAAAAACATGGGTATGATAAGGTCTTTTGATCCCTTAGATTAGTGAGAGTCTGCTGTATTTTTTCTTCTTGTGTTCACCTTATGAATAATATTCAGTTATTTTGAAATAAATGTGATTTTGATGACATTTGCACTTATGTTATTTCTATATGTATACATACATTTGGTTAAATATAATTGATGATCATTTGTGAATTTATGCTTTGCCTATGCAAAGAAAGGTAGATACAACATGTGCCTTAAGACATGACGTCTGTCTTAAGAGTGACAATTGTATTTGATGTGGTATGTCTTCGATGGTGCTAATTTATATGCTCGAGATAAGGATTAAGACATACGGGTTTATTTTAACCCAAATGATTTCTCCTATGGATTAAGCATAAAGTTATTGAGAAATCACATGGAGGACCGATGAGAAATAGTGAGTTGTCAAATTGACAACGCTTGAGAGCTATTTCTTTCTACACTTCCAGACTGTTGATCCATGTCAATATAATTGTTGATATGTGTGATCATGGATTGATCGAATGTCGATAAATGGCATAATGATTGCCATGATCCCATATTGATTATTGTATTGGATCGGATTGTGTTTGTTGTGCTGATATTGGGCCATTTTTTAAAAATGTGCGCACTAAAATTTTTTTTTTTGTACTATCAACCCAAGAGTCCTTTTTCTTTCTTTCTTTTAAGATTGTATTTTTTTATTATTATTTATATTTTTTTAATGTATTAATGTAGCCCAAGTGGGAGAATGTTAGAAAATATGGGCTTACATTAATTTTATTTTACTTTAAATATTATGGGTTGATAGGTGGTCCATTAAAGGAGACCTAATTAGAAATTATTGGGCCATAGCACACATTAAACTAAGTATGGTAAGTGGCTAGGTGTAGGCCTTTAGTTTTACTTAAGCCCGTAATGAGAGGGCCCAGTAAAACAATTCTGTTTATACAGGCTAGGTCCCCTCTCTAACCCTAACCTTAAGTGAGCATCCCCATTGTAGCCGCTATTCAAGTCAGGGAATAGAGAGGAAGACCTAGCCACTGCAACTGAAAATTTTGATATCTGAATATGACACAGACAGGTACGTAATTCTTATCTAAACAAAATTAGATTCAATGTTCTATGACTCATATATGTTTCTAATTTAAATTTAATAAAACTATCTTATTAATGAAATTAAAACAAAAATTATAAATTTAAACCATAGCTAAATGATTTCGCAATGGTTCAATCACCATGGCTAAAGTGACGTTGTAGGAATTTTGCAATTATTTTTTTCCAACCACAGGAATAACTGTCGCAGGTTACAGTTTGTAACCATTACAAAATTAAAAAATTTTAGAGCGACTATTTGTTAAAAATTGTGACAAATTGATATATTTACCGACAGCTTGAACCGTTGCTAAATTCGTTACACATTTGTATACCCGTAGCTAAATTTAGCCAAATTTATTTATTTATTTCAAAAATTTTTTAGACTTGCAAATTTTTAATATCATAAATGATCTAAAATAAGAAAATTAATAATATAATTAACTATAAAAAAATTATAAATTAATAATATTTGAAATATATATGTCTATTTCCTAATATTCTTAAATAAACTTAAATAGTAACATTTATAACTTGGTCTTTAAACATTTCTAGGTACATTTTATCATCTAAAACTCTCATGTTGTTGTTAAGTCCTCTGATCCTTGGATGTTAGAGACTCTTGAATAGCAGCTCTAGTTGATTTATGTCCATTTTAGTGATCTATTGCCTGAAACACAATTTAAAATATTATTGTTAATATATAAAGTTTTTTAATTAATAAATAAATTAAAATATGAAATTATATCTGCTACTGCCTACAATAAGGACTCAAGCTCAAATACTTAATATTGTTAGAAAAAAAGTTAATGAAAGGATTAGATTTATATACTCTTTCTTATATAAATCATAAACATTAATTAACGAGAGAAATGAAATGTATAAATTATAAAAGAGTGATAAAGCTTACAAAAATTGTACATACAAATTTTTTTTTAATGCAGAATACTTCTCTTGGTTTTCTTCCATTTATCAAAATGCTCTCAATCAAAAAATGAAAAATAGGTAACAGACATTTCCAATGCAATTTTTTCTTGAAATAGCGAGGTTTTTCCTTAAATGCAATTCAAAATTCCACAAACACGATCAACCATTGACTTCGTGGCTGTCATCACACGCTGTTAAAGTACAATTTAAATAAAATTATTTTGATTTCTGTCAAAGAAAATATTTATAGGAAATATTGCCCAAGATAAGCTCTTGGCTCTACAACAACTAATTACCATTGATGAGTCTATCTATTGAGAACCAACCTTAATTACTCCAGTGTAAAAAGAGGGTAAATAAAATATTTTAAAGAAAGTAGATAAAATTATCTCCTGAATTTTCTTATGTAGGTACAAGAGATCCAGGAGGAACATTGCTCTGTGAAGGACCATTATCAGGAGATTTTCTGTGCAGTGATGAAGAAATAGCAATAAGACATTCTGAAATACTCACATAGCCTTTCCTTCTAATCAACAAAGTATATTCTAATATTAGTACTAGTAGTGCTTCTTCATATTGTATTCACACGATTGAATGCAGTCGAAATGCATAACAGTTTAACTGAGAACCGAACAAAAGATAAATATTACATGATGATGACAAAGAAGAAAGTACTATAAATTGAGATTTGAGGCTTAGCCTAATTGTTAGATAGGAAGAAACTACTTGGATGGAAAACTTTCTTTGATTGCGAGATATCGTTTCCAATAAGGCAAAGTAGACTTGTGAGCTTCCTTCTTTGTAACACCTTTATATACTCTTATTATAAACTATTGACTTCTTCCTTTGTAGCCAATGTCCCTTAAGGATAAATATTGCAGAGCAAAAATTCATGGAAACCCACATGAATATGAAGTAAATGACACTTACTTGTTCTCAAAATTTGACAACCACTTAATATAAGTACTTGTGCCAATTGCACAAGATAGAGTATGGTAATTCGCATAGAGAGAGATTGACTTTGACTAGTGACTAATATTAAAACAGAAAAAATGGCTCCTCACGCAAGAGCTAGATGGCAATTGTCAATTAACAAGAGAGCGGAAGAACAATGAATGGGGATGCAAAATCGACATGTAGACAATAGCATGATTAAGAGAACCTAGAATTTTAAATTTTTATTTACATAGAAAAGGATAAATGCTGGTGGCGGGCATAAGAAAAAAAACATCATACTTGCAAGCAAGAATCAAGCTTCGTATCAAATTTGGATTGAAAACCCTAGTAAATGGGCCCATCCAAAGAAGTTAAAATTCGTGAACAGAAGGGAGAAACAGGAGAACACAGTGATGACCCATGGCCAAATCGCGACGGACGACGTGCAACGGTGTCCCGACTTGACCCTTTGGCGGTGTGTGCTTCTCTAATCCAAGCGTAGCATTTTCTCCTTAGATTCCACAGACGAAATTACCAGATCTACATTTTTAAAGCAGATTTGGTTATAGAGAAAAAAAAAAAAGATATGTTATTTAGCAGTAAAGCCATCACAAAAATGAAATTTAGTGACGGTCCATCAATGAACCGTCACTAAATTTCAACATAGCGACAATTTTGACAACCGTATTATACGTATGTATTTTCCTTTGTTAACATATTAGTTTAGTTTTAGGAGTCCGTCTCCTTACTACTTCTCTCATTTATGCTCATCTTCTCCTTACCTCTCTTCTTCAATATTTGTTATCAGAGCCTGAAGGAGAAGTAAGAATGTATTGAGAAACTGTTAGTTAGGATTTATTTTCTTGAGATAAGGATTAACGTTTTTAAATAACTTATGTATAGTTATTTTCTCTATTGATATTTTCTGTGAATACATATATAGAGTATGGGATTTTCCTTTTAGCTCCTCGTGAGGTTATGGAAGATAGTCCCCTCTATGCTTTAATGTGTAGATAAGTCCATACCTTGTGGTTGAAACTCATGAGAAGAAAAAACAAAATTCATTTAATTTTTAGAACTTGATCCTTGTTTCAAATGGTAAATATAAATTAATATTTTCCCTTTATATTTCTATGGAACCTAACGGTAATAATATCAACAGGAGAAGAAAAAGTTTTATAATGTTTAAATCGTTGTCTTCCACTTCTCATAGATCCTCTGATCCTTCTTCCTCATCCCTTCAAGAAGAAACTTCTTTTTATACAAATATATTCAATGAAGAAATTTGCTTTGCAGATTTTCCACAAGAAATAGATAATTGGGAAATGCCCCAAGATCCCCAACAAAAAAAATTACAAACTAAAAGGAAATTTCTCTACTAGTTCTGATTAAGTAATCAAAACGGCTGAAGAAGCTATTTTAATAAATCTAGAAAAAGAAGAACTTTTCCTTCTTTCCAAAAAATCTATTAAAGAACACAAGAAAAAAATATAAATTTATGCACATTGGTTGTGGCCAAGTAGCAATCAAACCTCTAGTTAGAGAAGGATTGAATACTTCTATTCTTCTCTGTCTTAGAGACATTAGACATAATATTTTTATAGATTCCCTTCTAAGAACTGTTGAATCCAGCTTATGTTTTGGTCAAATATATCTCAACTGTTATCCATATAGAACAATAAGTCTTCTACATAAAAAATCAAGGATGTCTTACTATTAAATATTAAACTTTCTGGATTTAACATGAAACCTGGATCAATCCCTGAGCCTTATTTTATAGAGTACAATATCAGGTTATGAACTCATCAGTTTCAAGAGCTCTTAAACCAAGAACAAGGGGAGAAACAACTTTGTTTCTAATAGATATGTTCAGAGCAAATGTCATCATTCCAAGAGCTATTTGTTGGGATGTAGTTGATTTTCCAGAAACATGAAAAATAGATAAGGAAGCCCCAGCCTTACCTCAAACCACACCAAATTTCCAACAAATCTCCCAATCCTAAACAGGAACTGTTGAATTAACCTTTAGTAGAAAAAGCACTAGCTCTTATGCCTCTAGGTCTAGTAGATCGGAAGACTTTAGGTCAGTAGCTTTTGAATTACCAATATATTCAACATATTCGATACCAATTGCTCCAGCAATCCATCTATTGGGGATAGATATTTCATCCAACCCCCCAAGAGGAACTTATCAAACAAATGAACAAAATCAGGAAGAAAAATCTATACTATCTCCAACTTATTCTTTTGTGAATGCACCTTTCCATATCTCAACACAATAAACATTGATTTCCAAATTAATAAAGAATCTTTGCAAGAAGATTTTTATTTTGAAAATTGGAAAAATGAAAGACAATGGTTCTTAGAAAATTTTAAAGGTTTAAAAAGAAAAGAAGTTCAAGAAAAGTTTATAAATTTCTTGAAAAAATTCAAATAAATCTACCATTCTTTGACTGGTTTGAAGCTTACGCTCTAGATCAAATTAAAGATAGAATATTCATTTTTCAAATCTATTCATGTTATCAATAAAATTTGGCAAAAACTAAAGGACAGACAATTAATTCAGCCTTTCCTCTAAGCCATTCCTTTGAAATTTTTAATATATAAACTAAAGATAAAAAACCTGTTTTAGCTTCACCTTATAAATTTAAATCTTTTGAACATGTAGAATCTGTTGATATGCAAAGTATTATGGAACAAAATAATTATACTAGTCAATATCTCAAACTTTAGGAGATTACATTTCATCTATGAAATGTAATCCTTCTACCTCTTCGAACTCTTCAAATATAGAAATTCCTTTGTTCAAACCCCATGAACTTCCCAAACAAGCCAAAAAAGGTTTTTGAAAAATAAATAACAACTTCTTAAGGCTATTGACGAACAAATTAAGAACCTAGTAACACAGGATACTCCAAGTAGAAGACATGGACCTTCTATAAATGTTCTAGATGAAACCCAGCATAGTTCTGATTATAGTTCTAACTCTTTCTAGGAACATGAAGAATGTCCACAAATCAATCCAATAGAAACTTCAAAAAATTGGAAAAATCCTTCTAAATATTATTATCCCAGAACAACTAATCTTGATTTTCTCATAGAAGAACACAATCAAAGTTTTAAACACTTCAACTCTAATAACATCTACTAGTGGAACATAGATGGCCAATCTGAATACAATATTCTCTAGATCCTTCAAAATATATCTATGCTTGCAACAGCCTACCATACTTATCAGGAATATACTAATGTAACCACTACTCAAATTTTAGTTTCTAGATTTTCTGGATAGTTAAAAGGATGGTGGGATTATTACATCACCCCTAGGCAAAAAGATACAATTTTTAGTGCTATCAAAACCGAACCAGATGGCAACTCCAGTTACTGATAATGGTGATCTAGTCCCTGATGCAGTTAATATATTAATTTTTAATATTATCCAACATTTCATAAGTGACCCTTCCTTATGGAAAGACAAATGAACAAAATTACTATCAAATCTCAAATGAAGAACTTTAGCTGACTTTAGGTGGTATAGAGATACCTTTCTATCTAGAGTTTATACTAGAAAGGATAGTAATCAACCATTCTGGAAAGAAATTTCTTGCTGGAATACAAAAATTTTTAGGTGATAAAGTTTGTCAAAAAATAGAAACCAAACTAATGGATCTATTCCTTATGATGAATTAAGTTATGGACAACTTATAGCCTATATTCAAGAAACAACCTTAAAAATTTGTCAAGACAAACATCAAAACCAATTAGCCAAGGAAAAGGCCCAAAATCATAGGCAATTAGGTTTGTTCTGTGAAAACTTTGGATTTTCTCCTTGTAAAACACATTAAAAAAAAGCACAAGGCGTATAAGCCAAATTACCCATCTAAAACAAAAAAATCTTATTATAAAGATCAAGAAATAGTAAAAGACATAAAACCATCAAAAAATTATAAATCAAAATTTTGAAATAAATCTCAAAAACAAGTAATATGTTACCAGTGTGGTAAACCTGGTCATATTTCAAAATACTGCCATTTTAAACAAAGACTTTAAGCCTTAAACCTTGATGATCAAGTCTTAGAACAACTAAATAATTTGTTAATATATTCCTCTGAAGAAGATTCTAGCAAAGAAACTTCTAATCAACCTTATGGAAATCTAAACGAAATCCAAGATAAAGATATTCATCAAATGATGAAGAACAAAAGATAAATGTTCTAACAAAAGATAAATGTTCTAACAAAAGATAATCATGACTTACTATTTGAAATTATTAATTCCATCCTTGACCCACAAGAGAGAACAAAATATCTTTTAAACATCAAACAAGTCCTCAAATCCCAAGATTCTTCCTTTAAGACTATTCCTTTAAATACGTATAATGTCACAGATATAATCAAGAGATTTGAAAAATCTAAGAACAAATCTAAGGAGGTCACTATTTAAGACCTACAACAAGAAACTCATAATTTAAAATCCGAAGTTAAAGAGTTAAAAAAGACTCAACAACTTTATGACTCTATTTTGGAAGCCCTCCAAAATAACCAAATAAATTCCAAGGATAACCATTACAAAGATGATTTTTCTGAAAAAGATGAAGATCTCACTGAACAATTCTCAAATCTCATTTCGAGAATCAAACTTCAAAAGTTTCATGTTTTTGTTAGAATAATTATTCAAGAGGAATTTATCCTTGAGGCAATTGCTTTGTTCGATACCGAAGCAAATGCTAATTGTATCCATGAAGGATTAATTCCAACAAAATATTTTGAGAAAATAACTGAAAAATTTAATATTGCATATGGATCTAAGTTACAAATCGATTATAAATTAATAAATGCTATTATTGAAAACCAAGCATTTCAAGCCCAAACACCATTTCTATTAGTAAAAAAATTTATCAAATGAAGTCATCTTAGGAACTTCATTTATCAATCAATTGTTTCCCCTAGAAATCTCTAAAGAAGGAATTTCCACCCAATTTCTTGAAGCAAAAATCTTATTTAAATTTGCTCAAACTCCAATATTTAAAAGTTTAAATGTTATTCAAAATAAAGAAAATAAAACTCCCTTATTTAAAGGAAGAGGTATCCTATCAAATTATTGAATCCAAAATTCAATTACCTTAGACTCAACAACAAATTCAAGTATTGTTAGATACAATTCATCAAACAATTTGCTCTGATCTTCCTAATGCATTTTGGGAAAGGATAAAACATATAGTTAGTCTCCCATATGAAAATGATTTCAAAGAATAAAAAGATCCTACAAAAGCTCGTCCAAAATCAAATGAATCAGGACCTATTGAAATATTTTCAAAAAGAAATTTCTGATCTTAAGAAAAAATTAATTATAAAAAGTAGAAGTCCTTAGTCATGTTCTGATTTTTACATTAATAAATCTGCTGAGATTGAAAGATGAGTTCCTCAACTAGTCATCAACTACAAAAGCTCTTCAATAGATTCTATATCCAATTCCTAACCAAAAAGATTTTCTGAATCGATTGCACTCAGCAAAAATATTTTCAAAATTTGATATGAAATTTGATTCTTGGCAAATTCAGAGTGAGGAAAAAAACAAGTATAAAATTGCATTTACAGTTCCAAAGAAATTCTTGAAGACGATAATAAGTTTGTCCAATATGAAAAAACAGGGTATTCTACACAACAAATTCTGGGTCTTCTACCCGAAAACTTCCTGCATCCCTGATGACACAAAATACCAAAGGTAATACTCCCTCTACCGAAAAAGAAACCAAAGCATCATATGCCTTGCCTATCCAAACCTTGTCAAAACCTCCTTTGACACAAATTCCAAACATATCTTGGGCCCAAATAGCTGATGAAGAAGACCAAGCATTAGCTTTAGTCCAAATGATGAGAAATTTTAAGAATCAAATTGCCTTACAGAAACCTCAAAAACAAATTTACTCTTCAACCTCACAAAACCAAATAGTATATATATGTGTGTGTGTGTTCGATTGAATAAATTAAATGCATACATTTATATTATAAAAATCGTATTTAAATAATTTCTATAAAGTGAGTTTTTTGGTCTAGGTTGGGTATTAATATCTTTGGTCTTGGGCTCGGACCCTTTTTTTAATTAATACTCAGATTGAACGATTAAATTTGATAGGTACTTATAATATATGAATATTTTGATCGTTTTTAATTATTGCTATAGTTATGGCAGAAGTATACCTTAAAATAAATTATCTATGTGTATTAAAATTCCTGATATCCAAATTTAGTTATTGGATACATAATTTTCCTGAAAATTTTACAAATGTTAGGATAATCTGTATTAGATTAAAAAAATATTTGTGAAACCTGTTATTTATATTTATCTTTTAAATTATAATTTTAAAATTTAAACCTTTAAATTGATATGCGTAAAAAAATTAATTTAATGAGCGAGTCAATTACAATTTGTTCAACATAATAGTTTTTTTTTTGCAATATATAACTATATATAGTTAATAAATATATTGAAGATAATTCAAGTTTTTTTATATTTAAATTATAATAAAAAAATTTAGCGTAACTATGGCAGTTCAGATATATATTGACGAGAAACAGTAATATATAGCAAGGATGAATAAGATAAAGACAAAACATTCAAAAAATAATTAAAATATTCAATTATTGTAAAACAGCGATTAAGATAATATAAATAAATATTTAAAATATAACATGGATGAGTCAATTATACATAATAGTTTTTTTCCAATTTATAACTATATTTATTTAATTTAATAAATATGTTGAAGATATAATTCAAGTTTATATATATATATTGTAATAAAAAAATTTAACTATGGCATTTCAGATATATATTGAAGACAAACGGATGAATAGGATAAAGAAAAAAAATTCAAAAAATATATAAAATATATATAAATTTTTGACATTTCAAGTTCTTTTATGATTCTGTTGGCCTCAGAATTTTCGTGGAAAATAAGGATAGAGAAGTATTTTTTTCGCCGAAGTTGGGAATGCAAATTATATGCACGACGACGAGGAGGAGGGAAACATTTTCCATCTCTAACTTGCCCCATTTCCATTCATAACACACACACACACACACACACACACACACACACACACACATATATATATATATATATATATGTTTCAATTGAATAAATTAAATATATACATTATAACACAAAAATTATATTTAAATAATTTATATAAAGTGAGTATTGGTCTGGATTGGGTAGCTTCCCTAGTCTTAGATTTGGACTTGTTTCTTTAATACTCCCATAATGAACAAGTAAATTTTGTAGATAGATACAAGTATTTTGATTATTTTTAATTATTGTTATAGTTATGGCAAAAGTAGTATACCTTAAAATAAATTATCTATGTGTATTAAAATTCCTAAAATCCAAATTTGGTTATTGGATACATAATTTTCCTAAAAATTTTACAAATGTTAGGATAATCAATATTCTATTAAAAAAAATTGTGAAACCAATTATTTATATTTATCTTTAAATTATAATTTTAAAATTTAAACCTTTAAATCGATATGTATGAAAAAAATTAATTTAATGAGTGAGACAATTATAATTTGTTGTACATAATAGTTTTTTTCCCAATATATAACTATATATATTTAAAAAATATGCTGAAGATAATTCAATTTTTTTTATATATAAATTATAATAAAAAAATTAACGTAACTATGGCACTTCAGATATATATTGAAGAGAAATAGCAATACGTAGCAAGGATGAATAAGATAAAGACAAAACATTCAAAAAATAATTAAAATATTCAATCAAAGTAAAAAAGTGATTAAGATAATATAAATAAATATTTAAACTATAACTTGGATTATCTCTTAACATGCATATAAATTTATGACAATAGACAACTCCATGCAAGTACGTTACAGTATTGGCTCAAAAGTTTACGTGCTTTGCAAATTCCAAAGATGAAGTACAAGAATAATTGTTCGTCTTCTGCTCCGAAGGCCAAGAAGCAAAGAATTGAGAGAATTGAATCATGTGTGCAGAATCATAATTCTAATAGTCTCTCAATCTCAGACACGAACAAGATTGTGAATAATATCAATGGAGTACGTCAAAATCTTGATTTCATGAATTTTGTTCCAGTTGGATTCAGATTTCACCCTACAGAACAAGAGCTGATCATGGAATATTTGATGAAGAAAGTGATGAATCAACCAATAATACTCCAAATACCAGAAGTTGAAGTATATCAACACAGTCCTGAACAACTTTCCCGTAAGTTTTATGTTACAATAATTTTGTATGAAAATTACATAAAATTTAATTATTTAAATCGTTTACACATCATATAAGTTATTTTATAATAATTAAATTTCCAAATTTTAAAATTCATGATTCATATAGTATAATTCAATTTAAAATTTCACACTCAAATATCAAAGACGCAAAAAAAAAAAAAAAAAATTACATACTTAATTGATTCAACAAAAAAATCCACTCAGTCTTAGTTTTCTTTTGGTTCTGACTGATTTTAATATGATCAAATTAGTGCAACCAGTTATTCGACTTTTAGGAACAAAGTGAGCTGTATAACTAATTAATTATCGACTCAGTTAATTGTATCATTTAGTCTAGTCTGATTCTAACAATACAATGTGTTAAATATATAATTTTGCCGAACAATGAATTCTAATACAATACATCCGTGAATCTTTCATCAAAGAATTTTTTTTATATTTATTTATAATTGAAGTAAAAGATTAGTTTGTGTGGTACATATATGGTGAAATTGGTTTAATTTAATTTTCCAACTTCATTGTAAAATTAATACAACTAAATTATAATAATTTTGTTGTATTTAATTAATATTTGTAGAGAATTACAACAGTACGAATTATGGAGAAGAAGAGTGGTACTTTTTCTCTCCAAGGGAGAGAAGATATCCAAATGGAAAATGGCCAAAACGATCAGCACAAGGTGGATATTGGAATGCAAGTGGAAAAGATTCATCAATTTTGTTTCAAGGAAACGAAATTGGAAAATGCAGAACAATGGTTTTTTGTGAAGGCAACCGTCCAAAAGGTAGAAGGACCAATTGGTTAATGCGTGAATATACATTGGCTGTGCCCTCTCATAATAGAACAAGTCTTTCAGATATGAAGGTTAGTAACAAAATTAATTAATTACATATATATATATATATTAGAGTAAATTATTATTTTAATTCTTAAAATATGTACTTTATGTCAATTTAATTCTTTCATCAGTGTTAAGAACAAAATGTTAATGGAATTGTTAACATAGTATTGTCTCAATTTGGTTGGTATTAATTTTTAGTTATGGAGTAAAAGGGTGTGTTTGACTGACTCAAACCAAATCGAAATAGTATTATATAAGTGATTTCAATAACATGTCATGTCATATTTACACTAACGTAAAAACTAAATTTAGGCACCATGCATCTTAGAGGGACGAAATTGATAACTTTTAGCTCTTAGATACTGAATTGAGGCAAAATATATTAGTATTTAATCTATATATTATAGTGCTTGATTTTTGTTTAATTTTTCATCTTCATAATTATTTATTGACATTCTCTTCGTTTTTTTGTAGTTGGATGATTGGGTTTTATGTAAGATATATAAGAATTCTAAGTACTATAGGAATAGAGCTACTCAAACATATAATTTTGAAGATGGGAATCAAAGCCCAATTCAACATATTGATGAAGCCACTATTCAACCAAAGAATAGTGAAGATAAGTATCAAAACCCAGATCAAGGTATTGATGAAGCCATTATTCAACCTATCAATCAAAATCTAGATGAACCTCTAATTTCTTTTGACAAAGATGAAACTGATTTATTAAAAAAATCGTTTCCAGAATTATTTCAACTTCAACATGAAAATGACATTAATGCCATGATTTCTGAGTTATTGGTGGAGCCAATTAATAAAAAGCCTTGTGTTCAAAAAGTGTTCACATTCTCAGAATTAATGGGGTCTCAAACTCAACGTGACACTATAGGCTCTGAGTGTTTCAAGTTCGACCCTTCTTCGTCTTCAAAATTGCCTCAAGTTCAACTTCATGACAATCTGATGACGATGGAACCAATTGAATCTGACTTTTTTGTAGGGCTTCCAGAAATATCAGAAGATGTGTGGGACAGCATATGCTTTGATTAGTTATCAGTATAGAAGCTACATTAGATGTGCTTAATTATATGTAATTGTTTGGACAGTTGATTATGTATATAAACTTGTTATTATTGTTTTATATAGAAATCTTATGTAATATTGTCAAAGTGTTAACTGTCAATTTAGTTAAAATTTACAACATTTAATATTTGGTGTATATATATATATGTTTCTTAGAAGTGAAGATTCGAATTAATATAAATTTTTGTTAACGCATATATTTAAAAAGTGAGGTTGCAAGTAAGTGGATAATTTCATATGTTTGAAGTCAAGAAAAAAAAAGATTAAAACAAAAATATTTCATGTCAAGCACTCTCTCATCTGTATATCCATAAACCTTTGGGAGTTAAAACAAATTAATAATCCTGAAACGGCATATGGAGGTACATGGAAATTGGAGATTGCTCATAAAGGAGGAACTAGGAAGTGAGGAAACAAAGAATTAGTAATTGGTATTCTCTTAAAATTAAGAGTCAAATTATAATTAGCAGTTAATAAGATTGAGTTAAGTTTAACAAAATTAATCTCTCATAATATAATAAATTAATATTTAATTTTTTATTAAAAAATATATTCACATTTAGTAGAGCTCAGATAACATTTTGAACAAGATTTTTTTTTATTAAAAGATATTTTTGAAAAACAATATATATATATATATATAATTATCAGCAACCAAGTCTAGTGAAAGGACTAAGTAGTTTCTCGTTACATTAAGAACAAAGTTTGAATTTTTTACGAAAATTATGATCAAATTTAATATCAGATAATATTTTGAATATAATTACTCTTATTTATTTTTCTTTGGCTCTTTGTCTTATTTAAGAACTTTAAAATCATAACTAATTTTTTATTATCTTAGTTAATTGAATATTTTTCATTAACATTTTTTTTAATAAAAAACTTACGCTATTATTTTTATAAATTTTTGTTGGCATTTCAAATTTCTACAAGCTTTATCGATTCCCCGATCTTTACGAGAAATAGAGAGAGCTAGGAAAGTTTTTTTCTCGATATTGGAAATGAGATATGCACGACAACAAAAAGCAAAGAGACACTCTCTATCTCGACCTTGTCCCATTGTAATCCATAAATAACTAGTTTCAAATAATAATTTAAAAGACAAATATAAATAACAGGTTTCTCAAAAATTTTAAAATTTAAACGTTAAACTAGTAAACCTTTAAACTGGTATGTATAAAAAATTAATTTAAAGATATGAGTAAATTTTACATAATAATTTTTTCCAATTTATAACTATATTTATTTAATTTAATAAATATTTTGAAGATAAAATTCAAGTTATATATATATATATATATGGCATTTCAGGTATATATTGAAGAGAAAAATTATATAGCAAGCAGGATGAATAGGATAAATAAAAAAAATTCAAAAAAAAATTAAAATATATATAAATTGTGGACATTTTAAGGTTTTTATGGACTCTGTCAATCTCTGAATCTTTGTGGGAAATGAGGATAGAGAAGTATTTTTTATGTTGGGATGGGAATATGCACAGCGACAATGAGTAGGGAGACACTCCCATCTCTAACTTACCCCGTTGCCATCCATAATTAGCATTGGCATAACTAGCTTTGGTGGTAATTTTTATTGCCACCGAAAAAGTCACTTAATTAGTAACAAATGCTTCAATTTTTTAGCATTAACAAGTTTATTTTTATAAAATTATTAAACATAATAATTAATATATTAATATTAAAGTCTGAATGAGACTTAGATATGTGAGAAAGAAAATGAAGAAGTAATAACTCAGAAAGAATACAATTCATTAGCTACTGATTCATCAACTTATATACAAGAAAAAATATGAATAAAAGAAATAAAAAATGTACAAACTAACTAACTAATTTGCCGACATCTTGCACCTAACAAACTCTATAACCAACTCATAATAGACTCAATGCAATCCTACCACTCACATATACAAATCCATCACCCCCCCCCCCTTAAGTTGGAGCTTGATGAAAATCAGCCAAGAACAACTTGGACTTCAAGGAAGAGAAATGGGCACCAGCTAACGGCTTTGTGAATATATTAGCTAATTGTGAATTGGAGCAAATGTACTGGGGAATAACGAAACCGTCCTTATATTTATCACAGACAAAATGGCAATATATTTCAAGATGTTTCGTCCGTTCATGAAATACAGGGTTATTAACAATATGAATGGCCGCTTGGTTATCACACCACACAGGAATAGGAAAAGAAATAGGAAACTGAAGCTCTCCAAGAATGTAAGAAATCCACCTCAATTCACATACAGTGGTGGATAAGCTCCAATATTCTACTTTAACTGAACTTCGTGAAACTATTGTTTGCTTCTTAGTTTTCCATGAAATCAATGATTTTCCAAGGAAAACATAATAACTAGTAACATACCTTCTTGTATTTGCACAAGTGGCCCAATCTACGTCTGAAAAAGCTTTTAGAGATAAATCACTTTGTTTTAGATAAAATAACCTTTGTGCAGGATTGGAATTTTTAAATAACGCAGCACATATAGTGCTGCATTCAATGATGCACACATGGCTTATGAATGAATTGACTTAACTATTGCGTTGCATATGTGATATCAGGCCTAGTGAAGCCTAGATAGAGTAACCTGCCAATCAACCTCCTATATTTTCCTGAGTCTTCCAACCTTGCAGAATGAGCATGTCGTTTTGGTTTAACCATAGGAATAGTAGCAGGCTTAGTTCCCAACAATCTACAATCAGAAATAAGATCTAGCGTGTACTTTCTTTGATTAATGTAAATGCCTTGAGATGAACGAGCAATCTCTAATCCTAGAAAGTACTTAGCTGGACCCATTTCTTTTATAGTGAAAGCATCATGTAGTGATTGTTTTATTGAATCAATTAAGGCCATATAACTGCTTGTCAACAAAACATCATCAACATACACCAAAATAGCAGTGAAATGTGAATTTTCAAGCTTTGTAAATAAACAATGATCATGTTGTGACTGTATAAAACCAAGGCTTCCAAATTTCTTTGTGAGCTCTTTGTTCCATTGTTTAGAAGCCTATTTTAAACTATATAGACTCCTTTTAAGTTTAAAAACCATACCTGGCATTGCCTTGTCATAACCAGGTAGTGGCATCATATATATATCCTCATTAATAAAGCCATGTAAAAAAGCATTGTTTATATCAACTTGATGTAACGGCCAATCATGGGTTTTTGCTATTGCAATTAGAAGCCTTACAATGACATTCTTGGCTACTGGTGAAAAGCTTTTAGAGTAATCAATTCCTTCCACTTGATTAAAGC
Source organism: Senna siamea (assembly GCA_031216115.1). NCBI lineage: Eukaryota > Viridiplantae > Streptophyta > Magnoliopsida > Fabales > Fabaceae > Senna > Senna siamea. The sequence goes on along the minus strand of CM062367.1, from coordinate 31,854,463 downwards.
CTTTAGCAACCAATTGTGCCTTATATTTGTCAATCGTACCATTTGGCTTAAGCTTTATTTTGTATACCCAACGACATCCAATGGGCTTCTTTGAAGGAGGTAATGGAACTAAATTCCATGTATCATTTTGCTCCAATGTTGTGATCTCCTGGTTCATGGCTTTAATCCAATGTGAAGTATGCTTAGCATCATCATAACATGTAGGCTTCTGAATATATGACACATTCCCTAGAAAATTAAGATACTTAGTGGTAAAAAAGTTAGATTACAGAAAAGGATAAGTAGAAGGAACATATTTTGAGCTACTAGTAGCAAAACATGAAATATACTCATCCATCTAGTGTGACCTTTTTTTGACCCTAGTGCTGTGTCTTAGTGGAATAGAATTAGATTCCTCCTCTTTATTTTGAAAAAAATCTCTATGAGGTCCAGATGACTCTCCACTCTGTTGTAAAAACTCAGGAATATTGTCATGTAAGCAAGTTTCCTAAGTTTCCTGGGAGGCAATATTACTTGTTCCAGCTTGATCACCACTACTGGTACTTGTTCCAACTTGATCAACACTGCTGGTTGAATTATTTTGCTGTTCATCACCCATGTCAGAAAATAAATTATCCACAGGCAAGGGAATTACTACATCAGAATCTTCTCCTTTGCCTTTAAAAGGAAATATATGCTCATAAAATTGAATATCTTTAGAGGTAAACAATGCTTCTGTGTCAAGATCCATAACTCTATAGCCTTTGCAACCATGTACATATCCCAAAAAAACACATTTACTAGCCTTAGTATCAAATTTTTTTTTATTGGGATTAACATTGGTAGCATAGCACAAACAACCAAATGTTCTCATTTGTGAGTAGGTGGGTTCTTTTTTGTTCAACACTTCAAAAGGACACTTCCAGTTCAAAGTAGGTGTAGGTAATTGATTGATAATGTATGCTGCAGTCAGAAAAGCGTCTACCCAAAATTTTGGTGGTAAACTAGCATGAAATAAAAGAGCTCGAGCAACTTATACTAAGTGCCTATGCTTTCTCTCCACTACTCTATTTTGTTGTGGTGTGTAAACACAGGTCTTTTGATGAATTATACCATTGTTCTTGAGTAATTGTTAACATGCATTACTCAAAAACTCGGATCCATTGTCAATTCTAATCAATTCTAATAATCTTAACTGTAGTGCTATATTGAGTTTTAACATAGGCCATAAATTATGTTAACAGACCAGTAGTTTGTGTTTTGCATTGCATTAAAAAAAGTCCAAATAGCTTTAGAGCAATCATCTACAATGGTTAGAACATATTTAGCATCAGTCATTGAACCACCAACATATGGCCCCCATATATCTATATGCAACAAATTAAAACAATACTCTACTGGTTTATGACCCAGAGGGAAAGAAATTCTGGTTTGCTTAGCCAAATGGCAAGTATCACACACTTTATTGAAAGGTTGAACAAACTATAAGTGAGCTAATACATTGGAGGAAGGATGCCTTAGTTTATCATGCCAAGGATTACATTCCTCCTTAGAATAGCATGCCACTACACTGTTAGCCCCTTTAACCTTATCCAGATTTAAAGAATCTATTTTTCCATCTCCATGTATCACATATAAACCCCTCTGTATATGTCCAACAGCTAACTGCTCCTTAGTCTAGGGGTTATGCACCAGACACTTAGAATAATGAAAGATAACCTCCAACTTAGAATCAATTGCTAGCTTACTAACTACAATTAAATTATACTTAAAATTAGGTACATATAACACATCCTTTAGCATGATTATTGAATTTAAGGATACAATTCCTATCATTTCAACCCCCTTAATAATTCTATCAGGCAATTGAACATTGTTTCTTCCTCTTGGTTTCCTTAATTCATTCAGAAGACCAAGGTTCCCACAAATATATGCAGATGCACCAGAATCTAAGATCCACAGCTCTTCTCTAGCATTTAAAACTTTACAAATATGAAGATTACTTGCAAAGTCTGTGGCAAATAGATTGGTATTTAATGTGGTTTCATCATTTGCATTTTTCCCTTTCATAATCTTCTTGAGTTCCCTTTGAATGAGATTAGAAATCACAACTTCATCACTCCTAGATTATGTTTTTCTTCAGCAATATTTTCACCAGATACATCAGTTAAATTAGCATATGTGGTTCCTTTCTTTTCTTTCTGACTCTTAAACTCTTTATACCAGTCCGGGAATCCATGCTTCTTGAAACAAGTTTCTTTTATATGCCCAGTGCATTTGTAGTGAGTACAGTACTTTGCATTTTTGTCTTTCTTGTTTCTAAGGCCTTTATTTGTTGTAGTTCTCTATTTGTGTTGGTCATTTACTACCAGTGCAGTAACTTCAGTCAATATACTCGACATGTTCCTCTGTTTCTCCACCCTGGCTAACATAGAATATACACTGTTAAGTTTTGGTAAAGGATCCATCATAAGAATATTGCTTACCATGTTATCATAAGCATCATTCGACCTCATAAGTAGTTGCATGACAACATTTGATGAATGAATTTCATCAATCTTCTTATACACTCCACATTTACAGCCTGTGTATGTACATCTTGGTATAGGTTCCAAGCAATTTAGCTCATCCCATAACTTATTTAATTTGTTTAAATACACAGCTAAGGATTCATTACCCTTCTCTATTTCAGCTAATTGTTTTCTTATGTGAAAATTTTGTGGCCTGTCACCTTCACCAAATTTCTCATCCAATTCTTTCTAGAGTTCTATAGTACTAGAGGCATACACATAGGCTTCACTCAGATCCTTAGACATAGCATTCAGGATCCAAGATATAACTATAGAATTCGTGAATGACCACTGTGCATAAGCTTCTGAACTCTAATCCTTCGGTTGCTTGTATGTGCCATCCAAAAAGCCAAGTTTGTTTTTGGCCTTAAGAGTAATCTTCATTGAACGACTCCACAGTAGGTAATTGTTCAATGTTAATGGATTGGAGATCAATTGCAGTCCTGGATTGTTGGAAGGATGTATGTAAGATGGATCCTTCCTATAATTCAAGTCTGTCATTGATTCTGATCTCATAGCATGTGAATTTGCACTAATATTCTGGCTCTCCATGTTCTCCTTCAAATGCTACCTATGTCTTAGTTTATGGCATAGGTGGAGTAGGATCTTACTGCTCTAATACCATGAACGAGACTTAGATATGTGAGGAAGAAAATGAAGAAGTAATAGCTCAGAAATAATACAATTCATTAGCTACTGATTCATCAACTTATATACAAGAAAAAAATATGAATAAAAGAAATAAAAAGATGTACAAACAAACAAACTAATTTGCTGACAGCTTGCACCTAACAAACTCTGTAACCAACTCATAATAGACTCAATGCAATCCTACCACTCACATATACAAATCCATTAAAGTCAAACTTGTTAGAAAATATGGGCTTACATTAATTTTATTTTACTTTAAACATTATGGGTTAATAGGTGGTCCATTAAAGGAGACCCAATTAGAAGTTATTGGGCCATAGCACACATTAAACTAATTCTGGTAAGCGACTAGGTGTAGGCCTTTAGTTTTACTTAAGCCCGTAATGGGAGGGCCCAGTAAGACAATTCTATTTATACAGGCTAGGTCCTTTTTTTAACCCTAACCCTAAGTGAGCATCCCTATTGTAGCTGCTGTTCAAGTCAGGGAATAGAGAGGAAGACCTAGACACCGCAACTAAAAATTCTGAGATCTAAATATAGCACAGACAGGTACGTAATTCTTATTTAAATAAAATTTAGTTTCAATGTTCTATGACTCATATATGTTTCTAGTTTAAATTTAATATTTGGTATCAGAGCCAACATATATGATTATAGGACTTGAATCCTGCTTGAATGTTTGCATAAAATGAATTATTTTGTTGAATTTTTTCGGTTCTAATTTTGGCTAAATTACCTGCAAAAGGTTAGGGATTTTGTTCATCTCTGAATTAGCTTCGAATTGATGTATTGTATGTTTAATATCATGATGTATTTAGGAAGAAATTTTTGAATTTTATATCCGAAACATACCCTTAGCAAACCCTAGGATGATTTGGCCCAAAATTTAGACTATTTGAACTCGATTTCCAGAAATTGAACGCATTGGTAGCCTTGTAAGATTTTTTCTAATGAAAACCCTCAATAAATTACAATCAAAACACCAAAACCATGGCCGAAATCATAGGGCAAAGCTGCGAAGGTCTAGTTCAAAATCTCCATATTTTTGAACAAAAATTTTCCTTCTAGATACGTTTTTTTCCTCAATTGATTGCACATACAAGTTTAGAAACATATTTTGGATGAAATCCATCAAATATTCTGGCTCAAAACGTGTCAAAATGGGTGAAAATGCCGCGGATCTCACGCGGGTCGTGCGACCCGGTTCACGCTCGCTGGTCGACTCGGCTGGACGTTGAAGATGACCTTCAGGGACGATGCCTACGCGCGGCTTCTTAAGGGTGTGGCGCGTGAAGGTCACCCCTATACCCAATGACACCGGTTCAAGTTGCGTTGTGATTTTTTTATTTTTCTTGATTTTTTTTATATTTTTATATTAATTTTTGAAAAATTTAAAATATTTATTTTAAGTTTTAAACCTATTTGTGAATTTTTAAATAAAAATAAATATTTTAGGAACTATCTGTGATACAAAAAAAATCATGTAAAAATAATATCACAGCCTCTGAACCTATTAAAGATCCTCATTCTCCCTAGTTAGGCTTATAATTTGAATACTCTCAGGCTAAATGCTAAAGTCATTAATTCTACATTAAAATTTCTTAAAAGGTCTAAAATTGTTGTTCAAATTTTGATTGTGCTAATAATTAATATTTTAGTTCATGATGCTTCCTAGTCTAGAAATTTTTTTTTTTTGGATTGTTGGGAATAAATTACTTAAGTAATTAATTCATCAAAGTCCATAAAACTGTTAAATTTCTATGTTGATGGGAAGTTGAGGCAATTTTAAAAGTACAAATTCTAGTTTGAAAATTTTTATTTATTTGTAAATTGTTGAGATTATTATCACTAAAGTGGCTAATCATCAAAATTTACAAAATTATAAAAGTCCCATGTTGATAGAATTGTTTATTGAATTAATACATGTAATTTCCTACCCAAAGGGGATTGTTATGTGTGTTGATTCTAGGTTCACATGAAGCATGGTGATGAGTGCATATGATCTTGAAAATCAATCAACCCAAAGGGGATAGTTTTTTTTTTTTTATATGTTCTCATTGTATTTTAAAGGATTTTATCTGCCCAAAGGTGATTTGATTCTTTAAAGTGTTTATATTGTCTTTACTTGCTTCATAAAAGGAAGAAAACCAATGGCATGTTATGTTCTCTGCCCAAAGGGGAGTTTATATTGATGCAACTAGTTTTCCTTCAAGTTTATTGAATATAATTGCCTCATTTATTGACCATATTAATTATTTGCAAATATTTTCTTTCAATGTGAACAACAACGATGCCACAATTGAAATGTTTAAAACTTACAATACTGAAGTAGAGAAGCAATTGGTAAAAGTCATTAAGATTGTAAGATATGATCATGGTGGTGAGTATTATGGCAAGTATGATGAATGTGGATAGCAGAAGGGTCCTTTTGCTAAACACTTACAGGATTACGGTATTGTTGTTCAGTATACCATGCCTAAAAGTTTAGAACAAAATGGTGTGGTAGAAAGACGAAATCCCACACTTATGGATATGGTGAGGAGTATGATAAGTAGGTCAAATCTATCTGAATTTTTATAGGGTGAAGCAATCACAACGGCCACATATATTCTGAACCATGTTTTTAGTAAATCTGTACCCACAACACCTTTTAAGTTGTGGATTAGTAAAAAACCTAGTTTGAATCACCTTTGTGTTTGGGGTTTCCCTACAAATGTAAAGATTTACAATCCTTTGCAAAGAAAATTAGACCTTAAAACTTCAAGTTATCTTTTTTTTTTTTATTGTTATCTGAAACATTCAAAAGGATTTAGATTCTATTATCTTACCTGTAGCACTATAATTGTGAAAGCATTAACTGCAAAGGACTTAGAATTAGATGTGGGTAAAACCAACAAGATTGTTTCCATCCCTTTACTATCCTTAAATGAGACTTTCAATTGTACATGTTACGAAGGAAATTATGGCCTTACCTATTCAGGAAGAAAATCCTGGGGCACCTATGACTGAAATTCCTCAAGTTAATGAACTATACTAGTCCTAGAAATTCCCTTAAAAGGATATCAAAGAGAAATGAGATCTGCAATCAATGTGACTACGAAGTGTATCTGGGTGAGGTTAACTATGATGTCAAAGTCATCCATAAAAAAATGTTATTTGTTAACATAACACTAGCCTACTCTGAATTTTTATCCTTCAAGAAATGTGCTAAAGCATAATATATTAAGAATTCTATGAATTTTGACATTTTATCCATGCTTAAGTAAACAAAAAAAAAAGGATGATAGTGAAAATTTTCTAGAATAAATATACCTAGAAAACTTATATGAAACAAATAGTTGGACTTTTTAGGCTTATTAGTGCTACTCAAAAGTTAACCTAATTCATTTAATTGATTTTGGGGCATTTATATATATTTATCTTGTGGAAATTGGTTTTAGTTATGATAACTTAATTTAAGATTGTGACTTGAAAAGTTATATTAATTGTTGGGAATTTAAAATAAAGGTGCTAGATGACACTAATAATTTGATGTCTTTGGCAATTATTTGGCTTACTTTGGGCTAATTGCTTGTGGATGAGAAAAATGAATATAGTAAATTACATTAAAGGAGAGAGAGACTCAAAATCTATTTTTTTTCATTTAGACCTCCTTATTTTATTTGACCATGAAGTCCAATTTATTAATCACAAGGCATAAAGGTTCCAAAATTTTCATTAAGATATGGACTCTTAACTTAGGTTATTATTAATTAAGGAAATTTTAGAAATTCATAGAGTTATAAATGCAAGAAATTTGTTCTTGGAATTCATTTTCAGTCATTTAGACTTTTATAAAGAAAATGAGAGATTACAAATATACTTGATAAAGTTATTATAAAGAAAACAATGCCTTGAAAGGATTGTTCATATATTATGATATAAAAGGGAGTTGAAAGGGTAATATTTATCGCACAAAATATTTTATAGTAATATACATTGGAGATAATCTTGTTACAAAATGAGTTTTATAATTTGACCACTTATAAGGGTTATTATATAAATTTATTTGGATGACATTTAGCAATTGATCGTTATTATGGATTGAAATTCATCAGCCTTTTGTTGGGTTTTGTATCTTAAAGGATCCATTTATTGATTAGCTCAACCAATTATATGTTACATGTTTGTTCCCACAGAGAACTTGTAATGATACATTTTAGATCTCCAATGTTAAAATAATTAATGCCCATATGGCTAATTGCAACTTTATGAAATTTTTGAAGACTTAATCGTGACTTTAAAAGGAACAAAACATATACAAAGACTTGATAGGAATAAGGAAAGAGTATATCTAGCTAAATGTCAATAGTCAAAACAATTATCTCTTAGGGTTATCATGGAAATTTCTCATAAGAATAGAACTCAAAGGAGTTTCTCATACCAAAAGAACTTGATTGTGTATTATCAAATAAAGGTTATAATTGTGAATTTTATTCCTCCTAATCTGAGAACATTGTTTTGTAAGTTGTTAAGTATGTTTATCACTAAAGTGATTCATACATCAAAATTTTACAAAATCGTTTAGTTCTCTTGTTGACAGGAAATAAAGAAAATTTATTCTTCTTAGTTTGAGATTTTTTTTTTTGTGAATTGTTGTGGCTTTTACCACTTTAGTGGTTTAGCCATCAAAATTTGCAAATCCTTTGTTGATAAAATTTTCTTGAATTAGTACATATGATTACTGCCCAAAAGGGATTATTGTGTGCATTAATTCTAAGATTTTAGAAAGGACATTAGTGGAAGTACATATCATTGAAAATTAATCTGCTCAAAGGGGATATGTTTTCATGATTATGTTCTCCCATTGTTCTAAAATTGAAATATAAAATTTAAAGTATTTTTTCTACCCAAAGGAGATTAAATTCTTTAGATATTTATGTTGTCTTCATTCGCTTCATGAGTAAAGGGACTAATAGCATGTTGTATTCTCTACCTAAAGAGGAGTCTATAATGATACACGTAGTGTTCCTTAAGAACATGACTTGTTCAAGTGTTGAATAATTTATGAAATTGCCTATTAAACACAATCATATGCCTAAAGAGGTTAAAATTAAATAGAGCATCTTATTTGCATTGGTATTTTAAATTTTAAAATATTTTTTTTCTCTACTCAAAGATGACAAACTTATGAAATTTTAAGATACTAAAGACCATGTGTGTCCTAATGAGTAAATTCTTGTTTGTACTAGAGGCATATAATCAGTGAATGAACAAATGGTAATTACTTAAATATAATTCACATATGACAAATTTGTCATGAATTTAGGTTAAAATAGACTATATTGGCATGCAAGATGCCTTATTTGCAAGAATCAAGTTAAAACTTGTATACGGGTGTTAATTGTTATTATTAACAGTTGAAATTTTCATGTGAATTTATAAAATTATTATGTCTAATTTTGGGGCAATTAAAGTTAATTTGGAAAAAGGTTACTTCTCTTAATTGATTGTATTGATTTAATCAATTTTACTTAAGGCATAAGGATGCTATGTACTTTAAATAGTACATTAGTAAAATTGCCTGATTTTACATCTACAAATATTTGCATTGTGGTGTATAAATGCAACCATTTATGGTTTGATTGTATGAACATTTGAAACATGATTATTGATGCTCAATTGATGACTTACAATCAATTGAAATGGGACAATGTTATTGAAAACATTAGTAAATAAATGAGGTTACCTAATCTCCTAGCGAAAAGGTTAAGATTCATACAATTAAAAGAGCATACTCAAATTTGGGTATGTTGAGGGGTCTCTTGATATATTAAGTTAGTGGGAGCTTTGTGCACTTAAAGTTTAAAGATCTTTTTATCTTTTGAATCAGTGGGAGTTTGGTGCACTTAAGGTTAATTTATAAGATAACTGGTATATCAAAACACATGGAGATAAAATATCTGATAGCTAGAGACTTAGTAAAGAAAGGTGACATAGTTATTGAGAAAATTAGTACATATGCAATGTTAGCAGATCCCCTAACCAAGGGGTTGAGGCCCATACGGTTTAAGTAACATGCTCAAAAACATGGGTATGATAAGGTCTTTTGATCCCTTATATTAGTGAGAGTCTACCGTATTTTTTCTTCTTGTGATCACCTTATGAATAATACTCAGTTATTTTGAAATAAATGTGATTTTGATGACATTTGCACTTATGTTATTTCTATATGTATACATACATTTGGTTAAATATAATTGATGATCATTTGTGAATTTATGCTTTGCCTATGCAAAGAAAGGTAGATACAACATGTGCCTTAAGATATGACGTCTGTCTTAAGAGTGATAATTGTATTTGATATGGTATGTCTCTGATGGTGCTAATTTAAATACTTGAGATAAGGATTGAAACATACAGGTTTATTTTAACCCAAATGATTTCTCCTACGGATTAAGCATAAAGTTATTGAGAAATCACACAGAGGATCGATGAGAAATAGTGAGTTGTCAAATTGACAATGCTTGAGAGCTATTTTTTACTACACTTTCAGACTGTTGATCTATGTCAATATAATTATTGATATGTGTGATCATGGATTGATCGAATGTCGATAAATGGCATGATGATTGCCATGATCCCATATTGATTATTGTATTGGATAGGATTGTGTATGTTGTGCTGATATTGGGCCATTTTTTTAAAATGTGCGCACTAAAATTGTTTTCTTTGTACTATCAACCCAAGAGTCATTTTTCTTTCTTTCTTTTAAGATTGTATTTTTTATTATTTTTTATATTTTTTTAATGTATTAAAACTTATAGAAGAATACTTTTCTTGGTTTTCTTCCATTTATCAAAATGCTCTCAATCAAAATATGAAAAATAGGTAAGAGACATTTCCAATGCAATTTTTTCTTGAAATAGCGAGGTTTTTTCTTAAATGCAATTCAAAATTCCACAAACACGATCAACCATTGACTCCGTGGCTGTCATCACACACTGATAAAGTACAATTTAAATAAAATTATTTTGATTTCTGTCAAAGAAAATATTTATAGGAAATATTGCCCAAGATAAGCTCTTGGCTCTACAACAACTAATTACCATTGATGAGTATGTCTATTGAGAACCAACCTTAATTAATCCAGTGTAAAAAGAGGGTAAATAAAATATTTTAAAGAAAGTAGAGAAAATTATCTCCTGAATTTTTTTTATGTAGGTACAAGAGATCCAGGAGGAGCATTGCTCTGTGAAGGACCATTATCAAGAGATTTTCTGTGCAGCGATGAAGAAATAGCAATAAGACATTCTGAAATACTCACATAGCCTTTCCTTCTAATCAACAAAGTAGATTCTAATATTAGTACTAGTACGGCTTCTTCATATTGTATTCACACGATTGAATGCAGTCGAAATGCATAACCGGTTAACTGAGAACCGAACAAAAGATATATATTACATGATGATGACAAAGAAGAAAGTACTATAAATTGAGATTTGAAACTTAGCCTAATTGTTAGATAGGAAGCAACTACCTGGATGGAAAACTTTCTTTGATTGCGAGATATCGTTTCCAATAAGGCAAAGTAGACTTATGAGTTTCCTTCTTTGTACCATCTTTATATACCCTTATTATAAACTATTGACTTCTTCCTTTGTAGCCAATGTCCCTTAAGGATAAAGATTGCAGAGCAAAAATTCATGGAAACCCACATGAATATGAAGTAAATGACACTTACTTGTTCTCAAAATTTGAAAACCACTTAATATAAGTACTTGTGCCAATTGCACAAGATAGAGTATGGTAATTCGCATAAAGAGAGAGATTGACTTTGACTAGTGACTAATATAAAAACAGAAAAAATGGCTCCTCACGCAAGAGCTATATGGCATTTGTCAATTAACAAGAGAGCGGAAGAACAATGAAAGGGGATGCAAAATCGACATGTAGACTATAGCATAATTAAGAGAACCTAGAATTTTAAATTTTTATTTACATAGAAAAGGATACATGCTGGTGGCGGGCATAAGAAAAAAACATCATACTTGCAAGCAAGAATCAAGCTTCGTATCAAATTTGGATTGAAAACCCTAGTAAATGGGCCCATCCAAAGAAGTTAAAATTCGTGAACAGAAGGGAGAAACAGGAGAACACAGTGATGACCCATGGCCAAATCGCGACGGAGACATGCAACGGTGTCCCGACTTGACCCTTTGGCGGTGTGTGCTTCTCTAATCCAAGCGTAGCATTTTCTCCTTAGATTCCACAGACGAAATTACCAGCTCTACATTTTTAAAGCAGATTTGGTTATAGAAAGAAAAAAAAAAGATATGTTATTTAGCAGTAAAGCCATCACAAAAATGAAATTTAGTGACGGTCCATCAATGAACCGTCACTAAATTTCAACATAGCGACAATTTTGACAACCGTGTTTAAAAACAACTTTTTTTGTTTTTATACGTATTTATTTTCCTTTGTTAACATATTAGTTTAGTTTTAGGAGTCCGTCTCCTTACAACTTCTCTCATTTATGCTCATCTTCTCCTTACCTCTCTTCATCAATATTTGTTATCAGAGCCTGAAGGAGAAGTAAGAATGTATTGAGAAACTGTTAGTTAGGATTTATTTTCTTGAGATAAGGATTAACGTTCTTAAATAACTTATGTATAGTTATTTTCTCTATTGATATTTTCTATGAATACATATATAGAGTATGGGATTTTCCTTTTAGCTCCTCGTGAGGTTATGGAAGATAGTCCCCTCTATGCTTTAATGTGTAGATAAGTCCATACCTTGTGGTTGAAACTCATGAGAAGAAAAAACAAAATTCATTTAATTTTTAGAACTTGATCCTTGTTTCAAATGGTAAATATAAATTAATATTTTCCCTTTATATTTCTATGGAACCTAACGGTAATAATATCAACAGGAGAAGAAAAAGTTTTATAATGTTTAAATCGTTGTCTTCCACTTCTCATAGATCCTCTGATCCTTCTTCCTCATCCCTTCAAGAAGAAACTTCTTCTTATACAAATATATTCAATGAAGAAATTTGCTTTGCAGATATTCCACAAGAAATAGATAATTGGGAAATGCCCCAAGATCCCCAACAACAAAAATTACAAACTAAAAGGAAATTTCTCTACTAGTTCTGATTAAGTAATCAAAACGGCTGAAGAAGCTATTTTAATAAATCTAGAAAAAGAAGAACTTTTCCTTCTTTCCAAAATATCTATTAAAGAACACAAGAAAAAAATATAAATTTATGCACATTGGTTGTGGCCAAGTAGCAATCAAACCTCTAGGATTGAATACTTCTATTCTTCTCTGTCTTAGAGACATTAGACATAATATTTTTATAGATTCCCTTCTAAGAACTGTTGAATCCAGCTTATGTTTTGGTCAAATATATTTCAACTGTTATCCATATAGAACAATAAGTCTTCTAGATAAAAAATCAAGGATGTCTTACTATTAAATATTAAACTTTCTGGATTTAACATGAAACCTGGATCAATCCCTGAGCCTTATTTTATAGAGTACAATATCAGGTTATGAACTCATCAGTTTCAAGAGCTCTTAAACCAAGAACAAGGGGAGAAACAACTTTGTTTCTAATAGATATGTTCAGAGCAAATGTCATCATTCCAAGAGCTATTTTTTGGGATGTAGTTGATTTTCTAGGAACATGAAAAATAGATAAGGAAGCCCCAGCCTTACCTCAAACCACACCAAATTTCCAACAAATCTCCCAATCCTAAACACGAACTGTTGAATTAACCTTTAGTAGAAAAAGCACTAGCTCTTATATTCAACATATTCGATACCAATTGCTCCAGCAATCCATCTATAACCATAAAAATCTTCTTATAAAGATCAAGAAATAGTAAAAGACAAAAAACCATCAAAAAATTATAAATCAAAATTTTGAAATAAATCTCAAAAACAAGTAATATGTTACCAGTGTGGTAAACCTGGTCATATTTCAAAATACTGCCATTTTAAACAAAGACTTTAAGCCTTAAACCTTGATGATCAAGTCTTAGAACAACTAAATAATTTGTTAATTTATTCCTCTGAAGAAGATTCTAGCAAAGAAACTTCTAATCAACCTTAGACTCAACAACAAATTCAAGTATTGTTAGATACAATTCATCAAACAATTTGCTCTGATCTTCCTAATGCATTTTGGGAAAGGATAAAACATATAGTTAGTCTGCCATATGAAAATGATTTCAAAGAATAAAAAAATCCTACAAAAGCTCGTCCAAAATCAAATGAATCAGGACCTATTGAAATATTTTCAAAAAGAAATTTCTGATCTTAAGAAAAAATTAATTATAAAAAGTAGAAGTCCTTAGTCATGTTCTGATTTTTACATTAATAAATCTGCTGAGATTGAAAGATGAGTTCCTCAACTAGTCATCAACTACAAAAGCTCTTCAATAGATTCTATATCCAATTCCTAACCAAAAAGATTTGCTGAATCGATTGCACTCATAAAAAATATTTTCAAAATTTGATATGAAATTTGATTCTTGGCAAATTCAGAGTGAGAAAAAAAAAACAAGTATAAAACTGCATTTACAATTCTATTTTGTCAATATAAGTGAACTGTTATGCTATTTGGACTAAAAAATTTCCTTCTAAATTTCAAAGAATTATGAATGATATCTTCATTCCTTATCCAAATTTCATCATTTTCTATGTTGATGATGTCTTAATATTTTTTGAATCAATTTAACAACATTTTAAACATTTGTTTGCTTTTATAAAAATAGTTCAAAGAAATGGCCTTGTTGTTTCTAAACCCAAAATCACCCTTTTTCGAACAAAAATTAAATTTTTTGGTCAAAATATTCATCAAGGAACATTAACTCCAATTAGTTGGACAATTGATTTTGCAAATAAATTTCTTGATCGAATAATTGATAAAACTCAATTACAAAGATTCTTAAGTTGTCTAAATTATGTGGCAGATTTTCTTCCACAATTAAGCAATTTAATTAAACCTCTTCGTGATTGTCTCAAAAAGGATCCATCTCCTTGGACAGACGTTCATACAAAAATTATTCGTCAACTTAAAGAACAAGTAAAAACTCTTCCTTGTCTTTACCTTCCGAACCCTCAAACATTCAAAATTGTTGAAATAGATGCTTCTGATCTTGGTTAAGTAGGCATTCTTAAAAAAAAGGTAAAAAACCAAGAACATGTCATTGCATATGCATCATATCATTGGAATTGTTCGCAATAGAATTATTCTACCATCAAAAAAGAACTTTTAGCCATTGTTTTGTGCATAAAAAAATTTCAAAATGATTCATTAAATTAGAAATTGCTTCTCTGAGTTGATTGCAATTCAGCTAAAAAAGTTTTACAAAATGTTAAAAATATTGCATCTGAACAGATTTTTTCCAGATGGCAAGCAATTCTAAGTGTGCTTGATTTTAAAATGGGATATCTCAAATGATCTTCAAACCCTCTCCCTAATTATCTTACCCGTGAATTTTTACAAGGAAGGTGAGTGAGATAAAAGGAAAAATTCTTAGAAAGAAAAAAAATATAGGCAAAGAAATTCTTGAAGATGATAATAAGTTTGTCCAATATGAAAAAACAGGGTATTCTACACAACAAAATTCTGGGTCTTCTACCCGAAAACTTCCTGCATCCCTGATGACAAAAAATACCAAAGGTAATACTCCCTCTACCGAAAAAGAAACCAAAGCATCATATGCCTTGCCTATCCAAACCTTGTCAAAACCTCCTTTGACACAAATTCCAAACATATCTTGGGCCCAAATAGCTGATGAAGAAGACCAAGCATTAGCTTTAGTCCAAATGATGAGAAATTTTAAGAATCAATTGCCTTACAGAAACCTCAAAAACAAATTTACTCTTCAACCTCACAAAACCAAATAGTATATATATGTGTGTGTGTGTTCGATTGAATAAATTAAATGCATACATTTATATTATAAAAATCATATTTAAATAATTTCTATAAAGTGAGTTTTTTGGGTCTAGGTTGGGTATTAATATGTTTGGTCTTGGGTTCGGACCCCTTTTTTTAATTAATACTCAGATTGAACGATTAAATTTGATAGGTATGAATATTTTGATCGTTTTTAATTATTGCTATAGTTATGGCAGAAGTATACCTTAAAATAAATTATCTATGTGTATTAAAATTCCTGATATCCAAATTTAGTTATTGGATACATAATTTTCCTGAAAATTTTACAAATGTTAGGATAATCTGTATTAGATTAAAAAAATATTTTTGAAACCTGTTATTTATATTTATCTTTTAAATTATAATTTTAAAATTTAAACCTTTAAATTGATATGCGTAAAAAAATTAATTTAATGAGCGAGTCAATTACAATTTGTTCTACATAATAGTTTTTTTTTTTTTGCAATATATAACTATATA
Organism: Senna siamea; assembly: GCA_031216115.1. NCBI lineage: Eukaryota > Viridiplantae > Streptophyta > Magnoliopsida > Fabales > Fabaceae > Senna > Senna siamea. The sequence goes on along the minus strand of CM062367.1, from coordinate 31,838,845 downwards.
TAGTTAATAAATATATTGAAGATAATTCAATTTTTTTTATATTTAAATTATAATAAAAAAATTTAGCGTAACTATGGCAGTTCAGATATATATTGACGAGAAACAGTAATATATAGCAAGGATGAATAAGATAAAGACAAAAAATTCAAAAAATAATTAAAATATTCAATCATTGTAAAACAGCGATTAAGATAATATAAATAAATATTTAAAATATAACATGGATGAGTCAATTATACATAATAGTTTTTTTCCAATTTATAACTATATTTATTTAATTTAATAAATATGTTGAAGATATAATTCACGTTTATATATATATATATATTGTAATAAAAAAGTTTAACTATGGCATTCAGATATATATTGAAGACAAACGGATGAATAGGATAAAGAAAAAAAATTCAAAAAATATATATAAATTTTTGACATTTCAAGTTCTTTTATGATTCTGTTGGCCTCAGAATTTTCGTGGAAAATAAGGATAGAGAAGTATTTTTTTCGCCGAAGTTGGGAATGCAAATTATATGCACGACGACGAGGAGGAGGGAAACACTTTCCATCTCTAACTTGCCCATTTCCATTCATAACACACACACACACACACACACACACATATATATGTTTCAATTGAATAAATTAAATATATACATTATAACATAAAAATTATATTTAAATAATTTATATAAAGTGAGTATTGGTCTGGATTGGGTAGCTTCCCTAGTCTTAGATTTGGACTTGTTTCTTTAATATTCCCATAATGAACAAGTAAATTTTGTAGATAGATACAAGTATTTTGATTATTTTTAATTATTGTTATAGTTATGGCAAAAGTAGTATACCTTAAAATAAATTATCTATGTGTATTAAAATTCCTAAAATCCAAATTTGGTTATTGGATACATAATTTTCCTAAAAATTTTACAAATGTTAGGATAATCAATATTCTATTAAAAAAAATTGTGAAACCAATTATTTATATTTATCTTTAAATTATAATTTTAAAATTTAAACCTTGAAATCGATATGTATGAAAAAAATTAATTTAATGAGTGAGACAATTATAATTTGTTGTACATAATAGTTTTTTTCCCAATATATAACTATATATATTTAAAAAATATGCTGAAGATAATTCAATTTTTTTTATATATAAATTATAAAAAAAAAAATTAACGTAACTATGGCACTTCAGATATATATTGAAGAGAAATAGCAATACGTAGCAAGGATGAATAAGATAAAGACAAAACATTCAAAAAATAATTAAAATATTCAATCAAAGTAAAAAAGTGATTAAGATAATATAAATAAATATTTAAAATATAACTTGGATTATCTCTTAACATGCATATAAATTTATGACAATAGACAACTCCATGCAAGTACGTTACAGTATTGGCTCAAAAGTTTACGTGCTTTGCAAATTCCAAAGATGAAGTCCAAGAATAATTGTTCGTCTTCTTCTCCGAAGGCCAAGAAGCAAAGAATTGAGAGAATTGAATCATGTGTGCAGAATCATAATTCTAATAGTCTCTCAATCTCAGACACGAACAAGATTGTGAATAATATCAATGGAGTACGTCAAAATCTTGATTTCATGAATTTTGTTCCAGTTGGATTCAGATTTCACCCTACAGAACAAGAGCTGATCATGGAATATTTGATGAAGAAAGTGATGAATCAACCAATAATACTCCAAATACCAGAAGCTGAAGTATATCAACACAGTCCTGAACAACTTTCCCGTAAGTTTTATGTTACAATAATTTTGTATGAAAATTACATAGACTAAAACCAAGTAAATTTAATTATTTAAATCGTTTACACATCATATAAGTTATTTTATAATAATTAAAATTTCAAATTTTAAAATTCCTCATTCATATAGTATAATTCAATTCAAAATTTCAGACTCAAATATCAAAGAAGCAAAACATTAAAAAAAATAAAAATTACACGCTTAACTGATTCAACAAAAAAAATCACTCAGTCTTAGTTTTATCTTGGTTCTGACTGATTTTAATATGATCAAAGTGAAATGTATAACTAATTAATTATCGAATCAACTGATTGTATCATCTAGTCTAATCTGATTCTAACAATACTATGTGTTAAATATATAATTTTGCCGAACAATGAATTCTAATACAATACATCCATGAATCTTTCATCAAAGAATTTTTTTTATATTTATTTATAATTGAAGTAAAAGATTAGTTTGTGTAGTACATATATGGTGAAATTGGTATAATTTAATTTTCCAACTTCATTGTAAAATTAATATAATTCTAAATTATAATAATTTTGTTGTATTTAATTAATATTTGTAGAGAATTACAACAGTACGAATTATGGAGAAGAAGAGTGGTACTTTTTCTCTCCAAGGGAGAGAAGATATCCAAATGGAAAATGGCCAAAACGATCAGCACAAGGTGGATATTGGAATGCAAGTGGAAAAGATTCATCAATTTTGTTTCAAGGAAACGAAATTGGAAAATGCAGAACAATGGTTTTTTGTGAAGGCAACCGTCCAAAAGGTAGAAGGACCAATTGGTTAATGCGTGAATATACATTGGCTGTGCCCTCTCATAATAGAACAAGTCTTTCAGATATGAAGGTTAGTAACAAAATTAATTAATTAATTAATTATATATATATTAGAGTAAATTATTATTTTAAATCTTAAAATATGTACTTTATGTCAATTTAATTCTTGCATCAGTGTTAAGAACAAAATGTTAATTGAATTGTTAACATAGTATTGTCTCAATTTGGTTGGTATTAATTTTTAGTTAGGGAGTAAAATGGTGTGTTTGACTGACTCAAACCAAATCGAAATAGTATTATATAAGTGATTTCAATAACATGTCATGTCATATTTACACTCACGTTAAAACTAAATTTAGGCACCATGCATCTTAGAGGGACGAAATTGATAACTTTTAGCTCTTAGATACTGAATTGAGGCAAAATATATTAGTATTTACTCTATATATTATAGTACTTGATTTTTGTTTAATTTTTCATCTTCATAATTATTTATTGACATTCTCTTCGTTTTTTTTTAGTTGGATGATTGGGTGTTATGTAAGATATATAAGAATTCTAAGTACTATAGGAGTAGAGCTACTCAAACATATAATTTTGAAGATGGGAATCAAAGCCCAATTCAACATATTGATGAAGCCACTATTCAACCAAAGAATAGTGAAGATGAGTATCAAAACCCAGATCAAGGTATTGATGAAGCCATTATTCAACCTATCAATCAAAATCTAGATGAACCTCTAATTTCTTTTGACAAAGATGAAACTGATTTATTCAAAAAATCGTTTCCAGAATTATTTCAACTTCAACATGACAATGACATTAATGCCATGATTTCTGAGTTATTGGTGGAGCCAATTAATAAAAAGCCTTGTGTTCAAAAAGTGTTCACATTCTCAGAATTAATGGGGTCTCAAACTCAACGTGACACTATAGGCTCTGAGTGTTTCAAGTTCGACCCTTCTTCGTCTTCAGAATTGCCTCAAGTTCAACTTCATGACAATCTGATGACGATGGAACCAATTGAATCTGACTTTTTTGTAGGGCTTCCAGAAATATCAGAAGATGTGTGGGACAGCATATGCTTTGATTAGTTATCAGTATAGAAGCTACATTAGATGTGCTTAATTATATGTAATTGTTTGGACAGTTGATTATGTATATAAACTTGTTATTATTGTTTTATATAGAAATCTTATGTAATATTGTCAAAGTGTTAACTGTCAATTTAGTTAAAATTTACAACATTTAATATTTGGTGTATATATATATATGTTTCTTAGAAGTGAAGGTTCGAATTCATATAAATTTTTGTTAACGCATATATTTAAAAAGTGAGGTTGCAAGTAAGTGGATAATTTCATATGTTTGAAGTCAAGAAAAAAAAAGATTAAAACAAAAATATTTCATGTCAAGCACTCTCTCATCTGTATATCCATAAACCTTTGGGAGTTAAAACAAATTAATAATCCTGAAACGGCATATGGAGGTACATGAAAATTGGAGATTGCTCATAAAGGAGGAACTAGGAAGTGAGGAAACAAAGAATTAGTAATTAGTATTCTCTTAAAATTAAGAGTCAAATTATAATTAGCAGGTAATAGGATTGAGTTAATTTTAACAAAATTAATCTTTCATAATGTAATAAATTAATATTTAATTTTTTATTAAAAATATATTCACATTTAGTAGCACTCAGATAACATTTTGAACAAGATTTTTTTTATTAAAAGATATTTTTGAGAAACAATATATATATATATATATATATGTGTGTGTGTGTGTGTATGTGTGTGTGTGTATATATATATATATATTTGTATAATTATCAGCAACCAAGTCTAGTGAAAGGACTAAGTAGTTTCTCGTTACATTAAGAACAAAGTTTGAATCTTTTACGAAAATAATGATCAAATTTAATATCAGATAATATTTTGAATATAATTACTTTTATTTATTTTTCTTTGGCTCTTTGTCTTATTTAAGAACTTTAAAATCATAACTAATTTTTTATTATCTTAGTTAATTGAATATTTTTCATTAACATTTTTTTTTATAAAAACTTACGCTATTATTTTTATAAATTTTTGTTGGCATTTCAAATTTCTACAAGCTTTATCGATTCCCCGATCTTTACGAGAAATAGAGAGAGCTAGGAAAGTTTTTTTCTCGATATTGGAAATGAGATATGCACGACAACAAAAAGCAAAGAGACACTCTCTATCTCGACCTTGTCCCATTGTAATCCATAAATAACTAGTTTCAAATAATAATTTAAAAGACAAATATAAATAACAGGTTTCTCAAAAATTTTAAAATTTAAACCTTAAACTAGTAAACCTTTAAACTGGTATGTATAAAAAACTTAATTTAAAGATATGAGTAAATTTTACATAATAATTTTTTCCAATTTATAACTATATTTATTTAATTTAATAAATATTTTGAAGATAAAATTCAAGTTATATATATATATATATATATATATATATATATATATTAAACCTTAAACTAGTAAACCTTTAAACTGGTATGTATAAAAAACTTAATTTAAAGATATGAGTAAATTTTACATAATAATTTTTTCCAATTTATAACTATATTTATTTAATTTAATAAATATTTTGAAGATAAAATTCAAGTTATATATATATATATATATATGGCATTTCAGGTATATATTGAAGAGAAAAATTATATAGCAAGCAGGATGAATAGGATAAATAAAAAAACATTCAAAAAATAATTAATACCTGAAATGGGACAAGGTCAAGATATCATGGACTTAGCCTAGGGAGTTTTATTCATTTGGCAATTCCATTTCTCTTCTTTTTATTTTTTACTTAATACACTTAAAAGATTAGGGTTACTTTCCTTTGTGGTTATCACAACTTTTAATCTTAATCCATAATCCAACAACATCCTCATGCTATCCCATCCATCAACAATTCAATAACCACACATGCTAGCCAACAAACATACATTTAAATCAAGAATGTAGAGACAACCTAAGTTTCATGGAAAGCTTGAATATAGACATTGGATTGCATAGCTAAAACATGGAACAAAAGTTTGAATTATTAACCTACCTTTCTTACCTTGCTCTTCCCCTTTTGATCCCTTTTGCTCCTTCCTTCTCCCAATTCCTTGTGCTTCACGTGGTCACTCTTCCAATTGCTCTACCAAGGCTCTTGTAATCCTTTTCATTGTGTGTGTGGGTTTTTTTTTCTAAAATATGGAGTTGCTCTTTTCTTTCCTCACATGTGGGTGTGTGGCTTTCATGGAATGCACCTTTCCAATTGTTTCTTTTCCCTCACTTCACACCACCCACCTCTTTGTTTTCTCTTTCTCTCTTTTTTTTTTCTTCCCTACCTTACGTGTGTATGTCTCTTTATGAGACTAGAATTCTAACTTTCCATTTCCCTATCTCCCTTCACGCGTGGTTTGTAGTATGAAAATTAATTTTCAATTTCCCTCTTATCTCTTTCTTGGCTTAGGTGGTGTATGGGTGTGTGAAGGTTCCCATTTGCATTTTTTTTTTCATTTTCCTGAAAGAAAATTCTGCACTTGTACTTTCTTGCTTGCAACCTTGGTTATTGTTTTCCTTGCAAGTTTGGGTTACCTATTCTCACAAGCAACTAAATTTTTATTGTTGCATAAAAAATTTTCTGCTCCTTTTGTCTTCTTTTCCTCACCAAAATCTCCTTGTTTACGTAGGGTTCCATGTGCAACAAGCCAAATAAAATTTTGCACCTTTAAAATTCTTCTTCCTTGCCATGTTTTCATGCCACACATGTTCCCATGTGCATATTCCACTTAGGAAAATTCTGCACTTAATTATTTTTGCTTTCTACCTTCATTTGTTGTTAATTAAATCCCCTCCATGCATATTTACACAATCAAATTCAGCACTTAATTGGCTTTGCTTGCTGCCTTGGTATTCCTTTTCCTTGCAAGTTTAGATTACCCACTTTCACAAGTAACTAATTTATATGCTTAATAAAAATTCTGCACTTCCACCTAATGGTTTCCCCTACTTCACGCGTCCTTTCTCCCTTTTTCTATTCTCTCTTTTCCTCCTTAGTTCACGTGACACCTACACACACACACACACACACATATTTTGTTGCATCCTTCTTCCCTCTCTCCATTCACGTGAACCTTGCATGACATTCATACAAACTTTTCTTCTTTCACCCATTTGCATGTGAAACCCATGCTGTAACGACCCCCTAATATGATATCCTCTTCTCTAACCCTAATCTGGTGGTATCCTGATCTTAAATCTATCTTAGAAAACACAGTCACGCCTTGCAACTGATCAAATAAGTCATCAATACATGGTAATGGGTATTTGTTCTTAATGGTCACCTTATTCAACTACCGGTAATCAATACACAATCTTAAACTCTCATCTTTCTTCTTTACGAATAAGACCGGAGCTCCCCATGGCGATACACTTGGCCTAATGAATCCCTTCTCTAACATATCTTCAATTTGGACCTTCAATTTTCTTAATTCTGATGGGACCATACGATATGGGGTCATGGCTATTGGGCCCGCTCCCCGAATCAGGTCAATGGTGAACTCTATCTCCCTAGGTGGTGGCAGTTTGCTTACTTCCAAAGGAAATACCTCCAGAAAGTCACTAACAATTGGGATTTGGCTTAGCCTATCCTGCAACTCTACCTCAGAGAGATTGAGGGGCATATCACCTATCTCACAAGCCCTGTCACTCCCTCGCATAGGTACGTTATCTAGGTAAGTGATTGTCCTTTCGGAACAATTTAACAAGACCTGATTCCTAGTCAACCAATTCATTCCCAAAATGATGTCGATCCCAATTAATGGTATACACACTAGGTCCACAATGAATAAAGTATCTTCAATGGTTAAGGGACAATTCAAGCATGTTTGTGGGGACATAGTGGCTTCTCCCAAGGGTGTGGATATGTATAGGTCACATGGCAGGGTTTGATTAGGTAATCTTATTCTTTCTACGTATGCATCAGCGATAAAGGAGTGCGTAGCACCCGAATCAAACAATACTATTAAAGAAAAATTATAGATTTTTCCTCTACCCTGCATCAAACCCGAAGACCGGTCGACATTGGCAGCATTCAAAGTAAACACTCTCCTTGGAGCCTGTGGTCTTCGGCTACCGGATGTTGGCTGGTTCCCGGTGGAAGGGCAGTATCTGGCCATATGTCCTGTACCTCCACACCTGTAACACTGAAGTGGATTCTAATACCAGCAAGGCTGATTCGGATGTCTGGTGCCACACTTCGGGCAGGGAGTATTATTAGGTCGCCTCCCACTGCTACTAGAAGCCTTTGGTTACGGTTTAAACATACCGCTTCTCACGTTAAGGTTTCTGGTTACTTGTCTGGGCTGATTCCCTGTTCTCTGTGTCATATTCTGAGCCTGTCTCTGTTCTAGATTCTTGCTCAGGATTCAAAACTTGTTTACCAGCGTGGCGAAGTCTCGAATCTCCAGGGTAGCTAACTGAGTCTTTGTAGGTAAATCTAGGCCTTCTTCTAATTGCTTTGCTTTCCAGGCCTCGTCATAATGCATTCGCAGGTCGGTGGAGTATCATGATAATTCTTCAAATTGTTTCAAATACTCCTCAAATGGCCTGCCTCCCTGTGTGAGCTTCAGAAATTGTGCTTCCTTTGATTGTTTTACGCTCTCAGGGATGTATTGATCCATAAAGACACTCTTGAAAGACTCCCAAGTAAGTGGAATGCCTCTGCTTTCCATCAGTTGCTGGGCATCTGTCCACCAGAGTTTTGCTTCGCCTTTCAACATATATGTTGCATATGTGACCTTCTGCTCATCGTCGCACTGCAACAATCTGAAAATTTTCTCAATATCTTTCACCCAGGCTTCTACAACAGCTGGATCGGAGGCACCTGCAAATGGAGATGGACCTGCTATCTGAAACTCGATCCATCCCTGATGCAGTGGGTTTGCATGCTGGGTGGCTCTGTCATTTATCGTCTGTCTGTCCTTCTATTGTTATCTCATCACATTAGTACTGGTAGTGGCTTGATCTCTCATCGCATCAGCCATCATACGAATAGATTCCATTATATCGCGCATGTCAACGTCAGTATCCATGCTACCACTACCCGAAGCACCCTAGTTCCTATGCCTTGGCCTTCCTCTAGGCCTGCGAGTGGCATCCCTACTAGATTCTGCCATGCTTATCTAACATAGAAAATAAATAGATATCGGTTCATTCCGCTCAGTATCGATTCAAAATCAGGTCCTAACATTCTAAAGTCAAATCAATCAAAACCCTAAAGCTGCAAGCCCAAAGATTCAAGTCCCTAGCACACTAAACCAAACGATCCAACAAACCAGGCTCTGATAGCATGATTGTAAAGACCCCCTAATACGACATACACAATCCTTATCTGATTAGTGGAAGCATATGGGTTAGTTTAAATAGTTATTCCCGATGTGGGAATGTCAGGGGATCACTACTGGTTGAGCGTAACCCAAATAAACTTCCCGTTGTCCATTCGGATTCTGTTCAACCCTAATTCACACGCAGCTAAACTAATTATACATACATACATCATAAATTACTCTGGAATGAAATCTAAAACCCATATATACATCACATCATGCATTCATATACATTCCAACTTAAATTCACAAGTTTACAGCGATAAACCCTACCGAAAATCCGGCAGAGTTTCCTCTGTATTTTGAACCTATCCCAAATACAACAGTCACCTGATTTATACATATACAGTCAATCCAATCATCATAGAAAACATAAATGATAGAAAACCAATATACAGCAACGTCATTGAAATATATGCAATGAAATTCAAGCCTAGACTAAGCTGTTCTTCTGTCTATCATCAAATCATCGTCCAACTAACGTCTAGGTTCCTGTCCTTGTCCCTGTTCATCTGAGTAAACAACCTGGTGAGATATAAAATCCCAGTAGAATAATTTACAGTTCAAAGACAATTAAAAATCTGGTTGAATACTCAGCGGTGCGAGCACCGAAAACATCTTCCCGAAATTAGTTCGAAATCAATGAAATACCTTATCTTTAAAATCATTTTATCACATGGAAATTGCGACAGATAATCATAATCATAAAAATCCATTTCTTTGAAAATGAATACTCGAAATTAGGTAAAATCCTATGCCCAGTGTATCTAAATCCACGTTGGCCACAAATCCTCTGTGACCAAGTCTAAATCGTCATATAATTGCACGTCATCTAGAGAGAATACCTCTCTTATCGTTGGGTGTGATCCGTAACACCAATCACCCGAATCTCGCCTATATTGTGAGTATGATCCGTAACACCAATCACTTACTCAAGGACCGGGTGAGAATCAACATCTAGGGCGTCCCCTAGCATGTGCACATATGCCAATTCTCATCCTCATGCAGTTTATTCAAACTCACATGCTCACGATCGGCTATTCCTCAGGGTTCTAGGGTATTATGCCTAAATCACAACGTTTCCCTGTGTAGGCTATCCCCCCTTATACTCCTTAAACCTTTCTTAGGGTCTTCCTAATTTATCGCGTGATCCCTGACGTAGTACAGGCTAAATCTGATAAAAACAATCTTATTTAAAAATTCCCTGTACTCGGGATACTTAACAGTCGTCCCATACCAGCTATCAAGTACCCTACCCTAAGTAAATCCGTCCTAAGGGCATCTAAACTCGATAAACAAAAAGTCTAACATGCAATTAGGATATCCAGCACACAGGCATGCAATTTATTCCATCGAAAGAAGCACATAATTCCATGCAGATAATCTGAATCGTTTAGGTATCCACAAGGTCAATTCTAACATTCGGGAAGCGTAAATTATCCTACTTGATCTCCTATCGCTCAAATCGATTCAGAACTTCACGTAGTCTTGATTTTTGAGCCAATTAATTTCCCTGGACATTTAAATGAATATCCAAGCTTGTCACGTCATTCATTTTTCGATCCTAAGTTCGGTTACCCTAATATCTAGGTCAATTTATTTCCTAATTGCGTTCGATAGCTAATTCAATCAGAATTCATCAGTTTTTGGAAAATCGAACCTTACCAATGTGATCGGATGATGGAATTCTGTCCCAGGGTAATCTCAGTTTCTCCTGATGTATGTTAAGAAGCTCCGACACCGCGGCGCAAGGCGGAGGGGTACGGTTGGCCTCTAAATTTACACCACGGTGAAGCTCGCAAGACCAGAAGTCCGAATATAGTGGTGACGCGACGGTTCACGACTGTTTGGATGGCATTTTTTGGCCACGAAGATTTACACACGGCAGACAGAAATTACCTCGATCCGGGCGCGTCAGACCTCCGTTCGACGTCGATAAGCTAGTGGAGGAAGTTGGCAGCTCAGGCTACACGATGGTGGGGGCGGTGACGGCAAACGGTGGCAGATGGCAGCGATCTCAGCTGACGAAGTTTTCGCACGATGGAGGTGGAAAATGCCATTTTTCGACGGCGCTAGCGGCCATTGGTGGCCGTGGGTGGTTGCTGGAAGTTGTGGGTGGCGAGGGTTGTAGGTTGGTATGCCTGGTAGTGGCTCATGGTAGCTGTGGTGGCGGGGCACGGTGGAGGAAGGAGGAGAGATAGGCGAGAGAAAGTGAGGTGAGGAGAGAGAGAGATTTGAGAGAAATGGAGGGATTTCGAGAAATTTAAAGCCTCCGGGGGCGATTCTAACTTTTCCCGGACCACCCGGGGATACTTTAGGGTTTCGGATTCCTTCCGAACATTGACACGAGTTTCCATGCAAAGCTTTTGGCCTCCGTCAGTGAAATTGATGCATGAAACGTTGTCTGCCAGTTCCTGATCGTCGAATTGTGTTTCTTTCTATTCGATCGTGTTTCTGACTTCAAACAACCTTTTGTTTCAAATCATCACCCTAAAAAGTCGTGCCAGGCTTCGTTTGATTGGAATTAGCGTCAAAAATTAGGTTTTATCTATTAAAAACATTTTCAGTTGTTACAAATGCTTATATCTGTGATAATGTTTTGAATGCTTTTAGTCTCCTTTCCTTTCCAACTCATGTGTGGCATGGAATTGCCATGCATAAAATTTAATTTCCATTCCCTTATTTCATGTAGGATACATGCAAGGCACACTCATGCATATATCTAAATAGTTGCATCTTATTTTACTTCTCACTTGGTACTTAGGCTAGGTAATTAAAAAAGAAATTAAAGAATTAATTTTAAGCACCAAATTTTTATGCAAATTTACTTTTTAATATAACCATTCTCGGCCTTTAAATTATGCAACAAAATTTTTCCTTCCTTAGGCTAATTCATCTAATTAATTAGCAAGCAAGAAATTCATACTAATTAATTAAATGACACCATTAGTTTAGGCTGATTAAATTATAAGGTGTTACATAGCTTTGGAGTCGGGTCACTAGAAATCACAACCCAGCGTGGACAGCATCATTGATGCTAGGCAAAACGGCAGACACAAAGATAGAGGCTTCAAATGGGACTTCCATGGATGGTTCAAATCATTCTAGTACAACAAAAGGGAACAATTACAGGAGGTTGACAGAAGCAAAAGTAGCAAAAAAAAAAGTGCCTTCGGTTTATGCTTCAAATGTGACAAGAAGTATAGTCCAATGCATCTATGTAAAGCAATTAGAGGTGATCTTACTGCAGCCAATCAATGAGGTAGGAGAAGTAATGAAAGAAGAAGAATCGAGCAGAGACGAGAATGAAAAGGAGCTGAAAGAAGAGAATAGCATGGAGTTATCAATGAATTCAGTAGTTGGTTTAACCAATAATAACACGATGAAGGTTCTAGGAAGCTGCTACGTAGAGGATGTAATTATATTAATCGATAGTGGGCCTTCCCATAATTTCATATCACTTGAAGTGGTTGGCACATTTAAAGTATCGGTTAGGAATGGATATAAGATGAAGGGTAATCATATATGCTCATAATTAAAGCTAGAGATACAAGGGTTAATATTTAAATATAATTTCTATGTATTCGAATTGGGAGGGGCTGACATAGTGCTAGGAATTGAATGGCTAAAGTCCTTGGGTGAAGTCAAGGTAAACTGGGGGCAGTTGACAACAAAAGTGAAAATAGGCCAAGAAGAAAAATGTTTGAAAGGTGGTACAGCACTTGTAAGAACCTTAGTGTCATTGAAATCCCTCATAAAGACATTGAAGAAGGGAGGACAAAGGTTTTTAATCAATTTGGAAACTTAAAAATGCAAAAGGATGAAGAAGTGAGCACAGTGGTGGATAGAATGCAATTATGACATGATATTCAACAGTTGTTGGATGAATTTCCTACAATGACTACTCCAACCACAGATTTGCCTCCACTAAGGACCCGTGACCACTTTATTGCCATTAAAAATGGAGCACAGCCACGAAATATACATCCTTATAGCTATCCTTATTCTCAAATTAAAAGGCTAGTGAATGAAATGCTCACTCCCAGAATTATAAGACCAAATAACAGTCCATATTCTTGCCTAGTCTTCTTGGTACAAAAAAGGGATGGGAGCTAGAGATTTTGTATAGATTACCGGGTACTCAACAAGATTATCATACTCCATAAATTTCCCATACCAGCAATAGATGAGTTATTAGATGAATTAGGAGGACCAACTATGTTTTCTGAGCTTAATATGAAATCTAGGTACCACCAGATCATAATTAAACCCAGGGATGAGGAAAAGACAGCTTTTCAAACTCACCAAGGTCATTACGTATTCTTGGTAATGCCCTTTGGGTTAACCAATGCCTCCACCTTCTAATTTCTCAAACATGACTTATTTAAAGAGTATTTTTACAAGTATATCTTGGTATTTTTTGATGACATAATAGTGTATAGCTTAAGTAGGGAGACACATATGCAGCACATAAGGGAAACATTAAAGATATTGCAAAAACACAAGTTGGTGATCAATCTTAAGAAATTTTTTTGCAAAGTTAGAAGTGGAATATTTAGGGCATATCATATCAGCCAATGGAGTTCAAGTAGATCCTGAGAAAATTTTAGCCATGGTTAAGTGGCCAATACCTAAAGACTTGAAAGCTCTAAAAGGATTCTTGGGTTTAACGGGATACCATAAAAATTTTGTGAAAATTATGTTAAAAAAGTAGCTCCCATTATGGCCTTGTTAAAGAAGGATTCTTTTCAATGGGGGGAAGAAACACAAAAGGAATTTGAGGCTCTTAAGGAAGCCATGGCAACAGTACTGGTGTTAACTATGTTGGACTTCACTATGCCCTTTAAGTTGGAAACTCACACTTCCGGTGTGCGTGTAGGAGTTTTCCTCATACAAAAAGGGAGACTAATAGCATAATTCAACAAGGCCCTATCTCAAAAAAAGAGGATGGGTTCGTTGTATGTGCGAGAGTTGATGACGATTATGCTAGTGGTAAAGAAATGGCATCATTATTTGCTCGGATATTCATTTTTCATAAGGACTGATCAGAAGGCACTCAAATTTCTATTTGACTAGTGGGAATTAAGTGTGGAATAGTAAAAATGGTTATCCAAATTGATGGGTTATAAGTTTGAAATTTAATATAAATCGGGGAAGGAAAATAAAGCTACAATGCTCTATCAAGAAGGGATAACAATGTTGAATTTCAAGCAATATCCCTATCGCAGTGTGAGGATTTAAAACAGTGGGAAGATGAGATAAAAGAAGAAGAGAAGCTATACTCAATACTACAACAAGTAATAACTAATCAAGAGCCACTTGTGGGCTACACTATGAAGGAAGGATACTTGCCCTATGAAGGAAGGAAGGTACTACCAAGGCACTCCTCAAGAATTCTAAGGCTAGTGGTAGAATTTCATGTAACCCCAATGGGGGGACACTTGGGATATTTGAGAACTTACAAAGTAAGTTTGGGAAAGACATAAGCTTGGATTTTATTAAGGGATTACCCCAGTCATTTAACTTTGATACTATTCCAGTTGTAGTGGCTAAGTTGATGAAGTATAGACACTTCATTCCCTTGTATCATCCTTTTACACCAAAGGATGTAGCTGTTGTATTTGTAAGGGAAGTTGTTAAATTGCATGGTTTCCCAAAATCTATTATGTCAAACAGAGATAGGCTCTTCATGAGCTTATTTTGGCAAGAATTGTTCAAACTTTCAGGCAGTATGCTATACTATAGTTCCTTATATCATCTTGAGACGAATGGGCAGACTAAGGTTGTGAATCAAAGTTTAGAGACTTACCTTTATTGTTTTGTAGGAGAAAAGCCTAAGAGCTAGTCCACAAGTTTAGCATGGGCTAAGTATTAGTTCAATACCACTTTTAACCAATCAGTTGGTGTCACTCCATTTAAGGCACTTTATGGTAGGGACCTACCAATCTTATTGAAATTGTGTGACATTCCATTTGCATTGGAGGAAGTAAATGAAGAAGTCAGGTTGAGGAATGTAGTGATAGAGGAGTTAAGGTAGAATTTAGAAATGGTCCAGCAGTTAATGAAGTAGTATGCAGATAAGAAGAGGAGAGAAGTAGAGTTCAAGGTGGGGGATTCAGTCAATTTGAAGTTAAGACCTTATAAGATGAAATCCATAGCAAATAAATACAATGAGAAGTTGAGCCCAAGGTATTATGGCCTTTTTAAAGTAACAGAGAAAATTAGACAAGTTGCTTGTTGGTTGGAATTGCCAAGTACTGCAAGAATTCACTCTATTTTTCATGTATCTCAGCTGAAGAAAAGTCTTCAACCCTCAGTTCAGGTTCTGCCTCTACCACCTAAACTTACTGATGAAATGGAATTGATGATAGAACCAGAGGAGGTGCAGCAAATAAGAAAACTTACCAACAACTAGTGGCAGATTCTAATCAAGTGGAAAAACCTTCCAGCACATGATAGCACATGGGAATCCCATAAAGCAATAACAAATAAATTAAAAAGATAAAGAGAAAACATACCAGTCTTATAGCCAAAGAACAATTCTAGAAATTAAAATACAGTTAATAAATAAATGGCTATGAGAATGGGATGTTACACAAAACTCTGAGTCTGTGACCGGCTCATAAACCTACTATGACACTTATTAGGTTTAGTCAGCCTAAGAATCTCTTTACCTAATAATAACAATATTAAAACATTTTAATTTCAACTTTTAAATCCTTAATTATCATTTTGGGCCCTACCAAAATTTTGCCGGAGTTTTCCCTAAAAACAAGACGTTTCCTAAATTTTACAACAGCCCAAACCACATCAACATCCATTCCAATTCAAAGATAATGCAACTGGCTGTCACAAGCCTATAGAAATCCCCATTATGTCTACATACAAACTATAACAACAATAAACTATTCTGATACTTAGGTGATGATAAGCTGTGATATCATTCAACTTGCATGACTCAATGTTGAGCCTACCCAAAAATAGGAGTAAAGCTTTGATCACTTTTACTTTTCAACTTGAGGCTTATCTAGAAAAATTTAAAGTAAGGAGGGCGAATCACACAGAGTCAATGAATGTAAGATAAAGGAAACACATTGAATGGGAAACAGACTCACAAGGAGTTATTATCATAAAAGAATTTAAAAGGGTGTATATTTCAAACTCTTGTAATCAATCTCTATACAATAATTTAGAAAGAATAATATCAATAAAAATTTATTTTCATAAATATCATAATGTAATAATTTCATATAATCCAATATCTCTCATCATGTCATCTCCCTTCGTAGCTTTTCCCTTTGTACGAGGACAACCCCACTGTGCTTTGCACCGCGCAAAACCAGTCCCGTTCCTTTCACCGCACGATGACAACCCACTATGCATCGCACGCGCTTAACCAATCTCTGTGCCTTCAGCCACATGGAGATAAACTTATAGTGCCACCAGTCCTTATGCTTGTAACTACACGAGGATGCCTATGTACAAGGTATCTCCACAACACCACCATCTCCAAATCACACAGATCACACAACATATATTTTCTTTTATCATCATCAAACCAAAAGATATAAATATTCACATTAAAGCATTATAGCTTGGAATTTTAAATAATAAATTTTAAATATTAAGAAAAAAAATACATAAATTTTTGTATCTAATACCAGCAGTCACACAGACATATAATCATCAAATTGAGGGAAAATATATCTTTTATAGACTAAAATACTAATTTAATCTATATATTATAGTACTTGATTTTGTTTAATCTTTCATCTTTATAATTATTTAATGACATTGTCTTTTTTTTCTTTTTTCTTTTTTGTAGTTGGATGATTGGGTTTTATGTAAGATATATAAGAATTCTAAGTACTATAGGAGTAGAGCTACTCAAACATATAATTTTGAAGATGGGAATCAAAGCCCAATTCAACATATTGATGAAGCCACTATTCAACCAAAGAATAGTGAAGATGAGTATCAAAACCCAGATCAAGGTATTGATGAAGCCATTATTCAACTTATCAATCAAAATCTAGATGAACCTCTAATTTCTTTTGACAAAGATGAAACTGATTTATTAAAAAAATCGTTTCCAGAATTATTTCAACTTCAACATGACAATGACATTAATGCCATGATTTCTGAGTTATTGGTGGAGCCAATTAATAAAAAGCCTTGTGTTCAAAAAGTGTTCACATTCTCAGAATTAATGGGGTCTCAAACTCAACGTGACACTATAGGCTCTGAGTGTTTCAAGTTCGACCCTTGTTCGTCTTCAGAATTGCCTCAAGTTCAACTTCATGACAATCTGATGACGATGGAACCAATTGAATCTGACTTTTTTGTAGGGCTTCCAGAAATATCAGAAGATGTGTGGGACAGCATATGCTTTGATTAGTTATCAGTATAGAAGCTACATTAGATGTGCTTAATTATATGTAATTGTTTGGACAGTTGATTATGTATATAAACTTGTTATTATTGTTTTATATAGAAATCTTATGTAATATTGTTAAAGTGTTAACTGTCAATTTAGTTAAAATTTACAACATTTAATATTTGGTGCATATATATATATATATTTGGTGTATATGTGTATATATATATATATATATCCACATATATAGCAGCCATAGCCATAGGTACGTGCTATTACTTTCTTTGCTTTGATTTGAATTTACATTTATAGAGCCTCTTTTATAGAGTAGAAGTAGAGTAATCCCGCCATGCGGCACGAATTGGATGATAGGCACACTTCTTACTAGTTCTCCGCACTACTTTTCTGTGAGTGAAGACTATCATGCCTGTAAAATGAGCAAGTACGTATCATTGCCTCTAAATTTTTGTAAAAAAGAAATTAAGGTTATTAGCAATGCAAATTAACTCCTGAATAAATTGTTATTTTAATTATTTTTTTATTAGTATAAATTCAATATTTCTTATATAGATACTAAAAGAGTTCTACTTCCTTACGCTAGCTACCAAGTGGCACTCTTAATTTACTATTTTCACTATAATATTTTAAATTTTTATTTTTATTAAACGATTCCGATTAAATAATCAATTACATATTAATTTGAACTTAAATGCAATCAATTGAAACTAATGAAATCTTAGTCGTCTCAATTTAGAACTAATCAAGTACTCATGTCAAAAGTTCTTTTTTTTTGGTATAGTGGGAGAAAGGAAAGCAAAAACAAAAGAAAGAGAAGCCTTCACTCGAAGAAGTGTAATGTCTCACACTGTCCCATTTTAGCAACATGGGTTGCAACACTATTCTCGTGTTTCAAAACATGACAAATCTTAATGTTCCAATCGCTAGCAATGAGGTCTTGGACTTGCTTCACAAGAGGGTGACAAGGGTGGCAAATAGGGATCCCTTGAACAATATATCATCCTGACAGCGAGAGAGTCATATTCTAAGATAGACTGCTTAAACCCATGGGTAGATAAAACCTGCAGATCATCTAAGACAGCTCGAATTTTTTGCCCAAATGATAGAACTAGCACCCAAACTTTTGTGAAAACTCAACATATGCTGCCCCTTTTCATTTCTTATTATGCCACCAGTAGCAGCATTCATATCATTCCCATACACAGAAGCATCAACATTTCATTTAACCCATTCCTTCTCCGGAGGTTACCGCTTTTCAGAGTGGCTCACATCAATAGTTTCATGGGAAGAGTTCTCAAGCAAATTAAAAATGTATGTAACTTCCTGATAGCAAACATAATGGAGAAAAATAAATTTTGGATGTTGTCAACTTTGTTCTCAAACACCCAAGCATTTACGTGTTTCCAAATATGCCAACGTATCATGCCAAAGGAGACTTTCCAGTCATTTTCTTCATTTTTACCTGCTTCATTTTTCTCCTTGGTTTGATTTTAGGGATGATATCCGAACCACGACTGTATCTACATCTAATCACCTTGGCCCACATCCCATCTTTTTTCTGAATGAGACCCCATCCAATTTTCACAAGGAAGGCTTTGTTGTAATTTTGCATATTTCTCAAACCAAGCCCACCTTCATTTCTAGGTTGCAAACTGTCTTCCAATCCACTAGTAAGCCATCAGTAATGATATTGAAGAAGAGTGCCGCAAGTTCATTTGAAGAAGAGCCATCAGTAGTTGGATCCTCTTATTGTCCCCACGAGAACCCCAAATGAACTTGCGGCACTCTTCTTCAATATCATTACTGATGGCTTTAGGAATGAAAGTGGTCTGCATGACATAATTGGTAAGAGTTGATATGACAGAATGAGTAAGAGTGACAATTTTTTAAAACGAAATATAGGAAAGCGGTAACATATAGTAGTCAGTATCAGGGATGAGAAAATTTTTTGAATTTAAAAATTTTTGCAAGGTCGACAATCACTTTCAAAAACTCAAATATAGGAATTTTCTCAGGGCAGAAATTGTGAAAAAAAATTTCCCAAAACATTTTTATTAATGAGTATGTAGATCATGTCCCCTGCCACGAGATTTTTCATCCCAAACAATTTATATAAATATTTTTTTAAATTATTATATATAAATATATTTATTTAAATATATATTCTTTTGTAGCTTATGATCTTTCAATTATTTGTTAATTGAAAAAATAAAAATAAAATTATGTAACTTTATTAACCTTAAACAACAGTAAAATTCTTGAAAGTCATATTTATTTTTCTTTGGTTCTTTTTCTTATTTATAAACTTTAAAATAATTATAATTAATCTTTTATTATTTTAGTTAAATTAAATATTTTTTTATAAAAAAATTGTAAAAAACTTATGCTATTACTTTTATAAATTTCTTTTGAAATTTCTATTTTCTATAAACTTTATCGATCCCCAAATCTTTGCGAGAAATATAGATACTTGGAAAAGTTTTTTTTTTCCCGACATTGAGAATGGGGATATGCATAACAACAAAGAGCGAGGAGACATTCTCCATCTCCACCTTATCCCATTGTTATCCATAAATATCTATTTTAAAATTATAATTTAAACGATAAATATAAATAATATATTTTTCAAAAATTTTAAAATTGAAACCTTAAACTAGTAAACCTTGAAAATGGCATTTATAAAAAACTTAATTTAAAGAGATGAGTCAATTATACATAATAGTTTTCTTTCCAATTTATAACTATATTTATTTAATTTAGTAAATATGTTGAAGATATAATTCAAGTTTATATATATATATATATATATATATATATATATATATATATATTGTACTAGGAAATTCAACTATGGCATTTCAGATATATATTGAAGAGAAACAGTATATAGCAAGGATGAATAGGATAAAGAAAAAAATTCAAAAAATAATTAAAATATATATGAATTGTTGACATTTCAAGTTTTTTATGGATTCTGTCGGTGTTCAAATTTGTGTGGAAAATAAGGATAGAGAAGTATTTTTTTCCTAATGTTGGGATGAGAATTATATGCACGACGACGATGAGCAAGGAAACACTTTTCACCTCTAACTTGCCCCATTTCCATTCATAACTAGCATTGACATTAGCTTTGGTGGTGATTTTTATTGCCACTGAAAAGGTCACTTAGTAACAAATGCTTCAATTTTGTAGCATTAACAAGCTTATTTTTACAAAAGTATTAAGCATACACACACACACACACACACATATTATATAAAGTGAGTATTGGTCTGGATTGGGTAGCATCCCCCGTATAAACAAGTAAATTTTTTAGATAGATAGGAGTATTTTGAGTATTCTTAATTATTGCTATAGTTATGGCAAAAGTAGTATACCTTAAAATAAATTATCTATGTGTATTAAAATTCCTAAAATCCAAATTTAGTTACTGGATACATAATTTTCTTGAGAAGTTTACAAATGTTAGGATAATCAATATTCTATTAAAAAAATATTAGTAAAACCTATTATTTATATTTATCTTTTAAATTATAATTTTAAAATTCAAACCTTTAAATCGATATGTATAAAAAAAGTTAATTTAATGAGTGAGTCAATTATAATTTGTTCTACATAATATTTTTTTCCAATATATAACTATAGATATATTTAATAAATATGTTGAAGATAATTCAAGTTTTTTTATATATAAATTATAAAAAAAAAAAATTTAACGTAATTATGGAAGTTCAGATACATATTGAAGAGAAACATAATATTAGCAAGGATGAATAAGTTAAAGACAAAACGTTCAAAAAATATTAAAATATTCAATCAAAATTAAAAAGTGATTAAGATAATTTAAATAAACATTTAAAATATAACTTGGATTATCCCTTAACATGAATATTAAGCTTGGTTCTTTTTTACTGATTTTAATATGATCAAATTAGTGCAACCAATTATTCAATTTTTAAGGACAAATTGAATTGTATAAATAATCGATTATCGATTCAATTGATTATATCATCTAGTCTAATTTGATTCTAACAATACTATGTGTTAATTATATAATTTTTCCTAGCACTGAATTCTAATACAATAATGCACGAATCTTTCATCAAGGATTTTTTTATATTGATTTATAATTGAAGTAAAAGATTATTTTGTGTAGTACATATATGGTGAAATTGGTATAATTTAATTTTCCAACTTCATTGTAAAATTAATATAATTCTAAATTATAATAATTTGGTTGTATTTAATTAATATTTATAGAGAATTACAACAGTACGAATTATGGAGAAGAAGAGTGGTACTTTTTCTCTCCAAGGGAGAGAAGATATCCAAATGGAAAATGGCCAAAACGATCAGCACAAGGTGGATATTGGAATGCAAGTGGAAAAGATTCATCAATTTTGTTTCAAGGAAACGAAATTGGAAAATGCAGAACAATGGTTTTTTGTGAAGGCAACCGTCCAAAAGGTAGAAGGACCAATTGGTTAATGCGTGAATATACATTGGCTGTGCCCTCTCATAATAGAACAAGTCTTTCAGATATGAAGGTTAGTAACAAAATTAATTAATTAATTAATTATATTAGAGTAAATTATTATTTAAATCCTTAAAATATGCACTTTATGTCAATTTAATCTTTACACTGGAGTTAAGAACAAAATGTTAATGGAATTGTTTACACTGTATTGTCTCAATTTGGTCAGTATTAATTTTTAGTTAGGGAAAAAAAATAAAGTGTTTGACTGACTCAAACTAAATCAAAACAGTATCATATAAGGAATTTCATTAACATGTCATGACATATTTACATTAACATAGGGACTAAATTTAGATACAATACATCTGAAAGGGACAAAATTGATAACTTTTAGCTCTTAGATACTAAATAGAGGCAAAATATATCTTTCAAAAACTAAAATATTAATTTACTCTATATATTATAGTACTTGATTTTTGTTTAATTTTTCATCTTCATAATTATATATTGACATTGTCTTCTTTTTTTTTCCTTTTTTTTTTTTTGTAGTTGGATGATTGGGTTTTATGTAAGATTTATAAGAATTCTAAGAACTATAGGAGTAGAGCTGCTCAATCAAATAATTTTGAAGATGGGAATCAAAACCCAATTCAACATATTGATGAAGCCAATATGCAACCAAAGAATAGTGAAGATGAGTATCTAAACCCAGATCAAGAGATTGATGAAGCCATTATGCAACCTATCAATCAAAATCCCGATGAACCTCTAATTTCTTTTGACAAAGATGAAAATGATTTATTACAAGAATTGTTTCCAGAATTATTTCAACCTCAATATGACAATGACATTAATGCTATAGGCTGAGTGTTTCAAGTTCAACCCTTCTTCGTCTTCAGAATTGCCTCAAGTTCAACTTCATGACAATCTAATGATGATGGAACCAATTGAATCTGACTTTTTTGTAGGGTTCCCAGAAATATCAGAAGATGTGTGGGACAGCATATGTTTTAATTAGTTATAGTATAAAAGCTAGATAGATGTGCTTAATTATATGTATTTGTTTGGACAGTTGATTGTATATATAAAGTTGTTATTATTGTTTTATATAGAAATCTTATGTAATATTGTCAAAGTGTTAACTTTCAATTTAGTTAAAATTTAGACCATTTATTAATTGGCTCCACCAATAACTCAGAAACCATGGCATTAATGTCATTGTCATATTGATGTTGAAATAGTTCTGAAAACGATTCTTCTAATAAATCAGTTTCATCTTTGTCAAAAGAAATTAGAGGTTCATCAGGATTTTGATTGATAGGTTGAATAATGGCTTCATCAATCGCTTGATCTGGGTTTTCATACTCATCTTCACTATTCTTTGGTTGAATATTGGCTTCATCAATATGTTGAATTGGGTTTTGATTCCCATCTTCAAAATTATTTGATTGAGTAGCTCTATTACTATAATTCTTAGAATTCTTATAAATCTTACATAAAACCCAATCATCCAACTACAAAAAAAAAAAGGGAAAAAAAGACAATGTCATTAAATAATTATAAAGATGAAAAATTAAACAAAAATCAAGTACTATAATATATAGATTAAATTAATATTTTATTCTATAAAAAATATATTTTTCATCAATTTGATAATTATATGTTTGTATGACTGCTAGTATTAGATACAAAAAATTATGTATTTTTTTTGAATATTTAAAATTTACTATTTAAAATTCTGAACTATAATGCTTTAATATGAATATTTATATTTGGTATATATATATATATATATATATATATATATATATATATATATATATATATATATATAGCAGCCATAGCCATACGTACGTGCTATTACTTTTTGCTTTGATTTGAATTTACATTTATAGAGACTCATTTTATAGAGTAGAAGTAGAGTAATCCCGCCATGCGGCACGAATTGGATGATAGGCACAATTCTTACTAGTTCTCCGCACTACTTTTCTGTGAGTGAAGACTATCATGCTTGTAAAATGAGCAAACTAACTACCTTGTGAAGCAAATACACCCTCAGGATCACATCACACTGTGAGTGAAGACTATATGTTTCTTAGAACTGAAGATTCGAATTAATATAAATTTTTGTTAACGCATATATTTAAAAAGTAAGGTTGCGAGTAAGTGGATAATTTCATATGTTTGAAGTCAAGAAAAAAAAATTGATTAAAACAAAAATATTTCATGTCAAGCACTCTCTCATCTTCATATATCCATAAACCTTTGGGAGTTGAAACAAATTAATAAACCTGAAACAGCATATGGAGGTACGTTAAAATTGGAGATTGCTCATAAAGGAGGAACTAGGATGTGAGTAAACAAAGAATTAGTAATTGGTATTCTCTTAAAATTAAGAGTCAAATTATAATGAGTCGTTAATAGGATTAAGTTAAGTTTAGCAAAATTAATCTTTTATATTGTGATGAATTAATATTTAAATTTTTATTAAAAAATGTGTTCATATTTAATAGTTCTCCATAACATTTTAAACAAGATTTCTTCCTACTAATTAAAAGATATTTTTGAGAAACAATATATACATATATGTATAATTATCGGCAACCATGTCTAATGAAAGGAATAAGTAGTTTCTCGTTACATTAAGAACAAAGTTTGAATCTCCTATGAAAGCATTGATCATATTTAATGCCCGATAATATTTTGAATGTAGTTACTCCTATTTATTTTTCTTTGGCTCTTTGTCTTTTTTAAGAACTTTAAAATCGTAACTAATTTTTTATTATCTTAGTTAATTGAATATTTTTCATTAACATTTCTTTTATAAAAAACTTACGCTATTATTTTATAATTTTTTGTTGACATTTCAAATTTCTACAAGCCCAATTGATTCCCCAATCTTTACGAGAAATGGAGATATCTAGGAAAGTTTTTTTCTTGAGCAAAGAGACACTCTCTATCTCCACCTTGTCCCATTGTAATCCATAAATAACTAGTTTAAAATAATAATTTGAAAGAAAAATATAAATAACAGGTTTCTCAAAAATTTTAAAATTTAAACCTTAAACTAGTAAACCTTTAAACTGGTATGTATAAAAAAATTAATTTAAAGACATGAGTAAATTATACATAATAGTTTTTTCCAGTTTATAACTATATTTATTTAATTTAATAAATATTTTGAAGATAAAATTCAAGTTCTCTCTCTCTCTCTCTCTCTCTCTATATATATATATATGGCATTTCAGGTATATATTGAAGAGAAACATTATATAGCAAGCAGGATGAATAGGATAAATAAAAAAATGCAAAAAATAATTAAAATATATATAAATTGTGGACATTTTTAGGCTTTTATGGACTCTGTCAATCTCTGAATCTTTGTGGGAAATGAGGATAGAGAAGTATTTTTTTTCCCTGATGTTGGGATGGGAATATGCACAGCGACAATGAGTAGGGAGACACTCCCATCTCTAACTTACCCCTTTGCCATCCATAATTAGCATTGGTGGTAATTTTTATTGCCGCTGAAAAGGTCACTTAATTAGTAACAAATGCTTCAATTTTTTAGCATTAACAAATTTATTTTTACAAAAT
This sequence comes from Senna siamea, assembly GCA_031216115.1. Lineage (NCBI taxonomy): Eukaryota > Viridiplantae > Streptophyta > Magnoliopsida > Fabales > Fabaceae > Senna > Senna siamea. Next base: position 31,813,412 of record CM062367.1, on the reverse strand, counting down.
TATTAAATATAATAATATTATATATTAATATTAAAGTTAAATTATCTTATTGATGAAATTAAAACAAAAAATTATAACTTAAAACCATCGCTAAATGATTTCACAATGGTTCAATCACCATGGCTAAATTGACATTGCAGGGATTTAGCAGTGATTTTTTTCAACCACGGCAATAATGGTCGCAATTTCCTTTTTAACGACAGTTTGTGACCGTTACAAAATTAGAAAATTTTAGCAACTGTTTATTAAAAAGTGTGACAAATTGATATATTTATGGACAGTTTGACCCGTCGCTAAATTTGTTACACATTTGTATAACCATCGCTAAATTTAGCCAAATTTATTTATTTATTTATTAATTTTAAAATTTTTTAGACTTCTAAATTTTTAATATCATAAATGATTTAAAATAAGAAAATTAATAATATAATTAACTATAAAAAAGTATCATAAATTAATAATATTTAAAATATATATCTACATCCTAATGTTCCTAAATAAACTTAAATAGTAACATTTATAATTTGGTCTTTAAATATTTCTAAATACATTTTATCATATAAAATTTTCATAGTTGTTGTTAAGTCCTCTGATCATTGGATGTTGGAAACTCTTGAACAGCAGCTCTAGTTGATCCATGTCCATTTTTGTGATCTATTGCCTGAAACAATTTAAAACATTGTTGTTAATATATAAAAATTTTTAATTAATAAATAAATTAAAATATGAAATTATACCTGCTACTGCCTACAATAAGGACTCAAATTCAAATACTTAATATTCTTAGAAAAAACAGTTAATGAAAGGATTGGATTTATATACTCTTTCTTATATAAATCATAAACATTAATGAGAAAAATGAAATGTATAAATTATAAAAGAGTGATTTAAATTATAAAAATTGTACATATAATTTTTTTTTTAACGAAGAATGCTTCTCTTGGTTTGCTTCCATTTATCAAAATGCTCTCAATTAAAAAATGAAAAATAGGTCCAATGCAATTTTTCTTGAAATAGCGAGGTTTTTTCTTAAATGCAATTCAAAATTCCATAAAAACTATCAACCATTGACTTCCTGGCTGTCATCACACACTGTTAAAGTACAATTTAAATAAAATTATTTTGATTTTTGTCATAGAAAATATTTATAGGAAATACTGCCCAAGACAAACTCTTGGCTCTGCAACAACTAATTACCATTGATGAGTCTGTCTATTGAGAACCAACCTTAATTAATCCAGTGTAAAAAGAGGGTAAATAAAATATTTTAAAGAAAGTTGAGAAAATTGCCTCCTGAATTTTCTTATGTAAGTACAAGAGATCCAGGAGGAGCATTGCTCTGTGAAGCCCATTATCAAGAGATTTTCTGCACAATGATGAAGAAATAGCAATAAGACATTCTCAAATACTCACATAGCCTTTCCTTCTAATCAACAAAGTAGATTCTAATTCATTTAATACACCATTATAATCAGAAATATCTCCTATATTAGTACTAGGAGTGCTTTTTCATATTGTATTCACACGATTGAATGCAGTCGAAATGCATAACAGTTTAACTGAGACCCGAACGAAAGATATATATTACATGATGATGACAAAGAAGAAAGTACTATAAATTGAGATGTGAAACTTAGCCTAATTGTTAGATAGGAAGCAACTACCTGGATGGAAAACTTTCTTTGATTGCGAGATATCGTTTCCAATAAGGCAAAGTAGACTTGTGAGTTTCCTTCTTTGTACCACCTTTATATACCCTTATTAAACTATTGACTTCCTTTGTAGCCAATGTCCCTTAAAGGATAAAGATTGCAGAGCAAAAATTCATGGAAACCACATGAATATGAAGTAAATGACACTTACTTGTTCTCAAAATTTGACAACCATTTAATATAATGACTTGTGCCAATTGGACAAGATAGAGTAAAGTAAAATTCGCATAAAGAGAGAGTATTGAGTTTGTCTAGTGACTAATATAAAAACAAAAAAAATGGCTACTCACCCATGAGCTACATGGCAATCTTCGATTAACAAGAGAGCAGAAGAACAATGAAAGACGGTGCAAACTCGAAATGTAGACTAACATAATTAAGAGAACCTAGAACCTCAAATTTTTATTTACATAGAAAAGAATACATGCTGGTGGCGAGCATAAGAAAAACACATCGTACTTGCAAGCAAGAATCAAGCATCATATCAAAATCGGATACAATTGTTGCTAGATCACATTCACACCAGAAATGCACACAAACAAACCAGCACACAACACAAAGGATTGATACCAACTACTTAAAATACCCATGGTGGAAAAAGGATTGAAAACCTAGTAAATGGGCCCATCCAAGGAAGTTGAAATTCGTGAACGAAAGAGAGAAACAGGAGAACACAATGATGACCGACGGCCAAATTGCGGTGGACGATGTGCGATGGCATCCCGACTTGATCCCATGGTGGCGTGTGTTTCTTTGATCCAAGGGCAGCATTTTCTCCTTAGATTCCACGAACAAAATGACCTGATCTACGTTTTTAACGCAGATTTGGTTTTAGAAAAAAATGAAGATATGTTATTTAGTTGTAAAACCATTACAAAAATGAAATTTAGTGACTGTTCATTTAAATTTCAACATAGCAACTGTTTTGATTATTTTTAATTATTGTTATAGTTATGGCAAAAGTAGTATACCTTAAAATAAATTATCTATGTGTATTAAAATTCCTAAAATCCAAATTTGGTTATTGGATACATAATTTTCCTGAAAATTTTACAAATGTTAGGATAATCAATATTCTATTAAAAAAAATTGTGAAACCAATTATTTATATTTATCTTTTAAATTATAATTTTAAAATTTAAACCTTTAAATCGATATGTATGAAAAAAATTAATTTAATGAGTGAGACAATTATAATTTGTTGTACATAATAGTTTTTTTCCCCAATATATAACTATATATATTTAAAAAATATGCTGAAGATAATTCAATTTTTTTTATATATAAATTATAAAAAAAAAAAATTAACGTAACTATGGCACTTCAGATATATATTGAAGAGAAATAGCAATACGTAGCAAGGATGAACAAGATAAAGACAAAACATTCAAAAAATAATTAAAATATTCAATCAAAGTAAAAAAGTGATTAAGATAATATAAATAAATATTTAAAATATAACTTGGATTATCTCTTAACATGCATATAAATTTATGACAATAGACAACTCCATGCAAGTACGTTACAGTATTGGCTCAAAAGTTTACGTGCTTTGCAAATTCCAAAGATGAAGTCCAAGATTAATTGTTCGTCTTCTTCTCCGAAGGCCAAGAAGCAAAGAATTGAGAGAATTGAATCATGTGTGCAGAATCATAATTCTAATAGTCTCTCAATCTCAGACACGAACAAGATTGTGAATAATATCAATGGAGTACGTCAAAATCTTGATTTCATGAATTTTGTTCCAGTTGGATTCAGATTTCACCCTACAGAACAAGAGCTGATCATGGAATATTTGATGAAGAAAGTGACGAATCAACCAATAATACTCCAAATACCAGAAGTTGAAGTATATCAACACAGTCCTGAACAACTTTCCCGTAAGTTTTATGTTACGATAATTTTGTATGAAAATTACATAGACTAAAACCAAGTAAATTTAATTATTTAAATCGTTTACACATCATGTAAGTTATTTTATAATAATTAAAATTTCAAATTTTAAAATTCATAATCTATATAGTATAATTCAATTCAAAATTTCAGACTCAAATATCAAAGAAGCAAAAAAAACAAAACAAAATTACACGCTTAACTGATTCAACAAAAAATAGCCACTCAGTCTTAATTTTATCTTGGTTCTGACTGATTTTAGTATGATCAAATTAATGCAACCAGTCATTTATTTTTTAAGAACAAATTAGAATGTATAAATATATCATCTAGTCTAGTTTGATTCTAACAATACTATGTCTTAATTATATAATTTTGCTTAGCACTGAATCCTAATACAATAATGCACGAATCTTTCATCAAAGATTTTTTTTTTATATTGATTTATAATTGAAGTAAAAGATTATTTTGTGTATAGTACATATATGGTGAAATTGGTTTAATTTAATTTTCCAACTTCATTGTAAAATTAATATGATTCTAAATTATAATAATTTGGTTGTATTTTATTAATATTTGTAGAGAATTACAATAGTACGAATTATGGAGAAGAAGAGTGGTACTTTTTCTCTCCAAGGGAGAGAAGATATCCAAATGGAAAATGGCCAAAACGATCAGCACAAGGTGGATATTGGAATGCAAGTGGAAAAGATTCATCAATTTTGTTTCAAGGAAACGAAATTGGAAAATGCAGAACAATGGTTTTTTGTGAAGGCAACCGTCCAAAAGGTAGAAGGACCAATTGGTTAATGCGTGAATATACATTGGCTGTGCCCTCTCATAATAGAACAAGTCTTTCAGATATGAAGGTTAGTAACAAAATTAATTAATTAATTAATTAATTATATATTAGAGTAAATTATTTTAATTCTTAAAATATGTACTTTATGTCAATTTAATTCTTGCATCAGTGTTAAGAACAAAATGTTAATGGAATTGTTAACATAGTATTGTCTCAATTTGGTTGGTATTAATTTTTAGTTAGGGAGTAAAATGGTGTGTTTGACTGACTCAAACCAAATCGAAATAGTATTATATAAGTGATTTCAATAACATGTCATGTCATATTTACACTCACGTTAAAACTAAATTTAGGCACCATGCATCTTAGAGGGACGAAATTGATAACTTTTAGCTCTTGGATACTGAATTGAGGCAAAATATATTAGTATTTAATCTATATATTATAGTAATTGATTTTTGTTTAATTTTTCATCTTCATAATTATTTATTGACATTCTCTTCGTTTTTTTGTAGTTGGACGATTGGGTTTTATGTAAGATATATAAGAATTCTAAGTACTATAGGAGTAGAGCTACTCAAACATATAATTTTGAAGATGGGAATCAAAGCCCAATTCAACATATTGATGAAGCTACTATTCAACCAAAGAATAGTGAAGATGAGTATCAAAACCCAGATCAAGGTATTGATGAAGCCATTATTCAACCTATCAATCAAAATCTAGATGAACCTCTAATTTCTTTTGACAAAGATGAAACTGATTTATTAAAAAAATCGTTTCCAGAATTATTTCAACTTCAACATGACAATGACATTAATGCCATGATTTCTGAGTTATTGGTGGAGCCAATTAATAAAAAGCCATGTGTTCAAAAAGTGTTCACGTTCTCAGAATTAATGGGGTCTCAAACTCAACGTGACACTATAGGCTCTGACTGTTTCAAGTTCAAACCTTCTTCGTCTTCAGAATTGCCTCAATTTCAACTTCATGACAATCAGATGATGATGGAACCAATTGAATCTGACTTTTTTGTAGGGCTTCCAGAAATATCAGAAGATGTGTGGAACAGCATCTGTTTTGATTAGTTAACAGTATAGAAGCTAGATTAGATGTGCTTAATTATATGTATTTGTTTGGACAGTTGATTGTATATATAAAGTTGTTATTATTGTTTTATATAGAAATCTTATGTAATATTGTCAAAGTGTTAACTTTCAAATGTTAGTTAACATTTAGACCATTTAATATTTGGTATATATATGTTTGTTCATGAGTTTATATAAAAATTTTCAATGATATTTTAATATTGGATTTTGTTATGGTTATTTAATTATCTAATTATTGTTCACATTGTTAGAATTAATGGGGTCTCAATCTAAAAAATTGTTAGAATATATATATATATATTTTCCCATGTATTTAAGACAATCTTTTTTAAGGTGTTATTAAATATCAAACATAAACATATTTTTTGTTAAAAATTTAATTATTAGTTTATCATATTATCAGAAATTATTCCTTACAATTAAACCATTTGAGAGGTACTTTCATGGTACTCTTAAGCATGTTGCAAAGCCATCTCAAGCGTAGTTAAAACCATATAATTTTTTTTTTTTAATTTTTGAAATATAATATTAAAAAATAATTATTATATTTTAAAATAAAAAATTAAATAATAAAAAATTATCTCACTATTTTGTTATAACTTCTCTTTTATCTTTTTTTTTCCTCATATTTTCTTATAACATATTTTATATTATATAATATATAATTTTAAAAACTATCTACTCAATAATTGAATATCATCATAGTATAGATAAAGGTTAAAAATGAAGAGCTATCTCATTTTTTTATTATTAATTACATACAATTCCGTTTCTCAAATGTTAAGAGGTTATTAAGTTATTAAATGGTGCCAATAAATTTTTTTGATAGTCATTAAATAAATAGTGGAGACTTATTTCCTGCCTCCTTGTTTCACAACTAATTTGTTCTCAAACATGATTGAACTTATTACATGGGACCTATCACCTAATGCTCCAGCTTGAAGCATTACGCCGAAGCTAATATTTATTGTTGAGAGACATTCGAACTTAAAATTTCACAAATTTTTTACTTTTCAAACTTTCCACAGTTTCCTTGAGACTCACGTCCAAAGGAATGAATTCAATTCCCAAGCTCTTGGCCTTTTCTTTGGAAATCTTATGCTTTGGCATAAAGGGCTTATTATCCACACACCTGACAACAATATTGACAAAGCAAAAATAAACTTTACATAAATCAGAAACAACAAAAACTAGAGTTAAATAGATAAATAGCTAGAGATTTTTGAAAAGTTAAAAGTCCAAGTGATGGGGTCATCCAACATGATTGAATTTATACAATCAAATCTACTAATTGAATACTTAAAAGTAATCCTTTTCCTCATTGCTTTTCACTGTCCATTGATGAGCACATCAAAACTTTCAGTTCAGTTGACAGAGATGATAAGCACATCAAAACTAAATACTAAAAGAAGGCATACTTTGAACTATTGACACCAAGTAAAAAAGACAGCGCTAAGCAGTCTTATCTCTACAAGCAGGGAGGCTATTTCTAAGATTTCAACCCGTAACCTTCAAATCACATGACAAAAACTTTAACGATGCTCCGAGACTGACCCTCAACTATGACACCAAGTATTGACATAAAATGCACTCACAGCTAAACACAACTTTGGGTAGCGAGTTGATGTGATCTAAAGATGTAAATTCATGTTTGGAATACCCTTCACACTAATATAAAGATAATATGCAGCATAAGAAGTGCAAGACCAGAGACAAACATGGTAAATTTTAAGATGTTTATCAAATCTGAAAATCAGCATAGAATAGTAATTTCTTTTTCAGATTCTATGATACCATGTTACAAGATCTTCAATGTGAAATATAAAACTATTCAAAGTCCCATGCTTAACAACTCAGGAACTCCTTCACGGAATTAACAACCAAGCTTATCTCAATTAATAACCTTGTACTAAATACAGCCTTCACTCAGCTATGATTTCCCTTACACCAAAATGGAAAATCCAAGCTAATTGAATTGAGAGAGACCACAAAAACGAAAAAAAGAAGGTAACGCTCAGTCATGCATGGATTTATTATGTGTGATTAGGTTAAATTGCCTGTCTCAGCATAGTGTTCAGTATGTGCAGGTCATGAAGGATCCAGATAAATAACATTTAAGACAACATGAATATTGGTATTTGTATTCATATAATATCTGCATTCTAGAGATTATAGAAATAATAAACTGACCTATTTGGAAGTTTAAATTTTGGGTACAACTCATGTAAAATCTTCACAACATCTGCATAGTGTGCCACTGTCTCAACCAAACAATACCTTCCACTAGCTGAAGGAATTTCAAATGCCTGGATATGGGCATTTGCAACATCTTTCACATTGATCCATTCTAAAGTAAAATTGGGAAATGTTTGTGCACCTGCATCAAACAACCAAGTAGAAGGTCCATCTATAGAGCAATATCAATCAGAAATTAAAATTTTCCTTCACCCAAAAATATTTTTAAAAAATGATCCTTTTTTTTTTATCACTTCTAGTTTCAAGTTAAGAAGGATTAGTGTATAGGGAATTATTGAACCTGGAAATAAAAATGGGGAAAATCACAAGTCAACTTTAAGTCACTGGTTAAATTACAGTAACACTCATTTTCTTATTCTAATTTACATATGTCATAAGTCTGCTTCCACATTTTGAGTTATGACACTAGTTTGCCAGAAAAAGTAATTCAGTTGAAAAAGATCAAGTAATCCATATTCAGAAGAGCACATAACAGGATTTCTGTACAAGATGAACCTTGTGAATAACTTAATTTACCGTTTATTAGGTTTAAGATTGCAGCAGCACTTGCATTAAGTGTTGGTTGCAAGAGTGGCCCTATTACCATTGCTGGGTTGAGTACAACCATGTCCATGTTGTTTTCTTTCACAAATTTCCAGGCAGCATCTTCGGCCAAAGTCTTGGAAAGTACATACCAGAGCTGAAAGCACAAAACAAAAAATAGCAGGAAACTTGAAGAGCATTTAGAATACTCTGTAACAACAACATGCACTACATTGGCACAAACTGAAATTTGGAATAAATTCATTAACACTATTGCTCAGCAGCAATTATCTAGTCAGGTGCATACAAGGTTTAAAGCGTAAGAATGAAGTTAATAAGGAAAGAAGATGGAGCAGTTTAGCAAGTTTAATGGACCATCTTTGAATTGCAATTATGAGTGCAGGATCTCAAAATTTAAAGGAGCTGACTCAATCATAACAGAAACAATATTTAGTCTCCATATGCTATTAAGGTAGAAGGAAACATTGACTGGATTACTATACTCCGAAGTGAACCGAAGTATTGTATTATATATATATATAGATATCTAGGTTGCATACAGTCTACTCTACAAGCTTGCAACAAAGCCCAGCATATCAAAATTTGATTGAGAATGACTAAGCCTTGTGGGTACGATTATTTACACAGAGGTGGTAAACTGGTGTTACTGTGATTGACAACAAGGGAGATAGTTTTGAAACAGAAGTCCTAAAATGATTATGAACACTAAGGTTACCTAAACCTTTTCTTTGTTTTGGTTTCAATGCTAAGTTTACTTTGAGCTCATTCTAATATTTTGGTTTTTATTATATCCAAGATACTTGTCAAGCAACTGTCTTTCATCTATTTCTTCTGGAAATGCAATGTCTTCCATTTTAGTTTAAATACGGCAATTCAACAGAGATGAAGAAACCACTGCCCATGGAGCCCCAATTGTCTCACACATGAAAACCAAACATAAATGGAAAGGCATGTAAATGGCATTTTAGATTGAAAACTTGCTATTCCAATTCTATGCAGCATTCACTACTTACATTAAACCTACATTAATTGCAGTTTCATTATACCTTAGACTCCCTACAGAAATCTGGATTCGAAAACCATGTCTCATCAACTACATCTTCAAGGGTTCCAAGCTTCCCGGTATATGTAACTGCAGCCATAGAAGACGTTAGAACAATGCGCTTCACAGATGGCGATTTCGCACATGATTTAAGAACATTGAGAGTTCCCTTGACTGCTGGGTCAATTAGTTCTGTCTGAAATAAGGAAAGAAACAATTAGAAGGTAGTAAATATGGCAATTGTTTCTTTTCTTTTTTTTTTCCTTTGTCCTTAGACCACAAAATGGTAATTTACATGGTTGTCAAACTCATGAATGTTTGTAAACTAGTGGAGAACATGTATAACTCTAACTTGAATCATAAACTAGTAAGAGTTTACACATATTATCAATAAATAGCTAATAAAAATTCATATAGTACCTACAAGTCATCAAAAAAAGAAAAAAATATATATACTAAAGCAATTTGACTGCTATGTCTATAACAAATAGTGAAGCTTAAGAACCAAAAATGTCAAATCCTTAGTACTCAATACTAATTTCTGTCCTTGACTAAGACTTCAGAAGTATGTCAAAGCATCTCATCCTAAAATACTAAAAATAAGGAGATCCAAAATGAGCATGACAGGCAAAGTCCTAAGCTAAAATCATTTCTTAGTTTATTTAATATTTTGGTCCAACTAACAGGTGAAGGGCAGCTAGTGTAGTTATGGTTCTCTTCTATTTTCTGCTGTGTTAACTATGTATATTATGGATAATAGGAACCTAAGGCATGGTAATGTGGTCCTCTATAGTCCGATGTTTATAGCAATGTTCTCGAAGTCATACCAGTCAATGAACCAGAGAAGAGAATGGTTCACAGTTTAATAGTTTGACTGAGGTTGGAAAGGTGTTGTTTAATTAAAGTATTTGAAATATGACTTTTAAATAATAACAACTAAATTGAAAACAATCCTTTTTAAGTAAAAGAAAATATAGTAAAGTATATTAAAAATATTGGATGATATATAATTGATAATACTAGACCATAACTAATCAAAAGTGCTAATCTTGATCTTGCATCTAGAAGGCTCTTAAAACTAATATATAAGGACTCTTAAGGTATACTTCTAAACACAGTTTACTCTATATACACTCTCCACCCCATACTGACTTGGGCATTGGAATCTTACGCATGGCTCACCCAGACCTAGGTCACCAAAGGAACTTATGAACATGGCCCATAGAATTGAGGAAAGGTATGCAGTCATCTCCAAAGCCCAAGAGGTTTATATGAATAAGCAAATGAAGGCGTTGGACCCAAACCACTGTACTGTGCCAAAACAGCTTTGGAGTCGGGTCACTAGCAATCACAACCCAGGGCGTACAGTGTCATTGACGCTAGGCAAAATGGCAGACACAAAGAAGGAGGCTTCAAGTGGGACTTCCATGGCTGGTTCGAATCATTCCAGTACAACGAAAGGGAACAATTACAGGAGGTTGACAGAAGCGGAAGCAGCAAAAGAAAAGGGCCTTCGGTCTATGCTTCAAATGTGACAAGAAGTATAGTCCAACGCATCAATGTAAAGCAATTGGAGGTGCTCTTGCTGCAACCAGTCAATGAGGTGGGAGAACTGATGGAAGAAGAAGAACCGAGCAGAGAAGAGAATGAAGAGGAACTGAAAGAAGAGAATAGCATGGAGTTATCAATGAATACAGTAGTTGGTTTAACCAATAATAACATGATGAAGGTTCTAGGAAGCTGCTACGTAGAGGATGTAATTATATTAATCAATAGTGGGCCTTCCCATAATTTCATATCACCTGAAGTGGTTAACAGATTGGGGATTCAAGCAAAACAGGTTGGCACATTTGAAGTGTCAGTTAGGGATGGATATAAGATGAGGGGTAATCATATATGCTCAGAATTAAAGCTGGAGATACAAGGGTTAACAGTTAAACAGAACTTCTATGTATTTGACTTGGGAGGGGCTGACATGATGCTAGGAATTGAATGGTTAAAGTCCTTGGGTGAAGTCAAGGTAAACTGGGGGCAGTTGACAACGAAAGTGAAAATGGGCTGAGAAGAAAAATGTTTGAAAGGTGGTACAGCACTTGTGAAAACCTTAGTGTCATTGAAATCCCTCATGAAAACATTGAAGAAGGGAGGACAAAGGTTTTTAATCAATTTGAAAACTTGCAAATGCAAAAGGATGAAGAAGTGAGCACAGTGGTGGATAAAATGCAATTATGACATGATATTCAGCAGTTGTTGGCTGAATTTCCTACAGCGACTACTCCAACCACAGATTTGCCTCCACCAAGGACCCGTGACCACTCTATTGCCATTAAAAATGGAGCACAGCCACGGAATATATGTCCTTATCGCTATCCTCATTCTCAAAAGGAGGATATTGAGAGGCTAGTGTATAAAATGCTCGCTGCCGGAATTATAAGACCAAGTAGCAGTCCATATTCTAGCCCAGTCTTGTTGGTACAGAAAAGGGATGGGAGCTGAAGATTTTGTGTAGATTACCGAGCACTCAACAAGATTATCATACCTAATAAATTTCCCATACCAGCAATAGATGAGTTATTAGACGAATTGGGAGGACCGACTGTGTTTTCTAAGCTTGATCTGAAATCCAGGTACCACCAGATCATAATTAAACCCGGGGATGAGCAAAAGACAGCTTTTTGAACTCACCAAGGTCATTACGTGTTCTTGGTAATGCCCTTTGGGTTAACCAACGCCCCCACCTTCCAATTTCTCAGACATGACATATTTAAAGAGCATTTGTGCAAGTATATCTTGGTATTTTTTGATGACATACCAGTGTACAGCTCAAGTAGGGAGACACATATGCAGCACATAATGGAAACATTGAAGATATTGCAAAAACACAAGTTGGTGATCAATCTTAAGAAATTGTTTTTGCAAAGTCAGACGTGGAATATTTAGGGCATATCATATCAGCCAAGGGAGTTCAAGTAGATCCGGAGAAAATTTCAGCCATGGTTCAGTGGCCAATACCTAAAGACTTGAAAGCTCTAAGAGGATTCTTGGGTTTAATGGGATACCACAAAAAGTTTGTGAAAAATTATGTTAAAAAAGCAGCTCCCCTTATGGCCTTGTCGAAGAAGGATGCTTTTCAATGGGGGGAAGAAACACAAAAGGGATTTGAGGCTCTTAAGAAAGCCATGACAACAGTACTGGTGTTAACTATGCTGGACTTCACTATGCCCTTTGAGTTGGAAACTCACACTTCCGGTGTGGGTGTAGGAGCTGTCCTCATGCAGAAGGGGAGACCAATAGCATATTTCAGCAAGGCGCTGTCTCAAAAAAAGAGGATGGGTTCGCTGTATGCGCGGGAGTTGATGGCGATTGTGCTAATGGTAAAGAAATGGCATCGTTATTTGCTCGGATATCCGTTTGTCATAAGGACTGATCAGAAGGCACTCAAATTTCTATTTGAGCAGTGGGAATTAAGTGTGGAACAGCAGAAATGGCTGTCCAAACTGATGGGTTATAAGTTTGAGATTCAATATAAACCTGGGAAGGAAAATAGAGCTGCAATGCTCTATCAAGAAGGGATAACAATGCTGAATTTCAAGCAATATCCCTGTCGCAGTGTGAGGATTTAAAACAGTGGGAAGAAGAGATAAAAGAAGATGAGAAGCTATACTCAATACTGCAGCAAGTAATAACTAATCAGGAGCCACCTGTGGGCTACGATATGAAAGAAGGATACTTGCCCTATGAAGGAAGAAAGGTACTACCAAGGCACTCCTCAAGAATTCCAAGGCTAGTGGCAGAATTTCATGTAACCCCAATGGGGGGACACTCGGGATATTTGAGAACTTACAAAAGAATGGCAACCTTTGTGTATTGGGGAAGGGATGAAAAGAGACTAGCTAAGTGCAATGTGTGTAAGCAAAACAAGTATCAAGCACTGAGTCCAGCGGGGTTGCTGCAACTGATACCTATACCAAGGCAAGTTTGGGAAAGACATAAGCTTGGATTTTATTACGGGATTACCCCGGTCATTTAAGTTTGATACTATTCTAGTTGTTGTGGATAAGTTGACGAAGTATGGACACTTCATTCCCTTATGTCATCCTTTTACAGCAAAGGATGTAGCTGCTGTATTTGTAAGGGAAGTTGTTAAATTGCATGGTTTCCCAAAATCGATTATGTCAAACAGAGATAGGCTCTTCATGAGCTTATTTTGGCAAGAATTGTTCAAACTTTCAGGCAGTATGCTATGCTATAGTTCCTCATATCATCTTGAGACGGATGGGCAAACAGAGGTTGTGAATCAGAGTTTGGAGACTTACCTTCGCTGTTTTGTAGGAGAAAAGCCTAAGAGCTGGTCCACAAGTTTAGCATGGTCTGAGTATTGGTTCAATACCACTTTTAACCAATCAGCTGGTATCACTCCATTTAAGGCACTTTATGGTAGGGACCCACCAATCTTTTTAAAATTGGGTGACATTCCATCTGCAGTGGAGGAAGTAAATGAAGAAGTCAGGTAAAGGAATGCAGCGATAGAGGAGTTAAGGGAGAATTTAGAAATGGCCCAGCAGTGAATGAAGCAGTATGCAGATAAGAAGAGGAGAGAAGTGGAGTTCAAGGTGGGGGATTCAGTCAATTTGAAGTTAAGACCCTATAAGATGAAATCCATAGCAAAGAAATACAATGAGAAGTTGAGCCCAAGGTATTATGGCCCTTTTAAAGTAACAGAGAAAATTGGACAAGTTGCTTATCCGTTGGAATTACCAAGTACAGCAAGAATTCACTCTGTTTTCCATGTATCTCAGCTGAAGAAAAGTCTTCAACCCTCAGTTCAGGTTCTGCCTCTACCACCTGAACTTACTGATGAAATGGAATTGATGACAGAACCAGAGGAGGTGCAGCAAATAAGAAAACTAAGCAACAGCCAGTGGGAGGTTCTGATCAAGTGGAAAAACCTTCCAGCACATGATAGCACATGGGAATCCCATGAAGCAATAAAAAATCAATTTCCAGAATTTCACCTTGAGGACAAGGTGAATCTTATACGGGAAGGTAATGATAAACCCCAAGTTCACAAGTATTACAAGAGAAAGGAAGGTCACCCAAAAGGAGGCTCAACAGCTACTGTGAAGGTTTATTGTAGAAGGAACAAAGGGAGTGAGGTGGCCGGAGAGAGAATATTCCTAACTAACTGAGCAGGAGTGTGTGTGCTGGTGGGGCCCAGGGGATTTGAGGAAAAGGTATTTTGTTGGCTGGACAGAGGTGGGCAAGGCAGGCAAGGTTTTGGAAGGAGTTTGGGAGAGTGCTAGCCTCTCAAATGCTAGTGTCTATTCTACTTTCGTCATTGTTTTTGTGCTGTTCTGAGAATGCATTGTGCTATATATTTTCTGGTGTTTGTGTGTTATTTCCTGGTATATGTTTTGCTTACCCCTAAGGTGGAGTTATCATCTTTAAGGAAGGAATATTAGTAATTATTCAGTCTGTTATCTCCTTTGTGGCTGATGTGTTTCTGGGCTCTATCATAATGTAACAAATCTTCGCCCAACACTATCTGCATCTAAATCACAAAAGGATACCTAAAAGGCTCTTCAAACAAATAAAAAGCATTGAAAACTTCATTTGCTGCAGGTAGGTCACATTCAATTATCTATCAGTAACTTAAGAATGGCATGAACCTGTGGGTCTCTGACATTATGATAAAAGGGGGATGCAGTATGAAAGACACCCTTACACCCCTCAACAACAGGATCAAAGGAACCTTCTTCCAAGAGATTTGCTTTAACCAAGTGCAATCTCTCCTTTGCACCATCAAGTTTTAGCAAGTGGTCTACCTTCCTTGGATCATCTGCAATAAGTTACAAATTGATAACTTGAATGCTACTGAATAGCATATAAGAAACAACAAAATAGAATTGATTCATCCCAAATAACAAAGAAAATTAGAAAGCGCAATTAAAAGGTATTTTATGGGAAATCACACACACACACACACACACATATATATATGCACACTAGTTAAATCATTTATACCTATTTTACTAGTATTTTTGCTTAGGATTCTTAATTTTGAGCTTATAAAACCGGGCAAATTTTGTCAGCTTTCCGACCAACCCCAATGCAAGACTTGCTATTCCCACTTGTCTCCCACGCCGTTTGTTTTAAAGACAACTATTTTTTTCTTCACTTTTAAATAACAAAACATCTCTGTTCATCTGCATTTGTCAACTCAGAACAACTCAACACTATTTTGGACTGACAGAGCTCATACGCAACATCCAATGTTAACATGTCTTCCGTCTTATATCACTGATGCCTCTTAACCATTTCATGCATGGCTCAGCCCCACTTGGCAGGTCTCTTGCTATGCATTAAATGCCAACCTACCCTTCTTGCACTATAAATATAACCTCTTAACTCTTAGCGTTCATACAACTCCAAACTTGCTGTTATACCATTCCCACCCGTTATCATAACATAACCCATTACCCTACTATTAGTATATCACTGAGCTAAATGGAAGCTACCTAAAGACTATTGAGGCACCTTCTCGAAGGAGGTTGACATAGAGGTTAGTCAACACTCAACACCTCTTTGCTTAAGACCTCACCTAGGTGTTTCGTTCCTCCCCTGTTTATCTTCTGGATCCATTATACTCTGTACCTCCTTTACCCTCATCATCTATTCAGGGAACAATATTCAACTTTTTCCTTTTCCCTCCATTATTCGCATTTCCATCTCCATCCAGCACACCTTTGACGTTTTTAATTTTATCCCTCTAGGCATACACTTTTGGACCATTCCTTACATTTCCAATTGCCAAATTACCCTCATTCCACTGTCTACACAACAAACACAAAATTTTATACCCATTCGCCTGCTAATGACTAGATATCAAAATTCTGGAAATGGGTGTCGACAAAATGTTCAATTACAGAACATCGAAACCAGAAATAACGACACAACAAAACAATCAACACAATTTCGGTGAATCAAAGGGAGGATATTAAGGTGCACTCACTTAGGTCGCGAACAGTGGCCCTGACGGTGTAACCGCGATGAAGAAGGAGTTTGACGAGCCATGAAGCAATATAGCCATTGGCACCAGTGACGCAGACGAGGGTTCCTTCGTTGCTGTTGTTGCTGCTGCTGCTCATTCTCTTTCTTTCTCCTTCATCTCCGACTTGATTTTTGGTAAATCAAACTGTTTTCGTTCTATTTTGTCGGAATTGATGTACACCCATTTTTTGCCACTTTGCAATTCCTACGAGAATTCTTGGCTTCACCAATTTTCTTCATCAACACAGGCATTACATTATTTTCTCTACTACCATCTATAAGACGTGTGCTAGCTAAAGGGTATGTGAAATTTTTGTGTATTCTTGGACCATGTAATATTGCATGCATGCAATCACAACTTGGCAAAAACATTGTTGAGATTTTTTTTTTTTAAAACTCGAAAATACAACACAATAGAATTATACTAGTGGCTTGCACTTTTTATTTTCAATTTTCAATTTTTTCGGAATATAATGTAATAATTCTTATTATAAGCATTTTAATTTTTTTATATTATAATATTTATTCCATTTTGGTTATATGTTAATATATGATTTTAAGAACTAATGATTGGACGGCTTCAAAGTTATATGTATTAGCTAATAATTTGGTTTGTATTAAAGCACTGTACGCCAATTATTTGTTTAGAGTAAATTACATGTATCTTTTTTAAATTATTTTTAATATAACAATAAAAGAAACTAAATTTGTATTAAGATTCAATATAAAATTCTTAATATAACAGTAAAATAGTTAATTACTTTTATTAAATTAAAATGAACATATATTATATAAAATATTAATTTTATTAATAACAAATAAATTAAGAGAGATTTTTTTTTCAATAACATTATATCAAATCTCAAGATATAAGTCTAATTTTTTAAAATTAAAGATATTTAAAACTTCACCAAACCTCTAAGGAAATTGATGTAATTTACATTTTTAATTCTTTAACATAAAATGGAGAACAGTTTTATTATTTTAAAATGATAAAAAGCCATTTAACTTTTTTTTTTTTCTGTGTATCTTAACTCGGCTCTCCCTATTCTAACTTACCATTAGTCTTATATTTTATTTTATTTATAGATTAATACATGGCTTTAGATCCCTACTTCATCATTTCTATGCCCAACTTTCAAAACCTTATGTGCATAACCAAAAGATGCAAACATAAATAAATAAATAAATAAACACACTTATATAAGTGCATGCCATTTTTTTTTTAAAGCTACCGCTTGCCCTGTCCAACCCTGAAAGTTAAGGGCTTGCCTAAATTAAATCTAAGATTTTATTTATATATTAGTTTATAAAATTTATCTTATTTTAAATTAAAAAATTTACGTGATATATAAAATAAGAATATTTTGTTAAATTTTATTAATCAATATACAAATGAAATAAGACAATAAATATACCTAAAAATATTTCTTGAACAATTATTTATGAGTGCAACTGAAGTTCTTTCCACCTAGTTAAAATCTGACAGAAACCTTGTATCACAATTATTACTTCCCAATGATGGTTGCACTTTATCAATTATCACAAAGGGCATGGACTTGTAAACACCAAAGACACCTACTTAAAGCATGCTTAAGGTTTTCAACATTTACTCTTTACAGAGAGATTACAATTAAAAGTTGACAAGTTTATTCTCTTTTAGGCTTTCCACAGTCTCCCTCAAACTGGCTTCGAATGAAATAAACTCAATTCCTAAAGTATTTGCCTTTTCCATGGAAACCTGATACTTTGGCATGAAAGGCTTATCATTCTCACACCTGAAAAACCAAGAAATGAAGTTAACAAAAGTTAGAAGCAAAGTCATGAATTAAATAAACCATATAGATAGTTAAGAATAAGGTGTGTCATAAGATATAATTGAAGGATTATAATCAAAAGCCATTATCATCTCAAGTATATGAAGAACAGGTATCGGTCAATTTAAAGTAATCTCCCGGTCATTCACTAAATGCATCATACAAAATGAATCTGACTAGTCATCCACTAAATAGAAACGTTAATTATTCCTTTGTGTGAAGGACTTAAAGAATCTACACAACCCAAATTTTCTCTCTGTGCCCTATAATACCATGAAAGGAATAAAGGGCATTGAGATTTCTTTTTTTTTTTTGTGGGGGGGGGGGGGGGGGGTTTCATAACAAAGATAAAACTCTCTTAGTAGGAGTGTTTACATACACTAAACTTGATCCCAATACCTTGCTTAAAAGGGATGAAGTGCTTACTATTCTAAACAATCTTGTGAGCGTAGAGATTTGTACCGGAACAGAAGAAAGTAAAATTTCTTTAACTGTTGTTAACAGATATTTCTTTTTCTATCAATATCACCTTCCCTAAAGCATACTACCTACATTCACACCCTTCTAGCTTCATTTCCCCTCAAGTTTATAAAACCTACACTAAAGCTCCTTCTAGTTTCAACTTTCAAATATCATACTAATACCCTAAGTTTATGTTTCGCATAATAAACTAACTTGTCTTTCACTATCTATCTCAAATATGTTGAAGTTTTCACTTGTCTTTAGGTGATGTGTTGCATTGGATCAGGCTATTGGGAGCTTTTGGAGAAAGAATGCAACTACTTTTAGGAGGATCTAAGCTCTTTGATTTTTTTTTTATTTTTTTATTTTTTGGTATAGAGGAGAGGTTATAGTAAAAATTGAAACTAAAAGGAAGTGAGTGAAAGCTACAAATATATATCTCAAGGGAGGAAAATGTAATTTATTATATATGTGGGTGTGTAAGAAACAGCGAGAGTTGAGCAAAAGGAAGATTTGTATTCATTATCTGCATATTAAATTTATAGAAATAATTAACTTACTTCTCTGGAAGTTGTACTGTTGGATATAACTCATGCAAAATCTTCACCACCTCAGAGAAGTGTGTTATTTTTTCGATCAAACAATATCTTCCGCTAGCCGAAGGAATCTCAAATGCTTGGATATGGGCATTTGCAACATCTTTTACGTGCATCCATCCCATAATAGAATTAGGAAATGTTGGTGCACCTGCATAAACAAGCATGGGAGGAGACCCTATAAGGAGCAATACAATCTAGGGGCCAAAACAAGAGAAAACTTTGCACACATTCAAATCAACCCATATTTCTCAAAACACTAATAAATTAAATAAATAATCAATTAGTTTGTTTAATAAATATTTGTGTGTGTGTGTGTCTTCGTTACTCTAAATATTATTTTCTCTTATTACATGAAAAGGCACAAAAAATTAATTTTTATGCTGGTGTGTTTTCTGGTAAACTTAACTTTTTTCTTAGCAAATTCTTATAATTTGTTCTAATGGTTTTTGTAAGAACAAGGATGCAAAACTTCTGGCTTTCTGAGGAAATATATACGTTTTGTGGTTCTATGATGTATTTTAGTAGAACAAAATACTCTTCAAGGTTATCCTCCCCTGGTCCTGCTTCTACTCATATCTCTAATTAAATTTCTTCTTTTATAAAATATATATATATAATAATAATAATAATAATAATATATATATTAATGATCTTTTCTTTCTGTCTTAGTTAATTAATGTCTAGTCAACAGGATAAGAGTATAGAGCATTATTGTTTTGATCTCTGGTCTAGCATAATGATAGTAAGCATTGTGATTCTAATGTACATATATACCTCATAAGTTCAATGAACTAGAGCCTGTAGAAGCATTTCAGTTGAAAAGATGAACTATCCTATATGCAGACAAATCACTTAACAGGATTTCTGTGCAGCATGAACTTTGTCAGTATATGAAAATTACCATTTAATAGCTTTAATAAAGGAGCAAAACTGCCACTATCTGATGGTTGCAAGAGTGGCCCTATCACCATTCCCGGATTGACAGCAACCATGTCAATATTGTTTTCTTTTGCAAATTTCCAGGCCGCTTCTTCGGCCAAAGTCTTGGAAAGTAAATACCACATCTGAAAGCACAAAACAAAAAATAGCAAAAAACTTGAAGAGCATTGTTGTAGCATACTATCAGTGACAGACACCATATTTGCACAAATTGGAAGTTGAAAAAAATATGTCAACAGCATTTGTGTCAGACACATCTTGATAGTTTTTGTGGTAGTGTCAAAGTTGGACATGTGACATTCCTGATGACAGTAGTGTCCGTGATATATAGATATGTAGCCTTCATATTCTGAAGTGCACATAACTAAGTTGCATATAGAGTCTGCATGCTTATGACAAAGCTGAACAAATCAAAATGGACTGAGTAAAACCTTGTTGATAAGGTTACTTCACAAAAGTGGAACTTATCTTACTGTAAATGACAACAAGGGAATTAATTTTGAAACAGAACTCCAGATTGGGTTATGAAAACTGAGGTTATTTTATTTTATTTTTTCTGTTGTTGACCTCAACACTAAGTATACTTTGAATTGAAACCTCATTCTAATATTTTTCTTTGCATTATATCTCACCACAATTGTCATGCACCTGTCTTTTATCTATTTCTTCTAGAAAAGCAATGTCTTCCATTTTAGTTTAAATGTGACCCAAAATTCAACGGAATGGGGAGTCCTCCTGCCTGATTAAGAAAATATGAAATCATGCTGTTTTAATTAGCCAATGTAGTGGCAAGACATGCAAATGGCATAGAACATACCTCATTTTTCTGTAGGAAATTTGGATCGGAAAACCATGTCTCATCAACTACAACTTCAGGAGTTCTAGGCCTTCCATTATATAAAACTGCAGCTATGGAAGAAGTTAAAATAACTCGTTTCACAGATGGTGATTTTGCACATGATTTAAGAACATTAAGAGTTGCCTTGCCTACTGAGTCAAGTAGTTCAATCTGAAATGAATAAAGCAACAATTAGAAGCTAAAGCAAGTAATGAAGGTACTATTTTCTTTTCTAGAACAACAAAATGGTAATTTAAATGGTTACTATCTAGTTCTCTAATCCCAACATGACAAATGAATTTTTTTACAATCTAGCATTGAATGATTGGCTTTTTTTTTTTTTTTACATGTTACATTTTTATTAGATAATCTAATAGCAAAGATATAAAGAACTTTGTAAGTTTGTCTTAAAACAAAAAAACACTAAAACTCTATCTCTGCCTCTTAAAATAATAAAATTTGCTAGAGAGATTCTTCAAACAGATTAAAGCTTTCAAAAAAGAAAGCTTTAATTTACCAAAGGCAGGCAAACTATATTCAGTTATCTATTAAAAAAAAATGTAGCATGACATGAACCTGCTTGTCTTTGACATCATTAAAAGAGGGAGATGCAGTATGGAAAACACCCTCACACCCCTCAATAGCATGGTCAAAGGAACCTTCTTCCAGGAGATCTGCTTCAAACAGGTGTAGTCTCTCCTTTGCACCCTCAAGTTTAAGCAAGTGATCTACGTTACCTGAATCATCTGCAGGGAGTCACAAACCATCACTAATTGATAGCTCAAATGGCACTCAGTAGTATGTAAGAAACAACAAGATAGAATTGATTCATCTTAAATAACATTCCTTAAATTTGCAATTGTCAAATTGCCATTATACTACCTTCCCATAGCAAACTAAAGAATTTTATATCTGTTTCCTGCTTATCAGTTCATATTAAATAAACTCTGCCTATGCTAAGTTTGGTTTTCATAGCCAGTCCCAAGTCCGGATAAAAGAGGAGGGTTGCATTAGGTAGTTACAGCCAGCATAGAACTTTATTGAATCTTTATGAATATGGATAAAACGCCATGAACATGTTACGACAGAATAGTTTGGGTCATTTGATCCATATAGCTGACTTCACTTGTGAGAAAAGGCTTTGTTTGTTTGTTGTTATGGCTCATGCTAATGACAAGAAATGAAACTTGGAAATGGGTGTACAGAAAATCTTAACCAAAAATGCTACACAACAAACCAATGAAACACAAAGTTTGGTAAGTACTCAAGCAGATAAATGGGACTATATTAAGTTGCACTCACTTGGATCACAAAGAGCCCCCTTGACAGTGTAACCACGAAGAAGGAGGAGCTTGACAAGCCATGAAGCACTAAAGCCAGAAACACTCGTAACGCATACCACCTTTCCTTCGTTGCTGTCCATTCTCTTTCTGCTCTGGCTTGAATTTTGGTATGTCTACCACTTCGTTCTATTTCCCCAGTTTTACTTTATACCAATATGTTTTGTCATTTTCCCATCATCAACATGTTATGTGCAAGGTTTATTGGAACAATTTATTTCAAAGGTTGATCTTAACTCATTTTTCCAATTATGTGTTTCTTACTTTTATAGTGATTGAATGTGTTATTTAAATGATTTTTGGTTTGACGTCAACCAAATGGACTCTTCTGATTTATAAATCCTTCTTTGCATAATTTTATGAAAGTGCTTCACATAATCGACAATTTCTTTAATCTAGCATATACTTTTTTTTACAAAAAAAAAAAAAAAAACTCAAAATATAACCATCTTTCAATATCTAGCATGTCTAGTTATATACTAAAAACTCTCCACGTTGCATATGTTTTTACTAAGATCGTCAAGATACTTTCTAGATCTTGGATAAATTGTGGACAATTTAATGTAATTAAAGAATATTTCTTCAACCTTCAAATCAAATAATTTATTTGTAAAGTTGATCTTAACTGTTTAATATTATAGAGATCTTGATCTTATTAAGATTAAATGTAAATTTTAATTTTTTTTAAATTTTAATCTTTTCAATATAAAATGGGGTTGCCACCTTTGTAACCGTCCCTCGTAACTCTTCATCCTCTTCAATATTTATATAATATATTATAGTTTAAAAAACCGAAAAAAATATACTTAAACCACTATAATATAGATGGAAATAATAATATCCTTAACTTTAGAATTAACACGCCTTTTAATACATTTTTTCCATCCAAAATTTTAACCTCCATTTTCCTAATCAGCAAAATTTTACTCCTTCAAGCAATGCCCCGCCCAACCAGAATGCCAAACTCTAGCATCTTCAGAACCATGTCGAAATAATTAACAATTACAGAGTCAAATGAGTTCAATCATCGAAATCCAGAACTTGACTGGAAATCAACAAATGAAACTTTTCCTATTGGAAATTGTCCTTTAAATCATGAAAATCACGTAAATTATAAATGAAATGGACCCATTTCAAATCACAACCAAACAGCAAAACAGATGGAGCTAAAAACCACAAGAAGAAGCAGAAAGAAAGGGATTCTGGGTGGACTCAAATTAAACACTCTGAGATAAAGATGTGCTCGCCTTTTATTTATTCTGTTTCTGCTTCATCTGTGACGCCTCCAAGAGTACAAGATTGCATATAAGCTTAGGTACTCAACGCTTTCATCTACCGTCTAACTCGTCCAAAGATAGGAAATGAAAAAAAAAAAAGCCTTTTGAACCCAAATCAGACAAACCCAAGAACATGCATGCCATGCG
Source organism: Senna siamea (assembly GCA_031216115.1). Taxonomy (NCBI): domain Eukaryota; kingdom Viridiplantae; phylum Streptophyta; class Magnoliopsida; order Fabales; family Fabaceae; genus Senna; species Senna siamea. Next base: position 31,789,586 of record CM062367.1, on the reverse strand, counting down.
GGATGGTTAATGGTTGTGTGAAGCATGATTCTGTGATGGGAAATCCCAGAAAGAAAAATGGGGAAAATGTTAAGAGACGAAATTGGAAGACGAAAATTACGAAAAGGAAAAGGATACTATACGAAAATGGGGATTTCTCACAGTCGGAGAAGACAGATGAATTGAGAGGACTAAAATGCCCTCAACATATACTTACTAAACACCCATTTGTGCAATGGGGACATCTCTTTTCAAACTTGAACTGAGATTTTTCTTTTGCAATTCATATAACTAGTTTCTTTTTTGTAATTAATATATATTAATAATTAAAAAAAGTTTCTGTTCAAAAGGAAAAAAGCTCAATTCTATAAATAGAAATTTAATTTTATGAAAAAAAAAAGTTGATGAACTTATAAGTGAAACGCGGGTAATTTTATCTTTTTAAAAATGTTAAATAAATGCATATTAATTATTTATTCTTTTTCTAAATTAAAGCTTATAAAATAATTTTAAGGAAATTATATTTCTTTTTCTTAATAAAAATATTTTTTTATTTTAAAAATCTACGCTCTCTTTATTTATAAGATTAAAAAAATTATAATTCTCTTTATTTTTTATTAAAATACTCTTCATGTCATTATTTTTTTAAAATACAAAAAAAAAAAAGAGATCATGTTGGTATTAAAACATCGAGTAAATTAAAAGTTTAATGAATCATGTTATAAAACAATTTAAATAATTAATTTAATATTCAATTCACCAATTTATCTATTCGATTGATTTATCCATTCGATTAGTTTAGGTCACAAAATTATGTTTTAAAGATAACAATGTCCCTAGAAGATTTTAGAGAGACATAACGATAGAAAAGATATTATGTTGAATGGAATAACATAGATAAAATAAAAGCTCCATCGTTGCATTGAATATTGAGAATAATTAAGTTTTTGGACAAAATTAATAACTATCACAAGGCCTTGTATGACAACTAATAATTCCCACTCATAGTTGTGCCTATCACAAAGAAGATGGACTTATTAATACCAAAAGACACCTACTTAAAGCATGTTTAAGGGTGCAGATTACATTTAATAATTGACAAATTTCTTCTCTTTGAAGCTTTCCAGAGTCTCTCTCAATTGAACTTCAATTGGAATAAAATCAATTCCCAAGCTCTTGGCCTTTTCTTGAGAAACTTTATATCTTGGTCTCAAGGGATTGTTGTCCTCACACCTATCATATTTATTGAGACCAAAAAATACAGTTAGCAAAAATTAGAAAAAAGAACATGAATAAAATAAACAATATGAAGATATAATTAAGAATAAGGTGTGAGAGTGCAATATATTTAATATTTGTTTATCTTTTTCATCACAACCTAACTTTTCTTTCCTTATCTCTATCAAAAATGTTGAAGTATTCACTTGTCTTTCTGGTGAAATTGTTGAATTGCCTATTGAGAGTTTTTGGAAGAAAAGTGGAACTAGATTTAGGAGCATGTGAGTACTGAACTCTTCTTAGGTTTTTTACAATTATTTTTTATTATAAATAATTTTATTTAAAATATCATTAGATACTAAATATAAATTTTTTTAACAAAAAGATAACTAGTTTAACAAACAACAATAACAACAAACAAATAAAATTTTATTCATTAATTGAGATTAATTAATTATATAAATTAAACAATATCAAAGTATTTTATCTTAATTTATTTTTATTATTTAATTATTTATTATTAAATTTATCATAATAATTATTTATTATTTTTTTAATCTCTTTCTATCATTAATTATTGAACTAATTAACTTTATAAGATCTCCAATGATTTCCTAACCTATATATGACCCACTCACTTAAAATGTACTTCTGTCGATTTTTTGAAGATAGAAGCTATCCTAAATCTCTCCTCTTGTTTTCAACAAAGAAAGATTAAAAACAATTTAACTTACTTCTCGGGAAGTTCCAACGTTGGAAATAGTTCACGCAAAATCCTCACAATGTCTGCATAGTGTTGTACGGACTCAATCAAACAATATCTTCCATTAGCTGAAGGAATCTCGTATGCCTGAATATGAGCATTTACGACATCTTTTACATGAACCCATCCTATGACGAAATTTGGATATGTTTTTACACCTGCATTAAAAATCATCCCAACGCCAAATTTTACATGCATTCAAACTTAATAATATATATAAAATTAATTGGATTTTCTTATAGAAATCAATTAAAATTACCATTCAATAGCTTCAATACAGCATCAGCACTTTCATTAACTGTTGGTTGCAACAGTGGTCCTATCACCATTCCAGCATGAAGAGCAACCATGTCAATATTGTGTTCTTTCACAAATTTCCAGGCTGCTTCTTCAGCTAAATATTTGGAAAGCAAATACCACATCTGAAATTAATCACAAAACAAAAATTAAATGTTAATTTTTTTTGGTGTTAGTATGATGAAATTAACTTCAATTCAGTAGAAATATATATGTAGCACATACATTGTTTTGCTTCAAGTATTCTGGATCTGAATACCATGTCTCGTCAATTACTACATCAGCAGTTCTGGGCGTCCAATTATATGCAACCGCAGCTATGGAAGATGTTAAAACAAGTCGTTTCAGGCATGGTGATTTTGCACATGATCTAAGAACATTAAGAGTTCCTTTCACTGCTGGTTCAACTAGATCAACCTGAAATGAGTAAAACAACCATTTAAAACCAGTAAATAAGGACTTCTTTTCCTGCAAGTGAAGAGTAATTTTTTTTTTAATTTTTTTGTTTGAGACAATATGATTACTTTTTTAATAAATATTTAAATTTTAATTTATTACGTTGTAACAAAATAATCTCTTTTATTAGATTTATTGAAAATAAATTCTTTTTTGATTTCTTACATGCTCTTGCTAGAATCAAGTATATTTGAAACACTATTAAATATGAACATTTATATCAACATGATTCAATCTTTGGTTAATCACAATTTAAAATATTTTAGATTGAAAACTAAATTTTTTTCTTCCCACCCATCTTTTACAGCTAAAAAATATATTACTTTTCTACTAGAGAAGAACCAAATTAATTTTGAGAGATTAATCTGATTCACTAAAGTCAACTGCTTTAAAAAGAAATTAGCTAATTTTCTAAAAGCAAGCCAAGTATATCCAATAATCTATTTTAAGAAAAAAAAAATAGCATGAAAATTACCTCTGGGTTTTTGGTATCATTGAAACAGGGAGATGCCATATGAAAGACACCCTCGCATCCTTCAACAGCAGTATCATAGGAACCTTCATCCAAGAGATCTGCTTTAAAAAGATGCAATCTTTCCTTTGCGCCCTCAAGTTGAAGCAAGTGGTCTACCTTTTTAGGATCACCTGCAGTAAATCATTAATTACAAACCATCACTAACTCATACACCTCAAAATCATACTCACGAAAACCAACCAATTAAAAAACAACAAAATACAACTAATTCTTCTTAAATATTTTAAAATTTTTTAATTTTTTTAAAAAATTTATAACAAGATATAAATAATTATATTTATTCTTACTTGGATCACGAACAGTGCCCTTGACGGTGTAACCGCGAAGAAGAAGGAACTTGACGAGCCATGTTGCCATGTAGCCATTAGCACCGGTGACGCAGATCACTTTTCCTTCGCCGGGACCGGTAACCATTCTGTTTGTTTCAGCTGATCTGACTTAATTCAATTAAGGTGTCGATGCGTCCGCTCATTCATTCTATTTCCCACTCTTTAACTTTATACCCATTATCTTTTGTCGTTTTCTCATCACCAATATATATATATAATAGTAGTTAGCAAGGTTGATATTAACTTAATTTTTTTATCCTAAAACCAATTAGCATATAATTAAAATTTAATAAAATATTGATAAAAATTTAAAGTCATGAACTAAATTAAAAATTTATTAAATTATAAAAAGTTAATTAAAAATTAAATAAAATTATAAGATGTATGAAAATAATTTAATCTTAAAAAATGCTGATGTGTCAAATAGATATTCTTCATAACTGCCCCTCATTGTCTTCGTCTTCTGGATATCCTTCGTCCTCATCCAAAACTATAACTTTATTTTAATGGGAAAAAATATTATTTTTATCTCTTTTAACTTTGACATTATAAGTCTATAAATTTTAATTTATTTTATATTAATTATTTAATGTTAAAAAAATAGTAAATCACACTTTAAGAGGTTTTAAAATTATACATATCTCTCTTTTATTTTAAAAATATACATTCTTCTTTCTTAAAGTATTAAAAATATTTACCAGTTTACTTGTTTTAATTAAAATACCATCAGTGGTAATATTAATTTTTAAAGAATTATAATTTATTAAATAAATATATATTAAGAATTTAATTACAAATTTTTAAATTTATTTAAATTTAAGAAAATAATTTTTTTAATACTACTCAAATGAATATTTAATTATATAAATAATAAATTTAAAGATGTTTTAGTTAAAATAAATGAGAAATATAAGTTAAAAGAAAAAAAGAAAAGAAAGTGTAACTTTAGTATATTTCAAGAGAAAATAATATAATTTATTCTAAAAAAGTATATTCCAATTTGTTCCTTCTTATTTAGTCGTGTTAGTTTAATAAATGGAAATTGTACACAATTATTGACTCAATCAACATCTAAATTTTTCTTGCAAATTACCCTTTTGTTCTAATTTTTTGCTCACAAATTTTCAAATGGTTTCATATTTTTACTCACAAATTGTCAATTTATTCGAAATTTTTAGTATGTTTCAAACAAACAGTAAATTTGTTCATAATAAGAGAGATATTTGGATATAAATTGATCGGTTAGCAATCATTTATGTAATTTTTGTCTATCAAATAAGTACTAATAATGTAAAGGAACAAATTAAAATATTTTTTAAAATTATAAGACAAATATTAAACGAACCAAAATTAAGGGAATTATATAAAATGAGAGTCAAAATTAAAAGGATTATTTTAATTCATTGATTGCGTTATTAATTAATACTTGATCTGAACAGAAAAAGGAGGTAGCCAATAAAAATTTTCTAGATCTCAAATGGTATTATTTATACAGGATATCTTTGTCATTTTCCCATCATCAATATAATATATTATGTTAGAGTAAGATTTAGTTCAAACAGTTTTATTTTAAAGGTTGAATTTAACTAAAATTTTTTAATTATTTTGATTCATTGTCAATATTTAATATATAAATATTTTCTAATTTTATATAAAGTAAATGAAACCTTTAGATTTTAAAATTCTTCTTTTTTTCATATATTATTTTAAAATTGTTTAATATAATTGAAAATTTTTAATCTAATATATATATGTAACTCAATATAATTTTTTTAGTATATAGTATGTATCAACTTATAGAGTGAATTACACTTATATATTTTTAAAAATTTTAAAAATTTATAATTTCATTCATTTTGAAATATTTCAAAAATAAAATTAAGGTACTAAAATAATAATTTAACCAAAAATTAAAGATTCAGATCCAACCAAAATAAAATAAAAATTTTTATGATGAAAAAATAGGTTAAGATCAAACTTTTAAGTAAATTATTTAAATTAAAATAAAAAAATCTTACTTACATTAAATTGTTTCTAAATTCAGTAATTCCACTTGCCAACTTGTTTGGAAGCCAAAAACTGAAAAACCCTTCTACGAATAGTATGTGCCATGCGTTCCAAAGTAAGATAGAAGAAAAAGAAAAAAATTTGAGGCATTTTCGATACTTTGATTAAATTCTTACAATTTGATTCTTTAAAATTTTTGTAAAATTAGTTTTAAAAATGTATGTCAGTAGTGTGTGTGTGTGTGTATAATGAACGAAAATACTTTTTTTTGGTCTAAATATCTAGAATTCAAAACAGTTTTATTAGTTATTTTGTCTTTTCTTTTATATTTTTTAGAATAAATTATTGTTTTAATTTTTAAATTATAAAGATATTTAATTTAATTATTAAAAAATATGTTACATTTTAATTTAATTTTTGAAACTTTAAATTAAGACATAAAAAATATAAAATTCTTATACATAAAATTAAATTAAGAAATAATATATTTTTTATAAATTAAATTAAGTATTTAAAAGATTGAGATACTAAATTGATATAAGTAATATCATTAATTTACTCTAATTTTTATATTCAATTAAGAATAATACGTTTAACTAATTTTTTTTAAAAAAATAAAAAACTATTTTTCATTCTCCTTTTATCTTAGGTTGTGTTTGAATTAAAAAAAATAAAATTTTTATTTTAATATTTTTCATTTAATTAAATATAATATCTGTTCTTCTTATATAATTTATTTTTATTAATTCAAATATATTTTACAGATTAAAAATATTGTATTTAAATTTAAATAAAAAAATTAAATCTACAATTTTATTTTATTTTCATTCCAATTTGTCAAAGTCACTTTCATCATGACATGATTCATCATTATAATTCAAAGTCGTCCAACTCGTGTGTCGCGTGGAGAAAGCAAATTAATTGCTGAAACAGCTAACTGCGTTGAAGAATCAGTTTAGAGTTAATTTTATTTAAATAATTTATTTATAGGGTTGATGCTAACTTCGTCTTTTATTTTAGGGATTTCTTTAGTACGATTACTTGTAACTATTTTTATATTTAAATGTTAGTTGGGACTAATATAAATCAATTAAAATTTTTTATTTTAAAATTCCATTTTATGATTTTTTTAAAATTATCACATAATTGATAATTCATTCAATTTAACATATTAAGGATGTGATCACAATAAAAATAAGATCTCTTCTATTGAAAAAGTTAGGATTAAACTTTGTAAATTAATTATTTGAATTAAAAAATAAAGAAATAAGAAAGAAAAGTAAGAAATAATAGCAAATTTAAGTTCTTTATACTTTTTTTAATTGAATTCTAATTAATTTAATTTAAATTAATAAAAATTTATGACGTTTTCAGAATAAAATTTTTTATATATAAAATTTAAACTCAAGATATTACTAAAAAAATAAAATATTTACTAGCCTAACTAAATATATATTTGTAAAGCTCACTAAATTATAAAGTAAACAACTCAATCAAAATTCAAAAGTGCTAGCAAAATTACAGAAATGGACAAGCCCAAATTAGTAATCATCATTGGAATGTTGGAAGTGAGAATTGACAGGGACGGCAAATTAGTGAGTTAAGTTAAAAATGGTTTGGGTTAATTATAATCTACCTTTTTAACCCTTTTATTATCATACTTAATTAATTTCGAGTTTCACCATCATATCTTGTATAGACTTTATTATATATAAATTAAAAAAATAAGATATTGGAAAATGTAAAACAAAAAAAAAATTAACTTATTAGATGTGCGTCCGAATTCTTTGTTGGTATTTTTTGTTTGGCACTTAGCACTTTTAGCGACGTTTTATTTTATTGTTAAAATTTTTTACAACAAAAATTATCACTATTATAATTTTTTTAAATATTAAAATGCATTTTAACTGCAAAAAAACTCATCGCTAAAAATAACTAATTAAGTCCCAACAAAAAAATATCAAATAGAGTATCCAAAATCATTAAATATATGATGCCAAAAGAATAGAATATTCAGCACACATTCCAATCTTGTCAACAATAAAGAATTAAGTTTAATGCCATCCCAATATAATACTTATCCAAAATGACAAATTCAATGACTTTTATTTAAACTTCACCCACTATCAATTTTATTGAAGTTTAATTTTGGTCCGTAAAGATTAGACTGGCTTTTTTTTTTTTTAATCAAAATCATTGGTTTCAAAAGTCCATGGAGCTCCAACTAGTCAAAATGTCATAATAGGATTTAAATTCTTTGAGCTCAAATTTTTTTATATATAAATAAATTTAAACTCAAGATCTTTCTTTCAAAAATTGAGTAATTATCATTTTAACCAAACATTAGATGAAAACTCCTGCCAACCAATTAATGCATGACACATTAAATAAAATTAAGAATTAAGACTATAATCTTTTATCAGATTCAATTTTCATTAATTAATCATAATTTTTTTTTAAACCATCAAATTTAAGCAAATGCACTGCCTTTTTTGGATGTATTGAAAATAAAATTTTAAATCAAATCGATAGTTAGTTACTAAATAGCATTATATAAGAAAATCTTGATAACATCAAGTTTGGAGATATTAAGGAGCACTCACTTGGATTACGAACAGTGCCTTTGACAGTGTAACCACGGAGAAGAAGGAACATGATGATCCATGAAGCAATATAGTCATTAGCACCAATCACACACACCACTTTTCCTTCTCCACACTTCATTCTTCCTCTTCACTCTTAATCTCTCATACACTGTTGTCAGGAGTTATTTCTATTTACAAGTATCAGTACTATTTACAAGTAGATATGATCATAGATTTAAAAGTTCGTCCAGTTAATAAAAATAGAATATAAATTTAAAATTAAAAGTTTAAATAAAAAATTTACTTTTAAAAAAATCTGGTCCAATTTAAGCCCAATCGAGGTTCAAAAGCTGAAATTAATTTTTTTAAAATAAATATTTAACAAAAAAATTATATATATTAAAATATAAAATATAAAGAACAAAAAAATTCATTTAAACTTAATATTTTTATAAAAAATAAGAAAATTTTCATATTTCTTGTTTTATTTTATTTTATAGAAATATATTATATATAAATAATCATATTTAATAATGTATTATTAATTATGTATAATTTTATGCCAAAGAAGTTAAATATAATGCATTTTAAATTCATTTATACTTATAATTTAAATTTATAACTTAAAAATATTATTCTATACTTTACTTTAACTTATATTAAATAAAAATTTTAATATATAATTAATTTTAATTTTTAATAAATTTTAAATTTAGTTTCAGTTGAATTTTTTTTTTTTTATTATTCAAATTCGAACTCAAATCAAATAACTTTCTTAAAAATGAGCTTGGGTTTGGATTTGAGACCGGACTCTAACTTCAAATTTTTTTAATATACACGTATAAATATTTGATCTATTTTTTAATGAATTCAGCCTATGATTAGGTCTATTTATAATTATTGTGTATATATAATTTGTATAATTTCATTTTTCACATTTTTGATATTTTTTTGGCTTTATCACGTCATAACTTGACATCATCAAAGCGTCAGTTATGCCCAACGACGACATCACCAATGATAGAATTCTTTACCTAAAAACAAAGAGATTGGATTAGGAGATATACCTTCACCTCTCTTCCTTCCCACAAGTCCCTGTTGGCTTTGATTGAGGTATCATGAAGTAAATGTTGATTGGTGAGATTGATATCTATCCACTATATTAAATATCTATAAGATAGGGCTTAAAAATGACTTAATTAGGAGACAATTAGCAATCAAATATTTGATTTATTTTTATTTTAAATAAAATTAAAAGTATAAGATGATATTTAAATTATAAAATACTTATACTTAATAAATTAATTTTTTAATATAAATATTTTTGATAATTCAAATCATAACTTTTAGTATTAATGACATCTTTCTTTAATCTTAATTATAATCGTATAATATAAATGATAACGTTAGTATTATAATATTGGTTCAAGACTAAGAAATTAGCAAAAAATTAATTTACATACTCGATGAAACTGTACACTGTAATAAAATATTAATGATCAAAACTTAGAATCATATTTTCGTCTCTTCAAACTTAAGAAGTTTAAATATACTGAAAAGTGATTGTAATATAAATAAATAAAATTTCTCCCATGCAAAATACAATTTTGATAAAGACTTGATGAGTTTGTGTTTGGCCGGAGGTGATTTTTTTTCGGTGAACTTCGATTAGATGAGACTTGTATGATAAAATATGGTAAGAATACAAGAGGCTAGAGTCCTCTTGTACTAATAAAATCTAAAATAGACATTTAACAACAACACAAAACACGTGGAATGTATGTAACAATATGTACCTTTGGTACATAGTTCAAGTTAGAGTGCTCCACATTATTTATATTTTAAAAATAAGTAATTTTATTTAAAAATTTAAGAATTAACTAATATAAAATTAAATTACGTCATTTTTATTAAAAAAAAGTTAAACTACATGACAAAATATTAATGGGACAATTTTGGTCAATTTTGTAAGAATTTCATTCAATTAATTTTATTAAAGGCCAATTTTTACCCGTCTTAATTAGATCTAGTAAGTAAAAATTGAATAAAAATATTTTTAAATACACATAACACTAACCAACCTATGCACGACACATTAATTGCAATTAAAGAATATAGAAAATTCTCGAGTTGAGTATATGAATAAGAGTGATCATGTTATAAATTCAAGACTATTAACAATCTGAATTATGACACATAATTACTATATATAGAATAGTTTTTTCTTTTCATTTTACTCCATTTATTACTATGTCATATTTATTAATTTCATAAAAATTAAATTAATTCAATAAATTAATTTCGTGACTCATACAAATTAATTTTGAGTTTAGGTTTAACATTGAAATAATCAATATAGGCACTACCAGTACAAGGATAAAATGAAGTTACTTCCAAACTAGGTCATATATAATACAAGCCTTGTATCACAATGATTTCTTCCCAAGCAAGATTGAGTTCAACACAAAGGAGATGGAGTTATTTACACACCAGAGGCACCAATTTAAACTAGGGATAAGTATATCAACATTTATTTGGATAGATTACATAGTTAAAAGTTGACAAACTTCTTCTCTTTTAAGCTTTCCATAAACTCCTCAAGGCTCACTTCCAATGGAATAAACTCAATTCCCAAAGTCTTTGCCTTCTCTTTGGAAACTTGATACTTTGAGGTTGAAAGTTTATTGTCCACACACCTGACAAGTTCATAGAGAAATCAAGAAATGAGATTAGCACAAACCAGGAACACAAAACCTGACTTTCAGAGCCAAGGGGAGGAAATTTTGCGTTATTTGGTTTAGTCATGATGAATTTCAGAGCCCACTTAACACCAGGGCATGTTCTTGGTCTTCACTGAAAGCCATTTAATTTGCTTGAAGCAATAGGCAAATTTAGGTCTTCAAGAGTTTATATAACAACTTATGCACGTTGATATAGCAAGTAACAATTCATGAACAGTCTTGTATTCAGGGAAGTGAATATAATTTACTACATATATAGAATTAGCTTACTTCTCTGGAAGTTGTAATGTTGGGAACAACTCATGTAAAATCTTCACTATGTCTGAGAAGTTTGCCACAGTTTCAACCAAACAATATCTTCCACTAGCTGTAGGAATCTCAAATGCCTGAATATGGGCATTTGCAACATCTTTCACATTGATCCATCCCACAGCATAATTTGGAAATGTCTGTACACCTGCATCCATCAAGCACGGGAAGAATCCTTTTATAAGGAACAACAAAACAATTCTTGTCTAGGGCCAAAACAAGTGAATATTTAAAACATTCAAATCAACTAACATTTCTCAAAAGAATAATAATCAATAATCAATTTAGTTCCTTGCTGACGAAATTCATAGTAGTCTCCTTTACATCTATTGTAATGGGATACAACTGTATTCTAAACTTGGCATTTTCAGTTCATGGCTTCATCTGAGAGGTTTTAATTAGTTGAATATATTAAATGATTGGATGGCTCTTTTAATCCGAAGTTGTTATCCTTTGATGTTGTTTGTAAACTTATATTTTAGCTGTCTAGGAGGATCCCTTATCATCCTTTAATGTAATTTTTTCCATAATGAATTCTTCTTCAATCAAATAATAATATAAGTAGCTTGATCAGCCAATCCTACTATTCTAGGTGGAGAATAAAACAATATTATACTATCAATATAAATAAATATCATAGAAAAACTGATAATTTTTGTAGAATGAGAAGTTTCTGTGTGTATTATGAGAGCAAAGTGTAGGGTATTTATACAAGAAGAGAGGACCTATTCTAGGAAACCATAATAAATACAATTAAATGACTTAATCCCTAATGTCTAGCCTAAACTTTAGGCTAACTTTATTCTAATTGATATAATCTGATCCTAATTGATACACAACAATTTCCATATAATTCTTATTAAAAAGACAAGTTAGTCTCCAAAAACTTGTTTATCTGCAGATCCATTTGCTCCAAAGTTTAAGATTGAACACCAGAAATATGATGCAAACAGATAATTTGCACCTAAACTATAAGATACTGACTGAAGACTGATACTCTTTTCCCAAACAAGGCTTTAATATTATGTAAAAAATTTCGTATAAGAACAGAAATATGGTGAATGAGGAGGCTTGCACATGCATTGTAGCAGCCACTCTCCACTTTTATTTATAATAATTTGAAGATAGATAGGTTTCTCAACAACTAAGACTTTTAAATAATAATAAGCCCTAAGACTCAAGATAATGACAGACTTGAAAATTACCATTTATCAGATTTACTATCGTAGAAGAACTTCCGTTAAGTGATGGTTGCAAGAGGGGGCCTAGCACAATTGCTGGGTTGATAGTAACCATGTCAATGTTGTTCTCCTTTACAAATTTCCAGGCAGCATCTTCAGCCAAAGTCTTGGAAAGCATATACCAGAGCTGAAAGAACAGAATATAAAGGAAACTTGAAAAGGATTGTAAATACTTCGCATGAAAAACTCTTTTGCAAACAATGGAAGTTGGAAGAAATATAAAGGCACTATTGCTCAGCAGCAATTGTCTAGTGCATACGATATGAGGTTGAAAGTACAGAGCTGTTTCAAATCAAATTAATAAGAAAAACTTGTGAAGTTTATAAGTTTAATGGGCCATCTCTGCATCACAGTTACAACTTAGAAGTGTAGGATCTCAAGACCAAAACAGCTGACTCCAGTCATAATATAACAATTATGTAGTCTTAATGTAGAATGATGTTACAAGGAAACATTGACCTAATTACCAAAAGAGTTTATCGAAGTCACATTAGTCTTGTAAGCTTATGAAAAAACCCAACATACCAAACCTTGTTGATAAGGTTATTAAACTAAAGTGGTAACTTGTCTTACTGTAATTGACATCAAGGGAAATAATTTTGAAACAAAACTCCTAAATGGTTATGAACACTGAGGTTACTTTATCTATTTATGCATTTATTGATTTTTCATTTTCTAGCTTCACCACTAAGTTTACTTTAAACTGAAACCTAACTCTGGTATTTTGCTTTGAGTTATATCCAGGATAACTGTCAACCAAGTATTTTCTATCTATTTCTTCTGGAAAAGCAACGTTTTCCATTTTAGTTTAGATGTGTCCAATAATTCAATAGAAGGGAAGCAACCACTTCCCATGGAGTCCACTTGTCTGAAAGTTTTGATTAAAAAGGGCATTTTGATTGGAAACTTGCCATCCCAACTCTACGCAGCTTTTACTATATTCACATCTCCAACCAGCATTCATTACATGCTTCATTTGACCGTTAGCAATAGCATAATGAAATATAGTACATACCTCAGATTCTCTACAGAAATCTGGGTCTGAAAACCATGTCTCGTCAACTACAACTTCAGGAGTTTTAGGCTTTCTATTGTACGAAACTGTAGCAACGGAAGATGTAAAAACCACTCGTTTTACAGATGGTGATTTTGCACACGATTTAAGAACATTAAGAGTTCCCTTGACTGCTGGATCAATAAGTTCAGTCTGAAATGAGGAAAGCAAAAGTTAGAACCTATTAAAATACACGACTGTTTTTTAAAGACAACAAAATGATAATTTTAATGGCTGTCAAACTCGTGATCCATGTAAACATGTGGAGAGATTGTAAATTTAGCCTGTAAGCTTGAATTGTAAACTTGTAAGAGTTTACACAAATTATTATGAGCTAATAAAAATTCAAATATGATTGGAAACTCAGCATAAAATGCAAGAATACTGAGTAATATGACCATAACAAAAATCATTAGTGAATGCAAACAGTTCAAAAGCCAAACCCTTAATACTCAGTAGCCAACACTTATTTCTGTCCTTGACTGACAGATTTCAGACAATGCCAAAGCATCTCCGCCTGAAATACTAAAACAAATTCATCACTTTCTTTGCATGTTAATCTAGCTTAAAATGTTCCAGGATTCAAAATGAGCTTGACAGGTAGAGGCCTAAGCTACAGTCATTTCTTTGCTTCTAAAATACATTGCTCCAACTGAAGAGGTGAAAGGCTGAAAGTGCAGTTATGCCTCTCTTCAATTTTTGAGCCTGATGACAACATACACCGTGAATAATTGAATAGCAGGCACCTAAGGCATGGTGCTCTATTCTTTGCAGATAGTTGTACATAAATCTCCCAAAATTTGCCGAAAAATTAATGGTCAACTCAGAAAGCTGTGATACTTGAAGTCTATGAGTACATGCTGAACTCATTAGACTAAAACAACTAGATTGTGTTGATATTTGCTGAGGACAAAGAAAGGAGCAAGCTTTTGGTAAGGGTCAATATTATAGTCTATATGTATTTAAAAATTAATTGCCTGCTTATTAGATGAAATATAATAGGACTAGACTTATATGCAGTTTATTATCTCTTTATTATCACTTATCAAGTTCTCCAATCAAAATAAAACATGTGAAATTTTTTAAAAAAAAATCAACCATGAGAGAGATAAATTGTATAACTACATTCAATTATGATCTATCGACAATTTTAGAATGATATGAACCTGTGGGTCTTTGACATCAAACAAAACAGGAGAAGCAGTATGAAAGACACCCTCACACCCCTCAACAATTGGGTCAAAGGAACCTTCTTCCAGGAGATCTGCTTTAAACAGATGCAACCTCTCCTTTGCTCCATCAAGTTTAAACAAGTGGTCTATTTTTGTTGGATCATCTGCAAGGATTGACAAATCATCAGACATTGGTTACTCACAATGATTCTGAATAGCATATAAGAAACAACAAAGTAAAATTGATTCATTTTACATAGTACAGAAACCTAGAAAACATCATGAAATGGAATCTTCTAGGAATCTAATTAAAGACCAAATCCACACACATGTCCACACAATTACATTCATGTATACCTATAGTATTAGTTTTTTCACTTGTTGAGGACACATACACACACTTGGATAATAAAAAAATAATATTTTTCTCGAAAGCAACAAGAATATGCCCATAATTTTACTATTAACAATCACAACGTCCATAGCAAAAGGCAATATCAAAACCATAGACTCCCTTCACAGTACTCTTATTCTTTTTTATTTTAGTTTTTGTGATGATTTGCTTGGTTGAGGCCAAAATAGAAGACATGAAGAAATAAGAGGGAACCACATGGTATCAAAGGAAACAAGTTTAGTGCAAAGTGAGGCCACGCTCGGGTAAAATGAAACAAGTTGGAGGAGAAAGAATGCAGGAGAGCAGAAATGAGCTGTTAGAGGCAACCCATAGTCAAAACCAAGAAGCTCCTTGACATTTGATTGAGGTAGGGCAGCTCTATTATTGTGTATAGCATTTACATTGCCTTCCTATGTTTTACTGCTCACATGCAAGTTGTTATGGTGCTGAAACTCTGCTGTTTGACCGATAGGAATATACGGAATTTTGGGTATGGAACTATGCAGAACCAAGAGGGAAAATGGGTGGTTAGTTGTGAAAAAAAAATCTGGGAAACTTGAATTGTTAGGTAGGGTCCTGTTAGTGCTGTTGTGGAAACATTAAATTGCCTAAATGAGTGCAGAATTTAAGAACAATTTGGGAATTTGTATGCTGTAATCTGAACAGAATTAATGGACCAAAAACAGAACTAAAAACACTACTATGTTCGGTTTGGGTGCAGAATTTGTGGGAGGAAGGAATGGTGCTGCACTTGTAATCAGGGGGAAAAATTCTTGAGTAATGGGTCTGTATGTTTATGGATACAAGAGGGTGCAAGTGAAGGAAAAGTTTTGCAGGCACTCTCGGCATAAATTCTGCAGTACAGAACTGCAGAAAAAATTCCTTGAGTTAGCTAGGATAAATCTTGTGTTTAAGGTGCAAAAATGGGGCCGTTGTGAGTGTAATTTGATAGAATATATGTGAAATGAAAGGGAGGGTATCTAGGCAAGAAAACCATAGAAAGAAAAGGGGAAAAATCAGGATGAACCAAGGAAGGAAATTTGGAGAGCAATGTACTTGAGATACCCGAGGCACTATGGAAATTTCTAAATGAAAGTGGTACGTAATATATGAGAAATTGGACAACCAAATTAGGATAAGATTATGAGGACCTTGTAGAAATTAAGTAGGTGTAAAGTTAGGATGGGAAGGAAAATAAAACCAATCTGTTTTGACATTTTAATTTGACAACAAATTGAATTAACAGTGCACAAAAAATTCTGCCATGTTTTTGGGCTTGGGTCGGTTTGGCACTAAATAAAATTTTGGTTTAAAAAACCCATGGGGGAAGGATACAAATACTTTAATGGGGGAAAAGAGAGGGATAAAATTGAAGGGAAGAAGGGAAGAAAAGATAAATATACTGCAGTAACAAAATTCATGAAATGGGGTAGGATTTTAGGTGGAGTGTTTGGCCAAACACTTAATTAACACAAGGGGACTCTTGTTCATAAAATTAAATATGTTGTGATGTGTGATTGCCGTCATAAATGGTGTAATAACCATTTGCAAACAGGACATCAAGCCAAGAATTAAAGTAACATAAAATTTTGATGAAAAAGGCCACAGGTGGGGGAAAATTCTGCAGCAGCCACTAGCTAACCGAGAACAAACTGCACTTCAATTTGAGGTAAGATACCCTTCTATATTTGCTTAGTACTTCAACAAGAAATGTTTTCCTTCACTGTGTTAGGTTGGATGCAGGATTAAATAAGATCTTTGGGTTGAAATTTGGAATGAAGTGCATGCCTATCTATATAATTGAAATTGATGTTTGTTATTTTTTTGTATAATCATGAATTTTTATATGAGGACAATTGTAAAAAGGCTATGTTTTCATATTGGACTGTGTGATTATACTTACCATACAAGGAAAAATTTTGAAAATGTTATATTCATGATATATGGTGCTATTTTAATATATGGGTTTCCACCCGGTCTGGGATGGATACCAGTAGCTAAGGGATGGTCATTAGTATCTATACGTTGGATTAATGATAGATGTGTCTAGTGTTACCCGTACCCTCTATTACTCTCGTATTTATCCAATTGTCAAACATAACAAACCGAAGAATTTCATATCCGTTCCTCTGCTAATACCTAGAAATCAATGTTTAATTATACTGACACAGAAGCACTCACTTGTGTCGCGAACAGTGGCCTTGACAGTGTAACCACGATGAAGAAGGAGTTTTACGAGCCATGAAGCGACATAGCCAGAAGCACCGGTGACGCAAACGAGCTTTCCATCGCCACCGCTGCTGCTGCTGCTGCTCATTTTCTTGCTTTCTTCTTAATCTGATGCTTGAATATTGGTATACTCCTCGCTTCGTTTCATCGTTTTCTCCTAATTTTGCTTTGTAATCATTACTTGTCATTTTCAGATTCAGACTTAGAAATTGAAGAAGATAAGTCCAGAACGAGATTGCCGAATCAAAATCGTTCATTGTTTTCTTGGGTTTTCCGTTTCTGTTCTAACTTCTATCCGGTGGCGAAATTTCTTTGCTTTTTTTAATTTATTTCCTAAATGACTTATTTTAAAATTTTTTAGCCAAGTTATTTGCTAAAAAATAAGTACAATAATTTTTTAGGTATAAAACAGAAGTTGGAAAGTAAAATGTTTGCTTTTAAATAAAAATAGAAGTTGAAAATAAATTTTTTCTAAGATAAAATTATTTTTTATCAAAATTTAATATTTACTATACATATCTTTCATTTCATTTATTTTATTTAATCTGTTAACTAATTATTCTCTTTCTTTTTTAGGGTAATATGATATATATTATTTTAAAATATATAAATTAAAATATGCCATATTTATATATAAATTTATTTTTAAAAATGTTTAAAACATTTATTATTTTTTATATTGTAATTAACTGTTATCAGTAGTTTAATAAATAATAATAATAATAATTTATTTATTTAAATAATATTACTTACAAAATAAATTTATATATATTCTTTTTTATAATTTAACAATTAAAAATAAACTTTTGTACGAGGCTGAAATTTGCTAGTGATATAGTGACTTTATTATCATTAAATTTGCTCCTCATATCAACAAATGTACTTACGTCAAAGTCAATTTCATACAATTTACTTTTAGCAACAACAAATTATAAACAATATCTACTCAACACAATAAAAGTAGTATAATTTTATAGTTTGTTTAAAAATAATATTTATAAAAAATTAATAAAAAATAATATATTTTTGAATAAAAACCGTTAAATTTTTTTAAAATTAAATTAATAAAAAATATATTTATTTTATATCTTTCATTTCATTTATTTTATTTAATCTGTTAACTAATTATTCTCTTTCTTTTTTAGGGTAATATGATATATATTATTTTAAAATATATAAATTAAAATATGCCATATTTATATATAAATTTATTTTTAAAAATGTTTAAAACATTTATTATTTTTTATATTGTAATTAACTGTTATCAGTAGTTTAATAAATAATAATAATAATAATTTATTTATTTAAATAATATTACTTACAAAATAAATTTATATATATTCTTTTTTATAATTTAACAATTAAAAATAAACTTTTGTACGAGGCTGAAATTTGCTAGTGATATAGTGACTTTATTATCCTTAAATTTGCTCCTCATATCAACAAATGTACTTACGTCAAAGTCAATTTCATACAATTTACTTTTAGCAACAACAAATTATAAACAATATCTACTCAACACAATAAAAGTAGTATAATTTTATAGTTTGTTTAAAAATAATATTTATAAAAAATTAATAAAAAATAATATATTTTTGAATAAAAACCGTTAAATTTTTTTAAAATTAAATTAATAAAAAATATATTTATTTTGAGATTATATTAAGTAAAAATATTTTATTTATATGAAAGATATGAGAAATTTTTTTATTTATTAGATTAAATTAAATAATTAAAATTAAAATAATATTTGATAAGTTAATCACGTCAAGATTATGTGAAGTTTAAAATAAAAAAAATTTATTTTAATTTTTAAAAAATATGATAATTTTTAATTTAATTATTTATAATTTATTTTTATTAATTTAATCTCTCAAAGATAAAAATATCATCAATATTTTTTTTTTATCTAAGTTACATTTATTTCTTAATATTTCACTTAATAAAATATTAACTAAATTTTATTTTGTTAATTTAAAAGTTATAAATGATAGATAAGTTCACATTATATAAAAAAATTTATGAATGCAATTAATCAAACATATTTTTAATATACAAATCAATCATAATTCTTAAATTATTGACAAATACACAATTAGTCAAATATATAAATATATATATATATATACACTTAAAAAATTTTGATTTATATATCAATATTTTTTTATATAAATTAATATATAACATGTGAAAGAGTTATGTCATCAATTAAATTATATTTTAATATTACATTAAATAAAAAATTATGAATAAAATTTAAATAGAGCAATATATAACATACTATTATTCTTGATAAATTAAATTAACAAAAATAATTTATAAAAGATCAAATTAAAAATTATTATATTTGTTAATAATTAAATCAAAATTTTTTCAAAAAATATATTATGTGAAATTTTTTTTAAATATATTATGTCACAGCATATAAAATTTAAAATAATATTTTAATTTTAATTATTTAATTTAATCTAACCCGTAAAATTTTTTTTCTAATATCTAATATAAATAGAATATTTTAATATACTCTGGAATTATCTCTCACGTCCTCTTAGTCAAGGCGGCTATTTTGGCCGCCAGCTACATGATCTGTGTACATCACTCATGACGACACATAGAAGTTGTAAAAGAAGTCCACGTTACGCAAAAATTTTGTAAAGGAAGCACCAATTTATTCTCTTTTAATTATGATTTATTTATAAATATTTTTTGATAAACTTTAATAAAATTTGACAAAATAATATTTTAAATTTTAAATTTTAATTTGTAAGAATATCCCTTAAATAATATTTTTACCAATAAATATCATTAAAATTGTGCAAAAGCAACCTGCACAATCTACAGAGAAAGTTAAGGCAAATCTTGTAGCACATTCAAATCCTCCTATCATTCTTTAGAAAATACATTATCAAGTTATTGCTCCGCCAGGGTGACTAAATTGTTTCACAATTATTTAATATAAGCCTTACATCACAATTATTTCTTTCCAAGCTTGGCTGAACTTTTTTTTTTAGGTAACAAAAAAAAACACTATTCCCCAACTTATTAGTACTTGAAGTATGCTTCAACTTATTAGCATTTACTCTTCAGAGAAATTGCAGTTAAAAGTTGATAAACTTCTTTTCTTTCAAGCTTTCCACTGTCTCCTTCAGACCCACTTCCAATGGAATAAATTCAATTCCTAAGCCCTTCGTCTTTTCTTTGGAAACTTGATACTTTGGCATTAAAGGCTTATCTGCACACCTGACAAGTTAAGAAACAAAATCAGTAAAAATTTGGAACAAAAACTCAAAACTATATATATATATATATAATCAACAAGTTCATTGGTGATCATGATCATGATCATGAAATTTAAAAATAATTCACTTACTCCTTTGGAAGTTGTAATGTTGGGTATAACTCGGTTAAAATCTTCACAGTCTCTGAGCAGTGTGTCACTCTCTCAACCAAACAATATCTTCCAGTAGCTGAAGAAATCTCAAAGGCATGAATATGAGCATTTGCAACATCCTTCACATTTATCCATCCTGAACTGAAGTTTGGAAATGTTTGTGCACCTGTATCAAATAAGCATAAGAAGCAAAAACACATTCATGTCGCCCATGCATATCTATAAGATTCAACAAAATTTTGTGCTGACTATCTACTATCTAATGCAACTCTTCTCTGTTATTCGGGTTTGAGGTTGGCTATGAAAGCCAAATTTAACGATTATGAATTCTCTAAAGTGCAAATTTTGGTAAAGTGCAGACAGAGAAAAGAAGACTAAAAGTAAGAGAGAGATAAATTAAAGGCCTACCATGTATGGATTAAGGTCCACCTGTATTTTTTTTTTTCTCTTTTTGCACTTCATCACTTTACCAAAATTTACACTCTAGAAGATTCATACTCAAATTTGACATAGGCAGAGTTAAGCATAAGAAGCAATATAGCAATTTTTGTGCAAAACAAGAGCATATTTAATACATTCAACTCAACCAACATTTCCAAAGAAATAATTTTAAGCAAAATAAACAATCAATCAGATAAGAAAATTGTTAGGGAAGAAAATGACAACATAACATTAAAGAAAAATTGAAGAAAAAAAATGTTTAGACTATAACTTGCTTTCTATAAAAGATCAAAACCATAGTTCTCAACCAGCATCTTATGCCTTTCATGTATCAAATGGGAAATGGGAATTAATTTAGTCTCCTTTACACCTTATTTCCAAAATGAAACTG
This sequence comes from Senna siamea, assembly GCA_031216115.1. NCBI lineage: Eukaryota > Viridiplantae > Streptophyta > Magnoliopsida > Fabales > Fabaceae > Senna > Senna siamea. Next base: position 31,768,054 of record CM062367.1, on the reverse strand, counting down.
TTAGAATAGTATACTAGTTTTTCTTTCTTCTTTATATAGTTAGTGAATATAAGTCCCACATAAGCTACATTATGAACCTTGTAGGTATATAAAACTTACCATTTATGAGGTTTAAAATTATAGCAGAAGTTTCATTAAGTGATGGTTGCAAGAGTGGCCCTAACACGACTCCCGGGTTAATAGAAACCATGTCAATGCGCTTTTCTTTTACAAATTTCCAGGCAGCTTCTTCAGCCAAAGTCTTAGAAAGTTCATACCAGGACCAGACCTGAAAGAACAAAATATAAAACAAGAGGAAACCTGAAGAGCATCTTAAAAGAGTATGCGTGAGTATGAGAAACACAGTATCTGAATACACTGGAAGTAGGAACAAATACAATAGCATAATTGATTAGCAGCAATGGTCTGTGCATACGAGGTTGAGAGTACTGAGCTGAGCTGTTATCAAATAAAAGGAAAAAAGAAAACTGCTGAAGCAGTTTAATAAGTTTAATGGAAACATCGAAAACTTGCCATCCCAACTCTATATGCAGGATTCACTGCAATCACATAGGCCAATTGCATTAATTACAAACTTCATTTCAGTGCTAGTTTGATGAAATGTAGCACAAATATATATACCTCAGGTTTCATACAGAATTCTGGTTTTGAAAACCATGTCTCATCAATTATAACTTCAGGAGTTCTGGGCTTTCCATTATATAAAACTGATGCCATGGAAGATGTTAAAACAACTCGTTTCAAACATGGTGATTTTGCACATGATTTAAGAATATTAAGAGTTCCCTTGACTGCTGGGTCAATAAGTTCAGTCTGAAATGAATGAAGAAAGTAACAGTTAGAAGCTATTAAAGAAGCCAACATTTTTTATGGGATAAAATTGTATTCATGGCTTCTCTTTGCTGATCTACACCTGCTCTCAAACTTCTAAAACAAAAAGGGATCGACTTCTTTATTTATTGAAACAAAAATGGTATTTTAACCCTTTCGGAATTATACGAACCTGTGGGTCTTTGACATTAAAAACACAGGGAGATGCAGTATGAAAGACGCCTTCACATCCCTCAATTGCAGGGTCAAAAGATCCTTCTTCTAGGAGATTTGCTTTAATCAAGTGCAATCTCTCCTTTGCTCCATCAAGTTGAAGCAAGTGGTCCACCTTTCTAGGATCATCTGCACCAAGTTACAAACCATCACAAATTTGACTTCACAAAATGGAACTCAATAGCATATCAGAAAAAACCAACACCTTCATGCCGCTGATTCATCCTCATAAAAATTTAACAAAGTTTTACGCTCACGGTTGAGTGCTAAAGTCAAACTTAGTATAGCAGAGTTATGTAATAAAAAAAGAGAAAAAGAAAAAGGATTTTTTTTCCCCTGCTATACTATTTGAAGTATTATCCACATAATTAGATTATATGCACTTCCATAGTCAAAATTTTACTTTTCTGGAAAGTTACAATGATACAGCTAGAATTTTAATTTTAACAATCACAACATCCAAATCAAAAGCCAATATCAGAGCCATATACATATATAGACTAACTTCAACTCATTGAAGTAAGAATAAAATAATGATTATGTCCTGAAAAACCATTTTCCTCTCAGTTACATTGAAGGTGATATTTGAAAACTTGATGATTGATTGAAACCATGAGTGAAAATATTAAGGAGTACTCACTAGGATCGCGAACAGTAGCCTTGACGGTGTAACCACGAAGAAGAAGAAGCTTGACGATCCATGAAGCAATATAGCCAGAAGCACCAGTAACGCATACCACCTTCCCTGTGACGTCGCTCATTCTCCTTCTTTCTTCTTACCTCTTCGGTTACTTCACCGTTTCTTCTTCGCGTTGTCGGAATCGTTTGTCATTTATAGATTCTATGACCCACTCTTAACGTCACTCTTGATCTTCGTTAATCGTTATTATTATAAATTTATAATATGAAATAACCTAAGTTTTTTCATTATGATATTATATGTAACATATACACTAATCTTTATGATTTAATGGTTTTGATGTAATTTTTTTAAAATAATTTAAAAAACGCAACGTCGATGCTCAATGGTACGTTTCGCAACAAAGAATAAATTTTTTTATAAATAATATATATAATAATAAAAATAATAATATATAGTTTGGTGCAATTTTTTAATACAATAAATCAAAAACCAAGCTAAAACATTCATAAATTGCTTATATCAAACTTATTAAACTAAATATTGATCGGTTTTATTTAATTTTTACCTAATTTAATTTAATTTGGTTCAAAAAAAATTTTTTAATGGATTTTGAACACTCCTAACTCTTTTCATATTTAGAAGTGACGTGGGGACATAAATTGGTGAATATTTTAATTCTTTACGATTTAATGGTTCAAATCTTTCTCTTTCAATTATGCTAAGTTTTAGTTGTCATTTTTTTTCTTTTCAATCTATCAATATTTAAAAATTTACTTAAATTTTATTAATTTAATTTGAGTTAATCATTAAAATTTTATAATAAAAGTAAAATTTTTAATGAGAATTTTTTAAAAAATAAAATAAATATCACTTTAAAATAATTTTTTATTATAGTATTGATAGTCTAGTACACTTTATGTTAAAAATAGAAGGTCTAATAATAAAAAAAATAAATAGACAAAGTAATAATTTTATTATAAAATTATTGACACAAGAATTTACGTGATTTGATTTGACTTTACTTTACATTCACGAAAAAAGATGACAAATAAATTTTATTAATAGAATCAAATGAAAATCATAAATATAATTTAACTGTAGTCAAAATTTACATCTCAAATACACCTAAAAATATCACACAATATTTTTTTTTTTGGTGAATCACTCCACACTCAAAGCTTCCTCTCTTCAATTGCAACTCTTGTTTTTACATGCCACAAACTTCCTTCATCCTTTTCTTCTTTACATAATGCCTATGGAACATGTCTCTTATATATACAAAATATGTAACCTCCGCATTTAAGAAAGAAGACATCAAAGGAGAATAATATAGGGTGGTTAGTGATTACATAGATAGCTAAACATGCTTCTTCATAAATGTCAAGCATGTTGCCATAAATATTATAGAAGAAGAGTCAACAATAATAGGCAAAAAATTTGTAGCCACAGCTAACACTTTAAAAGATCTGTGAGGGGTTGAATGATAGAAAATTGGACCACAAAGATAGCTAAACATGCTTCTTCATAAATGTCAAGCATGTTTCCATAAATATTATAGAAAAAGAGTCAACAATGATAGGCAAAACATTTGTGGCCACAGCTAACACTTTAAAAGATCTGTGAGGGGTTGAATGATAGAATTCAGAATTGGATATAAGGTAGATGCATTATCCTCATCAATCAAATGGGCGGAAGAAAAGAAAAATAAAGTTATCAAATTCATGAACAAAATCAGTTAAAGCGGAAAAAGAAAAAGGACTCTGTTGCTACTATATTAGTTGAGTAGGGACAATTATAGAGTCTATTTAATTATAATTTTTAAAAATAAAAAATTATTTAAATAACTATTTTTGATAGAAAATAAATAAATAAAATATATGTTTTGAAAATAGAAAACACAAAATAATTAAAATATATTCTTAACTCCAAATTTTTAAAATAAAAAATAAATATTTTTATTAATAACATGTATATACATACATAAAAATAATACTAATATAAATTCTTAAAATTAATTTTGTAAAACAGTTATAAAAAATAAAAAAAAATTCAGACAAACCCAAAAATAATAATACTTTATTCTTTCATTGGTTGCAATATTGTGTCTGAGATTCGTTTACAGATTTTATTTATTTATATATATATATAAGGTAAATCATTTATTATATATATATATATATATATTATAATGACACTCAACCCTTCTAACAAGTGACGTTACAAAATAATATATTTTATAAACTAAAATATAAAATATGAGAATATAGAAATGAGAAAATAAAAATAATAAGTTAAAAAAAATACTAAATTAAATAACTTCATATTATTTAATTTATTATTTTAAAATTATAATAATAATAATTTTATATTATATTTTAAAAATTAAAATATATATATATTTATGCATATGAAGCATCTAATATATTATAATGACATTAGAATTTTCTTATTAGTGGTCTCACAAAATATATATATTATATAATATAAAATTTAAAATAAAATATATGATAAGAAGAGAGAGAAAAGAGAAAATAAAAATAATAAAAGATTTAAAGAAAATAATAAATAATTAAATAAATTTTTATTATTTAATTTATTATTTTAAAATTTAATAATTTTTATTTTATAATATATTTAAAAAATAAAAAATGATATGCAATATGTGTGTGTGTTTTAAATTTCAGTTAAATTACATTTATATCTTTATTTGTTCTTTTATTAAAAAAAAAATTTTTATTTTGTGATCCATTTTTCTGTTGATTTTGGAAATGACACGTTATTGAGATTTGGACCAAATTTAAGTACAACATCTTATTTTTTTATTTTTATTTTTCCCTCAAATGCTTTAATGAAAATAAAAAATATAAAAACAACTTAAAAAACAAAATCTTCAATAAATTATAAATAACATCAATTTGTCACTTTATAATTAAATGACGCAATTATAAAGAAGCAACCAAGGCAAAGCTGATTGAAACAGAATGTTACAATCGAATGCTGATGTGGTCAAACATTAATCAACAAGCTAAGACTGGTTAAAAGGTACTCCCTCAAACAAATTGAAGATGTGTTTGAATTTGATAATTTAAGGACAAAGAAATAATATTTAAAATTATTTTAATTTTTTATTATAAAATTTTTTTTTGGATTAAAAAGAAATAATATTTGAAAATTTAATGTTAATTTAATCAAATAATTTAAGAAAACTTTAAAATTCCATCTAACTATGTGAAATTTTAAAATTTTTTTGTTTATTTTTACAAAATTAGTTATTTACATCATTTTTAATATATACATAAATATAAATACACATTTATACATGCTGATATAAACATATATATATATTCATGTGCTTATATACTTGTATATACACATGTTACATATATGAATATATATTTATTTGCATGTATCTAAATATATACTACATACAAATATTACATATATACCCACTACTATAATAATATCAAAGCCTAGTATAAAACCATGTCAAAACTTAAAACTAAATAAATTTTAAAACTATTGAATAGTGTTTGACCAAAATAAAGCCGAGTCATGGAATGAGCTCAACTCACTTTCAAGCAAAGGATATTTTAACATGCTATAGTACCACAATTTTCTCCATTCAACTTTATTCAGTACAACCTTTATTTATTTTCTATAGAAGGTGTAATCTACCAATGATTTTGAAAATATACATATTTTCAAAGAATGAAATAATTTTATACTAGTAGCATACAAGGATCACAACAATATCAATTAGAATATGAGAAATTATCTAGCCTTAATTTTTTATAAGAAGTTTAGAACATCATACCTTAATTTTCAGTACTAAAGTATTATTGTAGAATGTTAAAGCCAGTTGATAAATCTGAGACTTGAATAATACTTGGAGCTTTTATTGATGAGAAAATATTCTTAATAAGGTTCTTGAATTTTAGAGGAATACTCAGAAATTTCAAGATTTAGAAAGTGTATTCATGTATTGCATAATAGGAAATACAGGGTTTTATAGGCAGAGGCATTCCTCTTCTATTATAAATTTTTTCTAGAAAAAATAATTTTACTTTTGACAAGATAATTCTACTTTTTTAAATTGGTACAATAATTCATATATCTTTGTCTTGTTCTTCATTCTTTAGTCTTCTCAATGTCTTTTCATCTATTGCTACTGTTGGGAGATTCCTGTTGTTGCTACTGTTGAGAGATTCCTAATACTACTAATGATAGTGACCCTTTTTTTTAATTATCAAGAACATTTATAGATGTTAGCGGTTTTACTTCTTCTTTTTACAATATTTACAATGGTGATTAGGGTATTCTGTTAGCCTTTGTATATTCTTCTCTTTGTATCTTTTGTGTTGTCCATATTGTTATTCTTTATTATGTCATAGAACATATTAAATTGTCTACTTTTTCTACTTTTTTTTTTCTATAAAGTACATACATGTGTTTGTACTTAAAAAGTACATCCATTATATTTCGACACACGTTAATGTTCTGTTCAGTTCAGAAAATCTAATCTGCATTTCTTGGGCTCGTATTCTTGAGATCATGTCAAGAAATTCTTCTTTATCAATAATTTCCTTTTCTTCTTGGTCAAACTCAAATGGTTTTTTAGTAATTCCAAACTTTATTAAATTTATTAGAATATAATACTTTTCTAAGGTTATTTTTGCTATTGTGGAGTAGTATCTGATATAAATATTATATTGGGTTACAATATTATCATAATGATTTACTGCTTCTTAGATACTTTTTGGTAATTGGAAAAGTTCAAAGAGATTTTCAGATGGGTATATACAATAGATAAGTCCATAACTAAATAATGCTTTTACTAATTGTAGGTTAGTTAGTGGATATATAACAGCTTTATTAATGACATAATGAGAGATATATTTGATAGTTAGAGAAGAGATCTAATTTTGATTTAATCTTTCAATTATCAATTGGAAATACTAGTATTGTTCTTGTATATTGGCTTTATTTGAAGGATTTTTTTGAAGTCTAGGTGGATTGGTCTGTTAAGAAGTAGAGATTTGAATTATTTCTTTTCTTATTTCTTTTACTTTGGATGAAAAAGTTGGTTTAGTTGGGCTTAGAGTTATGATTTTTTCTAGAATTTTGGCTTGTGAAGATAATGGCTAAGATACTATTTGAGATTTTTCTGGGGGATTAAAAGACTATTTTGATGACATTAATCGTTGTTCTAAGTCATTCACATGAGTAATAATATTACCCATTGACTGACTTAAAGTTGTTATTGAATTTGCAAAATTATTGAGTTGACTATTGGTTTAAGATTGAATAACACTTAAATTTAATTCAAGAATATTGATCCTCATAATTATTTTTTCAATACTTGTCAGATTACTAGTCTCCTCTCTACAAGGACTATTTGGCCCTTTATTCATTTTGGCTTCCATCCTTGCTTAAATAATCAACGATTAGATTATTCTTACCTTTAATATATTCAACTTCATAATCATAATAAGATAAATTTATTTGCCATTTGATTAACATTTTGTTAAAAAGTTTTTTTGTTTTGATTTCTTTAGCTAGCCAATATTTTACTTGTGTATTGTTAGTTCTAATAATAAAATGAGTATTCACAATAAATAATTCAAAATTTTCCAAAACCTGAATGATAGCTAAAAATTCTTTCCAATTCGAATGAATTTTTCTTTGGCATTCATTGAATTTTTTACTAGCATGTCTAGTAATCAATTCATTTCCTTCTTGATTTTTATCATATAAAGCTACTCCCCAATAATTTTCTGAAGCATCAATATATATAATCTACTTAATTATTTTTTTTTATAAGAATTGTTAATTTAGGTATTCTTTTTATTTTTTCAATAGTTTTTTCATTTTCATTATTTCATTCCCATTTTGTATTTTCTCCAACTAATTTAGATATATTAGCAGTATATTTGGCTAGGTGAGGGATAAAATTTCTTGCTTGATTTATTAATCCTAAGAATAATTGTAAGTCTTTTTTATTTTTTTAAAATTTAATACTTTTTTTACTTATATATTCTTGTAATTCTATTCCATTACTAGTTATATAATGTCCTAAAAATCTTTTCTTTTCTTTTCTTAATTCAACCTTTTTGGGAGATATATTTAATCCTTTTGTTTCAATTACTTTTATGAATTGTAATAAATGACTTTCATGTTCTTCTTTATTTTTTGAGAATATTAATATATCATATATATATATATATTACTGTAATGTTTCTAATGGGTAATAATAATTTTGAAACATATTCTTGAAATATCGCTAGACTATTCTGAAATCCCATTGGTAATAAATTTCACTCATATAATCCTTTCGATATTGTAAATGCAATATATTTTTTACTTTTCTTCTTCTAATTTTATCTCATAGAATCTTGATATTCAATCAAATTTACTAAATATTTTTTTTATTAAATTAAACAATAAATCTATTTTTGATATTGGATATTTATTTCTTACAATTATTTAGTTTAATTTTTTATAGCTAATTACCATCCTACTCTTTACTCTTCTTTCTTCATTAAATTTTATTACAATCATTATTGGTGAACAATAATTAGATCTACTTTCTCTAATTAAATTATATTTTTTTCATTTCTTCAATATGCATGATAAATTATTTTCTATTATCTTCTGTCAATGAATAAAGTTTACTTGTTATTTCTTTACTATAATTTAATAATTCTATTTTAGCCATTGGCTTAGATTTTTTCCAATGTATTAAAATGATTATTATCATAATTTTTTATCAATCTTTGTTCTATTGTTTTTTCTTATTAATATCATTAATTTTTCTTTTTTTTAATAGGTTTTAAGTTTGGAATAAATTGAATTTCATTACTATTTTCTTTTCTTTTAGATATTGTATCTATTCTGTTATAAGGATTATTTATTCTAATTGTCTAAGATTCATGTTTACATGGTATAATTAATACTAAGACGTTTTGAGTGAGATGTAAAGGCATATATTATTCTAAAAAATTCATTCATAATATTATATCAGGTGTTGTTTCATTATAGTGAAAAATTATGGCTATTTTTAATTCATAATCTCCTATTTGTATAGGAATATTTTTGGCTAAAAGTTCTATTACATGTATTTCTTTACCTATATTAGTTATTCTAATTGTTTTATGTTTTTTCCATAATTTTGTTGGTAAGAAGTTACATTTTTCTGTTGTAATGTTTGCTCCTGTATCTACCATGGTATAATATTTTTTATATTGATATTTTTTATAGTTGAATCTTACTAATATATAATAAAATTTCTTTATCAAATTAATTTTATTTTTTCTAATATTACTACTTGTTGATCTATTGTAATTAAAATTCTATCTTCTTGAATTCTATAAAGTTTTACTTTATCAAAAAAATCTTGTCCTAAAATTATTTTATTATTTTATGATTTGTATTTTTATTGATTTCTAGATATACTTGTAATTTTAATTTTAACATATCTCTTTTATTAAATATAATTATATTTTATGCATATGTATTTTCTTGCTCTATTTCTATGTTATTAGTATATTCTAGTTGTATCATATTTATTTTATTTGTATCTATTTAAGCTATTATTTTTATTCATATTCCTTCTTTTTTTAATTTCTATTAAATTATATTCTTCATAATTTCTTCATAAATCTAACTCTAGTATTCTTCTATTTAATTCTACTAAAATTTTCGTTGATGAAATTTCTGCTAATCTATTTGCTTCATAATTCTAATGATTTCTTGATCTTATTAAAGATGTTATTCTATTGCCTGGTCTATATTCTATTACCTGTCTATATTTTTAAACACTTCTTCTTGGTGTTATATTTATATTAACTTTTGTTGGTGCATTTATTCTAATATTTATAGTCTCTAATTTGTTATTATATTATATTCTATTTGTTCTTTCTTCTTGAATTTCTTTGGTATTGTCAAGATTTAATTGTAATTGTTAGGGTAATGTTATTCTTGCAAGGTTAATTTTAAATTCTTCTAATACTAGCATAACTTCTTTATTTATAATAATATTTTCATAATTTTTTTTTATATATTTTGTGTTCATTTGAAAATACTAATCCTACCATTCCTGTAATACTTATTATTATACTTCCAGGTAGCATTTTTATTCTTCTTAATTTATGATATATTACCAATGTTCTATTGATATTCATTTATGGTTTAGATATTACAAAATTTGTATTCAATGTGGATTTTAATTTTTTATAGATTAGATTTTCATTTAATGCTCCTATTATACTATTTGATACACTATCTACAATCTTATTATCTGTTATTAATAATTCTATTTGTATGTCTATTCTTGATTTAAAATAGGCTTTTATTAATAATTGTACTTTCAGAATATATATTTCTATTACTTCATTTTTTATATCTAATTTTTGAATTTTATTTTTATTAACGACTTACTTATTAAAGGTACTCTTAATATTCTTCAGTATGAGTAGCTTCTATTGAATGTTTCTTTTGTAAAACTATACAAGCATATATTTTTTTTTCTTAGATTTTATCATCTTTCCTAATTGGTCAATTATACTATTATTTCTTAAATTACTTGGTGATAAATCTTATTCTTTTTCTCTTATTTTATTATATTATTTTTTACTAAATAACATTCTTTTTTCTACTATTCCTTCTCTTGAATTTTTAATTTTTTTCATATTGTTCATAATCTTATTTACTTAGTTGATTACTTCTTTCTCCTTGCATCATATTAATTTCATTATTTTCTATAATATATTCTAAATTACTGCTTTCTTCTGATTCTGTTTTAGATTTTTTTAATGTATATATTTCTATATCTAAACTATCTATTTTATTTTCAGATATTTCATAATATTCTAAAGGTTTTAAATCATATTCATATGCTAATTCATCAATAATATTCATAGTTTTCTTATTTTTTGACTTTTTACATTTTGTAGATACATGTCCTATTTGTCCATAATTATAACATTGACATTTTTTAAGATTTTTCTTATAATTTATTTTTCTTCATTTCTTGAAATAATTTTAAGGTTTATATTTAGCTTTTAATTTTCTTTTTGGATATCTTTTAAATTTATATTTTCTGTTTATATTTTTGTTCTTTTAGTATTTTTGTTCTTTTCCTTTTGGTTTACATCCTCATTTATATGGTATTTCTAGCTCTGAACATTTTAAAATTAATTTATTTGTTTTATAATATTTATTATTTCTCCATGCTTCTTTACATTTATTTGATAAATACTCTCTTAAGAAATCTTCTCTTCTTCCTAATCTATCTATAAATGAAATTAATTCTGATAAATTTTAATGTTTTATCATAATCATCTATTATTGTATCACTTATTAATTTTGGCAATTTTTTATAAAATAATTCTAAATAAAATATTTTTTGGTCATAATTCTATAATCTAGCTTGATAATAATTTTTTTCATATTCACAAATATAAGAATTTAATATTTTTGGGTCTAATGTACATATTTGTATTTGATGTAAATTATTTATTGTTCTTTTTATATTAGTTGCTTCATTAGCTCCTACATTTTTTCCTAAAAATTTATTTCTTAGTACTTGTTCATATCTTCTTATTAAAATAATGTAATATTCTCTTTTATTATTATAATTTGTTACATTTCTTACTGATTCTCTAAATTTATGTTTTTATCCTTTCTACCATTCATGAAGTATTCCTACAAAACTAGCTTCTATTAATATTTGCTATTGAAGTATCTACACTTGTATTTAATAATGTTATTAATTGTGCTTTAGTTCATTCTTCTAATCTTTTTTTTCTATCTAATTTGTCCTAAATTTGATATTTATTTTGTTTCATATTATTTTAATGGACGAAGTGTAAAATTTTTATTTATTTATGGGATATATAATGTTTCTATAAGTTCTTAATTTTTTTATGATTCTTAATTTTTTAATTCTCTTTGTAAATTTTCTATTTTTTATCTAGTTTTGTTTCTATTCCACTGGTTACTCCACTATTTCTTGCTATATTATTATTATATTCAGTACTTTGTATTTTTGGGGAATTAAAGGTTCTTAGATCTTGTTTATTTGCTTGCATATTTATTTCATTTATTATATTATATCCTATTGTAATGTTTCCTAATTCTTGTTTTATTGCTTCTAAATTTTTTTCTTCTTTTCCCATTTTTTCTTCTATTTCATCTTGTTCTCTATCTAGATCATCTAATATTTGCATCATATTTATTTCCTTTGATTTTTCCTTCTTTCTTTCTATTTTTGCTAATTATTTCATAAATCCTATTAACGTATCTTCTCATATTTGACAAGCTTTTTTCATTATTTCATGATCTTTTCTTCTTTTGTTTTTACTATGTTTTGATTTTTAATTTTAAGTTATTTGCTTCTTAAAAATAGTCTATAAATTATTATTTATTATTTCTTGTCCTTTTAAAATTTTTTCAGCAATTATTCTTGTTTCATATACTTGCTCATTTAATGTTTTTATTTGTATCTTATTATTTGATTCTTTAAATATTGTCTCATCCAATAATTTCATCATATTTAATTCTTTATGGTCTTTCATTTCTTTTATTGTATCTTTTATTCTTAAGAATTCTTGTATTATTTCTATATTTCTTTTTAAACTAATTAATTCTTCTTTTATTTCATATAATTTTTTATCTATAAGTTTTTCTATTTCTTTTAATATTTTTACCTTATCATTTAGTTCTATATTTTTTATTATTTTTTTAATTTCTTTTGGTCTAAAGTTCCATCTAAATCATATCTTTCTAAATCATTTTCTATATTATTATTTATATAAAAACATAATTGTTCTATTATATATATATTTAATCAATTTATTTGATTAAATGTATTATCTCCATCTCCTCCTAAGATAAAAGAAGTGACTATTAATGATGTTTCATTATTTGATAGTATATATGAACTTCTAGGTGATTTTTCTTCTTCTAAAGAATATATTCTAAGTTCTAATTTCTTTAAAGAATACATTAAACAAACAATCAAAAGTTTTAAACAATTAACAATAATTTTAAAATATAAAAATTAAGGTTCAATAATTTCTGCTAATTTAATTAACCATTGATCTGATACCATAATTGTCCAACCCCGAGCATCACGAGTTGCTCCATTTAATGGCCCAGTGCATCAATGTAATAACAAAAGGTATCTATCAGAACACTCGAACCTTTTCAATTCGAGTGAGCTCCTAGCAAAGAACTAGTCACACGTGAGAGTTTTCAAGGAATAGGATATTATCCCTTGCTCTGATACCATGATATGAAAGCCTAGTATAAAATCATTTCAAAACTTGAAAATAAATAAATCCCAAAACTATTGAGTAATTTTTGACCATGATAAAATCAAATCATGAAAGGAGTTCTGCCTTCTTTCATACAAAAGATATTTTAACAAAGATATTTTAACATGTTATAATAACCTTTTTCTTTAACTTTATTCAATACAACTTTCTTTCGTTTACTATATATATATATATATATATATACACACGTTTATATATACTACATACAAATATTACATATATACACACCACTATATATAAATTCCTATTTAATACTAGTTTTGTATCACACTTCATCTTACCAACAATGTTTGAGCTTATTCACCAGTTTTATCCATACTTCAATTAGAGATTAGAGTTGACCAACTTCTTCTCTTTCAAGCTTTCCACCGTCTCCTTCAGACTCACTTCTAATGGAATAAATTCAATTCCCAATGTTTTTGCCTTTTCTTTAGAAACCTGAAACTTGGGCATCAAGGGCTTATCGTCTGCACACCTATCAGGTTTATTGAGAAATCAAGAAACAAAATTAGCAAAAATCAGAAATAAAAATTCAAATAACTAAATATATACCTAGATATAAAGAAGAGTTTAAGCCATTTGGATCATCAAATATGACTCAAGGATGATAATCTAATTACCAAGTCTAAGAAACACCTTATTAGGAAATCTAAAGCAATTTCCTGTTCTTTCTCACGTTAAGGTTTATGGTATCGAAGAGAAGGAAAGAAAAGGAAGTGTCTGATTTAAGTCAAACTTACCATTCACTTTTCTTCTCCACCAAATATACCCTGTAACTAAAGTTTCATAATACTAAGTGATTTTGGCTAATGTCTCAGCTTGTTCACAAATATTTGGTGGTCAACAGATACGATAGAGCAAATATAGATCGAATGTAAATAGATTTTACAATTTCAAGTTTCCTTTTCATATTGGTGCTTCATTTCAAGTACCGAGACTACTAGTACATAGATATTCCATTAAATGCAAAATGCACTACAGTTGAAGGCAGACCTTTGGGTCCTGATAGATTCAAGATATGCTAGTATTACAGTTTACTTTAGGCCATTATCAAAATCAGAAAATGTAACAGAATAGTAACTTCCATTCTAGGTTCTGCTTTACCATATAGAACTGCACTACTGCAGTACCAAATAAAGTAGAAACACGTTTTATTTTGGGAAAAGTAGAAACATGTTACTGATTTGTTCCAATATGCCCTATGGAACAGATGAAAAGGAATTTCTTTCAATCAATCTCAAACAGAAGTTTTATAACTACAGAATTCAAGCACAACTCGAAGCTACTAACCAAGTCTATCAAAATTAATAACCTATACGATATATAGAGCTAAACATGACTCTCAGTCATGCAAGGATTTTTTCTAGAATTTATTTACCCTGTTATAAAATGAAAATTAATTTTCTTTTACAGTTATCTGGAGTATATGCTTGATTATAGAAACAACTGAACTTACTTTTCTGGAAGTTGTACTGTTGGGTACAGCTCACGTAAAATCTTCACAACATCTGAGTAGTGTGCCACTGATTCAACCAAACAATATCTTCCACTAGCTGAAGCAATTTCAAATGCCTGAATATGGGCATTTGCAACATCTTTCACATTAATCCATCCAAAAACAACATTTGGAAATGTCTTTGCACCTGCCTCAAGCAAGGACAGGAAGAGTCCCTATAAGGAGCAACACAAAAATTTTTGTCCAAGGACCAAAACAAAAGTATATTTAATAGACATTCAGGTCATTTACTATTTCTCAAAATAACAACAAAATTAAATCAACAATCAATTGGATTTTCAGATCATTATGAAAGAAAATTAATGAGTTATTAAGGCAAATTTTTTTTAAAAAAGCAGACTATAACCTGGTTTCTCTAAAAGACAAAACCATAGTTCTCAACCAGCATTTGAAGTTCTAGTGTCTTCTTGATATCACTGACGAATTTATGTAAGATGAGGAGGGAAAATTAGCAGCAGACAATGAGTGCAAGAATCTTAAACATCAATAATCTCTAATAACTAAGTCTGTAGGAGGACTAAACCCAATACAACAGATGAATTAATGAACTTCTCATGATTTAAAAGAAACATGCCTAGGGGTATTTGTAGCCAAGATAGCCAAATAAAAATGCAATTAATGAGAAATGGGAAACATGCCTAAAAATTAGGACATATGCAGTAATGGGACTCGGCAGGTGGGTTTATTCTTCCTTCTAGAATAAGTGAGCAGTGGTTTACTGCTATCACTTCCATGGACCAAGTATCATCCTGTACGTTTTCTAAATTTCTATAGGATCGAATTGTTTTATTAACTTCTTTGAAAGTTGAATCCATGACTTCCATGGGGGAGGGGTTGGTTTATTAATATATAATGGTTTTGGTTGTCAAGTCAATAAGTATAATATATAACATTGTTAAAGCTCAAAAAGGAAAATACTTGGAACCAGAATAAACATAAGCATTGTGATTCCAATGTACATTAAGTCAAATTTAATTTATTAAAAATATTATAAACATCCATTCTTATACTATTTTATTACTCTGTTTCCATATTTTGACACCAATCCCTGTTCTTTCTCCCATGATTAGAGCCACAGAAAGCAGTTGACTTGAAGATAATCAAGTAACTCAAATGCTTTATGAATAAATAAAAATTACCATTTATTAGATTTAAAATTGCAGCAGCACTTGTGTTAAGCGTTGGTTGCAAGAGAGGCCCTATAACAATAGCTGGATTGATAGTAATCATGTCAATGTTGTTTTCTTTTACAAATTGCCAGGCAGCATCTTCAGCCAAAGTCTTGGAGAGTTGGTACCACATCTGAAAGCACAACATTGGAAACATGAAAATGTTGTAAATTACTTTGCATGAAAAATCATCACATTTGCACATGGTGGAACATCTATTTGGCATTATAACCCAACTGCAATTTCTAGAAGGTTAAAAGCACTACATGGTTGTCAAATGACATTAATAAGAAGGAAAGTTGTAGAAGCAATAATTTAATGGGCTATCTCAACATCACAATTATGATTTCAGCATCTCAAAAACAAAGGGACGTGATTTTAGTCATATGAGAAGCAATATCAAGTCTTCATACAAAATGAAGTAAAAAAGAATCATATAGGGTTCCAAGAAACCTACAGCCAAGCTACCTTACAAGCCTGATTTTGATGAAAACAAACAAAAGTAAAGACTCGCCCTATTTAAGCCCAAGTGTGGTCTAGTTGTGCTGTGAGGGGTTTGGGGTTGGGGAGTTTGTAGGTCTTATGTCTGATCCTTTTATGCTGCCGTGTACCAAAAAATAAGAGTCATTTTATATAAAAGGGCCCAGGAATCACAAGATAAGCAAAAGGTAGATAATGAAAACTTCTCTAAAAACAATTGTTACTTATTAGTTATTAAGAAGGGTTACAATCTGCGGAGCAGATCAGCAACTATGTTAAATTTCTGCAGAAATAGAATAAGTAGCTCCATCAACTACAAATGTCTAAACCAAAAAACTTTCAGTGTATCATATATATAATTCCATGTAAAAGTAATTTACTTTGTAGGCTTTATAAGGCCATAATATTCTCTTAGCGAAAGATAAGATGCAGGTGACAACCAAATCAAACTAGTCCAAATGGATAAGTGGAAAAGACCCTTTATGTAGCCTTGGCCTTCAGGCACTAAAGTTGGTGTTCAGTCAATATTTACTTTTCGTTTTTTGCAGCAGTAGTTATTTTAAGGGACTGTTTTTGTAGGATATCTTAACGTCTAGGTTTGTACTCTTTTTTATCCTTTTCTTTTTCTTTTCGGTTTTTTCCTAAATTTTTGCAACAATAATTTCTTTGTATTTTCCTTTTCAGTTTTTTTTTTTTTTCTTTTGCTTCAACAATAAGATTAATTTAACTTGACTCTAGTATTTTGGTTTGTACTATACTTTGGGGTAATCAAAAAGCAATTTTTTTCAAATCTGTTTCTTCTGACTAAGCAGTGTCTAATGTCTTCCTTTATATTCAAGATCAATGGCATATGCTGGCAAGACCCAAAACCTCCATGGCAAATGGCGTGGCAGCCGCATGTTGAGGCAAAGGAGACTATTAAACAAAGAAATATATAAAACAGAGGATGCAAAAACAAGTAAAATACACTCTAGTTTCTGCAGAAGCTAAAAAATGTTGGATTGACATTAGAAAAGAAGGAAAAAAGAAAAAAAAAGCTGAGGCCAGTAGGTAGTTAAGATGAAAAGATGAAAGAAAAGCAGATAAAGATCAGACTGAGGATATGGGCAAGGTCTGAGATGATTTTACAGAGGAGGAGCCTCAATGGATTCTCCTATGTTGAGAGCCTGAGTTGCAGTATTATTGAGTGTTATAAAGATTTTCTTTTAATTAACCGATTTCCCTGTAGGATGGACTGTTATACAGTATTGATGGATGCCATAGCTGCCATCTTCATTGATGCCATGGCACCGCCATAGTAAGGCCTTTCCACCTTGAAGGTTCTATGGCAGATGGTGGCCGACAAAACTCATTAAACAAACATATAATCATGACATTCTGATTTGTCAATTAGATAGAAAACTTGCCATCCCAACTCTTCACTATGTTTGCTATCGCAAATTCAATCAGCATTAACTACACATTTTGTTTCTTTATAAGTAATTTAGTATACAGAAATACAATGCATACCTTAGATTCCGTACAAAAATCTGGACTTGAAAACCATGTCTCATCAACTACAACTTCAGGAGTTTTAGGCTTTCCATTATATGCAACTGCAGCAAAGGAGGATGTTAAAACAACTCGTTTCAAAGATGGTGATTTTGCACATGATTTAAGAACATTGAGAGTTCCCTTTACTGCTGGATCAATTAGTTCGGCCTGCAATGTGGAAAGCAAGAGTTACAAGCTAGAATATAAGGCAACTGACCTTTTTAAGACAAGAAATTGGTAGCCTCTGTCCTTGGACTGAGATTATAGAAAAATGCCAAAGCATCTCATCCTAAAATACTCTATAAAGCCAACCAATCCAAATCAATATAAGGGTATTCAAAATGAGCCTAACAACAGTAAAGGGCTAAGCCAGTGCCATTTCTTTCCTTCTAAAATACATTGCGCCAACAGAAAAGGTGAAGGAATCAAGTGCACTTGTGCTTCTCTTCAATTTTATGGCATGTGAACAGCATACAGCATAAATAGCACTTGTCTAAGAAGTAGCACACTCAATGTATTATGCATAATGTTCCTAGAATTTTCCCAATAGCAAATGATAAACACGAAATTGCCTTACTTCTAGTCTAGGAGTAGGTAGTGAACTAATTCAACTATATCAACAAAGTTGTGCTATAGTTTGCCAATGACTAAGAAAGGGCTTGCTTTTGGGAGTGTCAACATGACAGTCTATCTGAGTTTGGAAAACTAATAGTATGCATATCAGTGGAAATAAAATGCTTCTCCCATCATTCTCCAAAATTTAAGATATTACAAATCGTTAAAATGATTCTTCAAACAGATTAAAACATTAAAAACAGAACACTTTGCTGCAGGAAGACCATATTCAATTATCTATCAACAAATGTAAAATGGGGTGAACCTGAGGGTCTTTGACATTATGATAAAAGGGAGATGCAGTATGAAAGACACCCTCACATCCCTCAACAACAGAGTCAAAGGAACCTTCATCCAAGAGATTTGCTTTAACCAGGTGCAGTCTCTCCTTTGCATTATCAAGTTTAAGCAAGTGGTCTACCTTTTTAGGATCACCTGCAGAGTGTTACAAACCCAAAATTAATTTTTTAACTCAAAATGCTACTAAATAGAATAATAAGAAAGAAAAAAAAGAATTGATTCAACTCTGATAATAGAGAAACTTAGAAAGCAAAATGAAATGGCATCTTTTGGTAACCTAACTAAGAACGTGAGCCATGCACATATATGCATGCACGACTAGTCTCATTTGCACCCACTGAATTAGTATGTTCGCTTGTCAAATGCACTTATGTTCACTTTATGAATTAGTATTTTTGCTTGTCAAGTGCACTTAGATTCACTTTTACAATCAAAAGAATAAGATTCTTGAAAACCACAACTATATATCCACAATTTTAATCAAGGTTGGAAAAACCAAAAAACTGGTAAACCGGTCCGTTGGCCAATCCGAAAGAATCATAAAATAGGAAAGTTGAAGAATCGGTCAAAAACCGATCGAATAGGTCAAATATTGATAAAACTAGTAAAAACCAGTGATTTGACCGGTTTGCCAAGTTCACCGATCGAATAGGTCAAATATTGATAAAAATATTATAATTTTTTTGTAATATTTTGTAGAAACTGTATTTTACACCCCTCAACTATGCTTATATAACACATCACCCACTTAAACTTTGATTTGTAATAAATCACTTCCCTAAACTATTCAAAATACTAAAATTGTATTTAAGAAGCTCACAAAATCTTTTTTTTTTTTTTGTTTATCCTATCTTCCTTCACATATAATGTGAAATTAAATTAAGGTAGAGAAGAAAAACAAATTATATGATAAATATATAGTTGTTAAATTTAATTCTAAAAATAACAATTTTTTAGTTTTTTTGAATAGTTTAGAGAAATAATTTGTTACAAATCAAAATTTAAATGGATAATATATGTTATATAAGCATAGTTAAGTATTGATATTTAATACTAATAGTCAGTGTTATTTATTATATTATATTAAAAATCAAATATATATTATAATATATGAAATTAAAAAATATATATTTAATAGCCACCAGTTCGATTATGTATAGACCAATAAACCGTATTTATTAATTCATTCCTTAGTAGTTTGGGGATAATATGATTGGTTTTACTATTAACAGTCACAACTTCCTAAGCAAATGCTATTTCAGAGCCATAGATTCCCTTCACAAGACTTTATTAATTCATTCCTTAGTAGTTTGGGGATAATATGATTGGTTGGAGCCAAAATATAAGACACGGGAGACAAGATGGTAGAATCAAAATGAGTTATATATGGATCAAACTTACTGTATTTTGATACCATACAAATATAATTTTTTTTTCTTCCATCACTCTGATTTTCATCTCCATTCAAAACACTTTTCAGAAGTTTTCATCTCTCTAATTTCCATATTTTTATTCAATTAATGAATTTTGTGAGATTCCTGAGCTCTACGAAACTCCCCCTTGGTACCACTTCAGTCCACACTACACAACAAACCAAAAGTAACGAAAAATAAAAATCTGGAAGTCTCCATGGAGGAAATGTTCAATTACAGACAATCTAAACAAAAATATAACGACACAACACACCAATGAAACCGAATTTTGGTAAAATTCATAGAGATCAATGTAAATAAAGATCTTAAAGAGCACTCACTAGGATCGCGAACAGTGGCCTTGACAGTGTAACCACGAAGAAGAAGGAGCTTGACAAGCCATGAAGCAATATAGCCAGAAGCACCAGTGACGCACACCACCTTCCCTGCGCTGCTGCTCATTCTCTCGTTTTTCCTTCTTCACCTCTTTGCTTTACCTTCTGTTCAATCCACTGCTTCGTTCTTGGATGCCAGTTTTGTGTTTATATATAATTTGCCATAATTAGCGATAAAATCTTCGTGCTTGGTAGTTGGTACATTTCTTTATGATCTCATGTTAGCAATAAACCTATCAAAAAGATAAATTACACAAATTTCTCAAAATTTTGGCTAGGCTTAATATTTTTTAGTTTAAAAAATTATATTTATATTTCTTTTAATTTATTTTTTTATAAAATAATTTTTTGTATAAAATAAGGCCTTAAATTTTATTTTTAAAGTAATTTGTTGTTTTAAAATGAGTTTGTACTATATAAAATGCATTAGCTTTTGTTAATTAGAAATAATATTTGTATAATATTAAATTAAATTTAAAATTATTAATTGTGATTTTTTCAAAATTATAAAAATAATAACTATAATTTTATTAAGACTTTGAAAAAAAAGTTATAATTTATTTAAAAAAATTCCTGCTAAATAAAGATATTGTAAAAAGTTAATTATTTTCTCAAAACTATTTATTTTAAAAAGTTTGCATGTTTGGCTAATCTTTTGCAAAAAAATAAGTATTTTTAAGTAATAATTTTTTTAGTTACAGAGTAGACTTTAGAAGTAAAAAAAATTGAAGTTTCTGCTTCTGAACAAAAGTAGAAATTGAAATTAAATATTTTAGGATAAAAACACTCTTAACAAGAAAATTTACTTACTATAATAGTTTTAACATTTTTTAAAATCCTTTTTTCTTATGTAACTTTCTCTCCGAAAACTTCCCAATCTTTGATATATTTATATTATATATTATTTGATTTTAGAGACGAAAAAGCTTAAGAGCTGAAAACTATATAATATAAAATATAAAATATTTATAATAATTTATCTATTGAAATAATATTGTTTAATTTTTTTTATAGTTTCTATAATTTTATTTAATTTTTATTTGAGTTCTTAAAATTTAAAAATTTATAATTAGGTAATTCTTAAAATTTTATAAAATTTAAATTTAGTTTTTATTAATTTTTTGTTAAAATTATGTTAAATTTTATTAATTTAATGAATGTATATTATTTTAGCACTTTAAACACATGATTTATGTCAACAATAAAGACAAAAAAGGAATAATAACATAAAAACAACTAATATATATTACATGAAATGAAATGCATTTTATACTAAATAATTCGAGTAAATTGAATTATATACATTATCAATGTCAAGATAGTATATAATTATCAAGTAAAATTTAATAAAATATTAACAATAATTTAAAGATATGAAAATGGATTAAATTAAAATTTGAGTAAAACTATTAAAACAAAAAATAATAATTTAACCAATAACACAGCATGTGAAAAACTTTAAAAAAACATAATCATCAAATTGAGTTGAAAAAAAAATTAATTTATTATTTTGTGATTAAAAAGATATAATAATAATAAAAATATGAAAGTTACACTTAATCACCAGAATGTGGTCAAACATTACCGACCAATCTATCTTTTATTAGATTGAATGGTCGTTATTTGTCATACTCCTCCAACAAATTGAGGAGTCCTGAAGCTTCTCATACAATATATTTCATTTAATAATAATAACTTAATAAATATTAAAAATAATAAATATTTATAATAATTTATTTATTGAAATAACATTAGCTAAATTACTTTCATGATGTTTATGGTTTCATTCATTTTTTTAATTGGATTCCTAAAATTTTAAAAATTGTAATTAGGTCTTCATAGTTTTTAAAAAATTAAATTTAGACCTTGTTAAATTTTTGTCAAAATTATGGTAGATTTTTGTTGATGTTATCAATGTATATTATCTTAACACTTTAAACACAAATGATTTATTAAAAAAAAAGGGAAAAATATATAATATAAAAATAATTAATATATATCATGAAATACAATTTATGCTAAATAATTTGAGTAAATTGAATTATATATGTACATTGGCATTGTCAAGATATATAGTATATAATTAGCAAGCTAGAGAAATTTAATAAAATATTAAAAAAACTTAAGGATATAGAGATGGATTAAATTTAAAATTTGAGTGAAACTATTTAGACCACGAAAATAATTTAACTAATAACCCAACACGTGATTTTTTTAAAAAAAAATCATCAAATTGAGTTAAAAAAAATCAATTTATTATTTTTTTGATTAAAAAATATAATAATAAAAATCTGAAAATTACACTATGATGATGTGGTCAAACATTAACCCTCAATCTATTTTTTTATTAGATTGAATGGTTGTTATTTGTCAAAATGTACTCCCTCAAACAATTGAGGAGTCCTGAACCTTCTCATACAATCTATCAACACCAAAATCTTAGCAATGAGATGTTCCGAGCTTTATAGAGATATTAATATGCTTTGCACTTGTCTATCTTAAAAATATGTGCATCAAAAAGCATTAATCTCTATAATCTTTTATTATATTTAGAGTAATTAATAGTTATAGATTATTATAAAATAACGAAGTTAAATCTAAGAAAATTTGTTATAAGTATAATAGAGTCTTGACTCGTTGTATTCAAAAGATAAGATTTATTTTATTTGATTATACTTTTGTCATGACATTGTTGTTTTGGATTTAGATGTAATATCATTTTTATCAATTGATCTCTCGCTTCGTTGACAAAATTAGGAAAAAAAACACAATTTTCAAAAGAAAATGAAATTTTGATAATTTCTAAATAATTTCTTGGATCTCAATTTATATGAAATATATATTTATAAGTCTCAATAACCAATTATAATAAGAGGCAACAACTCACAATTAAAAGAAACTTACTTTACAATTAGATCATAATTTAAAACTAAATAATCTTGTGTTCTTTTAAACTTTCAACAGCTTCTTTGAGGCTCATTTTAAAGGGAATAAACTCAATTCCCAATGTCTTTGCCTTTTCTTTAGAAACTTGAAACTTTGGCACGAAGGGCTCATCATTCTCACACCTAACAGATTTATTGAACAAAAAAATCAGAAGAATTGATGACCTATATAATATATAGAGCTACACAGCCCTCTCACAAAAATAGATATATATAGCTATATTATAAAATAAAATAATGGATATGAGGCTATAGGAGAGAAAAAAAATAAAAATAATGATAGTTATAAAAGATAAGTGAATTAAATAACTTCTTATTATTTAATTTATTATTTTAAAATTATAATAATAATTATTTTATATTATATATATTTTAAAAATTAAAGATAAAAAAATGTACATTTGTGCATACAAAGCTTTTAGAATATATTAATGGTTTAGAATGTATTAAAAATACATGTCAATTTTTTAAAATATAAAATAAGAATATAATTTTATGTATGCAAATAAAATATAAAGCATATAAAATCAAAATAAAAAGAATGTCAGAATAACAGTAGGACACACAGGACTGACAAAAGGGAAAAGAAATGGATGCAGCTTGTGAATCAAAATAAAAAGAAGGCCAAAGTGACGATAGTTGCACTTAATTGGTCAGAGAGGAAAAGAAGACGAAAGTAGAAGAAAATAATAAAATTTAAAAAAAGAGTTTATTTTAGGAAAAAGATTACAAGAAAAGAATTTAATTTTAAATATAAATAAGAAGGTAAGTAATTTTTCTTAATTTCTTTTAATTTTCTCCCCATAACTCCCTAATATATTATATAATTTAAGAAATAAAAATGATAAAAGGTTCAAAACAGAAATAATAAAAAAGCAAGCTACATGTAATATGCATTCTTAATTGGAATGACTGAAATAATTAAACATACTTATCTGGAAGTTGCAAAGTAGGATACAAGTGATGTAAAATTTCCACGATTTCTGAAAAGTGTGCTACTGACTCAGTCAAACAATATCTTCCACTGGCTGAACAAATTTCAAATGCTTTAATATGGCCATTTGCAACATCTTTTACATTAACCCATCCATGAGTGCGATTTTGAAAGGTTTGTGCACCTGCATAAGGAGTAACATAATAATTCTTGCCTAAGGCAAATCAACAAATATTGTTTTTTGCTTTTGAAAATCTAAGGTATATTTAAATTATATTAGGCTTAATTTTTTTAGGTCAAGAGTAGTAAGATAAAACCTTCATCACAAGTAAGTTTTTCAATATTCAAACTTGTATCATTCTCTTTACAAAATTGAGATTATTTTCACTTCAACTGATAACTTGTTGGTAAATCAACTAATATTTTTTAAAAAAAATTACATTTTTTTCTCTTAGAAGATGTTAAAATTGTATTCTCTTTCTTTGAAAGATGTTAAAATTATACTCATTTTTGTCTATTTTAAAAATTTACACTTCCCTCTCTTAAAAATTAAAAACTTACAATTTCATTTATTTTAAATAAAAAGCCCTTAATGGCATTATTAATTTTTTAAAAATATTATAATTTATTATAAAATATATTTTTAAAAATTATAATATATTATTATTTATTTTGATTTAAAAATAATAATTTATTTTGTTTGAAGGTAAAAAAATTATATTAGTCAAATACATATTTAATTATATAAAAAATAAATACAATGATAGTTTGGTCAAAATAGATAAAATTATAAGTTTTTTCATCTTTTAATGTAAGAGAGTATAATTTTTTAAAAAAATAGAGAAGAGATGAATATAATTTCAAAATCTCTTAAAGGAATTTACTCTTTGTTAAAAAATGTTTTGTCAATAAATTCCTTATAGTTTAAGACATTGATTAAAATTTCTTATGATCTGTTAATAAAATATTTAATGATATAAAATTTATAAAAACTTAACAAAAATAATAATTTTTAATATTTAAAAATGTCACCAATTAAACACATAAAATCTTAACCAATATCTTAAAGTATTGGGTAACAAAACTTTCTGAATATAAAGGTTGTAATCTTATACTTTTTTAGAGCCATAAAAAGTAGTTAATACATAAGGGTTTTGCTAATCAAATAAAGTATTAAATGCAATTAGGTATTATAAAAATAATATAAATAATATAAATTAAATGATATGCATTAAGTGTAATTTTTTTAAAAGGCAAAAATATTTTCTTTTTAATAAAAAATTCTTTTTGTTATTTTATTAAAAATTTCACTATTTTTTATTAAGCGAATAATCATAATTTTTTATTAAATGAACATTTGTATTTTTTTTATTTAAAAAAGTATTTAAAAAATTTATTTAAAACAAATCATTTAATTTATATTATTTTATACTATATAACTACATTTAATTTTTGTTAACCAATGCCTAACGACACTTAATAACAAAATTCAATAAATAATTAAAAATGATTAAGCAACTCAGAATTTGGAGAATAAATAAACATTACCATTTATTAAATTCAAAATTAACGCAGTGCTAAAGTTGATCGTTGGTTGCAAGGGAGGCCCTATAACCATTCCCGGATTGATAGTAATCATATCAATGTTGTTTTCTTTTACCAATTTCCAAGCAGCTTCTTCAGCCAATGTCTTGGAAAGTGGGTACCACATCTGAAGCCACAAAAAATTTAAGATATTATAAAGGACACTTATAATTTTTTTTTTATATTTTTAATATTGTAAATTTTTTAATTAAAATAAAATATCCAAAAAATTTAAAACAATAATCATGGAATGATGATGCTGCATGAATTATAAACATTATATTTTCAAAATAATCGATTATATCTTCAAAATAGAAGAAAATATAATGTAACTTTTACATTTTTCAGAGAACGAATGTAATTTATCCTCCATATTTTCCTTTTCTTGGTTTTTTCGACAAGATCTAAGATAGAAAACTTGCTATCCCAACACTAAAATACAGAACATACCTTAGATTCCTCGCAAATATCTGGATTTGAAAACCATGTCTCATCAACTATGTCTTTAGGAGTTTTAGGCTTTCCATTGAATATCAATGCAACAATAGAAGATGTTAAAACAACTCGTTTGAGAGACGAAGATTTTACACATGATTTAAGAACGTTGAGAGTTCCTTTTACTGCTGGATCAATTATTTGAGTCTGAAATGAAGAAAACAACAATTACAATATTTAGGTAATAAGAGTAAATCAATGACTTAACTTTTAAAAAATACATATTATTTTAAAAGATAATTTATTTTTTTAATCACGACTTAATTTTTAAAAGATCATAATATATATTTTAATCTTAAAAGATTATAATAGTTAACTTATTAATCCTTAAATTATTAGTTATTAATAAAAAATATAATAAAAAATATTAAATACTAAATAGTTCTTGAAAAACTTAAATACATATATTTTTTTGTCTGTAGTGTACTAATAGTTTAAACTATAATAACATCTAAAAAAAATTAATTATATATCAGCACTTAAAAATATTTTTAAAGTATAACTTGCAATAAATAAACTTGTATATTAGTATTTAATTATAAATTAATAAATTAATATTTGATACTTTTATACAAATAATTTTTTAATTTATCTAACACATATATTTATGTATATTGTTTAACTATTAAAATGAAAAAAACATAAAATTAATAGAGATAGACATTAAGATATCTCTACAATCCAAAAAATTTTAGTTAAATATATACAATATTTTAACTATATAATCAGTAAACAAATCAACATTGTTATGTAATGTTTTTGTCACATATATATGCAACAGATATTTTATTTCTCACTTACAAGTTACGCAAATTTAAATTTTTTTTAGCACAACAATTTTAGTTAAGCAGTTATGCTTATCAAATATCTAATAACTTAAGCATCATCTTGATTTGATAATATATTCTACTAGCAAGCTTGTGTTCACATGCATGAGTGATTTCGAGTATGATTTTCTATTTTTTATGTACACATATGAGTGTTAGTAATTATGATGAATTAAATATTTTTATATGTAATATAAAATGTTAAATCAGTAAACAAAGACACATTTAATCAAATAAGTAATAAAAATAAAGAGTCAGAGGAAGGCCACAAAAATTTTTTTTTATCAAATTTTATTCTTTATTGAAGAAAGTAACTTAATTAATCTTATAAAAAATATCCACAAAATATAATTCTAGAAGTATAAAATTATTTAACAAATGACCAATATTAATAAATTAGAGTGAAACACTATCAAATTTATACAAATTGTTAGATGCTAGAAATATATTTAAATTTTTATGAGTTATAAGTGAAAAACAAAATATATACTTTGGTAAAATTAAACATTACAGATACCAATTGTGGAATTAAAATGTTGTAAATGTTTAACGAGAATTGCTATGATATTAGAGATATTTTAATGTCTCTCTATTATTTTTATAATGTTCTTTTACTTTAATAGTTAAAAAATAAGTGTTAGATAAATTAAAAAATATATAAAAATATCAAATGTTTATTTTTTTATTTATAGTTAAGTATTGATATACAAGTTTATCTATTGTAAGTCATATTTTGAAAACACAGTTAAGTGTTGATCTACGGTTAAGTTATTTCATATGTTATTATAGTTTGAGTTGGTATACTAAGGGTTACAAAATACATATCTCTTACTTGTATGGACCATTTATTATTTAACGTCATCCGTTATTTTTTTCGTTAATGAATAATGACTCAATGACTAACAAGTTAAATTTTGTGATCTTTCAAGGATCAAAATGATTATTATGATCTTATATGGACTAAATAGTACTAATACCTATTTTTTTAAAACCAAAAAGTAAATTGTCCCGTATTTTAATTTGATATTATTCAAAAGACAAAATGTTTTAATTTAATTCTTGAAAGATTAATCATCAATCAATTTGATTCCTTTTATTTGTGACTAAATTGGTAAAAAGAGGAGGCACCCCAATACTGTTGGACAAGGTACTAATTGAATGTTAGGGAGACTAACATATGCCCAACCAAAACAATTACTGCACAAGCCTAAACTATAAATAATTTTATTCAGTCACAATTACTTAATTAGTATTTAGGTGTAAGGAGATTTCTCTAAAAAAAAATGCCTATCAAATGAGATTTTAAATAATTTTAGGGGGATTCAAACCTTCATCCATGGGTATATAGATGAAAATTTAATTGACAGAGAAATTAATAATGTTAACTATTAAATAATGGATTTGACCATATCCAACTGTAGAAAGGCAAAATATATCAAATTTACAAATTAAAAATAATCACAATCATATAGTTTATATTTTTTTATGTACAATTTATAAATTTAATATATTTTATTTTATAAATTATATATTAACAAAATGTATTATTTACATTTTTTTATTAAATATGATTTAATTCATCAATTAATAATCAATTAATATTTATTAATATTATTGATAATTAACTTTTTATCCATCTTATTAAGTAAAGGTCAAATTGATTAAAAATTAATATTTACAAGACTAAATTAATGAAATGTTTTATTTTTTTAAGTACTAAACTATTAAATTACTCAAACAATAATAAAGAAAATAATCCTTTTTTTTTCTTATAATATATATATGAACAATAATTTTAGAATGATATGAACCTGTGGATCTTCAGCATCCGAAAAGCAAGGTGAAGCCAAATGAAAGACACCTTCACACCCTTCAACAGCAGAATCAAAGGAACCTTCCTCCATGAGATTTGCTTGAAATAGCTTCAATCTTTCTTTTGCACCATCAAGTTTAAGCAAATGATCTACCTCTTTTGGATCATCTGCATATGCCCACAATAATTTTTATACAAGAATGGTACAAATTAATAAGCCAAAGTGTAACAAATTGATTAAGATTTAATAAAATTTTGTCCAAAAATTAGAAAAAAAAAATTTAAGATATCTAACTTACTTGCGTTGAAAACAGTGGCCTTCACAGTGTAACCACGAAGAAGAAGAAGCTTGACGAGCCATGAACCAATAAAGCCAGAACCACCAGTGACGCACACTACCTTTCCTTCGTTGCTGCTCATTCTCTCTCTTCAGTCTTCTTTCTTCTTCACTTCTTCAGTATTTTGATGCAAAAATTGTTACAAACTGGTATATAATATAATATGAGATCAAATTGTTCTTAATAAAATTTCTTTATTAGCTTATTGCCTATTGGATAATTCCACTAGTAAAAGACAAGATGCAACAGTACTGTACAGTGTTGATAGTGCATGACAGTTAAGATCAGACAAATAAAAAGAAATTATGTAAAAAATTTAAATAAAAAAAGTATACATATAAAATTTTTTAATAATTTTTTAAAATTTATTTTTTTAAAATTATAAATATATAAACTAATTTAATTTTATAATTAAAAAAATTAATCTTAAATTTTTTTTATTTAATTTATTGCATTTTAATTTCATTTATTTAATCTTAACTACTTTCTTTATTCTTAACCTTTATACTTTCTTTTTTTTATCTTTTTTCATTTATTATTTTTTTCTTATTTTTATATCTTTTTTCTTTGTTTCTTTTTCTTATTTTTCTCTTCTAAAATAAAATAGAAAAGTGAAGTTTTTAAAGTAAAAAAATAAAAAATAAAAGTTTCACTGACAGAAATATACATTGAATAGATTAGAGGTTATTTTTTTTCTTATTTTTATCCTAGTTCAAAAATTTTATCTCATTCTTTAGCTGGAGAATTATCTTCTTATTTGTCTCTCCTTTCAAACATTTTTCTGTTTTTCTCCAATGCTTCTCTTTGTTGCTCAATCTTTTCCTCTCTTCCATTTTCGACACTCAAATGGGGCCTAATGTTTTGGAGCAATAATTGTGTACATATAATGTACACA
Organism: Senna siamea; assembly: GCA_031216115.1. Taxonomy (NCBI): domain Eukaryota; kingdom Viridiplantae; phylum Streptophyta; class Magnoliopsida; order Fabales; family Fabaceae; genus Senna; species Senna siamea. Next base: position 31,737,780 of record CM062367.1, on the reverse strand, counting down.
TTTTAATATATGATAAAAGGTAAAGATTAAATTCTTACAATAAATCTCACTGTAAACATTTATTCTCAACCTATGTTGCACTAATCCGAGTGTGGAAACAGGATATGAAAAATTCTAGAAAATATAGGACATGGGTACAACAAAATATTTTTATATAAAATAATATATATTATAATTTTTCACATTAAAATTAAATAATAAATATTTTTTTATGCATAATCAATTGATATATCAATTAAAATTAATTAAAATAACTGTAATGTTAATTATGAATTTACAAAATATAAAAATTAAAATACCAAAGCAAGAAAAATAGTATATATATATATATATATATATATATATTCAAACTTTAACATTTTCTTTTTTCATTTGTCTTGAACTATGGTAACATAAGTTCAAAGAGGAGCACCATCCTCAAATTTTTCCACAACAAGTTGATTAAATATGTTGGAAGAATAAGACATAATTGTAATAATAAATTTTAGCTTTAGAATTATATTAATACAAAAATTTACATAAACATTTAAAAAAAATTTTAAAAAATTAAAAAATATAAACTATAAATAATCATTGATAATAAAAATTTATATCAAAATTTTAAATAATTTAAAACAAAATTAATTTAAAAAGTATGACATAATTATTCATTAAAAATTTTTAATTATTACACTTTTACAAGTTCAACTTGTAAGAATGTAGAGGATAGAGATAACAGAAGAATATGCACTCACATGACCGAACAAGTAGGGGTTTAACCTCTACCAAAAAAATTTAAATAATTAAATGATTTAATTATTTGACCTTCAAATTTGAGCAAATTCAAACCTAATATAATTAATTTTATATATTACAAATTTATATTATTATATTCTGTTTTGTTATTATAAAACAGTGTAAGTTTGTATTTCAAAAACACAATATTGCACTCTGATCCAAACATTAGCTGAAAAATATATATGGAATATGTATTATATAGTACTCAAGAAGTACTCGTATCCCATACGTATCAGGTACAGATACGACTCTATTTTTGCGGTACCTATGCTTCATAGATCTCAGCTCTTTATTTTTATTTATTATATGTAGATAAAATATTAGATAGAAACTTTCATTGATTTGTATAATTGAATCTCAAAAAAATTTTAAAAAAAGGGGACTCATTACCCTTGACAGCAAATCCCTTTAAATACATTTAATGACACACCAGTGGTAACCGTGAACAAATTTTTTTTTTTCTCATATTGTACTATGAATAATGTTTAGTTGTCAGAAAGCCAAGTTCCATGTTTCACATAATATTTTTTTATTAAAAATAATTTTATTTAAAAAATTACTAAATATTAAATATAAATTTTTTTAATAAAAATTTAAACTTTAATTTACTATATTGTAAGAAATTATTTTTTCATTAAATTTAATTCATAAATATTTATTTTACATAATTGACAATTCTTACAGTATAACATGTTTTGAAAAAAAAAAAAACAACTCAAAACATAGCTATATTTCGAAATCTAATAGTATCCATTAAATTATATTCTTAAAATTCGGCTATATCCATTAATTGACATAATTGACAATTCTTTACATATTAGGGACAATTAATTAATGCAAGCAGTAGTTCTTGGATCTTTAATATTATAAATAATTTATTTATAAAGTTGATCTTATCTCATTTTTTTCAATCATGGAGATCTTATTTTATTGTGGTTGGAATATGCCTCTTTGAAATGTAGACAAATGACACTCTATTAAATTGTTTTTTTTTTTTTTAATTTTAGTTACAAAAAATAAAAATGTCACTATTTCATGTCATTCGTGTTACTAATGGATGTGCACCTTTGACTATGTGCACATTTAATAGTTATAAAAAATCATTGATTTCTTATTTACTGTCTCTCCTTTAAAATTACATTTTTCATTATGTTCCACTTTCCTCTCGACGCATTTTAGTCAAGTATATTTACTATAAAAATTTTAAGTGGAAAATGGGCTTCAACCAAGGATTTTTTGTTCCATGTGAGGGAAGAAAAAGGTGGGTTAATGCTATTATGGAAGGATGGTGCAAATATCACAATTAGTCCTTTTCAATATACATATTAACTTAATCGTAAACAACTATGACATTGGTGATTGGAGGTTAACTGGTTTTTATGGTGAATCAATAACCAATAACAGGGTACAAAGCTAGAATACTCCTAATTAAAATCCTTAAAAAAAACTCCCACCAAGAAGCATGGGTGTTAGTGGGATATTTTAATGAAATTATATATTTGGAAGAGCAATCAAGGAAGAATTTGAGACCTTATTCTCAAATGCAACTCTTTAGAGAAGCTTCAAACTTTTGTCAACTAATCGATCTAGGTTTTGAAGGGTACCAAGACATGTGGAATAACATGAGAGACAAAGAAGCGAATGTTCAAGTTTATCTGGATAAAGCTATGGGAAACAAAGATTAAGTGAATCGCTTTTTGAGTAGCAGAGTGATACACTTAGCTTCGAGTTTCTCAAACCATTTGTCTATCCTTCTTGATAATTTTGATAATTTCTAAGTAATTTCTTGGTTCTCAATTGACATGAAATATATATTTATATATCTCAATAACTAATTATAATAAGAGGCAACAACTCACAATTAAAAGAAACTTATTTTACAATAAGATCATAATTTAAAACTGAATAATCTTTTTTTCTTTTAAACTTTCAACAACTTCTTTGAGGCTCACTTTAAAGGGAATAAACTCAATTCCCAATGTCTTTGCCTTTTCTTTAGAAATTTGAAACTTTGGCATGAAGGGCTCATCATTCTCACACCTAACAAATTTATTGAAAAAAAAATCAGAAGAATTGATGACCTGTATAATATATAGAGCTACAAAGCCCTCTCACAGCAATATATATATATATATATATATATATATATATATATATATTCTATATTACAATGGCTCACTTTTTTAGTTAATAATCTTATAAAATAATATATTTTATATTATAAAATATAAAATAAAATATATGATGTGAGAAAATGAGAGAAAAAATAAAGATAATAATAGTTATAAAAGATGAGTAAATTAAATAACTTTTTATTATTTATTCTATTGTTTTAAAATTATAATAATTATTTTATATTATATTTTAAAAATTAAAGATAAAAAAGACATGTACATTTATACATACGAAACCTCTAGTATATATTAATGGTTTGGTATGCATTAAAAATACATGTCAATTTTTTAAAATATAAAATAAGAATATAATTTTATGCATGCAGATAAAATATGAAGATTGTCACAATAATAGTAGTCCACACAGGACTGGCAAAAGGGAGAAGAAATGGATACAGTATGTGAATCAAAATAAAAAGAAGGCTAGAGTGATGATAATCTGCACTTAATTGGTCAGAGATAGAAGATAAAAGCAGGAGAAAATAATAAAATTTGAAAAAAAGAGTTTATTTTAGGAAAAAGATTACAAGAAAAGAATTTAATTTTAAATATAAATAAGAAGGTAAGTAATTTTTCTTAATTTCTTGTAATTTTCTCCCCATAACTCCCTAATATATTATATAATTTAAGAAATCAAAATGATAAAAGGTTCAAAACAGCAATAATAAAAAAGCAAGCTATATGTAATATGCATTCTTAATTGAAATGACTGAAATAATTAAACATACTTATCTGGAAGTTGCAAAGTAGGATACAAGTGATGTAAAATTTCCACGATTTCTGAAAAGTGTGCTACTGACTCAGTCAAACAATATCTTCCACTGGCTGAACAAATTTCAAATGCTTGAATATGGCCATTTGCAACATCTTTTACATTAACCCATGCATGAGTGCGATTTTGAAAGGTTTGTGCACCTGCATAAGGAATAACATAATAATTCTTGCCTAAGGCAAATCAACAAATATTTTTTTATATTTTAAAAATCTAAAGTATTCTTAAATTATATTAGACTTAAAATTAATTTTTGTCAAGTCAAGAATAGTAAGATAAAGCTTTCATAAGAAGTAGGTTTCTCAATATTCAAATTTTTGTTATTCTTTAATAACTTGTTGCAGGTTAATCAACTAATAAATTAAATGACATATATTAAATATAGTTTTTTATTTTTTAAGACAAAAATACCCTCTTTTCAATACAATAATTCTTTTTGTTATTTTATTATAAAAATGCACTATTTTTTTATTAAGTGAACAATTATCATTTTTTATTAAATAAACATTTGTATTTTTTATTTATTTTAATTATATTTCTCTTTCTAATTGGTTCTTTATTATTTTATAAAATGAAAAAAATAATTATTAATTTTTTACAAAGTAACAATCACAAGTTGAGGAAGTAAATAGTAAAAAGCATATTATTTTTTGGGATAATAAAATATCTACATGTAGTTGTAAGCACTTTGAATTCTGGGGGATATTGTGCCGCCACATTATCCCGCCACATTTTGAGTATTTTCCTAACTTGTAATTATCATCTTGTAAAAATAAAAAAAAAATTATTTTTTTGAATTTTATAAAAAATAAATAATCAATTATAAAAATAAATATAATTAAAATAAATAAAAAATAACAAATGTTTATTTAATAAAATATAATAATTTTTTATTTAATAAAAAAAATACACCCTTATAATGAAGTAATAAAAAATTTATTTAAAAAATATTTTTATCTTTTAAAAAATTTATTTAATACAAATTATTTAATATATATTACTTTTATTATTTTTTTATACTAACTAATTGCATTTAACCAATGTCGAAAGATACTTAATAGCAAAACTCAATAAATAATTAAAAATGATCAAGCAGCTCAGAATTTGGAGAATAAATAAACATTACCATTTATTAAATTCAAAATTAATGAGGTGCTAAAGTTGACCGTTGGTTGCAAGGGAGGCCCTATAACCATTCCTGGGTTGATAGTAATCATATCAATGTCGTTTTCTTTTACAAATTTCCAAGCAGCTTCTTCAGCCAGCGTCTTGGAAAGTGAGTACCACATCTGAAATGACAAAAAATTTAAGATATTATAAAGGACACTTATAATTTTTTTATATTTTTAATTTTGTAAGATTTTTAATTAAAATAAAATATTTAAAAAATTTTAAAACAATAATCATGGAATGATGATTCTGTATGAATTATAAACATTCTATTTTTAAAATAATCTGTTATATCTTCAAAATAGAAGAAAATAAAATGTAACTTTTACATTTTCAGAGAACAAATGTAATTTACCCTCTATATTTTCCTTTTCTTGTTTTTTTTTTACAAGACCTAAGATAGAAAATTTGCGATCCCAACACTAAAATACAGAACATACCTTAGATTCTTTGCAAATATCTGGATCTGAAAACCATGTCTCATCAACTATTTCGCTAGGAGTTTTAGGCTTTCCATTGAATATCATTGCAACAGTAGAAGATGTTAAAACAACTCGTTTGAGAGACGAAGATTTTGCACATGATTTAAGAACATTGAGAGTTCCTTTTACTGCTGGATCAATTATTTCAGTCTGAAATGAAGAAAACAACAATTACAATATGTAAATAATAAGAGTAAATCAATGATTTAATGCCTAAAACATATGTTATTTTAAGAGATAATTTATTTTTTGATTATGACTTAATTTTTCAAAAAATTATAATATATATTTTAATCTTAAAAAATTTTAATAGTTAACTCAATAATTTTTGAGTCATTATTTATTAACGAAAAAGATAATAAAAAATATTAAATATTAAATAATTTTAAAAAAAATTAAAAATATATACTTTTTAATTTCTAGTGTACTAATAGTCTAAACTATAATAATATATGAAAGAACCTAATCATAAATCAACACTTAACAATATTTTTAAAGTATGACTTGTAACAAATAAACTTATATATAAGCATTTAAATATAAATTAATAAATTAATATTTGATATTTTTATACAATTATTTTCTTAATTCATCTAACATATTTTTTAATTATAAAAGTGAAAGAACATAAAAGTATTAGAGATAGACATTAAGATACCTCTACAATCTAAAAAATTTAAACTAAACATATGCAATATTTCAATTACATAATTAGTAAACAAATCAATATTCTTATGTAAAGTTTTTGTCACATATATGCAACAAATATGTTATTTCTTACTTACAAGTTACATAAATTTTAATTTTTTTTAGGACTCAGCAATTTTAGTTAACCATTTATGCTTATCAAATATTTGATAACTTAAGCTTTATTTTGATTTGATAATATATTCTACTAGCAAGCTTGTGTTCACATGCATGAGTGATTTTAGTTATGATTTTCTATTTTTTTATGCACACATATGAATGTTAGTGATTATAATGAATTAAATATTTTTACATATAATATAAAATGTTAAGTCAGGGAACAAAGATACATTTATTTAAATAAGTAATAAAAACAGAGTCCAAGGAAGGCTACCAAATTTTTTTATCAAATTTTATTTTTTACTGAAGAAAGTAACTTAATTAACCTTATAAAAAATGTCCATAGAATACAACTCTATAAGTATAAAATTATTTAACAAATAATCAATATTAGTAAATTAGAGTGAGACACTATCAAACTTATGTGAATTGTTAGGTACTAGAAATATATTTAAATTTTTGTGAGTTATAAATGAAAAACAAAATATCTTTGGTAAAAATGTTACATATACTGATTTTGTAATTAAAATGTTACAAATATTTAACTAGAATTGCTATGATAGTAGAGATATTTTAATGTCTCTCTCTACTACTTTTATTATGTTCTTTCACTTTAATAATTAAAAAATAAGTATTAGGTAAATTAAAAAATATTATTTAAAATTTTAAATGTTTATTTTTTCTTATTTATGATTAAGTACTAATATACAAGTTTATCAAGTAATATTTTGAAAACATAGGTAAGTGTTAATTATGGTTAAGTTATTTCACATGTTATTATAGTTTAGTTGGTATACTAAGAGTTAAAAAGTATATATCTCTTATCTTTTAGAGACCATTTACTATTTTACTTTATCCGTTATTTTTTTCGATAATGAATAATAGTTCAATGATTAAAAAGTTAACTTTTGTGATTTATCAAGGGCCAAAATGAGTATTATGATCTTCTAAGAACTAAATAGTAGTAATACCTATCTTTTAAAAATCAAAGAGTAAGTTATCCCTTATTTTAATTTGATCTTTAAAAGACAAAATATTTTAATTTGATTCTTGAAATATTAATGATCAATCAATTCAACCTTTTTTCTTTGTGACTAAATTGTTAAAAAGGGGAGGCACACCAATACTACTATTGGACAGGACGCCAGTTGAATGTTAGGGAGATCAACATATGCTCAACTAAATGATCATTGCACAAGCTTAAATTGAAAATAATTTTACCCAATCACAACTACTCAATTAGTTTTTGGGTGCCAAGAGATCTTCTAGAGGAGGGATGACTATTAAGTGAGATTTTGGATGATTTTAAGAGATTCAAACCTTCACCCATGAGTAATATAAATGAAAAGTTAATTGATAATGATATTAATAAATGTTAAATTGACTATTAAATAATGAATTTAATTATATTTAATTGTAGACATATAAAATACATCAAATTTACAAATTAAAAATGATCAAAATCATATAATTTATTTTTTTTATGTACAATTTATAGATTTGATGTATTTTATTTTACAAATTATATATTATTAAAATATACTATTGACTTTTTTTTTCACTAAATATGATTTAATTTATCATTTAATCGTCAATTAGCATTTGTTAATGTTATTGGTAATTAATTTTTTATCCATCTTATTAATCAAAAATTAAATTGATTAAAAATTAATATTTAAAATATTAAATTAATAAGATATTTTATCTTTTAACTACTAAATTATTAAATTACTCAAACAATAATAAAGAAAATGATCCTCCGTTTTTTCTTATAATCAATATATGAACAATAATTTTAGAATGATATGAACCTGTGGATCTTCAGCATCCAAAAAGCAAGGTGAAGCCAAATGGAAGACACCTTCACACCCTTCAACAGCAGAATCAAAGGAACCTTCCTCCATGAGATTTGCTTGAAATAGCTTCAATCTCTCCTTTGCACCATCAAGTTTAAGCAAATGATCTACCTCTTTTGGATCATCTGCATATGCCCACAATAATTTTTTTACAAGAATGGTACGAATTAATAAGCCCAAGTGTAATAAATTAATTAAGATTTAATAAAATTGTTGTCCAAAAAATAGAAAAAAAAATTTAAGATATATAACTCACTTGCGTTGAGAACAGTGGCCTTCACAGTGTAACCACGAAGAAGAAGAAGCTTGACGAGCCATGAACCAATAAAGCCAGAACCACCAGTGACGCACACTGCCTTTCCTTCGTTGCTGCTCATTCTTTCTTCAGTCTTTCTTTCTTCTACACTTCTTCAGTATTTTGATGCAAAAATTGTTATAAACTAGTATATAATATAATATGAGATAAAATTATTATTAATGAAATTTCTTTATTAGCTTATTGCCTATTGGTTAATTCCACTTTACCAGAAAAAGACAGGATGCAACGGTATTCATTGTACGATTTTGGATCCTTTGGTACTTTTAGCGGCGCTGTTACAGTTGTTTTAATATTATTGCAACGAATGTTACTGCGGCTATAAATTTTGTTTAAATAATTAATTTTAAAAAATTTATAGTAGCAATACTTTTTGTTGCAAGAAATTTTAGCAGCGTAAAAAAACGCCGCTAAGTGCAAGCAGGTGCTACCTGACAACTGCCAAGCAGAGAATCCGGATTCGTATTGTACAGTATTGATAGTGCATGAGAGTTAAGATTAGACAAATAAAAAGAAATTATGTAAAAAATTTAAATAAAAAATTTATACATATAAAATTTATTAATAATTTATAAGTCAAAATAAAATTTATAAAAAATTTTAGAAATACATGATCATTGTTTAATAACATTTAATTTAATAATAAAGTAATAAATATTATTTTATTTAACATGTTTATATCAAAATATACATATAAAATTCATTAATAATTTTTTAAAATTTATTTTTTAACATTATAAATATATAAAATAATTTAATTTTATAATTAAAAAAATTAATCTTAAATGTTTTTTATTTTTATTTAATTTATTTAATTTTAATTTAATTTATTTGATCTTAACTACTTTCTTTGTTCTTAACCTTTTTTCTATCTGTTTCCATTTATTATTTTTCCTTCTTATGCAATGGTCTTGTACAGCGTTTATAGTGCATGACAGTTAATATTAGACAAATAAAAAGAAATTATGTAAAAAATTTAAATAAAAAATATACATATAAAATTTATTAATAATTTATAAATAAAAATAAAATTTATAAAAAATTTTATAAATACATATGATCATGGTTTAATAACACTTAATTTAATAATAAAGTAATAAATATTATCTTATTTAAAATGTTTATATCAAAATATACATATAAAATTCATTAATAATTTTTTAAATTTTATTTTTTAACATTATAAATATATAAACTAATTTAATTTTATAATTAAAAAATTAATCTTAAATTTTTTTTATTTTTTTATTTAATTTTAATTTAATTTATTTGATCTTAACTGCTTTCTTTGTTCTTAACCTTTGTTCTTTCTTTTTTTCTATCTGTTTCCATTTATTAATTTTCCTTCTTATGCAGCGGTACTGTACAATGTTGATAGTGCATGACAGTTAAGATTAGACAAATAAAAAGAAATTATGTAAAAAATTTAAATAAAAAAATTATACATATAAAATTTATTAATAATTTATAAATAAAAATAAAATTTATAAAAAATTTTTAGAAATACATATGATCATTGTTTAATAACACTTAGCTTAATAATAAAGTAATAAATATTATTTTATTTAAAATGTTTATATCAAAATATACGTATAAAATTCATTAATAATTTTTTAAAGTTTATTTTTTAACATTATAAATATATAAACTAATTTAATTTTATAATTAAAAAATTAATCTTAAATTTTTTTTATTTTTTATTTAATTTTAATTTAATTTATTTGATCTTAACTGCTTTCTTTGTTCTTAACCTTTGTTCTTTCTTTTTTTCTATCTGTTTCCATTTATTAATTTTCCTTCTTATGCAGCGGTACTGTACAATGTTGATAGTGCATGACAGTTAAGATTAGACAAATAAAAAGAAATTATGTAAAAAATTTAAATAAAAAATTATACATATAAAATTTATTAATAATTTATAAATAAAAATAAAATTTATAAAAAATTTTTAGAAATACATATGATCATTGTTTAATAACACTTAGCTTAATAATAAAGTAATAAATATTATTTTATTTAAAATGTTTATATCAAAATATACGTATAAAATTCATTAATAATTTTTTAAAGTTTATTTTTTAACATTATAAATATATAAACTAATTTAATTTTATAATTAAAAAATTAATCTTAAATTTTTTTTATTTTTTATTTAATTTTAATTTAATTTATTTGATCTTAACTGCTTTCTTTGTTCTTAACCTTTGTTCTTTCTTTTTTTCTATCTGTTTCCATTTATTAATTTTCCTTCTTATGCAGCGGTACTGTACAATGTTGATAGTGCATGACAGTTAAGATTAGACAAATAAAAAGAAATTATGTAAAAAATTTAAATAAAAAATTATACATATAAAATTTATTAATAATTTATAAATAAAAATAAAATTTATAAAAAAATTTTAGAAATACATATGATCATTGTTTAATAACACTTAGCTTAATAATAAAGTAATAAATATTATTTTATTTAAAATGTTTATATCAAAATATACATATAAAATTCATTAATAATTTTTTAAAATTTATTTTTTAACATTATAAATATATAAAATAATTTAATTTTATAATTAAAAAAATTAATCTTTAATGTTTTTTATTTTTATTTAATTTATTTTTATTTAATTTCATTTATTTGATCTTAACTACTTTCTTTGTTCTTAACCTTTTTTCTTTCTTTTTTCTATCTGTTTCCATTTATTATTTTTCCTTCTTTCTATTTCTTCTTTCTTTGTTTCTTTGTTTCTTTGTATTATTTTTCTCTTATAAAATAAAATAGAGAAGCGAAATTGCTAAAGTTAAAAAAAAAAAAGAGTTCATTGATAGAGACATAGATTAAATAGATTAGAGGCTATTTTTTTTTATCCTATTTCAAAAATTTCATCTCATTCTTTTAGTCAAGAGAATTCTCTTTTTATTTGTCTCTCATTTCAAACTTTTTTCTTTTTTTCTCCAATGCTTCTCTTTCTTGCTCAATCTTTCCCTCTCTCCCATTTTCGACACTCAAATGAGGCCTAATGCATTGGAGCAATAATTGTGTACATATAATGTACACATTTTAATATAAAATAAAGTGTGGAGATTAAACTTTTAGAGGAGATCTTACTGTAAAAATTTAATCTCAATCTATGTTGCACTAATATGAGTATGGATACACGATATGAAAAATTCTAAGAAATATAAGATATGGGTACAACAAAATATTTTTTGTCTTGAACTATGGTAACATAAGTCCAAAGAAGAGCACCATCCTCAAATTTTTTAGTAACAAATTGATTAAATATGAAGACATAACTGTAATAATAAATTTTAACTTTAGAATTATATTAATACAAAATTTTACATAAACATTTAAAAAAAATTAAAAAATTAAAAAATATAAAATATAAATAATCATTGATAATAAAAGTTATATCAAAATTTTAAAGAATTTATAAAAAATTAATTCAAAAATTATGAAATAATTATTCATTAAAAAAATTTAATAAACATGAACAAGAATTTTAAAAAAACTAAAAAGTATGAATTATAATTTTATGAACTTATATCAAAATTTTAAATAATTTGAAAAGTACAACATAATTATTTATTAAAAACTTTTTAAAAACATTTCATTATTACACTTTTAAAAGTTCAACTTGCAAGAATATAAAGGATAGAGATAACAAAAAAACATGTACTCACATAATCGAACTTAGGGGGTTTAACCTCTACCAAAAAAAAAAGAATAGGGGTTTAACCATTCCTAAAATAATTTAAATAATTAAATGAATTAATTATTTGACATTTAAATTTGAGCAATCATCAAGAATGATCCAAACTTGATATGATTAATTCTATATATTACCAATTTATAGTAATACACTCTATTTTGCTATTACAAAACAGAATGTAAATTTGTATTTTGAAAACACAGTATTACACTCTGATCCGAATATTAGCTACAAGATATATATGGGATATGTATTATGTGTCACGTACGGATACGGCTCCATTTTTGTGGTACCTATGCTTCATAGATCTAAACTCTTTATTCTTATTTATTATTTGTAGATACAGTATTAGACAGAAACTTTCATTGATTTGTATAATTGAGTCTCAAAAAAAATTTTAAAAAAAGGGGACTCATTACCCTTGATAGCAAATCCCTTTAAAAATACATTTAATGACACTACCAGTGGTACCCGTAAACAATTTTTTTTTTTCTGAGATTGTACTATGAATAATGTTTAGTTGTCGGAAAGCCAAGTTTCATGTTTCACATAATATTTTTTATTTTTAAAAATATCTTTTATTAAAAATAATTTTATTTAAAATATTATTAAATATTAAATAAAAATATTTTTTAATAAAAATTTAAACTTTAATTTACTATATTATAAGAAACTAATATCTTTTATTAAATTTAATTTATAAATATTTATTTTACATAATTGACAATTCTTACAGTATAACATATTTTTTAAAAAAAAAACTTAAAATATAGCTATGTTTCAAAATCTAGTAGTATCCATTAAATTATATTCTTAAAATTCGGCTATATCCATTAAGCTATATTTAAATTGTACTCTAAACATAATTGACAATTCTTTACATTTCAATATTTCCTACACTTTATAGAAGTTAGGGACAATTAATTAATGCAAGCAGTAGTTCTTTAATCTTTAATATAAATAATTTATTTATAAAATTAATCTTAACTTATTTTTTCAATCATGGAGATCTTATTTTATTGTGGTTGGAATATACCTCGTTGAAATGTGGACAAAGGACATTCTATTAATTTTTTTTTAATTTTAATTACAAAAAGTAAAAATGTCACTATTTCATGTCATTTGTGTTTCTAATGGATGTGCACCTTTGATTATGTGCACATTTAATAGTTATAAAAAAAATCATTGATTTCTTATTTACTCTCTCTCCTTTAAAATTATATTTTCCTCTCGATGCATTTTAGTCAAGTATATTGACTATAAATACCGTCATACGTATTTATTTTCAGCATTTGAATCTATTATCTTTATCTATTGTATTTGGATTTAGTCTTGCTGTAAAAATTATTAGTGTTTAAGATCCTTGTATTTATTTTTATTTCTATTATTTTTTCTTATTATGTTTTACTTTTTTAGTGCGATTACAATATTATTCTATTATTTTTGTTAAATAATTTAATTTTGTCTTTTTATCATATAATTGATTCAAAATTTAGTGTCAAATTTGACAATTAGATGACTGAGTTATTATTTGGTTACAAAGAATTATTTATGCTCATATTTAACACCTAATTCAACTAACTATTAAAGAAGACACAATTAGATCATTTCATAAAGTAGGAGGATCAAATTGTTTATTTCTAAATTAATGGGACCAAATTGATATTTTAATAAAACTAAAGAGATCAAAAGTGAATTTAAAACCTTATAATTTTTTTGATTGAGTGCATTTAATGTTTTCCTTTCGAAATTAATTATATTTATATATTGATTGGTTGAATTTTAATTTGAAATGCGCATTTATAATGAGAAAAATGTTTTAGGCTTATAAAAAGATAAAGAATACATAACCTACGTACTTAAAAATTAGACATATTTCCTCCTATTTTGTAACTAATTTCAAATTATGGCTATTAAATTGACATGGACGTCATGAAAAAAGCACCAGGATAATACATAGGAGCCTCATGAAGAAGACTCAAAGCCTAATTCTCAAGTTTCACAACCATTCTGATGAAATTTTCAAGGAACAATTACTAGAGTTTTGTGGAGAGTCTCATTCTTGATTCAAATATCCTTTCCTTCTTTAGAAAAATCAAGAGTTGCTTATTTAACTGCCATTTAAGCTAAATGAAGATGTTAATCCAACAAAGGCAAGTCATCCAAGAATGAATCCTGTAGATATGGCTCTCACACAAGAAGAACGCAAAAATTGTTTGAACAAGGCCTCATTGAGCCTAAAAATTTCGACTGGGAATGCCAGGTGTTCTATACCCAAAAAAAAAAGGTCAAAACACAAAAGAGGCAAAGCAGTTGGTCATCAAACACACCCATCTCAATAGGTTTCTAAAAGATGTTAAGTTTCCTCTGCTTAGAAAGGACCCTCAACTTAGTCTTGTAAGAGGAGCTCAATTTTTCTCATAGTTTGACCTTAAAGTTAGTTTTTGACGATTGGAAATTAAACACAAAAATAGATTGAAGACTTTCTTCTTACCTAATGGCCACTACCAATGGACTATGATGTCTTTTGCCTTTAAACTACACCGTCCCTATTCCAAAAGACCATGGAAAGGATATTCAAGCCCACCATCAAGTTTACTATTCTGTAAATTAATGATATCCTCCTATCTAAAGAATTGAAAAAGAGCATGAGCTTACTTAACAGTTCATTACAATTGTGAAAAAACATGGTCTTATGCTTATACAACCAAAAGTATTTTGGGCAAAGCCTAAATTGTATTTCTTGGGTTAAAGATTGCCAACGGTCACCACCAACTAGGCCCATATATGATTGAAGACCTCCTCAAGTTCCCTGATGAAAATCTAATCAAAAGAGAAGTCTAACAATTTTTGGGAATAGGAAATTTTGTTAGAAATTACATCCCTTACATGGCAAAACATATAGAATATATCTCCAACTTGCTGAAGAAGAATCCTCCTTCATGGACTTTAGCTCATACTAGATTTATCCAAAAATTGAAGTTTTCCCAAGATCCTCCTCAGGTTATGATTCCTAGATACCAAAATAGAATCTTACATATTGATGCAAGCGATGAATACTGGGGTGTTGTACTCATAGAAGATGTGAATGGTTAGAAATTCTACTATGAAGATGCTAGTGGACAGTTTAAATAATTTGAAAAGCACTATCACACCACTTACAAAGAAATCCTAGCAATAAAGAAATGAATAGTAAAAGTTTGAGTTTTATCTCAGTTTGTGTCACTTCAAGGTACATATGGATTATTCTTCCTTCCCACATATTCTAGACTTCAAAGGAAAGATAATTTCATACTAGCAGTTTCTTTGGTGAAAAGATTGGTTTTCTAAATATGAGTTCACAAACTTTTCTATGCCACCTTCACCATCAAACTTTTCTATGACGGCAAGAAAGCCACTCCAACTCCCACTTAAATTGTTTACACCTATTGAACTAGCCTTAATTCTTAACCTAGCCAAACAGGGTATGTTCACATACCTATACAGGTTTTTTTTCAAAGCATAATGTATCTTCCTATCCCACTTGTTTCATTTATCAACCTTGTTAAGATAGCCCTAATCTCTCAAATAATGAACTATGGTACCCATAGTTCATTATGGTGCAACAGTAGTCTTGTTAAATGTGTTTTTTAAAAATATTTTCACCTATTTAGGTGTAAAAAGTCAGAGAGAGAAAGAGTTGAAAGAAAAAGATAGAGAGGTATTAGAGAAAAAAAGAGTTGATGGAATCATAGAATAGAATGATAGAGGGAATGATAGAAAGAGAAAGAGAGAGAATGAAAGAGACTAGAGACAGTAAAATAAAAAATTACATAAAAGAAAGAAGACAAATAATAAGGAAATAAAAGGATTAAAAAGAAAAAAAATAGTTAACATTAAAAAAATTAAGATAAAGTAAATGAAGTTAAAATTAAATAATAATAAAAATTTAAATAAAAAATAGAAAAAATGTTTTAGATTAATTTTTTTTCGTTAATCTTCTCATTGTGAAGCTTTTTTAGGGTTCTAGGCAAAAACCAACAAAGGGTAGTGTCCCATAAACAATGTCAATTGTACTCCATTCACCTGCTAGTGATTGCTGTTTATTGTAGGCGTTGTCTTCACAAGAGTTGGTGTTGAACCCGTCTATGAAATTAGCGAATAATAGTGATACAACCCGAGTCAAAACCAAAGTTGAATGGCGTCCATTGTGTTTGTTGTCCACTAAGTTTGTCATCCGTTAAGGGCAAAAATTTTCTCAATGCTAGCACTGGACTCCTCTACATCAAGCTTTTCCTACTCTGCTTACATGTTAATGTTAAGGATTTCCTAATTGATTTTTTTGTTAATGTTAAGTGGACTAAGAAGGAAGAATTTCCTCCTCTATGATAAGTATTTCCTACTCTATTTTTTGTTAATGCTAAGTGGCCTAGGTTCAAATTGATATCCCATGGTGGTCCAGAACAAGACTCAAATCTAAACCCTAAATTTTTTTTTATATAGTAAAAGGTTAGAAATGAGGAAACACTTAGTATATAGTGAAGATGATGTTCATGTGGGATTGGAAATAAGTAACTTTATCCTATTAGGAAAGATTATATGAGCAAAAGCAATCAATCACGGAGCTCATGAAAATGCATTGAAGAACTATGGGGTCATCAAAAGGTTTAATGATTGAGGAATCTAAACCTAGGTATTTCTAATTTAATTTTAAAGATGAATCTGAGATGTTAAAAATACTGGATAGTGACCCCTGGTTATTTAGGAATAATTGGTTAATTTTAACTTGATGGAAAAGAGGATTGGATGAAAATTCTCAAGAATTTTCTCAAGCACATACGTGGGTCTAATTTTACGAAATTCCTCCCTATTGTCAAATTGACCAGGTGGCTTAGAAGTTAGGGGAATTGTTCAGAGAGGTAATAGATGTGGTGCTATATGAGGCACAAAGGACTGGTATTTTGTTCATGAAGGCTCCAATATAATTTAAGCTAACTAACTAGATAAGTAAAGGATCTAATCTTAGAAATATGGAAGATAGTCATGAAGAGACTGATTTGTACGATCACTAATGAATCAAACTCTAATTGCAACAACATAGAACTTAAGAATCTAAGGCCATGGACTAGGGTGACAGGGACAAGCAGGAGAGTTGTAATGAGAAACCAATCACAAGTAAGATATAAGGAAGGAAAAATAGATAATAATGTAAAAGTAGGAAGCATGAGAAAAAATTTCATAGATAGCCTAATAGCGAAACTAACCTTGCTTAATATAAAGGAAAACAAACATGGTGATATGTGCCAAGAACAGAAGATTAGTAAGGCCATGAATGTATAAAATGAAGACAAGGTTGAGGAAAGTAGACCCTTGATCTTGTGATGGATGAAACCAATAAGATGATAGCCGAAGATAGCCCTAATGAATAGATGAACGACCCAGATGACTTAGTGAACCAGAGGACTACACCAATAAGTAAGGACATAGTTTCTCAAGATAACATAGGGATAAAACAAACTGACATGTCAAAGAGCTATACTTTCTTAAACACTATTAATAGTGTCACAAACACTGAAAGCTCTAATATAAAGATTGATGACACAATATAAGCCACAATTAGCACAATATCTTATATGTATGGGAAGAGATAGAAACGGATGAGTAGGGAAGTAGAGAATACACCACATGTTGAGAAATTAAAGAAAACACCACTGAATGAAGCCACAAATTCCACTAACGATGAAGGGCATAAAGCAAAAGAAAATGTCAAATGGATGAAGTAGCTACAGTTTAGTGGTAACTTTATGTTAGGTTCAATTACTTCATGATTTTATGCTTTCTTTTCTTATTTATTTTGATACTTTTAATTAAATATTAGTAGGTTTTAAATAAATTTTGTAATTAGAAGTAATTCTTGTGGTTTAGCATATTTCTACTATTATTTTCGTAATTTTTACCAATTAAAAAATAATAATAAAAAAAATTAAATAAAGAATAAGTATACATAAAATAAATAAACAAAAAGTAAAATAATAATATAAATAATATAAATAAAAATAATAATAGAAATAATAGAAATCATAAAATAACAATAAAATAATAAAAAATATAAAAAATAATTAATAAAAAATCAAAAAGAGGAGCAGCGTCACTTTGAATTTCCCTTCTTTCACGCTGGGAGTTTTCACGCTAACAGAAGGGGAGCCCATCCAAATTAATTTTTAAATTCTTTCCTTTCAGGGGGCGGAGATGCACACAGAGAGAAGAATTTGAATTATATATTTATTCATGAATTCTCTTCTAGAAGACGCCCGTGCTGCGCAAACAGGGGAGCGACGAATTTTTCACTTCATCCTTGATCTCCTTCTGGATTATCAAGCGATCTGTGGAGATTGAATAATGAGGCATTAGCGGGCATCACGATTTTTCGGCTGGGCATTGCGATCTTGATCTGTTTCTCGGCCATCTATATATGCTTCAATTTAGATCATCAAAAAACAAGATTGGACGGATGGAAAAACAGAATAAAGGCAGTTCCGGAAGGAGTCTTCTTCATGTACGGGCATCTTCATCAATCTTAATCTCTTTCATTGAACGCAGAGGAGAAAGAAAGTCAATCAAAGAGAGAGAAAGTCCAAATAAAAGGCTCACTCACTCGATTTATTGATGAATTTCGTTTGTTTGATTTATTTTTTTTATATTTTAATAATTATGAGTAACTAAATATTTTATCTGACTGAGGGATGATTTTAATTTCATATTGTCCAGACTGTGAGATTAAAAATTATGCTTAAAATTTGTATTTTGTTTTCATTTTAGTTTCTAGTTTCTGATTGAATATGTTAATGATACATTAATATATGAATTATTTGGCCATCAATTTATACATGGTGTTTCTGTTAGTTATTTAAATTCCTTAAATCCGTAATTTTTTAGAGAATTTGATATGAGTAACAAATTACGTAGAATGAGTCATACGTTATGCTTATTTTAGGTAATGAAACTAGAAACCAATATATGTTAAAATTAGACGTTCCGTTTTAATATATTATGTATTTGGTATATCTCTTTTAGGTCTTAACGCAGTTAATTAGGTGAGTTTAGTATGTTATTTGAATCATCTGACTAATTAGTGCAAGTTAATGGACGTTCTTTAATTTTTTATATTAGAAAGAGATTTAACAGTTAGCAAGATTTAGTTGTTAAGCCAAATTTATTATGAAATACAAAATGATATCAAATCAATGAGCAGTTAGTGATAGTATGGAATTGAATATCCTTTAGCTAGAGTTTACTTAATTGATTTAAATTTTCCTTACAATTATTTTCTTTGCATGGTCATATTTAATCTTGCAATTTTATTCCCGTTAGTTTATTTCAGTTTTATTTTGTATTTTAATTTGAGTTTAATTCCTTTTTACAAACCCCCTATGTATTTTTTGCAAGTACTTTTCACTGAATTTTTAGTTAATTAAAAGAATTTTAAAATCTCTAGTCTTTGTGGGATCGACCCTACTCACACTACACAAAAATCACGTAGTAGCAGTAGAAAATTTTATTTTTGTCGGTTTCGACACTCGACACTTTATTAATGACTCAATGGTAGGACCTGGTCTCTAGGCCTACCTCAAATAATGAAAAATTTATCATGGAATTATATGGGGCTTGGAAACCCTCAAGCAATTCGTTCCCTCTGCCTTTTAGTAAGCAACAAGATCTCAAAATTGTCTTCTTATGCGAGATAAAAATGACGGTTAGGAAAAGTGAAAATTTTAAGTGGAAAATGGGCTTCAACCAAGGATTTTTTGTTCCATGTGAGGGAAGAAAAAGGTGGTTTAATGCTATTATGGAAGGATGGTGCAAATATCACAATTAGTCCTTTTCAATATACATATTAACTTAATCATAAACAACTATGACATTGGTGATTGGAGGTTAATTGGGTTTTATGGTGAATCAATAACCAATAACAGGGTACAAAGCTAGAATGCCCCTAAAATCCTTAAAAAAACTCCTACCAAGAAGCATGGGTGGTAGTGGGATATTTTAATGAAATTCTATATTTGGAAGAGCAATCAAGGAAGAATTTGAGACCTTATTCTCAAATGCAACTCTTTAGAGAAGCGTCAAACTTTTGTCAACAAATCGATCTAGGTTTTGAAGGATACAAATACATGTGGAATAACATGAGAGACGAAGAAGCTAATGTTCAAGTTTATTTGGATAAAGCTATGGAAAACAAAGATTAGTTTCTCAAACCATTTGTCTATCCTTCTTGATAATTTTGATAATTTCTAAATAATTTCTTGGTTCTCAATTGACATGAAATATATATTTATAAATCTCAATAACTAATTATTATAAGAGGCAACAACTCACAATTAAAAGAAACTTACTTTACAATAAGATCATAATTTAAAACTGAATAATCTTGTTTTCTTTTAAACTTTCAACAGCTTCTTTGAGGCTCACTTTAAGGGGAATAAACTCAATTCCCAATGTCTTTGCCTTTTCTTTAGAAATTTGAAACTTTGGCATGAAGGGCTCATCATTCTCACACCTAACAAATTTATTGAAAAAAAAAAAATCAGAAGAGTTGATGACCTGTATAATATATAGAGCTACACAACCCCCTCACAGCAATATATAAATATATATATATATATATATATATATATATTCTATCTCACTTTTTTAGTTAATGATATTATAAAATAATATATTTTATATTATAAAATATAAAATAAAATATATGATGTGAGAAAATGAGAAAAAAAATAAAGATAATAATATCTATAAAAGATGAATAAATTAAATAACTTCTTATTATTTATTCTATTGTTTTAAAATTATAATAATAATAATTTTATATTATATTTTAAAAATTAAAGATAAAAAAGACATGCACATTTGTACATACAAAACCTCTAGTATATATTAATGGGTTGGGATGCATTAAAAATACATGTCAATTTTTTAAAATATAAAATAAGAATATAATTTTATGCATGCAGATAAAATATAAAGAATGTCACAATAATATATAGTCCACAGAGGACTGGCAAAAGGGAGAAGAAATGGATACAGTATGTGAATCAAAATAAAATAAAGGCCAGAGTGATGATAATCTGCACTTAATTGGTCAGAGAGAGAAGATAAAAGCAGGAGAAAATAATAAAATTTGAAAAAAAGAGAGTTTATTTTAGGAAAAAGATTACAAGAAAAGAATTTAATTTTAAATATAAATAAGAAGGTAAGTAATTTTTCTTAATTTCTTGTAATTTTCTCCCCATAATTCCCTAATATATTATATAATTTAAGAAATCAAAATGATAAAAGGTTCAAAACAGAAATAATAAAAAAGCAAGCTATATGTAATATGCATTCTTAATTGAAATGACTGAAGTAATTAAACATACTTATCTGGAAGTTGCAAAGTTGGATACAAGTGATGTAAAATTTCCACGATTTCTGAAAAGTGTGCTACTGACTCAGTCAAACAATATCTTCCACTGGCTGAACAAATTTCAAATGCTTGAATATGGCCATTTGCAACATCTTTTACATTAACCCATCCACAAGAGAGATTGGGAAAGGTTTGTGCACCTACATAAAGGAGTAACATAATAATTCTTGCCAAAGGCAACTCAAAGAATTTTTTTTTTTTGATATTCTTAAATTATATTAAACTTAAAATTAATTTTTGTTAAGTCAAGAATAGTAAAATAAAACCTTTATAACAAGTAGGTTTCTCATTGTCAAACTCCTATCATTCTCTTTTAAGAAGTTAAAATTATTTTTATTTTAATCAATAACTTGTTAGTAAATCAATTAGTAGATTGTTTAAAAAAATATTTTTATTCTTAAAAAAATTATTTAATTTATATTATTTTTATACTATCTAACTGCATTTAATTTTTGTTAACTACTGCCTAAAGACACTTAACAACAAAACTCAATAAATAATTAAAAATGATCAAGCAACTCAGAATTTGGAGAATAAATAAACATTATCATTTATTAAATTCAAAATTAATGCAGTGCTAAAGTTGATTGTTGGTTGCAAGGGAGGCCCTATAACCATTCCCGGATTGATAGTAATCATATCAATGTTGTTTTCTTTTACAAATTTCCAAGCAGCTTCTTCAGCCAATGTCTTAGAAAGTGGGTACCACATCTGAAACCACAAAAAATGTAAGATATTATAAAGGACACTTATAATTTTTTATATTTTTAATATTGTAAGATTTTTTAATTAAAATAAAATATTAAAAAATTTTAAAACAATTATCATGGAATGATGATGCTTTTTGTATTATAAACATTATATTTTCAAAATAATCTATTATATCTTTAAAATAGAGGAAAATAAAATTTAACTATTACATTTTTCAGAGAACAAATGTAATTTACCCTCTATATTTTCCTTTTTTTTTTTTTCGACAAGATCTAAGATAGAAAACTTGCTATCCCAACACTAAAGTACACAACAAACCCTAGATTCGTTGCAAATATCTGGATTTGAAAACCATGTCTCATCAACTATGTCTTTAGGAGTTCTAGGCCTTCCATTGAATATGATTGCAGCATTTGAAGATGTCAAAACAACTCGTTTGAGAGACGAAGATTTGGCACATGATTTAAGAACATTGAGAGTTCCTTTTATTGCTGGATCAATTATTTGAGTCTGAAATGAAGAAAACAACAATTACAATATGTAAATAATAAAAGCAAATTAATGATTTATTTTCTAAAAAATACATATTCTTTTAAGAGATAATTTATTTTTTGATTATGACCTAATTTTTAAAATAGTATAATATATATTTTAATCTTAAGAGATCGTAATAGTTAACTTGTTAGTCCTTGAATTATTATTTATTAACAAAAAAAGATAATAAAAAATATTAAATACTACATAGTTTTAAAAAAAAATTTAAAAAATATATTTTTTTAGTCTATTAAGAGTTTAAACTATAATAACATGTGAAAGAATTTAATCATAAATAAGCACTTAAAAATATTTTCAAAGTATGAATTACAACAAATAAACTTATGTATTAGCATTTAGCTATAAATTAATTATTTGATATTTGATATTTTTATACAATTATTTTCTTAATTTATCTAACACATACCTTTTAACTATTAAAGTGAAAGAACACAAAAGTGATAGCAATAGACATTAAGATATTTCTACAATCTAAAAAATTCTAACAAAACATATACAATATTTCAATTATATAATCAGTAAATAAATCAACACCGTTATGTAATCTTTTTGTCACATATATATGCAATAGATATTCTATTTCTCACTAACAAATTACACAAATTTAAATATTTTTTTAGCACCTAGCAATTTAGTTAAGTATTTATACTTATTGAATATCTAACAACTTAAGCTTCATCTTGATTTGATAATATGTTCTACTATCAAGCGTGTTTTCACATGCATTAGTGATTTCGTTTATGATTTTCAATTTTTTTATGTACAAATATGAACTTAGTAATTATGATGAATTAAATATTTTTACATATAATGTAAAATGTTAAATTAGAAAACAAAAACAAATTTAATCAAATAAGTAATAAAAACAAAGAGTCAGAGAAAGGCCACACAAAAAATTTTATTTTATCAATTTTCATTCTTAATTAAAAAAAAGTAACTTAATTAACTTTATAAAAAATATCCAGAATACAAATATATAAATATAAAATTATTTAACAAATGATCAATATTAGTAAATTAGAGTGAGACACTATTAAACTTACGTGAATTGTTAGGTGTTAGAAATATAATTAAATTTTTGTGAGTTATAATTGAAAAACAAAATATATGCTTTGATAAAAACATTACATATACTGATTGTGTAATTAAAATATTGCAAATGTTTAACTAGAATTGCTATGATAGTAGAGATACTTTAACGTCTCTTTCTACCACTTTTATGATGTTATTTTATTTTAATAGTTAAAAAATAGGTACTAGATAAATTAAAAAAAATATTATATAAAAATATCAAATGTTTATTTTTTTTATTTATGGTTAAGTACTGATATACAAGTTTATCTTTTGCTAGCAATATTTTGAAAACATAGTTAAGTGTTGATTTATGGTTAAGTGTTTATTTCATATGAATAACGACTCAGTGACTAACAAGTTAACTTTTTTTATTTTTCAAGGATCAAAATAAGTATTATGATCTTATAGGGACTAAATATTACTAATACCTATCTTTCGAAAACCAAAAAGTAAATTGTCTTATATTTTAATTTGATCTTTAAAAGACAAAATGTTCTAATTTGATTTTTGAAAGATCAATCATCAATCAATTCAATCCCTTTTCTTTGTGACTAAATTGGTAAAAAGGGGAGGCACTCCCAATATTATTGGACAGGGCACCAGTTGAATGTTGGAGAGACCATATATGCCAAACCAAACAATTATTGTACATGCCTAAACCGTAAATAATTTTATCTAGTCATAGCAACTCAAGTAGTCTTTAGGTACCAGGAAATCTCTCTGAGGAGGGATGCCCAACAAGTGAGATTTTGGATAGTTTTAAGGGGATTCAAACCTTCGTCCATGGGTAATATAGATGAAAATTTAATTGACAATGATATTAATAAGGTTAAAATGCACAAAACCCCCTGAACTTTGACTCTGTTACAAAAAATACCATTGAGTTTTAAAAGTTAACAAGGAACTCCCTGAGCTTTTCAAATCGTGCAAATAATACCCTTCTATTAAATTTTTCATTCAAAAGCTAACGATCAAACGTCACGTCAACAAGTTGACTCCACATAGGCAAAAATGTTGAGTTGGCACCAAGGGCATTTTTGTCTTTTCTCCTATTTTCTCTTTCTTCCCTCATCTTCTTGTTCCTCATATCACCAGAGACGGTGAAAAACACAATCGATAGGCATAGGTGATGGACAGATTTGTAGGGAACGTTTTGGAGCGGCAAATATGTCGCGAATGGCATAGAATTGTGATAGATTTGTCATAAATGACCATAAATCGCAACAGATTTATCATGAATGGCTGTGAATCGTAACAGATCCATCGCGATTCACGATGAATGCTCGAGCGACCTTTCACTTTGGAGAGAGGCGTTGCGAATCGTGTAATGCGTTGTGATTCGACCTCATCATCTAGCGCGACAAGTCATGGCTGCCAACAGTCGTCTTGCCTCGCCTCATTGTCTTGTCTACATTGCCCTGGCCACTGTCTGTCCATCTGTGCATTACCAAAAAATGGGAAAAAAAGAAGGAAGAGGAAGGAAGAAATAGAAAATAGGAGAAAAGATTAAAATGCCCCTATCTAACTCAGTATTTTGGCCTACGTGGAGTCAATGGATCTGACGTGGTGTTTGACCGTTAGTTTTTGGATGAAAATTTTAACGAATGTTACTTTTTGCAAGGATTTGAAAATTCAAGTGGTTCTTTGTTGAGTTTCAAAACTTATGAGAGTTATAGGCAAAAGTTCATGGGGGTTTCTTGCATTTTAACCTATTAATAAATGTTAATTTGACTATTAAATAATGAATTTGATCATACTCAACTATAAAAAAGCAAAAAACATTAAACTTACAAATAAAAAATGATCAAAATCATATAGTTTCTATTTTTTATGTGTAATTTGTAAATTTTATGTATTTTATTTTACAAATTATACATTAGTAAAAGGCCAAAATGCATAAAACCTCCCTGAACTTTGAACCTTTTGCAGAGAATACCCTAAGTTTTAAAAGTCAACAAAGAACCTCTCTAAACTTTCAAAATTGTGTAAATAACATCCTTCTGTTAAATTTTTCATCTAATAACTAACGGTCAAATGTTACATCAAATTCGTTGACTCCACATAGACAAAAATACTGAGTTGGATAGGGGTATTTTTGTATTTTTCCTTTTTTTCTCTTATTCCTCTTCCTTCTTTCTTCCCTAGTTTTTCGACGAGACATGGACAAACGACAACAAGGGCAATGCGGATGGGATGGTGAGGGTGAGGATGACGATGATGGACTCAGTGGTAAGTGACAAACATCATGGACGAGACGAGGGTTTCGATGCGATTTTTCATTGAAAATTGTGATCTCTAGCACAATAGAACGGAATTGGATCCCCTGCTGGGCGCTCCCTGCTGTAGTCCCTGTTGGGCTTTTTAGCGGCGATTTTATCCGTCGCTAAAGTGTGTTTTAATATTATTGCAACGAATATTATTGCTGCTATAACTTTTATTTAAATAATTAATTTAACAAAAGTTATAGTGACAATAATATTTGTTGCAAAAAACTTTAGCAACGGAAAAAACTGCTGCTAAAACGCCCAGCAGGACCCAGCAGGGACACGCCCAGCAGGGAATCCGGACGCCAATAGAACGCTGCGGACCAACATCAACAGGACGCGACGTAACACAACGCAACAAACATTGACAGCAACAATGACAGACGCAAAAGCAAGTGAGAGAGAAGAGACAACCCTTGCAAAAAAATTGTGATTTTTTTAAGATGAGATTTTCTGGCAATTTTTGGTGATTTTTTGTCAACTTTGACGTTCTCCTAGTCACTGTTGTCGTTGTCTTGACATGAGGAAGAAGAAGAGAAACACTGTAAAATGATAAAAATGCCCCTCCTTGGAAATCAATTTTTGCCTACTTGGCATCCTATATGGAGTCAAACTATTTGAGGTGACCTTTGACCCTTAAAAATTGGACAAAAATTTAACAATGATTTATTTGCATGCTTTGAAAAGTTCAAGGGTATTCCTTGTTGAGTTTCAAAACTTAGAAATGTTCTTTGCAAAAGGTCCAAAATTCATGGAGATTTTGTGCATTTTGACCTTAGTAAAATGCACTATTCTTATTTTTTTTTGCTAAATACAATATAATTTATCATTTAACAATCAATTAGTATTTATTAATGTTATTGGTAGATAACTTTCTATTCATCTTATTAATCAAATGTCAAACTAATTGAAAATTAATATTTAAAAGATTAAATTGATAAGACATTTTATCTTTTAAGTATTAAATTATTAACTTAAACAATAATAAAGAATATGATCCCTTTTTTTTCTTATAATCTATATATGAACAATAATTTTAGAATGATATGAACCTGTGGATCTTCAGCATCCAAAAAGCAAGGTGAAGCTAAATGGAAGACACCTGCACACCCTTCAACAGCAGAATCAAAGGAACCTTCCTCCATGAGATTTGCTTGAAATAGCTTCAATCTCTCCTTTGCACCATCAAGTTTAAGCAAATGATCTACCTCTTTTGGATCATCTGCATATGCCCACAATAAATTTTTCACAAGAATGGTACGAATTAATAAGCCCAAGTGTAATAAATTGATTAAGATTTAATAAAATTGTCCAAAAAATAGAAAAAAATTTAAGATATATAACTCACTTGCGTTGAAAACAGTGGCCTTCACAGTGTAGCCACGAAGAAGAAGAAGCTTGACGAGCCATGAACCAATAAAGCCAGAACCACCGGTGACGCACACTGCCTTTCCTTCGTTGCTGCTCATTCTCTCTCTTCAATCTTTCTTTCTTCTTCACTTCTTCAGTATTTTGATGCAAAAATTGTTGTAAACTAGTATATAATATAATATGAGATAAAATTGTTATTAATAAAATTTCTTTATTAATTTATTGCCTATTGGTTAATTCCACTTTACTAGAAAGACAGGATGCAACGGTTATTGATCGTGTATGACAGTTTGTCGTCATGCATCTTTTTTGTTTTAAAATTTTTTAACTGTATCGATTGGTCATTTTCAACATTATTAAATGAAAAAAATATGGTTATCATATTTAAGTTTTGAAGGCTTTTTATTATTAAACAACTTTTTTAATATCTTGATAAAAATGTATAATTCAAAACAAAGTTTGTTTCCGATAGATCATGAGTGTCAAATGGTAAGTAGCAACCAGATTATGTATTTTTTAGAAGGCCAAAATGTGTATAATTTTTTTAAACTTTAACTTCGTTACATAAAATTTTTAACTTTAAAATTTGATAAAAAATTTTAATAATGGTTGTTTCTATTGTTAATTGGCATGTATTTGAAAGTGTGTGGGAATAAGATAACTGATGTGCTGTGGGAGAGCCCACATGAATGCATCTTTTTCTTGGGTTATGAAGTTTTTTGTTTTTTACAGTGATCTCTAAAGCAACAATGACTGAAAAGTGTGTACAGTAGACAATTTCATTGAATTAACAATGAGTACATTCATTGTGAACCACTATGTATGCAGCATTCATGAGTTACTTTTAAATGCCCTTCTTGAACATGAGTTTATTATTATTTTTTTCTTTGTAATCTATACATGATTCAACCACTAAATTAAAAGTAAAGATATGTACATAATGATTAAACTCGTCTATGTACTTCCATATTATTGAAAAAAAAAATTGTTAGAATTACAAAAACAGCTCCAAACACAGTCAGTCCGAAAAATATTAATGGAAGGACACAAAGGGTGGGCCAGCCTCTGTTATCATAGGACACAAATATTAATAGAAGGGCACAATTGCACCAGGACTAATATTAATCTTTAAATACATGTGACTAATAGTACCTTTTTGGCTGATTGGAAGGACACAATGGGTGGGCCAGCCAATGTTGTCACGCTTTTAAATAACTTTGCATTTTATTGGTGTGGTGGAACTCTTAGATAGGGAAAACTCTATAAATCATATTTTATTGTCTGATGTTGTTAGAATGTAGTGAATATAAGCATATTACATGGTAATTGTGTTTCATTTAAAACCATGAAATTTGTGAGGATATATAACATGATTATATGAAAAGAATCATTTTCCTGGCCAAAACAGAATATTAAAATGTCCAGTTTTAAAGTCATAGATAGTTGTAACACAAACCTCCCTTTATAATGGCTTTTCATAGTGTTATCTCTTTTTCTTATATCTTTTCAGTATTAAAAAAATTTCTTTCTCAAAGTGGTGTTCTAATTTTCCAGGATAAAGCTGGCACTAGTGCTGTTCTGTTCTGTTTCTGTGATGTGCTGTTTTGTGATTGAAACTTAGGCTGCTCATAGCCATACATCTAGATGTGATGTTGTAAGGGATTTAATAGGATATGCTGAGACAAGATTATATGAAACTTTATTTCTCAAGAAGAGGACTCTGTCAGAGACTTAACTTGATTATATGTAAACGTTTCAGGAGAGAGAGCTTCACACCGATGTATTTGTTTTTGGCAAGGAAGCCTGATTCAGACAATCAATAAGGCGGCTGTGCTCATTACTCTGCTGTAGTCAGGAATTTTTTTGATTCTGAAAACTAGAATTGTAATTCAGTATTTACGTTGCTATTGCTTTTGTGATTCTGAAAGATGGAATTGTAATTCAATCGTTTCACAGTTTGTTGGTTTTTGATATTGCTTCTGTTAGTACTATTGCAAGTTCTCAGAAATGGATGCCCCAAAGAAATTTATCAATACCATTATCAATGACTAAAACCACATTTGATCCTCGATGTGTCCAGTATTAATTGCATATCTATTTAGTACTAGAAAGTTCTATGTTGTTTCCACCCTTAGAATATTTCATCATTCCAAAGTATGATTTTGGTATGAGCTTCAAACAAAAAGGTCAAGTGAACTGAAATTAATTGACTCCTGTAAAAAAGGTGTGAATATAATTTATCCCATATTTATTATTATTCATTCATTGATCATACTGAAGTGTCTTTATCGCAAAAAAAAAAAAAAAAGATGGCATAATATTATGCTTTTGATGTTAAAAAAAAGTATTGTTCACCAACACATTCCAATCATATTACAAAAGAGAATTTAGTTATTTATTCTTACGATTTTGAGGCAAAAAGAGAATTGAGCACTATCTATGGTCTTTCTTATTTCCTCTTCATCAGTACAGCACCTTTAATTGGACAAGTGATATATTAGAATTTAAATTTTTATGTTTTAATTCAAAAGATCCGAGTTCAATATATTATTATATAATATAAACCGTAGATCGTACTTATCTCAGCACCATATATAAATGTTCATGTGAGTTTTGGTTCTAATTTAGATAAATAAGGGATCAGACACAAACTTTCACTACATAAATAAGGTGAGGGTCCCACCAATTTTCTAGTACAAACTTTGCAAGCAAACCATCACCAAATTCCAAAATTACTGACATCTTGATATCATAACCACTCCATTATTCAAGAAACTATGATTACAAATAATAATATACATACAATTTTAGATGCCTTGAGATTTTTTTTAACTTTTTTTATTTTTTCAAACAAAAATTGATAATTTTTTTTAATGTTAATATCTTTTTTATATCACTAAAAAAATTATATCCATTCCTTCAGAAAATGACCCACAACCAAAAAATTTCTTTGTTAGATTCTTTTTCGTCCAAGTAATTAGTGGAGTTACCTTACTATATAATAATATAATATTTTTTTTATCTTTGATTTATTTAACCGTCTGTTCTCATAATTGATATTGAGTTTTCACAACTTTGTGAGTCCATCTTGAATTGCAAAGTGGTAAAACAGTTATTGGTGAAGACGTTTGTAGTAAACATTTCTTTGACCATCACGGGAAAGCAAAGACTTTGAAATATAGTTTAGTGAAGGGCTCAAACAACTCCTATTTAGACATTTCAAATGTTTGTCCTGTTAGTATTTCAAATTGGCAGGGGATGAAGCATGACAGATCTAAAATACCATGTTTTAGGTGGTGGATTTGTGGTACCAAAGGCTAATTCATTTAGGCAGCATCCAGTAAAGTATATTCAAGGAGTTAAACTCCTAAAGTGAATTTTTAAGTAAAAAGATTTACAGACATGTTAATTTAAAGATTTTCTTAGTAGTTTTTTACACAAACTACTAGTGTTTAAAGATTATAGAAAAATTCTTCATATCTTGTTCCACATTTATTTTAATTAGGAAGCTTACAGCATTTATTCTTGAGTATGATCCCTAGAAAAAGAGGCACTGATATGGACATAAGCAAAGACAATTTGGACACAAGAAAGATTACAAAATATAAGAGGGCACTGTAAAATTATCAGTACCACTGAACATGTCTTGTAAAAGCAAGGTAAAAGAGGGTGGACTTTTTTTTTGTAGTAATGAACAGGAGAGAACTGGTCTATTAACTGTCAAAATTAGATTCATTTAGGCAGCATCTATTCTCTCTTAAAGCATGAGAGATCAATAAAAGTGGCTAATATGAACAAATCTCCACTCAATCCCTAGCAGCCTTTAAACAATTCTTAATACCATGAACACAAATCTTAAATACCAAGAACAAGGAATAGGGGAAGGGTTAAAACAAGGGCCTCCAATTTTACCTATTCGAATATCCAAGGGAAGAAACGCGATGGACTAACCTCCATGAACAGCAGCGAGTCATGACGTTTTGCATGGTGACCAATGCAAACAAATCCTCTCCTCTCGAACTGACCTCCACGTGATGGTGACCAATTACTGCCCCTCTCGATTCTCTTTTCCTTGCTTCGATGGTGGTCTGATGCTTTAGGGCTAAGTGGGGGTATGTCTAATCAAGTGGGGTGGGTCAGGTAACTTAGGTTTTGGCTGGTCCATTGGGTGGGTTTTTAATTTGAATTTAAAAGACTAAAATACCCCTTGTTTAGGTCAGCAAAAATCTTACATGAATTCAATGATTCCGATGTAGCAGTTGATCGTTAATATTTAAATAAAAAAACTAATAGATATTTTTATTTGCAAGATTTTAAAAATTTAAGAAAGTTTCTTGTTAAGTTTTAAAGTTTAGGAAGTTTTGTGCAATGAGACTAAAATTTACAGGAATTATTTGCATTTTGGCATTTTTAAAATATAAATTTTGATAAAATGATAAAGTATAGAGAGATGGAAAAAAAGATAAATAAATTAAGATTCTTCATTTATGGATTATGATTCACTTGTACTTTATTCTTTTTTTCTCTTTATGCTTCACTACTTCATTAAAATTTATACTTTAGAAGATTCATACTCATGGCAACTATAGTGTGGTTAAATATATTTATTTAAAGAAAATGTTTTAACCCATGTAAGTGTAAAAAGTGACAGAGAGAAAGAGTGGAAATAAAGAGATAGAGAGGGATTGGAAGAAAAAAGAAGAGTTGATGGAATCATGGAATTAATAAAAAAAAAATAGAGGGAATGATAGAAAGAGAAAGAGAGAGAATGGAAGAGACTAAAGAGAGTAAAATAAAAAATTACATAAAAGAATGAAGAAAACTAATAAGGAAATAAAAGGATAAAAAAAGAGAAAAATAGTTAAGATTAAAAAAATAAATTAAGATCAAATAAATGAAGTTAAAATTAAATAATAAAAAAATTTTAAATAAAAAATAGAAAAAACGTTTAAGATTAATTTTTTTCGTCTATCCTCTCATTGTGAAGCTCTTCTAGAGTTTTGGGCAAAATCCAATGAAGGGTAGTGTCCCATAAATGATGTCAGTAGTCATGTACTCCATTCGCCTGCCAGTGATCGCCGTCTGTCGCAAGCGTCGTCTTCACAAGAGCTGGTGTTGAACCCGCCCATGAAGTAAGCAAATAATAGTGATACAACCCGAGTCGAAACCAAAGTTGAATGGCATCCATTGTGCTCGTTGTCCACTGCGTTTGTCATCCGTTGAGGGCAGAAATTTTTCAGTGCTAGCATTGGACTCCTTTACATCAAGCTTTTCCTACTCTGCTTACCTGTTAATACCATGACATTGCCACTCATAGTAAGCATTTCTTGATTGATTTTTTTTTAATGTTCAGTGGACCAAGAAGAAAGAATTTCCTCCTCTGCGACAAGCATTTCCTACTCTATTTTTTGTTAATGCTAAGTGGCTCAGGTTCAAATTGATCTCCCATGGTGGTCCAAAATAAGAATCAAATCAAAACCCTAAATTTTTTATATAGTACATAGGTTAGAGATGAGGAAGCATTAATAGTATATAGTGAAGATGATGTTCATGGAGGATTGGAAATATGTAAGTTTAGCCTAATAGGAAAGATTATATGAGCAAAAGTAGTCAATTGCGGAGCTCTCGAAAATGCATTAAAGAACATATAGGGTCATCCAAAAGGTTTAAGGACTGAGGAAATTAAACCTTGTTTTTTCCAATTTCATTTTAAAGATGAATCTGAGATGTTAAAAATACTGGATGGTGGCCCCTATTTATTTAGGAATATTTAGTTAATTTTAACCTGATGGAAAAGAGGATTGGTTGAAAATTCTCAAGAATTTTATCAAGCACCTATGTGGGTCTAATTTTGGGGAATTCCTCCCCATTATCAAACTAACCCGGTGGCTAAGAAGTTAGGAGAATTATTCAGAGAGATAATAGATGTGGTGTTGTATGAGGCATAAGGGACTAGTATTTTGTTCATGAAGGCTCTAGTCTAATTTAAGCTGATTAACCAGATAAGGAAAGGATCTAATCTTATAAATATGGCTGATGGCATTTATTGGGTTGATTTGGATTCGAAAAACTTCCATTGTGTTGTTATTGATACATTATTATTGGTCATGAAGAGACTGATTGTATGGTTACTAATGAATCAAACTCGAATTGCAACAACAAAGAACTTAAGAATCTAAGGCCATAGATTAAGGTGACAAGGACAGGTAGGAGAGTTGTAATGAGAAACCAATCACAAGTAAGATATGAGGAAGTAATAACAAACAATAATGTAAAAGTAAGAAACAAAAGAAAAACTTTCACAAATAGCCTGATAGTGAAACTAACCTTGCTTACTATGAAGGAAAACCACCTAGGTGATATGTGCCATGAACAAAAGATTAGTGAGGCTATGAATGTATAAAATGAAGACAAGGCTGAGGAAAGTAAACCCTTGAACTTATAATGGATGAAACCAATAAGATGATAGCTGAAGATAGACCCAATGAATAGATGAACGGCCTAGATGACTCAGTGAACTAAAGGACCACACCAACAGGTAAGGACGTAGTTTCTCAAGATAACAAAAGGATAAAACAAATTGATACACTACTAATAGTGTCACAAACACTGAAAACTCTTATATAAAGATTAATGACACAACACAAACCACAATTAGCATAACATCTTCAATGTATGGGAAGAGATGGAAACAGTTGAATAGGGAATTAGAGAATACACCACATGCTGAGAAAATAAAGAAAAGACCATTGAATGAAGCCACAAATTCCACTAATGATGAAGGGGATAGTGTAAAATAAAATGTCAAACGGATGAAGTAGCTAGAGTATCGTGGCGACCTTGTTAATGACTCAATGGTGGGACTTGGTCTTTAGGCCTACCGCGAATAATGAAAACCTTATCATAGAACTATAAGGGGTTTGGGAACGCTCGAGTAGTTCATTCCTTTGCCTTTTAGTAAGGTAATAAGATCTCGAAATTGTCTTCTTATGCGAGACAAAAAATAATGGTTAGGAAAAGTGAAAATTTTAAGTCAAAAATGGGGTTCAGCCAAGATTTATTTTTCCCTGTGGGGGAAAAAAATGGTGGGTTAATGCTATTATGGAAGGATAATACAGATATCACAATTAGTTCCTTTTCAAAATACCACATTAACTCTATCATAAACAATAATGATGTTGGTGATTAGAGGTTAACTAATTTTTATGGTGAATCAATAACCAATAAAAGGGTAGCAAGCTGGGATACCCTAAAATCCTTAAAAAAAAACTCCCACCAAGAAGCATGGGTGGTAGTGGGATATTTTAATGAAATTCTATATTTAGAAGAGCAATCAAGGAAGAATTCAAGACTTAATTCTCAAATGCAACTCTTTAGAGAAGCCTTAGACTTTTGTCAACTAATTGATTTAGGTTTTAAAGGGTACAATTACACATGGAATAACATGAGAGACAAAGAAGCAAATGTTCAAGTTCATTTGGATAGAGCTATGGCAAACAAAGATTGGGTGAATCGCTTTTTGAGTAACAAAGTAATACACTTAGCTTCGAGTTCCTCAAACCATTTACCTATCCTTACTGATACTGATTTTAATCCAAGGGTATTTCAAGGTAGTAGGAAAAAGATTTTTTTTGTTTCGAGTAAATGTTATGAGGTACCTTCAGGGTATCAAACATCATATATTAACTTACAAAAAGTATAATCCTTTTGAAATTATTGGCTATTCGGACTCAGACTATGCATCCTACATTAATAATCATAAATCTACTTCTAGATGCTTCTTTATGATTTCTAGAGGAGCTGTCTTATGGAAAGTGCCAATCAATCTATTATAGCTACCTCAACTATGGAAGCAAAAATATTCTACTTGTTATGAGGCTACCCAACAAGCAATATGATTGAGGAATTTGATATTTGGCATGCATCTTGTTAATTATATATCACATCTTATAACCATGTTCTACAACAATTCATCTGATATATGTTTTTCTTAAAATCATAGGAATTTCAAGTGTACCAAACACTTCTCTATTAAGTTCTTTTTTGTTAGAGAAAAGATTACTAAATCACATACTCATTTGGTTCACATTTCTAGTGAACATATGCTAGCAGATCCATTAACCAAAAGCTTACATGTAGGAGTGTTTAAAAGTCATATAACTCATATGGTTTTAATATATTCTTTTGATGTAGTCTTGGTTTAGTGGGATTATGATTGATTCTTTATAATTTTTGATATATACATTGTGTTCAAATAATGAGAATTCCTAATGGATCCAGTGATATTATATTATTTCATTTTTGAACTTTGTATTATGAATAAATTGATATATATCATCTTAACTATACATTATATATTTCATTCCTTCAGATATTGAGAATCTATTACTAGTTTTCTTATCGGAATCAATAACCTTATGTTGTGTCATTTATGAACTTTTCATGGATTGATTTTATGAAGTAATCAATGATAGATTTAATTACTTACAAAGCCCATTTGGTAGA
This sequence comes from Senna siamea, assembly GCA_031216115.1. Taxonomy (NCBI): domain Eukaryota; kingdom Viridiplantae; phylum Streptophyta; class Magnoliopsida; order Fabales; family Fabaceae; genus Senna; species Senna siamea. The sequence continues at coordinate 31,701,791 of CM062367.1, read as the reverse complement.
AAGCCCAACTCATAGCTCAATGTTAACAAGAAATTATTTTATCATATTATTGACTGAGAATACGGAAGAGAAAGAGAGTTCTGTATTACAATTTTTATTTTTAATAAATTGAACAACATTAACCAAGTGAAAGATTGTTGGAATATTATGATTAATATTAACCATTTAATGGTTTTAATTTGGTCTTAAAATAAAAAATTAAGGTTACTATACGTTTCTCCTCCTTTTAAACATAAACGCTACATCAGTATTTAACAAGAAGTTATGAATTTGGACTATAAAAGGAGGGATTAAGACACACCAAATGATACTGAACAAAATTCTAAGACCTCTCTCTCTCTCTCTTCAACTTTGTCTAAAAGCAACAGGTATTATATGCAAGTTAAATTTATCATGCACCACAATAATCTTCATGATAGTTTTCTTATCCAAAAAATCCTTTAGATCCTTTTGTTTCGGACAGAATGGATCTTCTTGTTCTTCCTCCTCCTCAAATTCCTCTTCTTCCATACTCTCTTTCGATTTCAGCTCAATCTCCTCTTCCTCACTCCAAGAATCTTGTGTCTCCATATTGTCACGGACAATTTCTAAAGCTAAGGCTACACGTGAACTTGTTGAGGGAACAACAATATCCATCCTTGATCCAATCAATGACTCCTTGCATTGTTCCACTCAGATTTTCCTTATTCTCACCATCGATTCCCACCTCTTTCTCAATTCCACAAAATAACAAATTCTTCATCAGACCTTGTCTTCCATTTATGAATTCACCACTAGTCTTTGCGTTCTTGATGCTTCTCACTCCCAAGTCCTCCTTCTCCTTATCCTCCTCGCTTCTCCTAACTTCCACAATTGTATACTACGTATATCACGGATTCAATTTATTTTTTTTTAATTTTCTCGTTATTAGTTATTACAAAAAAATAAGTACTATAAATATTCTCTGTACACAATTGAAATTCTTTATAATAAAATCTTTTTTAATTTAATCCAACACTTTGTATCCCACACAAATTATATGTAAAGACACATAAAACCTTATTTCTAAATAACTTGTATCGCGACCAAAAATTAGATTTTAGAATAAAATATATATAAAAAATAACTTTCACTGAAAACAATTTTAGTCACCACCGAAACTTTTTTTTTTTTTGTAATAAAGGCAGTGAAATAACCGAAACAAGAAAAGGCATCAATTTTTTAAATAAAATGAAATTTTATTTAATATCTAAATAAATTGTTGATGTCAATTAACAAGAGATACATATTTATTAAAAGAAATGACATAACAAAACAAGAGTAGTCAATACAGGCTCAAAATGTGCATAAACGAGTAAGCACGTTGAATCCCAAAATATTTAGTCACATTAACCAAATAAATCTCCATTGCCACAACAATAGTCTTGGAAAGATATGGTTGTTTGAAGCATAGAAATAGATTACAATTTAAAAGTCATTGACAAACTTCTTTTCTATCAAGCTGTCAACAGTCTCTTTGAGGCCCACTTCAAATGGAGTAAACTCAATTCCCAATGCCTTTGCTTTTTCGTTGGAAAGGTTAAAGGGTTTCATGTGTGGCTCATCGTTCTCACACCTAACAAGTTTATTCACAAAACAAGAAACAAAATTAGCAAAAATCAAAAATAAAAACTTCAATTAATTATATATATATATACACCTAAATATAAAGAAGTAAAATTGCATCATAAATACCTTTCGTCCCTATAATTTATTACAATTGTAACTTAAGTCTTATATTTTCAATTGATATAATTTAGTCCATATACTTTTAAACTATTAAAAATTGGTCTATGTCAGTAAATTATTTAAGTTATCTTCTTGATGACATATTGGTCACTTTAATATAAATTAGCATATGTTTATTATTTTAAATCAAATTATAAAAAAAGAGAGAAAATAATGAAAAGTATAACAACCAACTGATATTTATAATGAAAGTATAAAGATTAAATGTTTAATTTAACCAAAAGATGACAAAGATAATTTAATATCTTACATTCTACACAACAGACAATATTATATATCACCAAAAAAATTAATAATAATATAATAAACAACCAAGCAATATGTAATAAACATTCTTAAAATCTCTGAAATAATTAAACTTACTTATCTGGAAGGGGCATTGTCGGGTACATCTCACGCAAGAGTTTCACAATTACTGAAAAGTGTGTCATTGACTCAACCAAAGCATATCTTCCATTAGCTGAAGGAATTTCAAATGCTTTAATGTGAGCTTCTACAACATCCTTCACATTAACCCATGCATGATTGCGATTTGGAAAGGTTTTTGCACCTGCATAAATAATAATAATAATAATAATTAATCTTGTCCAAGGGTCAAAATGAATTTGAGTTGGAAATGATCATGTAATTAATTCACGTGTTTTTTATAATAAATAAAAATTAATTACCATTTAATATCTTCAAAATTATGCCAGCACTTTCATTAATTGATGGTTGCAAGAGAGGCCCTAACACCATTGCTGGATTGATAGCAACCATGTCAATGTTATTTTCTTTTACGAAGTTCCAAGCAACTTGTTCAGCCAAAGTCTTGGACTGGTGATAGTACATCTGAAATCACAAAACTTGTAAACATGAAGGTATTGTAAATTACTATATATGCATCACACATTAATCAGATTTGATATTTTAGTTTTTTAAAGGTCTCATTTTAATAGAAATAATCATGTTTAAAATATTGTTAGATACTAAATGTAATGTATTTTTTAATAAAAATTTGAATATAAGTTTGCCATGATATGAGAGACTAATATTTTTTGTTAGATCCGACTCTGATAATTAATTATATTTAATTTGCACACATTAATTAGAATTACTATTTCAGCATTATTAATTACTTAACAGAATTATCTACAAGGTTTAAAAGTTTAAGGGACTTCTTTAGGAGGATATATAAAACTTGTCGTCTACGTTTATAATCCTTTAATCCTTCCCCATTTTGTTCTGTTTTTGCTCTCTTTTTCCTTCTGGCTTTTTCCTGAGTTTTAACAACAGTAGTTTAGGTAAATTATATTCCTTTTGCGAGTTAAAATCCATTAAAATTGAAAGATGGGCTTACAATTTTATCTATTTTGACACAAGAAAAGATATATATTTATATAATATAATAAGTATTAAATACATATTTGAAAAAAAAAATTAGCCACTTTTTTGAAATTTAAAATAAATTATATTTTCAAGGATAGAAATTAATATTAATCTTTGAAGATATTTTAGTTAATTTTAGCTGAGGAAGAGAGAAGAGAAATATAATTCTTACAATATTAACAAAAAAGAGAGTAATTTTACCTAATAAATTCTATTTGGCTTTTCTTCTTTTCCAGGCAACATGTGAGATATATCAAACTTGCTACCTCAAAACTTGTATTCACTATATATCACAAATTTAACTAACTTCAACTGCACATTTCATTTATTCATTACTAATTTAGTATTAATTCTAAAATATAAGACATACCTTAGTTTCTCCATAAAAATCTGGATCTACAAAACATGACTCATCAATTACTTCTGGAGAATGAGAAGGACCTTTAGGCCTTCCTTTGAATAACATTGCAACAACAGAAGATGTTAAAACAACTCTTTTTAAAGATGATGATTTTGCACATGATTTAAGAACATTGAGAGTTCCCTTCACTGCTGGATCAATTATTTCAGTCTGAAACAAGGAAAGCAAAACAATTACAATATTTAGATATCGAATCTCTCATATTAGTTTGACATAAAAATAATTTATTAATTTGAGTTTATAGTATAAAATTAAATCAAATAAAATTATAGTCGTAACAAAATAAAGTATATGAAATGTAATTTCAGTAAAAGAGACATTGATTCTATTTCTAATGCAGAGGTGAAGCTTGAAAATCATCCCATACAAAATGTCACAAGTTTTACATATTTGAGAATGATAATATAAAATAATAAAGAAATAAAGGAGGATATAAATTATAAGATTTTAGCTAGGCGGATGAAATAAAAAAAAATGTTATTGGTGATAGAAAAGTATCACTCAAACATAAAGAAAAATTTCATTATACAATTGTAAGATTGACATTATTGTATGGTACTGAATGCTGAGTAATAAAATATCAATATGAGAAAAAATTCAACATTGTAAAAATGAGAATGTTGTGTGAGATGAGTTGTCACATTAGAAAAAATAAGATTATAAATGAGTATATTAAAAAGAAATTCATAGTAACACTTAATAGAGATAAATTAGTAAAAACATGTCTTAGATGATTTGATAATATACAAAAGAGACTATTAGAGGCTCCCATACGTAGAATTGACTAGATAAAAGATAAATTAATAATTAGAGGTAAGAGAAGACTAAAGAAAATAATAAAAAAAATTATTATGATGAATTTAAGTATTAATAACATAATTATAGAAATGAGCAAATATTAAATACGTTGGCGTCACTTGATTCATATAACCGACTCCATTTAATAAAAAAAAAAAGCTTGGTTTATTGTTTCTGTTGTTGTATATATATTATCAATTTCAAGTGTTTTGGTTTCAACTTGTTTTAACTTGACTCAATTTATGCATTTGAATTTTGATCTTTTTATATAAGATAATAATATGACAATGTCATATAAATAAAAAAATAGACACAAAATTGATGGAGTGGCATGTCTAATTTATATAATAGGGATCACATGTGAATGGTATATTCTTGAATCAGGATATTTTCATATAAAAAAGTGACATAACAGTATCAGAATGAAAATATACCCATTTACTTATAGTTTTTATTATGTGAGTGAGACCTATTATTTCTTTTCCCATGAAATCGTTATATTATTTTATTATGAGAAGATCATATCTTAAGTATTATCAACTAAAAAAATAATTTTTTTAATATATGAAAATTAACTAGTAACAAGAAAATACAATATTTCATTAGTTGGCAAAATCAAATCATAATTGTTCTTTGTTAAATCTATAAAAAAAATAACAAAATAACAAAATAAATCATTAAAAATTCAAGTTTCACAGAATAAAAATTATATTGTTTTTTAAACCTAATCCAAATAATAATAGAATCAACTTAGTCTAAAAAATTATTAAGAAAAATAAACATAGATCCATCATCCATATATAGAATCAATTATTCAAATGCAAATTTTTAATAAATAATATATAATATAACAATATTACATCTATATGGATTTTGGTTTGCTTTCCTGGCACAACAAAATTGAAAACCAAGCTAAACCACCCAAAAATCACAAATAATTCAATAGATCACTTTTATTCATTTCTTTGCTAGATTTAGTTACATTTAGTTATAAAAAAATCATTTTAATCAATTTTAAACACATTTGACAAGAAAAGAAGATAGAGAAGATGATTTTCTCTTTCTTTACTATTTCAAATAAAGCATCGAGCATATATAGAGAAGAAAGAATTTCCACTACAGTGCAAGATATATCTCCAAATCAAACCAAATCTAAAGGTTGAACTAATTCGGTCTAAAAAAAATTAAATGTTTTAATTTGATAATTTTTAATTAATTTAATCTTTTAATTAATACAATAAAAAAAATTATCTAGTGACATTAGTAAATATTAACTTAAATATTAAATAATAAATTTTATTTTATTCAATAATAAAAAATTAAATACATTATATTTACAAATAAGATATCCATAATTTAATTGCAAAAAATGTTATTTTTAATTGCATGTCTCAATTATTTTTAATTGCAAAAAATGTTAACCCATAAAATAAGATCTCCATAATTTAAAAAATAAGTTAGGATTAACATCACAAATAAAATTATTTCAAATACAAGTCAAAGAAATACTGCTTGCATTAATTAATTGTCTATTCATTTGAGGTCACGCTAAAGGAAGAATTTTATAATTCCAAGATCCATCTTCTTGACACCAAATTTGGAAGCATCTGCTTTTTCATATCCAATTATAATAAAAGCGATCAGATCAACCCAATCTCTTTTGGGGGAATAAGATCAATTTTATAAATAAATTAAAGGTTTGATTAAATCATTCAATTAATTTATAAAAAATTAAATGTTTTAATTTGATAATTCTCAATTAATTTAATTTTTTAATTAATACAAAAAAAAGTTAATTAATGACATTAATAAATATTAATTTAACTATTAAATGATACATTTCATTTCATTCAATAATAAAAAATTAAATATATTATATTTACAAATTAAATATTACTCAGATATATATTATGTATTTTTTATATGTAATTTGTAATTTAGATAAAATTTATTTTACAAATTATATATCATTAAAATATAATTTTTATTTATTTTTGTTGAATATAATTTAATTATTTATTTAACAGTCAATTAATATCATTAATACTAATATCAATTAACTATTTATCAATTATATTAATTAAAAAATAAAATTAATTAAAAATTAATCTTTTAAAAAGTAAATTGAGATATTTCATCTTTTAACAAAATTAAATTGAGAAAGTATATATCTTTTAAAAACTAAATTATTAATTAACTCTAAATAATAATTAGTTTAAAATGAAGAAAATTAATTAATTTTAAAAGCTTCAATAGCAGAACCTGTGGGTCTTGAGCCTCCTTAAAAACTGGTGATGCCAAATGAAAGACACCATCACACCCTTCAATAGCAGAATCAAAGGAACCTTCTTCAAGCAGATTAGCTCTGAATATCTTCAATCTCTCCTTTGCACCATCAAATTCATTCAAATGGCTTACCTCCCTTGGATCATCTGCCCAAAACAAATTTTCAACAAAACTGATACGAACTGATGCTCGCAGATCCGATCCGAATCGAACTGATCCGATCAGACTCAGGTCTATGAGTTTATCACTAATTCTATATACCAATTTTATATATATAAAAAAGAATCTTAACCTATATTTGAAGCCCAAATATAATCATTTCGTAAAGATTTAATTAAGAAATATATAACTCACTTGGGTTTAGAACAGTGGCATTGACAGTGTAACCACGAAGAAGAAGATGCTTGACGAGCCATGAACCAATAAAGCCAGAACCACCAGTGACACACACTAACTTTCCTTCTCCGTTGCTCATTCTTGATCGCTCGAGTTGAGTCTTTCTCCTTTCAACTTTTGGGTACTTTGATGCAGAAACGTCGTAAGCTTGTATATAATATACCAAAATGATACATCAGAGTAATATTATATTAATAGTTCATTTGTGAGCACATGTATGGTATTTGAAAAATAGATTAATTAAAGAAGATAATTATTGCTTTATTAAGTTTGTACAACCATGAATGATGTGCATATATCATAATTTAATTAGTATTGATTAAAAAATTGAATTGAAATAATCAATTTGCAGGATTAATTCTTTCTATGTAATTATTTATATTTTTTCTAGGATTAAGCTTTTATTTTAGTCTATTATAGATTGGGTATATTTCAATTTAGTCCTTTATAAATTTGTATTTTCAATTTACTCATTCAAAGATGAAATTATTATTAACAAAATCCTTCTATGAATTTGTTGGTTAATTTAAAGTTTGAATTCTCTAAAGTTAAAAAATAATGTATTTTCTTATATTAAGAGAGAGATAAAATAAAGTTAATTTCTAATTTATTCAAAATAAATTTTTATCAATATAAATCTCTATTTTTTTCCTACCTTTCTCTTATTTAAAAAATTATTGTATAGAATAAATATAGAATAAAATTCATTAATTCTCTGTTACGAGAAACTAGCTTGCTTGTTTAATTTGTTTGTATTAATTGGTCATTTTCAGCATTATTAAATGAAAAAATATAGCTTACCATATTAATATTTGAATGACTAGTGAGTTAAGGGACTTTATTGATAAATATTTATTTATAAAGAACTAAATTCAGCAGAAATATTTATGAATTGTGAGTGATTATAACAACTTTTAATTTAAATAATTTATTTGTAAGGTTAATGTTAACCTTTTTCTTTTTCAATTGAGTAGATCTTACTCAACGTATAAAATATAAATCAAATAAAATATCTTTGAATCGCAAAATCCTTCCTCTTACATCCATGATTTCGTAAAGTTTCCCATAATTGACTATTCTTACAATCTAGTATATATTAAAAAACGTTAAATTATTATTCTAGACTTTAAAATTTTTCATTTAATTTTTAATTAAATCATTAAAATTTATAAATTTAAAATTAAGTCCTCATAAGTTTTAAAAAAATTAATTTAATCTTTTTATTAATTTTTTTAAAAATTATATTAAATTTTATTGATATTCTCAATGTGTATCATTTTAATACTTTAAATATATATAATTTATGTTAATAAAAAAATCAAATAATAATATAAATTTAACTTATATATATGTTATAAAATATAATTTTTGCCAATCCCTAAAACGAACTATGTAATGTGCTTTATCCACTGAGTTACGGATGGGCATTAATTTTATATTTTATTATATATTTATATATTTTATATATTTTAATATTTAATTTATATATTTTAATATTTAATATTAAAAAATATAAGTAAATTAATTTAAATTATATATTTATAGTATCAAGATAATATATAATTAATATATCAACAATATTTAATAAAATATTGATAAAAGTTTTTAAAACTGTAAGAGGTTAATTATAAATTTTTAAATTATAAAAATATAATTATTATTAATATTTAAAAATTTCTTAATATTATAATTTAAAATATTATTATTATTTTATTATTAATATTTAAAATTTTCTTAATATTATAATTTAAAATATTATTATTATTTTATTATTATTAAAAATCACCAACATATTGAAGTCATGTGATAAACTCAAAAGTCAAAACATTGCTTTATTTCGAAATATATCACAATCATCGAGATATTTTATAGGTTTTATATAAATTATGGATATTAATTAATTAACGTAACTACTTCTTTAACCTTTAGTTCAAATAATTTATTGTTCTTTGATGTAATTTTTTTAAAATTCTTTCTAATAATGTAAATTAGGTAAAAATGAAATTTATATAAAATTTTATATATCTTTATTATTAGGTTTTCTAATTAAAATAAAGTATATAATTTTTAAAAAATATTAATTATATAAATCATAAATATATTAATTTAAGATTAAAACAATTTAATAACAAAAATATAAAAATACATTTAATTTTTTTTCATTAGATAAATCTTTGAATTTCAAATTCTTCTTTCTTACATGATTTTTTGAATTTTTATACCCAATTGGTACTGCGTTTAATTTAGCATATATCTTTTAAAAAAATAGTTATAATACAGTTATGTTTCGAAATTAAAATTAATACAATTATATTTTATATTATAAATATTAACAAAAATTGATTTTAATGAAAGAATTAATTTTTTATAACAAAATAAATTTAAATTTAAATTTTTATTAAAAAAATTCATATTTAATATTTCATCATAATTCAAAAAAAATTAACCGTTACAATGAATGCTTCTAAAAAATAAATATACAAAGATGTCTTTTTTTTTAATATAATATACGGTGATGTGATAAACAATGATATATGTTCAATAATTGAAATGCTACTGTTCCTTTAAGAAAAAAAAATAATTGAGATGCTAAAAAATCATATTTTATATAGTCACGTGACGCGCACTACCTTTCCAGCGTTGTTGCTTAATAGTCTCGCTTCAGTCTTTCTTCGTTGCCTCTTTTTATATTTTGATGCAAAAATCGCAATAAACTAGACAAAATAATATTATGTAATAGTAAAACATTTGTAATTAAATAAATAGTATTTAAAAAATAAATTAATAAACATATATATTTTTATATCTTTATCATTAAAATTTTTAATAAAAAAATTAACAAGTTTATAATTTATACACCTCATCTTTTTAATTAATATTTTTTAAAAAAATTTATTTTTATTTTAATTAAAATATTTTCTAATAAAAATTACATCTAATTCTAATCAATAAATTAATTATCCAAGAAAATAAACTTAGTCCATAAAATTAATAGTTTGCATATATCACCGTTTAATACAATGATTAAGAGGTTGAATTCGACTTGCATGATTTTTTTAAAATTATCAATAAATATATTTATATATATATACGACTAAAATTTTACTTTGATACCTTATAGATAGAGTATTTTTTTAATTTAATGTTTTATAATTATAAATATTTATTGATAAAATCTTTTTTAAAAGAAGAAATTAGTTTGGTAGAAATTTTTTTAAAAAAATTATTTATGTTAATTGATAATTTTAGCATTATATTAATTGATCAATGGAGTACTTTATTGATAAATATTTTATCTATAAAGATCAAATTGAGATGAAATATTTGTAAAAGATAAAATTGAGAAATATCTAGGCTAATTTTGAAATCATAGATGAAATTATGAATGATTTAACGAAACCTTTAATTTATTTATAAAATTGATCTTATTCCCCCAAAAAGAGATTGGGTATATCTGATCACTTTTATTATAATTGGATATGAAAAGGTAGATGCTTCCAAATTTGGTGTCAATAAGATGGATCTTGGAATTATAAAATTCTTCCTTTAGCGTGATATTAATGCAAGCAGTACTTCTTTGACTTGTATTTGAAATAATTTTATTTGGGATATTGATCTTAACTTATTTTTCAAATTGTGGAGATCTTATTTGATGGGTTAACGTTTTTTGCAATTAAAAATACTACCTTTCTTTTTAAAGAAATGTACTTCTTGATTCTTAAAAAATAATTGATAATATAATTTAATTTTTAAAAAATTATAATATATATTTTAATTTAAAAAAATTATAATTATTAAAAATTATTAAATATTAAATAATTTTTAAAATATTAAAAATATATATTTTTTAATTTTTAGTATTAATAATCTAAACTATAGTAATTGATAAAAGAACTTAATTATATATAAATATTTAATTATATTTTTAAAGTATCAAATTATAGAAAATAAAACTTATATATTATTATTTAACTACAAATTAATAAATAAACAATTGATATTTTTATATAATTTTTTTTAATTTATCTAACATTTATTTTTGACCTATTAAAATAAAGAACATTATAGAAGTGATAGTAAAAAATAATATTTTTTTACTATTTTAAAAATTCTACCAAACGTATGTAATATTTTAATTATACAATTAATAAAAAAATTAACACTCGTATATATTACTTTTATCATATATGAATAATATATTTTATTTTTTATTTACAAATACTTAGCAATTTCAACTAATCACTATGTTTATCACACAACTAATAATTTAAGCTTCATTTTGATTTATTCTAAATTTAAAAATATTATATAATATTTCATATCAACAAGTTTGTATGCACATATATGAATGATTTCGTTCATAATTTACTATTATATTTTTATGTACACACCTGAGTGTTAGTAATTCTGATAGATTAGACATTTTTACATGTAATTTACAATGTTAAATCAATAAAATATAATAAATTTAACCAAATAAGTAACAAAAATAAAGAGACAAGATAGACTACATGCAAAATTTTTTTAATTTCATTTTTTATTGAATAAAGTAACTTAATTAACTTTATAAAAAAAATTTTTATAAAATACAACTCTATGAGTATAAAAACATTTAGTTAATGACTAATAATAACAAATTAAAGTGTGGTACTATCAAATATAAGCAAATTGTTATGTGTTAGAAATATATTTAAATTTATGTAAATTATAAGTGAGAAACAAAATATATGTTGTATATATGGTAAAAGCACTAAATATGAGTGTTGATTTGCTTATTGAATATATAATTGAAATGTTACATATATTTAATTATAATATTAAGATATTAGGAATATTTTAATGTCTTTCTATCACATTTATAACGTTATTTCATTTTAATAGTTTAAAAATAAGTGTTAGATAAATTAAGAAAAAATTATATAAAAATATCAAATTTTTATTTAATGATTTGTGGTTAAATATTAATATAAAAGTTTATTTATAAAAGTCATATTTTAAAAGCATGGTTAAATACTGATGTATGATTAAGTTATTCTACTAGTTATTATAATTGGAGTTTTTGGTATAATAAGAATTAAAAAGTATATATTTTAATATTTTAGGGATCATTTAGTTTTTAATGACTCCCGTTATCTTTTTCGTTAATGAATAATAGTTCAGAGATTAACGAGTTAATAATTGTGATCTTTTGGACACCAAAATATATATTATGATATTTCACATATTACATCATATTATTATTTATCTTTCAAGAATCAAAAAGTATATTATCTCTTTTTTTGTAGTAAAAGAGATATATAAAAAAATTTAGCTCCTAACCAATTTAAGGTGAGTGTCTTTTATTTTTTTTTCATATCTTTCTTACCATAGTAATATAGATAAAAATGAGTATGAGTATTATAAATATCTAATGGTATTCATCGAATATTAAATATTAGATAAGGTACATATAATAAAATATAATTATCTATAGAGTATTAGATAGGTGTAGATATTGGTATCAGATGCTTTATATCTGTCTGCTATAAATTAGTAGATATGATACTCGATATCTAATATCTACATAATATATATTATTAAATAAAATTTTATTTTTTATTAATATTAGAATTTCTATGTTTAATTTTAGTTTATAATAATTATATAAAAAATTTTATTGTAGAATAAATTTTTATAGTAATTTATAATATTTAAAAATTTTTAATTGAATGATTATCAAATATTATATATTGAGTAAATTACTTGATTATAAGATATTTAGTATCTAATACTTATTACCTTTTTTTTTAGATATTTCAAATATTTCATATGTTTTGAGTATTTTAAATATCGGATAATTTTAGATATAGATATTAAAAATAATATTTTTTTAATATTGTTAGAGTTTAAATATTAGATATTTTGAAAAAAATATAAATAGAGAAAATAAAAAAATTAGAGAATACTTACACATTATTATCCCTAATAGAGAATTTACAATATTATTTTATTGTTGTTGGATTTAAATACTTTACTTTTGAATGCTTTCTTATAATGTAAATCAAATAAATATTTTCGATTTTAAAGTTCTTCCTTTTTGAATGGTCTTTTAAAATTGGTTTCACATATATAATTGAAAATTAATTTAATGCTATTAACATATACTGTTTATTAAAAAAGCAAGTATTGCCCTCATGTATTATTACATGATGATATTGTATATTTATATTGATATATTTAAATATATATGCATAAAATAATGTTAAATTTTTAATTAAAAATTAATTATGAAGTATACTATTTTTTATAAAATATTTTGACAAGTAATTAATTGTATTGTAATATATATATGTATATATATATATAAAGCAGAGTACTTAATAAATTAAATAATTGAATTAAATGAAAAAAATTAATAAATTAATGGATATTTTTTACTTCCAATTTTTTGGATGTAAAGATAATTAATAAGTATTTTTATTATAATTTTATGATATTCAAATTGAAATTTAATATTAATTGTTTGAATTTGATAGGTGAGATATATTACTATTTACCAATTTTAGATACCTTAAGCATTTCAAAAAAATATTTTGGCATATAATTAATAATTACTAATTTTAAAAATTATTGACATTAAATTTATATTTATATTTGAATTTTAAATATATTAAATGTAAATATAGTAATAAATATAAAGAAGTTAAAACACAGTAAAAGAAGGAGATTCGGGTAGCCACCAAGGTATTGCACTCAAAGAAATGAGGAGGAAAGAAGGCAAGAGACTAAGAAATTGGAGAAGATATTAAAGTTCTAGACCCTCTCTCTGTCTTTCTGAATTCCAATAGGAATTAAAAAGAGAAAACATTTTTGAAATTAAAATAAGAATTTTTAAATGATCATCATCATCATCGAAGAGTATTTTAAATTGAACTTCATATATATAATAGAAATTTAATCCGATAAAGTAAATTTATTATTATACTCCTAAGTCCTAAGGCATAAAAGTTCTATTCTGTTAAGTAAAATTATATTCCATTCTCTCGTCACCTTTTTAGGCTAGTCTTCGTCCCAATTCCTAGCATCCCACAAAAAATTATATATTTTATAATGTAAAATATAAAATAAATTATTTAATGTGACGTATGGGAGATAAAAAATTAAAAAAATTATAAGGGATAAATAAATTCAATAACTTTATATTATTTAATTTATTTTTTAAAATTATAATAATTCTTATTTATATTATATTTTAAAAATTAAAAAAATATTCACATACATGCAAAACCTTTATTTTTATTATTATTATTATTATTATTATTATTATTATTATTATTATTATTATTTTGGATATTTAAGTTCACTTGTAAAAGCGGATGAAAAACAAAAATTTCTATTTAGAGTTTTAGCTCAAAATCAATTTTAGGTTTCTTATTTAACTTTATTTCTATTGATCTTCTGCGGTCTGCACTAAATAATTTTTATATTTAATAAAATTATTAAAGTTACGAAAATTTGGTTGATTAAATTCTCCAAAATATTTAATCAAGCTAAAAGACTCTAATTGATTTATATATTACAACCCTCAAAATCCCTTTAATTTATATATTTTCAATATTTCTGAGTTAGAAATATAATATTTTGTGTTATTAAATATAACATAACATACATTTCTCACAAAAATTCTTGGGCACCTACAATGAAGAATTAAGATTAAATTTTTACAATATAATTCACTGTAGAAAGTCAATCTTAATTCTCTATTGTATGTATAATATAATGTACAAAAAATAAATTTCATATATTTTGACTGTTTCTGAGCATACAGAGGACATCACCCTTGTCACAAGGGCCTTGTTTGTGTCACATGTTGATCACATTCTCCATTTTGGATTGTGACACATTTATTATAAAAAAAGATCAAAATTTAAAATTTGAAAAATTTATTTTCCTTCAAACTTTCTACAGTTTCCTTAAGGCTTACCTTCAATGGAATAAACTCAATTTCATTTCCCAAGGTCTTTGCTTTTACATTAGAAACTTGATACTTCGGCATTAAGAACTTATCATCTTCACACCTAACAAATTTAGTAGAAAACCAATAAATAAAATTAGCAAAAATAACGAAAAAAAAACTTGCATTAATTGAACATACACCTAGATGTAAAGTACTAGTGAGAATGCACACGTTTGGATAATCAAATATTTAAAAGCTACAATCAAAACGATCTATTAATATATTGAATGTTTTGGATTATGAGAATAGAATATAATTTAAGAAATACAAATTATTATATTAAAATTTGATCATGAAAATATTAGAAGTAAAACTTAAAATATATTGTATAGAAAACAATGAATTCATATATTCCATTAACTAAAGATGAACCATGTATTCACAAAATTTTTATATTATGACATGATGACAATAGTAGTTTTAACCAATTAAATTGGATAAATATATTTTTAATAAAACAATTAAGATATTATAAAAATTATAATCTAGAAAAGGAATATGATACCTCAAAGATATTATAAAAACTCTATCTGAAAAAGCAAATTAATAATAACAAAGAAAACCCAATGTAAAAATTAGAAAGACTAGAAGGTTTATCAAAATCATTAGAAAAAAGTATACATAATTAAAAAAGAAATAAGAAACTTAACTAATGAATTAGCATATATAAAAAGAAATACTAAAAAAATAATAAAAGCTTAAGAAATAAGATTATCAATAGAACTCATTTAACAAAACCTTTTAATAAATATGTTACAAACAATAGAACCAAAAGTCTAAATAACTGAAGAGCAAATAAGATTTTAGGTGCTAGATGAAAACATGAAACAAGCAAGCATAATAACCGAACAAATCCAAAAAAGACAAGAGATAGTTAACAAAAGCCTATGGATTATTTTTGAAGAAATTAAAAGGATAGATATAGCAAGGCAATAAAAATCATTAATAAGAGAAGAATAGATAATTTCAAAAAGTATAACAGAAGAAATTATATAATTATTAATTAAAAAAGATCATGAGATATTAAAAATAACATGTCAAATAAGAATAGATACAGATGGCATCTTTAAAATATTGAAACCATTAGATATAAAAAAAAAAGAATATCAACTATAAATATGATGTACGCGTTAGAAGAATCAGATACACAAAAAATAAAAAAACTAATGGGACAAGAAGAAGAAAATAATTTAGAAAAAAATTAAACAAAAATTAAGACATATGACTATTATAAAAACAAATATACTACAAATAAACATATAAAACCAAGAACCTATAAATCCCCCAAATATTAGAAATCCAAATTATACAAATAAAACAGTTTCATTTAGTTTAACTAGAGGAACAGAAGTTGAAAAATAATTATTAATACATAAAAGAACCATTAAAAACAAAAGATATTATAGAAATTAATACAACTTGCAAAATACCTACTAATATAGAATACAACCCAACTTCATTAGAATAATATGAGACAAGACAAATACTTAATTTAGAAATATGACTAAAATTAGATTGTAATTTAAATAATAGAAAAAAATAAAAGAATGGTCGAAATCACAATTAATAGTATTATTCGAAAAAAAAATTGACACTCAAGCAACTATTTTAATAATAGAAGTCAATTTTATAGGAATAGTACAAAACTTATGGTAAAAAAGTAAAACAAAAGAATTTAGACAAAAAACAAGAGTAATAAATTCACCTTATTCAAATAGAAAAAAATTACATGCAATATTAGTAAGATAACATGAACAATTATTAAAAAATAAATTTGTTAAAAGTATAGAGCTAAATGAAATTACAAAAATAGAAAGAGCAATAACAAAAATGCATCAAATAAAAATATATAAATTAGATACAAAATATCTAAATTCTTATATATATATGTGAATATAGAAAATATTATTATGAACCAAAACTATTAAATTATGAACAAAAAAGATTCTATTTAGATTTATTTTATAAAAAATTACTTAAACTAATATCTAAAACTATTATAGAAGAGTATAATAAAGAATTTAAAGAAAATATAAAGGTAATTCTATTTATCGATACTATGAGAAGAAGAGAATATTATTTAATCAAATATTTAGGTAATAAATATAGACAAATATAAAATATTATAAAACTAACAAGTTAGTAGAGAATTAGAAACACCACATAGATGGAGATTCTTACAAAAAGAACAAAGCAAGACAAAAGAAAAAAATATAAATGCAAATTTAAAAAATACCCAAAAAAAAGGCTTAGAAAATATTTTAAGAAAGGAAAAAGAAAAATCAATCATAATAAAAACTAATTAAATGTAAATGTTATATCTTAGGAGAAATATTATTAATTAATAAGAAGGAAAAAAGTGAACTGATAGTGACATTAATAGATATTAATTTGACTAGTAAATGATGAATTAGATCTTATTCAATAGTATAAAAAATAAAATATCTTATATTTATAAATTAAATATAGTCAAAACATACAATTTGTATTTTTTATGTATAATTTGTAAATATGATATATTTTGTTTTACAAATTATAAATTGTCAAAACGTACTCTTTTTCTTACTTAATAAGATTCAATTAATTATTTAATAATTACTTAACATCTATTAATATTGTTATAAATTAATTATTTATCAATTTTATTAATCAAAAGATTAAAATAATTGAAAATTAATCTTTTAAAAATAAATTAATATATTTTATTTTTTAAAGAACAAATTAAAAAAATATATTTTTTAAAAATTAAATCATTAATTTATTCCTAATCATATAATTTTTTTTTTTATAAAATACAACTTTATAAATATAAAAATATTTAACAAATGTCATATTAATAAATCAAAGTATAGATGAATTAGAGACTTAGTCTAAAAAATACATATTTACTATTTTATAGAACTATTTAATATAGTGAACCACAAACGTCAACATGTCAAACCATCTTGTTTATTAATGGTTTGTGGTTCAGGAACCAAAAACTTAATTATTATGATCTTTTAAATAATAAAATATATATTATAATTTTTTAAAGATTAAATTTTATTATATATTTTTTTAAAAAAGTTATCTCAATAAAATAATCGACCTTACCTTTTTGGAAGTTGCATTGTTGGGTACAGCTCACCCAAAATCTTTACAATATCTGAGAAGTGGGCCACTGATTCAGCCGAACAATATCTTCCCCTAGCTGAAGAAATTTCAAATGCTTGAATATGGGCATTTGCAACATCTCTCACATTGATCCATGGAAAAGTACGATTTGGAAATGTTTGTGCACCTACATAAAGCAAGGATGCATGAAAATAACACTACCATAAAAATAATATTTAAAATTTTTAAAAATAAATTTTTTATATTGATGAAACTTAAATTTGAAACTTATTATATTTTTTTGATTAAAATGAATGAAATTATAAAATTTTTATTATTTGTATTTTTTTTTTAAAAAAAACTGTTTACATTAATCCCTTTTCATTTTTCATTGATTAGAACCATAAAAGGGAGTTAAATAACTAAAAATGATCAAGCACTTAGATGTTTTCAGATTAAATGGAAATTACCATTTATCAAATTCAAAATTAAAGCAACACTGTCGTTGACGGTTGGTTGCAAGAGAGGCCCTATCACCATTGATGGATTGATAGTAACCATGTCAATGTTGTTTTCTTTCACAAAATTTGTGGCAGCATTTTCTGCCAAAACCTTGGAAAGTACGTACCACATCTGACAGCACAAAATTGGAAACATGAGGACATTGAAAATCATGACATTTGCACACATTAGAATTTGGAACAACTATTTTAACAATAATACTCAACAGCAATTACCTGCAAGGTTTAAAGCCTAAAGGGCCTTTTAGGAGAGGATATTTTCATAGTATCAAGGTTTGTGCTCTTATCCTTAGTTTTTTTTTTTTTTTTGAATTTTTCTAAATTTTTAAAAATTAAAAACAATTTTATTCAAAATATTATCAAAACACTAAATTCAAACATTTTTTGTATTATTAATTTAGTATAGAAAATATAGTACATACCTTAGATTCTCTACAAAATTCGGGATTTGCAAACCATGTTTCATCAACTATATCATCTGCAGTTATAGGTTTTCCAGTATGCAAGATTGCAGCTGTGGAAGATGTTAAAACAACTCGTTTGAGAGACGATGATTTTGCACATGACTTGAGGACATTGAGAGTTCCCTTCACCGCTGGATCAATTAGTTCAGCCTGAAATAAGAGAAACAAGATTCATGTCTGTAATATACCCATAACTAGTGATTTTTCATTTGGAAACTGCATATAAGATCTCATCATAATGTTTCTCCCACCCTACTCCCTCCTGTATTATGTATGTAGTCAAAACCATTAACCGAACCTGTGGGTCTTTGAGAACATCCAGAAAATTACAAGGTGATGCAGTATGAAAGACACCCTCGCAACCATCAACAGCAGAGTCAAAAGAACCTTCTTCTAGGAGATTTGCTTTAATCAGTTGCAATCTCTCTTTTGCACCTTCAAGTTTAAGCAAATGCTCTACCTTTTTAGGATCATCTGCAGAAAATTACAAAGAAAAATAAATTTTCAATTCAAATCAATTTTTTTTATCATAAGAATTTTTTTATTAAAAATAATTTTATTCAAAATATGATCGAGCAGTAAATATGAGAGGACAGCTTGAGATTGGCGAGAGACTAATTCCGAATTGATACATACTAAATAGGATTATAAGAAAATCTTAATAACATTAAGTGAGAAGATGTTAAGAAGCACTTACTAGGGTCACGAACAGTGCCTTTGACAGTGTAACCACGAAGAAGAAGGAACTTGACGAGCCATGAAGCTATATAGCCATTAGCACCAGTCACACACACCACTTTTCCTTCACCACTGCTCATTCTTCCTCTTGCTTGAGCTTCGGAAAGTCGATTATTTCGTATTTAGATGCCATTATCTGTTTGGCTTTTTCTAAATGAGAAAGCATCACTCTCACTGTCAGAATGGTCCCAATACAGGACAGAATGATGACCTCACATCGTGACTTTCTTTATCAAAACATTCAATTTGTAAATGATCACTATCTCTATTTCCTGATTTTTTTTGGTCACTCCTGCCTCCTTCTCTCTTTGATTTTTTTTTTCATCTATTTGCTTATATTTGTTTGTCCTTTAGCTTCCTTGAGAAGCCGTGGATATTTGGGAGTACTTCTAGAGGAGTCAAAAGTCTATTTTTTGAGATAATTTATTTTTTTATTATTAAAAAATAAATAATAATATAATTTAATATCTAAAAAATTATAACAATTAATTTATTAATATCTGAGTTATAATTATTATCAAAAAAATAATAAAAAATATTAAATACCAAATAGTATCTAAAATATTAAAAATATGTATGTTATAATCTCTAGTATAATAACTCAAATTATAATAACAAATAAAATTTAATCAAAAATCAGCACTTAATAATTTTTTTAAAGTATGAATTGTTACAAATAAACTTGCATATAAATACTTAACTATAATTTAATAAATAAATATTTAATATTTTTATTCAATTTTTTAAAATTTATTCAACACCTATTTTAAATTATTAAAATAAAATAATAACATAAAATTAAGTAATAGAAAGATATATTAAGATATCTCTATTATTCTAATAATTTTAGCTTAACATATACAATATTTTAATTATATAATCAGTAATAAATCAATACTTGTATGCAATATTTTTATTACATATGCAATTTATATTTTATTTATAACTTACAAGCCAGAAAAATTTAAATCATTTTTTAGCATTTTACAATTTTATCTAAGCACTTATATTTTTCAAACACCTAAACTTAAGTTTTATTTTATTTGATTCTAAATTTTAAAATATTATATAATATTTTTTACTAGCAAGCTTTGTGTGGCTATTATTTTTTCATATACACACAAATATTTTAGAATTACTAACACTCATATTATTACTTATTTTTCAAAAACTAAAATGTAGGTTATTTCTTATGTTTTTAAAAGCATTTATTTTAAAATTTGACATGTTGAAAAAAGTTTCATAATTTTAGAGCAGAAATTAAAAATTAGGGTTTGTATTTCTAACCAAAAATTAAATATTAAATATTTTAATAAAAAAGACGTGCATATCAAATTTTCAAATTACTCATAAAAAAATGTAAACAATGTCTTTTGATTATGTCATTAAGCAACACTCACTTGGGTCACGAACATTGCCTTTGACAGTGTAACCACGAAGAAGAAACTTGACAATCCATGAAGCAATGTAACAAGTAGAACCAATCACATTCACCACTTTTCCTTTACCGTCCATTCTTCTCTTCCTCTTGCTTCAGCTTTGGCTAAAATGAGTGTTGTAAGGACTTGGGAATTCTTTCTAGGTATCAATGATGAACTATACATTTAATTTAAATAATTTATTTTTGAGGTTGATGCTAACTTATGTTTGCAATCATAGCTATTTTAATAGAATGAAAATTAGAAAGATCATTGGATTTATAAATATTTCCTTTTCGCATAATTTTTCAAAATTAAATTTAATACAACCAAATTCTATATTTAAAAGACAAAACTCAAAATATTATAATAATAATAATAATAATTAATAATAATAATAATAATAATATTATTATTATTATTATTATATGATTATGAGTCTTTCATCACATTAGTCTCTAAACTAAAGATAATTAACATACTCATATTTTATAACTACTCATAAAATTTATTTATTGAATTTAAGTTTAGATGTAGGTCTAAAGAGGATAGTACTCTATTTAGACTGAGATTTATTCTATTTAAATTATTTAAATACTATATATATAATTTATTCTATTAAAAAAATATGTATAAATTATGTTATTTATTTTAATTTTATCAATAAAATTATTTAATATTAATATAAATTTATAAATTATTATAATTAATAATTTTGTAAGGATAAATTTATTAAGATTTTATATTAATTATATATATTTAAAGTTTATAGAATATAATTGATATAACTTGTATATTTTTATAAATTTATATGTAGATAAATCATAATTTAAAAAAAATTAATTATTTTAAATTTTTTTTAAAATAAATAGATTTAAGTTTAAGTATTTGAAAATTTTTTAATTCTAAAGACGAGGATTAAGTTTGCTACCCACTTAAGTTTGACTCTAAGTATAAAAATTATACTACCCTACATGTATCTTACGCAAGATCGTCCTTACTTTAAATATATAATATACTAATAGCTTCACAATTTAGGGATGTTTATTGGGTTAAAGTTAATTATCAATCCAATCTGCACTATTGAGTTGGTCTAGATTGAGTTGACAGATAGTTTTGGTTTCAGGTTTATGACTTTCTTTTTATTATTATTATTATTATTATTATTATTTTTTTGGATATTTAAGTTCACTTGTAACAGTGGATGAAAACAAAAATTTCTATTTGGAGTTTTAGCTCAAAATCAATTTTAGGTTTCTTATTTAACTTTATTTCTATTGATATTCTGCGGTCTGCACTAATTAATTTTTATATTTAATAAATTTATTGAAGTTACTAAAATTTGGTTGATTACATTCTCCAAAATATTTAATCAAGCTAAAAGACTCTAATTGATTTATATATTACACCCCTCAAAATCCCTTTAATTTATATATTTTCAATATTTCTAAGTACTTAGAAATCTAATATTTTGAGTTATTAAATATAACATAGCTTACACTTCTCAGAACAATTCTAGTGCACCTACAATGAAGAATTATGATTAAATTTTTACAATATAATTCACTGTAGAAATTCAATCTTAATTCTCTATTGTATGTATAGTATAATGTACAAAAATAAATTTCATATATGTTGACTGTTTTTGAGCATAGAGGACATCACTCTTTGTAATGACCCCCTAATTCATAATACACTTACCTCTATCAGAGTAGCGGAAGTATATGAGTTTTTAAAAAAATTTTTCACTTTTCCTTGATTCAAAAATATCGGAGAATTGCTACTGGTTGAGTATAACCCAAATAAATTCTTACCATTATCCATTCAGATTCTATTTAACCCTAAGTCCTACACAGCTATTCTAAATTCACGTACAATCATAACAAGCTATGGAATATCAAATCTAATAACTATAAAGTCAGAATACATAATCCATCTACATAAAGTTCAACTTAACTAAAATTTAAACATTCATTCCTGCTAAAAATTCGGCAGAGTTTCTCCTGTAATTCGGACATTACCCAAATACAAACAGCCAATATCCAACAAATTTACATCCAAAAAGATTCAACAGCCAGCAAATCAATCAATACAAAATATTTACATATCAAAATTCAAGCCTAGAAACTACGCTGTATGTCTGTCTATCATCCAGTTTCTGCTCAGCTATCTCCTAGGCCCCTGTTCCTGTTTATCTGAGCAAACAACCTCATGAGATAGTTAAATCCTAGTAGAGTAATTTATAGTATATATAATATCAAAATAGCTGGATGCTCAGCTGTGACAAAGCATAGAAAATATCTCCCCGTGTTTAATTCAAAAATAGGTGAATTACCTTATCTTTTAAAATCGTTAAATTGCACAAAAAATGAGGCAATGAATCAAATGAGTATAAAATTTATTTTTTTGAAAATCTGTACTGAAAATCTAGTTAAAATCCATTGCTCGGTGGTTTTCACAATAACATCAGTCACAAGTCCTATGTGACCATATATAAATATATCTAATTGCATGCCGTTTTACGGAAATTATATCTTTTTCATTGGGTGTGATCCATAACACTAATCACCCGAAATCACGCTTATAATGTGAGTGTGATTCGTGACACCAATCACTCACTCAAGGATCGGGTGAGAAGCAACATCTAAGGCATCCTCTAACATGTGCACATATGCCAATCCTCATCCTCATACAGTCTATTCGAAATCACATGCACATAGTCGACTAGTTCTCAGGGTTCTAAGATATTACGCCTAAATCACAACGTTTCCCCGTATAGGTTATCCCCCCTTATACTCCTTGAACCTTTCATAGGATCGTCCTGGTTTACCGCGTAATCCCTAACGAATGCAAGCTAAATTTGATTAAAACGATACATTTATAAAATCCTATGCACTCGGGATACTCAACGGCCATCCCATACTGGCTATTGAGCACCCAACCTTAAGTTAACTCATTCCCATGGCATTTAAATCCAATAGCCAAATCGATCTAACATACAACAGGCATTTACAACACACAAGCATACAGATATACTCATTGAAAGTAACACAATTCCCATGCAGTCAAATTAATCTAAATCAAACATTCATCGCGTCAAATAAAATTCAGGGGAGTGTAAATCACTCTACCTGTTTATCGTTTTCTCTTAATTAATTCGGGGCTTCCCGTTTCCTCAAAATTTGAGTCTAGTTAGTTCCCTGGGTAATTTAATTAATATCTCAGGCTTTTTCTCCTTCAATTAAACTTCCTACTTTTGATTACACATTTTCCTAGGTCGATTTAATTTCTACGAATGTTCAGCATTCAATTTCAATAAGAAAACATTAGATCAGGGCAATTTAGACCGTACCAGGGGTTCCAGAAGGTGGAATTCTGATTCTGAATTGTTTATGGCTTCTCCTACAGCAGCACACAGCGGCTCACGGTGGCATACGACAGAGAGATGCGGCTAAGGTCAAAAGTTACACCAGCGTGTAGCCCGCAAGTCGAGGAGGCCAGATCTGGGGTTGGTTTGGCGGTTCACAGCCGTTTAGATGGTGTTTTCTGGCGGTGAAGATTTACGCACGGCAGATTATTTTCTCGCAATTCCGGGCGTATGGCGATAGCGTTTGACGGCTGGGAGTTGTCAGAGAAAGCTGGCAGCTCGACCTTCCCAATGGTGAGGGCGATGTCACTGGAGGATGTCAGACAGTGGAGACCACGACAGGAGGAGAAAATGCGCGATGGAGGGAAAAGTGGCATTTTTCGGCGGCTATGGCATCCGTTGTTGGCCAAGGGTGGTGGTGAGAGGTTCAGGGTGTCGAGCTGCACTGGTGATTGGGTCGGGCGGCAGCGCAGGTGACATTTTCAGCCGTGCACGGTGGCGAGCGTGGAGGAGAGATAAGAGAGAGAAAATAGAGGAAAGAGAGAGAAAGTAAAGGGAAAATGAGAGGGAAAATGGAGTTTTTGAAACTTTAAAGCCTCTAGGGGTAATTCGGTCTTTTGCCACTTCGCTCGAGAAAATTTTTGGATGTCTTCTTTGATCTAGGCAAGGGCACAGATTCTCGTGAAAATAAATTGGCCTCCGTTTAAAGAATTGAAGTCTGATACTTTATATGTCAATTTCCTAACGCAGGGCCGCGTTTCCCTTCATCTGATCAGATTTTGACTCTGAAAAATTCCCAGATTTCAACCGTGAACTCAGAAAAATATGTTGAATTTAATTTTAACAAAATCACATTTAAATTCACCCAATTTAATTATTTCAAAAAAAAATTTGGTTTATTACATTCTCCCCCCTTAAAAGAAATTTTGTCCCCAAAATTCATACCTGTGAATAGCTCTAGGTATTATTGCCTCATCTCGTCCTCTTTCTCCCATGTCATCTCCTGCGATGCTACATCCTGCCAAAGTACCTTAACTAAAGGAATTACTTTATTTCGGAGTTGCTTAGTCTTAAAGTCAAGGATTTATACAGGTGTAGATTCATAAGTTAAATTTTCCTTTAATACTATGGGTTGATTTCCCAATACATATACAGGATCTAGGACGTATTTACGGAGTTACAAGATGTGAAAGACATCATGCAAGTTTGACAGGTATGGAGGTAAGGCAATATGGTAAGCGATTTGACCGACTCTTTGCAAGATTTGGAATGATCCTAAGAATTTGGGACTTAATTTTCTTGTCCTTACTTGTTTACCAATACCCATAGTGGGGACACTATCAAGAAAACATGTTCTCCCTCATTAAACTCTAAAGGTCTCCTCCTATTATTCTCATAGGCTTCCTGTCTCTGCTAGGTAACCTTCATCTTTTTTTTGATCATTTTGATCTGATCAATGGTCTCTTGTACAAAATCAGGTCCCAACAGTGTACTTTCCCCTATTTCTACCTAACTCAAAGGTGATTTACAACTCCTCCTATATAGACCGCATAAGGTACCATACCGATGGTAGAGTGATAATTGTTATTGTATGAAAACTCTATCAAAGGTAGGTATTTATCCCAACTTCCCTTTTGTTCTAGCACACAAGCCCTCAACATATCTTCTAAAGTTTGGATTGTTCTCTCAGACTTCCTATCAGTTTGAGGATGATAGGCTATGCTAAACTTAAGCTAGGTTCCTAATACTTGCTGTAAGGATTGCCAAAATCTCGAAGTAAACCTAGGGTCTCGGTCTGATACTATACCTGATGGTATTCCATGTAATCTCACGATTTCCCTAAGGTATACATCGGTCAGTTTTTTCATGGAGTATCTCATCTTAACAGGTAAAAAGTGAGCAGTCTTAGTTAATCTATCCATTATCACTCAAATGGCATCATAACTGGCTGGTGTTCTAGGTAATCCCACTACAAAATTCATGGTTATTTGATCTCATTTCCTTTCTGGTATCTCCAATGGCTTCAGTAGCCCTGCAGGTCTTTGATGCTCTATCTTGACCTGTTGACAAGTCAGACAAGCATTCACATCGTTCGTGATATCCTTTCGCATACCAGGCCACCAAAAGTTTCTCTTTAAATCCTGATACATTTTGGAAATACTGGATGGATCGTATAGTGGCTTCCATGAGCCTCTGCTAACACTTTTTTCCTCAATTCCTGATGGTTTGAAATTACTATTCTCTTTCTAAACATCAATACTCCATCAGGAGCTAACCAAAATCAGGTTGGTTTGCATATACCTCCAAGGATTCATCCTCTAGTTGGGCTTGTCTAATTTGTTCTCTCAAATCGCAGGTAATTAGGAAGTCACTCATTACCAATCTCTTCAGAAATGAAATGATATTGAGGCTAATATTTCTAAAGTCCTCAAGTAACCTCATCTCATCCACCATTAGGCTGGCTAATTGCAATGACTTCCGGCTTAATGCATCAGCTACGACATTATCTTTCCCTGCATGGTATTTTAACTCGAAGTCAAAGTTCTTTAGATACTCTACCTACCTCCTCTGCTCATATTCAATTCCTTTTGGTCAAATAAGTACCTAAGACTCTTGTGATCACTAAAAACCTCAAATACGGCCTCGTATAGATAATGTCTCTAAATCTTCAGGGCAAATACAACAACAGCTAATTCTAAGTCTTGGGTAGGGTAGTTTTCCTCTGCAGGTTTCAATTGTCGTGATGCATAAGCAACTACTTTTCCATCCTACATTAAGACGCATCTTAAACCTTTCATTGATGCATCTGTATATACTGAAAAGGGTTTTAAGGGTTTCAGAATTATTAGCACTAAAGTGGTGGTCAACTTTTCTTTTAAATTTTAAAAACTATGATCGCATTGCTCGCTCCACTCAAAACTTACACCCTTCCGAGTCAACCGGGTTAATGGCAAAGCTGTATGAGAAAATCCTTGGATGAACTTTCTGTAATAGCCTGCCAATCCTAGAAAACTCCTAACTTCGGTGACCGTCCTTGGTTGACCCCAATCTAATATGGCTTCAATCTTCTTAGGGTCTATTGAAATCCCTTCTCTATTTACCATGTGGCTTAAAAATTTCACTTCCTCTAACCAAAACTCACATTTCTCAAATTTAGCACATAATTATTTTTCTTCCAATATCTGTAGCACCGTGCTAAGATACTATGCATGCTCTTCGTGATTCTTGGAATAGACTAAGATGTCGTCTATGAATACCACTACAAATTGGTCTAAGTAGGGTCTAAAAATTCTGTTCATATAGTCCATGAAGACAGCATGTGCATTTGTTAGTCCAAACAACATTACTAGAAACTCATAGTGGTCATACCTAATGCTAAATGCTGTTTTAGGGATATCTTTCTCCCTAACCCTAATCTGGTGGTATCCCGACCTTAAGTCTATTTTAGAGAATACCATTGCACCTTGCAACTGGTCAAATAGATCATCAATTCGCAGTAATGGGTACTTATTCCTAATGGTCACCTTGTTCAATTGTCGATAGTCAATACATAACCTTAAATTCCCGTCTTTCTTCTTTACGAATAGGACAGGAGCTCCCCATGGTGATACGCTCGGCCTAATGAATCCCTTTTCTAACAATTCCTCTATCTGAACCTTTAGTTCTCTCAATTTCATTGGGGTCATTCGGTATGGGGTCATAGCTATTGGGCCTACACCTAAAATCAGGTTAACTATAAATTCTATCTCTCTAGGTGGGGGCAGCCTACTTACTTTCAAAGGAAATACCTCCGGAAAGTCGCTAACAATTAAGATTAGGTTCAACCTTTCCTGCAATTCTACCTGAGAGATATTTAGGGAAATATCACCTATCTCGCACGCTTTGTCACTCCCACGTACAGGCACGATATCCAAATAAGTGATAGTCCTCTCAGAATAGTTTAACAAAACCCGATTCCTAGACAACCAATCCATTCCTAAAATGACGTCGATCCCAATCAGGGGTATACACACAAGGTCCACAATAAACAGGGTGTCATCAATGGTTAGAGGGTAATTTAGGCATATTTGTGGGGATATAGTGGTTTCTCCCAAAGGTGTGGAAATGTGTAAATCACAGGGCATAGTTTGTAAAGGTAATTTTATTCTTTCCACTCATGCATCAGAAATAAAAGAGTGTGTGGCACCCGAATTAAACAATATTATCAAAGAAAAATTATAAATTTTACCTTTACCCTGCATTAAACCTGATGAACTATCAACGTTCGTCGCATCTAGAGTAAAGACTCTCCTTGGAGCTTGCAGTTTTTGGCCACCTGGTGTCTGATGGCTTCCACTTGATGGGCAGTACTTTGCAAGGTGTCTTGTACCCTCGCACTTGTAACACTGCACTAGTGTCTGATGCCAGCAGGGTTAGTTAGGATGCTTGGTTCCACACTTCAGGCAAAGTGCATTATCGGGCCATCTGCCACTGCTTGATGACCCTGGCTGTGGTTTAAACATTCTGCCCTTCACATTGAGGTTTCTGGCTGGTAGTTTCGGCTTGTTACCTGTCCTCTGTGTCATATTCTGTTTCTGTTCCAGGTTCTTACTTAGGATCCGACATTTGTTCACTAGCACTGCGAAATCTCTGATCTCGAGCAGAGCAATCTATGTCTTCATCAGCAAATTCAGGCCCTCTTCTAACTGAATTGCCTTCCAGGCTTCATCGTAGTGCAATCTCAGGTAAGTGAAATATCTGAACAGTTCTTCAAATTGTGCCAAATACTCCTCAAACAGTCTACCTCCCTGTGTGAGCTTCAGGAACTCTGCCTCTTTGGACTGTCTAACACTTTCTGGAAAGTACTTATCCAAGAAGACCCTCTTAAAAGAGTCCCAAGTGAGCAAAATATCCCTGCTCTTCATTAGCTGCTGAGCTCTTGTCTACCATTGTTCCGCTTCACCCTTAAGCATGTATGTCACATATATCACTTTCTGTTCATTGTTAAAATAGAAGATTTTCTCTATTTCCTTCAGCCATGCTTCAACTGCGACTGGATTGGAGGCACTTGAGAATGGGGGTAGCCCTGCTCTCTGAAATTCAATCCACCTTTGATACATTGGGTTGGCATTCTGAGTGTTTTCGTCATTCTTAGTTTGCCTGTCTTCCTGTTACTACCTCATAACATTGGCACTTGTAGTAGCTTGATCCCTCATGGCGTCGGCCATCATCCATATGGAGTTCATCATGTCTCGCATGTCAACGTTGGTCTCTTGCTACTACTGCCTGAGGCACCCTGGCTCTTGTGTCTCAGCCTTTCTCTTGGTCTCTAAGTGTTATCCCTGCTAGGATCTGTCATGGCTATCTGACACAGAAAGGAAATTGATCAGTCTTTAAAAGCAACAGTTAGCAGCAAAATGTTAAATTCATTTTGTTATTTATCAATTCGACATTAGGTCCTAGATATTCCAGAGTTAATTTAATTAAACCCTAAGCTGCAAGCCCTAGAATTCACAACCTTTAACCTATTAAATCAAAAAATCAAAGAATCGAGCTCTGATACCATTATTGTAACAACCCCCTAATCCAAATACACTTACCTCTATTAGAATAGCGGAAGAATATGGGTTTTCAAAATAATTTTTCACTTTTTCCCTGATTCAGAAATATCGAGGGATCTCTACTGGTTGAGTGTAACCCAAATAGACTCTTACCATTGTCCATTTAGATTCCACTCAACCCTAAGTCCTATGTAGCTATTCTAAATTCACATACAATCACAACAAGCTATGGAATATTAAATCTAATAACCATCAATTTAGAATACATAATCCATCCATATAAAGTTCAACTTAACTAAAATTTAAACATTCATTCCTGCTGAAAATCCAGTAGAGTTTCTCCTGTAATTCAGATGTTACCCAAATACAAACAACCAATATCCACTATATTTACATCCAAAAAAATTCAACAGCCAGCAAATCAATCAATACAGAATATTTACATATCAAAATTTAAGCCTAGAAACTATGCTGCACGTCCGTTTGTCATCCAGTTTCTACTCAGCTATCTCCTAGGCCCCTGTTCCTGTTCATCTGAGCAAACAACCTCATGAGATAGTTAAGTTCCAGTAGAGTAATTTATAGTATATATAATATCAAAATAGTTGGATGCTCAGCTGTGACAAAGCATAGAAAACATCTCCCTGTGTTTAATTCAAAAATAGGTGAATTACCTTATCTTTTAAAATTGTTAAATTACATGAAAAATGAGGCAATGAATCAAATGAGTATAAAATCTATTTTTCTGAAAATCTATACTAAAAATCTAGTTAAAATCCATTTCCTGGTAGTTTTCACAATCACATCAGTCACAAGTCCTATGTGACCATATATAAATCTATCCAATTGTATGCCGTTTTATGGAAATCATATCTTTTTTGTTAGGTGTGATTCATAACACCAATCACCCGAAATCATGCCTATAGTGTGAGTGTGATCCGTGACACCAATCACTCACTCAAGGACTAGGTGAGAATCAACATCTAAGGCATCCCCTAGCATGTGCACATATGCCAATCCTCATCCTCATACAGTCTATTCGAAATTACATGCACACAGTCGACTAGTTTTCAGGGTTCTAGGATATTACGCCTAAATCACAACGTTTTCCCATATAAGTTATCCCCCTTTATACTCCTTGAACCTTTCATAGGGTTGTCCTAGTTTACCGCATAATCCCTAATGAATGCAGGCTAAATCTGATTAAAACAATACATTTATAAAATCCTCTACACTCAGGATACTCAACGGCCGTCCCATACTGGCTATTAAGTACCCTACCCTAAGTCAACTCATTCCTATGACATATAAATCTGATAGCCAAATTGATCTAACATGCAACAGGAATTTACAGCACACAAGCATACAGATATACTCATTGAAAGTATCACGTATTCTCATGCAGTCAAATTAATCTAAATTAGGCATTCACCGCGTCAAATAAAAGTCAGGGGAGTTTAAATCACTCTACCTGTTTATTGTTTGCTCTTAATTAATCTGAGGCTTCCCGTTTCCTCAAAATTTGAGCCTAGTTAGTTCTCTGGGCAATTTAATTAAAATCTCATGCTTTTTCTCCTTCAATTAAACTTCTTACTTCTGATTACACATTTTCCTAGGTTGATTTAATTTCTACGGATGTTCACATTCAATTTCAATCAGAAAACATTATATCAAGGCAATTTAGACCGTACCGGGGGTTCCAGAAGGTGGAATTTTGATTCTGAACTGTTTCTGGCTTCTCCGGTGGCAGCGCACGGTGGCTCACGGCAGAGAGATGTGGCTGAGATCGAAAGTTACACCAACATGTAGCCCGTAAGTCGAGGAGGCCGAATCTGGGGTTGGTTTGGCGATTCACAGTCGTTTAGATGGTATTTTTTGGCGATGAAGATTTACACATGGCAGGACTTTTTTCTTGCTATTTCGGGCGCGTGAAAGCGGTGATCGACGACTTGAAGCTGTCAGAGGAAGCTGGCAGCTCGGCCTTCCTAATGGTAGGGGCGGTGTTGCCGTAAATCACGGTGGGAGGAGAAAACGCGCGATGGAGGGAAAAATGGCATTTTCCGACGGCTGTGGCGTCCATCGTTGGTTGAGGGTGGTGGTGGGAGGTTCAGGGTGTCGAGCTGCATCGGTGGCTAGGTCGGCCAATGGCGCAGGCGGCATTTTTAGCTGTGCACGCGTGGAGGAGAGATAAGAGAGAGAAAATAGAGGGAAGAGAGAGAAATGAAAGGGAAAATGAGAGGGAAAACAGAGTTTTTGAAAGTTTAAATCCTCCAAGGGCAATTCGGTCTTTTGCCACTTCACCCGGAGAAATTTTTGGATGTCTTCTCTAATCTGGGCAAGGGCACAGATTCCCATGAAAATAAATTGGCCTATGTTTAAGGAATTGAAGTCTGATACTTTATCTGTCAATTTCCTGACGCTGGGTCGCATTTTCTTTTATCGGATTAAATTTTGACTCTAAAAAATTATCAGATTTCAACTGTGAACTTAGAAAAATAAGCTAGATTTAATTTTAACAAAATCACATTTAAATTTGCCCAATTTAATTATTTGAAAAAAAATTTCGATTTATTACACCCTTGTTATAAGGGCCTTGTGTCACATGTTGATCACATTCTCCATTTTGGATTGTGACACATTTATTAAGAAAAAGGATGAAGATTTAAAATTTGAAAAATTTATTTTCTTTCAAACTTTCTACAGTCTCCTTAAGGCTTACCTTCAATGGAATAAACTCAATTTCAGTTCCCAAGGTCTTTGCTTTTACGTTAGAAACTTGAAACTTTGGCATTAAGAACTTATCATCTTCACACCTAACAAATTTAGTAGAAAACCAAGAAACAAAATTAGCAAAAATATCGAACAAAAACTTGAATTAATTGAAGATACACCTAGATATAAAGTACTAGTAAGAATGCAATGCATTTGGATAATCAAATATTTAAAAGCTATAATCAAAACGATCCATTAATATATTGAATTTTTTGGAGTAAGAGAATAGAATATGATTGTTGCTTTGGTTTTGAGCTTTCTTTCCTTATTGTAAACCACCATTCTATCTCTCTAAATTTTCTTTCTATCCAGTGATCATTTTCTGCAAGTAATCTTTGATAATAAAATTATCTTTAAATTTCATATCTTTGTTTAATTGCGAAAATTATTTTATTTTTTTTCAAATTTATTTATCTATTTGATTAAAACTAAATTACATTAAAATAATAGAATATAAATTAGGAACAGTCGAAGTAACTTTTATACCTTTAAGAAGAGCTAATTCTTTAAGAATGCCTATTGAAAATAAAACTTCTATAGACTCATCTAGAAAATCTATAGATAAAAATTCATTTATTTCTTCGAAAGGATTATTTCTAAAAGGAATAAAATCAGACCCTATAATTCCTATCCCAAATTATGAAGCCAGTACCTCTAATATTCAATCTCAACAAATAGAATCAAAAAATTTTGAAACTGTACAAACTCATAATTCTCCTACTAGATCTGACTTTAGTCAGTTGCAAATGATAAAAACTTTTGAAACAGACAAAAAATTACTTAGGACGGAATTCTTAAAAGAAGAAAATAAAGAAAAAAGAGACTGATTTTTTAAAACTTTTCTCCAAGAAGAATTAAAAAACTTTAGAGAAGAATATTATAAGGCTTTAGAAATGTTTCAAGAAAATATTCCGTATTTTGAATGGTTTGAACAAAATAAATTAGAAAAGTTAAATATTAATGTTTTAACCTTTGCAAAAAAAATATGAAAAAAAAGGAGAAATAATTTGTAAAATCCCTCCTTTAGAAGAAATAAAATTTCTTAACAATCGAAATCTTGAAGTAATAGCATCACCTTTCAAAATGATCCCCGATAATGGAAATCCTTTAGAACCATCAAATACAAGAGATGTAAAAAATATAAAACATCAATTAAATTATACTAATCAATTATTATATTAAGTAGCAAAAGAAGTAATAAATCCAATAAAACCACCTAAACTTAATTTAGCTTCAAGTTCTAATTTAGAAAACCCTATATCTAAACCCTTTAAATTTATTGAAAAAGAATTAAAAAATATTGAATTAGGAAAAGAAACCAATATAACTTTAGAAGAAATAAATAAAAAATTAGATCAATTAAAATTAAACAAAGTGAATACTTTAACTAATAATGAATCTTCAGAAGAAGAACCATTTCAAGATGAAGTAATAAAAATAAGACGTACCGGATATAGTTTTAATTATAAAAGAGAATTTCATACAAATAGAAATTATTATCCTAGACCTACTCTTCCTGACATTCAGTTCAAAGAATGGGAATTGGATAATCCCTCTAATTTTTCAAGAGATAGAATTTCTGAATAGAATATAGATAGAATGACATCTCTTCAAATATTAAGAAAAATGAATGAAATGACTATGGTAGCTAGTGCCTTTAAAACTAAGCATTCTGAAGAACAAACTGCTAAGCTAATAATTACAGGATTTATAGGAATATTAAAAAGTTGGTGGGATAATTACTTATCTCAAGAAGAAAAAAAAATATATATTAACAAGTGTACAAAATGAAGGAGATCAATCAATACCTATAATAATAAAAATGCTGATATTAGCTGTAACACCCCATCAATTAATTAACCTAAATTAATGGTGTCATTTAATTAATTGCTTGCTTGCTAATCAATTTAAGGAATTAGCTTAAGGAAGGGAAAATTATACTTGCATAATTAAAGGGGCCCAAAATAGTTATATTGAAGGTAAGCTTGCACAAAATTAAAGTACTTGATTTAAATTTTTATCCTTTGATTAGGCTAGCCAAATTGCCAAAGAAAAGAGAGAATTTAAGCTAAATGTATATACATGTAGATAACCTCATGGCAAGCACAATCACAAGTAAGGGAAGGTGACGTGAAGTAGGCAAGAAGGGAGTGCAAAATTTTTATTTTAATTATTGTAGTAAGAAGCTCAAGAAGGAAAGAAGGATGCAACAAAAAAAAAAGGGAATATCAAGGTTGCTTGTGGAAGTTAGTTGCTTGTAAGAGTGGACAAATCCAAACTTGCAAGGAAGGAAAATACAAAGAGTGCAAGTAAAGGCAAAGTGTACTTGCAAGTAGACTTTGTGCAATATATATATATATATATTTTATAAAAAGAGAGTATAGAATTTTAGTCCAAAAAAAAGGGGGGGAGAAGGAGTTGAGAGATTGACTCTCCATAAACACAACAAACCTCACTTGAAAGAGAGACCAAGGAAGAAAAGAGCAAAGAAACAAGGAATAGAAGGAGACCAAGGAGGGTGCCAAGATCATTTATTTTTAGCTTACCATAAAGGTAGGTTAGCAATTTTTTATTTTGGTTCCATAAGTGGGTATATGTATTCCACAATGTTGCTTTCATGGAGCTAGAATAATCCTTTCCATTCTTGATTTAGGATGTGGTTTGATATAATATGCATGATAAACTTAGGAGTTGGCTATGTTGAATAAGATTCATAATGTGTTAGTCCTTTATGTTTGAAAAATAAACACAAATAAAGATGAAGTAAGATGTATGAAGTTAGCATTGGGAACTTTATTGCCATAAACACAAATAATTCATGATAAATACTATTATGAGGAATGAAATTGTGGAGGTTTAAGGTGAATAAAGATCATGGTTAGGAGGGATATTCTCATGAGAATTACTAAACTTTTAGAAGGAAATTATAGGAGATATAAATTCTAAGAAGAGTAGAAAATTTTGTAGTTATTATTAATATTTTGAAGGGAATTCTATGTAATGATAAATTCTAAGAAAAAGTAGAAAATATTGTAGTCGTTATTTATAATTTGAAAGGAATTTTATGTAATAATAAATTCTAAGAAGAAGTAGAAAATATTGTAGTCATTATTTATAATTTGGAGAAAATTTTATGTAAAGATAAATGCTAAGAAAAAGTAGAAATTTTCGTAGTCATTATTGATATTTTGAAGGGAATTTTATGTAATGATAAATTCTAAGAAAAAGTAGAGAATTATTGTAGTCATTAATAATAATTTTGGAGGGAAATTTATGGGAGAAACAATAGGAAATATTATTTCCATTAATAATAGAAACTTAGGTAAAAATAAATAGGAAATATTATGTCCTTTAATAATAATTTTTGGAAAGAAGTTTATGTAAGAATAAATAGAAATTATTATGTCTATTAATAATATTTTTAGGAAGGAATCTGTGAGGATAAGTCCCAAGAAAAGTAGACAATAGTATGTCCATAGGTAATATTTTAAGAAGGAACTTAGATATAATTTTCCAGAAAAAAATGAATAATATGGAACTTTCGAATTTATTTGAAAGTTCCGAGGAAATAAAACCTGTCCTTGGATAACAAAAAGGGGGATGTAGGGTGACACCGCGCCACGTGGGGTCCCGACTGCATACTAGCGACCTAGCGAGGCATGGTCGAAGGTGCTCTATGCCCAGAACCTAGTGTTCGATATCACGCTAGAAATATAGCCGAGTGTCCACGCATTACGAGGTGTGACCAGAGGTACTTCACACGAGTGACCTAGGGAGGTGTGGCCGAAGGTACTCCACACCCGTGATTTAGTGTCCCGATGATTTTATGTATGTGGCCGAGTGCCCACGATTTACGATGTATGACCAAAGGTGCCCTACACGGGAGGCCTAGCGAGGTGTGGCCAAAGGTGCTCCATGCCCATGACCTAGTTTCGCGATTACGCTATATACGTGGCCAAGTGTCCATGAATTACGAGATGTAGTCGAAGGTGCTATACACGGGGGACCTAGGGAGGTATGGCCGAAGGTGTTCCACCACTGTGATCTAGTGTTCACACAACATGTATGTACGTTCTGATAACTTCGAAATAATAAATCGATACGCATAAGAGAACACCGGTTAGGTGAAAAAGATCTATAACTGTTTCTAACTACTAAATTTATCATGCAATAATTGCCTATTTACAGTTATGTATTTACTCCTAAATCAAGGATGTAGGTTGAACATTTTTGGTGTCTACACCATGGTACATATTAGTTTCTTTTAAATTATGAATTGCTAAGCTTCTGGGAAACCTGTGTTTCTCATCTATGTGCTAATATGTATCAGATACGGACGCGTAGCAGGGACGCGTGGTGGCAATACCTTTTGATTAAGAAAAGTTTTTTGTAACTCTTATTTTTGGGTTCTAGATGTACTCGAATTAGAATAGGACAGCTAATTTGATTGTAAATATGAGTAGTTCTAGGGATACCGTGGAAAACGGATGTAACAACGGGAAAGATTTGAAAGAGTTTTAAAAGATTTTAAAAGATAAATTTTAATTTTTGAAGCTAATTTCCATTAAACGAAGCCTGGCATGAATTTCAAGGATAATGACTCAACAAAGAAGGTCATTCGAAGCCAGAAACACGATCAAACAGAAAGAAATGCAATCCGGCGATCAGAAACTGACGGAAGGAGTTTCATGCATCAAATTCGTTAACGGAGGCCAAAACTTTTGCATGGAAATGCGTGTCAACGTCTGGAAGGATGCTGACACCCTAAAACATCCCCGGGTGGCCTGGGAAAAGTCAGAATCGTCCCTGGAGGCTTTAAATTACGCGAATTCCCTCTATTTCTCTCATTTTCACTCTCTCTCCTCTCTCTTTTCTCTCTCCACCTTCCTCCACCGTGAACAGCCGCCACAGCCACCGTGGGCCGCCACTAAGGGTACCAACCGACAGCCCTCACTGCCCACAACCTCCATCAACCAACCACGGCCACCAACGACCGCCGGAGCCACAGGAAAAATGTCATTTTTCCCCTCCATCACCCGAAACTTCTCCAGCTCGAATCGCCGCCGTCCGTCGTCGTTGACCCTCACCGCCCCCACCACCGTGTAACCCGAGCTGCCAGCTTCCTCCAGTAGCTCGGCGCCGTCGAAAGGAGGCCGGACGCGCCCAGATCGAGGAAGAACGTTGTTCGCCATGCGAGAAGCTTGGTGGCCGGAAAACACTGCCCAAACGGCCGTGAACCGCCGTGCCACCACTGTATTTGGACTCCTGGGCTTGCGGGCTTCACCGTGGTGTGATTTTCGAGGCAAACCGCACCTCTCCGCCATGTGCCATCGTGCGCCGCCGTGTGCCACCGTGCCGGAGCTTCTGGATGCGTATCCCGAGAAACCGAGACTACCGTGATGTAGAATCCCATCATCCGGACACATTGGTAAGGTCCGTTTTCCCAAAAACTAATGGTATATGACTGAAATGATTGCCGAACATAATTAGGCAACTAATTAACCTAGGTAACTGTGTAACCGAGTTAAGGATTGAAAATTGGATGACGTGACGAGCCTAAATGTTTAATTTTATGTCCAGGAAATTAATCAGGCTCAGAAACCGAGACTGCATGGAATTCTGAAGTGATTTAGAGCATTCGGAGACCAGGTAGGATAATTTACACTTCCCGAACCCTAGAATTGATTTAGTGAATACCTAAAAGATTTAGATGACTTGCATAGATTTACGTGCTGCCTTCGATGGGATAAAATTGCATGCCTGTGTGCTGAAAACCCTAATTGCATGTTAGACACCTTGTTTATCGAGTTTAGATGCCTTTAGGGCGGATTTACTTAGGATTGGGTACTTAATAGCCGGTATGGGACGGCCGTTAAGTATCCCTCGTACAGGAAGCTTTTAACGAAACTATTTTTATCAGTTGCTTTGTCTTGAGTTAGGGATTACGCGTTAAACCAGGACGACCCTAAGAAGGGTTTAGGGAGTATAAGGGTGGATAACCTACACGGGAAAACGTTGTGATTTAGGCGTAATACCCTAGAACCCTGAGGAATAGCCGACCGAGTGCATGTGAGTTCGAATAGACTGTATGAGGATGAGAATTGGCGTATGTGCACATGCTAGGGGCATACTAGAGATGTTGATTCTCACCCGGTCCTTGAGTGAGTGATTGGTGTTACGGATCACACTCACAATATAGGCTTGATTCGGGTGATTGGTGTTACGGATCACACCCAACGATAAGAGAGGTATTCTCTCTAGACTACGTGCAATTAGAAGATGATTTAGATTCGGTTACAGTAGATTTGTAACCAACGTGGATTGAGATACACAGGGCATGGGATTTCACTTGATTTTTGATGACTCATTTTTAAAGAAATTGATTTTATGATTTCGAATACTTGCCACAATTTCCATGTGTTTAAACGATTTTAAAGATAAGGTATTTCACTATTTTCGAACTGATTTCGGGAAGACGATTTCGGTGTTTGCACCACTGGGTATTCAACTGATTTTCGAATGATAATTGATTTGTAAATTATTCTAATGGGATTCATATCTCATTAGGTTGTTTACTCAGATGAACAGGGACAGGGGCAGGAGCCCAGACGATAGCCGAGGCTGACTTAAGAATAGACGGAGGATGATTAGCTTAGGCTTGAATCATTTGTATATATATACTTTGATGACGCTATTATTTATCGGATTCGGTTTCTTATGAATTCTGTATGGATTAAACTAAATGTATATGTAATATTCAGATAGTGTACATGGATTGTAGTGATGAATTGACTCTGCTGTAAATGGATTTTTGTTAAGTATGTTTATTACTGTTGTTGGACTGGCTGTTGATTTTTAAACAGGTGATTTTGTATTTGGGATATGATCAAAATACAGAGGAAACTCTGGTGGATTTTCGGTAGAATTTACACCTCCAAACTTATGGATTTGAATTGAAATGTGTATGAATGTATGACGCGACGTGTATGAGTTTTAGATTTCATTCCAGAGAAATTTATGATGCATGTATGTATATGTATTTAGTCAGCTGCGTGTGAATTAGGGTTGAACGGAATCCGAATGGACAACGGAGAGTCTATTTGGGTTACGCTCAACCAGTAGCGATCCCCTGACGTTTCCACATAGGGAATAAGCATTTAGAATACCCTGTATGCTTCCGCTAATCAGATAAGCATCGTGTATGACGTATTAGGGGTCGTTACAATTATGGTATCAGAGCCCGGTTTATCGGATCTTCTGGTTTATTGGGCCTAGGACTTTAAATCTTTGGGCTTGCAGCTTTAGGGTTTTGATTGATTTGACTTTGGAATGATAGGACTTGATTTGAATTGATAATGAACAGAATGAATTTGATGTACTCCTGTTAACTATTGCTGTGTAACTGATCTATTTGTTTCTGTGTCAGATAAGCATGGCAAAATCTAGCAGGGACGCCACACGTAGACCAAGGGGAAAACCAAGGCACAGAAGCCAGGGTGCGTCAGGTAGTGGTAGCATGGAGACTGAGGTTGACATGCATGAGATGATGGAATCTATCAGATTGATGGCCGATGCAATGAGCGACCAGGCCACTACCAGTGCCAATGCAATGAGACAGCAGCAGGAAGATAGACAGACGAGAAATGACGGAGCCACCCAACAGGTGAACCCACTATATCAGGGATGGATTGAATTCCAGAGAGCAGGTCCATCTCCGTTTACAGGTGCCTCCGATCCAGCTATTGTGGAAGCTTGGATAAAAGGAATTGAAAAGATTTTCAGGTTGTTGTAGTACAACGATGAACAGAAGGTCACATATGCAACGTATATGCTGAAAGGTGAAGCGAAACTTTGGTGGACAGATGCCCAGCAACTGATGGAGAGCCGAGGCATTCCACTGACTTGGGAATCTTTCAAGAGAGTCTTCATGGATCAATATATCCCTGAGAGCGTGAAACAAGCAAAGGAAGCACAGTTCCTGAAGCTCACCCAGGGAGGTAGGCCGTTCGACGAGTATTTGAAACAGTTTGAAGAATTATCAAGATACTTTACTTACCTGCGAATGCATTACGATGAGGCTTGGAAAGCGAAGCAACTAGAAGAAGGCCTCGATTTGCCTATGAAGACTCAGTTAGCTACCCTGGAGATTCGAGACTTTGCCACACTGGTGAATAAGTGCCGAATTCTGAGCAAGAATTTAGAACAGAAACAGACTCAGAATATGACACAGCGAATAGGGAATCGGCCCAGACAAGCGCCCAGAAATCTGAATGTAAGAAGCGGTATGTTTAAATCGCAACCAGGGGCTTCTAGTAGCAGTGGGAGGCGACCTGATAATACTCCTTGTCCGAAGTGTGGTACCAGACATCCAAATCAACGTTGATGGCATCAGACTCCTCTGCAATGTTATAGATGTGGAGGCACAGGACACATGGCCAGATACTGCCCTTCCACGGGGAATCAACCGACATCTGGTAGCCGAAGACCACAGGCTCCAGGGAGATTTTTTACCATGAATGCTGCCAACGTCGACAGGTCCTCGGGCTTGATGCAGGGTAGAGGTAAAATTTATAATTTTTCTTTAATAGTATTGTTTGATTCGGGTGCTACGCACTCCTTTATTGCTGATGCATGCGTAGAACGAATGAGATTACCTGTTCAAACCCTGCCCTGTGACCTATACATATCCACACCCTTGGGAGAAGCCACTATGTCCCTACGAATATGCCTAAATTGCCCCTTAACCATTGAAGATACCTTATTTCTTGTGGACTTAGTGTGTATACCATTGTCAGGGATCGACATTATTTTGGGAATGGATTGGTTGACTAGGAATCGGGTCTTGTTGAATTGTTCCTAAGGGACAATTACTTATCTGGATAACGTACCTGTACGTGGGAGTGACAGGGCTTGTGAGATAGGTGATATGTCCCTCAATCTTTCTGAGGTAGAGTTTCAGGATAGACTAAGTCAAATCCCAATCGTTAGTGCCTTTCCGGAGGTATTTCCTTTGGAAATAAGTAAACTGCCACCACCTAGGGAGATAGAATTCACCATTGACCTGATTCTGGGAGCGGGTTCAATAGCTATGACCCCGTATCGTATGGCCCCCGCAGAATTGAGAGAATTAAAAGTCCAAATTAAAGAAATGTTGGAGAAGGGGTTCATTAGGCCGAGTGTATCACCATGGGGAGCTCTGGTCTTATTCGTAAAGAAGAAAGACGGGAGTTTAAGACTGTGTATTGATTACCGACAATTGAATAAGGTGACCATCAAGAACAAGTATCCATTGCCACGTATTGATGATTTGTTTGATCAGTTGCAAGGCGCGACTGTATTTTCTAAGATAGATTTAAGGTCAGGATACCACCAGATTAGGGTTAGAGAGGAGGATATTCCTAAGACAGCGTTCAGGACAAGATATGACCACTATGAGTTCTTAGTGATGCCGTTTAGATTGACGAATGCACCCGCTGTCTTTATGGATTATATGAACAGGATTTTTAGACCCTATTTAGATTAATTTGTTGTGGTATTCATCGACGATATCTTTGTATATTCCAAGACTCACGAAGAGCATGCCCAGCATCTTAACACGGTATTACAGATACTGGAAGAGAAACAACTGTATGCAAAGCTAGAGAAATGTGAGTTTTGGTTAGAAGAAGTGAAATTTTTAGGACATGTGGTAAATGGAAAAGGAATAGCGGTCGACCCAAAGAAAATTGAAGCAGTATTAGATTGGGATCGACCTAGAACGGTCACCGAGATTAGGAGTTTCTTGGGATTGGCTGGCTATTATCGGAAATTTATTCAAGGATTTTCGCAGATAGCTGTGCCATTAACCCGATTGACTCGGAAAGGGGTAGATTTTGAATGGAGCGAACAGTGTGAGATTAGTTTTCAGATTCTGAAAGAGAAATTGACCACCGCTCATTTATTAATTATTCCGAAACCCCTAGAACCCTTTACTGTATACACAGATGCATCTTTGAGAGGCCTAGGTTGTGTTTTGATGCAGGATGGGAAAGTTGTGGCTTATGCATCGCGACAATTGAAACCTGCAGAGGAGAACTACCCTACCCATGACTTAGAACTAGCTGCTGTTGTGTTTGCCCTAAAGATTTGGAGACATTACCTGTATAGCGTGGTATTCGAGGTATATAGTGATCATAAGAGCCTTAGGTATTTGCTTGATCAGAAGGAATTAAACATGAGGCAGCGTAGGTGGGTAGAATATTTAAAGGACTTTGATTTTGAGTTGAAATATCATGCAGGAAAAGCAAATGTTGTAGCCGATGCATTAAGCTGAAAGTCACTACAACTAGCTAGTTTAATGATTAGTGAGATGAGGTTACTTGAGGATTTTGGGAACCTTAGCCTCAATGTAATCTCGTTTCCATAAAGATTAGTGATGAGTGACTTTTTGATAACCTGCGAATTGAGAGAACTAATTAGACAAGCCCAACTTGAGGATGAATCCTTAGAAGTATACGTAGACTAACCCGACTTTGGATTAGCACCTGATGGGGTTTTGATGTTTAGAAAAAGGGTAGTGATTCCGAACCATCAGGAACTAAAGGAAAAAGTGTTAGCAGAAGCTCACAGAAGCCATTACACTATTCACCCCGGTATTTCCAAGATGTATCAGGATTTAAAGAGAAATTTTTGGTGGCCCGGTATGCGAAGAGATATCACGGATTACGTGAATGCCTGTTTGACTTGTCAACAGGTTAAGATAGAGCATCAGAAACCCGCAGGGCTACTTAAGCCATTGGAGATACCAGAGAGGAAATGGGATCAGATCACTATGGATTTTGTGGTTGGATTACCTAGAACACCAGCAGGATTTGATGCCATTTGAGTGATAGTGGATAGGTTGACCAAGTCTGCACACTTTTTTCCTGTTAAGGTGCGTTATTCCATGGAGAAATTAGCCGAAGTATACCTTAGGGAAATTGTAAGATTACATGGAATACCGTCAGGTATAGTATCTGATCGAGACCCTAGGTTTACTTCGAGATTCTGGCAATCCCTATAGCAAGCCTTAGGAACCCAACTTAAATTTAGCACAAAGATATCATCCTCGGTGACCGACGGCACTGAGAGAACTATTCGAACCCCAGAAGACATGTTAAGGGCGTGTGTGCTTGAACAGAAAGGAAGTTGGGATAAACACCTGCCGTTGATAGAGTTTGCATACAATAACAGTTATCACTCTACCATCGGTATGGCACCGTATGAGGCTCTGTATGGGAGGAGTTGTAAGTCACCTTTAAGTTGGGTAGAGATGGGGGAGAGTGCACTGTTGGGACTTGAAATGGTACAAGAAACCACTGATCAAATTAAAATGATCAGGGAAAAGATGATAGCTGCCCAACAGAGGCAAGAATCTTATGCCAACAAGAGAAGAAGGCCTTTGGAATTTAACGAGGGAGAT
The DNA here is from genome assembly GCA_031216115.1 of Senna siamea. NCBI lineage: Eukaryota > Viridiplantae > Streptophyta > Magnoliopsida > Fabales > Fabaceae > Senna > Senna siamea. The sequence goes on along the minus strand of CM062367.1, from coordinate 31,657,406 downwards.
CACGTATTTCTGAGAGTGTCCCCCACCACGGGTATTGGTAGACAGATAAGGACAAAGAAACTAAGTCCTAGATTCTTAGGACCATTCCAAATTTTACAAAGAGTCGGTCCCGTTGCCTACCAAATTGCTTTACCTCCCCATTTGTCCAACCTAAATGATGTCTTCCACGTCTCCCAACTTCGTAAATATGTCCCAGATCCCGCGCATGTATTAGAGAATCAACCGATAATATTAAAGGAAAATTTGACTTATGAATCTACTCCTGTTCAAATCCTTGACTATAAGACTAAGCAGCTTCGGAGTAAAATAATCCCTTTAGTTAAGGTACTTTGGCAGGATGTAGCGTCGTAGGAGATGACATGGGAGAAGGAAGATGAGATGAGGCAAAGATATCCAGAACTGTTTACAGGTATGAATTTTGGGGATAAAATTTCTTTTAAGGGGGGGAGAATGTAACAACGGGAAAGATTTGAAAGAGTTTTAAAAGATTTTAAAAGATAAATTTTGATTTTTGAAGCTAATTTCCATTAAACGAAGCCTGGCATAAATTTCGAGGATAATGACTTGACACAGAATGTCGTTCGAAGCCAGAAACACGATCAAACAGAAAGAAATACAATTCGGTGATCAGAAACTGACGGAAGGAGTTTCGTGCGTCAAATTCGTTAACGCAGGCCAAAAATTTTGCATAGAAATGCGTGCCGACGTCTGGAATGATGCTGACACCCTAAAACATCCCCGGGTGGCCCGGGAAAAGTCAGAATCGTCATTGGAGGCTTTAAATTACGCGAATTCCCTCCATTTCTCTCATTTTCACTCTCTCTCCTCACCACACACTCTCTCTCCTCTCTCTTTTCTCTCTCCACCTTCCTCCACCGTGAACGGCCGCCACAGCCACCGTGGGCCGCCACCAAGGGTACCAACCGACAGCCCTCACTGCCCACAACCTCCGTCAACCAACCACGGCCACCAACGGCCGCCGAAGCCGCCGGAAAAATGCCGTTTTTCCCCTCTATCGCTCGAAACTTCTCCAGCTCGAATCGCCGCCGTCGGTCGCCATTGACCCTCACCGCCCCCACCGTAGTGGCAGCCGCCACTTCCTCGATGGCTCGGCGCCATCGAAAGGAGGCCGGACGCGCCCGGATCAAGGAAGAACACCGTCTGCCGTGCGAGAAGCTTCGTGGCCAGAAAACACCGCCCAAACGGCCGTGAACCGTCGTGCCACCACCGTATTTGGACTCTTGGGCTTGCGGGCTTCACCGTGGTGTGATTTTTGAGGTAAAATGCACCTCTCCGCCGTGCCCCACCGTGCGCCACTGTGCGCTGTCGTGTGCCGCCGTGCCGAAGCTTCTGGATGCGTATCCCGAGAAATTGAGACCATCGTGACGTAGAATCCCATCATCCGGACACATTGGTAAGGTCCATTTTCCCAAAAACTAATGGTATATGACTGAAATGATTGTCGAACATAATTAGGCAACTAATTAACCTAGGTAACTGTGTAACCGAGTTAAGGATTGAAAATTGGATGACGTGATGAGCCTAAATGTTTAATTTTATGTCCAGGAAATTAATCAGGCTCAGAAACTGAGACTGCGTGGAATTTTGAAGTGATTTAGAGCATTCGGAGACCAGGTAGGATAATTTACACTTCCCGAACCCTAGAATTGATTTAGTGAATATCTAAAAGATTTAGATGACTTGTATGGATTTGCGTGCTGCCTTCGATGGGATAAAATTGCATGCCTGTGTGCTGAAAACCCTAATTGCATGTTAGACACCTTGTTTATCGAGTTTAGATGCCTTTAGGGCGGATTTACTTAGGGTTGGGTACTTGATAGCCGGTATGGGACGGCCGTTAATTATCCCTCATACAGGAAGCTTTTAACGAAACTATTTTTATCATATTTAGCCTGTACTGAGTTAGGGATTACGCGTTAAATCAGGACGACCCTAATAAAGGTTTAGGGAGTATAAGGGTGGATAACCTACACGGGGACACGTTGTGATTTAGGCGTAATACCCTAGAACCCTGAGGAATAGCCGACCGAGTGTATGTGAGTTCGAATAGACTGTATGAGGATGAGAATTGGCGTATGTGCACATGCTAGGGGCATACTAGATGTTGATTCTCACCCGGTCCTTGAGTGAGTGATTGGTGTTACGGATCACACTCACAATATAGGCTTGATTCGGGTGATTGGTGTTACGGATCACACCCAACGATAAGAGAGGTATTCTCTCTAGACTACGTGCAATTAGAAGATGATTTAGATTCGGTTACAGCGGACTTGTAGCCAACATGGATTGAGATACACAGGGCATGGGATTTCACTTGATTTTTGATGACTGATTTTTAAAGAAATTGATTTTATGATTTCGAATACTTGCCGCAATTTCCATGTGTTTAAACGATTTTAAAGATAAGGTATTTCACTGTTTTCGAACTGATTTCGGGAAGACGATTTCGGTGTTCGCACCGCTGGGTATTCAACTAATTTTTGAATGATAATTGATTTGTAAATTATTCTACTGGGATTCATATCTCATTAGGTTATTTACTCAGATGAACAGGGACAGGGGGAGGAGCCCAGACGATAGCCGAGGCTGACTTGAGAATAGACGGAGGATGATTAGCTTAGGCTTGAATCATTTGTATATATATACTTTGATGACGCTGTTATTTATCGGATTCGGTTTCTTATGAATTATGTATGGATTAAACTAAATGTATATGTAATATTCAGATAGTGTACATAGATTGTAGTGATGAATTGACTCTGCTGTAAATGGATTTTTGTTAAGTATGTTTATTACTGTTGTTGGACTGGCTGTTGATTTTTAAACATGTGATTTTGTATTTGGGATATGATCAAAATACAGAGGAAACTCTGCTGGATTTTTGGTAGAATTTACACCTCCAAACTTATGGATTTGAATTGAAATGTGTATGAATGTATGACGCGACGTGTATGAGTTTTAGATTTCATTCCAGAGAAATTTATGATGCATGTATGTATATGTATTTAGTCAGCTGCGTGTGAATTAGGGTTGAACGAAATCCGAATGGACAACGGAGAGTCTATTTGGGTTACGCTCAACCAGTAGCGATCCCCTGACGTTCCCACATAGGGAATAAGCATTTAGAATACCCCGTATGCTTCCGCTAATCAGATAAGCATCGTGTATGACGTATTAGGGGATCGTTACAACGGATATGTGAAGGACCGACCTATCACTATTTTGTGCGAAAGTCTGTGTGGCAGGCCTGTTGTCTCCTAACTTCTGTGGGACGGGTACTTCACATATCTGGGGACAAGTACATCAGTATGTAATGATTATTATCAGACTTGTATTATTGGATTCATATGAAAGACGGTATTTTCATCATGTAGCGTAGAATTTCATTATTTCGCTGTGCATGTAAGTTTTATTTTTATCTGAGCAAAAGATCCCGAACCTAATTCTTCTAACATAACTTGAATGGTCTAACGGCTCAGAAAATAATTAAAGGATAAGAATAATGTACCAAACCTATCTATTGATATCGGATTGAACAACAAGACTAGATAGGGGTGTTACATTAGCCATAATTCAAAATTTTATAAGAGATGCTAAAATGTTTGAAGAAAGAACTTCAACTTTCTACATAATTTAAAATGTTCTACATTAGGCGATTTTAGATGGTATGCTGATAACTTTATAATTATTTTTTTAACTAGAGAAGACTGTAGAGAAAGTTATTGGAAAGAAAAATTTATAGCAGGATTACCTATAACCTTTGCTAATAAAGTAAGAGAAAACTTACTAAAAGAATATCCTAATGCACCCATGAGAGAAATAAATTACGGAAGAATAACCTCAGTTATAAAAAATACTAGATTAGAATTATGTAATGATCAAAAACTAGAAAATAGAATTAGAAAAAATCAAGCTAAAGGCATAAAAGAATTAAGTAATTTTTGTGCTCGATATGGTTATGATTAACCAAAACCCCCCTCAGCCTTAAAAAGAAAAACTATTAAAAATTATAAAAATTATCCAAATAAATAAAAATATACTAAAAAATTTACACCTTCTAAAGAAAAAGCCTCACCCTCAAAAGGAAAATCTAAAAATAAAAAACAAACTTCTAATTTAGTATGCTATAAATGTGAAAGATATGGTCATATGAAAAAAGATTGTAGAGTAAAACAAAAGACAAATGAATTAATTCAAGATAAAAATTTAAGAAATTAAATTATACAAATATTATTAATAGATATAGAAGAAAGTGATATAATATTAGACGAAGAAAGAATTTATCAACAAGAATATTCTTCATCAGACGATAACGAAGAAGACAATTGCTGTGATTCTGAAAATTGTGAATGTAATTATAAATTAAATATGATAAAATTTGAATTAGCTTTAAAATTAATAGATAATATAGAAAGTCTTGATAAAAAATATGAATATTTAGAAAAATTAAAAAATTTAATATTAGAAGAAAATTCTCAAAACCCTATAGAAGAAAAATAATTTAAAGGTTATGATTTTAATGAAATATTAAAAAAGGCAAAAAATAAAAAAGAAAAGTAACTACAACAGATTTATATAAAGAAATAAATCAATTAAAAATATAAATAAAAGAAGAAATTAATAAAATAAAAGAAAATGTGATAACACAAGATATTCAACTTCAAATAACTGAAGAACAACTTAAAAGAACATCTAATGTTAAGCCTGAATTCGAAAAAGATGAAATAAAGAAAATAAATTTTCAAAAAAAATAGAATGTACATGTTTATTTAAAAATAGGTAAAAGCTTTCATAAATCTTTCAAAGCTTTAATAGATTCGGGAGTAGATTTAAATTGTATAAGAGAAGGTTTAATTCCTACCCAATATTATGAAAAAATAATTCATAAATTGTTTACGACAGATAATTCATATTTAAAGGTAAAATATAAATTATCAAATGCTAAAATATGTAATAATGGAAAATGTTATAATAATTCTTTTATTTTAACAAAAATATAACGGAAGATATGATTTTAGGAACACCATTTCTAACCCAAATTTATCCCTTTGAAGTATCTGATTTAGGAATAAAAATTAAAGATAATCTGTTTGAATTTATCTCCCCTATAAAATTAAAACAGATACAAGATATACATGATTTAAATGAAGAACAATTCTTATTAAAAATAAAATAGGATCAAATAAATTTCTTAAAATAAGAAATAAAATATAAAAGAATTGAAAAACAATTAAAACAGCCTAAAATAATGAAAAATTTTAAACAAATTGAAGAAAATTTTATAAAAGAAGTATGTGTTGAAGTACCTAATGCGTTCTGGAAAAGAAAAACCTTTACAATAAAATTGTCATATGCAAAAGACTTTAATGAAACCAAAATACCTACTATAGCTAGACTAGTACAAATGAATAAAGAAACTTTAAAATATTGTAAAAAAGAAATTAAAGAGTATCTAGAAGAAGGATTAATAAGACCTAGTAAATCTCCCTAGAGTTGTGCAGCTTTTTATGTATTAAATGCATCTGAAATAGAAAGAGGAGCCCCTAGAATGGTAATTAATTATAAACCATTAAATAATGTTTTATAATGGATTAGATATCCTTTACCTAATAAACAAGATTTAATAGGTAGATTATATGATGCTATAATATTTTCTAAATTTGATATGAAATCAGGATATTATCAAATAAAAATAGCCAAAAAAGATAAGTATAAAACAACCTTTACAGTACCTTGTGGTCACTATGAATGGAACGTGATGCCAACGGGATTAAAAAATGCTTCCTTTGAATTTCAAAATATTATGAATTCCATTTTAAATCCTTACTCTAATTTTGCCCTAGTATATTTAAATGATGTGTTAATATTTTCAAATTTAATAGAACAACATATAAAACAGCTAAATATATTTAAAAATATCATTAAATAAAATAGACTAGTAATATCTCAAAAGAAAATAAAAATGGCTCAAACTAAAATAAGGTTTTTAGGTCATGAAATATATCAAGGAACTATTACTCCTATAGATAGAAGTATAGAATTTTCTAATAAATTTCCTGATAAAATAAAAGATAAAAACAAGTTACAAAGATTCTTAAGATGTTTAAATTATGTATCGGACTTTATTCCTAAAATAAGAATACTTTGTACACCCCTTTTTAAAAGATTAAGAAAGAATCCTAAACCATAGGATAGAGAAATGACTAATACTATCAAATAAATAAAAAATATAGTAAAATCTCTTCCCTATTTAAGTATACCACATCCTGACGCTAAAATGATAGTAGAAACAAATGCGTTTGAAATAGGTTTTGGAGGAATCCTTAAACAAAAATTTTTAGATAACCCTAAACAAATAATTAGATTTCATTCTGGGGCTTCGGTTGGAGCTCAATTAAAATATAATACTGTTAAAAAAGAAATACTTTCAATTGTTTTATGTATTACTAAATTTCAAAGTGATTTAATAAGTAAAATTTTTTTTATTACGAGTTGATTGTAAATCAGCTAAAATGATTTTAGAAAAATATGTTAAAAATATTGTTTCCAAACATATTTTTGCCAGATGGCAAAGTATTTTATCCTGTTTTGATTTTTGAAATAGAATTTATTAAAGGAAAAAATAATTTTATTCCTAACTTTTTAACAAGAGAATTTTTACAGGGAAATGCTCCTTCACCAAAGTCATAAGACCAATGACTTCCAGAAATAAGGGGCTTTCAACATCAGATGTCGAATCTTCTTTCCAGTTGTAAGTGTTTCTTGGGAATTAATCAGATTTTTGACATAGATCTTCAAAATCTTCCATAGTGAGATCTTTTGAATTATGATTTAGGGGATGATCTCCAACAGGAAAATTTTCTCTGCTTAATCCACACAAGTGACTGTAGGTACACAAAGTAGTGGTGGAGGTTCTGATAAGATTTCTAAACCTCGCATATTAAAGTAATTAAAAAAATATTGAGATTCTTTTCTCTTATAAGTAGAGAATTTTCTAGGATCTGAAAGTTTCAAACTTTGAGGTTTTCTACCGCTATAAGGATAAGAATTGCCTACAATCATATGCCTTTTAATAGGTTTATAAATTCCATTGGAATCTTGTTCCGGTAAAATGGCATAGATTGTAAGAGTAATTATACCACTGCACAATTTAGAAAATTGTTTGAGCCAAAAAGTTATTTTTGGATCAAAAATTTTTGGAACTTCCAAATTTTGATTTATTTGTAATACATAAAGCATTCCTTGATGATAAAGTTCAGAAATGAATTCAGTTTCAGAGGGAATACTTCTGTATTGACAAACAGCTTGCAAAATATTATGATGTTATTTTTTAAAGAAAATTATTGCATGATTCAACTGAATGACACAAATCCAATTTCAAAATTCTAGTTTCGCTTCATTCTGATGAATATGAAAAAGAAACATTTGTAATCCCACTAATTCTCGATAAAAAGATTTTCGGGATTGAGAAAGTATTTATTCTTTTAATTGAAGAGGTAATTCATCCAAAAAGTTCCTTCGAACATTTCTTTGAAAATATATTTTTTGTTGGAATTGTTCAAAAGGAATAGCTGGACGAAGGTTTTCTTGGTAGTCTTTTAAAGTTTCTTTAAGACTACAAAGTTCTTGAATTAATTCTCTATTTTTCCTTTCTAGGATAGAGATGTAATCTAAATTAGAGATATTTTCATGGGTAATTCGGGGAGTAGTAACAGTAGTCAAAAACTGTCCTGCTAACTTTTTAGGTTGGGTAACTAGTTTAGGATAATTAATTTTAGAAGTGTTAGTCGAGGAACTAGCTTGACTAACAATTTTAAAAGAGGGAGCAATGTCGTCTAATGACAGCCCCTTATTTCTGGGAGTCATTGGTCTCATGACTTTGGTGAAGGAGTAATTCCCTGTAAAAATTCTCTTGTTAAAAAGTCAGGAATAAAATTATTTTTTCCTTTAATAAATTCTATTTCAAAAATCAAAACAGGATAAAATACTTTGCCATCTGGCAAAAATATGTTTGGAAACAATATTTTTAACATATTTTTCTAAAATCATTTTAGCTGATTTACAATCAACTCGTAATAAAAAAAATTTTACTTATTAAATCACTTTGAAATTTAGTAATACATAAAACAATTGAAAGTATTTCTTTTTTAACAGTATTATATTTTAATTGAGCTCCAACCGAAGCCCCAGAATGAAATCTAATTATTTGTTTAGGGTTATCTAAAAATTTTTGTTTAAGGATTCCTCCAAAACCTATTTCAAACGCATTTGTTTCTACTATCATTTTAGCGTCAGGATGTGTTATACTTAAATAGGGAAGAGATTTTACTATATTTTTTATTTATTTGATAGTATTAGTCATTTCTCTATCCCATGGTTTAGGATTCTTTCTTAATCTTTTAAAAAGGGGTGTATAAAGTATTCTTATTTTAGGAATAAAGTCCGATACATAATTTAAACATCTTAAGAATCTTTGTAACTTGTTTTTATCTTTTATTTCATCAGGAAATTTATTAGAAAATTCTATACTTCTATCTATAGGAGTAATAGTTCCTTGATATATTTCATGACCTAAAAACCTTATTTTAGTTTGAGCCATTTTTATTTTCTTTTGAGATATTACTAGTCCATTTTATTTAATGATATTTTTAAATATATTTAGTTGTTTTATATGTTGTTCTATTAAATTTGAAAATATTAACACATCATTTAAATATACTAGGGCAAAATTAGAGTAAGGATTTAAAATGGAATTCATAATATTTTGAAATTCAGAGGGAGCATTTTTTAATCCCATTGGCATCATGTTCCATTTATAGTGACCAAAAGGTACTGTAAAGGTTGTTTTATACTTATCTTTTTTGGCTATTTTTATGTGATAATATCCTGATTTCATATCAAATTTAGAAAATATTATAGCATCATATAATCTACCTATTAAATCTTATTTATTAGGTAAAGGATATCTAATCCATTGTAAAATATTATTCAATGGTTTATAATTAATTACCATTGTAGGGGCTCCTCTTTCTATTTTAGATGCATTTAATACATAAAAAGCTGCACAAGTCCAGGGAGATTTACTAGGTCTTATTAATCCTTTTTCTAGATACTCTTTAATTTCTTTTTTACAATATTCTAAAGTTTCTTTATTCATTTGTATTGGTTTAGCTTTAGTAGATATTTTGGTTTCATTAAAGTTTTTTGCATATGGTAATTCTATTGTAAAGGTTTTTCTTTTCCAGAACGCATTAGGTACTTCAGCACATACTTCTTTTATACAATTTTCTTCAATTTGTTTAAATTTTTTCACTATTTTAGGCTGTTTTAATTGTTCTTCAATTCTTTTATATTTTATTTCTTATTTTAGGAAATTTATTTGATCCTGTTTTATTTTTAATAAGAATTGTTCTTCATTAAAATCATGTATATCTTGTATCTGTTTTAATTTTATAAGGGAGATAAATTCAAATAGAGTTTAATGAGTGAGAGTATGTTTTCCTGAGAGTGTCCCCCACTACAGGTATTGGTAGAAAAATAAGGACAAAGAAATTAAGTCCCAAATTCTTAGGACCATTCTAAATCTTGCAAAGAGTTGGTCTAGTCGCCTACCAAATTTCCTTACCTCCATACCTGTCAAACTTGCATGACATATTCCACGTCCCGCAACTCCGTAAATATGTCCCAGATCCCGCGCATGTATTGAGGAATCAATACATAATATTAAAAGAAAATTTAATTTATGAATTAACACCTGTCTAAATCCTTGACTTTAAGACTAAAAAAACTCTGGAATAAAGTAATCCCTTTAGTTAAGGTGCTTTGGAAGGATGCAGTATCTCAGGAGATGATGTGGGAGAAAGAGGTTGAGATGAGGCAACGTTATCCAGAGCTATTCATAAGTATGAATTTTGGGGACAAAATTCCTTTTTAAGAGGGGAGAATGTAATAAACTGAATTTTTAAAAATAAATTAATAGGGTAAATTAAAGTTTGATTTTGTTAAAATTAAATTTGGCATAATTTTCTGAGTCTGTGGTTGAAATTTGAGAATTTTTCGAAGTCAAAATTTGATTTGACAGAGAAAAACTCGATCTGGTGTCAGGAGATCAGTAGATGAATTGACAAGCTTTAAATCCTTAAAGGGAGTCTGAATTCCTTCCATGTGGGCCCGCATCCTTGCCAAGGTCAGAGAAGGCATCCGAAAATTTCTCTGGGCAAAGTGGTAAAAGAACAAAATGCCCCTGGAGGCCTTAAAATTTCAAATTTTCATTTTTTTCCTCTCATTTCCTCTTTTTTCTCTCTCTCCTCCCTCAATTTTCTCTCCCTTCTCTCCTCTCACCTTCGCCACTGTGCACGGCCGAAAATGCTACCCTGCACCGTCGTCGGACCTAGCCACTAGTGCAGCTTGACGTCTTTGACCCCCAGCCACTATCCCTGGCCACCGACGGACGCCATAGCGGTCGAAAACAACTAATTTTCTCCTCCATCGCAATTTTCCTTTGCTGCCATGATCTCTGCTGTCTGATGTCGTCCGGTGACACCGCCGCCACCATTGGGAAGCCTGAGCTGCCAGCTTCCTCCAACAGTTTCCATCCGGTAAATTCCGTCGCCACGTGCCTAGAACAGAGGAAAAATTATCCCCCATGCGTCAAACTTCTCTACCAAAAATTACCATCAAAACGGTCGTGTTTCACTAAACGGACCCCAGATCCGGCATCCTTGAGTTTCGAGCTACGTTATGGTATTTTTTTTGACCTCAGTCGCTGTTGTTCGCCATGCGCTGCCATGGGCCGTTATCCGCCGCCGTGTGCCATTGTCAGAGCTGCCAGAAAGTGGTCAGAAATAAAATTTAAACTTCTGAAACCCCCGGTACAGTTTAAAATGCCCTAATTTGATGTTTTCATATCAAAATTTAATCCTGAACATGTGTAAGAACCAGACCTGCCTAGAAATTGTAATTTGACGCAGGGAAGCTTAATCGAATAGGAAACCGCCTAAGATTTTAATTAAATTATCCAGGAAACTAATTAGGATCAATTGCCAAGGAAATGGAAAACCCTGAGCTGATTAGGAGCAAACGGTGAAAGGTAGAGTGATCTACGCTCCCCTGAACTTTATTTGATAATGTGATTACCTGTTTTAGAATAGTTTCATTGCATGGGAATATGTGCTGAGATATATGATTATATATGTATGCCTACGTGCTGTGAATGCCTGTTGCATATTTGATGTATTGGCTATCGGGTTTATATGCCATAGGAACAGACTGACTTAAGGTAGGGTATTCAATAGCCAGTATGGGACGGCCGTTGAGTATCCCATATGTAGATGGCTTTGTAAATGTATTACTTTTAATTAGATTTACTCTGCATTCATTAGGGGTTACTCGTTAAACCAGGACGACTCTATGAAAGGTTTAAGGTGTATAAGGGGGGATAACCTATACTGGGTAACGTTGTGATTTAGGTATAATATCCTATAACCTTGAGAATTGATCGGCTATGTGTATGTAGTTCCAAATAGACTGTATGAGGATGACAATTGACTCTCACTCGGTTCTTGAGTGAGTGATTGGTGTCACGGATCACACTCACAATATAGGCGTGTTTTCGGGTGATTGGTGTTATGGATCACCCTCTACATAAAAGTATGTTTTTTCTATAAAAACGACATGCAATTGGATAGAATAGTAAACAGTCACATGAGACTTGTGACTGATGAGTATACAAAAACCACCGGGCATGATTTTTAAATAAGAATTTTAGTATGAATTTTCAAAATAAATATTTTATACTCATTTTATTATTTTCATCAGTTTCTATGTGATTTAATATTTTAAAGAATAAGGTATTTCAAATGCATTTAATTTGAATACAGGGAGATGTTTTTTGTGCGTTGCCACAGCTGGGCATCCAACTATTTTAGAACTGTATAATGTAAATTGCTCTACTGGGATTTAACTATCTCATGAAGTTGTTTGCTCAGATGATCAGGAATAGGAAATGTCTAGAAGATAGCTGGGCAGGAGCAGGATAGCGGGACGACGTTGCAGCTTAGTTTAGGCTTGAATTTGTATATGTAATTATTTGTATTGATTATTTTGATTGTTGATGGATTTGACTGGATGTATTTTGATAATTTCTGACTAATTGTACTTTAGGGAACGTCCAGTTTTTAGGAGAAACTCGGTCGAATTTTTGGCAGAATGAATGCTTGAAGAATAGTTTAAATTGAATTGAATGTGAATGAATTTTGTATTATGAATTGTATGGTTATTAGTATTGATATTCCAGAGTATGTTATGGTTGTATGTGAAAATATAATTGCTGCTTAGGACGTAGGGTTAAGTGGAATCTGAATGGACGGTGGTAAGAGTCTATTTGGGTTACACTCAACCAGTAGCGACCCTCCGATGTTTCCTGATAGGGGAAAAATGAAAAATTGATTTCAAAACTTTATATGCTTTCGTTACTCTGATAGAGGTAAGTATATTATGGATTAAGGGGTCGTTACACCTTTAGCTTGATTTTTTCTAATTCTATTTTCTAGTTTTTGATCATTACATAATTCTAATCTAGTATTTTTTATGACTGAGGTTATTCTTCCATAATTTATTTCTCTAATAGGTGTATTAAGATATTCTTTTATTAAGTTTTCTCTTACTTGATTAGCAAAGGTTATAGGTAATCTTGCTATAAATTTTTCTTTCCAATAACTTTCTCTAAAGTCTTCTCTAGTTAAAACCATAGTTATAAAGTTATCAGCATACCATCTAAAATTGCCTAATATAGGACATTTTAAATTATGTAGTAAAGTTGAAGTTCTTTCTTCAAACATTTTAGCATCTCCTATAAAATTTTGAATTATGGCTAATATCAACATTTCTATTATTATAGGTATTGATTGATCTCCTTCATTTTTTACACTTGTTAATATATATATATATATATTCTTCTTGAGATAAGTAATTATCCCACCAACGTTTAAATATTCCTGTAAATCCTGCAATTATTAGTTTAGCAGTTTGTTCTTCAGAATGCTTAGTTCTAAAGGCACTAGCTGCCAAAGTCATTTCATTCATTTTTCTTAATATTTGAAGGGATGCCAATCCATCTATATTCCATTCATAAATTCCATCTCCAGAAAAATTAGAGGAATTATCTAATTCCCATTCTTCGAACTGAATGTCAGGAAAAGTAAGTTTAGGATAATAATTTCTATTTGTAGGAAATTCTCTTTTATAATTAGAACTATATCCAGTATGTAACACCCCATAATTTAATTAGCCTAAATTAATTGTGTTATTTAATTAATTAGTTTGAATTACTTGCTTGCTAATTAATTAGATGAATTATTTTTAAGGAAGGGAAATTTGGTACTTAGAATTAATTCTTTGATTTCTTTATTTACCTAGCCTAAGTACCAAGTAAGAAGCAAAATGAGCTGCAACAAAAATATATAGGTGTGTGTAAGTGTCATGTGAATGAGGGAGGAAAAGAGAGAATAGAAAAAAAGGAAAAAAAAAAAGAAATACCAAGGTTGCTTGTAAAGGTTAGTTGCTTGTAAGAATGGACAAATCTAAACTTGCAAGAAAGGGAAATACTAAGTGTGCAAGCAAAGACATAGTATACTTGCAAGTACACTTTGTGCAAATATATATATATACATATCCAAAAGTGTGCATACTTTTCTTAAAAAAAAAAAAAAGGAAAGGGAAATGGAAAGTGGGAAGAGAATTAAAAATATATATATGTACTAAGGTTGCTTGTGGAAGTGGGAAAAGGTAAACTTGCAAGAAAAGGAATACTAAGGCAACAAGCAATCTAATAGGTGTAGAATTTTGTAAAAGAAGGAAAACCAATTTACAAGCAACCCAAAAAGGAAAATAAAGAAATGAAAGGAAAACAAGAGAGGGAGGCATACCATAATCCCCACACTTGAAAATAAGGGAAAGGAGAGAAAGAAAAGAAGAAGGGAGAAAAGAGAGGAAGAAGGTGAGGCATCAAGGGAGAATTGAGAGATCAAGGAAGGAGGAAGTAAAGAAGAACTCAAGGGGAAAACCAAGGAAATCAAAGGAAAGGCCAAGAATATTTTCTCTAGCCCACTTCCAAGGTAGATTAGCAATTTGTTAAATTCTTATTCCATGATTGAGTATGCATGTTTAAGGATATAGCTTCCATGTCTACACTCTTGATTTAGGAAAAATTTAATGGAACTTGCATGATAAAGATGGAAGGTGGCTAATGCTAATCTCTAAATTATTGTTTCCTTGAGATCATGAGAGGACTTAGATTTAGAAAGTTATTTAATGGTTTGGTTAACTTGGCTTACTATTGTTAATATTGTAGTGGACTTGTTATTTCCATGATGAAATTAATGGGGTTATTGAACATTTATGATTGCTAATAAAAATGCATGTGATTATGGGAAATTACTAGGAAAATTATTGGAATTTTTAGAAGGAAAATATACATGGGAATTAATTTCTAAGCAAAGGAAATTATTGTGGAAGGGATTAGAATAAAAAAAAAAGAAAGAAAACATATATAATGGAATTAATTTTCAAGCAAAGGAAATTATTAGGAAAATTATTAGAATTCCTAGAAAGAAAATGTACAATAGAACTAATACCAAGAAAGAGAAAATTAGTATTGAAAATATTAGAATTTTTGAAAAGAGAATATACATGGGAATTAATTTCCAAGAAACGAAAATTTATTATGAATTAGTATTGAAGTTATTGAAGTTTTAGAAAAAAAAATGCACATTAGAATTAATTCCCAAGATAAGAAAATTATTACTGAAGTTATTGAAATTTTTAGAAGAAAAATGTACATTGGAATCAACTTTCAAGAAAGGAAATTAATATTGAGATTATTAGAGTTTTATAGGAAAATGTACCTTAGAAATTGTTTCTAAGGAAAATAGAAACTATTCCTTAAATATTGAATTTTTCATAAGAAATGCTAAAGATGCTCCACATAGACGGCCTAGCGAGGCGTGGCTGAAGGTGCTCCATGCCCGTGACCTAGTGCTCATGATTTTGATCTATGCATGGCCGAGGGTCCACGATTTACAAGGTGTGGCCAAAGGTGCTCCACACGGGATCTAATGCTCATGATTATGCTCTATACGTGGCCGAGTGCTCACGATTTACGAGGTGTGGCCAAAGGTGCTCCACACGGGCGGCCTAGCGAGGCGTGGCCGAAGGTGCTCCATGCCCATGACCTAGTGCTCATGATTATGCTATGTACGTGGTCGAGTGTCCAATAATTACAAGGTGTGGCCGAAGGTGCTCCACACGGGTGACCTAGGGAGGTGTGGCCAAAGGTGCTCCGTACCCGTGACCTAGTGTTCACGTAACATGCATAAACACTATGATAATTCCATAATAAACCATTAAGCTGATAAGAATACGTGTTATTTAAAAAGATATGTAATCTTCATTAACTTCTATATTTATCATGCAATGATTGCCAGTTTACAGTTATGTGTAATATTACACCTAAAATCAAGGATGTAGATTGAATGTTTTGGTGCTTACACCCTGGTACATATTAGTTTCTTTTAAACTATGAATTGCTGAGCTACTGGGAAACTTGTGTTTCTCATCTATGTGCTAATATGTATCAGATACGGACGCGTAGTAGGGCCCGAGGCAACAGTCTTTTTTTGATTGAGTATGATTTTTGTAATGCCCTATTTTAGGTCCTAGCTAGGTCTGATTTAGAATAGGACAATAGTTGACTGTATACATGAGTTATATTTGGGATATATAGGAGAAACAAATATCTAAAGGATCGGACCATCCTTCATTTATACAGGAGTTTGAGTGACAGACCTGTTGTCTCCTAACTTCTGATGGTTGGGTACTTCGTATATCCAGGGATGTGACTTATCAGCATGTAATGGAAATTATTGGACCTGTATTTATTTGAATTACATAAAGGTTTTTAATTTTCGTTGTATAGTGTAGTATTTTTATTCCGCTGTGCATGTAAGTTTTTATTCTGAGCAAAGGATCTTGAACCTAATCTACTTAATATAATTGAATGTTATAACTGCTCAGACACTAATCAAATTAAGGGTAAGGATAATGTACCGCACCTATCTTTTGATATTGGAGTTAACAATAAGACTAGATAAGGGCGTTACACAGTACTTCTTATTTTTATTACTTCATCTTGAAATGGTTCTTCTTATGAAGATTCATTATTATTTAAAGTATTAACTTTTTTTAAGTTTAATTGATCTAATTTTTTATTTATTTCTTCTAAAGTTATATTGGTTTCTTTTCCTAATTTAATATATTTTTAATTCTTTTTCAGTAAATTCAAAGGGTTTAGATATGGGTTTTTCTAAATTAGAACTTGAAGCTAAATTAAGTTTAAGTGGTTCTATTGGATTTATTACTTCTTTTTCTACTTGATATAATAATGAATTAGTATAATTTAATTGATGTTGTATATTTTTTACATCTCTTGTATTAGATGGTTCTAAAGGATTTCTATTATCGAGGATCATTTTGAAAGATGATGCTATTACTTCAAGATTTTGATTGTTAGGAAATTTTATTTCTTCTAAAGGAGGGATTTTACTAATTATTTCTATTTTTTCTATTTTCCATATTTTTTTCTACAGAGGTTAAAACATTAAAACATAGTGAAATAACTAGTGGATTAAAATAAAAATTAGAAGATATGTTAACTGTAACGCCCCTATCTAGTCTTATTGTTAACTCCAATATCAAAAGATAGGTTCGGTACATTATCCTTACCCTTAATTTGATTAGTGTCTGAGTAGTTATAACATTCAATTATATTAAATAGATTAGGTTCGGGATCCTTTGCTCAGAATAAAAACTTACATGCACAGCGGAATAAAAATACTACACTATACAACGAAAATTAAAAACCTTCATGTAATTCAAATAAATACAGGTCCAATAATTTCCATTACATGCTGATAAGTCACATCCCTGGATATACGAAGTACCCAATCATCAGAAGTTAGGAGACAACAGGTCTGTCACTCAAACTCCTATATAAATGAAGGATGGTCCGATCCTTCAGATATTTGTTTCCCCTGTATATCCCAAATATAACTCATGTATATGGTCAACTATTGTCCTATTCTAAATCAGACCTAGCTAGGATCTAAAATAAGGGATTACAAAAATCATACTCAATAAAAAAGAGACTGTTACCTCGCGGCCCTGCTATGCGTCCGTATCTGATACATATTAGCACATAGATGAGAAACACAACTTTCCCAATAGCTCAGCAATTCATAGTTTAAAAGAAACTAATATGTACTAGGGTGTAAGCACCAAAACATTCAATCTACATCCTTGATTTTAGGTGTAATATTACACATAACTGTAAACTGGCAATCATTGCATGATAAATTTAGAAGTTAACAAAGATTACATATCTTTTTAAATAATACGTATTCTTATCAGCTTAATGGTTTATTATGGAATTATCATAGTGTTTATGTGTGTTATGTGAACACTAGGTCACGGGTGCAGAGCACCTTTGGCCACACCTCCCTAGGTCACCCGTGTGGAGTACCTTCAGCCACACCTTGTAATTTGTGGACACTCGACCACATACATAGCATAATCATGAGCACTAGGTCATGGGCATGGAGAACCTTCGGCCACGCCTCGCTAGGCTGCTCGTGTGAAGCACCTTTGGCCACACCTCGTAAATCGTGGACACTCAGTCACGTATAGAGCATAATCGTGAGCACTAGGTCCCGTGTGGAGCACCTTTGGCCACACCTTGTAAATCGTGGACCTTCGGCCATGCATAGGGCATAATCAAGAGCACTAGGTCGTGGGCATGGAGCACCTTTGGCCATGCCACGCTAGGCCACCTGTGTAGAGCACCTTTAATATTTCTTATGAAAAATTCAATATTTAAGGAATAGTTTCTATTTTCCTTAAAAATAATTTTTAAGGTACATTTTCCTATATAACTCTAATAATCTCAATATTGATTTCCTTTCTTGGAAGTTGATTCCAATGTACATTTTTCTTCTAAGAATTTCAATAATTTTGATAATAATTTTCCTTTTCTTGGAAATTATTACAAATGTGCATTTTTCCTTCTAAAATTCCAACAACTTCAATAATAATTGTCTTTTCTCGGAATTTAATTCTAGTGGGCATTTTTCCTTCTAAAATTTCAATAACTTCAATAATAATTTTCTTTTCTTGGAAATTAATTCTAATGTGCATTTTTTTTTATAAAACTTCAATAGTAATTCATAATAAATTTTCGTTGCTTGAAAATTAATTCCCATATATATTCTCTTTCTAAAAATTTTTAATATTTTTAATACTACTTTTCTCTCTCTTGGTATTAGTTCTATTGTACATTTTCTTTCTAGGAATTCTAATAATTTTCTTAATAATTTCCTTTGCTTGGAAATTAATTCCATTATATATTTTTTTTCTTTCTAGAAATTCTAATCACTTCCACAATAATTTCCTTTGCTTAGAAATTAATTCCTATGTATATTTTCCTATTAATTTTCATTAATCACATGCATTTTTACTAGCAATCATAAATGTTCAATAACCCCATTAATTTCATCATGGAAATAATACGTCCATTACAATACTAAGAATAGTAAACCAAGCCAATCAAACCATTAAAGAAATTTCTAAATCTAAGTACTCTCATGATCTCAAGGAAGCAATAATTTAGAGATTAGCATTAGCCACCTTCCATCCTTATCATGCAAGCTCCATTAAATTTTTTCTAAATCAAGAGTGTAGACATGGTTCAAATTCCATGGAAGCTATATCATTGAACATGCATACTCAATCATGGAATAAGAATTTAACAAATTGTCAAACTACCTTGGAAGTGGGCTAGAGAAAAAATTCTTGGCCTTTCCTTTGATTTCCTTGGTTTTTCCCTTGAGTTCTTCTTTACTTCTTCCTTCTTTGATCTCTCAATTCTCCCTTGATGCCTCACCTTCTCCCTCTCTTTTCTCCCTTCTTCTTTTCTTTCTCTCCCTTCCCTTATTTTCAAGTGTGGGGATTATGGTATGCCTCCCTCTTTTTTTTCTTTCATTTCCTTATTTTCCTTTTTGGGTTGCTTGTAAATTGGTTTTCCTTCTTTTTTTTCTTCCTTTCTATACATTAGGTGCATCCCACTAGCCACTAGTTTTGTACAAAATTCTACACCTATTAGATTGCTTGTTGCCTTAGTATTCTTTTTCTTGCAAGTTTACCTTTTCTCACTTCCACAAGCAACCTTAGTACATATATATTTTTAATTCTCTTCCCACTTTCCATTTCTCTTTCTTTCCCTTTTTTTTTAAGAAAAGTATGCACACTTTTTGATATGTATATATATATATTTGCACAAAGTGTACTTGCAAGTACACTTTGTCTTTGCTTGCACACTTAGTATTTGTCTTTCTTGCAAGTTTAGATTTGTCCACTCTTACAAGCAACTAACCTTTACAAGAAACCTTGGTATTTCTTTTTTTCTTCTTTTTTCTATTCTCTCTTTTCCTCCCTCATTCACATGACACTTACACACACCTATATATTTTTGTTGCATCTCATTTTGCTTCTTACTTGGTACTTAGGCTAAGTAAATAAAGAAATCAAAGAATTAATTCTAAGCACCAAATTTTCCTTCCTTAAAAATAATTCATCTAATTAATTAGCAAACAAGTAATTCAAACTAATTAATTAATAACACCATTAATTTAGGCTAATTAAATTATGGGGTGTTACATTTCTCCCCTCCTTAAAAATAATTTTGTCCTTGAAATTTATACATACCTCATGGGAATAGTTTAGGGTAAGCCTTGCGCATGTCCTCCTCCCTCTCCCAGGTAGCTTCCTGTGGTGACATTTGGTCCCACAAGAACTTTACCAAGGGAATGACCTTATTCCGTAGGGTCTTAACCTCAGTACCGATAATTTGAATAGGTCTCGGCTGATAAGGTAGATTTTCCTTTAATTGTAAAGTACTGGCGTCAAGAATATGGGAGGGATCTGGTATATACTTTCGGAGGTGGGAGACATGGAAAACATTATGAAGGTTAGACAGGTGTGGGGGTAAGGCTATTTGGTAGGCTGATGGACCCACTCTCTTCAATATCTGGAAAGGTCTAATGTATTTGGGACTTAGCTTCCTAGACTTCATAGCTCTACCAATCCTAATAGTCGGGGATGCTTTCAGAAAAACATGGTTCCCTTCCTCGAATTCTAGGGGTCTTCTCCTCTTATTTGCATAGCTCTTTTGTCTATCCTGAGCCTTTGCTATTTTCTCTCTGATCATTTTGATCTGATCAGTTGTCTGTTGGACCAACTCAGGACCTAAAAACTGCCTCTCCCCCACTTCATACCAACATATCGATGACCTACATTTCCTCCCATACAGGGCCTCATAGGGAGCCATGCCTATACTAAAGTGGAAATTATTATTATAAGAGAACTCAATTATTGCCAGACTCTTTTCCCAGTTCCCTCGGTATTCTAAGACACAAGCCCTAAGCATATCCTCTAGGGTTTGGATAGTTCTCTCCGTTTGCCCATCCGTTTGAGGATGATACGCTGTACTAAAATTTAGTCTGGTTCCAAAGGCTTCTTGTAGGGCTCTCCAAAACCTAGAGGTGAACCTGGGATCCCTATCTGAAACAATGCTAATGGGTACCTCATAAAGTCTCACTATCTCCTGAATGTATAATTGTGCTAGTCTATCCAAGGAGTAGTTAATCCTAATGGGAAGAAAGTGAGCGGACTTGGTTAACCTATCCACTATAACCCAGATAGCATCATTCCCTGATTAGGTTCTAGGCAGTCCTATCACAAAGTCCATAGAAATCTTCTCCCACTTCCACTCAGGAATATCCAAGGGTTGTAATAATCCAGCAGGCCTCTAATGTTCAATCTTGACCTGCTGACATACTAGGAACCTAGCCACATGCTCCGCTATATTCTTCTTCATTCCTGGCCACTAGAACCTACCCTTTAAGTCTTGATACATCTTGGTGGCTCCAGGATGGACAGTGTACTTACTTTGGTAGTCTTCCTCTAAAATCTTATCCCTTAAACCTCCTGTCTTAGGGACATACATCCTACCTTAAAAAGTTACCATCCCGTTGGCCTCCCTTGTAAACCTTTTCAAATCCTTTAGGGATCCTAGGAATTTGTCCTCCTTCTGGGTTTCTAAGATTTGGGCCCTAAGGGTGTTGTCAATCCTTAACTCACTCAGAAAGATCTTATTCGATAACACCAATGTGGACAACCTCATGTTCCTAAATTTCTCTATTAGGTCCATCTCGTTCACCATTAGATAAGCTACGTGGAGAGACTTCCTACTTAATGTGTCAGCTACAACGTTTGCCTTACCCGGATGGTACTTTAGCTCAAAATCATAGTCCTTAATGAATTCCATCCACCTCCTTTGTCTTATATTCAATTCTTTTTGGTCGAAGAGGTATTTGAGACTTTTATGGTCACTAAATACCTCGAATCTAGAACCATAGAGGTAGTGTCTCTAAATCTTTAAGGTAAAAACTATAGCCGCTAACTCCAAGTCATGGGTAGGGTAGTTTCTCTCATGCGGCCTTAGCTGCCTAGAAGCATAGGCCACTACTCGTCCTCCTTGCATCAGTACACATCTCAACCCTTTCTTCGATGCATCACAATACAATTCAAATTTCTCTAAAGGATCAGGGATAACTAGCACAGGTGCGGTGGTTAACTTCTCCTTCAGGGTTTGGAAGCTTCGTTCACACTTTGTGTCCCACATAAATGGAACATCCTTCCGGGTCAAATTAGTCATTGGCATCGCTATCTGCAAAAACCCTTGAATAAACCTCCTATAGTATCCCGCTAAACCTAGAAAGCTTCTAATTTCTATCACAATAGTGGGTCTTTCCCAGTTCACTACCGCTTCAGTCTTACTAGGATCCACAGACACCCCCTCATCAGAAATCACATGCCCTAGGAATTTAACTTCCCTTAGCCAAAACTCACACTTTTTTAGCTTGGCATACAGCTGCTTCTCCCGAAGTATTTGCAGCACCATCCTTAGATGCTGATCATGCTCCCGTCTATCCTTAGAATACACTAATATGTCATCAATAAACACTACTACGAACTGGTCGAGGTAGGGTCTAAAGATGCAGTTCATGTAATCCATGAATACAGCGGGGGCATTTGTCAGTCCAAAGGGCATTACAAGGAATTCGTAGTGCCCATACCTAGTCCTAAAGGCGGTCTTAGGTATGTCCTCTTTCCTAACTCTGATCTGATGATACCCCGACCTCAAATCAATCTTAGAAAAGATAGTGGCCCCTCTTAGTTGGTCTAATAGGTCATTAATCCTAGGGAAAGGATACTTATTCTTTATTATTACCTTATTCAGCTGTCTATAGTCTATGCACATCCTCATACTCCCGTCCTTCTTCTTAACAAACAACACAGGAGCCCCCCATGATGACACACTAGGTATAATGAATTTCTTTGCTAAGAGGTCCTCTATCTGCTCCTTCAACTCCTTTAACTCCATCGGGGACATCCTATAGAATGCTATGGAAATTGGCCCTGTCCTAAGGACTAGGTCTATGGAGAACTCAATATCTTTCTCTAGTAGAAGGTTAGTAATATCCTCTGGGAACACATCCGAAAAATCTTGGACCACAGGTATGGTTTTTAATTTCCATTGACTTTCTACCTCTGAGGAACATAAGAAACCCATCATCTGGTTTTTCATCTCGATCCCCACATTTACTAGCCTAGTGTCTATGAAAGTCACAGACTTAGCTAAGAAGTCCAAGATAACATTGTTTGAAGAGAGCCAATCCATACCAAGGATGACATCTAGGTCGACCATGGGTAAGCAGATAAGGTTTGCCATAAAGGTTCTATTTGCAATCACAATGGAAAAGTTTAAACAAATCAAGGATGTAGACACGTGTTCATTAGTAGGTATAGCTATAGAAAGTTCATAAGGTAAGGTGGTTGTGGGTAATTTCAAGTTATGAACACAGTCTACAGAAATAAAGGAGTGGGTGGCGCCAGAATCATACAATACAATTAAAGGAATATCATAAATAAAACACGTACCTTTTATTAAATCTTCAGACTGGGCCACCTCTTTCCCCTTGAGGGTATATACCCTTCCCTTGGTAAGAGGTCTAGCTGGTTCCTCTGGCTTCCTCAGGGTTAGGCAATTCTGGGCAATGTGTCATGGCTTCCCACATCTGTAGCACACGTTCTGCCCCATTAAGCACGGCCTATCCCCGTGATTCTTCCCACACTTCAAACAGTTGCGCTGCGGTGTCGGGGTGTTCACTGGCTGCTTTCCTGCCTGACCCCTCTGAAACTTCCTATCACAAACCCTGTTGAAACTGACTGAGCCCTTCCTCTTATAGAAACTTGCCTCATGTTTCTGCTTCTGCAGGGCTGCTAGGGTCCGAGAGGCAATTTTGCACCTATTGACTAAAGTTGGGTAGTCTCGGATCTCGTGGGCTGCCACTTCATGATACAATTCTGGGTCTAAACTGTTCTCTAAATGCAGGGCTTTCCATGCCCCATTCGGTCTCCACTTCAGGTAGGAAGAGAACTTTGACAGCTCTTTGAACCTGGCTAGGTGTTCCTCAAATGATAGGTCACCCTGTTTGATTTGCATGAACTCGCATTCCTTGACATTCCTCTCACTCTAGGGAAAATACTTCTCCAAGAATGCATCTCTGAAACTCTCCCAGGTGATCGGGGTTCCCTGGGCCTCCATCAGTTGCCTCGTACCTTTTCACCAATGCTTCGCCTCACCTTCCAATTGGTAGGCGGCAAAGGTAACCTTCTGCGGTTCCATGGTCCCCAATACTTCAAATAGTTCTTTTATCTTTTGTACCCACTCTTCAGCCTTCTTCGAACTTGCTAATCCATTGAAAGTGAGAGGCCTAGCTCTTTGGAAATCAGACCAGCCTCCACTGACTGGGGTCCTCACCTGCTCTGCCTCTGTCTGAGTCTCTTCGCCGATGCATGCGGGCTCGACGAAGTGCCTCATTGTAACCTCAGCTTGGGCCCTCATAGCTTCGGCCATGTCTCTCATGGTCTACATCATCTCATTCAAATCAACTCCCACATCTCGGGTCCGTGGTCTACCCCTCCATGCTGGTAGCATGCTGACAATCTACAAAACAAGTATTACCGAGGTGATCAGGCTCAATAACAGATTATTAAGCAGATAACATACAGTACCAATAGGAGCTTCCATCTTCCCAAACCTAATGCTCCATTCCCCAAGATCAAAACAAATACAAGTTAGCCAATCGCCTAGGTACAGCCAACTAACCCGCACTAGCCCCTTACTTCAGGAATTCTACCACGTTCTAACCTAGGTAGCTGTGCTCTGATACCAACTTAATGTAACGCCCCTATCTAGCCTTATTGTTAACTCCAATTGTAACAACCCATAATTTAATTAGCCTAAATTAATGGTGTTATTTAATTAATTAGTTTAAATTACTTGCTTGCTAATTAATTAGATGAATTATTTTTAAGGAAGGGAAATTTGGTGCTTAGAATTAATTCTTTGATTTCTTTATTTACCTAGCCTAAGTACCAAGTAAGAAGCAAAATGAGATGCAACAAAAATATATAGGTGTGTGTAAGTGTCATGTGAATGAGGGAGGAAAAGAGAGAATAAAAAAAAGAAAAAAAAGAAATACTAAGGTTGCTTGTAAAGGTTAGTTGCTTGTAAGAGTGGACAAATCTAAACTTGCAAGAAAGGAAAATACTAAGTGTGCAAGCAAAGACAAAGTGTACTTGCAAGTACACTTTGTGCAAATATATATATATACATATCCAAAAGTGTGTATACTTTTCTTAAAAAAAAAGAGAAAGAAAGGGAAATGGAAAGTGGGAAGAGAATTAAAAATATATATATGTACTAAGGTTGCTTGTGGAAGTGGGAAAAGGTAAACTTGCAAGAAAAAGAATACTAAGGCAACAAGCAATCTAATAGGTGTAGAATTTTGTACAAAACTAGTGGCTAGTGGGATGCACCTAATGTATAGAAAGGAAGAAAAAAAAGAAGGAAAACCAATTTACAAGCAACCCAAAAAGGAAAATAAGGAAATGAAAGAAAAAAAGAGGGAGGCATACCATAATCCCTACACTTGAAAATAAGGGAAGGGAGAGAAAGAAAAGAAGAAGGGAGAAAAGAGAGGGAGAAGGTGAGGCATCAAGGGAGAATTGAGAGATCAAAGAAGGAGGAAGTAAAGAAGAACTCAAGGGAAAAACTAAGGAAATCAAAGGAAAGGCCAAGAATATTTTCTCTAGCCCACTTCCAAGGTAGTTTGGCAATTTGTTAAATTCTTATTCCATGATTGAGTATGCATGTTCAATGATATAGCTTCCATGGAATTTGAACCATGTCTACACTCTTGATTTAGGAAAATTTAATGGAGCTTGTATGATAAGGATGGAAGGTGGCTAATGCTAATCTCTAAATTATTGCTTCCTTGAGATCATGAGAGTACTTAGATTTCGAAATTTATTTAATGGTTTGGTTGGCTTGGTTTACTATTCTTAGTATTGTAATGGACTTGTTATTTCCATTGTGAAATTAATGGGGTTATTAAACATTTATGATTGCTAGTAAAAATACATGTGATTATGGAAAATTACTAGGAAAATATACATAGGAATTAATTTCTAAGAAAAGGAAATTATTGTAGAAGTGATTAGAATTTCTAGAAAGAAAAAAATATATAATGGAATTAATTCCCAAGCAAAGAAAATTATTAAAAAAATTATTAGAATTCCTAGAAAGAAAATGTACAATAGAACTAATACCAAGAAAGAGAAAAGTAGTATTAAAAATATTAAAATTTTTAGAAAGAGAATATATATGAGAATTAATTTCCAAGCAACGAAAATTTATTATGAATTACTATTGAAGTTTTATAAGAAAAAAAAATGCACATTAGAATTAATTTCCAAGAAAAGAAAATTATTATTGAAGTTATTAAAATTTTAGAAGGAAAAATGCCCATTAAAATTAAATTCTGAGAAAAGAAAATTATTATTGAAGTTGTTGAAATTTTAGAAGGAAAAATGCACATTTGTATTAATTTCCACGAAAAGGAAAATTATTATCAAAATTATTGAAATTCTTAGAAGAAAAATGTACATTGGAATCAACTTCCAAGAAAGGAAATCAATATTGAGATTATTAGATTTATATAGGAAAATGTACCTTAAAAATTATTTCTAAGGAAAATAGAAACTATTCCTTAAATATTGAATTTTTCATAAGAAATGTTAAAGGTGCTCCAAACAGGCGGCCTAGCGAGGTATGGCCAAAGGTGCTCCATGCCCACGACCTAATGCTCTTGATTATGCCCTATGCATGGCCGAGGGTCCACGATTTACAAGGTGTGGCCAAAGGTGCTCCACACGGGACCTAGTGCTCACGATTATGCTCTATACGTGGCTGAGTGTCCACGATTTACGAGGTGTGGTCAAAGGTGCTCCACACG
Source organism: Senna siamea (assembly GCA_031216115.1). Lineage (NCBI taxonomy): Eukaryota > Viridiplantae > Streptophyta > Magnoliopsida > Fabales > Fabaceae > Senna > Senna siamea. Next base: position 31,630,854 of record CM062367.1, on the reverse strand, counting down.
GGCGGCCTAGCGAGGCGTGGCCGAAGGTGCTCTATGCCCATGACTTAGTGCTCATGATTACGCTATGCACGTGGTCGAATGTCCACAAGTTACAAGGTGTGGCCGAAGGTGCTCCACACGGGTGACCTAGGGAGGTGTGGCCAAAGGTGCTCCACACCCGTGACCTAGTGTTCACGTAACACACATAAAAACTATGATAATTCCATAATAAACCATTAAGCTGATAAGAATACGTGTTATTTAAAAAGATATGTAATCTTCGTTAACTTCTAAATTTATCATGCAATGATTGCCAGTTTACAGTTATGTGTAATATTACACCTAAAATCAAGGATGTAGATTGAATTTTTTGGTGCTTACACCTTGGTACATATTAGTTTCTTTTAAACTATGAATTGCTGAGCTACTAGGAAAGTTGTGTTTCTCATTTATATGCTAATATGTATCAGATACGGACGAGTAAAGTAGGTCATGAGATCTCTTTTTGATTGAGTATGATTTTTGTAATCCCCTATTTTAGGTCATAGCTAGGTCTGATTTAGAATAGGACAATAGTTGACCATATACATGAGTCATATTTGGGATATATAGGGGAAACAAATATCTGAAGGACCGGGCCATCCTTCATTTATACAGGAGTTTAAGTGACAGACCTGTTGTCTCCTGACTTCTGATGGTTAGGTACTTCGTATATCCAGGGATGTGACTTATCAGCATGTAATGGAAATTATTAGACCAGTATTTATTTGAATTACATGAAGGTTTTTAATTTTCGTTGTATAGTGTAGTATTTTTATTCCACTGTGCATGTAAGTTTTTACTCTGAGCAAAGGATCCCGAACCTAATTTACTTAATATAATTGAATGTTATAACTGCTCAGACACTAATCAAATTAAGTGTAAGGATAATGTACCGAACCTATCTTTTGATATTGGAGTTAACAATAAGACTAGATAGGGGCGTTACACCAATAGACCATAATCGTGAGCACTAGGTCCCGTGTAGAGCACCTTTGGCCACACCTTGTAAATCGTGGACCCTCGGCCATGCATAGGGCATAATCAAGAGCACTAGGTTGTGGGCATGGAGTACCTTTGGCCATGCCACGCTAGGCCGCCTGTGTGGAGCACCTTTAACATTTCTTATGAAAAATTCAATATTTAAGGAATAGTTTCTATTTTCCTTAAAAATAATTTTTAAGGTACATTTTCCTATATAACTCTAATAATCTCAATATTGATTTCCTTTCTTGGAAGTTGATTCCAATATACATTTTTCTTCTAAGAATTTCAAAAATTTTGATAATAATTTTCCTTTTCTTGGAAATTAGTACAAATGTGCATTTTTCCTTCTAAAATTCCAACAGCTTCAATAATAATTGTCTTTTCTCAGAATTTAATTCTAGTGGGCATTTTTCCTTCTAAAATTTTAATAACTTCAATAATAATTTTCTTTTCTTGGAAATTAATTCTAATGTGCACTTTTTTTCTTATTAAACTTCACTAGTAATTCATAATAAATTTTCGTTGCTTGAAAATTAATTCTCATATATATTCTCTTTCTAAAAATTTTTAATATTTTTAATACTACTTTTCTCTCTCTTGGTATTAGTTCTATTGTACATTTTCTTTCTAGGAATTCTAATAATTTTCTTAATAATTTCCTTTGCTTGGAAATTAATTCCATTATATATTTTTTTTCTTTCTAGAAATTCTAATCACTTCCACAATAATTTCCTTTGCTTAGAAATTAATTCCTATGTATATTTTCCTAGTAATTTTCCATAATCACATGCATTTTTACTAGCAATCATAAATGTTCAATAACCCCATTAATTTTGTAACAACGGAAAAGATTTGAAAGAGTTTTAAAGGATTTTGAAAGATAAAAACTTGATTTTTAACCCTAATCCCAATCAAACGAAGCCTGACACGTATTTCAAGGATAATGACTTGACACAGAAGGTCGTTTGAAGCCAGAAACACGATCAAATAGAAAGAAATGCAATCCGGCGATCAGAAACTGACGGAAGGAGTTTCGTGCATCAATTTCGTTAACGGAGGCCAAAACTTTTGCATAGAAATGCGTGCTAAGGTCTGGAAGGATGCTGACACCCTAAAACATCCCCGGGTGGCCTGGGGAAAGTCGGAATCGTCCCTGGAGGCTTTAAATTACGCGAATTCCCTCCATTTCTCTCATTTCACTCTCTCTCCTCACCACACTCTCTCTCTCCTCTCGCTTTTATCTCTCCACCTTCCTCCACAATGAACAGCCGCCACAGCCACCGTGGGCTGCCACCAAGGGTACCAACCGACAGCCCTCACTGCCCACAACCTCCAGCAACCAACCACGGCCACCAACGGCCGCCGTAGTCGCCGGAAAAATGCCATTTTTCCCCTCCATCGCGCGAAACTTCTCCACCTCGAATCGCCACCGTCCGTCGCCATTGACCCTCACCGCCCCCACCACCGTAGCCATTGCCGACTTCCTCCGATGGCTCGGCAGTTGAAAGGAGGGTGGACGCGCCCGGATCGAGGAAGAACGCCGTCTGCCGTGCGAGAAAGTTCGTGGCCAGAAAACACTACCCAAACGGCTGTGAACCGCCGTGCCACCACCATATTCGGACTCCTGGGCTTGCGGGCTTCACCGTGGTGTGATTTTTGAGGCAAACCGCACTCTCTGCACGCGCCGCGCCACCGCGCCGTCTTTGGAGCTTACGGACGCGTGCATCCCGAGAAACCGAGACCATCGTGACGTAGAATTCCATCATCCGAGCATAGTGGTAAGGTTCGATTTCCCAAAAAATGATGGAATTTGATTGAAATGATTGCCGAACGTAATTAGGTAATTAATTAACCTAGGTAACTGTGTAACCGAGTTTAGGATTGAAAATTGGATGACGTGACGAGCCTAAATGTTTAATTTTATGTCCAGGAAATTAATCAGGCTCAGAAACTGAGACTGCGTGGAATCCTGAAGTGATTTAGAGCATTTGGAGACCAGGTAGGATAATTTACACTTTTCGAACCCTAGAATTGATTTAGTGAATACCTAGATGATTTAGATGACTTGCATAGATTTGCGTGCTACTTTCGATGGGATAAAATTGCATGCCTGTGTGCTGAAAACCCTAATTGCATGTTAGACACCTTGTTTATCGAGTTTAGATGCCTTTAGATGATTTACTTAGGGTTGGGTACTTGATAGCGGTATGGGACTAGTTAAGTATCCCTAAATGCAGAAGCTTTTAAACGAGACTATTTTTATCAGATTTAGCCTGTACTGAATTAGGGATTATGCGTTAAACCAGGACGACCCTAAGAAGGTTTAGAGAGTATAAGGGTGGATAACCTACACGGGGAAACATTGTGATTTAGGCGTAATACCCTAGAACCCTGAGGAATAGCCGACCGAGTGCATGTGAGTTCGAATAGACTGTATGAGGATGAGAATTGGTGTATGTGCACATGCTAAGGGACGCCCTAGATGTTAATTCTCACCCGGTCCTTGAGTGAGTGATTGGTGTTACGGATCACACTCACAATATAGGCTTGATTCGGGTGATTGGTGTTACGGATCACACCCAACGATAAGAGAGGTATTCTCTCTAGACTACGTGCAATTAGAAGATGATTTAGATTGATTCTGGCAATTTGTAGCCAACGTGGATTGAGATACACAGGGCATGAGATTTCACTTGATTTTTGATGACTGATTTTTAAAGAAATTGATTTTATGATTTCGAATACTTGCCGCGATTTCCATGTGTTTAAACGATTTTAAAGATAAGGTATTCCACTGTTTTCGAACTGATTTCGGGAAGACGATTTCGGTATTCACACCGCTGGGTATTCAACTGGTTTTTGAATGATAATTAAATTGTAAATTATTCTACTGGGATTCATATCTCATTAGGTTGTGTACTCAGATGAACAGGGACAGGGGCAGGAGCCCAGACGATAGCCGAGGCTGACTTGAGGATAGACCGGAGGATGATTAGCTTAGGCTTGAATCATTTGTATATATACTTTGATGACGCTGTTATTTATCGAATTCTGTTTCTTATAAATTCTGTATGGATTAGACTGAATGTACATATAACGTTTCAGATAGTATGCATGGATTTTAGTGATGAATTGATGTTGCGGTGTATGGATTTATGTTGGTTATGTTTATTACTGTTGTTGGACTGGCTGTTGATTTTTAAACAGGTGATTTCGTATTTGGGATATGATCAAAATACAGAGAAAACTCTGCCGAATTTTCGGTAGAACTTACCACTGCAAACTTACGGATTTGAATTGAAATGTGTATGAATGTATGACGCGACGTGTATGAGTTTTAGATTTCATTCCAGAGAAATTTATGATGCATGTATGTACAGTTAGTTAGCTGCGTGTGAATTAGGGTTGAACGGAATCCGAATGGACAACGGAGAATCTATTTGGGTTACGCTCAATCAGTAGCGATCCCCTGACGTTCCCACATAGGGAATAAGCATTTAGAATACCCCATATGCTTCCGCTAATCAGATAAGTATCGCGTATGACGTATTAGGGGGTCTTTACAAATTTCATCATGGAAATAACAAGTCCATTACAATACTAAGAATAGTAAACCAAGCCAATCAAACCATTAAATAAATTTCTAAATCTAAGTACTCTCATGATCTCAAGGAAGCAATAATTTAGAGATTAGCATTAGCCACCTTCCATCCTTATCATGCAAGCTCCATTAAATTTTTCCTAAATCAAGAGTGTAGATATGGTTCAAATTCCATGGAAGCTATATCATTGAACATGCATACTCAATCATGGAATAAGAATTTAACAAATTACCAAACTACCTTGGAAGTGGGCTAGAGAAAAAATTCTTGGCCTTTCCTTTAATTTCTTTGGTTTTTCCCTTGTGTTCTTCTTTACTTTCTCCTTCTTTGATCTCTCAATTCTCCCTTGATGCCTCACCTTCTCCCTCTCTTTTCTCCCTTCTTCTTTTCTTTCTCTCCCTTCCCTTATTTTCAAGTGTGGGGATTATGGTATGCCTCCCTCTTTTTTTTTTCTTTCATTTCCTTATTTTCCTTTTTGGGTTGCTTGTAAATTGGTTTTCCTTCTTTTTTTCTTCCTTCCTATACATTAGGTGCATCCCACTAGCCACTAGTTTTGTACAAAATTCTACACCTATTAGATTGCTTGTTGCCTTAGTATTCTTTTTCTTGTAAGTTTACCTTTTCCCACTTCCACAAGCAACCTTAGTACATATATATATTTTTAATTCTCTTCCCACTTTCCATTTCCCTTTCTTTCTCTTTTTTTTTTTTTTAAGAAAAGTATGCACACTTTTGGATATGTATATATATATATATATTTGCACAAAGTGTACTTGCAAGTACACTTTGTCTTTGCTTGCACACTTAGTATTTGTCTTTCTTGCAAGTTTAGATTTGTCCACTCTTACAAGCAACTAACCTTTACAAGCAACCTTGGTATTTCTTTTTTTCTTCTTTTTTCTATTCTCTCTTTTCCTCCCTCATTCACATGACACTTACACACACCTATATATTTTTGTTGCATCTCATTTTGCTTCTTACTTGATACTTAGGCTAGGTAAATAAAGAAATCAAAGAATTAATTCTAAGCACCAAATTTCCTTTCCTTAAAAATAATTCATCTAATTAATTAGCAAGCAAGTAATTCAAACTAATTAATTAAATAACACCATCAATTTAGGCTAATTAAATTATGGGGTGTTACATTAACACCCGAAAAACTACCTCCAACAATATTAAAAGAAATAATAGAATATAAATCAGGAACAGTCGAAGTAGTTTTTACACATTTAAGAAGAGCTAATTCTTTAAGAATGTCTATTGAAAATAAAATTTCTATAGACTCATCTAGAAAATCTATAGATAAAACTTCATTTATTTCTCCAAAAGGATTATTTCTAAAAGAAATAAAATCAAACCCTACAATTCTTATCCCAAATTATGAAGCCAGTACCTCTAATATTCAATCTCAACAAATAGAATCAAAAAATTTTGAAACTGTACAAACTCATAATTCTCCCACTAGATCTGACTTTAGTCAGTTGCAAATGATAAAAACTTTTGAAATAGACAAAGAATTACTTAGAAAGGAATTTTTAAAAGAAGAAAATAAAGAAAAAAGAGACTAATTTTTTAAAACTTTTTTTTAAGAAGAATTAAAAAACTTTAGAGAAGAATATTATAAGGCTTTAGAAATGTTTCAAGAAAATATTCCTTATTTTGAATGATTTGAAAAAAATAAATTAGAAATATTTGATTAATTAGAAATTATTTTTTACATTAATATATTAAATGGTTTGAAAAAAATAAATTAGAAATTATTTTTTATATCTCTTTTATTTATTAAATTACTTTAAAATTTAGTAATACATAAAATAATTGAGAATATTTATTTTTTAACAGTACTAGACAAAGAATTACTAAGTTTTTGAAAAATAAGTAATAATATGAGTGTTAGTAATTCTAAAATATTTGTGTGTATATGAAAAAATAATAGCCACACAAAGCTTGCTAGTAAAAAATTAGAGTTTGTATTTCTAACCAAAAATTAAATATTCAATATTTTAATAAAAAAGATGTGCATATCAAAATTTCAAATTACTCAGAAAAAAATGTAAACAATGTCTTTTGATTATGTCATTAAGCAACACTCACTTGGGTCACGAACATTGCCTTTGACAGTGTAACCACGAAGAAGAAACTTGACAATCCATGAAGCAATGTAACAAGTAGAACCAATCACATTCACCACTTTTCCTTTACCGTCCATTCTTCTCTTCCTCTTGCTTCAGCTTTGGCTAAAATGAGTGTTGTAAGGACTTGGGAATTCTTCCTAGGTATCAATGATGAACTATACATTTAATTTAAATAATTTATTTTTGAGGTTGATGCTAACTTATGTTTTCAATCATAGCTATTTTAATAGAATGAAAATTAGAAAGATCATTGGATTTATAAATCTTTCCTTTTCGCATGATTTTTCAAAATTAAATTTAATACAACCAAATTCTATATTTAAAAGACAAAACTCAAAATATAATAATAATAATAATAATAATAATAATAATAATTATTATTATTATTATTATTATTATTATTATTATTATTATTATATGATTATGAGTCTTTCATCACATTAGTCTCTAAACTAAAGATAATCAACATACTCATATTTTATAAATATTCATAAAATTTATTTATTGAGTTTAAGTTTAGATGTAGGTCTAAAGAGGATAGTACTCTATTCAGACTGAGATTTATTCTATTGAAATTATTTAAATATTATATATGTAATTTATTATATTAAAAAAATATGTGTAAATTATGTTATTTGCTTTAATTTCATTAATAAGATTGTTTAATATTAATATAAATCTATAAATTATTATAATTAATAATTTTATAAGGATAAATTTGTTAAGATTTTATATTAATTATAAAGTTTACAAAATATAATTGATATAACTTATACATTTTAATAAATTTATATGTAGATAAATTATAATTTTAAAAAAATTAATTTTTTTAATTTTTTTTAAATAAATGGGTTTAAGTTTAAGTATTTAAAAATTTTTTAAATCTAAAGATGAGGATTAAGTTTGCTACCCACTTAAGTTTGAGTCTAAGTATAAAAATTATAGTACCCTACATGTATCTTACGCAAGATCATCCTTACTTTAAATATATAATATACTAATAGCTTCACAATTTAGGGATGTTTATTGGGTTAAAGTTAATTATCAATCCAATCTGCACTATTGAGTTCGTCTAGATTGAGCTGACAGATAGTTTTGGTTTCAGGTTTATGACTTTCTTTATTATTATTATTATTATTCTTATTATTATTATTATTATTTTGGATATTTAAGTTCACTTGTAACAGTGGATGAAAACAAAAATTTCTATTTGGAGTTTTAGCTCAAAATCAATTTTAGGTTTCTTATTTAACTTTATTTCTATTGATCTTCTGCGTTCTACACTAATTAATTTTTATATTTAATAAATTTATTAAAGTTACGAAAATTTGGTTGATTAAATTCTCCAAAATATTTAATCAAGCTAAAAGACTCTAATTGATTTATATATTACACACCTCAAAATCCCTTTAATTTATATATTTTCAATATTTCTAAGTACTTAGAAATCTAATATTTTGAGTTATTAAATATAACATAGCATACATGTCTCAGAACAATTCTAGTGCACCTACAATGAAGAATTAAGATTAAATTTTTACAATATAATTCACTGTAGAAATTCAATCTTAATCATCTATTGTATGTATAGTATAATGTACAAAAATCAATTTCATATATGTTGACTGTTTCTGAGCATAGAGGACATCACCCTTGTTACAAGGGCCTTGTGTCACATGTTGACCACATTCTTCACTTTGGATTGTGACACATTTACTTAGAAAAAAGATGAAAATTTAAAATTTGAAAAATTTATTTTCTTTCAAACTTTCTACAGTCTCCTTAAGGCTTACCTTCAATGGAATAAACTCAATTTCAGTTCCCAACGTCTTTGCTTTTACATTAGAAACTTGAAACTTTGGCATTAAGAACTTATCATCTTCACACCTAACAAATTTAGTAGAAAACCAAGAAATAAAATTAGCAAAAATAACGAAAAAAAAACTTGAATTAATTGAACATACACTTACATATAGAGTACTAGTGAGAATGCAACGCATTTGGATAATCAAATATTTAAAAGCTATAATCAAAACGATCCATTAATATATTGAATGTTTTGGAGTAAGAGAATAGAATATAATTTAAGAAATACAAATTATTATATTGATATTTGATCATAAAAATATTAAAAAAAGTAAAACCTAAAATATATTATATAGAAAGCAATGAATTATTAGTAAGTTTAAATATTTCATTAACCGAAGATGAATCATGTATTCACATACTTTTTATATTAGGAGGTGATGGTAGTAATAGTTTTAATTAATTAAATTGGATAAATATGTTTTTAACAAAATAATTAAGATATTATATAAATTATAGTATAGAAAAGGAATATAGTGCGCCTTAGAAGATAAAAAAGCAAACTAATAATAGACAAAGAAAATCCAATGTACTGATTAGAAAGACTAGAAGACTTATCAAAGCCATTAGAGAAAAAAGTATACAAAATTAAAAACGAAATAAGAAACTTAACTAATGAATTAGCATATATAAAAAGAAAGATTAGACAAATAATAAAAATTTTAGAAATTGGATTACCAATAAAATTCATTTAACAAAACCCTCAAATAAATATGTTACAAACAATAGAATTAAAAGTCAAAATAACTGAAGATATTCAAACATATCCAAAAAGGACAAGAAATAATTAACAAAAACCTATGGACTATTTTTGAGGAAATTAAAGAAATAGATATAACAAGGCAACAAACAGATAATTCCAAAAAGTACAACAGAAGAAATTATATAGCTATTAACTAAAAAAAAATCATAAAATATTAAAAATAACATGTAAAATAAGAACAGATATAGATGATATTTTTAAAATATTTAAAGCATTAGATATAAAAAAGAAAAAGAAAAAAAACCAACTATAAATATAATGTAAGTGTTAGAAGAATTAGAAGAATAAGATACACAAGAAATAGAAAAACTAATGGAACAAAAAGAAGATGATAATTTAGAAAAAAAAAAAAAAGAATTAGGACATATGACTATTATAGGAACAAATATATTGCAAATAAACATGCAAAACCAAGAATCTATAAATCCCAAAAATATTAGAAATCCAAAGTATACAAATAAAACAATATCATCTAATTTAAATAGAGAAAGAGAAGCTGAAAAAGAACCATTAAAAATAGAAGATATTATAGAAATTAATAATACAACTTTCAAAAAACCTATTAATATAGGATACATTCTAACTCCATTAGAACAATATAAAACAAAACAAATACCTAATTTAAAAATATAACTAGAATTAGATTGTAATTTGGATAATGAGAAAGCAATAAAAGAATGCTCAAAGTCATAATTAATCATATTAATAGGAAGAAATATTAACACCCAAGTAGCTAATATAATAATAGAAGCCAGTTTTACAGGAGTATTACAAAATTCATGGTGGAAAAGTAAAACAAAAGAGTTTAGACAACAAGCAAGAGTGATAAATTTGCTTTATTCAAATAGAAAATAATTATATACAATATTAGTAAGACAATATAAATAATTATTAAGAAATAAATTTGTTAGATGAAGTACAGGGTTAAATGAAATTACAAAAAGAGAAAGAGCAATAACAAAAATGCATCAAATAAAAATATATAAATTAGATGCAATATATCTAAATTCTTATATATGTGAATATAAAAAATATTATTATGAAGCAAGACTACCAAATTATGAACAATAAAGATTTTATTTAGATTTATTTTATAAAAAATTACTTAAACTAATATATGAAACTATTATAGAAGATTATAATAAAGAATTTAAAGAAAATATAGAAGTAATTCCATTTACCGATATTACGGGAAGAAGGAAAGATTATTTAATAGAATATTTAGCTGACAAATATAGACAAACATGAGAAAATATAAAATATTATAAAACTAAAAAGTTAATGCTAAAATGTAGAGAATTAAAAACATGACATAGATGGAGATTTTTACCCGAAAGAACAAAGCAAGACAAAAGAAGAAAATATAAATACAAATTTAAGAAATGCCCAAAAGAAAAATCATATAAAAAATATAGGCCTAGAAAATATTTTAAGAAAGGAAAAAGAGAAATCAATCATAATAAAAAACTAATTAAATATAAATGTTATAACTGTGGAGAAATATTATTGATTAATAAGAAGAAAGAAATGTTAATTGATCACATTAACAGATATTAATTTAACTATTAAATAATGAATTAAATTTTATTTAATAATAATAATAAAAAATTATATTTATAAATTAAATATTATTAAAATATATAATTTATTTTTTTTATGTTCAATTTGTAAATTTGATATATTTTATTTTATAAATTACACAATCAAAATGTATTCTTTTTCTTGCTCAATAAAATTTAATTAATTATTTAACAGTCAATTAATATCTATTAATATTATTGTCAATTAATTATTTATTAATCTCATTAATAAAAAAAATTAAATTTATTAAAAATTAATCTTTTGAAGATAAATTAATATATTTTATTTTTTAAAGATTAAATTAAAATATATATATATTAAAAATTAAATCATTAATTTATTCTTAATCGTATATAAAAAGTCTTATGAAATACAATTTTATAAATATAAAAATATTTAGTAAATAATTAATAAAATATTATCAAAGATAGATAAATTACAGACTTGGACCAAAAAAATACATATTTACAATTTTATAGAAACTATTTAATATAGTTAATGACAAACATCAATATTTAACATCTCAAATCAATTTGTCTAACTAAGAACTTAAGTATTGTGATCTTTTAAAAATTAAAATGTGTATTATAATTTTTTTAAAAATAAATTATACTATTTCTTATCTTTTTAAGAAGAAAAAGGTTATCTCAATAAAATAATTGACCTTACCTTTTAGGAAGTTGCATTGTTGGGTACAGCTCACCTAAAATCTTTACAATATCTGAGAAGTGGGCCACGGATTCAGCCAAACAATATCTTCCACTAGCTGAAGAAATTTCAAATGCCTGAATATGGGCATTTGCAACATCTTTTACATTGATCCATGGAAAAGTAAGATTTGGAAATGTTAGTGGACCTACATAAAAGCAAGAATGTATGAAAATAAAACTTTAAATTTTTTAAAAATAAATTTTTTATATTGATAAAACTTAAATTTAAAACTTATTATATTATTTTGATTAAAATGAATGAAATTATAAAATTTTTATTATTTGTAATTTTTTTTTTAAAAAAAGAAACTGTTTACATTAATCCCTTTTCATATTTCATTGATTAGATCCATAAAAAGGAGTTAAATAACTAAAAATGATCAAGTATTTAGATGTTTTGAGATTAACTGAAAATTACCATTTATCAAGTTCAAAATTAAAGCAACACTGTCGTTGAGGGTTGGCTGCAAGAGAGGCCCTATCACCACTGATGGATTGATAGTAACCATGTCAATGTTGTTTTCTTCTACAAATTTTGTGGCCGCATTTTCTGCCAAAATCTTGGAAACTACGTACCACATCTGACAGCACAAAATTGGAAACATGAAGACATTGAAAATCATGACATTTGCACACATTAGAATTTGGAAACAACTATTTTAACAATAATACTCAACAGCAATTGCCTGCAAGGTTTTGAAGCCTAAAGGGACTTCTTTAGGAGAGGATATTTTCTTTGTATCAAGGTTTGTGCTCTTATCCTTAGTTATTCTATTTTTTTTTTTTGAATTTTTCCAAATTTTTAGCAATTGAAAACAATTCTGTTTGAAGTCAAAACACTAAATTCAAACATTTTTTGTATTACTAATTTAGTATAGGAAATATAGTACATGCTTTAGATTCTCTACAAAATTCGGGATTTGCAAACCATGTTTCATCAACTATATCATCTGGAGTTCTAGGTTTCCCAGTATCCAAGATTGTAGCCATGGAAGATGTTAAAACAACTCGTTTGAGAGATGATAATTTTGCACATGACTTAAGGACATTGAGAGTTCCCTTCACTGCTGGATCAATTAGTTCAGCCTGAAATAAGAGAAACAAGACTCATGTCTGTAATATACCCATAACTTGTGATTTTTCATTTGGAAACTGCATATAAGATCTCATCATAATATTTCTCCTACCCTACTCCCTTCTGTATTATATATATAGTCAAAACCATTAACCGAACCTGTGGGTCTTTGGGAACATCTAGAAAATTACAAGGTGATGCAGTATGAAAGACACCCTCACAACCATCAACAGCAGAGTCAAAAGAACCTTCTTCTAGGAGATTTGCTTTAATGAGTCGCAATCTCTCTTTTGCACCTTCAAGTTTAAGCAAATGTTCAACTTTTTTTGGATCATCTGCAGAGAGAATTACAAAGCAAAATAAAGTTTTTAACTCAGATTAATTTTTTGTGTCATAAAATTTTTTTATTAAAAATAATTTTATTTAAAATATTATGGAATATTAAATATAAAAAAAAACATTGAGATTGGCGAGAGACTAGTCCCAAATTTATACATACTAAATAAGATTATAAGAAAATCTTAATAACATTAAGTGAAAAGATGTTAAGAAGCACTTACTAGGATTACGAACAGTGCCTTTGACAGTGTAACCACGAAGAAGAAGGAACTTGACGATCCATGAAGCAACATAGCCATTAGCACCAGTCACACACACTACTTTTCCTTCACCACTGCTCATTCTTCCTCTTGCTTGAGCTTCGGAAAGTCGATTATTTCGTATTTTGATGCCATTATCTGTTTGGCTCTTTTAAAATGAGAAAGTCACTCTCACTGTCAGAATGGTCCCAATACAGGAGAAAATAATGACCTCACATCAGTGAACTTTCTTTATCAAATCATTCAATTATATATATTTGTGTGTCCTTTATAGCTTCTTGATTTTTTTTATCAGTGAACTTTCTTTGTCAAATCATTCAATTTTTAAACGATCACTATCTCTATTTCCTGATTTTTTTCGTCACTTCTGCCTCCTTCTCTCTTCTTTATTTTTTCCCTCTATTTGTGTATATTTGTGTGTCCTTTACCTTCTTTGAGAAGCCGTGGGTATTTGGGAGTGCTTCTAGGGGAGTCAAAAAGTCTTTATTTTTTGAGATAATTTTTTTTATTACTATAAAATAAATAATAATATAATATAATTTTTAAAATCATAATAATTAATTTATTAATTTCTCAGTCATAATTATTAATATAACAACTCAAATTATGATAACAAATAAAATAACTTATTCACAAATTAGCACTTAACAATTTTTTTAAAGTATGAATTATTAGAAATAAACTAGCTCCCATATAAATACTTAATCATAAATAATAAATAGAAATTTAATATTTTTATATATATATATTTTTAATTTTTTTGATACTTATTTTTAAACTATTAAAGTGATTCTAATAATTTTAACTTAATATATTCAACATTTCACCTATACAATCAGTAATAAATCAATACTCAATATGCAATATTTTTATCACATATATAGTTTACATTCTATTTCTCACTTGTAAGCAACACAAATTTAAATAATTTTTTAACACCTAACAATTTCATCTAAGTATTTATGTTTTTCAAATGTCTATACTTAAGCTTCATTTTATTTGATTTTAAATTTTAAAATATTATATAATATTTTTTGCTAACAAGCTTTGCGTGTACACGCATTGGTGATTTTGTTATGATTTGTTATTATTATTTTTATATACACACATTAATATTTTAGAATTACTAACACTCGTGTGTACATAAGTATTAATAATTTTGAGAGGTGAAATATTTTTATATCTAATTTAAAATATTAAATTAATGAATAAAAATATATTTAATAAAATAAGTAACAAAAATAAAGAGATAGAAAAAAGTCACATAGATAATTTTATAAATTTATAATTGATATAACTTATATTTTTTATATAAATTTATATGTAGATAAGTTATAATTTAAAAAAATTAATTATTTTAAAATTTTTTTGAATAAAAGAGTTTGAGTCTAAGTATTAAAAAATTTTATGAGATTAAATTTGCTACCTACTTAAATTCGAGTCCAAGTATAACAATTATAATACTCTACCCATGTCTTACGCATGATCATCCCTACTTTAAATATATAATATACTAACAGCTTCGCAATTTAGGATTGTTTATTGGGTTAAAGTTAATTATCAATCCAATCTGCGTAATTGAGTTAGTCTAAATTGAATTGACAGATAGTCCCCCTAGTGCTCTTATCTAGTGGTGGTTTTTGGTCCAGATCTTTTCTTTGTTGGTCTTTCAATCTAAAATCACACTTTCTTTGTCATTGTATTTCTAGTTTCTATCGTATGTGGAGCATGGACAATTGGAGGAAGATTGAATTTAATTTGGATGAATTTTCTGTGGTGGAAAACATACATTCTGATCTAACAGGGGATACTGACAGGTTTTAATTATGGTTGGTAAGGAGCTTATAGAGTGAAAATCCTTTCAGTCAACATGCATTCCAGAACACTATTAAACAAATATGGAGGGTAAGGCATGGCGTGGCTATAAGTGTGATTGAGAAGCATTTATTTATCTTTCAATTCTATCATTAGAAAGATAAGGAGCGTATTCTGGCCAATGAGTCTTGGTGGTTTAACATGAAAATATTGGTATTTCAGGAAATTACTAGAAATAAACCATTATCAAACCTTAAACCAAATAGTGTTTCGTTTTGGTTTCGGTTTATGATTTTCCTTTCAATTTACATACAAGAGATGCAGCCAGATTTTTTAGAGATAAGGTAGGAAGTTTTATTGAGTGAGATGATAATGAGTTTGATTGCTGGGAAAAGGTCCTTAGGATACGTACGAAGATTGATCTTACTAAACCTCTTAAAAGGGGTATGCTTGTTCAAGGGAAGGATAATCAAACTATAAAAGTGTTTTCCAAATATGAACATCTTAATTTTTGCTGTTTGTGGAAAATTGGGCTATGGTATTAAGGATTGTACTTTCTGAGAATTCTGAGGATTCAGATTATCATAACTACTTTTATGAGCTATGGATGAGAGCTTCCTTAATCAAATTTAAAGATCAAGAGGGCTTGAGGATTAAACATGCTCCTTCGGCTAGAAGATGCTTTTCAAGCCAGTGCAACAATAGCCCAAAGTGTAGGAAGGGGCAGAGTAGGGTGATGTCGGCGATGGTACAGAAAACCGTAGAAATTTTTAGAAGGGAAAGTAGTCGCATGAGGCACTAGATAAGGTGGAAGTTAATTTTAAAAATTGCCAACTCATGCCTTCTACTAAGTGGTCAATAGTGAAAAATTTTGGACCGAATGAATTTTATGCCTTTAGTAAGACCCTGCACATTAAAAGAAGCACAACATGAGTCAATAAGCTCTTGAGTAGCTTTGTATGTCCCAGTGGTGTCTAACATCTGATTATTAAAAATGAGCTTATTTCCTTGCTTCCAACACCACCAGATGCAAAGGAAATCAATATTCCTATGCCCCATAGTCAGAGCATTTTCATATATAAGCATAGCTATAGAACCAGTCCCACAAATTATTATTGAAAACATTGTTATCAGAGGTGTGTCCAAAGCGAGACCAAACATCGTAGTAGAAATGGCATTTTGGCAGTCACGAATGCAATGGAGGATTGTCTAAGCCTTTCCTTTACAACATTGACATGTATCAGTAACCCCAATGCCTCGCCTACATCTGACTGTGTTTATAAGGAGTGCTTCATTCAAGAAGCGCTAATGCAATAGAGGATTGTCTAAGCCTTTCCTTAACAACATTGAGATATATCAGTAAGCCCAATGCCTCGCTTACATCTGACTATGTTTATAGGGAGTGCCTCATTCAAGAAGCTCCACATAAAGAATTTGATATTTTCTGGGCATGCTTGGAACTTCCTCAATGATGTTATTAGGCAGAAATTCATTCAAAACAGTGCAGTACCACCTCTCGTTATCTATAATCTCATTTACACTAAAATTTTGGAGCTTCTGAGGAACATTGGTAGAATTTATATAATCTATTAACTTCTTATCCCCAGCCCATACATCAGACCAAACAATAACGTCTTCCCCACTACCAATCTTGTGAGTATAACCTTGCTTGAGTTTGGCCAAAGCTTTGATTATGCTTCTCCAAACATGGGATTTAAAAGAATTATTTTGGTAGTGGAAGATGTTATTATCTCGAAGATACCAGTTCTTGAACAAATCAACCCAAATTTTCGTCTATAGTAAATCTGATACCAAGACTCCCAAGATGTTATTATCTCGAAAATAACTAAGAGAGCCACATTTGTACATCTATAGAAAATCTGATACCAAGGCTCCCAAGATGTTGGCATGATCACCTTTTCCTAGTTAAAGAGGTGGAATCCTCCACTGCTATCATCTTTACCCTAGATGAACTTCCTGACTTGGCTATCAATATTAGTGTAAACTTGTTTTGGCAACCACATAGTTTGCATACTATAGGCTGGAATGGAGGAGAGCACAAATTTTGTGAGTAACATGCCCCGCTTTGTTGAGTAATTTTCTTTTCCAAGAGCTGAGGCAGGTTTTCAACTTCAAAATAATGCAGTTAAAATTCTAGCCTTATCTTTGCCCCGCAAAATAAGAACATCAAAATATCTACCCAAATCATTAGTAAATTTTATGTTGTCATTGTTGGTAATGCTTTCAATAATACTCTTGGAAACTTTGGGCGAGCTAAAAGCTTTGAACTTTTTAAGGTTAATTTTAAGCCCAACATTGGAGAAATCAATCAAAGTATTCTTCACCACTCTAGCTTGGTTAACAGTTTCCTGAGAAAAAAAAAAAACGCAAAACATCATTGGCAAAAAGCAAGTAAACTTACCAGAAGAAAAACAAAAAGAGCAAGTGATCAAAATAAGGGTTGTCCATAAAAAATTTAATAGGACTCCACCTTCCCTAAGCAAACCTTACTGTTAATAAGGTGAGATAAATTTTTGATACAAAGCATAAATAAGGTGAAAGAGGCTCTCTTTGTCTCAGACCCATAGAGGGGGTAAAAGCAAGAAATTTTGCTACCATTCCATATAGCAAGAGATTAGAAGTAGTAACACAATACATAATTAACTCAATGCACCGCAAAAAAGACGTTTTCGGTGGTGACTAAAGTCTTCAACAATGCTCTTCGGTGGTGACATATGGATTGCTGCAAGTTTGCTACTAATACCTCCATTGCAGAACATCTTCTACGGTAACATTCCGTTCATCACCAAAGATGATGTTTTGTGGCGACTATAGTTGCCACCAAAGCCTGGATAGTTTTTGCTATCAATGCTAATGTAATAGAGTTGTTTTCGTCATAGAATCTCCTTTGGTGGTGACTGAAGGCGTCCTATGTGATGATAATAATCATCTCAGATGGCCCCTTCTATGATAAAAATAGTTGTCACAGAAGAGGTATTTAATGGCGATCCCTTAGTCGCCATAGAAATCCTCTTCTGTGGCGACCCCATAATAAAGTAATTTAAAATAAAAATAATATTAATTTTTTAAAATAAATACATTAATTTAGATATATTATTTTATCATAATAAATATAATTGACTCTTATACATTCTTATATACTTACTATTTTGAGTTATTTTAAGTATCATTCTAAGAAATTTAAATATAGGCTTTTCATTTAATATATGAAATATTTATTAACTTTTTTTTAAAAAAATTTAATCTTTACGTTAGATAATAATTAAATAAAATTAAAAATATTAAAATTAAAAAATCCATGTTATCATTTAATATTTATATATTATCAAAATTTTATTTATATTCTTAAAATTTATTATTAAATATCATATAATTATTTTACGTTAATAATTTGAATATCATTAAATTATAAAATAAAATTAATTATAATTTAAAATTTTAAAAATAAAATTAATTAAAAAAATTTTAAAAAAATTAAAAATTAATATAAAATTTAAAAATATAAAAATATTTTTTACTAGGTCTTATTTAGTATAGGCCTTGTACCACAATTATGTCCTCTCAAGCATCGTTTATTTAGTACAAAGGATACGGAGCTTATAAAGCAAAGGAGCTAACAGCTACTCACAATTTATGATTATCAAATTTAAAAGTTGACAAATTTCTTTTCTTTCAAGCTTTCCACAGTCTCCTTGAGATACACGTTGAATGGAGTAAACTCAATTCCCAAAGTCCTTGCTTTTTCTTTGGAAACCTGATATGTTGGTACGAAAGGTTTATCCTCTTCACACCTAACGAAATGAATAAAAAAGCAAAAAATAAAATTAGAAAAATCCAGAATAAAAACATTAACCAAAGTCTTTGCTTTTTCTTTGGAAACCTGACCCTACCTTTTAGGAAGTTGCGTTGTTGGGTACAGCTCACCTAAAATCTTTACAATATCTGCGTAGTGTGGCACCGATTCAGCCAAACAATATCTTCCACTAGCTGAAGAAATTTCAAATGCTTGAATATGGGCATTTGCAACGTCTTTCACATTGACCCATGGAAAAGTACGATTTGGAAATGTTTGTGCACCTACATAAAAGCAAGGGCGTATGAAAACAATATTTTAAATTTTTTTAAAAATAACTTTTTTATATCGATGAAACTTATATTTAAAACTTATTATAGTATTTTCACCAAAATGAATAGAATTGCAAAATTTTTATTGTTTGTAATTTTTTTTAAACAAAAGAGAAAGGACTCTGTTTACATTAGTCCCTTTTATTTTTTCATTGATTAGAACCCACAAAAAGGAGTTAAATAACTAAAAATGATCAAGTACTTAGATGTTTTGAGATTAAATGAAAATTACCATTTATCAAATTCAAAATTATAGCAACACTGTCGTTGAGCGTTGGTTGCAAGAGAGGCCCTATCACCATTGATGGAATGATAGTAACCATGTCAACGTTGTTTTCTTTTGCAAATTTTGTGGCAGCATTTTCTGCCAAAACCTTGGAAACTACGTACCACATCTGACAGCACAAAATTGGAAACATGAGGACATTCAAAATCATCACATTTGCACACATTAGAATTTGGAACAACTATTTTAACGCTAATACTCAACAGCAATTGTCTACAAAGTTTTAAATCTAAGGTATGCTTGGAAGGAGGAGGATGGAGGAGAAAGAAAGAAAAATAAAAAAAATTTAATAATTTTAAAAATTTTAAAAAAATAAATTAAAAATTTTTATATTAATTATCTTTAATAATTTTTTATTAATTTTCATTATTTAAAATTAAAAATTTTAAACAAGAGAATAACAAATTATTACTTTACTTTTTCTTTTCTTACCTTTTCTTTACCTTTAATTTCTTTATTACTTTTTCCGTTGTGGTTCTCAAAGACAACCTGTGAACTTCTCTCTGAGAGAGTATTTTCTTATTATCAAGGTTTGTGCTCTTATCTTTGGTTGGGCTTTTTTGATTATTAAACATCAGTCCCAATATCTTCAGTAGCGTTTTTTTGACCATTAACATCATTTTCAATATCTTGAGAATGATGTGTATATCAGAACAAAAATTTTGCTCAGGTAAATCAAATATACTTAAAAAAATTATTAAAGGATGTAGTGAGTCTCAATTTTTGTTTTATATATTTTAAAATTTATTGTTCAAAGTAGCGAGTCCCAAGTCAGTGAAAATCGGCGTGAGAGAGGAAAATATGAAGAAAGAGAATAAATAAAATGGAGAGAAAAAGAGAAAAAATAAAATGGAAAGAGAACGAAATTGAAGTAAAAAAGGACAGGAGAAAGAAAATGAGAGAAGGGAAAAAAGAAAAGGAGAGAAAGAAAGAAGATAAAGAAGAAAGTTAATTTTAAAAGTTGATGTTAACATCTTTTACTGATATTAAAATAGGTTTTTATTAATTAAATGAAGAAATTACAATTTTATTAACTCTATTTATTAAATGTGAAAATTTTAAAAAATAAAATTATAAATTCAAATTAACAAAATTTGTTCTTATTTTTTTAAAAAAAATTTAAAATAAAAATTTTTTAATTAAATTTTAAAAAATTAATTTCATTAATTAAATTAATAAAATTTTAAAAATTGAAATAAAATTTTGTTTAAAATTTTAAAAATAATTAATAAAAATTTATCATAAAAATTGATCTTAATAAAAAATCGTATCTCCTGGTATATAAGAAGTTTATAATCAGATTGAAGAAGTTTATAAGCAATTCTTATTTTTAATTTTTTAAAAATTTTAATTTTAATCTCAATTTTAATAATTTATTTAATAAAATTATAAATTTTTAAATTTAATTAATAAAATTTGACCTTGAAGTTAGAAAAAGAACTTAAGATCAACTTTAAATATTAATTTTTTAAAACTTTCATTTTATTTTTTTATTTTAACTTTAATTTTAAAATTTGATTAATAAAAAATGATCTTAAGATTTAAAAAAGATGTTAAGGTTAAAGTTTATGATATTTTTATTAATTAAATTAAATTTTTAGTTCAATTTTTAAAATTTCATTCATTTATTTCATAAATTTATTTATTTATAAATTTCAACTAACAAAATTTTATCTCAAAATTAGCCAAAAAAATGTTAAGATCAACTTTTTTTCTCTCCCATTCTTTTTCTCCTATGATTTTCTCTTTTTCTTCTAAGTCTCTCTTTTTTTTTCCTTCAATGTCTCTCCCTTTCTATTTTTTTTTTTCACTTTCCCTAATCTTGAGGTCATTTTATTGGAATTTTAATTTTGATTTATTCAATAAAAAAGAATATGAAAGTTGATCTTAATTTCTTTTTCTCAAATTAAGATCTTTTTTAATTAGTAAAATTTTAAATTTTAAAATTTTATTATTTAAAGTAATACAAATTAAAAATGGATATAAATATTCAAATTTAATTAAAAAAATTAGTCTTTAAAGTTGATCTTGACTTTTTTTCTAACTTCAAGGTCAACTTTTATTAATTCAATTTAAAAAATTAAAATTTTATTAATTAAATTAATATTTATATTAACTCAAAAAATTTAATTAGAAAAAGAATTTTTAATATTAATTTTATTAACTAAATTGAATAAAATTTAAATTTGAACATTTGTTTCGACTTTTTTCAATTTTTATAAATTTAGTTAATAAATTTTATGCTTTTAATTTTAATTTTTTATATTGAATTAATAAAAAATATCTTAAAATTAAAAAAAGAAGTTAATATGAACTTTTAAGATTAATATTTATTAATAATTAAATTCAAAAAATTATCATTAAATTTTTTTAAAATTTCAATTAATAAAAAGTGATCTTAAAATTAGAAAAAAATTTAATATCAACTTTTTTAATTAAATAAATTAAAAATTACTAATTTTTATTTTATTTATTTAATTGGTAAATTTTAATTTTTTAATTGAGTTAAAAAATTAATCTGAAAATTAAAAAATAAGTTAAAATCAATCTTTTAAATTAATTTTTTTTATGTTTTCTTTCTTTTTTTTTTCTCTCTCTTTTCTTTTTTCACCCTCTATTTTTTTCTCTTATTATCTTTCTAATTTTTCCATTCACTCACTACCAAATAAACTTTTTTTTTAAAAAAAAAGATTACCGATCGCTTCTCTGTACAACGAATCACAATAAACATTAAAAGAAATAACTAACGAGCATGGCACCCATTGTCTATAATGAATGAAACTTTTGCTTTAGTCTGCACACCGTTTCCACTATCTTGGAAACGGTGTTTTATGGTAAAAAAAAAACCTCTTTTAGTTGTTCTTTTTTTAGTAATAATAATATGGTTTATCCTTTTCTTTCTTTTTGAGCAAGGTCTATGCTAAGTTGAGCTATTTATCACAAAGAACATACCAATTTTTATTTTGTAACATGTATATTTCTATTGTAAATAATCATCTTTAAAAAATTGTTAGATAACTCCGAAGTATAGGTTTTTGTATTACTAATTTAATATAGGAAATATACTACGTACCTTAGATTCTCTACAAAATTCGAGATTTGAAAACCATGTTTCATCAACTATATCATCTGCAGTTTTAGGTTTCCCAGTATGCACAATTGTAGCTATGGAAGATGTTAGAATAACTCGTTTGAGAGATGATGATTTTGCACATGACCTAAGGACATTGAGAGTTCCCTTCACTGCTGGATCAATTAGTTCAGCCTGAAATAAGAAAAATAAGACTTGACTTGTGTCTGTAATATACCCATAACTCGTGATTTTTCATTTGGAAACTGCATATAAGATCTCATCATAATGTTTCTCCTACCCTACTCCCTCCTATTTTTTTTATATATATATATATTAAAAACCATTAACCGAACCTGTGGGTCTTTGGGAACATGCAGAAAATTACAAGGTGATGCAGTATGAAAGACACCCTCACAACCATCAACAGCAGAGTCAAAAGAACCTTCTTCTAGGAGATTTGCTTTAATCAGTTGCAATCTCTCTTTCGCACCTTCAAGTTTAAGCAAATGTTCTATCTTTTTAGGATCATCTGCAGAGAGAATTACAAAGCAAAATAAAGTTTTTAACTCAAATTGATGCATACTAAATAGCATTATATAAGAAAATGTTAATAAGATATGAAGTATATGTGGAGACATTAAGTAGTACTCACTAGGGTCACGAACAGTGCCTTTGACAGTGTAACCACGAAGAAGAAGGAACTTGACGAGCCATGAAGCAATATAGCCATTAGCACCAGTCACACACACCACTTTTCCTTCACCGCTCATGCTTCTTTTCCTCTTGCTTGAGATTTGGCAAATAGACTGGTGTAAGGACGAAGGAGTTCTTTCTAGATATCACTGATGAACTATACATTTAACTTCAATAATTTATCTTTGAGGTTGATGCTAACTTCTGTTTTCAAATTTCAATCATAGCCATCTCTCTTTTGTCGTGATTATTGGTTCTGAATTTTTGACATCTAAGAGCTTTTTAATAGAATGTAATTTAATTAGATAGATCGTTGGATTTCCAAATATTTCCTTTTCATATGATTTTTCAAAATTAAATTTAATACAACCAAATTCTATATTTAAAAGACAAAACTCAAAATATAATAAAAAATTTATTATTATTATTATTATTATTATTATTATTATTATTGTAAGTCTTTTGTCACCTTAGTTTCTAAATTAGAGATGATCAAAATATTAATATCTATGATTACTCATAAAATTTATTTGTTCGGTCTAAGTTTGGGTCTAGGTACTAAAAGTGGATCCGGGTCTAAGGTCTTTGTAATAATAACATTTTCTTGAGTTCAGATATATTTTAAATTTATAAATTTAACAGTTCTTCAACTGAAGATTTGAGTAAAAATGTCTTAGGAATTTCAAAAATAAGAGAAGAGATTAAATTAAAAGAAAAAGCTAGGGAGTAAAATAAAAAAATTAAAAGTTTTATAAAAAGACGAAATATAATTATTATACCTCTAAAATATTTTGTGCATTTATAATATGTAATTATGATGCCAAAAAAATATCTGAAAGCATAATGAGTATGGCGATAAAATATCTTGAAGTCATTGACTAGAAGAAAATATCTGAGAGTAAAATAAATAATTTTTATCCAAGGATAAAATGATAATTTTATCTAGAGATAAAATAGTAATTTTATCACAAAGATAAAATTATTATTTTACTTAAAAAATAATGATAAATTCTCTCAAGAATAATCTCTCAAATTTTTTAAAATTTTAGAAATTAATAAAAGGGTAAAATAGTTATTTTGGTTAAAAAGATAAAATGATAATTTTATACTAAAAAATTCATGTTGTGTTAATTGTCAAAATTGTGAAGCAAAAATAAAAAAAAAAAGATAAAAAAAATGGAGAATAAAGTGAAGTTTTTTCAGAGGGGCAAAATAGTTTTTTGCCTTTTTCTTTAAAACACACGTCTTCCTCCCTCATCAAGCTTGCAGCAGGACGTGAGAAACAGGGAAAGAAGAAAACGCAGCATGAATTGAGAAGGAAGAAGGAAGGAGAAAAAGGTGAAAGAAGGAAGGAAATTTTAAGGTAAAATGATTTTTATTAGCAAATCAAAGTGGCTTTACATCTTTTTACTATTTATTTTATATTTCATGATAGTTTCAAGGTTTTAATCATCTTGTATGACTGTCATAAATAATATTTAAAATCTCTCTATATTTATGAAATGTTTAAAATTTTATTGTATTTTGTTTGGAATGTTGTATAAAAACATGTTGGAGTGTTGATTGAATTTGTGGAAGTGTTTATGACGTTGTATTTAATTATAAATATGTAATAAATATAAATATATACAAGTTTTATTTAAGACGTTGTAATTAAATTTAATTATTTATTTAGTTTTATCGTTACGTATTGTATGAATGTAATACTGAATAAATGATTTTAAGCTTAATTCAATTAATAAATGAATAATATTAAAAAAAATTTTACTCGAATTAAAATTAAAGATGAAAGTAAGCATAACATGCTAGTCTTATAGCCAAATGTTTTAAGAAAGAAATTATTTATAAAAAAAGACTATAAAATTGGAATGTTATAATCTTAATTTAAAAAAAGTGATACTCAACTTAAACTCAAACTTATTTTATTTAAATTCTTTAAATATTAATTTTTATATTATAAACATATACTTATTTTATTATATAAAAATATATATATTATATTTTTTGCTTCAATTTTATTAATAAAATAATTTAACTTTATTATAAATATATACATTATTATATTTAAAAATTTTGTAAAGATAAATTTATTAACATTTTATATTAATTATATATTAAGTAAATTATACTTCCTTCTTTTTAGAGATCCTAAAATTATACTCCCCTCGTCTAACAAGTAAAAACATTCTCGTCACATCTGATTTTTCAAATGAAAAATAGGGTTACCACCAAATTTTAAAAAAAAATTTAAAAAATTATTTTTCTGACAATTTTTAAAAATATGATAGATATGGCTCAAACTTTAGAAAATCAAACTTAAAGTAAAAATTGAGTTCAAGAATTTAATTGAATCTTAAGAAAGGTTTTAAGCATCTTAGAAAACTCATCTAAAAGATAATTATTCTAAATTAAATTTTCAAATTAAAGTAGCTAAAAATAATTTAAATTACTTTAATATTTATTTATTTTTATTTTATCTTTTCTATATATTTTTTAATTTAAAAAGAATCTTTACAGTTTAATTATTTTTATTTTTGATATGAAACTCAACACTCTCATTATCTTTAAATTTCAACTCTTTATTATTATTATTATTATTATTATTATATATTTTTTATTTTTGAAAAGATAAACATCCTTAGCATAGAATTAATTTTATTATCTTTTTCTCATCAAATAAAACATCTTCACCAACAAGAGAGCATAACAAAACAAAAAGGTAAAGTGAAAAGACACAGAAATATTAAAGTGCTTTCGGATTGATTTTAGATCTTTCGGTGCAATTTGTTGATGTTTTCATCGATGATTTTTTTTGTTATTAAAATATATTTTAATATTATTATAACGAATATTATTGTTGCTATATCTTTTATTTAAATAATTAATTAAAAAATTATAATTATAATAATATTTATTGTAAAAATTTTTAACAACAAAAAAAAATCACTGCTAAAAATATTAAACAAGCACCAAACAAATCATTTATGACAAAGGATCCAGGCACGAACAAATTCGTTGCCATTACTTGTCCTGCCATTACTTTTTGCGATAATTTTTTGACATATAGTAGAAGTAATATGCAGCACACTTAAAAAACAATTAACTAGTTATCTTTCATTAGGAAAATCTAATTCTATTTTTATTTTTTATTTTATTTACCTTTTTTTTTTTTAACAAATAACTCTACGGTTATGTTTAGGTGCAAGATTGATTCATAAGAGAAAAAGAATAAGATATTTTGGTGGCCTCCCATTACATGAAGCATTAGTAAACTCAAAAACCAGAAGCTGCCATAAGCAATAAACAGAACGATATGCTAGAGTGACCTTGCACCTCAAATGAGCGACGACAACGGCGGGATGAGTTGCAGTGACGGTGATAGCGGACGGAGCCACAGCAGTGACGGTCGACGGTAACAGCGGACAGAGTTGCACAATGGCGGTCGACGGCGACAGAAACGGCTGACGACAACTTCTTTCTCGGCTTTCTCTCTTGACTCTGTGTTGCTCGGTTCTGTGTATCACTTGTTGTGTTCTTTAATTCTGTCCCTTGTATCTGTATGTTCGTCTCTCGATGGTTGAAGGCACCCATTTAAATAGTAGTGAGAGTGAGATGGAAAAGGAAGGTTAGGGATTTTAGTAATTGAAGATGGATGGGGATTTGGGGAAGAAGAGAAGATGGTGGGGATGATGCTGCAATGCAAATCTGATGCCTTCCATTTTTTGTTTCATTTTTTGTTTATTATTTTATTTGTATTTATTTACTTTTTATTTTTTTTATTTTTTTATTGAGCTCAAACAGAATATTGTTCACAATTATTTTTCTTTACTTATTCCTTAAGTGAGAAGTGGTTAAGAATTAATCAACTTTTCATTGAAGAATAACTAAAGATAAGAATATGTATTCTGTTCGAGTACCATTTGCTTATTTTTATTGTTTTTGTTGTCACCTTTTCTAGTGCGAGTTCTAACTTAAAAAGACAGACCCCTGTTTTTCCAACGTGCCTTGATCTTCATAGGGGGTGATTTCCCCTTTTCACTCAGGTTTCAACCACAAAATGAGGAGATCCTTACTCTCTAATATGTTCTGGCCTTCACAAGGTTTAACCTACACAGTGTACCTTATTTTTTAACTATAAAATAAAATTCTTACTTCCCAGCGTGTCTTAATTTTCACAAGATTTAACTTTTATAGCGTGCCTTAGTTTTTGGGCACAACACAAGATCTTTGTTTTTAAGAGTGTCTTGGTCCTCACAAAGTTTAGCCTTCACAGTGTGCCTTATTTTTCAGTTATAAGATAAAATACTTGCCTCTCAGCATGCCTGGGTTTTCACAAAATTTGGCTTTCATAGGGTGTCCTGTTTGTATTAGCTATCAGACGGTGTACATATATACTCTGCTTCAGTGTGGTCACATGCCTGTCACAAGTAGGCTAACTAACTAACCACTAAAACTGAATTTAACTATATGATATCTTTAGTGAACAACACTAACTAAACAAACAGAATGTTGTATATTTACATCCAAGCACCATTTTCATCCCGAATCAAACCTCCAATTGTTGCTTAAGCTTTTCCCAGATTGCCTCTCGAGCTACCATTAGTATTCACCTTAATGGTACCAACTACAGGTTAATCCCCCTAACCATTCTAGGTGTTATGCCTTTAGTAAGATCCTGCACATAAAAAGCAGCACAACATGAATCAATAAGCTCTTGAGCAGTTTTGCCTGTCCCGGTGGTGTTCAACATCACCTATTCCTAGTTAAAGGGGTGGAATCCTCTACTGCTATCATCTTTACCCTAGTTGAACTTCCTGACTTGTCTATCAATATTAGTGTAAACTTGTTTTGGCAACCACATAGTTTGCATACTATAGGCTGGAATGGAGAAGAGCACAAATTTTGTGAGAGTAACGTGCCCCGCTTTATTGAGTAATTTTCTTTTCCAAGAGCTGAGGCAGGTTTTTAACTTCTAAATAATGTAGTTAAAATTCTAATCCTTAACTTTGCCCTGCAAAATAAGAACACCAAAATATCTACCCAAATCATTAGTAAATTTTATATTGGCATTGTTGGTAATGCTTTCAATAATACTCTTGGAAACTTTGGGCGAGCTAAAAGCTTTGAACTTTTTAAGGTTAATTTTAAGCCCAACATTGGAGAAATCAATCAAAGTATTCTTCACCACTCTAGCCTGGTTAACAGTTTCCTGAGAAAAAAAAACGCAAAACATCATTGGCAAAAAGCAAGTAAACTTACCAGAAGAAAAACAAAAAGAGCAAGTGATCAAAATAAGGGTTGTCCATAAAAAATTTAATAGGACTCCACCTTCCCTAAGCAAACCTTACTGTTAATAAGGTGAGATAAATTTTTGATACAAAGCATAAATAAGGTGAAAGAGGCTCTCTTTGTCTCAGATAGAGGGGGTAAAAGCAAGAAATTTTGCTACCATTCCATATAGCAAAGAGACTAGAAGTAGTAACACAATACATAATTAACTCAATGCACCGCAAAAAAGAGGTTTTCGGTGGTGACTAATGTCTTCACCAATGCTCTTTGGTGGTGACATATGGATTGCTGCAAGTTTACTACTAATACCTCCATTGCAGAACATCTTCTACGGCGACATTCCATTCATCACCAAAGATGATATTTTGTGGCGACTATAGTAGTTGCCACCAAAGCCTGGATAGTTTTTGCTATCAATGCTAATGTAATAGAGTTGTTTTTGTCATAGAATCTCCTTTGGCGGTGACTGAAGGCCTCCTATGTAGTGATAATAGTTATCTCAGAAGGCCCCCTTTTATGATAAAAATAATTGTCACAGAAGAGGTATTTAATGGCAATCCCTTAGTCGCCATAGAAACCCTCTCCTGTGATGACCCCATAATAAATTAATTTAAAATAAAAATAATATTAATTTTTAAAATAAATACATTAATTTAGACATATTATTTTATCATAATAAATATAATTGACTTTTATACATTCCTAAATACTTATTATTTTGAGTTATTTCAAGTATCATTTTAAGAAATCTAAATATAGCCTTCAAGTATCCATTAAATTTTTTATTAAAAAATTTAATGTTTGAGTTAAATAGTAAATGAATAAAATTAAAAATATTGTAATTAAAGAACATATGTTATTATTTAATGTTTGCATGTTATTAAAATTTTATTTATACTCTTAAAATTTATTATTAAATGTCACATAATTATTTTATGTTAATAATTTAAGTATCATTAAATTATAAAATAAATTTAATTACAATTAAAAATTTTAAGAATAAAATTAATTATAAAAAAATTTAAAAATAAAATTAAAAATTAATATAAAATTTAAAAACATAAAATTATTTTCTACTAGGTCTTATTTAGTACAAGTCTTGTACCACAATTATGTCTTCTCAAGCATCGTTGATTTATTACAAAGGATACGGAGATTATAAAGCAAAGGAACTAACAGCTACTCACAACTTATGATTATCAAATTTAAAAGTTTACAAATTTATTTTCTTTCAAGCTTTCCACGGTCTCCTTGAGATACACGTCCAATGGAGTAAACTCAATTCCCAAAGTCCTTGCTTTTTCTTTGGAAACCTCATATTTTGGTACGAAAGGTTTATCGTCTTCGCACCTAACAAAATGAATAAAAAAGCAAAAAATAAAATTAGAAAAATCCAGAATAAAAACATAAGCCGAAGTCTTTGCTTTTCTTTGGAAACCTGACCTTACCTTTTAGGAAGTTGCATTGTTGGGTACCGCTCACCTAAAATCTTTACAAAATCTGCGTAGTGTGGCACTGATTCAGCCAAACAATATCTTCCACTAGCTGAAGAAATTTCAAATGCTTGAATATGGGCATTTGCAACATCTTTCACATTGACCCATGGAAAAGTACGATTTGGAAATGTTTGTGCACCTACATAAAGCAAGGATGCATGAAAATAATATTAACATCAAAATAATATTTTAATTTTTTAAAAAAATAACTTTTTTATATCGATGAAACTTATATTTAAAACTTATTATAATATTTTCATCATAGTATTTTCATCAAAATGAATGGAATTGCAAAATTTTTATTATTTGTAATTTTTTTAAAACAAAAGAGAAAGGACTCTGTTTACATTAATCCCTTTTCTTCTTTCATTGATTAGAACCCACAAAAAGGAGTTAAATAACAAAAAATGATCAAGTACTTAGATGTTTTGAGATTAAATGAAAATTACCATTTATCAAATTCAAAATTACAGCAACACTGTCGTTGACCCTTGGTTGCAAGAGAGGCCCTATCACCATTGATGGAATGATAGTGACCATGTCAACGTTGTTTTCTTTTACAAATTTTGTGGCAGCATTTTCTGCCAAAATCTTGGAAAGTACGTACCACATCTGACAGCACAAAATTGGAAACATGAGGACATTGAAAATCATCAATTTGCACATATTAGAATTTGGAACAACTATTTTAACACTAATACTCAACAGCAATTGTCTACAAAGTTTTAAGTCTAAGGTGTGCTTGGGAGGAGAAAGAAAGAAAAATTAAAAAAATTTAATAATTTTAAAAATTAAAAAAATAAATTAAAAAATTTTATATTAACTTTTTTTAATATTTTTTAATTAATTTTAATTATTTAAAATTAAAAATTTTAAAAAATTCAAACAAGAGAATAACAAATTATTACTTCACTTTTCTTTTTCTTACCTTTTCTTTACCTTCAATTTCTTTATTACTTTTTCCCTTGTGGTTGTCAAACACAACCTATGAACTTCTATGGGAGAGAGTATTTTCTTATTATCAAGGTTTGTGCTGTTATCTTTAGTTGGGCTTTTTTGATTATTAAACATCAGTCCCAATATCTTCAGTTGAGTTTTTTTGAACATGAACATCATTTTTAATATTTTGAGAATGATGTAGATATCAGAATAAAATTTTTGTTCAAGATACATCAAATATACTTTTTGTTTAAAAAAAATTATTAAAGGATGTAGTGAATCTTGTAACCCCCTTATCTAGTCTTTTGTTTATTTTAATAGTACTAGATAGGTTCGGTACATTATTTTTATCCTTTTAATTATCGTTTGAGCAGTTAAACCAACGAATTATTTCATACGCAATAGGTTTGGGATCGTTATGCTCAGATATAAATAAAACTCACATGCACAGCAGAACGATATAAGTCTACGCTACACAATGCAGATACAATCTTTCATATGGATTAAAAAATACATGTCTAATGGTAATATTCCTTACAAAACTGATGTCTCGGTCCCCGGATATATGAAGTACCCGTCCTGCGGAAGTTAGGAGACAACAAGCTTGCCACTCAGACTCTTGCATAAAATAGTACTAGACCAGTCCTTCACATGTGAGTTTTATTTGTATCTGAGCATAAAGATCCCGAACCTATTGCGTATGACATAATTCGTTGGTTTAACTGCTCAGACGATAATTAAAAGGACAAGAATAATGTACCGAACCTATCTAGTGCTATTAAAATGAACAACAAGACTAGATAGGGGCGTTACATTAAGTTGGTATCAGAGCACAGCTACCTAGGTTAGGATGGGGTAGAATTCCTCAAGTAATGGACTAGTGCGGGTTAGTCAGTTGTACCTAGGCGGGTGGCTAACTTGTATTTATTTTGATCTTGGGGAATGGAGCATTAGGTTTGGGAAGATGGAAGCTCCTGTTGGTACTATATGTTATCTGCTTAATAATTTTTTATTGAGCCTGATCACTTTGGTAATACTTGTTTTGCAGACTGGCAGCATGCTACCGGCACGGAGGGGTAGACCACGAACCCGAGATGTGGGAGTTGATGTGAATGAGATGATGCAGACCATGAGATACATGACTAAAGCTATGAGAGCCCAAGCTGAAGTTACAGCTGAGGCACTTCGTCAAGCCCAGATGGACCGAAGCAAAGAGACATAGACAGGGGCAAAGCAGGTGAGTACCCCAGTCGGTGGAGGCTGGTCTGACTTCCAGAGAGCTAGGCCTCTCACTTTCAATGGATTAGCAAGTTCGAAGAAGGCTGAAGATTGGGTGAAGAAGGCTGAAGATTGGGTACAAAAGATGGAAGAACTATTTAAAGTATTGGGGACCACAGAGCCGCAGAAAGTTACCTTCGACGCCTACCAGCTGGAAGGTGAGGCAAAGCATTGGTGGAAAGGTACGAGGCAACTGATAGAGGTTCAGAGGACCCCGATCACCTGGGACAGACTTAGAGATGCATTCCTCGAGAAGTATTTCCCCTAGAGCGAGAGGAACGTCAAGGAAGGCGAGTTCATGCAAATCAAACAGAGGGACCGGTCATTTGAGGAACACCTAGCCAGGTTCAAAGAGCTGTCAAAGTTCTCTTCCTACCTGAAGTGGAGACTGGACGGGGCATGGAAAGCCTTGCACTTGGAGAAAAGTTTGGACCCAGAACTGTATCATAAAGTGGCATCCCACGAGATCTGAGACTACCCGACTTTAGTCAACAGGTGCAGAATCGCCTCTCGGACCCTAGCAGCCCTGCAGAAGCAGAAACATGAGGCGAGTTTCCATAAGAGAAAGGGCTCAGTCAGTTTCAACAGGGGTCGTGACAGGAAGTTTCAAAGGAGTCAGTTAGGAAAGAAGCTAGTGAACACCCCCGGCACCCCAGCGCAACTGTTCGAAGTGTGGAAAGAATCACGGGGATAGGTCATGCTTGATGGGCCAGAACGTGTGCTACAGATGTGGGAAGCCAGGACATATCTCCTGGAACTGCCCAACCCTAAGGAAGCCAGAGGAACCAGCCAGACCTCTTACCAAGGGAAGTGTGTATACCTTGAAGGGGAAAGAGGTGGCCCAGTCTGAATATTTAATTAAAAGTACGTGTTTTATTTATGATATTCCTTTAATTGCATTGTACGATTCTGGCGCCACCTACTCTTTTATTTCAGTAGACTGTGTTCGTAACTTAAAGTTAACCATAACCACCTTAGCATATGAACTATCCATAGTAGTACCCACCAATGAACACGTGTCTACATCTCTGATTTGTTTAAACTATCCCATTGTAATTGCAAACAGAACCTTCATTGTAGACCTTATCTGTTTACCCATGGTGGAACTAGATGTCATCCTTAGTATGGATTGACTCTCTTCAAACAATGTTATCTTGGATTGTTTAGCTAAGTCTGTGACTTTCATAGACACTAGACCAGTAAATGTGGGGATAGTAATGAAAAACCAGAGGATGGTGTTCCTATGTTCCTTGAAGGTAGAAAGCCAGTAGAAATTGGAAATTATACCTATAGTCCATGAATTTTCAGATGTGTTCCCAAAGGATATTACTAGTCTCCCACCGGAGAGAGAGATTGAGTTTTCCATAGACCTAGTCCTTGGGACAGGGCCAATTTCCATAGCACCCTATAGGATGTCCCCAATGGAGTTAAAAGAATTAAAGGAACAGATAGAGGACCTCTTAGCAAAACAATTCATTAGACCTAGTGTGTCATCGTAGGGAGCTCCTTGTTATTTGTTAAGAAGAAGGACGTGAGTATAAAGATGTGCATAGACTATAGACAATTGAACAAGATAACCATAAAGAACAAGTATCCTCTCCCTAGGAATAATGACCTACTAAACCAACTAAGAGGGGCCACTATTTTTTCCAAGATTGATTTGAGGTCGGGGTATCATCAGATAAGGGTTAGAAAAGAGGACATACCGAAGACCGCCTTTAGGACTAGGTATGGGCACTATGAATTCCTCGTAATGCCCTTTGGACTAACTAATGCCCTAGATGTTTTCATAGATTACATGAATCGTATCTTTAGACCCTACCTCGATCAGTTCGTAGTAGTGTTTATCGATGAAATATTAGTGTATTCCAAGGATCGACAGGAGCATGAGCAACATCTAAGGATGGTGCTGCAAATACTTTGGGAGAAGTAGCTATATGCCAAGCTAGAAAAGTGTGAGTTTTGGCTAAGGGAAGTTAAATTCCTAGGGCATGTAATTTCTGATCAAGAGGTGTCTGTGGATCCGAGTAAGATGGAAGCGGTAGTGAATTGGGAAAAACCCACTACTGTGACCAAAATTAGGAGTTTTCTAGGTTTAACGGGATACTATAGGAGGTTCATTTAGGGGTTTTCACATATAGCAATGCCAATGACTAAGTTGACCCAGAAGGATGTTCTATTTATGTGGGACACAAAGTGTGAACAAAGTTTTCAAACCCTAAAGAAGAAGTTGACCATTGCACCTGTGCTAGTTATCCCTGACCCTTTAGTAAAGTTTGAGTTATACTGTGATGCCTTTAAAAAGGGGTTAGGTTGTGTGTTGATGTAGGAAGGGCGAGTTATGGCCTACGCTTTTAGGCAGCTAAGGCCACATGAGAGAAATTACCCTACCCATGACCTGGAATTGACAGCCATAGTGTTTGCTTTAAAGATATGGAGTCACTACCTCTATGGGTCTCATTTCGAGGTATTTAGTAACCATAAAAGTCTCAAATACCTCTTTGAGCAGAAGGAATTTAACATGAGACAAAAAAGGTGGATGGAATTTATTAATGATTATGATTTTGAGTTAAAATACCATCCAAGAAAACTAAACATTGTGGCTGATGCCCTCAGTAGGAAATCTCTCTATATAGCCTGACTGATGGCGAGTGAGATGGATTTAATTGAGAAATTCAAGAACATGAGATTGTCTACTCTAGTGTTACCTGATAAGAGCTGCTTGAGCGAGCTGAGAATTGAGAGCACCCTTAGGGCCCAAATTGTAAAAGCCCAGAAGGATGATGAATTTCTGGGATCTCTAAAGGATTCGAAGGAATTCGTAAGAGAGGCAGATGGAATGGTAACTTTCCAGGCTAAGATGTATGTCCCTAAGACTGGAGGATTGAGAGAGAAGATTCTAAAAGAAGCTCACCAAAGTAGGTACATTGTTCATCCTAAAGCCACGAAGATGTACCAAGACTTGAAGGAGAAATTCTGGTGACCAGGAATGAAAAAGAATATCACAGAACATCTAGCCCAGTGCCTTGTCTGTCAACAGGTCAAGATTGAACATCAGAAGCCTACTGGTTTATTACAACCCTTAAATATCCCTGAGTGGAAATGGGATAAGATTTCAATGGACTTTGTGGTAGGACTGCCTAAGACTCAATCAGGGAATGATGCTATTTGGGTTATAATGGATAGGTTAACCAAGTCCGCTCACTTCCTCCCCATTAGGATTAACTACTCCTTAGATAGACTGGCACAACTATATACTCAGGAGATAGTAAGACTTCATGGGGTACCCATTAGCATTGTCTCGGATAGGGACCCTAGGTTTTAGAGAGCCCTACAAGAATCCTTTGGAATCAGGCTAAATTTTAACACAGCATATCATCCTCAAACAGATGGGCAAACGGAGAGAACCATTTAGACCCTAGAGGATATACTTAGGGCTTGTGTCTTAGAATATCGAGGGAATTGGGAAAAGAGTCTACCACTAATCGAGTTCTCTTACAATAATAGTTTTCACTCTAGTATAGTTATGGCACTTTATGAGGCTCTGTATGGAAGAAAATGTAGGTCATCGTTATGTTGGAACGAAGTGGGTGAAAGGCAACTACTAGGTCCTGAGCTAGTGCAACAGACAATGGATCAGATTAAAATGATCAAAGAGAAAATAGTGAAAGCTCAGAAAAGGCAAAAGAGCTATGCTAACAAGAGAAGAAAACCCTTAGAATTTGAGGAAGGGAACCATGTTTTCCTGAAGGTATCCCCAACTACTGGGATTGGTAGAGCTATAAAGTCCAGGAAGCTAAGTCCCAGATACATAGGGTCGTTCCAGATATTGAAGAGAGTAGGTCCATCAGCTTACCAAATAGCTTTACCCCCACATTTGTCCAACCTTCACAATGTCTTTCATGTCTCCCAACTCTGAAAATACATACCAAACCCCTCTCATATACTTGACGCCAGTACTCTGTAATTAAAGGATAATCTGACTTATCATCCGAAACCTATTCAAATCATCGGTACTGAGGTCAAGACCCTACGGAATAAGGTCATTCCCCTGGTAAAGGTCTTATGGGACCCGATGGCACCATAGGAGGCTACTTGGGAGAGAGAAGAGGACATACGCAAAGCTTATCTAGAGCTATTCTCATGAGGTAAGTATAAATTTTGAGGACGAAATTATTTTTAAGGAGGGGAGAAATGTAACACCCCTAATTTAAGTAGCTTAAATTAATAATTTTGATTCATGGTGTTGATAAATTAAATTCTTATGACTAATAAAGAATTGGCTTAAGGAAGGGAAATTTCACTTGCATAATTAAATGACTAAATTTTTTAGATTCAAAAGGCAAAACCCTTGCTTCTTTTTTATTTAGCCTAAATATCAAAGGAAGGACCATTAAAATTTTATGCAGGGAAATGTTAATGCCACATGTAAGGCTTGTAAAATAAATAAACATATGTGTGTGGCTTGCTTGGAGTTTACGTGAGAGGGGAATGGGTGCAAGGTGCATGTGTGTGAATCTTGCATGCATACCACGTGAAGGGAAATGGAAAGTGGGAAGAGAATTATACACATGGTGAAGAGAATAAGAAGCACATCCACACATGAGGAAAGTGACGTGCATTAGGGAGGAAAAAGAGAGAATTAAAAATATATATATGTACTAAGGTTGCTTGTGGAAGTGGGAAAAGGTAAACTTACAAGAAAAGGAACACTAAGGCAACAAGCAATCTAATAGGTGTAGAATTTTGTACAAAACTAGTGGCTTGTGGGATGCACCTAATGTATAGGAAGAAAGAAAAAAAGAAAGAAAACCAATTTGCAAGCAACCCAAAAAGGAAAACAAGGAAATGAAAAAAAAAGGGGGGGGAAATGAAGACATGCACAATGTGAAAGCATGGCCTATGTGCAAAAAGGAAAAGGAAAAGAAGAATTGGAATATATATATATATGCATATCAAAAGTGTGCAGAATTTTTTTTGGAGGAAAGTGGAAAATAGAATACAAAAGGGGTGGCATGAAGTAAGGGAAAAGGAAGCAAATGGGAAGCCATTTTATGAAAGATATCCACACACACACCCACACATAAGGAAAGGAACGAACAAGAGAAGGAAGCATTTTGTTCCTCTCATCTCACATATACATGCACACGTGAGGAGAGGAAGGCAAGGGAAAAAGAGGAAGTGGAGAAAAAGAAAAGAAGGGAAAAAGAGAGAACAAAGGAACCCAAGAGGTAGGCTAGCAATTAAATTGTTTTGGTTCCATGATGTGGCATACTTGTATTAATTTTTCATATTCATGGAGCTAGGATATTCATCCACATTCTTGATTTAAAAGAAAAATTTAATGAGCATGCATGATAAAGGTAGAAGGTGGCTAGCAATAGTTCTAAAGAAATGTTCCCCTAAGGCCATGATAATGCTTAAATGTAGGAATTATTTTATGGGTTAATTAGTTGGTCCATTACTCTCAATAAGGTGAGGAGCTTGTTAGATCCATGATGATGTTAATGGGATTAGTAGATAAGTATGATGTATGAGGTTATGAATTAAATGACTAGATTAATATTGATCATTGCTAGAAGAAAAACATACTAAGAATTCAATTTCCAAACAAAGAAAGGAACTATGAAATTTAATCTTGATTGGAATTTTGGAATGGAAGCATATATGTATTAGAATTAATTTTCAAGCTAAGGAAATTATTAGGAAACTAATAATATCTTTGAAAGTAAATTTATGGAAGAATAAATGGTAATTATTATGTCCATAAATTAATGTTATGAAGGGAAAATTTTGTAAGAACAAATCCTAAGAAAACAGAATGAGAAATATCCTTTCCATAATTAATATTTTGAGAGGAAACTTCTTAAGAATAAATTCAAAGGGGAAAAAGAAATAAAAAGATAATAAAAATAAAAAAATAAAAAAAAATAAATAGGAGAATAGTAAGCCTATAGACAATAATATAAATGGAAATCTCATGTAATAATAAACTCTAAAGAATTAGAAATATGATATCCATAAACAATATTATGGAAGAAAATTCATGTAATATTAAACTTTAAAGAAATAGAAATTATTAGGTCTATAAATAATATTATAAATGAAGATTTATGTAATATAAGAATTCCAAGGAAGATAGAGAATTATTGTGACCATGAATAATATTATGAATGAAGCATTATGTAATATAAGATTCCAAGAAAATAGATAAAATATTGTTATGAATGGAAATTTGAGTAACATGGAATTCTAAGGGAAGTAGAAATATGATTGCCCAAAAAATAATATTATGGATGGAGATTTTTAAGTAAATTTATTGGAGAATAAATAGAAAATATTATGTCCCTTTAATAATATTCTTGGAGGAAAAGTGATACAAGAATAAGCAGAAAATATTATGCCCACAAATTCATACTATGAAGGAAAATTTATGTAATATAAAATTTCAAGGAAAAATAGAAAATACTAGATTCATAAATAATATCAGGAATGGAAATTTATGTACAATTAAACCCTAAGAAAAATAGAAAATGCTATGTCCATAATTAATATTATGGATGGAAATTACGTAAGATTAAGTTCTAGGGGAAAACGCAAAATCGTAGGAAAGTTTCAAATTTATTCGAAAACGTTGCGAAAGCAAAACCTTTTTGGGATAATAAGAAAGGAAAGAAGGGTGACCCCGCGCCCTACGGGGCCCCGAGTGTATACCAGCGACTTAGGGAGGCGTGGCCGGAGGTGCTCTATGCCCATGACCTAACGTTCGCAATTGTACCCAGACTATGATCGAGTGTCCACGCATTACGAGGTGTGGCCAGAGGTACTCCACACGAGTGGCCTAGGGAAGTATGGTCGAAGGTGCTCCATACCCGTGATCTAGTGTCCTGAGGATCTCATGAAAGTGGACCAAGGATTCACCATTTACGAGGTGTGGCCAAAAGTGCTCCACACAAGCGGCCTGGCGAGGCACAGCCGAAGGTGCTCCGTGCTCCGGACCTAGTGCTTGCAATCACGCTATATACATGATCGAGTGTCTACGAATTTCGAGGTGTAGTCGAAGGTGCTCCACACGGGTGACCTAGGGAGGCGTGGCCGAAGGTACTCCACCCCTGTGACCTAGTGTTCACACAACATATACGTACGTGCTGATAACTTCGCGATAATAAATCAGTATGCTTAAAAAAATACTGGTCATGTGAAAAGGAACTTTTACTGTGGCTAACTACTAAATTTATCATACAATAATTACTTTTTTATTGATATGTACTTTTCTCTTAAATCGAGGATGTAGTTTGAACATTTTGGTGCTTGCACCCTGGTACATGTTAGTTTCTTTTAAAACTATGAATTGTTAGGCTACTGGGAAACTCGTGTTTCTCACTCATGTGCTAATATGTATTAGATTTGGAGGCGTAGCAAGAACGCGTGGTAGCAGTACTTTTTGATCGAGTAGGTTTTTGTAAGCCTTCATTTTTTTTTCATTTCCTTATTTTCCTTTTTGGGTTGCTTGCAAATTGATTTTTCTTCTTTTTTTCTTCCTTCCTATACATTAGGTGCATCCCACAAGCCACTAGTTTTGTACAAAATGCTACACCTATTAGATTGCTTGTTGCCTTAGTGTTCCTTTTCTTGCAAGTTTACCTTTTCTCACTTCCACAAGCAACCTTAGTATATATATATATTCTTAATTTTCTCTTTTCCTCCCTAATGCACGTCACTTTCCTCATGTGTGGATGTGCTTCTTATTCTCTTCACCATGTGTATAATTCTTTTCCCACTTTCCATTTCCCTTCACGTGGTATGCATGCAAGATTCACACACATGCACCTTGCACCCATTCCCCTCTCACGTAAACTCCAAGTAAGCCACACACATATGTTTATTTATTTTGCAAGCCTTACATATGTGGCATTAACATTTCCCTGCATAAAATTTTAATGGTCCTTCCTTTGGTATTTAGGCTAAATACAAAAGAAGCAAGGGTTTTGTCTTTTGAATCTAAACAATTTAGTCATTTAATTATGCAAGTGAAATTTCTCTTCCTTAAGCTAATTTTTTATTAGTCATAAGAATTTAATTTATCAATACTATGAATCAAAATTATTAATTTAAGCCACTTAAATTAGGGGTGTTACAAGTCTCAATTTTTGTTTTATATATTTTAAAATTTATTGTTCAAAGTAGCGAGTTCCAAGTCAGTGAAAATCGGAGTGAGAGAGGAAAATTTGAAGAAAGAGAATAAATAAAATGGAGAGAAAAAGAGAAAAAATAAAATGGAAAGAGAAAGAAATTGAAGTAAAAAAAGACAAGAGAAAGAAAATGAGATAAGGAAAAAAAGAAAAGGAGAGAAAGAAAGAAGATATAGAAGAAATTTAATTTTAAAAGTTGATGTTAAATTCTTTTACTGATATTAAAATAAATTTTTATTAATTAAATAAAAAATTATAGTTTTATTAACTCTATTTATTAAATGTGAAAATTTTTAAAAATAAAATTTTAAATTCAAATTATTAAAATTTGTTCTTGATTTTTTTAAAAAATTTAAAATAATTTTTTTTAATTTAGATTTAAAAAATTAATTTCATTAATTAAATTAATAAAATTTTAAAAATTGAAATAAAATTTTGTCTAAAATTTTTAAAATAATTAATAAAAGTTTATCATAAAAATTTATCTTAATAAAAAATCTTATCTTCTGGTAAGAAGTTTATAATCAGATTGAAGAAGTTTATAAGCAATTCTTATTTTTAATTTTTTTAAAAATTTTAATTTTAATAATTTAGTTAATAAAATTATAAATTTTAAAATTTAATTAATAAAATTTGACCTTGAAGTTAGAAAAAGAGGTTAAGATCAACTTAGATTAAGTTTTTAGATTAAATTTGAACTTTAATTTTATTTTTCAATTTTAGCTTTAATTTTAAAATTTGATTAATAAAAAATGATCTTAAAATTTAAAAAAGATGTTAAGATCAACGTGTATGATATTTTTATTAATTCAATTAAAATTTTATTTCAATTTTTAAAATTTCATTAATTTATTTTTTTTATAAATTTCAATTAATAAAATTTTATCTCAAAATTAGCCAAAAAAAATGTTAAGATCAACTTTTCTTCTAAGTCTCTTTTTTTTTTTTTCCCTTCAATGTCACTCCCTTTCTATTGTTTTTTTCACTTTCCCTAATCTGGAGGTCATTTTATTGGAATTTTAATTTTAATTTATTTAATAAAAAAGAATATGAAAGTTGATCTTAATTTCTTTTTCTCAACTTAAGATCTTTTTTATTAATAAAATTTTAAATTTTAAAATTCTATTATTTAAATTAATACAAATAAAAAAATTGATATAAATGTTCAAATTTAATTAAAATAAATAGTCTTTAAAGTTGATCTTAACTTTTTTTCTAACTTCAAGGTCAACTTTCATTAATTCAATTTAAAAAATTAAAATTTTATTAATTAAATTAATATTTATATTAAATCACAAAATTTAATTAGTAAAAGAATTTTTAATATTAATTTTATTAACTAAATTGAATAAAATTTAAATTTGAACATTTGTTTCAACTTTTTTCAATTTTTATTAATTTAGTTAATAAATTGTATGTTTTTAATTTTAATTTTTTATATTGAATTAATAAAAAAATATCTTAAGATTAAAAAAAGAAGTTAATATTAACTTTTATGACCAATTTTTATTAATAATTAAATTCAAAAAATTAGCATTAAATTTTGATAATGAAATTAATTTTTTAAAATTTCAGTTAATAAAAATTGATCTTAAAATTACAAAAAAAAAGAAGTTAAGATCAATTTTTAATTAAATTAAATTAAAAATTAAAAATTTTTATTTTTATTTTATTTTATTAATTTAATTGATGAATTTTAATTTTTTAATTGAGTTAAAAAATTAATCTTAAAATTCAAAAATAAGTTAAAATCAATCTTTTAAATTAAATTTTTTTTTATGTTTTCTTTCTTTTTTTTTTCTCTCTCATTATCTTTCTAATTTTTCCATTCACTTACTACTAAATAAACTTTTTTTTTTTTTTAAAAAATTACCGATCGCTTCTCTGTATAACGAATCACAATAAACATTAAAAGAAATAACTAACAAGCATGGCACCCATTGTCGATAATGAATGAAACTTTTGCTTTAGTCTGCACAGAAAAACCTCTTTTAGTTGTTCGTTTTTTAGTAATAATAATATGGCTTTTCCTTTTCTTTCTTGTTGAGCAAGGTCTATGCTAAGTTGAGCTATTTATCACAAAGAACATACCAATTTTTAGTTTGTAACATGTATATTTCTATTATAAATAATCATATTTAAAAAATTGTTAGATAACTCCGAAGTATAGGTTTTTGTATTACTAATTTAATATAGGAAATGAAGTACGTACCTTAGATTCTCTACAAAATTCGAGATTTGAAAACCATGTTTCATCAACTATATCATCTGCAGTTTTAGGTTTCCCAGTATGCACGATTGTAGCTATGGAAGATGTTAGAACAACTCGTTTGAGAGATGATGATTTTGCACATGACCTAAGGACATTGAGAGTTCCCTTCACTGCTGGATCAATTAGTTCAGCCTGCAATAAGAAAAATAAGACTTGACTTGTGTCTGTAATATACCCATAACTCGTGATTTTTCATTTGGAAACTGCATATAAGATCTCATCATAATGTTTCTCCTACCCTACTCCCTCCTATTTATATATATATATATATATATATATATATTCAAAACCATTAACCGAACCTGTGGGTCTTTGGGAACATGCCGAAAATTACAAGGTGATGCAGTATGAAAGACGCCCTCACACCCATCAACAGCAGAGTCAAAGGAACCTTCTTGTAGGAGATCTGCTTTAATGAGTTGCAATCTCTCTTTCGCACCTTCAAGTTTAACCAAATGTTCTACCTTTTTAGGATCATCTGCAGAGAGAATTACAAAGCAAAATAAAGTTTTTAACTCGGATTGATGCATACTAAATAGCATTATATAAGAAAGTGGTAATAAGATATGAAGTATATATGGAGACATTAAGTAGTACTCACTAGGGTCACGAACAGTGCCTTTGACAGTGTAACCACGAAGAAGAAGGAACTTGACGAGCCATGAAGCTATATAGCCATTAGCACCAGTCACACACACCACTTTTCCTTCTCCACTCTCCATTCTTCCTCTTGAATCTAAATTTCTCTCTCACAATCTGTTTAAGCAATAAAGCCATTGGCAAAGCTTTATATATGTCATTGGAGTCACTGTCCAGTGTGTAATTTTTATATCATAAATTTCTTAATTCTACGTGTTGAGTACATATGTCAAATGGCAACGAGACAAAGGGAGTATAATAGAATATTTATTTTCACATTTCCCATTAGCGATGGTTATATATAAAAGTTGGACAAATAATATTTATTTGTAAGGTTGATGTTAACTTAACTTTATTTCAATACGGTGCTAATATTTTACATTTAAAGGCTTTTCTCCACTTTGCATTGTTTCTCTGTCCGTTGAATAAATTTTACCCCTTTTGAAAATGTCTAAATTAATTGCACATCTCTCTCATTTGTTTTAGAAGCATAAATTTGATATTTCTTTCAGTAAGTATTCAAAGTTTAATTTGTCATGAGAGACTATTTCCAAATTAATACATACTAAATAAGATTATAAGAAAATCTTAATAGCATTTAGTGTGAAGAAGTTAAGAAACGCTTACTAGGGTCATGAATAGTGCCTTTGACAGTGTAACCACGAAGAAGAAGGGAAAACATCCTTGTCACGTCTGATTTTTCAAAAAAAAAATAGTTACTATCAAATTTTAAAGAAAAATTTGAAAAATTATCAAAAATTATTTTTCTGACAATTTTGAAAAATATGATAGATATGGCTCGAACTTTAGAAAATCAGACTCAAGTAAAAATTGAGTTTGAGAATTTAATTAAATCTTAAAAAAAGTTTTAAGCACCTTAAAAAATTTATTAAAAAATAGTTATTCTAAATTAAATTGTAAAATTAAAGTGGCTAAAAATGATTTAAATTATCCTAATACTTATTTATTTTTATTTTATTTATTTTATATATTTTTTTATTTTAAAAAGAATCTTTGGAGTTTAATTATTTTTATTATATTCATTTTATTTTTGATGTAAAACTCAACACTGTTGTTATTTTCAAATTTCAACCCTTTATTATTATTGTTGTTGTTGTTGTTGTTGTTGTTGTTGTTATT
Source organism: Senna siamea (assembly GCA_031216115.1). Taxonomy (NCBI): domain Eukaryota; kingdom Viridiplantae; phylum Streptophyta; class Magnoliopsida; order Fabales; family Fabaceae; genus Senna; species Senna siamea. The sequence continues at coordinate 31,586,260 of CM062367.1, read as the reverse complement.
ATTATTATTATTATTATTATATATTTTTTTATTTTTGAAAAAATAAACATCCTTAGGATAGAATTAATTTTATTATCTTTTTCTCATCCTTAGCAAATAAAATATCTTTACCAACAAGAGAGCATAACAAAACAAAAAGGGAAGGGAAAAGACAGAGAAACATTAAAGTACTTTCATTCTAGCAATATATGACATATGGTAGAAGCAATATGCAGCACACGTAAAAAACAATTAACTAGTTATCTTTCATTAATTCTATTTTTATTTTTTGTTTTATTTACCATTTTTTTTAAACAAATAACTCTATTGTTATGTTTAGGTGCAAGATTATATATACGTGACCAAGGGCTCGAGACTAAAATTAAATTAAAGTAGCTAGATTGATTTATAAGAGAAAAAGAATAAGGATATTTTGGTGGCCTCTCATTACATGAGGCATTAGTAAATTCAAAAACCAGAAGCTGCCATAAGCAATAAACAGAACGATATGCTAGAGTGACCTTGCACCTCAAATGAGCGACGACAACGGTGGGATGAGTTGCAGCGACGGTGATAGCGGACGGAGCCACAGCAGTGGCGGTCGACGGTAACAACGGACAGAGTTGCAGCAATGGCGGTCGACGGCGACAGAAACGGCGGACGACAACTTCTTTCTCAGCTCTCTCTCTTGACTCTGTTTTGCTCGGTTCTGTGTATCACTTGTTGTGTTCTTTAATTCTGTCCCTTGTGTCTATATGTTCGTTTCTCAATGGTTGAAGGCACCCATTTAAATAGTAGTGAGAGTGAGATGGAAAAGGAAGATTAGGGATTTTAGGAATTGAAGATGGATGGGGATTTGGGGAAGAAGAGAAGATGGTGGGGATGATGCTGCAATGCAAATCTGATGCCTTCCATTTTTTGTTTCATTTATTGTTTATTATTTTATTTGTATTTATTTACTTTTTGTTATTTTTGTTTTTTTATTGAGCCCAAACAAAATATAGTGTTCACAATTATCTTTCTTTACTTATTCCTTAACTGAGAAGTGGTTAAGAATTAATCAATTTCTCATTGAAGAATAACTAAAGATAAGAATATGTATTCTGTTCGAGTACCATTTGTTTATTTTTATTGTTTTTGTTGTCACCTTTCCTAGTGCGGGTTCTAACTTAAAAAGACAGACCCCTGTTTTTCCAACGTGCCTTGATCTTCATAGGCGGTGATTTCCCCTTTTCACTCAGGTTTCAACCACAGAATGAGGAGATCCTTACTTCCTAATATGTTATGGCCTTCACAAGGTTTAGTCTACATAGTGTGACTTATTTTTCAGCTATAAAATAAAATTCTTACTTCCCAGCGTGTCTTGATTTTCACAAGATTTAGCTTTTATAGCGTGCCTTAGTTTTTGGGCACAACACAAGATCTTTGTTTTTAAGAGTGTCTTGGTCCTCACAAAGTTTAGCCTTCACAGTGTGCCTTATTTTTCAGCTATAAAATAAAATACTTGCTTCTCAGCATGTCTTGGTTTTCACAAGATTTGGCTTTCTTAGAGTGTCCTGTTTGTATTAGCTATCAGACGGTGTACATATATACTCTGCTTCAGTGTGGTCACATGCCTGTCACAAGTAGGCTAACTAACTAACCACTAAAACTGAATTTAACTATATGATATCTTTAGTGAACAACACTAACTAAACAAACAGAATGTTGTATATTTACATCCAAGCACCATTTTCATCCCGAATCAAACCTCCAATTGTTGCTTAAGCTTTTCCCAGATTGCCTCTCGAGCTACCATTAGTATTCACCTTAATGGTACCAACTACAGGTTAATCCCCCTAACCATTCTAGGTGTTATGCCTTTAGTAAGATCCTGCACATTAAAAGCAGCACAACATGAATCAATAAGCTCTTGAGCAGTTTTGCCTGTCCCGGTGGTGTTCAACATCACCTATTCCTAGTTAAAGGGGTGGAATCCTCTACTGCTATCATCTTTACCCTAGTTGAACTTCCTGACTTGTCTATCAATATTAGTGTAAACTTGTTTTGGCAACCACATAGTTTGCATACTATAGGCTGGAATGGAGAAGAGCACAAATTTTGTGAGAGTAACGTGCCCCGCTTTATTGAGTAATTTTCTTTTCCAAGAGCTGAGGCAGGTTTTTAACTTCTAAATAATGTAGTTAAAATTCTAATCCTTAACTTTGCCCTGCAAAATATGAACACCAAAATATCTACCCAAATCATTAGTAAATTTTAAATTGGCAATGTTAGTAATGCTTTCAATAATACTCCTGGGAACTTTGGGCGAGCTAAAAGCTTTGGACTTTTTAAGGTTAATTTTAAGCCCAACATTGGAGAAATCAATCAAAGTATTCTTCAGCACTCTAGCTTGGTTAATAGTTTCCAGAGAAAAAAGCCGCAAAACATCATCAGCAAAGAGCAAGTAAACTTACCAGAAAAAACAAAAAAACAAAAAGAGGCAAGTGATCAAAATAAGGGTTGTCCATAAAAATGTTTAATAGGATTCCACCTTCCCTAAGCAAACCTTACTGTTAATAAGGTGAGATAAATTTTTGATACAAAGCATAAAATAAGGTGAAAGAGGCTCCCTTTGTCTTAGACCCCTAGAGGGGGTAAAAGCAAGAAGTTTTGCTACCATTCCATATAGCAAAGAGACTAGAAGTAGTAACACAATGCAAAATTAACTTAATGCACTACAAAAAAAAGTCTTCAGTGGCGACTAAAGTCTCCACCAATGCTCTTTGGTGGTGGCATATGGATTGTCGCAAGTTTACTACTAATACCTCCATTGTAAAAGATCTTTTGCGGCAACATTCCAATCATCACCAAAGATGATATTATGTGGCGACTATATAGTTGCCACCAAAGCTTGGATAGTTTTCACTATCAATACTAATGTAATAGAGTTGTTGTCTCGTATAATCCCTTTTGGCGGTGACACTTTAGTCACTATAGAAGGCCTTCTATATGGTGACAATAGTCGTCCCAAAAGGTCCTTCTATGGTGACAATAGATGTTACAGAAGAGGTATTTAATGATGATCCCTTAATCGTCACAGAAATTTCTTTATATAAAAACCCTATAGTAAATTAATTTAAAGTAAAGATAATATTAATTTTTAAAATAAATACATTAATTTAGACATTATTTTATCATAATAAATATAATTGACTTTTATACATTCCTAGATACTTACTATTTTGAGTTATTTCAAGTATCATTCTAAGAAATCTAAATATAGGCTTCTTATTCAATATAATCCTTCCAAAAACACGACTAAAATTAAATTATGTCCTACTACGTATTATTTAGTGCAAGCCTTGTACCACAATTATGTCTTCTCAAGAATGGTTTACTTAATACAAAGGATACAAAGTTTATAAAGCAAAGGGACTAAAAGCTACTACCTACTTATGATTATTAATATTAACATTAGAGAAAAATTACAATTTAAAAGTTAACAAATTTCTTTTCTTTCAAGCTTTCCACAGTCTCCTTGAGATACACGTCGAATGGAGTAAACTCAATTCCCAAAGTCCTTGCTTTTTCTTCAGAAACCTGATATGTTGGTACGAAAGGTTTATCCTCTTCACACCTAACAAAATCAATAAAAAATAAAAAAATAAAATTATAAAAATCCAGAATAAAAACATAAACCAAAGTCTTTGCTTTTTCTTTAGAAACCTGACCTCACCTTTTAGGAAGTTGCATTGTTGGGTACAGCTCACCTAAAATCTTTACAATATCTGAGAAGTGTGCCACTGATTCAGCCAAACAATATCTTCCACTGGCTGAAGAAATTTCAAATGCTTGAATATGGGCATTTGCAACATCTTTCACATTGATCCATGGCAAAGTACGATTTGGAAATGTTCGTGCACCTACATAAAAGCGAGGATATGTGAAAATCATGCTAACATAAAAATAATATTTTAAGCTTTTTTAAAATAACTTTTTATATTGATGAAACTTATATCTATTATTTGTTATATTATTTTGATTAAAATGAATGAAATTATAAAATTTTTGTTATTTGTAATTTTTTTAAACAAAAGAGAAAGGACTCTGTTTACATTAATCCCTTTTCTTTTTTCATTGATTAGAACCCACAAAAAGGAGTTAAATAACTAAAAATAATCAAGTACTTAGATGTTTTGAGATTAAATAAAAATTACCATTTATCAAATTCAAAATTAAAGTAACACTGTCGTTGAGCGTTGGTTGCAAGAGAGGCCCTATCACCATTGATGGATTGATAGTAACCATGTCAATGTTGTTTTCTTTTGCAAATTTTGTGGCAGCATTTTCAGCCAAGATCTTGGAAAGTACGTACCATTTCTGAAAGCACAAAAATGGGAAACATGAAGACATTGAAAATCATCACATTTGTACACATTAAAAATTTTATTCAAGAAAAAGGATTAAAAATATTGCTTTGGATAAATTGTCACACTAAAAAGTAGTCACACTATAAAGAATAAGATTAAAAATGAGTACATTAAAAAAAAAGTCAAAATGGCACATTATAAAAATGTCAATAGAAAAACGTAATAAGTGATTTGATAATATATAGATAAAACTATTAGAGGCTCTTCCACGAAAAACTAACCAGATAAAAAATAGACCAATACTACATTTAGCTAAATATACTGCTAATATATCTAAACTAGTTAGAGAAAAAGCAAAATGGGAATGGAATAACGAAAATGATAAGATCATTGAAAAAAAAAAAGATTATGTGAAAAGTTACCTAAATTAACAATCCCTACAGAAGAGTCAATTAAGTGGATTATTTATACTGATGCATCTAAAAATTATTGGGAAACTGCTTTATACCATGAAAGTGAAAATAATGAAAAAATAATTACTAGATATGCAAGTGAAAAATTTAATAAAAGTCAATGTAAATATCATTCAAATTGGAAATAATTTTTAGAAGTAATTAAAGTAGTAGAAAAATTTAAATTATTTATTGTTAATGCAAAATTTATTATTAGAACTGATAATACTCAAGTAAAACATTGATTATCTAAAGAAATTAGAACAACTAAACTTTCCAAAAAAATGTTAATTAAATGAAAAATTGATATATCTTATTATGATTATATTGTTGAATATATTAAAGGAAAAAAATAATCTTATTGCTAATTATCTAAGCAAGGATGGAAATGCCCAAGAAGCATAATGAGCCCAATAGTCCAAGAAGAGAAGAAATGAGTAACAACACAAGTATTGAACAAATAATAATGAGGCTCAATGTTCTTGAATTAAATTTGACTATGATCCAGTCTCAGGCCAATAATCAGATGAATATTTTTGCCAACCCAATAGCAAATCTAAGTTAATCAGTGAGTGCTATGATAGCTCACGTAAATGACCTAGAACAACAATTATTGACACCAATAAGTCATGAAATGGGACAACCAAATAAGTCATTAGGACAAGTATCTAACTCCTAATCCTCTAATTCCCAAACAATATCTTAGACAGTATCTTAGTCATTACCCTTACAAATTAAAAACCCAAAAAAAAACTCGAACTCCCAATCCAACTAAACTAACCTTTTCATCAAAAGTAAAAGAAATTGGGAAGGAAATAGTATAGACCACTACTCCTAAAAAAACCAATCCACCAAGACTATAAATAAGTCCTTCAAGTAAAGCCAAGCTAAAAGAATAATACCAATATTTCCAATTATTGATAGAAAGACTAAACCAAAGCAGAATCTTTTCTCCAACCATTAAATATATTTCCCATTATGCCACTAACAAAGTCGTAATATTTTCAGGAACTAATCCACAATTAGTTAATACATTATGTAGCTATGGACTTATTCATTGTATATATCCCTCAGATAGACTAGCAAAATTAAGCTAACTACCAAAGAGTATCTAAGAAGCAATAGCCCATTATGATAATATTGTTACCTAATATAATATTTATATATGATTTTATTCTACTATAGCCAAAATAACTCCAGAAAAATATTATGCTCCAATAAATTTGATTAAATTTGGGACAACTAAAAAACCTTTTTACTTTGAAGAAGAAGAAAATGAGATTATTGACTAGAAGGAATTTCCTGAGATGATATCAAGAATAAGAGCCCAAGAAATGTAGATTATCTTCTTAGAGATAGAACATTAACATGTGATGAAGCACAATGAACGTATTTTGTAAGTACAAATACATTGATATACTCCATAAGAAAGACAAGTAGATAGGGTAGACAGTTCAACATGAGCTGGATTTGAACCAGCGTAGACATATTGCCAATGAATTTATAGTCCGTCCCCATTAACCGCTCGGGTTATGATAGAATAAAGAGCAATAATATGGATAATACAGAAGATATGAAGAGAAGAATATGCTAGAGATTGATAGAATATCCCAACCATAATTGCAAATATTGTAAAGATGACAAAGAAGTAGAGCCACCTACATCTGTCAATATTCTCAATGATTAAAGAAGTCCACCTGGCATCTCCTAACAATAACAGCCAATAGAAGGAATCCCACGATAGGAAATGAAAGGACTTAAAGTTAAAGGAATCTACATTATTGTATAAATAGTCAAAAAGTAGGATTTCCTTTTTCAAAAGAAACATTATGATGTTGGAAAAAATCAATAATAGGAAAGGAATGCCTTTGCCTATATAAAGCCATGCAAGTTACATTATCACACACAACAATCAAATCTTAAAGCCTTCTATCTCTTGAATTTTGAAGTCACCTCAAAATTTGAAAGCTCTCTTATAATCATCTCTTACTATTAATAAAACTCCAGAATATTTTCAAAATATCTCTTTGGTTGTCTGCATCAATTCAAGAATATCAAGATCAATTAAGGCATGGAATTCTAAACTCCTTATAGGAAATTAAGGTTAGATAATTTTTTATATTCTAATTAATGATATTGTGATCCTTGTATGCTACTAGTATAAAATTATTTCATTCCTTGAAAATATATTAGTTTCAAAATTTCTGAGTAGATTACACCTCTTGTAGGAAATGAAGGAAGGTTATGCTAGATAAAGTTGAAAGGAAAAAGTTGTGTTATTATATAGTATATTAAAATATCCTCTGCATAAAAGAGGGCAAAGCTCCTTCCATAATCCGACTTTACTTTGATCCAAAACTACTCAATGATTTTGGAATATTATCTATCTTTAAGTTTTGAAATGGTTTTATATCAGGTTGTAATATAATGGTATTAGAGCTTATCGACCACTCCATAATAAGGCATTACACCCAAGGAAACTTTACCCCATGAGGACATTGGGCGAAGTGGGGGTTTTCGTACTTGTTGGTGTTGCAAATCCCGTACGGTGGGACTATGGTAGGCTTGATAGGTGAACGATCAGTTCCTGAACCTTCGTCGATCTTCATTAAATTTAATTACTATCATAGCTGGTGAGACATAATTTGATCTACTTTCTCTAATAAGAGAAGATCACTAAAGAAAACAATAAGAGAAACTATTAAAATAGATTTAACTATTAATAATCTAACTAAAGAAATAATAAAAAATAAAACACATTGACATCGCTTGATCTATATAGCAAACTCCACTTAATGAAAAAAAAACTTGTTTTGTTATTGTTGTTTTTGTCTTAATTTTTAGCAATAATAATTTCTGTTTTTCTTTTCTTTCTCTTTAAGCAAAGGTCTACACAAAGTAAACTAATTTTTAGTTTTTCACAAATATCTTTTAATTGAAGACAATTTTATTCAAGGGAGTATCAGTACTAAATATATGAGTACTTCTCCTAAGGATTCTCCATTGTAAGGGTTTTGAATTACTAAGTTATTATACGAAATATAGTACATAATACCTTAGATTCTCTACAAAAATCGAGATTTGAAAACCATGTTTCATCAACTATATCATTTGGAGTTTTAGGTTTCCCAGTATGCAAGACTGTAGTTATGGAAGATGTTAAAAGAACTCGTTCCACAGATGGTGATTTTGCGCATGATTTAAGAACATTGAGAGTTCCCTTCACTGCTGGATCAATTAGTTCAGCCTGAAATGAGAAAAGTAACAATTAGAACATGCCAGAAAATAAGGCTTTTGACTTATTTGCTAGCTTCTCAACTCATTCAACTCTATCAATATTATGACAATCAATATAATATGTGCTTGGAAAACTAATAATCTGCTTATTAGAGGGAATGAAATATTAGAATTAGTCTGTAATATACCCATAACTTGTGATTTTTCATTTGGAAGTGCATAGCGGAAGACCTTATCATAATGTTTTTCCTACTCTACTCCAAATATATATATATATATATATATACATATTCAAAATCATTAACAGAACCTGTGGGTCTTTGGGAACATCCTGAAAATTACAAGGTGATGCAGTGTGAAAGACACCCTCACAACCATCAACAGCAGAGTCAAAGGAACCTTCTTCTAAGAGATTTGCTTTGAAGAGTTCCAATCTCTCTTTTGCACCTTCAAGTTTAAGTAAATGTTCTACCTTTTTTGGATCATCTGCACAGTGATACAATCCAAAATAAATTTTTGACTCAAATTCATATATTAAACACCAATGAAACTTGGCAATATTAAGGATAAGAGTTAAGGACACCTACTAGGATCACGAACTGTGCCTTTGACAGTATAACCATGAAGAAGAAGGAGCTTGACTATCCATGACGCAACATATCCATTAGCACCAGTCACGCACACCATTTTTCCTTCTCCATTGTCCATTCCTCGTCTTCCTCTTGCCTGAGGTTTGGCAAATAGACTGTTTGTAACTGATGAACTATACATTTAATTTAAGTAATTTATTCTTGAGTTTGATGCTAACCTACTCATGTTTCAATATATAATGTAATTGACTAAAACAATTTTAGTCCATCACACATTCATTTTTTTAATTTGGTCCTCACAGATTGCGTTCTCAATTTGGTCTCTGACAAAACAATCCATTATGAATTTGGTTTCTCAACTTAACTACTATTTAATTAGTTAATGGATCTGATGAAGTGGACCGTTTCTTGTGGACTGAACAAGTTAATATAAAGTATTTTATTTTTTTTATTCCATAAATTTCAAGTAGGCTTCAAAAAGCAGCGTATAACATCAACAAGCAGGGTTTCTTCCTCTACACAATAGCAAAGCTTGCCCTTACCCATCTTGGAATCATCCATACCGTGCTCTCACCCATCTTCAAACCACAGTAGTAGAATCCGTCTTCGAAGCACAGTAGCATTCAATTTCTTGTTCGCATTCGTGTTCTGCGTGCGTGTTCATATTGAGCTGAAATTTCTGGTAAAAATAAATAAATTTTACTCAAACCATCTTTGTGTGTTCATATGTATATTACATGTTAATATCAGTAATTTAAAAAGAGAGGTAGATGGTACGAAGTGCCAATACACACACACACACACACACACACACATATTAACTTTGTCTATTAATTAAACTTTCCTGTCTCATAAGAATCAACAATATTATATTGAGGAATTTTTGAAGCTTAGTATATCCATCATTCTTGCCAATATATATATTAACTCTGTCCGTTAATTCAACTTTCCATGCATCTCTTTGTCTCATTTGTTTACCTTTTTTTTTTTTCCTTCTAGATTCTTAGGCAATGGGTGGTGGAGAAGAACCATTTGGTGTTGCAAGGTTGTCATTGAATGAGTTATCATCATTTTCATGGTCGTAAAAAATGTCCAACAACAATTTGAGAGATATTGTGATTGTAGGTTGAAGATGATACTTCGAGTCACAAGGACTAAGAGAATTCAAGAAGAAAGTTTGTAGGTTGTCCCAATTACAAAAATTACTCAGGATGCAATTATTTTGAGTGGGTGGATGAGCCCAATTATTTCTGTGGTCGAAAGGAGAAGTTTAAAGAGAATATTTTGCTTGGTACACTTGTGTTATCATGGGTATTATTTTTTGTATATGTTATTTGTACGTGTAAGAAATTAGGGATAAGATGGAATAAAAATTATATTGTAAAGGATCTTGATGATGTAAGACGTTTTATGTTTGTATATTATTTTGTTGTTGTAGCTAGAAACCTTCTTTAAGTGTTATGGAAGTATGGTTATGTAAGTGTTGGGAATGTTGCTTTTCTTTTTTACTCACTCCGAATCTTATTTCTTTTGTCATATTAACATATTAAAAATTAAAGTACCATCAAGTTGATTCTTAAAGGATATTAAATTTGGTGAATTAACATTAAAAATTAAAGTACCATCAAGTTAATTCTTAAAGGATACTAAATTTGGTGAATTAAAATAAAAAATTAAAGTACCATCAAGTTCATTTTAACAGTAAACTAATTGAAAAAATGCAGAAAATTCATCGAGAAAATCTTAGATGCATATGTATGTATATAACATAGTTTAACTAAGATGAAATGGGATTAAAATTGTTATTAAGACTTGGGTGGCATTTTGAAGATACAAGTGAATCAGACAATTAGAAAAGGTCATACGAAAATAAAACTCCACGAACTCCTCACATGGTAATTGAACAAATCATATGCTTTCTTCACGATTAGACAAACTTGATGACAATAAATGATCGTAGAAAAACAATTCTGCAGTATTATTAAACATCTTAAAGACCACAAATTAACAAAACTTTGATCCAAAAGCAGTATAGCAGAAAATTAACTAAACTTATCCATTCTTAAACATCTTAAAGACCAAAAATTAATAAAACTTTGATCCCAAACCAGTATAGCAGCAAATTAACTAAACTTATCCATTCTTAAACATCTTAAAGACCAAAAATTAATAAAACTTCGATCCAAAACCAATATAGCAGCAAGAATTTATATTTCAAAAACTAACTAGATGGCAGGAAGAACTTATATCCAAAACCAGAAATAATAAAAAACAGATCAGTTCCATTAACTTGCAGCTGATTCTTGGGTCTCCATAATGTGAGATGGAAGCATTGCATTTGATCCCTCTTGGATCTCCACACCTGATTCATTCATTGCTTCTGAGCTTGTGTTCCCATCTCCACCATGTGTCTGAGCAAAGATGAAAAAAATTAAACATGGAAAACTGAATAGATCATAGCAGATTGAACAGATCATAACAAATGAAATAAATTAAAAATAGCATATTACATAACAACCCCTTTTATTGTGGCCAATCCCACCACAATTCCTACATGTTGGAAGAAGCCTATTCTTTTGCTTGCTAGTATTTACAGTCTTTTCCTTCCCACTAGGATCCTTCTTCCTCTTTGTCTTGGGTCTGCCTTTCTTTCTCTTTGTTGGAAGGGGCTGTATTTCTTCACTGGTATCACGTGGCCAAAGGTTTTGGCCATTGACAGGTTGGATATAACATTCACATACCTTCTCAAAAGTTTCTCTCATCAAGCTAGAATGTACATAGTCTTCATAACTATCACTAATTTTAATTAGTGGTAGTTATTTCAATGGTTGACCGAAAGCGTCACTAAATAACATCTCAATGCTTGCATTTGTAACGGTTGACCAAGCATCACAAAATGATATTTTTAAGCATCAATGAATGATGCAATTTTTGTAGTGAATCTATGTGTTTGGAACTCTTTAATTTATCAAGTAGTTTGTATATACATAGAAGAAAGTGTGATAGGTAGAGAGATGATTAGTGAGTTGGTGTTGCATTACTTTCATTCATGCCAATGGATAAATCTTAGAGATTCAAACTTATATCTTCTTCTTTTCCATTACTGTAATGAATAAATCTTAGATCGTTAAACATCGTAATACACTCAAATATTTAGAAGGTCTAAATGAAATTTTAGATTTTTCATTTAAAAATGAAAGTGTTGATGGAAGGATTATATGTATGTCTTATATGTAAGTTTCAGAAATATTAGAGAAGTTGTGTATGAGCACTTGATTATTAAACTATTTCCTTGAGGATATACATATTAGGTCAGACATAGGGAGTGAATTAGAGATGGAACAATTATAGAATCTTCTTTAACGCCACAAGTGAGAATTGATTGCACTCCTAGGAACGACGCAAAGTAGGATGACCCAATGTAGAACATGGTTCACAAAGCTTTTAGAGTTCATAAGTAGTTGAAGAAGGTATAGATTCCCCAAAAAATAAAAGAATGCCTCAAGGTGTGAAAGACTTTTATGAATTAATTAGAGATGGGGAATAACCATTGTATGAAGGGTGTGAGAAGTACTCAAAGTTGTCCCCTTTTTTTGGTGAAATTGTATCACATCAAGTGTTTGTGTGGAATAAGTAACAAGGCTATGTCAATAATATTTGAGTTGTTGGCAGATGCTTTTGAAAATGCAAAAATCCCATCCTCTTTCTATGATGCTAAGAAGATCAATAATAAATTAAGCCATAATTACAAGATTGATGTTTGTCCTAATGATTGCATGTTATATTTTTAGGGATGATGAAAAATGAGATGTGTGTAAAAAATGTAACACTTCTAGATGAAAATTGATGAAGGGTAAGAAACAAAATTTATTGCTTGTAAAAGTCCTTAAATATTTTTCTCTCAAGCCATGATTACAACAATTATTTATGTCATCCAAGATGGCTGAACATATGAGGTGGCATACTATACTGATAAGAATAATGATGCCATGATGAGGCATCTAAGGGAATCCGAGGCATGGAACAAATTTGATATAATAAATCCTATTTTTGTTTTAGGTCCTTAAGATGTGCATCTTGGATTGGCTTCAGATGGTTTTAATCCATTTGGAAACTTAAGCGCAAGCTACAACATATGGCCAGTAGTACTTATGCCTTATAACCTCCCTCTATGTATGTGCATAAGATCAAGTTCATTTCTACTATCAATGATCATTTTAGTAAGATGTGCACTGGGAAATAATATAAATGTATATTTGCAATCATTGATGAAAGACTTGAAAGATTTGTGGTTTGACTGAGTTGAAACATTTGATTCTTTCACCAATGAAGTATTCACAATACGAGCAACTTGATGTGGACTATGAGTGATTTTCTAGGTCTTAGAACTTTATCTGGGTGGAATAAACATACTAGGTTAGATTTTCCATGGTGTAATTTTGACTCCGTTCCTTTGCTCTTTCCACATAGTCACAAGTGGTGTTTTATACGACATCGTCAATTTTTGCCATCAGGGGATGAATTTAGATTAGCTAAATGTCGATTTGATGGAAGCGAAGAGAGGAGAAGTCCTTCAATTTTATTAAGTGGCTCAGAGATTTTGAGACAACAGGATGATGTTAACTTTTTCTTTAAAAAAAAAGGTAGAAAATGAAGAATAAGGAAAGAGAAGTTGAGTATGTGAAAGTGAAGTTCAACAATGGCATAAAGGAAGTATTGTTTTAACTTCCGTATTGGAAAAATAATTTTTTATGCCACAGTTTTTGATGTGATTCATATTGAAAAAAATGTGTGTGATAATATATTATTTATCTTGTTGAATGAACATAGAAGATCAAAAGATCATTTGAATGCACAAAAAGACTTACATAAAATGGGCATCAAACTTGATCTCTGACCAGATGATAATGGTAGATATCCCTCTACTATGTTCACATTAACAAATAAGAAAAAGATATGTTTCTTAGTACATTGAAAAATGTCATCGTGCCTGATGGGTACTCAAGTAACATTTCTAGATTTGAGACAACACAAGACTAGAGGATTAGGAAGTCATGACTCACATGTTCTTATGGAACAATTTTTGCCTTGCTATAAGAAAGACTCTTCCAAAGCAAATAAACAACAGTCTTGGTCGATTTGTGTTCATTCTTTAGGCGTTTGTGTAATAAAGTATTACATTTAAATGAATTTGACCAACTTCAAAATCAAGTTGTTCTCACATTATGTCATATGGAGATGATATTTCTACTATTATTTTTCACAATTATAGTTCATTTGATAATTCACTTAGCTGAAGAAATGAAGCTTGGAGGTCATGTTCAATATAGATGAATATATCCTATAAAAAGATAATTTTAAATTTGACTCTTCTTTCAATTATTCATATAAGAAACATAAACTTCTGATTTGTACATTAAAGGTACTTGCGAAAATTGAAGTCCTATGTAAAAAAGGCTCAACCAAGTTATTTAATTGAAGAGGTGTTAACCTTTTGCTCAATGAATTTGGATGTGTCACACTCAAAATGAGAAGCGAACGGCAAATTTTTAAAATAAAATAAAGTTCAAGTTTTCTAAAATCTTATTTTTAAAAACTAAATTTTAAAAGAAAATTGCCACTAAAATTTTAATATTTTAAAAAAATTAAAAACAATTTTTTAATAGAAAAGAGTAATTTGAGATCCAAAAGAGTTCTAGTCTAATTGTGCATGAAAAAGGTGAAATGAACCCCACAACACCTATTTTTACGATAAATTATCCTAAGTTAATTATCTAAAATTTATGTCACCTTAAATTTATTTTAATTATCCTTCTACCAAACATATACAAAATTAAATATGTAAATAGTAATAAAATTAATTAGTCAAAAATTAAAATTTCCAAAAAAAAAACAAGAAAAACATATTTAAAAAGGACTTAAAAGTTTGCGAAAACTTAAAATTAAAAAAAGGAAGACAAACATTGAACTTGCAAAGATTTGTAGTATCACACAATTCAATGCTCAATTTTATGCTCAATTTTATGTTTGCGATAAACTTAGAAGTCTCACGCAACAAGTAAATAAACTTAAAATTAGAAAAAGGACAAACACTGAACCTGCGAAAATTTGTAGTCTCACACAATTCAATGCTCAATTTTATGTCTGCGAAAAACTTAAAAGTCTCACGAAAATAGAATTATGACAGCTAAATATTCACTAAATAAACAAATAAGTTTTTACTAAAGGTATTGATAGACTTGATAAGCTCGGTCTCCAACTCTCTAGCAGAGTCCCTTGATTCCCTCCATTTTTCTCAGATTAAAGGCAACGAAGAGAAAAAGAATTAGCGCAGCGATACAATGAATATTCAATTTCAAGCTATTTCATGGAATTAGTAAGTTCGAAAAATAGCCACAATATAGTTTAGTCAATACTAATTGATAGGATTAGTACATGAACAATCATGAAGACGAAACATATTCCGTAAACTAAACTGAATCGTGGCAACCCAACAAAGAAAGAAAGAGACATATTCTTGAATTATGACAGCTACACAAAACTAACATATCAACTAAGAAACATGCTTTAGTCAATGATTTAATCAGTGCATTCATCAGATCGAAAAATCTATAGGTCACCAAACAAAGAGAAAGCATGCCTTTACTAAATCAACGCTTTTGCAGGCTATAAATCATGCAATAGAAACAAAAGAAATAATCATTGCATACGTTTCGGCCATTTTATCAAATCTAACTATTTATCGTTAAATTTAGATTGGGACTAAGTCTTTTAAAATTAAACAAGTTTATCGATGCAAAGTTGCTAATTTGATTCAGCCCACTAACATCTTTCATTCACTCCAAAATGCCCACAGCTATTCTTTTGACATCCCAATCAGCACAAAAACACATTGGCACATCTAGATCTATTCACAATTCATTTAGAGTGTATAGGGTACCATAAACACAGTTCAAAATGAATCACAATACCCACAAAAAAAAAAAAGAACACATTTACTGATTCACAAATTCAATGACAGTGTGCATCTCGAATCCTCACATCACTAAAAGTCAGGGAAGTATTCTTCAGAAATTAAACTTAGCCACATTGTGAGTTAGAGTCTAATACCCATCATTAGAATTAAAATCAGAGTAAAGAAAAAGAAAAGTAAAATGATTTCCAATTCTTAGAAAGCCAAGGAAGCATTTTTCAGAGATTAGAACCAACTACAACGCCTAATACCCATCATTGGAATTAAAATCACAGTAAAGAAAAAGAAAAGTAAAATGCATTCCAATTCTTAGAAAGTCAAGGAAGCATTTTTCAGAGATTAGAACCAACTACAACGCCTAATACCCATCATTGGAATTAAAATCACAGTAAAGAAAAAGAAAAGTAAAATGCATTCCAATTCTTAGAAAGTCAAGGAAGCATTTTTCAGAGATTAGAACCAACTACAATGCCTAATACCCATCATTGGAATCAAAATTAGAGCAGTATTCTAGAGTAGATAGAATCGGACATAGCATCACACTTCTCAAACAGAATCAGCTAATGACAAAACCATGAGCAAATGGAAGCAAATGAACTACTGATTAAACCATTAGAACAGAGTAGATTCCAAGTGTATGGTTCCTATTCAAAAGCTAAGGGATTAAGTACCTCACAGTTTCACGTCAACAAGGACAGAATTTAAACCATCATTCAAAAATCCAAGGGTAAAACCGAAACAGGAGCAGATTTATACAAAACTAGAATACCCAATCAAATTATCAGTATCACATCCAGCCAACGAATAATTCGAATGATGGAAAATCCAAATTGAATCAAACTCACACCTTAAGCAAAAACCAATAAGAGCGAAATAGTAATAGAATAAAGATGATGTTACCTTCAAAGCTGTGACTCCTTGCTTGGAAGGAAGGCAGTGGCGGTAGGACGTGGTGGCAGAGATGGTGGCACGATTCCTTCACCGACGTGCTCTGCTTCTCAGTTGTGATGTCGCGACGTGCCCTGCCTCTTTCGGGTCTCTCTTCTCTCCATTCTCTCTCTATCGGTTGTGTGTGATGCTTCCTCTCTCGGTCTCCTTGTGTTGCCGAGCGAGCGTCATTGTCCTTGCTGTGTTGCACCGTCCGTCGATGCTCTCTGTTTTTGCTCTTCCCGTCGATCCCTCGGTTTGGTCTTTTAATATGAGGGTTTAGGAAAAGGGAAATTGAAGATTTGATTGAAGGTTTAGGAAAGAATTTGGGGGATTAGAGATTTGACTGAGGATTTGGAGATTTTGGTAAGAACACGATGGAGAGGGCGAAGCATCGTGGTAGAGAGGGTGAGGTCTGATGTTTTTTAATTTTTTTTCTTTTTTTTTTATTTATAATTAAAATATACACAACTCTAATATTTTAGTCTTTTTATAAATAACTAAAAAATTTTAAAATTTGATAAAAAAATTTTAAAATTTTTAAAATCTTATAAATAAGAATCTCAATTAAATTTTTTATTTAAATATTAATCCTCAATTATTATATTAAAATTTTTGTTAACTTAAATTAACGGTAAATTTGTCTTTTTCTATTTTTCAAAATCACCCAATAACTCATCTCACATTCGAGATTGGTCCAAAGCCTCTGCTGTCAGATCGTGTGGATCATTCACTGCCATGTGGATTTGCTGTCTTGATCGTATGGTCCTCTGTTGTCTCTGTTGTAACAAAGCTAAGGCACAAGGTGAGACGAAATTGAACGCAGATACGTTACTGATACAGATTCACATGTATCAGTAGCAGAAATGTCTTGATCATAGTTTTAGGCGTTGTTCACAGATGTTCGACAACACTCTTCTTCTCCTATTAGAATTACCATCTATTGGAGTTTCTTCAGTATCATCTTCAGTTGATTCTGTTTGCTTCCCTAAGATTTCTTTCTTCAACTCATCGTGAGCTTCTTTAGGCTTCTTTGATAACAATCTTCTCCAATAGCAGAGGATAGCAGAGGCTTTGAACAGCAGGGGATCCAATTTCCTCACATTCACCCCCCAGTAACCCAAAACACGACCCACCACCACCACCACCATAAAACGTCGTCAGACAGAGCTTCTTCATTCCATTCATTCAACATTCTTTTGCATCTTCGGCTCTGTCTATTGTCTTCTGGTCTTCTCCCTCAATGCTTTGAAGTGTGAGACATAAATTGAAGCTCTTGCTTGTCATAAATCTCCAAAGAAAAATCCCTTAGCATCAGCGTCGGAGCTTGAGCTTGTTGCCATAGTCGATGCTTTCACTAGCAATTTCAAAGGCAGAGACACGTCGAATTTCGTGGTTCTTGTTACTGTAGTAGTGGAGCTTGATTGGGGTTGAAATTGAACAAGCGCGATGATGTTAGACATGAAGGAGACAAAAGCAGAGATGGGTCTCGCCGACGAGATGTTGATAAGAGGCGTAGCATTGGTTGATATGGTGAGGAAGAGACCGTCAGGTAGATTCACTGTTGAGATAAGAGATCCGTTGAAGAAAGCACGTGTTTGGCTCAGCACCTTTGACTCCGCGAGGAGGCGGCTCGAGCCTATGATATAGCCGCTCGAGCCCTCTGTGGACCCAAGGCCAAGATCAATTTACCTCTCTCTCCTTCCCTCTCATCGTTCTGCTATCAAACCACCAACCCCAACGTCAAGAAGGACGTTTTGGATTACTGATCGTACACCACTGCCCAACCATATCTTTTAAGAGTACCAGATTAACCCTTAGCGCCTAGCCACAAGTAGCATAAGCAGTACTTCCTACAACGGGCCTCGCCCTCCGTCAACGGTGGCAATTCGAAGATACCCCTAGACACTGCCAGTCATGCTTAAGGATTGCCATAGCAACTGCAATTTATCATCATCCATGATCGATGGAGACGGCGACTTTGACTGAGATGGGTTATTGGTCTTTTTCAAAAAATAAGAAAAGACAAATATGCCTTTGATCTAAATTAGTAAAAATTTTGACGTAGAGTCAATAAATTTGATGTGATAGTTAAACGTTAGTATTTAGATAAAAAATTTAACAGATACTCTTATTTAAAAGATTTTAAAAATTTTAAAAATCTCTTATCAAATTTTAAAACTCAATAAAATTATTTACAAAAAGATTAAAATTTAAAGAGATTCTATGTATTTTGACCTTTATTTATTCATCAATTCTCTTAAACTTTTTTATTGGACTTGAACTTTTTTAAATCTTTTTATTTTTAGTTTGTTTAGGTTTTTGGTATAAAAATTTTCTATAGGCTTTGATTTAACTGAGCTCTCTCTCTCTCTCTCTTTTATTTTAGTTTTATTTTGGTTCTCATATTTTTTATCAAGACACATATATATTTTTCTTTTTCTTTCTTCTTGTCTTTTATTTCAATACTTATGGAAGCATCTAAAATCAAAAAACTTTTTTATTTATTAATTCTTATTCTTACTTTTATATTTATTTATTTATTTATTATTATTATTATTATTATTATTATTATTATTATTATTATTTTAAAATTTAGTTGGAGAAAATATGGTGTTCACAAGATGGGATAGAGATAGTATTCAATCGACTTGCATGCATTGACGATCAACCTAATTTGGATTTTTTTTTTTGTGAGAACACTTTGTTCCCTCCTATAGGAAGATCAATTGGTGCTTGTGAAACCTTTATTCTTTCCCCGATTGAAAAGTTATAAGCACATCGACATGTACTAACTAATTATAAGAAAGTGGATCATTTTCTTTAGTAAGTAAATTCATTATTTAATAAATTATCTAATTGTGTCTTAAGTTTTCTAGTTTGCTTTAATTCCTTGTCAAATTAATATAGCAAATTTAGAGATTATGAGAAAAAACAACTAAGAAGTCGAATACGATCATGTTTTGAGATAGACAAGCAAGTTTACAAAGAGTTTGTTATGTGGTTTGCCTAACATGTAAGTACTTATGACACGTACTACTTTAGATTAAAATTTCTCATAATAATTAATAGTTCTATAACATGATGAATCATTATTTTTTTAGATCAGAAATGATGTCACCAATTCACATTATGATGATATCAAATTACTTGCTCTAGGTCCAATTGATTATTTTAGATGATATAGTGCATACAATGTCAATGGCTTCAATTTTTATACTATAGAACGAGACCAAGGTTTGAGAACTCAAAATAGTGGAGTGATTGTAACTTTTGGAACGAGGAGTTATGCCAGTAGTAGTGATGTGAACAGCACTTTAGAGGTGTGCTATATTATAGAAAACTTATAGATATAATTAAACTAAGGCTAAAATGCACAAAATCCTCTTAAACTTTGGACTTTTTGTAGAAAACACCCTTGAGTTTTAAAAGTCAACAAGGAACCTCCTTGAATTTTCAACGTCACAACCTAAAATTCTGAGTTCGTGACTAGCGCATAGGCCTTTCATGACATCTACTAGGTGTAGCTAGCTTAAAAATTTATTTACCACATAACAACAATATTATAACAATTTAATTGTAACTGTTAAATTCTTAATTATCATTCAAGGCCCTACTAAAATCTTGGTAGAGTTTTTCCTTAAAAATAGGATATTTCCTCAATTTTATAATAGTCTAAAACAAATCAACATCCATTTTAATCCAAAGAAAATACAAGTAGCTATCACAAGCCTACAAAACATTCATTTTTATTTTACATAACCATTATAACAATAGCAAACTAGTTTGCGACTAAGGTGATGATAAGCTACAATATCAATAAGCTGCGATATCATTAAGCCTATGAGACTTTAATATAGAGCTTATCCAAAATAAAAGTATAACTCTATTGACTTCTACTCTTCAACTTGAGGCTAATATGAAAAAATGTAAATTATTGAGCATGAGTCACACAGACTCAGTGAATGTAAGATAAAGGAAACACATAGAATGGGAAACAAACTCACATAAAGTTTTTATCATCATAAAAAAATTAAAGGGGTATAAAGATTAAACCCTTGTCAGTCAACTCTTATATAATATTTAAGAAAAATGTCACTATAATAACTTTTTAGCAAGAAATAACATAAATTAATAAATCTATATGATACTAAATATCTTTAATATAATTTAACAAATCCACGTGATATTTAACATCTCCAAACAAATCACCAATCATCTCTGATCTCTCTCTGTACTAGGACAACCCTACACATGCCACTAATCACCTGTGCCTTTTGTCGCACTATGACAACCCAATCGTGCTTTGCACTGTGCAACCAGTCATCGTGCCTCCCATTGTACAAGACAACCCTTCAGCACCACCAATCACCTATGCCTTCTATTATACTTTGACAACCCACTGTATAATGCACCGCACGACCAACCTCGTGCCTCTCATCACATGAGATACCTCAGTACAAGGTGACACCAAAGATGTACAATTTCAACATCCAACAACATACATATATCATTGCCCAATCAAAGAAGGTAATTCTCATAACTATTTCATTTCCAGATCACACAATATACTTTTATCATTATCTAAACAAAAGATACAAACTTTCACAGTTAGGCATTCTAGCTCAGAATTTCAAATAATGAATTTTAAATATTAAAAAAAGTACATAAATTTCTGTATTTAATACCAGCAATCACATAGACATATAATCATCAATTATCATGAATTCAAAGATAATACATTTCTTAATTGTTTTCCATGGTTGTCTAGACAATGTATATGAATACATACTCAATTAATTTCATATTTAGTCCAAAATAGGTATGAGAAATTTGAAAATGGTATCTCCCTTATCAAACACTCACCTGAAAGGATTAGTAACAATAATCCTTAATTTATTGGTCCAACACTAATTATATTTGCACAAATATTCTTTGATTTGCCTAAAATAAACAAGGCCAAAATACACAAAACCCCCTCTGAGTTTTTCACCTTTTGCATATAAATCTCATTGGGTTTGAAACTCAACAAGGAACCCCCCAAACTTTTTAAAATCCTACAAATAACATCAACCATTAAATTTTTCATCCAAAAGTTAACGGTCAAATGCCACATCAGACACGTTGACTCCACATAGGATTTTTTGCTGACTTGGACCAAGGGCAATTTTATCTTTTTACTTTTTTTTCTCTCTCTTCCACAATTCTCTCTTTCTCTAGCCAATAACCTCACCCACGCTGACAGAAATATGAATAACAGATGACCACAAACATGCAGCCATGGATGACATATTTGACTTAAAGCTACAGAAGAGTCGCCAATTGGCAGCACGAGGGTAAGGTGCCCTCTCACAAACACTCGCCCTCGCTCAGAGATGACTCGCGAGGGTGAGGGTTCATTTGCAATCATGAATAACGGTAGACTGAAAAACAATAAATGTGCGAGGCCAAGGGTTTATACAAGGATGATCGACAAGGGCGAGGGTTCATTTGCGTGGCCATGAATGGTGGAAATCACAACAAATCCAACGGTAATCATGAAAGTTCAGAGCTGTCATGATTATCATCGAATTTGTCATGATTTTAGGTGATTAACCACTTGCACTCGACTTTTCGTCAGATCTGTTGTCCGTGGCCACCTGTCAATGGAGTTTCACCACCATTCGTGCTATTTTGTTAGGCAACTGATAACTTCCAGTGACCATCCATGAAGTCCTATAAAGTCTTGAGATTTATGGAAGAGAGAGAGAAACAAGTGAAAAGATGAAATTGCCCTTGGTCTAAGTCAGAAAAAGATCTCATGTGGAGTCAACACGTTTGACGTGGCATTTGACCGTTAACTTTTAGATGAAAAATTTAACAATTGGTGTTATTTGCAAGATTTTGAAAGTTTAGTGGAGTTTCTTGTTGAGTTTCAAACCTAAGAGGGGTTATGTGTAAAAGGTGCAAAACTCAGGAGAGTTTTATGCATTTTGGCCTAATCAATATAAGAACAGCCAGATATCTTATAATCTGACCTTAGTTAAATTTGGAAGTACCATATCCACCCAAATTCTCATTCTATTTACCCCTTATGTCATAATTCCACTAAATATTTATTTTAGTCCCTATGCTTTTAAAAATTCAAAAATAACCTTTATCACATCCTAAATTCTACCAAATTAATCCTAGGACATTATTGAGGCCAATACTATCTTAAAATTCCAGAATTATATATTTCACATTAATCTAACAGAATTTATAAAATTTTCACTTTAGTCCATAAAACTCTCTTAGCCTTAAAAGTAGCCCTTGAAGGTCTCAAAATGTCCCTAATTTACATGAGATGCTCTCCAGAACTAAATATTATAGAAAAAACCAGAATTTATAGAATTTTAGTTTGTTACCCAACATTTGAAAATTTATAGTTTAGTCTCTTTCTTCTCAAACAATGGTTTGCACTTCTTTTATTCCATTTTTCACTTCTATCCCATCATTTCCATTATTAACAACAACATATCAAACTTTCAGAGGTTGTAAAGATGCCCAAGAATTTTTATAAAATTTTTGGATTAGTCTCAATTTCATGAAAGGTTTCTAAATAGTATTTATATTGAAGTATACAAAGCTTCCTTGAAGTTTTTTAGGCATTCTAAATGCTAAAATTTAGTCTCATCACAGCCACTATGTAAGCAATGAGAGGGAAGAAAAAGAAAAAATGCTATCAAAATGTTCAAATCAAAGGCTAAGTCATCCTAGCTCATTTTACTTACATTTTCCTCCATTTTTGAACTTTCTAAGTGCTTTTTAACTTACCTTTCTCTCTTTACCTATGGCTTTCTCTCTCTTTTGCAACTTTTCTGTAATAATGGAAAAAAAAAACAAGGCTCACCTAAATAATGCAAAAAACAAAATCTATGAAGGATTATAACAACTCACCTAAAAATTGGAGTTCATCCATCATCCAATCACCATTTCCCACTAAATTGAGAAGAGAGAGAAAATGGAAGAATCCTAATTCAAGAAGAAGAAATCATGGTTAAGGTAGAGCAATCTACACTCCCCCATTTGAAATTGATAATTTGAATTGTATTCTTTTGAATAAATTTTATGTTGTGAAATGGGAAACGTTTGCTGAACTTATTTGTGAAATGGAAATTATTTTCATGAGTATAAGGGAAACTTACTTGTATGTGTTCTAAAGATTTGAAATGAATCTTTGCTGCTTGTTTTGATTTGGCTATTAGGTTTTATGTATATAGTGCAGATGAAATTTGGGGTAGATACTTGATAACTGGTATTAGACAATCGTCGAGTATTCCATATACAAAAAGATTTTATAAACTAACTTTATTTTTAATCTATGGTATTCTGTATATATTAGAGTTTACTCTTTAAATCAAGCCTATGAAAGACTTTAAGGAGTAAAAGGGGGACAGTATATACGGGGAAAATAGATTGGTTTAAGAATGAAACTTTATAACCCTAAGTATTAGTCACCTATTTTTTTACATTGCCGTATAGTTGGGAAAAAGGATGAGACTAACTGATATTGTGCACATGACGGGGGATGCCCTAGAAGTTAGATTCTCAGTCATATGGATAACAGTCTTATGACAATCACTCAGATAACGGTCTCCGTGATAATAAAGTGAGATTGGAAAACAACATGCATTGAATTGATGAGTTTCATTACTATAAATGTGTGTATATCTATTTTAATAGATTATGCCATTTTATGTTATCTTTGCAATAACATGAAAAATGTTATGCAAACGATGTTGAGAATGTGAACACAGGTACTTTGAAATGATAGTTTGGATGAAATGATGATTTTATACTCGTATGAAATGAAATAAACAAGGTGAATTATGAGTTTATGAAAGGTATTGTATTTCCCATATGTTTTGAAGATGATAAAGTATAAAGTATCAATTCACATGTGTGTTTAAATAGTAACAAGGGAGAGGTTTTCTGTACCATAAAGGGTACAACTGAACTTTTAACTATTTTTTAAAAATTAAAATTTGTAAATTACTTTAATGGGATTTTTTTTTCTCATTAAGTTAATTGTTCAGATAACCAAGACAAAGACCTTGCTAGGAATTAGCTAAGCCTGGGATGTATTTTTCTTTCAGGATGTGGGAAGTGGCTACATGACTAAAAAGGTGACCAAAAGACTCGTAATCAGAGTCTTTAGATAATGTTTTGAATGGCTAGAAGGCTATAGATTTGTACAAATAATTATATAAATATATGTATGATTAAACAGATATGTAATTGTAAACATATGGTTATTTAAATGATGTTTTGGGCTGTTGTATAATTAAGAAAATGTCTTATTTTTAGGGAAAACTCTACCAAAATTTTGGTAGGATATTATTTTTGTTAAGGGTAAATTACTGTAGTTATACAATTGTAGTTCTGTATCTTAAATGTTAATGAATGAACGATTTAGATTTTTTTATATTCCAGAGTAGGTGTGTATATTAGTGTGAATTGATGTATTAGGTGAGCTGTGCATAAGGGCGGGTTGAGTGGAACTTAAATGGAAAAGTCTATTTATGTTACACTTAGCCAGTAATGGCCCCGAAGGGTACAAGTTTTCAAAGGAAAAATTTTTAGGAGAATTTCATGCTTCTTAATTACTCTGATGGTAAGTATATAAGAGGGGTCGTTACAAGAAGGATGATGGCGAGGGTAAGATGAGATGAACACGAGTGAGACGATCTAACAGCTAGACGAGATGAATGTGGGCGAGATAAACACGAGCTAGGGTGAGACGAACGTGAAAGCATGGACACACAGATCTGTCTATTCCATTTGTCTAGCTATCGTCTTGTCTCATCCTCGTTATTGACCTTTCACCTCTATTGTGAATCATGCGAGGGGTGGCAATTCGTATCTTTCGTCCATAAAAAATTAGGTAAGGGGTCAGATCTATTTGCGAGGCCTGTGGCCGCCTACCTCTTCTCGCCCTTGCTGTCCCATCCTCACTGTCCTCCCCATTGTCCATCTCTGAATTGCTAGAAAATTGGGGAAGAAAGAAGGAAGAGGAATCTAGGGATTACTTGTTGACTTTTAAAACTCAGGGATGTTCTCTACTAAACGTCTAAAGTTCATGGGAGTTTTGTGCACTTTAGCCTTAAACTATATTATCATAGTCAGTTTACAGTGTCTCTATTTAAGTGCACATGGGAAAATACAACAAATTTAAAGGGGATTATCACTGATGAGTTAGGATTTATGTGTATAAGTTTCTCTAAGTTGATATCTACTGGTGACCATGAAGATGATGGGCCATATATTGAAGCTTCAGAAGTGTAAATGGTATATTACATCGTTGATGAATTGGACAAAAATTAGTGTTGCTATACATCTCAAGCCACATGACTTGTATGAAATATGGGAGGATGATAAGGATTGTAGTGCAAATGGTATATTACATCGTTGATGAATTGGACAAAAATTAGTGTTGCTATACATCTCAAGCAGCGGCTGAGGTGCCAGAGAGGACCAACGGACCTCCAGCAACCCAACCCAGGTGCTCACTGGTGACAAATGGTGTAAAATTGATCAGATCGATGCTACATTCAGAATCACGATGGAGAGGGAAAAATGCTATTTTTCGGCAGCTGTGGTGGTCCGGCGAGGCTTTTGGCAACATCGATAAAAGCCCTACAGTCTAGCGAACTTCTGCGTCATAGTGAAGCGACGACATCCGACGATTTTAGGGCGAAAGACGACCGAGCAGTGAAGGTGAGATGTGCGCGAGAGGGAGAGCGCAAGGAGTGAACGGGGAGAAAGAGTGAAATGGGAGGAAAAATGAAAAAATTAAGTTTTAAAATTTCTAAGGGCATCTTTGTCTTTTCTCACTTTGCCTTAGATAAATTTTGGACGTGTTTTCCAATTTAGGCAAGAATTTAGGATAATATGGAAGGGATTTGAAAAATTTTAAACTATCACAAGCCTTTCAAAATTATCTACAAAGTTTTTCAAGGAAGTTAAAAATTTCTCTATAAGATATAATTTAATTTTAAAAAATTTTTAAATTTTAGCTATAAGCTTAGAAAATTTTCCTTAATCACCTCTCAATAATATTTCAAGGTTTATAAATATTTTATCCCAATTCTTTAATTAATTTTAAATGGGTTATTACATTGGCTCCTTCTTAAAGGGTGTTAGAGGAAACTTTACTATATTCTCAATTATCACTTCTATTAAGGTATTAAATTTATCAAATTACCCGTTCACTTTACTAGTAACTTCCAAATATAATTAGTGATGACTATATTGTTTTAATCTTGTAGAGAAAATTTGTCTTGGATGATGTGTATAAACATTTTGTTCTCATGTTAATAGGAATAAAGTGGAAGCAAAGGCGAACTAGGCTCTTTGATGCTGTACAAGATGGTGTAAACACAAGGGATGAGCTAATTTCCAAATTCCTACCTAGCATTCCACAAGATTAGTGGGCATCATTTATTCGTTACCGTCTTGATCCCAAGACAAAGGTAACATAACTTCACTTATGTGATGGTATGACAACTTATTTTATTGATACTATTGATATGTTTGTTTCAATTATTAGGAATCAAGATAGAAAAATAAATCAAGTAAAGGCTAGCTCACGATTCCCTACACTTCTAAGTTAAAGAGTTTGGTTAAAAAAAAAAAGATACGTTTAGTTTAATTTTTTAATTTTGTATTTCAAATTTAGAAATAAGTTGAATTCTTACAGTCCTTTTAATCTTTATAGGAAGTTGTGAGAGGTGGTCTTGTTCACTGCGGAGATGTGTGGACTGTGACACATAAGAAGCGTGACAGATCATAGGTAAATAAAAAATCTTCTAATAGTGTAGTAAGTATTAAAACTTTTGTATGTAATTAGACATTATTTATTTTTTATTTGGTTTGATAGGCTTTTCTTAAAATAATTATATTTACTGACTACAATTTCTACAATCCAATCTTAATTATTTGCCCAGGCTGTAACGAATTCTCTTATATACTTACGTTATTAGAGTAATTAAGAAGCATGAAATTCTCTCAAAATTTTTATTCCTTTTTATTTTTCCTCTTTGATACCAATTAGGCTATTACTAGTTGAGTGTAACCTAAATAAACCCTTCTATTTGTCTATTCAAATTCTACTTAACTACTTCTCATGCGCAGCATACCTAGTATCTCAGTTTAAACTATTACATACGCTAGAATAAAAAATTTAAACCAATCATTCATTAACATTTGAGGTATGATCCACAATGGTACAACTATAGTAAACTTACCAATAGCTTAATATATGTAAACATAAATATCTCCAAATATCTAAATTTTTAATTATCAACAATGGCCTTACCAAAATTTTAATAGATTTTCCCCTAAAGACAGGATCTTTCCTCAATTTTACAACAGCCCAAAACATTGATTAAATAACCATATGTTTACAATCACATATCTGTTCAATCATACATACCACCCATGACTTTCATGCCATTCAAAATACTATCTATGAACTCCTATTTAGTAGTATTCCTAGTTGAATACACAGTCACAAAATCTCCTCCAGCATCCTGTAGCAAAATACATTCTAGTCCTAGATAGTTCCTAGGCACACCTTGGACCTAATCATAATAATCAACTTAATGAGATATGTTTATCCCTGTAGAGTAATTTACAATTTAACTTTTATAAAAATAGTTAAAAGTTTAGCTATACCCTTTTATGATACAAAAAACCTCTCCCCTATGGCTATATCAATACATATGTGAATTGAAAATTCATATCACAACTTTATCAAAACATATGGGAAATTTAACATTTTTTTTCATCGACTTCATAACTCAATATTTCATCAAATTCATAAGAGTATAGGAGAATCATTTTTTTTTTGTCAAAATCATCATTTCATAATACTTGTATTCACATTTCAAATATCATTTGCATAACAAGTTTTATGTTATTGCAAAAATCACATAAATCTACATATTCTTTTAACTTAAAATCCTCATTTCATTACATGCTGCTTTTCCAATCTCATTTTTATTATCATGGGGATCATTATCCCAATGATTGTCATAAGACCATTATCCATATGACTGAAAATCTAATTTCCAAGGCATCCCTCAGTGTGTGCACATTTCTAGTCTTGTCTTTTCCTGACTATATAGCAATGTATACAAATAAGTGACTAATACTTAGGGTTATAGAATTTTACACTTAAACCAATCCTTTTTTCCCTTATAGACTGTCCCCCCTTTTTACTCCTTAAAGTCTTTCATAGGGTTGTATTGGTTTAAAGAGTAAACTCTAACAAATACAAATCATTATCATAAAAAATAGTTTCATTTTATAAAAAAATATTTGCATAAGGAACACTTAATGATTATCCTATACCAGCCATCAAACATCTACCCAAAATTTTGTCTGCACTATAAGCATACAACCCAATAGCCAAACAAAACAAGTAGCAAAGGATTTATCTCATGCTTTCCATATATGTACAGGTAAATTTTTCTTATAATCATATGAAAACATTTCTAGTTCACAAATAATTTCATCAAATATTTCTCATTCCATAAAAAAAATTCATTTCATATCAAACAATTCACAACATTATTTCAAAATAAGGGAGTGTAGATTACTCTACCTTAACCATGATTTCCTCTCTTGAATCAAGATTCTTTCTTCTTTTTCTCCTTGCTTGATTTCACAAGCCACTTCTATCAATCCCTAAAATAATTTCAACTTACATATTTATTTCTTTCAAAGCATAATTTTACTGAAATTAAATTTCCATTCATTCTAAATCTCAATTTCCCTCTTAATTTCACTCAATCCCTTCTTATATGCTTTAATTCTTTTACTATAGCCAATTTTTGCATTAAAATTCAGAACTTAACTTATTTTCAATTTTACCTAAGAAAATAAGTTTTCACTTTAGTCCTTAATTTATCTCAAATTTAATATTTGGCTATAGAATTCTTCAATTTCTTCTGTGAGACTTCTAGGAGGCTAAATAAACTTGATCCAACACAAAATTCAAGAATTTTCAGGGTTTACACTACTTAAACAGAGTATAAAATCCTTTCAGTTTAATTTCTAAAAATTTCCTAATCTTGAAAATAACCCTTAAAATCACAAAAATCTCCTAAATTCATTGAGAGTCTCCATGTAACTCAATATCATAGAAAATACCAAAATTTATAGAATTTTAGTTCATAACCTAAAATTTCTAGAATTTGTAGTTTAGTCCCTATATTTTCAAATGATGATTTTGCACTCTCTTTCTTCCATTTTCCACTCCAATCCAATATAAGAGTCTCATAGGGACTAAAATTTACAAACAAAACATCAAATTTGGAGAATTTCAGTTCATACTGAACATTTTGAAAATTTACAATTTAATCCCTATTTTCTCTCCAATAATTGGCAGTGACAAATCTGGTGGTTGCAGGATGCATCAATGGATGACTAAGGATTGAGCAACGCAGCTCACCGGTAGCCTATCGGCATGAATTCAAAGATTGACGCATGGTTTAGAAGTGCAAACGAAGCAAAAAAAAAAAGCGTTGCAGCGGTGTTACAATCGCCGTTGACGATGAGAGACGATAGCAGCCATACAACAACAACAAGTGGAACAGCAGCATGGTATGGTAGTGGTGCGATGGGGCAGTTCAGAAGGGAAAGGAAGACTTGTGCGGTGATGAGGGAAAGAGAGAAAGGTCGCAGGATGAAGGGAAAAAATGGAGGAAAATAAGGAAATTTTGAATATTTAGGGCATCCAAGGGCATTTTGTCTTTTACCAGTTTACTCTAGATAAATTTTGAATGTATTTTCTGATTTAAGCAAAAATATGGGACTATATGGAAGTGATTTGATAATTTTTAGAGTATCATAAACTTGTTAAAAATATCTGCTAAGTATCTCAAAGCAAATAAAAATTTTCTTATCAAATAAAATTTTGTTTCCAAAAATTTTTAAATTTGAGCTATAAGGTCAAAATAATTCACTTAATCACTTCTCAACAACATTTCAAGGTTTCCACCTAGTGAAGAAGGGAGTGCACCTCAAGGAGATAAAGGTTAAAATGAATTAGAGTATTGACTAGAAGGGAATAGTTTTAATTACATAGTAGCATTTGAATTTAAATTGGGAAAAAATATATGTTTGAATTAATGTATGGATTACTTTAAATATATATGCATTAATGTTGATTTTCTCCAATTTATTGTTCCTTTTGGCTTTGTTTGGTTGTTATTGGTTGGTTGTAAAATGTGACAAGAATTATGTGAAAGGGATGTCAAAATTAAATATATTGTAGGTACTAGACATAGTGGATTTGCAATGATCAAAAGACATTGTAGCAAATCTATTGTGAATGGTTTAACAATGATTATCTTTAACCATCGCCAATCTATGCTTTAGCAATGGTTAGTGACGGTCGTAACTCTTGGATTGACGATCATTCTTATACAACCATCATAAAGCCAGTCTTTGCAATGGTCAATAAACCACACTATTTCTCAAAATGGCAACGGCTAAATAAGTATTGTTAGTTCGCCTAGGAATGGCAATGGTTGTATAACTGTCACCATTCCTTAAATAATATTAGATTATGAGCTTTGTGACAATTGTAAGCCGTCATCGAAATCATCACAATTCTAGATTTGCGACGGTTTTACCAATGGATTGATATAAATTGTCACAAATCTAGTTGTTATTCTTCAATTAAGGACGGTTCCCACAACCATCATAGATCCCATTGGCCACACATTAAACCATCGCTTTTCCCCTATTTTTTTTTTTTGGGTAGTGAATGTGTTGTCTAATTTCTTTTAAACCTACCTCTCGTATTGGATCTATATATCTTCTAATAAAGAAAATCATATTAATTTGTCTCACAAGGCATATGTACATTTAAAAATTAAGCTTTTAAAATACATACCTGTTATACATTTCATTATCTTCTTCATAAGATGATTCACTATTTTGTTCTCCATATTCATCATCTCCCTCTTAGCCACTTGACTTCTCTTCACTTTCACCTCCCTCATTTTGTTGTGGAGATTTTACTTCAACATGAAACAACACATTCTAACATCCTATCATAATAGTGACAATCAGTTTAGGGGACCATTACTTATTAACAAATACTAAAATAACAGGGACAAACATTTTAGGGGATCACTACTTTAATATGAGACAATGCTTCCAACATTCTTGTCTCTTTGCTGGTCATTTTTGTATTAACATCGGGATAATCACTTTAGGGATCACTAATTTTAACTGTTATTGAAAAAATCATTATGACAAATAGGAACAATCAGTACACCGCTGCTATGAAGAAATACTAAAACATCAATATAAGGGATAGGGACCACAATTTTACCATGAGAAAAAAACACTTTTTCTTGGAAGATGTTTGTGTATCAACATGTTATCCATTAAAATTCCATTATTAAATTCATCTTTAATTCAGTTCAGATTTGAATTTTTTTTTGTTTCCAATATCATTATTAGCAATAGCCAACATACATATGAACACACACGTTTGAGTTAAACATCAATACATATGAACACACAGAGATGGTTTGACTAAAATTTATATTTTTACTTGAAATTTCATCTTAATATGAACAAGCACGCAAAACAAAAACGTGAGTGATGTGCTTTAAAGACGTATTCTGTTACTGTCTCAAATAAAGCATGAGTCTTTACTAATTGCTACGTACTGTGACGTTCGAAGATGGGTGAAGGCACAGTAGGGTGGTTCGAAAATGAGCGAAAGCGAGCAAGGCGAATTCTGATGTGATTCAAAGATAGGTGATGGCACGCTTTGCTACTATGCCGTCAAATAGAGCATAAATGCTATGACGTTCGAAGATGGCTAAGGAAGAAACGTGTCAGGGCGTATGTTGATGTTATACGTTGCGTTTTGAAGCCTACTTGGAGTTTATGGAATAATATAGATATGATATTAACTTGCTTAGTCAGCAACAAATGATCCTTTAAACGATAGTTAAAATGGGAGATCAAATTGATAACAATTTGTTTTGTGAGAGACTAAATTGATAACACAAATTAAAATGGGAGATCAAATTGATAACAATTTGTTTTGTGGGAGACTAAATTGATAACACAAATCTGTGAGAGACCATTGAGAAATTAGGCATTGAAATTCTTAATGAGATTTTAATTAACTGTAATTTAGAAAGATCGTTGGATTTCGAAATATTTCCTTTTTGATCGCATGATTTTTCAAAATTAAATTTAATACAACCAAATTCTATATTTAAAAGACAAAACTAAAAACATAATAACTTTTATTATTATTATTATTATTATTATTATTATTATTATTATTATTGTGAATCTTTTGTCACTTTGGTCTCTAAACTATATAATGTACTAAATTACTAATATCTTCGCAATTTAGGGGTTTTTATTGGGTTGAAGTTAAATTGTCAATCCAAGTTTACGGATTGGTTGAAGTTTTTTTTTTAAAAAAACTCAGCCACTAATATGGTCTATATGTTATGGATTGAAAAAAAAACACATTTCAATTTGAACCAACTCATCTAATATGAAATATTAATTTTTTATTAAATATATGTTAAACATGTATATATTTTATACATTTTGAGTGTCTTTTCTAATTTTTTTTTAAATTTATGAAATAATAAACTCATTTAATTACATTTTTACATAATGTAGAGAAAGGATAAAGATAAATTGAAAATAACATAATTTAAAATGGTAGGCAAAAGATAACTTTTAATCTCTTAAATTTGACTTAAGTTTTATTTTTATCTTTAAGTTTGATTAGTTTTATTTTAACATTTTAAATTTAAAAAAATAATAAAAATTTTTCTAATTCTTAACATCATTAATTTTTCTATAATTTTTCAAAAAATAATCAAAAAATTTATTTTATTTTAAAATAATAAATTAAATAATAGAAGGTTATTTAAATTCATACTCTTCTATTATAACTTCTCATTGTCTTATTTTCTCTCTTTCCTCTATTCTTTTCCCATCACATATTTTATTTTTATATTTTATATAATATAATATATAAATTTAGAAACCAATGACCAAGAACTCAAGAGTCATTATGATATAACTATTTGGTGAATTGAAAGGAGACAAGATACTCTAAGGAAGATTGTGGAGGCCAAGTAAGTAAGGAGAGCAAGGAGATATCCATGCTTCTCCCGAATACATAAGTTTGTACTTGCACAATAATCCATCTTGGCAAGGATGTCTGCATAATGGTTGGCTTCACGATGAATCATGAATTTTGCCTTATTAGTTAGGATTCTTCTGATGTCTTTCGATGATAGCAACATACATGTGTGTATTAGAGTCACCTTTGATCAAGTTTTAAGGCTTTAAGCGAGTCAGTCTCCAATTATAAGCGGTCAACATTGATTACAATGGCCATTGAAAGACCTTGAAAGATAGCTGCAAACTTTGCATACATATTGGTGAAGTAAATAGAGCCACTAAAAACAGTAATCCAAGCACCTTTTCTTCCTGAATCAAACCTCCAATGCTTGCTTCTGCCTTTCCCAAATTGCCTTGCAATATAGCATCAGTATTCACCTTAATGGTACTAGTTGAAGGTTTATCCCACCTAACCATTCTAGGCATTATGCCTTTAGCAGGATCCTGCACATTAAAAGCAGCACAACATGAGTCAATAAGCTCTTGAGCAACATTTCATGTCCCAGCGGTGTTCAACATCTCATTATTAAAAATGAGCTTATGTCTTTGCTTCCAACACCACCAAGAGATGCAAAGGAAATCAATGTCCCTGTGCCCCATCATTTTTATATATGAGCATAGCTATAGAACCAGTTCCACAAATTATTATTGAAAAAATGACAGTCACGAATGCAATGGAGGACTGTCTCGGCCTCCCCAAACATTAACATATATCAGTAACCTCAATGCCCTGCCTACATCTGACAGTGTTTACAGGGAGTGCCTCATTCAAGACAAGGCACGTAAAGAATCTGGTACTTTCTGGGCTTCGAAGTTGCCAAGCCCATTTCAAGATCCTTGAATCATGAAGTTTCATGCTAAAACTGATAAGAAATTTTTACCCCCATACTCACTGAGTAGCTCCCACTTTTAGCTTGATGCCAAACTAGCCTGTCGGCTATACTTGAGCTAGTTGCTAAAGGGGTACTTTGAATTTCCTCAATGATTTTATTAGGCAGAAATTCATTCAAAATAATATAGTTCCACAGCTCCCATTATCTATGATCTCATTTACACACATATTTTAGAGCATATAATGAACATCGGTAGCAATTATATAATCTATTAGCTTCTTATCCCCGACCCACACATCAAACCTTAACGTCTTCCCACTACCAATCCTGTGAGTATAACCTTGCTTGAGTTTGACCAAAGCTTTGATGATACTTCTCCAAAAATAGGATTCAGAAGAATTATCTTGGTAGTGGAAGATGTTATTATCTTAAAGATAATGGTTGTTGAACAAATCGACCCAAAGTTTCTTCTCATTATGGATGATACTCCAAGTTGATTTACCCATGAGGGCCACATTTGTCCATCTAGTAGATTTGATACCAAGGCCCCTATGGCTTGATCACCTTCTCTCAATTAATGAGGTGGAAGCCTCTACTGTTATCATATCCACCCTAGATGAAGTTCTAGACTTGTTTATCAATATTAATCTAAACTTGTTTTGGCAGCCACATATTTTGCATACTATATAGACCGAAATGAAGGAGAGCATAGATTTCTTGAGAGTAACACACCCCACTTTATTGAGTAATTTTCCTTTCCAAGAGATGAAGCGAGTGTTTAACTTCTGAATAATGTAGTTAAAGTTCTCACTCTTGACTTTGCCCTGCAAAATAAGTGTTAGCCAGAATCAGCCCAAGGGGGGTTGAATTGGGCAGTTTCAAAATTTTTTTTAAAAAAAAAATTTAGGTTCCTTATGAGTGAGGTTCCTTTTGTATCATAAAATAATTTAATATAAAAATGAGTTTAACATAAAGTAATAAAAGAGGCACCATGTTGTATAAAAATTCAAGATCTAGAAACTAAGATCTATATGTTCTCTCCTCAAGCACATAACAAGAAAGTTTTATAAATACTAGTGAAATAATCTTACAATCGAGAAAACCTTCTCAAGGGATTAGTATAGGTGTTTTTATGTTCACCGTATAAGAACCTAGTACATAACAAACACTCTAAGTTTAGTATAAAATATCCTCCTAACCTTAGCTCCTCTAAAAATATACTCCACGGGCTTTTACTTAGGACTACCTTATACCAACACTAAGACACATCACACACTCTAAGTTTGCTATAAAATCTCCTCCTAACCTTAGTTCCTATAAGGATCAACCCCACTGGCTTTTACTTAAAATTACTTTACATTAACACTTAGAAACACAACACACACTCTAGGTTTGATATAAAGTCTCCTCTTAATCTTAACTTGTATAAGGATTAACCCTAAAGGCTTTTATCTATGACTTCTTTACATCAACACCTAGAGACACAAGAATAAATGAGAGAAGAGTTTAAGTCACACAAACTTGTGATACGTACAATATTAACTCACATAGAGAATGAATATAAATTTTAAATGCTCTCTCAGTATTTCTTTTTAGTTTCTCTAGTCTTCCTCGTCATATCACTGGTAGAAGGGAGCCATATATATGAGACTTGGAGATAATCATTGGAAGCTTGCTTTCTTTTTGAGATCCTTCTTTTGACTTTTTGTAATCAAGAAATTTTGCACAGTAAATAAAATTTTCTCCTTTCCCTTTTTGGTTTGTACTACAAATGCAGAGTATCAATTATAATTGGTATATTTAGTGATTGTAGATACTTTCCTTATTTCTTATGATTTCATAAAATATTTTGCAATAAGTACCAATTTATTTTATTTTCTTATTTTAACTTCTTGCTAAGTATCTTGATATGATTTTAATTAATATTGGGCTTTTTATATAAATTTATTGACAGTAATCAAAACCATTTTAAGACTCATTGGTTTGGTCAAAATATGTGCAACATCAATAACACCAAAAAATCTACCCAAATCATTAGTAAATTTTATATTGGCAATATTGGTAATTCTTTCAATGATACTCTTGGGAACTTTAGGCGAGTTAAAAGCTTTGGATTTTTTTTAAGGTTAATTTTAAGCCCAGAAACATTCTATAAATCAATCAAAGTATTCTTCACTACTCTAGTTTGGTTAATACTTGCCTAAAAAAAAAAAGAGCAAAACATCATCAGCAAAAAGTAAGTGAAAAATATAAGGGTCAAACTTAAAATCGATCTTTAATAGGATTCCACCTTCGCTCTTCAACCTTACTGATAATGAGGTGAGATAATTTGTTGATACATAGCATAAAAAAGGTGAAAGTGGCTCTCCCTGTCTTAGACCTGTAAAGAGGGTAAAAGCATGAAGTTTTCTACCATTCTACATAGTGGAGAGACTAGAAGAAGTAACACGATACATAGTTAACTTAATGCACTACAATAAATGGTCTTTGATGGCGACATTCTAGTCGCCACGAACGTTGATATTCTATGACCACTATAGCCGCTACCAAATCCTGGATAGTTTTCCCTATCAATGCTAATATAATGGAGCTGTTGTCTTCATATAATCCTTTTGTTAACAACACTGTAGTTTCCATAGAAGCTACCTTATGTGACAACCCTATAGTAAATTAATTTAAAGTGAAAATAATACTAATTTTTAAAACTAAATACATTAATGTATGTAGAGATATTATTTTATCATAATAAATTTAAGGTAAAAACACATTTTATATCTCCCAAACTTTGTATTTATTTTTAATTTTATCCTTAAAATTTTTTTGCTATCAATTTTATCTTTAAAATTTTGAATTATAATCAATTTTATCCCACAATTTAATGTCATCTAAATTACTAATAAAAAATGATGATATAATATTGCGTTTGAAAAAAATACTAAACCTTCAATGAAACTGCTTAAGTGATATACAAAATATCCATTGAATTTTTTATTAAAAATTTTAATCTTCATATTAAATAATAATTGAATGAGATTAAAAATGTTGTAATTAGAGAACATATATTATTGTTTAATGTTTGCATGTTATCAAATTCTTATTTATACTCTTAAGATTTATTGTCAAATGTCACATGATTATTTTGCTTTAATAATGTGAATGTCATTAGACCATAGGAAGAAATCAATTGTAATTTAAAATTTTAAAGACAAAATTAACTATAAAAATTTTTTAAGAATAAAATTTAAAAGCATAAAACATATTTTTACCTAAATTTAATTGACTTCTATACAATCGTAAGTTCTTACTATTTTGAGCTATTTCATGTATACCGATGATTACATCAAATTCAAATATAGACTTCACATTCCATTTAAGTCTTACAAAAACACAACTAAAAGTATTTCCTAGTAGGTCTTATTTAGTACAGGCCTTTTACCACAATTATGTCTTCTCAAGCATCGTTTACTTATTACAAAGGATACGGAGCTTATAAATAAAAGGAACAAACAGCTACTCACAACTTATAATTAGAGAAAAATTACAATTTAAAAGTTAACAAATTTCTTTTCTTTCAAGCTTTCCACAGTCTCCTTGAGATACACGTCGAATGGAGTAAACGCAATTCCCAGAGTCCTTGCTTTTTCTTTGGAAACCTGATATATTGGCAAGAAAGGTTTATCCTCTCCACACCTAACAAAATGAATAAAAAAGCGAAAAATAAAATTAGAAAAATCCAGAATAAAAACATAAACCAAAGTCTTTGCATTTTCTTTGGAAACCTAACCTTACCTTTTAGGGAGTTGCATTGTTGGGTAGACCTCACCTAAAATCTTTACAATATCTGAGAAGTGTGCCACTGATTCAGCCAAACAATATCTTCCGCTAGCTGAAGAAATTTCGAATGCTTGAATATGGGCATTTGCAACATCTTTCACATTGACCCATGGAAAAGTACGATTTGGAAATGTTTGTGCACCTACATAAAGCGAGGATGCATGAAAATAATATTAACATGAATCCATTTTCATTATTCATTGATGAGAACCATAAAAAGGAGTTAAATAACTAAAAATGATCAAGTACTTAGATGTTTTGAGATTAAATGAAAATTACCATTTATCAAATTCAAAATTAAAGCAACACTGTCGTTGAGCGTTGGTTGCAAGAGAGGCCCTATCACCATTGGTGGATTGATAGTAACCATGTCAATGTTGTTTTCTTTT
Source organism: Senna siamea (assembly GCA_031216115.1). Lineage (NCBI taxonomy): Eukaryota > Viridiplantae > Streptophyta > Magnoliopsida > Fabales > Fabaceae > Senna > Senna siamea. The sequence continues at coordinate 31,547,486 of CM062367.1, read as the reverse complement.
GCAAATTTTGTGGCAGCAGTTTCTGCCAAAATCTTGGAAAGTACGTACCACATCTGACAGTACAAAATTGGAAACATGAGGACATTGAAAGAAATTTAATAATTTTTTTGTTTAATTTTTAAAAATTAAAAAAAATTAAATTATAAGATTTTATGTTAATTCTCTTTAATATTTGTTTTATTAATTTTAATTATCTAAAATTAAAAAATTTTAAAAGATTCAAAATAATAATAATAAATTATTACTTGACTTTTTTTTCTCTTGACCTTTTTCTTTACCTTCAATTTCTTTATTACTTTCCCCTTCTGGTTCTCAAAGACAACCTGTGACTCTGGGAGAGAGTATTGTCTTATTATCAAGGTTTGTGCTCTTATCTTCAGTTGGTCTTTTTTGACTATTAAACATCAGTCCCAATATTTTTAGTAGTTTTTCTGACCATTAACATCATTTTTAATATCTTGAAAATGATGTGTATATCAGAAAAAAAAATTTTGTTCAAGATAAATCAAATATATATATATTTTTAAAAAATTATTAAAGGATTGTAGTGAGTCTCAATGTTTTTATATATTTGAAAATTTATTATTCAAAATAACGAGTCCCAAATCAGTAAAAATTGGAGTGAGAGAAAAAATTGAAGAAAGAGAATAAATAAAATAAAGAGAAAAAAAAAAGAAAGAGAAAGAAATTACTGATCTCTTCTCTGTATAACGAATCCCAATAAACATTAAAAAAAAATAACTAACGAGCGTGGCACCCATTGTCTACAACTAATGAATGAAACTTTTGCTTTAACTAAAAAAAAAACGTCTTTTAGTTGTTCTTTTAGTAACAATAATATGATTTTTCCTTTTCGTTCTTTTTGCCAAGGTTTATGCTAAGTTGAGTTATTTATCACAAAGTCAAAGATGTCAATTTTTATTTTTTAACATATATTATTTATTAAAAATAATTATATTTAAAAAATTATCAGATAGTAAATATGAATATTTTTCTTTAACAAATATTCAAATTTTAGTTTGTAAAGTTTTTGTATTACTAATTTAATATAGAAAATATAGTATATACCTTAGATTCTCTACAAAATTCGGGATTTGAAAACCATGTTTCATCAATTATAACATCTGCAGTTCTAGGTTTTCCACTATGCCCCATTGTAGCCATGGAAGATGTTAGAACAACTCGTTTGAGAGATGATGAATTTGCACATGACTTAAGGACATTCAGAGCTCCCTTCACTGCTGGATCAATTACTTCAGTCTGAAATAAGAAAAACAAGACTTATGTCAGTAATATACCCATAACTTGTGATTTTTCGTTTGGAAACTGCATATAAGATCTCATCATATAATGTTTCTCTTACCCTACTCCCTCCTATATTATATATATATATATATATATATATATTTAAAACCATTAACCGAACCTGTGGGTCTTTGGGAACATCCAGAAAATTACAAGGTGATGCAGTATGAAAGACACCCTCACAACCATCAACAGCAGAGTCAAAAGAACCATCTTCTAGGAGATTTGCTTTAATGAGTCGCAATCTCTCTTTCGCACCTTCAAGTTTAAGCAAATGTTCTACCTTTTTAGGATCATCTGCAGAGAGAATTACAAAGCAAAATAAAGTTTTTTACTCAGACTGATGCATACTAAATAGCATTATATGAGAAAATGTTAATAAGATATGAAGTATATATGGAGACATTAAGTAGTACTCACTAGGGTCACGAACAGTGCCTTTGACAGTGTAACCACGAAGAAGAAGGAACTTGACGAGCCATGAAGCTATATAGCCATTAGCACCAGTCACACACACCACTTTCCCTTCTCCACTCTTCATTCTTCCTCTTGAATCTAAATTTCTCTTTCACAATCTGTTTAAGCACTATAGCCATCGGGCAAAGCTTTATATAATAATTATATCACTGGAGTCAGCCGTCAGTGTGGAATTTTTATATCATAAATTTCTTGATTCTAGGTGCATGTTTAGTACATTGGTCAAACGGAGTATATTAGAATATTTATTATGTCAAGTACATTGGTCAAACGGAGAATATTAAAATATTTATTATGTTAAGTACATTGATCAAACGGAGTATATTATAATATTTATTTTCACATTTCCCATTCGCAATGGTTATATATAAAAGTTGGACAAATAATATTTATTTGCAAGGTTACAGTTAACTTAGTTTTATTGCAACACGGCGCTAATTTTATTCTAATACGGTGCTAATTTTTTACATTTAAAGACTTTTCTTCACTTAATTTGCAGTGCTTCTCTGTCCGTTAATGGGTATATTCGAATATTTATTTTCATATTTCCCATTAGCGATGGTTACATAGAAAAGTTGGACAAATAATATTTATTTTTAAGGTTACTGTTAATTGTTTTATTGTAATACGGTCTAATTTTATTCTAATAGGGTGCTAATTTTTTACTTTTGAGTTCTTTTCTTCACTTTGCGTTGCATCTCTATCCGTTAATGAGTATATTAGAATATTATTTTCACATTTCCCATTAGCGATGGTTGTATATAAAAGTTGGAAAAATAATATTTATTTGTAAGGTTACTGTTAACTTAGTTTTATTGTAATACGGTGCTAGTTTTTTACATTTAAAGACTTTTCTTTGTTGGAATTTATAATGATTTGTTTAGCCCAAGAATTCTCTAGAAATTGTTTGAAAAGAAAGATGAAAATGGAAGCATACCAAAATTCATAATGAATTAAAGATACAAGCAATCAAGTCTTCTGATTGATCGTATCTAATGTCTCTCAATAGACAGATGGGAACCCCAAGAGAGAAAACAAAATTGTCTGTATATTTTGTTCTATCAAGATAACTCAATCAAAGACTACACCTTTTTATATATAGATCTTAATATGTTAAATTACCCATTTGCCTATCATTGATCAATAATTCACACTTCATGAATTATACACAATAAATATTATATATTAGTCCTTACATATTATTTTTATAATAAGGACCATTAAATATAATTAGATCATTTAATAGGTCTTTAAACTTTATAACAGTAATATGTATATGATAATTAATCTACAATATATATATGTCTATATGTCTTTATGTATTTACAAATATGTATTACACAATATACAATCCAAAATCTAACTATCTCCCACTTGAATTGTATAACTATGTATTCATATTTTAAAACCTTTAATCATATACAAATCACTATAACTTTATGTGCACCTTATTTAGATTAATTTCATCCATGAATCTCATTAATGTAAGGATCAAAGAAGCAATCGTTGTCATTTTACAACTAAACCTACAATGATATCATACATTAATTTGACTGAATGACATAGATTATGTGTAGATGTGTAGTATGGAAATTACATATAATGTGATTTACACATGTTTATTCCCAACTAGTCCTACCTTAACCAAATGAGATCGAAGTTCATAGCAAGTTACATAAACTGGAAGAATGAATACTTCATTACTATAATCAAATAATATCAAGACATCAAAGTATAATAGAACACAAACCCCACTAAATCAAATATCATCTAATGTGATAACACTCATGTGAGTAATATGCTCATGAAAGGCCCATGGGTGTGAAAGCCTTAGCAAGTGGATCCACAAGCATGGAGTTTATTCCTATTAACTTAATATTAATAAAACTACTCTAAACTCTTTCTTTCACAACAAGGAACTTGATATCTATATGTTTAGATTTAGAAGAGCTCCTATTGTTATTTGAATATAGAACTTTTGCTCTATTATCACAATGTAACTTGAGTGACCTTTCAATATCATTAACAATACGCAGTCTCATAATCAAGTTGCGTAGCCATATAACATGATTGGATGCTTCATAACATGCTATAAATTCAACCTCCATAATAGAAGATGCAATAAGTGTTTGCTTAACACTCTTTTAAGAGATTGCACCTCCAGCTAATAGAAATACATAACCAAAGGTCGATTTCTGACTGTCTTGGCATCCAAAAAAATTAAAATCAGAAAAGCCAATAATCTCAAGCTTTTCTGACCTCTTATGTGTGAGAATATAATCCTCTTATGCTTCGCAAATATCTAAAAAATCTTTTGGTTGCTACCCAATGTTTTCTTCTTGTATTACTCTAATATTTACCAAGCATTCCCACAATGTATGCGATATCAAGTCGAATGCATACCTGCGCATACATCAAACTCCCTACTACTGAAGCATAAGGGATATGTTGCATAAACTTGGATTCTTTATCACTTTTCAGACACTGTTTTAAACTAAACTTGTCTCCTTTAGATATGGGAGTATCATGAGGTCTACAATTTTGCATGCCAAAACGTTCAAGTACTTTTTCAATATAACCCTTCTGTGATAATTTGAGAATTCCTTGTGAACGATTATGATGAATTTGGATTCCTAATACGAAGAATGCTTCACCAAGATCTTTCATTTCAAATTTATTTGATAAGAATTTCTTGGTTTCTCGAAGTAATTCCTTGTCACTACTAGCAAGCAAAATATCATCAACATATAAGACCAAGAATATAAATCTACTCCTACTAAGCTTATGGTACACACAATTCTCAATAGTGTTCATTTCAAAGCCAAATGAAAGAACTGTCTAATGAAATTTAAGGTACCAATAACGAGAAGCATGTTTGAGTTCATAGATGGATTTCTTAAGTTTACAAACCATATGGTTAGTTTTCTCAGAGGTTGGTAACCTTTTTTATTGTTTCATAAAGATAGTTTCCTCAATGTCTCCATTGAGAAAAGCCATCTTTACATCCTTCTAATGTAACTCAAGACCAAAATGTGCCACAAGTGCCATGATTGTCCTAATAGAGTCTTTCGATGAAATTGGAGAGAAAGTCTCTTTATACTTAATACCTTCCTTTTGAGTGAATCATTTAGTAATAAGATGAGCTTTATATCTTTCCACATTACCTTGTGAATCCCTTTTAGTCTTGAAAATTCATTTACAACTAATCGATTTCACACTAACAGGTAATGGTACAATATCTTAAACATCATTTTCTTTCATGGATTACATTTCTTCACCCATAGAATTGATCCATTTATGAGAATTAGAACTATTAATTGCTTCATGTAAGGTGAGTAGATTATCTCCTAATAAGTCAATATATTCCTCATTTTCTAAGAGATATACAAAATAATCATTTGGAATTGCATTTCTCCTTTCTCTTGAAAATCTTCTTAAAGGCACTAGTTCTTCTTGAATTTGAGGTTGTTGAGTTTGATTCTCATATTCCTCAAGAATAACCTGTTGTCTTTCACATTGATCTTGATGAGTGGGAAGTTTAACATTGTTTTGTATTTGAATTGAATGTTGTTGTTGAATCATATTAGGTATGAAAACTCATTATCATGACCTACAACTATTGAAGGAAGAGGAATAGTGACTGAATTCTCTTCACAAACAATGTCATTATTCTTATATTTTCCCTTAAACTCAACATCCTCAAAGAACTAGGCAGTTCCCATCTTAAAGAATGTTCTTCTTAGGGGATTATAGAATTTAAATCCCTATGACCTTTCGAAGTATCCTACAAAATAGCTACCAAAAGTTCTTGCATCCAGTTTCTTTTTATTTGGCTTGTAAGGCCTTGTTTCTGTAAGAAATCACCAAATACATAAATGCTTAAGTACAGGTTTCTTATCAGTCCATAACTCGTAAGGGGGTTTGATTATAACTTTAGTATGAATTTTGTTCAGGATATACATTGTGGTCTTTAAAGCATTGCCCCAGAGTGAGTAAGGTAAGGTTGTATGATAAATCATACTTCTTACCATATCCTTACGAGTGCGATTGCATCTCTTAGCTATACCATTCATGCTTGGCGAACCTGGCATGGTGTATTGAGGTACAATCCCATACTCCTATAAAAAATGAGCAAAAGGACTTAGATGTTATTCACCTGAGCCATCGTATCTAATATAGTATTCACCAACACGATTAGATCTAATGGCCTTAATTGTCTTTCCAAGTTGATTTTCAACTTCAGCCTTAAAAGACTTAAAAACTTCCAATTCTTGTGACTTCTAATGAATTAATTATAGATAGCCATATTGAGAGTAGTCATCAATGAATGTAATAAAATATTGTTGACCATTACATGAAGCTATAGGAAATGACCCACATATATATGTATGTATCAATTCTAATATATATGTAACTCTTGTAGCCCCTACTTTTATGCATTCAACACAAACATCATAATCTAAATTATCAATTTTTTCAAGAATTTCTTCTGACACAAGTCTGCCAATTCTTTCTTTAGAGATATGACCCAAATACTTATGCCATAAGGAAAAGAAATTCTCACTTGAGAATTTGAGTTTAACGCCTTTGGTTTCAATAGTATAAGACTCATGATATGAATTTATTGAATCTAGTAGATAAAGGTTATCATGATTAGATAAAGTACTAGTTCCAATAAGCACAGAATTAAAATACACATTACATTTTTTGTTTCTAAATGAACAAACATATCCTTCTTTGTCCAATACAGAAATAGAAACCAAATTTCATCTAAAAGAAGGTATAATAAAAGTTTTCTTTAATTCTAAGTAATAACCAATACACAACAACAACCTAAAATGCCATATTCCTTGAACTTCTATCAGACTCCTAACGCCCACTTAGATGTATTTCTCATCATCATTGGGTTTTTTGTAGTTCAAGAAACCCTACATAGATATTCTTATGTGAGTTGTAACACCAAAATCAAACCACCAAGTATATCTAGGTACTGAAACCAAATTAAATTTAGTGCAGAAAAGAGCGAAAGACATACTTTCTTCACGCACTAAGCGCGATACTTATTGCAGTCTTTCTTCATATGAGAAGGGTCCTTGTAAAAGAAGCATTTCTTTACCATATGTCTCTTGAATGAATCCTTTTACTTCTTTTGTTCTTAAGACACTGTAATCTCTTTACCTTTCCTCTTCTTGCCACGGCCAAAAGAGGTAGATGTCAAATGAACACTCTCAGTCTTGTGTTGTTTCATCATATCTTTCTCTTACACCAAGTGAGAGATAAGCTAATTCAATTTCCATTTATCTTTTTGACAATTGTAGCTCACCTCAAACTGTTCAAATTGAGAAGGATGTGATATCAACACTAAATGAGTGAGCAAATTTTTTGAAAGCTCTATCTTTAGTGGCTTCAATTTACCAGCAAGATAAAACATTTCTAAGATGTATTCTCTTATATTCCTGTTACCCTTGCTCATTATAAAGACAAGTTTTCTTAAAGTGCCACTTGTCTCCACTTTATCACTTTTAGAAAAGCATTCTTCAAGGGTATTTAAGAACCTCTTGGCATCAGTTTCCCCAAACAAATTGTCCAAAACTATCTCTAGGATAGCATTTTTCATTATCAAACTAACGTGGTTAGAACGGTCCCACCTCTCAAAAACTCTTCTCAGTTATTCATAGTTAAAAAAGTTTTCACAACAAAGGTCACTTTGGCAACTATATTGCAACACTATTGAAAATTCTGGGCAATAATATGAATATGGTACACAACATGTGAATAAACCATATAGTAATTCATATTTGTCGTATGATTATAAAACAACAATAATATTCAACTAAGAAAATGGGATGAAATCACCAGGAAAATTCAATTCAAACAATACTAGAACAATTATAGCAACCTAGCTCCGATACCATTGTTGGAATTTATAATTAATTGTTTAGCCCAAGAATTCTCTAGAAATTGTTTGAGAAGAAAGATGAAAACGGAAGCATACCAAAATCCATACAGAATTAAAGATACAAGAAGTCAGGTCTTCTGACTGATCGTATCTAATATCTCTCAATAGGCAGATGGGAATCCCAAGAGAGAAAACAAAATTGTTTCTATATTGTGTTATATCAAAATACCTCAATCAGGGACTACACCTTTTTATGTATAGATCCTAATGTGTTAAATTACCAATTTGACCATCATTGATCAAGAATTCACACTTCAGGAATTTTACACAATATATATAATATATTAGTACCCACACATTATTTTTTATAATAAGGGTCATTAAATATAATTAGATCACTTAATAGGTCCTTAAACTTTAAGACAATAATATGTATATAATAATTAATTCATAATATATGTACATCTACATGTCCTTATGTATTTACAAAACATATGTATATAGTATACAATCCAAAATCTAACATTGTTCGCTTCGCATTGCTTCTCTGTCCATTAATGAATAAATTATTCTTCTTCTCTATCTGTTAATGAGTATATTAAAATATTTATTTTCACATTTCCCATTTTAGGCATTATGCCTTTAGTAGGATCCTGCACATTAAAAGCAGCACAACATGAGTCAATAAGCTCTTGAGCAACATTTCATGTCCCATTGGTGTTCAACATCTCATTATTAAAAATGAGCTTATGTCTTTGCTTCCAACACCACCAAGAGATACAAAGGAAATCAATGTCCGTATACCCCATAGTCAGAGCATTTTCATAGATAGGCGTACTTTTAGAACCAATCCCACAAAAGCAATGGAGGACTGTGTTAGTCTCCTCTTTACAACATTGACATATATTAGTAACCCCAATGCTTCGACTACATCTGACTGTGTTTATAAGGAATGCCTCATTCAAGACAAGACATATAAAATATTTGATATTTTCTAGGTTTCGGAGTAGCCGAAGGGATTCTTTGAATTTCCTAAATGATGTTATTAGGCAGAAATTAATTCAAAAAGTGCAGTCCCACCTCCTGATATCTATAATCTCATTTACATGCAAATTTTAAAGCTTCTAAGGAACATTGGTAGAAATTTATATAATCTATTAACTTCTTATCCCCAACCCACACATCGGACCAAACAATAACGTCATCCCCAATACCAATCCTGTATGTATAAGCTTGCTTGAGTTTGGCCAAATTAAGCTTTGATGATGCTTCTCCGAACATAGGATTTAGAAGAAATATTTTGGTAGTGGAAGATGTTATATCAGTTCTTGAACAAATCAACCCAAAGTTTCTTCTCATTATCGATTATGCTCCAACTTGATTTACCCAAGAGGGCCACATTTTTCCATCTATAGAAAATCCCAAGATGTTGGCTTGATTACCTTCTCCTAGCTTACAAGGTGGAAACCTCTATTGTTACAATCTCCACCCTAGATGAACTTCCTAACTTGTCTATCAATATTATTGCAAACTTGTTTTGGCAATCACGTAGTTTGCATACTATAGACCAGAATGGAGAAAAGCACAAATTTTGTGAGTAACACGCCCCGCTTTATTGAGTAGTTTTTTTTTTCCAAGAGCAGAGGTGGGTGTTTGACTTCAAATAATGTAGTTAAAGTTCTATTCTTGACTTTGCCCTGCAAAATAACAACACCAAAATATCTACCCTAATCATTAGTAAAAATGATATTGGCAATGTTGGTAATGCTTTCAATAATACTCTTGGGAACTTCAGGCAAGCTAAAAGCTTTGGAATTTTTCAGGTTAATTTTAAGCCCAGAAGCATTGCATTAATCAATCAAATTATTCTTCACCACTCTAGCCTGGGAAAAATGCGAAATATAAGGGTTGTCCTTGAAAAACTTAATAGGATTCCATCTTCCTTTTACAAGCCTTATTGTTAATGAGGTGAGATAATTTTTTAATACATAGCATAAATAAGGTGAAAGAGGCTCTCCCTGTCTTAGACCCCAAGAGGGTATAAAAGCAAGAAGTTCGCTACCATTCCACATAATGGAGATACTGGAAGAATAACACAATTAACTTAATGCACTACAAAAAGACGCCACCAATGCTCTTTGGTGACGACATATAAATCGCCACAAGGTCGCTACTAATACCTTCGTTGCTAAAGATCTCTGTGACAAAATTTCAATAGTCAACAAAGATGATATTTTGTGGAGACTATAGTCACCACCAAAGCCAAGATAGTTTTCACTATCAATATTAATGTAATAGGTTTGTCATCACAAAATCTCTTTTGGTGGTGAGACTTTAGTCACCGTAGAAGAGGTATTCAATGGCAATCCCTTAGTCGTCACATAAGCCCCATTCTATAGTCACCTTATAGTAAATTAATTTAAAGTGAAGATAATACTAATTTTTAAAATAAATATATTAATTTAAAAATATTATTTTATCATAGTAAATTTAATTAACTTTTATACATTACTAGGTACTTATTATTTTGAGTTATTTCATGTATCATTCTAAGAAATTCAAATATAGGCTTCACATTCAATAAAATCCTTCCAAAAGCAGAACTAAAATTATTTCCTACTAGTCTTATTTATTACAAGCCTTGTACGTACCGCAATTATGTCTTCCATGGTTTAGTTATTACAAAGGATACAGAGCTTATAAAAGCAAATGAACTAACAAGATTTTGGATTCTCTGTATTTTTTCTTTGCAATAAGAGAAAGATAGGAAAAAAAAAATTTATAGTGATATAGATTCACCCTAAATTAATTAAGGACTTTTTTTTCTTTCTATCTATTTCTTATTGCAAAGAAATACACTCATTTTTAACCACAGAGAATCCACAACCGATTGGCTACAACTAACTTGTGATTATTAATATTAAGACTAGATAAAAATTACAATTTAAAGGCTAACAAATTTCTTCTCTTTCAAGCTTTCCACAGTATCCTTGAGATACACATTGAATGGAGTAAACTCAACCCCCAAAGTCTTTGCTTTTTCTTGGGAAACCTGATATGTTGGTAAGAAAGGTTTATCGTCTGCACACCTAGCAAAATCAATGAGAAAGCAAAAAACTGAAATTAGAAAAATCCAACATAAAAACATGAACTAATTAAATTTGTTCCTAGATATAAAGAAGTGTGAGTGCAAGACAATTTAGGTAATCAACTATGATTCAATTATTATAATAAAAAAAACCATTATCATCAATTTTGAGGAACAGGTCATTATTAGGGTGTTTAAACTTTAAAGCAATCTCTTATTCATTTACATAGGATATGTATGGACTGATGAAGATAATATAAGATAAAGAGAGAAATATTTGATGTAGACATTTTCTTTATTTAATTAATCAAATCATTCATTTTCTTTTCTTCTCTAATCTTTTGTTCTCAATTTAAAAGTACCATTAAAAAGATGTTTATATTATGTGAATGCATGACTAATGAAAATTATTAAAACAGAAAAATGACAAAGATAGTTAACTCCTCCACAATCTAGTAAAGTGATAATGGCACAAAATGTTTAGGGAAAAATAAATAAACAAGCTACAAGTTATATATATATATGCACTCTTATAATTATACAAATAATTGAACTTACTTCTCTGGAAGTTTCATTGTTGGATAAAGCTCACGTAAAGTCTTAACTACGTCTGAGAAGTGCACCACTGACTCGACCAAACAATATCTTCCGCTGGCTGAAGAAATTTCAAAAGCTTGGATATGGGCATTTGCAACATCTTTCACATCGATATACGCATAAGTAACATTTGGAAATGTTTCTGCACCTGCATATAACAAGGATGCATGGAAAGAGTGGGTATGAAAGACAACAATTTCTGTCTGAGAACACACAAGAAAAAAAAAAATAGTATCTTTAAGACCAGTTTGAATACAGTAGAAGAATAGAAAAAAAAAACTGTTTAAATTATTACTTTTAACTGAAAACAAAAAAAATAAAATGTGTTTTTAGAATAAAATATACAGAACAATTAAAAAGATTTTGAACTTCAGTTTTTAAAATAAAAAAAAACTAATAGATGATTGGTTAAAGTCATAGGTACTTCATTGCCTTTAAATGAGGTCTCCAATTTTTGAGTTCAAATTTTGTATATATGCAAAAAAAATTTTTGAAAAAACTCTACTCTTTTCATGAAACTTCATCTAACTTGAGTTACATTAGTCAAAATTTAATTAATTTACAAATATTAGTGCTTTCGATAAAAAAAAATTTGATATTAGTGGTTTCGATAAAACAAAAACATGTTTGAATGTCATTTTTTTTCATTCGTTAAAAGAATTTTATAAAATTAATTTCGAGAATTAATGTTAGTATTCTTTTCATTTATTTATATATATGTTATTAATAAAATACATATTTTTTTTATATTTTTTATGTTTTAAAAATTAGAATTTAAAATATCTATTAATTGTTCTATATTTTTTGTTCCAAAAAAAATTTATTTTTCAGTAAAAAATAATAATTCAAACAATTTTTTTGTTTTTCTATTTTTAAAAATAAAAAAAAGTTTATAAAAATTACATTAAAATAGACTCCAAATTTTTTTTTATTAATTACATGTACATAAATACATAAAAATAATACTAACATAAATTTTCAGAATTAATTTTATAAAAAAATTTTAAAGAATGAAATTCAAACATGTCCTTAATATTTTTTAAAAGAAATTAAATGAACAATCAATAGAATTAGCATACCATTATTAAGGAATTTAGAGTTAATTACACTTCTCTTTTTTGAAAAATATAAAAATTATACTCCCTTCTTTAGAGAGATAAAAATATTTTATAATTTGACCTATTTTGACCAAAACACTTTCAAAGATAATATTATTTTTTAATTAAAACTAAATTTATTAGAAAATATATTTAAAATTATTTATTTAAATATTATTTATTTTGAGTTACAATAATAAATCTAATTTATTTTAAATTCTTTAAAAATGAATTTTTTATATTTCTGAAACATATATTTAATACTTTTTAGATTATTTTGCTAAAATTAATGAAATTACAAATTTTTTATTTGTAATTTTCTAAAATAAAAGAGAAATGAGTGTATTTACAAAGAAATTATAATGACATATAATATAAAGAAAAAAAGCTAAAGGAACTCTGTTTAGATCATCCTTTTTCTTTTTTCAATAATTAGAACCCATAAAAAAGAGTTAAATAACTAAAAATGATCAAGCACTTTTGAGATTAAATGAAAATTACCATTTATCAAATTCAAAATTAAAGCAACACTGTTGTTGAGAGTTGGTTGCAAGAGAGGCCCTATCACCATGGTTGGATTAAGAATAACCATATCAAGGTTGTTTTCTTTTGCAAATTTCGAGGCAGCATCTTCAGCCAAAACCTTGGAAAGTCTGTACCACGTCTGAAAGCACAAAATTTGTAACATGAAGGCACTGAAGTCATGATATTTGCACATATTACAATTTGGTACAACAATTTTAATACTAATACTCAAGAACTATTGCCTACAAGGTTTAAGAAACACATTTCATTTTGTATTACTAATTTAGTATGCAAAATATATACATACCTTGGTTTCTCTACAAAAATCAGCATTTGTGAACCACGTTTCATCAACTACATCATTTGGAGTTACAGGCTTCCCAGTATACAAGACTGCAGCCATAGAAGATGTTAAAACAACTCGTTTGAGAGATGATGATTTTGCACATGACTTGAGGACATTGAGAGTTCCCTTCACTGCTGGATCAATTAGTTCAGCCTGAAATAAGAAAAATAAGACTTGACTTATTTGGTAGCTTCCCAAATCATTTAACTCTATCAATATGACAATCAATATAATATGTGCTTGGAAAACTAATAAATATGCTAATTGGAGGAATTGAAATATTAGAATTCTAACCTTCTTTATTTATATTATAATAATTCTGAAGTCTTTTAGTGAGTAATCTTATAAAATAAATATATTTTATAATATAAAAAATAAAATAAAATATGTGATGTAAAAATATTAAAAAAAGATTAAAAATAATGAGAAATTATAAAAAATAAGTTGAGAGTTAAATAAATTCTTATTATTTAATTTATTATTTAAAAATTATAATTATTATTATTTTAATTATATTTTTATAAATTAAGAAAAAATAACATATACTTTTATGCATACTAAGCATCTAGTATATAATAATTCTTGTGCATTTCTATGTAGGAATACTTTAGGATAAATTATTCATCTATTTTTTTTTAAAGGAAAAAGAGTTTCTTTTATTCCAGCTTTTAAAAATTATTTTTAATTTTTAAAAAATAAAAAAAATTGTTTAAATAATTTTTTTGACCTAAAACAAAAATATAAAATGTGTTTTACAAATAAAAAACACAAAAAAATTACAAGGAATTTGTTTGGAGGTTGCACTTTTTTTAATTTTTTAAAACTGTTTTATAAAATTAATTTTAAGAATTCATGCTAATATTATTTTCATGTATTTATATACATGTTATTAATAAAAAAATTTGTTTTTTATTTTTTTGTTTTAAAAAAATAGAGTTTAGTACATCTTTTAATTATTCTGTATTTTCTGTTTTTAAAACACATATTCTATTTTTTTATTTTTTTATTAAAAACATTTTTCAAACAAGCCTTTTTGTTTTTCAGTTTTCAAAATTTACAATTAAACAAACTCGATGTTCTAAACTCTAATTTTTTAAAATATAAAAAACACAAGATAAAAGTCTTTTTAACAATAGCATGTATATAAACATATGAAAATAATATTAATACAAATTATCAGAACTAATTTTATAAATTAGTTCTAAAGAACAAAATAACATTCAAACAAACTCATAATTAGAGTTTTAAAATTTCTTTCATTAAGTTCTTTAATAAAGAAAATTAATTCACATCTCTCCCTGATTTTTTTTCCTTTTAAAGTTTTGTTCTACATGATTTATTTTAATTATAGAACTTAAGAGTAAATATATAAGAAACTAAACATAAGTCTAATCAATTTTTAAAATGTATGAAAATTCTTTTTAAGTTAAAATATGACAAATGTGCCTTTCCCAATATTATAAATTTAAAAGTGAATATATTATATTGGTTCAATATAATTTAATACTTTCTATATTATTTAAATAATAAATATAAAAGTATATTGAAGAATGGTTTTCATTTAATTTTAAAATATTTAAAATTAATATTTATATTAGTCAAACATTTTATAAATAATTATATTTTATTATTTATACTATATCTAATATTCGATATTTAATTAATATCAAATATCTTTTTGAAACTAACACTATCAAATATTCATAATAATTATATTTATATTCATTATTATCCTAGATCCAAAGTTCATAACTGTGATTTTTCATTTGAAAATGTATGTCAGAAGACCTCATCATAATGTTTCTCCTACCATGTACACCTGCCAAAATATGGTAAGATATATATTCAAAATCATTAACAGAACCTGTGGGTCTTTGAGAAGATGCAGGCCCAGAAAATTACAAGGAGATGCAGTGTGAAAGACACCCTCACACCCCTCAATAGCAGAGTCAAAGGAACCTTCTTCTAAGAGATCTGCTTTGACCAGTTGTAATCTCTCTTTGGCACCTTCAAGTTTAAGCAAATGCTCTACCTTTTTAGGATCATCTGCACAGAATTACAAACCAACATAAATTTTAACCCAAATTGATATTACTGAATAGCACTATAAGAAAATCACAGTAAGAACAGTGACACAACTCAACAAATTAAAAGACACCAATAATGAAATTGAAGATGAAGTGTGGAGATATTAAGGATAAGGGTTAAGGACGCTTACTAGGGTCACGAACAGTGCCTTTAACAGTGTAACCACGAAGAAGAAGGAACTTGACGATCCATGAAGCAATGAAACCATTAGCACCAGTCACACACACTACTTTTCCTTCACTGCCCATTCTTCTCTTCCTCTTGCTTGAGCTTTGGCAAATAGACTGTTTCTGTAAGAGTTCTTTCAGTATATCAGAGGACACAGATGAACTATATATATACTTCTGATTTATATTTGACGTCGATGCTAACTTCTCTCGTGATTCGTTCTGGATTTTTGTCAACTAGGAGCTTTTTAATAGAATGTAAATTAATTAGATTATAAAAAAAAGTTAAGATCAAACCAGTGAAATTGAGATTAGATAAAAAAAATTTAAATAAAAAAGAAAAAACATTTAAGATTATTATTTTTCAATTAAAAAATTAAATAAATTTATATATTTATAAAGTTAAATAAATTTTGATTTTAAAAATTATTAATAAATTTTATGGATAGAAATTTAATAAAATTTATTATATTTTAATGAAATATGTGAACCATGAAATCAAAAAGATGAATGCAATAGTTCAAGAGAAAAAGGATATAAACAAAGCTTTTGTCGGGTTGCTTGAAGGAAGAAAAATAAAAGAAACAAAATAAATGATAAATAAAATTATTTTGAAATTTTTTAAAGTTAGAATAAAATTTCATATTTTTTTTTATTTTATAAATTTTATTAATAATTTTTAAAATCGAAATATAGTTTATAAACACTTTTTAACAAAAAAATATTATCATAGTTTTAATTTAATAATAAAGTAAGAAATATTATTTTATTTAAAATTTTTAAATTAAAATATTAATTATACATATAAAATTTGTGAATAATTTTTTAAAATCAAAATTTATTTCACTTTATAAATATATAATTTTTTAAAATTTTATAGTTGGGAAATTAATCTAATCTTAACTACATTTGTCTGATCTTAACTATTTACTTTCTCTATTATTTTTTTCTTACTTATTTTTATATTTTTTTCTCTTTCTTCTTTTCTTTCTTTCCCTAATATCTTTCTATTTTTCTTTCATATTTCAATTCTCTAAAATATAGACGTTGATAAAAGTAATAAAATAGAGCAAAGAGAGAGAAAAAATTTAAGACTCATCCTATATATATTAAAAAAAAAGAATAAAATTGATATAAATTCAAGACTCAACCAGTATAAAGTAACGTTTATATGTTATTTTTTTTAATTTTTACATTTTATCACTTCGTCAAAATTTATAAAATTTAAATTTTTATTTTTCTCTCAAGTGGAGCTTTTTTTTCTTTCTCAAATCTCTTTCTTTCTCTCTCTATCTTTCCATCTCTTCCACTTTTTTCATTTAAATGAGACTCACTGAGCAACGAGCTCTAAAATTTTATTTTTAAAAAAACTGAGACTCGTTGTTATGAGTAGTGAATCATTTTAAAAATTTACATTTTACTTATCTAAAGCAAAAAAAAATGTTTTTGAACTAAATACTATTTTCAAGATATTCACACCTACTTTAGGAAAAATTGTGTTGTAGAAAAAAGTTAAGATCAAACTAACGAAGTTAAGATTAGATAAAAAATTTTAAATAAGACACAAAAACATTTAAGATATGAAAAAGACCATGAATGCATTAGTTCAAAAGAAAAATGACAAAAACTGTTTTGTGGGGCTTTGTTTGAGGGAAGAAAAATAATGAAACAAAAGAGACGACAAAAAATTATTTTGAAATTTTTAAAATTTAGAATAAATTTTCATATTTTTATTTTATAAATTTTATTAATAATTTTTTAAAATCAAAATATAATTTATAAAAACTTTTTAATAAAAAATATTATCATAATTTAATAAAATTTAATTTAATAATAAATTAAGAAATATTATTTTTTAAAATGTTTAAATTAAAATATTAATTATAAGTATAAAATCTGTTAATAATTCTTTAAAATCAAAATTTATTTCTCTTTATAAATATATAAATTTTTTAATTTTATAGTTGGTAAAATAATCTAATCTTAACTGCATTTGTTTGATCTTAACTTTTTATTTTTTTTTCAGTATTATTTCTTTTCTTGCTTTCTTTTGTTTTTTTTCTCTCAATTCTTTTCTTTCTTTCTCTCAAATCCTTCTATTTTTTTTCTCTAAAATGTACCTTTATGAATTCAGGATTCAACCTGTATTAATTAATGTCTACTTGTTTTTTTTTAACATTTTATCAATTCACCAAAATTTATAATTTAGATAATTTAAATCTTTTTTTCTTTCTTGAGTCAAGCTTTTTTTTTCTTCTTTCTCTAACCACTTTCTTTCTCTCTCCATATTTCCATCTCTTTCATTTTTTCACCTAGTATTTGGACTCTGACCAGCCATTAACCAATGAAAAGGTCAAGTCACTGAATTATTAATTCATCTGTCAAGTCACTAAAAAATCAGTTAGCCTAATAAAATATATATAAATATATATTTTTATATATATGAATATAAAAAAATTTTAAACTATGAAAATTGTTAAAAAATATAAAACCATAAATCCATACTTCAAATTATTAAAAAACAATCAAATAACCACACCAATTCATAATTAAAATTAATCCAAACAAGAATCACAATTTATGGCCAAGCTTGTGTATTAGCTTCGCTGAAAGGAACACCAAAACTATTAAATAGTAGTTTATTATTCAAGTTAACAATTTTATTTTCATTATCATTATTCTTTTGGTTTCCTTCAGCGTCACCCTCCTCCTCATCATTATCATCAAGTTTATCCAAATTTAATTCTACAAGAACTAATAAAAAATTAAAACTTTAATTCAAGTAATATAAATATGTAATATGATAATTATGAGATACAAACCACAATCAAGCTACTTTTCTTTAGTTGTACAAGCTATAAATTCATTATTAAGGACTTCCAATTCCTCAATAATTAAGGCTGATGGTTTTACCTCTAATATCTAATCAACATCTCAGCAAAGATTTCACAACTAATTCTTATTTTTCAATTGATTCCCGCAACATTCATTTATATATATATTATTACTACAAAATATTATATGTGTACCTAAAAAGTAAATTATAACAAAAATATAATAATTAGTTTTTTTCAGCCTCAAGTTATAATGCACAAAAACAAGATCATTTATTTGATGCTCTAATCTATTTCTCTTTTTTTTGAATGAGTATACTCAAAGACACTCCAATTTCTCTCACAACTATTGTTTGGCTTAAAATTCCAATCACAAGTTTTGTAAACTTGGTACACTAGATCCATAGCATTTCCACCATTGATCTAAAATGTCACAGAAAAATTTAATGATATAAATAATTTAAAAAATAAAAATAATCATTTAAATATATTTAATCCGCTATTAATAAAGATAAATATTACTTGGCATCATTGTGTCACGATTGTTTATTGCAAGTCTTCCAAAATTTCTTTCTACATTTGTAAATATCGTCGTCTCTTGAGACAATTTGTCTTCCAACTCTCTATTATTGTAAGTATATCTCTCAACGACGTATATAACTTCAGAAATAGAATTCTTATGTTTTTCCATTTCATTTGTGTCATATTAGTAACTTAGGTTAAACCAATAACCAACAACATGAAGATTTTTAAGAAGTTCATTATCCCAATGCTTGTCAATGATTTTCAGATAAAACTCAAATACCTTTTCTTTCTTTAAAACCTGTCAATCATCTCATCTTTTTCCTTATGAAAGGTTGCATACAAAACCCCCATAGTAGGCTTATCTTAACTATCCATAATATGTAACACACGAATAAGTGGCTCTGTATGTTTCACAATATTAGCACACTCTTTCCAAAAATGAGAATTCAAAATGGAGTATACAAATTTTTTTTTGCCTTGTTATCCCTTGCATAAGCTAAGGTAGTCCATTCTCTAAATGTTACCATAAGCTTCAGAGCATCTTTTTGAGCTAACATAATTTTCAATACAATGAAATTAATGACAAAGTAAGTTAAAGCTAGTCAAAGTATGTCTTTTCCACCAGTATGATTCCTCATTAAATTCAAAGCAAACCAATGATTATAACCAAACTTGGTAATTTTTGAAGCCTGTTCTACAACCATACTTACCTTATTTATCTTTCCAATATCTTGCAACATCAAATTGATATAATGTGCATCACAACGAGACCAATAAAGGGATGGAAATTATTTTTCTAATAATCTACCCCGCAACAACATAATTAGAAGCATTATCATTTACTATTTGAACTACATTTTTAGGCCCAACATATTTTTCAAAGAAGCTTATATATTAATTCAGCCATCTTAAAAGCTTTAACACATTTCAAAAATACAATTCCCTTTGGGCAGTAGATTAAAAAGTTTATTAGAGTTCTTTTACATGTATCATTCCACCCATTTTTCATGATAGTACACCCTGCTTGTTTCCATACTGGATTGTAGCTCTTGACCAAATTGTTTAATTCTTCCACTTTTTTTCAATAAATAACCACGAAAGTTCCAAACTCCAGAACCCTTATATATATCACTCATACTAGCAATAGCATCAATAACTGGCTAGTAGTATGGAGAATTAACAGCATTGAATGGCAAACTGTAACGACCCCCTAATACGACATATACAATCCTCATCTGATTAGCGGAAGCATATGGGTTATTCTAAATGATTATTCCCTATGTGGGAACGTCAGGGGATCGCTACTGGTTGAGCGTAACCCAAATAGACTTTCCGTTGTCCATTCGGATTCTGTTCAACCTTAACTCACACGCAGCTAACTAATTATACATGCATACATCACAAATTACTTTGGAATGAAATCTAAAACTTATATACACGTCATGTTATACATTCATACATATTCCGACTTAAATCCATAAATTTACAGCGGTAAACCCTACCGAAAATCTGGCAAAATTTCTCCTGTATTTCGATCATGTCCAAAATACAAAGAATCACCTGTTTATATTTACATAGCCAGTCCAATAACAGCAATAAACATAATCCACAGAAATATATAAAAACAGCGTCAATCCCATCAATACAATCAATATAAAACTCCTGATTTATACATGTACAACTGATCCAATCCATACAGAAAACATAAAGAACAGAACCCAGTATACAGCAACATCATCAAGCATATATATACAAGCCGATTCAAGCCTAAGCTAAGTCATTCTCCTGTCTATCACCACGGCATCATCGTCTATCGTCTGGGTTCTTGTCCCTGTCCCTGTTCATCTGAGTAAACAACCTAATGAGATATAAAATCCTAGTGGAATAATTTATAATTCAAATATCATTAGAAAACTGGTTGAATACCCAGCGGTGCGAACACCGAAATTATCTTCCCGAAATCAGTTCGAAAATAGTGAAATACCTTATCCTTAAAATCGTTTTATTACATGGAAATCGCGGCAATTAATCGAAATCATAAAATCAATTTCTTTGAGAATCAGTCATCAAAATCAAGTAAAATCCCATGCCCAGTGTATCTAAATCCATGTTGGTCACAAATCCGCTATAACCAAGTCTAAATCATCATCTAATTGCACGTCGTCTAGAGAGAATACCTCTCTTATCGTTGGGTGTGATCCGTAACACCAATCACCTGAATCAAGCCTATATTGTGAGTGTGATCCGTAACACTAATCACTCACTTAAGGACCGGGTGAGAATCAACATCTAGGGCGTCCCCTAGCATGTGCACAAACGCCAATTCTCATCCTCATATAGTTTATTCGAACTCACATGCACTCGGTCGGCTATTCCTCAGGGTTTTAGGGTATTACGCCTAAATCATAACGTTTTCCCGTGTAGGCTATCCCCCCCTTATACTCCTTAAACCTTTTTTAGGGTCGTCCTGGTTTAACGCGTAATCCCTAACCTAGTACAGGCTAAATCTGATAAAAATAATCTCGTTTAAAAGCTCCCTGTACTAGGGATACTTAACAGCCGTCTCATACCGGCTATCAAATACCCAACCCTAAGTAAATCCGTCTTAAGGGCATCTAAACTAGATAAACAACACGTCTAACATGCAATTAGGGTTTTTAGCACACAGGCATACAATTTATTCCATCGAAAGCAGCACAAAAATCTATGCAAATCATCTAAATCAATCAGGCATACACTAGGTCAAATCTAGGGTTCGGGAAGCGTAAATTATCCTACCTGGTCTCTGGTCACTCCAAATCAAGTCAGGACTTCATGAAATCTCAGTTTCTGAGCCCAATTAATTCCCTGGACATTAAATGAAATATTTAAACTTGTCACGTCATCCGTTTTTCGATCCTAAATCCGGTTACGCTAATACCTAGGTCAATTTATTGCCTAATTACATTCGGCAACCATTTCAGTCATATACCATTAGTTTTTGGGAAATCGGACCTTACCAATGGGATTGGACGATGGAATTCTGCGTCGGGGTGGTCTCAGTTTCTCTCGATGCACGTCCAGAAACTTCGGTACGGCTGCGCACAGCGGTGTACGGCGGCACACGGCGGAGGGGTGCATTTTGCCTCGAAAATCACACCACGGTGAAGCCCGCAAGTCCAGGAGTTCGAATCTGGAAGTGGCGCGGCGGTTCACGGCCGTTTGGATGGCGTTTTTCAGCCACAAAAATTTTCACACGACGGACGGAGATTCTCTTGATCCAGGCGCGTCTGGCCTCCTTTCGACGTCGACGAGCTACTGGAGGAAGCTGGCAGCTCAAGCTACACGGTGGTGGGGGCGGTGACAGTCAACGGCGACAGACGGCGGCGATCTGAGATGGTGAAGTTTTGCGCGGTGGAGGGGAAAGATGGCATTTTTTCAGCGACTCTGGCGGCCGTTGGTGGCCGTGGGTGGTTGCTGGAGGTTGTGGGCAGTGAGAGCTGTCGGTTGGTGTCCTTGGTGGCGACCCATGGGGGCTATGGTGGCGGTTCACGGTGTAGGAAGGGAGAGAGAGAGGAGAGAGAAAGTATGGTGAGGAGAGAGAGAGAAATGAGAGAAATAGAGGGAATTCGTGTAATTTAAAGCCTCCGGGGACGATTTTGACTTTTCTCGGGCCACCCAGGGATGTTTTAGGGTGTCGGCATCGTTCCAGATGTTGGCACGTATTTCCATGCAAAGGTTTTGGCCTCCGTCAATAAAATTGACGCATGAAACTTCTTCCGTCAGTTTCTGATCGTCGGATTGTATTTCTTTCTATTTAATCGTGTTTCTGACTTCGAACGACCTTCTGTGTCAAGTTATTATCCTCGAAAGTTATGCCAAGCTTCGTTTGATTGGAGTTAGGGTTAAAAATTCGATTTTTTCCTTTAAAACTCTTTCAAAATGTTTTCGAATGTTACATTCTCCCCCCCTTAAAAGAAATTTTGTCCCAAAAATTCATACCTGTAAATAGTTCTGGATATCTTTGCCTCATCTCTTCTTCTTTCTCCCACGTCATCTCCTGCGACGCTACATCCTGCCAAAGTACCTTAACTAAAGGGATTATTTTACTTCGAAGTTGCTTAGTCTTATAGTCAAGTATTTGAACAGGAGTAGATTCATAAGTCAAATTTTCCTTTAATATTATCGGTTGATTCCCTAATGCATGCACAGGATCTGGGACATATTTACGAAGTTGAGAGACATGGAAAACATCGTGTAAGTTGGACAAATAGGGAGGTAAAGCAATTTGGTAGGCAACGGGACCGACTCTCTGTAAAATTTGGAATGGTCCTAGAAATCTAGGGCTTAATTTCTTGGTCATTATCTGTCTACCGATACTCGTGGTGGGGGACACTCTCAAAAATACGTGATCTCCCTCGTTAAATTCCAAAGGCCTTCTCCTCTTGTTGGCATAGGATTCTTACCTCTGTTGGGCGATTCTCATCTTTTCCCTGATCATTTTAATTTGATCAGTGGTTTCTTGTAGCATCTCGGGTCCCAACAATACACTCTCCCCCATTTCTACCCAACTTAAAGGTGATTTACAGCTTCTCCCATACAGAGCCTCATACGGGGCCATACCGATGGTAGAGTGATAATTGTTGTTGTATGCAAACTCTATCAACGACAGGTGTTTATCCCAACTTCCTTTCTGCTCAAGCACACACGCCCTTAACATGTCTTCTAGGGTTTGAATAGTCCTCTCAAACTGCCCGTCAGTCTGAGGATGGTAGGCTGTGCTAAATTTAAGTTGGGTTCCTAAAGCTTGCTGTAAATATTGCTAAAATCTCGAAGTAAACCTAGGGTCTCGATCAGATACTATACCTGACGGTATTCCATGCAATCTTACGATTTCCCTAAGGTATACTTCGGCTAATTTCTCCATGGAGTAACGCACCTTAATAGGAAAAAAGTGTGCAGACTTGGTCAACCGATCCACTATTACCCAAATGGCATCAAATCCTGCTGGTGTTCTAGGTAATCCTACCACAAAATCCATAGTGATCTGATCCCATTTCCTCTCTGGTATCTCCAATGGTTTTAGTAGCCCTGCGGGTTTCTGGTGTTCTATCTTAACCTGTTGACAAGTCAGACAGGCATTCACGTAGTTCGTGATATCCTTTCGCATACCGGGCCACCAAAAATTCCTCTTTAAGTACTGGTACATCTTGGAAATACCGAGGTGAATAGTGTAATGGCTTCTATAAGCTTCTACTAACACTTTTTCCTTTAGTTCTTGATGGTTCGGAATTACTACCCTTTTCCTAAACATTAAAACTCCATCAGGTGCTAGTCCAAAGTCAGGTTGGTCTGCGTATACCTCCAAGGATTCATCCTCAAGTTGGGCTTGTCTAATCAATTCTCTCAATTCGCAGGTTATCAAAAAGTCACTCATCACTAATCTTTGCAAAAATGAGATTACGTTAAGGCTAAGATTCCCAAAATCCTCAAGTAACCTTATCTCACCAATCATTAAACTAGCTAGTTGTAGTAACTTTTGGCTCAATGCATTGGCCACAACATTCGCTTTTCCTGCATAATATTTCAATTCAAAATCAAAGTCTTTCAAGTATTCTACCCACCTACGCTGCCTCATGTTTAATTCCTTCTGATCAAACAAATACCTAAGGCTCTTATGATCACTATATACCTCAAATACAGTGCCATACAGGTAATGTCTCCAAATCTTTAGGGCAAACACAACGGCAGCTAATTCTAAATCATGGGTGGGATAGTTCTTCTCTGCAAGTTTCAATTGTCGTGATGCATAAGCCACAACTTTCCCATCCTGCATCAAAACACAACCTAGGCCTCTCAAAGATGCATCTGTGTATACAGTAAAGGGTTCTAGGGGTTTCGAAATAATTAGTACAGGAGCGGTGGTTAATTTCTCTTTCAGAATTTGAAAGCTAGTCTCACACTGTTCGCTCCATTCAAAATCTACCCCTTTCCGAGTCAACCGGGTTAATGGCACAGCTATCTGTGAAAATCCTTGGATGAATTTCCGATAATAATCAGCCAAACCCAGGAAACTCCTAATCTCGGTGACTGTTCTAGGTCAATCCCAGTCTAATACTGCTTCAATTTTCTTTGGGTCGACCGCTATCCCTTCCCTATTTACCACGTGCCCTAAGAATTTCACTTCTTCTAACCAAAACTCACATTTCTCTAGCTTTGCATACAATTGCTTCTCTTCCAGTATCTGTAGTACAGTGCTAAGATGCTGGGCATGTTCTTCGTGAGTCTTGGAATAGACTAGAATATCATCAATGAATACCACAACAAATTGATCTAAATAGGGTCTGAAAATTCTGTTCATATAATCCATAAAAATAGCGGGTGCATTCGTCAATCCAAACGGCATCACTAAAAACTCGTAATGGCCGTATCTTGTCCTAAACGCTGTCTTAAGAATATCCTCCTCTCTAACCCTAATCTGGTGGTATCCTGATCTTAAATCTATCTTAGAAAATATAGTCGCGCCTTGCAACTGATCAAATAAATCATCAATACGTGGCAATGAGTATTTGTTCTTGATGGTCACCTTATTCAATTGTCGGTAATTAATACACAGTCTTAAACTCCCGTCTTTCTTCTTTACGAATAAGACCAGAGCTCCCCATGGTGATACACTTGGCCTAATAAACCCCTTCTCTAACATATCTTCGATTTGGACCTTTAATTCTCTTAATTCTGCGAGGGCCATGCGATATAGGGTCATAGCTATTGGGCCCGCTCCCGGAATTAGGTCAATGGTGAATTCTATCTCCCTAGGTGGTGGCAGTTTACTTATTTCCAAAGGAAATACCTCCAAAAAGTCACTAACGATTGAGATTTAACTTAATCTATCCTGCAACTCTACCTCAGAGAGATTAAGGGACATATCACCTATCTCACAAGCCCTGTCATTCCCTTGCACAGGTACGTTATCCGGATAAGTAATTATCCCTTCGGAAAAATTCAACAAGACTCGATTCCTAGTTAACCAATCCATTCCCAAAATAATGTCGATCCCTGACAATGGTATACACACTAGGTTCACAAGAAATAAAGTATCTTCAATGGTTAAGGGGCAATTTAGGCATATTCGTGGGGACATAGTGGCCTCTCCCAAGGGTGTGGATATGTATAGGTCACAGGGAAGGGTTTGAACAGGTAATCTCATTCTTTCTACGCATGCATCAGTAATAAATGAGTGCATAGCACCCGAATCAAACAATACTATCAAAGAAAAATTATAAATTTTACCTCTACCCTTCATCAAGCCCGAAGACCTGTCGACATTGGTAGCATTCATAGTAAAAACTCTCTCTGGAGCCTATGATCTCCGGCTACCGGATGTCGGCTGATTCTCTGTGAAAGGGCAGTACCTGGCCATGTGTCCTGTACCTCCATATCTGTAACATTGAAGTGGAGTCTGATGCTAGTAGGGTTGATTCGGATGTCTGGTGCCACACTTCGGACAAGGAGTATTATCAGGTCGCCTCCCACTGCTACTAGAGGCCCCTGGTTGCGGTTTAAACATACCGCTGCTTACATTCAGATTTCTAGGTGCTTATGCGAGGGTTCCTGTTATTTGTGTCATATTCTGAGTCTTTCTCTGTTCTAAATTCTTGCTCAGAATTCGGCACTTGTTAACCAGTGTGGCGAAGTCTCGAATCTCCAGGGTAACTAACTGAGTCTTCATAGGTAAATCTAGGCCTTCTTCTAGTTGTTTCGCTTTCCAGGCCTCATCGTAATGCATTCGCAGGTAAGTGGAGTATTGTGATAATTCTTCAAACTGTTTCAGATACTCGTCAAATGGCCTGCCTCCCTGTGTGAGCTTCAGGAACTGTGCTTCCTTTGCTTGTTTCACGCTCTCAGGGATATATTGATCCATGAAGACTTTCTTGAAAGATTCCCAAGTCAGTGGAATGCCTCGACTCTCCATTAGTTGCTGGGCATCTGTCCACCAAAGTTCCGCTTCACCTTTAGCATATACGTTGCATATGTGACTTTCTGCTCATCGTCGCACTGCAACAATCTAAAAATCTTTTCAATTTCTTTTACCCAAGCTTCCACAACAGCTGGATCGGAGGCACCTGTAAACGGAGATGGACCTGCTCTCTGAAACTCGATCCATCCCTGATATAGTGGGTTCGCATGTTGGGTAGCTCCGTCGTTCCTCGTTTGTCTATCTTCCTGCTGCTGTCTCATTACATTGGCGCTAGTAGTGGCATGATCTCCCATCGCATCGGCCATTAATCAGATGGATTCCATCATGTCACGCATGTCGACCTCAGTCTCCATGCTACCACTACCTGAAGCACCCTGGTTCCTGTGTCTTGGCCTTCCTCTAGGCCTACGGGTGGCATCCCTGCTAGATTCTGCCATACTTATCTGACACAGAAAATGAACAAATCAGTTATACAGCAACAGTTAACATAAATGCATTAAATTCATTCCATTCATTATCAATTCAAATCAGGTCCTATCATTCCAGAGTCAATTCAATCAAAACCTTAAAGATGCAAGCCCGAAGATTCAAAGTCCTTGACCCACTAAACCAGAAGATCCGACAAACAGGGCTCTGATACCATAATTGTAACAACCCTCTAATACGACATATACAATCCTCATCTGATTAGCGGAAGCATATGGGTTATTCTAAATGATTATTCCCTATGTGGGAACGTCAGGGGATCGCTACTGGTTGAGCGTAACCCAAATAGACTTTTCGTTGTCCATTCAGATTCCGTTCAACCCTAACTCACACGCAACTAACTAATTATACATGCATACATCACAAATTACTCTGGAATGAAATCTAAAACTTATATACACGTAATGTTATACATTCATACATATTCTGACTTAAATCCATAAATTTACAGCAGTAAACCCTACCAAAAATCTGGCAGAATTTCCCCTGTATTTCGATCATGTCCAAAATACAAAGAATCACCTGTTTATATTTACACAGCCAGTCCAACAACAGCAATAAACATAATCCACAGAAATCCATAAAATTAGCGTCAATCCCATCAATACAATCAATATAAAAATCCTGATTTATACATGTACAACTGATCCAATCCATACAGAAAACATAAAGAACAGAACCCAGTATACAGCAACATCATCAAGCATATATATACAAGCCGATTCAAGCCTAAGCTAAGTCATTCTCCTGTCTATCACCATGGCATCATCGTCTATCGTCTAGGTTCCTGTCCCTGTCCCTGTTCATCTGAGTAAACAACCTAATGAGATATAAAATCCCAGTAGAATAATTTACAATTCAAATATCATTAGAAAATTGGTTGAATACCCAGCGGTGCGAACACTGAAATCATCTTCCTGAAATCAGTTCGAAAACAGTGAAATACCTTATCTTTAAAATAATTTTATTACATGAAAATCGCGGCAATTAATCGAAATCATAAAATCAATTTCTTTGAGAATCAGTCATCAAAATCAAGTAAAATCCCATGCCCGGTGTATCTAAATCCACGTTGGTCACAAATCTGCTGTAACCAAGTCTAAATCATCATCTAATTGCCCGTCGTCTAGAGAGAGTACCTCTCTTATCGTTGGGTGTGATCCGTAACACCAATCACCCGAATCAAACCTATATTGTGAGTGTGATCCGTAACACCAATCACTCACTCAAGGACCGGGTGAGAATCAACATCTAGGGCGTCTCCTAGCATGTGCACAAACGCCAATTCTCATCCTCATACGGTCTATTCGAACTCACATGCACTCGGTCGGCTATTCCTCAGAGTTCTAGGGTATTACGCCTAAATCACAACGTTTCTCCGTGTAGGCTATCCCCCCTTATACTCCTTAAACCTTTTTTAGGGTCGTCCTGGTTTAACGCATAATCCCTAACCCAGTACAGACTAAATCTGATAAAAATAATCTCGTTTAAAAGCTCCCTGTACTAGGGATACTTAACGGTCGTCCCATACCAGCTATCAAGTACCCAACCCTAAGTAAATCCGTCCTAAGGGCATCTAAACTCGATAAACAACACGTCTAACATGCAATTAGGGTTTTCAGCACACAGGCATACAATTTATTCCATCGAAAGCAACACGTAAATCTATGCAAATCATCTAAATCAATCAGGCATACACTAGGTCAAATCTAGGGTTTAGGAAGAGTAAATTATCCTACCTGGTCTCCGGTCGCTCCAAATCAAGTCAGGACTTCACAAAATCTCAGTTTCTGAGCCCAATTAATTCCCTGGACATTAAATGAAATATTAAAACTTGTCACGTCATCTGTTTTTCGATCCTAAATCCGATTACGCTAATACCTAGGTTAATTTATTGCCTAATTACGTTCGGCAGCCATTTCAGTCATATACCATTAGTTTTTGGGAAATCAAACCTCACCAATGGGATCGGACGATGGAATTTTGTGTCGGGGTGGTCTCGGTTTC
The DNA here is from genome assembly GCA_031216115.1 of Senna siamea. NCBI lineage: Eukaryota > Viridiplantae > Streptophyta > Magnoliopsida > Fabales > Fabaceae > Senna > Senna siamea. The sequence goes on along the minus strand of CM062367.1, from coordinate 31,518,088 downwards.
TCCCGATGCACGTCCAAAAACTCCGGTACGGCGGCGTATGGCGGTGCACGGCAGAGGGGTGCGGTTTGCCTCAAAAATCACACCACGGTGAAGCCCGCAAGTCCAGGAGTTCGAATTTGGTGGTGGCGCGGCGTTTCACGGCCGTTTGGATGGCATTTTTCGGCCACAAAAATTCTCGCATGGCGGACGGAGATTCCCTCGATCCGGGCCCGTCCGGCCTCCTTTCAACATCGGAGAGCTACTGGAGGAAGCTGGCAGCTCAGGCTACACGGTGGTGGGGCCGGTGACGATCAATGGCGACGAACGGTGGCGATCTGAGCTGGTGAAGTTTCGCGCGGTTGAGGGGAAAGATGGCATTTTTCCGGCGAATCTAGCGGCCGTTGGTGGCCGTGGGTGGTTGCTGGAGGTTGTGGGCAGTGAGTGCTGTCGGTTGGTGTCCTTGGTGGCGGCCCACGGTGGCTGTGGTGGCGGTTCACGGTGGAGGAAGGGAGAGAAAGTGTGGTGAGGAGAGAGAGAGAAATGGAGGGAATTCGTGTAATTTAAAGCCTCCGGGGACGATTCTGACTTTTCTCGGGCCACCCGGGGATGTTTTAGGGTGTCGGCATCCTTTCAGATGTCAGCACGTGTTTCCATGCAAAGGTTTTGGCCTCCGTCAATGAAATTGACGCACGAAACTTCTTCCGTCAGTTTTTGATCGCCGGATTGCATTTCTTTCTATTTGATCGTGTTTCTGACTTCAAACGACCTTCTGTGTCAAGTTATTATCCTCGAAAGTCGTGTCAAGCTTCGTTTGATTGGATTTAGGGTTAAAAATTTGATTTTTTCCTTTAAAACTCTTTCAAAATATTTTCGATTGTTACAAAAACAAGCATCAACCATCCATTTTGAAATAGCAAGATCACATATTTAATTCTCTTGCTTCTTTGCTTTGCAAAACACTTTTGAGTGTGGGTTGTGTTCTAGGAGTTATTCTAGGAATAAAATATGAACTTATACCATTAGAACTCTTTCCTTTCTCTTTATTTTTTTCTCTAACATTTGTGGGTTGAGGTACAAAACTCCTTAAGTCATGCATATCATCACTCAGCATTTGTTCTTGACTCTCACTTTGATAAGAGTTACTTTCTTCTTTTTCTTCTTGTATCTTTATTTTTTTTCTTGAATTTGTCTACATTTTCTTGCATTTAAAAGCGAACATCACTTGGAACCATTTTACATGACTCAACATCTCTTTTTATTCCAGCCAAATGTTGCTTAAATCAATTGATTCCATCCACATGATTTTTTTGAGCTAGTTTCATCAAAAAAATCTACAATAACCCCATGATAGATCAAATTTTCTTCTTATACTATTACTATTACTTTTTGTAGATTCAATGGTTTCTTAAGTAGGATTAGATGATATTGTTCTTTGCTCAAAATCTAAGTTCAAACAAAAGTAAAATAACCAATCAAGAATTTAAATTATAAAATCAAAATAACCAATAAAAAAATTAATATTCTACATTAACAAATCAATAACAAGATTGAAAGAACAAAACTCATAAAAATTTATATTCTACAATAGCAAATCTGAAAGAACAAAATAACTAGTGCAAAATTAATATTGTATAATAGCCAGTATAATCTAAATCTTAAAAACAAAGCCTCATTTTGATTTATATTCTTAAAAATCATACAAAATAAAGAACAAAAGCCATCAACCATTATTCTAAAAAACCATCAGCCATTCATTCATAACAAGTCATTATTTTTAAAAACCATCATCCATCATTGTAATTTACCCATTCAAACAATCCGTCTAAATGGATAAAATGAAAGTCAAAAAAAAAAAAAAACCCAGCTGGTGAGTTGTGAACACGAACTGCAGTGACTGGACGATGGCAGAACGACATGTTGTGGTAGCCCGAAAGGAAGTTGCAGTGGATTTCCTCACTCGGATTGGGTGGCTGTGGGGGGAATGGCCATGAAGCAGAGAGAGAACTCAGCTGAAGCAAACTGAATCTATTTCAAATATGCAGAAGATATTACCCTAAACGAAACAACATCGTTTTGGGCTTTTTTTAAAAAAGATATTAGCCTAACTATGCTTGACTCGATGGATCAACTCGGGTCGAGGCTAGGTCAAGTGCAGGCTAGTCCATTTGCCTCACCAGATCGATTTGGTTGGTCCGATTTCAATTTCTATGATTTTTCACTTGAATGGGACTTATTAAGCAATGAGTTTCAAAAAATTATTTTTAAAAAGTTGAAATCCGTTGTTCTAAGTAGTGAATCTTTTCAAAAATTTACATTTGATTTATCGAGAGTAAAATTTTTGTTCTAAACTACACATTTTTGAAGATACTCACACCTAGTTTAGGAAAAATTGTGTTGTAGAAAAAAAGTTAAGATCAAACAAATGAAGTTAAGATCACAAAAAATAAATAAATAAAAAAGAAAAAATATTTAAGATTATTATGTTTCAATTACAAAAGTAAATAAAATTTATTATATTTCAATGAAATATGTGAACCCATGAGATGAAAAAGATGAATGCATTAGTTCAAGAGAAAAAGGACAAAAACACAGCATTTGTTCGGGTTTTTTTGAAGGAAGAAAAATAAAAGAAACAGAAGAGAAGATAAAAAAATTATTTTAAAATTTTTTAAATTGAGAATAAAATTTCATTTTTTTATTTTATTAATTTTATTAATAATTTTTTTAAATCAAAATATAGTTTATAAACAATTTTTAATTAAAAAATATTATCATAGTTTAAAAAAATTTAATTTAATAATAAAGTAGGAAATATTATTTTATTTAAAATGCTTAAATTAAAATATTAATTATACATATAAAATCTGTTAATAATTTTTTAAAATAAAGTTTATTTCACTTAATAAATATATAATTTTTTTTAATTTTATAGTTGTAAAAATAATCTAATCTTAACTACATTTGTATGACCTTAAATTTTTTTCTCTCTTTTTTTTTTTTTGCTTACTTCTGTGTTTTCTTCTCTCTAAAACATAGATTTTGGTAAAAATAACAAAGTAGTGTAGAGAGAGAAAAAAAGAGTAAGAGAGATAAATTCATAATTCATTAAAATAACGTTTACTTGTTATTTTTTCTCTTTTTTTATATATTTTATTACATCATTAAAATTTACACTTTAAAAAATTTAAATATTTATTTCTCTCTCAAAGTCGAGCTTTTTTTTTTTTCTTTCTTTCTTTCTCTGATCTCTTTCTTTTCCAATATCTTTCTTTCTCTCTCTCTCCATCTTTCCATATATTCCACTTTTTCATTTAAATGAGACTCGTTGAGCAATGAGTTTCAAAAGATAATTTTTAAAAATTGAGACTCAGTTGCTAAGAGTAGTGAATCTGTATAGAAATTTACATTTGATTTATCCAGAAAAAAAAATTTGCTCCGAACTAAACTCTATTTTGAAGATATTCACACCCACTTTAGGAAAATTTGTGTTGTGTTTACTGGCATTTGGCAATTAATCAAGTGAATAAAGTTAAAATAATGACAAATAATAGACACTATTTTCAAGATATTCACATCTACTAAATATTCAGCAAAATTTCTCCTAAAATATGAATATTTTCAAATATATATACAACAGTCACAAAGTTTATACCGTGATTTTACTAGAGAGTTTTTATTTTAACCATAAAAATAGTATAATCACACACACACACATATATATATATATAGCAGATAGCATGGATCTTGCCTGTGATCAATAAAATTATCTAAAGTTAACAAATTAGTTCAAATGAATTTAAAGTAAATTATAACCTATGCATAAGAGTGGGCTCACTAAAAATAAGATTTGTCTCGAACCACATTGAGAAAGATATATCATATGTTAAACCTCTATCTAAAAATGAAATAAGCGAGTGAATTCATCAACTCATTAAATAGATATTACATATTATAATAGGAAGAGAACTAACCCAAATGCATGAGTTTTTCGCAAACCTTGATATTTCATAACTAATTTTTTGAATGAAAGTTTCATTAAAAGATAAGTCTTACAAATCAATTTACTCATTTATTCAAAATTAAATCCCTTCTTACAAGGTTATATAATATGTCTATATACGTATACATGTGTATATCTAAAATATAACGAGAAAAATGCATCAACAGAACCAACATAATAGAAGTGAGCACAAAACTCAAAAAAAACTAACCATAAAAAGCAGCACACAACTCATAAGAATAATTGACCACAAAAAGCTTATAATTTATTATAATTAAGAGGAGCATCTTGCTCATATAATTCAAACATATCCAATTCACATGTGTTGGCCAACACAAGGGACTAGCAACACCCTTACCAGTTAGAGTATTCAAGCTGCACCAAGAGCTAACAAATAAAGCGGTTAGCTGTAAGGTTTTGTATCAAACAATTTTTTAATAAATTTTTCAATAACATACTCTAAATACATATCAATTCAAATTTATTAAATCATTTTACATTTTCAAAATGAGGGTAAAAATATAATAGATAATCACAATCCATCAATTGAGATAAACTGCATAAGGTTGTTTCCACGTAATGAACTCATACTTGTATAATTAAAATAAATACTTTCTAACAGAAATCTTTTAGAGAAGCTTCACATCAATTTATTTATCTTGAATTAGAATAGAGGAAGGTTTATGTATTACAAATTTATAATGTGATTGCAAGAAAGGATCTCATAGAATAATAATTTAAAAAAAAATTGGAGATATACTTTAATTTCTAATATATTATTATATCATAAGTAATATTCATGACAAGATAATAATCAAATTATTAATCTTTTATACGGAGTTCATCAATTATAAAGTGAAGAGAATTAAAATTATAAAAATCTAGTTTGTTTTTCATATTAAGCTAATAGGCCAAAATCCATGAAAACAAATAAACAAAAATGTAAAGAGATATATAATAGGCATTATCCACTCATGGACTAAGCATAGAAATAAGCACCAAATATTTCCCAATCAAGCTTATACGTTAAGAGTATCCTCGGAGGTCCTAAAATTATAAACCTTATAAAACATAATTCTCGCCTTCAAAAAATTTATCAATATCCCCCCTTTAGTTCAAGTCTTTTGATACTTCCTCATTCAATTATTTATTTCCTTTTTCTAAGTTCCAACTTTACACTCAAATGAAATTTCTAAATTTTAAATGTTAACTCATTTCATTTCTATTTTATAATTTTTATTTTATTTCAAAATTTGATTTTATAATATCTTACCTCCTCATATTATTATAAACATTTTTAAATTGTCAAATTAATATTTGAGCTAAAAATTATCATTGGAAGCTAAATTTTAATAATTAAATGTGTGAAAACTTTCTCAACTCTTTAATTGAAGCTTAGAGCTAACTATCTAAAAATTCTCCAATTTGAAACACTCACATAATCCATCTCCAAGTACAATAAGACACAAATGATGAATGTGAATACTAATAACTAGCCAAGTATGATTAAGAGGAAGGAGGAAGCCTCAACTAACCCAAAAATAGAAATCAAACTTCCACCCCATCACCATTTTGATACCAAACTGAGGAGAGATAGGGAAGTTGAGGAGAGAAAAAGTGATGGCTTCTTGGTTGAACAGCAGCAGTGCAGCGATAGTGGCCAATAGTGATTCCAACGAGAGAGTGAAAGAGAGGTGGAAAGGAGAAGAATTTGATTTGGTGATGGAGAGAAAATAGGGAAGAGAGTGATGGAGGGGTTCAGACGTGACAGAGAGAAGAAGAGAAAAGGGAAAGAGAAAAATAAAAAGAAAGAAAGACAAAGAAAAAGAAAGGAAAAAGGAAAAGAAAAAAAATGAGAAAAAAAAAATGCACATACAGATATTTTTAGGTATTTGAAATTAATCTTTTGTCTTCTAAAATTTTTATTAAAAATAATCATGATTCTCAAAAATTATAAATCACATAAATATTTATTTAAATTATTTTATATTTAATTAATTCTTAAAGATAGTAAAATATTGAGTTATTACAATATAAAACGTTGTAGGTTTTTCTTTTAAATAAATAATTCGTCCCATATAGCGACGAATTAAGTTGTAAGGGTAAGTCAAATTAACCTTCTTTAAACGCAGTACTAAACAATTGGATGAAGGGAGATTATGTTATTCATATTTGATGTTAAACTTTGCTCGTTCCCACCTTTGGCTTCACTTTCATTTGCATTCATTTTCCTTGAGCTTCAGCATCTTTCATTCAAACCTTAAACTAAATGTAATTCACAATACAGGTAATTTTTATAGAGATCCAGTTAAACACTAAATATAATTTCTAATAAAAATTCAAATTTTAATTCACATTAACTTATTTTATTAGACTCAATCCCCCTTGATTCCAATGTTCACTTTAAACTAGGGCTACCAAAATACTAATACTCAAACTGTATCAAATTAACATTTATTCCAAGAAAAGATAATATATTAAAAGTAAACGAACTTTTTTTCTTTTAAACTTTCCACGGTCTCTGTAAGACTCACGTCCAATGAAATAAATTCAATTCCCAAAGTCTTTGCCTTCTCTTTAGTTACCTGATACCTTGGTAAAAAAGGCTTATCATTTGCACACCTATCAAGTTATTGTGAAACCAGTAAGAATAGAATTAGAAAAATCCAAATTAACAACTAATTAAATATATACCTAAACAAAAAGAATTAAGGGTGCAAGACATTTGGGTATAATCACATTAATATGATTGAAGCATTATAATCGAACCGTTTTTCCTCTTCCCTTGTTCCATTCTTCTTTATCCAAATTTGCCATTAAAAACACATTAATACAAGTGATATTCATTGGTGTCTCATCTTGTTAACAAATCATTTAAGTAAGGTCATATATATATATATATATATATATATATCATTACATGTAATATACACGACAGTTAAGGCTAAAGTCGTCCAACCCTCTAAGGGCTTCCACTTTTGAGGGCTCAACTAGGCTTAGTTTATATTAAATGGATGGGTTTACATTGCTAGCTCAGACCGGCCCTTAAAGGGCTATAGACTAAGTTGGACCAGCTTATGAGTTTTGTTTTAATATAATTTATTTTATTTGACCAAAAAATATATTTGTATAATTTATTTTACATATTAATATATTAAGAATAAACATTGTAAATTGACCTACAAAAATAATGATTAAAAATATTGCTTGGTATAATTTATTTTATATATTAACATATTAGAAATAAATATTGCAAATTATCCTACAAAAATCTGATTTATTTTAAATAGTAATATATTGGCATAAACAAGGACATTTCATGACACATTTTTAAATGTTAAAAGAAAGGCCCATCACGTTATAAGTCCACTGCAAGACATGAATCTAAAATGGGTCAAGTTAAAAGTTCTTTCTTAAAATATGTCACTATTTTCTTAGATTAATCCCTCTATTTTAAGGGCTAGTTCGACCCAATGGGCTAGGCCTATTTTTACAACTCTAACAACAATTACACATAGAACTTTAGCTCATTATAGATTCAAGATATTCTAATATCCAAATCTCAAATTACACCTAATTAAAGGAATTTTAACCATCAAATTCTTAAAAAAAAATGTTTTATAACCAAATAATCTCAAGGGCTACTCAGAACTAATAACCAAGCTTATCATAATTGATAACCTACACAATATATAGAGTAAAACACCTGAAATCTATATAATTGAGAGGAATAAGCTGAAGAGTACATAGTGCTCCGTCAAGCAAGGATTTCTACTAGGATTCACTTAAGTTGATATAAAATAAAAAATCGTTAGCTTTTACAGTTTACTATAGTGCATGCTTGATTAGGTGGCAATCATCTAACATTATATGATAGAGATAGACTGTAAGTTGTTAAAGAAATAACTGAATTTACCTCTCAGGAAGTTGTAATGTTGGATAGAATTCACGTAAAATTCTGACAATGTCTGAGAAGTGTGCCACAGACTCAGTCAATAAATATCTTCCACTCGCTGAAGAAATTTCAAATGCTTGAATATGAGCATTTGCAACATCCTTCACATTGATCCATCCTAAAGTCAAATTTGGAAATGTTTGTGCACCTGCATTATGCAAGATGGGAATTGAAGTTCAGGTCTAATATTTCTCAAAATAACAACCAAATTAAATAAACTATTCTCATAATGTACATTAAGTTAATGATTGAAAAATTCAATAACCCACCACCATTTTCTTATTATACTTCTTCTTCCTACTCTGTTTCCATATTTTGACACAAATCCCTTTTCTTTTTCCATTGACTATAACCATTTAAATAAGATGATCCAGCTTTGATGTTTTGTGAATAAATAAAAGTTACCATTTATTAGATTCAGAATGTAACTAGCAGTTGAGTTAAGCGTTGGTTGCAAGAGAGGTCCTAACACTGTCGATGGATTGATAGTAACCATGTCAATGTTGTTTTCTTTTACAAATTTCCAAGCAGCTTCTTCAGCCAATGTTTTGGCAAGCGCATACCACCTCTGAAAGCACAAAATTGAAAACATCAAGATATTGTAAATTGTTAAGCATTGCATATCATCACATTTGTACACTTTTGAACTACTATTTTAGCACTAATAATACTCAACAATTGTTTAGAACGTTACAAGCATTAAGGGACTTGGATCAGATATCTTATTGTCTAGTTTTCTTAATAAGTAGAACCTTGGCGAAAAGCATTGTTTGTAAAGCTACTTGGTAGAAAGACTGTGATAAACCCCAGCTGAAGGTTTATTCTAGAAGATATAAAAAACAAAGATGAGGTGGCAGGGAGGATGATAACTAATAACTAATTTGTTATATCTGTTATTCTGTTATGATAGCATGAGCTGGAGTGGGAGTGCACAGATGGGGGACCACCAGCAGCAAGCAAGGGGGGGTATTTCTCTAGCAGTGAGAGATGGAGGAGGGGGGGAAAAACTTTGGGAAAATACTGGGAGAGAGCTAGCCTCTCGAAAGCTAGCAACTCATTCTATTTCTACTTTTCTTTTCTCAATTCTGTTTGTTTTCTTTCTTTCTTATGCTATATCGTGTTTTGGTGTGTGCTGGGAGACTATTGAAGTATTACACACTGTTCCTGAGATCCCTGTAATTTCTGGAAAGTGTATTTTCGAGAATAATACTATAGCACTATTCAGCAGACTTAGCTAGTACAGAGGGAGGCTCTATCAATTTGGTATCAGAGCAGCAATGACCGGGGAATGGTAAATACCAGAATGGAAGGCCGAGTTGACAGTGTGGAGAAAGATGTCGCTGCATTAAAAGATGATATGAATGAAGTTAAAGTGTGGTTGATGGAAATGAAGGAGATGATGGTTCGAATGGATGCAAAAGGTGATAAAACAGTGATAAAGATTACTGGAGAGCACACTGAGTCACAAACCGATGGGAATCCAAGGAAACAGAGCAGCGAAGAGGTAGAAAAAGAACCGAATAGGTATAGAAAGCTGGAATTACCCTTGTTTGAGGGGGATGACCCCATAGGATGGTTGTTCAGGGCTGAGAGGTATTTTGATATTAATGGAATAACTGGCATGGAGAAGCTGGAGGCTGCTGCAGTCTGTTTAGAGGGGAGGGCGCTCAACTGGCTCCAATGGTTGGAGACCAGATGTCCTGTCCGATCATGGATTGAATTCCGAAGGGAGTTGATCGAAAGATTCCACCCATCTCAGCAGGGAGATGCCTTCGAACGTCTGTTATCGTTGAGGCAGGATGGCGACGTGACTGAATATAGGGAGAGATTTGAAGAATTATCGGCCCCTTTGAGAGATGTATCAGATGAGTGTCTTATTGGAGCCTTCAAAAATGGGTTGAGACCCGAAATCAAGGCGGAGCTCCGATTGAATCAGGCTGGGTCATTAAAAGATTTAATGAATTTGGCCCACCGAATTGAGGAGAAGAATGCAGTACTGCTCAAGGCCCATGAAGACTCGCTGAACAAGCTGGGCAAAGCAGTAAGTTCGAATAGATGGCTTGGACCGAGACAGTTATGGAATCGGGTTATGGGTAGTCCTGATCCAGGACGGAGTGCGACGTGGAATAAAGGAAAGGAGACTGAGCCGAAGAGGGAAAAAAACGATGGAAACACGACAGCTGCGACGAACCAGACCAGCGTCACGCGAAGTGGAAATTTTCGGCGATTAACTGACGCAGAGGCAGCAAGAAAAAGAGCTCAGGGACTATGTTTCAAGTGTGATGAGAAGTATAGTCCCACCCACCAGTGCAAGAACAAACAGCTCCAGGTATTGCTGTTGCAGAGTGTGAACGAAAAAGGAGCAGCAGTGGAAGCCGATGAGACAAACGAAGAAGAAATGGAGGAAGAAGTTCAAGAAGACAGTCCGATGGAGTTATCCATGAACTCAGTGGTAGGACTAACCAATAACAATACAATGAAGGTGCTGGGTGCTTGTTGTGGAGAAGAGGTGATCATACTTATAGACAGTGGAGCATCTCACAATTTCTTGTCACCCGAAACAGTGGGCAGGCTGGGAATTCCAGCCACCCAGATCAGCCCCTTTGAGGTGTCAGTTGGAGATGGGCATAAGGTGAGAGGGAACCAATTCTGTCCAAAAGTGGAACTGGAGGTACAGGGGTTAAAGGTAAAGCAGGATTTTTATGTATTTGGATTAGGAGGGACTGACATGGTTTTGGGAATTGAATGGTTGAAATCGTTGGGAGAAGTCAAGGTGAACTGGGGTCAGCTAACCATGAGAGTAAGAGTGGGGCGGGAAGAAAAATGTTTACGTGGGAATCCTACATTAGCTAGAACTCTAGTCTCACTCAAGTCTCTAGTGAAGACATTGAAGAAGGAGGGACAAGGGTACTTGATTGAATTTAACAATCTACAATTACAAGACAGCAATGAGAAGCAAGCAGAAGTGCAATTACCAAGAGAGGTGCAGGCCCTATTAGAGAACTTTCCCGCAGTTACATCCGCCAGCATTGACTTACCTCCGACTAGATTTCGTGATCACGCAATTACAATTAGAAGTGGAGCAGAACCTCCTAATATAAGGCCTTATCGTTATCCCCACTTTCAAAAGGAAGAAATTGAGAGGTTGGTTAAGGAAATGCTAGCAGCAGGGATTATCAGACCCAGTAGCAGTCCCTATTCCAGTCCGGTATTGCTAGTGAAGAAAAAAGATGGGAGTTGGCGGTTTTGTGTAGACTACCGAGCATTGAATAGAATTACCATCGCGGACAAGTTTCCTATACCGGCCATAGATAAATTGTTGGATGAATTAAAGGGTGCAACGGTGTTTTCCAAACTAGATTTGAAATCGGGATACCACCAGATCCGAATCAGATCGGGGGATGAAGAGAAGACTGCTTTTCGGACTCATCAAGGCCACTACGAGTTTTTAGTGATGCCCTTCGGGTTAACCAACGCACCATCCACATTCCAATTTCTCATGAATGAGGTATTCAAGGAGCAGTTGCGCAAATATATTTTAGTGTTTTTTGATGACATCCTGGTGTACAGTGCAAATAAGGAGGACCATTTAAAGCACCTTGAGAATTCGCTCAAGATCTTACATGAGCACAAACTAATAATCAACCTGAAAAAATGTGTGTTTGTAAAATCAGAAGTGGAGTACCTGGGACATGTGATATCAGGTAAGGGGGTACAAGTGGACCCTGAAAAGATTTCAGCCATGGTGCAGTGGCCCATACCAAAAAACTTGAAATCTCTAAGGGGATTCTTGGGACTAACAGGGTACTACCGAAGATTTGTGAAGAATTATGGGAAGATAGCAGCACCACTAACGGTGCTATTAAAGAAGGATGGGTTTCAATGGGGAAAAGAAGCACAAGCTGCATTTGAAGCACTTAAAGCTGCTATGACTACTACACCAGTTCTTAACATGCCTGATTTTTCGGTGCCCTTTGAGTTAGAAACGGATGCTTCTGGGGTAGGAGTAGGAGCTGTCCTAATGCAAAGAGGGAGGCCAATAGCCTATTTCAGCAAGGCTTTATCTCCTAAAAGGCAGATGGATTCAGTATATGAAAGGGAATTACTGGCAATTTTGTTAGCCGTCAAAAAGTGGCGTCACTACTTGCTAGGATACCCATTTATCATAAGGACAGATCAGAGAGCACTCAAATACCTGTTTGAACAACGGGAACTGAATGTGGAACAACAAAAGTGGGTATCAAAGTTGATGGGTTATAAGTTTGACATTCAATACAAGCCCGGGAGAGCAAATAGAGTGGCAGATGCACTATCCAGGAGAGAAGACAGCAAGGAACTACAAGCAATAACAGTATGGCAGTGTGAAGAGTTGAAACAATGGGAAGAGGAGATTAGAGCAGATGAAAAATTGAATGCAGTATGGCAGCAGGTAATTTCCAATCAAAGTCCACCCAAGGGATACAGTGTGAAGAATGGTTATTTGCTCTACAAAGGAAGGATGGTTCTACCCAAACAATCCACAAGAATTCCTAAGCTACTGGCAGAATTCCATGAAACTCCGATGGGAGGACACTCGGGATATTTGAGAACTTACAAACGAATGGCTACTTTTGTGTATTGGGAAGGCATGAAGCGTGATATACAGACCTATGTAGCACAGTGTAACATATGTCAGCAGAATAAGTACCAAACGCTTAGCCCGGCAGGGTTGCTGCAACCAATACCAACCCCAAAGCAAGTTTGGGAAGATATCAGCCTTGATTTTATCACTGGTTTGCCCAAATCGTCTCGGTTTGATACTATTTTGGTGGTGGTAGACAGACTAACAAAGTATGGACACTTCATTCCCTTAGCTCATCCATTCACAGCCAAGGATGTAGCTGCAGAGTTCATCAGGGAAGTTGCCAAATTGCACGGATTTCCTAATTCCATTATATCACATAGAGATAGACTCTTCATGAGTACCTTTTGGCAAGAATTGTTCAAATTATCAGGTACCAAACTCCGATTCAGTTCGTCGTACCATCCAGAAACGGACGGACAGACTGAGGTGGTGAACAGAAGCTTAGAAACCTATCTACGTTGTTTTATCACAAATAAACCTAAAAGTTGGGTAAAATGGCTGGTATGGGCAGAATATTGGTTTAATACTACCTTCAATCAATCCACAGGCATGACACCATTCCGGGCTTTATATGGGAGAGATCCTCCAAATTTTTTGAAACTAGGGGATGTTCCATCAACAGTAGAAGAGGTAAATATACAGATTAGGCAGCGGAATACAGTGATTGAAGAGTTAAGGGAAAACTTAGAAAAAGCTCAACAGCAAATGAAGTATCATGCTGATAAAAAGCGGAGGGAAGTGGTATTCGAAGTTGGGGAGTCGGTGTATTTGAAATTGAGACCATATCGGATGAAATCCCTAGCCAAGAAATACAATGAAAAGCTGAGTCCACGTTATTATGGCCCTTTTAAAGTCCAGGAGAGAATTGGTGCAGTGGCTTATAGGTTGGAACTCCCCGAGACAGCTAAAATTCATTCAGTTTTCCATGTTTCCCAACTCAAGAAGAGCCTTCAACCAATGGTTCAGAGTTTACTATTACCACCTGAACTCACAGATGAAATGGAACTCCAGACCGAACCAGAGGAAGTCCAACAAGTCAGGCAATTAACTAACCAGCAGTGGGAGGTGTTGATCAAATGGAAAAACTTATCCACACATGACAGTACTTGGGAGTCTTATGAGACCATCCTCAAACAATTTCCTGACTTCCACCTTGAGGACAAGGTGAATCTTATCGGAGGGGGCAATGATAAACCCCAGCTGAAGGTTTATTCTAGAAGATATAAAAAACAAAGATGAGGTGGCAGGGAGGATGATAACTAATAACTAATTTGTTATATCTGTTATTCTGTTATGATAGCATGAGCTGGAGTGGGAGTGCACAGATGGGGGACCACCAGCAGCAAGCAAGGGGGGGTATTTCTCTAGCAGTGAGAGATGAAGGAGGAGGGGAAAAACTTTGGGAAAATACTGGGAGAGAGCTAGCCTCTCGAAAGCTAGCAACTCATTCTGTTTCTACTTTTCTTTTCTCAATTCTGTTTGTTTTCTTTCTTTCTTATGCTATATCGTGTTTTGGTGTGTGCTGGGAGACTATTGAAGTATTACACACTGTTCCTGAGATCCCTGTAATTTCTGGAAAGTGTATTTTCGAGAATAATACTATAGCACTATTCAGCAGACTTAGCTAGTACAGAGGGAGGCTCTATCAGACTGGAATGAATTTTCTGAGAAATAGGTTGGAGAAAATGTGGCAGAAAGATGGGACTATACAGATAATTGACCTTGAGGAAGACTACTTCCAGGTTACCTTTTTCAGTATGGAGGATTTTCTATATGCTTACCAGAAAGGCCTATGCATGATTACAGACCATTATCTGGTGGTCCAAAGATGGAAAGGAAACTTCATTCCGAAAGAAGACTATTGTGTTTCAAGGGCTGCTGTGTGGATTAGAATTCCTAGCCTTCCAATTGAGTTCTAGAACGAGAGAATTCTTTGGTTAGCACAGTGGCTATGGCCATCCTAATGGAAAAAAGGTTTGATTTGGAGAGTCAACAATGGCAAAAATGGTTAAATTTTGGATTGATGAATGGGTGGAAGGGTGTGGAGCTCTATTAAATCATGTTAGGGGGTACTCTTCCAGATCAGTTAAGGTAGGATAGTGTGTGTGTAAATATGTGACTGGAAGTACCAGTAGAGATTGGGATTACTCTAAATTTGGGATCTACTTACCAAGGGGTGTCCTAGAATTAGGACCATCGTTGTCCCTAATATCTACTTGGGGGCTGATTGTTTATGTTGGAGGCATAGTGGAGATGGTAAATTTTCGATCAAATCTGCAATTGTAAGTGCTTGTGCTTAAACCAGGATCAACAAGAAGATATCAGGGAGAGAATTTGGAAGTGGAAGGGACCTCAAAGGGTGAAAACTTTCTTATGGCTAGCAATGCAGGACAAGCTTCTCACAAACCAGTAGAGAAGAAAAAGGGGCGTGACTGATTGTGAATCTTGTGCAAGCTGTGGAATGTGTCAGGGAAACTACTTTACATGTTTCAAGGGATTGCAAAAAGGCTAAGGAGGTATGGTAGAGACTTGTGAACCCTTCTAAATGGAACTACTTTTCTTACCATGATATCAAAGTATGGTTTCTGCCATGTGACCTGAAAATCACAAGTTCAAATTCTAAAAATAGCTTCTCTGCTTGCAAAAACTGAATACATCTAACCCTCCAAACCCCATCTAGTCGGGGATTTGTGCATTGGGCAGACTTATCAAAGTATGGCTTAGCAGAATATTGAAAAGCTGTTGGGGTGATGACAGGGAGCATTGGGATACTTTGTTTAGGTTGACTGTTTGGTCCTTATAGAATTGGAAGGATGATGAAATTTTAGGGTAGAAGTTATATGTGGGCATTGATAAAGTCATGAACATAAAGCTGACAGTAAGGAGTATCTTAGAAGCTGAGGAAAGTCTTAGGAGACTGTATAGAAGTTACATACACATTTCATTTTCCTATTAATAGTTTAGTATATACTGAAATATAACACTTACCTTAGATTCCTTGCTAAAATCTAGATCTGAAAACCATGTTTCGTCAACAACAACTTCAGGAGACTTAGGCCTTCTATTACATGTAGCTGTAGCCGAGGAAGATGTTAAAACAACCCGTTTTACAGATGGTGATTTAGCACATGATTTAAGAACATTGAGAGTTCCCTTTAACGCGGGATCAATTAGTTCAATCTGAGATAAACAAAGCAAAATAAGCTAAACCATATACGAGTCTATATTTGTGTTTGGAATATTAAGAGTCTGTGGTTGTAAGAGGAATTCAAATATTAACCTGTGGGTCATTAGATTCATTGAAACAGGGTGATGCAGTATGAAAGACACCCTCACACCCCTCAACAGCAGAGTCAAAGGAACCTTCTTGTAGGAGATCTGCTTTAATCAATTGCAGTCTCTCTTTTGCACCATCAAGTTCATACAAATGTTCTACCTTTTTAGGATCATCTTCAGAAAATTACAAAACAAAATAAAGTTTTTAACTCAAATGGATATATTAAACACCAATGAAATCGAATTGTAATGAATTCTTTAAGATCAAGTAAGAAGGACCTTACTAGGGTCACGAACAGTGCCTTTGACAGTGTAACCACGAAGAAGAAGGAACTTGACGATCCATGAAGCAATATAGCCATTAGCACCAGTCACACACACTACTTTTCCTTCACCACTGCTCATTCTTCCTCTTGAGTGTTTCTTTCTGCTTCACTTGAGTCTGAGGGACGCTCGTCTTCAAGTCCACGGAGTGCGAGATTCCCTTGGACGCCATTTCGATGGCTATTTTTTATTCAACTAGGAAAAAACTATTATTCACACGCCAAACAGTAATGGCAGCTGTTGTTACACTTCAATTTTTATTTGGAGTGCTCTCTTGTCATTTTATATATTTAAAATATTTGAACAACTAAGTTGCGATAAAAAACGAAAAAAGAAATCAACAGTAGTTCATCTTATAATTTCATTTTTAAACAACAGCAGGCCGATTCATACTCATCAATTTGTTTTATTAGAAAAACTGTGAAAAAGTATTTTATTTCTTTAAATTTTATACTAATTTTTAATTTTATCTTTAAATTTATTTTTTAATTAATTTTATCTCTAAACTTTTAAATTTGATCAATTTTATCTCAAATACTAACATTCTGTATTAGACAAACAAAATTTACATATATAACAATCTAGTTGTAATACTTTCTCACATACAAAATAAATTATATTAAAAATTGATAGCAATTTAAAAATAAAATTGATAATAATCTTAAATTTTGAAGATAAGAAAACAACTCTTATCAATTTTTTGTTTATTTTATTTCTAAAGTATAAATCTTCAAGTCCTAAATTCTAAACTCTAATTTTTAATTTTGTTTCTATTTTTTATCTACTCTAAAAAATTAAATTATCTCATTTGTACTTTAAAATTAATATATTTTCTTAGTGATAAACCTTTTATAAATTTAATTTTTTCAGTCAAATTTTTACAAATTATCTCATTTGCACCAAAACAGGGGGCCTCTTGATAAAAATTTGGCATCTTTTGCAACAGAGATGATATTCAAGCTAAAAATAAATAAATAACGAGTGGAAATGATTTTTTGGTCCCCTAAAGTTTAAACTTTTCGTCAATTTTGTCACTATATTTTACAATTACTATTGATTTGTCTCAATTTTTAATGTGATTTATTTGTTATGCCAGCAAGAGTAAACAATGTTAAAGATTTGGGACAAATTGACAGCATTCAAAAGTTTAGAGATTAAATTAATAGAAAAAAATTAAAAATAAAATTAAAAATTAGTTTAAAGTTTAAAAGACATAAAATGTCCTTTTGCATTAGAAACTATAACATAAATAAGAAAATATTACATAATAGTTAAAAACTAATGTTTTAAAATTACTTAATTATCTCATGATACTTTAGGTAGGGGAAGAATTTAGGGGAAAAAAATTATAGACATGAGAAGTGTAATGACTCCTCTTATATTATATGCAATACCGGATTCAATTTGAAAGCGTGAAATTCTCTCAAAAATTATTCCTTTGAAAATTTGTACCCTTCGAGACCATTACTGACTGAATATAACTCAAATAGACTTTTCTATTCAAGTTCCATTCAACCTTCCCTTTTGCGCAGCTCACCTAATACATCAATTCACACCAATATACACACCTACTCTGGAATATAAAAATCTAAACTATTCATTCATTAACATTTGAGATACAAAATTATTATCAAAATTTCGTCAAATTTTTCTCTAAAAATAAGACATTTCATCAATTTTACAACAGCCCAAAGCATAATCTAAATAACCATATGTTTACAATTACATATATGTTCAATCATACATATATTTATACAACCATTTGTACAATTATGTAGCCTTTTAGCCATTCAAAACATTACAAAGAAAAACTCCCACATAATGTTCTTCCTAAATGCTTCTTAGTCATTTATCTCCTCCAACATCTTGCACACAATTTATATCCCAAGCCTAGCTAGTTCCTAGCTAGATCTTGGCATTGATCATCTGAACAATCAACTTAATGAGATATGAATATCTCAGTAGAATAATATACAATTTAACATTTCTTTTATAAAAAATTAGTTGAAAGTTCAGCTATACCCCTCTTTGGGTATAAAAAACCTCTCCCCTGTTACTATTTAAACAGACATGTGAATTGATACTTTATACTTTATCATCTTCAAAACATATGAGAAATACAATACCTTTTATAAACTCATATTTCACCTTGTTTATTTCATTTCATACAAGTATAAAATTATCATTTCATCAAAACTATCATTTCAAAATACCTGTATTCACATTCTCAACATTTTTTGCATAACATTTCTCATGTTACTGCAAAGATCACATAAAATGGCATAATCTCTTAAAATAGATATGCACACATTCATAGTAATAAAACTTATTAATTTAATGCATGCTTTTTTCGATCTCACTTTATTATGACAAAGACCGTTATCTTGGTGAATATCATAGGACTATTATCCATATGACTGAGATTGTTGTTATCACGGAGACCGTTATCCCAGTGACTATCATAAGACCACTATCCATATGACTGAGAAACTAATTTCTAGGACATCCCCTATCACGTGCACAATATCAATTAGTCTCATATTTTTTTCGACTATACGGTAATATATACATATAGGTGACTAATACTTAGAGTTATAAAGTTTCATTCTTAAATCAATCCTTTTTTCTTGTATAGATTGTCCCTTTTTTACTCCTTAACATCTTTCATAGGGTTGTATTGGTTTAAAGAGTAAACTCTAACATATACAGAATACCATAGATTAAAAATAGAGTTAGTTTATAAAATTTGTCTTTATATGAAATATTTAACGACCGTCCCATACTAATTATCAAGTATCCACCCCAAATTTTGTCTGCACTATATACAAAAAACCCAGTAGCCAAATCAAAACAAGCAGTAAAGATTCATCTCAAATCTTTAGAACACATACAGGTAAGTTTCCCTTATACTCATATGAAAATAATTTCCATTTCACAAATAAGTTCAGGAAATGTTTCCCATTTCACAACATAGAATTTAGTCAAAATAATACAATTCACATTATCAATTCCAAATAAGGGAGTATAAATTACTCTACCTTAACCTTTATTTTTTCTTCTTGAATAAAGATTCTTCCCTTTTTTCTTTTTGCTTGACTCCACAAGCCACTTCTATTAATTTTTGAAACTAATGTTTTAATTTTTCACACTAATTCCTTTCAAACATAAATCTATTGGAATTAAATTCCTAATTCACCTCAAATTTAACATTTAGCTATAAAACTCTCAAGTTTCTTCTAGGGCACTTTTGGAAGGCTAAATAAACTTAACCCAACACAAAATTTCAAAATTACATGGTTTTCTCTTCTTAAACAAAAAAATAAAAACCTTTTCAATTTAGTCCTTAAAAATTTCTTAGTCTTGAAAGTAGCCCTAAAGGTCTCAAAAATCTCTTAAATTTATATGAGAGCCTCCATGTAACTCAATATCATAGAAAACACCAAGATTTATGAAATTTTAGTTCATTATTTAGAATTTTCAAAATTTACATTTTAGTTCCTATCTTCCAAATGATGATTTTACACTCTTTTTTTCCTTTTTTCTATATCCATTCATAAGAGTCTTATTGGAATTAAAATTTTTAAAAAAAAGCATCAAATTCCTGAAATTTTAATTCATACCAAGAATTTCTAAAACTTGCAATTTAATCCCTATATACTCTTATAATAATTTTACACTCTTCCTTATATTTTCTACTTCTATACAATCATAAAAGTCTCATTAGAGCTAAGGATTATAGAAATGTATCAAATTTTAAAATTTCAATTCATACCAAAAATTTTAAAAAATTTTAGTTTAGTCACTTTTACTTTTTCGGCGATTTACAGCGGCTAACGACTGCAAGATGCCTGGCGAAGCTTGCAAGCGGCTGAAGGATGCATCAGACAGTTGAAACATCACTCACCAGCCGCTGAAGAAGGCATTTTATGGCTGAATCAAAGAGTTGAAATCATGAACGGAGAGAGGGTAAAACGTGATAGTGTAGCATGCTAAGCGGTCCAACGAAGCTTTAGATTGCGTCGGCGGAGGTCCTACAATCCAGCGAGTGTTTGTTGCACGGTGGAATGGCGACGTGTGACAGTTTTGTAGGAGAAGGGCGATGCGTGTGCATGTGAGGGAGAGAGAGGGAAATTGCGAGAGAGGAGGGAGAAATGAACGAGAAAGAAGGAAATTTGAGTTTTTTAACGCATTCAAGGGCATTTTGATCTTTTACCAATTTACTCCATATAACTTTTGAATGCATTTTCTTATTTAGGCAAGAATATAGGACAATATGAAAGGGATTTGAGAATTTTTAGAGTATCCTAGATTTGTTAAAAATATCTGCTAAGTATCTCAAAGCGGATAAAAATTTTCTTATCAAATTAAATTTTATTTCCTAAAATTATTAAATTTGGGCTATAAGCTTCAAATAATTTACTTATTCACTTCAAAACAATATTTCAAGATTTTTAGTAAAACTTATCACAGTTATCTAAATTTTTAATTGGGGTTATTACAAAAAGCCCATGTGACCATTTTAATTTTAGATTAAATTACATTTTTTTTCTATAAAAAAATAAATTATACTTTTCTACCTTAAAGATTTTAAAGATAAGAAAAGCCTATCATATTCCTTAAGAAATATAATCAAAATTTAATCTTAATATAAGTCAAATCTAAAGGTGTCAAAATAGACTAGCTCTGTCTATAAGTATCAACCTATTCAAAAAAATTTCTTTTATGAACTTATTTTTAATAAATTCCTCAAATTATGTATTTATTTTGACTTTTAAAACTAGTAGAGATTGATTATTATTTCCTACTAAGTCTTCTTTAGTACAAGCTTTGAATCAATTATGTCTTCTCAATACTTACTACAAAAGAAGTGGAGTTTATAAAGCAAAGGGACTAACAGCTACTACCAACTTATGATTATTTACATTAACTTTAGAGAAAAATTACAAATTAACAAATTTCTTTTCTTTTAAGCTGTCCACAGTTTCTTGAGATACACCTTGAATGGAGTAAACTAAATTCCTAAGTCATTGCTTTTCTTTGGAAACTTGATAAGTTGGTAAAAAAGGTTTATCTTTTGCACACCTAACAAAATCAATGAGAAAAAAAATTAGTAAAATACAAAATAAAAACTTGAACTAATTAAATTTGATCCTAGATATAAAGAATTATAATAAAATAAATCATTATTTATGAGTTTAAAAAATATTTTTAAAATGATTATTAAATGAGTGAAGAAAACCATATCTAATTATATGTAATTATTTATCTTGTATTAACATTTTTTTTCTTTTCAAATATATTTGGTCTTAACTTCCTATTTGTCCTTTTTAAAAGTGTCCACCGCCACACTCATTCCCTTTTGAGGAATTTTTTTTTTCTTAATAGATATGATAACTTTTAATTTGATCATCTACAAGTATTTTTGTCAATTTAATACTTCAAAGATGAAAATACCTTTAAGGTTGCCCTTCTATCAAAACTTCAGCCATAATTTCTTACTTAACACAATGTTGAAGTGTAATTTAATTTATTACATGGTTGTCTCACATGTCACACATTAATCTACATAAGATAAAATTTTGAAATATAAATCAAAATGTAATATCCCAAATATTTTGCTAATTTAAATACTTGACTAGCTAACATAATTAGGAAAATCTAATAGAAACTTGAAAATTTTGTTGGATATGGCACAAGTAGATTATTTTGAGCCTATGATTCAAATTTGAAAATGTAATAGAGAAAAATTTTAGTGGAATGATAAGTATGAAGAAAGTTTTCAAAAACTAAAAGATTGCCTTGCTTCAGCTCTATTATTGACTCTTCCTACTAGGAGTGGTGGTTATACTGTTTATTGTGATGTATCAAGAGTAGGCTTGGGTTGTGTACTAATGCAACATGGTAAGGTAATAGCCTACGCATCGAGGCAATTGAAGAAACATGAGCAAAACTACCTTACTTATGACTTGGAAATGGTAGCTGTAGTCTTTGCTTTAAAGATTTGGAGGCATTATGTGTATGATGAGACTTGAGAGATCTATACTAATCAAAAGAGTCTCAAGTATATTTTTCAACAAAAAGACCTTAATCTTAGACAACGAAGGTGGATGAAATTGTTGAAGGATATGATTGTACAATATTATACCATCCTGGGAAGGCCAACGTTTTAGCAGATGCTTTGAGTAGAAAATCAATGGGAAGTCTTAACCATATTTCAATGGTGAGAAGGCCACTGGTAGTGATTTACATAAACTAGAAGAAGATGGTGTACAATTTGAAATTAAAGAAGGAATAATGCTTTTAGCTCATATTCATGCTCACTCTTCATTAATTGAGAAGGTGAAGGAAGCATAAAAGCAAGATTCTCAAATATGCAAGCTGATAGAAGATGTGAAAAGGGGAAAGCACAGTCATTTCTCTATATCATCGGATGGAGCATTAAAGTATAAACAGTGATTATATGTTCCTCTGGTAAAGGAGATAAGGGAAAAAATTCTTAAGGAAGCTCATAAATCCACTTACACTATCCATCCAGGTGCAACAAAGATGTACCATGATTTAAAAGAACTATACTAGTGGGAAGGCATGAAGAAAGATATAGTAGACTATATTTCTAGTTGTTTAACATGTCAACAGGTAAAAGATGAACATAAGAAATTAACTGGTTTGTTACAAAAAATGGAAATACCAGAATGGAAATAAGAGAGGATTACGATGGACTTTGTGGTTGGTCTACCCCGTACATTGTGAGGTTATGATTCTATATGGGTGATTATTGATAGATTGACTAAGTCAACTCACTTCCTTTCGGTGAAGACCACATATGGAGTGACAAATATGCCCAGTTATATCTTAATGAGATTGTTAAGTTACATGGGATTCCACTATCTATTATCTCTGACCAAGGTCCATAATTTACGTCACACTTCTAGAAGGCTTTCCAAGATGCCTTAGGTACACATCTACATCTCAATACGACCTTTCATCCTCAGACAGATGGTCAGTCAGAGAGGGCTATACAAATTTTAAAGGATATGCTAAGGGCTTATGTGTTAGATTATGGTGAAAGTTGGGACAAATACTTATCTCTTGCAGAGTTTGCCTATAATAATAGCTATCAAGCTAGTATTCAGATGGCTCCATTTGAAGCCTTGTATGGTAGGCAGTGTAGATCCCTAATTGGTTTGAAGCTGGAGAAGTGAAATTTTTAAGACCAGATTTGGTGCAAGACGCACTTGAGAAGGTTAACTTGATCAGAAAATTGTTACTTGCAGCCCAAAGTAGACAGAAAGCTTATGCAGATCACAGAATACAAGACTTGGAATTTATGATAGGTGATCATGTATTCTTACGATTATCTCCTATGAAAGGTGTAATGAGATTTGGTAAGAAAAGAAAGCTAAGTCCATGATACATAGGGTAGTTTGAAGTTTTGGAGAGGATTGGTGCTGTGGCATATCGATTAGCATTACCTCCTGACCTTGCAAAAGCTCATCCATTTTTTCATGTATCCATGATGAGGAAATATTTACCTGATCCCTCACATGTAATCAAGCCACAAGAGGTTTACTTGGATAAGGGATTGACATATAAAGAAGAACTTGTAGCAATTGTGGATAGACAAGTCAAGAGACTTTGATCAAAGAGAGATCGTGATGGTGAAAGTGCTATGGCTAAATCACACTCAAGAAGAAGCCACATGGGAAGCAGAGAGCGAAATGTTTCCCAAATACCCACACCTATTTGAGAATCAAGGTTAGTAAAGTTAAAATTCGGGGACCGAATTTCTTAAGGGGGAGAGAATGAATATCCCAAATATTTTGCTAATTTAAATACTTCAATAGCTAACATAATTAGGAAAATTTAATAGAAACTTGAAAACTTTGTTGGATATGGCACAAGTAAATTATTTTGAGCCTATGATTCAAATTTGAAAATTTTTGGGAATGAAATTTTTATCTGATAAGAAAGTTTTTATCTATTTTAAGAACTTAACAGATATTTTTGGACACCTAAGGTACTCATAAGATGACCAAAATACTCTTAAGAACTAAAATTCTAAAATGCTACATCCCTTCATTTCTAACTCAGCTCTCCCTCTTCCTTACCCATGCATCTCACCCATTATTTTCCTTTCTTCTTTGTGTGTCTCTCTGTTAACCACCACCAATGCCAATTTGAGGCTGCACAGCACATCGACACAGGACCTCCAATAGTGCCACATCATCGACGAGCCTCCAAGACGTCTTCTCTGACTGGCGGCATCCAAAAATTGAGTGTTTTTGTCATTTTCAGTGAGCAAATTCGAGGGGAAAAATAGCCAGAAAATTCCATCCTCTGGCCACACTGCCTCCACCAAAGGCTAGCCCAGGACGTCCTCTTCCTCAGCCAGCCATCACCAGTCGAAGAACTGTCGCCATGCGCCCAGATCGGAGTTAAACGTCTTTGCCACGCCTGTTCGCATTTCGCCAGAAAAATGCAGTTAAACTGTCGTTGCTCACTGTACTAATTACAGATCCATCATCCTCATGTTTCAATCTACATTTTGGACCAATCTCAGTTGTACTAATTGTAGTACTGTTGACTACCGTTGACTGCCGTCTCATTATCTTTTCTGGTTCAACCATTAAATTTGATGTCACCTAAAAGCTCCAAAAATGCAGTATAGAAGTTCACCAAAATTATAGTAGTATCTGGCAGCTGTTCATATTTCCCAACATTTAACAGATATAAAGTAGCCTAAATTATCAAGAGGAAAATAGAAAATTAAATAACGAAAAGGAGGAATTGAAAAATATTAGTACTACACCGGTAAAGTAAGTATTTTGTTATAAATCTTTTCAGGTGAGTGTTTTATAAAGGAGATACCTTTTCAAATATCCCTTACCTGTTTTGAACTAAATATGAATTCAATTGGGTATAAAATTGTGTACTTTGTCTAGACAGCCATGGGAAAAAATTAGGATATGTATTGTCTCTAATTTTGTGATAATTTGATGAATTCTGTGTTTGTGTGATTGTTGTTATCAAATACAAGAATTTATGTACTTTTTTTATTATCTAAGATTTATTATTGAAATTATGAATTTGAATGCATACATATGGAAATTATATTTTTTTTGGATAATGATAAGAAAATATATTTTGTATGATCTGTGTGATCTGAAAATGATGATGTGGTGGAGTGCCTTGTATGTAGGCATCCTCGTGTGGCTAAAGGCACGGGGACTGGTGGTATTGTAGGGTTGTCTCCATGTGGCCAAAGGCACGGAGACTAGTTAAACGCATATGATGCATAATGGGTTGTCATCGTGCGGCAGAAGGCACGAATGACTGGCAGCGCGGTAGGGTTGTCCCATATGGCCGAAGGCACGGGATTGGTTTCGCGCAGTGTAAAGCACAATAGGATTATCCTCGTACAAAGGGAAAAGATACAAAAGGAGATGATGTGATGAAAGATATTAAATTATATGAAATTATTACATTTTGATATTTATGAAAATAAATTTTATTGATATTATTCTTTCTAAACTATTTTATAGAGATTGATTACAATAGTTTGAACTATATACCCTGTAATTATTTTTATGATGATAAAAACTTTGTATGAGTCTGTTTCTCATTCTGTGTGTTTCTTTTATCTTACACTCACTAAGTTTGTGTGACTCATACTTCTTACTTTATGTTTTTCAGATCCTTCACAGGTTGAAGAGTAAAAGTGAATAGAGTTATACTTCTATTTTAGGTAAGCTCTACCTTGAAATCTCGCAGGCTTAATGATATTGCAGCTTATCAACACTTTAATATTAGACTAGTTTGCTGATGTCATAGTTTGTACGTAGCCATAATGGACATTTCTGTATGCTTATGATAGCCAGTTATAATTTCTTTTTATTAAAATATATGTTGCTGTGTTTTGAGCTATTGTAAAAATTAAAGGAAATGTCCTATTTTTAGGAGAAACTCTGCTGAAATTTTGATTGAGTTTGGAATGATAATTAAAGATTTAACAGCGAAAATCAAAATATTTTAATATTGTTATTATGAGATAAATAGATTCTTAGGCTAGTTAGACCTATTAGATGTTGTGATAGATTTATGTGCCAGTCACAGACTTAGTATTTTGGGTCGTGACACAAAATTTCCTAATTACATATATATATATGAATTTTTTTATTAATTGCATATCTGATGAAAATTTGAGAATTATGATTAATTTAGATAATTGCATACATAAAATTTTTTAATATGATGTGAATTATCTACTACCTATAACTTTTTACATTAGTAACAAAAATTTTAGTCAATATTTTGTTAAGTAAGACATCAGATATAAATGTAGTTTAAATAAAAAGGTAACATTAAAAGTATTTCTAACTTTGAATGATTAAATTAATAAAAAATTATAAAAGATTAAATTCAAATTTACCATATCTTTCAATAGCCAAAATAAACTTTTCCTCTTCCTTCTTTCATGTATCTTTCTTCTTAATATACTAATACAAGGTAAGTAACAATGCATAGTTAGATATAATTAAGGGAAAAATGTATATACCCTCTAACTATCAAAATACCACATCGAACTATCACATATGAAAAATAACCATTCTCAAATTATCAGTTAATTGTAAATATTTTTTTTAAACTATTATTTATAACAAATATCTCTATTAACTATCACCCAGTTACAAATATTTTCTCTAATTATCACTCAGTTACATGTTTAAAATTAACACTACTAATTATTTCTTTTGAGAAAAAAATATATACCCACATTCATCTATAGATTAGTTGCAAATACCCTTTAAACTATAAAATGTGGTAAATTTCTTTCAACTATGAATTTTATTTAGACTTATTAATTAAAAAAATATTTTTTTCTTAAACTATTTTGATTTTTAAAAATATCCAAATAAACTTCAAATTTTTATAATCTAAAATTTCCTTCTAACATTTAAATTTTTATAGCAGCATCAGTATTGTTACCTACAGTAATTCCAAAGCTTTGCAATTTTAGTATTTTTTGAAATTTGTCTAATATGCAATCTAATAATTATACAAATAATTGAACTTACCTCCTTGAAAGTTTCATTGTTGGATATAGGTTAAGATGTGTTTGGAAAAAAAATTTTAGAGAAAAAGAAAAAAAAAAAGAAAACCCTTTTTGTTTTTTAAAATATTATATTAAAAAAATTAAAAAATTTTAAGTTAATATTCTTTAATTTTTTTATTAATTTTAATTACGTCAAATTAAAAAAAATTAAAAAATTAAAACAAAAAAAAAGGAGAAATTATTTCTTAAGATTCTTTTTGCTTCTCTTCTTCAATTCATCTCTTTCACTTTTCCTCCTCGTTCCTAAACACTTTTTAAAGTTTTCACATTCAATACAATCCTTCCAAAAACGCAACTAAAACTATTTCTAGATCTTATTTAGTACAAGCCTTATACCACAATTATGTCTTCTCAAGCATGGTTTAGTTATTACAAAGGATACGGAGTTTATAAAGCAAAAGAACTAACATCTACTACTAACTTATGATTATTAATCTTAACATTACAGAAAAGTTACAATTTAAAAGTCAACGAATTTCTTTTCTTTCAAGCTTTCCACGGTCTCCTTGAGATACACATTGAATGGAGTAAACTCAATTCCCAGAGTCTTTGTTTTTTCTTGGGAAACCTGATATGTTGGTAAGAAAGGTTTATCGTCTACACACCTAACAAAATCAATGAGAAAGCAAAAACTAAAGTTAGAAAAATCCAACATAAAAACAAGAACTAATTAAATTAGTTCCTAGATAAGAAGTGAGAGTGCAAGACAATTTAGGTAATCAACTATGATTCAAGTATTATAATAACAAACAATTATCATGAATTTTAAGGATCATGTCATTATTTGGGAAATTGGGAGTTTAAAAGAATCTCATATTCATTTACATTTTCTTTGATGTAGACATTTTCTTGATTTAATTACGCAAATCGTTCATTTTCTTCTTTTCTCTTATATTTTTTTCTTCTCAATTTAAAAATGCCATTAAAAAGACGTTTATATTATGTGAATACTTGACTAATGAAAAATATTAAAACAGAAAAATGACAAAGATAGTTAACTCTTCCACAATCTAAGAAAGAGATAATGTCACAAAATGCTTAGGAAAAAATAAATAAACAAGCTACATATATATGCACTCTGTGTGTGTGTACGTATATATAATTTTTAATTTTTAATTAATTTATTTTAATACTTTAATGATCAAATCAATATATATATATATATATATATATATGCACTCTCATAATTATATACAAATAATTGAACATACCTCTCTGGAAGTTGTATTGTTGGATATAGCTCACGTAAAGTCTTAACTACTTCTGAGAAGTGTTTCACTGACTCGACCAAACAATATCTTCCGCTAGCTGAAGAAATTTCAAATGCTTGAATATGGGCATTTGCAATATATTTCACATTGATCCATCCGAAAGTAGAATTTGGAAATGTTTTTGCGCCTTCATAAAAGCAACGATGTGGAGGATCCCAATGAGGAGCAACACAAATTTTTTTTTTACATATATTTTACTGAAAATAATTTTAATTGAAATAGTTTAAGATATTAAATATAAATACTTTTTTTAAAAGTGATTGAAATCTTAATTTATTATATTATAAAAAATTAATCTCTTGTGATAAACACATTTCTCCTTAATGCAACAATTCTAATTTTAGTCAAAGACTAGTATATTTAACTCACATTCAAGTCAACAAACATTTCTCAAAACAACGAGGAAATCAAATCAACGATAAGTTTGATTAGCAAATAAATGTTTAAGAAACTTAATGTAATAAATAGAAAAATTGAAGAAAAAGTAATTTAGATTGTAACTTGGGGCATGTTTGAATGCAATTTTACAAACAAAAAAAAACTTGTTTAAATAACTTTTATTGACAGAAAACAAAACAAATAAAATATGTACTTATGGAAACAAAAAATAAAGAATAATTAAAAGACAAAAAAAATACAAAAAATAAATCTTTTTTTAATAAGATTATGAAAATAATACTAATATAAATTCTCTTAAAAATTGCTCTCAACCAAGATTTGAAGTGAAGTTCTTATTCAGCTTATGCTGTAATCTTCTGTTACTAATTTTGAGTCCACAGGATTTAAGAGTGTAGGACATTACTAAGAAAAAAGGAAAATATTCAGATCAAGTAACTCAAATTTTTTATGAATAAATAAGAATTACCATTTATCAGTTTCAAAATGTAAGAAGAACTTTGGTTAAGCGTTGATTGTAATAGAGGTCCTAATGATGTTCCTGGATTTATAGTAACCATGTCAATGTTGTTTTCTCTTACAAATTTCCAGGCAGCTTCTTCAGCAAAAATCTTGGAAAGTACATACCACATCTGAAACCACAACACGTGAATATATATATTGTAAATTACTGTGCCTCAAAAATCATCACATTTGCACACACTCAAACTACTATTTTAGCACTATATATTACTCAACACCCATTGTCTAGAATGTTCAAAGCTTTAAGGGACTTATTTCAGAGGATGTCTTTTTATCTGTGTTTCTAGGCTTTTCAATTTTTTTTTTTTTTGGCTTTTTCCTAATCTTTAGCAATAATAGTTTTTTGTGTTCAATGAGCTATGAAAATTTTCTCTTAATTTACTAAAAGCCTTTGATTTGCAAGAATTTAAATCTTTTTATGTGAGAAAATAACATGACAAAATCTTGTAAAGAAAGAGATAGACACAAAATTTTGTAAAGAGAGAAATAGACACAAAATTAATTAAATAGTAAGCCGTATTCACATAATAAAAATTATGAGTAAATAGTATATTTTTACTATATATCTATTTCTCTTTTCATATAATACTATCATATTATTTTTTTAAGAATCTTGATCCAATTTACTTATCAGTATGTACTATAAAGCATGGCTTCTATTTGTAGCACAAGTTTAACACTAACACCATAAGCTATGGAGTAATGGTGGACACCATATAAAGCCGCAACTTTCATTGATTCCATGGTGTGACCAAATTAAGTCCATTCCGCGTGATGAATGAAAAACGATATTCGAAAGTATTTTAGACGATGAAATTCTTGAAATAAAAAAAAAATTAAAAGAGATAAATAAAGAATTTATTCTGAATAAATAAGACTTTTTTGTTCTTCATATATATGAACCTGTGGATCTTTGGTTTCCATAAAACAGGGAGATGCAGTGTGAAAGACACCATCACACCCATCAATAGCAGAGTCAAATGAACCTTCTTCTAAGAGACTTGCTTCAAAGAGTTTCAGTCTCTCCTTTGCACCATCAAGTTTAACCAAATGTTCTACCTTTTTCAGATCATCTGCACAGAGTATAATACGAACCAAAATAAATTTTTAACTCAAATTGATCACTAAATAGCAATACAACAAAATCTCAGTGAAAAGAAAAAAGTGATACAGCACTCACTAGGATCACGAACAGTGCCTTTAACGGTGTAACCACGAAGAAGAAGGAACTTGACGATCCATGAAGCAATGTAGCCATTGGCACCAGTCACACACACCACTTTTCCTTCTCCACTCTTCATTCTTCCTCTTGAATCTAAATTTCTCTTTCACAATCTGTTTAAGCAATATAGCCATTGGCAAAGTTTTATATGTATCATTGGAGTCACTGTTCAGTGTGTAATTTTTATATCATAAATTTCTTAATTCTACGTGTGAAGTACATTTGTCAAATGGCAACGAGACAGAGGGAGTATATTAGAATATTTATTTTCACATTTCCCAAAAAGTTGGACAAATAATATTTATTTGTAAGGTTGATGTTCACTTAATCTTAAAAAAAGAAAGGGTAATTTACTCTTTTCATTCGTAGATATCCTTTAGTTATGAATGATTTTCAATTACTGAAAAAAACAAAACAGAGCTAGCCAAAATCTGATCTATCCGGGTAAGCAGTCCCAACGAAGTCATTTAAAAAGATGAAGTCCAAAACAGAGGAATTCAACATTAACATCATTGACCTATAGCTTTGTGAGTCATTTTATGTTTGGAAATTTGAGCCCAATGTTTTTATCACCCTATCTATGGAGTTTGGCAAGGAATGCAGTATTCCTTTCCCTGATTTAAGAATCCCCAGGCCACCCAATCTTTTGCTAAACTATATGAATTTTCCTTTTCTCTATGAACGTACTTAGCAGTAGCTCTTTACTTTCTGTTCAATTAGTTTTGTTGAAGGTTATCATATAGTTTATTCAACTTTGGTAGTTAGCCAGTTAACAGACATGTGACTGACACGTGACCACAATAAGGCTGAATATCAATGTATGCAACTTGAAGCTTGTGAATATAGATACATGTTGCTATGGATTAGAGGGTCATTAG
Source organism: Senna siamea (assembly GCA_031216115.1). Taxonomy (NCBI): domain Eukaryota; kingdom Viridiplantae; phylum Streptophyta; class Magnoliopsida; order Fabales; family Fabaceae; genus Senna; species Senna siamea. The sequence continues at coordinate 31,486,528 of CM062367.1, read as the reverse complement.
TGAACATTTTTTGATTCACTATTTTTAAAAGAAACTCATCAATTAATCGTACTAGTTATTGTGTCAAACGTGTTGTAATAGAAAAATAATTTAAGTCAATGACTCACTCAAATTATTTTGACTTTCACTAACTTGGAGTTCCTTTATTGATTTATTTATGTTTCATTTCATTTAGACGCGTCCACGTCTTATTTTATTACACCTAATTATTTGAATGTTTTGTTTATTTCTGTTCATCTGCATTTATTAATAAACCTCTTGTTTTTATTTTATATTACTTCTTTTCTTTGTGTTAATTGGTTTAGACCAAAAGAAAAATTAGTCATTTAGTCTCTCAGAAAACGACCCTACTCACCCAATGCACTAAAAACAAGACATTATTACTGTTAGAATTTGTTGATTTCGATAACTAGCAATAATAAAAAATTAATTATAATTTTTAAATTTTTAAATTAAACAAAATATCATAAAATATGACTTTGAAAAATTTTATCACTTTTTAAAGTTATTTTTTTATTTTTTAATAAAAAATTATAAATAAATATTTATATAAATATATATAAATTAAAAAATATTTATATAAATTTTTAAGGATGAAAATCCTTCAAGGCAAGGGACATCGGTATCCCCATTTCTAGACTTGAAACGATGAAATGTAAAAAGAAGAAAAAAAATACAAATTGATCATAATGATTGACTCATTAATTTTTTTATTTCTTTTTTTTTTCTGTACTTTACAATTTTCTCACTCTAGATGATTCAAATTCAGTTAAAAGCATGAAAAGAAGGAATTTCACCAGCACGCAATGAAAAAATTAGTCAGACAACAATTCTCATTAAGCAAATATATAACAAGTCTCCCTTCTAATTTGCTTTTAGACAGAAAACTTGTTATCCCTAACACATCACAACATCTAATATATACCACAAATTCAACCAACTTTAACTACACATTTATATTATATTATATTATATGATTTTACATCTTTTGTTTCTTTGATTTTTAAATTACATAATATACGGTATAAAAAATAAGAAAATAAAATTAAAAATTAAAAATTGATAAACATTTTAATAAAAAAATCCACTAATTTCATTTATATATGATTAATTTTCATTTAGCATATTAATGACAGAACTTTATTTTCATTATAAAACTTTAACCAAATTACATTAATCAGAATTCATTAAATTTTTAGATATTAGTGAGTTGAACAACAAAAATTTCAATATAAGATTGATATTCAATATAAACCTTACAAGTAAATTAAAAAAAGTACAATATTTTCCAATGAGGTCCTATTTAATACTAGACTTGTACCATAATTATGTCTTGTAGTGCAAGGCTTACTTATTACAAAGGTTTTGGAGTTTATAAAGACAAAGAAAAGCACTATTAGTTATGAACTTATGATTATTAACATCTACGCTACAGAAAAATACATTCAAAAGTTAATAAAATTCTTTTCTCTTAAGCTTTCCACGGTTTCCTTGAGGCTAACTTCTAATGGAATAAACTCAATCCCCAAGGTCATTGCCTTTTCTTTAGAGACTTGATATGTTGGTACTAAAGGTTGATCGTCTGCACACCTAACAATTTATTGAGAAAGCAAGAAATAAGATTATGAGAAATTAAAACAAAAACTAGAACTAATTAAATTTGTACCCAGATATGAAGAAGAGTGCAAGACAATTGGATCATAAAAAATATTGAAGGATTATAGTCAAAATCTAGATTAAAAAAAAAAAAACAAGATTTTGATATACATATGAAGAGAAGGGGATGCGAAGGAAAGGAAAATTTAAAATTTGACATTTTCTTTAATTCAAATTTAAATATAATATTTTTAACCTTTAAAATATATTTGGAATGATAAGAAAAATTGAGATGTGAAAAGAAAAATGTTAGATTTAAATCTAAATCAAAGAAAATGTCAAAAATTAAAATCAGTTTCCTTCTTTTCCTCTACGCTTTCTTCCATCCAAACAAAATATTACATTCTTAATTTTAATCCAACTGAAAAAAATATTGCAAGAGAGAACTGAAAATTATTAAATCAAGAAAAAAAGTATCAAAGATATTTACCAACAAAAGTGACAAAGACAGTTTAGTCTTTCACATTTTAGAAAATGGATAATGTTATGAAAAAGATTAGGGAGAAATAAACAACCAACCTACATGTTATATCAATATATAAAGCATTGCCAATTCTAATGTCAAGCCCTATTTTTGGGTTTTTTTTAAAGAAAAATATTTGTTTAAATTCATATATATTGGATAAAAATATAAAAGCACTTACAACCTTTAAACTTTAATAAGGCCTGCACATTGGGTCGAGTTTACCCTCCTAGCCACACAACCCAATCCAACTTGCATGATTAAATTGAGTTGGATTGGCTAAATGATTCGGGTCAAGTTGATGGAAGGTCAACTCAAATGCTTTTGGGTTAGTCTACGAGTTTTAAAACTTTTGACTTCCTTAACTTGACCCACCCCACTAACTCGATTATCTCCCTTTTTTTTCTCTTAGATGAAGTGTGTGTTTCATCTCTCCCATCCTTTTGATTCATCCTTCAGTTTTCATTCTTCAATATTCATTTTTCTTCATTCTTCATCAATGCTAGAAGCAGGAGGAGTATGAGGAACAAGAGCAGGAGGAGAGCCGATTTGTAAAGAAAAGGAAGAAGATTTGTTGCTAATTTGCGAAGGAGGAGGAGGATCCATTGCTTACTTGTAGAGGAAGTAAATGGAGCAGGACAAAGAAGAAGAAGAAGAAGAAGAAGCACACTCAATCCAATAAGCCGACTATGACCAGTTGGCATTGGTTCGGGTTGATTGGGGTACTTTCCACAAATCCAACCCAACCTAACCCCAATAGAGTTATGTAACCTTGACCTTGTGCAACTTTGACCTTAATCTTGAAAATTTGAATTAACTATGTTATCTTATAAGAAAAACTAGATATTTTTTAATGTCATATATATTGTGTTCACTACATTAGAGTTATGTAAACTTTAAGATCATATTGACAAACTCATGTTAGTATTTTGATTGATTATAGATAACTAAAAATTCATTACTTATTTAGTGTATATATATATATATATAGAGAGAGAGAGAGAGAGCCATAGACAGATCCTATATTTTGAAAAAATTAATTAACCTATCTCTTATCTTCACCAAGACAACACAGTGTCTGTGTCATATGCATTCTTAAAACTATAAAGATAATTGGATTTACCTCTTTGGAAGTTGTAATGTAGGGTACAACTCCTGTAAAATTTTCACAATATCTGCGTAATGTGCTACTGTCTGAGTCAAACAATATCTTCCATTAGCAGCAGAAATTTCAAATGCCTGAATATGTGCATTTACAACATCCCTCACATTGATCCATCCATAGGTATAATTTGGAAAAGTTTCAGAACCTGCAACACTCAAGATGACAAAGAGTCCCTATAAGAAGCAACACAATAATTCTTGTTTTTGGGCCTATAATATTAGTATATCCTACAATAATTGTGTTCCAGACACAATCAGACAATAAATATGAAAGTCTCTCCCGATAGAGATTTAAACCTTAGTTCGTCACGTTATAAGATATTAGTTATTTTCATGAGACTCAACATTCTTTGGTTATATTCAACACATATTCAATTAAACTAATATTCCCCCAAATCAAAAAAATAATAATATTCAACAATAATTTCTTTTTCCATTAACTAGAACCATAAAATGCAATTGAGTTGATTTGAAGATGAAGAAGTAATTAAGTCAATCTTCTTTGAATAAATAAAAATTACCATTTATTAGATTCAAAATGAAGCCAGAAGTTCCATTAAGTGTTGATTGCAAAAGAGGCCCTAATACTGTTGATGGATTCATAACAACCAAGTCAATGTTGTTTTCTTTTGCAAATCTCCAAGCAGCTTCTTCAGCCAAAATCTTGGAAAGTGCATACCACATCTAAAAACACAAACTTGAAAACATGAATATATTGTAAATCACTAAAACAATATTATAAGGACTAAATTTATATTGAGTGCTCTGTATCTTTGTTATTAGATTTTTTTAATAAAATAAGGCATGTGAAAAAAACTTATAAAAATAACAAATCATAAAATAGATAAATTATATAAATCATACACATGTCAGTTTTTAATTAGTAAATTACTAATTAATTTAGTATCTTGAATATAGCACCTACCTTAGTTTTCTTACAAAAGTCTGGATTTGCAAACCATGTTTCATCAACAACAACATCAGGATTCTTAGGCTTTCCATTACAATTAACCGCAGCTGCAGAAGATGTTAAAACAACTCGTTTCACAGATGAGGATTTTGCACATGATTTAAGAACATTCAGAGTTCCATTCACTGCTGGATCAATTAGTTCATTCTGAAATGATGAAACCAATGGTTACGAATTATTATAGCTAGAGAAAATAGGAAAATACTTTCTTTTCAAAGACAAAAAAATTGGTACTTCTGTAATTGACTGATACACAAAAAAAGGAATTCATTGATTCTCAATTGTTTCAATAGTCAACTAGGCAATAAACCTCAACTTAAAAGAATTAAAGAAAATCACATAAAAACAAAACAAAAAAAAGTAACTAAAATAGCCTCAAAACATATAAAAATGAAATTTTGGACTCCAAATTATCTCAACCAAGTGAAACAGAGTTACCACAACAATGAACTCTGAAAGATTTTCTGCAAACGTATAATAATGCCCAAAATTCTTCCTGAATCAAAAGATATGACCTTTTAAAGCCCAAAAAACCAAAATATCTATCAATAATTTTAAAATTGTATATATGAACCTGTGGGTCTTCGGTTTCCACAAAACAGGGAGATGCAGTGTGAAAGACACCATCACAGCCATCAACAGCAGAATCAAAAGAACCTTCTTCTACGAGATTTGCTTTAATGAGTTGCAATCTCTCCTTTGCACCTTCAAGTTTATACAAATGTTCTAACTTTTTAGGATCATCTGCACGGAATTACAAACCAAAATAAAGTTATTAACTCAAATTGTATTATAAGAAAATGTTAATAAGCTGAAGTGTGGAGAAATTTAGGAGCACTCACTAGGGTTACGAACAGTGCCTTTGACAGTGTAACCACGAAGAAGAAGGAACTTGACGAGCCATGAAGCTATATAGCCATTAGCACCAGTCACACACACCACTTTTCCTTCGCCAGTGCCCATTCTTCCTCCTGAATCCTTCTTTTCACTTGTTGGATTCTAAAACCAGGAACGGTGAATTTGATTTGAGGTAGTAGATAACTCTGTTCTTATATAGTAGTGCATTTTTTTAATTTAATTATTAAAAATTAAAAATTAATTATTTTAGATAAATAACAAATTAATTAATAATAATATTAATTAATTTTTAAATAATAAATTAAATGATATTTAACAAAAATATAAACTAAAACATATCAAACTCACAAATTATTTATAAAAAATATAAAAAAAATTAATATCAATGTGAATGTTAGTTAATTTTCATCAATTTTATTTATCGAAGAACTAAATTATAGACATTAATCATTTAAAAATGAAGTTAAGGTCAAATTGAAGAAGCTTGATCTTAACATACTTACTTTTAATTGTATATCTCACTTTTGTATGATAGGGATGCCACGTGCTTTCTCTAGTTTGCATTATTTTTTATCCAATCATCAAAACACTTTCAAGTCTTATATGAATTATGGAGAATTTAATGCAATCTTTAGTTAAATAATTTATTTATAAAATTGATGCTAAATTAAATTAAATTTTCTGTCATGTATATATAACTTACTTTTATTGTAATTGGATATTAATTTTGGATATTAAGTTTTTTTCAAATTGATCTAAATCAAATCTAGTCTTTGGATTTCAATTTTCTTGTGCATGATTTTATTTAGCATATATTTGAAAAAAAACAACCCACGATATATATAAATATATATATATTTATATAACTGTTTCAAAATCTAGCATGCACCAACTTATGTGCATGAAATTCTTCTTGTTATGTAATTTCTTTTCACAATCATCATGACGCTTTGTAGTTCTTGGACAAATTATGCACAACTGAATTCAAGGAATATTTCTTTAACTTCTTCCGCAAATAATTTATTTGTAAGGTTGATGTTATCCTATTTTTTCAATCGTTAAGAATTTGTGATTGTCGGCGAATGTTTGACATTTCAATATTTTCAAATGTTAAAACTATTTTTTTGTCTTTTTAAGTTTATATAAAGTTTAATTTTGTTTCTTATTTTTTAAAAATTTTAATTTTGTTCCTTATTGTTACTAATTAGTATATTTTTTATTAGTAATATATACATATAAATTTTATATTTGACCTTATCGATAATAATATATAAATATAAATTTTATATATAACATTGACAAAATTGACCTATAGTGGCAACCATTTTGACATAATCAATAAGCAAACATGCAATAATACCATTTTGATTTGTGAATTAGATTAAAAACTTGTTATCGTCACAACACATCACAACATTCAATATATATGATAAGGCATTTTTATTGCGATAATATAAAAATATTATTTTTTAAAATACAATATGTCAAATTTTATTTTTTTAGATATAATAAATCTAACACGTTTATTTTTTTTTTATTTTTTTTTGTTTCCACCTTTTAAGATGACGAAGACCAATTGACAACTATAGACTTTTGTCATTTGACATTGCAAAAGTCTGCAAAAAAGATGTGGCCTTCGACAAAAGGATCCACTGTTGTCCACTTTCGCTGCTGTCCTATGTTGTCTGCTCAATCTGAGCCATTCATCTAATCTAATCGCTCATAGCTTGCCATGTGTTCCTTTTTTTTTCTTTTCAGACATTTTGAAATGCACCATCTCACCTCACCACATGACACTACGTTCACTCATCGACCTCACATGGCGCTATGAGCAAAGTTTGGAAGGATCTGATACATGGGTTTCCTCAAAAAATCATCTTTGATTCTCTAGAAGAAAGTGGCCTCTCATTTGAAATTTATTATCGGAATATCCCTACTACCTTATTCTTCAAGAGCTTAAGGAAGCTTAAGCACATCATCAAGTTCCATAGCTATAGTTTGAAGTTCAAATTGCATGCCAAATTGGGGAAGCTTTCGAATTACGTGGTTACTTCGATGTGAGTCTCTTTTTCGGCCAATGATGACAACTCATCCCATGATGTGGCTCGAGGGCAGAAGTTTGTGAAGGAGGTCTATGAGATGCTAAGAGCTAGTCCTCAGTGGAAGGAGATGGCTATGTTGATTACATATGATGCATGTTCCTACCCCTGTTTTTGGTGTACTCAACCCAAGCGAATCGGTGGAGTCCCTATTGTCGGACGACTACCACAACCCAAAGACGAGACAGTGCGTTTCAGAATGTCTAAAAAGAAAAAAAAAAAAAAAAAGGGACGCGTGGCAGGCTATGAGCGGTTGATTGGATGACGGCTCAGATTGAGCAGACAGCAACAAAGGTAGATAGCAGTGAATCCATTTGCGTGGCCTTCGTAGTGTTAAAAGGCAAAGGAAGCAACTTTTAATTAAAAAACAAAAATAATTCAAATAGCCTATGCATAAGCTCTCATTTTGCCTGTCGTTCGCAAGTCTTGTGCCTCCTTCATCAGTTTCTCCATTTTTTAGTTAATGATCAATTTTTTTTCTTTCATTTTAGTTTTATTCTTCCGACATGTTTATTTCTTAACTTCTACCTTTCTTTCTTTATTCTAACAAAGTTTTATCTAATTTCAAAAACAAAGTTTTATCTGCAGTTTGGTCATACCAGATTTCATTCCCTAATTTGGTGGTGGTCTCAGGTCAATTTCTTTCTTCCATTTGTACTTAGGTGGTGGTCTAGATCAAAGACTAAACTTTCAAGTAAGTTTTTTTATTTTTTGAATTTATTTAAAGGCATAAATTTAAAATAATATGTAATATGTTTTATTTTATTTTCATGTAAAATTTTGTGTTAATAAAAACATGATAATTTGTGAATTTTTATTGAGTTTAAAATTTGTATTATATATGGCATGTGATTTTTTAAAAATAGTTATAGTTATTAATTGTTATAGTAACTAGTATTTAAATCATTAGTATCATTAAAATTTTACATTTAAAAGTTGTTAATGACTTCAAGCTATTAGAATTTATTTATTTTGTAATTTTTTCTTGCATATAAACTTAAATAAACCTAAAATATAATTTTAAAAAATAAATTTATGTTAAAAAATAGTTTATAAACTTGAATAACTTTGAAATGTAATTATTTAAAAATAAAATATGGACTGCTTGGACTACTCAAGTTGGCCATGGTGCTTATTTTATAGGTCTTCTTGGACGAAACTTGAAGTATATGAAATGGTATTGGAGGCATACCATACGATGAATTCACCCTACAAGTAGTTCTACTAGTTATGTGGTATGTTTTTAATTATAATAATTAAAATTATTTTTATTTATTAAATACACCTCATATGATTCATATATTACTATCTTATTTACATGTTGATATAACGAAAGGTCTGACAACATTAAGTATACATTAGTCACAAACTGATTATGTGTGGGTTGTCAGTGATGGATGTAGAAATATGTTTCGTGCTTTGGGTGAGCTGAGAGATCATATGCTTAGCAAGCCTACGCCTCAAGCACAAAGTTTAGAACATCCATACATACTTGAAGGCAAACCAAGAAAGAGGACCATGGTTTTATGTCTACTAGGAATCCAATTACAAATGATGAAGATGACGATAATAAAAATGAATTCAACATGTGTGTCCAATACAAGTATAGGGTAACCATCTATGTCATTTTTTGTCTCATCATCATCATATGTCAATGCCATCTCAAGGAGTTTTTAGAGAAGCTGGTCTCTCATACTTTGTGCCAACGCCTCCATTTTTAAGTTTTGGAGAAGTTGAACCTTCTTTTTACAACTCCAATCAACCATATATATCCTAGGATGTACTAAGTCTAGTTTCTATACTTCAATACCATCACAACTATTAAGTGGGTTTGGGTCATTCTCCTCACAATAGAAGATGCACCAAATCAACGGTTTCCATAGTGAGAAATTAAAAGACTACATTGTAAGATTGTAAGCTATTATTTTTTTTTTGTAATTTTTATTTTTAAAAATTTTTATATCAAAATGTGTTAAGTATTAAAATGAACTAAAGTGAATTAAGATGAAATAGTGGTGGGTTAAAATGAACCAATTAAAATGAGAATGAATTAAAGTGAATTAAAATAAAATAGTTGTAGATTAGAATGAATTAAAGTGAATTAAGATGACATAAGGTTAATTAAAATGAATTAAGGTGAATTAGAAATGATTAAAGCGAATTAAAATGAATTACAATGAAATAAGGTAACCTAGAAAGGATTAAAGTGAATTAGAATGAATTAAAATGATCAAAGAATAATTAGAATGAATTAAAATAAATTAAAATTATCTAAAATGAAATAAAATAAATTAGAAAGAGTTAAAATTTATTTAAAATTCATTAAAATTAAGTAGAAATAATTTAAATTAATTGAAATGAATTAAAAAATTTTAAAATGAATTAAAATTTTTAAAAATCAATTTAAATGTATTATTTAATTCCTTCTCACAGTCATGGTCATCAAGATAATTTCTAAATCTTAGACAAATCAGTGCAGAAGATATTTTTTTAACTTATAATTCAAACAATTTATTTGCAAAGTTGATGTTAAGAGGGCTTGTTTTTATTCAATTTAGCATATAAATCATAATTGACATGTCATTCAATTTAACATATAAGTTTTAAAAAGTATAATCACAATGTATCAAAATTTCAAAACTTAAATTAATATAATCAGATTTTGTAATTAAAAAACTATAAAATAAAAATTATCATTAATAATATTATTACTATTATTATTATTCTGAGTCTGAATTGATCACCTTTCTCCTTTCACAATTGATTTCCTTTTGTGAATAGGTCAGAACGACAATGGACAGATATTCATTCAAAACTTTCAATATCATAACCTTAATCAAATTCAAAAATATTATTTTTAATTTTTGTATCCATAACTATTGGATACTTGAAATATTTAAAATACTAAAAAAAATAATAAATATTTAATAATGAATATCTTATAATCAATAATATATTTGATATCTAATATTTAATATCTATTTAATATTTTTTTTTCAAATCTTATAAATCACTATTAAAAATTATTTTACAATAAATAAATTTTATATAATTGTTATAAACTAAAATTAAAAAATTCTATAATATTAAAAGTATAAAATTTTATTTAATAATATATATTATTTATATATTAGATATTGGATACTATATCTACTTATTTATTTTAGATGAATAAAATATTTAAAACTAATATTTACACTTACTCTATACTTAATAAATAATTATATTTTACGGCCTTAAAAATTATTAACAATCCTACATTACATGCTTATAAAATATTCTAATTTTATGACTTTCACATGTTTATATTTTATTATAGAGCAAAATACAAAAAAAAAAATTGAGTAAAACACAAAAAAAAATTTATCAGAAAAGTTAAATTATTATATCACTATCTTTTGGGAGATAATTTAGTACACACGCCATAAATGCATAAAATGGAATTACTCTCGACTTTCGATTCAAAAAAGCTCAAATTTACATATTATCCATTAAAATATATCACAAGGAGGCCTGCTCTTAAATATTAAATCTTAAATTTTAAATTTTAAACCTTAAACTTTTTTATTGCCTTTATAAAGCTAACTCAAGCAAATTTAAATTTTTTAAAGTGAGGAGAAAAATAAAGTTAGAGAATACAATAGGATAGGACAGGAGAAGGGAATGCCTTCTTGTTCTTCATCCTTGCGTCTATTCTAATCTCTATTTCCATTTCTGACGTTTGATAAAAAATCTTTTCTATTTTTATTTTTCACAAAAATTTGAGAATTATTGAAATTCTTGTGATGACTTAAAATGTCAACAAAAATATCTCAAAATAATAGTATAAATTTTTCATAAAATATTCAATTCTACTAAAAAAAATTGTTAGATGTAAATTTTAACGTACGTTGTAACATTTTTTTTTTTTTTTTAGCTTAGCTTTGGCTCTACAAGATTTGCAATTCCCTGATTAATGAGCAATTTTGTTTATTTGCAAAGTTTCATGGTGCATCATAGAATTAGAGCTCATTTGTGAAGTTACCCTCAAGCAGTTTGCAAAAGGCTTGGGCCGCATGATTTGTAACGTTAATTAGAGCCCAGACTCAAGGACAAGCGCCCAGCACATCAAACCAAAAGGGTGCTATCTCTCTCCTCGATGATGTGGGTGAGTGCAGCCCATTTAGAGCTTCTAGAAGTACGTGTGGTGCAAGAGGAAAGATCTGACGGCTACAGAAAGAGAAAGAGTGAAGTAGACGAATGATTGAGAGCTGGTTATATGCCTAGATGGATTTTAACAACCTGGAGGGATTTTGAAAAAGGGGGATTGGAGATTCATTCAACATTCATCTTCTGATTTTCATCTTCTTCATCGAAAAGGAGAAAGAAATGCCATGGAGCAAAAAAGAGTGGAACTGCAACTCGATATATCTGCAGTACTTCATCTAGCCATGAGTGGCCAATTCCTCGATTTTGGTAGGTTTCAAATTCGAAAACTAATCCTGATTTGCGAAACTGGGAATTCGTTATCACATTCTTGTTCTAGTTTTAGTATTTTCTATTTTTTGTATTGTAAATTTGAAATAGGTTGAATGTATAGTTGATATGGGTCAATCTCTATACATTGATTGATTTTTCAGCTAGTTGTTTTCTTTGGATCTTTAATTGTTAAAGGAAATCAACATCAGTAGTGACTGATGTAAGGAAAACACATGTTATGATTTTCTCTTATATCTGGGAAATAGAATTAGGATTTAAACTGAATCAAATGTTTAAATTTTGTTGATTTTGTGTTGGTGTGTTTCTTTCAAAATGATACTGTTGTTTGTTAATTAAAGTTAGATACATGTTTTAGGTTTCTAATAGATTAAAGGGTTGTAAATGAACTTTTTTTTGACTCACTATTTTAAAAAGAAATTTAGCGATTAATGGTACTAATTGATGTGTTGAACTTGTTATAATAGAACAATAATTTAAGTCAATGACTTACTCAAATTAGTTCTGATCGTTACGAACCTCTAATTGAAGTTCCTTGATTGATTTATTTATGTTTTCATTAAGACGGGTCCAAGTCTTATTTTATTACATCAATTATTTGAGTGTCTTGTTTATTTTTGTTCATTTGCATTTATTAATAAACCCCTTGTTCTTTTCTCTGTGTTAACTGGTTCAGTCCAAAAGAAGAATTAGTTATCAAAATTCCTCAGGAATCTACCCTACTCACCGAGTACACTAAACCATATAGTAGAGCAAGACATTATTACTTATAGAATTTGTTGGTTTCAATAACTATCAATAATAAAAAAATTAATTATAATTTTAGAATTTTTAAATAAAATAAAGGGCTATAAAATATGACTTTCAAGAGTTTTATCATTTTTTAAAGTTATTTTCTTTTTTAATTTTTTAATTAAAAAATAAAAAAAAATTATAAAAAATATTTAAATATATATAAAAAATAAAAAAATATTTATGTAAATTTTAAGAGATAAAAATTTCTAAGGATAAGGGACATAATCTTCATTCCCATTTCCAAACTCGAAACGATGAAGTGTAGAAAGAAGAAAAAAAAATACAGATAAATCATAATTCATATAAAATGAGTCATTAATTTATTTATCTTTTTTTTTTCCTTTTTTTTTCCTTTATACTTGACAATTTTCTCACTTTAGATGATTCAAATTCAGATAAAGCATGAAAAGAAAGAATTTCACCCGCACTCAATGAAAAAAATTAGTCAGACAACAATGCAAATATATAACAAGTCCCTGCTAATTTGCTTATTAGACAGAAAACTTGTTATTCCTAACACATCGCAACATTTAATATATACCACAAATTCAACCAACTTTAAGTACACATTTATATTATATTATATGATTTTACATCTTCTGTTTCTTTGAATTTTAAATTACATAATATACAGTATAAAAAAATAAAAAAAATAAAATTATAAATAAAAAAATTGATAAAAACTTTAATAAAAAAATCCACAAATTTTATTTATATATGATTAATTTCCATTTAACATATGAAGACACTTCTAATTAATAACAAAACTCTATTTTTATTATAAAATTTTAACGAATTCAAGTTATATAAAATTCCTTAAAATTTTAAATATTAGTGAGTTGAACAACAAAAATTTTAATATAAGATTGATATTCAATATATGCCTTACAAGAAAATTAAAGAAGTACAATATTTTCCAATTAGGTCATATTTAATACTAGACTTGTACCATAATTATGTCTTGTAGTGCAAGGCTTACTTATTACAAAGCTTTTGGAGTTTATAAAGACAGAGAAAAGCACTATTAGTTATGAACTTACGATTATTAACATTTACGCTACAAAAAAATACATTCAAAAGTTAATAAAATTCTTTTCTCTTAAGCTTTCCACAGTTTCCTTGAGGCTAACATCTAATGGAATAAACTCAATTCCCAATGTCTTTGCCTTTTCCTTAGAAAATTGATATGTTGGTGCCAAAGGTTGATCGTCTGCACACCCAACAATTTATTGAGAAATCAAGAAATAAGATTATAAGAAATTAAAATAAAAACTATAACTAATTAAATTTGTACCTATATATGAAGAAGTAAGGGTGCAAGACAATTGGATCATAAAAATATTGAAGGATTATATTCAAAATCTAGATTAGAAAAAAAAAGGAAGATTTTGATATACATATGAAGAGAAGGGGATGGGAAGGAAAGAAAAATTTAAAATTTGACATTTTCTTTAATTCAAATTAAAATATAATATTTTTAACCTTCAAAATATGTTTGGAACGATAAGAAAAATTGAGATGTGAAAAGAAAAATGTTAGATTTAAATCTAAATCAAAGAAAATGTCAAAAATTGAAATCACTTTCCTTCTTTTCTTTTACATTTTCTTCCATCCAAACAAAATATTAGATTCTTAATTTTCATCTAAATGAGTAAAATATTGCAAGAGAGAACTGAAAATTATTAAATGAAGAAAAAAAGTATCAAATATATTTTCCAACAAAAGTGACAAAGAAAGTTTAGTCTTTCACATTTTAGAAAATGGATATTGTTATGAAAAAGATTAGGGAGACATAAACAACCAACCTACATGTTATATCAATATATAAAGCATTGCTAATTCTAATGTCAAGCCTTATTTTTGGTTTTTTCAAAGAAAAAAATTTGTTTAAATTCATATAAATTGGATAACAATATTGTAAAAGTACTTACAACCTTTAAACTTTAATATGGCTTGCACATTGGGTCGAGTTGACCCTCCAAGCCGCACAACTCAATCCAACTCGCATGATTGAATTGAGTTGGATTGGCTAAATGATTTGGTTCAAGTTGATGGAAGGTCAACTCAAATGCTTTTGAGTTAGTCAACGAGTTTTAAAATTTTTCACTTGCTTAACCTGACCCACCCCACCCCACTAACTCGATTATCTCCTTTTTTTTCTATTAAATGAAGCGTGTATTTCATCTCTCCCATCCTTTTGATTCATCCCTCTTCAGTCTTCTCATCATTCTTCAATATTCATTTTTCTTCATTCTTCATCAATGCTAGAAGGAGGAGGAGTATGAGGAACAAGAGCAGGAGGAGAGCTGATTTGTAGAGAAAAGGAAGAAGATCCGTTGCTAACTTGCGAAGGAGGAGGAGGATCCATTGCTTCCTTGTAGAGGAAATAAGAGGAGGAGGACAAAGAAGAAGGAGAAGAAGCACACTCAATTCAATGAGCCGACTATGACCGGTTGGCATCGGTTCGGGTTGATTAATGTGGTACTTTTCACATCTAACACACACCTACCCCAACCCGAACCTGTGCAACCTTGACCTTAATCTTGAAAATTTGAATTAACTATTTTATCTTATAAGAAAAGCTAGATATTTTTTAACATCATATATATTGTGTTCGCTACAATTGAATTATGTAAACTTTAAGATCATATTGACAAACTCATGTTAATATTTTGATTGATTATATATAACTAAAAATTCATTATTATTTAGTATATATATAGAGCCATACACAGATCCTATATTTTGAAAAAATTAGTTAACCTATCTCTTATCTTCACCAATACAGCATAGTGTCTGTGTTATATGCATTCTTAAAATTATAAAGATAATTGGATTTACCTCTTTGGAAATTGTAATGTAGGGTACAACTCCTGTAAAATTTTGACGATATCTGCGTAATGTGCAACTGTCTGAGCCAAACAATATCTTCCATTAGCAGAAGATATTTCAAATGCCTGAATATGTGCATTTACAACATCCCTCACATTGATCCATCCATATGTATAATTTCGAAAAGTTTCGGAACCTACATCACTCAAGATGACAAAGAGTCCCTATAAGAAGCAACACAATCCGGCAATAAGAGATTATAACAATAGTATATCCTACAATAATTGTGTTCCAGACACTATCGGATAATAAATATGGAAGACTCTCTTAGTAAAAATTTAAATCTTAATTCATCATATTATAAAAAATTAGTTCTTCTCTTAAAATTCAATACTCGCTGATTATATTCAACACATATTCAATTAAACTAATATTCTCCAAAATTAAAAAAAATAATATTCAACAATAATTTCTTTTTCCATTAACTAGAACCATAAAATGCAATTGAGTTGATTTGAAGATGAAGAAGTAATTAACTCAATGTTCTTTGAATAAATAAAAATTACCATTTATTAGATTCAAAATGAAGCCACAAGTTTGATTAAGTGTTGATTGCAAAAGAGGCCCTAATACTGTTGATGGATTCATAACAACCAAGTCAATGTTGTTTTCTTTTGCAAATCTCCAAGCAGCTTCTTCAGCCAAAGTCTTGGAAGCTGCATACCACATCTAAAAACACAAACTTGAAAACATGAATATATTGTAAATCACTAAAACAATATTATAAGGAATAAACTTATATACAATTCTTTATATTTTTATTATTAGATTTTTTTAATAAGAGTAAAGCATCTGAAATTTTTTTTGAAAGGAACTAGTCATAAACTAAATGAATTATATAAATCATATACATACAAATTTTTAATTAGTAAATTACTAATTAATTTAGTATCTTACATATAGCACTTACCTTATTTTTCTTACAAAAGTCTGGATTTGAAAACCATGTTTCATTAACAACAACATCAGGATTCTTAGGCTTTCCATTACAATGAACTGCAGATGTAGAAGATGTTAAAACAACTCGTTTCACAGATGAGGATTTTGCACATGATTTAAGAACATTCAGAGTTCCATTCACTGCTGGATCAATTAGTTCATTCTGAAATGATGAAACCAATAGTTACGAATTATTATAGCTAGAGGAAATAAGAAAATACTTGCTTTTCGAAGACAAAAAAATTGGTACTTCTGTAATTGACTGATAGACAAAAAAAGAAATTCATTGATTCTCAATTTAAAAGAATTAAAGAAAATCACATAAAAACAAATCAAAAAGAGTAACTAAAATAGCTTCAAAACATATAAAAACAGAGTTTTGGGCTCCAAATTGCCTCAAGCAAGTGAAACAGAGTTACCACAACAATGCACTCTGAAAGATTTTCTGCAAACATATAATAATGCCAAAATCTCTTCCTGAATCAAAAGATATGACCTTCTAAAGCCCAAAAAACAAAAATATCTATCAACAATTTAAAAATTGTACATATGAACCTGTGGGTCTTTGGGTTGTATAAAACAGGGAGATGCAGTGTGAAAGACACCATCACAGCCATCAACAGCAGAATCAAAAGAACCTTCTTCTACGAGATTTGCTTTAATGAGTTGCAATCTCTCCTTTGCACCTTCAAGTTTATACAAATGTTCTACCTTTTTAGGATCATCTGCACAGAATTACAAACCAAAATAAAGTTTTTAACTCAAATTGTATTATTAGAAAATGTTAATAAGATGAAGTGTGGAGATATTAAGGAGCACTTACTAGGGTTACGAACAGTGCCTTTGACAGTGTAACCACGAAGAAGAAGGGACTTGACGAGCCATGAAGCTATATAGCCATTAGCACCAGTCACACACACTACCTTCCCTTCGCCACTGCCCATTCTTCCTCCTGCGTCTTTCTTTTTTTCACTTGTTAGATTCTAAAACCAGGACAGATGATTTTGATTTGAGGTTAGTAGATAACTCTGTTATTTATAGCAAAATAATATTATATAGTAGTACATTTTTTTTAATTTAATTGTTGAAAAAAATGAAATATTTTAGTTTAATTTTTAAAAATTATTTATTAATTCTTTTAATATTTTGATTAATAAGATAGATAAAAAAAAGTATTAATTAACTTTTAAATAATAAATTGAGTTATATATAACAAAAAATATAAATAATATATTTTGACAATATGTAATTTATAAACTAAACATGTTAAATTTATAAATTATTTATAAAACTACAAATAGTTAATATTCATTACCGTAAATGTTAATTAATTTTTTTATTAATTTTATTTATTGAAGAACCAAATTATTAGACATCGATCATTTAAAGATGGAGTTAAGATCAACTTGAATAAGCTTGATCTTAACTTATTTACAGATGAAGTTAAGATCAAATTGAATAAGCTTGATCTTCACTTATTTACTTTTAATTGTATATCTCACTTTTGTTATGATAGGGATGCCACGTGCTTTCTCTAGTTTGCATTATTTTTTATGCAATCATCAAAACATTTTTCAAGTCTTATATGAATTATGGAGAATTTAATGCGATCTTTAGTTAAATAATTTATTTATAAAATTAATGTTAACTTAAATTTTCAATCATGTATATATAACTTACTTTTATTGTAATTGGATATTAATTTTGGACATTAAGTTTTTTTCAAATTGATCTAAATCAAATCTTGTCTTTGGATTTCAAATTTTTTCTGCATGATTTTATTTAGCATATATTTGATTAAAAAAAACCCAAGATATATGTATAACTTTTTCAAAATCTAGCATGCACCAACTTGTCTGCATGAAATTCTTCTTGTTATGTAATTTCTTTTCACAACCATCGAGATGTTATTTCTTTAACTTCTTCCGAAGACAATTTATTTGTAAGGTTGATGTTAACATATTTTTTCAATCGTTAGGACTTTGTGATTGCAGGTGAATGATTGACATTTCAATATTTTCAAAGGTTAAAACTAATTTTTTATCCTTTTAAGTTTATATAAAGTTTTAATTTTTTTTTTTATCTTTTTTAAATTTTAATTTCGTTTCTTATCATTATTACTTAGTATACCTTTTTATTTATTAGTAATATATACATATAACTTTCATATATGACATTATCATTAATAATTTTATATAAATTTTATATATAACATTCTCATTAACAAAGATAAAAGACAAAATTCACCTCATGGTCACGACCATTTTGACATAATCAATAAGCAAACATATAATAACATCATTTTGATTTGTGAATTAGATAAAAAAAATTTGTGTAGGGTGTTAAAACTAATAAAATAAAATATTTTTCTATTACTACATGATTTGCGTGTAGTGTGAGCAGGGTTAATTTTATAAGAATTGAAGATTCTAAAATTCTTTTAATTAACTGGTAATTTAATAGAAAGTAATTACAAAAATAAATAGGAGAGTTTTTGTAAAAAGAAAATAAAACTAAAACTAGAATACAAAATAGAGTTAAAATAAAATAATAGAAATAAAATGAAGCAACAAGATCGGATATAACTAGCATAGAAGAAGTGGCAGTAAAGAGAGTTTAAATCAATAAAGAAGGTTCCAATTGAGAGGCATTTAATTCTAAACTGTTAGCGGCTAATCATCGACTCAATGTTATAAGTAATTCATAACAGTTTAGGTGTAACAAGTAACTCTTTCTAAATGTTAATTCTCTTCCTTATTTTAGTAAGTTAAGGAACGACTGTTAACTCATACTAATTAACTCGATAATCCAAATAATGTATCTGAATTTACCTAATTAACAGTGCTAAGATCTAAAAGAGATAAAATAAATACAGAATATATCAAAGCAGAATGTCCAGATCAACATACTCTAGTTTCTAGTTTCACTATGCAAAACAAGTATAATGAATAACTCATCCTACATAGTTTATTACTTATATCAAATTCCCTCAACAATTACGAATTTAAAGAATTTAAATAGCAAAAGAAAAATATCAATATACAAATTAATAGCCAAATAATCCATATACAAATATCACTTTGAAATGCAAAATCAAAAGTTATACACTGTCATAATTACCAATGAAAATATAAACACAATATCTAATCTCAAAGCCTGCATAGCACGGAATCCAAATCCCTCAATTAGATTGAGGCCCTAGCTACTTATAATCATCAACACAGAAACAAAACAAGTTAAACCAAGAAAATTCATCAATGAATCGAATCAAATGAAGGTCTCAAAAGATGAAGAAGGAAACGGTTGAAGATGTAAGCGAATGAAAGTCGCGATGCCTCACCCGATGCTGATGACGGACAACGATGGTGCTACGGTAGTGACAACGCGTTCTTCCTTCTCTCCCCCTCACGAATGGCTGCCCCGCCTTCCTTCAGTCTTTTTCTCACGCTTCTGTATTCACTTCTGTCTCTAATTCCTGTTACTTACCCCTCGCTCGATTCCAATGATGGACAGTGGCATTGACGATGCAGCAACAGTGACGACGCGGTGGTAACAATGACACGTTCTCCCTTCTCCCCTTTTATGAACGGCTGCCTTGCCTTCCTTTTGTCTCTCTCTCACACCTCTCGCACACGCTTGAAAGAAAGAATAAAATCAAAATTGAATCCCCCCTGCAAAACGCATACTACTCAAAAGTTTTATTTTATTTATTTTATTTTTATTTTATTTTATTTTATTTGATGGTTGTAACACTTCTGAAAAATAAGGCATGTTTATTCTCTATTTTTCTGCATTGGTAAAAATTGTAAAAGTAAAAAGAAAAATGTGCTAAGCTACCAAAATTGTATCTAATTACAAAATTTACTAAAAACCATCCATCCTTAATTAAAAACATCAAAATAAACAATAGAAGAAAGTATAAAACTATATATTAAGCATAAAGTGTCTTCCAAGCAAAACTCAAGCAGCTAATTTTCACAAAGCATACTTCCAAGTTAGCAAACAGAACAAAGAACACTTAATTTTACTTTCCACAATGCAACAAGCCTTGAGACCAAACAAGCAATATTCAAGAAAGGAGAGAAAATGTCTTACAAGCATATTGGCATGTCAAATAGTGAAGCCTGACACTAAGGATGTTTGCAAAGTTTACCAAGATATCAACACAAAGCAAACTCCAAATAGACATAGGGTCCAAAAGAACCCAACAACTTCAAGAAAAACGGTACTTAAGCCTTTTGACATGAAAGAGCATGCTTTTTGATACACAATTTTGATTACTCAACTCTACTACAACATTTCTCATTTCAGAGCACTTTTAACTCTTATTTAGAGTGTTAAAATCTTTTGACATGAATGTAAATATTGGTGATACCTACACCTAGTTACTCAATAATTCACAACTCTAAGCAGCTACTAGTACTACTCATAATCCTTTTTGAATTAGAGGAGAAGGAGAATTATTATTATTATTTTTTACCATTATGTAAAAAGAGAAAAGAAGGTGAGATAATAGACTTTCTAATCAATTCCAAGTTCTTGGACCTACAAAAGTGATGTAATGCACCTTGTCTTTGACATCTTAGTAAACTAAACAAAAATATTAAAATGCAAGGCAAATCAATTAAGGTTAACATGGAAAATTTTTCTTCTTAATTCTCAAATCAAACAAGTATACTTTGCAGAAACATGGTTATGCTACAAGAAGGAAAAAAAAACTCAAATGTTCAAATTTAATCCAATGACTTGAATCATGAGTTTTGCTTAAAAAAAATAACAATTCAAGAACTATGCTTCAACAATCTAAACATGTGTAAGTGGAGGAAAATTTAACCTAAAATCAGAAACTAAACTAAACTAAAACTGTACTCTTCCAGAAATAAAAAATTCAAAAATTTTCATTTTCCAAAATTTATTCCAAATGTATCATTCATAATTAAAGTAAAAATTCAAGATTAAACTAAACTAAAAATACTATCAGCAATCAAAAGTCTAAAAGTTTTCTCAATTTTCTAGGATTTAGAATATCATTCTCCCCCACAAATAAACAAAACATTGTCCTCAATGCAAGCAATCAATATAAGCAATAAGATCAAATAGATAAGAGTAATGAAAGGTAAAACTTCTCTGAACTGGATGCACTGGGTAGAACACTATAGCGTGAAGTGGAGTCTTTTCTGTAACTACATAAAAAAAATAAAAAAGATAACAAGACATGAAAAATAGAAATAAAATAGCATAAAACTATAGTAAATCAGAAGAAAAATAAAAGAAAAATATAAAGTGTGAATTTTATTATGATGACTTATTTATTTATCTGATTTCAGTGTATTGCATTATTGGTATTACTATTTTTATTTGTTCAATTCTGTGGCTTAGGAACCTCATTTCCTTTACCGTCAAAATTTAGTTGCAAGTTTGTCTTCTCTTGATCTTTTGGTGCAATTGAAATTTGATAAAAACCCTCTACCCGTTTTGCACTCGAGTGGAAACCTTTTCCCTTTCTGCATCCTCTACCACTGTGATACTAATCTTCTTTGGCACTACTTGCACTGGGCTTACCAACTTACTATCAGAAATGAGTTAAATCATACTCACATCTAGAAGTTGCAAAAACCTCTTTCTTTACCACTTCCACCATCGGCGGGTTGAGTCACCTTTGTGCTTCCCTTCTAGGCTTGCTATTTTCATATAAAAGGATCCTATGATACAAGTAGACAGACTTAGGCCTTTGATATCAACTACAGTAAACCCAATGGCTCTCTTTACTTCTTTAACAATCTAATTAACTTTTCCTCCTCTGCTGGGCTTAGTTTTTACTAGAAATGATAACAGGTAAGGTGTTCTAAACTCCTGAACCAAGATTCAAAGCATCTATTTTGAGAAATATTTATTTCAACCCTTCATTTACATTGAAAACTTCTTGCAACTTCTGTAGAGAGTCTCAGTTTATACTCTTAGCAAGGATAGTGTTTAAGTTGTCTTGTCAATGCAACTCAAAGACTTCTTGCACTAAAGGATTAACGACCACCTGGCAAAGAGAGGATATTTCACTTGGGTATTTCATAGCATCATACATGTCGAACTTGATAATCTCTCCATCTAACTCTATAGTTAAGATACCTTTATAAATATTAATTTTTGTCTTTGTTGTGCTTAGAAACGGCCTCCATAGCAAGATGTCATACTACTTCTTTGACTTTCATCCTCGATGTCTATGATATAAAAGTCAACAGGGAACATTAAATTGTTAAGCTGCACCAAGAAATCTTCCAATACACCCTTAGGTAAACCATAGACCTATCAGCTAGTTGGATGATGACTTCTGTTTCCTTAAGTTCTCCAGCATTAAAATCATAATAGATAGACAAAGGAATGGCATTGATGGAAGCCCTAAGGTTATACATGGCTTTCTATATACCTACATTTCTAATCTTACAAGAAATGGCAAACATGCCTTGATCCTTACACTTGGGAGGTAACTTTTTCTGAATTACTATAGAGACATTTTCTCCTATGCTAATCCTCTCATTGTCTATTAGTTTTTTCTTGTTAATGCATAATTTTTTGAGAAATTTGGCATACTGAGGCATTTGCTATATGACATCCAAAAGTGGGATATTCACTTTCACCTTTTTGAAGGTCTCCGTGATCTCCTTTTCTTCCCTTTCCTTCTTAGACTTAACAAACCTTTGTGGGAATGTAGGTCTAATCATCATACCATTGGGTAGATTAGCTTTTTCATCTTTTCGAGTATCTTTAACGTGGTGCTGGATAGAAACCTCAACTTTTGGGTTAACCTTTGCATTTAAGTTGTGCCCATGGCTTAAATTTTTGGGAAGTTCTTTCAATTCTTTCCTACTCCTCAAAGTAATGGCACTCACATTCTATTTCAGATTCACCTCAGTCTGAGAGGGAAGCTTGCCTTGAAACTCCAATTTGCTCACTAATGTGGCTAATTGGCTCATTTGGTTCTCCAAGTTATAGATTCTTGAGCGAGTCTCATTATGAAATTATTGTGTGCTTAATGCCAAATATTTCACGATGTCTTCGAGAGACAAACTTAACTTTGAGGAAGAATACTATTGAGGTAGTAGAGCTGGAGCTGGAGGCTTAGGCTAATAGTTCTTAAAGTTTGTGGCCTTATTCCATAACTAAAATTAGGATGGTCCCTCCATCTAAGATTATAAGTATTTGAAAATGGACCATATCTCCTCTTCAATTGAAATCTACTAAGAAAATAACATTTTCTAAGCCTTTTGTATCTTCTTGGAGAGTAGGGCACATATCAATAGGATGTCCTGCACTAGCACATACCCCACACAATCAAGCTGATGGTATATGATTCATAGCTAGGCGTTGTAACAAGTCAATGAGTTGATTAATTTTTTATTCGAGAGCTAATGTATTCACCTTATTCACTCTCCCTGAATATTCTTTCCTACTTCCAAATTGCTGAGAAGTTGCTGTCATAATAGAAATCAACTCTTTATCTTTATTTGAAGTCTTGTTCACTATTGAACCTCCACTAGCAATGTCAATCATACTCCTCTCAGTAAGTAGTAAGCCTTCATAAAAATAATGAATTAATGCTTGCTCTGAAATTTCAAGCTATGGACTGTTTCCACATAGCCTCTGGAATCTCTCCCAATAGCCATAGTGTAATAAACCAAATTTATTTTATGTAAAGAATTAGGATAAAATATTTGGAAACTTAAAAATATTAGTGGGAGGTGATTAAGGAAATTTTTATAAGCTTGTAGCTAAATTTTGAGAATTTTTTGGAAGTAAATTATATCTGATAACGAGAATTTTATCTACCTTGAGAAACTTTGCAGATAATTTTGAGAAGCTTGCGATAATTTAAAATTTTCCAAATCTCTTCCATATTATCCTAAATTCTTGCCTAAACTAGAAAACACATATGAAATTTATTTAGGGTGAAGTGAGAAAAGACCAAAATACCCTTAGGAATATTAAAATATATATTTCCTCATTTCATATTTCATTCTTCTTCCTCTCTGCGTTAATCTCTCCCTACGTCTCTCATTTTTTCTCTTGCATTTTCCTTCCTTCTTTACTGCCACCACCGACCACCTATCAACCGCCACCACACTGCCGCCCGTCACCACTAGAAGGTGCGTGACTCATGATTCTGCCGACGCCACTAGGAGCCTCGCTGGACCGCCATCGCCGTTGAAAAATAGTTTTTCTTCCTTCCTGTCGCGATTTCAAAAGAGCTTCGATCCGACCGTTCTGGCGCTGTTCGACCATTGGTGATTGGTGCTTGAGCTACCTAACAACATCCCTGAGCTACCAGTGACCTCAGCCACCGCCATCGCTGCTGCCAGTCACTGGAAAAATCCTTGGAAAGTACAAGGACTAAAATATAAATTTTCAAAATCTTTGGTATA
Organism: Senna siamea; assembly: GCA_031216115.1. NCBI lineage: Eukaryota > Viridiplantae > Streptophyta > Magnoliopsida > Fabales > Fabaceae > Senna > Senna siamea. The sequence goes on along the minus strand of CM062367.1, from coordinate 31,461,802 downwards.
CACTGAAAAACTCTGAATTAATCAATTTTTCTGCAATTTCTAGCTTCTATAATGCCATTAGGGATGAATTAAAGGATTAGATTGAAGAAGAATGATGAAAATCATAAATTTGTAAATAGGGACTAAATTATAAAGTTTGAAAAAGTTTGGTATGAAGTAGAATTGCAAAATTTGATGTATCCTTGTAATCCTTAACTTAATTAGGGCTTGTATGAATGTATGGAATTGCGAAATGGAAGGAAATTGTTGGAAAAGTTTTGATTGAAGTTTAGGGACTAAACTAAAAAGATTGATATAGTCTGTTTAAGCAGCATAAACCATGTACATTCTGAACTTTTGAGTGAATTAAGTTTAATTAGCTTCCTAGAAGTATCATAGAGTGAATTGGATAATTTTATAGCTGAAAACCAACGTTGGGATAAATGAGGGACTAAAGTGTAAACTTATTATTTTTAGGTTTTGGAATAAGTTTCAATTCTGAATGTTGGTTATAAAAATGTATAGAGATGACTCAAAGAATTAGTCCAAGGAAAAGAAGGAGAATCTTAAATTAAACAAAGGAATTCCCGATTAAGGTAGAGTAATTTACACTCTCCTATTTATTTTGATGAATGTTTACTATGAATTGATTACTGTGACGGTGTTTGTAAACATGTACTGGGAAATGTGTGCTGATTAGATGAGTATAAGAAAAACCTGCATGTGTTTGAAATATATTTGAAAATTCTTTGCTGCCTGTTTTGATTAGACTATTGGAATTGTATACTTATAGTACAGACGAAACCTGAGATGGATACTTGATAATTGGTATGAGACGGTTGTCAAGTATTCCATATTCAGACCTGCTTTTGAATTCTTACTATTTGAATACTGAAATGGTCTGTATATGTTAGGGTTTACCCGTTAAACCAATACACCCCTATGAAAGACTATAAGGAGTAAAGGAGGAAAGTCTATACGGGGGAAAGGATTGGTTTAAGAGTAAAGCCCTATGATCCTAAGTATTAGTCACCTGTATGTATACGTTGCCTTATAGTCGACATAGAGAAATGAGACCTATTGATAATGTCCACATGATGGGGGACGCCCTGTATCGATATTAGGTTCTCAGCCACAAGGAGAATGGCCCTGTGACAATCAGCCGGAGGACGGTCCTTGTGATAGCAACAATCTCAGTCACATGGAGGACGGTCTTTGTGATAGCAACAATCTCAGTCACATGGAGGACGGTCCTTGTGATAGCAACAATCTCAGTCACATGGAGGACGGTCTTGTGACAATCACTGGGAGGATGGTCCCCGTGATCTTAAAATGAGATTAGAAAACAACAGGCAATGAATTGTGAATTTATTTATATGATTTTATACATATATGTACAGATGACTAAAATCCTTTCAGTAACGTAGTAGCGTTATGCAATGGATATGAAAATTTAATTGCAGGCATTTGAAAAATGATAATTTTTCATAAATACTTATACTCTTTGATTGAATGAATGATTTTTTATTTATAATTTCTGAATAGCCACTATATTTCCCATGTTTATTGAATTTTGATAAATAAAGCTTCAATTCACATGTTTTGTTTAATGAATGAGTTTGGGGAGAGGTTTTCTATACCCAGAAGGGGGTATAGCTTAACACTCAGTTATTTTAAATGAAATTATCTGTATATTACTCTACTGGCATTCAAATCTCATTAAGTTGTGTGTTCAGGCATTCAAGGGCATGATGGCGCCAGGAATTAGCCTGAGACGGATATATTGACTGCATAAAATTGTAAAGGACTGAGAAACTATGTTGTAGCTTATGATATTAGTTGTAAATGGCTTAATAGCCTTCATATGGTGTGTATTAGTCACTGAGTTTGTATTAGGAGTTAGTGATGTAGAAGTGTTGTAAATGTTTATGTTTTATATCCTGTAATTAGTATCTCAAATGTAATGTATGAAAGGTAACCTAGATGTATACTTCAGAGTATATTGATGGTTGTATTTTTTATGATTTGAGGTTTTAGATTAGCTGCGCAAGTATGAGATTGAGTGAAATTTGAATAGGGACAGATATTTGGGTTACACTCAATCAGTAAAGGCCTCGAATAATGTATATTTCGAAAGAAAAAATTTTCATAGCATTTCATGCTTCCTAAATTATATGCTATGGTAAGGGGGTCATTACACATAGAGAGTCTTGAATTCCTTTTGCTTGATCCCACAGATTTTCCTTCTGACATTTATGACTCGGGATACAGGAAAGTATCTTTCCAAAAACAACTTTATCATATTTTCCCATGTGGTGATAGAGCCTGCAAGTAAATAATAGAGTCATTCCTTAACTGCATCATCTAGGGAAAAGGGGAATGCCCTCAATTTGATCTGTTCTTCTGTCACTCCTTAAGGTTTCATAAGTGAGCAAACCATATGAAACTCCTTTAAGTGTTTATAAGGATCCTCATTTGCAAGTCCTCTAAACTTAGTGAAGAACCAATAGAAGATGCACCAAATCAATAGTTTTCATGATGAGAAATTAAAAGACTAGATTACGTTGTGGAACTGGAAGCTATTATTTTTTTTTGTAATTTTTATTTTTTAGGTTTTTTTATATCAAAATGTGTTTAGTTTTAAATGAACTAAAGTGAATTAAGATGAAATAGTAGTGGGTTAAAATGAACCAATTAGAATTAGAATGAATTAAAGTGAATTAAAATAAAATAGTAGTAGATTAGAATGAATTGAAGTGAATTAAGGTTAATTAAAATGAATTAAGGTGAATTAGAAATGATTAAAGTGAATTAAAATAAATTACAATGAAATAAGGCAAACTAGAAAGGATTAAAGTGAATGAAAATGAATTAAGGTGAATTAGAATGAATTGGAATGAATTTAAAAAACCTAAAATGAATTGAAATGATTCAAAATGAATTAAAATGATCCAAGAATAATTAGAATGAATTAAAGTGAATTAAAATAAATTAAAATGATCCAAAATGAAATAAAATAAATTAGAAAGAGTTAAAATTTATTACAATTAATTAAAAATAATTTAAATAAATTGAAATAAATTAAAACTTTTTAAAATGAATTAAAATGACTTCAAGTTTTTTAAAATAAATTAAAATGGATTAACTTTTTTTAATTAATTTAAATTGTTTAAAATGAATTAAAATTTTTTGAAAAGAATTTAAATAATTTAAAATAAAATTAAGATGTTTTGAAAAGAATTTAAATAATTTAAAATAGAATTAAAATGTTTTGAAAATAATTAAATGAATGGTGCGTAATACCATATTTGAATTTTTTTTTATTAAAAGCTGTTGCTTTTGCCATCTAACACGACAAAAACAACAACTTTTTGTAGACCTTCAGCGTGTCAGAAGGTAAAGGTATGCAAGTATCAGTTGGCCTTTGCTATCTGACACAACGAAGGTTAAAAAAATAAGAAAAAATAAATGTGTCAGATTTATTGTATTATAAAAAATATTTTTTATATTATTGAGGTAAAAATGCTTATATCACAAATTCAACTTAATTGAACTACATATTTCATTTGTGTATTTCTAATTTTAATTATTGGATTAACATTCAATAAAGCTGACAATAAATTTTTTTCATTAAGTGAGATGAATTATATGTATCAAGAAACACCAACAATTAAATAGATTGACATTCAATATAGGTACAAAACTAAAAATCCTTTCAACTAGGTCCTATGGAATACACAATTTAGCCTTGTGCCAAAATTATTTCTTCTCATGCAATGTTTACTTATTACCAAGGATTCTGAGTTCATAAAACTAAAGAAATTGCATTTAAAAGTTCACAAATTTCTTTTCCCTCAAGCTTTCTACAGTCTCTTTGAGGCCCACGTTCAACGGAATAAACTCAATTCCTAAAGTCTTTGCTCTTTCTTTGGAAACTTGATATGTTGACATCAAAGGTTGATCATCCGCACACCTAATAATTAATTGAGGAAGCAATAAATAAAAAATATAATAATTTTTTAAAAAATGAATATAAAAACTTGAACTAGTTATATAATTATATTTGGGTTATCAAATATAATAAAAAGGATTATGTAGTCAAATCCATTATCAAATCTCTACGATATGATCCAAGCGACATTCTTAAAATTATAGAATTAATTGGATTTACCTCTTTGGAAGTTGTAATGTTGGGTATAACTCACGTAGAATCTTCACAATGTCTTTGTAGTGTGCTACTGACTCAACCAAACAATATCTTCCATTAGCAGAAGAAATTTCAAATGCTTGAATATGTGCATTTACAACATCTCTCACGTTGATCCATCCATAAGTGAAATTTGGATAAGTTTCAGAGCCTGTATCATGCAAGAACGGGAAGATTCTCTATAAGAAGCAACGCAATAATTCTTGTTCATAAGGTTAACAAATACAAACAATAAACAAAGTTTTTTTTTTCACTTAGTGTAATCGACTACATAGATCAAATGAAATTAATATATTTTATCTTGACTTATTTTTAATAATTAAATTATTAAAAGTTAAATTTCTTATATTATTTTTTTTATCTTTGTTTTTATAGTTAATTTTTTAATAGAAGCTTTTAATAATATCTTTTGTATATGACCAAACTATTTCACATTTTTTTTAATTTTTTTATGATATATGTTACCTTAACTTTTTCTAATACAATCATTTATAATTATATCTTATATGGTTAACTTTCTAGAATGTTCACTCTGATCTGGTTAACTAATATTTCTCAAAATTTAGAAAAATTAAGGATGCAACAATAAATTAGCAAAATTACCATCTATTAGATTCAAAATGTAAGAAGAAGTTTCATTAAGTGTAGGTTGCAAGAGAGGCCCTAATACAGTTCCTGGATGCATAGTAACTATGTCTATGTTGTTTTCTTTTGCAAATTTCCAAGCATTTTCATCTGCCAAAGTCTTGGAAAGCGGGTACCACTTCTGAAAGCACAAAATTGGAAACATGAAATATATTGCAAATTACTATGCATGAATAATGATAGAGAACAGAAGATTTGTCTTGCAGAAAGTGGTATATAGAAGCTGCTAGATTATCTGATTAATTAGGTTACGAAGTTAATTAGATTAGCTAGTGACTAGCACATGAATCATTTGGTGTAAGAAAACTATAGAATGACTTGTAACATCAATATTTCTAATAAAATAGTAACGAATGTAATAAAATTATTAAGATTCTTTTTTATTTTGTACTTAAAACTTATACAGAATTCAATTATTTCCTTCGTAAAGAATCATCTGAAGTTTATTTTTTATGAAATTTTATAAAATTCACTATAACGTATCATTAACTTACAAATGAATTAATATATGAAATATTATTTATTTTTATTTTTTAATTTACTTGTGAATCAATATGTAAAATAATAATTTTAATGAATTTTACTTTATTTGAAAAGATACCTCCTATTCTTTACTTTTTGTTACAATTGATTGACTTTTGATCCCAGGGAGTGTCACTATGAACTAAAAAGCACAAAAACAATTATGTCAACAGTATTTACCTTAAATTCCCTACAAAAAGCTGCATCTGAATACGATGTTTCATCAAAAATTACTTCAGGACTCCTAGGCCTTCCATTAATATGAACGGCAGCCATGGAAGATGTTATAATAACTCGTTTCACAGACGACGATTTTGCACATGATTTAAGAACATTGAGAGTTCCTTTCACTGCTGGATCGATCATTTTAGTCTGAAATGAAGAAACCAAATGTTACAAACTTTCTTGAAAATGAGGCTTCAGTACCTGATTAATAGATTACAGAAAAATGCCAAAGTTTCTTAACTCATTTTAAACAAATTAAAGCATTTAAAAATTGAAAAGTTTTAAAATGGGTAGGAACGTACCTGTGGGTCTTTGGTTTCCTCAAAACAGGGAGATGCAATGTGAAAGACACCATCACAGCCATCAACAGCAGAATCAAAAGAACCTTCTTCTAAGAGACTTGCTTTAATGAGTTGCAATCTCTCCTTTGCACCTTCAAGTTTATACAAATGTTCGACCTTTATAGGATCATCTGCACAGAATTACAAACCAAAATAAATTTTTAACTCAAATATGATACTAGATAACACTGAATTTAGGTTTTCGTGTCAGACACAAAATGATATAATAATATTATATAAAAAAAAAGATAAACATAATTAATTAAATGATGAGATCTATTTATATAATAAAAATTATAAATAAATAGTATATTTTTATTTTGTGTCTATCTATTTTTTGACTGAAAATGATTCTCTAAAATACTTTACAATAAAGTTTTTAAAGTATGAGAGAAATAAAAAAATAAATTAAGAGATAAATAAATAAAGAACTCACCTTGAATGAATTAAATTCAATATTTTTTTCATCTTATTTCTCTCTTATTTTAAAAACTTAAGACCTTTTTTATTGTAGTTTTTAAAAATTATTTTTAATTTTTAAAAATAAAAAAAATGTTTTGAACTTCAGTATTTTAAAACAAAAAAATATAAAAAATAAGTCTTTTTATTAATAGCATATATATAAATATATAAAAATAATATAAATATAAATCTTTTTAAAAAATTTTATAAAATAATTTTAAAGAACAAAAAAACAAAACATCGTCTAAATAGGCCTTAATCTCTCTCTCCTGTTCCAGAAAATTCAAATCCTCATGAAATACATGTTATTCTATGCGAAATATCGTCTTCATATTGTAAAGAATCTTAGTAAGATGAAGTGTGGAGACATTATAGTACTCACTAGGGTCACGAACAGTGCCTTTGACAGTGTAACCACGAAGAAGAAGGAACTTGACGAGCCATGAAGCTATATAGCCATTAGCACCAGTCACACACACCACTTTTCCTTCTCCACTCTCCATTCTTCCTCTTGAATCTAAATTTCTCTCTCACAATCTGTTTAAGCAATATAGCCATTGGCAAAGCTTTATATATGTCATTGGAGTCACTGTCCAGTGTGTAATTTTTATATCATAAATTTCTTAATTCTACGTGTTGAGTACATATGTCAAATGGCAACGAGACAAAGGGAGTATAATAAAATATTTATTTTCACATTTCCCATTAGCGATGGTTATAATTAAAAGTTGGACAAATAATATTTATTTGTAAGGTTGATGTTAACTTAATTTTATTGTAATACGGTGCTAATTTTTTACATTTAAAGACTTTTCTCCACTTTGCATTCTTCTCTGTCCGTTGAATAAATTATACTTCTTCTTTTGAAATAGTCTAGATTAATTGCACATCTCTCTCATTTTTTTTAAAAGTATAATTTTGATATCTTTAAAAAAATTAATAATAATTTACACTTTTCAATCATTTAGATATCCTTTATTTATGAATGATTTCCAATTATTCAAAAAAAGGAGTGTAAATTTCCAAAAAAAACAAAACAGAGCTAGCCAACATCTGATCTATGCGGGTAAACAGTTCCAACGAAGTCGTTTAAAAAGATAAAGACCAAAACAGAGGAACATTAGAGAACAATGTTCTTTATCACTTAGGAAGTCAGATTCTATGTTTGGAAATTTGAGCCCGATGTTTTTATCACCCTATCTATGTACACACCAGCAAAGTTTGGCCAGGAATGCAGTATTCCTTTCCCTGATTTAAGAATCCCCAATCTTTTGCTAAAGCAAATATCCAGACTGGTACAAGGAGCTTAAGCAACAAAAGAAGCAAAAGGGAAGAAAGCCAGCCATTGCAAACAATGTGCAAGAAACAACCATTGATTCATATGACCAAGAAAAGCCTGCGGACTTTAATTCGACATTCTCCTATATGATAAAAAATGAGATGGCCAAATACATGAAAGGAAATGCTGCAAGTTTTGGCGAAGAGCATGCAAGCTTCACGAGTTCATTACAATTTGCAGGTACCACCTTAAACTTTAATAAACTTAATTGCTCAATAAATAAAGATGCCTGGATCATTGACACAGGAGCATCAAATCATATGTGTTCCAACAAAATTTTAATTCAAAAAATTTACAAATTAAGCAAAGCAATATTATTAAAGCTACCAGATGGCTCATTAAAACTGATAAAAGAATCAGGGCAAATAATTCTATACCCCAAATTGAACCTGAAAAATGCCTTACATGTAACATCATTTCAGTATGTCCTACTCTTTGTTAGTAAAGTTACCAAAGATGCTAATGTATTCTTCACCTTTTACTCTTCACATTGCCTCATGCAGGACTTGAAGAGTAAACAAGTTATTGCTAGCGGGACACTAGCGGATAATCTCTACATTCTTAATTCAAAGATTTTTGACATATCTATAGCAATAAATCTAGTTGTAATGATGTAAAATAGTATACTACTCCAAATGAACTTGATGATTTTGTTCATAAACCTTGTAAAATTTTGATTAGTTGGCATAGAAGACTTTGCCATACACCTTGTGAAATGTTACAGAAAATAGATGAAATGCAATGTTAGAAAGACCATAGTGATGTCTGTCACTCACTTAGAAAAACAACACAGAATTTCTCTTCCTAAGAGTACCATAAAAACAAAAGCATGCTTTGAATTACTTCATATTGATCTATGAGGGCCCTATAAAGTGCCTAGCCTTAATTCAGCACACTACCTCCTTACCATAGTTGATGATTACAGTAGAGGATTATGGACCTTTCTGTTACAACACAAAACACAGGTTTCCCACACACTAGAGAACTTTTTGACACTGATTTCCAGTCAATATCAGACAAAGGTTAAGATCATTAGGACAGACGATGGAACCAAATTCATAAATCAAGATTGTAGAGCATTAATGGAAAAAGAAGGCATCATACACCAAAGAACTTGTTACACACTGCAACAAAATGGGGTGGTGGAAAGAAAATAGAAAAATTTTAAACATTGCAAGAGCACTGATATTTCAAGCCAAAATGCCAAAGAGATTTTGGGGGGAAGCTATGCTAACTGCTGCATACATTATAAATAGAACACCTACTGCTATCTTAAATTGGAAAACCCCCTTTGAAATGATAAACAATCATGCACTGGACTACTCAGTTATAAAAACATTTGGATGCCTATGCTATATAACAAATACTGTACCAATTAAAGACAAATTCGAACCTAGAGCATATAAAGGAGTATTTTTAGGCTATACAACTGGTCAAAAAGGTTACAAGGTTTATGATCTCAGTAATCAGAAAGTATACACATCCAGAGATGTCATATTCTATGAAACAATTTTTCCTTTTAAGAATGATAACCAATCACCACCAACCTGTCCACAGCCACTTCCAATTAACCCAGAAAATAGCCCTGATGTCTCAAATAGTGAACCTTGTGTTACTCAACCTTGTGAAAATAACATCAGTTCAGATTTTTGTCTACCCATTATACCTGAAAGTAATTCAGAAACTTCCATTCCTTCAAATTCATTTAGACAGAGTTCTAGATCTAGAAAACAACTTGAATGTTTCAAAGATTATGTTTGCCTAACCAATGTAGCATCAAATAAATTTGAAAACTTGGTTTGCTCATCTACGTATGATGCTTTTATGAATAATATGTCAAATATAAAGGAACCATCTTCATATAAAGAAGCAATTAAGCACACAGAATGGGTGGAAGCAATGAGTAAAGAGTTAGAAGCTTTAGAGTTTAACCGGACATGGGAGGTTACTAAATTACCTCAAAATAAAAAGGCCATAGGCTCATGTTCGGTTTACAAAGTGAAATACAAAGCAGATGGAAGTGTGGAAAGATACAAGGCTAGGCTTATAGCAAAAGGGTATAATCAGACCCAAGGTATTGATCACCTGGATAGTTTCTCACATGTGGCAAATTGTGTAACAGTTAAAATATTTTTGGCTTTAGCAACTATCCAGCTGTGGAGCATTCATCATCTGGATGTTAATAATGCATTCCTTGATGGCTATCTCAACGAAGATGTATACATGTTACCTCCAGAAGGGTACCATAACATCAAGCCTGGTGAAGTATTCAAGTTAAAGAAGTCCTTGTATAGCTTAAAACAAGCATCCAAGGAGTGGAATCATGAATTAACAACACAATTTCTGAATTTTGGGTTTACTCAGTCTGCAAATGATCACTGCCTTTTCCTAAGAAAATCTTCTAATTCATTTACAGCCTTGCTTGGTTATTGTCACGACCTGAAATACTAGTCCATGATCGGCGTATAAACCTAATGTACACTTGATTAGGTCTAACCAGTCTAAGTAATACTACACTGTATATCCAACAATAATATAAGTCATATCATGTGGTACCACATATATCACTATAATATCAAGCTTTAATTATTGCTTTTGAATTTCTAATCGTCATCTAGGGCCCTACCAAAATCCTAGCAGAGTTTTCTCTAAAAACAGGAAATTTCTTGAATTTACAACAACCCAAAATAATATTGACATCAAGTTTAACCCAAAGAAGGACAACTAGCCATCACAAGCCTACTAAAAATTTTCTAGTATGTCATATATACAAAGTATGAAAACAATGTACTAAGCTACGACATCATTAAGTCTGCAAGACAATGGTATAAAGCCTACCCAAAACAAGAGTGCAACTCTATAGCACTCTATTCCGCAACTTGATGTTGATCTAACAAAATTACAATGAAAGGGAGATAAGTCAAAAGGACTTAGTGAATGTGAGATAAATGAAATACATTGAATGGGAAATAGACTCTCGCATGAGTTTTTACCATTGTAAAAGATTAAAGAGGGGTGGTGTCTAAACCCTTGCAAATCAGTTCTTATACAACATTTAAAAGAAAGCAAGAGTAAAGATAATGTTAATAAAATTTAAGCATGAAATAATATAAGCTAACAAACATATCGTGCCTTCCTCCGCACAATAACAAACACCTCGTGCCTCCCTCTGCACGAGAACAACCACATCGCATCTCTAAGCACATCACTAGTCACCCATGCCTCCCTTCACATGAGGACAACCCGACTGTACTTTTCACAGCACGAAACCAATCACCTACGCCTCCCTCCACACGATGACAACCCCTTCGCGCCACCATCAACACAAGAACAATCACCCTGTGCCTCCCTTCGCACAAGGCAATTCAAGTGAAATACAATTTCAAGATCAAGCAGCATAATTAACATGTAACAAATAGGGAAATACTTAAAGAGTTCAGCAAACATATACCACTACACAAGTGGAGAAGGTTAATTTCACATCACAACCTTCTAACTCAAGGTCACAGTTAATTAGTTTTAATACTCAAAAACATAACATAAGTCTCCCTATTTGATGCCAATAATTACATCTGTACACAACCTTCGAATTACCACACGATTAGAGATAACACCAACTGCCTAATTGTTTCCCATGACTGTCTAGATAATAGAAAGAATACATACACAAAGAATTTCACATATAAGTAGGAGTAGGTAATGAGGATATGAAAACGGTAGCTCCCGTGTCAAACACTCACCTAAAAGGATTAGTAATAATAATTCTTAATTTACCGGTCCAACATCAATTGCATTTGTACAAATATTCTCCGATTCCCCTAAAATAAATAAAGGCCTAATCAATATAAGAACAACCAAATTTTTTATAATTTGACCTTAGTCAAATTTAAAAGTACCATATCCACCCAAATTCTCATTCTATTTACCCCTTATGTCATAATTCCACTAAATATTTATTTTAGTCCCTAAGATTTTAAAAATTCAAAAATAACCTTTATCACATTCTAAATTCTACCAAATTAATCCTAGGATATTATTGAGGCCAGTACTATCTTAAAATGTCAGAACTATGTATTTCACATTAATCTAACAGAATTTATAAAGTTTTCAGTTTAATCCTTAAAACTCTCTTAGCCTTGAAAGTAGCCCTCAAAAATGTCCCTAATTTACATGAGATGCTCTCCAGAACTAAATATTACAGAAAAAACCGGAATTTATAGAATTTCAGTCCATTACCCAAAATTTTGGAAATTTTCAATTTAGTCCCTTTCTTTTCAAATAATGGTTTTGCACTTCTTTTCTCTTATTTTTCACTTCTGTCCTATCATTTCCATTATTAGCAACAACATACCAGACTTTCAGAGATTGCAGAAACACCCCAGAAATTTTATAAAATTTTCAGAGTAGTCCCAATTTCATGAAATGCCTCTAAATAATATTCTAAGTTTAGATTGAAGTATACAAAGTTTTCTTGGAGCTTTTGGCATTCTAAATGCTAAAAATTTAGTCTCATTACAGCCGCCACGTAAGCAAGCAATGAGAGGGAAGAAGAAAAGAAAAGAAAAAGTGCATTCAAAATGTGCAAATCAAAGGCTAAGTTATCCTAGCTCATTTTGCTTGCATTTTCTTTCATTTTTGAACTTTCTAAGTGCTTTTTACTTCACTTTCTCTGTCTACCCGTGGTTCTCTCTCTCCTCTGCAACTTTTCAGCAACAATGGAAAAACAAGGCTCACCCAAACAATGCAAAACACACAATCTATGAAGGATTATAACTACTCACCTAAAGATGAAGTTCATCTATCATCAAATCATCATTTTCTACTAAATCGCGAAAAAATAGAAATCTTGAGGGGAGAGATGGACGCCGGTGGCCGGTGGTGTTGATGGCCGGCGACGATAGCCGGTGGTGGTGGAGGTTGAGAGAGTGTGGGAGAGAGAGATGGTGTGCGTGGGAAAGTGAGCTTAAATAGAGATAAAGGGAGAAGGAAGGAAAAGACGAAGGAAAGGAGGAAGAAGATGAAGACTAGCTGCGTGAGAAAGGCGTGAAAATGAGTTCTAATGTATGGTTTCGATACTTAGGGTACTCAAGGGTAATTTAAAAATTTTATGGCTCTGAATATTTTTAAAATAAACTTTAAATGTATTTTTTAACTTAAAAAAAATGAAATGAAATGGAAGTAATTTAAAAATTTTTAGAGTGTTATAACTCTATTAAAATTATTTGTTAAGAATCTTTTAATAAATAAAAAATTTTTATTACGTAAAAATTTTATTTTAAAAGTTTTTTTAATTTAAATTATGAATTTAAAATAATTTATTTAATTATTATTTAAATAAATTTTAAATGTTTTATTTAATTTTTTAAATTTTTTTAAATTTTTAAAGTTACTTAATATTTAATTTAATAAAATTACAATATTATTATTCTTATTATTTTTATTATTCTGAGTTATTACAGTTACGTAGATGATGTCGTTATTGCAGGAAACAGTGAAGAAGATATAATTCAGGTTTAACAAGTTCTTACATGATGCTTTTACCAAGACCTTGTCAGTGCAAAGTACTTTCTGGGAATTAAACTTTGTCGCAGGCGAAAGGGAATGTTCATATCTCAACGAAAGTATATAAATGATATCATCAGAGATGCTGGAGTACTTGATGCAACGGGATGTACAACACCTTTTCCAAGAGGTCAATACAAGCCCTACTAGTACAAAACTTAAATTCTTTCCAACTATGTCTTATTGAATACAATTAAAGCCATGTGCCACAATTTTATTATAAAGGGTTGTAACATTTACTCTAAAAAAACACTTTTAAAAGTTGACAAAATTCTTTTCTTTTAGACTTTCAACAGTTTCCTTGAGACTCACATCGAATGGAATAAATCCAATTCCCAGTGTTTTTGCTTTTTCTTTGGAAACTTGATATGTTGGCATCAAAGGTTGATTATCGGCACACCTAACAATTTATTGAAAAAGAAAATGCATAAATTACCAAAATAAGAATAGAAAATTGAACTAATTAAATTTGTACCTAAGATATGAAGAAGAGAGAATGCAAGACATTTAGATAATCAAATATAATTCAAGGATTATAATCAAAATCCTTTATCAAGTATGAGGAACATTTCATTATTAGGATGTTTAAAGCAATTTCCTAGATTCAAGGTAATGAAAAATAAAGAAAGTTTTCACGCATGCGAGCACACATATATATGATTTTTTTTTTATTGAAATTATCAATATCTAAGAATTCATTGGGATGTGAGTAATTTGGCCCCAATTGGTGATGTCCTATATAATGGAAGTAAAGTTTTTTTAATTAAAATATTTTTATACACAAGATTCAAATATAAGATTTAACCTTAAAAATAAAATATTTACTATTCTAACAAATCACTCATTTGTTAGATATTTGTTATTTAATTCAATATGTCCCATGATTTACACCTAATTAAATGAAATTCTTAGCAGAAAATTTTCAAAACAAAGTTTTAGAACCAGCAGAACTCAAGGGCTACTTTGAACTAATAACTAAGCTTATCAAAAATATTGTTTTAGTCTTATCTAAACTCTTTTGTCAACTTAATTATGACCTAAAAAAGTAATTTCACATGAAATTTATATATAACCATTAATTAGTGATAAATAAAAATAATATTTGGACAAAAGAAATTGTATCAATTAGTAAAAATTAAAAAAATTGAAAAAAAGAGACAAAATTTAAACTATATTTAAAGTTAAGAGACAAAAAATTAGTATTTTCCTAAATTGAAAAATCATTTGCTTTTACAACTTAAGGTGCATGGTACATGTTTTGTATTTTGGTATAAGGTGATACATGTTTGATTACACTACATCACCTAACATACTAATAGATTGCAAGATAATAGAAAAAATTACTAAAGCAAAAAAGAAAAAAAAAATGACAAAGAGAGTTTAGTCTTCGACATTCTAGCTAGAAAATGGACATATATCTTATATTTTGAAAAATTTAAGTACCTTCACCTATATGCAACATAGTGTTGTATGTATTCTTTCTTTTTATGATAAGATATTTTTATTAGAGGCAATTATATTTGAGAGACTCACTATAAAAAGGGATTTTTAATGGTAACTAAAAAAAATTATTGCTAAAAAGTCCTCTTTTGAAGCAACAATATGAGTTGTCACAAAGATCCACCAACAGCAAAAATTATCTAGTCTTTGGTGGCGACTAAAGTCACCAAAAAAGGTTTTCTTTGGCGGCAACTAGAATATTGTTGTAGAAAATATTCAGCAACAAAATTATTGGTGGTGATCTAAATGTCGCTACCAAAAAGCATTGGTGGCAACTTTTTGGTCTTGGCCACTTTTGTCACTATCAAAGATCTTTTATGTTTTTGTAGTAATTATTAAACATTAAATATAAAAATATTTTTTTTAGTAAAAATTTAAATTTAAATTTATCATGTTGTAAGAGATTAATCCTTTCTGCTAAATCCAAACCCCCATTGATGTAAGCATTCTTAAACTAATAGAAACAATTGGATATTTACCTTTTTGGAAGTTGTAATGTTGGGTATAATTCATGTAAAATCTTCACAACATCTGCATAATATCCTACTGACTCAACCAAACAATATCTTCCATTAGCAGAAGAAATTTCAAATGCTTGAATATGTGCATTTGCAACATCTCTCACATTGATCCATCCGTAAGTATAATTTGGAAAAGTTTCAGAACCTGTATCATGCAAGGATGGGAAGAGTCCCTATTAGAAGCTACAGAGTTTATGTCTAACACATGCATATAGGTGCAGCGATTATTTCTGAAAATAACAAAAAAATCAACAATCAATTAGAGTATCAAATCATTATTTAAGAAAATTAATGACACACAAAGCAAAATTGAAGAGAAAAAAAATTAGACTCTAATATGCATGACCATTGGATTTGAAGTTCTTATGCCTCACTACCAAAAAAAAATTGAGTTTCAGAGATGACTGTTTGGTAGAAAGGACTAAAAAAGTTGTCACTGAAAGCGGAGTGACAATTTTCTTATTATTAGTTTTAAATCCAACACTTGGTGGAGAAAAAATTTTTGTGGCGTCTATTCATAGTTATCACCGAAAGTGACGTCTAATGACAATTGACAACCCGTTTTTATAAGTGAATTTTGGTGGAGAGATATGAGACTTCAGATGAGGACTAAATTTTTACAGAAAGTAACTTTTGGTAGCAGCTGCGAAAGTTGTAAGTGAGTGGATCAATTAGTTCCTTCTGAAATTCTTTAGTTGCCCACTATACCATTTTAGTGGTAACTAGATTTTTTTTAGTGTCTTCAAATGTAACTAAGACTTTTTGTGAATAAATAAAAATTACCATTTATTAGGTTCAAAATGGAACCAGAAGTTTCGTTAAGTGTTGGTTGCAAGAGAGGCCCTAACACCGTTGCTGGATGCATGGTAACCAAGTCAATGTTGTTTTCTTTTGAAAACTTCCAAGCAGCTTCTTCAGCCAAAGTCTTGGAAACTACATACCATTTCTGAAAGCACAAAAATAGAAACATAAAAATGTTGTAAATTACTTTGCATGACAAATCATCACATTTGCACAAATTGTAACTATAATTTTAATACTGTTACCCAATTGCAATATTGTCTGGAAGATCCAAGGCTTTAAGAACTTCTTTAGCATGGAATTTGAGCTCGTTTGAATGCAATTTTTAGAAATTGTTATTAATTTCTAATAGTAAAAACATTAAAATTTGAATTATTATTTTCTATTGAAAACAAAAAAATAAGATATGTATTTTGAGATAAAAAAAAATATAGAACAGTTCAAAGATATTTTGAATTTTAATTTTTTAAAATAAAAAAATATAAAAAAACAAATATTTTTATTAATATCATGTATATAAATGCATAAAAATAATATTAAATATAAATTCTCAAAACTAATTTTATCAACACAATTTTAATATACCATGTGTTTGATGATTATTATTGATACCATCAAGGCACACTATCAACACTTACCTTAAATTTCCTACTGAAATCTACATCTGAAAACCAAGTCTCATCAATAACTACTTCAGGACTCCTAGGCCTTTCATTTATATTAACTGCAGCTGTGGAAGATGTTACAACAACTCGTTTCACAGATGACGATTTTGCACATGATTTAAGAACATTTAGAGTTCCCTTCACTGCTGGATCAATTAATTCCTTCTGAAAATTAAAATGAAAAAAGCAACAATTAGCAGCTAGAAAGACAAATTAAAAAAAAAAAAATCTTGTATCAACAATTTTAAAATTATATATATGAACCTGTGGGTCTTTGGTTTCTATAAAACAGGGAGATGCAGTATGAAAGACACCATCACAGCCATCAATAGCAGAATCAAAAGAACCTTCTTCTAAGAGACTTGCTTTAATGAGTTGCAATCTCTCCTTTGCACCATCAAGTTTATATAAATGTTCTACCTTTTTAGGATCATCTGCACAGAATTACAAACCAAAATAAAGTTTTTAACTCAAATTGTATTATAAGAAAATGTTAATAAGATGAAGTGTGGAGATATTACGGAGCACTTACTAGGGTTACGAACAGTGCCTTTGACAGTGTAACCACGAAGAAGAAGGAACTTGACGATCCATGAAGCAATATAGCCATTGGCACCAGTCACACACACCACTTTTCCTTCTCCACTCCTCATTCTTCCTCTACACTCTTTCTTCTTCACGACTTGCTTAATTTAGAATTTATAATAAGTGCAAAATAGGTGAGAATGAGACGCTGTTTGCCATATTATTCAATTGTTCTTGGAAAAAACATTAGAGTACTGATTTCTTGCACAGGAGGAATATAATACCTATGAAAGAAAAGAACAATTTCTCTAATTTCGTAAGGTTGATCTTAACTCAAGTTTTTATAATAATGTAGATCTTATTTTTTTCGTGTTAGGGCGTCAGTTTTTTTTTTCTTTTACATATATTTACATGCTTTCTCCAATTTGCATGACTTCTTGCTCCATTTATCAAGATATATATAATTTCCAAGCCTCTATATAAATTATGGATGCTTTAATGCAACTTTTAATTCAAATAATTAATTTGTAAGGATGATTTTGACATTTTTTTTCAATCATATACAGATATGCGTTTTATTCATTGCAATTTGATGTGAATCTTAGAGATTATGATGCTTTCAAATGTGATGTAAATTAAATAAAGTTTTTGTATTTCAAAACCATTTCTTCTTGCATGATTTTCTTAAACTGCTTCATATAATTGACATTTCCTTCAATATCTAGCTAGCATGTACCAAAAAGAAAATAGAAGATATAACTACGTTGGCAATATAGTAAATTTAATGTAAGGGGTATCGCTTTAATTAACCGTTAATTTAAATAATTTATTTGTGAGGTTGATCTCAACTTATTCTTTTTAATCATGGAGAGCTTGCAATTATATAATTATATATATCTTTGAATCCATGACATTCGAGTGCTTTCTAATTATAAAATGTAAATTTAACGAGAGGTAAATTAATTTTAGTGTGTAATTAAAACTTAAAGATTATTTTATACAACAAGTTATAAATTTTTAATATTCAAAGATTATCATATAAAATAATGAAAAAATAGAAGAGATGTAAATCATATAATTCAAACTGAGTTGATTAAATAGAGAAAAATCTCAGATATTATTTGTAATAAAAAAAATACTACTTAATTAAAAAAAAATTTTAGTGCACAACTATAACATCTGGGACACTATGCCAAATATTGGGTGATAAAAAGTCAGTTAAAAAAAACATTTAATATTACAGAAATTAATGAGACTGTATGTACAAACTAAAAAGAAAAGTATTAAAAATGAATGTATTAAAAAAAATTAAGATAATACCTATCATAAAAAAATTGATAGAAATGCATCTAGATAATATGATCATATATAGAGGCTATTGTATAAAAAATAGATAAGATAAAAGATAGTTCAATAATTAGAGATAAGATGAAAGTAAAAAAAAATAATAAAAGAAATTATTACAATAAATTTAACTATAAAAACAATCTAAATATAGAAATAAATAAAAGTAGAACATGAAAAAATGATTAAATTCTACCAAATACATATTTATTATGATCATTAAAACTTGTAAGATTGTTTACTAGGAAGTTAATTATTGCACCGAGACTAGTATACATATAGTTGAGCACTTCTTTTTTGAGACTTATTTGTGCTTTATACCATCTTAGTGCTTAAAGCCAAACAAAGCCAAAAATCACAATTTAGAAATTGACAAACTTCCTTTCTTTCAAATTCTCTATTGTCTCCTTGAGACTCACGTCTAATGGAATAAATTCAATTCCCAGAGTCTTTGTCTTTTCTCTAGAAAACTGATACTTTTCCATCAAAGCTTTATCATTAGCACACCTGAAAATTTATTAAGAAAGCAAGAAATAAAATTAGCAAAATTTAGAAAGAGAAACTTGAACTAATTAAAATTTTACCTACATATATAGAAGTGAAAGTGCAAGACATTTGGATCATCAAATATGATTCAAGGATTATAATCAGGAAGTTTAAAGCAATTTCCTACTAAGGTAAGAAAAATTTTATGCACGTAGAATAATAGAAATAACTAAATTTACCTTTCTGGAAGTTGTAATGTTGGATACAATTCACGTAAGTTTTTCACAATGTCTGAGAAATGTGCCACTGATTCAACCAAACAATATCTTCCACTAGCTGAAGAAATTTCAAATGCTTGAATATGAGCTTTCACAACATCTCTCACATTGACCCATCCACAAGTGAAATCTGGATATGTTTGTGCACCTGCATCAAGAAAGGACAAAGAATCCCTATGAAGAACAAAAAAAAAACACATTTCTTGTCTGGGGGCCAAAACAATAATATATTTAACATCTGTGAGATAAATTACACTTACCATTCCTTTACTTTGAAAAATTATATTTACCTCTTTATAATTTATTTTTTATCAACGAAAATATATTTGTGCAGAATATGATCATGCTCTTATTTTTAATAGAATAATAAATATTGTAGTTAAATTTATATTAAGATTTAACATTAATAATTCTTAACATAACATTAAAGATGGGTAAGTAATTTTATTATTTTAAAAATGAACATATATGATATAAAATATTAACTTAATTGATAGAAAACAAATTAAAAGGGAGGTTTGTGAGATACTGCATCAAATATACAAGTATCGAGAGTAACTTTTAAAACTAGAGTGATGGATGATAAGTGTAATTTCACCGAAACTTAAAAGAAGTTTGGTGTAATTTATTGTATATATAAAGCAAATTTGAAGGAAAAATTTTTTTACACTATATATAACTTAGTTTCTCTAACTAGAACCACAAAAAGCAGTAGAGTTGAAGATGATCAAGTAGCTCAGATGTTTTTTGAATAAATAAAAATTACCGTTTATTAGATTCAAAATGTAAGAAGCACTTTCGTTGAGTGTTGGTTGCAAGAATGGTCCTAACACTGTTCCTGGGTTGATTGTAACTAAGTCAATGTTGTTTTCTTTTGCAAATTGCCATGCAGCTTCTTCAGCCAAAGTCTTGGAAAGTACATACCACTTCTGAAAGTACAAAATTTGAAACACGAACATATTGTAAATTACTATGTATGCATGATAAATCATGAGATCTTCACAAAATGGAACTAGCTATACTATTAATTTAGCACTATAACTCAACAAAAATTATCTAGGAGTTTAAAATATTTAAGGTACTTCTTTAGAAGAAGAATATATTGTCCTCTAGGTTTGTACCTTTTTTTTTCCTTAAACAAATCTCTCCTATTTAGTAAGTGGTGACTTGATCTTTCACCCATGACGAAAACTTAATTAGGTGTCATTTTTATCCAAAATACCATCATTTAGGCAATTTTGTAGTGTTAACGGATTCTCAAAATGACCAAAATTTAAATAAAAATTTGTTTAAAAACATTACTTTTAGTCAAAAAAGCCATCTAGATAATTCAACTCAAGAAAATTTTTAAGTATATGTATTGTGTCATTTTATCTGTACATTAGTTAATCATATTTAATAATTTTTTTTTTTTACTTTTCTATAATATGTGGACTCCTCAATAAATTGTAAGAAGTGTTGGTTGAATATTATTGGTTAATATATAAATGAAATGTTATAATGTATATATCTAAGAATCTCTCTTGTCAATTAAAAAAATTTTTAAATTTTTTAAAATAAAAGAGAGGTGAAGTTCATAAAGTAAAAAAGAGATAGGAATAAAAAAAGTTTAGATTCTAATAGATTAGTCTTTTAATTACCTCTCTCTTAATTATTTTTTTTTCTATCTCTCTTTTACTTCAAAAATTTTATTTTATTTTTGATTGTTGAAAAGTGGGATTAAACTGAGAAGTCAAATTTTTGATAGACCAAAAGTGGGACTCTACTGGTTTTTCAAGGACTAAATAATTAATTTATTCAATTATGTGTGTAATTTTTTGACTTGAACACTTGTTAAATGTAACTTGGATAAGTGCCAAAATACAGGTCATACTTGATCTCGACACGTTACAATATTCCCTGTATATGACAAATTCAAACATCTTTAATTACACATTCCAATATTATATTACTGATTGAGTACTCTTACCTTAGATTCTCTACAGAAATCTGGCTCTGAAAACCATGTCTCATCAACAACAACTTCAGGATTCTTAGGCTTTTTATTACATGAAACTGCAGCCGTAGAAGATGTTAAAACAACTCGTTTCACAGACGATGATTTTGCACATGATTTAAGAACATTTAGAGTTCCCTTCAATGCTGGATCAACAAGTTCTGTCTGAGATGAGAAAAGCAAAATTACAAGCTAGAAATTGTAGCTTCAATTTTTCCAAATCTTACAAACACAATAAAAATTTTTGTATCAGTTTGGAATACTATCAGAGGAAAAGATATATATGAAGTTATGAACCTGTGGGTCTTTGACTTGGGAATCATGAAAACAGGGAGAAGCAGTATGAAAGACACCATCACAGCCATCGATAGCAGAATCAAAAGAACCTTCTTCTAAGAGACTTGCTTTAATGAGTTGCAATCTCTCTTCCGCACCATCAAGTTTAAGCAAATGTTCTACCTTTTTTGCATCATCTGGAGAGATACAATCCAAAACAATGTTTTTAACTCAAATTGATACTAACAGTAGTATTGAATTTGAATCAAATAATATGAAAATGTTATGTGAGGCTCATTCTGTATTTATCTCTCTCTTTACATCATCTGACACACCAAAAAAAGTATGGAGACATTAAGTAGCACTCACTAGGGTCACGAACAGTGCCTTTGACAGTGTAACCACGAAGAAGAAGGAACTTGACGAGCCATGAAGCAATGTAGCCATTAGCACCAGTCACACACACCACTTTTCCTTCTCCACTCTTCATTCTTCCACTTGAGTGTGTCTTCTTCACCTCAATGAGCCTAAAACAGGGGAAAATGTCTTTTTATTAGTGGAGGTTTCTATATTAAAATCATATTATGATCCTATTCTAATTTATTTTTAATAAAAGTCACATAATTTATTTTTAAATTATAGATAATTTGGATTTATAAATTTAGACTTGAATTATTTATTTATTAAAATATAATTGAGAGGAGTACAGAACTTTTAATACTATTGAAGTACTAGAAATATTTTTCTCAATTAACTTGTTTATGCTATCTCTTTACTTTTTGGAAGCAATATAATTGTCACTTTGCAAAGCAAAACACATTGAAAATTTATTATATTTTTTATTGTCATAGAATGTAATTGGCATTATTTCTTTCTCCAGTTATGAAGATAGTCTCAAAACCATATATTAATTATGAATGATTAAATGTCACCTTTAATTTAAATAATTTATCTATAAGGTTAATCTTAACTTACTTTTTCAATCAGCGTCATGTAGACCTTGCTTTTATTATGATTTTGTATGGAATCTGCAACATTTTTAACGTAATTCAAAGAGAGTCCTTGGATTTTGAAATTCATCCTACTTGCATGATTTTTAAAAATTATTTCACATAATTGACGTTTCATTCAATTTGACATATATCTTAAAAAATTTATACTCAATTTAAAAATAAAATTAAGGCAACCAGATTGTATATAAAAAAAAAACTCATAATATAGTAATTTTATTATCATCATTACTAGTATTGTACCTATGCATAAGAAGATGGTATAGCAATATAAAAACATTTTAAATATATACACACACTAAATATTTGAATAACCATATACTTTATTATTTTTTCTTTAGAAATAACTTAAATAAATATTCTGAAATATATAAAAGCACAACTTTCAAGATTAGATATAACCCATGTGATGCACATATATATCTTTTTTATTTTTTTAATATGAGAAATATATCAAAATAAAATTACTTTTTGCTGCATTTTTTATAAAAATAAATATATTTTAGCATTTTAATTCTGACTCATCGTTAATTTCGACACTTTGCAAATGGGATGTTTATTTTATCTCTGTTTTGTGACTTTTGTCTTTTCTGTAAGTATTTTAATCCTTACCCATCACAGAGCGCAAAGAAATATTATTCTAACTCTTGTCTTATTGTAATCAACATATTATAAATAGGGCAAAATATCATATTAGATTTTTTAAAGTAAAAGATGAAGATAAAATTTTGTTAAGTAAGAAAAAGATAAAAATAAAAAAATAGATTATAATTTATTTAAAATGATATTTTTTATTTATCTCTCGTTTAAGTTTGGTTGTACTTAATTATCTAATGGTTTAGAAGTTAAAATTTCATTAGTCTAAAATTTAAATTGTTAGAACAATAGAATTTTATGAATGTTTTCAGTTAATTTGTCTATTTAAATTATAGAATAAATTAGTAAGTTGGTTTGGAGTTCTTTTAATTTGATCCTGAACAAAAAATTATCTCAATGTAGTCTTTAAAAAAAGACAAATTCTCAATCATTTTGATCCTTCTTACTGATGAAATGGACGGACGTTTAAACTTTGGCTTGATGTGGCTAACACTGCATAATGAAATAGATATTTCAACTTTATGTGTACTCACAATTAAAAACAAAACCGAAGTGCTGTGTTTTAACAGTGCATTTTTATTAGAGCTGTCAATCCCATCGAAATGGTAGGTTGAGTTGAAAAAAATATCAATCTCTAAAAATATGGGTCAATTTTAAATAGATTCACTTAACTTTCGAGTTATACGAATTTGGGTCGAGTTATACATAAGTAATTTTTTTTTTTACAATATATCATATGTTATAAAATTTTTAATTTAATAGATTTTTTTATTTCACTGCCATAAAATTAACTTATTAAAATAAATTTTTTTTTCATTCACTTCTCTTACTTTTAATTTCAATTAATATAATTGATTTCTTATAAAAAGTAATATAAAATTAATTATACTATTTTCTCTCCACCATCATAGTATGAGAATCAAACTTATATTGACTAATTAAAAAAATTAATTAATTATATATATCAATAAATTTAATTCATTAATTGAAAGTTTATTAAGTTATGCATAAACAAACTTTTTAAAAATTAGATACTTATAATTAAAATGAAAAAATAAATTAAAAAAAATTGACTATTTTTTAACCTGTATAAAAAACGAGTCAACTCGACTAATTCACTTTTGATTGACCAATGCTGAGCCAACCCGTACCAATCAAGTTGGCATATTTTCCTGGCTATAATTTCTATACTCCATCACCATTATTTGTGTCATTTTTAATTCATATACATATAAATACGCATGAATTTACATTAACTAATATCAACATATGCATATATATATGTATATATTACATATATATACTACATACTTGCACACATATGTACACTAATTTACATATAAAGTACTTTTTTTCATAAATGGATGAGCTTAATTAATAATAAAGATGTACATGATACATTAGGCAATACTAGAAATACGTGGGGATACAATTCCCATAACATCAACCAAAAACAAAGTATACAAAAACGCTGGCATCGAAAGGAAAATCTCCTTTGAAGTAGACTGCTGCGAAGCATGTCTAGCAAGTCCATCTGCACAAAAATTCATTTCTCTGGGTATTTGAACATGGGAAAAACGCCTCAGAGATCGCCTGCATTTATCAATTACTGGTAAGTAATGGTGGGAAGCAGGTGTTTCAAGATCCTTTACAAGATTACTTGCAATTAAATAATCTACCTCAACTATCTCATTTTGTTACAGAGATTCAATAGCTAGATCTAACCCTAAACAAAGAGCCCACAACTCTGCCATTTTAAGGACAGCTCGCGGCTCAAAAGGTTGATCTTCAAATACCTTCCTATTTCCACTAGTCTGCATATATATGCCACAAGATATACACAAAACGGGTACCTGAAGGGATGTTCAGAATTGCTAAATCTTCCCTCGTGGCATTTAGTTGAACCATTCCTCTATGAGTGAGGAATCCTTCAGATTTAGTTTAGCTGAGATTAGATTCCATATTGCCCTTGTTGAAATGCAATCTTTCAACAAATGTTCAATATCTTCTTCCTGTTGATCACATAATGGACAGTTAGGAAGGATTGTCATACCTTTTCTTTTAAGGTTTTCTTTGGTTGGCAACCCATTGTTCAAGCATAACCAAATAAAAATCTTGTATCTGTTATGACATTTTAACTTCTTGATTGTAAGGTTAATCTTAACTTACTGTTCAATCATGGAGTCATGCAACTTGGTTTCAATTTCACATATATCGTAAAAGATATATATTCATAATCTAGGTAACTTTTAAAAATAAAATTAAGGCAAATTAAAAAAAAATCTCATAATATAAGAATTTTTAGTATCATTGTTACTAGTATTGTGCGTATGCATGAAAATGGTAGAGCAATATAAAAATGTTAAATTTATACACACTCTAAAAGATTTGAATAACCATGTAATTTATTATTTTTTCTTTAGAAATAACTTAAATGAATATTCAGAAATATATGACAACACAACTTTTAAGATTAGATATTAACCCTTGCGACGTACAGATATAAATGTTTTTTAATTTTTTTAATAAAAGAAATATTTTCAAAGAAAATAATTTTTGTTGCATGTTTTATAAAAATAAATATATTTTAGCATTTTAATTCTAACTCATCGATAATTTCAACACTTTGCAAATGGGTTGTTTTTTTTTTTTAATATTTTATCTTTATCTCTGTTTTGTGACTTTTGTCTTTTGTGCAACTTTTTTAATCTTTATCCATGACAGGGCCAAGAGATATTAATATATTATTCCAACTCCGGTCTAGTGCTTTATTATCTTTTGGTTTAAAGGTTGAAATTTTAGTCTACAATTTAATTTTTTTTTTTTTTACAATTTAAATTGTTAGAACGATAGTATTTTGTGATTTTTTTTTTCGGTTAATTTTTCTATGAAAATTATATTACATACTCATCACATTACCAAAAAAAATCCCAATTTGATCTTTAGAAAATTTGCTCACCAATTATTTGATTGAACTTGAAATTTGATTAAGAAAATTAATCATTTGGACAAAAATAGGGGCAAAAATAAGGCTCTTATAATTTGGAGGAAAAATCAGTGATTTCTAGAAGAATTAATAATTGATGGGTAAATTAAAACTTGATTAGTATCTAGAAACTAGAATTCCTTAGTGGTTATGGTATTTTTGCTTGTACTTTTTGACAGAAAAAGCCATAAATTTAAGTTTAGTTTATTTTTTTTAACTAGTTTATTTTTGAATTTTATTGTTTTCTAAAATAAATATTTTTTTATTAAAAATAATCTTATTTGAGAGAGACTGTTAGACACTAATGTAAACTTTTCTTTTAGTAAAAATTCAAACTCAAGTTCATTACATTGTAAAAATTAATATCTTCTATTAGACACAATTATAGTTGGTTAAGTGATATTTTTAAAAACATTCATATATAACTTATAAATTTAAGATATAAAGGTTTTATAACTAATTGAGGTTAATTCTAATAAAAAAGATTAATTTCTCACATGATAAATTAAAATTTAAATTTTTGTTAAAAAAAAGTATCTACATTTATTATCTCGAATAAAATTATTTTTAATAATAGGATATCCTTAAAAAAAAAAAAAAGACTGTGGCCTCTGTTATTTAATGTAATGTTTTGTTGAAGGCAGAATGGATGACTAAACAGATTCAATCTACTCTTTGCTCCTCAAGTTTAAGCAAGTGATCTATCATACTAAAACAAAATAGAATTAATTCATTTTAAATAAAAGAGACCTTAGAAAGAAGAATGAAACAGAGTATGGTTGGTGAGAAATCTAGAATGGCATGGCATGCTTTTAATTTTTTAAAGAAAGTTGCAAGACTAATATTCGAATACATAAATTAAATTAAATTTTTTCTTGTAAAAGTGCAAAGCAAATACTATAAAAAAACAGAGCATAGAAAAGTGTAAGGATATGATCAAGTATAAGTGCAGTTGTTGCCTCAACAGGGTAATTTAGATTATTCTACCAACAATGATTGATTTAATGAAAATGGTTAATCTGATGAATTAAAATTGAATCACTATTGAGACAAATGTCAATTTTTAGTACTCGAACACCTCCATTTATTGATTTGAGGATTATTTCCTGTCTAGAACTATTAATTTTCTTATGGGCTTGATATTCAATCAAATACAAACTGGCTTCATACCTCAATTATGTCTTCCCATGAGTTTACTTATTGCAAAGGAAATGGAATTGATAAAGCCAAACAAAGGCAGCAATGGTTAATAAACTTAACATTATTAACATTTTCTTGACAAAAATCACACCTTAAAAATTAATAAACTTATTTTCTTTCAAACTTTCCACAGTTTCTTTGAGATACACGTCCAACGGAATAAACTCAATTCCTAAGGATTTTGCTCTTTCTTTAGAGAATTGATGCTTTGGCATTGGAGGTTTATCAT
Organism: Senna siamea; assembly: GCA_031216115.1. Lineage (NCBI taxonomy): Eukaryota > Viridiplantae > Streptophyta > Magnoliopsida > Fabales > Fabaceae > Senna > Senna siamea. The sequence goes on along the minus strand of CM062367.1, from coordinate 31,434,106 downwards.
CTGCACACCTGAAAAATTTATTAAGAAAGGACAAAATAAAATTAGAAAAAATCACAGATAAAAACTTGTGATAATTAAGTTTGTACGTAGATACAAAGAAAGGATAGTGCAAGACATTTGGATCATCAAATATGATTCAAGGATTATAAACAAAATCAATTATGTATCATCATCCTCTTCTCTTTTCCTCCATTCTTATTACTCCTAAAATATTCCTAAAAAAATTTAATAACTAGTGAATTTGACTAGTGTCTCTTCTTGTCCCAAACCCTTTTAAGTAAGGTAATAGACATGATAGAGCAAATGTCTGCTGAATGTAATATATATATAAATATATATATATATATATATTACAACTAATAAATTTTTAGTTGAAATAGAAGTAGTCTCACTCTTGTAAAGAAGAGACATGTGTTCGATTGTTAAGAGGGTTTTACTTTCACGCTTTTGACGTGATAGAAATTAATTTTATGTCTAATGTAATTTTAGAATACTCTAGATTTTCACCATATATATATATATAGTTTCCTTTTCATTTGAAGTTTTATAAATATATAGTACATGCTTGATTATATACTTATCATCTAACAGAACAATAGACTGGAGAGTAGAGTCAACTATTAAAGCAGAAAAATGACAAAGCTAGTTTAATTTTCTACCCTCTAGAAAAGATAATGTTATATGCATTCTCAAAATTATAAACATAATTTAACTTACCTCTCTGGAAGTTGTGATGTTGGAAATGATTCACGTAAAATCTTTATGACATCTGAATAGTGTGCTACTGACTCAACCAAACAATACCTTCCACTAGCCGAACAAATTTCAAATGCCTGTATATGACCATTTGCAACATCTTTCACACTGATCCATCCACGAGAAAAATTTGGAAATGTTTGTCCACCTGCACCAAGCAAGGATGAGAAGAGTGTAGTGTTTTAAAAATTGAATCCACGAACCGAAAAACTTGTTGGCTGACAGGATGAAATTATATTGTTTATATACTATATCAATTATTATATAATTATATAAAATTTTAAATTCTAAGATTCACTTTATATCCAAACATCAAAACACAAAATAAAAAAAATGAGAAATAAAAGGCTAGATTGATTCTGAAAAAACAATATTGGTTCTCAATTATTTCAATTTTGATCAGGTTAAACCTGTTCAACTAACCATTCAATTCTTAAGAATAAAGTTATCAATTTAATTAATCGAATCGTCCGATCGACTCCAATTCTGACAACATTGGGGAATAATCCCTATGAGGAGCCTAACACAAAAACCCTCCTTTTCTATTTATACTTTTCCTACTCTGTTTCCATATTTTGACATTAATCCCTTTGTTTTTCTTTAACTAGAACCATAAAAAGAAGTTGATAGAGAATAGATGTCAATGTTTCATATTGTTAAGTTTGATTGAAAATGTCTATATCTCTTTTACTTTTGAAACCTTTAAGAACACTTGAAGCTATGCATTCTTGATATTTGACAGTCATATACAAATTCATACTAATTGAATAACACAACAAATTAAATTACCATTTATTAGATTCACAACTACATCAATGCTTGCATTAAGTGTTGGTTGCAAGAGAGGCCCTATCACTGTTGCTGGATTGATAGTAACTAAATCAATGTTGTTTTCTTTTGCAAATTTCCAGGCAGCTTCTTCTGCCAAAGTCTTGGAAAGACTATACCATCGCTGAAAGCCCAAAATTAATGGAAATATATATGAAGGTATTAATAATTAATTTACAATGCATGACAAATATATATTAATAGCAGTATAGCACTTACCTTAGTTTCTCTACAAAAATCTGCATCTGAAAACCAAGTCTCATCAACAACAGTTTCAGATGTCTGAGTCTTTCCATTAGCTTGAACTGCAGCAGTGGAAGAAGTTAAAACAACTCGTTTCACAGACGGCGATTTGGCACATGATTTAAGAACATTCAGAGTTCCATTCATTGCTGGATCAATTAGCTCAGTCTGAAATGATGGAACCAACAAGTATACAACTTATTGGCTAGAAAATATAAGATTTTCAAAACCATTACAGAATAATATCTATTTATATATATGAACCTGTGGGTCTTTGACTTTGGCATTATCAACACAGGGTGATGCAGCATGAAAGACACCCTCACACCCCTCAACAGCAGAGTCAAAGGAACCTTCTTGTAGGAGATCTGCTTTAATCAATTGTAGTCTCTCTTTTGCACCATCAAGTTCATACAAGTGTTCTACCTTTTTAGGATCATCTTCAGAGAATTACAAAACAAAATAAATTTTTAACCTGAATTGTATTATGAGAAAATCTTAGTAAGATGAAGTGTGGAGATATTAGGAGCACTTACTAGGGTTACGTACAGTTCCTTTGACAGTGTAACCACGAAGAAGAAGGAACTTGACGAGCCATGAAGCTATATAGCCATTAGCACCAGTCACACACACCACTTTTCCTTCTCCACTCTCCATTCTTCCTCTCGAGTGTCTTCTTCGCCTCAATGAGCCCAAAACAGGGGAAAATGGCTTTTTATTAGTTGAGATTTCTATATTAAAATCCTTTTATGATTCCATTCTATGTCCATTAATTTCTGACATGTAATCTAATTTATTTTTAATAAAAGTTACATAATTTATTTTCAAATTATAGATAAGTTGTATTTATAAATTTAGATGATTATTTATTTATTAACGTATAATTGAGAGTATTACCGAACTTTTTAATACTATTAAAGTAAAAGAAATATTTTTCCTGTATTAACTGGTTTTTTTTATTTCTTTTACTTTTTTGAAAACGAACGATTGACACTTTAAAAAGCAAGACACGGTGCAATTAACCTTATAGAAATCAATTTTAATCTTAGTTGACTTTTATTACCGGATGCACTCATTGAACTTATTAAATTTTGGATCAAATTCTCTCCTTCAACAAAATAATATGGCGATATTACGTGATAAAAAAAAGATACAAAATAATAATATATTATTTATTTAATAAAATTTATTATTTAATTAATTTTATATATATCTCTCGCATTATATAATATTATTGTTATTTTTTTACATATGAAGACTCAAAATCTTAAATTTGCTACTTTTTATCATGTGGGTATTGACCATTAATCAATTGCTCTAAATAGAAAATCTCTCAAAATGATTAGAGCAACGATATTAAAAATTTGGAGGCTTAATTAAATGTGTAATTTTGTATCATAATTTTATATGCTTGTTTGAGATTTCTTCTACAATTTGTTTATTTTAAAATGACTTCTCAAATAGAATTTTTAAAAATGTACTACGACAGAGATGGAGTTTATGTTTGGTTAATTTAGTTGAAAAATATTTTTATCAATATTCGAGAAGTGAATGTATTTGGTTAATTTATATAAAAAAATTTCTTTTTCTATTAATATTATTTAAACAGATAAGTTGTTATAAGAATTTGTTTTTGTTAATTCTTATTATATTTTTATTATTAATTAAATAAAATATAAAGAATGAAATTACAACAAATAATTTAAAAAATAAAAATACATATAAATGTTCTATATTCGGATTTAAATGTCTCAAAATAATATATATAATTATTCTCAAAAAGAAGAAATATAATTCATACATAATTTTTTTTTATTTGTGAAGGGTTTTAGGAAAAAAATTTAAAAATATTATGATAAATACAAAATTTTGGATAGGAGTATTTTTGTCCTAAAATATTTAACTTTATGTTTTTGTCTAAAAGAAGAAGTTTTAATTTCTAATTTCTAATTCAAAACTAAAAAATTATTTTTTCTACCACTTAAAAATACTTTTAATGATTTACTAAACACCTTTTTTTTTAAATTAAGTACATTTTAAAAAAATAACTTCTTTATTAATTAAGAGGAATGCTCCCAAATAGGCTGACAACAATACAAAAGGAGTTTGGGTAGAAAAAAGTAAAAAATTAAGGTTTGGTTTGATTGCAATTTTTTAAAATTATTTTTAAACATAAAACCAAAAAAAAATAGAATGTGTTTTGAGAACAAAAAATATAAAACAATTAAAAAATATTCTCAACTTCAGTTTTTAAGACAAAAAAATATAAAAATAAATATTTTTATTAATATCGTGTATATAAATATATAAAAATAATATTAGTATAAATTTTTAAAAATAATTTTATAAAATGATTCTACAAAATAAAAAAGTATAATATCAAGTCCTAAAATACTTAGCATATGAGTAAATTTGATCTTAACTTATTTTATTCAATCAAGTGAAACTTATTTTGTTATTGTCATAGGATGTTAATTGGCCTTATTTCTTTCTCCAATTATCAAGATATATAGTCTCAAAACTCTATGAATTATGAATGATTTAATGTCGCCATTACTTTAAATAATTTATTTGTAAGGTTAATCTTAACCTCCTTTTGAATCATGGAGTCATGTAACTTTAACTTTCAAAAACAAAATTAAGGCAACCAGGTTGTACCTATGCATGAAAATGGTATAGCAATATAAAAATGTTAAATATATACACACTCTAAAGATTTGAATAACCATATACTTTATTATTATTTTCTTTAGAAATAACTTAAATAAATATTCAGAAATATATGAGCACATAACTTTTAATATTAGATATTAAACCATGTGATGTACAGATATAAATTTTTTTTTTTTAATTTTTTAATATAAGAAATATTTTCAAAGAAAATAATTTTTGTTGCATGTTTTATAAAAATAAATATATTTTAGCATTTTAATTCTGACTCATCGATAATTTCAACACTTTGCAAATGGGTTGTCTTTTTTTTTTTTTAATATTTTATCTTTATCTCTGTTTTGTGACTTTTGTCTTTTGTGCAACTTTTTTAATCTTTATCCATGACAGGGCCAAGAGATATTAATATATTATTCCAACTCCGGTCTAGTGCTTTATTATCTTTTGGTTTAAAGGTTGAAATTTTAGTCTACAATTTAATTTTTTTTTTTTTACAATTTAAATTGTTAGAACGATAGTATTTTGTGATTTTTTTTTTCGGTTAATTTTTCTATGAAAATTATATTACATACTCATCACATTACCAAAAAAAATCCCAATTTGATCTTTAGAAAATTTGCTCACCAATTATTTGATTGAACTTGAAATTTGATTAAGAAAATTAATCATTTGGACAAAAATAAGGGCAAAATTAAGGCTCTTTTAATTTGGAGAAAAAATTAGTGAATTCTAGAAGAATTAAAAATTTATGGTTAAATTAAAAATTGATTAGTATCTAGAAACTAGAATTCCTTAGTGGTTATGGTATATTTGCTTGTACTTTTTGACGGAAAAAGCCATAAATTTATGTTTAGTTTTTTTTTTTCCACCGATGTTTATTTTTGAATTTTATTACTTTCTAAAAGGCACCACCACCTCTTTCAAGAAATACCCTAAATGATAGTTTTTATTTTATTGTTTATAAGTATATTTTTATTGTAGACAATCGTGTTCAAGAAGTACTGTCAAACACTAATATAGAATCCTCTTTTAATAAGAATTCGAACTCAAGTTTATTACATTGTGAAGACTAGTCTCTTTTATTAAACATAATTATCGTTGGTTAAATAATATTTTTAAAGAAATTCATATATAACTTATAAATTTAATATGTAAAATATTTTATAACTAATCGGAGTTAAGTTTAATAAAATTAACTAATTTCTTACATGATAAACTAAAATTTAAATTTTTATTAAAAGAAGTATTCATATTTATTACTTCAAATAAAATTACTTCTAATAATAACATACTCTTGAAGGAAAAAAAAAAACTAAGCCCTCTGTTATTTAATGTAATGTTTTGTTGAAAGCAGAGTGGATGACTAAACAGATTCAATCTCCCCTCCCCAAGTTTAAGTAAGTGATTTATCATACTAAAACAAAATAGAATTAATTCATTTTAAATAAAAAGAGACTTTAGGAAGAAGAATGAAAGAGAGTCTTGTTGGTGAAAAATCTAGAATGGCATGGCATGCTTTTCAATTTTTAAAGAAAGTTGCAAGACTAATATTTGGACTATCATAAATTAAATTAAATTTCTTCTTGTAAAAGTGCAAATCAAATACTATAAAAAAAACAGAGCGTAGAAAAGTGTAAGGATATGATCAAGTATAAGTGCAATTGTTGCCTCAAGAGGGTAATTAAATTATTCTACCAACAATGATTGATTTAATAAAAAATGTTAGTCTTTCATGATATGATGAACTAAAATTTAAACTAATATTGAGGCAAATGTCTATATTTAGTAGTCGAACACCTCCATATATCGATTTGAAGATTATTTCCTGCCTAGAACTATTAATTTTATTATGGGCTTGATATTCAATCTAATACAAACTGGCTTCATACCTCAATTATGTCTTCCCATGAGTTTACTTATTACACAAAGGAAATGGAATTGATAAAGCCAAACAAAGGCAGCGATGGTTAATAAACTGAACATTATTAACATTTTCTTGACAAAAATCACACCCTTAAAAGTTAATAAACTCATTTTCTTTCAAACTATCCACGGTTTTTATGAGATACACGTCCTACGGAATAAACTCAATTCCTAAGGATTTTGCTCTTTCTTTAGAGAATTGATGCTTTGGCATTGGAGGTTTATCATCTGCACACCTGAAAATTTTATTAAGAAAGCACAAAATAAAATTAGAAAAAATCACAGATAAAAACTAGTAATAATTAAGTCTGTACCTAGATAAAAAGAAAGGATAGTGCAAGACATTTGGATCATCAAATATCATTCAAGGATTATAAACAAAATCAATTATGTATCATCATCCTTTTCATTCGTGCAAGGTATGTTTGGATTGATGATAATAGAACATAAGGAAAGGAAATTTTTGATATAGACATTTCCTCTTCTCTTTTCATCCATTCTTATGAGTCCAAAAATATTCTTAAAAAAATTTAATGACTAGTGAATTTGACTAGTGTCTCTTCTTGCTCCAAACCCTTCAAGTAAGGTAATAAACACGATAGAGCAAATGTCTGATGAATGTAAAAAATATATATTACAACTAATAAGTTGTTAGTCAAAATAAAAGTAGTCTCACTCTTGTTAGGAAGAGACATACGTTCAATTGTTAGGAGGGTTTTACTTTCATGCTTTCAACCTGATATAAATTAGTTTCAAGTCTAATGTGATTTTAAAATACTCTAGATTTTCACCTAATATATATATATATATATATATAGTTTCCTTTTCATTTGAAGTTTTATGAATATATAGTACATGCTTGATTATATACCTATCATCTAACAGAATAATAGACTGGAGAGTAGAGACAACCATTAAAGAAGACAAATGACAAAGATAGTTTAATTTTCTACACTCTAGAAAAGATAATGTTATATGCATTCTCAAAATTATAAACATAATTTAACTGACCTCTCTGGTAGTTGTAATGTTGGAAATGATTCCCGTAAAATCTTTATGACATCTGAATAGTGTGCTACTGACTCAACCAAACAATACCTTCCACTAGCAGAAGAAATTTCAAATGCCTGTATATGACCATTTGCAACATCTTTCACACTGATCCATCCACGAGAAAAATTTGGAAATGTTTGTCCACCTGCATCAAGCAAGGATGAGAAGAGTGTAGTGTTCTAAAAATTGAATCAGTTATCGAACTGAAAAACCTGTTGGCTGACAGGATGAAATTATATTGTTCATATACCATATCAATTATTATATAATTATATACAATTTCAAATTCTAAGATTCACTTCATATCTAAACAACAAAAAACAAAATAAAATAAAAGAGAAATAAAAGCCTAGATTGATTCTGTAAAAAAGAATATTGGTTCTCAATTCTTCTAATTTTGATTAGGTTAAACCTGTTCAACTAATCATTCGATTCTCAAGAATAAATCAGACTGGGTACCTTGCCAGTTATCAATTCAACTAATCGAATCATTCAATCGAGTCCAGTTCTGACAACATTGGTGAATAATCCCTATGAGGAGCATAAAACAATAACCCTCCTTTTCTATTTATACTTTTCCCGCTCTGTTTCCATATTTTGACATTAATCCCTTTGTTTTTCTTTAACTAGAACCATAAAAAGCAGTTGATAGAGAATAGATGTCAATGTTTCATATTGTTAAGTTTGATTGAAAATGTCTATATCTCTTTTACTTTTGAAACCTTTAAGAGCACTTGAAGCTATGCATTCTTGATATTTAACAGTCATAAACAAATTCATACTAATTGAATAACGTGCCAAATTAAATTACCATTTATTAGATTCACAAGTACATCAATACTTGCATTAAGTGTTGGTTGCAAGAGAAGCCCTATCACTGTTGCTGGATTGATAGTAACTAAGTCAATGTCGTTTTCTTTTGCAAATTTCCAGGCAGCTTCTTCTGCCAAAGTCTTGGAAAGACTATACCATCGCTTAAAGCCCAAAATTAATGGAAATATATATGAAGGTATTGTAAATTAATAATTAATTTACAATGCATGACAAATATATATAGCAATTACCTTAGTTTCTCTACAAAAATCTGCATCTGAAAACCAAGTCTCATCAACAACCGTTTCAGAAGTCTGAGTCTTTCTATTAGCTTGAACTGCAGCAGTGGAAGATGTTAAAATAACTCGCTTCATAGACGGCGATTTTGCACATGATTTAAGAACATTCAGAGTTCCATTCACTGCTGGATCAATTAGTTCAGCCTGAAATGATGAAACCAACAAGTATACAACTTATTAGCTAGAAAATATAAGATTTTCAAAACCATTACAGAATATATATATATATATATATATATATGAACCTGTGGGTCTTTGACTCTGGCATTATCAACACAGGGTGATGCAGTATGAAAGACACCCTCACACCCATCAACAGCAGAGTCAAAGGAACCTTCTTGTAGGAGATCTGCTTTAATCACTTGCAGTCTCTCTTTTGCACCATTCAAGTTCATACAAATGTTCTACCTTTTTAGGACCATCTTCAGAGAATTACAAAACAAAATAAAGTTTTTAACCTGAATTTTAATATAAGAAAATCTTAATAAGATGAAGTGTGGAGATATTAGGAGCACTTACTAGGATCACAAACAGTGGCTTTGACAGTGTAACCACGAAGAAGGAACTTGACGATCCATGAAGCAATATAGCCATTAGCACCAGTCACACACACCACTTTTCCTTCTCCACTCTTCATTCTTCCTCGAGTACGTCTTCTTCACCTCATCCATAATTTCAACACTTTGCAAATGGGTTGTTTTTTTTTTTTAATATTTTATCTTTATCTCTGTTTTGTGACTTTTGCCTTTTATGCAACTTTTTTAATCTTTACCGATGACAGGGCCAAGAGATATTAGTATATTATTCCAACTCCTGTCTAGTACTTTATTATCTATTGGTTTAAAGGTTGAAATTTGAGTAGTCTACAATTTAACTTTTTTTTTCTACAATTTAAATTGTTAGAACGATAGTATTTTTTTTTCTGTTAATTTTTCTATGAAAATTATATTACATACACCAAAAAAATCCCAATTTGATCTTTAGAAAACTTGCTCACCAATCTTTGATTGAACATAGAAATTTGATAAGAAAATTAATCATTTGGACAAAAATAGGGGAAAAATTAAGGTTCTTTTAATTTGGAGGAAAAATTATTTATAAGTATTTTTTTATTGAAGACAATCTTATTTGAGAGGCACTGTCGGGCACAAACATAGACTACTCTCCTAGCAAGAATTTGAAGTCAAGTTCACCGCATTATGATCTCTTCTATTAAACACAATCATCGTTGGTTAAATGATATTTTTAAAAACATTCATATATAACTTATAAATTTAAGATGTAAAAGATTTTAAAATTAATTGAGGTTAGGTTTAATGAAAAAGACTAATTTCTCACGTGATAAACTAAAGTTTGAATTTTTATTGAAAGAAGTGTCCATATTTCCTTGGAAAAAAAAGACTATGGCCTTTGTTATTTAATGTAATGTTTTGTTGAAGGCAGAGTGGATGACTAAACAGATTCAATCTCCCCTTTGCTCCTCAAGTTTAAGCAAGTGATCTATCATACTAAAACAAAATACAATTAATTCATTTTAAATAAAAGAGACATTAGAAAATGAAACAGAGTACGGTTGGTGAGAAATCTAGAATGGCATGGCATGCTTTTCATTTTTTAAAGAAAGTTGCAAGACTAATATTTGGAATATCATAAACTAAATTGAATTTCTTCTCGTAAAAGTGCAAAGCAAATACTATAAAAAAAAACAGCTTAGAAAAGTGTAAGGATATGATCAAGTATAAGTGCAATTGTCGCCTCAAGAGGGTAGTTAAATTATTCTACCAACAATCATTGATCTAATAAAAAAAGTTAGTCTTTTATAATACGGTGAACTAAAATTTGAATCATTATTGAGACAAATGTTCATATTTAGTACTCTCAAACAAAATTGTTTCTCATAAGATGATATATGTGAAAAATTAAAAAAAAATATTTTACCAACTATGTACCAAAGTGTAATTAATTAAAATGATATATATTTCATTCATAAAGTATCAAATTTGATTTTATATATGAAAAAACCATTCTTAAAAAAAAATTTTACCTTTAAGATCTTAATTAACCCCAACACCTCCATATATTGATTTGAGGATTATTTCTTGCCTAGAACTGCTAATTTTAGTATGGGCTTGATATTCAATCTAATACAAACTGGCTTTATACCTCAATTATGTATTCCCATGGGTTTACTTATTACAAAGGATATGGAATTCATAAAGCCAAACAAAGGCAGCAGTGGTTAACAAACTTAACATTATTAACATTTTCTTGACAAAAATCACACCTTAAAAGTAGTAAACTAATTTTCTTTCAAACTTTCCACGGTTTCTTTGAGATACACGTCCAAACCCTTTAAGTAAGGTAATAGACATGATAGAGCAAATTTCTGTTGAATTATATATATATATATATATATATATATATATATTACAACTAATAAGTTGTTAGTTGAAATAGAAGTGGTCTCTGTAAGGAAGAGACATAAGTTCTATTGTTAGGAGGGTTTTACTTTCACGCTTTCGACAAACAAAAATTAGTTCCAAATCTAATGTGATTTTAGAGTACTTTAAATTTTCCCGTAATATATATATGCATATATATATATATACACACACACACATATATATATAGAGTTTCCTTTTCATTTGAAGTTTTATGAATATATAGTACATGCTTGATTATATACCTATCATCTAACAGAATAATAGACTGGAGAGTAAAGACAACTATTAAAGCAGACAAATGACAAAGATAGTTTAATTTTCTACACTCTAAAAAAGAGATAATGTTATATGCATTCTTAAAATTATAAACATAATTTAACTTACCTCTCTGGAAGTTGTAATGTTGGAAATGATTCATGTAAAATCTTTATGATATCGGAATAGTGTCTTACTGACTCAACCAAACAATATCTTCCACTAGCTGAAGAAATTTCAAATGTTTGTATATGACCATTTGCAACATCTTTCACACTGATCCATCCACGAGTATAATTTGGAAATGTCTGTCCACCTGCATCAAGCAAGGATGAGAAGAGCAGTATTTTAAAAGTTGAATCGGTTATCGAACCAAAAAAATTGTTGGATCACAGGCTGAAATTTATATTGGTTATACACCATATCAATTGTTCCATAATGATATAAAAGTTTAAATTCTAAGATTAATAATGCATATAGTTTAATCCAACTCAAAATTTCAGACCTAAATATCAAAAATAATATATATATATATATATATATATATATATATATATATATATAAAGGCTAGACTAATTCTGTTAAAAAAAAATATCAGTTCTCAATTCTTTTAATTTTGATCGAGTCAAGCCAGTTCAACCAATCATACCCACAAGCTCTAGTCTGACAACATTGGGGAATAGTCCCTATGAGGAGCATAACACAATAGCCCTTCTTTAGTATTTATACTTTTCCTACTCTGTTTCTATATTTTGACACTAATAATCCGATTTTTTTCTTTAACTAAAACCATAAAAAGCAGTTGATAGACAATAGATGTCAATGTTTCAGTGTTAAGGTAATTGATTGTAAATGTCTATATCTCTTTTACTTTTGAAAGTTGAAACCTTTAAGAACACTTGAAGCTATGCATTATTGATTTTAAAGTGTCCTTAACAAATTCATAAAAATTGAATAATACAACAAATTAAATTACCATTTATCAGATTCACAACTACATCAAGACTTTCATTAAGTGTTGGTTGCAAGAGAGGCCCTATCACTGTTGGTGGATGTATAGTAACCAAGTTAATGTTGTTTTCTTTTGCAAATTTCCAGGCAGCTTCTTCAGCCAAAGTCTTAGAAAGGTTGTACCATCGCTGAAAGCACAAAATTGAATATATGTGTGTGTGTGTGCGTGTGTGTTTGTGTGTGTGTGTGTGTGTGTGAAGGTATTGTAAATTAATAATTAATTTACAATGCATGACAAATATATATTAATAGCAGTATAGCACTTACCTTAGTTTCTCTGCAAAAATCTGCATCTGAAAACCATGTCTCATCAACAACAGTTTCAAAAGTCTTGGTCCTTCTACTAAAATGAACTGCAGCAGTGGAAGATATTAAAACAACTCGTTTCACAGATGGCGATTTCACACATGATTTAAGAACACTGAGAGTTCCATTCACTGCTGGTTCAATTAGTTCAGTCTGAAATAATGATGAAACCAACAAGTATACAACTTATTAGCTAGAAAATATATGGCTTTCAAAAACCATTACAGAATGATATACATACATATATATATATATATATGAACCTATGGGTCTCTGACTTCGGCATTATCAACACAGGGTGCTGCAGTATGAAAGACGCCCTCACACCCATCAACAGCAGAGTCAAAGGAACCTTCTTGTAAGAGATCTGCCTTAATGAGTTGCAATCTCTCCTTTGCACCATTAAATTTATACAAATGTTCTAGCTTTTTAGGATCACCTGCACAGAATTACAAAGCAAAATAAAGTTTTTAACTCAGATTGATGCATACGAAATAGCATTATAGAAGAAAATGTTAACAAGATAAAGTGCAGATATATTAAGGAGCACTTACTAGGGTTACGAACAGTGGCTTTGACAGTGTAACGACGAAGAAGAAGGAACTTGAAGATCCATGAAGCAATATAGCCATTGGCACCAGTCACACACACCACTTTTCCTTCTCCACTCTTCATTCTTCCTCTGGAGTGTGTCTTGTTCACCTCCTGCTGTTCCAAAATGAGCCCAAAAGAGGAGAAACTGACTTTCCGTTTGTTGAGGGGTATTTGCTAAGCATTTTTAATATTTTAAAGTAACTCTGCATTAATGGCGAACGAAAGACCTTTTTTTTTTTAATTTGCAGATCAACCTTTTAGCTATGGTGTTATTATATTTGAAGTACAATAATTAAGACTAACTACTAATTCAAAAATATCAAGTTTAAAATTTTATTTTTGACAAATTAAGTTAAAAAATTTATAACTTAAAAAATATTAAGACTAACAATTTAAAAGATTTAATGAAATATTAATTATATAGTTATAACTTTAAAAATTATTTGAACAAATATTAAATTAAGTTTAAAAATAAATATTATTTTTTAAAATTTCTAAATATAAATCTCATTTAAATAATTAATTTTAATATTGTAAAATAATTATACTCCAGTTAATCAACTACAATTCAAATTATGTATTATTTTATAGGATTGATTTCTTTTGTTTTATGATATTTTTTAAAGTATTAAATATGTAATTAACTATTATAAAACATTGAATTTTTTTTTTAAAAAAAAAGTTTAATGAGATTATCTTATACTAATACTCAAATACAACATATACTTTAAGTTTGCTATCAAGTCTCCTCCTAACCTTAACTCTAATAAGGATCAACCCCTCAAACTTTTATTTAAGATTACTTTACATCAACACTTAAAAACACAATACATACTCTAGGTTTGATATAAAGTATCTTCTTAACTTTAGCTTCTATAAGAATAAACCTTAAGGGCTTTTATCTAAGACTATTTTACATCAACTCCTGAAAATATGAAAACAAATAAGAAAAGAATTTAAGTCACATAGACTTATAATACATATAATATTAACTCAAATAGAGAATAAATATAAATCAAGTGCTTTCTCAATATATTTTTTTTAGTTTCTCTTTTCTTCCCCATCGTATCACTAATAGAAAGAAGTCATATGTATGAGACTTGAAAATGATCATTGGAAGTTTACTTTTCTTTTGAGATCCTTCTTTTGACTTTTTGTAATCAAAAAATTCTACACAATAAATAAAACTTTCTCCTTTTCCTTATTTGGTTTATACTATAAATGCAGAGTATCAATTATAATTGGTATGTTTAGTAATTGTGGATACTTTCCTTATTTCTTCTGATTTCATAAAATATTTTATAATAAGTATCAATTTAATTTATTTTTTTATTTTAACTTCTTGCTCAGTATCTGGATATAATTTTAATTGATATTGAACACTTTATATAAATTTATTGACATAAATCAAAAACATTTTAAGACTCATTGGTTTGGTAAAAAATATATACATGTGCAACATCAATAAGAACACCAAAAATGTACCCAAATCACACTAAAAAAAAAAGATTCAATGGCGACTTTTGCAGTGGTAACAAAAAAAAAAGTGATCAAAATATGTCACTACTAGAAAAATTTGGTGGCGATAAATACCGTTGCCATCAATAAACTTTTTGTCTAAAGATCTTCGCCACTAATACACTAAGCTGAAAATTTTCTGAAGTTTCAAATCTTGCGTGTCTTGTATTTATCATCTCCCGCTTTATCTTTCCGTTCATTTTTCCCATTTTGAATATGAGAGAGAGGGAGAGCATCCACAAAAATTAGAAAAGTGAGAGAGCTTGAGAACCAGTGTTAGGCCAAGGAGGATTCTGCCACCATCGTTGCTTCCGCCGTTCACGTCCACTGCAGTAGCTGCCACCGTTGTCTACCATTATTGTCGCTATCGCCGCACACTTCCATCTAACAGCACTCAGCCGATCTCGCCATCGTTCGCCAAGCCTCTGCCATCGCCCATCGAGTTCAGCTTCGAAGGTAAAAATAAATTCCCTTAGGAAATCTGTGTTGTGTCTATGGTTCAAACTCATTTCTATATTTTGTGAGCTTCACGGCTGTATCGAAATTGAACCTAATGATTTTCATATTATGCTCTGTTCTGATTTGATTTGCTTCTGGGTTATTTTGATACATGGGTGTTGTGAATTTGGGATGAAGAATTTTTAATATAATTTTAAAAATTTTAAAATTATTAATATCTATATTTTTTCTATTTTATATAGAAAGTAAAATACTAATTTTTTTTAAAAAAATCTTTTTAGAAAAACACTTTTCAAACCAGTGATGCGCATTTGGTATTTTTAGCTAAAATTGATTTTTAGTTTCAACCTTGAAGCCTTTAGTTCTTTTCTTTTGACTTTTGACGGAAATGAAAAAATTTGCGTAACAGATGCGTTGGTGTTTTTGTTTTGACTGTCATAATTCACGCTAATATGATGATGCTACCATTATTTGAAAAAAAAAAAACTGTTACAATTTTTATCTCCAAAGTCCAAACTATAATATAATTCAAAAGTCTATCATTTTTTATTACCTAATATACATATGAATGTATATTTAATATCTCACAATACATTAAATAATACTATTAATAAGAGTTAATTTGGTGAAAAAATTTGTCTCTCATAGCATGATAATATTTAAATTTGTGTTAAAAAAATATTTATATTTAATGTCTGATAATAAATTAAATAAAATTATTTTTAATAGAAAAAAGAAAGTAAAAAAAAAAAAAGACAAAACATTATGCAACTTTTAAAGGAAGAGGAGCTTGACATTATCTCTTTATATCTATAGGATTGTTGGTGATATTGTGTTTTTTCTATAATTTTATTATTATTAGATTAATCATACATATCTTTAATATTTTTATTTTAAATAGAGATAAAATTTAAGAATAAACAACAATTTTATACAATAATAATGTTTTGAATGCTTTATATTTTATTGTAATTAGTTGTGTCATTATTGTAAATTATTTTATTATTGATAGTTATAATATTAATAATTATTGATAATAATGTAACAATAATTTTGTGTAATATAATAATATTTTATTTATTAATTTTATTTTATAATATTCTTTAGGTCACAAAAAATATAAAGATTAAAAAATATATCAAAAATAAAAAAAAGTCACCATTGAATTGTTGCCACTGAGGAGTTTAAGTGGCGACAAAGAGATCCTTCTTTTGTAGTTATTTTTTACTTTTAAATTTTAATTTCTGTCCTTCTTCAGTGGTGACATTTGTCGTCACTATATGTGTTTTCAGTGACAATATTTTTTGTCACCATCAAAAATTTTTAGTGACAGAAGTTTTAATGATAACACGTGATAACTATTTTGTCATTACAGTAACTTTTTTGTGACGACTTTTGTTATCACCAAAAGTAAAAATTTTTGTAGTAAATATCATTAGTAAATTTTATATTGGCAATATTGTTAATTCTTTCAATAATACCCTTGGGAACTTTAGGCAAGTTAAAAGCTTTGGATTTTTTTTAAGGCTAATTTTAAGCCCAGAAACATTCTATAAATCAATCAAAGTATTCTTCATTACTCTAGTTTGGTTAATAGTTGCCTAAAAAAGAAAAGAGCAAAACAACATAATATAAGTGTCAACCTTAAACTCTTTAATAGGATTCCACATTTGCTCTTCAATCGCTCTTCAACCTTGCTGCTAATGAGGTGAGATAATTTTTTAATACATAGCATACATAAAGAAGGTGAAAGTGGCTCTCCCTGTCTTAGACCTGTAAAGAGGGGAAAAGCATGAAGTTTGCTACCATTCTATATAATAGAGAGACTAGAAGAAATAACACAATACATAGTTAATTTAATGCACTACAATAAATGGTCTTGGATGGCGACATTCCTGTCGCCACCAACGTTGATATCCTATGACCACTATAGTCGCTACCAAATCCTGGATAGTTTTCACTATCAATGCTAATATAATATATGGAGCTGTTGTCCTCATATAATCCCTTTTGTTAACAACACTGTGGTTGCCATAGAAGCCCCCTTATGTGACAACCTTATAGTAAATTAATTTAAGGTGAAAATAATACTAATTTTTACAACTAAATACATTAATTTATCTAGAAATATTATTTTATCATAATAAATTCAAGGTAAAAATACCTTTTATACCTTTAATACCTTTTATATATATTACAACTAATAAGTTGTTAGTTGAAATAAAAGTTGTCTCTCTAAGGAAGAGATATAACACCCCAATCATATAGCCAATTTGTATAAACAATTTCTTTAAGAAAACATTTGGTTACAGGATTGGCATGCTATCCTTACTTTTGTTCTTAATTTTAACCCGAGTAAAATTTTTCTTTTTTCAATTTTATTCATTTATTAATTGAATTAGGCTTGGGATTATTTATTCGATATTACATTCATATAATATGCATTAAAAAACTAAATAAATAATCAAATTTAGTTACAACGTCCTAAATAAAACTTGCATAATTGCATTTGCTACATATTTACAATAAATACAACGTCATTTAATACATATATTTTAGGATATGCATACTTCTACTATTACTACTAGGGTAAGGAGGTAACAAGCCTGTCACTCAGATCCTTTAACAAAAATTCTTACTAGTGGATATCTTTTATATATCCCAACATATATGCTCATTTCTTATATAAATTCAAACAACTTTTATTCACATCTTTTTACTAAGAAGGGAGTTTCTTAACGGTTACTATATATACAACTTAGATCCCCATAAAAAAAAATCTAAAAGGGAATATTTATGTATGACATCTCAACTCTGAGCCACACCATAAACCTCGGTATCTAATACATGCTAGATACAAATGTGAGAAATAATTTCTCAGTAGCTTTACAACCTTATCTTTTAAATTAATCTAACATGTACCACCGTACTGATACGAAAAATAATTATACATTTTTTTATTAAAATTTTCTCTCTTATTCTATGGGATTAAATAAATAATTTCCTTTAATATAAATGGCATACATATATGAATATATAATGTGACAATGTATTATGACAATTCTAACCATTCAGCTTATACAATTTACTAGTATCATGATCATAAAAAAAGCAATTTCTAAATATCAATAAATATAGGGAAACAATTCATCATTCATAGGAAAATAGATATTAGTCATAAGGAAAACTATAAATAATCTATGGCTAAAAGCTAAATCTCTGAGAAAGAAAGACCTAAGAGTATTAGGAGAGTCACCCAGTGAATTACTTCACGTACTACTAATTACATTAATGAGATAATTTTATTCTCTATGTGACGATTCTGTCAATGGTACTATCTGAGGCGTCCCTCAGTGGATCCGAGTATCATGTGGTCACTGCCTTTATTGCAGATCATCTCATATACAACGAAAATTTTCTTCCTTTTCTACCCCATAGAGGATTGCTTAATTATTTTAAAAAAACTAAACTCATGGAATCAACTGTGTAGATCATTTTCTCTCTACGTTTAAGGTAGATCATGCTGCTATGGAATTACCACCCCTTACCAATAGATCTTATTTGTAGTACGCTATCTCCTACATATAATCTAGGATGACTTAGCCTGTACCCATGATTATGCTAAATTCTAAGTAAATATCTCTTTTTATTTGGCCTTCTAGGCTATACTAACTTAGAATTTGTAATCATCGCGGTGTTTTTCTAAAATCGTGGAATGTCCAATGGCCATCCCATACCAACAATTGGTCACTCAGTTGTCTATCCTAGAATATATATTTAAAATACTTCCTTTAAGTCTTCTTATATTTCTATGTTTTCTTTTCTTTTTATGTTTTTCTCTCTTTGCTTATATTTCCCTCTTTCTTTCTTAACTTGTCATGATACTTTACCTTTATAAATTATGACCCTTATCTATACATAACAATTTCATAACTAAATTGCATAGAAATGGTAGCAACTCTCTTGGCCTAGAGAAGAAATCAAGGAAAAATAATAATTTCTTGCTTTAAATTCCCAAATTCCACTCTTACCTTTTTATAGATATAATTTCATAATTTTCCTTCCATTTCTATACAAGTTTCCATGTTATGTTTCATCTTACTTTAAGGGTCCTAAGGTGAATTTTCATACTTTCTTATACCATTTCCATTCCATAAATTTTCATCTTAACTATGCATACATATAAGTGTCTTTTCTTTCCTAACAACTTTTATGAATGTATAGACTCATTTCCCATAAATCCGTCCCTTTTTTTTTGTTTTAAATCTCAATTATTAGGATTTTGATGATTGTGGGAATTCATACACTAATTGATTTATTATCACATCTTTTTCCTTCTCTTTCATACCTTGATCAAAACTATGTTAAATATTTATAAGAATTTTCCCATGAGGAATTTCTACATACTTTCAGCGAAGGTATCAAAATGAGAAAATGGGATGATTTCAAATACACAAAAATCTTCCCCTTATCCTTTACTCATAACCGAAATGCCAATGGACATCATAAACCAAATTTAACAAAATTTCCTTTGTCAATCTACATAATACTCATGGCCAAGCAAGGAAAATTGGGAAAAATATACACTTTCATTAAATACTAAATTTTTCTTTCTTTCTTTCTTTTTTTGTTCATAACCAAAAGAATAACATGTAGAATAGACAAATTTAAGCAAAAATTTCCTTCCTATACAACCATCATTCACGGCTAAGCAAGGGAGATAAATTAATTTTCATACAAACTTTGCACCAATCCCATTTTCATCATCAATTTGTCATAAAACATCATTTTCCCAACATAATCATGTCCATCCGTGCATTATACAACCATCATTCAAAAATTGGGAATTCTTCATAGAAATGGAAACAAAATTACAATTTTTCATAAACACTTTAATAATTCCAATCAATATTCAAATATGCATCCATACATCATTCTAAGTGAATCCCAATAGAATTTTTGACATTTCAAGAATGTAGAGAGAGAAAAGTTACTGTTCATGGCAGCCATGGAAGGTATCTAGGAGCTTGAAAACAGCTATGAAATAAATAAATGGTGGAAGGATGTAAAGGTACCTTGAATTGTCAATAAAAATGCTTTTACTTTGATGTTTCTTGGTTGAAGAAGAAGAAGGATGGTGGTTTTTGAATAATAAGGTAAAAGACCATTTTACCCTTTAAAAAAAAATCCTTACTTTATTTCTCCAAATTTTCATCCTTTTCTCTTCATTTTTGCTTCATAATTTTGACAATTACCATAATATAAATCCCATAAATATTTTTATGATAAAATGGCAATTTTATTCCCAAGGTGTAAAATTACAATTTTACCCTTAGTGTAAAATTATCATTTTACTTTTTTTGCCAAAATGACTATTTTAGCCCTTTATTGACTTTCAGAAATTTCAAAATTTTGGGAGATTATTCTTAAGTGAATTTATCATCATTTTTTAAGTAGAATGACAATTTTACCCTTGTATTAAAATTACTATTTTACCCCTGGATAAAATTACCATTTTACCCTTGGGTAACAATTATCCGTTTTGCCCTCAAATATTTTTCTATTGTCATGATGACTTTTAAATATTTTACTAGTATAATCATTAAGCTTTCATATATTTTCCCTCATTAAGCTTTCATATATTTTCCCAGCATCATGATGGCGTATCATAAATGCGTGAGATATTTTAGAGATGTAATGATTATATTTCAGCCTTTTATGAAATCTTTATTTTCTTCACTTTAGTCTCTAACTTTTCCTTTCAATTTAGTCCCTTTCCTTATTTTCGAAATTCCTAGGGCAATTTCACTCAACTCTTCAGTCAGAGAATTGTTAAATTCATAAATTTAAAACATATATGAACTCAAGAAAATGTAGTTTTTACAAGAGACATAAGGTTGATTGTTAAAAGGGTTTTCCTTTCACGCTTTTAATAAACAAACATTAGTTCCAAGTTTAATGTGATTTTGAAATACTCTAGATTTTCACCTAATATATATATATATCTAGTTTCCTTTTCATTCGAAGTTTTATGAATATATAGTACGTGCTTGATTATCTACCTATCATCTAATAAAATAATAGATTAGAGAGTAGAGACAACTATTAAAGTAAACCAATGACAAAGATAGTTTAATTTTCTACACTTTAGAAAAGAGATAATGTTATATGCATTCTTAAAATTATAAACATAGTTTAACTTACCTTTTTAGAAGTTGTAATGTTGGAAATGATTGACGTAAAATCTTTATGATATTTGAATAGTGTGTTATTGACTCAACCAAACAATATATTCCCCTAGCTGAAGCAATTTCAAATGCTTGTATATGACCATTTACAACATCTTTCACACTGATCCATCCACGAGTATAATTTGGAAATGTTTGTCCACCTACATCAAGCAAGGATGGGAAGAGCAGTATTTTAAAAGTTAAATCGGTTAAGTAACTAAAAAATTTGTTAGGTCATAGGCTAAAATTTATATTAGTTATACATTATATCAGTTGTTCTATAATCATATAAAATTTCAAATTATAAGATTAATAATGCATATAGTTTAATCCAACTCAAAATTTCATACCTAAATATCAAAAAATACAAAAATATAAAGGCTAAACTAATTCTGTAACAAAACTATCAGTTCTCAATTCTTTCAATTTTGATTGAGTCAAACCAGTCTAACCAATCATCAGTTTTTCATGGGTAAATCAAAGCATATAGCTAGCAATTTACCAGTTTAACCAATCATAATTGCAAGGTTTAGTTTGACAACATTAGGGAATAGTCCCTATGAGGAGCATAACATAATAGCCCTCCTTTAACATTTATACTTTTCTTACTCTATTTCTATATTTTGACACTAACAATTTGATTTTTTTTTTCTTTAACTAAAACCATAAAAAGTAGTTGATAAACAATAGATGTCAATGTTTCAATGTTAAGGTAATTGATTGTAAATGTATATATCTCTTTTACTTTTGAAACTTGAAACCTTTAAGAACACTTGAAGCTATATATTATTAATTTTAAATAGTCCTAAAAAAATTCTTAAAAATTGAATAATACAACAAATTAAATTACCATTTATTAGATTCACAATTACATCAAGACTTTCATTAAGTGTTGGTTGCAAGAGAGGCCCTTCACTATTGTTGGATGTATAGTAACCAAGTCAATGTTGTTTTCTTTTGCAGATTTTTAGGCAGCAGTCAAGGACTTAGAAAGGTTGTACAATCGTTGAAAGCACAAAATTGAATATATATATAGATGTATATATGTGTGTGTGTGTGTGTGTGTGTGTGTAAAGGTATTGTAATTTAATAATTAATTTACAATGCATGAAAAATATATATTAATAGTAGTATAGCACTTACCTTAGTTTCTCTACAAAAATCTGCATCTAAACCATGTCTCATCAACAATAGTTTTAGAAGTCTTGATCCTTCTATTAAAATGAACTGCAATAGTGGAAGATGTTAAAACAACTTATTTCACAAATGGCAATTTCACACATGATTTAAGAACATTGAGAGTTCTATTCACTGCTGGATCTATTATTTTAGTTTAAAATAATGATGAAACCAACAAGTATACAACTTATTAAGGCAAAACTATGGGACAATATGGAAGGGATTTGAGAATTTTTAGAGTATACTAAACCTGTTAAAAATATATGCTAAGTATCTCAAGGCAGATAAAAATTTTCTCATCAAATGAAATTTTATTCCAAAAAATTTCTTAATTAAACCATAAGTTTAGAGTAATTTACTTGATCACTTCTCAATGACATTTTGATGTTTCCATTAAAATTTTTCATAATTACTTAATTATTAATTAGGGTTATTAAATTCTCTCCTGCTTAAAAGAATTTTGTCCTTAAAATTATTCATATCTCTAAATAGTTAGGGGTAGCTTTGTCTCATGTCGTCTTCTTTCTCCCATGGAATCTCTTGTGTTGCTACATCCTGCCAAAGCACCTTAACCAAAGGAATTACTTTATTTCAGAGTTTCTTAGTTTTGAAATCAAGGATCTTAACAAGATTAGCCTTGTAAGTTAAATTTTTCTTTAATACTATGGGTTAATTCCCCAATACATGAGTGGGATCGAGGACATATTTTCTGAGTTGAGAGATATGGAAGACGTCATGTAGGTTCAAAAGGTAAGGTGGTAAGGTAATTTGGTTGGAAACTAAGATGACTCTTTTCAATATCTAAAATGGCCCTAAGAATTGAGGACTTAATTTCCTTATCTTGACTTGTTTACCAATAACTGTGGTAGGTGACGCTCTTAAAAACACATGGTCTCCCTTATTGAATTCCAAAGACCTCCTCCTCCTATTTGCATAGTTTTTCTATCTCTGTTGGGCAACTCTCATCTTTTCCCTGATCATTTTTATTTGATCAGTAATTTCCTGTATCATCTCAGGTCCCAACAATGTACTCTCCCTTATGTTTACCCAACTTAAGGGTGATTTGCAATTCCTTCCATAAAAAGCAGCATATAGTGCCATACCTATAATAGAGTGATAACTATTGTTGTATGCAAACTCTATTAAAGGTAGGTGTCTATCCTAACTTCCCTTCTGTTTTAGTACATGCCCTCAACATATCCTTTAGGGTTTGTATTATTCTCTCTGATAGTTCATCGATTTGAGGATGATAATAAGTGCTAAATTTCAATTGGGTTCCTAATGCTCTTTGTAAGGATTTCCAAAACCTGAAAGTAAACTTGAGGTCTCAGTCAGACACTATGCTAAATGGTACCCTATGTAATCTCACAATTTCCTTAAGATATAGTTAAGCTAGCTTTTTTGGAGAATAGTTGATCTTAATTAGGTAAGAAATAAGTAAATTTGGTTAATCTATCCACTATCACCCATATGAAATTATAACCAGCTGGGGTTATACATAATTTTACCACAAAATTCATAGTTATTTGATCCCATTTCCTTTTCGGTATTTTTAGTAGCCTTAGTAACCTAGCGGGTTTTTGATGCTCTATCTTTCTCTGTTAACAAGTAAGATAAACATTTACATACTTTACAATATCCCTTTTTATACCCGGCCACTAATAGTTTCTCTTTAACTCCTGATACATCTTAGAAATACCTAAGTGAATGGTATAGTGGCTACAATGGGCCTTTACTAACAATCTTTCCCTAAGTTCATGATAATTTAAGATCACTATCTGGTTCCTAAACATTAATATCCCATCTGTGGCTAACCCAAAATTTGGTTAGTTTACATAGATTTCTAGGGATTCATCCTCATGTTGGGCTTGTTTAACCTGTTTCCTCAATTCATAACTTATTTGAAAGTCACTCATTGCTAATCTATTTAAGAGTGAAATCATATTGAGACTAAGATCCCTAAAGTCCTCAAGCAATTTCATCTCATCTACCATACGATAAGCTACTTGAAGGGATTTCTTACTTAATGCATCAACTACACACATTTGCTTTCCCTATATGATACTTCAACTCAAAATATAAGTCCTTTAGATACTTTACCCATTTGCCTCATATTCAATTCTTTTTTTATCAAACAAGTACCTAAGACTCTTATGATCACTATAGACCTTAAATTTTGCCCCATACAATTAATGTCTTTAAATTTTTAAGGTAAAAACTATGACAGCTAACTCTAAATCATGAGTGGGATAGTTCTCTTCTGCATGCTTCAGTTGCATAGATGCATAAGTTACTACTTTCCTTGCCTGCATTAACTCGCATCTTAAACCTTTCTTTGATGCGTCTATGTATACCTCAAAAGGCTTTATTGGGTTTGTTATTACCAACACTAGAGAGGTAGTTAACTTCTCCTTTAGTGTCAGAAACCTACACTCATATTGTTCACTCCACTTAAACTCTACACTCTTTCTAGTCAATTGGATTAATGGCAAGGCTATTTGAGAAAATTCTTATATGAATTTCCAATAATAACCTTTCAAACCCAAAAAACTCTTAATCTCTATGACTATTCTTGACTGACTCCAATTCAGTATAGCCTTAATCTTTCTTGGGTCTACCAAAATTCCTTCCTTACTCACCACGTGACCCAAAAACTTAATTGCCTCTAACCAAAATTCACATTTCTCCAACTTAGCATACAAATGCTTCTCTTTAACATCTGTAACACCATTCCAAGGTGTTGTACATGATCTTCATAAGAATTGGAATAGATTACGATGTCATCTATGAACACCACCACAAATTGGTCCAAATATGGCTAAAAAATTCTATTCATATAATCCACAAAAATAGCAAGGGCTTTCATTAGTCCAAATGGCATCATTAAAAATTCATAGTGGCCATATATAATACTGAACGCTGTCTTAGGGATATCTTCATTCTTAACCCTAATTTGGTGGTATCTAAACCTCAAATCTATCTTGGAGAACATAGTGATTCCTTGCAATTAATCAAACAAATATTCAATTTTGGGTAAACGGTACTTATTCTTAATAGTCACTTTATTCAATTGTTGGTAGTCAATACACAATCTCATGCTCCCATCTTTATTTTTCACAAAAAAAAATAGGAGATCCCTATGATAACACACATGGTCTGATAAATCCCTTATCCAACATATCCTTTATTTGGGCTTTTAGCTCTTTCAAATCTATTGGAGCCATCTTATAAGGTGTTATTTATATAGGGCCTGTACCCGACATCAGGTCTATGGTAAAGTCAATCTCTCTTAGTGGGTGTAATTTGACTATCTCTAAGGGAAATACTTCTGAAAAATCTCTTACAATAGGAATGGAACTAAGCTTCTCTTAAAGCTCTCCTTGGGAAAAACTAAGGAAGACCTTGTCTACTTGACATATTCTATCATTTCTATTCACAGATAAGGCATCCAAATAGACTATTTTCTTTTCAAAACAATTCAGAAGAACTCGATTCCTAGATAACCAATCCATTCCCTAAATCATATCGATCCCAATTAGAGTTAAACACACAAGTTCAATGACAAATAGATGGTCATTAATGGAAAGAGGACAGTTCAAACAAATTTAGGTAAAAATTATTGATTTTCCCAAAGGTATGGAAATGTGTAAATCATAGGGCATGGTTTGAAATGACAAGTTTAATTTCCCAACACATGTATTAGATATAAAAGAGTGTATAACAATCGAATCAAATAGTATTATTAAAGGAAAATTATAGATCTTACCTTTACCCTGCATCGGTCCCAGTGATTTCTTAATGTTCGCCCTATCCAAAGTAAAGACTCTTCCTAAGGTTTACAGCCTTGACCCACTAGAACCTTGTTGATTTCAATCAGACGGACAGTACTTTGTAATGTGCCCTGTCTTCCCACACTTGTAGTAATTCATAGGCATTCTATACCAGCAAGGTTCATTCCCATGTCTCCTACATCTAGGGCAATTAGCAATCACAAGTCTTCTGTTCCTACTGGACAATCCTTGTAGTGCCTTAAAGTTTCTCCCTTTTACATTAAGATTCCTGGCTAGCTATTTCTGGTGGGCGACAAACCTTTGGTTCATATGTTGCCTCTCCTCTAGAGTCTTACTTAGTATTTGAAATTTTTTCACTAACACTATATAATTATAGATTTCCATTAGGGCTATTTGAGTTCTCATTTGCTAGTCTAATCCCACCTCGACAGTTGGTTAGATTTCCAAGCTTCATCTAGATGGAGTCTTAAGTAAGTAAAATACCTGGCCAACTCTTCGAACTTAGCCAAGTATTCTTCAAATGGTTTGCCCATTTGTTTCAACTGCAGGAACTTTGTCTCCTTAGCCTGCCTGACATTCTCAAGGAAATAATTCTCCAGGAAGGTCCTTTTGAAGGATTCCCAAGTTAGTGAAATGCCTCTACTCTCCATTAATTGATTTACCCCACTCCACTAGTTTTCATATTCGTCTTTCAACATATATGTTGTATATGTGACATTCTGCTCGTCTATGTTATGCAGCAGCTGGAATATTTTCTTCATCACTTTCAGCCATCCCTCGCCATCATTAGCTTATAGGTACCTTTGAATGCTAGCGGTCCTACTTTCTGAAACTCTAGCTAGCCTTGGTACATATGGTTGTCATTTTGGGTGTTCACCTCATTCTGAGTTTGGTGATTCTCTTGGTATTACCTCATAATATTAGCACTAATGGCAGCTTGATCTTTTATAGTCCCTGCTATCATCCTAAAGGTGCCCATCATGTCCCTCATTTCTTCATCCATTTCACTCCTATTTCTTGGCCTTCCTCTTGGCCTCCTAATAGTATTTCTGCTAGTATCTACCATGTCTAGCTGATATAAAAGAAAAACAATTAGCCTTCAGTAATAGCAAATACAACTATAGTAGCAAGTTTACTCCTAATATCTAAAATGTTTTTCTTATAATCTTATATATTCCAAAGTCTAAGATTCTAAATCAACCATTCTTAACGTTGCAAGCCTAGCCAACCATAAACTAGTAGCTAAGCTAACCCATAAATCACACTCCTATAGCTCAAACCTGGCTTTCCCATAACTAGGCTCTGATACCAAGTTGTAATGACCCCTTTTATTTACTAACATTATCAGAGTAATTAAGAAGTGTGAAATTCCCTTAAAATTTTTTTTCCTTTTTCCTCTTTGGTACCATTTGGGCTGGTACTAGTTGAGTGTAACCCAAATAAACCCTTCTATTTATCCATTTGAATTCCACTCAACTACTTCTCATGCGCAATATACCTAATATCTCAATTCATACAATTTCATACTATGGTATATAAAATTTAACAAACCATTGATTCACATGTGAGGAAATTTCAGAACTTTACAACTATAGTAACTTGCAATATAGTCATCAAGGACCCTACCAAAATTTCAATAGAGTTTTCCCTAAAAATAGAACATTTCCTTAATTTTACAGTAGCCCAAAACATCAATTAAATAACCATATATTTGACACCTACAAACATATACAATTATCCAAAATATTAATTCAGAGTTTCCACAACAAATACTATCTTCCCCTCTTCTAGGTTGCCTAATCTATCATGAAATCTCTTCCAACATCCTGTAAACAAAACACATCCTAGGCCTAGGTCTTTGTCCCGATTATCTAGAAAATTAACTTAATGAGATGAAAATATCCTAGTAGAATAATTTATAGTTTAATTTTAGAAAATTAGTTAAGAGTTCAGCTATACCGTTTTTGATACAAAAAACCTCTCCTCAATATTTATAAAAGAAAACATATGTGAATTCAAATCTCTTATCAAAACATGATCAAACATATGGGAAATCTAGCATTTTCATAAATTTCACAATTCATATAGTTTCATGAGAATCACAAGAGTATAGGAAAATCATCTTTATCAAAATCATCATTTTGTAATACCTTTATACACATCTCAAATATCATTTGCATAACACTTCTCAGTTTATTGTAAAAATTGCATAAATCTGCATATTATCTCAAAATCAATAGGCATACATTTATGGCAATTAAAATCTTTATGACATTGTATGTTGTTTCCCAATCTCACTTTACTATTCACGGGGATCGTTATCTAGTGAATGTCACAGGACCATTATACGAATGACTGAGATTTTTATCATCACAGGGACCATTATCCCGGTGATTGTCACAGGACTGTTATCCATATGGCTGAGAATATAACTAATAGGGTGTCCCTTGGCATGTTCACATCCTTCGTTAGTCTCTTTATCTACAACTATACAACAATGTATATAGATAGGTAACTAATACTTAGGGTCATAGATTTTTACACTTAAACCAATCTTTTTTCCCCCTATAGACTATCCTCCTTTACTCCTGAAATCTTTCATAAGGTTGTATTGGTTTAAAGAGTAACATCTAACAAATATAAACCATCACAGATGAAAATAATTACATTTTTACAAAAATAGTCTGCATGAGAAACACTTAATGACTATCCCATACTAGCCATTAAATGTCCACCCTAAATTTCATCTCCACTATAAGCATACAACCCAATAGTCAAATTTAAAACAAGAAACAAAGGATTTATCTCATACTTTCAAACATATACAGGTATATTTCCTTATACTCATATGAAAACATTACATTTCACAAGCATTTTCATCAAACATTTCCCATTTCACAAAAATACAATTTCATTTCAATCAATATAATTCACATTTTTATTTCAAAATAGGGGAGTGTATATTACTCTACCTTAACCGTGACTTCTTCTTCTTAAATTAAGATCCTTCCCTTATTTCTTTTTGCATGATTCCATAAGCCACTTCTATCAATTTTTGAAAGCAATGTTTCAATTTCCCATACTAATTTCTTTCAAACATAAATATATTTGAATTAAATTCCTAATTCTCCTCAAATTTAAAATTTGGCTATAAAACTCAAATTTCTTCTATGACACTTTTGGAAGACTAAATAAACTAAGCCCAACACAAAATTTTTAGAATGACATGGTTTTCTCTTCTTGAACAAAAAAATAAAAACCTTTTCAATTTAGTCCTTAAAACTTTCTTAGCCATGAAAGTAGCCCTAAAGGTCTAAAAAATTTTCCAAATTTATATGAGAGCCTCCATGTAACTTAATATCACAGAAAATACCAAAATTTGTGAAATTTTAGTTCATTACCTAGACTTTTAAAAAATTACATTTTAGTCCTTTTCTTCCAAATGATTATTTTGCACTCCTTTTCTCCTATTTTCTACTTCTATCCATTCATAAAAGTCTTATTAGAATTAAAATTTATATAAAAGCTTTAAATTCCTGAAATTTCAGTTCATACCAAAAACTTTCAGTTTAGTCTCTATATTCTCATATGATTTTTTTGCATTCTTTTCCTTCCATTTTCCACTTCTATACAATCATAAGAGTCCTGTTGGAGCTAAAGATTATAGAAATGCATCAAATTTTGAAATACCAATTCAAAAAAAAATTTTCCAAAAATTTTAGTTGAGTCCCTCTAACTTTTTCGATGATTTATGGTGGCTAACGGCGGCGGAATGCTCGGTAGATGTTGCAGGCAGCGTTAGCGGTCGACTGAGGAACCAAAACTGCAATTCACTGGTGATCAAACGACATGAAATTAGAGATCAAAGCTGTGGTTTGGAAGTCACGAATGGCATAACATGTAACGACCCCCTAATACGTCATACGTGATGCTTATCTGATTAGCGGAAGCATATGGGGTATTCTGAAGGTTTATTTCCTATGTGAGAACTTCAGGGGATCGCTACTGGTTGAACGTAACCCAAATAGATTCTCCGTTGTCCATTCGGATTCCGTTCAACCCTAATTCATACGCAGCTAACTAAATACACATATGTACATCATCAATAATAACTCTGGGATGAAATCTAAAACTCATATACCTGTCACGTCATACATTCATACACATTTCAATTCAAATCCATAAGTTTACGGCAGTAAATTCTACCGAAAATCCGACAGAGTTTCCTCTGTAATTTGATCATATCCCAAATACAGAATCACCTGTTTAAAAATCAACAGCCAATCTAATAACAGCAGTAAACATAACTAATATAAATCCATACACAGCAACATCAATCCATCACTAAAATCCATGCATACTATCTGAACCGTTATATATACATTCAGTCTAGTCCATACAAAGTTTATAAGAAACAGAATCCGATAAATAACAGCGTCATCAAAGTATATATACAAATGATTCAAGCCTAAGCTAATCATCCTCCTGTTTATCCTCAAGTTAGCTTTATCGATGCAGGCTCTGCCTTTGTCCCTGTTCATCTGAGTACACAACCTAATGAGATATGAATCCCAGTAGAATAATTTACAATTTAATTATCATTCGAAAACCAGTTGAATACTCAGCGGTGTGAACACCGAAATCGTCTTCCCGAAATTAGTTCGAAAACAGTGAAATACCTTTTCTTTAAAATCGTTCAAACACATAGAAATTGCGGCAATATATCACAATCATAAAATACATTTCTTTCAAAATCAGTTATCAAAATCAAGTGAAATCCCATGCCCTGTGTATCTCAATCCACGTTGGCTACAAATCCTTTATGTAGAATCTAAATCATCTTCTAATTGCACGTAGTCTAGAGAGAATACCTCTCTTATCGTTGGGTGTGATCCGTAACACCAATCACCTGAATCAAGCCTATATTGTGAGTGTGATCCGTAACACCAATCACTTACTCAAGGACCGGGTGAGAATCAACATCTAGGGCGTCCCCTAGCATGTGCACATACACCAATTCTCATCCTCATACAGTCTATTCGAACTCACATGCACTCGGTCGGCTATTCCTCAGGGTTCTAGGGTATCACGCCTAAATCACAACGTTTCCCCGTGTAGGTTATCCACCCTTATACTCCTTAAACCTTTCTTAGGGTCGTCCTGGTTTAACGCGTAATCCCTAACTCAGTACAGGCTAAATCTGATAAAAATAGTTTCGTTTAAAAGCTTCCTGTACGAGGGATACTTAACGGCCATCCCATACCGGCTATCAAGTACCCAACCCTAAGTAAATCCACCCTAAAGGCATCTAAACTCGATAAACAAGGTGTCTAACATGCAATTAGGGTTTTCAGCACACAGGCATGTAATTTATCCCATCGAAAGTAGCACGTAAATCCATATAAGTCATCTAAATCAGTTAGGTATTCACTAAATCAATTCTAGGGTTCGGGAAGTGTAAATTATCCTACCTGGTCTCCGGTCGCTCCAAATCAAGTCAGGACTCCGCAAAATCTCGGTTTCTGAGCCCAATTAATTCCCTGGACATGAAATTGAATATTTAGATTCATCACGTCATCCGTTTTTTGATTCTAAATCCGGTTACACCGTTACCTAGGTTAATTAGTTGCCTAATTACGTTCGGCAGCTATTTCAGTCATATACCATTAGTTTTTGGGGAATCGGACCTTACCACTGTGCTCGGATGATGGAATTCTACGTCCTGGTGGTCTTAGTTTCTCGGGATGCACGTCCAGAAGCTCCGGCACGGCGGTGCACGGTGGCACACGGCAGGAAGGTGCAGTTTTTCTCGAAAATCACACCACGGTGAAGCCCGCAAGCCCAGGAGTCTGAATACGGTGGTGACACGGCGGTTCACGGCCGTTTGGGCGGTGTTTTCCGGCCACGAAGCTTCGCCGACGGCTGGACGGCGTTACGCGCCGATCCAGCGCGTCCGGCTTCGCTTCGGCGGCCAGAACTCTTTGGAGGAAGGCGGCGGTCGGGCTACGGTGGTAGAGCGGTGAGGGTCAACGGCGTCGGACGGCGGCGATTCGGGCTAGGGAAATTTCGCGCGATGGAGGGGAAAAATGGCATTTTTTCGGCGGCTCCGGCGGCCGTTGGTGGCCGTGGTTGGTTCTTTGGTGGTTGTGGCTTGATGGTGTCGGTTGGTACCCTTGGTGGCGGCCCACGGTGGCTGTGGTGGTCGTTCACGGTGGAGGAAGGTGGAGAGAGAAAAGAGAGAAGAGAGAGAGTGTGTGGTGAGGAGAGAGAGTGAAATGAGAGAAATGGCGGGAGTTCACGTAATTTAAAGCCTCCAGGGGCGATTCTGACTTTTCCCAGGCCACCTGAGGATGTTTTAGGGTGTCGACATCCTTCCAGACATTGGCACGCATTTCCATGTAAAGACTTTAGCCTCCGTCAATGAAATTGACGCATGAAATTCCTTCCGTCAGTTTCTGATCGCCGGATTGCATTTCTTTCAATTTGATCGTGTTTCTGGCTTCAAACGACCTTCTGTGTCAAGTCCTTATTCTCAAAATACGTGCCAAGCTTCGTTTGATTGGGATTAGGGTTAAAATCAAGTTTTATCTTTTAAAATCCTTTTAAAACTCTTTCGAATCTTTCCCGTTGTTACATAACACCCCAATCTTATAGCCTTTCTTTATAAATAATTTTGTATAATAATTCATTTAACTATAAGATTGGCATGTTATGCTTACTTTCTTCTTTAATTTTAACTTGAGTAAAATTTTTCTTTTTTCAATTTTATCGGATGTATTAATTGAATTAGGTTTGGGATTATTTACTCGGTATTACATTCATACCATACCCAGCGGTAAAACTAAATGAATAATCAAATTTAGTTACATGTCATTTAATATATATATATATATATGTCAGGTTATGCATGCTTCTATCACTACTACTAGGGTAAGGAGGCAACAAGATTGCCACTCAGACCTTTTAACAAAGTTTCCTTATAGTGATATCTTTTACATATCCCAACATATATGCTCATTTCTTATATACATCCAAACAGCTTTTGTTCACATCCCTCTACTAAGGAAGGAGTTTCTTAATGGTTACTACCTAAACAACTTAGATTTCCATAAAAAACTAAAAGGGAATATCTTTGTACGCCATCTCAACTCTGAGCCATGCCATAAACCTCGGCATCCGATACATGCCAAATACTAATGTGAGAAATAATTTCTCAGTAGCTTTACAACCTTATTTTTTAAATTAATCTGACATATACCACCATACTGATACAAAAATAGTTCTACATTCTTTATTAAAATTTTCTCTCTTATTTTATGGGATTAAATAAATAATTTCCTTTAATATGAATGGCATACACATATGAATATATAATGTGGCGGTCTACTATAACAATTCTAACTATTCACCTTATACAATTTACCAGTATCATGATCACAAGAAATAATTGCTAAATATTAACGAATATAAGGAAACGATTCATCATTCATAGGAAAACATATATCAGTCATAAGAAAAACTATAATTAATCTGTGGCTAAAAGCCAAATCTCTAAGAAAGAAAGACTTAAGAGTATTGGGAGAGTCACCCAGTGAACTACTCCACATACTATTACCTACATGAGTAAGATAATTTTTTAAACTATGTGACAATTCTGCCATAGGTTTGAGGCGTCCTCCAGTAGATCTGAGTACCTATGTTGGTTACTGTCTTTTGACAGATATTATGAAAATTAAGCTCACCGGATCACTGCTAACAGTGCAGATCATTCCCTTTCAGCTTTTAAGGCGGATCATGATGTTATGGAATTACCACTCCTCAATAGTGGATCATATTCCCAGTACACTATCTCCTACATATATTCTAGGATGATTTAGCTTGTACCCATGATTATGCTAAATTTTAAGTAAATGTTTCCTTTTATTGGCCATCTAGGCTATACTAACTTAGAATTTGCAACCATCACGATGTTTTCTAAAATTTTTATTCCAAATGGATGTTTAACCATCTATATTTATGACACAACTGTGGAATGCCCAACGGTCATCCCATACCGACAATTGGTCACTCAGTTACAAGCTTATCTATCCTAGGATATATATCAGAAATACTTCCTTTAAGCTTTCTTTCTTATATTTCTATGTTTTCCTTTCTTTATCTATGTTTCCCTCTCTTTTTTGTATCTTATCATGATATTATACTTTTACAAACTATGACCCTAAACGATCTCATGGCCAAATTGCATAGAAATAAGGGTGATATCTCAACCAAGAGAAGAAAATAAAGGAAAATTAGTAATTTCTCAATTCAATTTCCCAATTTCTACTCTAGCCCTTTTATAAACATAATTCTATAATTTCCCTTATATTTCTATACAACTTTTCATGCCATATTTTTCCATTTCACATTTAGGGTCCTAAAGTGAACGTTTGCACTTCTTCTTTACCATCTATTTCCATTTCATTCTTTATCTATCTATACATACCTAAAAGCATTTATATTCTCATAACATACTTATAGGTATGTATACACACAATTTTTTTCATTCTCAATATACATTAAAATTACTAGGATAACATGATTTTGAAGCTTTTTATTTTAAGAAACTTATTAACATAAAGACTTCATTTCTTTCCATGTCTAGACCAAAAGCTATGAAATACTTTTGAAAACCATTTCTCATAAAATCCATCATGATTTTGGTCAAGGATGTCAATTTAGAGAAAATGAAATAATCTAATCAAATATTAATTTCCCTTTTTCCTAATTGCCATGAAAATATTAGACATAATTCCACAACCTTTTCCCTTACCAAACCATATAGTGGCTTGACTAGGAAAGGAAATTTAAAGAAATCATGCCATATAATTAAACTACTAAGCTGTAAGCTTCCTTTCTCAATTTTTATCCATAACCAAGACAAGACCATACGGAATGGACCATTTTCAAACATAATCTTTTATTCACACAATTTAATTTATGCCAAATGAAAGAAAAATGGAAACTAATGTTTGATTATCAAATGGAAATTCTATTTCTCTCTTTTGGCCATAATCAACAATATTACATTATCCATGCAAATTCAACCACATATTTCCCTTGCCTTTCAACATATTATCTTGGTTAAGGGGAGAAATTTAAGGGAAATCCATTATCTTATCAACATATAATTTTTCTTCTCCATGACCAAGATACTAACATGTTAATGGCAAGATTAATCAAGTTTAACACAACATTTTTTCCAAGTATTTCCATGCTTTCGGTCAAAGGTGGAAGGAGAAGAAACCATTTTTGTTTCATTACAAATTCATTCTTTCTTTCCCCTTTCATCTTTGGCCAAAATCACACTAGGAAAGGTAAGTAAATTTCAGCACAATTTCCTTCCTACCACAAGACATAGCCACGGCCAACAAGAGGAATTTTAGGAGATTTCATAATTTCCATCCAATCTCTCCATTTATCCCATTTTCATCATAAATAAGTCATGAAAAATCATTTACCCAAAAAAATCATGTCCATTCAAGCAATATTTATGCATCATTCAAAATAGGGGAATAATTCATGAAAATGGAGTTAAAATTGAAAAATTGTCAAAGACACCTTAAAGCTTTCAACTAGCACTCACATATGCATCTATTCATCATTTTAGACAAATCCCAATAGAAATTTTTGCATTACATGATTGTAGAGAGGGTTTGGGTACTGTTCATGATAGCTATGGAAGAAGATTAAAAGCTTGAAAACTACCATGAATCAAGAAAAAAATGGTGGGAGGATGTAGAGCTACCTTGGTTTGCTAATAGAAATAATTTTGCCTTGGAGTCTCCTCCCCTCTTTCACCTTCTTCTCCTTCCTTCTTCCTTCTCGATTCAAGCTACGTTTTTTCTTCCCCTATTTCTCATGTCTTGGTGCTTCTTGGAAGAAGAAAGAGATGCATTTTAAAAAGAAAGAGAAAAGACCATTTTCACCTTATTCTTCACTTTTTCCTTCTTTTTCTTTTATTTTTGCTTCACAAATTTGATAAATGATACAATATAAATTTCATAAATATTTTTATGATAAAATGATAATTTTATCCCTAAGGTATAAAATTATAATTTTACCCTTAATGTAAAATTATCATTTTGCCCTTTTGGCTAAAATGGCTATTTTGGCTCTTTATTGGCTTCCAAAATTTTCAAAATTTCATGGGAATGACCTTGAGGGAATTTACCATTACTTTTCTATAAAAATGACAATTTTACCATTGAAGAAAAAATTACTATTTTACCTTTGGGTAAAATTATCATTTTGCCCTTAATTATCTTCCAATTTTCGAAATTATAGGAAATATTAGCCTTGGAAGATTATTTTATAATTTAATAAATAAAATTACTAATTTTCCTTGAAATAAAATTATAGAAAAAATTACTATTTTGCCCTTTGGTCAAGAAATTAACCATTCTGTCCTTAGGATATTTTCTATAGTCACGATGACTTCTAGATATTTTATCGGCATAATTATTATGCTTTCAAATATTTTTCCAACATCATAATGATATATTATAAATGAGCGAGATTTTTTGGAGGCGTAATAATTATATTTCGTCCTTTTATGAAACCTTTATTTCCTTCACTTTAGTCCTTAACTTTTCCTTTCAATTTAATCTCTTTCCTCATTTTAAAAATTCCTAGGGCAATTTCATTCAAATCTTCAGTCAGAGAACTATTAAATTCATAAATTTAAAGCACACCTAATCTCAGAAAAATACGAAGGGAAAAATGGCCATTTTTGGTAGCTGCCAACGGTGATAGGCAACAGCAGACCCTCGGCAGCGATGAGCAGAGCAGTGGCACAGTCTGGCAGTGGTGTTTTATGATGGTTCCAACGAAAGAAGGAGCAGTGCAAAAATAGAGAGGGAAGGAGAACGAGTCATGCGAGGGAGAGAGAAAAAATGGTGGAAATAAGGAAAATTTTGAACTTTAAGGTGTCTAGTGGCATTTTTGTTTTTTACCAATTTACTCCAGATAAATTTTGGATATATTTTCTAATTTAGAAAAAAATATGGGACAATATAGAAGGGATTTGAGAATTTTTAGAGTATCCTAAGCCTATTAAAAATATCTGCTAAGTATTTCAAGGCAAATAAAAATTTTCTAATCAGATAAAATTTTATTCCAAAAAATTCTCCAATTTAAGCCATGAGTTTAGAATAATTTACTTAATCACTTCTCAATCACATTTCAATGTTTCTATTAAGATTTTTCCTAATTACTTAATTATTAATTGGGGTTATTATACTAACAACTTAAAAGATTTAATGAAATATTAATTATATAGTTATAACTTTAAAAATTATTTGAATAAATATTAAATTAAGTTTAAAAATAACTATTATTTTTTAATATTTCTAAATATAAATTTCATTTAAATAATTAATTTCAATATTAATGTAAATTAATTATACTCCACTTGATCAACTACAATTCAAATTATGTATTATTTTATAGGATTGATTTCTTTTGTTTTATGATATTTTTAAAAGTATTAAATATGTAATTTACTATTATAAAATAGTGAATTTTTTTTAAAAATGTTTAGTGAGACTAAAAATAAGTTATCTAAATGTTTTTTTTTAGTGAGACATGTATATTTGTAATTAAAATTTTTTATTTTCTTATTTTATCAATTCAAGACTCTAAATTAATTGAACATATTTTTTATTATCATGTGTATGTTGGGTACAATTAGGAGTGAGTATCAATTCAGTTTGAATTGATATTGGCTATTTGACCTATCTAATTGATTATATTGTATGATTAAAAAAGTCATCTAATCAATCTAATCTTTTAAAAGTCAACTAATTCAATCCAAACCAATTTTGATTAGTTTGGATTGAATCGGTTCAATTAATATTTTATTAAAAAATTTATAAATTATAAAAAAATATAATTTTAATTATTTTTATTATTTCAACTATAAAAATAAGCTTTTCTAACCATAAATTTTTATCAAAATTATTTTAAGAATTTTAATAATGTTTTTAATTTATTTTTTAATATTTAATATATTTAAATTTTAATTAATATATAAAAATATAATAAATAAATAAATATATTATTTCAATTGAATGGATTCGATTCTATTTGGATGAAAATAAAAGTCATCTAAAAACCAAATCAAACCAATTAATTTTTAAAAAATTCATCTAATCCATCCAATCAAGCAGTCATTTTACTCAGATCGATTTGGTTTGTATCTGCTAACCCCGTATAGTTTGTTTCTTCATGATTTAGTGAATTGTTTAACTCACTTAAAAATTAGTTGTATTAATAAAATAAGTAAATTTAAAAAATTAATTATAAATATAGATTTCTTATTAATAAAAAATATTTAAATAACTTATTTTTAGTCTCATAAATAATCTATTATTAAAAAGATATATTTAGATCGTAATTTATATTTAGTCACATAAAATAATTTTTTAAAAATTTATTATTTTATAATAATAAATTGCATATTTAATACTTTAAAAAAATTTCATAAAAAAATTAATCTTATAAAATAAAACATAATAATTTGAACTGTAGTTCATCAAATGAATTATAATCATGAAATTAATTATTTAAATAAAATTTATATTTATAAATATTAAAAAATAACTTCAAACTATTAGTTATTTTTAAATTTAATGTAACATTTATTTAAATAATTTTTAAAATTATAAATATATAATTAATATATAATTAATTTTTTAAGTTATTATTCTTACTATTTTTTGAATTATAAATTTTTAATTTAATTTGTCAAAAATAAATTTTGAAACTTGATATGTTGTGAATTATTGTTTCAGCATCATTAATATTGGCTGCTAAAATCTCAAAATGCACGTTAGCAACGATTAAAACCGCCACTAAAAAGTTGCTTTGCAAATTAAAATAAAATAAAAAGTCCTTCACCACTTGCGAATTGAAGCTACAATGACGAAGGCCATTGCAGAGTTTCTTTTAAAATATTAAGAAAAAGTACAGTATATAGAGAAATAAGATTTTGGTTATTTTATGTAAGAAATTAATTTATTTTATGTATTATATTTAAGTAAAATGTGGTATTTGTTATCTCCTTAATTTTTTCAAGTAATATATTTACAAAGTTTTTAAATTTTAAATTTTAAATTTCAAAAAACATATTTATTGAAAAATTTTATCGTAACACTTTTATTTCAAAGCAAGTATAATTAATTAGTTTAATTTTATAAAATTGCTTTATTGTTTTCGTAAGATTGATAATAACCTATTTTTTCAATCTTGTGGATCGCACATTTTTGTGATGATGGGAAGGACAAGCTTTAAATGATACTCGGTTTTTTGTCTGTTTATGTAAGTCAAAAGTAGTGTTTGATGGATTTTGGAATCTTTTCTTTTAGCATGATGTCTTAAAAGTGTTCACATATTTAATAATATAAATGTGCAACATCAATAAGAACACCAAAAAATCTATCCAAATCATTAGTAAATTTTATATTGGCAATATTGTTAATTCTTTCATTGATACTCTTGGGAACTTCAGGCAAGTTAAAAGCTTTGGATTTTTTTTAAGGTTAATTTTAAGCCCAGAAACATTCTATAAATCAATCAAAGTATGCTTCACTACTCTAGTTTGGTTAATAGTTGCCTAAAAAAAAACAGCAAAACAACATCAGCAAAGAGCAAGTGAAAAATATAAGGGTCAACCTTAAAATCTTTAATAGGATTCCACCTTCGCTGTTCAACCTTACTGTTAACGAGGTGAGATAATTTTTTGATACATAGCATAAATAAGGTGAAAGTGGCTGTCCCTGTCTTAGACCTGTAAAGAGGGCAAAAGCATGACGTTTGCTACCATTCTACATAATGGAGAGACTAGAAGAAGTAACACAATACATAGTTAATTCAATGCACTACAATAAATGGTCTTTGATGGCGACATTCCGGTTGCCACCAACGTTGATATTCTATGACCACTATAGTCGCTACCAAATCCTGGATAGTTTTCACTATCAATGCTAATATGATGGAGCTGTTGTCCTCATATAATCCCTTTTGTTAACAACACTGTAGTTGCCAATAGAAGCTCGCTTATGTGACAACCTTATAGTAAATTAATTCAAAGTGAAAATAATACTAATTTTTAAAACTAAATACATTAATTTATCTAGAAATATTATTTTATTAAGGTAAAAATACCTTTTATATCTCCCAAACTTTGTATTTATTGTTAATTTTATTCTTAAAATTTTTTTGCGGTTAATTTTATCTCTAAAATTTTAAATTACAATCGATTTCGTCCCACGTGCAACTTATATCATCTAAATTAAAATGATGATACAATATTACATTTGGAATAAAATGCATGCTAAACTTTCAATAAAATTGCTCAATATGAAGTATCTAGATAATGATTGAAAGAGATTAAAAATATTGTAATTAGAGAACATATTTTATTGTTTAATGTTTGCATATTATCAAAATCTTATTCATATTCTTAATATTTATTATCAAATGTCACATGACTATTTTGCGTTAATAATTTGAATGTTATTAGATCATATAACGAAATCAATTGTAATTCAAAATTTTATGAACAAAATTAACTATTAAAGAATTTTAAAAAAGAAATTAAAAATTAATATAAAATTTGAAGAAATAAAATGTGCTTTTATCTAATTTAATTGACTTTTATACATTCGTAAGATACTATTTTGAGCTATTTCATATATATGGATGATTGCATCAAATTCAAATATAGACTTCACATTCCATCTAAGTCTTCCAAGAACACAACTAAAATCATTTCCTACTAGGTCTTATTTAGTACCGGCCTTGTACAACAATTATGTCTTCTCAAGCATCGTTTACTTATTACAAATGATA
Organism: Senna siamea; assembly: GCA_031216115.1. Taxonomy (NCBI): domain Eukaryota; kingdom Viridiplantae; phylum Streptophyta; class Magnoliopsida; order Fabales; family Fabaceae; genus Senna; species Senna siamea. Next base: position 31,392,841 of record CM062367.1, on the reverse strand, counting down.
CGGAGCTTATAAAGCAAAGGAACTAACAGCTACTCACAACTCATGATTATCAAATTAACATTAGAGAAAAATTACAATTTAGAAGTTAACAAATTTCTTTTCTTTCAAGCTTTCCACAGTCTCCTTGAGATACACTTCGAATGGAGTAAACTCAATTCCCAAAATCCTCGCTTTTTCTTTGGAAACCTGATATATTGGCAAGAAAGGTTTATCCTCTTCACACCTAAAAAAATCAACAAAAAAGCAAAAAATAAAATTAGAAAAATCCAAAATAAAAACATAAACCAAAGTCTCTGCATTTTCTTTGGAAACCTGACCTTACCTTTTAGGAAGTTGCATTTTTGGGTACAGCTCACCTAAAATCTTTACAATGTCTGAGTAGTGTGCCACGGATTCAGCCAAACAATTTCTTCCACTGGCTGAAGAAATTTCAAATGCTTGAATATGGGCATTTGCAACATCTTTCACATTGACCCATGGAAAAGTACGATTTGGAAATGTTTGTGCACCTACGTAAAACGAGGATGCATGAAAATAATATTAACATGAATCCATTTTCATTATTCATTGATTAGAACCATAAAAAGGAGTTAAATAACTAAAAATGATCAAGTACTTAGATGTTTTCAGATTAAATGAATATTACCATTTATCAAATTGAAAATTAAAGCAACACTGTCGTTGAGCGTTGGTTGCAAGAGAGGCCCTATCACCATTGGTGGATTGATAGTAACCATGTCAATGTTGTTTTCTTTCACAAATTTTGTGGCAGCAGTTTCTGCCAAAATCTTGGAAAGTACGTACCACATCTGACAGCACAAAATTGGAAACATGAGGACATTGAAAATCATCACATTTGCACACATTAGAATTTGGATCAACTATTTTAACTCTAATTCTCAAGAGAAATTGTCTACATAATATGATTTATGGTAAACAAAACCTCTTTTAGTTGTTTTCTTAGTAACAATAATATGATTTTTCCTTTTCTTTCTTTTTGCCAAGGTTTGTGCTAAGTTGAGTTATTTATCACAGAGTCAAAGATATCAATTTTTATTTTTTTAACATGTATTTTTTATTAGAAACAATTATATTTAAAAAATTATTAGATAATAAATATGAATATTACTCTTAATAAAAATTCAAATCTTAGTTCGTAGTATTTTTTATTACTAATTTAATATAGAAAATATAGAAACCTTAGATTCTCTACAAAATTCGGGATTTGAAAACCATGTTTCATCAACTATATCATTTGCAGTTCTAGGTTTTCCAGTATGCCCGATTGTAGCCATGGAAGATGTTAGAACAACTCGTTTGAGAGATGATGATTTTGCACATGACTTGAGGACATTGAGAGTTCCCTTCACTGCTGGATCGATTCGTTCAGCCTGAAATAAGAAAAACAAGACTTGACTTGTGTCTGTAATATACCCATAACTTGTGATTTTTCATTTGGAAACTGCATATAAGATCTCATCATAATGTTTCTCCTTCCCTACTCCCTCCTGTATTATATATATAGTCAAAACCATTAACCGAACCTGTGGGTCTTTGGGAACATCCAGAAAATTACAAGGTGATGCAGTATGAAAGACACCCTCACAACCATCAACAGCAGAGTCAAAAGAACCATCTTCTAGGAGATTTGCTTTAATGAGTTGCAATCTCTCTTTCGCACCTTCAAGTTTAAGCAAATGTTGTACCTTTTTAGGATCATCTGCAGAGAGAATTACAAAGCAAAATAAAGTTTTTAACTCAGACTGATGCATACTAAATAGCATTATATAAGAAAATGTTAATAAGATATGAAGTATATATGAAGACATTAAGTAGTACTCACTAGGGTCACGAACAGTGCCTTTGACAGTGTAACCACGAAGAAGAAGGAACTTGACGATCCATGAAGCAATATAGCCATTGGCACCAGTCACACACACCACTTTTCCTTCTCCACTCTTCATTCTTCCTCTTGAGTGTGTCTTCTTCACCTGAATGAGCCCAAGACGGGAAAATGGCTTTTTATTAGTGGAGGTTTCTATATTAAAATCCTATTATGATCCTATTCTAATTTATTTTTAAATTATAGATCAGTTGGATTTATAAATTTAGACGAGAATTATTTATTTATTAAAATATAATTGAGAAGAGTACAAAACTTTTTAATACTATTGAAGCACTAGAAATATTTTTCTCAATTAACTCGTTTATGCCATCTCTTTACTTTTCGGAAGCAATATAATTGTCACTTTGCAAAGCAAAACACATGGAAAATTTATTATATTTTTTTATTGTCATAGAATGTAATTGGCATTATTTCTTTCTCCAATTTCAACACTTTGCAAATGGGTTGTTTTTTTTTTTTAATATTTTATCGTTATCTCTGTTTTGTGACTTTTGTCTTTTGTGCAACTTTTTTAATCTTTACCCATGACAGGAATATATTATTCCAACTCCGATCTAGTACTTTATTATCTATTGGTTTAAAGGTTGAAATTTGAGTAGTCTACAATTTAATTGTTTTTTACAATTTAAATTGTTAGAACGATAGTATTTTGTGATTTTTTTTCTGTTAATTTTTCTATGAAAATTATATTACATACACCAAAAAAATCCCAATTTGATCTTTAGAAAACTTGCTCACCAATTCTTTGATTGAACATAGAAATTTGATAAGAAAATTAATCATTTGGACAAAATTTGCGGCAAAATTAAGGCTCTTTTAATTTGGAGGAAAAATTTTTATTTCTAGAAGAATTAAGAATTTATGGATAAATTAAAACTTGATTAGTGTCTAGAAACTAAAATTCTTTAGCGGTTATCGTATTTTTGCTTGTACTTTTTGACTGAAAAAGCCATAAATTTATGTTTATTTTGAATTTTATTGCTTTCTAAAAGGCACCACCACTTTTAAGAAGCACCCTCAACAATAGTTTTTGTTTTTTGTTTATAAGTATTTTTTTTATTGAAGATAATCTTGTTTGAGAGGTACAACGACCCCTATTATATATTTATCATCAGAGTAATTAAAAGCATGAAATTTTTTTAAAATTTTTTCCTTTTTCCTCTTTGGTACCAATTAAGTCATTACTAGTTGAATGTAACACAAATAAATCCTTCTTTTCGTCCATTCGAATTCCACTCAACTACTTCTTATGCGCAGCGTACCCAATATCTCAATTCATACAATTTCATACTTCGGAATATAAAATTTAAACAACCATTCATTCACATTTGAGAAAATTTCATAATTTTACAACTATAGTAAACTTGCAATATAGCTTAATATCTGTAAACATAAATATTCTCCAATATTTAAATTTTCAATTATCATCAAGGACCTTACCAAAATTTCAGCAGAGTTTTCTCTAAAAATAAAACATTTCCTCAATTTTATAATAGCTCAAAACATTGATTAAATAACCATATGTTTGACACCTGCAGACATATACAGTTATCCAAAATATTAATTCAAAGTTTCCACAACTAATTCTTTCTTCTTCTCTTCCAAGTTACTCAATTCCCTTCAACATCTTGTAAGAAACCATATCCCAGGCCCAGCTAGTTCCTGGCAGGATCGTGGCCCTAATGATTTGAAAACTTAACTTCATGAGTTACAATTTATCCCTGTAGAGTAATTTACAGTTTAATTTATAAAACTAGTTAAGAGTTCAGCCGTACCCTTTTTGATACAGAAAACCTCTCCCCTGTTGCTATATTCATACATAAGTGAATTACAATTTCTTATCAAAATACTATTAAGGTATATGGGAATTTCAACATTTTTCATCACTCACATAATTTCATTAAAATCATAAGAGTATAAGAAAATCACTCTCGATATAGTCATTATTTTACAATACCTGTATTCACATTTCAAATCTCATTTGCATAACAATACTCATATTATTGCAAAAATCTCATAAATCTGCATATTTTCAAAAATCAATATGCATACTATCACAACGTTATAAAAATCATAATCTCATTTGCATGTTGTTTTCTAATCTCAAACTATCATCACACTTCCTTTTATCCATGTGACTGAGATTGTTATTATCATAGAGATCGTAACTCTCGTTGATTATCACACTTCCTTTTATCCACGTGATATTTTCACACTTCATTTTATCTATGTGACTGAGAATCTAACTTTCAAGCGTCCCCTGGCATATGCACATCACCAGTATCATCCTTTTCTCGACTATACAGCAATATATACAAATAAGTGACTAATACTTAGGGTTATAGAGTTTTACACTTAAATCAAAGCATTTTCTCCGTCTAGACTATCCTTCCTTTACTCCTTAAAGTCTTTCATAGGGTTGTATTGGTTTAACGAGTAATCTCTAACAAATACAGAACATTAAAGATGAAAATAGTTATATTTTACAAAGTAATATGTATAAGAAATCCATCATGTCCCTCATCTCAACATTAGTCTCCCTACTACTACTCCCTTATGCCCCTTAACCTCTATTTCTTAGCCTTCCTCTTGGCCTTCTTATATTATCTTTGCTAGCATCTGCCATGGCTAACTGACATAGAAAAAGAATTAGTTAGCCTTTAATAGCAACAATTATCAGCATAGCAGTAGATTTATTCCTAATATCTCAATTATAGATCACTTCCTAGATATTCCAAGTCAAATCAATTTAAAGTCCTAAAGTTGCAAACTCAAAAATTCATAACCAATAAATCAATAAACCAGTCAACCTGTAAACTTGGCTCTGATACCACTCTTGTAATGACCCCCTAAATCATAATATACATTCCTTTATCAGAGTAGTGGAAGCATACAAAGTTTTGAATAAATTTTTCACTTTTCCCATGTCAGGGAACATCAAAGGGTCGCTACTAGTTGAGTGTAATCCAAATAGACTCTTCTCATAGTCCATTTAAATTCCACGCAACCTGAAATCCTATACAGCATTTCTATTATCACATTATAAACCATAACATACTTTGGAATATAAATTCTAACAACCATTCAAATATAATTGAGATATGCTATTTCAAAGTAGTAAATTCATTCATACATCAGTCAGTAAAAACCATAATCCATCAAGTTCATTTTAAAAAACTCCATTCTCCCAAACCATCTTTTTACCAAAAATTCAGTAGATTTTCCCCTAAAAATTGGACATTTCCCTTTTATACACCAGCCTAAAAAACATATACAGCTAAAAAATTCATCAATAAAACCAAAAACCAATAATACATATATATATATACAAATTTAAGCCTAATTCTATACTATAGCGTCATCCCGATATCCTTCTTCTGCCCAGCTATCTCCTAGGCATTCCCTGTTCCTGGTCATCTGAGCAAATAACTTAATGAGATGGTTCAATTCCAGTAGAGAAATTTACTTTTAAATACTTATAAAATAATTGGATGCTCAGCTATGACAACGCACAGAAAACATCTCCCCAATTCGATTTAAATGCATGTGAATCACTAAATACTTTTAAATTTAAAAAGTATGGGAAATCGATGTAAAATAATATAATAAGAATATTATCTTTATTTTAAAAAATTATACTAAAAATTTTACTTAAAATCATGCCTGAGGATTTTCATATACTCATCTGTCACACGCCTCATGTGACTATTCATTATTCATTTCCAGTTGTATGTCGTTTTAACTGAAAACATGGTTTTTGGTTGGGTGTGATCCGTAACACCAATCACCCAAAAACAATGCCTATATTGTGAGTGTGATCCATAACACCAATCACCCACTCAAGGACTGGGTGAGAATCAACATCCAGGGCGTCTGCCAGTATATGCATAAACGCTAATTCTCATCCTCATACAATCTATATAGAAGTACATAAACATAGTCGACTAATACTCAAGGTTATAGGATATTATACTTAAACTAAAATGTTGCCCGTATAGGTTATCCCCCCTTATACTCCTTGAACCTTTCATAGGGTTATCCTGGTTTAACGAATAATCATTAACAAATGTAGACCAATTTAATTAAAAATAATTCAATTTACAAAATTTTCTGCATAGGGGATATTCAACGGCTGTCCCATACCAGCTATTGACCATCCACCTTAAGTTAGTTCGTTCCTATGGCATATAATCCCAATAGCTAAATTCTATCAAACATACAACAAATATTCTCAATACACAAGCATTCTTATATACTCATATATGTTTCTAGCACACATTCCCATTCAATACAATCATGTTTAAAACAATCATTCACAATGTCAATTTAAAATTCAGGGGAGCGTAGATTACTCTACCTTTTACCATTTGCTCTTATTCAGGTCGAGATTTTCATTTTTCCTTAGAGATTGGTCCCAATTAGTTTCCTAAGGAAACAGTTCAAATCTTAGGCGGGTTTTCCTTTCAGTTATGCTTTCCTACAGTTAATTACTAAATTTCTAGGTCGGTCTAATCCTTAAACATGTTCAGAGTCAAATTTTATAGGAAAAATATCAAATTAGAGTATTTTAAATTATACCAGGGGTTTTAGAAGCTCAAAATTTGATTCCTGTAACTTTCCAGCAACTCCAGCAATGGCGACGACAGAGCACTATGGTGCACGGCGGCACATGGCGACTGAGGTCGATAATTACTCTAAAATGTTGCCCAAAACTCGAGGATGTCAGATCCAGAGTCGATTCAGTGAAACACAACAGTTTAACTGTGATTTTCTGACAAAAAATGTAGTGGCCATTAAAATTGTTTTTCCTACGTTCACGGTGCGTGCCCGCAGTTCATTGCCAGTTGGTAGCTGGCAGAGGAACCTGGCAGCCCAGGCTAGCTGATGGTGGCAGCGATGTGGTTAGATGTCGTCAGATGGTAGAGATCAAAGCTGGCCTTAGAACTCACGACAGAGGGAAAATGTGACTATTTTCAGCCACTGTGGTAGCTGTCGACGGCGGGGGATGACCTCAAGAGATCGACAATGATGAGCTACACAGGTGACGCGGTCTGATGGTGGCGCAGCACAGCAGTTTTGGCAGTGGAGGGTGGCAAGCGAAGGTGAGAGGAAAGAGAGAGAAATTGTGTGAGAAAGAAAGAGAGAAAAGGAAAAATGAGAGAAAATAATGGGATTTTGGCATTTTGTGGCCTTCAAGGGCATTTTAGTCTTTTCTTGTGTTGCCCGAGGTAAATTTTGGATGAATTCTTCGATCTAGGAAAGAATATAGGTCTATATGGAAGGAATTTAGAAATATTTTGAGGATTCTAAGCCTTCTAAAATATCAGCTAAATTCCTGAAGCCAGATCAAATTTTTTCCGTCAGATAAGATTTTTATTCTAAAAAATTCTCAAATTTTAACTGCAAGCTCAGAAAAATATGCTTGATTCAATTCCAACAAAATTTAAGTTTATTTTATCTAATTTAATTTATTTTAAAATTGGGTTATTACATTTGGTCCTAGATCTCAAGGTTTTGCGAGAAAATGTGTCTTCAAGGGAAAGGTATCCACACCCTCTTATAAGGCATGCTTCGTTCTCCTTTCCAACCGATGTGGGACTTTACATTTTGGGTACTATTCATGGCAGCCATAGAAGAGGATTAAAAGCTTGAAACTACCATGAAACATGAAATAAATGAGGGAAGGATGAAGAGCTACCTTAGTTTGCAATGAAAAATGTAGTTAGTTTAAGATTTACTACATAAATTTTGACTTTTAGTGGCGAAAAAAGTCACTAAACTTAAGGGACCAAAATAAAGTTTTTGTCTCATTTAATATTTATATCATAACATTACCAATTAAGATTTGAGTCTTTATTAAAAGAATTGTACTCACATTTAATACTCGATAGTATTTTAAACAAAATTATTTTGAACAAGAGAATATATCCAAAAAACCAACAAAGTCCCATTTAATACAAGCCTTGCATCTTCTCAAGCAAGGTTTACTTATTGCAAAGGGAATAGAGTTCACAAATTAAGCCAAATTACAATTTAAAAAATTGATAAATTTCTTTTCTTTCAAACTTTCCACTGTCTCTTTGAGACACACATCCAATGGAATAAACTCGATTCCCAAAAATTTTTGCTCTTTCTCTAGAAACTTGATACTCGGATGAAAGGTTTATCATTGGCACACTTAACAAATTTATTGAAAAAGCAAGAAATAAAATTAGAAAAATAATTATAAATAAATACTTGAACTGATTAAATTTGTAGCTATATGTAAAGGAGTAAGAGTGCAAGACATTTGGGTTTGGTCATCAAGTATGATTCAAGGATTATAAAATTATATGCAAAATCCATTATTATCAAATCTAAGGAGCATGCCATTATATTAGAATTTATTTAACACTGATATAAAATGAAAAATCATTTCCTTTTATGATTTAGTACTATATACATGCTTGGTTAGATAGCTATCATGTAACATAATAATAGACCATAAGATAGTAGAGAAAATTTTTAAAGCACAACAATGACAAAGATAATACTGTTACAAAAACTAGTTTAAGGAAAAATCAATAACAAAGCTACAAGTTATATACATTCTTAAAATTACAAAAATAATTGAACTTACTTTTCTGGAAGTTGTAATGTTGGATACAACTCACGTAGCATTTTCACAATCTCTAAGAAGTGTGCCACGGACTCAATGATTAAATATCTTCCATTAGCTGAAGGAATTTCAAATGCTTGAATATAAGCATTTGCAACATCCTTCACATTGGTCCATCCAAAGGTAAAATTAGGAAATGTTTTTGCACTTACATTATGTAAAGGATTAAAAGGGACCATGTCAAGCAACACAACCACATATTATTGTCCTTAACTAATATGTCCATATTGCATTTTTTAGCTTATGTTGTAAACTTGTAATACTAATATTAAGTCACTAAAGGTTAAGTGTAATATACTAATGTTGTTTATAAAACTGGTCAACCAGCCATGGCATCAATCTAGTCATACTTGAAAGTTAGTTTTATGAAAAACCAATTAGTGACTAAAATAGTCGATAAAAAATCAGATGAATCGAAAAAAATAATTGATAGAATGGTTTAGGAACTCCTCCCCTGGATCATTTGAACTTTAGAAGAAAAAGAAGTAGATCTAGGAGGAGAAAAGAAATAAAGAAGAGGAAAAGTGAGAAGAAAACATAATAGAAGATGAATAAGGAATAAGAAAGGAAAAAAATAAATAGGAAGACAAACCTCGATAGCAAGATGAAGAAGAAGGAGAAGAGAGGAAAGGAGGATAAAGGGATCTCAACAAAGAGAGAGAGAGAGAGAGAAATAAAAAAATAGAAGAGGCTTATGTTTTGTCTTTTGAGTTAAGGCTTGAGAGGGATTCTTTGACCGAATCTAAAAATAAAGAGGGAGGAAAGATTGTTATCGGCACGTGTAATAAATAGTTGTAACTTATTAATAAATAAGATATAATTAAAATATTTTTTTAGCCATAATGATTTTCTCAATTTGGTATATCGTAAATCAATTTAATTCCCTCGTCTATATATACTTTAAATAAATAAAAATTATGATTTCTTAAACGTTTTATTGTTAATTGAAAAGTATTTCTCCAACCTAGCATAAAGATTGGCATGTTATCCTTACTTTATCCTTAGTTATTACCTGAGTAAAATTTTTATTTCCATTTAATAACTTATTAGGCTTGGGATTCGTTACTCAGGTGTTTCGTTCATTTAGAGCATCGCGAAAAGCTAAATAAATTAAATATAACTTGTAAATAATAACACAGCATAATTTAATAACCATCATGTACATTGCATTTCATTTAACATATACAACAACATCCTACACATATATCTCAGGATATGTAAACTGCAAACTGTTTCTAAGGGTAAGGAGGCAACAATCTTGCCACTCAAATCCTTTTTAATAATATTCCTATATCATTTTTCTATAGACTACCAGAACCCTCATCCTCTGGCCAAATTGATATTCCGATCAACGTTACTCCTATCTCCATTAGAGATTATACCTGGTTATCTATTACATACCAAGATAACTTATGAGAAATAAATTCTTAATAACTAAACATTCCTAATTTATTTTCAAAACACTGGTATGTACCACTATAGTGATATGGTAAATAGTTCTACCTTCTTTATCAAAAATTTCATATGTCATTCTATAGGATTAAATAAATAATTCTCTAAAATGTGTATGGTTTACATATATGATTACATTATATGGTAGTGTATTATGACAAATTTGATCAGTCACCTTATACATTTTCCAGTATCATGATTATATGAAAAACATCTCTAAACATCAGTACATATAGGGAAACTAATCATCATTCATAGGAAAACAATTATCATTCATACGGAAAACAACATTCAGCTCTTGGTTAAAAGCCATCTTGTGAAAGAAAATTTAAGAGTATTGGGAGAGTCACCCAGTGATCCACTCCATGTACCCTTACTTACATGAATGAGATAGTCTCATTTTCTTTGTGAAAATTCTGTCACTGGTACTATCTGAGACGTCTCTCAATGGATCTAAGCATCATGTGCTCATTGCCCTTATCGCAAATCATCCCATATACAGCGGGAGTTTCTTCCCTTTCCACCCTATAGGGGACTACTTTAACCTTTAAAATTAAACTCACGAGATCACTGCGTAGATCATTTCCTTTCCGCTTTTTAGGTGGATTATGATGCTATAGAATCACCACCCCTTACCAGTGGATCATTTTCCTGGTACTCTACTTCTTATATATATATTCTAGGGTGACTTAATCTGTATCCATGATTATGCTAAATTCTAAGTAAATGTCTCTCCTTTTTTTTCCATCTAGTCTACACTAACTTAGAATTTGTAATCATCACGGTGTTTTTTTAAAATCTTTATTCCGAGTGGATGTTTTACCATCCATATTTATGATACAACCATGGAATGCCTAACGACCATCCCGTATAGATAATTGGTCACTCGATTACAAGCTAGTCTATTCTAGAACATATATTGGAAATACTTCCTCTAAGTTTCTTTCCTACATATCTATGTTTTCCTTTCTTGCTATGTTTTCCTTTCTTTATCTATGTTTCCCTCTTTCTTTCTTTAACTTGTCATGATATTAGCTACACTTTCATAAACTATGACCCTCATAACAATGTCATGGCCAAATTGCATAGAAATAAGGGTGTTATCTCGGCCAAGAGAAGAAAATAAGGGAAAATTAGTAATTTCTCAATTCAATTTTCCAATTTTTACTCTAGCCCTTTTTTATAAACATAATTCTATAATTTCCCTTATATTTCTATACAACTCTTCATGCCATATTTTTCCATTTCACATTTAGGGTTATAAGGTGAACATTTGCACTTTTTCTTTGCCATCCATTTCCATTTCATTCTTTATCTATCTATACATACCTAAAAGTATTTCTATTCTCATAACATACTTATAGGTATGTATACACACAATTCTCCTCATTTTCAAGATACATTAGAATTGCTAAGATAACATGATTTTGAAGCTTTTCATTTTGGAAACCCATTAACACCAAGACTTCCATTCTTTCCTTATCTTGACCAAAAGCTATTAAATATTTTTGTAAACCATTTCTCATAAAATCCATCATGCTTTCGATCAATGATGTCAATTTAGAGAAAATGGAATCATCTAACTAATTATCAATTTCCCTTTTTCTTTTACTATTAGCCAAAATGCCATGAGAATATTAGGCAAGGTTTCACAATATTCTTTCTGCCAAACAACATGATGTCTCGGCCAAGGAAGGAGAATTAAAGGAAATATGCCATTTCATCAAGCTATAAAATTTTCTTTCTCCTTTCATCCATAATCAAGACAATATCATGTGCAATGGATAATATTCAAACAAAAATCCTTTGCTTTATACTTAATTAATTTCGGCCAAGTGAAGGAAAAAAAAGGAAAAACTATTGTTTTGTTATTGAATAAAATTTCTCTTTCTCTACCTTGGCCATAAACAACACTAACATTTATTCATGTAAAATTTAAATTGATCTTTCTCTTGCCTACCAACATGATGCCTTGGCCAAGGAGGGAATTTTAAAAGAAATCCATTATTCCACCATGACATACATTTTTTTCTCTCTTAGCCAAGACAATTATGTGTTACATAGGCAAAATTTAACAAATTTTAACTAAAACTTCTCTCCTAAGTAAGCTAGTGCATACAACCAAGCATAGGAAGAAAAGAAAATTATATTGTTTCATTACAAATTTACTCCTTCCTTCCTCCTTCATCTTTGGCCGAAATCATGCTAGGAAAAATAGACAATTTTCAACAGTACATTCCCTTCCACAATGAGGCATGGTCATGGCCAAAATGAGGGAAATAAAGAGGCAATATGGTTTCCATCAAATTTCACCATTTATTCCATTTTCATCATAAATGAGTCATGAAACACCATTTACCCAACAAAATCATGTTCATCTAAGCATCATATCATCATCATTTAACCATAGGTGATTTTTCATGGAAATGGAATTAAAATATCAAAATTATCACAAACACTTCAAAGCTTTAAATTAACAATCAAATATGCAACCATACATCATTTTAAGCAAATCCCAATAGAATTTTTGACATTTTAAGCATGTAGAAAGGAAAGTTGTAACACCCCAATTAGCCTATGGTTCCTTATACATGTTTAAAGGTATAATATATATAATTATCATAATAATGGTGTGTTACTATCACTTCTACCTGAGTAAATTTTAGACTTTTTACCAAGTTGATTAATTTGGTGTCACTTGGGTTGGTCTCTACTTTTGGGTTCTCTTAACATCGCAGCGAAATAAATATATATAGAATACACCTAGATTAACTATCCATAAACATGCATTCTTAAATAAATATAGTTAGTTAACTATTGGGCATGGAGGTAACAATCTTGCCACTCATAACCCCAGCATTTAGTCTATTCATCAATCCAGTCTAATTCCTATAAAGATAAGTTAGAATAGGCTATACAAAATAATCCTACACTAGCCTTTCTCAAAATATCATGAAAGCTAGCTCCATTCTACCATGTACTTAAGCTATTCAAATAAAACAAGTCGTATGCTCAAAATGAACCCTTCTTCCTACCTTACCTATTTCTTTAGCCCAAAGGGTCTACACATCTGATACATGCCAACACTATCATGAGAAATGAATCTCAATAGCAATGCAACCTGTTATGAAATCTACTAACCTATACCACCGTGCTCGCACGAAAAAATCTACATTCTTTCATAAAACATATCACATACTATTAGGATAGAGTGCATGTACCATTTAATCATCTTATATACTCATACATTTGCATATTCATCAAAAAATATCATCTTTAGAACATGGGAAGTGCATTCATCATCATTCTCATCATAAAAAATTTCTTATAAAACACATGTGTGATAGTAAACATGCCATAATTTCATTTTCATAACATATGAGCAGTACATAAAACACCTTAAGAGTAATTGGGAAAGTCGCCTAGTAACAACTCCACGTACCACTGTCTATATGAATAAGCACATGTTTATTTAGCCATGCCTTAACTTTTGTACATTCTGAGGCGTCCCCCAGTGGATTCAAGTACCTTGATGGTCCCCACCCCTTACTAGCAGATCATCCTTGACCAGTGGGATTCCTCCTTTTCGTCCCAATGGGGGCTGGTATAACTCTTATAGGATCACCATTAACTCTACCTGGATTATTTTCTCTCCGTTTTTGGGTATATCATAATACTATGGAATCACCACCATTCCTTCGAGGTAGGTCACAGTTCTGGCACGCTATTCTCTACATATACTCTAAGATGAATTGGCCTATGCCTATGGTTTTGCTTAACTCTAAGTATGTGTTTCTCATATAGCCTTTGAGATATGACACTAACTTAAAGTTCACAACCATCACAGTGTTTTTCAAATCATCTAAGTTCAAGTGGATTTTTAACCATCCCAATTTATGGCACAACCATGGAATGACCAACGGCCGTCCCATACCGATAATCGGTCACTTAATCATAAGCCTATCTACCCTTAGGCATACACTGAGAACACGTCCTAGGTAAAAATTAGAGCGCAGCAGTTGACTGCAAGGATGGCTAGTCCACTGCTTAATGCAAACCTAGGATCGATAGTCAACTGCTAGGAATCTGGGTTTCCAAAAGCATGATATTCGACTGCCCATACTTAGCAGTTGGCTGCTATACTCTACTGCAGTTCAGAAAACATAATTTTGATAATACCCAGTCTAGGATGCACTCCATTTTCAATTCTAAACATATAAGCTTAATTTCTATACAATAAACTTTACTTCTCATAAAACATTTCTCATCCATTAGCTTAAACATGGTACATTCAAGGAAAACTAATCTATATCTCTAGATAAACATAACCCAGCCCTTTCCAATCTATTACAAGCACATGTATGAGCATACATTCAGCAACACAACATCCTATAGAAATAAAAAAGCATATAAAATGTAGGTTTACCCCAATCTCAGTTCAACATGTAGAAATCCATATTTTCTAGCAATAGTAAACATTTTAGAAAAGATAGGGGTTTAGGATGGATTGCTACCTTGATTCTTGGCAGAATGTGTGTTTGATGTATAAGAAATGATCCTCCCTTATTGTAGAACTAATTTTTAGCTTCAATCCACTCTTTCCTTCAGCAAAATCTCCTTCTTTTACCTTAACTCGCCCCTTTCTCTCTCTACTCGCCCCTCTTGCTTCTCTATCTAGGAATGCTGAAGGTTAGAAGTGTGGGAGGGTTTAGGGTTGTTGCTAGGGTTTAAGGGATTTTGGAAAATTGCTATTTGATCCTTGAGCTATTTTACACTCTTAGACTCCATCATATTTTTCCTTTTCAATTAAGTCCCTAGCCACCTCTTGCCAAATCTTTATGTATTTCCTTTCAATTTAGTCCCTGGGCTAATGTAACTATATGCACTAATGCAATATACACAAGCACTAAACATCAAATTAACAATCATAAAAAATCTCTTTAATCATATTAGAGTAGATGTTACAAAAGTGGTACTGTTCATGGCAGCCATAGATGACATTCAAGAGCTTGAAAACAACCATGAAACATGAAATAAATTACAAAAGAATGTAAAGCTACCTTGAATTGCCAATAGAAATGATTTTACTTTGGAGTTTCCTTGCTTCTTTCACCTTCTTCTTCCTCCTTCTTCCTTCTCGTGAAATGCTGCACTTCTCCCTCCCCTGTATCTTTCACGTCACGGTGCTAGCTTGGAGAAGGAAGAGGATGTGTATTTTAAATAAAAGGCAAAAGATTATTTACAATTTTTTACTTTACTCTTTACTTTTCCATCCTTTTTTCTTCATTTTTGCTTTAAAATTTTGACAATTGTCACAATATAAATTCTACAAATATTGTTATGATAAAATGACAATTTTATCCCCAAGGTGTAAAATTATAATTTTACCCGTAGTGTGAAATTACCATTTTGCCCTTTTTGCCAAAATGACTATTTTTGCCCTTTATTGGCTTCCAAAAATTTCAAAAATTTGAGGGATTATTCTTAAGGGAATTTATCATCATTTCATAAGTAAAAGATAATTTTACCCTTGTGGTAAAATTACTATTTTACCCCTGGGTGAAATTACTATTTTTACCCTTGGGTAAAAATTATCCGTTTTGCCCCCAGATATTTTTCTATAGTCATGATGATGACTTCCAAATATTCTACTAGCATAATCATTACGCTTTCAGATATTTTTCCAGTATCATGATGACGTATCATAAATACGCGAGATATTTCAGAGGCGTAATAATTATATTTTGTCCTTTTATGAAACCTTTATTTCTTTCGCTTTAGTCCCTCACTTTTTCTTTCAATTTAGTCCCTTTCCTCATTTTCGAAATTCCTAGGGCAACTTTACTCAAATATTTAGTCAGAAAATTGCTAAATTCATAAATTTAAATTATACCTGAACTCAAGAAAAATGCGGTTATT
This sequence comes from Senna siamea, assembly GCA_031216115.1. Classification (NCBI taxonomy): domain Eukaryota; kingdom Viridiplantae; phylum Streptophyta; class Magnoliopsida; order Fabales; family Fabaceae; genus Senna; species Senna siamea. The sequence goes on along the minus strand of CM062367.1, from coordinate 31,376,906 downwards.
ACACATAAGCTACTACTTTCCTTGCTTGCATTAACATGCATCCTAAACCTTTCTTTGATGCGTCTATGTATACCTCAAAAGGCTCTATTGGGTTTGGGATTACCAACACTAGAGAGGTAGTTAACTTCTCCTTCAGTGTCAGAAAACTACGCTCACATTGTTCACTCTACTTAAACTTTACACCCTTTCTAGTTAATTGGATTAATGGCAAGGCTATTTGAGAAAATCTTTGTATGAATTTCCAATAACAACCTGTGAAACCCAGAAAACTCCTAATCTCCATGACTGTTCTCGGCTGAATCCAATTCAATACAGCCTTAATCTTCCTGGGGTCTACCAAAATTCCTTCCTAATTCACCACGTGACCCAAGAATTTAACCTCTCTAACCAAAATTCGCATTTCTCTAACTTAGCAAACAAATACTTCTCCTTTAACATCTATAACACCATTCCAAATTGTTGTGCAAGCTCTTTATGAGTATTGGAATAGATTAAGATGTCATCTATGAACACCACCTCAAATTGGTCTAAATAGGGCCAAAAAATTCTATTCATATAATTCATAAAAATAATACGGGCATTCATTAGTCTAAATGGTATCACCAAAAACTCACATTAGCCATATTTAGTGCTAAACACTATCTTAGGGATATCTTCATTCCTAATCCTAATTTGGTGGTATCTGAACCTCAAATCTATCTTGGAGAACACAGTGGCTCCTTGTAATTGATCAAAAAAATCATCTATCTTGGGTAAAGGATACTTATTCTTAATAGTCACTTTATTCAATTATCGATAGTCAATACAAAATCTCATGCTCTCATCTTTCTTCTTCACAAAAAAAAAAATAAAAGCTTCCCACAATGATACACTTGGTCTGATAAACCCCTTATCCAACATATCCTCTATTTGGCCTTTCAACTCTATTAAAGTCATCTTATAAGGTGTTATTGATATAGGGCCCGTACTCAGCATCAGGTCTATGGTAAACTCAATCTCTCTTGGTGGGTGTAATTTGACTATCTCTAAGGGAAATACTTTTAAAAAATCTCTTACAGCAGGAATGGAAAAAAGCTTCTCCTGAAGCTCTCTTTGGGAAAAACTAAGGAAGACCTCATCTACTTCACATATTCTATCACTTCTATTCACAGGTTAGGCATCCAAATAGACTATTTTATTTTCAAAAAATTTTATAAGAACCTAATTCCTAGATAACCAATCCATTCCCAAAATAATATCGATCCCATTTAGAGGCAAACATACAAGATCAATAACAAATATATGGTCATCAATGAAAAGAAGACAGTTCAAACAAATTTAGGTAAAAATTTTAGATTTTCCCAAAAGTGTGGAAATGTGCAAATCATAGGGCATGGTTTGAAATGGCAAGTCTAATTTCCCAACACATGTATTAGATATAAAAGAGTGCGTAACACCTTAATTGAATAGTATTATTAAAGAAAAATTATAGATCTTACCTTTACCCTACATCAATCTCGATGATTTCTCAACATTCACCCCATCCAAAGTAAAGACTCTTCCTAAGGCTTACGCTTTGACCCACTAGGACTTTTTTTATTTCCACTGGACGGACAGTACTTTGCAATGTGCCCTGTCTTCTCACACTTATAGTAAGTCACAGGCATTCTGTACCAACAAGGTTCATTCCTAAGTCTCCCACATTTGGGGTAGTTGGTAACCTCAGGTCTTCTGTTCCCACTGGACAATCCTTGTGGTGCCTTAAAGTTTCCCCTTTTTACATTGAGATTCCTGGCGAGCTATTTCTGGCGAGCGATAAACCTTTGGTTCATTGCTTCCTCTCTTTCAGAGTCTTACTTAGTATCCGAAATTTGTTCACCAACACTACAAAATTTTGGATTTCCATTGGGGCTATTTGAGTTCTCATTTTTTAGTCTAATCCCACCTTGATAATTGGCTAAATTTCTAAGCTTTATCTACATAGAGTCTTAATTTAGTAGAATACCTGGCCAACTCTTCAAACTTGGCCAAGTATTCTTCAAATGGTTTGCCCCTCTATAAATTCCCACATCAGTTGGAAAGGAGAACGAAGCATTCCTTATAAGGGTATGGATACATTTCTCTTATGGACATGTTTTCCCTTGAAACCTTGAGGTGTGGGACTAAGAGAGGGGGAAAAACAAAACCCTAAAACAAACAATATCTGCAAGTGGTTGACCAGGACTATTACAGTTGGTATCAAAGCTGGGACCCAGATCGGCATGCCAACGAGGACGTTGGGCCTCCTAAGGGGGTGGATTGTAAAGTCTCACATTAGTTGGAAAGGAGAATGAAGCATGCCTTATAAGGGTGTCAATATCTTTCCTTTGGGTATGCATTTTCCCTCTAAACCTTAAGGTCTGGGACAAGAAAGGGGAGAGAAATAAAATTATGAGGGCCGGGCCCAAAGTGGACAATATCTGCAAGTGGGTAACCAAAACTGTTACACCCTCTACTTCAGTTACATGAACTTTGTCTCTTTAGCTTGTCTGACATTCTTAAGGAAATAATTCTCCAGGAAGGTCCTCTTAAAGGATTCCCAAGTCAGTGGGATGCCTCTACTCTTTATTAGTTGCTTTGCCCCACTCCACTATTTTTTAGCTTTATCTTTTAACATATATGTTATACATATGACCTTCTGCTCGTTTGTGTCATGCAGCAGATGGAATATCTTTTCTATCTCTTTTAGCCATCCTTCGACCACTATTGGCTCATACGTACCTTTGAATGCTGGTGGTCTTGCTTTTTGAAACTCTAGCCAGACTTGGTACATATGACTGTCATTTCGGTTGTTCACCTTATTCTGAGTCTGGTGATTCTCTTGGTATTACCTCATAATATTAGCACTAATGGCAGCTTGATCTCTTACTGCCTCTGCCATCATCTTGAAGGTACCCATCATGTCTCTCATTTCTTCATCTATTTCACTCCTATTTCTTGGCCTTCCTCTTGGCCTCCCAATAGTATTTCTACTAGTATCTGCCATAACTAGCTAATACATAAAGGAAAACAATTAGCCTTAAGTAACAACAAATACAACCATAGCAGCAAGTTTACTCCTAATATCTCAAATGTTTTTCTCATAATCTTATATATTACAAATTCTAAGATTCTAAATCAACCATTCCGAACATTGCAAGCCTGGCTAACCATAAACCAGTAACTAGGCTAACCCATAAATTAGGCTCCTGAAGCTCAAACCTGGCTTTCCCTTAACCAGGCTCTGATACCAAATTGTAACGACGCCTCTTATTTACTAACATTATCATAGTAATATCTCAATTTGCCCATTCGAATTTCACTTAACTACTTCTCATGTGTAGTGTACCTAATATCTCAATTCATAAAATTTCATACTCTGGAATATAAAATTTAACTAACCATCAATTCACATTTGAGGAAATTTCATAACTTTACGACTACAGTAACTTGTAATATAGTCATCAAGGACCCTACCAAAATTTTGGCAGAGTTTCCCCTAAAAATATAGCATTTTCTTAATTTTACGGTAACCCAAAAAATTAATTAAACAACCATATATTTGACACCTACAGACATATACAATTATCCAAAATATTAATTCAGATTTTTCACAACAAATTATTTCTTCCCCTCTTCCAGGTTGCCTAATCTATCACAAAATCTCTTCCAACATCCTTTAAGCAAAACACATCCCAACCTTAGATAATTCCTAACAAGGTCTTTGTCCTGGTTATCTGAACAATTAACTTAATGAGATGAAAATATCTTAGTAGAATAATTTATAGTTTAATTTTACAAAATCAGTTAAGAGTTCAACTGTACTCTTTTTGGTATGAAAAACCTCTCCCTAGTATTTATATATAAAAAAGACATATGTGAATTGAAATCTCTTATCAAAGAAAACATATGGAAAATCTAGCATTTTTATAAATTTCACAATTCATATAGTTTCATGAGAATCACAAGAGTATAGGAAAGTCATCTTTATCAAAATCATCATTCTATAATACCTTTATACACATCTCAAATCTCATTTGCATAACACTTCTCATGTTATTGCAAAAATCACATAAATATATATATTATCTCAAAATCAATATGCATACGTTTAAAGCAATAAAAATCCTTATCATATTGCATGTTGTTTCCTAATCTCACTTTACTATTCATAGGGACTGTTATCCCAGTGAATGTCACAGGACTGTTATATGAATGACTGAAATTTTTATCATCACAAAGACTATTATCCTGGTGATTTTCATAAGACTATTTTCCATATAATTGAGAATCTAAATAACAAGGCTTTCCTTGGCATGTGCACATCATTCGTTAGTCTCTTTATCCACAAATATACAAAAATGCATATAGATAGGTGACTAATACTTAGGGTCATAGAGTTTTACACTTAAACCAATCTGTTTTCCCTGTATAAATTCTTCTTCCTTTACTCCTTAAGTATTTCATAAGGTTGTATTGGTTTAAAGAGTAACCTCTAACAAATATAGACCATTATAGATGAAAGCAGTTACATTTTTACAAAAATAGTCTGCATGAGGAACACTTAATGATTGTCCCATACTAGCCATTAAATGTCCACCCCAAATTTCATCTCAACTATAAGTATACAACCCAATAGTCAAATTTAAAACAAGAAGCAAAGGATTTATCTCATACTTTCAAACACATATAGGTATATTTCCTTATATGAAAACATTCCATTTCACAAGCATTTTCATCAAACATTTCCTATTTCACAAAAATACAATTTCATTTCAATCAATATAATTCACATTTTTATTTCAAAATAGGGGAGTGTATATTACTCTACCTTAACCGTGATTTCTTCTTATTGAATCAAGATCCTTCCCTTATCTCCTTTTGCATGATTCCACAAGTCACTTTTATTAATTTTTGAAAGCAATGTTTCAATTTCCCACACTAATTCCTTTCAAACATAAATCTATTGGAATTAAATTCCTAATTCTCCTCAAATTTAAAATTTGGCTATAAAACTCTCAAATTTCTTTAGGACACTTTTGGAAGGCTAAATAAACTTAAGCCAATACAGAATTTTAGAATTACATGGTTTTCTCTCCTTGAACAGAAAAATAAAAACCTTTTCAATTTAGTCCTTAAAATTTTCTTAGCCTTGAAAATAGCCCTAAAAGTCTCAAAAATTTTCCAAATTTATATGAGAGCCTCCATGTAACTCAATATCATAGAAAATACCAAAATTTATGGAATTTTAGTTCATTACCCAGACTTTAAAAAAATTCCATTTTAGTCATTATCTTCCAAATGATGATTTTGCACTCCTGTTCTCCTATTTTCTACTTTTATGCATTCATAAGAGTCTCATTGGAATTAAAATTTACGGAAAAGCATCAAATTCTTGAAATTTTAGTTCATACTAAGAATTTCTAAAAATTTTAGTTTAGTCTCTATATTCTCATATGATGTTTTTGCATTATTTTCCTTCCATTTTCCACTTCTATACAATCATAAGAGTTCTATTGGAGCTAAAGATTATAGAAATCCATCAAAATTTGAAATGCCAATTCAAACAAAAAAATTCTAAAAGTTTTAGTTTAGTCCCTCTAACTTTTTTGACGATTTACAGTGGCTAACAATGGTGGAATGCTAGGCAGAGGTTGCAGGCAATGTCAGCAATAGACTAAGAAACTATAATTGCAGCTTACTGGTGACTAAACGTGTAATAACCCAATTTTTAAAATAAATTAAATTAGGTAAAATAAATTTAGATTTTTTTGAAATTGAATTAAACGTATTTTTCTGAGCTTGCAGTTAAAATTTGAGAATTTTTCAGAGTAAAAATCTTATATAATGGAGAAAACTCAATCTGGCTTTAAGAATTTAGCAGATAATTTGGAAGGCTTAAAATCTTCAAAAGATTTCTAAATCCCTTCCATATAGGCCTATATTCTTGCCTAGATCAGAGAATACATCTGAAATTTACCCCAGCCAAAGCGAGAAAAGACCAAAATGCCCCTGAAGGCCACAAAATCCCAAAATCCCATAATTTTCTCTCATTTTTCCTTTCCTCTCTCTCTCATTCGCGCGCCACACACTAGCCATCGAAACTCTTGCCTTTGCCTTGTTGTCGACCTCCGGTGCCATTCTGGCGGCGGACACCACAGAGGCAAAAACAGCTGTTTCCTCCCGTCGCGAATTCGAAGCCCTACTGCGATCTTTGTTATCTGACTCTGTCTGGCTACACTGCTACCACCATTAGCTAGCCTGTGCTGCTAGCTTCCTCCACCAGTTGCCAGCCAGTGAAACACTATTGCCATGTGCCGTGAACGAAGGAAAATAGCTTTGACGACTGCTGCATTCTTTGCCAGAAAATTATGGTTAAATCGTCGTGTTTCACCAAACCGAACCTAGATTTGGCATCAAATTTTAAGCTTTTGAAACCCCTTGTATAATTTAAAATACTCCAATTTGATGTTTTCCTATTGAAATTGACTCCAAACATGTTTAAGGATTAGGCTGACTGAGGAATTAGATAAATTAACGAAAGAAAGCATAATTGATAGGAAAACCCATCTAAGATTTGAATTATTTCCTCAAAAAACTAATTGGGATCAATTACCGAGGAAAAAGGAAAATCCTGACCCGAATATGAGCAAACGATAAAAGGTAGAGTAATTTACACTCCCCTGAACTTTAAATTGATGTTGTGAATGACTTTTTTAAGTAAAATTGCATTTAATGGGAATGTGTGTTGAAACTATATATGAGTAGATACGAATGCCTGTGTATTGAGAATTTTTGTTACATGTTTGATAAATTTTGGCTATTGGAATTATATGTCATAGGAAGAGACTAACTCAAGGTGGGTATTCAATTATCGGTATGGGACGATTGTTGAATATCCCCTATGTAGACGATTTTGTAAAATTGAATTGTTTTTAATTAGATTATTCTACATCTGTTATAATTATTCGTTAAATCAGGACAACCCTATGAAAGGTTTAAGGGGTATAAGGGGGGATAACCTATACGGGGTAACGTTTTGGTTTAAGTATAATATCCTATAATCTTGAGTATTGGTCGGCTATGTGTATGTATTTCTGTATAGACTGTATGAGGATGAGAATTATCGTTTGTGCATATGTTAGGGGATGCCCTGGATGTTGATTATCACCCAATTCTTGAGTGAGTGATTGGTGTTACGAATCACACTCACAATATAGGCTTGTTTTCGGGTGATTGGTGTTACGGATCACACCCAACCAAAAAATATGTTTTTTGTTAAAATGGTCTGCAATTGAAATGAATAATGAATAGTCACATGAGACTTGTGATAGATGAGTATATGAAAATCCTCAGGCATAATTTTAAGTAAAATTTTCAATATAATTTTTCAGAATAAAGATAATATGCTCGTTATATTATTTTGCATCAATTTCCCATGCTATTTAAATTTTAAAGTATTTAGTAATTCACATGCGATTAAATCAAATTTGGGGAGATGTTTTCTGTGCATTGTCACAGCTGAGCATCCAACTATTTTATTAATGTTAATTGTAAATTTCTCTACTGGGATTTAACCATCTCATAAAGTTATTTTCTCAGATGACTAAGAACAGGGAATGCCTAGGAGATAGCTGGGCAAATGAAGGATATCAGGACGACGTTGTGGTATAGAATTAGGCTTGAATTTGTGTATATATATCTTTACTGTTGGTTTTTTATCTTATTGGTGAAATTACTGGCTATATATACTATTTGGACTGGTTGTATAAAAAGGAAACGTCTAATTTTTAGGGAAAATTGTAACGTCCTACATCGGTTGGAGAGGGGAACGAAACATGCCTTATAAGGGTGTGGATACCTCTCCCTTGCAGACGCATTTTCTCCTTCGAAGGGATAAGGGGAGAGGAACAAAACTGTGAGTCCCTCAGGGATAGGGACAAAGCGGACAATATCTGCAAGTGAGCAGCTGGACTGTTACATTGGTATTAAAGCCAGGGCCCAAATCAGTGTGCCAGCGAGGATGTTGGGCTCTCTAAGGGGGGTGGATTGTAATGTCCCACATCAGTTGGAGAGGGGAATGAAGCATGCCTTATAAGGGTGTGGATACCTCTCCCTTACAGACGCATTTTCTCCTCCAAAGGGATAAGGGGAGAGGAACAAAATCATGAGTCCCGCAGGGATAAGGACAAAGAAGACAATATCTGCAAGTGGGCAGCTGGACTGTTACAAAAATTCTCTCAGATTTTCGGTAGAAAGATGGTTTGGGAGAATATTTTTGTTTTAAAATGCATTTGATGGATTATAGTTTTTACTGACTGATGTATGAATGGATTTAGTACTCTGAAACAGTATATCTCAATTATATTTGAATGGATGTTAGAATTTATATTCCAGAGCATGTTATGGTTTGCAATGTGATAATAAAAATGCTGCATAAGATTTAAGGTTGAGTGAAATCTGAATGGATTGAGAAGAGTCTATTTGGGTTACACTCAACCAGTAACAACCCTTTGATGTTTCCTGACATAGGAAGAATGAAAAATTTATTTAAAACTTTATATGCTTCCGCTACTTTGATAAAGGAAAGTATATTATGATTTAGGGGGCTTTTACAAAACGACGTGAAATCAGAGATCAAAGTCGTGGTTTAGAAGTCACGAACGGAGGGAAAAATGGCCGTTTTTTGTGGCTGCCAATAGGCAGTGACGGACCCTTGACAGCGATGAGCAGAGCAGCAGCACAGTCTAGCAGTGGTATGATACGATGGTTCCGATGAAAGAAGGAGCTGTGCAAAAATAGAGAGGGAAGGAGAGGGAGTCATGCGAGGGAGAGAGAAAAATGGTGGAAATAAGGAAATTTTTGAACTTTAAGGTGTCTAGTGGCATTTTTGTCTTTTACCAAGTTACTCTAAAAAAATTTTGGATGTATTTTCTTATTTAGGAAAAAATATGGGACAATATATAAGGGATTTGAAAAATTTTAAAGTATCCTAAGCCTATCAAAAATATTTTCTAAATATCTCAAGGCAGATAAAAATTTTCTCATCAGATAAGATTTTATTCCAAAAAATTCTCCAATTTAAACCATGAGTTTAGAATAATTTACTTAATCACTTCTCAATGACATTTCAATATTTCTATTAAAATTTTTCCTAATTACTTAATTATTAATTGGGGTTATTATACTAACAACTTAAAAGATTTAATGAAATATTAATTATATAGTTATAACTTTAAAAATAATTTGAATAAATATTAAATGAAGTTTAAAAATAACTATTATTTTTTAATATTTCTAAATATAAATTTCATTTAAATAATTAATTTCAATATTAATGTAAATTAATTATACTCCACTTGATCAACTACAATTCAAATTATGTATTATTTTATAGGATTGATTTCTTTTGCTTTATGATATTTTTAAAAGTATTAAATATGTAATTTACTATTATAAAATAGTGAATTTTTTTTATTTAGTAAGACTAAAAATAAGTTATCTAAATGTTTTTTTTTAGTGAGACACGTATATTTGTAATTAAAAATTTTTATTTTCTTATTTTATCAATTCAAGACTCTAAATTAATTGAACATATTTTTTATTATCATGTGTATGTTGGGTACAGTTAGGGGTGAGCATCGATTTGGTTTGAATTGATTTTGTCTATTCAACCTATCGAATTGATTATATTGCATGATTGAAAAAGTCATCAAAACAATCTAATCCTTTTAAAGTCAACTAATCCAATCCAAACCGATTTTGATTGATTTGGATTGAATCAGTTTAATAAATTTTTTACTAACAAATTTATAAATTATAAAAAATATAATTTTAATCATTTTTACTATTTCAACTATAAAAATAAGCTTTTCTAATCATAAATTTTTATCAAAATTATTTTAATAATGTTTTTAATTTTTTTAATGCTTTAATATATTTAAATTTTAATTAATATATAAAAATATAATAAATAAATAAATATATTAATTCAATTGAATGGATTCGATTCTGTTTGAATGAAAATAAAAGTCATCTAAAAACCACATCAAACCAATCAATTTTAAAAAAAATTCATCTAATCCATCCAATCAAGCAGTCATTTTAGTCAGATTGGTTTGGTTTGAATCTATTAACCGGTATAATTTGTTTCTTCATGATTTAGTGAATTGTTTAGCTCACTTAAAAATTAGTTGTATTAATAAAATAAGTAAATTTAAAAAATTAATTATAAATATAGATTTGTTAATAATAAAAAATATTTAAATAACTTATTTTTAGTCTCATAAATAATCTATTATTAAAAATATATATTTAGATCATAATTTATATTTAGTCACATAAAACAATTTTTTAAAAATTTACTATTTTATTATAATAAATTGCATGTTTAATACTTTAAAAAAATTTCATAAAAAATTAATCTTATAAAATAAAACATAATAATTTGAACTGTAGTTCATCAAATGAATTATAATTAACTTAAAATCATGAAATTAATTATTTAAATAAAATTTATATTTATAAATATTAAAAAATAACTTCAAACTATTAGTTATTTTTAAATTTAATGTAACGTTTATTTAAATAATTTTTAAAATTATAAATATATAATTCATATATAATTAATTTTTTTAATTTATTATTTTTAATATTTTTTGAATTATAACTTTTTAATTTAATTTGTCAAAAATAAAATTTGAAACTTGATATGTTTTGAATTATTGTTTCAGCAGCATTAATATTGGCTGTTAAAATCTCGAAATGCATGTTAGCAACGATTAAAACCGCCGCTAAAAAGTTGCTTTGCAAATTAAAATAAAATAAAAAGTCCTTCACCACGTGCGAAGCTACAATGGCGAAGGCCATTGCAGAGTTTCTTTTAAAATATTAAGAAAAAGTACAGTATATAGAGAAGTAAGATTTTGGTTATTTTATGTAAGAAATTAATTTATTTTATGTATTATATTTAAGTAAAATGTGGTATTTGTTATCTCCTTAATTTTTTCAAGTAATATATTTACAAAGTTTTTAAATTTTAAATTTCAAAAACATATTTATTGAAAAATTTTATCTTAACACTTTTATTTCAAAGCAAGTATAATTAATTAGTTTAATTTTATAAAAATGCTTTATTGTTTTCGTAAGATTGATACTAACCTATTTTTTCAATCTTGTGGATCGCACATTTCTGTGATGACGAGAAGGACAAGCTTTAAATGGTACTTGGTTTTTGGTCTGTTTATGTAAGTCAAAAGTAGTTTTTGGTGGATTTTGGAATCTTTTCTTTTAGCATGATGTCTTAAAATTGTTCACATGTCTAATAATATAAATGTGCAACATCAATAAGAACACCAAAAAATCTATCCAAATCATTAGTAAATTTTATATTGGCAATATTGTTAATTCTTTCATTGATACTCTTGGGAACTTCAGGCAAGTTAAAAGCTTTGGATTTTTTTTAAGGTTAATTTTAAGCCCAGAAACATTCTATAAATCAATCAAAGTATGCTTCACTACTCTAGTTTGGTTAATAGTTGCCTAAAAAAAAAGATCAAAACGACATCAGCAAAGAGCAAGTGAAAAATATATGGGTCAACCTTAAAATCTTTAATAGGATTCCACCTTCGTTCTTCAACCTTACTGTTAATGAGGTGAGATAATTTTTTGATACATAGCATAAATAAGGTGAAAGTGGCTCTCCCTGTCTTCGACCTGTAAAGAGGGTAAAAGCATGACGTTTGCTACCATTCCACATAATGGAGAGACTAGAAGAAGTAACACAATACATAGTTAATTCAATGCACTACAATAAATGGTCTTATGATGGCGACATTCCCGTTGCCACCAACGTTGATATTCTATGACCACTATAGTCGCTATCCTGGATAGTTTTCACTATCAATGCTAATATAATGGCGCTGTTGTCCTCATATAATCCCTTTTGTTAACAACACTGTAGTTGCCAATAGAAGCTCGCTTATGTGACAACCTTATAGTAAATTAATTCAAAATGAAAATAATACTAATTTTTAAAACTAAATACATTAATTTATCTAGAAATATTAATTTATCATAATAAATTTAAGGTAAAAATACCTTTTATATCTCCCAAACTTTGTATTTATTGTTAATTTTATTCTTAAAATTTTTTTGCGATCAATTTTATTTTTAAAATTTTGAATTGAAATCAATTTCATCCCACGTGCAACTTAGTGTCATCTAAATTAAAATGATAATACAGTGTTACATTTGAAAGAAAATGCATGCTAAACTTTCAATAAAACTGCTTAAATCATATACAAAGTATCCGTTGAATTTTTCATTGAAAAATTTAATTTTTACATCAGATAATGATTGAAAAAGATTAAATGAATGTCATTAGACCATAAAACACAATCAATTGTAATTTAAAATTTTATGGACAAAATTAATTGTAAAAGAATTTTAAGAAAAAATTTAAAAATTAATATAAAATTTAAAGACATAAAATATATTTTTATGTAAATTTAATTTACTTTTATACATTCGTAAGTTACTATTTTGAGCTATTTCATATATATGGATGATTGCATCAAATTCAAATATAGACTTCACATTCCATCTAAGTCTTCCAAGAACACAACTACTAGGTCTTATTTAGTACAGGCCTTGTACAACAATTATGTCTTCTCAAGCATCGTTTACTTATTAATTACAAATGATACGGAGCTTTTAAAGCAAGGGAACTAACAGCTACTCACAACTCATGATTATCAAATTAACATTAGAGAAAAATTACAATTTAAAAGTTAACAAATTTCTTTTCTTTCAAGCTTTCCACAGTCTCCTTGAGATACACTTCGAATGGAGTAAACTCAATTCCCAAAATCCTTACTTTTTCTTTGGAAACCTGATATATTGGCAAGAAAGGTTTATCCTCTTCACACCTAACAAAATCAACAAAAAAGCAAAAAATAAAATTAGAAAAATCCAAAATAAAAACATAAACCAAAGTCTTTGCATTTTCTTTGGAAACCTGACCTTACCTTTTAGGAAGTTGCATTGTTGGGTACAGCTCACCTAAAATCTTTACAATGTCTGAGTAGTGTGCCACTGATTCAGCCAAACAATTTCTTCCACTGGCTGAAGAAATTTCAAATGCTTGAATATGAGCATTTGCAACTTCTTTCACATTGACCCATGGAAAAGTACGATTTGGAAATGTTTGTGCACCTACATAAAGCAAGGATGCATGAAAATAATATTAACATGAATCCATTTTCATTATTCATTGATTAGAACCAAAAAAAAGGAGTTCAATAACTAAAAATGATCAAGTACTTAGATGTTTTGAGATTAAATGAAAATTACCATTTATCAAATTCAAAATTAAAGCAACACTGCCGTTGAGCGTTGGTTGCAAGAGAGGCCCTATCACCATTGGTGGATTGATAGTAACCAAGTCAATGTTGTTTTCTTTCACAAATTTTGTGGCAGCATTTTCTGCCAAAATCTTGGAAAGTACGTACCACATCTGACAGCACAAAATTGGAAACATGAGGACATCGAAAATCATCACATTTGCACACATTAGAATTTGGAACAACTATTTTAACTCTAATTCTCAAGAGAAATTGTCCACAATAATATGATTTATGGTAAACAAAACCTCTTTTAGTTGTTTTTTTAGTAACAATAATATGATTTTTCCTTTTCTTTCTTTTTTCCAAGGTTTGTGCTAAGTTGAGTTATTTATCAAAGAGTCAAAGATATCAATTTTTATTTTTTTAACATGTATTTTTTATTAGAAACAATCATATTTAAAAAATTTTCAGATAATAAATATGAATATTACTCTTAATAAATATCCAAATCTTAGTTTGTAGTGTTTTTTTATTACTAATTTAATATAGAAAATATAGAAACCTTAGATTCTCTACAAAATTCGGGATTTGAAAACCATGTTTTATCAATTATAACATCTGCGGTTCTAGGTTTTCCAGTATGCCCCATTGTAGCCATGGAAGATGTTAGAACAACTCGTTTGAGAGATGATGATTTTGCACATGACTTAAGGACATTGAGAGTTCCCTTCACTGCTGGATCAATTACTTGAGCCTGAAATAAGAAAAACAAGACTTGACTTATGTCTGTAATGTACCCATAACTTGTGATTTTTCATTTGGAAACTGCATATAAGATCTCATCATAATGTTTCTCTTACCCTACTCCCTCCTATTTTATATATATATTCAAAACCATTAACCGAACCTGTGGGTCTTTGGGAACACCCAGAAAATTACAAGGTGATGCAGTATGAAAGACACCCTCACAACCATCAACAGCAGAGTCAAAAGAACCATCTTCTAGGAGATTTGCTTTAATGAGTTGCAATCTCTCTTTCGCACATTCAAGTTTAAGCAAATGTTGTACCTTTTTAGGATCATCTGCAGAGAGAATTACAAAGCAAAATAAAGTTTTTAACTCAGACTGATGCATACTAAATAGCAGTATATAAGAAAATGTTAATAAGATGTGAAGTATATATGGAGACATTAAGTAGTACTCACTAGGGTCACGAACAGTGCCTTTGACAGTATAACCACGAAGAAGAAGGAACTTGACGATCCATGAAGCAATATAGCCATTGGCACCAGTCACACACACCACTTTTCCTTCTCCACTCTTCATTCTTTCTCTTGCGCGTGTCTTCTTCACCTCAATGAGCCCAAGACACGGGAAAATGGCTTTTTATTAGTGGAGGTTTGTATATTAAAATCCTATTATGATCCTATTCTAATTTATTTTTAATAAAAGTCACAATTTATTTTTAAATTATAGATCAGTTGGATTTATAAATTTAGACGATAATTATTTATTTATTAAAATATAATTGAGAGGAGTACAAAACTTTTTAATACTATTGAAGTACTAGAAATATTTTTTTCAATTAACTCGTTTATGCTCTCCCTTTACTTTTTGGAAGCAATATAATTGTCACTTTGCAAAGCAAAACACATTGAAAATTTATTATATTTTTTTATTGTCGTAGAATGTAATTGGCATTATTTCTTTCTCCAATTTCAACACTTTGCAAATGGGTTGTTTTTTTTTTTAATATTTTATCGTTATCTCTGTTTTATGACTTTTGTCTTTTGTGCAACTTTTTTAATCTTTACCCATGACAGGAATATATTGATTTTGGATCCTTTTAGCGGCGGTTTTTTCCGCTTCTAAAGTTGTTTTAATATTATTGCAACGCATATTACTGCTGCTTTAAATTTGGTTTAAATAATTAATTTTAAAAAAGTTATAGTAGCAATAATTTTTGTTGCAAGAAATTTTAGCAGCGTAAACAACCGCCGCTAAGTGCCAAGCAAGCACCAACTAGGGAACTACCAAGCAGTGAATCCGGACGCGAATATATTATTCCAACTCTTGTCTAGTACTTTATTATCTATTGGTTTAAAGGTTGAAATTTGAGTAGTCTACAATTTTTGTTTTTTTTACAATTTAAATTGTTAGAATGATAGTATTTTGTGATTTTTTTTTGTTAATTTTCTATGAAAATTATATTAATCCCAATTTGATCTTTAGAAAACTTGCTCACCAATTCTTTGATTGAACATAGAAATTTGATAAGAAAATTAATCATTTGGACAAAAATAGGGGCAAAATTAAGGCTCTTTTAATTTGGAGGAAAAATTTGTGATTTCTAGACGAATTAAGAATTTATGGGTAAATTAAAACTTGATTAGTGTCTAGAAACTAAAATTCTTTAGCGGTTATTGTATTTTTGCTTGTACTTTTTGACAGAAAAAGCCATAAATTTATGTTTATTTTGAATTTTATTGCTTTCTAGAAGCCACCACCGCTTTTAAGAAGCACGCTCAATAATAGTTTTTTTCGTTTATAAGTATTTTTTTATTGAAGATAATTTTGTTTGAGGGGTACAACGACCCCTCTTATATACTTATCATCAGAGTAATTAAAAGCATGAAATTTTTTTTAAATTTTTTCCTTTTTCCTCATTGGTACCAATTGAGTCATTACTAGTTGAATGTAACCCAAATAAACCCTTCTTTTCGTCCATTCGAATTCTACTCAACTACTTTTTATGCATATCGTACCTAATATCTCAATTCATACAATTTCATACTTTGGAATATAAAATTTAAACAACCATTCATTCACAATTGAGAAAATTTCATAACTTCATAACTATAGTAAACTTGCAATATAGCTTAATATCTGTAAACATAAATATTTTCCAATATTTAAATTTTCAATTATCATCAAGGACCTTACCAAAATTTTAGCAGTTTTTCCAAAAAATAGGACATTTCCTCAATTTTATAACAACTCAAAACATTGATTAAATAACCATATGTTTGACACCTATAGACATATATAGTTATCCAAAATATTAATTCAAAGTTTTCATAACCAATTCTTTCGTCTGCTCTTCTAGGTTACTCAATTCCCTTCAGCATCCTGTAAGAAACTATCACGACTTAAATTCTGAGATCGTGACTAGCATATAGACCTATCACCACACTTACTAGGTCTAACCAGCCTAAGAATCCATTTACCTCATGACAGTAATATTAAAACATTTTAGATTCTACTTTTAAGTCCTTAATTATCATTCTGAATTTTAAAAAAAAATTTGACAGAGTTTTTCTTAAAAATAGGATGTTTCTTCAATTTACAATAGCCCAGACATAGCAACATTCATTACAAAGCACAATATTACAACTGGCTATTTCAAGTCTACAAAGTTTTTCATTTATATCTACATGCAAACTAATCTAATACTAAGATATTGACACGCTACGATATCATTACTTCAAGGAAAAGCCTACCCAAGATAGAAATATAACTCTATTCTCTTCTACTCTTCAACCTAAGGAGGATTTGAAAAAAATGTAAAGTAAGGAAGGTGAGTCACACAGATTCAGTGAGTGTAAGATAAAGAAAATACACAGAATGGAAAACACACTCACACAGAGTTTTTGATATTATAAAATAAGTCAAGGGCTATAAAGATTAATTTAGTGTAAATAAATTTTTATATCAAAGAATGTTACCATAATAATATTTTTCTAGAAAATAACTTACCTAATTAAATCCATTCAACGTCAAAACATCTCCAATATAATCTTTTTATAAATCAACACAATATTTAACACTTTCGAACAACCACCAATCATCTCTGGTCTCCCTCTATACTAGGACAACCCTCTCGCGCCACCAATCACCTGTACCTTCAGCCGCACTATGACAACCTACTGTGTATGCACGCGCTCCAGTCACTGTGCCTCCCATCGCACTTGACAACCTATCAGTGCCACCAGTCACCTGTCCTTCAACCACACTATGACAACCCACTGTGTATGCACACGTGACCAGCCTCATACCTCTCATTGCACGAAGCGCCTCAGTACAAGGTAACACCAGATACAACATCCAATAACACAATTCATTTCACACAAGGATAAAAATTTCCACATTTCATTAATCTAGCTTTGAAATTCAAATAATAATAAATTTCAAACAATCAGAAAATACATAATTTCTTGTATCGGGTACAAATAGTCACACAGATATAAAATCATCAATTTATCAAAAATTTAGAGGCAACACATGTCCTAATTGTTTCCCATGGCTATTTAGACAATAAATTCAAACACATACACAATTAATTTCATTTTTAATTCAAATAGGTAAGGGATATTTGAAAACGGTATCTCCTTTATCAAACACTCACCTGAAAGGATTTGTACAAAATCCTTACTTTACCAATCTAGCACTAAATATCTCAATTTATCCTTTTTGCTATTCAATTTTCTATTTTTTCTCCCTATATGAAATTACACAAGAACATCATTAAATATTATTCTATCCAAACCATCCAAAACAATTTATCCAAACATTGTGGCACCTCACCGATAATTTAGGCAGCTTTAACGACCGCTAAAATACTTCTATAATCCTGACGAGATTCTATATTGCATTTTTCAGAGCGTTTAGGCTACACTGGCTTCAATAACTCATCGAAAAAGACACTGTGATGGAAGTCAACAGCGGCGGACAACCAAAATTGGTCCAAAATGTAGATCGAAACATGAGGATGACGGATTTTAAGTTAGTTCGGCAAAACATTGCGGTTTAATCACGATTTTCTAGCGAGAAAGGTAGACGAAGCGGCGAACGTGTTTTGCCTTGATCTGAGTGCATGGTGGCAGTTCTCCGGTGGGTGAAGACTAGGCGAGGAAGCAGACATCTTGGGCTACCTGGTGGTAGGGGCGGTGCGGCCAAAGAACAGCGTTTTTTGACCATTCGCGAATGCTGAAATTTGGGTTGACGAAAGGAAAATCTCATGAATTTTAGGATGTTTTCGACCGACAAAGGTGCGACGAAGCTCGGCCATGACGCGATGTGGTCGGGGGTCCTTCGACGGTGAGCTTCATGGCCTCAAATCGGTGCTAGTGGTGGTTGAAGAAGGTGAGAGTGAATCGTAAAGGAAAGAAAGAGAACTAAAGGCAGAAAAAAAAAATGGAAGAGAGAGAGAGCTGAAGGTGAGGGGAAAATGAAGTAATTATTTAGACTATTACAGAAACCATATCCCAAGTCCAGCTAGTTCCAGGTAGGATCGTGGTCCTAATCATTTGCAAACTTAACTTCATGAGATATAATTTATCCCTATTTATAAAATTAGTTAAGACTTCAGCTGTACCTTTTTTAATATAGAAAACCTTTTCCCGCTGCTATATTCATACATAAGTGAATTACAATTTCATATCAAAATACTATTAAAGTATATGGGAATTTCAACATTTTTCATCACTCACATAATTTCATTAAAATCATAAGTGTAACATCCCATAATTTAATTAGCCTAAATTAATGATGTTATTTAATTAATTAGTTTGAATTACTTGCTTGCTAATTAATTAGATGAATTATTTTTAAGGAAGGAAAATTTGGTGCTTAGAATTAATTCTTTGATTTCTTTATTTACCTAGCCTAAGTACCAAGTAAGAAGCAAAATGAGATGCAACAAAAATATATAGGTGTGTGTAAGTGTCATGTGAATGAGGGAGGAAAAGAGAGAATAGAAAAAAAAAAAATACCAAGGTTTCTTGTAAAGGTTAGTTGCTTGTAAGAGTGGACAAATCTAAACTTGCAAGAAAGAGAAATACTAAGTGTGCAAGCAAAGACAAAGTGTAATTGCAAGTACACTTTGTGCAAATATATATATATACATATCCAAAAGTGTGCATACTTTTCTTAAAAAAAAAAAGAGAAAGAAAGGGAAATGGAAAGTGGGAAGAGAATTAAAAATATATATATGTACTAAGGTTGCTTGTGGAAGTGGGAAAAGGTAAACTTGCAAGAAAAGAAATACTAAGGCAACAAGCAATCTAATAGGTGTAGAATTTTGTACAAAACTAGTGGCTAGTGGGATGCACCTAATGTATAGAAAGGAAGAAAACAAGAAGGAAAACTAATTTACAAGCAACCTAAAAAGGAAAATAAGGAAATGAAAGAAAAAAAGAGGGAGGCATACCATAATCCCCACACTTGAAAATAAGGGAAGGGAGAGAAAGAAAAGAAGAAGTGAGAAAAGAGAGGGAGAAGGGGAGGCATCAAGGGAGAATTGAGAGATCAAGGAAGGAGGAAGTAAAGAAGAACTCAAGGGGAAAACCAAGGAAATCAAAGGAAAGGCCAAGAATACTTTCTCTAGCCCACTTCCAAAGTAGTTTGGCAATTTGTTAAATTCTTATTCCATGATTGAGTATGCATGTTCAATGATATAGCTTCCATGGAATTTAAACCATGTCTACACTCTTGATTTAGGAAAAATTTAATGGAGCTTACATGATAAGGATGGAAGGTGGCTAATGCTAACCTCTAAATTATTGCTTCCTTGAGATCATGAGAGTACTTAGATTTAGAAATTTATTTAATGGTTTGGTTGGCTTGGTTTACTATTCTTAGTATTGTAATGGACTTGTTATTTCCATGATGAAATTAATGGGGTTATTGAACATTTATGATTGCTAGTAAAAATGCATGTGATTATGGAAAATTACTAGGAAAATATACATAAGAATTAATTTCTAAGCAAAGGAAATTATTGTGGAAGTGATTAGAATTTCTAGAAAGAAAAAAATATATAATGGAATTAATTTTCAAGCAAAGGAAATTATTAAGAAAATGTACAATAGAACTAATACCAAGAAAGAGAAAAGTAGTATTAAAAATATTAAAATTTTTAGAAAGAGAATATATATGGGAATTAATTTCCAAGCAACGAAAATTTATTATGAATTACTATTGAAGTTTTATAAGAAAAAAAAATGCATATTAGAATTAATTTCCAAGAAAAGAAAATTATTATTGAAGTTATTAAAATTTTAGAAGGAAAAATGCCCATTAGAATTAAATTCCGAGAAAAGACAATTATTATTGAAGTTGTTGGAATTTTAGAAGGAAAAATGCACATTTGTATTAATTTCCAAGAAAAGGAAAATTATTATCAAAATTATTGAAATTCTTAGAAGAAAAATGTACATTGGAATCAACTTCCAAGAAAGGAAATCAATATTGAAATTATTAGAGTTATATAGGAAAATGTACCTTAAAAATTAATTCTAAGGAAAATAGAAACTATTCCTTAAATATTGAATTTTTCATAAGAAATGTTAAAGGTGCTCCATACAGGCGGCCTAGTGAGGCATGGCCAAAGGTGCTCCATGCCCACGACCTAGTGCTCTTGATTATGCCCTATGCATGGCCGAGGGTCCACGATTTACAAGGTGTGGCCAAAAGTGCTCCACACGGGACCTAGTGCTCATGATTATGCTATATACGTGGCTGAGTGTCCACGATTTACGAGGTGTGGCCAAAGGTGCTCCACACGGGTGGCCTAGCGAGGCGTGGCCGAAGGTGCTCCATGCCCATGACCTAGTGCTCATGATTACGCTATGTACGTGGTCGAGTGTCCACAAATTACAAGGTGTGGCCGAAAGTGCTCCACACGGGTGACCTAGGGAGGTGTGGCCAAAAGGTGCTCCGCACCCATGACCTAGTGTTCACGTAACACGCATAAACACTATAATAATTCCATAATAAACCATTAAGCTGATAAAAATACATGTTATTTAAAAAGATATGTAATCTTCGTTAACTTCTAAATTTATCATGCAATGATTGCCAGTTTACAGTTATGTGTAATATTACACCTAAAATCAAGGATGTAGATTGAATGTTTTGGTGCTTACACCCTGGTACATATTAGTTTCTTTTAAACTATGAATTGCTGAGCTATTGGGAAACTTGTGTTTCTCATCTATGTGCTAATATGTATCAGATACGGACGCCAGAAAGGGTGGCAGCGAGGTAACAGTCTCTTTTTGATTGAGTATGATTTTTGTAATCCCCTATTTTAGGTCCTAGCTAGGTCTGATTTAGAATAGGACAATAGTTGACCGTATACATAAGTTATATTTGGGATATACAAGGGAAACAAATATCTGAAGGACTGGACCATTCTTTATTTATACAGGAGTTTGAGTGACAGACCTGTTGTCTCCTAACTTCTGATGGTTGGGTACTTCGTATATTTAGGGATGTGACTTATCAGCATGTAATGGAAATTATTGGACCTGTATTTATTTGAATTACATGAAGGTTTTTAATTTTCGTTGTATAGTGTAGTATTTTTATTCCGCTGTGCATGTAAGTTTTTATTCTGAGCAAAGGATCCCAAACCTAATCTACTTAATATAATTGAATGTTATAACTGCTCAAACACTAATCAAATTAAAGGTAAGGATAATGTACCGAACCTATCTTTTGATATTGGAGTTAACAATAAGACTAGATAGGGGCGTTACAATAAGAGTGCAAGAAAATCACTTTCGATATAGTCATTATTTCACAATACCTGTATTCACATTTCAAATCTCATTTGCATAACAATACTCATATTATTGCAAAAATCTCATAAATCTGTATATTTTCAAAAATCAATATGCATACTATCACAATGTTATAAAAATCATAATCTCATTTGCATGTTGTTTTCTAATCTCAAACTATCATCATACTTCCTTTTATCCATGTGATGGTCACACTTCCTTTTATTCATGTGACTGAGATTATTGTTATCGCGGAGACCGTAACTCTCAGTGATTATCACACTTCATTTTATCCATGTGATATTGTCACACTTTTTTTATCTATGTGACTAAGAATCTAATTTTCAATGCGTCCCTTGGCATATGCACATCGCTAGTCTCATCCTTTTCTTGACAATACAGCAATATATACAAATAAGTGACTAATACTTAAGGTTATAGAGTTTTACACTTAAACCAAAACGTTTTCTTCGTCCAAACTATCCTCCCTTTACTCCTTAAAGTCTTTCATAGGGTTGTATTGATTTAAAGAGTAATCTCTAACAAATACAAATCATTAAAAATGAAAATAGTTATATTTTACAAAGTAGTATGTATAAGGAACACTTAATGACCGTCTCATACCAGCTATTAAATGTTCACCCTAAATTTTGTTTGCCTTACAAGCATACAACCTAATAGCCAAATCAAAACAACCAGAAAAGGTTCATTTCATCCTTTCCACATGTATAGGCAATTTCTCTATACTCATATAAAAACTTTCCATTTCTTAAACAAATTTCATCAGATATTTCCCATTCCATAAAATAAATTTCATTTACAGTAAGCAATTCACAATATCATTTCAAAATAGGGGAGTGTAGATTACTCTACCTTAACCGTTATTTTCTTTCTTGAATTAGGATTTCTTTCTTCTTTTCTCCTGGCTTGATTTCACCCGTCACTTCTATCAATCTCTAGGAATAATTTCAACTTGCATACTTATTTATTTCAACATATAATTTTATTGAAATTAAATTCCCATTCATTCTAAATCTCAATTCCCTTCTTAATTTCACTAAATCCATTTTTATATACTTTAATTCTTTCATTACAGCCACTTACTACATCAAAATTTAGCACTTAACTTATTTTCAATTTTACCTAAGAAAATAAGTTTTCACTTTAGTCTCTAAATTATCCCAAGTTTAGATTATAGCTATAGAATTCTCCAATTTATTCTATGATACTTCTAGGAAGATAAAAAAATTGATCCAACACAAAATTCTAGGATTTACAAGGTTTACACTACTTACACAAAATATACAATCCTTTTAGTTTAGTCCTTAAAACTTTCCTAATCTTGAAAATAGCCCTTAAAATCACAAAAATCTCCTAAATTCATATGAGAGCCTCCATGTAACTCAATATCACAGAAAATATCAAACTTTACAAAATTTTAGTTAATTACCTAAAATTTCTAAAATTTACAGTTTAGTCCCTATTTTTTTGTTGATGATTTTACACTCTTTTTCTTCAATTTTTCACTCCAATCCAATCATAAGAGTCTCCTAAGGACTAAAATTTATAGAAAATCAAATTTGGAGAATTTTAATTCATACCAAAAGTTTTAAAAATTTACAATTTGGTCCCTATTTCTTCTTTAGCAGCTAACGGCGACGGATGACAGCAAAAAAGGCACCGATGGTTGTAGGAAGCATCAGCGGTTGATTGAGGACCGAGCACCATAGATCACCGATGGCCAATCGGCGTGCAATCAGAGATTGAAGCATGGGAACGGAGAAGGAAAATGACGCCCATTTCGATCACTGCAGTGGCTGTCGACAGTGAGAGACGACAATGGACACTTAATGGCGACAAGTGGAACAACAGCACTATCCGGAGGTGGCGTGACAGAGCAATTTAGATGGAAGAAGGAAGACATGCGATGGTGAGGGAAGGGAGGGAGGTTGCGAGAGAGAGAAAGAGAGAAGGGGAAAAGGAAAATGGAAGAAAATAGAAAAATTTTGAATATTTAAGGTATTCAAGGGCATTTTGGTCTTTTATTAATTTACTCAAAATAAAATTTGAATGCATTTTCTAATTCAAACAAAAATATAGAATGATATGAAAGGGATTTGAGAAGTTTTAGAATATCCTAAGCCTGTTAAAAATATCTGTTAAATATCTCAAAGTAGATAAAAATTTTCTTATTTGATGAAATTTTATTTCCAAAAATTTAATTCACTTAGTCACTTATCAGCAAAATTTCAAGGTTTCTATTAAAATTCTTCCTAATCATTAATTATTAATTTAGAGTTATTACAAGAGACATTGTCAGGCACTAACATAGACTACTCTCCAAGTAGGAATTTGAACTCAGGTTCACCATATTGTAAAGACTAGTCTCTTCTATTAGACACAATCATCGTTGGTTAAATGATATTTTAAAACTAATCAGAGTTAAGTCTAATGAAAAAAACCAATTTCTCATGTGATAAACTAAAATTTAAATTTTTGTTAGAGGAAGTACCCACATTTCCTTGAAAAAAAAAAAGACTTTGGCCTCTGTTATTTAATCGAATGTTTTGTTGAAGGCAGAATGGATGACTAAACAGATTCAATCTGCCCTTTGCTCCGCAAGTTTAAGCAAGTTATCTATAATACTAAAACAAAATAGAATTAATTCATTTTAAACAAAAGAGACCTTAGAAAGAAGAATGAAACAGAGTATGGTTGGTGAGAAATTTAGAATGGCATGACATGCTTTTCATTTTTTAAAGTAAGTTGCAAGACTAATATTTGGAATATCATAAATTAAATTGAATTTCTTCGCATAAAAGTGCAAAGCAAATATTATAAAAAAAACATAGCGTAGAAAAGTGTAAGGATATGATCAAGTATAAGAGCAATTGTTGCCTCAAGAGGGTAATTAAATTATTCTACCAATAATGATTGAACTAATGAAAAAAGTTAGCCTGTAACATAGTGAACTAAAATTTAAATCGCTATTGAGGCAAATATTCATATTCTTAAACAAAATTATTTCTAATAAGATGATATATGTAAAAAACTAAAAAAATTATTTTACCAACTATGTACCAAAGTGTAATTAATTAAAATGATATATATTTCATTCATAAAGTATCAAATTTGAGATTTATATATGAAAAAACCATTCTTAAAAAAAAAAATTTACCTTTTAAGATCTTAATTAACTCCAACACCTCCATATATTGATTTGAGGATTAATTCCTGCCTAGAACTATTAATTTTAGTATGGGCTTGATATTTAATCTAATACAAACTGGCTTTATACCTCAATTATGTATTCCCATGGGTTTACTTATTACAAAGGATATGGAATTCATAAAGCCAAACAAAGGCAGCAAGTGGTTAATAAACTTAACATTATTAGCATTTTCTTGACAAAAATCACACCTTAAAAGTTAATAAACTTATTTTCTTTCAAACTTTCCACGGTTTCTTTGAGATACACATCCAACGGAATAAACTCAATTCCTAAGGATTTTGCTCTTTCTTTAGAAAATTGATGCTTTGGCATTGGAGGTTTATCATCTGCACACCTGAAAAATTTATTGAGAAAGCACAAAATAAAATTAGAAAAAAATCAGATAAAAACTTGTAATAATTAAGTTTGCACCTAGATACAAAGAAAGGATAGAGCAAGACATTTGGATCATCAAATATGATTCAAGGATTATAAACAAAATCAATTATGTATCATCATCCTGTTCATTCGTGCAAGGTGTGTTTGGATTGATGATAATAGAACATAAGAAAAGGAAAATTTTGATATCGACATTTCCTCTTCTCCTCCATTCTCATTAATCCAAAAATATTCTTAAAAAAATTTAATAACAAGTGAATTTGACTAGTGTCTCTTCTTGTTCCAAACCCTTTAAGTAAAGTAATAGACATGATAGAGCAAATGTCTGTTGAATATAATATATATATATATATATATATATATATTACAACTAATAAGTTGTTAGTTGAAATAGAAGCGGTGTCTATAAGGAAAAGACATAAGTTTGATTGTTAGGAGGATTTTACTTTCATGCTTTCGACAAACAGAAATTAGTTCCTAGTCTAATGTGATTTCAGAATACTCTAGATTTTCACCTAATATATATAAATATATATATATATATATATATATATAGTTTCCTTTTCATTTGAAGTTTTATGAATATATAGTACATGCTTGATTATATACCTATCATCTAACAGAATAATAGACTGGAGTAGAGACAACTATTAAAGCAGACAAATGACAAAGATAGTTTAATTTTCTACACTCTAGAAAAGAGATAATGTTATATGCATTCTTAAAATTATAAACATAATTTAACTTACCTCTCTGGAAGTTGTAATGATGGAAATGATTCACGTAAAATCCTTATGACATCTGAATAGTGTGCTACTGACTCAACCAAACAATATCTTCCACTAGCTGAAGGAATTTCAAATGCTTGTATATGACCATTTGCAACATCTTTCACACTGATCCATCCACGAGTATAATTTGGAAATGTTTGTCCACCTGCATCAAGCAAGGATGAGAAGAGCAGTATTTTAAAAGTTGAATCGGTTATCAAACCGAAAAATTTGTTGGGTCACAGGCTGAAATTTATATTGGTTATACACCATATCAGTTGTTCCATAATCATATAAAATTTCAAATTCTAAGATTCATAATGCATATAGTTTAATCTAACTCAAAATTTCAGACCTAAATATCAAAAATTAAGAAAGTTAAAAAAATATAAAGGCTAGACTAATTCTGTTAAAAAACTATCTGCTCTCAATCCTTTCGATTTTGATCAAGTCAAACCAGTCCTCTGTCTTTCATGGGTAAATCAAAGAGTATAATTAGCAATTTACCAGTTCAACCAATCATACCGCAAGGTCTATTCCAACAACATAGGGGAATAGTCCCTATGAGGGGAATAACACAATGGCCCTCCTTTTCTATTTTTACTTTTCCTACTCTGTTTCTATGTTTTGACACTAATGATCCGATTTTTTTTTTCTTTAACTAAAACCATAAAAAGCGGTTGATAGACAATAGATGTCAGTGTTTCAGTGTTAAGGTAATTGATTGTAAATGTTTATATCTCTTTTACTTTTGAAAGTTGAAACCTTTAAGAACACTTGAAGCTATGCATTATTGATTTTGAAGAGTCCTAAACAAATTCATAAAAATTGAATAATACAACATTAAATTACCATTTATTAGATTCACAACTACATCAAGACTTTCATTAAGTGTTGCTTGCAAGAGAGGCCCTATCACTGTTGTTGGATGTATAGTAACCAAGTTAATGTTGTTTTCTTTTGCAAATTTCCAGGCAGCTTCTTCAGCCAAAGTCTTAGAAAGGTTGTACCATCGCTGAAAGCACAAAATTGAATATATATATATATATGAAGGTATTGTAAATTAATAATTAATTTACAATGCATGACAAATATATATTGACAGCAGTATAGCACTTACCTTAGTTTCTCTACAAAAATCAGCATCCGAAAACCATGTCTCATCAACAACAGTTTCAGAAGTCTTGGTCCTTCTATTAAAATGAACTGCAGCAGTAGAAGATGTTAAAACAACTCGTTTCACAGATGGCGATTTCACACATGATTTAAGAACATTGAGAGTTCCATTCACTGCTGGATCGATTAGTTCAGTCTGAAATAATGATGAAACCAACAAGTGTACAACTTATTAGCTAGAAAATATATGGTTTTCAAAAACCATTACAGAATGATATACATATATATATATATATATATATATATATGAACCTCTGGGTCTTTGACTTTGGCATTATCAACACAGGGTGCTGCAGTATGAAAGACGCCCTCACACCCATCAACAGCAGAGTCAAAGGAACCTTCTTGTAAGAGATCTGCTTTAATGAGTTGCAATCTCTCCTTTGCACCATTAAATTTATACAAATGTTCTACCTTTTTAGGATCATCTGCACAGAATTACAAAGCAAAATAAAGTTTTTAACTCAGATTGATGCATACTAAATAGCATTATATAAGAAAATGTCAATAAGATGAAGTGCAGAGATATTAAGGAGCACTTACTAGGGTTACGAACAGTGGCTTTGACAGTGTAACCACGAAGAAGAAGGAACTTGACGATCCATGAAGCAATATAGCCATTGGCACCAGTCACACACACCACTTTTCCTTCTCCACTCTTCATTCTTCCTCTTGAGTGTCTCTTCTTCACCTCCTGCTGTTCCAAAATGAGCCCAAAAGAGGAGAAACTGATTTTTTATTAGTTGAGGGGTATTTGCTAAGCATTTTTACTAAAATAAAATATATAAAATAACTAAAATCTTATTTTCTTATATATTATAAACTGCATTTTTTAATATTTTAAAGAAACTCTGCAATGGCTTTCGCCATTGCAGAGGGCAAAGGACCTTTTCAATTTCCATATCAACTTTTTAGCGGCGGTGTTATTCTATTTGAAGTACAATAATTAAGACTAACAACTAATTCAAAAATATTAAGTTTAAAATTTTATTTTTGATAAATTAAATTAAAAAGTTTATAACTTAAAAAATATTAAGACTAACAACTTAAAAGATTTAATGAAATATTAATTATGTAGTTATAACTTTTAAAATTATTTGAATAAATTTTAAATTAAGTTTAAAAATAATTTTTAATATTTCTAAATATAAATTTCATTTAAATAATTAATTTCAATATTTTTAATTAATTATACTCCACTTGATCAACTACACTTCAAATTATGTATTATTTTATAGGATTGATTTCTTTTGTTTTATAATATTTTTTAAAAATATTAAATATGTAATTTTCTATTATAAAATAGTGAATTTTTTTAAAAATGTTTTATGAGGCAAAAAAATAAGTTATCTCAATATCTTTTTTAATGAGACATGTATATTTATAATTAAAATTTTTTTGTTTTCTTATTTTATCAATTCAAGACTCTAAATTAATTGAACATATTTTTTATTATCATGTGTATGTTGGGTACAATTGGGGGTAAACATTGATTCGATTTGAATTAATTTTGACTATTCAATCTATCGAGTCAATTATATTGCATGGCTAAACAAAGTTTTTAAGTTTTAAAATTTGAAAAATGTATTTATTTAAAAATTTTATATTAATACTTTTATTTCAAAGCAAGTATAATTAATTAGTTTAATTTTATAAAAATGCTTTATTGTTTTCGTAAGATTGATACTAACTTATTTTTTCAATCATGTGGATCGCACATTTCTGTAATGATGGGAAGCACAATCTTTAAATGATACTTGGTTTTTTGTCTTTGTTTATGTAAACCAAAAGTAGTGTTTGGTGGATTTTGGAATCTTTTCTTTTAGCAAGATGTCTTACAATTGTTCACATATTTAATAATTCCTTCAATCTAGTTTATATTAAAAAATATATAGCAATACATAACTATGTTTCAAAATCCAGCATAATGTTATATCTTCGAAACTTTTCATGTTGGTTCATTTCATTAAAAATTGTCAAAATACTTTCTAGATGCTGAATAAATTATGGACAATGTAATGCAAAGGGTATGTCTAAATAATTTATTTGTAAGGTTGATCTTAACTGATTTTTTCAATCTTGCATATAAATCTTTGACATTTAAATGTTTTTTTAATAGAATGTAATTCTGACAGCTCCTTTGTATTTTCAAATTAATCTTTCATTCTTCCTGATTTTCTAAAATTGATTTATATATATACTGTTAAATTATTTATTTATTTATAGATAATATTAATTAATATTATTATTATATTATTATAATTACAATTTAAATTTTAAATTTAAGATAAAAAATTTAAATAATATTTCATTAAAAAAGTTATTAAAATTTAAGGTTATTACATCTAAAATTTTAATTTAAAATTATTCTAACTCTTTGTCGCCAAAAAGTCTCTCTCTTTCATAATTTTCTTAAAGTATTGAGAAATTGTGATTATAAACTCTTTTTTTTTTAATATTTTATTATCATAAATTCAATAGATATGTATCACAAATTTTATCAGATTAAATTATATTCAGAATTATGATCTAAATTTAGATTCAGTTTATTTTAGCATATAAATAAAAATTTCTTCAATTTAATTAACATGTATTTAAAAAATTACTTATAATATAGATAAGTTTAAAAATAAAAATTATTAATCCAACTAAATTTTACATTTTTTAAAGAATCACGATATAATGCTTTATGGTCAAAATTAACCTTTTGTGGCTTTTTCACCAAAACTTACTTTCAGAATTAATAATATTTTAAAAACTCATCCTAAATTACTTGTTTCTCACAAAACTTCATTTTTGTCTTTTAGTAAAGGTTATTCATCTAGATGTTGGACAATGTAATCTGCCAGCATTTAGACGTATTATATTTTTTTTTATTAGACCTAGTCGCTCTCATATTGAGACAAATTAGGTCCAAAATATATTTTTTTTAAAAATAAATAAATGTAATTCGTCTCTATATTGGAAGGATTAAAAATCTTAATCTATCTTATCTAAGGACAAATTACAGGTAAGTCAATCAGACTTTGATTGACCCACCTTTACACGTGGCAACATTTCATTGGTTCTTTAGATTGCACGCGACTCTGATTAGTTAAAAATATTGTACACATCATCGATATTTTTGTTTAGAAACATCATCCGTCCCTACTACCGTTTGGTTCTAAGGTATATTTTATATCTTCCCAAGTAGGAAGATTTATTTTGTGTATAGACTAACTGGTTGGTTTGAGTCTTTATTGGGCCTCTTTGCACTCAAAAATTACATTGAACTTTTGAGTATATGCAATGATATTAGAGGCATACTCGTAGATAGATACATGTAATTAGAGGTGTGTGTTGGATACGTGGTAAATTTAACAACTCCTATCACTTTTTACTTTATTTTATGCACTTACACATGTTTTTTTAATATATTTATGTTAAATGCATATTTTCAATATGATAGAAGAGTAAGTCTTCGGCACATTTCTACAAATCCACCTGCCCTTTTTTTTTAGGGTAGAGAAAGATGAGAAAAACAAAAAAAAAAGACTAAGGCACCTCTATACTACAAAAAGTTATATTCAAACAAAAACTGCTAAAGTCTTCAGCTGGGCTTTGTTTACACTCTAAAGGAGGCCTTGAAAGACATGGATGTTATTAACCATGCTTGCAGAGACCTGTCCATACGCAAAAAGAAGAGTGCCTGTTGCACCAACGAATATATTAGAGGAAGAGGCTGGATACAAAGATGATACACTAACAAATATATGTCTCAAAATAATATATATAATTATTTCCAAAAAAATGAAGTATAATTTATACATAAAAAATTTTGTATTTGTGAAGGGTTTTAGGAAAAAAATTTAAAAATATTATCGCAAATAAGAAATTTTGGATATGGGTATTTCTGTCTTAAAATTTTTAATTTTTAACTTTTGTTTTTGGTTATAAGTAGAAGCTCTAATTTTTTACTTCTATTCTAAAGTTAAAAAAAAATATTTCTGCTACCTCTTAAAAGTAGGGATAATCAAAATATTCTTATGATATCTTTAAAATTTACTCGTTAGATATGACTCAAAGTATTAAAGGACAGAGTTGGGATTCTGATTAAGAGAGAGTGGTGTTCTACCCGAATCCAGATATGCTATATATAAATTATTAGAATATTATTTTTATATTATAAATATATATATTTAATTTATTTTACTAAAAAATATATATATATTATGTTATTTACTTCAATTTTATTAATAAGATAGCTTAACTTTAATATAAATCTATAAATTATTATATTTTATAATTTTGTAAGGATAAATTTGTTAATATTTTATATTAATTATATATTTTAAGTTTACATAATATAATTGATGTAACTTATATTTTTTTATATAAATTTATATGTAAATAATTCATAAATTGAAGGAGAAAAATTATTTTTTTAAAATTTTTTTTTTGGATAAATAAGTTCAAGTCTGGGTATTTGAAAATTTTGCGCGTTCAGGATGGGAATTAGTTTTACTACCCATTCAAAACCAAGTCTAGGTATAGAGACTATGAGCTTGTTTAGACTTTGTTCTGTTTTTTTATTTTTTAAAATTATTTTATAAAATTAATTCTGAAAATTTATATTAATATTATTTTTATGTATATATATATAGATGCTATTAATAAAAAAACATGTTTTCTATATTTTCTTTTTTAAAAAATTGGAGTTCAAAATAATCTTTAATTGTTGTGTAGTTTTTATTCTCAAAACACATATTCTATTTTTTTGTCAAAAATAATTAATTAAGAAAATTTCTTTTATTTTTCTATTTTTAGAAACTAAAAATAATTTTTAAAAACTGTATTTAAACAGGGCTATAGTACCTTACCCTAACCTTACCCATGATTAACCCTACTTGAAAGTATTTTTGATGGTTTGCAAACACCCTATTTTTCTAAAACAAGTGTTTTTGAAAATAATAAGCAGTTTTTTCAGCGTGACAAACACTCTCAAATAGATTTTTTGTCTCTTATAATATTTCAAATATCTATTGAGAGAGATGAGATGCACTTATGTAATACTTAATAATATTTTGATCAAAATTGATCTTAGTAAAAAATACTTGTAAAAAATTAAATAAATAATTTTTTTGGAATAACAAAAAAAAAACAAAGTTAAGGAATTACATAAATACCTACCAGTCTCCCCTTAAGATAATTGAACAGACTTATGATTATTCTCAATATAATTAACTTTGCCTAAATTGCAATAAGAGAGAAGAAAATATATATCTCTTCCTATGATTACCATATCCTTCGGCCAGACACCTCTAGTCTCAAGCATATAGGTGACTGTTCGATTTGGAGTTAAGATTTGAATCTTAGGCCAGCTATGATCCTTTATGATCTCTAACATTGCTCTTATACCTTCAAGTGATCAATCCAAGATGTTGTTGTTATTTTGAGCCACAATGACAACTATTGTTTTGTAGTGATTTTGGTTCCAAATAAAGGACTCTTCCTTACCTTGTATCCTTCTTCCAAGCTAAAAGAATTTTCTCACCTGCCTCTCTTTTTGTGTTTATAGCATGGGAAGTTATTCTTCTATCTATCCCTTGGCTTGCTTCATCTTTATCATTATATTCCCTGCTATTTAGGATTGGTGGCCATTTGAATGACATCAATAGGCTCACATTGTTTTCCTTTGAAAATAAGTTTATTTACAAGAATATCTGGTACCAACATATAATAAGATCATATTCAATTATCTCAAGCACGTTAGTCAATCTCCATTCCTATTATTTAAGATCTTTTCGATCTAATTAGCAACACTGAAATTTATTTTGTTCGAGCGCAGAGGCAATTCAGATTGAAACCAGATTGCTCTAGCAAGTGGACAGATGAAAAAGAGATGTCATGCATTTTCTATAAAATCACATATTGAAAAGCACATTGTCCCTCTATATCGACCACACATTGTAAAGTGTAGAAACTCGGCCATGTACATAAAATCATCGTGAACTCTATGTCACGGTATGGAGCACCTTCGGCCACACCTCACTATGTCACTCGTGTAAAGCACCTTCGGCCACACCTCACTATGTCACTCGTGTAGAGCACCTTCGGCCACACCTCATAATCCATGGACACTCAACCATGTATATAGCGTAATCGCGAGCACTAGGTCATGGGCATGGAGCACCTTTGGCCACATCTCGCTTGGCCGATCGTATGGAGCACCTTTAGCCACACATTATAAAGCGTGGACACTCGGCCACGTACATAAAATTATCGTGAACTCTAGGTCACAGGTATAGAGCACTTCGGCCACACGTCACTAGTTTGCTTATGTGGATCACCTTTAGACACTTCATAATCCGTGGACACTCGGCCACATATATGGCGTAATCGCGAGCACTAGGTCATGAGCATGGAGCACCTTCGGCCACACCTCGCTAGGCTGCCTGTGTGGAGCACCTTTGGCCACACATCGTAAATTGTGGACACTTGGCCACCTTCCTAGGGTTATCGTGCACACTTGGGCACTACATGAACATTGGGCCACCACTTAGGGTAATTGTGCACACTTGGGCACTCTGTGGACACTCGACCACCTTTATAAAAATCTTTAACAAATCTCAGGGGAAATTTTCCTCTTATTGAAAAATAATACTAGTGTACATCTCTTTTTCTTAAAATTCTAAATAATTTAAGAATAATTGTCCCTTTTCTGGAAAATCTGAAATTAATGTACGCTTCTCATAGGAATTATATTATTTTCATGATTGATTTCCCCTTTCTTTGAAAATTACTATAATGTACACTTCTTGTGAAAATACAAATATTTTCAAGAATACTTTCGCTTTTCTTGAAATTTAACTCTAGTGTACAATTCATATAAAAATTTTAGTATTTTCAAAAATGATTTCCCCTTTCTTTGAAATAAATTTTAACGTGCATTTCTTATAAAAATTCTAATAACTTCCGGAGTAATTTTCCTTTCTTGAAAATTAATATCAATGCACATTTCTTATAGCGTGTTAAATACTCAAGAATAAATTTCTCTTTTCTTAAAATTACATTGATGTGCATCTTTTATAGCTTCAAGAATAAATTCCCCTTCTTTTTTTTCGGAAAATAATACTAAGGTGCATCTCTTGTAAATCGAAAGAATACATTCTATGGACTCGGCCTAGGGAGATTTATTAGATTGGCAATTCAATTTCCTTTCTTCAGCCTAAATTTAAAACCATGCAACGCTATTCTTTTTCCAACAACATGCTCTTGCTATCTCATCTATCAACATTTCAACAAACCACACAAGCCAGCCAACAGACATACATTTCAGTCAAAAATTTAGAGACAACTTAGGTTCCATGAAAAGCTCGAATATAAACATTAGATTGCATAACCAGAACATAGAACAAAAGTTAAATTGTTAACCTACCTTGCTTCCTTTGCTTCTTCTTTCTTGATACATTTCCAAGCCCCTTTTTCTCGACAATTGCTCTTAATTAATTCCCTGGGCAAATAATTAAATTCTTAGGTAGGTTTTTCTTTGAATTAGGCTTTCCTACTTCAATTGCTCTTAATCTTTCGAAAGCTTGAAATTTGATTACGGCGACTTTTCGGCAACTCCAAATGATGGCGCCTGATGAAAGCACGGTGACACACGGTGGTGGCGGCGGCGGTTGAGGTTCAAAGATACACCAAAATGTAGCCTGCAACTTGATGAGGCCGGATCCGGTGTCCGTTCGATGAAACACGACTGTTTAAATGGCATATTTTGGTGACAAAGTATGACGCACGGTGAATTATTTTTCCCCTGTTCTGGGAGCGTGGCAGCGGCATTCCACTGGCTGAAATCTGTCAGAGGAAGCTAGCGGCTTAGGCTACCCAACGGTGGCGGCGGTGTGGTTGGATGGCATCGGACAGAGGAGATCATGGCAGAAGAATAATTTTGCGACAGAGGGAGAAATGGGTTATTTTTGGCCGCTGCGACGTCCGTTAACAGTCGGGGATGGTGGTTGGAGGTTAGGGGCGTCGAGCTGCACTGGTGGCAAGGTCCAGCAGCGGTGCAGGGCAGCGGTTCAGATGAAGCAAGGTGGCTCACAAAAATTAGAGAGAAGAGAGAGATAATATAGGGAAGAGAGAGAGAGGAAAGGAAAAATGAGAGAGAAAATGGGAATTTTGGAGTTTTAAGGCCTCTAGGGGCATTTTGGTCTTTTCTCACTTTGTCCAGGATAAGTTTCGAATGTATTCTCCGATTTGGGCAAGATTACAGGCCCACATTGAAGGAATTCAGAGGTCTTTTAGAGAATTTAAGCCTTTCAAATTACCTGCTAATTCCTTGAAGCCGAATTGAGTTTTCTTCTGTCAGATAAAATTTTTAATTCTGAAAAATTCTCAAATTTCAATCGCAAGCTCAGAAAATCATGCTTAATTTAATTCTAACAAAATATAAAGTTATTTTTCCTAATTTAATTTATTTTAAAATCGGGTTGTTACAGTGATCCACTCCACGTACCCTTACTTACATGAATGAGATAGTCTCATTTTCTATGTGACAATTCTATCACTACTACTACTATCTGAGGTGTCCCTCAGTAGATTTGAGTACCATGTGGTCACTGCCCTTACCTCAGATCATCCCATATACAGTGGGAGTTTCTCCCCTTTCCACCCCATAGGGGACTGCTTTAACCTTTAAAATTAAACTCATGAGATCACTGTTAACTGCATAAATCATTTTCTCTCTGCTTTTTAGGCGAATTATGATGCTATGGAATTACCACCCCTTACCAGTGGATTATTTTCCTGGTACGCTACTTCCTATATATATTCTAGGGTGACTTAGCCTATATCCATGATTATGCTAAATTCTAAGTAAATGTCTCTGTTTTTTTTTTTGCCATCTAGGCTACACTAACTTAGAATTTGCAATCATCACAGTGTTTTTCTAAAATCTTTATTCCGAGTGAATGTTTTACCATCCATATTTATCATACAACCATGAAATGGCTAACAGCCATCCCATACTGACAACTGATCACTTAATTATAAGCTAATCTATTCTAGAACATATATTAAAAATACTTCCTCTAAGTTTCTTTCCTACATCTCTATATTTTCCTTTCTTGCTACATTTTCCTTTCTTTATCTATGTTTCCTTCTTTCTTTCTTTAATGTGTCATGATACTAGCTACACTTTCATAAACTATGACCCTCATAACAATCTCATGGCCAAATTGCATAGAAATAAGGGTGTTATCTCAACCAAGAGAAGAAAATAAGGTAAAATTAATAATTTCCCAATTTCTACTCTAGCCCTTTTTTATAAACATAATTCTATAATTTCCTTTATATTTCTATACAACTCTTCATGCCATATTTTTCCATTTCACATTTAGGGTCCTAAGGTGAACGTTTGCACTTTTTCTTTGCCATCCATTTCCATTTCATTCTTTATCTATCTATACATACCTAAAAGTATTTCTATTCTCATAACATACTTATAGGTATGTATACACACAATTCTACCCATTCTCAAGATACATTAGAATTGCTAGGATAACATGATTTTGAAGCTTTTCATTTTGGAAACCCATTAACACCAAGACTTCCATTCTTTCCCTATCTTGGCCAAAAGCTATGAAATATTTTTGTGAACCATTTCTCATAAAATCCATCATGCTTTCGGTCAAGGATGTCAATTTAGAGAAAATGGAATCATTTAACCAATCATCAATTTCCCTTTTTCTTTTACTACTAGCCAAAATGCCATGAGAATCTTAAGCAAGGTTTCACAATATTCTTTTTGCCAACCAACATGATGTCTCAGCCAAGGAAGGAGAATTAAAGGAAATATGTCATTTCATCAAGCTACAAACTTTTCTTTCTCCTTTCATCCATAACCAAGACAATATCATGTGGAATGGATAATATTCAAACAAAAATCCTTTGCTTTACACTTAATTAATTTCGGCCAAGTGAAGGAAAAAAAAAGGAAAAACTAATGTTTTATTATTGAATAAAATTTCTCTTTCTCTACCTTGGCCATAAACAACAATAACATTTATTCATGTAAAATTTAAATTGATCTTTCTCTTGCCTACCAACATGATGCCTTGGCCAATGAGGGAATTTTAAAAGAAATCCATTATTCCACCATGACATACATTTTACTCTATCTTAGCCAAGACAATTATGTGTTACATAGGAAAAATTTAACAAATTTTAACTAAAACTTCTCTCCCAAGTAAGCTAGTGCATTCGACCAAGCATAGGAAGAAAAGAAAATTATATTGTTTCATTACAAATTCACTCCTTCCTTCCTCCTCCATCTTTGGCCGAAATCATGCTAGGAAAAATAGACAATTTTCAACAATACATTCCCTTCCACAATGAGGTATAGTCACAGCCAAAATGAAGGAAATAAGGAGGCAATATGATTTCCATCAAATTTCACCATTTATTCCATTTTCATCATAAATGAGTCATGAAACACCATTTACCCAACAAAATCATGTTCATCCAAGCATCATATCATCATCATTCAACTATCGGGGATTTTTCATGGAAATGGAATTAAAATATCAAAATTATCACAAACACTTCAAAGCTTTAAATCAACAATCAAATATGCAACCATACATCATTTTAAGTAAATCCCAATAGAATTTTTGACATTTTAAGCATGTAGAAAGGAAAGTGGTACTACTCATGGAGCCATGGATGACATT
Source organism: Senna siamea (assembly GCA_031216115.1). Lineage (NCBI taxonomy): Eukaryota > Viridiplantae > Streptophyta > Magnoliopsida > Fabales > Fabaceae > Senna > Senna siamea. The sequence continues at coordinate 31,338,730 of CM062367.1, read as the reverse complement.
CAAGAGCTTGAAAACAACCATGAAACATGAAATAAATTACATAAGAATGTAAAGCTTCCTTGAATTGCCAATAGAAATGATTTTACTTTGGAGTTTCCTTGCTTCTTTCACCTTCTTCTTCCTCCTTCTTCCTTCTCGTGAAATGCTGTACTTCTCCCTCCCTTGTATTGTGGAAGGGAATGTAAAGCTTGAAAACGTCGTGGTGCTAACTTGGAGAAGGAAGAGCATGTGTATTTTAAATAAAAGGTAAAAGATTATTTACAATTTTTTACTTTACTCTTTACTTTTCCATCCTTTTTTCTTCATTTTTGCTTCAAAATTTTGACAATTGTCACAATATAAATTCCATAAATATTGTTATGATAAAATGGAAATTTTATCCCCAATGTGTAAAATTACAATTTTACCCTTAGTGTAAAATTACTATTTTTCCCTTTTTGCTAAAATGACTATTTTGGCCCTTTATTGGCTTCCAAAAATTTCAAAAATTTGGGGGATTATTCTTAAGGGAATTTATCATCATTTTATAAGTAAAATGACAATTTTACCCTTGTGGTAAAATGACAATTTTACTCTTGGGTAAAAATACCATTTTTACCCTAAGGTAAAAATTGTCCATTTTGTCCCCGGATATTTTTCTATAGTCATGATGATGACTTCCAAATATTCTACCGACATAATCATTATGCTTTCAGATATTTTTTCAGCATCATGATGACGTATCATAAATGCGCAAGATATTTTGGAGGCGTAATAATTATATTTTGTCCTTTTATGAAACCTTTATTTCCTTCGCTTAGTCCCTAACTTTTTCTTTCAATTTAGTCCCTTTCCTCTTTTTTGAAATTCCAAGGGCAACTTTACTCAAATCTTTAGTCAGAAAATTGCTAAATTCATAAATTTAAATCATACCTGAACTCAAGAAAAATGTAGTTATTACACATAAGCTACTACTTTCCTTGCTTGCATTAACACACATCCTAAACCTTTCTTTAATGTGTCTGTGTATACCTCAAAAGGCTCCATTGGGTTTGGTATTACCAACACTAGAGAGGTAGTTAACTTCTCCTTCAGTGTAAGAAAACTATGCTCACATTGTTCACTCCACTTAAACTTTACACCCTTTCTAGTTAATCGGATTAATGGCAAGGCTATTTGAGAAAATCCTTGTATGAATTTCCAATAATAACCTGTCAAACCCAGAAAACTCCTAATCTCTATGACTGTTCTTAGCTGAATCCAATTCAGTACAACCTTAATCTTCCTGGGGTCTACCAAAATTCCTTCCTTATTCATCACGTGACCCAAGAATTTAACCTCCTTTAACCAAAATTTGCATTTCTCTAACTTAGCATACAAAATGCTTCTCCTTTAACATTTATAACACCATTCCAAAGTGTTGTGCATGCTCTTCATGATTATTGGAATAGATTAGGATGTCATCTATGAACACCACCACAAATTGTTCTAAATAGGGCCAGAAAATTCTATTCATATAATCCATTAAAACAGTAAGGGCATTCGTTAGTCTAAATGGTATCACCAAAAAATCATAATGGCCATATCTAATGCTAAATGCTGTCTTAAGGATATCTTCATTCATAACCCTAATTTGGTGGTATCTGAACCTCAAATCTATCTTAGAGAACATAGTGGCTCCTTGTAATTGATCAAACAAATCATTTATCTTGGGTAAAGGGTGCTTATTCTTAGTAGTCACTTTATTCAATTGTCGATAGTCAATACACAATCTCATGCTCTCATCTTTCTTCTTCACAAACAAATAGGAGCTCCCCACGATGACACACTTGGTCTGATAAACCCCTTATCCAATATATCCTGTATTTGGGCTTTCAAATCTTTCAACTCTATTGGAGCCATCCTATAAGGTATTATTAATATAGGGCCCGTACTCGGCATTAGGTCTATGGTAAACTCAATCTCCCTTGGTGGGTGTAATTTAACTATCTCTAAGGGAAATACTTTCGAAAAATCTCTTAAAGCAGGAATGGAACTAAACTTCTCTTGAAGCTCTCCTTGGGAAAAACTAAGGAAAACCTCATCTACTTCACATATTTTATCACTTATATTCACAGGTAAGGCATCCAAATAGACTATTTTATTTTTAAAAAAATTTTAGAACAACCTGATTCCTAGATAACCAATTCATTCCCAAAATAATATTGATCCAAGTTAGAGGCAAACATAAAAGATCAATAACAAATAGATGGTCATCAATGGAAATAGGGCAGTTCAAACAAATTTAGGTAAAAATTATGGATTTTCCTAAAGGTGTGGAAATGTACAAATCATAGGGCATGATTTGAAATGGCAAGTCTAATTTCCCAACACATGTGTTAGATATAAAAGAGTGCATAACACCCGAATCAAACAGTATTATTAAAGAAAAATTATAGACCTTACCTTTACCCTACATCAGTCTCGATGGTTTCTTAATTTTTGCCCTATCCAAAGTAAAGACTCTTCTTGAGGCTTGCGGCCTTGACCCACTAGAACCTTGTTGATTTCCACTAGATAGACAGTACTTTGTAATGTGCCCTGTCTTCTCACACTTGTAGTAAGTCACAAGCATTCTGTACTAACAAGGTTTATTCCTATGTCTCCCACATCTGGGGCATTTAGCAACCTCAGGTCTTCTGTTCTCACTGGACAATCCTTATGGTGCCTTAAAGTTTCCCCCATTTACATTGAGATTCCTAGCGAGCTATTTCTGATGGGCAACAAAACTTTGGTTCATCTGCTACCTCTCCTTCAAAGTCTTACTTATTATCCGAAATTTGTTCACCAACACTATAAAATTTTGGATTTCCATTGGGGCTATTTGAATTCTCATTTGCTAGTCTAATCCCACCTCGATAATTAGCTAGATTTCCAAGCTTCATCTAGATGGAGTCTTAATTTGTAGAATACCTAGCCAACTCTTTGAACTTGGCCGAATATTCTTCAAACATTCTACCCCTCTATAAATTCCCACATCGGTTGAAAAGGAGAAAGAAGCATACCTTATAAGGGTATGGATACATTTCCCTTATGGATATGTTTTCTCTTAAAACCTTAAGGTCTGGGATCAAAAGAAGGGGGAGAAAAAAAACCATAAGGGTTGAACCTAAAACGGACAATATATGAAAATGGGTGACTAAGAATTTTACAATTGGTATTAGAGTTGGGACCTAGATCAGTATGCCAGCGGAGACGTTGGGCCTCATAAGGGGGTGGATTGTAAAGTCCCACATCAGTTGGAAAAGAGAAGGAAGTATGCCTTATAAAGGTGTGAATATATTTCCTTTGGGTATGCATTTTCCTCGAAACCTTGAGGTCTGGGACCAAGAGAGGAAGGAGAAACAAAACCATGAGGGCCAGGCTCAAAGCGGACAATATTTACAAGTAGGTGACCAAGACTATTACACCTTCTGCTTCAGCTGCAGGAACACTATCTCTTTAACTTGTGTGACATTCTCAAGGAAATAATTCTCCAAGAAGGTCCTCTTAAAGGATTCCTAAGTCAGTGGGATTCCTCCGCTCTCTATTAGTTGCTTTACCCCACTCTACTAGTTTTTAGTTTCATCTTTCAACATATATGTTGTATATGTGACCTTCTACTCGTCTGTGTCATGCAGCAGCTAGAATATCTTCTCTATCTCTTTCAACCATCCCTCGTCCATCATTAGCTCATACGTACCTTTGAATGCTGGTGGTCCTGCTTTCTGAAACTCTAGCCAGCCTTGGTACATATGACGGTCATTTTGGGTGTTCACCTCATTCTGAGTCTAGTGATTCTCTTGGTATTACCTCATAATATTGGCATTAGTGGCAGCTTGATCTCTTACTGCCTCTGCCATCATCTTGAAGGTACCCATCATGTCCCTAATTTCTTTATCCATTTCACTCCTATTTCTTGGCCTTCCTCTTGGCCTCCCAATAGTATTTTTGCTAACATATGCCATATCTACCTAATACAGAAAGGAAAATAATTAGCCTTTAGTAACAACAAATACAACCATAACAGCAAGTTTACTCCTAATCTCAAACATTTTTCTCATAGTCTTATATATTCCAGATTCTAAGATTCTAAATCAACCATTCCTAACGTTGCAAGCCTAGCCAACCATAAACCAGTAGCTAGGCTAACCCATAAATTAGGCTCATGTGGCTCAAACCTGGCTTTCCCTTAACCTGGCTCTGATACCAAATTGTAATGACACCTCTTATTTACTAACATTATCAGAGTAATATCTCAATTTATCCATTCAAATTCCACTCAACTACTTCTCATGAGCAGCATACCTAATATCTCAATTTATACAATTTCATACTCTGGAATATAAAATTTAACCAACCATCAATTCACATTTGAGGAAATTTCATAACTTTACAACTACAGTAACTTGCAATATAGTCATCAAGGACCCTACCAAAATTTTGATAAAGTTTTCCTTAAAAATAGAACATTTCCTTAATTTTAAAGTAGCCCAAAAAATCAATTAAATAACCATATATTTGACACCTACAGACATATACAGTTATCCAAAATATTAATTCAAAGTTTTCACAACAAATTATTTCTTCCCCTCTTCCAGGTTGCTTAATCTATCACAAAATCTCTTCCAACATCCTTTAAGCAAAACACATCCCAGGCTTAGATAATTCCCAACAAGGTCTTTGTCCTGGTTATCTGAACAATTAACTTAATGAGATGAAAATATCCTAGTAGAATGATTTATATTTTAATTTTACAAAATCAGTTAAGAGTTTAATTGTACCCTTTTTGGTACAAAAAAACTTTTCCTAGTATTTATATACTAAAAAAAAAACATATGTGAATTGAAATCTCTTATCAAAGCATGATTAAACATAAGGGAAATCTAGCATTTTCATAAATTCCACAATTTATATAGTTTCATGAGAATCACAAGAGTATAGAAAAATCATCTTTATCAAAATCATCATTTTGTAATACCTTTATACACATCTCAAATGTCATTTGCATAACACTTCTCTTGTTATTGAAAAAATCACAAAAATCTACATATTATCTCAAAATCAATATGCATATGTTTACAACAATTAAAATCCTTATCACATTGCATGTTGTTTTCCAATCTCACTTTACTATTCATAAGGATCGTTATCCCGGTGAATGTCACAGGACTGTTATATGAATGACCGAGATTTTTATCATCACAAGGACCATTATCCCAATGATTGTCATAGGACTGTTATTCATATAACTGACAATCTAAATAACAAGGCATTCCTTAGCATATGCACATAATTCGTTAGTCTCTTTATCCATAACTATACAACAATGCATATAAATAGGCGACTAATACTTAGGGTCAAAGATTTTTACACTTAAACCAATCTATTTTTCCCATATAGACTCTTCTCCTTTACTCCTTAAGTATTTTATAAGGTTGTATTGTTTAAAAGATTAACCTCTAACACATATGAAAATAGTTACATTTTTACAAAAATAGTCTGCATGAGGAACACTTAATGACTGTCTCATACTAGCCATTAAATTTTCACCCCAAATTTCATCTCCACTATAAGCATACAACCCAATAGTCAAATTTAAAACAAGCAGCAAAGGATTTATCCCATACTTTCAAACATATATAGGTATATTTCCTTATACTAATATGAAAACATTCCATTTCACAAGCATTTTCATCAAACATTTCCTATTTCACAAAAATACAATTTCATTTCAATCAATATAATTCACATTTTTATTTCAAAATAGGGGAGTGTATATTACTCTACCTTAACCGTGATTTCTTCATCTTGAATCAAGATCCTTCCCTTATCTCCTTTTGCATGATTCCATAAGTCACTTTTATTAATTTCTGAAAGCAATGTTTCAATTTCCCATACTAATTCCTTTCAAACATAAATCTATTGGAATTAAATTCCTAATTCTCCTCAAATTTAAAATTTGGCAATAAAACTCTCAAATTTCTTCTAGGACACTTTTGAAAGGCTAAATAAACTTAACCCAACACAGAATTTCAAAATTATATGGTCTTCTCTTCTTAAACAGAAAAATAAAAACCTTTTCAATTTAATCCTTAAAATTTTCTTAGCCTTGAAAGTAGCCCTAAAGGTCTCAACAATTTTTTCAAATTTATATGAGAGCCTCTATGTAACTCAGTATCATAGAAAATACCAAAATTTATGGAATTTCAGTTCATTACCCAGCTTTAAAAAAATTCCATTTTAGTCCTTATCTTCCAAATGATGATTTTGCACTCCTTTTCTCCTATTTTCTACTTCTATCCATTCATAAGAGTCTCATTGGAATTAAAATTTACAGAAAAGCATCAAATTCTTGAAATTTCAGTTAATACAAAGAATTTCTAAAAGTTTTAGTTTAGTCTCTATATTCTCATATGATGTTTTTACATTCTTTTCCCTCCATTTTCCACTTCTATACAATCATAAGAGTCCCATTGGAGCTAAGTATTACATAAATGCATCAAAATTTGAAATACCAATTCAAACAAAAAATTTCTAAAAATTTCAATTTAGTCCCTTTAACTTTTTTGACGATTTACGATGGCTAACAGCGGTAGAATGCTAGGCAGAGGTTGTAGGCAACGTTGGCGATCGACTAAGGAACCAGAATCGCAGCTCACTGGTGACCAAATGATATGAAATTAGAGATCGAAGTCGTAGTTTGGAAGTCACAAACGGAAGGAAAAATGGCTATTTTTGGTGGCTTCCAACAACAATAGGCAATGAAGGACCCTCGACGGTGACGAGCAAAGCAGCAACACAATCTGGCGGTGGCGTGATGTGATGGTTTCGATGAAAGAAGGAGCTATGTAAAAATAAAGAGGGAAAGAGAGGGAGTAGTGCGAGGGAGAGAGGAAAAAATAGTGGAAATAAGGAAATTTTTAAACTTTAAGATGTCCAATGGCATTTTGGTCTTTTACCAATTTACTCCAGATAAATTTTGGATGTATTTTCTGATTTAGGAAAAAATATGGGATAATATAGAAGGGATTTGAGAATTTTTAGAATATCCTACGCCTGTTAAAAATATCTGCTAAGTATCTTAAAGTAGATAAAAATTTTCTCATCAGATGAAATTTTATTCTAAAAAATTTCCCAATTTAAGCAGTGAGTTCAGAATAATTTACTTAATCACTTCTCAATGACATTTCAATGTTTCCATTAAAATTTTTCCTAATTACTTAATTATTAATTGAGTTTATTATACTAACAACTTAAAAGATTTAATGAAATATTAATTATATAGTTATAACTTTAAAAATTATTTGAATAAATATTAAATTAAGTTTAAAAATAACTATTACTTTTTAATATTTCTAAATATAAATTTCATTTAAATAATTAACTTCAATATTAATGTAAATTAATTATACTCCACTTGATCAACTACAATTCAAATTATGTATTATTTTATAGGATTGATTTCTTTTGTTTTATGATATTTTTTAAAGTATTAATATGTAATTTACTATTATAAAATAGTGATTTTTTTTAAAATGTTTACTAAGACTAAAAATAAATTATCTAAATGTTTTTTTTAAGTGAGACATGTATATTTGTAATTAAAATTTTTTATTTTATTATTTTATCAATTCAATACTCTCAATTAATTGAACATGTTTTTTGTTATCATATGTATATTGGGTACAGTTACAAGTGAGCATCAATTCGGTTTGAATTAATTTTGGTTATTCGACCTATCGAATTGATTATATTATATAACTAAAAAAGCCATCCAATCAATCCAATCTTTTTAAAGTCAATTAATCTAATCCAAATCGATTTTGATTAGTTTGGATTGAATAGGTTCAATCAATTTTTTATTAAAAAAATTTATAAATTATAAAAAAAATATAATTTTAATCATTTTTACTGTTTCAACTATAAAACTAAGCTTTTCTAACTATAAATTTTTATCAAAATTATTTTAAGAATTTTAATAATGTTTTTAATTTATTTTTTAATATTTAAATATATTTAAATTTTAATTAATATATAAAAATACAATAAATAAATAAATAAATATATTATTTCAATTGAATGGATTCGATTCTATTTGGATGAAAATAAAAGTCATCTAAAAACCAAATCAAACCAATTAACTTTTAAAAAAATTAATCTAATCCATCCAATCAAGCAGTCATTTTAGTCAGATCGATTTGGTTTGTATCTGCTAACCCCGTGTAGTTTGTTTCTTCATGATTTAGTGAATTGTTTAGCTCACTTTGTATTAATAAAATAAGTAAATTTAAAAAATTAATTATAAATATAGATTTCTTATTAATAAAAAATATTTAAATAACTTATTTTTAGTCTCATAAATAATCTATTATTAAAAAGATATATTTAGATCGTAATTTATATTTAGTCGCATAAAATAATTTTTTAAAAATTTACTATTTTATAATAATAAATTACATATTTAATAATTTAAAGAATTTTCATAAAAAATTAATCTCATAAAATAAAACATAATAATTTGAACTGTAGTTTGTCAAATAAATTATAATTAACTTAAAATCATGAAATTAATTATTTAAATAAAATTTATATTTATAAATATTAAAAAATAACTTCAAACTAGTAGTTATTTTTAAATTTATTGTAACATTTATTTAAATAATTTTTAAAATTATAAATATATAATTAATATTTCATTAATTTTTTAAGTTATTATTCTTAATATTTTTGGAATTATAAGTTTTTAATTTAATTTGTCAAAAATAAAATTTGAAACTTGATATGTTTTGAATTATTGTTTCAGCAGCATTAATATTGGCTGTTAAAATCTCGAAACGCACGTTAGGAACGATTAAAACCACCGCTAAAAAGTTGCTTTGCAAATTAAAATAAAATAAAAGGTCCTTCACCACGGGCGAAGCTAAAATGGCGAAGGCCATTACAGAGTCTCTTTTAAAATATTAAGAAAAAGTACAGTATATAGAGAAATAAGATTTTAGTTATTTTATGTAAGAAATTAATTTATTTTATGTATTATATTTAAGTAAAATGTGGTATTTGTTATCTCCTTAATTTTTTCAAGTAATATATTTACGAATTTTTTAATTTTTAAATTTTAAATTTCAAAAACCATATTTATTAAAAAATTTTATCTTAACACTTTTATTTCAAAGCAAGTATAATTAATTAGTTTAATTTTATAAAAACGCTTTATTGTTTTCGTAAGATTGATACTAACCTATTTTTTCAATCTTGTGGATCGCACATTTCTGTGATGACGGGAAGGACAATCTTTAAATGATACTTGGTTTTTTGTCTGTTTATGTAAATCAAAAGTAGTGTTTTTTTGGATTTTGGAATCTTTTCTTTTAGCATAATGTCTTAAAATTGTTCACATATTTAATAATATACATGTGCAACATGAATACGAACACCAAAAAATCTATCCAAATCATTAGTAAATTTTATATTGGCAATATTGTTAATTCTTTGAATGATACTGTTGGGAACTTCAGGCAAGTTAAAGCTTAATTTGGATTTTTTTTAAGGTTAATTTTAAGCCCAGAAACGTTCTATAAATCAATCAAAGTATTCTTCACTACTCTAGTTTGGTTAATAGTTGCCTAAAAAAAAAGAGCAAAACAACATCAGCAAAGAGCAAGTGAAAAATATAAGGGTCAACCTTAAAATCTTTAATAGGATTCCACCTTCGCTCTTCAACCTTACTGTTAATGAGGTGAGATAATTTTTTGATACATAGCATAAATAAGGTGAAAGTGGCTCTCCCTGTCTTAGACCTGTAAAGAGGGTAAAAGCATGACGTTTGCTACCATTCTACATAATGGAGAGACTAGATGAAGTAACACAATACATAGTTAATTCAATGCACTACAATAAATGGTCTTTGATGGCGACATTCCGGTTGCCACCAACGTTGATATTCTATGACCACTAATGCTAATATAATGGAGCTGTTGTCCTCATATAATCCCTTTTGTTAACAACACTGTAGTTGCCATAGAAGCTCGCTTATGTGACAACCTTATAGTAAATTAATTCAAAGTGAAAATAATACTAAATTTTAAAACTAAAGACAATAATTTATCGAGAAATATTATTTTATCATAATAAATTTAAGGTAAAAATATTTGTATTTATTTTTAATTTTTTCTTAAAATTTTTTTGCAATCAATTTTATCTTCAAAATTTTGAATTGCAATCAATTTTGTTTCACGTGCAACTTAATATCATCTAAATTACTAACAAAAAATAACGATACAATATTGTATTTAGAAGAAAATGCACGTTAAACCTTCAATGAAACCACTCAAATCATATATGAAGTATTCATTGAATTCTTCAATGAAAAATTTAATTTTCACGTCAGATAATAATTAAAAAAGATTTAAAATGTTGTAATTAGAGAACATATATTATTGTTTAATGTTTGCATGTTATCAAAATCTTGCTCATACTCTTAAGATTTATTGTCAAATGTCACATAACTATTTTGAGTCTGTAATTTGAATGTCATTAGACCATAGGATAAAATTAATTGTAATTTAAAATTTTAAGAACAAAATTAATTATAAAAAAATTTTAATAACGAAATTAAAAATTGATATTAAATTTAAAGACCTAAAATGTATTTTTACCTAAATTTAATTGACTTTTATATATTCATAAGTTCTTACTATTTTGAGCTATTTCATGTATATGGATGATTGCATCAAATTCAAATATAGACTTCACATTCCATATAAGTCTTCCAAAAACACAAATAAAATTATTTCCTACTAGGTCTTATTTAGTACAGGCCTTATTATGTCTTCCCAAGCATCGTTTACTTATTACAAATGATACGGAGCTTATAAAGCTAGCAAAGGAACTTACAGCTACTCACAACTTATGATTATGAAATTAACATTACAGAAAAGTACAATTTAAAAGTTAACAAATTTCTTTTCTTTGAAGCTTTCCACAGTCTCCTTGAGATACACGTCGAATGGAGTAAACGCAATTCCCAGAGTCCTTGCTTTTTCTTTGGAAACCTGATATATTGGCAAGAAAGGTTTATCCTCTTCACACCTATCAAAATCAATAAAAAAGCAAAAAATAAAATTAGAAAAATCCAGAATAAAAACATAAACCAAAGTTTTTGCTTGTTCTTAATTGGGAAACCTGACTTTACCTTTTAGGAAGTTGCATTGTTGGGTACAGCTGACCTAAAATCTTTACAATGTCTGAGTAGTGTGCCACTGATTCAGCCAAACAATTTCTTCCACTGGCTGAAGAAATTTCAAATGCTTGAATATGGGCATTTGCAACGTCTATCACATTGACCCATGGAAAAGTACGATTTGGGAATGTTTGTGCACCTACATAAAGCAAGGATGCATGAAAACAATATTAACATGAAAATAATATTTTAAATATTTTTAAAAATAACTTTTTTTATCGATGAAACTTATATTTAAAACTTATTATAGTATTTTCATCAAAATGAATGGAATTGTAAAATTTTTATTATTTGTAATTTTTAAAACAAAAGGGAAAGGACTCTGTTTACCTTAATCCCTTTTCTTTCTTTCATTGATTAGAACCCACAAAGAGGAGTTAAATGACTAAAAATGATCAAGTACTTAGATGTTTTGAGATTAAATGAAAATTACCATTTATCAAATTCAAAATTAAAGCAACACTGTCGTTGAGCGTTGGTTGCAAGAGAGGCCCTATCACCATTGGTGGATTGATAGTAACCATGTCAATGTTGTTTTCTTTTGCAAATTTTGTGGCAGCTGTTTCTGCCAAAATCTTGGAAAGTACGTACCACATCTGACAGCACAAAATTGGAAACATGAGGACATTGAAAATCATCACATTTGAACACATTAGAATTTGGAACAACTATTTTAACTCTAATTCTCAAGAGAAATTGTCTTCAATAATATGATTTAAGGTAAACAAAACCTCTTTTAGTTGCTTTTTTAGTAACAATAATATGATTTTTCCTTTTCTTTCTTTTTGCCAAGGTTTGTGCTAAGTTGAGTTATTTATCACAAAGTCAAAGATATCAATTTTTATTTTTTTAACATGTATTTTTTATTAGAAACAATCATATTTAAAAAAATTTCAGATAATAAATATGAATATTACTCTTAATAAATATTCAAATCTTAGTTTGTAGTGTTTTTTTATTACTAATTTAATATAGAAAATATAGAAACCTTAGATTCTCTACAAAATTCGGGATTTGAAAACCATGTTTCATCAACTATATCATTTGCAGTTCTAGGTTTTCCAGTATGCCCCATTGTAGCCATGGAAGATGTTAGAACAACTCGTTTGAGAGATGATGATTTTGCACATGACCTAAGGACATTGAGAGTTCCCTTCACTGCTGGATCGATTAGTTCAGCCTGAAATAAGAAAAACAAGACTTGACTTGTGTCTGTAATATACCCATAACTTGTGATTTTTCATTTGGAAACTGCATATAAGATCTCATCATAATGTTTCTCATACCCTACTCCCTCCTGTATTATATATATAGTCAAAACCATTAACCGAACCTGTGGGTCTTTGGAAACATCCAGAAAATTACAAGGTGATGCAGTATGAAAGACACCCTCGCAACCATCAACAGCAGAGTCAAAAGAACCATCTTCTAGGAGATTTGCTTTAATGAGTCGCAATCTCTCTTTCGCACCTTCAAGTTTAAGCAAATGTTGTACCTTTTTAGGATCATCTGCAGAGAGAAGTACATAGCAAAATAAAGTTTTTAACTCAAATTGATGCATACTAAATAGCATTATATAAGAAAACGTTAATTAGATATGAAGTATATATGGAGACATTAAGTAGTACTCACTAGGGTCACGAACAGTGCCTTTGACAGTGTAACCACGAAGAAGAAGGAACTTGACGATCCATGAAGCAATATAGCCATTGGCACCAGTCACACACACCACTTTTCCTTCTCCACTCTTCATTCTTCCTATTGAGTGTGTCTTCTTCACCTCAATGAGCCCAAGACAGGGGAAAATGGCATTTTATAAGTGGAGGTTTCTATATTAAAATCCTGTTATGATCCTATTCTAATTTATTTTTAAATTATAGATAAGTTGGATTTATAAATTTAGACGAGAATGATTTATTTATTAAAATATAATTGAGAGGAGTACAGAACTTTTTAATACTATTGAAGTACTAGAAATATTTTTCTCAATTAACTCGTTTATGCTATCTCTTTACTTTTTGGAAGCAATATAGTTGTCACTTTGCAAAGCAAAACACATTGAAAATTTGTTATATTTTTTTATTGCCATAGAATGTAATTGGCATTCTTTCTTTCTCCAATTTCAACACTTTGCAAATGGGTGGTTTTTTTTCTAATATTTTATCGTTATCTTTGTTTTGTGACTTCTGTCTTTTGTGCAACTTTTTTAATCATTACCCATGACATGAATATATTATTCCAACTCCTGTCTACTTTATTATCTATTGGTTTAAAGGTTGAAATTTGAGTAGTCTACAATTTTATTTTATTTTTTTTACAATTTAAATTGTTAGAACGATAGTATTTTGTGATTTTTTTCTGTTAATTTTTCCATGAAAATTATATTACATACACCAAAAAAAAACCCAATTTGATCTTTAGAAAAGTTGCTCACCAATTCTTTGATTGAACATAGAAATTTGATAAGAAAATTAATCATTTGGACAAAAATAGGGGCAAACTTAAGGCTCTTTAATTTGGAGGAAAAATTAGTGATTTCTAGAAGAATTAAGAATTTATCGGTAAATTAAAACTTGATTAGAATCTAGAAACTATAATTCTTTAGTGGTTATCGTATTTTTTCTTATACTTTTTGACAGAAAAGCCATAAATTTATGTTTATTTTGAATTTTATTTCTTTCTAAAAGGCACCACCCCTTTTAAGAAGCACACTCAATAATAGTTTTTGTTTTTTTTTTATAAGTATTTTTTTATTAAAGATAATCACAACCCCTTTTATATACTTACCATCAGAGTAATTAAGAAGTGTAAAATTTCTTTAAAAAATTTTCTTTTTTTCTCTTTGGTACCAATTAGGTCGTTACTAGTTGAGTGTAACCTAAATAGGCCATTATATTCGTCCATTTGAATTCCACTCAACTACTTCTTATGCTCAGCATATATAATATCTCTATTCATACAATTTCATATTCTGGAATATAAAATTTAAACAACCATTCATTTACATTTGAGAAAATTTCATAACTTTACAACTATAGTAAACTTGCAATATAGCTTAATAAATGCAAACATAAATATTTCCCAATATTTAAATTTTCAATTATCATCAAGGACCTTACCAAAATTTCAACAGAATTTTCCTTAAAAACAAGACATTTCCTCAATTTTATAACAGCCCAAAAAGTTGATTAAATAACCATATTTTTGACACCTGCAAACATATACAACTATCCAAAATATTAATTCAGATTTTCCACAACCAATTCTTTCTTCTGCTCTTCCAGGTTACTCGATTCCCTTCAACATCATGTAAGAAACCATATCTCAGGCCCAGCTAGTTCCTGACGGGATCGTGGCCCTTATCATCTGAACACTTAACTTCATGAAATACAATTTATCCTTGTAAAGTAATTTATAATTTAATTTATAAAACCAGTTAAGAGTTTAGCAGTACTCTTTTTGGACAGAAAACCTCTCCCCTGCTGATATATTCATACATAAGTGAATTGCAATTTCATATCAAAATACTATCAAAGTATATGGGAATTTCAACATTTTTCATCACTCACATAATTTCATTAAAATTATAAGAGTATAAGAAAATCACTTTCGATATAGTCATTATTTCAAAATACCTGTATTCACATTTCAAATATCATTTATATAACAATACTCATGTTATTGCAAAAATCTCATAAATATGTATGTTTTTAGAAATCAATATGCATTCTATCACAATGTTATAAAAATCATAATCTCGTTTGCTTACTATTTTCTAATCTCAAACTATTATCACACTTCGTGTTATCCATATGATGGTCACACTTCCTTTTATCCATGTGATTGAAATTGTTGTTATCATGGGGACCATAACTCTGGTGATTATCATACTTCCTTTTATCTATGTGACTGAGAATCTAACTTTTAGGGCATCCATTGGCATATGCACATTGCTAGTCTCATCTTTTTCCCAACTATACAACAATATATACAAATAAGTGACTAATACTTAGGGTTATAGAGTTTTACACTTAAACCAAATCATTTTTCTTGTTTAGACTATCCTCCCTTTACTCATTAAAGTCTTTCATAGGATTGTATTGGTTTAAAGAGTAATCTCTAACAAATACAGACCATTAAAGATGAAACCAGTTATATTTTACAAAGTAATATGTATAAGGAACACTTAATGACCGTCTTATACTAGTCATTAAATGTCCACCCCAAATTTTGTCTGCCCTACAAGCATATAACCCAATAGCCAAATCAAAACAAGCAGCAAAAGGTTCATTTCATCCTTTTCACATGTACAGGCAAATTCTTTATACTCATATGAAAACTTTCCATTTCTCAAACAAATTTCATCAAATATTTCTCATTCCATAAAATAAATTTCATTTACATCAAGCAATGCACAATATCATTTCAAAATAAGGGAGTGTAGATTATTCTACCTTAACCACGATTTTCTTTCTTGAATTAAGATTTCTTTCTTCTTTTCTCCTGGATTGATTTCACAAGTCACTTCTATCAATCCCTGGGAATAATTTTAACTTGCATACTTATTTCTTTCAACACATAATTTTACTAAAATTAAATTTTGATTCATTCTAAATCTCAATTCCCTTCTTAATTTCACTCAGTCCCTTCTTATATGCTTTAATTTTTTCATTACATCCACTAATTGCATCAAAATTCAGTACTTATTTCATTTTCAGTTTTACCTAAGAAAATAAGTTTTCACTTTAGTCTTTAATTTATTCAAAATTTAGTATTTGGCTATAGAATTCTCCAATTTATTCTATGATACTTCTAGAAGACTAAAAAAACTTGATCCAACACAAAATTCCAAGATTTACAGGGTTTACACTACTTACACAGAATATACAATCCTTTCACTTTAGTTCCTAAAACTTTCCTAATCTTGAAAGTAGTTTACAAAAATCTCTTAAATTCATATGAGAGCCTCAATGTAACTCAATATCATAGAAAATATTAAACTTTATGAAATTTTATTTTATTACCTAGAATTTCAAAAAATTACAATTTAATACCTATTTTTCAATTGATGATTTTGCACTCTTTTTCTTCAATTTTTCACTCCAATCCAATCATAAGAGTCTCTTAGAGACTAAAATTTACAAAAAAAGCATCAAATTTGGAGAATTTTAGCTTATACCAAAATTTTGGAAATTTATAGTTTGGTCCTTGTTTCTTCTTTAACAGCTAGCGGCAGCGGACGATGGTAGAAATGACACCGGTGGTTTTAGGAAATGTCAATAGTTGACTGAGGATCCAGGACAAAAGCTCACTGGCGGCCAATCGATGTGAAATTAGAGATCAAAGCATAAGAATAGAGAAGGAAAATGACACTCATTTCGGTCGCTGTAGTGGCCATCGATGGCGAGAGATGACAGTGGACGCTCAATGAAGATGAGCAGAACAGCAGCACAGTTCGGCAGTGGTGAGATGCAATGGTTTGGATGGAACAAGAAAGATATGCGATAGTGAGGGAAGGGAGGGAGGTTGTGTAATAACCCAATTTAAAGTTATTTAAAGAATTGGGATAAAATATTTGAAAACCTTGAAATATTATTGGAAGGTGATTAAGGAAATTTTTCTGAGCTTGTAGCTAAAATTTGAGAATTTTTTGGAATTAAATTATATCTGATAGTAAGATTTGTATCTGCCTTGAGAAACTTTACAGATAATTTAGAGAGGCTTGTGGTAGTTTAAATATTTCCAAATTCCTTCCATATCATCCTAAATTCTTGCCTAAATCAGAAAACACCTTTGAAATTTACCTAGGGCGAAGTGAAAAAAGACCAAAATGCGCTCAGGAAATTTAAAACCTATTTTTCCTCCATTTTCTCTCAAATTCTCCTTCTTCCTTTGCATTCTCTCTCTCTCTCTCACGCGTCTCTCTTCTCTCCTTGCTGCCACTGTTGTTTGTCCACCAAACGGTCGCTACACCGCCGTCCATCACTGTCGAAAGGTGCAGCAACTCTGCCTGACACCACAGCAAGTCGCTTACAGCTCGTCGGACTGCCATAGCCACCAAAAAGGCATTTTTCCCTTTTCATCACGATTTCAAAGCAAGTCTTTGATCCAGACATTTTGACGCCATTCAACCACCAGTGATCGGTGCTTAAGCTGCCCAGCAACATCCCTGAGATGTCGGTGACCTAGAGTAAATTGGATAATTTTATAGCTAAATACCAACGTTGGGATAAATGAGGGACTAAAGTGCAAACTTATTACTTGTAGGCATTGAAATTTTAATTCTGAACGTTGGTTATAAAAATGTATAGAGGTAGCTTGAAGAATTTATCCAAGGAAAGGAAGAAGAATTTTAAGTGAAGGAAATCTCGATTTAAGGTAGAGTAATTTACACTTCCCTTTATTTTGATGAATGTTTAATGTGAATTAATTGCTGTGATTGTGTTTACGAACATGTACTGGGAAATATGTGCTGATTAGATGAGTATAAGAAAAGACCTGCATGTGTTTGAAATATATCTAGAAATTATTTACTGCTTGTTTTGATTGGACTATTGGAATCGTATACTTATAGTGCAGATGAAACCTGAGATGGATACTTGATAACTGGTATAGGACGGTTGTCAAGTATTCCATATTCAGACTTGCTTTCAAACTCCTATTATTTGAACGCTGAAATAGTCTGTATATGTTAGGGTTTACCCATTAAACCAATACACACTTATGAAAGACCATAAGGAGTAAAGGAGGAGAGTCTATACGGGGGAATAGATTGGTTTAAGAGTAAAGCCCTATGATCCTAAGTATTAGTCACCTATATGTATACGTTTTCTTGTAGTCAGCATAAAGAAATAAGACCTATTGGTAATGTCCATATAATGGGGGACGCCTCTTATTGATATTATGTTCTCAGTCACAAGGAGGACGGTGCTGTGACAATCATCGGGAGGACAATCCTTGTGATTCTAAAATGAGATTGGAAAAAAGCAGGCAATGAATTATGAATTTATTTATATGATTTTATGAATATATGTACAGATGACTGAAATCCTTGTAGTAACGTAGCAGCGTTATGCAAGGGATATGAAAATTTAACTGCAGGCATTTGAAAAATGATGATTTTTCATAAATACTTATACTCTTTGATTGAGTGAATAATTTTCAAATTATAATATCTGAATAGCTACTATATTTTCCATGTTTATTGATTTTTGATAAATAAAGCTTTAATTCACACGTTTTGTTTAATGAACGAGTTTGGGGAAAGGTTTTCTATACCCGGACAGGGGTATAGCTGAACACTCAACTGTTTTGAATGAAATTATCTTTATATTACTCTACTGGGATTCAAAATCTCATTAAGTTGTGTGTTCAGGCAGTCAAGGGCGTGATAGTGCCAGGAATTAGCCTGAGATGGATATAATTGCTACATAGAATTGCAAAGAACTGAGAAGCTATGTTTTAGCTTATGATGTTAATGGTAAATGGCTTAGTAACCTTCATATGGTGTGTATTGATCACTAAATTTGTATTCAGAGATATTTATGTATTAGTACGGTAAATGTTTATGTTTTATATCCTATAATTAGTATCTCGAATGTAATACATGAAAGGTAATCTAGATGTATATTCCAAAGTATGTTAATAGCTGCCTAGTTTGATAATTTAAGGTATTAGATTAGCTGCGCAGATATGGGGTTGAGTGGAATCTGAATAGGCACCTATTTGGGTTACACTCAACTAGTAATAGCCCCGAACAATGTACATTTTGAAAGGAAAAATTTTCTATAGCATTTCACGCTTCATAAATTATATGCTATGATAAGGGGGTCATTACAATTTGGTATCAGAGATTGATTTTGATTAATTGTGGGAAATGTACAATTGATTTTGGTTGATGATTGAATTGCAGCTTAGGAATTTTTGATCTTGAAATCCTAAACTCTGGAATATATAGGCTTTAAATTTGACATTTGAGATATTAGGGATAAACTCGCTACCATGGTTCAATTGATATTGCTAAAAGCCTATTTGATTCTTTTGTATCATAAAGCCATGAAAAATACAAGAAGTGGGGCTACTGGGAGATCAAGAGGAAGGCCCAGAGGAAGGAGTAACAAAGATAAAGAAATGAGAGAAATGATAGACTCCTTCAGAATGATGGCTAAGGCAGTGCCAGATCAGGCTGCCACTAGTGCCAACCTCATGAGGGAAAACCAATTAAGGCCTAATCCTGGACATGGTCATGGGACTAATAAACAAGGTGACTATTACATGTACCAAGGCTAGTTGGAGTTTCAAAAAGCAAGACCACCGGCGTTTAAGGGTACATATGAACCTTTAGCCATTGAAGGGTGGCTAAAAGAATTAGAGAAGATTTTTCAACTGCTCCACTACACAGATAAACAAAAAGTCACCTACGGCACTTATATGCTGAAGGATAAAGCAAAAAATTGGTGGAGTGGTGCAAGACCATTAATGGAAAGCAAAGGTATTCCACTAACATGGGAAACATTCAAACAAGCATTTTTAGAGAAGTATTTCCCGGAGATTATCAAACAGGCTAAGGAAACAGAGTTTCTACAACTTAAGCAAAGGGGCAGACCATTCGAGAAGTATCTGGCTCAAGTTAAAGAGTTAGCCAGGTATTCCACATATCTGAGGTTGTATCCAGATGAGGTTTGGAAGGCAAGATAGTTGGAGGCAGGCCTAGACTGGCAAATGAGGAACCAGATAGCCTCGATGGAGATTCAAGATTTTGCAGTTTTGGTAAACAAGTGTCGAATT
This sequence comes from Senna siamea, assembly GCA_031216115.1. Taxonomy (NCBI): domain Eukaryota; kingdom Viridiplantae; phylum Streptophyta; class Magnoliopsida; order Fabales; family Fabaceae; genus Senna; species Senna siamea. The sequence continues at coordinate 31,318,704 of CM062367.1, read as the reverse complement.
CTGAGTTTCAATTTAGAGGAGAGGCAGCATATGAATCAAAGGTTTACTGCCCTGACAAAAATAGCTTGCTAAAAATTTAAATGTCAAAGGCAAGGGAGGAAACTTAAAGCCACATCAAGGGTCATCCAATGATAACAGACGGCCAGAAATAGTTAACTGTCCCAGGTGTGGAAGCAGGCATAGAAATGAACCTTACAGATACAAGGCACCCATAACTTGTTTCAAGTGCAGGAAGATAGGGTATTTTGCGAGATTCTGCCCATTTGATGGAAGTTAACAAGGTCTTAGTGGATCAGGAGGCCCAAGACCACAAGCCCCAAGGAGAGTCTTTACCTTGGATAGGGCAAACATCAAGGAATCACTAAGACTGATACAGGGTAGAAGTAAAATTTATGATTTTCCTATAATAGTATTGTTTGATTCGGGTGCTACACACTCTTTTATAACTAATACATGTGTGAAAAAATTTGATTTACCTTTTCAAAGTATGCCTTTTGATTTGTGCATTTCCACTCCTTTGGGGAAATCAACTATTTTTACCCAAATCTATTTGAATTGCCCCCTATCCATTGATGACCACTTGTTTGTTGTTGATCTAGTATGCTTGTCTTTGACTGGGATTGATGTGATATTAGGAATGGATTGGCTGTCAAATAATAGGATTGTTCTAAATTTTTTTGAAAAGAAGGTAGTTTATTTGGATGCCTTGCTTACAGATAAGGGGGATAGACTTAATGAAGTCCATGAAATTTTTTTGAATTGTTCCCAAGGAGAACTCTAAGAGAGGCTTAGCTCTATTCCTATAGTAAGGGATTTTCTTGCAGTGTTTCCCTCAGAGATAGAGAGGTTACCCCCACATAGGGAAATTAAATTTACCATTAACCTAGTGCCAGGCACCGAACCAATCTCAATCTCGCCCTATAAGATGGCACCTATAAAATTGAGGGAATTGAAAGTCCAAATAGAGGACCTATTGAAAAGAAAGATAGGAGCATAAGATTATGTATAGATTATCATCAATTGAATAAAGTGACCATTAAGAACAAATACCCCCTACCTAGAATAGATGATTTGTTTAACCAACTGCAGGGAGCAACTGTGTTCTCCAAGATAGATATGAGGTCAGGATACCACCAGATTAGGGTTAGAGATGAGGATATCCTTAAGACAGCTTTTAATTCTGAACATTGGTTATAAAAATGTATAAAGGTAGCTTGAAGAATTTGTCCAAGGAAAGGAAGAAGAATTTTAAGTTAAGTGAAGGAAATTTTGATTTAAGGTAGAGTAATTTACACTCCCCTTTATTTTGACGAATGTTTAATGTGAATTGATTATTGTAATTGTGTTTGCGAACATGTACTGGGAAATGTGTGCTGATTAGATGAGTATAAGAAAAGACTTTCATGTGTTTGAAATATATCTGGAAATTATTTGATGCTTATTTTGATTGGACTATTGAAATCGTATACTTATAGTGCAGAAAAAACCTGGGATGAATACTTGATAACTGGTATGTGACGGTTGTCAAGTATTCCATATTCAAACTTGCTTTCAAACTCCCATTATTTAAACGCTAAAATGGCCTGTATATATTAAGGTTTACCTATTAAACCAATACACCCTTGTGGAAGACTATAAGGAGTAAAGAAGGAGAGTCTATACAGGGGAATGGATTAGTTTAAGAGTAAAGCCCTATGATCCTAAGTATTAGTCACCTATATGTATACATTGCCTTGTAGTCGACATAGAAAAATGAGACCTATTGGTAATGTGCACATGATGGGGGACGCCCCTTATTGATATTAGGTTCTCAGTCACAAGGAGGACGGTCCCTGTGATTCTAAAATGAGATTGGAAAATAGCAAGTAATGAATTGTGAATTTATTTATATGATTTTATGCATATATGCACAGATGACTGAAATCCTTGTAGTAACGTAGCAGTGTTATGCAAGGGATATAAAAATTTGACTGCAGGCATTTGAAAAATGATGGTTTTTCATAAATACTTATACTCTTTGATTGAGTGAATGATTTTCGAATTATAATATCTGAATAGCCACTATATTTCCCATGTTTATTGATTTTTGATAAATAAAGCTTCAATTCACACGTTTTGTTTAATGAATGAATTTGGGAAGCGATTTTTTATGCCTAGACGGGGGTATAGCTGAACACTCAGCTGTTTTGAATGAAATTATCTGTATATTACTCTATTGGGATTCAAAATCTCATTAAGTTGTGTGTTCAAGCAGTCAAGGATATAATTGCTGCATAAAATTGCAAAGAACTGAGGAAGCAACATTGTAGCTTATGATATTAATAGTAAATGGCTTAGTAGCCTTCATATGGTATGTATTAATCACTGAATTTGTATTCGGAGATATTTATGTATTAGTGTGGTAAATGTTTATGTTTTGTATCCTGTAATTAGTATCTTGAATGTAATGTATAAAAGATAATCTATATGTATATTTCAGAGTATGTTAATGGTTGCCTAGTTTGATAATTTGAGGTATTAGATTAGCTGTGCAGATATGGGGTTGAGTGGAATCTGAATAGGGATGGCTATTTGGGTTACACTCAACCAGTAATGGCCCCGAACGATGTACATTTTGAAAGGAAAAATTTTTCATAGCATTTCACGCTTCCTAAATTATATGCTATGATAAGGGGGTCATTACAAGTTATGCACACGAGAGAGAGGGAGAGGGAAAATGGAAAAAAATAGAAAATTTTTGAATATTTAAGGTATCCAAGAGTATTTTAGTCTTTTATTAATTTATTCCAGATAAATTTTGAATGCATTGTCTAATTCAAAAAAAAATATAGAATAATATGGAAGGAATTTGAGAATTTTTAGAGTATCTTAAGTCTATTAAAAATATTTGCTAGGTATCTCAAGGCAAATAAAATTTTTTTTAGTAGATGAAGTTTTATTTCCAAAAATTTTCAAATTTGAGCTATTAGCTCAAGATAATTCACTTAATCACTTCTCAGCAAAATTTTTAGGTTTTCATTAAAATTTTTCCTAATCATTTAATTATTAATTTGGAGTTATTACAAGAGGCACTGTCGAAAACTAATGTAGACTACTCTTCCATCAGAAATTTGAACTCAAGTTCACCACATTGTGAAGACTAGTCTCTTCTATTAGACACAATCATCATTGGTTAAATGATATTTTTAAAATCATTCATATATAACTTATAAATTTAAGATGTAAAAGATTTTAAAATTAATTGGAGTTAGATCTAATAAAAAAGACTAATTTCTCACGTGATAATCTAAAGTTTAAATTTTTATTAAAAAAGTACCCACATTTCCTTTAAAAAAACAAAAAGACTGTGGCCTCTGTTATTTAATGTAATGTTTTGTTGAAGGCAGAATGGACGACTAAATTGATTCAATCTCCCCTTTGCACCTCAATTTTAAGCAACTGATCTATCATACTAAAACAAAATAGAATTAATTCATTTTAAATAAAAGAGACATAAGAAAGAAGAATGAAACAAAGTATGGTTGGTGCGAAATCTAAAATGGCATGGCATGCTTTTCATTTTTTAAAGAAAGTTGCAAGACTAATATTTGGAATATCATAAATTAAATTGAATTTATTCTTGTAAAGTGCAAAGCAAATATTATCAAAAAAAAAATAGAGCGTAGAAAAGTGTAAGGATATGATCAAGTATAAGTGCAATTGTTGCCTCGAGGGTAATTAAATTATTCTACCAACAATGATTGGTCTAATGAAAAAATTAATCTATTACAATATGATAGATTAAAATTTGAATAATTATTTAGACAAATATTCATATTTAGTATTCTCAAACAAAATTGTTTCTAAAAAATGATATATGTAAAAAACTACAAAAATTATTTTACCAATTATGTACAATAATTAATTAAAATGATATATATTTTTTCCATAAAGTATCAAATTTGAGTTTTATATATGAAAAAATCATTCTTAAAATAAAAATTTACCTGTAAGATCTTAATTAACTCCAACACCTCCATATATTGATTTGAGGATTATTTCCTGCCAAGAACTATTAATTTTAGTATGCCCTTGATATTCAATCTAATACAAACTGGCTTTATACCTCAATTATGTATTCCCATGGGTTTACTTATTACAAAGGATATGGAATTCATAAAGCCAAACAAAGGCAGCAGTGGATAATAAACTTGACATTATTAACATTTTCTTGACAAAAATCACACCTTAAAAGTTAATAAACTTATTTTCTTTCAAACTTTCCACGGTTTCTTTGAGATACACGTCCAACGGAATAAACTCAATTCCTAAGGATTTTGCTCTTTCTTTAGAAAATTGATGCTTTGGCATTGGAGGTTTATCATCTACACACCTGAAAAATTTATTGAGAAAGCACAAAATAAAATTAGAAAAAATCACAGATAAAAACTTTTAATAATTAAGTTTGCACCTAGATACAAAGAAAGGATAGTGCAAGACATTTGGATCATCAAATATGATTCAAGGATTATAAACAAAATCAATTATGTATCATCATCCATTCATTTGTGCAAGGTGTGTTTGGATTGATGATAATAGAACATAAGGAAAGGAAAATTTTGATATAGACATTTCCTTATCTCTTCTCCTCCATTGTTATTAATCCAAAAATATTCTTAAAAAAATTCAATAACAAGTGAATTTGACTAGTGTCTCTTCTTGTTCCAAACCAAGGTAATAGACATGATAGATCAAATGTCTGTTGAATATTATATATATATATATATATATTACAACTAATAAGTTGTTAGTTGAACTAGAAGCAGTCTCTATAAGGAAGAGACATAACGGTTGTTAGGAGGGTTTTACTTTCACGCTTTCGACAAACAGAAATAAGTTCCAAGTCTAATGTGATTTCACAATACTCTAGATTTTCACCTATATATAGTTTCCTTTTCATTTGAAGTTTTATGAATATATAGTACATGCTTGATTATATACCTATCATCTAACAGAATAATAGACTGAACAGTAGTAGAGACAACTATTAAAGCAGACAAATGACAAAAATAGTTTAATTTTCTACGCTCTAGAAAAGGGATAATGTTATATGCATTCTTAAAATTATAAACATAATTTAACTTGCCTCTCTGGAAGTTGTAATGTTGGAAATGATTCACGTAAAATCTTTATGATATCTGAATAGTGTGTTACTGACTCAACCAAACAATATCTTCCCCTAGCTGAAGGAATTTCAAATGCTTGTATATGACCATTTGCAACATCTTTCACACTGATCCATCCACGAGTATAATTTGGAAATGTTTGTCCACCTGCATCAAGCAAGGATGAGAAGAGCAATATTTTAAAAGTTGAATCGGTTATTGAACCAAAAAATTTGTTGGGTCACAAGTTAAAATTTATATTGGTTATACACCATATCAATTGTTCCATGATCATATAAAATTTCAATTTCTAAGATTAATAATGCATATAGTTTAATCCAACTCAAAATTTCAGACCTAAATATCAAAGAATAAAAAATTATAAAGGCTAGACTAATTCTGTAAAAAAACTATCGGTTCTCAATTCTTTTGATTTTGATCGAGTCAAACCAGTCTAACCAATCATCTGTTTTAGATCAAAGCGTATAACTAGCAATTTACCAATTCAACCAATCATACTGCAAGGTCTAGTCTGACAACATCGGGGAATAGTCCCTATGAGGAGCATAACACAATAGCCCTCCTTTAGTATTTATACTTTTCATACTCTGTTTCTATATTTTGACACTAATAATCCGATTTTTTTTTTCTTTAACTAAAACCATAAAAAGCAGTTGATAGACAATAGATGTCAGTGTTTCAGTGTTAAGGTAATTGATTGTAAATGTCTATGTCTCTTTAACTTTTGAAAGTTGAAACCTTTAAGAACACTTGAAGCTATGCATTATTGATTTTAAAGAGTCCTAAACAAATTCATAAAAATTCAATAATACAACAAATTAAATTACCATTTATTAGATTCACAACTACATCAAGACTTTCATTAAGTGTTGGTTGCAAGAGAGGCCCTATCACTGTTGTTGGATGTATAGTAACCAAGTCAATGTTGTTTCTTCAGCCAAAGTCTTAGAAAGGTTGTACCATCGCTGAAAGCACAAAATTGAATATATATATGTATATATATATGTATATGTATGAAGGTATTGTAAATTAATAATTAATTTACAATGCATGACAAATATATATTAACAGCAGTATAGCACTAACCTTAGTTTCTCTACAAAAATCTGCATCTGAAAACCATGTCTAATCAACAACAGTTTCAGAAGTCTTGGTCCTTCTATTAAAATGAACTGCAGCAGTAGACGATGTTAAAACAACTCGTTTCACAGATGGCGATTTCACACATGATTTAAGAACATTGAGAGTTCCATTCACTGCTGGATCGATTAGTTCAGTCTGAAATAATGATGAAACCAACAAGTATACAACTTATTAGCTAGAAAATATATGGTTTTCAAAAACCATTACAGAATGATATACATACATACATATATATATGTATATATGAACCTCTGGGTCTTTGACTTTGGCATTATCAAGACAGGGTGCTGCAGTATGAAAGACGCCCTCACACCCATCAACAGCAGAGTCAAAGGAACCTTCTTGTAAGAGATCTGCTTTAATGAGTTGCAATCTCTCCTTTGCACCATTAAATTTATACAAATGTTCTACCTTTTTAGGATCATCTGCACAGAATTACAAAGCAAAATAAAGTTTTTAACTCAGATTGATGCATACTAAATAGCATTATATAAGAAAATGTTAACAAGATGAAGTGCAGAGATATTAAGGAGCGCTTACTAGGGTTACGAACAGTGGCTTTGACAGTGTAACCACGAAGAAGAAGGAACTTGACAATCCATGAAGCAATATAGCCATTAGCACCAGTCGCACACACCACTTTTCCTTCTCCACTCTTCATTCTTCCTCTTGAGTGTGTCTTCTTCACCTCCTGCGGTTCCAAAATGAGCCCAAAAGAGGAGAAACTGATTTTTTATTAGTTGAGGGGTATTTGCTAAGCATTTTTACTAAAATAAAATATATAAAATAACTAAAATCTTATTTTCTTATATATTATAAACTGCATTTTTTTTAATATTTTAGAGGCGGTGTTATTCTATTTGAAGTACAATAATTAAGACTAAAAATTAATTCAAAAATATCAAGTTTAAAATTTTATTTTTGACAAATTAAGTTAAAAAGTTTATAACTTAAAAATATTAAGACTAACAACTTAAAAGATTTAATGAAATATTAATTATATAGTTATAACTTTAAAAATTATTTGAATAAATATTAAATTAAGTTTACAAATAATTTTTAATATTTCTAAATATAAATTTTATTTAAATAATTAATTTCAATATTGGAAATTAATTATACCCCACTTGATCAACTCCACTTCAAATTATGTATTATTTTATAGGATTGATTTCTTTTGTTTTATGATTTTTTTAAAGTATTAAATATATAATTTACTATTATAAAATAGTGATTTTTTAAAGAAATGTTTTATGGGATGAAAAGTTATCTAAATATCTTTTTTAATAAGACACTTATATTTATAATTAAAATTTTTTTATTTTCTTATTTTATCAATTCAAGACTCTAAATTAATTAAAAATATTTTTTATTATCATGTGTATGTTAGGTACAATTAGGGATAAGCATCAATTCGATTTAAATTAATTTTGCTTATTCTATTTATCGAATTGATTATATTGTATGGCTGAACAAAGTTTTTAAATTTTAAATTTTAAAAAATGTACTTATTTAAAAATTTTATATTAACACTTTTATTTCAAAGCAAGTATAATTAATTAGTTTAATTTTATAAAAATGCTTTTTGTTTCCGTAAGATTGATACTAACATATTTTTTCAATCATGTGGATCGCACATTTCTGTAATGATGGGAAGGACAATCTTTAAATGATACTTGGTTTTTTGTCTTTGTTTATGTAAATCAAAAGTAGTGTTTGGTGGATTTTGGAATCTTTTCTTTTAGCTTGATGTCTTATAATTGTTCACATATTTAATAATTTTTATATTAAAAAATACATATCAATACATAACTATGTTTCAAAATCCAGCATAATGTTATATCTTCGAAACTTTTCATGTCGCATCATTTCATTAACAATGGTCAAAATACTTTCTAGATGCTGAATAAATTATGGACAATGTAATGCAAAGGGTATGTCTTCAACTTTTAATGTAAATAATTTATGTGTAAGGTTGCTCTTAACTTATTTTTTCAATCTTGCATATAAATCTTTGACATTTAAATGTTTTTTCAATAGAATGTAAGTCTGACAGATTCTTTGTATTTTCAAATTAATCTTTCATTCTTCATGATTTTCTAAAATTGATTTACATATATAATTGAAAATTCCTTCTGTTTAATTAACAAGTATTTAAAAAATTGCTTATAATATAGATAATTTTAAAAATAAAAATTATTAATCCAACTAAATTATACAATTTTTAAAAATCATGATATAATGGTTTAGGTCAAAATTAACCTTTTGTGGCTTGTTCACCAAAACTTACTTTCAGAATTAATAATATTTTAAAAACTCATCCCAAATTACTTGTTTCTCACAAAAATTCATTTTTGTCTTTTAGTAAAGGTAATTCATCTAGATGTTGGACAATGTAATCTCCACCTAGTAACTCATCTTTTATTCCCTCATCTTCTATTCCACAAACTTTATCACTTCTAATTTCCTCACTTGGAAGCATTTAAACGTATTACATTATTATTTTTTTATTAGACCTAACCCCTCTCATACTGAGACAAATTGGGTGCAAAATTTGTTTTTTAAAAAAATAAATAAATGTAATTCGTCTCTATATTGGAAGGATTAAAAATCTTAATCTATCTTATCTAAGGAAAAATTACGGGTAGGTCAGTTAGCCTTTGATTGACCTACCTTTACATGTGGCAACATTTCATTGGTTCCTTAGATTGCACGTGACTCTGATTAGTTGAAAATATTGTACACATCATCCATATTTTGTTTAAAAACATCATCCGTCTCTACTACCGCTTGGTTCTAAAGTATACTTTATATCTTCCCAAGTAGTTTAAGGAAACATTTATTTTGTGTATAGAATAACGCGTTCGGATTCCCTGTTGGATGTTTTAGCTGCGGTTTTTTTCGTTGTTAAAGTTTTTTACATCAAATATTATTGTCACTATAACTTTTGTTAAATTAATTATTTAAACAAAAGTTATGGCAGCAATAATATTCGTTGCAATAATATTAAAACACGCTTTAGCGACGGATAAAACCGCCGCTAAAAAGCCCACCAGGCTCACAGCAAAGGATCCAAAAGCTAGAATAACTGGTTGGTTTGAGTCTTTATTGGGCCCCCTTGCACTCAGATATTACATTGAACTTCTGAGTATATGCAATGGTATTGGAGGCATACTCGTAGATAGATTCATGTAATTGGAGGTGTGTGTTGGATACGTGATAAATTTAACAACTCCTATCACTTTTTACTTTATTTTATGCACTTACACATGTTTTTTTTAATATATTTATCTTAAATGCATATTTGCATATTTTCAATATGATGGAAGAGTAAGTCTTGGGCACATTTCTACAAATCCACATGCCCTTTTTTTTTTTGGGGTAGAGAAAGATGGGAAAAAAAGAAAGACTAAGGCACCTCTATACTACTAGAAGTTACATTCAAACAAAACTGCTAGAGTCTTCAGCTGGGCTTTGTTTACACTCTAGAGGAGGCCTTGAAAGACATGGATGTTATTAACCATGCTTGCAAAGACCTGTCGATACGCAGAAAGAAGAGTGCCTGTTGCACCAACAAATATATTAGAGAAAGAGGCTGGATACAAAGATAATACGCTAACAAATATATGTCTCAAAATAATATATATAATTATTTCCTAAAAAAAGAAGTATAATTTAAACATAAAAAATTTGTGTTTTTGAAGGGTTTTAGGAAAAAAATTTAAAAATATTATCGCAAATAAGAAATTTTGGATATGGGTATTTTTGTCCTAAAAGTTTTAATTTTCAACTTTTGTTTTTAGTTATAAGTAGAAGTTCTAATTTCTGACTTCTACTCTAAAGTTAAAAAAAATATTTTTGTTACTTTTTAAAAGTAAGAATAATCAAAATATTTTTATCTTGTGAGTATCCTTAAAATTTATTCATTAAATATAAGTCTAAGTATTAAAAGAAAGAGTTGGGATTTGAGTACAGAGAGAATGATATTCTATCCGAATCTAAATCTGTTATATATAAATTATTGAAATATTATTTTTATATTATAAATACATATATTTAATTTATTTTACTAAAAAATATATATATGTAAATTATATTATTTACTTCAATTTTATTAATAAGATAGTTTAACTTTAATATAAATCTATAAATTATTATATTTTATAATTTTGTAAGGATAAATTTGTTAAGATTTTATATTAATTATATATTTAAAGTTTATATAATATAATTGATATAACTTAAATTTTTTTTATAAATTTATCTATAGATAATTCATAAATTGAAGAAAAAAATAATCTTTTTAAATTTTTTTGGGGGTAAATAAGTTCAAGTTTGGCTATTTGGGAATTTTGCGTGTCCGGGGATGGGAATTAGTTTTACTACCCATTCAAAACCAAGTTTGGATACGGAGACTATGAGCTTGTTTGGACTTTGTTCTATTTTTTTATTTTATAAAATTATTTTATAAAATTAATTCTGAGAATTCATATTAGTATTATTGTTATGTATTTATATATATGCTATTAATAAAAAAATATGTTTTCTTTTTTAAAAAAATTGGACTTCAAAACAATCTTTAATTATTGTGTAATTTTTATTCTCAAAACACATATTCTATTTTTTTTTAACAAAAACAATTAATCAAACAATTTTTTTTTATTTTTCTATTTTTAAAAACAAAAATAATTTTTAAAAACTGTATTCAAACAGGGCCTATTGTACATTACCCTAACCTTACCCATGATTAACCCTACTTGAAAGTATTTTTTATGGTTTGGAAACACCCTATTTTTCTAAAATAAGTGTTTTTGACAATAATAAGCAGTTTTTTCAGTGTGACAAGCACTCTCAAATAGATTTTTTGTCTCTTGTAATACAGTGAACCGTGTTTCAGATATTTATTGAGAGAGATAATATGCACTTATTTAATACTTAATAATATTTTAATCAAAATTGATCTTAGTAAAAAATACTTGTAAAAAATTAAATAAATAAATTTTTTTGAATAACAAAAAAAAAACAAAGTTAAGGGATTACATAAATACCTACCAGTCTCCCCTTAAGATAATTGAAGAGACTTATGATTATTCTCAATATAATTAACTTTGACTAAATTGCAATAAGAGAGAAGAAAATATATATCTCTTCCTATGATTACCATATCCTTCGGCCAGACACCTCTAGTCTCAAGCACATAGGTGAGTGTTCGATTTGGAGTTAAGATTTGAATCTTAGGCCAGCTATGATCCTTTATGATCTCTAACATTGCTCTTATACCTTCAAGTGATCAATCCAAGATGTTGTTGTTATTTTGAGCCGCAATGACAACTATTGTTTTGTAGTGATTTTGGTTCCAAATAAAGGACTCTTCCTTACCTTGTATCCTTCTTCCAAGCTAAAACAATTTTCTCACCTTCCTCTCTTTCTGTGTTTATAGCATGGGAAGTTAATCTTCTATCTATCCCTTGGCTTGCTTCATCTTTATCATTATATTCCCTGCTATTTAGGATTTGTGGCCATTTGAATGACATCAATAGGCTCACATTGTTTTCCTTTGAAAATAAGTTTATTTCGACAGTAATACAGGTACCAACATATAATAAGATCATATTCAATTATCTCAAGCACGTTAGTCAATCTCCATTCCTATTATTTAAGATCTTTTCGATCCAATTTAGCAACACTGAAATTTATATATCTTGTCCTTTAGGTTGTGCCTGGACATTGGAGTATTTTTTAGCAGAGGAACTATGGTATCTTTAGCTGAACAAATATTCTTCCATATTTTTTTAATTCCAAGACCACCATTTTCAATTGGCTGACAAATTCTATTCCAAACAATCATATGTGGCTTATTGCCAATTACGTCACTACTCCAAACAAATCTAGATAAAATAGAATCACACTTTGAGGCCTCCTTCTTTGTCAATTTAAAATAAGTTAGGTGGTACATTGGTATTGAGGTCAACACTGAGTTAACTAATGTCACTTTGCCAGCTTGTGAGAGAAGTTTAGCTTTCCAACTTTGAAGTCGGTGGTTCTTTAGTTTTTCCATAATATTTTTGAATTGATTTCTGTCTCGAGAGGAAAAATCAATGTTGCCACCCAAATAGTTTTCAAAGTACTTATTCGTAACTTTGCAACCTAAAATTTTACTCATCATTCTACTAAATCTATTTGGGGTATTAGGGCTACACATATTTTTGATTTTGCATTATTGATTCTTAGACTCAATATTTCACCAAATTGACGGAGAACATCTTTCACTACAATTGGTTAATGGGAGGCACTTTTCTACTATCATATGCATAGAACAAGTGGTTAATGGGAGGCACTTTTCTACTGAATTTTGTTCCGATAATCTCCTTGCTTTGAGCTTTTATTTAGTAGGAAAGAACATTCATAAAGAAAATAAATAATGATTCTTGTAGAAACTGTCCTCGCGCACTCCATGATTAGCTTTACCCAATGTTTAGGGAAGTTCATTTCTATCAATCACCTTTTAGAAGAGACCAAGAAAACTTGTCATAGGCTTTTTATAGGTCTATTTTATGAACAGCCCAAAATTTGTTGCTTTTGATCTTGGCCATTTCAATATAGTGAAAGATTTAACTTGTCAAGATAATATTGTTTGAATTTTTTTTTTTTTTGGTTATTTACTAATGCACTTTAGAATGGTGAAATCATCTCTTTCATGGCTTTTTGTAATCCATTTGTAAGGGCCTTGGAGATAATTTTATACATGAAGTTAGAGAGACTAATAGGTCTGTAATCTTTGAAGGTCTTTGGATTGTCTTCGGGATGAGGGTGATATTTGTTTGATTCAATTCTCTTAAGTAAATGCCCTTTTTCAATATTTGGCCAGTACTTTTGCTATCTCTTTTTAATGGTAGGGACTATTTTCTTACAACATAATAAATGAAGGTGTGTTGACATTTAACATTCAATAATAATTTAAATAGAATTGCGTTCATTATATAGCAGGATTCTTGTAGGAAAAAAAATTTCTTGTCATAGTAGGGTAAAATACACCCATGGAACATAGTGTGTTTGGTTTATGAAAATATTTTTTAGTTTTTAGTTTTTATTTCTAAATTTTCAAAATTTTACAATATATTTGTTACGTAAAATTAAAATTGTATTCATATTTATTTCTAAGTTGAATGACTGACCACAATTTTTGTTATTAACTTTTAAGTTGAATTATTATTAAATTATAATATTTATATAATTTAAAGATTCACTTTCTTAAAAAATTACAAAAATAATACTGGTTGTTATATAAAAACACTAAGAATATTTTTTAGATGTTTTTTGTGTTCAGCAACAAGAGATGAAAAAAAAAGAGGCGAGTAGGTGGTGTCAAAAATAAGAGAGAGAAAAAGAAAGAAAAAATAAATAATAAAAGTATAATAAAATAAAATTAGGTAATAATAATAAATGTTGTCTTTTTTTAAATATTTTAAATTTTTTTTAAAAAAATATGAGTGAGGTACTAAATATTTTTCAAAAAGTTAAGATATATTATATGTTTATTTTATTTTATATGAAATAAAATTATATAATATATATTTTTTATTTTTAATTATTTATTTATAATAAAAATTGACAAAATTTGATTAATAATTTTTACTTTTGACATTTTTATACAATAATTGATATTATTTTTAAAAGAGTAAAAAAAATTTTGTCTTTGATATTTACTTTTTATTGTTATAAGATTTGTTCAACTTTATGTCACTTTCTTGTACTCTTTTTCTTTCTTTCAGCTTTTTCTAATTGATAATGGTAGCCAAAGCTCCATTAATTGTCAAGAATGTTAACAGAAGCAGGGGCTTAATTCTTTCTTCTTCTTTATAATATTTATTATAATAATTTAAATATTCAAAAAAATTTTGATATATTTTTTTCTCGGTCTCTTCAATATTTTTTATATTATTATTTTTTATTTTATCATAAAATATATTGAATTGTCAAAATTATCTACTTGTCTTTTCAATAGAGTATATACATATAGCGGTGCTATTGAAGTAAGTCTTTTGAGCTTTATCACAGCGTAGTGCATATCTTGTTTATTTCTTAAAAAATAATCTCTATTTCTTGAGCTATAATTCTGGAAATATTCTCATTAAACTCTTCCTTTCATATTGGCTTTTTTTTTCTTCCTCAAATTTAAATAGCTTTTTAGTAGTCCCAAACTTAAATTAATTGGAGGATAATATTTTGCTAGTATAATTTCAGCAATATTGTAATAGTAGGCAGTTGTTTCTTGGATACTCTTGGGTAGTTGACTCAATTCTATTAAACTACTTGAGGGGTAAATACAATGAATAAGTTCATAACAAAATAATGTGTTTACTAATTAATGACTAGTTTTAGGGAATATAACAATTTTATTTATAGTATAATGAGATATATATTTGAGAGTTGGGGCAAAAATTCTTTTTTGGTTTAGTCTTTTCAATAAAGAGTTGAAAATATTAATATTATTCTTTGATTTAGACTGATCTAGATGGGTTTTTTTGAACTCTTGGTGAGTTAGTTTTTTTTTAGGCGTAGAAAATTAGACTATTTCTTTTCCTTTAATTGTAGTGGAGTAAGTGGGTTTAGTTGGGCTTAGGTTCTGACTTTTTTGAGACTTATTTACATCTTGGTTAAACTATTTGTTGAGAAACAATATTTATATTAGCTATTGGGATATTAGAGGACTAGCTAGGAGGTTGTTCTAATAATGTTTTTAGTTCATTAACATGATCAATGAAATTATTTAATGTCTGACTATTGAATTTGCAAAGTTATTAAACTAACTATTTGTCTATGATTAAATATATCTCATATTCATCTCAATAATATTTATTCTCATAAATATTTGTTCCATACTGATCTGGTTACTGGTGTCTTTTCTTCTAGGGCTATTCATCTCATTAGTCTTTTTGGATGTATACATTCCTACTTAAATAGTCAATAATAAGGTTATTTTTACCTTTCACATATTCAACTATATAATCATAATAAGAAATATCAACTTGTCATTTAATTAACATTTTATTTAAAAAGTGTGTTTGTTTTAATTCTTTTAGTTAATCAATGTTTTACTTGGTTATTATCTATTCTAATGTTAAATTTTGTATTAACTATAAATAATTCAAACTTTTCTACTGCTTTTATTACTAATAAGAATTATTTTCAATTTGAATAATACTTAGTTTGATTTTTATTAAATTTTTCACTAGCATATCTAGTAATTATTTTTTCATTACTTTTATTTTCATGATATAGTGCTACTCTCCAATAATTTTATGAAGTATCAGTATATATTATGCATTTAATATTTTCTTCTGTAAGAATTGTTAATTTTGATAAATTTTTACATAATTGTTTTAATGTTTCTATTTCCTTATCATTATTACTATTCCATTCCCATTGGGTTTTTTTTTTCACCAGCTAATTTTGATATACTAGAATTATACTTAGCTAAATATGATATAAAATTTCTAGTTTGGTTTATAAGTCTTAAGAATGATTGTAGATCTTTATTATTTTTTATTTTTCTAAATTCTAATACTTTTGTACTTATATGTTCTTGTAATTCCAATTCATTTTTTGTTATATAATGTACTAAAAATTATATTCTTTCTTTTCTTAATTCAACTTTTTAGGTGATATATTTAATCTTTTTGTTTCAATTAACTCAATAAATTATAATAAATGATTTTCATGTTCTTCTTTATGCCTTAAGAATATTAATATATCATCTATATATATCATTGCAAAGTTTTTAATTGGTAATAATAGTTTTGAAACATATTATTGAAATATTCTCGGACTATTATAAAATCTCATTAGAAAAATATTTCATTCAAATAATTCTTCTGATGTTAAGAAAGTAGTATATTTTCTACTATCTTCTTCTAACTTTATTTGAAAAAATCTTAATTTACAATCAAATTTATTAAATATTTATTTTTATTTTATCAAGTTAAATAATAATTCTATCTTAAGTATTGGATATCTATTTCTTACAACTATTTCATTTAATTTCTTATAATTTATTATTAATCTACTTTTCCCTCTTTTTTATATGAAATAAAATTATATATTATTTTTATTTTAAATGATTTATTTATTTATAATAAAAAAATTAATATATATACCAATATCAATTTAATTGTTATTGAACTATAATTGAATTATAAACTAATTTTTTTTGTCCATTTAATGACTGCCAAACTTTTAAAACAGTAATTTTTTTTTCTTTTCTCTGTTTTCTTTCATTCTTTGTTTTTTTTCCTCTTTTTTATGTTCCTATGCCTCTTGCTCTCATCTATATAGAGTAAACTTTTTTTTTATTCTTAAAAAATAAGTAATAATATAATTTAGTTCTTAAAAGATTATAATACATTTTAATCTCTAAAAAATCAAGACAATTAATTCATTAATTCTTTTGCATTAACCATTAATATGCTAAGATGAAATGACTTGATAAATGCTAACATGTATCATTAAATGTACCAATTGACTCCCAGTCAACATATTTATGTGTAAAAAAAATACTTAATCAGAACCATCTCATAATAAACTTCATTAATTTTTTATATTTAATTAATTTAGTATATTATAATATTTTAAGAATTAAATTATAATATTATTTATCTTTCAAAGACCAAAAGTAAATTCATTCCATTTTGTGTGTATATGTGTATATGTATATATGTATATATATATATATGTCTCTCTTTTCTTTCCTTCAAATAGTTTTTTTCTTCTCTCTCACTATCTCTATTTCCTGATTTTTTTTTTTTATCTCACTCTTGCCTCCTTATCTTTTCTCTCATTTTTTCCCTCCATTTGTGTATATTTGTGCATCCCTTGGCTTCTTTGAGAAGCCATTAAATAGGCAAGTGGATAGGTCACTCCAAGCATAGCATCAAATAGAGAGTAGACATGTTTTGCCTTTGCTTTTCATTTCTTTTTTTTTTAAAAACAAATTGTATATATTTTCAAAAATATATAAAAATGAAGTTTGAAAATAAATTTTGCCCATAATTCAAAGGAATTAATCGTAAAATTTTTTTTTTAAAAATAAAATATCATTAATAAATAGTTGTAACTTATTAATAAATAAGATATAATTAAAATATTATTTTAATTCTTCATAGATGATAATTTTCATAATTTGGTGTATCGTAAATCAATTTAATTCTCTCACCTATATGTACTTTAAATAAGTAAAAATTATGATGACTTAAATATTTTATTGTCGATTGAAAAACATTAAAGACCAACTACAATATAATTTTTTTTTTCAACTGGGTAATGTTGGACAACATTTTATATTGGTGAATGATGCAATGTTTCGATCAATTAAAAAGAAAAAAAGAAAAAAATTGAATTATAATTAATTTTTAACATTGTACAATTAATATCAAAAGTTTAAATCATCAAAATTGTTATTTATTTAAATGACATTCAAACGAATAGATCAAATTGATAATATATCAAATTATATAAAATCAAATTAAGAAAAAAAATCTATAAGAGAGCAAGTTAAAAAATCATCATATATGAAAGTCTAAAATTAGATTTTATTCAATAAAATATTAGTAAGTGTGATTTATTGGAAAGAAAAGGAAAATTTAAATAAAATATTATATAATAGAATAAAACTAGATAGGTTTCATAAATCGTTATAATTATCATATATTTTTAAATTTTATTTTCAAAAATTAATAAGTAATTTACTGATTTATTTTTACAAGGATATAATATATTTATTTTATTCTATATATAATAAAATTATATAAAATACATATAATTACTAATTTAAATTAATTTTTACTTAATTAGAATATAAATTTATTATATATATAAATTAAAATATCAATTTAATTACAATTTAATTACGATTAAATTTGAATGACTTTGATCAATTTAATAATTAGTTTAATTTTTAAAATATTAATTAAAATAATTGAATTAAATAAATATTATCATTTTTTAAATAAAATATTTTAACAACACTTGTGTTAATCGTTGGTTGCAAGAGGGGCCCTATCGTCATTGCAGGATTAACGATAACCAAGTCAATGTTATTTTCTTTTGCAAAATTGAAAGTGCAAACTGAAAGTACAAAATTGAAAGTACAAACTGAAAGTACAAAATTGAAAGTACAAACTGAAAGTGCAAAATTGAAAGTACAAACTGAAAGTACAAAATTGAAAACATCAAGACATTGTAAGTTACTATAAAGATAAGTTTTCAAGCGTTAATAATATTTATTTTTTAAAATTAGAGGATCTATTTAATAAACTAGATGTAAATTTAGCATGCATAAACGTGTATATTAATATTTTTTTAATTTTTTATTTATAATATGATATAATATTTATTATATTTTAAAAAAAGAAAATAAAAATAAAAAATTAATTAATTTTTATTTTTTTTTTGTTTTTCATCTTCTCACATTATATTTTATATTTTATATTATATGATATGTAATTTATAAGACTAGTAATCACAAGATTTCATAAAACTAAAATTATTTTAATATAAATAAAAATAAAATAATTAAATTTTATTAATTAATTTAAAATAAAGTAATACGACATGCATCTAAAAATTTGTCAATATCATAATATGCACAACAAATCTTTACATTTGCACACGTTGGAACTACCACTATTTTGGCACTATTACACAGCAGCAGTTATCTAAAAAGTTATAATGAAAAAAAACCATGAAAGTACTTCTTTATGAGGTTATCACTTATCACCTAAGTATCTTCACGAAGGTACTAAGTTTACTACATAGTATTCTAGTATTATGGTTTGTTTGATATCCACATATTAAGCAAATAAACAGTATTACTAATTCAGTACAGTGAAATATAGCACATACCTTAATTTCCTTGCAGAATTCTTGATCTGAAAACCATGTCTCATCAACTACAACATCAAGAGTTTTAGGAGTTCTATTATATACAACTGAAACAATAGAAGATGTCAAAACAACTCGTTTCACAGATGGTGATTTTCCACACGATTTAAGAACATTAAGAGTTCCTTTTACTGCTGGTTCAATCAGTGTAGTCTGAAACAAGAAATTAATGTAATAATCACAAAATTAAGCTTCTGTAATTGACTGATAGATTATAGAAAATTCCCAAAGGTTATGAGAGAAAATTATATATATGACCTGTGGATCTTGGGTATTATTATTAAACATTAGAATAGTGATTTTTTGCATAGGGATTCTGTATTGAGCAATATTAGAATTTTTATTAGCACATTTTCTAGCTAGATGATTTTATTTTGGGTAAATAACATGTCTTTGTGAGTTAATCTTAACTTAATTTTATTTTTAAAATAAAAGGTTGCCAAACTTGAAGGAAGGTGAATTTTATTCTTCAAATTATTTGACTTTTGAAACATGTTAATGGCACTGAGTTCCTCATATGTTATAAATCTATAATAAAGAATTTCAAAAGAAAACTACATACCAAAATAATGGCAGTTACTTTGTTTTGGATTGTGGGTATCTTCATAGATTCCTTGATTTACTTTGTTTTTTACTAAGTTAATGAATGGTTAAATATTCAATATATTTTCTGGTTTTTCCTCATTATTTTTATGTATTTTCTGTCTAACTTTACTATATATTTTAGTATAATTCTTATGTACTTTGGTGTTTAGCTCTTGTGCAATTTTCTGTTTTAAAGTTTTTGTATTTTTGTTTTTTTTTTTGGTTTATCTTTTTAAGTGCTCTATACTGTTATGCAATTTCCTGTAAATTTTTACTTATTTATTCTGTAACTTTTCTATAATCCTTTTACATTTTTGGTTTCCCTTGTTACAAGTCTGTATATTATGTACTACGTACTTTTGACTGTGCAGTTGTTTGACAAATAACTCTTAAGTTAGACTAAGTTTTTTTTTCTTTTATATGTGCTTTTAATTGAAAATAATCTCGTTTAAAGTATTATTGGTGACAATTTTTTAAAAAATTTGGTGAATTGCCCACCAAGTAAAATGTTTACTAAGTGGCACCTACTTAACCCTATTGCCATTACAAGTTTTTCAAGCCATATATAAATTATCAATGATTTAAGATCAAAACCTCATTTTGGTTCATCACATTTGTTTGTTTTCTTAATTTGCTCTGTATGATTGAAATTATTATCAAGTTGATCCCTCTGTGACTAAACTCTTCAAATATTTAACTGAAATGTTAAGTTAGATGGCTATGTGCTAATTTTACAAAATAAAAGACTTGTAAAATTGAATTTTATTTATCAAAATTTCATTCGAGTCCATAACATTTGGTAATTTTCTCAATTTAATCTATTTTAAATTGTTGCTCTCAATTTGGTTCTCTAAATTTAAAATCATTATCAAGTTCATCCTTCCATATCCAATGCTGGAGTGCATCGTAACCTCTAAAAGAATCTAACATTAAAAAATATAAAATCATTTATACTTTTAATTTTACTTAATGTGAAACCTATATCAGAACTTATGTTCAAGTTCAAGGATCTAGAGAGTTCGATCTACAGAGAGGAAGAGTCCTCCTAACCACAAAGTCTCATAAAACTTTGTGAAATTATTAAGAACTAAAAAAAAAAAGAAAGAAAAGAAAAACATGAGCTTCTCTAATAAGAGCTCGAGTTTCACATAGAGCTCTTATGTATAATTATCACCTTCATTAGGAGGAAATTACCAACTATGTAGTGGTTTTAATCATTTAAAACTTATATAACAACGTGATAAATTAAAGTTAAATTTTTATATGAAGAAGTACTTACATTTAATACTCAACAAAATATATTGAACAGAATTATTTCTAATATGAAAATACATGCAAAAACCCAACAAAGTCATATTTAAGCCTTGTATCACAATATATTTTGTCTTCTCAAGCAAGGTTTACTTATTGCAAAGGAAATTAAGGTTACAATTTAAGCCGAATTACAATTTAAAAGTTGATAAATTTCTTTTCTTTCAAACTTTCCACTGTCTCCTTGAGACACACATCCAATGGAATAAACTCAATTCCCAAAGTCTTTGCTCTTTCTTTGGAAACTTGATACTTCGACATGAAAGGTTTATCATCGGCACACCTAAAAAATTTATTGAAAAAGCAAGAAATAAAATTAGAAATAAATCATAACAAATACTTGAACTAATTAATTAAATTTGTTCCTATATGTAACATAATAATAGAATGGAAGACAGTAGAGAAAATTTTTAAAGCACAAAAATGACAAAGATAATACTGTCACAAAAAGTTAAGGAAAAAATCAATAACCAAGCTACAAGATATATAAATTCTGAAAATTATAAAAATAATTGAACTTACTTTTCTGGAAGTTGTAATGTTGGATACAGCTCACGTAACATTTTCACAATCTCTGAGAAGTGTGCCACAGACTCAGTGATTAAATATCTTCCATTAGCTGAAGGAATTTCAAATGCTTGAATATGAGCATTTGCAACATCCTTCACATTGGTCCATCCAAACGTAAAATTAGGAAATGTTTTTGCACCTACATCATGCAAAGGATTGAAAGAGACCATGTCAAGCAACAACACCATTCTTGTCCTTAAATAAAATGTCCATTGCATTTTTGAGCTTATGTTGTAATACTAATATTATGTCAATAAGGGTTAAGTGTATAGGACATTACTATATTTACAATATTTCCTTATAATTTTCTTTTGACTAAAACCATAAAAAGATGTGTTGTTTAAAAAATTGAATTGGACTAACTAGTTGGACCAAATTAAAATTGATTTGGTCACAGTTAATGATTGAAAAAAATTCATCAAAATCAAATGAATTGAGAAAAACCAATGGATAGAACAGTTTAGTCTGTCTAAAGTCTTCTATGGAATTTTTGAACTTTAGACAAAAAGAAAGAAGCAGATTTATGAGGATAAAAGAAAGGAAACAGAGGAAAATTGAGAAGAAAAAAAAAAAGAAGATAAATAAAGAAGAGAGAAAGAAAAATAAATAGGAAGACATATCTTGATAAGAAGATGAAGAAAAGGAGAATAGAAGAAGGAGGATGGAGAGATTTGAAGAGAGAGAGAGGAAAAAGAGAGGCTTATCAAAGACTGAAACTTTGAAATGAAGAGAATAGAGAGAGGGAGAGAGAAAGAGGCAGAGAAGGTGCTTTTGTCTTTTGTACTTAAAGTAAAGAGGGAGGAAAGTGATCATGTTGGTAAGTGTAATAAATATTTGCAACTTAATAATAAATAAGCTATTAGTGTAAGTGTGATTTATCGCAAAAAGAAGGAAAAATTAAATAAAATATTATAATAGAATAAAATTACCTGAATAAATTTAATAAATAATTACAATTATAATATATTTTTAATTTTTTTTAAAAAAAATTAATAAGTAATTTATTTTTAAAAAGATAGGATATATTATACATTTATTTTATTATATATGTGATAACATTATATGAAATATATAGTTATTATTTTAAAATTTTTAAACTGTACTATAAAATTATCATACATATATACTTTTAATTCATTTAATGACTGAAAAAAATAATTGAGTTAAATAAATATTACCATTTATT
Source organism: Senna siamea (assembly GCA_031216115.1). Lineage (NCBI taxonomy): Eukaryota > Viridiplantae > Streptophyta > Magnoliopsida > Fabales > Fabaceae > Senna > Senna siamea. Next base: position 31,295,805 of record CM062367.1, on the reverse strand, counting down.
AGATCAAATATTTTAGCAGCACTTGAATTAAGCGTTGGTTGCAAGAGGGGCCCTATCGCCATTGCTGGATTAATAGTAATCAAGTCAATGTTATTTTCTTTTGCATATTTCCAGGCAGCTTCCTCAGACATCGTCTTTGAAAGTGTGTAATACAGCTGAAAGTACAAAATTGAAAACGTCAAGACATTGTGGGCACTATTACTTAGTCAATAGCGCATTTGTCTGAAAAGTTCAGAAAAAACAAAAACATGAAAGTACCGCTTTACGAAAGTACTTGTTTACCTAGGTATCTTTCTGAAAGTACTTGTTTACCTTAATTTCCTTACAGAATTCTTGATCCGAAAACCATGTCTCATCAACTACAACATCAGGAGCTCTAGGAGTTCTGTTGTATGCAACTGCTCCAATCGAAGATGTCATAACAACTCGTTTAACAGATGATGATTTTGCACACGATTTAAGAACATTCAGAGTTCCTTTTACTGCTGGTTCAATCAGTTTAGTCTGAAACAAGAAATTAATGTAATGATCACAAAATTAAGCTTAAAGAAAAATCCCATAGCTTATGAGAGAATATATATATATATATATATATGTATATATATATATATGAACCTGTGGATCTTGGGTATCATTGAAACAAGGAGAAGCAGTATGAAAGACACCATCACAGCCATCAACAGCAGAATCAAAAGAACCTTCTTCTAAGAGACTTGCTTTAATGAGTTGCAATCTCTCCTTTGCACCTTCAAGTTCAAACAAATGTTCTACCTTTTTGGTATCATCTGCAGAAAATACAAACCAAAATATATAAATTTTCATTCAAATTGAATTCATTCATTTCTAGTCAATTAATTAAGGAGCACTCACTAGGATCACGAACAGTTCCTTTGACAGTGTAACCACGAAGAAGAAGGAACTTGACGATCCATGAAGCAATATAGCCATTAGCGCCAGTCACACACACCACTTTTCCTTCTCCACTGCCCATTATTCTTCCTCTTGAGTCTTATTTTGTCCTTCACTTTCTCCTAATTCAGGTTTGAAAAATGGAACTTTTAATGCTTTCAATATGAGGACAGTTTTGGTATGGATTTATACCAGTGGCGAAGATAGTTCCTGTGAGTGTCAAAATGAGTCCAAAAAATGAGCCCAACCATGAAGTGTAGAAGTAAAGAAAGAGAGTGAAAAAAAATAAATTAGAAAAGAGATAAGTGAAAGACTTATCTTGAATGAATTATGGTCAATTTTTTTTTTTTTTATTTCTTGTTACTTCGGTACTTCACAATCTCTCACACTTTGGATTCGGTCTCAAAAATGACACCTAATAATTTTATAATTCTACTAAAGTCATGTAGAACATTAGTCAGATAGAATAAAACAAAAGGAATATGGATAGAAAAGAGGAAAAACATTAGAATATTGATTTCTTGACTTGAATATAGGGATTCTTTATGAAGCAATATTAATTGGAATTTTTATTAGCACATTTTTCTAGCTAGATGACTATATTTTGGATAAATAAAATTTACTTGTAAGTTGATCTTAACTTAATTTTATTTTTAAAATAAAAGGTTGCCACTCTTGAAGGTTGGTGTAGATTATTCTTCAAATTATTTGACTTTTGAAACATTTTAATGGCATTGAGTTGCTGATATATTATATAATTCTATAATCTAGAATTTTAAAAGAAAACGACATACCAAAATGATGGCAGTTACTTTGTTTTGGATTGTGGGCGTGGCATAGATTCCTTGGTTTACTTTTTTTTTTTTATTGAGTTAATGAATGGTTAAATATTCAATAGATTTTCGGTTTTCCCTCATTATTATTATTTATTTTTCTGTCAACTGTACTGTATATTTTAATATAATTATTATAATATTAAATTCTCTAAATTTAAGCTAAAATTAAAAAAAAAAAATAAGAGACCTAATGATTTTAAGAATTAAATATTTTTTTAATCTTTATTTAACTTTACAAAAATATATCATTTCTTAAATTTAGAAGATTCGAACCCAATTCTTATGTACTTCCGTATTTAGCTGTTGTGCATTTTATTTTATGCTTTAATTTTTTTGTAATTTTGTATTTTTTTGGTTATCCCTATTTACTGTTCTATACCATTATACAATTTCCTGTGTTTTCCTACTTATCTGTTCTGTAATTTTTCTGTAACCCTTTTGCATTTCTGGTTTGCCTTGTTACTAGTCTGTATGTTAACTATTTCGTATTTTTGATTGCGCACTTGTTTTACAAATAACCCTTAAAGTTAGACAAATTAGTGTTAAGGCATTTTCTTTTCTTTTACATGTATTTTTTTAATAAAAGTGAGGTTTGGTCTCTCACATTTGGTGATTTTTTTAATTTAATTTTTATATTTAAAATTATTATCAACTTCGTCACCCTTGTCTAAATTGTCAAAATATTTAACCAAAGTGTTGAATTGGATGGTTGTACTACACATTAAAAGACTAACAAAATTAAATTTTTTTATCAAAATATCATTTTGGTCCTTGACGTTTGACAATCTTTTTAACTTGATGCCTCTTGACTTATTGTTTTCAATTTCGCCTTTTACATTTAATATCCTTATCAAATTTGCCTCTCTGTGTCCAACGTTGTAGCTGATAACCTTCAAGAGAATCTAACACTAAAAAATAGAAATCAAAGTGTAGATAAAAAAACTAAAGTATTCTATCCACCTTTACAATAATTTAACCACACGTCTGATACATCCCACGTTTTACATTGCAAAGATAAACTTACAAACAACATTTGCTACTTTTATTAAAAAAATACATGAAGCTCAAATTTTTTTTGTAACATTTGTTTTTCCATACAATAATTTAATGCAACCTTCAATTCTTTTTGTAAGGTTAATCTTAACTTACTTTTTCAATCATATCCCTTTTTTATGGATTATTTAATACAATCTTCAATCTAATTTTTTTAGAGTTTAATGTTAATCATGTGGATCCCACTTTTATTATTGTTATGAGAGGTCAATTGACATTTAGTTGTTTTCTTTTCTTTTTTTTGGTAAGATATTAGGTTGTTTTTCTAATTTGAATTAAATTTCGTAATCCTTTCTTTTGGCATGGTTTACTAAAATTGGTCAAATAATTAACAATTTCTTCAATATCTAGTATACATTATTTTTTAAAAAAAAATCAATACATAGCTATGTTTCAAAATTTATTACCATACATTACGTTACGTTATATCTTTGTTGTATGATTTCATTCATAATTTTCTTAATATTTTTTAAATCTTATTGTTGATTATATTTCGTTTGTTGTAATTTTGCAATTCTAAATAATTATATCAATTTTTGGGAATATATATATATATACATATATACATACATACATACATAAATATATGTACGCACACACACATTATAGGTTTCATATGCATAAAAACTGTAGGCTAATTTTTTTAAAAAAATATAATATAAAAAAATAATCATTATATTTTGAAAAAAAAATTAAGTAATAAAAAATTGTCTCATTTTCGTTATTCTCATAATATATTTTGTGACTTATTTTGTGCCTCATACTATCAATTTCAACTTATGAGTACAAAAGAGAAATTCTTTTGAACAAGGTCCTATATATTTGATGCAAGCCTTGTACCTCAAGCATGTCAAGCAAGGTTTAAATTTACTTATTTTAATATTGAGCTTATGAATTAAACCAAAGAAAACTTCATATTAGTAAAATTTATTCTAGAGAAAAATATTACAATTCAAAAGTTGACAATTTTTTTTTTCTTTTAAACTTTCAATTGTTTCCTTGAGAGTGATGTCCATTGGAATAACCTCAATTCCCAAAGTCTTTGCTCTTTCTTTAGAAACTTGATACTTTGACATAAAAGCTTTATCATCCGCACACCTAACAAATTATTGAGAAAGCAAGAAATAAAATTAGCAAGAATCAAAATAAAAACTAAAATAAATTAAATTCGTACTTCGATATAAAGAAGTGAGAGTGAAAAACATTTGGATCGTAAAATATGATTCAAGGATTATAATCAAAATCCATTATCATCATAAAGTCCAATCAGGATGAGGTCATTATTAAGAAGTTTAGAGCAATATTCTCTTATTTATTTATATGGGTATGTTTGGATTGAGTGCAATGGAGAATAAATAATGAATTATATATATATATATATATATTTATATTAGAGCTTTTCTTTTCTATACAAACTAAACAAGGATTTTATATACAAACTAACCTAGACACATAATAATAGACTACAAGATAGTTTAATCTTTTGCATTGTATAAAAGAAATAATGTTAAAAAAGATTAGGGAAATTAAAAATAATAATTGAACTTACTTTTCTGGAAGTTGTAATGTTGGATACAGCTCACGTAACATTTTCACAATGTCTGAGAAGTGTGCCACATACTCAGTGATTAATATCTTCCATTAGCTGAAGGAATCTCAAATGCCTTAATAAAGGCATGAACAACACATCCTCCACATTGCTCCATCCAAAAGTAAAATTTGGAAATGTTTTTGCACCTACATTAATATGACCATTGTATTTTTCAGCTTATACTAATATTAAGTCAATAAGGTATAAGTGTGTAGAACATTAAAGCAAGCATAGACACTGCAAGTACTAGCCAAGAGCATGAAGACCGACAAGAGTCAAAATTAGGAAGATGAAGGGAGAAGAGATGGGCGGGAGAGAAAATGCAAATGAGTCTCTTTTAAGTATGGAGAACGAAATGCACATGCAAATGAGTCGTTTTTAAGTATGGAGCATGAAATGGGGGTTTCAGCAAATGGGGAAAGAATTTTTTTTTTGGGCAAAATTACCCTTTTGGTTTTCAAATTATAGGGTCTCTTGTCAATTTGATTTTTAAACTTTTTTTTTTAATTGCATTCCTAAACTTTTAAATTACAACCAATTTTCATTTATCCTAACTCTGTATAAATCGTTAATGGTAGATACAAACGTTACATTTTATATGAATTATATTGTTGATGGTGCAAATTTATAGTTAACTGAAATTGTCAATTTTTTCTCCCAATATTTCTATTTACTATCAAATTCATCCTTATAGTTTATTGATTTTGTTAAAGTTGTTCTCAAACTTTTGGATTATGTTGAAAAGAGTCTTTGTTGTCAAATATAAACACATGAAAAATCTAAGAAAAGAAAGAAAATTTTTTAACACAATTTCAACTTTCAAATAGAAAAATTAAAATTGTTCTCAAACTTTGACAACAAAATTAGTAAGATTGTTCCTGTGTTCATATTTGACAATAGGGATATATTAATTTTACTAATTTCTTATGAAGATTTTTAAAAAATAATCATTTACAAATAATATTTTATTTTTTGGTAAAGTAATTGCCAATTTTGCTAGTATTTTTTTTTGTATTTTTTAATTTCCTAGCTAATTTTGTTATTTTAATTTAATACATTATCATTATTAATTTATCATAACTTAAAGTTGAAATTTTGCTATTTCTATCTCTTTTTATTTCTACAAACATTAAAATTTATCATTATCAATTTTAATTTAATACATTCTTTTTTTAGATTTTTCATGTGTTCATATTTGATAATAAAAACTTTTTTCAACATAATTTAAAAGTTTAAATACAATTTTAATATAACAAATAAATTATAAAGATAAAATTTATTGTAAACAAAAACACTGAGAGTAAAATTGATAATGTTTAACTATAAATTTATACTATTAACAATATAATTTACATGAGATATCATGTTTGTATTTGCTATTAAAAATTTAGACAAAATTAAAGTGAATGACAAAATTAATTGTAATTCAAAAATTTAAAGATATAATTAATAAAAAAATTATGCACTACATTAACAGAAATTTTATAATTTAGAGATCATAAAAATACTTTTATTTTTTTTAATTTCAACTTACATATCCAATCTGTGTCAAAACTAAACAAATTATTTTTTATTCAGGTATGCACGAACGTGTTTCAAACACGTGTCGTCAATTTATAATGACAACATTCGTGTCTGTGCAAATTGAAGTCATTGTGCTTTTAAGGACATTACTTTATCTACAAAAGTAGCCCATTATACTTTTTCGTACACTATTTCCATTTTTTAATGATATTCTATACTCTTTTTCATTTGACTAGAACCATATAAAGTAATTGAATTGGAGATCAAGAAACTCAGATGTCCAGTGAATGAATAAATAAATAAATGTATCATCTGCAAAAAGTTACAAACTAAAATAAAATGTACACTCAAATTAATATACTGAATATATATATTTTTTAAGTTCTTTAATATAAATAATTTTATTTAAAATATTATTAAATATTTAAATATAAATATTTTAATAAAAATTTAAATTTATATTCATAATATTAAAAAAAATAATCTCTCTTGTTAAACTTAATTCTTATTGATAATATTTTAAATATATACCATTACGTTGGAAATATAAAATGAAAAATCTGACGTTAGCTAATTAAAACAAATATAAAAGTTAATATAATATGCGAGGCTCGCTCTTTCATATTCATACTCACAATCAAGATTGGAGCAGTACTTCTTCATGTAGATTTGAATCGGACTCGCTCGTCAAACTTAATTCTACTCAATTCATTAATTAAAGAGCACTCACTTGGATCAAGAGCAGTTCCTTTGACTATATCAATGGGTATGTGTATTTTATTTTTTTAATTTATTTTTTACATATATAAAAAAATTTATTAATGTTTATAATAATTCTTTTTGGAAAGAACAAATTCTTAAAAATATTCCACTCTGAAATTAATAGATGCGATAAACTAACTTCTACTAGAATAAATTAAACTTATGATTTTTTAAGTTAAAATAAATGATATTAATATATATATATGATCAATTTTCAAAAAATATATTTTTAATAAGAAATATTTTAAATTTAAATAATTAATATGATCTTGGTCAATAATTTAATACAATCTTCAATTTTTTATTTTGTAAAGTTGATCTTAACTAATTACTTTTTCAATCATATCCCATTTTTATGGATTATTTAATACAACCTTGATCAATTTAATTTTTTTAATGGTTAATTTTAAGTGTTAACTTAATCTTTCAATCACGTGGATCACAGCTGGATCAGAATCCCCACTTTTATTATTGTTGAGAGGTCCATTGATATTCAGTTGTTTTCTAATAATTGAATTAAATCCAATTAAGTCTTTGGATTTCGGAATCCTTTCATTTGGCCGGTTTACTAAAATTGTTCAAACATTCAACAATTTCTTCAAAAATCAATACATATAGCTATGTTTCAAAATTTAGCATACATTATGTTATATCTTTGAAAATTTTCACGTTGTATCATTTCATTCACAAATGTCAAAATACTTCTTAGATCTTGTATGGATTATGGACAATTTATTAATGTTCATTATATTTGGTTTGTTTTAATTTTGTATAAGATTTTATTTCTTTCATTATATTTTGTTTATCCATTTAAGTCTGCTTGCTGTAATATGTTGTGCATGTACTGTTTAGCTGCTGTTTTGTTTGTTCTTTGTCCTTTGTCCTTTGTCCTTTGTTTTCATCTTAATAAAGAAACATTTCTGGCAAAAAGAATGTTGTTTCTTTAAAAAAACACCATTTATATGTATCATTGATAGTACAATCATATATGAAGCTCATTTAAAATTATTATTGATAAAGCACCATAGAGCTACCAAAATAATTTAGATGAAGCCAGAACGATGCATTCAATTAGTTCTCATACAATTTTTAAATTTTTTTTTATGTTCTTAATTATTTTAATGCACATTATTTATTTCATTTGAGCTCTTCTTCCAACTTAGTCATGCTCTAACTAAAATAATTTTACTTGGGCATATGACTAATAACATTTAGCTGAAGTAATTAATTGTATTAGTTAATAAAGTAGAAAATTTAAAACAACCAAAAATATTAATGCCACAATTAAATATTCTTACAAAATTAAGGAATAAAATATAAAATTTTCATATATATATATATATATGCATATGCAAATGAGAAAATACCCACCAGTGCCTTAAGCCAACCAACTGCAATATTTTCTCAAACGTCATATAAACTCTTCTAGACTACATAGATTTGTATTCTTTCAATTTTTATAAATAATTATATCAATTTTTGAGAAAAAGTGTTTGCTAAATTTTTTCTTTGATTTTTAAAATATAATATAAAAATAATTATATTTTAAAATAAAATATTGTTGTTTTGAATTTTGATCATTAAAATTAAACTGGTAAGGATTAATCTCTATAAAGTCTCATACTATATTTTCAGACTTATTTTGTGCCCCATGCTATCAATTTCAACCAATATTTTAAAAATTAAATGGGTCACTAAACAGGTGAGAATGGATTAATTTAAGGTTCATTAGTTTAATAGTGATTAAACTGCGGTTGAATCGGTATTAATACATATATTAATTTTATATTATAAATACAATTAACTAAATAATTTAAAATAACAAAATTATATATTAAATTTATATTATTATATTATATATAAAATTAAATTAACTAAATCTGTAAAGATTTTAAAAAGCCCATTTAAATCATATTTAACTTTACATTATTAATTATATATTGTGTGTGTGTGTGTGTGTATATATATATATATATATATTATTATTAATTTTTTTCTCTCTCCAATATTTGACTATCTTTTTCTTTTCCAATATCAACTAGGGTTATTACCTTACAACTGAGTAATCTTCACATAAAGATTAACACAGATGCTTTTACACTCTATAGTGCAGGAACTTAGTCACACACCTACTTTCTAAGTTTAATATAAAGCATTCCCTTAACTTTAGATCACCTAAAGATCAATTCTACAAAGTTTTCATCTTGGACTACTTTACATCAACACAAAGAAACAAGAACTAGAAACTAACATACTACTTAAGTCTATTGTACAAGAGTTCTCTTAACTTTAGCCCTCTAAAGATCACCCTCACACGACTTTTGCTTTAGAACACTTTATACCAAAAAAAAGATACAATTACCAAAATGAAAGAGGAAGAAGAGTTTTGATCATTAAGACACAACGATTTATAAAAATTAGATCACTAAGAGTATAAACACATAAAGATCGGGTAGAGACTGCACTTTGATAGTTCTAAATATTCTTTCTTCTTTTTTCTCTTTTTTACTTCAACAAAGGTGAGGAGAGAGTTATATATATGAAACAATGAATTAGCCATTTAAGGAGCTAGTCCTTTCAAATCTTCATCTTGTCTTTTCAGCAATCTCCAACAACTAATGAGTTGAGTCTCACACTTTAGCTAATTATAATACGTTTTCTTCAAGTTATCTGGGATTAATGATCATAAAGAGAGGATGGAGGAGCAATCCTAATGGTGGAAGGTAGTTAAGAGAGATTCAAGGCCCAAAAAAAAACTAGAACAAGACTCGGTATACCTTAGAATCCACAAAAATATACTAAGCCAAGAGATAAAAAACTCAATCCTGAGTTGCAACTACATTATATTAGAATAACCCAAATAACTTTCTGACATCCGTCATGTGAACTCTATTTATAGTAGACTAAATATTAATTAAGATAAATTTTTATAATTATTATAAATCCTAAATACATCATTATAGCTTGAATATGTCTTTTTGGTTTTCACAAGCTACATTAATTGACCAAAACTTTGTAACCCCCTAGACAATGACTTCTTGAATTTTGCATAGTTGCAACTCTTTATTATCATAATTTCCTTATCAATTCTACCTTGGTTAGAGAAGACTTGCCCTCAAGTTGGACTCTTTTTCTCCAATGTATAACGATAAGTCAAAAACATTAAATGTGCATATACTCTATAATCTCCCAAAAGCTCAACCTTATATACATTCTCACCTATCCTCTTCAGTATTCCAAAAGGTCCATAAGGTCTTGGTTTGTTAGCAAAAAGACTTGGTGGAAATTTCTCATTATGGAGATGAATCCACACTAAATCCCATTCCTTGAAGCTTGTAGGCCTTCAAAATTTGTCAAATTATTTTTTGTACTTTTAATTTTGCTGAAAAATCTTCTTATGGACCTCTTCATGCATGTAACTTCTGGATCTGCTTCACTATTTCTTCAGAATCACTACTAAAAGAGTAACTAATTGATAGTGAGGCAAGATCTAACTAAACAATAGGACTACCTTTATAAACAACCTCTAATGGAATTTTACTTGTAGATTTTCTTAAAGTTTGATTGTATGCAAACTTTGCTTGAGGTAGTTTTATATCCCATTGTCGAATATTTCCCCTTACCAAGGACCTTAATAAGCTTCCCAAACTTTGATTGAAAACTTTCTTTTGGCTATCAGTTTAAGGATGATGAGAGGAACTTAAATGAAGCATTGTTTTAAGCTTCTTCCAAAGAGTACATAAAAAATGACTTAGAAATTTTGAATTAGGATCAGATGTGATGGTCTTTAGAATACCACAAAGCTTGAAAATCTCCTTAAAGTAAAGATCAGCGACATGAATAGCATCCAACGTCTTTAGACATGGAACAAAGCGTGCCATTTTAAAGAATTAGTTGACCACTACCATAATCGAGTCTTTATTCCTTTGATTCTTTGGCAATCCCACTATGAAATCAATACTCACATCATCCCATGGTACATTAAGAACTGGAAGTGGTGTGTATAACCTAGTATTAGCTTTAGCAATACGTCAAGTTTTTCATCACTCCACATGTCTTGAAATATCTCAAATCATATTCGACCAATAGAAATTCATTTCAATAAGAGCAAGAGCTTTTTCTCAATCGAAATGACCTCCAAGTCCACCACTGTGGGCTTATTTAATGATTGCCTCCCGTAAAGAACATTAAGGAATGCACACTCAATTATTCTTGAAAAGATATCCATCTTGTAAGAGAAAATCTTTTGAAGTGCCCTTAATGCATTACTCTATACCTTGGAGAAATCAAGATCTTTCTCATAAAGTTCTTTTATGACTTCAAATCCTAACATTTTCACTTACATTCAAGAAATAAATCCACATCCTCTGCTAAAAGTATCTATGACTTGATTTTGAGTGCCACTTTTGTTCTTGATAAAAAAATGCATATGCTTAAAGACACTCCACCAATTTTTCATAACGATTATTGAGCTTATGTTAGCCATTAATGTACTTCAACACATGATTCATAAGACGCATAAAAGTGCTCAGAGCATTAGAGAGACCAAATGGCATTACCATCCACTCGTTTAGACCATCTCTTGTCTTGAACATCGTCTTTCACTCGTCTCCTAAATGCATCCTAATGTGGTGATATTCACTCTTAAGATCAATCTTTGAAAATATTATAGCACCATGAAGTTGATCAAGTAAAACTTCAAGACGAGGTACTGGAAAATGATATTTAATGGTGATCTTGTTTACGACTCGACTATACAAGAAGAGTTAGAAATTCATAATGGCTTAAGGTTTCTTAGATTAGGCCCTTTTGCAAAAGTTCATCAACTTGTCACTGTAACTCCTCATGTTCCTTTAGACTCATTCAATAAGCTACCTTATTTAGAATAGAAGCTCATAACACTAAATCAATATGATGTTGAATTCTCCTCACAGGGGGCAATCTTGGTGGAATCTCATCAAGAACCACATCTCAAAATTCTTCAAGAAAGGGTTTTAAACTTGGAGTAATGTCTTTCCATTCTTCATTTACCTCTAAGAGAACAAGCGCAAAGATTTCAAAAGAAAGATCTATGACTCAAAGAAATTGAGACTTAGTGAGATAAAAATTTTCTTCTTTAGTAGAGGATTTAGGCTTGTTTTCCATTTTACAAGTTACGCCAAAGTGATCTTCACTCCATCCTTAATAAAGAAATAAGTCTTTTTAAAGCCATTATAAGTCACCTTTTCAATCCTACAACTAAGGTCGCCCGAGGAGTAAATGACATGAATCCATTAGAACTGCGTCACACCAAATTTCATCCTTGTAATACTAACCAATAGAAAATTGAACCAAGCAACACCTATTTACAAGTTTTTTTAGCCAAGAGAGCTTGTAGGGATCTGGATGAGGCTCTACCTTGAGCTGCAACTTTTCACCATGGTAGTGGAAATAACATTCTCATAACTCACTATAAATAATGATGGTGCACACCTTACCATGGGAGGTACATTAGGTGTGAAAAATATTATGGTTGAGCCATTTAGCATTTTTAGTATGTACTGAATTCAAGATACGTTGAATGAATAAAGTCTCCCCTTCATCGCCATAAGTCACATCCTCTTGCTGGATCTCGTTCTCCTCTCTAATGATGGAATCAAACACTGGTACATCATCAACCCCTTCTTCTATTAATGATATGACCTTTCTATTTGGGCATTTAAAAGTAATATGATCAAATCTTTGATATTTAAAACATTTTTTTAAGGTAGCACTTGAAGTGTTGCAAGGGTTGCCACCCTATATTGAAGTTAGCTTTAAAGAAGTTGCCTTGTCAGACGATAATGGCTTAGAAGTTGAGGCACTCGCCTAGTTAGAGACTCCCTCTTTGCTCCAAGTTTTGTAAACACCTTTCTTCTTAGATTGATAAGGAAATTTACAATGTTGTTAAATTACAAGGTTAAGCTTCTAGGAGATTATGGAGTATCTACAACATTCAATGTTTCTAACTTATCTCCATATGTTGGAAAAGAAGAAGAGTCTGAATTGAGGGAAAGCCTTCTCCAATAGGGGGAGAATTGGTAAGGAAATTATAATAATAAATAAAGATCTTGATGGAGTCATACAAGCACTGTTCCTCTCCTAAGGAAAGTTGTCTCCAGCCGAGGGGAAATGATAGAAAACCCTAGAAGACTTATTCTAGGAAAAGGAAAAGAAATTACTATTGCCTAGAAAATTATAGTCTTGGAACTCATTCATTGCTTTTATTGTGTGTTGGAAGTTGTTGCTATGACTTATTATGATTTTGGAAGTTATTTTCTTTTTATGCTTTAATTATGTTTTGACTTGGACTTCCTATATAAAGCCCTCTCCTTTATTGTAAGTAGTTTTTGGAATTTTCAGAATATAATACTCAGATTTTTCTCTTACTTTCCCTTCCATCCTTCCATCCTCCCTTTTCTTCTCTTCTCCCTCTTCCTCTTTCATATTTCTTCTCTCCCTTTCCCCATCATTTCTTTTTCTCTTTACTGGTCCTACATCACGTATATGAAGAAAATCAAATTAAATAATATTTTTTAAAAAATATTAATTATTTTCATGGCTAATAATTAAGAAATATAACTAATTTATAAATGTTTGTTAAAGTAAAAAAAATATCTTTTAACAACTACCAATAAATGATCAATTCATGTCCTAACCATTGTTAAAATTAAACTTTGGGATATAATTACCTGCCAAGGCTTCCTAAACTCATCTAAAGCTTCTTTTAGAGCACTTTTAGCTTTCTCTTATGTTGCTAAATCCCTACGATATTTTTTTGGCCTTTACTCAAATATTCAACAAATAAAGGAAAATGAATAACTAAATTGTTAAATCAAGTGATAAGATTATTTTTCTGGCCCCTACTCAGATATCCATAGTATCATAGTATAATAGGCCTTTATGTAACAACCACCATAATCATACTATACATTCATCTATCAGAGTAGCGGAAGCATACAAAGTTCTAAATAAATTTTTCACTTTTCCCATGTTAGGGATCATCATAGGTTCGCTACTAGTTGAGTGTAACCCAAATAGACTCTTCTCACAATCTATTCAAATTTCACTCAACCCTAAATCATGTGCAGCATTTCTATTATCACATTATAAACTATATCATACTTTGCAATATAAATTCTAACAATCATTCAAATACAATTGAGATATACTATATCAGGGTACTAAATCCATTCATATGTCAGTAAATAAAATTACAATTCCTCAAATTCATTATAAAAATCTATTCTTTTAAAACATTTCCTACCGAAAATTTGGCAGAGTTTTCCCTAAAAATTAGACGTTTTCCATTTATACAACAACCCAATATTCATAATATACATCCAACAAATTCATCAATCAAACTAAAAATCAACAATACAGATTTATATATAAATTCAAGCCTAATTTCTACATCCACATATCAGTGTTATCTTGACATCCTTCTTCTGCCCAGCTATCTCCTAGGCATTCCCTGTTTCTGGTCATCTGAACAAACAACTTAATGAGATTATTAGATCCCAATAGAGCAATTTACAGTTAAATATTTACAAAATAGTTGGATGCTTAGCTGTGACAACAGACAAAAAACGTCTTCCAAATTTGGTTTAAATGCATGTGAATCACTAAATACTTTTAAATTCAAATGAATATGGGAAATCGATGAAAAACAATATAATGAGCATATTATCTTTAATCTGAAAAATTATACTAAAAATTGTACTTAAAATCATCCCTGAAAATTCTCATATACTCATCTGTCACACATCTCATGTGACCATTCATTATACATTTCAAGTTACAAGCCATTTTATTTGAAAACATGGTTTTAGTTTGGGTGTGATCCTTAACACCAATCACCCGAAAACAACGTCCTATATTATGAGTGTGATCTGTCACACCAATCAACCACTCAAGGACTAGGTGAGGACCAACATCTAGGGCATCCCTCAGCATGTGCACAACAGCTAATTCTCATCCTCATACAGTCTATATAGCACCACATACGCATGGTTGACTAATACTTAAGGTTATAGGATATCATACTTAAACCAAAACATCACCCCGTATAGGTTATCCACTCTTTTACTCCTTAAACCTTTCATAGGGTTGTCTTGGTTTAACGAATAATTCCTAACAGATGCAGACCAATTCAATTAAAATAAATCAATTTACAAAATCGTCTACATATGGGATATCCAACAGTCGTCCCATATCGACTATTGAATATCCACCCTAAGTTAGTCTGTCCTTATGGCATATAATCCCAATAGCCAAATTCTATCAAACATGCAACAGGTATTCTTAATACACAAGAAATTTTATATACTCATATATATATTTTTCATGTAAATCCATTATTTTCAGCACTCATTCCCATTCAATATAATCATACTTAAAACAGTAATTCACAATGTCAATTAAAATTCAGGGGAGTATAAACTACTCTACCTTTTACTATTTACTCCTATACGGACCAGGGTTTTCCTTTTTCCTCAGAGATTGTTCTACCAATTAGTTCCCTAAGGAAACAATTCAAATCTCATGCGAGTTTCCTGGCGAGTTTTACTTTCCTACAGTTAATTGCCTAATTTCTACTTTGGTCTAATCCTTAAGCATATTCGAATTCAAAATCGACAGGAAAACATCAAATTGGAGTATTTTAAATTGTATCAGACGTTTCAGAAGCTCAAAATTTGATTCTTACTTCCTTTCAGCTACTCCGATGATGGCGCATAGCTGAGCACGGTGGCACACGGTGGCTCACAGCGACAGACGGTGGCTGGCATCGAAACTTAGTCCAAAATGTAGCCTAAAGCTCGAGGATACCGAATCTGGGGTTGGTTCGGCGAAAAATGGCAATTTAACTGTAATTTTTTGGTAAACAGCATCGAAGCTTCAAAAAACTTTTCTCCTTCGTTCACGGTGCTTAGCGGCGGTTCGTCACTAGTTGGCAGCTGGCGGAGGAAGAAGGCAGCTCGAGCTAGCTGTTAGTGGCAGCGGTGCACTCAGATGGTGACTTATCTGGCCGAAACAAAGAAGAGAATGACTGAATGGAAAGAGAAGAAAATAGGGAAATGTGGTCGCTATAGTGGCTGTCGACGGTGAGGGATGGCCGTAGGAGGTCGACGGCAATGAGTGGCGTAGGTGGTGCAGCACGATGGTTCTGGCAACGAAGGGTGGCACGTGATGGTGAAAGGGAAGGAGAGTAAAATCATGCGAGAGAGAGAGAGAGGAAGGTAAAAATGAGAGGAATATGGAAATTTTGAATATTTAAGGCATCCAGGGGCATTTTGGTCTTTTCTAACTTTTCCCTAACTAAAATTCGGATGCATTTTTTGATTTAGACAAGTATATAGGATCATATGGAAGGGATTTGAAAATCTTTTAAGGATTTTAAGCCTTCCAAAAATATATGCTAAGTTCCTAAAGGCAAATAAAATTTTTTCTGTTAAATAAAATTTTTATTCTAAAAAATTCTCAAATTTTAACTACAAGCTCAGAAAATTATTCTTAATTCAATTCCAACAAGATTTCAATTTATTTTACCCAATTTAATTTATTTTTAAATCAGGTTGTTACACTTTATAAAAGATGTAATGTCTAGCTTTACTGCTTTACCATACATGTTATCCTGCACATTATCATATAGTATCACAGGCCTTTACATAAGTTTAAGATTATTTCGATAAATGAGGAAAAAGTATAATTACAATTATGTCTCAAACAAGTTATAAACATAAACAATTCTAGGTCCAGAAGAAGACACACTGTAACCTCTCCATTGTTGAGAATTTACTTGTCCTTGAGGAATTACTGTAACATTTCTTACTGACTCCCAACTATAACAAACTCTGGAACTTCCCTTATTACCCTCAGTTCATTGTCATTTTTTAGACTCTCTTCTTCCTCTACTTTCTCTGTTGCATGTCTCGAATAGCAGAGTAGTTTCAAATACCTCTTAATATGATTTATATTTAGTTCTTGCCATGGATTTGAACAAATAATCAAGAAGACCATCCACAAGGCATTTAGCACGTATCTCCTCTGTGGCTACAAGATATGGAGCATACCGAGATAATCTAGTATATTTCATATGATACTCCATCACTGTCATATCCTCTATTTATCTTAGAGTTTCAAACTCTCTAGCTCTAGCATCTCAGACTGTCTTTGGAAGAAAACATTTCATGAATAGTTCAACAAATTCCTCCCATGTCAAAGGAGATGATCCCTGAGGTCTGCTTCCCAATATACCATCATACCACTACTATGCCATGTTCTCTAATTTGAAGGCTGCTAATTCCACTGATCTGGTTAAAGAACACCCCAAGGCATGGCAAATACGATCAATACCATCTAAGAAAGAATAAGGATCTTCATCAACTCTAGTACCCAAAAATGAAGGAGGCTTAAGCTTCAAGAATTCAAGTAAAGAAACCTCAATTGCCTCCCTCTATAAGATAGGTCTGACATCTTCCTATCTTATCTCTTGTTTCAGCTTAGGAGTTACAAATTGTTCTATCTCTTATTGTTGATGGGCCATCATATTCATCACTTCTTTCATAGATTGATTTATATTTTTTAACTCACTAACAACCTCAGTTAATGTCAGTTCCCTACTCCCAACTTCTGGGTCTCATCTATTAGTGCTTCAGGGGCATGTACACTTCTACCATGACTATGCCCAGCATCTGGAATTTCCTCCTTTGGTGCTGGAGCAACACCTACACTCTTGCCACAGCCACCTCTACAGCCAGTGCTATGACACACCTCGATTTCTAGGTAGGGCATCAACAGGTAATGAAGAAATTTCAACATAAGAGAATCTTTTGTTAGGAATTCTCTTTCTCAGTGGCATCTTTTCCTACGATAAGAGAAAGTGCAACACAGATAAGGATCAAATATAGAGAAAGTTAACAATTAGAGTCATGATTTAAACATCTTAAAATAATGTAGAACATAATGATATCAATGGGTGATAGTAGCTTCCAATATGTAATTTTACAATGGCCGGTCACATAATTACATACAAGATTCCACTACCCTCTATTATCGTAGCTTTAAGGATCTAACAAACCTAAGCTCTGATACCAAGTTTATCACAACCTAAATTCTGAGTCCGTGACTGGTGCATAGACCTATCATAACACTTACTAGGTCTAGCTAGCCTAAGAATATCTTTATCTCATAATAACAATATTCAAAATTCGAGGCGCAACCAAATTTTTGCAGAGTTTCTCCTAAAATTTGAATGTTTCATCAATTTTACAACAGCCCAAACCACATCAATATCCATTACAATTTAAAGATAATACAACTGACTATCACAAGCCTATAGAAATCTCTATTATGTCCACATACAAACTAATCTAATACTACAGTAGTGATAAGCTGCGATATCATTATGTTTGCTTGACTTATTATTAAGCCTACCCAAAATAGAAGTAAAGCTTTGATCACTTATACTCTTCAACTTGAGGTATATCTGAAAAATATAAAGTAATGAGCGTGAGTCACACAAACCTAGTGAATGTAAGATAAAGGAACCACAGAATGGGAAATAGACTCGCACAAAGTTTTTATTTTCATAAAATAATTAATGGGGTATAAAGATTAAACCATTGTCAATCAATTTTTATATAAAATTTAAGGGTAATGTCACCATAATAATATTTTAGCAGAAAATACCATAACTAATTAAATACATATAATGCCAAAAATATCCAATAAAATTTTAATACATGTCCACATAATATTTAACATTTTGAAAAAAATCACTAATCATCTTTGGTCTCCCTATGTAGTAGGACAACCCTTCTGCGCCACCAGTCACCTGTGCCTTTAGTCGCACTATGACAATCCCTGTGCATTACACTGCGCTCTAGTGACCGTGCCTCCCATCGGACATGACAACCCATTAGCGCCACCAGTCACATATGCCTTCAACCGCACTATAACAGCCCACTGTGTAATGCACATGCAACTAGCCTCATACCTCCCATCGCATGAGGTGCCTCAGTATAAGGTAACACCAAAGATAAACAATTCCAACATCCAACAGCACATACATATCATTTCACAATCAAAAAACGTAATTATCACAACAACCTCATTTCCCGATCACACAGATTATAGAACACACTTTTATTATCCAATCAAAATATAATTTTCACATTTAGACAATCTAGCTCTGAATCTCAAATAATAAATTTTATACATTCAGAAAATACATAAATTTCCTGTATTTGATACCAACAGTCACACAGACACAAAATTTATCAAATTATCATAGATTTAGAGACCATATATATCCTAATTATTTTCCATGGCTGTCTAGAAAAAGTATACAATTTCATACACCAGTAAATTCATATTTAGTACAAAATAGGTATGGGGTATTTGAAAATGGTATCTCCTTTATCAAACATTCACCCGAAAAGATTTGTAACAAAATCCTTACTTTACCAGTCCAACACTAATCTTTCCCAATTCCTCCTTTTCACTATTTAATTTTCTATTTTCCTTCTTATATGAAAATAAGCAAGAATATTATTAAAATATTATTCTATCCAAACCAACAAGGACAAATATTTAGATATTACAATGCCTCACTGACAATTCTAAGATACTTTATTACCATTAAATGCCCTGAAAAATATGATCGGCTACCAAATTTTTTTTATAATTTTAGTATATTTTTATACTGTATTTTCTAAGCTTTTAGACAACACTGGCTTTAATAAACAACTAAAAAAATGATATTGTGACGGTGATCAACTGCGGCACACGGCAATGCACGATTGAGATTGGTCCAAAACATAGATTGGAACATGAGGATGATGAATCTAAAATTGGTATGGCAAACAAAGGCGGTTTAACTGCATTTCTCCCATGAAAAATCGAATGATACGGCAAAGATGTTTTGCTTTGATCGTAGTGCTTGTCCGCGTTCTTTGACGGGTAGGTCTAATTGTTGGTGAAGGCGGTGAAACTAGAGGAGGTGTTTTCTAGTCGTTCAAAGACTTTGTCGTTCATAAAGGAAGTGACAAAAATGACGCCTTTTTCAAATGCTGTTGGCCTGGAAATTTCAAGGTGAAGCTGGTGGTAGAGTGCGGTCTTATGCCGGCGGGCTTTGTGGCCTCAAACAACGCTTGTGGTGGTTGACAGAGATGAGAGGGAGACACACGAGAAAGGAATGAAATACACGGGGAGGAAGGAAAATGAACAAAGAAAAAGAGAAATGCATGGGAGAGGGAGAGATATACGGATAAGGAGAGAGAGAGCTGAACAGATGCAGGATTTTAAAATTTCAGGTTCTAAGGGCACTTTGATCATTTTATGAGCACCCTAAGCCCCCCCCCCAAATATTTGCTTAAGTTCTCTAATTAGATAAAAAACTTCTTGTTAGATAAAATTTTATTTTCAAAATTTTTTCAAATTTGAGTCATAAGCTTAAAATAATTTACTTGTTCCACATCTAACAAAATTTCTAAGCTTTCATTAATTTTTCCTCAATTATTTGTAACTATTGATGTATTTTAAATTACCAAAATGTTTGGGGTATTACAAGAGGATTATAACTTTTGGCCCACCTATCCAAGAGTATAAAGTAAACCACTTAATAAAAAAGAGATATTTAGTCTCCTTTCTTTCCTTCATGTCTATAAATTATTGGCTTAACCTTTTCAATCATTGTATCCCACATTTCATAAACCAAATGAAAAGTACTTTCATCAGTGTCACGTACTCTTAGAACATCATAAATAGGCCTAATGAAAGTAAGAATATAGTCAATTTGATCCCACCATGTAACGACCCCTTAGTTCATAATACATTATCCTTTATCTGTGTAACGGAAGCATATGGGTTTTCATAATAATTTTTCACTTTTTCCTGTTCAGGGAACGTCAGGGGATCGCTACTGGTTAAGCGTAACCCAAATAGAAATTCTGTCGTCCATTCAGATTCCATTCAACCCTAAATCAATTGCAGCTATACTAATTATACATGCAATCATCACATTAAAATCTGGAATATTAAAACTAATGACCATAATCAAAATATGTAATCCATTCACATAAAATCCATCTTAAACTCAAATTCCAACATTAATTCCTGCCAAAAATCTGATAGAGTCTCCCATGTAATTCAGACGTTACCCAAATACAAATAGTCAATTTATCTAATAAATACATCAAATAAAAATTCAACAAAAGTAAATCATCAGCAGAAAGATATATACAATAACAAATTCAAGCCTAGGATTATTCTGCAACGTCTGTCTATCATCCAGTCTTTGCCCAACTATCTTCTAGGCCCCTGTTCCTGTTCATCTGAGCAAACAACCTCATGAGATAGTTAAATCCCAGTAGAGTAATTTACAGTAAATAAATTAATCAAAACTAGCTGAATGCTCAGTGGTGTAAGCATCGAAAACCACTCCCATATTTATTTCGAAATCAATGAAATACCTTTTATTTAAAATAAATAAAAAAAGGCATAAAAATCGAGACAATCAATCAAATTAGTATAAAATCTATCTTTCTAAAAATCTATATTTAAATCCAAATCAAATCCATTGCTTGGTGATTTCACATTCACGTCGGTCACAAGTCTGATGTGACTAAATCTAAATCCATCCAATTGTATGTTGTTTTACGAAAATTAATCTTTAATCGTTGGGTGTGATCCGTAACACCAATCACCAGAAATCACGCCTATGTTGTGAGTGTGATCTGTGACACCAATCACTCACTCAAGGCCGAGTGAGAATTAACATCTAGGGCGTCCCCTAACATGTGCACAAACGCCAATTCTCATCCTCATACAGTCTATTCAAAATCACATGCACACAGTTGGCTAGTCCTTAAGGTTATAGGAAATTACACTTAAACCACAACATTTCCCCGTATAGGTTGTCCCCCCTTATACTCCTTAAATCTTTCATAAGTTCGTCCTGGTTTACCGTGTAATTCCTAACGAATGCAGGCTAAATTTGATTAAAAATGATACATTTATAAAATCTTCTGCACTCGGGATACTCAACAGCCGTTCTATACCGGTTATTGAATACCCTAACTTAAGTCAACCCATTCCTATGGCATCTAAATCCGATAGCCAAATCTATCTAACATGCAATCGGCAATTACAACACACAAGCATACAAAATATACTCATTGAAGGTAGCACGCATTCTCATGCAGTTAAATTATTTAAATCAAGTATTCATATAGTAAATTTACAAGTCAGGGGAGCGTAAATCACTCTACCTGGTTACCGTTTACTCTTAATCGGTCTGGGACTTCTCGTATCCTCAGAATCTGAGCTTAGTTAATTTTCTGGGCAATTTAATCAAAGTCTCAGTCAGTTACTTATTCAATTTCACTTTCCTACGTTTGATTACACGTTTTCCTAGGTCAATAAGTTTTCTATACAGGTTCAGCATCCAATTCAGTTAAAATACATTAAACTAGGGCAATTTAGATTGTACCGGGGGTTCTGAAAAAGCAAAAATTTGATTCTGGACCCTTTCTGGCTTTTCTGGTGGCAGAGCATGGCGGCTTACGGCGGCGCACGGCCGAGGGGTGTGGTTGAGGTCAAAAATTACACCATGATGAAGCCCTCAAGATGAGGAGTCTGAATCCAGGGTTGGCACGATAGTTCTCGGTCATTTGGGTGGCATTTTTTGGCGGTGAAGTTTCACGCACGATGGACAGAAAATTCCTCGATCTGGGCTCGTGGCAGCTCCATTCGGTGGCTGAAATCTGTTGGAGGAAGCTGGCAGCTCGACCTTCCCAATGGCATGGGCGGTGATGTTGGATGGCGCCGGACGGCGGAGATCACGACAGGCAAAGGATTTCACGATGGAGGGAAGAAAACTCCTTTTTTCAACGACGGTGGCGGCCGTTGGTGGCCGTGGGTGGTTGCTGGAGGTCCGGGGTGGCAAGCTGCACCGATTGCTAGGTCGGATGGCTGCCCAGGGCGGCGGTGGTGGCCACACGTGGTGGTGAAGGGAAGAGAGAGAAAATAGAGTGAATAGAGAGAAGGAAATGGTGGAAATAGTGGGAAATTTGTGGATTTTAGGAAATTTAAAGCTTCCAGGGGCAATTTTGTCTTTTGCCACTTCACTCGAGGAAACTTTCGGACGTCGTCTTCGATCTAGGTGAGGGCACAGGTTTTCATGCAATAGTTTCAGCCTCCGTCTGAGGAACCGAAGTCTGAGACTTTATCTGTCAGTTTCCTAACACTGGGTCGCGTTTTCCTTAATCGGATTAGTTTACTGACTCCAAAAAATTCTCCGATTTCAACCGTTAACTCCAAAAATGGTGCCGAACTCAATTTTAATGAAATTAAACTTAAATTCATTCAGTTTAATTATTTTCAAAAATTTCGGTTTATTACACACCAAATGTCATTGAAAAAAAAATCTTTCACAGCAGCAGCTTTCCTCACATCATCTTCTCTATTGGAATTCCATTGGTCACTAATAACCATATTTTTCAAGGAATGTTTCAATAATTTAAATCTTTTTAACATCACTAATATTGATGCAAATCGTGTATCAGCAACAAATCAACAACTTTAAACTACAAAAATCATTGAACATTGTTAATCTTAGAGTGATTCATAATAAAGTTTCTAATAAAAGAAACATCATCTGATATTTGAGTTATCCAATGGCATTGAACATACACAACCTCATTCCTTTCCTTATTTTTTGCTGCGTGAATATTTTTCAATGCAAGATTTAAGGTATACACCACACAAGGAGTCCAAAATATGTGTGGAAATTAAGCTTCAATCAACAATCCTGTTGCCTTACAAACAAGAGCATTATCTGTAATAATTTGGACCACATTTTGTGGTCTCACTTTATTAATCAATCTCTCATCAAGCTAGCTATGTAATGTTTATCTTTATATTCTTTTGAACCATCAATGGCCTTTAAAAAAATTAAACACCAATCACTTGTAGCCATAAAATTTATCAAATGTCTCCTTAATTCCTGTATCTATCCACCTATCAGCCACTATGCTCACACTGTTTAAACTCCATGTGCATTTAATTGGTTTAAGTAACCTCTCAAAATGTACTCTTTCTTGCTACAACAAAGTGGTCCTCAAAATCATTATAACCAGGAGGAAGGAAACCACTAATATTATGATTCCCAGCAAAAGTATAAGAATCGAGATAATAAGGATTTCTAGCTAAATGGAAAAGCAATCTAGCTTAATAAAACGTTATAGTTATGTTAGCTCTAAGATGATTTCTATCTTCATGTTAAATGTTTTCTATAAGGCACTGGATTTCCTCTTATTCTGCACATTTGGTGGAATTAGAGGTGTTTGATTAGTAGATAAGGGAATATTATTAGGCTTAAGTCTATTTTCATCTTCTTCAACAATTCTTTTTAAATAAATCAAATGCTTTCCACTCTAGAGTATGAAATTTTAAACACTTTTTAACAAAAGTTACAAGTCCAAGACTTGTTTCCACCCCATCTTTACCCTTATAAAAAATTGTCACAAATGCTCAAAGAGGAGTATGGTCATCTACTTGAGATTCATTGGATTTATATTTACTAGTAATACTAGAATTTGAACTTCGTTCAAACTTGCATTGGTTGTCATATTTTCAACAATAGTCTACAAATAATTAAAAAAATAAACTATAAAATTCATATATTATCATGTTATAATATTCAAATAATGTAAAATAGTAAAAGCACAAATTCAAAGAAAATAATGTAAAACAAATATTCAAACACTACTTTTGCTCCACCACTGTTCATTCTTCCTCTTGAATCTAAATTTCTCTTTCTCTTTCACCTTCTGCTTCAGCTTTGGCAAATAGACTCTTTTTAAGTATTTTGATGCTATTGGCTTGGCTTTATATCAGAGGGAGGATTTTCAGATTTTAATGAGGACAATTGGTTTTGACCTAACGATAGTTAATAATTCTTCTCACTTCTCATAATTAATCACCACTATTCTTCAAATTAATAGCTTGAAAGATATATTATTAAATAAATATTATCTGCAGAATAAATTAATTTGTGCATTTCACAATTTAGTGATAGTTAAAAGTTGGATAAATAATATTTATTTATAAAGTTGATCTTAACTTATTGTTTCAATCGTGTAAATACATATCACTTTAGATAGAATACCGTCACGAATATGTTGCAGTCTTTCTTCTGAATAATTAAGATTCATTTTAGATCTTGGATGAATTATGAAAAATTTAATAGGAGAGGTATTTTTTTCAACTTCTAATTAAATTGATTTTATTTTTAAGGTTGATCTTTTTTTTTTTTTTTCTATCATGGAGGCCTTGCTTTTATGGTTAGAAACAATTCGGACAAAAAAAAAAGTATTGCATGTATATATCAAATTCAAAAAAAAAAAATAATAGACGCTATATTCATTTATATCGAACCCATGCATCATGTGACACACTTGGATTAAAGAACATATTTGTTTATATTATCACAATCAACTGATTCTTTTTAATATTTTATTGACTGAGATGCCTACCACATGTTTAAAATTGTTCACATAATACTTTAAGATACATTATTTTTAATAAAAAGCTACTTATAAGAAATAAAAAAAATTCTATATAATAAATTAAAGATTAGTTTAGCTGCAAGCAGCCTCCAATGAAGATGCTGATCAGCTTAACGAATGAAGATGAATTGTGAAGCCAAGAAATAGAATGAGCAGCAACGCAGTCTTCTTCAAGTAAGTTCTCCTTAATTAATATTTTAACTCCCACTTGCGTGTGTAGTAGTAAATGTTAATTACTGTTTCTGGGCAAGATTTTCTGCATTTCACAGTAATATAAGGGTAATTTAATTTGGCAATTAATGGAAATTTAAGAAATGGTCCTTAATATCTTCAATTCTTTTGTGTGATTTGGGTAGGACTGTTGAAACCCAAATCAAATCAAATTAAATCAATCGATTTGATATAAGCCATTTATGGATAATATCATCTGATTGTCACAAAAACTAAACTAAGTTGTATATTATTATTATTATTATTATTATTATTATTATTATTATTATTATTGTAAAGTGGTTGATAATTGAAGGGTGGGTCATGGTGTTGAAGAAATAATTCTAATATGACATGAATGTTTTGGAGCATGTGGTAGTGAATACATGATTATGACACTACGTACGTTGAGCTTGGGTGGGTCAGACTCAGATTCCACTAATTTTTTGGAGCATGTGGTAGTGAATTAGTGGTATATAAATTAAATAATAATTTAAAAGAAGAGACAAAAAATTGGCACATTTTGTTATCTTGTATATCATCATATTTTATATATTACCATATAAAATGTTTATAATCTGTTTGTTATATTTTACATGTTTAATTTCTTATAAATAATTTTTATTATGAAATTAGTTGTCTTAAAAAGAATAACGATAAAATTGATAACTTCAAAAATATTATCATATTTAACTTTGTGATGTAAAATAAAAAATGTTTTTATTGTTATCAAATAATACAATTTTATATGTAATGTGATATACATGTTATACATAAAAATATCCCAAATATTAACATTTAATTCTAACATTTAAAATACTATAATATATAGCCAAAATAAAAGTATCTTCTTTGTGAAAAAAATCTTTGGTATAATTATGTATAATATCATCCTTATATTGTTCATTAAAATTGAGTCACATATTTTAATTTTACACATTTACTTAGGCCTACAACAACTTTTAGTAAGAATGATGTTTAATATAAATTAATTTTATTAGACAATGTAAAAATAATGTGATATATTCATTTTATCCAAAAATTTCTCTTTCTTTTTACTTTATATAAAGTGGTTGATAATTGAGGGCCCCATTAAAGCAAAGAATACAAAGGAAGGATAGCTCACTCTTGATTCGAATTGTGAGAGATTACTGAAATTGGAGGTTGCTGCTGCAGATTAGAGATTGGAGAAGAAGGCTAAGCGTCCAAACTTTGTGCTGAAATTGCTGAGAAACTCCGGTATTCTTCTATGGCTTTCCACAATCTCATGTCGTTTGTGTGTGATTTCTCAGTACTATCATTAATCATTTATCATTTATATGTATGCTTACCATCTTTCTCTTAACTGACTCTAAATTAGACATTAATATAATTCTTCTCTCATTTGAAATTACTAAAATAAGTTTTTAATTATTTAACAATAGTTGTTCCTGTGTGTTTATTTCTATGAGTAACTCAAAATAAGGTTTTTCAAATTTACACCAACAGAACATTTTTTATATGAAATTTCTTTTAATATTTCCTACCTTTTCTTTTATGGGTTTGTTCACAACCTTAAAGATACCACTTTTGTGCTTTATTTCTATCCCTTATTCCATAATATTTGCTCCAATCATACCTTAAAATGTAAATTAGGAACTTTTTGGGTGAATTGAAGGTTAGCAATTGAAAGCAATTAATAGGGCTTAATTTAAAGATTTAGGTTTAATTTTTTTTTCTGAGAAGTGTTATCCAAAAATAACTTTTATAGGGTAGAAGATATAAGTTAAAGGCCTTTAAACTTAAAATATTAATTTAAAATCTATTGTAATATATAAAAATAGGATGCTCTTACGAAGAAATTGACTAATGTTGTTTCTACTCTGAGATAATCTAATTTACATAGAGTTCAGGGATCATAATTTTGATATAATCTGCTTATTTTCTTAATTTTCATTTTGATTTTCAAATTTAATCTTCATGAACTCTATCGAACACATTTGTTTATATTTTATGTTTTCAATAAAAAATAAAAACAAGAAATATGTAACTAAATCAACTCGATCTCAAATTTCTATTCAAAGTTCATCACTTTGAAATTTTGGACTATAAAGTACTTAATAGATTATTTATTTATTTATTTTACTTCTATTTTTGTTTTACTCAAATTTTTTTGTTCGCTTATATATAAATTTTTTTTAATTTGGTCCTTCGCTAAAATTGTTTTTAATTAAGTCCTTCCATTATTCAACCTTCTAACTTATTAATAGAACATCACTAAAATTTATTTAAAACTCATTTTAGTCTCTAAAAATTTGACACTCTAAAAATTTGAGACTTTTTTCAATATTCTATCTCGCAATATTTTGTTATTAATTTAATCTTTCATGTATTAAATTATCATCAATCCAATCCCTTCATTCTTAACCATCTAAATTATTGACAAAATTAATAACATAGCCATTAAAACTTTAGTTTACACCTTTAAAATAAAGGGTTAATAACTATAGGGTGTCACTGAGAGATATATAAGATTGCATTTTGATTTTAACATTAACAACTTAAGGTTTATTTTTTATGTTCTCGGGCAAATTAATTAACTTCTGAAATATTTTGGCTCCTCACAAAGTAGGAATCTCATTTTGGCTACCTAAAAAATTTCTACTGCTAGCCCTTCCTAATAGTATACAAATTATAGAATAATATATGTCAAAGGAGTCTTGTTATATAAACTCCATAAATTTATTTATTTTTTCTCATACCAAGTCTCTTCTTCATTTTAATTCAGTTTATAGTCTACAATGATTTCTTGGCTATACATTTAGTGACTTGTTTCCTCCACAAGCACCAAATAGTCAAAACATTGATTTTCTTATATTCAATTCAATATTTATTTAAGTTTGATATGCGCCTAATGTTTTTTATGGCATTTTAAAGTTATAACAATTTTATATACACAGGCTTCTTTTGATTGCAATGGACATTGCTCTTTCTGTTGTAACTGATATTGTGAGTAAGCTAATAGATTCAGCATTACAACAAGCTCGCTATTCTTTTCAATTCAACAAGTTTGTTAAAGATATTGAAATAGAAAAAGTGAACTTGCAATTAAAGGTACAAAGTGTTATTGATCATGCTCAAGAAGCTAAGAAGAAAACTAAAAAGACTGTTAGTGTTGTTGATGAATGGTTGAACGAAGCAGACTCTCTCATAGCAAAAGTGGTTGAAATGGAAGAAAAGACGAAGAAAGAAAACAAGACATCTTGTCTTAAGTGTTGCCCTAATTGGTTTAGGCGTTATGGTTTAGGTAAGAAGCTTGAAGAGAATATCAAAGAAATAATAAAGCACAATCAAAAAGAATTCCCTCAGTTTTCTCGACTTGCTACACTTGTAGGCATGAACTACTTTTCTTCAGAAGCTTTCGTACAGTTCAATAGTAGAAAGGTGGCTTATGATGGACTTTTGGAGGCACTAAAAGATGATAAGGTTCACATGATTGGATTGTATGGAATGGGTGGGTGTGGTAAGACAACCATGGTAAAAGAAATAGGTAAAGAAGCAGAGCAATTTTTTGACAAAGTAGTGTTTGTTATTGTGTCTAATACCATTCAAGTTCGAAATATTCAAGGGAAAATTGCAAGCCAACTAGATTTAAAATTGGAAGAGGAAGAGGAACCAGAAAGAGCTAGACGCTTGTTTATGCGATTGAATGGTGGAGAAAGGTTTCTCATAATTTTGGATGATGTTTGGGAAAAGCTTGATTTTGAGGCCATAGGTATTCCTACAGGTGAAAATAAAAAGAGTTGCAATGTTTTTATAACTACAAGACATCGCCATATATGTACTTTGATGAACTGTCAAAGTATGATTGCCTTAGATCTCTTAAATATGGAAGAAGCATTGACTCTCTTCCAAAAGCATGCAGAACTACTTGATGATAACTTTGAAACCTTGAAGTTGAAGGGTTTGGCAGAGGAAATTACAAAAGAATGTGGTGGTTTACCTGTTGCAATTGCTGCTCTGGCTAGCACTTTGAAGGGAAAAACTGATGTTGAGTGGGAGGAAGCATTGGCAACATTAAGAGATTCTAGTCCAGTTGATATTGAAGAAGGTCTAAAAAATCCTTATACATGTCTTCCACTAAGTTATGATAATCTCAAGAATGAAGCAGCTAAATCACTCTTTCTGTTTTGTTCTGTGTTTCCAGAAGATTATCAAATTGACATTGATGACTTAGCCATATTTGGCATAGCGCTAGGACTGGTTGGAGAAATTCACTCTTTGAAAAGGGCAAGGGACCAAGTGAGTGTAGCCATAAATAAACTTGTAGATTCTTGTTTGTTGTTGGGAGCTAAAGAAAGTGGAGTCATTAGCATGCATGACTTGGTTCGTGATGTGGCCTTATGGATAGCAAAAAAAGAGAATAAGATAATTATAGGAGCAGAAAGGAGTCGAAAGGAGTTAAAAGTGGATATGATTTTAAAAGATGATACTATAAGACATTTGTGGCTTGAGGAAGTGGATGAATTTCCTCATAAGTTGGATTGTCCAAACCTTGAGTTTCTTCGTATTTCCATAAAGTCAAAGTGTCATGTTGATGTGACAAACGATTTTTTGAATGGAACTAAGAAGCTTAAGGTTTTGTTTCTTGAAAACTCTGCTATCGAGAAGCAGGTCCTGCCAAAGTCAATGCATTTGATAAATAATCTTCGTTACCTATTATTGGAACGATGGTTATTAGGTGACATCTCTTGGGTTCCTAGCTTAGGAAGACTTGTATCTCTTACATTAAGGAGGTGTTCCTTTGATGAATTACCAAATTGTATATCTGAACAAAAGAATTTGAGATTATTACATATATTTAAGTGTCAAATTAAGAGGAATCCTTATGAAGTAATCGGAAAATGTTCACAATTGGAAGAATTGTATTTTTATCGTAACAAAGGAGAAGATTGGGAGGATAAAGGTGAAAATGATGAATTCTTTGATAAAATTAGCGCTACACTAGCATTGGAAAGGTACACAGTAAATATAGGAAAGGATGATCGTGGCTATATTGGAACATCAAATAGTTCAACTATAACAAGAGCTTTATCTGTGGACTATTTTGAGAGTTGCATCTCAAATGCAACAATAAAGGATCTGATGCAAAGAGCACAAGCTCTTTCTTTGGCAAGAATCAATAGTTGTAAAAATATCATCCCTGATGTTGTTCAAAGAATGGGAGGGGATATGAATGAATTGACTGCACTTTTACTCAATGATTCAGATGAGATAGAGTGTGTGATAGACACTGCAAATCATTTGGCTTTGGGTCTTGTTGGAATCATCTCCAATTTGACTCGCCTAACAATATCAGGAATGAAGCATTTGAAAACCTTGTGTAGTGGTCATCGTCCTCAGGGCCTTTTTTCAAATTTGGACATTCTAGAGATATGTAATTGCAATTCACTTGAGCATATAATAAAAGATGAAATGGAGGAGATAGTTGTAGATGACAATGAATATCAGAGGAGCTATAGTCTTGCATTCCCAAATTTAAAAAGACTTGATATTTTTGAGTGCAATCAACTAGAATACTTATTCCCGGTCTCTTATGCTCAGAGCTTTCCGCAGTTGAAAAGTTTATCAATTCATGGTGCCAGTAAATTGAAGAATCTATTTGGCCAATCCAACTATAAAAATCAGAATCCAAACGAATTTCAAATCATTGAATTTCCTGCTTTAAGAGATATCTTTCTCTTTAACTTGCCAAATGTCATTAGCATTTTCCCGGAAAACTTTTATCCAAGATGGCCATCTTTGGAAAGCTTGTACGTGACGAAATGTCCACAATTAACCACCATGTCAGTAAGCAATCATAGCATCCCTTGCTCTGGATTGACACAAGATCATACAACAACAAAGGTACTACTTCTAATATAATACTGTTGAATATAATTTATTTAGTGTAGTTTTTGTATTATATACGATCAATGCAATTTTAAATGTAAGTAATGGAAAAATTTATTTGATGGTTTTTAAATAATCTTATAAACAGAGAATGCTTCATCAAAACTATATATGTACACAGCCTCAATTTTTTATTTTAATTACATAGAATTTGATAGCTTGTATATTTTTGCAGCATGGAATGAAATCGAAGGAGATACATCTAGAGAAGTTGAAAGAAATTGTACTGCAAAACTTTAACATAGATGTTCTTTTTTATCTTGAAGGACAACAGATGAACTCAGGCTTACAAAGGCTTGTATTGGATGATCTACCTGAGTTAAGGCATATATGGATAGGTCCCAAAAATTTGTTACAACTTCAAAATCTTGGTGCTTTGGAAATTAGGAAATGTGAAATTTTGAAAGTTGTCTTCCCTGCAACCATTTCAAGAAGCCTTCCACAGTTACAGAAACTGATCATCGTGGATTGTAAGGAATTGGAGGAAATCATTGAAGAAGAAGATGATCAAGAAAATCAAAATGTGTCAAATCCTCAACTTCTCTTCCCAAATCTATCCATAATCATCATCAGACATTGCCATAAGTTGAAACGTGTATTTCCTGTATCCACATCTCATGTGCTTCCAAAATTAAAGGCCTTGTGGATAGAAGAGGCATCCCAACTAGAGCAAGTGTTTGGAAATGAACAAGAACAAATAACAGAAAAAATGAAGGGTGTGATGATTCCAATTTTAAAGTATGTAATACTTATGAAGCTGCCACAACTAAAGATGGGGCCACAATGGATTGGATTGCAAGCTGTGGGATATTGTTTATTGCAAGATTCTCAATACCTCAATTTCACTTCCACTATTGCTACTCTTGAGGAGTTGCATAAAATATGCGTCAATGAGATAGGTACATACTTCTCTGTAATTAGTAAATATTTGAACATAACTTATATTGAAATATTCAAGATTTGTGAATTCAGTCCATATGGCATTAATTTGTTTAATAGATCATGCAAGTGATTTTCTTAAATATACTTTCACTTTTAATTACTAATGCTAATTTGTGACAATTTCTTTCTATAGATGAGAAATTTGATGGAGATGTCTGGAGATTTATACTTGAGTTGGAACAAATTATTGAATCCAATGAAGATTCCAGCAAAGGAATCACTAAACAAATTCAAAGCAAGGAAAGTCATGAAGTTGAAGCAGTATCAGAGATTGTGGGTATTTCTTCTCAAGTTGAAACCAATCAAAATAATAGTGGCATCCAGTTAGAGCAGAAATTGACTTCCATTGCTTCATCAAACATCACAGAGGTAAATAGATATCTTTGTATTGTTTGTGACATAATAAATGAGCTTAATTATTAATCAAGCAACGCCTGTAATTTGCATTCTTTGGACTTTGTGTTGCTCAGAGTCAAAACAAAACAACAGAGGAGACTGTTGGAGAAGTGCATGGTTTAGAGATTCCTGTAGCTATGGCAACATCATCAACAAATCCTGAATTCATCAATAAGCAGTTGTTAAATAATCCTTTAGTTGTCTCTTTACATACAACACCTTCATGTGAAACTGTAAGTGAAGTAAGCTATTTTAGTATACCTAGATATATACGCCATTGCATTTCTTCTGAACACTAACCCTTTCTGATTCTAACTGTATATTCATTAATTTATATAAGGAGTTGGCGGATGAATTATCAACAAGTAAACCAAGTTTGATGGGCCAACAACAGCCACTTGTAGAATTTGAAATTGCTAATGATGAAATTCCTCTGGGAAACAAAGTAATGCATAGTACACCACTACGCTTGATTACTTACGTATATAATTCTATAAACTGCAACTTATTTACTTTTCTATGCAACACAGAGTGTTAACAAGTTAGAAGAACAAAATGTTGAAGTGGGAAACATATCAGAGAAAAAGGTAATAATTTTAGCTTTGTCGATTATTTCAATCACTATATTGACCAAACTTATATGTCTTTGGTTGTGTAGAGTGTTGAAGGATTTACTGAAGAAGATTCTATATTGAAGAATTCTAAAATAGTTACTTTGCCTAAAGCACTTCCACATGTAAGCAATTTATATTATTTTTTTGGAACTAACTCTCTTATAAGATTATGATATAGAAAAGAAAATAAAAATAATAACAAATTATAACAAATGAACGAATTAAATAATTTTTTATTTTTTAAATTATAATAATAATTATTTTTTATTATATTTTGAAATTAAACAAAACATTTACATTTGTACATTTTAATCTTCTAATATATATGTGTGTATCTATATATATATATATATATATACACACACACACATACACACACAAATATTAGAGGTTCTGTATGTATAAAAGTACTTGTCAATATTTTTTTAATATTTAAAATATACTATAAAAATAATTATTATATTTTAAAATAATAAATTATATAATAAAAATTTAAATTTCAAAGCCATTTCTATATTTGGCGCAATTATAATTGCCTTGTTTTATTTTTTTGGTTGTTTAATTTCATAATCATCCCTTATTTTTAATAAGCCATTTTGATCAACTTATGTCATTAATGAAACTGTTAATTTTTTAAAAAAAGTTATAATTTATAAGAAAATATGTTTAAAAATTTATTATATATATTGTTATTATTTATTTTGAGATTAAAATAATAAATTTATTTTGTTTTAATCTGAAATAAATAATTTTTTTATTGTTCATATAAATATTTAATTATATACACAATAAATATAAAGATATTTTTGTAGGCATAAAAGTGGTATTAGTATTCATTTCTTTAATGTCTCACATCTGAGAGTATATAATTTGTCAAGATAATTTTATGTAATCATTATTAATTATAGCTTCTTTTTTTTTAGATAATCCATTTAAATTTCACTAAAGGAGTTCATTAGGTATTATGAAGTTGGATTACAAGTTATGAATTACTCTATGATGAAATAAAATCATGACTGTTACAGAGTTAAAGGGTTGCTAGCCTAACCCATTAAATAGATCTTTTGCTAGATGCTAGCACTCTGAAACACATTTCCTCCTTTGTTTAAATGCAATGTTAAGGCTATGTTTTTTATACTATGCAATTTATTTTCTTTCTCTAAGTGAAGCAGCAATTGAATAATTGAAATGCAGTTAAAAAGTTATTACCAAAATCATAATCAAATGTAATTGATAAAACTTTTGCTTAATACATGGTGCTATAGCTTAACAATATATTTTTTTTCTCAATTCAATTTTACTCGTTTTATTCAGAATTAAATTAATGTCAACCAAATTGGGATGGACATTGACAAAGACACTAAAGCTGATCCGATAACAAATCTTCAAGATTTCAAAGAAGATGTTGGTCAATTGTCAATACCATCTATTCCTTTTGCTACCATAAAAAATGACCTTGTGGAAAAGGCCCTTGCAGACTTGGAAGTCTCTCTAAAGATGCCTCTTAAGGACATAGCAACCTCAGAGGTCAATAGCCTTTGCATTCTGACAACTCTCAACTTCTTGTCTCACCTTTCCTTTAAAGATGGAGCCTTACCCCAAGGACTCAAAGCTATAATACTCTCTTTGCACCATGATTTTCCAAGCATTCTATATTCTTTCAAGATAGCCTTGGCTACGATCAACAGGTTTTCCAAGTTTATGAATGAAGCTCAAGAGAAGGAAGCTAGGCTGAAGGAACAGATCTCTAGGTGGGAGAAAGAAATAGAAGATTGTGAGGCCAAACTATCTTATCTTTTAGAGCAAAATAAGACATGTGTTACAGAAACATCAAAGTTCAAAAAAGAGCTTGAGAATGTGATGAAAGAGAATTCTGAAATGGTGGAAGATCAAAGAAAAACATGGCAACAATTGTTTGAGGTTGATTATAAATGGTCGGTGCTGTGTAGCCAATTTCAGCAGAATAACAGTGATGTGTGTGCCGATCAAATAATACATTCTACATGTGAAATTGTTATTGAATCCAATAAAGATTCCAGCAGAGAAACCACTAAACAAATTCATAACAAAGAAACTGAATTCCAAGAAGCATCAGAGGGGGAGCATCATTCTTCCCTTGTCAAAACCAATCAATCTATACAATGTATATTAGCTCAAAGAAATCAAAATGACAATGACCTCCAGCTAGAGCAGAAATTAACACTCACTGCTGCATCAAACTTGGCAGAGGTATATATCTTCAATCTCACTATGCTACATCTTGTATGCGTCACTTTTATTCTGTTTGTGACATATATATGACCTTCATTAACTAAATGTTGACATATATTAACTAAAACTTGGCAGAGTCAAAGTCTTAACAAAACAACACCTGGCTTAGAGATACCTGTACCAATGGAAACTGTAAGTGTATAGAAGCATTTGCAAATGAATGCCTTCTTCGCAGTAACAATTTTGATTCTGACTATGTATTCATTGATTTCTAT
The DNA here is from genome assembly GCA_031216115.1 of Senna siamea. Classification (NCBI taxonomy): domain Eukaryota; kingdom Viridiplantae; phylum Streptophyta; class Magnoliopsida; order Fabales; family Fabaceae; genus Senna; species Senna siamea. The sequence goes on along the minus strand of CM062367.1, from coordinate 31,259,961 downwards.
AAGGAGTTGGCGGATGAAACATTAGCAAGTGAACCAAATTTAACGTACCAACAACAGCCCGTTGGAGAATCTGAAATTACTAATAATGAAATTCCTCGAGGAACTAAAGTAAATGCTTAATAATGAACTCTATGGATCATGCTATAGACTGCAACTTATTTATGTTTCTTTGCTACACAGAGTGTTAAAGAGGCAGAAGATGAAGATCAAAGTGCTCTACAAGGAAATATATCAGAAGAAATGGTAATAATATCAACTCTATGAATGATTCAATTGCTATATGACTTAGACTTACAAGTTTTTATTGCTGTGCAGAGTACTGTTAAAGGAAATATTGAAGAAGATTGTGCATCAGAGAATGTTATAGCATTTTCTTCATTCCCTAAAGGATCTTCACATGTAAGGTTTCTGATATTTTGTTGCCTAAAAGTTGTAGGAATTTCTTTAATGGCCCGCTTATAATATTATATAATTGGTAGAGATAATTTAAGGTGATTAATACTTATAATATAATCATGACCCATACAATCTTGATTTCAATATAATAATCATAATAAATTCCTTTTTAGGAGCTAGGCCCTGTGGAATGAGATTACAAATCATGAGTTGTTGCCTAAACCCTAAACTATAAACCCTAAACCCTAAAAGTTGAGGATCCTGGCCCAACCTATTCATAGGTAAGAAGTTTTAGAAAACATTTTAACTGTTTTTTTTTTTTAACTGCCTGTGATAGTCTAGTAAGTATTTTATATGATGGTATAATATGATCCTATACAATATCTTGTTGCTTATTTAATTTCTTGCCATTGGAATAGGGCGAAAATTGAAAAACAATCAAGGTGTTAACCAATTATGGTGGAACATGGATATTTGAAGTGAAGTTAAAAGTTTTTTTGACTTCATTATTATCAAAACCACAATTTAAGTTATTTGGCTTACTCTCCTATCAAAACTAATGGAAAAAACAGTTGCTTAACATCTATTGCTATAGCTTAATACTAATGATTTTTGTTTTTCTTTTCATTCCATCTTTTACTTTTTTTTATTCAGAGACAAATTAAGTTTAACCAATCTGAGACAGACAATTATAAAGGCACTGAGGCCAATCCTTTAAAAGTACTTCAAGACTTTGAAGATGGTGGTGGTCAATTACCAAAACCATCTTTCCCTGTAAGTGCTTTTACCAGATATGAACTTGTGACTAAGGCCATTTCAGACTTGCAAGTATCTCTGAAGATGCCTCTTAAGGACATAGCAGCATCAAAAGTCCATAGCCTTCATCTTTCGACCACTCTCAACTTCTTGTCTCGCCTTTCCATGGATAATGGAGCCTTATCCCGAGGACTTAAAGCTATAATAGAATCTTTGCACCTTGATTGGCCAAGTATTTTGTATTCTTTCAAGTCAGGTCTTGCTAAAATCAACAAATTTCCCAAGTGTATGGATGAAGCTCAAGAGAAGGAAGCAAGGCTGAAGGAACAGATCTCTAGGTTGGAAAAAGAAAAAGAAGATTGTGAGGCTACGTTATCATCTGTTGAAGAGAAAAAGAACAAATGTATTGCAAAAGCCATAAAGTTCAAGAAGGAGCTTGAGAGTTTGAGGGAAGACAATTCTGAAATGGTCGAAGATCAAAGAAAAGCTGAAAAACAATTATTTCAGGCTGATTATAGATGGTCGATCCTATGCAGCCAATTTCAGCTTAGCAACATTAATGCTAGAAGTCTCTCTTAATGTTTCTTTGGTTGTAACAGAACACTTGCTCATTCTTGTTTTAGAGTTTGTTAGTGCTTGTTCACTAAAGTTGTGTCATCTCACAGGTTGTAACACTTGTAGCTATAATAAAGGTGACCACAATGCACAGTATGAAGTTTATCCAGTTTTATCCAATTTCATAGCCTGCAAGCTTAGGGTGCATTGTACTTCTTTTAGCGTAAGATTTTTATATAATTTCTAAATTCAACCTTGACGCATGAAGAAACATCATTTCAATCCAATTCTTTCAGAAATATGACTGTTAATTGTGATAAACCATTCAAAAGGAGAGTGAATTGAATTGGATGATGCTCCCATGCTGCATGGATGTGAAAGAGAAGTTGCATCAATATGCTTTTGCGGAAATCACTATCAAATGAAGTAGCAGTAACAGAAATACTAGAAAGACGCCATCTCAAGAAGCAACAATATATATATATATATATATATATATAACTATATAAACTGTGTCCTTCGTGTAACAAGAAGCCAGAAAACAGTGGTTTGGAGTACTAGAAAAGCAGTTTTGTCCTTGTAGAGGCATTGTTGTTGCAATTAGAGATTTTGTTCTTGTTTTTGAATACTAGAGTTATATGCAGGATAATATATTACTGATTGTCAACTATATTCTTTATTCACATGATTCCAATTAAACAGACAAAAAAAATCACAAACAGCACAAGAGAAAGAGACACAACCATGTAAGCTAGGTCTTTGTAATTATCTTTCCCTTTTTTTCTTTTTCTCTTTCCATCTCTCTTTTTCTTTCTTGCCTTTGATTCTGATTTCCTATTCCACTTTGATAAAAAGTATGGGTGCACTATTATCTTTGTTTCAATTAAACTATCCTTACAGTATTGATGTATATGGATTCAAGTCCCAACCTTGTCATTATTCTGCCATCTCTGCCTATTCTTCAGAGACCTGCCTGCACTTAATTGAGTGTCTTCTGCCTCAGCTTCCCATTGGTTTATAGGAGTAAGGAAATTTGATGTAAAGAGTAAAGAAGGTAAAATATGAATGGAGTAAGCTAAAATATAAAAGCGAGAGTGAGATGGGTGTAAAATAGTAATGCGAAGACGTATACGCAATTATGCAGTGGCATGTACAATTAACCCAACACGTGTCTCTGACGTCTCCAGTCTGAACATTGAAATAAAGCCCCTCCCCCACACAAATTACTCCCTCACTCACTATTTTCACGTGACCATAATTTTTAAAATAAATTATAAAAAATAATGTATAAAATAATTCGTTGTTATTTTAAAATTATAATAATTATTATTTTATGTTATATCTTAAAATTAAAAAAATTTTATATTTGTGAATTTCAAAACTTTTAATGTATATTTTGTATATACAAAAATATATGTCAATATCTTTTTAATATATAAAATATAATATAAAAATAATTATTATATTTTAAATAATAAATTATTTAATAAAAATTTAAATCTCAAAGCCATTTCTATATACGGCGCAATTATAATTGTTTTATTTTTTTGGTTGTTTAATTTTATAATCATCCTCTTTTTTAATAAGTTATTTTGACCAATATATGTCGTTAATGAAACTATTAATTTTTTAAAAAAGTTATAATTTATAAGAAAATATATTTAAAAGTTTATTATTTATATCATTGTTATTTATTTTGAGTTTAAAATAATAAATTTATTTTGTTTTAATCTAAAATAAATAATTTTTATATTGTTCATATACATATTTAATTATATACACAATAAATATAAATATATTTTGATTAAAATAAACAAAATTATAAATTTTTTTATCTTTGAGAGAGTGTTGATTTTAAAAAAAGAATAGAAATGAGTGTAATTTCAATATCAATCTCTCGAGATAAAGAAATTAATTTACTCTTTAAGAAAATCCTATTTGCTTTAAAAAAAATTCTTCTTGATGTTGATATTAATTTTCTATATTTGATTTTACCATTATTTTTATATGAAGAAAGCTAGTAAATATAAATAAAAAGATACATTTGTTTGTTTGTTAATGTAAATTATTTAATGCTTTTTTTTTTATATATTTTTAGTTAAATATAAAAGATACCCTTGTGTTTCAATGAGTTGTTAACTGTGATAGTAAATTGCACTTTTGGTCAATCTGTGTTAATTCTGGTGTCTTATCCTATGCATGGGATAACCGTCTGAAACTTTCTAGGTACCAGTCCACATTGCTTGGTTCCTTTCAGACTGTGGAGCTAATTGAAACTTTCATGAATTATCAGGTAAGGGGTCACAAATAATTTTGTTTTGACTGTTTTAATTAAGCTGTGGTTTCTTGGACTGACATATATTTATTCTTGTTATTGTAATGACCAAAATGCTTTCATAGTATTGCCACTAAATGTAAATGTTGAGTAAATCCTTTTTATTCTCCCTCCAGACAAAGTAACTCACTGTCAAATGACGTTTAATCAATGAGAGGTGAATATGATATATACAAGTTATCTTAACTACAAATTTGGAAATGCCCACTGTACTTAAAATAAAAAGGAAATATAACCTACGTCCTGGCTGCAGAATAAATTCCTCAGTGTCTGGCTATGCTCTGACTCAGTTTTCTTCCACCTTAATACCTAGTCTCCTTAAGCTACTCTCTTTTTATAAGCGCGCTTTTCCCCTTCAAGATAACATGGTGCATTTGCAAATATGAATTTAGCACATATAACATTCTCCATCAACTGTAGTAAGGAAATCTTTCTTCCAACAAGCCATGTCAATTTCTGGCACCCTTGATCAAAGAACGGAACACTCTAAGTATGTTCTCATAATAAGGTTCCAAACCAAGTTGATGATTTTTCATTTTTAAAATTGGAAATTTATTATATTAGATGTAGTCCACCATGTCATGTTTGATTGTAAGGACAATTTTTAAAAGGTCGCTTATCAGGTAAATAATTGTTTCTTACAAATTTGCTAATGCTTTTCAGGAGAACATAAGACGTTGTGTTTGCATCATATATGATCCATCAAGGTCTGATCAAGGTGTCCTAGCATTGAAGGCCTTGAAGCTTTCTGACTCATTCATGGAACTCTATCGCAGGAATAATATTACAGGAGAAAAGTATCGATTATCCATTAGATATCATGCTCACCTAAAATTCAACCATCAGATCTCTTACTTCTGTGTCTTTTTTTTGTGAAATAGACTGAGGGAGAAAAACTTGTCATGGGTGGATATCTTCGAGGAGATACCTGTAAGCTTTCCTGAACTTTGTTGTTCTACCTTTTTATAATTACTGATTTGTATTTTTTGTATTGAAGTTTGGAAAAGTAATTATTAATTGTTTCCTATAAAGAAATATTTTCTTTCCAACTTCTAGTGTTCCTTCACCCCCTTTTTTTTTATTTTCAAGTTGCAGTTGCTGTGTGTAAGTCTAACTGTCAAATTGAGCTAAGACATATTAGTCTCGCTTGATCCATGTAGTCAACTCCACTTAGTGGGAAAAAGGTGTTTGTTGTTGTTGCAGTTGCTGTGTGTTATTCATAGTAAATGCAAGATGGTCAAAGGCGGAAGGTGTGCTTGAGGTTTTAACTTAAGGTGCAGGCTGTAGGCAGACTAAAGATCATAATCATAATATCAATGAAGAAGCGGAATATCAATGCTTGGAAACTGGAACGGTTGTTGAACTAATAAGGGATGTGGTTCATGATTCAGTGGTCCAACTGTGGTTGAATCATGAGATTGATTTTTTTTAAAACTGGATGATCAACTTTAAAACACTGTCTTGGTAAAACATCTTAAAATAAAGGAAATTTTATAGATGAGGACTCTTATGATGTAATATTCACTTAGTAGGAAAAATAAACATACAACATCGTTATTCGTTTCAAAAGCGGATTCTAGTTGAACTTATTTAGCACATTTGAAGTGTTGTTAATGTAACAATTCAGAATGACTTTTCATGTAACTAGTACAAAAACAACAACAAACAAAGCCTCTTCCTACTAAGTGGGGTCGTCTATATGGTTCAAATGATGTCAACCTATTCTATCTTGTTTAATTTCTTGGTTTTCATGTAACTAGTAATAGGAATAATTATTTTTGGTATGTCTTTTGTGTTAACATGAAAGTGAATAAGTTTTTTATTGATATTCTGAGTGAGATGGTGTCTTTTTCTTGCTGATTATGTTTCTCATTAATCTATCAGATCAAAGTTTCAAATTCTGCCCTCATTAGTGCCTTCATGACTGAGCTGGAACCTGATATACCAGTAACGCAGGTGAACTTAATTCTGTGACTGAAACGGATTATTTTAGTTTCTTAAAATTTAATTGATATTCTCATTTGCTGTTTGTACCATTGCAGTGTGATTTTGACCGTCTCCAACTGTCAACTAGTTCATTGATGGAGAGGAATATGGAATTTTTGATTGAGTGCATGGATGATTTGTCAATAGAACAGCAGAAGGTTGTTGACATAATTTTCATGAAGGTTTTCAGTTAGTGATTGACTCCTTTTTTGGGGATATATATGACTAAATTTTCTTTTATTCCAGTTCCAATTTTACTACCTGAAAACATGACATTAGCTTTGAACAGCTTGAAAGTACCTTGGTAAGTTAATCGAGTGAATTGGTCTAATGTTGAGGTTATTTTTGTTTTGCATATATATAACAACCGGAAACTGGAAAGTAGTTTGTTTAGCGGACTCAGTTTCTTCTAGAAAATATGTTACTATAGCACTTGTTTTGGTTTGTCTAAATAGGGCAGAGAACTTGGCTCGTAAAGCTGCCGGAGAGGACCCTTTACCTGAGGAAGATCCATCAAATCCCATTTTCAAGCCACTTCCAGAGCCATCACGGCTGGACAGCTTCCTCATAACAAATCAAATTGCCAACTACTGCAACCAAATCAATGGGTACGTGATTACAATATATCTTGGAGCCAACCTGATTTTCCATATTACTTTTGAATAGAAGGAAACCTCTAGATGTCTAAATCTCTAATTTACTCTTTGCATGCATGATCTGTTTCTATGGTCTCTCTTAACAGACGATTTAATTAGGTTTCATCGTTATTTTCTGGTTGCATCTCTTGCAGGGTGTCAGGACAGAGTTTTAACAGACTCTATTTGATGAAGGCTTTGCATGAGGATGGATAAACCGAATGTACAACTGTTCTAATGCACTCCAATTCCTTTTCCTTTATAGCGTTTAGATTTTTTTTGGCATTTCGATAAAATATTTGAAAGAAAATTTTGCTTTTAAGACGATGAAATATTCTTGGGTGTGTACTTTTTTTTTTTCTTCTGCACTAAATGTATGTGCAAATATTATATATGATTTTATCGGAGCTTACGTGCAATGCTAGTTCAATTTTTTGAATGTGGTGAATATTTGCATTTCACTATTGATGGTTGTTTTAACTTAAATAATTAATCCCAGCGTCTCATAACGTCCTGAAATATGTTAGTGTGGAAAACAGTGGTCGAGTTTCCAGTTTTTTCAAAATAATTCGATTTTGGATCTTCTGCTCGGCAGTTCTCTGCTCGGCACTTTTAGCGTCGGTTTTTTCCGACGCTAAAGTTGTTTTAAATATTATTGCAACGAATATTACTGCTGCTATAAATTTTGTTTAAATAATTAATTTTGAAAAATTTATAGTGGCAATACTTTTTGTTGCAACAAATTTTAGCAGCGGAAAAAATCGCCGCTAAGTGCCAAACAGGTGCCGAGCAGGGAACTGCTGAGCAGAAAATCCGGACTGAAATAATTCACACCTCATCTATTGTTTTTATTTAAAAATGCTATAACTCGAACAAATGTATCCGATTACTGATACTGATAAATTTTAGCTAAACTACAAGGGAAAAACTTGGATGTATTTATATTTCAAACGATAATAAAATTAAAATTTTCAAATTATTTATTTTATAAATAACATATTATTAAAATATATTATTTGTATATTTTTACTGAATAAGTTAAGATTAGTTGTAATATAAAAAATAATTTATTTATTTATTTATTTATTTTAAAAGAATATGTTGATTTATTTATTTAATTTAATTTTTTGTTTTATATTTTAATAAATATTTATCTATTGCATTTATTTATTTATTTTGTTAAATATATAATTATCTATTACAGTGTTTTTTTTACCAGTATATTGTTTGAACAAGATACATTTGTTTGTTTGTTAATGTAAATTATTTAATGTTTATAACAATTTTTAGTTAATAAAATATAGTTGAATTTTTTTATATATTTAATTATTTATGATATTTATTTTAATTTTGCAAAAAAAAATTGATAATGTTGATGATATTTTTAATTTATATTTACCAATTTTTTATATGAAAGGAATGTTAAAATCAAATTAAGAAAATTAATATCAACTAATGCAAATATTTTTTTAAAATTTATCCAAATTCTGTCACTTTATTTTATGCCACATGAATAATATTAGCGACACAGGTTGAACTAAAATATTGTTATGAAATGTGTTGTGCTCCCAGTTTCGAATATATTTATTTTACACTATCTTACAACTAATCTTAACTTATTTTATATTTTTTTAATATTTTATTATTTTATTATTTTTTTGTTAATAAATAAAATATGTATAGTTAGATGTAAGAAAAAAAATTTCCTAACAACAAATTTTATTTAATAAAATATGATTGAATTTTCTATGTTTTAATTATTTATTATTTTTTTTAATTTTTCTAAAAAAAGTTATAATGGTGATTATATCTATTTATTTATATTTACTAGTTTTTAATATAGAAATAATGATAAAATCAAATACAAGAAGTCAAGATTAATTTCAAGCAGAGTTTTTTTTTAATTAATCCAACTTTATCCCTTACTTGTATAAGATATACTTCATATTTTTTATCATGTATCGCTTGCATTATGAGCGACACACTTTAAACTTAAATATTTTTACATAACTTACTGTACTCCCTCAGTAATGCAATACATAAAGAATTTTAATGTATTGCACTATTAAAGAATAAGCACAAAAAATTATAATGAATTTACAAAAAATTCATCCTTGTTATCATAATTTGTGGTTGACCTCTAATTCGTTATTAGTAAGAGTGAATTATTGGTCAAAATCTTTTATCATAAATTCACTCTTATCAAAAATAAATTTGTGTGATCTTTTATCACAATTTTCTATCAATATTAACATTTATCATTTATGTGATATCCTATTCATGTCAGCTTTGAGCAATAATAAGGTTGTTACTATGTATACATCTCTTTTACTTGGACCAATAAGGTTTCATGACCCTTCTTAAATCTTATATGATAAGAGCCTTGTTTTATAAATATTTTTTTATTACAAAAAATTTGTTCAAAATGTAATTCTTCTTTATTTAAACTTTAATTTGTGATATTATAAAAAATTAATCTCAACTTAATACATACTAATAAGATTATAAGAAAATCTTAATAGCATTTAGTGTGAAGATGTTAAGAAGCACTTACTAGGGTCACGAACAGTGCCTTTGACAGTGTAACCACGAAGAAGAAGGAACTTGACGATCCAAGAAGCAATATAGCCATTAGCACCAGTCACACACACTACTTTTCCTTCACCACTGCTCATTCTTCCTCTTGATTCTAAATTTCTCTTTCTCTTTCACCTTCTGCTTCAGTTTTGGCAAATAGACTCTTTTAAGTATTTTGATGCTATCGTATAGGCTTGGCTTTAAATCAGAGGGAGTATTTTCAGATTTTAATAAAGACAATTGATTTTGATCTAACGATAGTTAATAATTCTTCTCACTACTCATAATTAATCACCATTGAACATCAAATTAATAGCTTAAAAGATATATTATTAAATAAATAGTATCTGCAGAATAAATTAAAGTTAAAAGTTGGATAAATAATATTTATTCATAAAGTTGATCTTAACATATTGTTTCGATCATGTAAATACATATCACTTTTGATAGAAATAATATATTAAATATTATGCAAAGGTTGATCTTAACGTATTTTTTTAATCTAGGGTATATTTAAAAAATCAAAATATAATTATGTTTCAAAATTTAGTATACATCAAATTGCATTTCTAGAATTTTTTTCAAGTTACGTGATTTCATTTCACAATAATTAAGATACTTTTTAGATCTTGGACGAATTATGAAAATTTTAATAGGAGAGGTATTTTTTTCAACTTCTAATTAAATTGATTTTATTTTTAAGGTTGATCTTTTTTTTTTTTTATCATGGAGGCCTTGCTTTTATGGTTAGAAACAATTCGAAAAAAAAAAAGTATTGCATGCATATATCAAATTCAAAAAAAATAAAATAATAGACGCTATATTCATTTATATCGAACCCATGCATCATGTGACACACTTGGATTAAAGAACATATTTGTTTATATTATCACAATCAACTGATTCTTTTTAATATTTTATTGACTGAGATGCCTACCACATGTTTAAAATTGTTCACATAATACTTTAAGATACATTATTTTTAATAAAAAGCTACTTATAAGAAATAAAAAAAATTCTATATAATAAATTAAAGATTAGTTTAGCTGCAAGCAGCCTCCAATGAAGATGCTGATCAGCTTAACGAATGAAGATGAATTGTGAAGCCAAGAAATAGAATGAGCAGCAACGCAGTCTTCTTCAAGTAAGTTCTCCTTAATTAATATTTTAACTCCCACTTGCGTGTGTAGTAGTAAATGTTAATTACTGTTTCTGGGCAAGATTTTCTGCATTTCACAGTAATATAAGGGTAATTTAATTTGGCAATTAATGGAAATTTAAGAAATGGTCCTTAATATCTTCAATTCTTTTGTGTGATTTGGGTAGGAGTGTTGAAACCCAATTAAAATGGATATCTCAAATCAAATCAAACTAAATCCATCGATTTGATATAAGTCAATTTATGGACAATATGGTTTGGTTTTTAGCTTATTGTGTCAAAAACTTAACTAAATTGTATATATTATAAAGTGGTTGATAATTGAAGGGTGGGTCATGGTGTTGAAGAAATAATTCTAACATATGACGTACATGAATGTTTTGGAGCATGTGGTAGAGAATTAGTGATATATAAATTAAATAATAATTTAAAAGACGAGACAAAAAATTAAATTGATAACTTAAAAAATATTATCTTATTTAACTTGTGTAAAATGACAAAATGTTTTTATTGTTATCAAATAATTCTAACATTTAAAATACTATAATATATAGCCAAAATAAAAGTATAGCACAAGCATCTTCTTTGCGAAAAAAAAAAATCTTTGGTATAATTATGTATAACATCATCCCTATATTGTTCACTAAAATTGAATTATATGTTTCACTTTTACACGTTAACTTGAGCCTATATCAATTTTTAATAGAAATGATGTTGAATATGAATTAATTTTATTTGAGAATATAAAAATAATGTGATATATTCATTGTATCCAAAAATTTCTCCTTCTTTTTATTTTTTATAAAGTAGTTGATAATTGAGGGCCCCATTAAAGCAAAGCATACAAAGGAAGGATAACTCACTAATGATTTGAAGTGAGAGATTACAGAAATTGGAGGTTGCTGCTGCAGATTGGAGAAGAAGGCTAAGCGTCCAAACTTTGTGTTGAAATTGCGGAGAAACTCAGGTATTCTTCTATGGCTTTCCACAATCTCATGTCTTTTGTGTGTGATTGGCATATTTTTCACTATCTTTATTCATTTATCATTTATATGTATACTTCTCATGTTTCTCTTAAGTGACTCTAAATTAGTCATTAATATAAATCTTCTCTCATTTGAAATTACTAAAATAAGTTTTTAATTATTTAACAATAGTTGTTCTTGTGTTTTATTTCTATGAATAACTCAAAATAAGGTTTTTCAAATTTACACCAATAGAACATTGTTTATATGAAATTTCTTTTTTTATTTTATTTAGTCATTTCCTAAAATTATTTTCAATTAAATCCTTTCACTATTCAACCCTATAAATTATTAATGGAACATCATTAAAATTTACTTAAAACTCATTTTAGTCTCTAAAAATTTGAGACTTTTCTCAATATGCTACCTCACAATATTTTGTTATCAATTTAGCCTTTCACGTATTAAATTATCATTAATCCAGTCCCTTCATTTCTAACTATCTAAATTATTAACAAAATTAATAACATAGACATTAAAACTTTAGTTTGCACCTCTAAAATAAAGGGTTGATAACTATAGAGTGTCATTGAGAGATATAGAAGATTGCATTTTGATTTTAACATTAACAACATAAGGTTTATTTTTTATATTCTTGGCCAAATTAATTAACTTTTGAAATATTTTTGCTCCTCACAGAGTAGGAATCTCATTTTGGCTACCTAAACAATTTCTACTGCTAGCCCTTCCTGATAGTATAGAAATTATAAAATAATATATGTCAAAGGAGTCTTGTTATACATACTCCATAAATTTATTTATTTTTTCTCATACCAAGTCTCTTCTTCATTTTAATTTGGTTTATAGTCTATAATGATTTCTTGGCTATACATTTAGTGACTTGTTTCCTCTACAAGCACCAAATAATCAACACATTGATTTTCTTATATTCAATTCAATTTTTATTTAAGTTCAATATGTGCCTGATGCTTTTTATGGCATTTTAAAGTTATAACAATTTTATATACACAGGACTTCTTTTGATTATACAATGGACATTGCTCTTTCTGTTGTAACTGATATTGTGAGTAAGTTAATAGATTCAGCATTACAACAAGCTCGCTATTCTTTTCAATTCAACAAGTATGTTAAAGATCTTGAAATAGAAAAAGTGAACTTGCAATTCAAAGTACAAAGTGTTATAGATCGTGCTCAAGAAGCTAAGAAGAAAACTAAAAGGACTGTTAGTGTTGTTGATGAATGGTTGAACGAAGCACACTCTCTCATAGCAAAAGTGGTTGAAATGGAAGAAAAGACGAAGAAAGAAAACAAGACATCTTGTCTTAATTGTTGCCCTAACTGGTTTAGGCGTTATGGTTTAGCCAAGAAACTTGAAGAGAATATCAAAGAAATAATAGAGCACAATAAAAAAGAATTCCCTCAGTTTTCTCGACTTGCTACACTTGTAGGCATGAACTACTTTTCTTCAGAAGCTTTCGTACAGTTCAATAGTAGAAAGGTGGCTTATGATGGACTTTTGGAGGCACTAAAAGATGATAAGGTTCACATGATTGGATTGTATGGAATGGGTGGGTGTGGTAAGACAACCATGGTAAAAGAAATAGGTAAAGAAGCAGAGCAATTTTTTGAAAAAGTAGTGTTTGTTATTGTGTCTAATACCATTCAAGTTCAAAATATTCAAGGTAAAATTGCAAGTCAACTAGATTTAAAATTGGAAGAGGAAGAGGAACCAGAAAGAGCTAGACGCTTGTTTATGCGACTGAATGGTGGAGAAAGGTTTCTCATAATTTTGGATGATGTTTGGGAAAAGCTTGATTTTGAGGCTATAGGAATTCCTATATCTGAAAACAAAAATTCCTGTACTGTTCTTATAACTACACGACATCGTCAAGTATGTACTTTGATGAATTGTCAAAGTGTGATTGCCTTAGATCTCTTAAATATGGAAGAAGCATTGACTCTCTTCCAAAAGCATGCAGAACTACTTGATGAAAACTCTGAAACCTTGAAGTTGAAGGGTTTGGCAGAGGAAATTACAAAAGAATGTGGTGGTTTACCTGTTGCAATTGCTGCTCTGGCTAGCACTTTGAAGGGAAAATCTCGAGTTGAGTGGGATGAGGCATTGGCAACATTAAGAGATTCTAGTCCAGTTGATATTGAAGAAGGTCTAAAAAATCCTTATACATGTCTTCGACTAAGTTATGATAATCTCAAGAATGAAGTAGCTAAATCACTCTTTCTGTTTTGTTCTGTGTTTCCAGAAGATTATGAAATTGTCATTGATGACTTAGCCATGGTTAGCATAGCGCTAGGACTGGTTGGAGAAATTCACTGTTTGAAAAGGGCAAGGGACCAAGTGAGTATAGCCATAAATAAACTTGTAGATTCTTGTTTGTTGTTGGGAGCTAAAGAAAGTGGAGTCATTAGCATGCATGACTTGGTTCGTGATGTGGCCTTATGGATAGCAAAAAAGATAATTATAGGACCAGAAAAGAGTCGAAAGGTGTTAAAAGTGGATATGATTTTAAAGGATGATACTATAAGACATTTGTGGCTTGAGCAAGTGGATAAATTTCCTCGTAAGTTGGATTGTCCAAACCTTGAGTTTCTTCGTATTTCCATAACGTCAGAGCATCGTTTGGATTCGACAAATGATTTTTGGAATGGAACTAAGAAGCTTAAGGTTTTGTTCCTTGAAAATTGTACTGACGAGAGGCAGGTCCTAGAATTGCCAAAGTCAATGCATTTGATAAATAATCTTCGTTACCTATTATTGAAAGGATGGTTATTAGGTGACGTCTCTTGGTTTCCTAGCTTAGAAAGACTTGTATCTCTTACATTATGGTGGTGTTCCTTTGATGAATTACCAAATTGTATATCGGAACAAAAGAATTTGAGATTATTACATATATGGGGGTGCGAAATTAAGAGGAATCCTTATGAAGTGATCGGAAGATGTTCGCAATTGGAAGAATTGTATTTTTATCGTAACAAAGGAAAAGATTGGGAGGATAAAGGTGAAAATGTTGTTGAATTCTTTGATAAAATTAGCGCTACACCAGCATTGGAGAGGTACAATGTAAATGTAGGAAAGGGTGATGATTGCCTGCTTTACACAATAGAGAGTTCAACTATAAAAATAACAAGAGTTTTATCTGTGGAATATTTTGAGAGTTGCGTCTCAAATGCAACAATAAAGGATCTGATGCAAAGAGCACAAGCTCTTTCTTTGGCAAGAATCAATAGTTGTAAAAATATCATCCCTGATGTTGTTCAAAGAATAGGAGGGGATATGAGTGAATTGACTACACTTTTACTCAATGATTCAGATGAGATAGAGTGTGTGATAGACACTTCAAATCATTTGGCTTTGGGTCTTGTTGGAATCATCTCCAATTTGACTCGCCTAACAATATCAGGAATGAAGCATTTGAAAACCTTGTGTAGTGGTCATCGTCCTCAGGGCCTTTTTGCAAATTTGGAGTTTCTAACTATAGTCAATTGCAATTCGCTTGAGCATATAATAAAAGATGAAATGGAGGAGATAGTTGTAGATGACAATGAATATCAGAGGAGCTGTAGTCTTGCATTCCCAAATTTAAAAAGACTTCATATTTATGGATGCAATCAACTAGAATACTTATTGCCGGTCTCTTATGCTCACAGCTTTCCGCAGTTAAAAAGGTTATCAATTGATGGTGCCAGTAAATTGAAGAATCTATTTGGCCAATCCAACTATAAAAATCAGAATCCAAGCAAATTTCCAATAATTGAATTTTCTGCTTTAAGAGAGATCACTCTCCGTAACTTGCCAAAGGTCATTAGCATATTCCCGGAAAACTTTTACCCAAGATGGCCATTTTTGGAAGTCTTGTACGTGATGAACTGTCCACAATTAACCGCCATGTCAGTACGCAATCATAGCATCCCTTGCTCTGGATTGACACAAGATCATACAACAAAGGTACTACTTCTAATATAATATTGTTGAATATAATTTATTTTGTGTAGTTTTTGTATTATATACGATCAATGCAATTTTAAATGTTAGAAATGGAAATATTTATTTGATGGTTTTTAAATAATCCTGTACATAGAGAATCCTTTATCAAAACTATATATGTACACACAGCCTCAGTTTTTTATTTTAATTACATATATAATTGGAATACTCTATTAGAATTGATAGCTTGTATATTTTTGCAGGTTGGAATGAAAGCAAGGGAGATACATCTAGAGAAGTTGAAGGAAATTGTACTGAAGAACTTCAACATAGATGTTCTTTTTCATCTTGAAGGACAACAGATGAACTCAGGCTTACAATGTCTTAAATTAGATGATCTACCTGAGTTAAGGCATATATGGATAGGTCCCAAAAATTTGTTACAACTTCAAAATCTTGGTGCTCTGGAAATTACGAAATGTGAAAATTTGAAAGTTGTCTTCCCTGCAACCATTTCAAGAAGCCTTCCACAGTTACGGGAACTGATCATCATGGATTGTAAGGAATTGGAGGAAATCATTGAAGAACAAGATGATGAAGAAAATCAAAATGTGTCAAATCCTCAACTTCTCTTCCCAAGTCTATCCACAATCATCATCAGACATTGCCATAAGTTGAAACGTGTATTTCCTGTATCCACATCTCATGTGCTTCCAAAATTAAAGGTCTTGTTGATAGAAGAAGCATCTCAACTAGAGCAAGTATTTGGAACTGAAGAAGAAGAAACAGCAGAAAAAATGGAGGCTGTGATGATTCCAATTTTGAAATATGTAATACTTATGAAGCTGCCAAAACTAAAGATGGGGCCACAATGGATTGGATTGCAAGCTGTGGGATATTGTTTATTGCAAGATTCTCAATACCTCAATTTCACTTCCACTATTGCTACTCTTGAGGAGTTGCATAAAATATGCGTCAATGAGATAGGTACATACTTCTCTGTAATTAGTAAATATTTGAACATAACGTATATAGAAATATTTAACGTTCGTGACTTCAGTCCATATGACATGAATTTGTTTAATGGATCATGCAAGTGATTTTCTTAAATATACTTTCACTTTTAATTACTAATGCTAATTTGTGACAATTTCTTTCTATAGATGAGAAATTTGATGGAGATGTCTGGAGATTTATACTTGGGTTGGAACAAATTATTGAATCCAATGAAGATTCCAGCAAAGGAATCACTAAACAAATTCAAAGCAAGGAAAGTCATGAAGTTGAAGCAGTATCAGAGATTGTGGATATTTCTTCACAAGTTGAAACCAATCAAAATAATAGTGGCATCCAGTTAGAGCAGAAATTGACTTCCATTGCTTCATCAAACATCACAGAGGTAAATATATATCTTTGTATTGTTTGTGACATAATAAATGAGCTTAATTATTAATCAAGCAACGCCTGTAATTTGCATTCTTTGGACTTTGTGTTGCTCAGAGTCAAAACAAAACAACAGAGGAGACTGTTGGAGAAGTGCATGGTTTAGAGATTCCTGTAGCTATGGCAACATCATCAACAAATCCTGAATTCATCAATAAGCAGTTGTTAAATAATCCTTTAGTTGTCTCTTTACATACAACACCTTCATGTGAAACTGTAAGTGAAGTAAGCTATTTTAGTATACCTAGATATATACGCCATTGCATTTCTTCTGAACACTAACCCTTTCTGATTCTAACTGTATATTCATTAATTTATATAAGGAGTTGGTGGATGAATTATCAACAAGTAAAGTAATGCATAGTACACTACTACACCTGATTACTTAAGTGCATAATTCTATAAACTGCAACTTATTTACTTTTCTATGCAACACAGAGTGTTAACAAGTTAGAAGAACAAAATATTGAAAAGGGAAACATATCAGAGAAAAAGGTAAAATATTAGCTTTGCCGATTATTTCAATCACTATATTGACCAAAACTTACATATCTTTGGTTGTGTAGAGTGTTAAAGGATTTACTGAAGAAGGTTATATATTGAAGAATTCTAATATAGTTACTTTGCCTAAAGCACTTCCACATGTAAGCACTTTATATTATTTTTGTGGACCTAACTCTCTTATCAGATTATGATATTAGGGAAAGAAAATAAAGATAATAAAAAATTATAAGAAATGAATGAATTAAATAATTTTTTATTATTTTAAAATTATAATAATTATTATTTTGTATTATATTTTAAAATTAAAAAAATTTACATTTGTGCATGTTAAACTTCTAATATACACATACAAATATTAGAGGTTTTGTATGTACAAAAGTACATGTCAATATTTTTTTAATATTTAAAATATAATATAAAAATAATTATTATATTTTAAAATAATAAATTATATAATGAAAATTTAAATTTCAAAGCCATTTCTATATATTGCACAATTATATTTGCCTTGCTTTATTTTTTTGGTTGTTTAATTTCATAATCATCCCTTTTTTACTAAGCCATTTTGATCAACATATGCCGTCAATGAAACTGTTAATTTTTTAAAAAATTTATCATTTATAAGAAAATAAATTTAAAATTTCATTATATATATTGCTAGATGCTAGCACTCTGAAACACATTTCCTCCTTTGTTTAAATACAATGTCAAGGCTATGTTTTTTATACTATGCAATTTATTTTCTTTCTCTAAGTGAAGCAACAATTGAATAATTGAAATGCAGTTAAAAAGTTATTACCAAAATCACAATCTAACCTCTATGGCTTATTCTGGTATCAAATGTAATTGATAAAACTTTTGCTTAACATATGGTCCGATAGCTTAACAATATAATTTTTTTCTCAATTCAATTTTACTTGTTTAATTCAGAATCAAGTTAATGTCAACCAAACTGGGATAGACATTGACAAAGACGCTAAGGCTGATCAGATAACAAATCTTCAAGATTTCAAAGAAGATGGTGGTCAATTGTCAATACCATCTATTCCTTTTGCTACCATAAAAAATGACCTTGTGGAAAAGGCCCTTGCAGACTTGGAAGTCTCCCTGAAGATGCCTCTTAAGGACATAGCAACCTCAGAGGTCAATAGCCTTTGCATTCTGACAACTCTGAACTTCTTGTCTCACCTTTCCTTTGAAGATGGAGCCTTACCCCAAGGACTCAAAGCTATAATACTGTCTTTGCACCGTGATTTTCCAAGCATTCTGTATTCTTTCAAGATAGCCTTGGCTACGATCAACAAGTTTTCCAAGTTTATGAATGAAGCTCAAGAGAAGGAAGCTAGGCTGAAGGAACAGATCTCTAGGTGGGAGAAAGAAATAGAAGATTGTGAGGCCAAACTATCTTATCTTCAAGAGCAAAATAAGGCATGTGTTACAGAAACATCAAAGTTCAAAAAAGAGCTTGAGAATGTGATGAAAGAAAATTCTGAAATGGTGGAAGATAAAAGAAAAACTTGGCAACAATTGTTTGAGGTTGATTATAAATGGTCGGTGCTGTGTAGCCAATTTCAGCAGATTAACAGTGATGTGTGTGCCGATCAAATAATACATTCTACATGTGAAGTTGTTATTGAATCCAATGAAGATTCCAGCAGAGGAACCACCAAACCAATTCATAACAAAGAAACTGAATTCCAAGAAGCATCAGAGGGGGAGCATCATTCTTCCCTTGTCAAAACCAATCAATCTATACAATGTATATTAGCTCAAAGAAATCAAAATGACAATGACCTCCAACTAGAGCAGAAATTAACACTCACTGCTGCATCAAACTTGGCAGAGGTATATATCTTCGATCTCACTATTCTACGTCTTGTATGCGTCTCTTTTATTCTGTTTGTGACATATATATGAGCTTCAGTAACTGAATGTTGACATGTATTAACTAAAACTTGGCAGAGTCAAAGTCTCAACAAAACAACACCTGGCTTAGAGATACCTGTACCAATGGAAACTGTAAGTGTATAGAAGCATTTGCAAATGAATGCCTTCTTCACAGTAACAATTTTGATTCTGACTATGTATTCATTGATTTCTATAAGGAGTTGATGGATGAAACATCAGCAAGTGAACCAAATTTGACGTACCGACAACAGCCCATTGGAGAATCTGAAATTACTAATAATGAAATTCCTCGACAAACTAAAGTAAATGCTTAATAATAAACTCTATGGATCATGCTATAGACTGCAACTTATTTGTTTTTCTTTGCTACACAGTGTGTTAAAGAGGCAGAAGATGAAGATCAAAGTGCTCTACAAGGAAATATATCAGCAGAAATGGTAATAATATCAACTCTTTGAATGACTCAATTGCTATATGACTTAAACTTGCAAGTTTTTATTGCTGTGCAGAGTACTGTTAAAGGAGATATTGAAGAAGATTCTACATCAGAGAATGTTATAGCATTTTCTTCATTTCCTGAAGCATCTTCACATGTAAGGTTTCTGATATTTTGTTGCCTAAAAGTCGTAGGAATTTCTTTAATGCCAACTTATAATATTATATAACTGGTAGAGATAATTTAAGGTGATTAATACTCATAATATAGTCATGACCCATACAATCTTGATTTCAATATATTAATCATAATAAATTCCTTTTTAGGAGTTAGGCCCTGTGGAATGAGATTACAAATCATGAGTTGATTTAATAACAGAATAAAATATTGAATGTTATAAAGTTGAGGATCCTGGCCTAACCTATTCATAGGTAAGAAGTTTTGGAAAACATTTGAACATTTTTTTTTTTTTACTGCCAGTGATAGTCTAGTAAGTATTTTATATGATGGTATAATATGATCCTATACAATATCTTGTTGCTTATTTAATTTCTTGCCATAGGAATAGGGTGAAAATTGAAAAACAATCAAGGTCTTAATCAATTATGGTGGAACATGGATATTTGAAGTGAAGTTAAAAGTTTTTTTGACTTCATTATTATCAAAACCACAATTTAAGTTATTTGGCTTACTCTCCTATCAAAACTAATGGAAAAAACAGTTGCTTAACATCTATTGCTTTTCATTCCATCTTTTACTTTTTTTTATTCAGAGACAAATTAAGTTCAACCAATCTGACACGGACAATTATAAAGGCACTGAGGCCAATCCTTTAAAAATACTTCGAGACTTTGAAGATGGTGGTGGTCAATTACCAAAACCATCTTTCCCAGTAAGTGCTTTTACCAAATATGAACTTGTGACAAAGGCCATTTCAGACTTGGAAGTGTCTCTAAAGATGCCTCTTAAGGACATAGCAGCATCAAAGGTCCATAGCCTTCATCTTTCGACCACTCTCAACTTCTTGTCTCGCCTTTCCATGGATAATGGAGCCTTATCCCAAGGACTTAAAGCTATAATAGAATCTTTGCACCATGATTGGCCAAGTATTTTGTATTCTTTCAAGTCAGGTTTTGCTAAAATCAACAAATTTCCCAAGTATATGGATGAAGCTCAAGAGAAGGAAGCTAGGCTGAAGGAACAGATCTCTAGGTTGGAAAAAGAAAAAGAAGATTGTGAGGCTAAGTTATCATCTGTTGAAGAGAAAAAGAATAAATGTATTGCAAAAGCCATAGAGTTCAAGAAAGAGCTTGAGAGTTGGAGGGAAGACAATTCTGAAATGGCCGAAGATCAAAGAAAAGCTGAAAAACAATTATTTCAGGCCGATTATAGATGGTCGATCCTATGCAGCCAATTTCAGCTTACCAACATTAATGCTAGAAGTCTCTCTTAATGTTTCTTTGTTTAACAGAAAACTTGCTCATTCTTGTTTTAGAGTTTGGAAGTGCTTGTTCACTAAAGTTGTGTCATCTCACAGGTTGTAACACTTGTAGCTATAATAAAGGTGAGCACAATGCACAGTATGAAGTTTATCCAGCTTTATCCAATTTCATAGCCTGCAAGCTTAGGATGCATTGTACTTCTTTTAGTGTTAGATTTTTATATAATTTGTAAATTCTGACCTTAACGCATGAAGAAACATCATTTCAATCCAATTCTTTCAGAAATATGACTGCTAATTGTGATAAACCATTCAAAAGGAAAGTGAATTGAATTGGATGATGCTCCAATGCTGCATGGATGTGAAAGAGAAGTTGCATCAATATCCTTTTGCGGAAATCATTATCAAATGAAATAGCAGTAACAGAAATACTAGAAAGACGCCATCTCAAGGAGCAACAATATATATATAACTATATAAACTGTGTCCTTCGTGTAAGAAGAAGCCAGAAAACAGTGGTTTGGAGTACTAGAAAAGCAGTTTTGTCCTTGTAGAGGCATTGTTGTTGCAATAAGAGATTTTGTTATTGTTTTTGAATACTAGAGTTATATGCAGGATAATATATTGCTGATTGTCAACTATTCTTTATTCACATGATTCCAATTAAATAGAAAAAAAAAATCACAAACAGCACAAGAGAAAGAGACACAACCATGTAAGCTATTATCTTTCCCTTTTTTTTCTTTTTCTCTTTCTATCTCTCTTTTTCTTTCTTGCCTTTGATTCTGATTTCCTATTCCACTTTGATAAAAAGTATGGTTGCACTATTATCTTTGTTTCAATTAAACTATTCTTACGGTATTGATGTATATGGATTCAAGTCCCAACCTTGTTATTATTCTGCCATCTCTTCCTATTCTTCAGAGACCTGCCTGCGCTATAATTGAGTGTCCTCTGCCTCAGCTTCCCATTGGTTTTTAGGAGTGAGGAAATTTGATGTCTCTGACATCTCTGCCCATTCTTCAGAGACCTGCCTGCGCTAAACAATTAACCCAACATGTGTCTCTGACGTCTCCAGTCTGAACATTGAAATAAAAGCCCCTCCCCCACACAAATTACTCCCTCACTCACTCTTTTCACTGACTATAATTTTTTAAAATAAATTATAAAAAATAATATATTAAATATTTTTTTATTATTTTAAAATTATAATAATTATTATTTTATGTTATATCTTAGAATTAAAAAAATTTTATTTTGTGGATCTCAAAACTTTTAATATATATTTTATATAAACAAAAATATATGTCAATATCTTTTTAATATTTAAAATATTATATAAAAATAATTATTATATTTTAAATAATAAATTATATAATAAAAATTTAAATTTCATAGCCATTTCTATATATGACGCAATTATAATTGTTTTATTTTTTTGATTGTTTAATTTTATAATCATCCTTTTTTTAATAAGTCATTTTGATCAATATATGTTGTTAATAAAACTATTAATTTTTTTAAAAAATTATAATTTATAAGAAAATATATTTAAAAATTTATTATATATATCTTTAGTATTTATTTTGAGTTTAAAATAATAAATTTATTTTGTTTTAATCAAAAATAAATAATTTTTATATTTTATATTTATATATTTAATTATATACACAATAAATATAAATATATTTTGATTAAAATAAATAAAATTATAAATTTTTTTATCTTTCAGAGAGTGTTGATTTTTCAAAAAAAACATAGAAATGAGTGTAATTTCAATATCAATCTCTCAAGATAAGGAAATTAATTTACTCTTTAAGAAAATCCTATTTGATTTTTAAAAAATTCTTCTTTTTTGACATTAACTTTCTCTATTTGATTTTACCATTATTTTTATATGAAAAAGTTGGTAAATACAAATAAAAAGATATCATCAGCATTATAAAAAATTTTTTACAAAATTTAAAAAATATACTATAAATAATTAAAACATAGAAAAATTCAATCATATTTTATTAAATAAAATTTGATGTTAGGTAAGTTTAATTTTTTTTACCTTACATCTAAATTTATGTATTTTATTTATTAGAAAATATATATAAAAAAAATCTGAAAAAATAAAAATATTAAAAAAATCTAAAAAAATTTAAGATTAGTTGTAACATAGAAAATTATTTATTTATTTATTTATTTTAAATGAATATGTTGATTTATTTATTTTATTGATTTTTTTATATTTTAATAAATATTATTTATTTATTGCATTTATTTATTTTTTTGTTAAATATATAATTATCTATTACAGTGTTTTTTTACTAGTATATTGTTTGAAGAAGATACAATTTTTTGTTTGTTAATGTAAATTATTTAATGTTTATAAAAATTTTTAGTTAATAAAATATAGTTGAAAATTTTTATATATTTAATTATTTATGATATTTATTTTAATTTTGCAAAAAAATTTTGATAATGTTGATGATATTTTTAATTTATATTTACCAAATTTTTATATGAAAGGAATGTTAAAATCAAATTAAGAAAATTAATATCAACTAATGTAAATATTTTTTTAAAATTTATCCAAATTCTGTCACTTTATTTTATGCCACATGAATAATATTAGCGACACAAGTTGAACAAAAATATTGTTATGAAATGTGTTGTGCTCCCAGTTTCGAATATATTTATTTTACACTATCTTACAACTAATCTTAACTTATTTTATATTTTTTTAATATTTTTTTATTTTTTTTTTAATAAATAAAATATGTATAGTTAGACGTAAGAAAAAAAATTTCCTAACAACAAATTTTATTTAATAAAATATGATTGAATGTTCTATGTTTCAATTATTTATTATATCTTTTTATTTATATTTACCAATTTTTTTATATAAAAATAATAATAAAATTAAATACAAGAAGTCAAGATTAACTTCAAGCGGAGTTTTTTTTAATTTATTCAACTTTGTCTCTTATTTATATAAGATATACTTTATATTTTTTCATCATGTATCGCCTGCATTTCGAACGACACACTTTAAATTTAAATATTTTTATATAACGTATTGTGCTCCAACCCTCATATAAGGCAATACATAAAGAATTTCAATGTATTGCACTATCAAAGAAGCACAAACATGTTATAAATTTTAGTATGTTGCCCTATTAAGGAGAGTGCAACAAAATTGGTGAAAAAAATTTAAAATGAATTTTCATTTACCAAAAATCCATCCTTGTTATCATAATTTGTGGTCAACCTCTAATTCGTTATTGGTATTGAATTATTGGTCAAAAATTTTTATCATAAATTCGCTCTTATCAAAAATGAATTTGTGTTACTTTTTATCACAATTTTCTACCAATATTAACATTTATCATTTGTGTGATATTCTACTGATGTCACCTTTGAACAACAATAAAGTTGCTACCATTTATATATTTTTTTATTTAAATAAATAAAGTTTTATGATCTTTCCTAGATCTTATATGATAAGAGTCTCGTTCTATAGATATCTTTTTATTACATATAATTTTGTTCAAAATATAATTCTTCTTTATTCAAACTCTGGTTCATAATATTATAAAATATTAGTCTCAAATTAATACATACTAAATAAGATTATAAGAAAATCTTAATAGCATTTAGTGTGAAGATGTTAAGAAGCACTTGCTAGGGTCACGAACAGTGCCTTTGACAGTGTAACCAACAAGAAGGAACTTGGCGATCCAAGAAGCAATATAGCCATTAGAACCAGTCACACACACTACTTTTCCTTCACCACTGTTCATTCTTCCTCTTGAATCTAAATTTCTCTTTCTCTTTCACCTTCTGCTTCTGCTTTGGCAAATAGACTCTTTAAGTATTTTGATGCTATCGTATTGGCTTGGCTTTATATCAGAGGGAGCATTTTCAGATTTTAATGAGGACAATTGATTTTGATTTAACGATAGTTAATAATTCTTCTCACTACTCATAATTAATCACCATTGAACATCAAATTAATAGCTTAAAAGATATATTATTAAATAAATAGTATCTGCAGAATAAATTAAAATTAAAAGTTGGATAAATAATATTTATTCATAAAGTTGATCTTAACGTATTGTTTATATCATGTAAATACATATCAATTTTGATAGAATTAATATATTAAATATTATGCAAAGGTTGATCTTAACATATTTTTTTTAATCCAGGGTATATTTAAAAAATCAAAATATAATTATGTTTCAAAATTTAGTATACATCAAATTGCATTTCTAGAATTTTTTTCAAGTTACGTGATTTCATTTCACAATAATTAAGATACTTTTTAGATCTTGGACGAATTATGAAAATTTTAATAGGAGAGGTATTTTTTTCAACTTCTAATTCAATTGATTTTATTTTTAAGGTTGATCTTTTTTTTTTTCTATCATGGAGGCCTTGCTTTTATGGTTAGAAACAATTCTAAAATGAAAAATAGTATTGCATGCATATATCAAATTCAAAAAAAAAAAAAAAAAACAGACACTATATTCATTTATATCGAACCCATGCATCATGTGACACACTTGGATTAAAGAACATATTTGTTTATATTATCACAATCATCTGATTCTTTTTAATATTTTATTGACTGAGATGCCTACCACATGTTTAAAATTGTTCACATAATTCTTTAAGATACATTATTTTTAATAAAAAGCTACTTATAAGAAATCAAAAACGTCTATATAATAAATTAAAGATTAGTTTAGCTGCAAGCAGCCTCCAATGAATTCTATTAGATGCTGATCAGCTTGACGAATGAAGATGAATTATGAAGCCAAGAAATAGAATGAGCAGCAACGCAATCTTCTTCAAGTAAGTTCTCCTTAATTAATATCTTAACTCCCATTTGCGTGTGTAGTAGTAAATGTTAATTACTGTTTCTGGTCAAGATTTTCTGCATTTCACAGT
Source organism: Senna siamea (assembly GCA_031216115.1). Lineage (NCBI taxonomy): Eukaryota > Viridiplantae > Streptophyta > Magnoliopsida > Fabales > Fabaceae > Senna > Senna siamea. Next base: position 31,233,957 of record CM062367.1, on the reverse strand, counting down.
AATATAAGAAATGGAAATTTAAGAAATGATCCTTAATATCTTAAATCTTTTGTGTGATTTGGGTAGGACTGTTGAAACCCAATTAAAATGGATATCTCAAATCAAATCAAACTAAATCCATCGATTTGATATAAGTCAATTAATGGACAATATGGTTTGGTTTTTAGCTTACTTTGTCAAAAACTTAACTAAATTGTATATATTATAAAGTGGTTGATAATTGAAGGGTGGGTCATGGTGTTGAAGAAATAATTCTAACATATGACGTACATGAATGTTTTGGAGAATGTGGTAGAGAATTAGTGATATATAAATTAAATAATAATTTAAAAGACAAGACAAAAAATTAAATTGATAACTTAAAAAATATTATCTTAATTAACTTGATGTAAAATGACAAAATGTTTTTATTGTTATCAAATAATTCTAACATTTAAAATACTATAATATATAAGCAAAATAAAAGTATAGCACAAGCATCCTCTTTGCGAAAAAAAAATCTTTGGTATAATTATGTCTAACATCATCCCTATATTGTTCACTAAAATTGAATTATATGTTTCACTTTTACACGTTAACTTGAGCCTATATCAACTTTTAATAGAAATGATGTTGAATATGAATTAATTTTATTTGAGAATATAAAAATAATGTGATATATTCATTGTATCCAAAAATTTCTCCTTCTTTTTATTTTTTATAAAGTAGTTGATAATTGAGGGCCCCATTAAAGCAAAGCATACAAAGGAAGGATAACTCACTATTGATTTGAAGTGAGAGATTACAGAAATTGAAGGTTGCTGCTGCAGATTGGAGAAGAAGGCTAAGCGTCCAAACTTTGTGCTGAAATTGCTGAGAAACTCAGGCATTCTTCTATGGCTTTCCATACTCTCATCTCTTTTGTGTGTGATTCGTATATTTCTCACTATCTTTATTCATTTATCATTGTTTGCTTATGAGAAGTATTAACAAAAAATTAGGGATTGGAGATTGGAGAAGAAGGCTAAGCGTCCAAACTTTGTGTTGAAATTGCGGAGAAACTCAGGTATTCTTCTATGGCTTTCCACAATCTCATGTCTTTTGTGTGTGATTGGCATATTTTTCACTATCTTTATTCATTTATCATTTATATGTATACTTCTCATGTTTCTCTTAACTGACTCTAAACTAGACATTAATATAAATCTTCTCTCATTTGAAATTACTAAAATAAGTTTTTAATTATTTAACAATAGTTGTTCTTGTGTTTTATTTCTATGAATAACTCAAAATAAGGTTTTTCAAATTTACACCAACAGAACATTTTTTATATGAAATTTCTTTTTTTATTTTATTTGGTCCTTCACTAAAATTATTTTCAGTTAAATCCTTTCACTATTCAACCCTATACATTATTAATGGAACATCATTAAAATTTACTTAAAACTCATTTTAGTCTCTAAAAATTTGAGACTTTTCTCAATATGCTACCTCACAATATTTTGTTATCAATTTAGCCTTTCACGTATTAAATTATCATTAATCCAGTCCCTTCATTTCTAACTATCTAAATTATTAACAAAATTAATAACATAGACATTAAAACTTTAGTTTGCACCTCTAAAATAAAGGGTTGATAACTATAGAGTGTCATTGAGAGATATAGAAGATTGCATTTTGATTTTAACATTAACAACATAAGGTTTATTTTTTATATTCTTGGCCAAATTAATTAACTTTTGAAATATTTTTGCTCCTCACAGAGTAGGAATCTCATTTTGGCTACCTAAACAATTTCTACTGCTAGCCCTTCCTGATAGTATAGAAATTATAAAATAATATATGTCAAAGGAGTCTTGTTATACATACTCCATAAATTTATTTATTTTTCTCATACCAAGTCTCTTCTTCATTTTAATTTGGTTTATAGTCTATAATGATTTCTTGGCTATACATTTAGTGACTTGTTTCCTCTACAAGCACCAAATAATCAACACATTGATTTTCTTATATTCAATTCAATTTTTATTTAAGTTCAATATGTGCCTAATGCTTTTTATGGCATTTTAAAGTTATAACAATTTTATATACACAGGACTTCTTTTGATTATACAATGGACATTGCTCTTTCTGTTGTAACTGATATTGTGAGTAAGTTAATAGATTCAGCATTACAACAAGCTCGCTATTCTTTTCAATTCAACAAGTATGTTAAAGATCTTGAAATAGAAAAAGTGAACTTGCAATTCAAAGTACAAAGTGTTATAGATCGTGCTCAAGAAGCTAAGAAGAAAACTAAAAGGACTGTTAGTGTTGTTGATGAATGGTTGAACGAAGCACACTCTCTCATAGCAAAAGTGGTTGAAATGGAAGAAAAGACGAAGAAAGAAAACAAGACATCTTGTCTTAATTGTTGCCCTAACTGGTTTAGGCGTTATGGTTTAGCCAAGAAACTTGAAGAGAATATCAAAGAAATAATAGAGCACAATAAAAAAGAATTCCCTCAGTTTTCTCGACTTGCTACACTTGTAGGCATGAACTACTTCTCTTCAGAAGCTTTCGTACAGTTCAATAGTAGAAAGGTGGCTTATGATGGACTTTTGGAGGCACTAAAAGATGATAAGGTTCACATGATTGGATTGTATGGAATGGGTGGGTGTGGTAAGACAACCCTGGTGAAAGAAATAGGTAAAGAAGCAGAGCAATTTTTTGACAAAGTAGTGTTTGTTATTGTGTCTAATACCATTCAAGTTCAAAATATTCAAGGTAAAATTGCAAGCCAACTAGATTTAAAATTGGAAGAGGAAGAGGAACCAGAAAGAGCTAGACGCTTGTTTATGCGATTGAATGGTGGAGAAAGGTTTCTCATAATTTTGGATGATGTTTGGGAAAAGCTTGATTTTGAGGCCATAGGAATTCCTATATCTGAAAAGAAAAATTCCTGTACTGTTCTTGTAACTACACGACATCGTCGAGTATGTACTTTGATGAATTGTCAAAGTGTGATTGCCTTAGATCTCTTAAATATGGAGGAAGCATTGACTTTCTTCCAAAAGCATGCAGAACTACTTGATGAAAACTCTGAAACCTTCAAGTTGAAGGGTTTGGCAGAGGAAATTACAAAAGAATGTGGTTGTTTACCTGTTGCAATTGCTGCTGTGGCTAGCACTTTGAAGGGAAAAGCTCAAGTTGAGTGGGTTGAAGCATTGGAAACATTAAGAGATTCTAGTCCAGTTGATATTGAAGAAGGTCTAAAAAATCCTTATACATGTCTTCGACTAAGTTATGATAATCTCAAGAACGAAGTAGCTAAATCACTCTTTCTGTTTTGTTCTGTGTTTCCAGAAGATTATGAAATTGTCATTGATGACTTAGCCATGGTTGGCATAGCGCTAGGACTGGTTGGAGAAATTCACTCTTTGAAAAGGGCAAGGAACCAAGTGAGTATAGCCATAAATAAACTTGTAGATTCTTGTTTGTTGTTGGGAGCTAAAGAAAGTGGAGTCATTAGCATGCATGACTTGTTTCGTGATGTGGCCTTAAGCATAGCCAAAAAAGAGAATAAGATAATTATAGGAGCAGAGAGGAGTCGAAAGGTGTTAAAAGTGGATCTGATTTTAAAAGATGATACTATAAGACATTTGTGGCTTGAGCAAGTGGATAAATTTCCTCATAAGTTGGATTGTCCAAACCTTGAGTTTCTTCGTATTTCCATAAAGTCAAAGTGTCGTGTGGATGTGACAAATGATTTTTTGAATGGAATTAAAAAGCTTAGAGTTTTATTTCTTCAACGTTTTTTTGGTGCAGAGCAGATCCTACAATTGCCAAAGTCAATGCATTTGATGAATAATCTTCGTTACCTATTATTGAAGGAATGGTTATTAGGTGACATCTCTTGGGTTCCTAGCTTAGAAAGACTTGTATCTCTTACATTAAGGGGGTGTTCCTTTGATGAATTACCAAATAGTATATCTGAACAAAAGAATTTGAGATTATTACATGTATCATGGTGTAAAATTAAGAGGAATCCTTATGAAGTGATCGGAAGATGTTCACAATTGGAAGAATTGTATTTTTACGGTAACTATGGAAAAGATTGGGGGGATGAAGGTGAAAATGTTGAATTTTTTGATAAAATTAGCGTTACACCAGCATTGGAAAGGTACAGTGTAAGCATAGGAACGGATGTTATTGGTTATAGTGACACGTTAAATAGTTCAACTATAACAAGAGCTTTATCTGTGGAATATTTTGAGAGTTGCATCTCAAATGCAACAATTAAGGATCTGATGCAAAGAGCACAAGCTCTTTCTTTGGCAAGAATCAATAGTTGTAAAAATATCATCCCTGATGTTGTTCAAAGAATGGGAGGGGATATGAATGAATTGACTACACTTTTACTCAATGATTCAGATGAGATAGAGTGTGTGATAGACACTGCAAATCATTTGGCTTTGGGTCTTGTTGGAATCATCTCCAATTTGACTCGCCTAACAATATCAGGAATGAAGCATTTGAAAACCTTGTGTAGTGGTCATCGTCCTCAGGGCCTTTTTACAAATTTGGAGATTCTAGTTATAACGAAATGCAACTCACTTGAGCATATAATAAAAGATGAAATGGAGGAGATAGTTGTAGATGACAATGATCAGAGGAGCTATAATCTTGCATTCTCAAATTTAAAAAGACTTTATATTTCTGAATGCAATCAACTAGAATACTTATTCCCCGTCTCTTATGCTCAGAGCTTTCCGCAGTTGAAAGTTTTATCAATTGAGCGTGCCAGTAAAATGAAGAATCTCTTTAGCCAATCCAACTATAAAAATCAGAATCCAAACAAATTTCAAATCATTGAATTTTCTGCTTTAAGAAGGATCTATCTCTCTAACTTGCCAAAGGTCATTACCATTTTACCGGAAAATTTTTATCCAAGATGGCCATCTTTGGAAAGCTTGTACCTGAAGAAATGTCCACAATTAACCACCATGTCAGTAAGCAATCATAGCATCGCTTGCTCTGGATTGACGCAAGATCATACAACAGCAAAGGTACTACTTCTAATATAATATTTTTTAATCTAATTTATCTAGTGTAGTTTTTGTATTATATATGATCAATGCAATTTTAAATGTTAGAAATGGAAATGTTTATTTTATGGTTTTTAAATAATCGTGGACATAGAGAATACTTTATCAAAACTATATATGTACACACAGCCTTAATTTTTTTATTTTAATTACATTTATAATTGGAATACTCTATTAGAATTTGATAGCTTGGATGTTTTTGCAGGATGGAATGAAAACAAAGGAGATACATCTAGAGAAGTTGAAAGAAATTGTACTGAGACACTTTAACGTAGATGTTCTTTTTTATCTTGAAGGACAACAGATGAACTCAGGCTTACAAAAGCTTGACTTGGCTAATCTACCTGAGTTAAGGCATATATGGATAGGTCCCAAAAATTTGTTACAACTTCAAAATCTTGGTAGTTTGTTTATTGGGAACTGTGAACTTTTGAAAGTTGTCTTCCCTGAAGCCGTTTCAAGAAGCCTTCCACAATTAAGGGAACTGATCATCATGGATTGTAAGGAATTGGAGCAAATCATTGAGGAAGAAGATGAAGAAAATCAAAATGTGTCAAATTCTCAACTACTCTTCCCAAATCTAACCAGAATCAAAATCAGACGTTGCAATAAGTTGAATCGTGTATTTCCTGTCTCCACATCTCTCGTGCTTCCAAAATTAAAGGTCTTGTTGATAGAAGAAGCATCTCAACTAGAGCAAGTATTTGGAACTGAAGAGGAAGAAACAGCAGAAAAAATAGAGGCTGTGATGATTCCAATTTTGAAATATGTAATACTTCTGAAGCTGCCAAAACTGAAGTTGGGGCCACAATGGAATGGGTTGCAAACTGTGAGATACTGTTTAGTGCAAGATTCTCAATACCTCAATTGCACTTCCACTATTGCTACTCTTGAGGAGTTGCAAAAAATATGCGAGACTGAGATAGGTACACACTACTCAGTAATTAGTACTATTATGCCCACTTGTTTAATATTTCATTTCTATGATAGTGCTTGGCTTTCAAACTTTCGAATTTTTCAAATACTTAAAGACACGTTATTCATAAAATATTTGAACATAAGGTATATAGAAATATTCAACATTCGTGAATTCAGTCCATATGACATGAATTTGTTTAATGATCATACAAGTTATTTTCTTCAATATACTTTCACTTTTAATTACTATTTCTAATTTGTGAAAATTTCTTTCTATAGATGAGAAATATGATGAAGATGTCTGGTCAATAGAATTTGATTTGAAACAAATTATTCGATCCAATGAACATTCTAGCAAAGGAATCACTAAACAAATTCAAAGCAAGGAAACTCATGAAGTTGAAGCAGTATCAGAGATTGTGGATATTTCTTCTCAAGTTGAAACCAATCAAAATAATAGTGGCATCCAGTTAGAGCAGAAATTGACTTCCATTGCTTCATCAAACATCACAGAGGTAAATATATATCTTTGTATTCTTTGTGACAAAATAAATGAGCTTAATTTTTAATCAAGCAACGCCTGTAATTTGCATTCTTTGGATTTTGTGTTGCTCAGAGTCAAAACAAAACAACAGAGGAGACTGTTGGAGAAGTGCATGGTTTAGAGATTCCTGTAGCTATGGCAACATCATCAACAAATCCTGAATTCATCAATAAGCAGTTGTTAAATAATCCTTTAGTTATCTCTTTACATCCAACACCTTCATGTGAAACTGTAAGTGAAATAAGCTATTTTAGTATACCAAGAAATATATGCCATTGCATTTCTTCTAAACAATAGCTCCTTCTGATTCTAACTATATATTCATTAATTTATATAAGGAGTTGGTGGATGAATTATCAACAAGTAAACCAAGTTTGATGGGCCAACAACAGCCGCTTGTAGAACTTGAAATTACTAATGATGAAATTCCTCTGGGAAATAAAGTAATTCATAGTACACCACTACACCTGATTACTTACGTATATAATTCTATAAACTGTAACTCTTTTACTTTTCTATGCAACACAGAGTGTCAACAAGCTAGAAAAACAAAATGTTGAAGAGGGAAACATATCAGAGAAAAAGGTAATAATATTAGCGTTGTTGATTATTTCAATCACTATATTGACCAAACTTACATGTCTTTGGTTGTGTAGAGTGTTAAAGTATTTACTGAAGAAGGTTCTATATTGAAGAATTCTAAGATAGTTACTTTGCCTAAAGCACTTCCACATGTAAGCAATTTATATTATTTTTGTAGACCTAACTCTCTTGTGAGATTATATAATTGGTTGAGATAATTTTAAATGATTCATATTAAAAAAGTTATACGTGTGTGATTCCATTAGAATTAAAAAATTCTATGGCTACATAGATGAACAACACTGAAATATTGCGTCTCATTTCTTCTAATATTTGGTCAAAGCTATGGGTAGATGTATGTGTTCTGTCCTATATTGATATAAAATACCTTGCAGTGTTAAAAGTATAGATTAATGAGCATAAAGTCATAGAAAAATATTGTTGCTATAGATGAAAATAAATGCTTTTATTTTTTTTAATCCAGATGCAAATCAAGGTCAGCCAAACCGAAGCAGACATTGACAAAGACACTGAGACCAATCCTTTAACAAATCTTGAAGAACTTGAAGAAGATGATCTCGTTAGTTTGTTTCAATCTCTAGATGCAGATGATGGTGGTCAATTACCAATACCATCTGTTTCTACCACAAAAGATGAGCTTGTAGCAAATGCCCTTGCAGACTTGGAAGTCTTATTGAAGATGCCTCTTAAGGACATAGAAGGCTCACAGGCCTATAGTCTTCGCCTTCACACGACTCTCAACTTCTTGTCTCGCCTTTCATTGGAAGATAGAGCTCTATCTGATGGACTTAAAGCTATAATACACTCTTTGCACCAAGATTTGCCAAGAATTTTGTGTTCTTTCAAGCAAGCCGTTGGTACCATCAACAAATTTGCAGTGCTTGAAGAAAGAGATAAATGTATCAAGGAAGAACTGGCTCAACGAAAGGAGGCTGCTGTTGCTCTTGTTTCCAAAATGTCCAAGACCAAAAAGTTTATGGATGAAGCTCAAGAGAAGGAAGCTAGGTTAAAGGAACAGATCTCTAGGTTGGAGAAAGAGATAAAAGATTGTGAGGCTGAGCTGTTGTCTCTTGAACAGCAAAAGAAGAAATGTGTTGCAGAAACTATAGAGTTGAAGAAAGAGTTTGAGAGTGTGAAGAAAGAAAAGTCCAAAATGGTGGAAGATGAAACAAAAGCTCGACACCAATTGTTTGAGGTTGATTATAAATGGTCGGTTCTATGCAGCCAGTTTCAGCAAAACAACGTTGATGATAGCTAGAAATTTGTCCTAATGCTTTTTGAATATATTTTGAATGTAACTATATACAGAATGCTTCATTCTTATTTCAGAGTTTGTGAGTGCATGTTCCATGAAGTTGTGTCCTCTCAAAAGTTGTATTTCTTGTTGCCACAAAGGTGACCTTCATGTTGCTTGGTGGCTTAGAGCATTGTTAAGCCACCAGCTAGGAAAATAGTTCCGTAAAATAATAAATTCTCTCTTTCCCATTTCCTTTTGATTGGACATGAAAGAGAAAACGTGTTTTTTAATGAAACATTCTGAGTTTTATTCTTATTAAGGTGGAGAATATTCCTCTTTGTCATTTGCTTTGTGATGCCTTAGGATAGACACAAGGAAAACATGTACTCTGGGGTTTACAACAAATGGGTCCAGACTTTACTAAACTTAGTACGTTTGGGCTTCTCGACACATTGTTGACAATAACAAAAAAATTGTAGTTTTTTGCTTTAACACGCTCTAAAGTTTGATTCAAATCGTCAAAATAACTTTAATTAACTTTCATATTTATACTATAATACTTATTGTCAGTGGTATTATAAAATAATTCTTTTATAATATAAAACATAAAATAAAATATGTGATATCACACATAAAAAATAATAATAATAAAAAATTACAATAAATTAAATAATTTTTTATTTTTTAAAATTATAATAATAATTATTTTATATTAAAATTTTAATATATATATATATATATAGACACACACATACATACATATAATTATTAGAGGTTTTATATGTACAAAAGTATATGTTAATTTTTTTAATATTTAAAATATAATATAAAAATAATTATTATATTTTAAATAATAAATTATATAATGAAAATTTAAATTTCAAAGCCATTACTATATGTGGTGCAATTATAATTGCCTTGTTTTATTTATTTTGGTAGTTTAATTTCCTAATCATCTCTTTTTTTAAGCCATTTTGATCAACATACGCTGTTAATCAAACTATTAATTTTTTAAGTTATAATTTATAAGAAAATATATTAAAAAATTTATTATATATATCATTATTATTTATTTTTAGTTTAAAATAATAATTTATTTTTTAATCTAAAATAAATAATTTTTATATTGTTCATATACATATTTAATTATATACACAATAAATATAAATATATTCTGATTAAAATAGATGAAATTATAATTTTTTAATCTTTTGAAGAGTGTTGATTTTCAAAAAAAAAAAAAAAAAGAAATAAGTGTAATTTTAATATCAATCTCTTTGAAATAATCCTATTTGATTTAAAAAAAAAATCATTCTTGATGTTGATCTGAAATGTTTCTATTTGATTTTACCATTATTTCTATATAAAAACTAACAAATATATATATATATATATATATATATATATAAAAGATATCATCAACATTATAAATTTCTTTTACAAAATTAAAAAATATATATTATAAATAATTAAAACATAAAAAAATTTAATCATATTTTATTAAATAAAGTTTGGTGTCAAGTAAATTTAATTTTTTTACCTTACATCGAAGTGCACGTATTTCAGTTATTAGCAGAAAAATAATATAAAAAATCTGAAAAAATAAAAATATTAAAAAAATCTAAAATAAGTTAAGATTAGTTGTAACATAGAAAAAAAATTATTTTTTATTCTAAGCCAATATGTTGATTTATTTATTTTATTACTTTTTTGTTTTTATTTTAATAAATATTTGTTTATCTATTGCATTTATTTATTTTTTTTGTTAAATATATATTTATCTATTACAATTTTCTTACCAGTATATTTTTTTGAACAAGATACATTTGTTTGTTTGTTATTGTAAATTATTTAATGTTTATAATATTTTTTTAGTTAATAAAATATAGTTGAAATTTTTTATATATTTAATTATTTATGATATTTGTTTTAATTTTGTAAATAAAATTTTTAATAATATTGATGATATTTTTTAATTTATATTTATCAAATTTTTTATATAAAAAAATATTAAAATAAAATTGAAAAAGTTAATATCAACTAATGCAGATATTTCTTTTTAAATTTATCCAATTTCTATCACTCTATTTTTTGCCAGATTAGTAGTATTTATATACCATGTGTCGCTTTCTAAGTAGCTACGCACGTTAAACTAAAATATTGTTATGAAATGTGATGTGCTCCCCAATTTCAAATATATTTATTTTACACTATATTACAACTAATCTTAACTTATCTTAAATTTTTTTAATATTTTTTATTTTTCAAAGTTTTTATATTATTTTTTTGTTAATAAGTAAAATATGTACAGTTAAATGTAAGAAAAAAAAATTAAATTTTCCTAACAACAAATTTTATTTAATAAAATAGATTAAATTTTTTTATTTTTTAATTATTTATGATATTTTTTAATTTTACAAAAACGTTATAATGTTGATGATATCTTTTTATTTATATTTTTTAATTTATTCAACTTTGTCCCTTGTTTGTACAATACATACTTTATATATTTTTTTATTGTGCGTCGCCTTTATAATAAGTGACACACAATACATAAAAAATTTCAATGTATTGTGCTATCAAAGAAGCAAAACACATTATAAATTTTAATATGGTGCGTTATCCAAGATAGTGCAACGTCATTCAAGATAGTACAACACTACTAGTGAAAAAAATTTAAAATAAATTTTCATTTGCAAAAATTTATTCTTGTTATCATCAAATTTATAGTCAACTCTTAATTCATTGTTAATAAGAACGAATTATTGATCAAAATTTTTTTATTATAAATTTATTCTTATCAAAAATAAATTTATAATTTTTTATCACAATTCACTATTAGTATTAATGAATTGTCTCTATTATAAGAAAAGTGATATATTTTTATAAATTTAAATAAAAATATAATTTTTTTGAAAATAATAAAAATATTGTTAAAATTACTTTCTCATCCTTTAAAAGATAAGAAAAAGTTTATAAATTTGATCATTTTGATCAAAATATTCTTAATGATACTATTAATTTTCAAGAAAATAATAATGTATTAGAAATTATATTTTAAAAATAATAATTGTAGATTTGTTATGTATCATCAAAAGAGGGTAGCGTAGCATTTTAAAATAGAGAAAAAAAAATATAATTTACTTTAGAAAGAAAAAAGAAAGTAAAATTACATCTCAAATTAAAAAGAAGTATTCTAAAAAATTGACAAAACTAAAAATTTTGTAAAATGATTGACTAACTTTTATGGCCATCACTAATTCAATCTTTGATTATTTAAATTAACGACTAGCAATAAGTCCTTCAAAAATTCTTACCTTCATTTTAATTTTTGTTAAATTATTTATATAGTTCTTGTAATTTTTTTCAATTTTTAATAAAGTCTTGACATTATAAATTTACTTAATTTAAGTTTAATTTTTTTTCAAAAATTTGTTAAATTTGGATAATTTACTAATTATATACTTTCTTGGTATTATTAATTTACTTAATTTAAGTCAATCAATTTATATTACTTAACATAAACTGTATTTTAGTTCTATACCCCCATCAACCACTATGCTCACACCTTTTAAACTCCATGTGCATTTATTTGGTTTAAGTAACCTCTCAATATGAGCTCTTTCTTGTTGCAACAAAGTGATCCTCAAAGCATTATAACTAGGAGGAAGGAAACCATTAATATTATGATTGGCAACAAAAGTATAAAAACTAACACAATAAGGATTTTTAGCTAAATGAAAAGGCAATTCAACTAAATAAAACATTCTAGTTATGTCAGTTCTAAGATGATTTCTATCTTCAATGCTAAATGCTTTCTCTAATACACTGGATTTCCTTTTATTCTACACATTTAGTGAAATTGGAGGTGTTTGACTAGTGGGTAAGGGAACATTCTTAGACTTAAGTCTATTTTTAGCTTTTTCAACAATTCTTTTTAAATCAATCAAATGTTTTGCACTTACTTTTAGACATGCTGAAATTCCAACATTAAAAATTCTAAGTAAATGTGTTTTCACTCTAAAGTATGAACTTTTAAACACTTTTTGACAAGAGTTAGAAGTCTAAGACTTGTTTCCACCCCATCTTTAGTCTTATAAAAAATTGTCACAAATGTCCAAAGAGGAGTATGTAACAATCCCTCTCATATACTTATCATTAAGAAAATTAGAAGAAACGTGAAATTGTCATCGAAAATTTTTTTGGTACTAATCAGACCATTACTAATTGAGTGTAACTCAAATAGACTCTTCTATTTATCTATTCAAGTTTCACTCAACTCCTTATGCACAGCATACCTAATATCTCATTTCATAAATAATTTGCTCTGTAGAACTAAGCTAAACATTCATCCATCATTTGAGAACATTCATGATTATACAAATTATACTAAATTCCTAATTCACTTTCTACATGCAGTTATACTAGATTCCTAGCCAATCTACTATAAATCCAAAATATTTGTCAAAGTATTTATATATTTACAGTTGTCTAAAATATAAATCTAAAGTTCCACAAATGATTCATTCTTTTGCCCTTCTCGGTTACTCAACCTCCTTCAAATTTCTGCAAGAAAATTTATATCCCAAGCCCAGCCAATTCCTGCAAGGATCTTAGCCCAGATTATCTAAACACTTAACTTAATGAGATATGAGAATCTCAGTAGAATAATTTACAATTTAATTTTTAAAAAATCAGTTAAGAGTTCAATTGTACTCTTTTTGGTACAAAAAACTTCCCCCCAATATTTATATTAAAACATATGTGAATTGAAATCTTATATCAAAGTATGATCAAACATATGGGAAATCTACCATTTTCATAAATTTAACAATTCATATCGTTTATGAGAATCACAAGAGTATAAGAAAATCATCTTTATCAAAATCATCATTCTATAATACCTGTATACACATCTCAAATCTCATTTGCATAACACTTTTCATGTTATTGCAAAAATCACATAAATTTGCCTATTATCTCAAAATCAATATGCATACATTTACAATAGTTAAAATCCTCATCACAATACATACTGTTTCCTAATCTCAATTTTAAATATTCCAAGAGATCGTTATCTCAAATAATGTCACAAGACCATTATCCATGTGACTAAGATTGTTATCATCACGGGGACTATTATCCCAATAACTGTCATAGGACCGTTATTTATATGATTGAAAATCTAACTAACATGGTGTCCAACTATACAACAATGTATACAAATAGGTTACTAATACTTAGAGTCATAAAGTTTTACACTTAAACCAATCTGTTTTTCTAGTATAAACTATCCTCCTTTATTCCTTAAGTCTTTCATAGGGTTGTATTGGTTTAAAGAGTAACTTTTAACAAATACAGACTATCATAGATTAAAATAGTTATATTTTTTTACAAAAATATTCTACATAAGAAATACTTAATGACCGTCTCATACTAGCCATTAAATGTCCATCTCAAATTTCGTCTACCCTATAAGCATATAACCCTATAGTCAAATTTAAAACAAGAAGCACAAAATTTATCTCATACTTTCAAACACATACAAATATATTTCCTTATACTCATATGAAAACATTCCATTTCACAAATATTTTCGTCAAACATTTTTTATTTCACAAAAATACATTTCATTTTAATCAATACAATTCACATTTTCATTTCAAAATAGAAGAGTATAAATTACTCTACTTTAACCATAATTTCTTCCTCTTAACTCAAGATTCTTTCCTTTCTCTTTTTGCTTGATTCCATAAGTCACTTCTATCAATTTTTAAAAATAATATTTTAATTTCCCACACTAATTTTTTTCAAACATAAATCTATTGGAATTAATTCTTAATTCACTTCAAATTTAACATTTGGTTATAAAAACTTTCAAATTTCTTTTAGGGCACTTTTGGAAGGCTAAATAAACTTAACTCAACTCAAAACTTGAGAATTATATAATTTTCTCTTCTTAAACAGAATAATAAAGATCTTTTCAATTTAGTCCTTACAACTTTCTTAACCTTGAAAGTAGCCCTAAAGGTCTCAAAAATTTTCTAAATTTATATGAGAACCTCCATGTAATTCAATATCAGTTCATTATCCAATCTTTTTAAAAATTGTATTTTAGTCCTTATCTTCCAAATTAAATAATACTTTTATACTCATTTCCTCTCATTTTCTCCTTCTATCCATTCATAAGAGTCTCACTCGAACTAAAATTTACAAAAAAGCATCCAATTCTTAAAATTTTAATTCATATCAAGAATTTCTAAAACTTTTAGTTCAGTCGCTATATTCTCATATGATGTTTTTACATTCTTTTCCATCCATTTTTCACTTCTATACAATCATAAGAGTCTCTTAAGGATTAAAATTTATAGAAAAATATCAAATTTGAAAAATTTCAATTCATACCGAAAGTTTTAAAAAATTACAATTTAGTTCGTATTTCCTCTCAAGCTAGTGACCGTGACAGACGACAACAAAAATGACATTGATGATTACAGGAAGCATCGACAATTAACTAAGGACCCAACACCGTAGCTCACCAGCAGCCAAAAGGCGTGAAATCAGAGATCGAAGCATGACTGGGATTTGCAAATGGAGGGCAAAATGCCGTTCATTTCGATCACTCTAGTGGCCGTTGATGGCGAGCGACGACAGAAAATGCTCAACGGCGACGAGCAGAGCAGGTGAGCAGTCTGGCAATGGCACAGCACGATGATTCGGGAGGATGAAGGAGCTGCGTGAAAATAGAGAAGGAATCACGAGGGAGAGAGGGAGAGGGAAAAGGAAAAATGAAAGAAAATAAAGAAATTTTAAATATTTAAGACATATAAGGGCATTTTGGTAATTTATTAATTTATCCAAAAAATTTTGGATACATTTTTTTATTTAAACAAAAATATGAGATATTATAAAAGAAATTTAAAAATTTTTAAAACATCATAAGTCTTCTAAAATTATCTGCTAAAATTTAATTTGTAAATAAATAATTTTTCATCAAATAAAATTTTTATTCCAAAAAAATTTTTAATTTTAGTCATTAGCTCAGAATAATTTATTTAATCATTTCTTAATAACATTACAAGGTTTTTATTAAAAAAATTTTAATTATTTAATTATAAATTAAGGTTATTACAAAGCATGATCATCTACTTGAGATTTATTGAATTTATACTTATTAGTAACACTAGAATTTGAACTTGGTGTTAAACAAGAACTTACATTGCTTGTGATATTTCCAACAATAGTCTACAAATAATTAAAAAAATAAACTAAAAAATTCATATATTATTATATTATAATATTCAAATAATGTAAAATAGTAAAAGCACAAATTCAAAGAAAATAATGTAAAACAATAAAAGCATTCAAAAAATTTTATATATTAGAATATTATAATATTCAAAAAAATATAAAATAGTAGAAGCCATGTTCAATTTGGTTGGGATTTCATGTAAAAGAATAATTGAGTAGAGTAATTCAGAATTCACAATGTATAGGACATAGATTTATTAAATTATTAAATTCACAAAAGACGAAACCAAATTACAATATTATTTATAAAAAAAATATTTCAAAAGGAATTAATTTATCTTCGTGTATCTAATTATCTATGGAAAAAAGAAGTAAAGAAAATTATAAACAATTAAGCATATTTCTGTAGTAGATGAATGTAATAGAAGTACGGTTTTTAAATTTTACTTCATTCGATGCCATTTTATCGGTGCTTCAAAGGGTCTCTTTCACTTTATACAAGCACAAAACGCAAACAAACATAGAACGAAGAAACCCAAGAAGACAAGAACAGTCTATCGAAGCTGAAAAACAAGCACAGAACGCAAAAATTCAAGAACGAACCTGTCGAAGACCAAGAAGTCAAGAACAAAGCACAAAAACAACCACAAAATAAGCAACTTCCACCGATCAAAACTTAGAACACACAACACAGCGTAAGCAAGACAATTTTGGTAAGACACGATTCATTTTTCTATTTGAAAACAATTTGGTAATATGATCGAATTGTGTTTGAAATTTATGAAACTGTATCCTGAGCGTATCTCTTTTTTTTTTTTTTTAAATGTCAGATATTGTCTGGAGTATGTATCCAAGCGTATCGACGACGCGTCCGTGTCAAACTCGTATCCCACACAGACACGCTAGGAAAAATGACGTATCACTGCTTCATAGAATAAAGCTTGCCAACATAAAAAGTGACGTATCAGTGCTTCATAGAATGAAGCTTTCCAATTTGTCGGCATATATGTCAAGGAGACTCCCTTACAGAAATTACAAGTCAAGCACCAAAAAGACACCTATTCCCAAAGATCTGGTCTGGTTTTGAAGGAAGCATTTTGCTTTAGCCAATATATACTAAGAGACAGTGCAGCTAGCACAATGCCATAAAGCCCTTAGTTTCTTAGTCCTACCAAAGCCCTAAAGCCGATCAAAAGCAATGTTTTTCCATTAAAAAAGAAAAAGAAAAAGCAATTTTTCCAGCTTGAAGGCATACACCCAGCATTCACCCACCAAATAGAAAAGAAAAAAAAAAACATGTAATCAGAATAGAATCCACAGACCCACAAACCCCAAACACAAACCCACAGATCCACAAACCCATAAAACCCCAAACATTTCCAATACTGAAGAACTGAATCCTACATCTAAAGAGGGGAAAAGAAGGAGTGAGAATAAGAGTATGAATCCTACCTCTGTCGGCAGAGCACTGGTGCGGCGTCAAACGGAGCAAACAGAGCAGAGATGGGTTCGGTTGTCTTAGAAAAAGATGAACTTTGGAAGATGAAGAAGTTCAGCGCAGGACTGAAAAAATGAAGAACAGAGTGATTCGCGCAAAAGTTTGGGAAGATTTTCGTGCTCAAGTTTTCTATTTTTTTTATTTAAGCATATTATAAAACTAGACGTTGTACTTATGGCAAAAGGAATACGTTATTTGTGTCTCGTATTACATAAGTGTATTGCGTTCGAAACGCCAAATGCCAATTGTGTCTCATATTCCAAAGGGAATACGTTCTTGGTTTGTGTGTTTCAGTATTACGTCTTTGATAATGCATATTTTCACAAATAACTCCTAAGTTACACTAAATGGGTGTATTGATACGTTGAAACTTCCTTTTTTAAGATAATTTAATAATTAAAAATTAAAAATAATATTAAAAAAATTATTAAAATAAATTTAATTATTAATAATTTAATTATAAAAATAAATAAAAATAAAATACGTTAATACTATTTAATCTATACAATTAACTTCACTTAATAAATTTTATTTTGTTATTGTTATTTTACTTTTTATTAGATGTAATTTTATTTAAAAAAATAAAAAAGACAATATATAAGACTCACTTAAATAGTAAATCTCACCATAAAATAAGTTAGTCAACAATCAATTTTTAAAAAAATTAGGATCAAAACCAGTATATACACTAGTCGAATCTATCTTATTTTTTGAAGGAGAAGATAAAATAGACTAATTTCTCATCTTTCATATAACTCAAAAGAATTACTTTTTGTTGAGGATTCCTATGAAAAACTTAAAAAAAAAATAAAAATCTTTCTTATTCATAGAGAAAATTAACTACAGCAAAACCTCTGTTATTGCATTGAGTATTACCATTTATTCTAGAGAAAAATTACAATTTAAAAGTTGATAACTTTTTTTTCTTTCAAACTTTCCACAGTTTCTTTGAGGCTCACGTCCAATGGAATAAACTCAATTCCTAAGGTCTTTATCTTTTCTTTGGAAACCTGAAACTTTGGCATCAAAGGTTTATCATCTGCACACCTAACAAATTTATTAAGAAAACAAGAAATGAAGTTAGCAAAACTCAGAAATAAAAAAGTGAGTGCAAGATTTTTAGGTCCTAAAATATGACTATAAGAATTGTGATCAAAATTCATCATGATCTAGTCTCTTATTCATTTATATATGTGTTTGGATTGATGTAATGAAAGGAAAATTTTGATATAAACATTTTCTTCTCTTCTACTTTTATCAATCCAAAAAATTTATCAAAAATAATAGTAAGTGAATTTCACAGTGCCTAATCTTGTTCACAAAGCTATATGTTATATGCAATCTTAACGTTATAGAAATAATTAAACTTACTTCTCTGGAAGTTGTAATGTTGGATAGAGCTCACGTAAAATCTTCACAATGTCTGAGTAATGAGCCACTGATTCAACCAAACAATATCTTCCATTAGCTGAAGCAATTTCAAATGCTTGAATATGAGCATTTGCAACATCTTTCACATTGTTCCATCCAAAAGTAAGATTTGGAAATGTTGGTCCACCTGCATCAAGCAAGGATCACCAAATCAATATTTAAGAAATTCATAATAATATATAAAGCAGAGTTGTAGAAAAAGAAAATGACTTTATATAGTATAAAATTCTGTTTGAATAAATGATGATTGCATTTTTAGCTTATGTTGTAATTAACCTTCTGTTACTAGTGTTGAGTCGCAATAGTTAAGATTTATAAGAGTATAGAACATTGTTATTCCTATTCGCTAGTTGGATTGATCTGGGCTAAAATGTTTTATTAATTCAAACTAATTAATATATGATGGGTTAAGTTAAATTTTAAAAATTTTATTGTAGAACTCAAACCAACACAACTTGTATTTGTATGGGTTGGTTTAGATTGGATTGGCAAGTTGAGTTTTTAAAAAATAAAATATATATTTGTATTTAATTTTTTTAAAATAATTTAAAAAATATATAAATTATAAAGATAAAAAATGAATTATTATTTCTTATTTACACATACTAAAATAAAGTAATATTAAAATCATATAATTTTTTATCTATAAGTAGTAAGATAAATTAACTTAAAAATCATGTCATGATATGTTAAATTTACATATACTATTTTGAATTATAATAGTTTCAATTTATTTTTTTAAATATTTTGTAAAAAGGTGATTAAATGAGATTAAGTGCTAAATATAAAAAAATTAAAAAAAATGCTCAAAATGCATAATATAAATATTGAACAAATATTTAAAAAAAAAATCAATGCTTTGGATTGGATCGATTGGTTCAAGTTAAAATATGTTTATTTTCTTCAACTCACAACCTGAATCATTAATAACCAATTGAAAAAAAATGAATCTAAACTAAGTCATCAATCCAACCAAAACCAACTCAATTAACTTAACCAAATAAACAACCGAAGCTATATGAAGGGAAAATATTCTAATCTAGCATAACAGAGTAAGCATTGTGATTCTAATGAACAATAAGGCAATTTTAAGTTATAATGATTAAAATATACAATAACCCTCTTTTCTTATAATACTTTTTCCTACTCTGTTTTCATATTTTGACACTAATTCCTTTTCTTCATTGATGAGAGAAAACCATAAAAAGCATTTGATTTGTTGATGATGATTAAGTGACTTAAATTAATTGTGAATAAATAGAAATTACCATTTATAAGTCTGGATATTGTAGAAATACTTGTGTTAATCCTTGGTTGTAAAAGAGGCCCTATTGCTGTTGCTGGATTGATAGAAACCAAGTCAATGTTGTTTTCTTTTGCAAATTTCCAAGCAGCTTCTTCAGCCAAAGTCTTGGAAAGTGGGTACCACATCTGAAACCACAAAATTGAAAACATGAACACATTTTAAATTTCAAAGCATGAAGATAAGTCATCATATTTGTACACATTGGAACTACTATTACTCAACAGCAACAGTCTCTTGAGAAGAATATCTTATCAAGTAAGTTTCTACACTTCTTGTCGTTTTCTTTAAAGAGAAAATTACACTAATTTTTCTTAAGATTTGGTAAAAATGCACTTGATATCCCTTGTTTCAAAATGTAAGCTTAATACCTCTAATTTTTTTGGTTGAAACTACTGTTATCTGGAAATTTAAAATTTTATTAAACTTTAATTAATATGTTTCGAACTGACTACATAATGGGATAGAGCTCTCCCAAACAATCATACTTTTATGATTTGCCAATTAGATTAAAAAAACAAAAAAAAACTTGTTATCCTAACTCTCCTCGATGTTCACTGAAACATATTCAATCAGTATTATTAACTACACATTTCATTTCTATCAGTAATTTAGGACATCAAAATATAACACATACCTTACAATCTTTACAGAATTCTTGATCTGAAAACCATGTCTCATCAACAACAACTTGAGGAGTCTTAGGCTTTCTATTAAACAAAACAGCACCAGTGGAAGATGTTAAAACAACTCGTTTGAGAGATGATGATTTTGCACATGATTTAAGAACATTGAGAGTTCCCTTCACTGCTGGATCAATTAGTTCAGCCTGAAATGAGGAAAGCAATATATTAATAGTTACAAGCTAGAAAATTAAACAAGAAACTACATTGTTTAGGACAAGAAATGAGAACAACCTGTGGGTCTTTGACATTATGATAAAAGGGAGATGCAACATGAAAGACAGCCTCACACCCCTTAACAGCACTGTCAAAGGAACCTTCTTCAAGCAAATCTGCTTTAACGAGTTGCAATCTCTCCTTTGCACCTTCAAGTTCAAGCAAGTGATCTACCTTTGTAGAATCATCTGCACACAATTACAATGCAAAATAAATTTTGGACTCAGTTTTTTATTTGCTTCCTACAGATATCCTTTTAAGGTGAGCTTTGAGCATAGTAAAGTTAATGTCATGTATACGTCTCTTTACTTGCACGAATAAAGCTTTATGACCCTCGCTAGACCCTACATGATAAGAGCCTCGTTTTGTAGATATCTTCTTATTACAGAGAATTTTGTTCAAAACATAATACCTCTTTCAGTAAATTTTCCAACTTTGATTCGTAATATTATAAAATATTAGTCCCAAATTAATACATACTAAATAAGATTATAAGAAAATCTTAATAGCATTTAGTGTGAAGATGTTAAGAAGCACTTACTAGGATCACGAACAGTGCTTTTGACAGTGTAACCACGAAGAAGAAGGAACTTGACGAGCCATGAAGCAATGTAGCCATTAGCACCAGTCACACACACTACTTTTCCTTCACCACTGTTCATTCTTCCTCTTGATTCTAAATTTCTCTTTCTCTTTCACCTTCTGCTTCAGTTTTGGCAAATGGACTCTTTTAAGTATTTTGATGCTATAGTATTGGTTTGGCTTTTATATCAGAGGGAGCATTTTCAGATTTTAATGAGGACAATTGGTTTTGATCTGACGATAGTTAATAATTCTTCTCACTTCTCATAATTAATCACCATTCAACTTCAAACTAATATATATTATTAAATAAATAGTATCTGCAGAATAAATTAAAGTTAGAAGTTGGATAAATAATATTTATTTATAAAGTTGATCTTAACTTATTGTTTATTCGATCATGTAAATACATATCACTTTCGATAGAATTAATATATTAAATATTATGTAAAGGTTGATCTTAACATATTTTTTTAATCTAGGGTATATTTAAAAAAATCAAAATTAATTATGTTTCAAAATTTAGTATACATCAAGTTGCATTTTTAGAATTTTTTTTCAAGTTACGTGATTTCATTTCACAATAATTAAGATGCTTTTTAGATCTTGGACGAATTATGAAAATTTTAATAGGAGAGGTATTTTTTTCAACTTCTAATTCAATTGATTTTTTTTTTAAGGTTGATTTTTTTTTATGGTTAGAAACAATTCGAAAAAAAAAAAAGTATTGCATGCATATATCAAATTCAAAAAAAAAAAAAAATAGACGCTGTATTCATTTATATCGAACCCATGCATCATGTGACACACTTGGATTAAAGAACATATTTGTTTATATTATCACAATCAACTGATTCTTTTTAATATTTTATTGACTGAGATGCCTACCACATGTTTAAAATTGTTCACATAATACTTTAAGATACATTATTTTTAATAAAAAGCTACTTATAAGAAATAAAAAAAATTCTATATAATAAATTAAAGATTAGTTTAGCTGCAAGCAGCCTCCAATGAAGATGCTGATCAGCTTAACGAATGAAGATGAATTGTGAAGCCAAGAAATAGAACGAGCAGCAACGCAGTCTTCTTCACGTAAGTTCTCCTTATTTAATATCTTTACTCCCATTTGCGTGTGCATTAGTAAATGTTAATTACTGTTTCTGGTCAAGATTTTCTTCATTTGACAGTAATATAAGGGTAATTTAATTTCGAAATTAATGAAAATTTAAGAAATGGTCCTTAATATCTTCAAATCTTTTGTGTGATTTGGGTAGGAGTGTTGAAACCCAATTAAAATCGATTTCTCAAATCAAATCAAGCTAAATCGATCGATCTGATATAAGCCATTTAAGGACAATATGGCTTGGTTTTCAGCTTGTTGTGTCAAAAACTTAACTAAATTGTATATATTATTATTATTATTATTATTACTATATATGTTATTTATTAAAGAAAATATCCTCCCTTGTTAAACATATCATTGAGTGATCAACTTTGCTCTCTTCCTTAATCCTTTAGTATGTTATATTCTTTTTAGAAATTGGGTTGATTTTATTTTTTTTATGAATTTTTTAAAAATAATTATGATTTTATTTCGTTAATGAATAAAATGTTATATTTTTTTATTATTAATTTATATTTATATATTAAAAATAATTATTTTTTATTTAATTAATAAACTTTAATGTCTAAATTGAATAAATTAAAATAAATATAAACCTCTTGAACCAAACTAAAAATAATAATTATTTATAATTTAATTTAATTTGATTTGATATTATAAAATTAAAATAATAATTATATTATTATATCAGAATGTAAGTGGTCGTCAGAAATTAATGGGGGCTAAAATTGACATGACATTAAGATTATTCTATACATTTGCTATCACTCATTTTGATAATTCTTCATGTCTCTCAATTTTCTCTATTTTGGCCCCATCCATGTAAATCATACCAAACTCCCAATAAAATGAACAAATGTAATAATTAACTTCGAGTGATAATGCTTTAATTTTTTAGGGGACAATAAGCATAATTAACTACCAATATTTTAGATTTACATGATTGCAGAAATATGTTAAGATCAAATTTATAAATAAAATATTTGAATCAAAGGTTACATTAAATAATTTATATTTCGTATAAGGCTTAGCTTAGAAAGTATCTGGATAGTTGGAAAATATGCAAATTAGAAAAGTATGTAAATGACATGGATTGACATCTTATCGATAACAATAAAAGTGAGATCTCCATAATTGTAAGAGTAAGTTAAGAACAACTTCACAGATAAATTATTTACAGAAAAAGGTATCTCATTTGCTTAAGGATGATGGTGCAAAGGAGAGATTGCAAGTGATTAAAGCAAAGGAAGCTTCTTCCAACAAAGTTTCTTTAATCAGTTGCAATCTCTCTTCTGCGCCATCAATTGCTGCTGCCAATATGAATATGATGTCCGCCACCTCTTGGAAGAGTCAACAAGAGGCCACAATGAGTGGAAGATAATGCCAGGTGACTTAATGCAGAAATTAATGCCGACTGTCCACTTGCATTTTATTAGTTAAAATTACGAATTTAGATTCTATTGATGAATTAACATACAACTACCAAGCTGTGAGTTAAAGTAAAAGCAACCTCACCTTACCCCATAAACAGGACAAAACAAATTGGAATTTCGAAAAGCATATTTGTTGGGGATAAAATTTAGTCTCAATTTAAAAATATCTTAAAAATTTTTTACAAAAATATATTTTATGTATCTAAATTTTATATTAATTTTTAATTTTATCTTTAAAATATTTTTATAATTAATTTTATTTTTAAAATTTTAAATTATAATCAATTTATCTCACAACTTCAAATTATTAATAAAAAATAATAATATGATATTATATTTAAAAAAAATATAAAACTTTCAATAAAAGTCATATACGAAATAACATTTATTAAAAATTTTAATATTCATGTCAATTAGTAATTAAATAAATATAAAAATATTATAATTTAAGAATATATATTATAATTTAATATTTAAATATTATCAAAATTTTATTCATACTATTATAATTTATTATTAATTATCACATTACTATTTTTTTAATAATTTAGATGACATTAAACTATAAAATTACATCAAAAATAAAATTGACTGCAAAAACCTATAAAAATAAATTTAAAAATTATTATAAAATTTATAAACATAAAAAATATTTTTACTTAATTTTTTTAAAAGAACAAATATCGTCTACTTGTTTCATACAACTTTGTCATTTTGTCACATAAAATTAACTAAATTATAAAACTACCATTCTATCCAGATTCTATCGTTTATCTTTTAAATCCTACTGCTTTATTCGCTATTAATGTTTGGACTTATTGTGGAGGTCCCTTAGAAAAGGAATTATGTCACGTTTGATTCATTAATAATACATACAATTAGCTTGAGATCTAACATTTTTTCTGTAATCAAAGTTTCACATGAATAGAAACTCTAACAATCTACAGGGATTATACACAAACATTTTGTCCTTTCTCTGTCAATTTCATAAAAGAAAATCAATAAAATCGAAATCCAAGTTTTATAGCCGTCAAACAACATGGTCATGCTACCATTCTACTAGAACGGAGAATGATTTAATCCAAGTGCCACCCTTAAATCCAACCAATGCATGACATATAAAAATATACCAAATCTTGAAGGAAATGTCCATGAATGCCTCAAACCACACTACAATAATGTTTCCCATAATATATATATATATATATATATATATATATATATATATATATATATCTTACCATCAGTTTCTAACCCAATAAAATACAAGCCTTGTATCACTATTATGTCTTCGCAAACACAGTTTAGCTTATTACAAATATGGAGTTTATAAAATCAAAGACACCAATGGTTATGAACTTATAATTATTAACAAATACTCAAGAAAATTATAATTTAGAAGTTGACAAACTTCTTTTCTTTCAAGCTTTCCACAGTCTCCTTCAGGCTTACATGCAATGGAATAAACTCAATTCCCAAGGTCTTTGTCTTTTCTTTGGAAACCTGATACTTCGGCATCAAAGGCTTATCGTCCGCGCACCTAACAAGTTTATTGAGAAAGAGAGAAATAATATCATCAAAAATAATAAAATGTTGATTTAATTAAACATATACCTAGTTATAAAGAAGTTAGCGTACAAGAGATTTGGGTCTGAAGATTATTATCAAAATTCATTATCACCAAGTCTAAGAAAGAGGTGATTATTAGGAACCTTAAAGTAATCTACTATCCATTTACATAAGGCGTGCTTGGATTGAGGGTACTGAAGAATAAGGAAAGGAAATAACAATTATTTTCCCACTATATGAGATCGGCTACATGAATCAAGTATTGCTAACATGTTTTATCATGACTCATTTCCATTGTTAAGTTATTTATAGAATAAGGAAAGGAAAGTTTTGCTGTAAATATTTTTTTTAATCTAGATTCCAATCAAACTGTTTCTTCTCTGGATTCTTCAATCTAAAAATACCATTAATAAAACACTAATACTAAGTGAATTTAACTAGTATCTATCTCATCTTGTTCACAAACCCTTAATTAAGGTCACAGACAGAGAGCAAATATCTGCTGAATATAAAATATATCATACAATTTTGAGTTTCCTTTTCAAGTTTTATGCATATAGGATGAACAAAATACTAGAAACAGACATGAACCCTTCTTTGAGAAAGCTATAAAGGAAGGAATAACTGTTAGGGATGAGGATAATATAAACTACCCAAGTCCCACATCAAGTAAAATGAGATGTTCGATGAGGTATTAAAGTGACTTAGTTCTTCCCTTTAATAGCTAGCTTTTGAAGGAGAGTTCCCCAAGTCACTTGGATTCTCATCAATTGGTATCAGAGCTAGTTTGCCGATGGCAAGGAAAGGGCTATTTGCAGAAGGTTCAGACCTGCGAAGAGTTCTGACTGGCAGAAAGGCTGACTTCAATAGAGTAAAGTAATGTCAAGTGAAGTGTCGCAAAGTGCAGCTATCGAGACATCGGCTCTTCAGGGGTGGTGCTATTATAGGTATTAAAGTGACTTGGTTCTTCCTTTCAATAGCTATCTTTTAAGAGAGGATTCGTCAAGTTACTTGGGTTCCTATCATCAACTAACTACTAAATGCAGGCTTACATAACTATGACACAATATACTGACTACTGAGACTATGTAGGTGTTCCATTACATAGTTAAACGCAGAACACTGCCTCATGATAGATTCAAGATATTCTAGTATTACAATTTACCTTAAGTATGGAAATATGAAAATTATCATCAAGTTATAGGTTCTGCTGTACACTAGACCTTCAGTAACAAACAAAGTAGAAACTGATGGGCCCCCAATTACTAAAGTATACTATAGGAAGCCCAAACAGAGAGGAAATGAGGTGGGCAGTGAGTAATGGTTTTTGATACGGAAGCACACGTGTGCAGGGGGTAGTGGGATTTAGTATTATGTACCAGGGCTGAGTACAGAGTTGGTTATGCAGTTGGAAAAGGTGTAGTGTGTGGAGAGGCCTAGCATCTCGAATAGCTAGGGAGCGCATGTCTTACTTTATCTGGTTCATTTGCTGTTATTTGCTACTGTATTTCCTTTGCTGTAAGGGCATCTTTTGCCTTGTTTTCTCTCTTAATATCAGAATATTCAGCAATATTGTTTATCTGTTTTGGGGGCTCTATCAATTTTGGTATCAAAACAGGTCGTGACAGGGGATGGTCAACACGAAGATGGAAGGAAGAGTTGATGGATTAGAAAAGTTGGAATGTTGAAGAAAAATATGATGGTGTAAAAGACTACTTACTGGATATCCATGAGACCGTAGCTGAGTTGAGATCTGGTTTAGTTGCCACTCAAGGGGGAAAAGGAGTTGAAGGTCAGAATGCAGTGCTGGTAGACTCCTCCAAGAACACCGTGGGGGATCAAAGAGTGAGGGGGGATGAAGAGGGAGCTTTCACGTTTTAGATTATTGAAACTGCCCATATTCGCAGGAGAAGACCCGCTTGGCTGTTATTCAAAATGGAGCGATATTTTGTGGTGAACAATGTGGAAGAAGGGGAGAAGGTAGCAACACCAGTTATGAGTTTGGAGGGGAAAGCTTTAAATTGGTATCAATGGCTAGATGCCAAATCCCTGTGAGGGCATGGAAGAATTTCAAGGATGAAGTCTCAAGAGAGATTCAAACCTTCACAGGAGGGAGATGGGTATGAAGCCCTCCTGGGTTTGAAGCAAGATGAATCAGTGACAAAGTAAAGGGAGCAGTTTGCTCCTATCTGCCCTTCTGGTCGATGCTTCAGATAAGTTACTGATGGGTTTCTTCAGAAACGGCCTTAACCAGGAGATTAGGGCTGAGGTGAGGATGTCTACGGTGGCTAATCTGAAACAGCTCATGGACTTAGCCACAAATAATGGATCAGGCTAAGGAGGCCCTTAATGGAAGGAGCCCAAAATATTGGGAGAAGTTGGTTGGGTCATATTCTAGGGTATTCACCACAGAGGACCCTACCCAAACACAAGATCCAACCTATCTCAGCAAAAACCTCTACTGCGTCTGTTGTGTCAGTGTCCGCCACCACCACCGCCACCAGAAAAAATCAGAGCAGTTTCCGGCTATTATCCGACACCGAGATTGCTTGTCAAAGGGAACTCGGCCTATGCTTCAAGTGTGATGAGATGTTCAGACCGAATCATCGCTGCCAAAACAAACCCCTGTGGATTCTCATGTTAACCAAGGAAGATGATAAAACAGAAAGCATAGAGGGAACCCAAGAAATTTGCATAATGGAAGGGGAGACATTGGGAAGGAGGAAAAGGTGGAGATATCCATGAATTCTTTGGTTGGGTTTACTGCCTCTAATACCATGAAGATCAAAGGGAAGTTACAAGATCAAGAGGTGCTGGTGCTTATTGATAGTGGAGCCACCCATAACATATATCTAAGGACTTGATGGAGAAATTGAAGCTGGCAGTCACTGAAACCAAGAGCTTTGGAGTTACGGTGGGAGATGGGTATAAGGTGAAGGGATAAGGTGTGTGCAAAGGGGTAAAGGTGGAGATACAGGGATTTGAAGTCACACAATCATTCTTTCCCCTCGCTTTGAGTGGCACTGATATGGTACTGGGAATGGTTTGGCTTCAAACTTTGGGTGAGATGAAGGTTAATTGGTAAACTCTCACTATGGGTTTTTCAGTAGGGGAACAAGTATGCCTTAGGGCTGACCCTACCCTTCGCAGGTCCTTAGTTTCTCCGAAAGCTCTAATCCAATCTGTACAGAAGGTAAAACAGGGGCTACTAGTTGAATTAAGAGAAATTGATGGGGAGAGGAACCAATCAGAAAGTGAAGACAACCCACCAGAAATGCAGCAGCTGTTGTCTCATTATGGGACATTATTTGATCAACCCAGTGGATTACCACCTACTAGAACAAGGGATCATCATATTCAACTTAAATCGGGAGTGGAACCACCAAAAATCCGCCCTTAAAGATACCCACACACACAGAAAAATGAGAATGAGCAGCTGGTCAGGGAGATGCTGGAGGCTGGCATTACTCAACCCAGCACTAGTGCGTTTTCCAGCCTGGGACTGTTGATAAGGAAAAAAAATGGCAGCTGGCCTTTTTGTGTGGACTACTGGGCACTAAACAAGGCTACGATGCTGAACAAGTTTCCTATTCCAGCTATAGATGAGCTATAGGAAGAACTCTATGGAGCCAAGATATTTTCTAAACCTGATTTAAAGGCGGGATATCATCAAATAAGGATTAAGCCTTGGGACAAACACAAGACAACTTTTAGAACTCATGAAGGGCACTATGAATTCTTGGTGATGTTGTTTGGGCTCACCAATGCCCCATCAACCTTTCAAGCTTTGATGAATGAAGTGTTTCATGATTACCTTAGAAAATTTGTGCTAGTCTTTATGACATTCTAATTTACAGACTTGATTTAGACACCCATTTGAAGGACAGAAGCTGGTGTTAGACAAACGTCAACAACAAAAGATCAACAAGAAGAAGTGCCTTTTTGCTAAGTCTCAACTTGAATACCTTGGGCACATCATTTCAACAGAAGGAGTTCAAGCTGAACCCACGAAGATAAAAGCAATGGTTGATTGGCCGGTCCCTAAGGACCTTAAGGCTTTGAGAGGATTCTTGGGGCTTACCTGGTATTATCGGCGGTTTGTAAAGAACTATGGCAAGATTGCAGCACCCCTTACTGAGCTCTTGAAGAAAGATGCTTTCAAGTGGACTCAAGTGGCTCAAGAAGCTTGAAGACAAGAATGACAACAGCCCAAGTTTTAGCTATGCCCAATTTTTCTTGCAAGTTTGAATTAGAAATCAACGCTTCTGGTTCAGGCACAGGGGCTGTCTTGATGTAAAAAGGGAGACCAATAGTTTAAGCCAAGTTTTGTCTAATACAGCAAAACAGAAATTGGTTTATGAAAGGGATCTAATAGCAATTGCACTTTCAGTGCAAAAGTGGCATCATTATTTATGGGGACACCAATTTGTGATCCACACTGATCAAAAGAGCCTCAAATTTTTACTTGAACTGAGGGTGTTGGATGTAACTCAAGCTAAATGGGTTTCTAAGCTTTTGGGTCAACAATTTGAAATTCACTACAAACCAGGCCGGAATATAGAGCAACAAATGCTTTGTCTAGAGTGGAGGATCATATTCAGCTACGATCAGTTTCAGTGATTCAGCTAGGTGATTGGGAAGCTTGGGAGGCCGAGGTACAAGACGATGAACAACTGAGTGCCATCTTGAGGCAATTGATCACTGGGGGACCTACTAAGCCAGGGTATTCTATAAAAAAGGGGCTGTTAACCATACAAGGACAGATTAGTGGTGCCAAAAAGCTCACCCTGAATTCCATTACCAACGGAGGAATTTTATTCTTCCCTTATGGGGGGCCATTTGGGCTATTTCTGAACTTACAAATGATTGGCTACAGTAGTTTATTGGGAAGGTATAAAGAAAGATATTCAGAACTTCGTGGCAGCATGTGAGACTTTCCTAAAGAATAAATAGTTGACCACAAGTCCAGCTGGATTGTTGCAATATCTTCCAATTCCTGAGAAAGTTTGGGAGGACATTGCAATGGATTTCATTGAGGGATTGCCGAAATCTCATGGATTTGATACTATTTTGGTGGTTGTTGATTGGCTTTCAAAGTACAGCCATTTTCTACTTTTAAAGCACCCTTACACAGCCAAGGATGTGGCTGCTTTGTTTGTTAAGGCGGTGGTGAAGCTCCATGGTATTCCTTGATCTATTGTGTCCGATAGAGACAAAATTTTCCTTGGAAATTTTTGGAATGAACTCTTTAACATGGCCGGGACTAAACTCAGATTCAGTTTGGGGTATCACCCCCAATTTGATGGACAATTGGAGGTGGTCAACCGTTGTTTAGAAACATATCTTTGCTGCTTTGCTGGAGACAAACCAAAGCAGTGATCTAAGTGGGTTTCTTGGGCTGAGTTTTGGTATAACACCACTTTCCATGGTGCTGCTGAGATGACACCATTTAAAGTAGTTTACAGAAGAGACCCGCCTATTCTACTGAGATACAATGATAGTGTTTCATCAGTTGAAGATGTGAACACTGCTATTCAAGATAGAAATTTAATTTTGGAAGAGTTGAAGTCTGATAAACCCCAAACCAACCAGTATTATAGGAGGAAGAGAGGACACAGAAGTGCAGAGGAGAAGGGCAAGGCTGTAACGCAAGTTTACTCTAGAAGGAATAAGAAAGGTGAGCTGGCAGAAGGGGTGGAAGGAATTGGTGTTTCCAATAACTAACTTCCTAACGGCTCCAGTGGAAGGTTGTTAGAAAGGTGGGGACCACCAGGTGGGGGAGAGAGCGAAGGAAGTATTTACTGTCAGTCAGGATTGAGGAGGAGGCATCGAGAAATATTAGGCAATTGGGAGAGAGCTAGCCTCTCGAAAGGTAGCCACCATTTTACTTTCCAGTTGTTCTGTTTTCTACCTTTTCTTCATTATCATTCTGGTTGCAGTGTGAGTGAGTGAGCAGTGAGAGTATTTTGGCTGTTATTTTCCATTTGGGACTTTCCTAATTAGTAATAATAGAACAGCATTATCCAGCAACCTTATCTCAAAATCGGGCTCTAACAATTTTGGTATCAGAGCAGTCGGTCGGGGCATGGTAAGTACAAGGATGGAGGGAAGAATGGAGATGGTTGAGAAGGAGATAGGGACACTGAAAGGAGATATGGAGGAAATGAAATTATGGATGATGGAGATGAAAGGCATGATGATGAGGATGGAAGGACGACAGCAGCGCGAGGACCCGGCAGGGTCAAATGCAGTGGGAAATGAAGGAGAAGAAAACGTCGAACCAGTGAGTAGAGATTCCACTCAGTTTCGGAAACTAGAGTTACCATTGTTCGGGGGTGAGGAGCCGATAGGGTGGCTGTTCCGTGCTGAACGTTACTTTGATGTCAATGGAATTCCAGAGAAGGAACGGTTGGACGCAGCGGCTGTTTGCTTGGAGGGACGAGCCCTTAACTGGTTTCAGTGGATGGAGACGAGACAACCCGTGGGGAACTGGACGACATTCAGAAGAGAACTCATAGATCGCTTCCATCACTCACAGGAAGGGGACGATTATGAGCGACTAATGGCGCTTAAGCAGGATGCAGGAGTGACGGAGTACAGGGAGAAGTTTGAAGAGATATCAGCTCATCTAAAGGAGGCCACGGATGAGTGCTTATCGGGCGCTTTCAAAAACGGGTTACAACCTAACATCCGGGCAGAGCTCCGATTGGTGCAAGTCGGGTCACTCAAAGAGTTAATGAGCCAAGCCCAGCGGATAGAAGAGAAGAACGCAGCAATAGCCAAAGCCCAAAGTGAACTCATGCAAAGACAGATGCGGACAGGAGGTGCGACTCGGTGGTATGGACCAAAGCATCTCTGGAATCGGGTCACTGGAAGCCCAGACCCAGGACGAACGGCGACTATTCCGACCGAAAAAATTACTGAAACCAGAAAAGAATCGGAAGGAGGAAATACAACCAGTGGAACGTCCATCTCCAGTACAGCAAGGGGGGGCCAATTTAGGAGACTAACGGGAGCAGAGGCAGCCAAGAAGAGAGCACTTGGATTATGTTTCAAGTGTGATGAGAAGTATAGTCCCACCCATCAGTGCAAAAACAAGCAATTGCAAGTGTTATTACTGCAACGAGTAGATGAAAGTGGTGAGGCAGAAGACGACGTGGAAGAAAAGCTAGAGGAGGGTGAAGAGGAAGAGCAGGAGGATAATCATATGGAATTATCTATGAATTCTGTGGTTGGCTTAACCAATAATAATACCATGAAAGTGCTGGGAGTTTGCCAAGGAGAAGAGGTGATAATACTTATTGATAGTGGAGCTTCACACAATTTCTTATCTCCGTAAGCTTGATGAGCAGATTGGGCATTAATACTGAACAGATTAGTACCTTTGAGGTTTCTGTTGGTGATGGCTACAAAGTGAGAGGCAATCAATTTTGCTCAAAGTTGACATTAGAAATACAAGGGCTGAAGGTTGAACAAGACTTTTATGTTTTTGATCTGGGAGGAGCTGACATGGTACTAGGAATTGAGTGGCTGAAATCATTGGGGGAAGTCAAAGTGAATTGGGGACAATTGACCATGAAAGTGAGGAAGGGAAGAGAAGAAAAGTGTTTAAGAGGGGATCCTACCTTAGCAAAGACTCTAGTTTCCCTCAAGTCTCTGGTGAAAACCTTAAAAAAGGGAGGTCAAGGTTATGTCATAGAATTCAGCAACTTGCAACTAAAGGGCAGTAAGGAGGAGAAAACAGAAATGCAAATTTCAGCAAGGGTGCAGAATCTGTTGGATGAGTTTACTTCTGTTATCACACCTGCTACTAGTTTACCACCCACAAGAACACGAGACCATTCCATTGTCATCAAGGATGGAGCACAACCACCCAATGTGCGGCCTTATCGCTATCCCCACTCTCAAAAAGAAGAAATTGAAAAATTGGTCCAAGAAATGTTGGCAGCAGGGATTATTCAACCAAGTAGCAGCCCATATTCAAGCCCGGTGCTGTTGGTAAAAAAGAAAGATGGAAGTTGGAGGTTTTGCGTAGACTATCGGGCCCTAAATAAGATTACTGTTCCTGACAAGTTTCCTATACCCGCTATAGATGAGCTGCTAGATGAATTACAGGGTGCTCGAATTTTTTCCAAACTGGACTTGAAGGCAGGATATCACCAAATTAGAATCAAGGCTGGGGATGAAGAGAAAACTGCATTTAGAACCCACCAAGGCCACTATGAATTCTTAGTAATGCCGTTCGGGTTAACCAATGCACCATCCACCTTCCAAGCTCTCATGAATGACGTCTTTAAGGACCAATTGCGCAAGCATATACTGGTATTTTTTGATGACATTCTGATTTATAGTCCGAATGAGGAAACCCACATGCAGAACTTGAAAGACACATTAAGGATATTACAGGAAAATAAGCTGATCATTAACCTCAAGAAGTGTGTGTTTGCCAAATCAGAGGTTGAGTATTTGGGGCATATAATTTCGGGTGAGGGGGTGCAAGTAGATCCAGAAAAAATATCAGCCATGGTTAGATGGCCAATCCCTAAGACCTTGAAATCATTAAGAGGCTTCTTGGGACTAACTGGGTATTACCGAAGGTTTGTGAAGAACTATGGGAAGATAGCAGCTCCTTTGACTGCCTTACTGAAGAAGGATGCATTCCAATGGGGAGAGGAAGCACAAATAGCATTTGAAAACCTTAAGAAGGCCATGACTACGATGCCCGATCTTGCTATGCGGACTTCAAGAATCTGGATTTGAGTTAGAGACCGATGCTTCGGGAGTGGGGGTTGGAGCTGTTCTCATGCAAAAAGGGCGACCAATAGCCTATTTTAGTAAAGCTTTATCCCCCAAGAAACGAATGGAATCAGTGTATGAAAGGGAGCTCATGGCAGTAGTATTGGCAGTTAAGAGATGGCGTCATTACTTACTTGGGTACCCGTTTATCATTAGGACAGATCAGCGGGCACTTAAATACTTGCTGGAACAGCGAGAATTAAATATGGAGCAGCAGAAGTGGGTATCCAAACTGATGGGGTACAAGTTTGAAATTCAATATAAACCCGGAAAAGAAAATAGAGCAGCAGATGCTCTCTCAAGAAGGGAAGACAGCAAGGAATTTATGGCCGTATCTGTATGGCACTGTGAGGAAGCGAAACAGTGGGAAGCAGAAATAAAAGCGAGAAGTTTGTACACACCATATGGCAGCGGATAATCTCTGACCAAGAACCACCTGAGGGGTATACGATGAGGCATGGCTACTTATTGTATGAAGGAAGAATGGTCTTACCCAAGCAATCAACGCGAATTCCTAAGCTGATTGCAGAATTTCATGCCACTCCAATGGGCGGACACTCGGGGTATTTAAGAACTTATAAGAGAATGGCTGCTGTGCTGTATTGGGAAGGGATGAAGAAGGACATCCAAACGTATGTGGCTAGGTGTGGAATATGCCAGCAGAATAAATATCAAGCACTCAGTCCAGCAGGCTTGTTACAACCAATACCCATCCCAAAGCAAGTTTGGGAAGATATCAGTCTGGATTTTATAACTGGGCTCCCAAAATCGTCTAAGTTTGATACCATTCTAGTGGTGGTGGATAGACTGACCAAGTATGGGCACTTCATTCCGTTATCTCATCCTTTTACGGCAAAGGACGTGGCTACAGAATTCATTAAGGAGGTGGCTAGGTTGCATGGGTTTCCAAAGTCAATCATTTCCGATAGAGACCGGTTGTTTATGAGTCTGTTTTGGCAAGAATTGTTCTGCTGTCGGCACTACGGCCCGATCTGACTCATCTTACCACCCGGAGACTGATGGGCAGACGGAGGTAGTGAATAGGGGTCTGGAAACTTACTTACGTTGCTTTGTGGGGGACAAACCCAAGAGCTGGGTAAGGTGGCTAGTGTGGGCTGAGTACTGGTTCAATACCACGTTCAACCAATCTATAGGAATGACCCCCTTTAAGGCCCTATATGGCAGGGATCCCCCGGATTTTTTCAGATTTGGAGATACTCCATCAGCAGTAGAAGAAGTGAACGTACAGATGAAGCAGCGAAATGCTGTAATTGATGAGCTAAGAGTGAACCTAGAGAGAGCCCAACAATACATGAAGCACTATGCTGACAAGAAAAGGAGGGAAGTTGTGTTTGAAGTAGGGGATGCGGTGTATCTGAAATTAAGACCATATCGGATGAAGTCGCTAGCCAAGAAGTACAATGAGAAGCTGAGTCCAAGATACTATGGCCCTTTTACAGTATTGGAGAAGATTGGCCAGGTTGCTTATCGATTAGATCTACCAGAGACTGCAAGAATACACTCAGTTTTCCATGTTTCCCAACTCAAAAAGAGTCTTCAGCCTGTGGGTCAGATTTTACCCTTGCCATCGGGACTTACTGCTGATATGGAAATACTGACAGAACCGGAAGAAGTTCAACAAATTAGGCAGTTAACCAATAACCAGTGGGAAGTATTGATCAAATGGAAAAATCTACGAAGACATGGCGACTCTTGGGAGCCCTATGAGACCATCCAGAATCAGTTTCCTGACTTCCACCTTGAGGACAAGGTGACTCTGTTAGGGGGGAGTAATGATAAACCCCAAACCAACCAGTATTATAGGAGGAAGAGAGGACACAGAAGTGCAGAGGAGAAGGGCAAGGTCAGAACGCAAGTTTACTCTAGAAGGAATAAGAAAGGTGAGCTGGCAGAAGGGGTGGAAGGAATTGGTGTTTCCAATAACTAACTTCCTAACGGCTCCAGTGGAAGGTTGTTAGAAAGGTGGGGACCACCAGGTGGGGGAGAGAGCGAAGGAAGTATTTACTGTCAGTCAGGATTGAGGAGGAGGCATCGAGAAATATTAGGCAATTGGGAGAGAGCTAGCCTCTCGAAAGGTAGCCACCATTTTACTTTCCAGTTGTTCTGTTTTCTACCTTTTCTTCATTATCATTCTGGTTGCAGTGTGAGTGAGTGAGCAGTGAGAGTATTTTGGCTGTTATTTTCCATTTGGGACTTTCCTAATTAGTAATAATAGAACAGCATTATCCAGCAACCTTATCTCAAAATCGGGCTCTAACAAAGTCCCACTTGAAGGTTGCCCAGAATCCAATGAAATTAGAGGCAGATAAGAGGAGAAGAGATATTCAGATTGAACCTGGAGACTTAGTGTATTTGAAGATCAGGCCCTATAAACTAAAATACTTGGCTAAGCATTGCAATGAAAAACTATCTCCTTGGTACTATGGGCCTTATCGGGTGCTGGAGTGAATCTTCCTTCCCACACTAAGATTCACCCTACTTTTCACATTTCTCAGCTCAAAGAGTCTCTTCATGGAGCAAGTACAGCACAGCAGCTTCCTATATCCTTAACAGAAGACCTGAAACTCCAAGTTCAGCCAGAAGTGGTTTGCAAAGGGAGAGTGCTTACTAATGGAGAAGTAGAAATTCTAATTAAGTGAGCCAATTTACCTGAGTGTGACAATACTTGGGAAAATTATGACTCCATTAATACCATTACCCCCTTCACACGTGTGCTTCAAAGGGGTGTTTGGGGGGGGGGGGGGGGTGATGGGCCCCCAATTACTAAAGTATACTCCAGGAGGCCCAAACAGAGAGGGAATGATAAGGTGGGCAGTGAGTAATGGTTTTTGGTACTGAAGCACACATGTGAAGGGGGTAGTGGGATTTAGTATTATCTACAAAGGCTGAGTACAGAGTTGGTTATGCAGTTGGAAAAGGTGTAGTGTGTGGAGGGGCCTAGCATCTTGAACAGCGAGGGAGTGTGTGTCTTACTTTTTCTGGTTCATTTGCAGTTATTTGCTACTGTACTTCCTTAGCTGTAAGGGCATATTTTGCCTTGTTATTGCTCTTAATAATCAGAATATTCAGCAGTATTGTTCATCTGTTCTGGGGGCTCTATCAGAAACATGTTTATATTCCAAGATGTCCTATGCTTCACACCTAATTAAAGGAATTTCACAGCATCAATCTCTCAAAAAACAAGTTTCATAACCTACAGAACTCTAGGGCTACTCAGAACTAATAATAAACTTTATCACAATTGATAACCTATACAATTATAGAGCTATACACCACTCTCGGATCTATATTAATTAAGAGTGAAAAAGAGCAGTAAATGGTGCTCAGGCATGCAGGGATTTTTACTAAAACAGAAATTATTTAGTTTAATATAAAATGAAAAATATCTCCTGCTTCTACTGTAGTACATGCTTGATTAGATAACCAACACCCAACATAATAATGTACTGCAAGAGGGTTTAGACGAATAATTGAATAATGTTACAAAGAGTTTAGGGAAACTCAATAACCAAGCTATATGTATACAATCTTAAAATTATAGAAATAATTGAACTTACCGCTCTGGAAGTTGTAATGTTGGGTACAACTCACGTAAAATCTTCACAACATCCGAGTAGTGTGCCACTGACTCAACCAAACAATATCTTCCACTAGCTGAGGAAATTTCAAATGCCTGAATATGGGCATTTGCAACATCTTTCACGTTGATCCATCCTAAAGTAAAATTTAGAAATGTTTGTGCACCTGCTTCAAGCAAGGATGGGATCCATATGAAGTGCAACACTAAAATTCTTGTCAGGCAGCCATTTTGACACACATTCAGGTCAAACAATATTTCTTAAAATAACAACAAAAATTAAATCAACAATCAATTGGATTATATATCATTACTTAAGAAAGTTAATGTTATATAAAGCAAAATTGGAGGGGGAAAAAATTAGACTGTAACTTGATTTCGCTGAAAGTTAAAACCATTGTTGTCAGCCAACAATTGAAGTTCCCATGTCTTCTATGTGCAAACTACTAATGTCAAGTCAATAAGAGTTAAGTGTATAGGACCATAGGGCAATATCAAAAGGAAAATATCTGCTCTAGCACAAAAGTAAGCATTGCAACTCCAATGTACATAAATTCAAGTTTAGGTTTATTAAAAATACTAAAACCCTCCTTTTCTTATACTTGTTCCCACTCTGTTTCCATATTTTGATCCTCATCCCTGTTCTTTTCCCATTGGCTAGAACCATTATCAAGTAACTAAGATGTTTATCGAATAAATAAAAATTACCATTTATCAGATTTAAGATTGCAGCAGCACTTGTGTTAAGTGTTGGTTGCAAGAGCGGTCCAATCACCATAGCCGGATTGATAGTAACCATGTCAATGTTGTTTTCTTTCACAAATTTCCATGCAGCATCTTCAGCCAAAGTCTTGGAAAGTACGTACCACATCTGAAAGCACAAAATTGGAAACATGAAGATATTGCAATTACAATGCATGACAATCTCATTTGCACACAGTGGAACAACTATATTAGCAATATTACACAACAACAATTGTCGAGACTCTAGAAGATTCGAAGCTTTAAAGGGATTCTTTGGGATACAAAACAACAATTGAAGCCTTTTCCCACTAGAAGTGGTTGGCTACATTGATCAAAAAATGCCAATATGTTCTATTTTGGCTCATTCTTATAGATAGATTGTAAAGGAATTATTTGGCATATGACTGGAAAATGGAAACTGGTTCATATTTTCCTTTTAGTACATTTTTGTCTTCTTTTTGTTTCTTTAGGAGAATATCTTATCATCAAGGTTTGTACTATTTTCGTTCTTCTATTTTGTTGTTTTTTTTTTTTTGTCTTTTTCCTAATTTTCAGCAACAATAATTTCTTCTTTCTTTTTCCTTCTGCAGCGGGGGGGAATCATGGGGCCAGCTTCAGGGTAACGGTAAAGGCACTTTGTTCCCATATGTTTCTTCTGGAAAAGCAATGTCTTTCTTTGTATTCATGATCAAATTTTTGCAAATGGTGACAAGCCCGAGGATGCAAAAACAAGAAAAATACACTCCAATTTTTCCAGAAGCTGAAATACATATAAGTGACATTTTATTAAAAAAAAAAGAGATCTGTAGGTAGTTAATATAAAAAGAGTGATAGAAGAGCACACTAAAATTGATCTCACTGAGAGTTTAAGCAAGTTCTGAGAGGATTTCAGGGAAGAGGAACCTCAGATGATTTCTGTGTTGAGAGCCCAAATTGCAGTATTTTTCAGCGAGTGTTATGGAGTTTTTCTTTTAATTTACTTATTTCTCTGTATTATGGAGTCTAGTGCAGTGTTAATGCACATCATAGCTGCCATTTTCACTGACACCATAGTCCCGCTAGAGTAAGGCCACTCTACCTTGGAGGTTTTGTTGTGAATGAGCTCTGGGCCACCAGGCCATTCCACCATGGGAACCGCAATTAACAGAACTCATTAAGCAATCATTCAATAATGCCATTATGATTTGCTAGTTAGAAAGAAAACTTGCAGTCCCAACACTTCACAGCATTCACTATTCCAAATTCAACATTAACTACACATATTCATTTCTTTGTTAGCAATTTATTATACAGAAATATGGCACATACCTTAGATTCCCTACAGATATCAGGATTTGAAAACCATGTCTCATCAACTATAACTTCAGGAGTTCTAGGCTTTCCATTATATGAAACTGCAGCAATGGAAGATGTTAAAACAACTCGTTTCAAAGATGGTGATTTTGCACATGATTTGAGAACATTGAGAGTTCCTTTTAAAGCTGGATCAATTAGTTCAGCCTGAAAAGAGGAAAGCAACTGTTACAAGCTAGAAAATAAAACAACTGACATTTTTTAGACAAGAAATTAGTAGCTTCTGTCTTTGACTGGTAGATTACAGAAAAATGCCAAAGTATCTCCTCCTAATTACCCAAGAGAATTCAACACTTTCTCTAGACAGGGACAATGCTTAAGAGATTCCAGACTACACTTTAATATCTATAAAGCCACCAATCCAAAGTAAACTTGAAAGGAAAAGTTCTAAGCCACAGTCATTTCATTACTTCTAAAATACAGTCTCCAACTAAAGCTGTGAAAGACAACTAGTGCACCTGTTCTTTCCTTCAATTTTATGGCTTGTTAACAATATAATTATACACCATAAATAGCAGGTAACTAAGGCATGGTACTCTATTCTTTACAGTAACAGTAAATTTTGCGTAAAGCACCGAATTTGCCCAATACTAAAGGGTAAACTCCAAATTGCCTAACTTCTAGTCTAAGAGTGTGGAGTGAACTCATTCAACTATATCAAAAAGGTTGTGCTATTACTTGTGTAGGGCAAAGAATGTGCAAACTTTCAACAAGTGTCAATATGACAGTCTACATGTGTTTAGAAAATTAATAGTCTGCTTTCAGAGGAAATGAGATATCAGAATTCTGGTCTTCCTACTATAATGCCTTTGGATTTCAAAGCAGGAATAGCATTTTGATTTATCATTTGGAAATGCATAGCATAAGACCTCATTGAAATGCTATTCCCACACTAATCACCCTCACCCTTCAGAATATAAGATATTGAAAAGCATTAAAAATATTCTTCAAACAGATTAAAGCATTGAAAACAGAAAGCTTTAACACAAGCACAACACATTCAATTATCTATCAACAACTGTAGAATGGGACAAACCTGTGGATCATTGACATCATGATAAAAGGGAGATGCAGTATGAAAAACACCCTCACAGCCCTCAACAACAGGGTCAAAGGAACCTTCATCCAGCAGATTTGCTTTAATCAGTTGCAATCTCTCCTTTGCACCATCAAGTTTGAGCAAATGGTCTACCTTTTTTGGATCATCTGCAGAGAGTTACAAACCAAAATAAATTTTAACTAAATGCTACTAAATAGCAAAAGCATTATATGAAGAAAAAAACATAGAATTGTTTCATCTCTAATAACAGAGAAATGTGGAAAGCAAAAAGAAATGGAATCTTTTGGGAACCTATCTTTAAGAACCAAATCTATGGTCAAATAAGGATATGGCCACAATTTTACTATGAACAATCACAACGTCCAAAGAAAAGGCAATATCAGAGCCATAGGCCTGTTTGAATGTTGTTATGTTCTTTTGTTCAGTTTTATAAAATTAGTTCTAAAAATTCATACTAGTATTATTTTTATGTTAATGAAAAAATTTATTTTCTGTGTTTTCTTTGTTTTAAAAAACTTAGTTTAGAACATCTTTTAATTGTTTTGTGTTTTTTATTCCCAAATCACATATTCTATTTTTTTGTTCTGTGTTTGAAACGGCTATTTAAACAGGTTTTCTTGTTTTTCTGTTTTTTAAAAACCAAAAGCAGGCCCATAGATTCTCTTCACAAGACTATTTTAATTCACTTCTTTGTAGTTTGGGATGATATGCTTGGTTGGAGCCAAAAGAGAAGACATGGAGATAAGATGGAAGAATCAAGATGAATGATATATCTAGCAAGCGTACTTTATATTGATGCCATATCAATTTTTTATTTTTTCCTTTTCCCTCCTTTACTCTGATTTTCATCTCCATTAAGAACACCTTTGAGACGTTTTCATCTCTCCATTCATACCCAGTAGGACCAAGACCATCCTCAAATTTCCAATTTCCAATTTCCACATCGTTATTGAATTAATGAATTTCGTGCCACACTCTACTCAACAAACCGCTGAACACTAGAAATCAAAATCAGGAAGTGTGTCTCCATAAAATGCTCAATTACAGAAAATCTAAACCAAAAAATCACAGACACAACACATCAACGAAACCCAATTCCAATCAATTAAGACAAAGTGCGTAGATATTAAGCAGCACTCACTTGGGTCGCGAACAGTGGCCTTGACAGTATAACCACGATGAAGAAGAAGCTTGACGAGCCATGAAGCAATATACCCAGAAGCACCAGTGACGCACACCACCTTCCCTGCGCCGCTGCTCATTCTCGCTCTTAGAGTGTTGAGTGTTGTTGAGTCTGTCTGCTTCACCTGCTGCGTGAGTTTTGGCAAATTGAATGTTTGGTATTTTGATGCGATAATCAGCGTTGCCTTTACAGATTATACATCAGTGGCAATGCGTCACTGATAGTGTCAGCATGAGCCCAAGAATGACGCGCGTAGTTTGCCATGTTCTAATTGGGTTTTGTTATCTCTTGGCTTTTGTAAAATGAGACTTACATTAATTAATTATTTGATTTTTATGATTTTAAAATTTGTAAATAATATTTATAATTATAATTTTTACTATTGAATTTTTATTGACGTGCTATTAAGTTTCACTAATATGATGATTTACATATCTTTTTAGTATCATAGATCATGAATTTGAATGATTTTTGTTAACAAAAAAGAAAATGAATTAACTAACAATTAAAATATATGATACAATTTAAGTTAATTGATTTTAATAGCAGAATTTAATGTTAATTTTATGTATTTAAAATTTCAAAATATTATGCAATTAATTTTGTCCATGAAATTTAATAGCACATTAATAAAAATTTAATTACATATATTAAACCATTTTTTAAAAAGAAAATGTAAAGATAAATTAAGAAGCAAAGAAAGACTAAATTAAAAATTAAATAAAATGATAAGGACATAAAATTATAGTATATTTTTTAAGATAGATTTAATAAAATTTTTTACTATAAAAAATACGGGATATTTAAAAATGATTTTTCATTATAATATTAATCACCTCATCAACTATTTTAATTTTTATTAAATAACTTCATCATCAACTTGTTAATTTTATTAAATCACTTCATCAACTATTTTATTTTTTTCAGTAAATAACAAATAGATATATTCATTCGCTTATTTTAAAAATAAATGTTCAATCACTTATTCACAAGGACATATTCATTCGTTTTTATACTTATTCACACTTTTATACCTTATTGTGTCTGTTATAAAAGTGGAAATGTATTTTAATTAATTGTCCTTTTTTTATATTCTTGCAATAATAGAAGTGTTTCATGTTTAGATTACTTTTCATCAAGATGTAATTAATTGAAGGTTCATTTCATTCTCTTCATGCTATGTCAATTCAAATGATTTTGAACAATTCCAATTCAATAGGTCAAAGTTTGGATCCAATATTACTCCGAATTGCAGAAGATTTAAATGATCGTTATTTAAATGATACTTATGTGTGATTGTTATTTAAAATGTCTTAAACAAAGAGAGGTAAGGTTTTGTGTGATTGGGTTGTGACAAAAAAGGACATAAATTAATTAATAGCATATGTAGAAATTGTATTTTTTTCCTTACTAAATGTAGAAATCATTTGTCCAAGACATGATGTTTTTGTTTATTAAATAGGTTCATGATCAATGCCAAGTATCCACTTGCATTTTATTAGTTAAAATTACAAATTTAAATCTTGTTATGTGACTATTTAACATAAAATTAACAATTTATTAGTTGAAATAAAATCGACCTCTTCTCTTAAAGA
Organism: Senna siamea; assembly: GCA_031216115.1. Lineage (NCBI taxonomy): Eukaryota > Viridiplantae > Streptophyta > Magnoliopsida > Fabales > Fabaceae > Senna > Senna siamea. The sequence continues at coordinate 31,190,168 of CM062367.1, read as the reverse complement.
GTAGAATGCAAATTCAAATTTCAGAAAACACACTAACTAATGATCACAAGAATTAGTCTAAAATCAAATGTAACTTAAAAATAGTTTATATTTTCACAGAAAAAAAAGTGATAAATCCTATTTATTTGTTTCATATAACAAATTTATGTTATTTTCACATAAAATTATCTAAATCTTAAAATTACCATTCTATCTAGATTCTATCACTTAAGTGCTCTCTATCCAGTATTGTAATTTGGATTTATTGTGAAAGTCTCTTTTCAAAAAAGGAATTATGTCACTCTTGATTCATTAATAATACATAAGCTTGAGAGCTAACATTTTTTCTTTAATCAAAGTGTCACATGAATAAAAAACTCTAACCATCAACATGGATTATGCACAATTATTTTGTCCTCTTTCTTTGTCAATTTCAGAAAAGAAAATCAATAGAATCTGATAAAACACAATTTTATCAGTGTAGTGATTCCGGTGCCAAACTCCACGAGGGAGATAAAAGGGTTATCAGAATCGAAATCCAAGTTTTCTAGCCATCAAAACAACATGGTCACTCTACCATTCTACTACAAGGGAGAATGATTTAATCCAAGTGCCACCATTAAATCCAATCAATGCATGATAACAACATTCCAAATCTTGAAGGAAATGCCCAAGAATGCCTCAAGCCACACAACAATGTTTTCCAATATATATATATATATATATATATATATATATATATATATATATATATATATATATATTACCATCAATTTCAAACTCAATAATATAAAAAGCCTTGTATCACTATTATTCATCACAAACACAATTTAGCTTATTACAAATATGGAGTTTATAAAGCCAAAGACAGCAATGGTTATGAACTTATAATTAATAACAAATAATCAAGAAAAATTATAATTTAAAAGTTGACAAACTTCTTTTCTTTCAAGCTTTCGACAGTTTCCTTGAGGCTTACATGCAATGGAAGAAACTCAATTCCCAAGGTCTTTGTCTTTTCTTTGGAAACCTGATACTTTGGCATCAAAGGCTTATCGTCCGCGCACCTAACAAGTTTATTGAGAAAGAAAGAAATAATATCATCAAAAATCAAGTATAAAAAGTTGATTTAATTAAACATATACCTAGATATAAAGAAATCAGATTACAAGAGATTTGGGTCATCAAATATGATTCAAGATTATTATCAAAATTCATTATCATTAAGGCTAAGAAAGAGGCGATTATTAGGAAGCTTAAAGCAATCTACTATCCATTTACATAAGGCATGCTTGTATTGAGGGGTAATGAAGAATAAGGGAAGTAAAGTTTTGCTGTAAATTTTTTTATCTAGATTCAAATCAAACCGTTTCTTCTCTAGATTCGTCAATCTAAAAATACCATTTATGAAACACTAATACGAAGTGAATTTATCTATCACATCTTGTTCACAAACCCTTAATTAAGGTCACAGACAGAGCAAATATATTTTGAGTTTCCTTTTCATGCCCAAGCTTCATTATTGATTTCAAGTTTTTTGCATAAAGAAAGAACAAAATACTGGAAACAGACATGGACCCTTCTTTGAGAAGGCAAAAAATGAAGGAGTCAACTAACTACTAAATGAAGGCTTACATAACAATGACACCAAATGCTGACTACTGAGACGATATTGGTGTTCCATTACATGCTAAACGCACAAAAGTTAAACGCAGAACATTGCCTCATGATAGATTCCACATATTCTAGTATTACAAATTATCATCAAGTTCTAGGTTCTGCTGTACTAGACCTTCAGTACCAAATAAAGTAGAAACGTGTTAATATTCCAAAACGTCCTATACTTCACACATAATTAAAGGAATTTCATGGCATCAATCTCTCAAAAACAAATTTTCAAACTACAGAACTCAAGGGCTACTCCGAACTAATAACCAAGCTTATCACAATTGATAACCTATACAATTATAGAGCTATACACCACTCTCAGATCTATATAAATTAAGAGTGAAAAAGATGAGTACTAAATAGTACTCAGACGTGGAGGCAATTTTACTAAAAAATAAATATTTAGTTTAATATAAAATGAAAAATATCTCCAGCTTCTATTGTAGTACATGCTTGATTAGATAACCAACACCTAACATAATAATATACTGCAAGAGAGTTTAGCCGAATAATTGAATAATGTTACAAAGAGTTTAGGGGAAAATAAATAACCAAGCTTTATGGTATTTACAGTCTTAAAATTATAGAAATAATTGAACTTACCTCTCAGGAAGTTGTAATGTTGGGTACAACTCACGTAAAATCTTCACGATATCTGAGTAGTGTGCCACTGACTCAACCAAACAATATCTTCCACTAGCTGAGGAAATTTCAAATGCCTGAATATGGGCATATGCAACATCTTTCACATTGATCCATCCAAAAGTCGCATTTGGAAATGTTTGTCCACCTGCTTCAAGCAAGGATGGGATCCCTATGAGGTGCAACACTAAAATTCTTTTCGAGCAGCCATTTTGACACATAGTCAAGTCAAACAATATTTCTCAATATAATAACAAAAATTAAATCAACAATCAATTGGATTATCATATCATTAATGATATAACAGCAAAATTATACGGGAAAAAATTAGTCTGTAACTTGGTTTCGTTGAAAGTTAAAACCATTAGTCTCAGCCAGTAATTGAAGTTCTCATGTCTTCTATGTGCAAACTACTAATGTCAAGTCAATAAGAGTTAAGTGGTATAGGGCAATGTCACAGCTACAAAAGGAAAATATCTGCGGTAAGCATTGTGATTCAAATGTACATTAATTTAAGTTTAAGTTGATTAAAAATACTAAAACCCTCCTTTTCTTATACTATTTCCCACTCTGTTTCCATATTTTGACCCTCATCCCTGTTCTTTTCCCATTGGCTAGAACCATTATCAAGTAACTAAGATGTTTTGCGAATAAATAAAAATTACCATTTATTAGATTTAAGATTGCAGCAGCACTAGTGTTAAGAGTTGGTTGCAAGAGAGGTCCAATCACCATAGCCGGATTGATAGTAACCATGTCAATGTTGTTTTCTTTTACAAATTTCCATGCAGCATCTTCAGCCAAAGTCTTGGAAAGTATGTACCATAGCTGAAAGCACCAAATTGGAAACATGAAGATACTGTGATTACTATGCATGACAAATCTCATTTGCACACATTGGAACAACTATATTAGCAATATTAAACAACATTTCTTGAGACTCTAGAAGATTCAAAGCTTTAAAGGAATTCTTTGGCATGCAAGATAACAATAACAACAACAAATGAAACCTTTTCTGCAGAAGAAAAATACACTCTAATTTCTGCAGAAGCTGAAATAAACATAAGTGACATTTGAAAAAAACAGAAAGAAAAAAGAAACAGAGATCTGTAGGTAGTTAATATAAAAAGAGTGAAATAAGAGCAGACTAAAATTGATGTCACTGAGGATTTAAGCAAGGCCTGAGAGAATTTCAGGCAGAAGGAGCCTCAAAGGATTTCACTGTGTTGAGAGCCCAACTTGCAGTATTTTTCAGTGACTGTTATGGAGTTTTTCTTTTAATTTACTGATTTCTCTGTGTTGTGGAGTCTATGCAGTGTTGATGCATGTCAAAGCTGCCATTTTCAATGACATCATAGTCCTGCTAGAGTAAGGCCACTCTGCCTAGGAGGTTTTGTGGTGAATGAACTCTGGGCCACCACGCCATTCCACCATGGCAGCCGCCATTGACAGAACTCAATAAGCAAGCATACAATAATGCCATTGTGATTTGGTAGTTAGAAAGCACCAAATTTTCCCAATAGTAAAGAGTGAAATATAGCACATACCTTAGATTCCCTACAGAAATCAGGATTTGAAAACCATGTCTCATCAACAACATCTTCAGGAGTTTTAGGCTTTCCATTAAATGTAACTGCAGCAGTGGAAGATGTTAAAACAACTCGTTTCAAAGATGGTGATTTTGTACACGATTTGAGGACATTGAGAGTTCCTTTTAAAGCTGGATCAATTAGTTCAGCCTGAAATGAGGAAAGCAACATTTACAACCAGGAAAATAAAACAACTGACATTTTTTGTAGACAAGAAATTAGTCGCTTCTGCTTTTGACTGATAGATTACAGAAAAATGCCAAAGTATCTCATCCTAATTACCCAAGAGAATTCACCACTTTCTCTGGGCAGGAACATTGCTTAAGAGATTCCGGACTGCACTTTAATATCTATAATACCACCAATCCAAAGTAAACTTGACAGGTAAACTCCTAAGCCACAGTCATTTTATTGCTTCTAAAATACATTCTCCAACTAAAGCTGTGAAAGACAGCTAGTGCACCTGTTCTTTCCTTCAAATTTATGGCTTGTTAACAATATAATTATACACCATAAATAGCAGGTACCAAAGGCATGGTACTCTATTCTTTACAGTAACAGTAACTTTTGCATAAAGCACCGAATTTCCCAATAGTAAAGAGTGAACTCAAAATTGCCTAATTTCTAGTCTAAGAGTGTGTAGTGAACTCATTCAACTATATCAAAAGGTTGTGATATTACTTGTGTATGGCAAAGAATGCGAAAGCTTTCTGGAAGTGTCAATATGACAGTCTATATATGTTTAGAAAATTAGTAGTCTGCTTTCAGAGGAAATGAGATCAGAATTCTGGTCCTCCTACTATAATGCCTTTGGATTTCTAAGCAGGAATAACATTTTGATTTATCATTTGGAAAGGCATAGCATAAGACCGCATTGTAATGCTTTTCCCACCCTTATCACCTTCACCCTTCAAAATATAATATATTGAAAATCATTATAAAGTAAAAATGTTTTTCGAGCAGATTAAAGCATTGAAAACAGAAAGCTTTAATGCAGGCACAACACATTCAATTATCTATCAACAACTGTAGAATGGGATGAACCTGTGGATCTTTGACATCATGATAAAAGGGAGATGCAGTATGAAAAACGCCATCACAGCCTTCAACAACAGGGTCAAAGGAACCTTCGTCCAGGAGATTTGCTTTAATCAATTGCAACCTCTCCTTTGCACCATCAAGTTTGAGCAAATGGTCTACCTTTTTAGGATCATCTGCAGAGAGTTACAAACCAAAATAAATTTTAAATAAATGCTACTAAATAGTACAAGCATTATAAGAAAAACAAAATAGAATTTATTCATCTCTAATAACAGAGAAAAGTGGAACGCAAAAAGAAATGGAATCTTCCGGGAACCTAACTGAGAACCAAATCTATGGTCATACATGAATTCTTCTAATACCTATTGGATTGGTATTTACAATCATCGAGGGCACTTATATTCGCTTTGATAATCTTTCAGAGTTTCTTGAAAACTACTAGGATATGGCCACAATGTTACTGTGAACAATCACAACCTCCAAAGAAAAGGCAATATCAGAAACCATAGATTATCTACACAAGATTATTTTAATTCATTTCTTTGTTGTTTGGGATGATATGCTTGGTTGGAGCCAAAATAGAAGACATGGAGATAAGATGGAAGAATCTAAATGAATGATGTATCTAGCAAGCATGGATACTGTATATTGATGCCATACTACCATCCTCAAATTTCCAACTTGCACATCATTATTGAATTAATGAATTTCGTGTCTTTTCGCACCACTAGTGTCCACACTCTACTCAACAAAACTAGAAATCAAAATCAGGAAGTGCGTCTCCATGAAAGGCTCAATTGCTGAAAATCTCAACCAAAAAATGACAGATACAAGACACCAATTATTAAGAAGCACTCACTTGTGTCGCGAACAGTGGCCTTGACAGTATAACCACGATGAAGAAGAAGCTTGACGAGCCATGAAGCTATATACCCAGAAGCACCAGTGACGCACACCACCTTCCCCGCACTGCTGCTCATTCTCGCTCTTGAGTCTGTCTGCTTCACCTGCTGCGTGAGTTTTGGCAAATTGAGTGTTTCGTATTTTGATGCGAGAATTGGCGTTGCTTTTGCTGTTTATATAGCAGCGGGAAAGCGTCACTGCTAGTGTCAGAATGAGCCTAAGAATGACGGGTGTATCTTCTAATTCGAATTGGCTATCTCTTACCTTTTTTTCAAAATGAGACATCAATGCTCTTGGATCCCCTGGGCGCCCTTTTTAGCGGCGGTTTTATCCGTCGCTAAAGTGTATTTTAATATTATTATAACAAATATTATTGCAACGAATAATTTTTTATATATATTTAAAATCACCTTATTTTAAATTAAATGTATAAAAATATATTATTTTTTTATAATAATATAAATTTATTAATATTATTAACAAATTATGTTACACATTTACTCTTATTAAGAGCAGATTATTGATAAACTAAAATTTGAACAACAAATTACTCTTATTAATTAACAAATTATTCTCCCTTAAAATTTGTTTTTAGTGAGAATAAATTTAGAATTTTTTATTTTATTAATATTTTAATAAAAAGTTTGAAATGGCGGGTTTTTTAGGTTTTGTGAAAAACTTTTTAGCTGACGTTTTCGTCGTTGCTAAAATGTGTTTTAATATTTTAATAATAAATATTATTACTGCTATAACTATTATTTAATCAATTAAATAAATAAAATTACCATTATAAATAAAAATTTGTTTATTACAAATTAAGTTAAAAAATTTATAATTTAAGCAATATTGAGATTAAAAACTTAACAAATTTAATGAAATATTAATTATATAGTTATAATTTTAAAAATTATTTAAATAAAAATTACATTAAGTTTAAAACCTTATATTTATATTAAATTATTTTTATTTGAATAAAATCAAAATAAAATATCTAAATATATTGATATTAAAATATATAAATTTAATTCTAAATTATTATATTTTATATTAATTTATGTATTAATTATTAAATTCTATTATTTTATTATTAATATAGTATTCTATTATTAATTAAATAAATAAATATTTAATATATTAAGATAAAAATAGAATTATATTAATTATTAATAAAATTAATAATAAAATTAATAATAAAATTAATAATAAATATAAATTAAAATAACTTTAAATTATTAATTATTTTTAAATTTAATGTAATATCATTTAAACAAAAGTTATAGCACAATAAAGTATTATTGCTCAAATATTGAAATGCATATTGACAATGAAAAAACCGCCACTAATAAGTTGCTCTTCAGAATAGAAAAGAGATTCGTCATTGCATTCCTCTTATTAAAATATTAATGAAGTTCACAAAATATTTATAAATTCATTTTTATTAAGAGCGAATATAGAATAACAAGAGCTAATTCATTCTTAATAATAATGAATTATTGATTAACCAACAATTTGTGTTTGGTAAGAGTAAATTTGAATAAATTTTAAATAAAATTCACTAATAGTTTTAGTAAATTTGGAGTGTTACAAGAAAAGTTGTATATTTGTGTATACTTAATTTAAAATAAGATGATTTTGAATATATTAAAAAAATATTTCCATATAAAAGCTTATATCAATATGATATAAAATGTGAAAAATATTATAATTAATTTTGCCAACAAAATTTAATAGCACATTAATAAAAATTTCGTTACATATATTAAACTATTTTCTCAAAAGAAAATGTAAAGATAAATTAAGAAGATGAGAAAAACTAAATTAATATTTAAATAAAATTATATGAAAAAAATTATAAAGACATTTTTTTCATTATACGTACGATTAATCAGTTCATCGACTATTTTATTTTTCAATAAATAATTAATAAATAAAAATTTTAATTCATTTATTTAAAAAAGACATATTCATTCACTTATTTAAAATAGATATATTTATTTACTTATTCAAAAAAAGATATATTTATTCGCTTTTATACCTTACGTACAGTGCCTGTGGTGAAAAGCAGAACCATACTTCAATTGATTGTTCTTTTTTTTTTTTTTCACATTCTCACAGTAATAAAATTGGTCCATGTTTAGATTACTCTTTATCAAGAATCAAGATGTAATTAATGGTTAATTTTCTTCTCTTCATAATCCCATATAATTGTAACATTTGCACCATGTCAATTCAAATGATTTTGGTGGACAATTTCAATTTAATGGGTTAAAGTTGAGATCTAATATCACTCTGAATTGCAAAGGATCTAATGTCATGCATAAACCGCATTAAAAAGTGGTTAAAAAAAAAGAGGTAAAGTTTTGTGTGATTAATAACATATGTAATTAACACTTAACACTGGAATCAATTGTATTTTTCCTTACTGAATGCAGAAACCATTTGTACCCAACACATGGTATTTTTGTTTGTTAAATTGGTTCATGATTATAGTTTTCATTTGTTGATTTCATTGTCCTAATTCTTATTTTATTACTTTATTCATGATCATCTTTTGAAAACAATTATGCTAAGCTTATTGATTATTTTCGTTCAAAGATTTACAATTTGACTAAATTCATCTATTTCAATTGCCCATCATGGTCGTTTTAATTTCCGCTAAGAAGATATTATTATTGTACCTTACATCACATTTAATTATTAATGAAGAATTTGAATCCTTGATATTGCGTAATTGAAGGCAATATCATCGCCATACATCCCTCACAAAATTCTGTAGTTGTTTGGTGATGATATATGTATCCATTTGATTGGAGCCGAAATAGAAAGATCTATAGAGACACAAGGGCCCGATATAAACTCGTTACATATTAAAAGTTAAGCAGATAAAATTAAAAATGTTTTAATTTAAAAACTATTTTAATCTAAAAAATGATTTAATTTTTTTATAATTATTAATGTTAACTTACCACCTGATATATACAACATTAACACTCATCTAAGAAATATATAATGAATTATGGCGTGTCAAATTTTGCTTTTTACCTTCGTCACTTTCATGCTCATCGCCATCCATGACCAGCACACTTATAACGTTTTGATCGTCTCTCTCTATGCATGTCATTTGGGAATTTGGTCCATCCATTTAATATCTCAGTGCCATGTGTCTATTGAATTAACGAATTATACATGTGAGGTCCCACAAACGGTCAAACCTACAAAATTTCTCCAATATTGCATGAGTAGAGGTGAGGATTTTAGTATACTTATGGGATATATATGTTAATTTAAAAAAAAAAAAAAGCATGTATAAAATAGGCTATAACGCACGATATATATATATATATATGTATACGCACTAAATAAATAAAAATATTTTATAATATATAATTTTTTTTTTCAATTGAAGCATATAATTTTTTATAAATATTGAGATAGTAATAGTTAATTATTTTCAAATCTTCAAGACTACAATTTAAAACATTTTATTTTAAAAGACATATTGTTTTGAATAAAAGATATGCTTATTTATTATATAAGATTAGATACATCCAATAGTTATATTCTAAAAAACTTGTCTGCTGACTCTACTGTAGTACAAACAAAATTATTTTAAAATATTATTTATCACGTTTCAAAACTTATAAATTTTTTCTGTTTTAATTAATTTTCTAACATTAACTATAACCCCTACAGAGATACTTGTGAAACAAAATTAGGAAGCCCTCACTTGGCCCTGACAACTACCAAACTATTATATATCTTCAACCACTAGCCTTGTGAAATCAATTTTGATTTTTTCCGGTTCTTCCTTCAAACGATGGCTTCCTATCAATATGAACCAATATTCCAGAAGGCAGGAATCAGATCTTTTTCTCCTTTACTATTCAAACTTGATCGTTTTACACAACTTCAATAGCGTTCGGATTCGCTGCCATTACCTTTCCTGCCATTAACCTGCCATTACTTTTAGCGGCGGTTTTTTGCGTTACTAAATATTATTGCAACGAAAATTGTTGCTGCTATAATTAATTATTTGAACAAAAGTTATAGCAACAATAATTTTCATTGCAATAATATTAAAAACACTTTAGCAACGCAGAAAACCGCTGCTAAAAATAATGGCAAGGCAATGGAAACAAAACAAAGTTCAAACACAAAGAAACCTTGTCTTGTGTTTTCATGTTATATTATTTTCAATAGTGAACTTTATGATTATTATTTTCCTAAAGTGAGAGGTGAGAGAGAATAGGACCTCAGATGGTGGATTGGTGGAGGTATATGCATATTGTGATTGTAACAGGAGTACATATTTTCAAATCATGATGAGCACTTCCACTTACTCTTAGTTATGGCCTTGTTAGTGGAAGTAATGAGAACGACCACTATACGCACTGTGAACTACACCTTTTGCTTTCAAACTTTCATGTCTCTAGCTCAAACATTCCTACCCAATATCTCCTACAAAATTTTCTTTTTTATTTTATGTAAAAAAAAAAAATACAAAGTCTAATTTTTATATCTTTATTTAGGATTTTCAATCGCAAAATAAATGAAATTTCCTTTACAACTCAACACTTTATGATTAAGTATACTTTTTTTAAAATATTATATATATATATATATATAAATGACTCAGTCGCATGCACAATACACTATTAAAAAAAAAATTACACCATTAATTAAAATTGTCCCTAAAACTAATAAATTGTTAGTGAAGTATATACCAGAATTTACACCATTGCTGCTACTAAATATTAAATTGCTACTATATTTCTCATTATAAGTTTATATTAGCAAATACATCAATTGCTGGTATAAACTAATTTTATAGTAGCAATGATAAAAACTGCTGCTATAGAGTTAAAATAGCCATTAGTATTGATAAATTCTGTGGCAGCAGGTAAAAAATCGTTGCTATAAAGCCAAAATAACTGCCACTATGTCCTATTATTGTGATTATTATAATTTCTACTGATATTAGTATAAATAGAATAAGATTGGGAAAGGGGAAGAAAAAAGTATAAGACTAATAAATCTTCCAAGTTTAAAGTAAAATTAAGAAAGATGATAATTAAAGGACTCATTTTATTTTACAAATATCAATAACAAAACATATTTATTACATGGAATTACAATAAAACAAAATAAGTGCTCCCTAAACAAAAATTTTGTAATTATTCGAGTTCAACATAAAATTAAGCAAACTTTAAAACATTGTCTAACGGAGATTTATCTTTTTGACCCTTGCTTAATCTTCCTGGAGACCAACTTCAAAAATTAAAGAATATGCTTTCTGCATGCATTAATATTTATCAAAAAAATATGTAAAAATATAATATTTTGAAATGAAAAATAAAAAAAATAATAAAGATGTAAATTTTTTTGGGATAATTAGAATTAACAAAATATTTAAAAATATGATATTTTCTAAAATTGTTACTAAAAAATTGCTGCAATAGCTCTTTTTCCTAGTAGTGATATATAGTAAATTGTGTCCGGATTTTATGTATAGAAATACGTGAATAGATTTGGTAGGTGCATGCGAATTTTTTTAATTTTAAATAACAAAAAATTATTTAACTTTTCACATACGCTTTTTTAAAATTCATATTTTATTATATATATATATATTAATATATAACTTTAGATATCAAGTAATCTAATTAAAATGCTTTGGAACTATTATAAAATAGAAATTCTATCGGGCATTATAACATTTCTTAAACTAAACAAAAAATAATATTCATTTATTAATCAAGACAAGATATACTATGATTTATTTTTTTATTTTAAATTTTATGTAAAAAGTTTTTATCATAATTATGACATATAAAAAATTAATTAAGACATATATACCATAAAGAAACTATATATATATATATTATAGATGCTTGGCATGCACTTTTGTGCATGTCATTTTTTAAAATTTTTAAAATATATTGTTAAATAATAATTATTAGATTTTAAAATAATAAATTAAATAATTATAAGTTATTTAAATTTTTACAATTCTTTTTTAATATTTCATTATCTTTACTTTAATATTTTTCTCTCTTGTTTTTACATAAAATATTTTATGTTATATTTTATTATTATTATGATTAAGATGATGATGATGATAATGATAATGATAATGATAATGATAATGATTATTATTATGATTATTATGAAACTAATGATTAAAAAATTTTAAAAATATTATAATATAGATAATACACTTCTTGACTTGATGAGAAAAAAAGAAGCTAATTAAAAGGGATAAGAAGATACCACCGAAAAGGTAATAATTAAGAATTTAAAATCCTGCATTATATATAATTTTATGTGCAAAAGTGACATCAGCAAATTTTGCAGCAATTATTAATTACAATATGTTCTCTAACTATATATCTATTTTTCTGTTAAATTGTGAGCTGTTTTTTTACTTATGTCAAAGTTGAGATTGATCTAAATGATCCTCCTGTGTGGGTGCTATATTTTGTCGGTGATAATTAATCCTCACTTAATTCAAAATTAGCAGCCAAAGGGATGGAAATGCAAGTGTCTCCCTCTTTTATATATATGTAGGTCAACAACATGTTTCTCTCTCTATGTGTTATTTCTCTCACTACGTTGTGGTGGTTGTCTTTCACTAGTTTGAATCAAATATATATATTCCTACTTCTTGATAATATTATATACGTACAAACCCTCCTATCACTTTGTGTACTATATATATTCCTATCTCTCTCCATTACGCATCCTCCACTTTCATATATTCTTGTCTTTCTTGCTTGTGTCTCTCCTGTCACCTCAAATGGCTTCTTCTTCTTCATCTTCTTCTTCTCTAGTCTTTCTTCACAACCTCAAATCACCTATCCTCCCTTCTCTTTTCCTTCCAAACTCCAACTTCATCATCTTCAACACTTCCAAAACACCATCACCAATTTCCCTACCACCCCTCAAATGCTCTTCAATCTCAAGCTTAACCCCACAATACCACCAAAACACTAATGGAGATCTAGAAAAAGAAACCCCAGATTTCCTTGAACAAGACGACGACACTGAAACTGAATCCTCATTACCTGAGCCTCCCTTGAATGAAGTATGGAGGAAGATCCAAGGCTGCAATAACTGGGAAGGTCTTCTAGACCCCATGAACCCCCATCTTCGTCAAGAAATCATACGCTATGGTGAACTCGCCCAAGCATGCTACGACTCCTTCGACTTCGACCCTCGTTCCAAATACTGTGGAACCTGCAAGTACCACCCTTCCCATTTCTTCCACAAGCTCGACATGTCCCACATCGGCTACTCCATCACTCGCTACCTCTACGCCACCTCCAACATCAACCTCCCCAACTTCTTCCAGAAGTCGTCACTAAGCAGCGTGTGGAGCCCACACGCGAACTGGATGGGTTATGTGGGAGTCGTCACTGACGCTGACGAGATCAAACGCTTGGGACGACGCGACATCGTTATCGCGTGGAGAGGCACCGTGACGTATCTTGAATGGATTTATGATCTCAAAGATATACTAAGACCTGCTCATTTTGGTGACGATCCAAGCATTAAGATTGAGTCTGGATTCTATGACTTGTACACTAAGAAAGAGGATTCTTGCAATTACTGCTCGTTCTCGGCGCGTGAGCAGATACTCGCGGAGGTGAAGCGACTGGTTCAGTACTATGGAGATGAGGAAGAAATCAGTATCACTATTACGGGACATAGTCTTGGTGCTGCCCTGGCGATTTTGAGTGCTTATGATATAGCTGAGATGAAGCTTAATGTCGTCCAAGATGGTGGCGACGACACCAGTAAGATTCCCGTCACAGTTTACTCCTTTGCTGGCCCAAGAGTTGGGAATTTGAAGTTTAAGGTGGTACCCCAACTAACAGCATTTCTATATTTGTACGTGGTTGTGATTTTTAGTTGAAAAATATTTTTTAAAAAAAAATTTAACCCCTAAATTATTAAAATAGTAAATTAAATTAATTTCTCTCAAGATTTAGTAAAATTATACTTAGTATTCATTTTGTTTTAAAAATTATGTTTGGTACCTCTTAAATTTAATTTGTTTTACATTTTTTATACAATATGTATTTATGTCATAACAATAAATTAAATTACTTAAATATCAAGTTAAACGACTGTATATATTGTTATATTAAAAAATAGATGCTTAGTAGTATACATAAAAGTACATGTTATTTTGTATTTAATTTTTATATATATTATAAGATAATAATTAATAAATTTGAAAATAATAAATTAAGTAATATAAAGTTATTTAATTATTCACTATTTTATTCTAACCTCTTAATATCTTTATTTTCTCTCTTTTTCATTCATATTATATATTTTATTTTATGTTTTATATTATATAATATATATTTTGTGAGATTAATAATTAGAAGACTCTAATTATAAATAAAATCATAATTTTATTTCATAAAAAAATCTTTTCATTAATCAAAATAAATTGAGGGAAGATAGAATGTAATTTTTAAAATTATAGTAAGTATAATTTATAGGAGACTAAATTAAATATTCACCCTTACTTATTATAATTGCATCATTTAGTTCTTAATTTTATATATATATATATATATATATATATATATCTATCTATTTACTCCCTATTGTGTCATTTTTTATGATTCTCAAGGAACGGTGTGATGAGCTTGGAGTGAAGGTATTAAGAGTGATCAATGTGCACGACAAGGTACCGACAGTGCCAGGTATAATAGCCAATGAGAAGCTTCAGTTCCAAAAGTACATTGAGGAAACCCTATCTTTCCCATGGAGCTATGCACATGTTGGGGTGGAGCTTGCATTGGATCACACACACAGCCCATTCTTGAAGCCCACCAACGATTTGGGCTGTGCACATAACATGGAGGCCTATTTGCACTTAGTTGACGGCTACCATGGGAAGGGAAGGCGATTTCGATTGGCCAACAAAAGGGATATTGCACTCGTCAACAAGAGTAGCGACTTTCTACGAAGCAACTATGGTGTTCCACCACACTGGCGACAAGATGAAAACAAGGGAATGGTGCGGAGTAGTGATGGCCGGTGGGTGATGCCAGAGCGGCCAAGAGTGGAGGCCCACCCGCCGGATACTGCCCACCATCTAAAGCAAGTCTTAAAGAAAATTAGTAATCCTCAAATAGGAACCACATAAAATATTTAGTATAGTTTGGTTTGATGTAAAGGAAATAGTAGACACTTTGGTGTGGAAAATTGCATTTATGTGTTTTGTTTTCCCATGTTAAAAGTATAAAGGGTGTGTCTTTCCTTGGGAACACAAGTTGCCCTTTGTAAAGGTCCTACATATATATATATATATATATATATTTAGTTTCAATATCTTTTTTAGATAATACAATATATGCAATGTATGTGACATTTTGTGCAACCAATACTAGACCTACCAATCTTTCATTTATATAACTATATATATATATATATATATATATATATTGTGCAACAAAGTTTAGAATCTAAGCCACACAAAGACCCAAAAGTGCATTTAAATATATATATATATATATTTAAAAAAAAAAAGCAAACTAGTCATGATAAGATTTATGATAATGGCAGAGGAATTTCATTGCTACCTTATTTTAAAAACTTTGGAGCCTATAATTAGAATAGATATCTTGCTTTTTTGAAAATATTCCATAATTGGCCATCTTTATATAGGTTGTGAGAATAGCTTTTTTTTAATAAAAATATGAACAAT
The DNA here is from genome assembly GCA_031216115.1 of Senna siamea. Classification (NCBI taxonomy): domain Eukaryota; kingdom Viridiplantae; phylum Streptophyta; class Magnoliopsida; order Fabales; family Fabaceae; genus Senna; species Senna siamea. Next base: position 31,174,619 of record CM062367.1, on the reverse strand, counting down.
TTTTTTAAAATGTTCTATTATATGATATCAAACTACGAAAAAAATTTGCATATATTAGATTTTATTAAAACTTTTGATAGCATTAATATTTAAAAGTATGCTTAAATTGTATTCTAATAAGTTAAAATTTGGGATAACATGCGCTGTGTACCATGTCCTGCATTGTTATTATTCTATCTTTGTTCTCTCAATCTATATTATTTTTTGTTATATATTACCAAAAAATTTATTAGATTAAACACTGATATTCTCTAGTCTAAAATAATCATATAATTTCAAATTTGAACCTTTATATTATAGGATAATTTTTTCAATAAGTAATAAATAATTTTATAAAAATCAAACACTTGCATTGCACGTACGTGTTCTACATATATATTATAATTAATTTTGTACACAAAATTTAAATGATTTAAAAGTTTGTAATCATTGCTTTAATTTTGAATTTATTTTTTTAAGTTTATATTTTTTTAGCACTAATCCTATAAAAATAATTTAAATAATAAAATATTATAATTCAATATTCGGACCAAGTCACAGGATATCAAATACAATGACACTTCTCCTTTTTCTACAAACACAAGCCATAAGCCAAAGAATGCTGCTTGTAAGATTGCTAAAATAACGCCTATCTAACACTCACAAGGGTAAGATTAACTCTTCCTTTAAAATATGGTTTTTGATTTTTAAATAAAATTATATATATATATATAACTTCAGTTTTCCTAACTTTGAGCAACCAAAATTTGTTCATTACCAAAAAAAAATCCCACATGAATAATATTTCTTAGATATATGTAGCCAAAAGTGAATTATTAAACTAAAAACATGAAGTAATTATAAACATAATTTAATCTTTTTTTACTAATTCATATAGTCGCTAAATAAATATGGAAATTCAAAGTCCAAACCATAAATTTTGGACTATATTGTAAAATAAATTTACAAATTAATGAAATATTATACACAACATGTTTTGAAGCACAAAAATAACAAAATAACAATATTTCTGTATGCTGCTATTAATAAGATGAAAAGCAATAAAAGAAAAAGAAATAAAAGTGGGAAACTACACCTTAGGCTTTTTGATCTCAAGGTCTTCTCCAAGTGTTCACGCACTCCCAATATAGTTCTCCATAGTGTAAATATAAAAGGAATTTAATTAGTGTTTGTTCCTTTTGGGATTAAGATCACAAAACAAATTGAATTATTAATTTAAGTAAATCTCAAAATTTTTTCTCATAAAAAGAAACAATTAGATCAATTTTTATAGATAGGAGGTGCCAAAAATCACTAGAGACAAAACCAACAAATTTAGAAAGACAATCCAAGGAAATAGCATACTTAGAAAATCATGTGCCTACATTAATAATCTGCTTACTTAATAATCTTGGAAATAATGATAAACATTATTATCAGAATACTAGAAGCAAATCCAAACTCAACATATCACAAGAAAAATAACAGGGAATGTAATTTATATTGAAATTTAGTTAATTAGTATAAATTTAACTATATTTATTATTATATTAAAAAATTATAATTTTATTCTACACATAAAGTTACCTCCATTAATATAAAATAAATTTTAAAAAACATGAGTATATAGTAAGTAAATTTAATCAAATCTTAAAAAAAAATTAATGTAATTTATTCTATATATTTTCCTACCTAATAATTGCAATGTTCTAGTACAAATCAAGGGTTGAAGAATGGGCCGAATGAGGAACAAGATCTAGCCAGGGAGCTTAATGGGCCAATGTTGTGGAAAGGCCCATAATTAAGAAGAGGTTAGATTGGGCTCAGGACTATAAATGGGCTGACTATTAGGCCATGAATTTCCTATTAATTTAAGAATTTTAAGAGGTATATCCTATAGACATCGATGAGTGCCATGAAGTAGCAAGAAATTAAAATTAAATGATAACTACGAGTCATTGAGATTTTCATATTTCATTACTCAATAATGTACATATCAAATTAAGTTATTGTGCCCATATAAATAGATTATTAAAATTTACCTATTAAATTTTTTATGTAAAATAACAAAGGATCAGGTAAAAAGAACTAATTTTATGTTTTCAAGATTTATAGCTTCATCAAATAAAGGTTTTAACTAATTATATTTTGGTAAGAATTTTAATTTCAAGATCATATTTATATTGTCTTATGCAAGTTTATATACAACCCCAAAAAATATTACTATAGCGATGTTAATATTTTTGTCGCACAATTATAATTAAAATTATAAAAAAATATCTTATTATGAGAAAATATAAATTAAGTTAATGTTTTATAACTTAAATATTATTTTATATTTTTAATTTTATTTAAGATGGGACTTATCATCTAGTTTACTAATAAATTGAATAAGCAATGATTAATTTAGCTTCATTCATTCCCACAATGAAGGGAACGTGTGGCTTGGATAAATAAATTAAGGATTTTGCTAATTAGTATTTTAAGACATTGGTTTAGAATTTATTTAATCGGTTGATAAATTTTTTAAACATAAAAAATTAGAGTCTTACTAACCAATATTCTAAAACATAAGTTAAGATTTTATTTAATTGATTGATGAATTTTTTAAAATTAAAAATTATTATTTTTATTCAATTTTATAAATTTAAATCATTAAATACTTTACTAACAAAACTTTAATCAATATTATAGATTAACAAAATGTTAAAAATTATTTTTATTTATATTTTACAAATTTTAAATTATTAAATATTTTATTAAGCCTAATTAGCAAAACTAGCTAAACCACGTATCATAATTGGGATCTCAAGGATGAACTTTTTAATTTTTTGGATTAAAGAAAGGATTAAAATGTTGGGAATCACAGTTTCGTCCAAAGTGCAATTGCAAAGTTGGGCGAAGCAGGCAACCAAAACAGCGAAAATTTGTTAATTTATTAATTATTTTAAAGAATTTGAGTTGACTGGGACTTCCCAAGACTTGGGAGTATGTACCACCTACGATTTTTTTTTTTAAATTTCATATTTATAAAAGAACGAATAAATTAATATTTTAATCTCTAAAATATATTAATTATCTTAATTTATTTTTTAAATTATAAAAATATTTAATTTAATTTTTAAAAAATATATTATATCTTAATTTTTTTATAGTAAGTATTATATATATTTTTTATCTTTTAATTTAAAATTTTAAAAATTAAATTAAGACATAATATATATTTATAAAATTAAATTAAAATATATTATATATTTTAAGAATTAAGATATAATATATTTTTAAAAGATTAAATTAATTTATAATATATTTTTAAGAATTAAATTAAATATTTATATTATTAAAAGTTAAATTAAAATAAATTATATTTTTTAAAAATTAAAATAATAATTTATTATAAAATAATTAAAAACACCGTAAATGAGTCCTGATATTACTGTAGGTTGCTGGCTTCCACAATTAAATTAATAAATGTTATATCTATACCCTTTTTCTTTTAAATATTGTGCCATTTAGCATCATCGTCATTTTTTTCTCTCATGTTCTCCGTCCTTACGTATGATATGGATCAAGAATTGCATCAACTTCAACACTCTATATACTAATGGTATGCTAATTTTTTTTAATTTTTAAAATATAATAAAAAATAACTATTATAATTTAAAATAATAATTTAATTAATATATAGTTATTTAAATTTTCACTTTTTTATTATTTTTATTTTATATATAATATGTAGTTTTAAAAATTAATAATTAAAAAAATGTCAGAATTATTATATATATATAGTATGCAGACATTTTATTGATATAAATGTTTTTTAAAAATATTATTACTCATATATACATACAATATTTTTAAAGCAAATTATTATTTTAGTTCTTTAAAAAATATATCTTGTTTTGATTTAATCTCTGAAAAATTAAAATAATAAATTTCACTTTTAAAAAAATATTTTTTTAAAAATTTAATCCTTATATTAATTATATGAATACTTAAAAAATATTAAAGTAAAAATAACAATTAACATATCAAACATCATAATATCTAATAAAATATTTATATAATTAATGTAGAAATTAAATAAAATTTAGTATTTAATATTTTAAGAATTAAATTGAAATGTGTATATTTAAGAGACTGAAATAATTTTACTCATATTTTTATCAAAGAAAATAAATATTTATTAAATTACTAAAAAAAGGGTGAATATCTAAATCCACAAAAATGTGGGGTGGAACCGAGGAGAAATAGAAAAGAAATTTGTCGTCATTTTCTTTTTCGGCGTTAGAGATTCTTTATTTCTTTCCTTATTCTGTTGTAATTATTATTTGGAACTGGAAAACAACGTTGAAGATTCAGGTCACAGAAAATAACACCAAATTTTAACGGAGCCCACAACTCCAACGCCTTCACTTAATTCTAAGGTACCACTGTGTCTTTCAAACCAACCCTTTTTGACGTAGAGCCGCCCTTCACGCGCCTTTACTATGTTCTGTGCTAAGAAAAGGTTAAATTATTTTTATAGTGGTTATTTTTTTATTTAATTTTTTATAATTTAAAAATTTATAATTAAATTTTTATAATTTAATAAATTTTTAAAATAATTTTTATTATTAAATTTTTATTAAAATTATATTAAATTATATTAATATTATCAATATATAATATTTTAATATTTAAAATATATATAATTTATATTAACAAAAAATAAAAAATAATTTATATATATAAAATAAAATATAATTTATGTTAAGTATAATCGAATAGACAAATTTAAATTAAATAAATTTATAATATTAAAAATAATATATAATTAAAATATTATTAAAATTTAATAAAAATTTAAACTTAAATCTTAATTTAAAATTTTTTTAAATTATAAGAATTTAGTTCCACAAATAAATAAGAATTTTCTGGCGTGGAATCCACGTGCTAATGGAAGGATGGTTGGAAATGCTGTATGACTCGTACAGAGAAGAGAAAACCCCTAAAACCTCTTTCGTCTGTATCTTCTCAGAACTAACGCCCCCTCACCAGTCATCAACAATTCCCTCGTCTCCAAATTGATACCGACAACACACTTCACACACACACACACAGAAGAAGAGAGGAAGGAAGCACACAACAATGTCGATCGCCTTCTGCTTCACTCCTTCCTTCTCTTCTTCTTCTTCCTCTTCCAACATCAATGCCTCTTCTACTTCTACTGCTGCTTCATTTTCCTCCTCCTTCAATCGCATTCGCCTCTCTCTTCCTTCTCCACCTCCGACTGCCTCCATCTCCTTCGTTCGCCACCGCAGGGATCTTGCTTTCGTTCTCTACTCCAACGCCGGCGGTAGCGACGACGGCGGAGTGATCGGCGGAGGCGGATCTTCTGGTGGAGGTGGAGGAGGTGATGGCGGCAATGCTGGTGATGATGATCGCAAGAACGAGGCGATAATGGTGTTGGTGGACGCAGGGAGGTCGCTGGAGAGTTTGCCGAGTGACTTGGCGAAGGCGATCAAGGACGGGAGGATTCCTGCTTCGGTGGTTTCTCGGTTTCTAGAACTTGAGAAGTCTCCTTTCTTCAGGTGGTTGCTTCAATTTGGTGGCTTCAAAGAGCGCCTTCTGGCGGATGATCTGTTCTTGTTCAAAGTCTTCATGGAGTGCGGCGTTGGCGTCTTCACCAAGGTTTGTGTTTTCTCTGCATTTCAAGAAAATAAATGACTTGTCGATAATAACTTTCTCTGTTCTTCTTAGTTAGGCATGTGGTTTGTTGTTTTTGTTGATTCTGTCAAATAGTAGAAATGTACAAGGTTGGGAATAATTAATGTATGCTAAGATTTTTCCGGACTTGTTATGTATGTTTACTTTTCTCCTAGAGTTCAAGGCTCTTTCATTTTGGGTGTAGATGATTATTCATTGGTTCCTTTGGTTCGGTTTCATGCATAGTTTTAGCGTATAATCATTACATTAGTCCTAGAGTTTAAGATTTTTATTTATAACCTCCCTTTTCAATAAGGATGAATGGATAAAAATGCTGACAATATGCATTATAAAACAGAGATAACATGCATTCCTCTGTAAGTATGCACATACTACTCACTATTCAGTACTTGTCCAAATGATTCGCAAAGCAACGGATTAATGACTAAGCTATTGCCAGTTACTCAGTTGACCTTATAAAGCTCTGGATTGCATGGTCTAAGCTGCAAGTTACTTAGACGCCACTAGATATATTAAAAAATATATCATTCCGGAGAAATTATCTTATGTAATGGGTTTACCAAATCACATGGCATGACATTCTATACGTTTTTTCTTTTTTGGATTATGTGCCAATTGACAATCACCTCTAACTTCTGTTTTCAACTTGGCTCTATTTCCCAGACTGCTGCTGAGTATGAACGCCGCAGAGAAAACTTTTTCAATGAGCTGGAAATTGTTTTTGCTGATGTGGTATGGCCGTATGAACATTCTCATTATATTTTTTCTGATCAATCTTTAAAGTATTCTGCTCTCTTCCTAGTTTCAGCACATTGTTTGACTTTACTTTAGACATCAACATGATCAATGCCACCAGTTCATTATAAACTGCTTTCTAATACAGTAATACGTTTCCTGCTTTTTATGTTTATTTGCATTATTTAAGCCATTGCATTTTTATCAAGCAAGAGGGATTCTATTGACATTTGACATATACCTGGATGTAATGTTGTGTTTTGAATGGTTGCTATGTGGATATCTGTGTAGAAAACAAATTTATGGTTGACTTCATTATGAATTCTTAATATTTTCTCACTTGTTCCATAATGAGAACAAATGCAAGACCAGTATATCTTGTAAATGTATAATGTATCAGATGAGCTAGTGAAATTGACAAAGACTGTTTTATTTTATACTAAAGCTAAATAGTAAGTGCAGAAAGGTAAAACAGAATATGATAACTACAACAGAGATGGGTATTGTAAGACTTGTATAGTTGTGGCTTCTTCTTTGATCTCCTTCGGAAATTTGGTTGCAATTTTTGTGGTTCCTGTAAATGTTATATGTGCAATTGAGTGTGGCAAATGTCCAGACCTTTTGTTAGCCTTGTCTATAAAGTGAACTAGTGGTGGACGTACATTCAATGCAGAAATCTAATCTAAGGGTAAGTGGATTGAGCAGGGTTTCTCTGATTGGAGGGAATGATCTCAGATCACCTAGGTTACAGCCAGGCTGGCATATTACATTACATGTATTTATTGCTTGGTAAGGTATATAAAAAGAATACATCATTGCCATTTTTTATTTGGGATTACTCCTGTTTGAGTAACTATATGTGATACTAAAGTATTCATTTTCTTTGTTTGGACAACAAACTGATCTTCACTTCCAGATTATTTGTTAGCCTTGTCTATAAAGTGAACTAGTTTATTTGTTTGTTTTTGTTTTTGAAGTCTTTAATGTATGTGCTTGGTGTGTATGCCTTGCCTTTTGTTCTTTTGACAGTTGTCAGAGAATATTGTTTCCTGTGAAATATCTATTAAGTTCAGTATCATAACTTCCCTGTTACAAATTCTTTAGGTCATGGCCATTCTTGCTGATTTCATGCTGGTTTATCTTCCTGCACCTACCGTATCTCTTAGAGCACCACTTGGAATCAATGCAGGGCCTATTGCTAAGTTTTTCCACAACTGCCCAGACAACGCATTTCAGGTCTATATATTTCAAATACACTAATAGTGTAGATTAGATTCACAATTTTTCCAGTCAAATGTTACCAGTGGTCAGTTACCTACCACATACTAAATTTCTTTCTGCAGGTTGCTCTCTCTGGAACGTCATATTCCTTAATCCAGAGAATTGGTGCAATTCTGGTATGTAAAATGGGTAATTTCTGCTTTCAAGTTGTATAATTCTCATCTTTTTATAAGTTTTCAGTGTCTTACTGTTATATATAACTTGACAGCGCAATGGGACAAAGCTTTTTGCTGTGGGGACTGCTTCATCACTGGTTAGTTCTCATCCTTCTGATGAGTTTTAACCTATTGTTTTTCAAAAGAGAACAACTAAGAGTTTGGCCTTTGCTTGATCTTATCTTCACTAAAATTTCTCAGTGCATTTTGGAAGTTGTTTCATTATTCATCACTAAAGTTGTGCCAACTCAATTTGGCTATTGAGTGAACTGATTGGACCTTCCCATTTGCCTTTAAGATTATGATGTGATTATGGCATGGAAAAGAGCAAAATGCCGGGCTTTTACATAGTTATTGCCAGCGATTGTTTTGAATTGTGATGGATATCCATTGTTTTGTACATTTTAGTAATGGTTTATGCATCTGGCTGTCAATGTCTTTGCTATGTGCCTAGGCTGCTGGTAGTCTTCTTCCTTAATCATTATTACAAAGATAGGACAAGACTTGGAAAGTTTTATCAGATAACCTTTTTCATTTCCTGTCATTCCTCTTCTTGGCAATAATGCAAAATCTGTTGAAAGTGGTTGCTAGTACATTAGTAGAAACATGATTGAGATAATTCACACAATTATGTAATTTTGGAGAGGAGAACCACTATGGGTAGCCCATACTACCCTCATCTCTATCATAATGCAACCAACCGAATCTTCCATCAGTTGACTAATTTGATAAATAGACAGCAAATTATGTATATGCAGATTAACATAGATGTGGACATAATGAACTTGATCCTCTGTTTTCGATTTTCATATCTTTGTATGACTTTTATGTTGCCAGGCCTTTGGTGTTGCAAGAGTAATGGAAGGTTTTTTTTTTTTTCATTATTATTACTTTCTTTGGAAAGAGGGAATGGGAACTTGTAACTGAGTCCAAATAGTCCTTGATGCAGTTCTGGTCAAAATCCTGATTGCTTATTCCTATATCACTCCTTTATCCTCCCCTCCCCCCTCCCACCCAACCAAAAAAAGGTGATGGAGGGCGGGACTGATTTGGGAGGACATGATATCTATTTGTTATCGCAAACGACTGCTTTTATAGATGTTCTTCAAATACTAATTTAAAACCTTCGATCTATTTGTTCTTTTAGTGTGAGCTAGTGAAGATCATAAACGGTTGTCAAGGATCCTTGTGATATTTCACAAATTTCTTCTTGAATTAGTAATCCTGCCATTGGATCTCTGTCTGGGCTGCTTTTAGTTTGAGTGGAATTAATACAGTCACTGATACATACTACTTATTGTATTTTTTTCAGGTTGGGACAGCTGTGACAAATGCCTTGATTAATGCAAAGAAGGCGGTTGATAAGTCTTCTGCTGGGGAAATTGAAAATGTTCCCATTTTATCTACCAGCGCTGCCTATGGTGTCTACATGGCTGTTTCTAGCAACCTCAGGTAGAAAGAAATGGTGAAATTATTGCTGAAATGTTTGGTGATTCTGGTCTAAAATCTGTTAATGCTTCAATCAAGGCTGTAACTCCCTCTAAATTGCTCTTGGCTTTGTGGTTTTCTGCTATCAATTGTGGTGCCTATAAGATGTGTGTTTATGTAACTTTTCTGTCACCATATCAATGTGTTATGTTGACTACTTTCCATCATATATATTAAAATAACATATAGCTTGTTTACTAAGAATTTGATTTTATCATAGGTATCAAGTTCTTGCTGGAATTATTGAACAGCGGATTTTGGAGCCTTTCCTACACCAGCACAAGCTTATACTTAGTGCAATTTGCTTTGCTGTGAGGACTGGCAATACATACTTGGGTTCATTATTGTAAGAAACTTCATTCCTTTCTGCTGAAATAAAAAGAGCCCTTTTTTTTTCCGTTACCAGCTCATGTTTTGTATTTTTGTCTTGCAGGTGGGTCGATTATGCTCGTTGGATTGGAATTCAGTAGGCTCAAGACTAAAAGAGTTGTTTTAAGTGCTCTTTCTTTGTTTATTCCATGTTTCTCAAGATGCCAATTTGCTTTTCATTATAGGACAATAGTAGGCCAAAACACAAAGAGAGAGAAAAAAGAAAGCAATGTATTTTTTGGGAGGTTTGTTTGTAGGATTGATTAGGTATGCATCCACCCTCCTTAAATATATTTATATGCTCATTCCTGAGCATTTTGCAGATTCTTGTTTTTAATTAGATTTTGTCATTCAATTCAAGTTTATGGACATAATGTTAGACTCAATGAGATGGTTGTTGCAAATTGAAAGAGTTAAAGACGCTAGTATTTGTTATTAGCAAAAGCTATTTTCTTATTCAATCTCTCTCTTAGTCAAGAAGATTAAATTCGTGACAAACTTAGTGATTATTGATTGGTATTTGGTATAGTGGGATGAGAAACAAAATCTGAATGAAAATTAATTTCATATATATATATATATATATATTAAGATGTGAAAATGGTACTCTTAAGGTATTCTTATATATACACGTATATTCCACTAAACCCTTTAACGATCTTATAGTGGCTGCTGGTTGATGATATGTGTGCAGCTTCTCCGAGATTGGTGTTCTTGTCTATGTTTTTTGTTTCGGGTAAAATTATGTAATACAAATTAAATTTAAAAATAGGAGAAGGAAACCGAACACATAATTCATTGGTGTAAAGATGAAAGATAAAACCTTGGGTTCAAGGTTGATGGAAGTATACCCAAGAGATATTTAAATAGAAAGGGAAGTCATATGAAAAGCTCGACCCAACCCATCTGCCCAAAAGTTTTTAATTTTTTACTGCTAGGTTAGGCTTGGCCCAGCCCTTGGCCCATTATTTTTTTATTATAATTTTTAAAAATATAATTTATTTTACTTAAACCAATATATATATATATATATATATATATATAAAACTTATTTTATATAAGTTGTATGACATTTTATTACATTAAATTTTTTTAAAAATTAAAAGAAAAAGTCCACTAAGACCAGCCCAACTTAATTCTTACAAATTTTTCATTGGTCATAGGCTTAAATTGAGCTGGACTAAAAGTCTATTTTTACAATTGACTACTATTTTCATAGTTGATTCTTTCTATTTTAAGGACTGGGCTAAATTAGCTCAATGGACCTAATTCTTTTAAAAACACTATCTAGGAGTTCAATCTCTTTATAGCAAAATCTCAAAGAAAAGAAAAAATTATCACAATGAATAGCTTATTTTATCAATTATATGTTATACAAAATTTTTTTAGATGAATATAAATATAAGTACTTTTTTAATCAATGATTATCTTTAATTATTTGTTTAGTTTTTTATTATATTATTAATTAGATCATTTATAATAAATAATTTAAAATTTTATTATTTATCTAAAGTATATGTCAATTTTTTTAAACTTATTTAGATATAAAAAAATTATAATAATTTTTTTATATTTTAAAAATAATAAAAGTAGGTACAAATTATTTAATTTTTCCCTCTCTTAATACATTTTGTACTCTATATTATTTAAATGTTAACGTATAATTTTTAACCAAAGACATCCAAAAGTCCAAATATATTCTCTTATATATAATTGATTTTCTACACATATTTTATTAATTTTTTATGCCCTACAGATGCATTTAATTTATTGAGAAACTTATTTTATCCTAAGCTTTTGTTACTTTTAACTTCCACTTCTATTGATCATATATATCAAGATTCTCAACCACAAAAAGTATTTTTAAACATAGGGTAATCCTCGTGAAAAAAAAAATAATTGGAGACCCAGAAACTAATTAGAGAGATTTAGGGTTTGCCATAAAAAAAATAATAGTAAATCTCAGAGCATAGATCCAAATTAAACATGCAAGTCTCAGAAGAAAATTTTGAATTCACTAATAACAAATTTAAACCTTGCCTCATGATGACAAATATTCAATAATGATAATTTGATTTTGCTATCATGCAACTTTGTATATATAGATGTAAGTGCATAATTAATAATACTGTTAACCTCATTAGAATTAATTGTTATCGACTCAGAGATCTATATAAATGTGAAAATTTGTAGAGAGAATTAAAAGGAAGAGTAAAATACAGATTTAATCTCAATTTGATTTTTCAAAAGAAAAATTCTCAATTTAATCCAATTTTTTTCCAACTAAAATTATCCTTGTATTAGATAAATTTCTTTCAAACAGTAAATAAAAATTTATCCAGGTGGCACTTCCCCTCAAAGAATGTTATTTAAGCGAGTTTTTATTGTGTTAAATTATTTTAATAATCATTTGACATTGTAAAATTAAGTTGCAAAAATGATATTATTTTGAAAACAAAAAACAAAATTATAGTTTTTAGTACTTTATTTTGACTCAAGTTTTAATTTTGTTTCTTAAGTTTGATTAGTTTCACAATAATTATTTAACTTTAAAAAATAGATCAAATTTTTAACATCTTTAATTTATTTAATAAAAAATTTTGAATTAGAGTCAATTTTAATATTTCTATACCATAAATTATTATCAATATTATCAATTTATTAATCTTAAATGTAAAGAAAACAACAATATCTAAATTTAAATTTTAAAATTTAAATTAAGTATTCATCAAACTTTTTTTTTTAATTTTTTTAAACTTAAAAAGACTAAAGTGAAATAAATTAAACTTAAAGGATAAAATTGAAACTTAAATCAAAGTTAAAAGATTAAAAATATTCTTTTGCTTAAAAAAATACTATCAAGATGAGTTTAGGTGTGAAGTGTTAATGTTATTACTTTAAGAAAATAATTTTAATTGAGAGAATAAATGAACTAAATCATGAATTTAGTTGCTATTTCCAAGCTTAATTAATTAACTCTTACAAACTAAATTATATTAATATTACCACAAAAAAGTTACGAATTTAAAAAACAACCTAAAATTCTCAAAGCATCTATATTAAGAAGGTACTCTTAATAAAAGTCTCCAATAAGTATATAACCATAATGCATATAATCAAGGTTTAAAATTTTGTATTTTATCATACTTTCATCAATAAATAAAACAACCTCAAACACAATCTAAAACCTCTGACAATATTTTTAAATACATCAAATAATTAAAATAACACAAAAATATCAAACTGAAATATCTGGAAGTGCAACAAGAAAGAAGAGCTCTAACTCAGGAGGAGCAAAGAACGCCATTGACGATCTATGTAATGAGCAATTTGAGAGTGATTTTGGTTTCTTTGGTGGTGGAGGACACGAGGTAATCTCAGGTATACGAAATCTCTGAGCCTTTGGTGTAGAACAAGCTGCAGTACTTGCATCATCATCATCATCATCATCATGATCAGAAATGTCTATGTGATCTCTTATCATCTTTGTGGACTCATTGTTATAATTATTGGAGCTTATGGAGGAAGAAGAGCAGCAAGCAGAAGCAGTAGAAGGCAAAACAGTAGAAGAAGATATAATAATAATTTCTTCATTTTTGCTATCATTGATTTGTGGAAGATGATGCTTCTTTTTGTATTGGGGTTTTCTGCTTTTTAGCTTTCTTCTTCTGTTTATCCTTGAAGAGGTTCTTAATCTTGAGGTTTCTGAAGGGGCCATTTTGTTTGAGATATACAAAATTTAGTTGAAAAAAAAACACCAAAAAATGCTAAAAATTAATTACTAGAAGAACCGAGAGTAATTGGTGGTTTAATATATAGAAGGAACCAGGAATTTTGAACAAGGTTTTTTTTTGGGTGAGTGAAAAAAATGAAGTTGTCTTCAAAGCTGAAAGATGGAACTAATTAAAATTTATGGAAAAGGGAATATTTTCTGGAAAAAGGAGATCAAACTTAGGATTCTAAACACCTGGCCATTTCAAACTAAGAAGAAGATTCAAGAACTGATGAGCCAAAAATAACCCAACAAGGCTTTAAGAAGAAGCACTCAAGGGAAGCAAATTAAGAGAGAGAGAGAGAATATGAAACCCTTGATTTGAATATATCTCAAGAAAATGCGTACTTATATATATAGCAACCTATAAAAAGAGAAAAAGACAAACTAAAGGAAAGAGGTGGAGATTATCAATATTAGACTTACATGTAATTTTTATATTTTTATATTTTTGTTATCAAGTTTAGGTAAAAAAAAAATTAAAAAAAGTAATCATAGAATGAAAGAAATGAATTATATAAATTATACATCCATTAATTTTTAATTAAAAAAATTTAAAAATAAATTTAAAAATTATACCTAAATTTTTTCTTTTTGTAAATATTCTAAAATGTTATATAATTGATCCATCGTGTGCTTCCGAGGTATATAGCTAGCTAAAGTCTTCTTTTTAAAATAAAAAATTAAATAAATGGTAAGAACAAAACAAGTAGGGAAGGAGAATCCCACTTGATATCACCACCTTGCTTTGCTTTAGAAATACATACATACACATCTCTTTATCTATCTATCTGGCTTAAAAAAAACATATGGTTAAAGTGGCACTTATTTCTACGTTAATTGATGTCTTTTGAGATGATTCATGTGAGTTCGTGCATTCTTTTTACTATCAATCATAAAAGTAGAAAAGATAATTGAAGGTATATATATTTAGTTTGTTTATATGTGTTCATGATTGGATTGATCATAAGCATATGTTTCCAACTTCCAACATCAAAAGCAGTTATTCGTTACTATGCAGTAATTAACTAGCTAGTAGTAAGTGATAGAGACTAGAAGAGATACATTTATATGATCCCAAAACTATATGAAATAATATTATAAAAGGTAAAATGTAAAAATTTCTCTTAATAATATATATGTTGATTATGTACAGATAATTATTTTTAACTATAAAAATTTATCTAAAACTCATTAAAATTTGTAATTTGTAAAAAAATACTCATTCCTTAATTTTCTTCTCTGAAATTTTAACAACACAGTGACATGTGGATAAAATTAAAACATACCAAAATGTAAAAAATTCTCATAAACTTTAAGCATTATATAGAAAATTCTCTTAAATACTTAACATGTGCAGAAAAACCTGTGAGCCTTAGATCTTAAGGAAAAATATAATCTTCTAAAATAATTTGACATGTCAACTTTCTGTTAGAGTTTTGGATGTAATAAAAGAAATTGTTTTTTTTACAAAAATTACAAAGTTTAAGAGTGTTTAAGTCAAATTTTTATAATCCACGGATATGCACATGGCCTATATTTAAGAAGATTATGTGCATTTTAATATATTATCAATAATTTTTTTAGTTAATTAATTAACATGTTAATTTAATTTCTATTAGGGTTTTAAATAGTTCAAGCCTTTAATGCTAAATTGGGAAATTTGAAGTATTAATGGGATAAAGTGGAGTAAAACCAAAGAGAGTTCTCTCCTCGATCTACATATCTTAGAAATTCAATGAAAAAGTGATTGATAATTCACCACCCCTTTTTGAAAGTGGATATTAATTCTAATGTTACCTATATATATATATATATATATATATATTATTGACCCAAATAACTTTATAAAAATTTTAAGTCAATCAATCTAGTTTAAAAGTAGAAAATTATATTAGTTTTTAAATTTTCTAAAAGTCTAATTTTGAATTTCTACTACAATTTCATGCAAAAAAATAAAACTTGGATACGATCGAGACTTAAACTTTAGTTAAGAATGAAAGGCTAATGAATAATTTCTAAATCATTTAGATTGTTAAATTTTGAATAAATAAACATATTTTTGTTGAGAGAGAATAAAATAAAAAAATAGCAACATCCCAAAATTTATAATTTAGGAGATATTAAGAATAAGAATGCTGGATTGAATGAAACTCATCCCATCTCATTTCTTTCAACTACATATACTTCCCAAAAGCAAGCTCTCTAATTAGCTAATTAATTAAATTTTCTTAAGTGTTATAAGACTTTTTAAAAATAAAATTAATAATAAATTTATCATATTTTACAACTTAATTATACTATCATATTATTGACTCATTAATTTTTTGTAACCATCATAATTTTATAATAAAAAATACTTATTTAAACCGGCTAATTAATTAAGATGATCACAGCTCAATCAAGCATATACATTGCAATAAATTAATATATTAATTTCTTTGCATTTTGTTAAATTTTCATGCAATCATAATTACTTTGGCAGCTGAAATTGTGAAAAGCAAAAAGCCATAGATGGGAGTGGCAATATCTTATTGATGTTAATCTGAAATTATGAACCCTTCAAAGTTGATATCCTAAAGGATAGGCATTAGGTTGTGGGTGGGGTTTATATATATATAAATTCATGGCATATATAATCAGATAGATTCTTCTATGAAGTTTAGTCAAATAAAGTTTGAGCTCTAAATTTAATGCTGCTCTAGTCTAAAGTACCATATATATATATATGCTTATCATCAATACTTTCTTCATATATAAGCAGTGATTTTCCAAACCAATCTAAATTTTTTTTCTTTTATATATATATGAGCATTAATTATTATAGAGTGTTGATTTTATATTAAATTATTTTTAATTTTATTCACTCAACAGTTATTCATATAAGAGTTAAATATGTGAAAATATTTTTCTATTATATATATATATATACACCCAAAAAAAAGTTTTATAGAAAAGTTGGCACAGTCTTTTGAGCCATACTTTAAGTCTAAATATTATGCACGATTGATTCTTCTTGTCTTGTCTTTGAATTTTTTATTTTTTTAAATTTCTCTTCAAAACGCAAAAGCTTGCTGATCCTAGCTTTACAGGTAGTATAAGGTGAAAGAACCCTAAGAATATACATACACCATCCCTATTCACGTGCAAGTTGTAATTAATTAAATATGTAATTATATATCTCAGAGAAGTGATTAATAAATTAAAATGAGAATGGTATTTAATATTTGTTAGTTGGAATTTATGAGAATATTGTAATTGTACTAGCTAGGTATGTTTTAAGGTGTATTTTCGCTGTCTTTTTCTCTCCAATAATAATAATTTTTTATTAACAAAGAAAATTTAATTCTTGTATATATAATTTAGTTCTGCACCAGATGCAAGTTACTCGTGTATATATAATTCAAGAAATAAGATAAAACTTAACCAAAAAAAAAAATCATGTCATTGTGGTGTGGTTAATTAGTGTAAAAGAAAATAATTTTGATTATAGCTATAAAGATTAATAATACATATTTAATTGGTTATAATATATATTTAATATAAAGATTAATAATATTACTAGAGGTAATTATTTAATGTACTGTTGAATATTAAATATAAGCACTTATTTTAATAAAAATTTAAACATTAATTGATTCATTGTGAAAGATTAATCCACTCTATTAATTAAATTCAACAAGTATTGATATATATATGTTATATGTATGCATGCAATCATGTATGTTTATCTATCTAAAGTTTTTCATTTATTTGTATTCGTAAGTGTGCTTTTAAGTTTTAAGTTATAGTTTATTCTATGTGATTTAGTTGAAAATTAACTTATTTTTGTGGTTTGAAGCTCCTTAATCAATTTTCATGTGATTTTTTTTATCAGTATTTATAATTTTATTAGACTTTAACTAGTTTTAATTCAAACTAATTAAAATCTTATAACAGGAGTAGATGTCTTCTAATAAAGATATTTTTATGCTCAAAACTCAAATTTGAGGTTTTGTTCAAGAAAAATGAAATACTTTCTGACTGTTACAGCCAATTATAATGTTCTAAGGTCAATATTATTGGATTAGGGAGACATTTTTAATTTGAAGATTACATCTTAATCTTACTAATAGTCTTAAAAAAATTATCAAATTATTTCAAATATGGGTAAAATATACTTTCACTATTTAACTAATTTGTACATATATATGTGGTTATATATTCAGATTAAATTATAACAAAAATACCAGAAAATATATAGTTCAGTGATGATGAAATAAATCATAAAAATTAATTTAAATATACATAAGACATTTTAAACTAAATCACGTAGGATAAATTGTAAGCCCTTTAAGTTAGCTAAATCATTGAAAACATAGTTTTTTTGTTGTTGTGTTTCTATCTTTTTGTTAATTCTTTTAATCATCACTTAATTTCTTAGAGGAATTTGGGTTTAAATGAAGTAAATAAAATGTGAAGATTCAAAGGCCAACTTTGATTGATATCTGATCATGATCAAATTCAAAGCATATATACATCCCCACCTTGACTAACTTTGAAGTTAAATCTATGGTTAAAAATCAGAACACCATATATACTAGCTAGAGAGAAAGGAATCTTCAAAGACTGATCATTTTCTTTAAATATATATGTATGTGGGTCTTGCAAATATTCTTATAATGACATAATTTTTAGCAAAGCATATACTAAAAGCCATGAACATTAATTAGTGGAAGAAAAAGAAAGAAAAGAAAGGATAAAAGAAAGAAAGAAAGAAAGCAGAAAGTAAAATAGAGAGTTAGGGCATCTGGAAAAATGTTTCATGTATATATTGGTTATCACTATTCAAGTCCAACTCTTCAATCCTGCTTCACATTCCTTTACACCATCATCAATATTTTCATCTTTTTCCTTTCAAAAGAGATAAAGAATGTTGAAGGAAGACTTGATGATGAAAAATATATATAATTTCGTTAAAATGATTTTGTTAGATGTATTTATTGATAATATATATTTTTGTTTCTTTTATATATTTATAAGTTTCATCAATATTTAAAAAATTTCAAAGATAAAGTTTCCAAAATCAAAGCATAAAAAATTCATTAAAACCATTAATTTTCCTCTTCTCACTATCTCATTCCTTTTCTCCCCCTTCCAACTTCCATACATACCCTAATAATATACATAGAAATTAGTTATATCTCATTTATTGTATAGAATTAGGAAAAAAAAAGAAAATCCAAAATTGAAAAATAAGTCCATCAAATTTCTCATTTAAGAAAATAGGTCATCTATATATTCTATGCTTAATGTCGTTTCCTTATTTACTACTTTAGGCTCCTCACAATTGATAATCAAGTTTTCATTTTTTGTATTTATTTCCGATGTCAAATAAGAGAGTTTAAATAGTTTTTATATATTAAAGATAAAATAAATAAAATGATCCATTTCTTAAAGTTTAAAAGTTGAGAGACCTATATATCTTATAATTTTAAATAATGTCCAAGATAAATTTTTGAATTTAATAGCATGTTAAATAGGTGTATCAATACGAACACATTCAAAGTATCTTCTCATCAATATATATGGCTTCTAGATGTTTGGCGTACACAAATATGCATACCTTTCTTTTTTTAAAAAAGATATAATATAAAATAATAATTATTTTAATTTTAAAATAATAAATTAAATAAAAAAATTTATTTAATCTACGTATTTTTTTAATTTTTAATTTTTTTTATTTTTTCTCTCCCATGTCATCAAATTATATATTTTATTTTATAATTTATATTATAAAAATATTATTGACTAAAAAAATTTAGAATCATTACAATATAGATATATATATAGCCAAATTGTTAGAGACTAAAACATGAGCAAAGGAAAAATGTTCTCACCTATTATCGAATCCATCAAATTTTATATAATCCGACCATATGTTAACAATGAAATGAATAAAATTTTAAAAATATAACTTAAAAAATCATTTAATATAATTTTATTTTATTTATAACTATAAATTTTATTATTGAATTATATATTAGAAGCCTAAACCTTATCCAAATCCAAGAAGTTGTTTTGAAAAAACTTTTAAAAAATACTCGGGGAATAGAACTTAATTTTCAATATACTTCAAATACTAAAGTACGTTATAAAAACAAGAGAGTATAATAAGTATAAGAGAGTGCTAGATCGCATATGCCTAAAATAAGCGAGAAATTCTTTATTTAATTAAAAGGAGAGAAAGAAGACGTGTAATTCTCTATGGAGTGCGTTTATTTCTTAAGCAGTAAGTATTGGGACAATCACCTACGTGCGAGTTAGATTCATGTTTACTTAAAGGTAAAAATTTTATTTTTTATTTTTTTAATTTAATCTTTTATGTTAATTTGTATATTTTCAATTTATTTTTTCATATTTTAAATTGTTATAAATTTGGTCCCTATATATATAAATTATTAAAATAAATAATAAATATGTAAATAAATAAATTAAATTAATAATAATTTTAAATATGAGGATTCGAATTAAGAATAAATAAATGTTAGGGACTAAATTAAGAATGAACAAACATAAAAGATTAAATTAAAAAAATTACTAAACTTTAAGAATTAAAATAAATTTTGTGTCGTTTATTAAATTGCACTTGGTGGACATCCATTAGAGTTAGTTGAATAACTATAATTTAATAAAATTATAAGATTTACGCTTGTATAATAATTCTTTAAATTATACTTTTTTAAGTTTTCTTAACATATCACTGGAGTATTATTCGGTAATATTAGACGTGATTTTTTTTTTTATTAATTTATGTAAAAAAATAATAGATATATTTTTTGTTTATTTAATGAAATAAAAAAATTAAATAGGATATAAAATACATTTTGTTTAGCAAGACCCACACAGAGGTTTTTTTTGTTGGAAAAAAAACGTTAAAGTAAATGGAGTGGACCCAGATTTTGTAGGAAAATTAGGAGTGGTTTAATTGTTAACCGTCAAGATTAAGTACTAATATTGTTTGTCATAAAAGATAATGGAAGAAGTAAGGCAACCTCGGATTCTAGAAATTAAAAAAGTTCACATTCATTCATTCATTTAACCAAATTTAATATGTAAAGCCTTGTTACCTCGTTTTTCATAAGAGATTCGCATCATTGGAATTCAAAAAGAAAAAAAAAATCCTCTCTACACTTTAAAGAGACACTCATTGATGATTATGCAATGAGCTATGTCGCAGTATCTTTACGAGTATATTAATTCAAATATAACCCCACAATTTTTATTTTTCATCATTCCAAGGTAACGTCCAATATTAATTACACTCTTTGTATATATAAATATATATATTTATATATATATTTATATTATACACCACTCATACCACTTTACCATATAAAAATAAAAAATATTACCATACACATTTTTATGCAAACAAAGTCTCTGATCATCTTTATATTTCCCTTAACCAACTTAATTTTTAAAACAAAAACAAATACATGAAACGAATATTATCATCAATGGTCTTATATATTAATTTCATTTTTCCTAACAATTTGCCTTGCCTCAAATACCAAAATATGAACATGGAAGTTTCTTTGTGATTAATTAAAAAAGGTGTAGCATGCCTGAAAATTAATAAGGGGAAGTGAAGTAGGGAACCACACTGATATTGAAACAAGGGCCTTGGCTTCTATTTAATTAAATCTAATTCATTAATAAATTTATGCAAAATAAAATACTGCATTTTTATTTAATTATTGTATGTGTTATATATACACACACACCTTTAGTCAATAATTTCTTCTTTATGTCATCTCACCGTCCACATTTGCTCTGAAACACATAAATGGGCCACCCTTAATTATTATATAAAAAGTTAGAAACTGCTCTTATTATACTTTACTTCAAATTAAAACTTTACCAATAGGATGTAAAATGATGAATTAAGATTTAAGTATTTATTGAGAGAAAAATATTATATTTAATATTTAATAATATTTTAAATATGATTATTTTTAATAAAAAGATATTATAAAAAAAAATTAAAGCTTTTATTTGAAAGTAACCTTGAAATATGGATTGAGATAATCTAGAATTTATTAAAAAAAAAACTTTTTATAATAAACTTAGAGAGAGATAAAAATATAAAAAATAAAAATTAAACTATTCAGAGGGTCCATTTATTTTTGATCGATAAATTCCATCTTTGTATCTATCTCTTTAATTTTTACTGAGTAAAGTTTTTTTTAGAAATTTTAGGGATGCATTATGTTCCATGAAATATATATATATATATGTATGTATGTATGTATGTATGTATATTCTTATTTCATCACCATCATTAATAAGAGCCATGCACATGATAAAGTCATTTATATATTAAATATTTAACTAATAATTATGAGTTAATGATGGTGATGAAATAAGAATATATATATACACAAACACACACACACATATGATTAGGGTTATGATTAATGTGAAGTTAAGATATATAATGATAAGACATTTACATATGAATAATTTAAAACATACACAATATTTCTGACAAATGGTGTTTGTCAAGTATCAAACTTTATCTTAACATGTTTAATACTTTGATGGAATATATATATAGTTTTTTTGGCCTGAAGACTTTGATGGAATATTCAATTTCTCTTTTAGAGACAGATAAATTAAAAGTCCATATTCTAAATTTTGAATCTTAATGGATAAGGCAAAATTTAGTATATTGCGATCGATAATACATAAGATTATTGAAAAAGGTTCCTTTGTATCTTTTATAATAATATTTTTATGTAGAACATATTAAGATAAGATAGATACCTTCCTTTTAATAATGCTTGCTCATACATAAATATTACACCCAAAAAGGAAAATTTATCTACGCTTTCTCTCCCAAAAGTTTTTATTTTGCAATTACTTTCATTGAATTGTTTATATATATATATATATATATATGTCAATATCATTTATAAGCAAATTACTATTAATTAAGGACACATTTTGTTATACATAATACAAGTATGTCCTGTAGCTTATCAACAAGTCTCAATTATATTATAAACTTTCATTCTGTCACTTTGTCTTTTCATAATTTTTATTAAGTGATGGTTAATGATTTGTTTAGAGTTGTTACTTTTAAGATAATTTTTTCTTTCGTTTGTGTTTGAGCTTTGGTCACGTTGACTTACCAAAAAAAAGAAAATCTAAAACTTAATATCTCAGATTATTGTTTTTTCACATTTTAAGAGTAAAACACTTTTTCATTTTCGTATCTCTTTCGAAGAATGTGGATGTAATATAGCAGATATATGTGATAAATAAAAAATGCAAATGAAAGGTCTTTCGTTATTAATTTATTACATTTTGTGATAAACAATGTTTGATTCTTGTTCTTCGTGGTTTGTTTTTTGGTTTTTAATTAATTGATAAGATGCATTTGTAAGTTCATTTTAACACTTACACATAAATATTTAAGACATTCATTGACAAGCAATATAACATTTTCTTTTTATTTTTTTCATGTAGCCCGGGAAGCACTTAATTAGTCACATCAGTATTTAACGAGTTTATTAACGACTAACAAATTAGAAATTAATAAATTAATTATAATAATTTTTTAAAATTTAAAATGTGTATTATAATTTTTTAGATATTAAATTATAGTTTAACTAATCTTTCAAAAATCAAAAAGTAAGTTTACTCTTTAATTATAAGAATAATTTATCATTATTTTTTAAATGATTCAGTTTATTACATCATTGATAAACTTTATATTAATGTCACAATTTTAGTATGATGAAATTTCAATTAAATTATCTGTATTAAAATGTAGAGTAAATAACACTAAATTTCTTTGAATTTTAGTAAAACAATACTTGATACGTATTTTTTCTGTTTTAAAATATTATAATTTATATTTCTAAAATTATTAATGCAATAATGTTATATACATTTTTAAATTAACTAATTTATAAATAAAATAAATATTTTATATGATACATATATATATATATGTTCCAAAAAATACAATTACTTAATTACATTTATTGTTACGTTAATAACTTTATGTTGAAACTCATCAATATCAATTTAATTGCATTAATTTACAGTTACACTAAAAATAAAATCACAGTTATTTTGCATTGAAAATTGTTTTTATTCATAAAAAAATTACAAAGAAAGTGAGTATAATTTTTCAAACTAAAAATATTAAACTAAATTTAAAAAAATCTTAAAATTAATTAATTTAATTTACTCTAAATTTTAATTAATGAATTTGCATAAGTTAAAGCCAAGAAATCAATCCAACGAAGTACAAGAGACCCTCTCATTGGATTCTCACACACACAACACAATGATTGCCTTTAAAAAAATAAAAAGCATGTACGTTAAAAGCCACACACCAATTATCTCTTAGAAAGAAAATTATTTGATAGCTGAAGCTGCAGTTAAAACAGTTTCAATAGTTCTGTCCAATCCAAGTGGAAATAAATATTATATAATATATATATATATATATGACTCAATCAGAAGGACTAAAAAGTTTTTTGCGGAATGCAGGGTTACTTTTCCAGATCTGATATTAATTAGATTTGGAATTTCATGGTAATTTTTAAAAATTGGCGACAGTTCATTTAAACTGCCGCTAATTTTACGGTAGTTCAGATGAATCACTGTTAAATTAGCGACGATTTTCTTCTAGCCATTACTAATTAGCGGTGATTACTTAATGAGCTAATTAGCGACGGTTAGAAGAAAATTGCCGTCAAGTGTAAGATTTAGTGGCGGTCTCCTTGTTAACCACTGTTAAATGTGATCATTATAATTGTCACAAAATTCAAATTTTGTGGTAATTTTTATTGACCGCCACAAAATATTGGTTATTAAAATTTTACTTTTTTGTAATATTAAAATTGTTGAATTACTTAAAAATATATGTATAATATAAAAAATAACGCAATTTTGATTTTTTTATTATCTTTTAAGTGTTTCAACCGCTATACTTTAGCTTATTACATATTAAAAAAATTATATTAAAAAGGTAGTCTCTAATTTTTTTTTTCTTTTCAGCCTCTAAAAAATTACTATAATATATAGTTTGATTGTTATATAAAAAAATTTTCTCTTACCCGTTTAATCAGTGGAAGATTAATATCGTGCATTTTAATTTGGATAGATGATTAATATACTTTACTATACTGTATAGTGTTAATTAATCTTTGAGAACGAAAAATTGTTAATATAGTTTAATTAAAACAAAATTCAAAAGCTTGTGAATTTATCAATATCAAGTGTTAGCAGTAGAGAAGAATTAGAAAAAAGAGGATTCAAAAGGCTTTGCACAAAAAAGGAAAGTACATATATATATGACTTCACTTTCTCAAATTAAGTTTGCTAATTAATTAATTAAGAACTTGAAGCTTGTATGCACACTAGCAGGTTTATTGGAATAGTGAGTATTTCATTTTAGTCTTTTAAGTAATGTCTCGACTTCTAGTTTTGTATATGAAAAATTTTATGATGGAAGAGTTCTATCTCATTATAGATTTTAGCTAACTTGAATTAAATTAGTTAAAATTTTGTATGAATTTTTAAATATTAAGTTTAAAAAAAAATTCCAAAACCATAAATAAAAAAATGGAGATTGAATCTAACGGAAAGAACTAATCCGTTATAACGTAATGAACTAATATTTGAATCCTTGTTGTGAAAAAATATGTCTATATTTAATGTTAAATAATGCATCAAGTAAAATTATCTTTAATAAAAAAATATTTATAAAAAAAATAATATTTTATTCACAAAAAAAAAACATCACATTGATTTGTTTTCATGACATTGTAGAGTGTATATATATGTAGGTCAGAAAACATATTTCTAAAAGAAAAATAAAACATAAAGAAAGATTAAAATCCAATTTATAAATTAGCACAAAGAAGATATCAACCAAGAATAAAATTAAACCACTTCAAAATTTCAATCCTCTAATAACAACATACTAATATGTGTATAATAGTTTAAAGTTGTATCATACAATTAATCAAACTGAAATATCTTGAAGTGAAGAGAAGAATAAGAGCTCCAAATCTGGTTGTGCAAAGAATGCAATTTGTGATCTATAATCTGAAAAAAGCACTCTTCTTCTTGCTTTCTTTGGTGCTGGAGGACATCCTGAAATTTCTGGTATCCGAAATCTTTGAGCTTTTGGTGTGCAAATAATTGAGACTCCATCATCATCAGTAATACCCTCAAAATCTATGTCTTCCATTTTTGAGGAATCATTGAAGCTTGTTGACGAATAACTAGGGAGAGAATCAATACATTTTTCTTGATTTTTGATTCGCCGATGCACCTTCTTGAATCGGCTTCTTCTCAGCTTTCTTCTTCTTCTGGATCTTGATGAGGCTGTTGTTGTTTCAATTCGCCCCATTTTATTTGAAAACAAAAAGCTTTTGATTTACACTGAATGAGATAATATATTTTTTTTAATGACTTGGGTTCAAATTCTCAAGAAATTATTGGTCTATGTAAGAAGATTTCTAGAGAAAAATTAAATAAAATAACTGGTAATCAAACAAGTTACATTAAAGCTGGAAACACAAGCTGGAAAACACATATTTTTCTGCAAAAGAATATGAAGTTTCAATTAAAACGCCATTTGAGATTACTATGAGCTTTTCTAATTACATTAACTTACCTGCAAGACCTTAATTTGATGATGAATTATAAAGGCAGGCTAGATCAATAACATAAGTAGAGTTTTGGGAAACTAATAAAAGAAAATGTAAGAAGAGATTAAACAGTTGAAGTATATATATTAGGGTTTTTATATCCCAAATTAAAAGAGCTAGAGAAGGAAGAGACTATGGCTTGCTTTTGCTTATTTAGGGCTTATAATTAATTAATTTATTGATGATTTTTTTAATTAATCAGGGGCCCAAATCACATTCGAATATTTGCGGACCCTAGTAAGCTTTATTGACCTATGATTTGAATTTGGGATATTAATAGTAATTAGTCAAAAGCATTAAAGAGTTATATATAGCAAACCCTACCAATCTTTTTTGTGTTGATTTTCATTCAAATCAAAATATTTAATGTTACATTCACTAGCCTTAATTTAGATAGCACTTTTCTTTCAACATTAGAGAATTTTCAATCTCTAACTCATGGAGATTTGATTAAAAAAATTATTATATTTTAAAATGTTAAAAAAATAGTTGAAAATGTTTAACTTTCACTCACTACAAGAAAAAGGTATTTTATCGGTGCTTCAAAGCGTCAGCAAAATATAACATTTACTGACGCACATATAAGTGCATCAAAATTAAAAATTTTCAAACACAATTTTACAGTCATTTTAAGGCGTCTGAGAAGCACTAGTAAATGAATTATATTTTAAGGCACTTCCAAAGCATAGGATATAAAACAAATTGTTCAAAAATCTAATTTTATTGCCATTTTGAAGAGCTGCTGCATCAGAAAATGTCATATTTTAGGGCTTTCAAAGTGCCAGAAGATGCAATTTTAAGCGCCAAGAAATACCAAGCTATTTTTCTATTTTTTCTTTTCCCACCGACACATTTCACCCAAAACCTCATATTCCCTCCTTTCTTTCCCTTCTTTCCCTTCTTTTTTTTGGTGAAAGGGAAAGAACAAAGAAAACTACAATACACAATCACGAAATGTGCCTTCACCATTTACGTCCTCGCTGAGATGTCTCTCGACGTGCAAGGGAGTTCCTTCTTCTTCTTCCTCTTCTTTCCTTTTCTCTTCCCAAAAATTCTTACTTCCCCAAATTCCTTTTCTCCATTTCTTTCCTGTTTTCTTCTCCAAGAAGAGAACGAACAAAATTAGGGAGGACGGACGCACGAAGGAGAGAGCACATGACCGCTTCGCCATGAGAAGCCATCGTCGCCGCTGCTCTCGAGCTCACCACCGCAACACTTTCTAACAGAGGAAAAGCGACAATCATATTAAGCGCCGCTAAATTACAGTGTTTTAGTTGTGACTTTTTTTAATGTATTTTAATTAAATTTATATATTGATGTACAATTAATTAAAAAGTTCTGAATCATGCATAGGATATAGTTTAGATAATAATAAGTTTTTTTATTTATTACAAAAGCATGAATTCATTCCTTAAAACAAAGCTCAACAAAACTTACAACCCACAATTTTTAAATAAAAAAAATTAAATTAATTAAAAATTAATCTTTTAAAAATAAAAGTGAGAGAATATATATTTTTTAAAAATTAAATAATTAAATAATTTAATTTTTTAAAAAAATACAATTATTAAATAATAAGTTGCATTGTTTTTGGGCCCTAATTGGATGGGAAAGTCCAACAGACAGCCCGATGAATTGGGTACTGGACCGATTTGGTCGACTAAGAGTAATTGGACAGGTTTTGCTCAAATCAAATGACCAGACTCGGTCCAATTTGATTAAATGAAGCTTGAAAAATGTTGTGAAAAGAATCAAGCCAGAAACTTTGTGGGAGAGTTGTTGAAGATTTTTCATTACACCGTAATGCTCTCTTTACAAGTATAATGCATGACAATTTATTTAATATATCTTAAAAAAC
Source organism: Senna siamea (assembly GCA_031216115.1). Classification (NCBI taxonomy): domain Eukaryota; kingdom Viridiplantae; phylum Streptophyta; class Magnoliopsida; order Fabales; family Fabaceae; genus Senna; species Senna siamea. The sequence continues at coordinate 31,146,554 of CM062367.1, read as the reverse complement.
CTTTAATAATAATATTTTATTTTTTTAATAAAAATTTTTATAACTAAATTTTTTTACATGACTAAATTATTAATTGTTATTTTAAAATATATTAGTGTATATTATTTAATTACTGTTTTTTATAATTATATAATTACTAAATTTTGTAATTTATGTGTTTTATTTCTAAAATTAGAATTTAGGAAATTTATTGTAATGAAAATTAATATAATCAATTTATTAAAGAATTATAAAAATAAACTTTAATTTTTTATTTTTTATGATAATTTATGATTTGATATTTTTATTTAATAGTATATATAAATTTATAATGAAAATTTTTTATGAATCTTTCACCAATTCGAAGATCGGCTCGAGTCCAAAATCATAACTTGTAAATCGGGTCATAAATTCTAAACCTTGTATGAAGCAATGTCATCTTCCTGATCGAAATTTTTGGCGGCGTAATCACTGGAATTGGAGATCCGAGGTTGCTAATAGGTGGAGCCGCTAGTTCCTGAATTTTGTTTGTTCTTTATATTTTTTGTTAATTAATATGTAATACCTTTCCGTATTTCTTTAATAATATATTTTTTTATTGTTTTCCTTACTGAATGTATTCCTGGTTAACATCAACAAGCAGCTGATTCATAAGTTTAATGGGGATGATAAATTTAACCTGATATTCCTAAGTTTTGTTGGTTCAATTTGTATGTATTACTTGATTAATTAATTGGTGTTATTGCTATCATATTATTAAGCAGCACCAGATAGGTTTTGAAGATTTTCTTCCAAATCTCCCTCAAGCTATTAGCCTTTAGAAGCTGAATAATTCTTCAATAGGTTTACATGTGTTTTGCATGTTATGTTAGAGGTTCCATATGCACACTTATTAGTCTACCAGTTAATATTTTAAGAACCATACCGTCTAATCAGTTTAACCTATAACTGTGTTAAGTCATATAGTCTGGTTTGATTTTAAGAATTAGATGGTCAATTGGACCAAATAAAAAAAGGGTGGCCTAATTCATGAGACTCCAATTAAGTAAAGTTTAAGAAAAGTCAAATATATGCAGTCTTATCCTTATAAACAGAGAGACTATTTTTAAAATTTAAATTCGCGATCTCCAAACCACATAAAAATAACTTTATAATTGCTCCAAGGCTCAAATTAACTTGATCAAAACCATTGCGAATATGTCTTTTATATTTATTTTCTATCCTTTTTTGACATCTAATATCTACCTTCTAGTTACTTTTTTAATGCTTTTTGTTTTGGTTTGTAGGTCCTACTGCAGAACCTACATCTACATGTGCTATATATCTTTCATTATATATCATGAATGTTAATTTACCATTTTACCAAAAAATTTGAAGAATTGGTACATTGTAGTGCAGCACCTATCAGACAAAAAGATGCAGTTGGTACTATAATTGAAGAGCAAAACAGAAGAAATAGCAGAAACATGTGGCTCTACTGATTACATTTAGATAAATAGTTACAAACAGTGAAACAGGAAAACGCATAGTAATGAAAAAATTCACAAATATTTTCCTAATTTCTTCACTACTATTTAGTGATGAGCTTTTTTGTGTTTTCCAAACAAAAATATATCATACACTCTTGGTTCACAAGATTTAATTGAATACTATTCTAAACTTCTACCCAATAATTTCATTCTTCATGCATGGCCTATATCTGATATCTGCAGAATTTGCACCACCGTGATACTCAACATTACAGCAGTCTCTTATACCCTGAAATTTTTTTTTAAAAAATGTTGATTGTTTATAAATGATATGATCCATAATGCTATACAAAACATGAAACAGAATCAAAAGCACCATGTTCAGTTAATGATTCTATCTAAAGCACCATTCTGAAAGTCATTTCATTTCCTTGATACATATATTTTGTTTGTGCTTGATGTGTTTTCCTGTTATACCAGAAACTATTAGGGTGACCCAATGCACAAGACTCCATCAAGTGGGATCTGGGGAGGATCAAATATAAACAGCCTTATCCTTGCAAACGAAGAGGCTGTTTCTAGGATTTGAACCCATGACTTCCAAGTCACGTGGCAACAACAAACTAAAATAAAACTTTTTTTAAAACTTAGTTTAAAGTATGATTTTCCAATGTATATGATGTGCCTATAAAGTTTATAAAAGAGAATAGATAATTGAGAATGAAAGAGTACATTGTAACAAAAACAGACCTCCATGTTTCTTCTTGTTGGAGAAAAGACTTGCACTTTGGTGACAGTTTCTGCAGACTGATGTCCATCTAGTGGACAAGGCTGTAAACCTCGAGGTGATTTTCGTATGTAAGTTGTTACTATTTGATCTTCCCCATCAGTATGAATTCTCTTCATAGATTCGGCAAAAAAAGCATGAGGAGCTTCACATGGATTGTCAAAAGGCCACCTTGTGTTGAACATGTAAAAGGGAGGCTTTGCAATAGGCAGCCATGGTAAAAATGTCTCAATTGGCCTCTTTAGGAGCCATCGAGGGAAGACACTTTCATAGATTTGCAGAGAGTAACCCCATGAGATGGAAAAAGTCCAATGGCTGGGCCTGTGGTGGCATATGGTTTGCTGCAGAACTCGAGTTCGGTCCTTTTTCGCAGCACGTAGAAGCTGATGTATGGACTCGGTTCGGTTCTTGGATGGGAAAATAGGGTCTATGGTGTCCATATGGTGGATGGACACAAAAGGTGCATTTGGATGAGCTGATAGCAGACCTGATATGTCACCATGTAGATCAATCTGCACATACAAATTTGATGAGTATACTTTATTTTGCAACAAAATACTAATGATTATACTGTGCTTGAATGTTCCTTTGTGTGATATATTGTTGGAATTTTCACATCTAAGTTTTAAATTGGCTTCATTACTTTGTCAGCATCATTGGTTTTCTGCTGGATGTTGAAGCAAAATGTTATTGTTATATATTATGCATGTTAGATGAAAACAACTTTAGAACAAATTTAGCTATTAAGTTCTCCAATGAAAATAAAATATAGAGAAATTTTTTTTAAAAGATCTACTAAATGATATACATGTTATTTTTCCCTTCTACTAAAAAAAAATTTAGGTATAATTTTTATATTTGCTATCATACTACTACAACAACAACAAACAAAATTTTTATCCACTAAATGAGGTCGGCTATATAATGTATTTTGTCAAAAGTAATTTTGTCCCTCATATTCACATTGTTATCCTCTGTTTTAATTCTATCAATTCTCAAATGGAAGTTGTCAAACTTCATCTAATTTCTTAAAATTTTTCAAAATTTCTCTCATTGTCCTAATTTCTCTAAATTTCTTTCAATCTTATTCTTTATGATCTCTAAAAACAAAAACAATTAATTAAAGGGATGAATATATATATGTATTGAAGAGATTACTAGAAGATTACCTGGTGAAACCCTCTTTCAAATGTTGGATCAATTCCAAGATCAGCCACACAAGCACTCACAATGTAATCACTAGAAACCAAATGTGTATATCTCAACAAACATCCTTCCAAATTCTCAGCAATGGCTTCCATTAATGGATAACTCAAAGCATAGCCTGCTCCTCCATATCCCATTTCAAAAGTAAAATCCACATTAGACTTAACAGACTCTGAATTCATCCCAATGTAATAGTTCTTTGTGTAATCATACTTCCCTAACACCTCCACAAGATTCTCAATCACCATCACGGTGTCGTCATCTGTCATGACGAACCACTTCACATTCTTGTCTGCGTTCTTGAATGTCTCCACAACAGAACGAAGGATCCTAAGTTGAATGGGGTTGCTGAATCTGGTGAAAACGTCAAGCTTAGTGACGTCTTCATGGACTCGGAATTCTGGAGAGGTTGAAGGCCAAGGCAAGAATTCTTCTCCAGGAGGCTCTTCAAGGAAAACGTAGCCTCTTGTGACGTTTGCTTCCCACCATGATTCAATGTATGGTCTCTTGAGCTTCCACGTTTGCACAGAAGCAGCTATGCAAAACATGATGTCGTCAATGGCGATGGCGTGACTAGAAGGAGAAGAAGAAGAAAATTTGGAAGAGGGTGATGATGATGAAGGAGACCATTTTTCTTCGAATCTTGCAATGAAGGAAGGAAATTGGTAATATGAAGGATGGAGCAAGAAGGTGTAGAAGATGAGGAGGAAGAATAAGCCAGAGATGACAATGTATTTGTATAATTTTTTGAGGGAAAACGAAGCTCTATGATAGTGTTCTTGAAATAATTTCGTGTTCATGATGAGGTTGGCAGAAGCACTTTGAGTCATTGTGAAGAAGAAGAAGAGAAGAAGAATTAGAGAAGAAGAGATTTGAATAAACAGATTTGCATGGCAAGGAAATGTGTGTATATATATATAGAACACTTGGGAAAACAAGGAAGAATCACAAATTTTTGAGTTTGTTTGTTTTTTTTTTCTTTTTCTTATTGACGCTCTATTTATAAGCAATGAAATAGAAATCCTAATCCAACTAACTAAAATTTTGTGAATGAAAAGATTATAATCCAAAGAAAATATATTAGGATTGTACGTATAACATTTCTCTATACTCAAATACTTTATTAATTCATAATCAAATGGGTAACTACTTTATTAGATTAACCTCTTAAAATGAAAATCAAATATTTAGACAATAAAATAAATAACAGAAGTAGGCCATTGGAGGGAAGGGTAGAGCAATCAATAAAATAGGAATTCATAATTCCATTTTCTTGTGTTTGGCCGAAAACACAAATTCTATTCTATATATTGACTTTACTAGCTTTTGTTGTCTGCGCTAAATTAAAAAACTACATATACCTTAATGGAGGATCGTCATTGTAGGGCGGAGAGATTAATCCCCACATATACCTAACATCACCATAGGTTTGCAACCATTTAATAAGTGTTTGAAAAAAAATAGTAAAATCCAAATTTTCTAAAAATAAAATAAGAGAATGACTATATATAAAGTTCACCTTTTAAGCCTCAAGCTAGCTTTCATTGGTTCTAACTCACTTTTTGCAATGTTATTTATCTAAATATTTTTTCTTGGTTATAATTATTTTTTGCGTAGTTAATAATTGTATAAATTTTACTAATAAATGTCTTTAGGGCATTAATTAAAGTTTTTTCTTATTAATTAATAAAATATTTAATAATTTAAAATTTATAAAAAATTAACAAAAATAATAAATTTTAATATAAAAAAGTTTTACCAACCAATTAAATGAAATCTTAACTAATTTTTTATGACATTGATTAGCAAAACTCTAATTGCAATAAAAAAAATTGAGTTGTCTGCTTATAAAAATTATCAAATTAATTAGAGCACTAATGTCAATGCCCTTAGGGCACTGGGGTCTACATTACGAAGCAATAATTATGGATGGTATTTTTAATTAAAGAGATATATAGCAGAAGTCATTAGCCTTTTATTAATTTTTGGATACATAATCTAATTTATTTTTTAGAAAGATTATATAATATAATTTAAATTATGATTGAGTTAAATATTAAATTTTAGGTATTTTTTATGAAATTATAGTAAATATTCGTATGATTAGTTTTTGAATGATTTGTAAAAAAAGAAAGAAAAGAGGAAAAAGTGAAAATCAAGTTAATCTTAACTCCTAATCATTTTTAAACATTTTTCTTAACAGTTGATATTAACCATAATCAAAACCAAGGAAACTGGATAAAATTGAAGGAGTTGTTTTTTATTGGCTAAATGACACAGAATTTTCTTAAACTTTAGTCTTTGTAGATAAAATTTACTGTACTTTTAAATATGACTTAGAATTTTTTTTGTACTTTTAAAATATTACAAAAAACATATTTTATCTAACTTTTGATCTAAAAATTAATGGCAATGAACACATTATCTTATAGAATGTCAAATTAGAACAAATAATTAAAAGATAATAGATAAAAAATAAAAATACCAACAAGATAATAACTTATACTCATAAGAAATTGATATTAATGGTGAAAAGACAAAAATACATCTATTATCTTTTAATTATTTGCTCAAACTTGATATCTTATAAGTTGATGTATTTATTGTCATTAATTTTTAAATAAAAAATTAGACCAAATGAATTTCTTATAATATTTTAAAAGTACAAAGACATTCTGGGCCATATTTAAAAATATAAGGAGTTATATGTACATAAATTAAATACAAAATTTTTTTATGAATTTTAGTCTTTTTTATTATATGGTAAAGAATTATTTCTAATTTCAATATTCACATGTATATGGGAAAGATTATAGTAACAAGAGCTACTTTCGTGAATAAAAAGTTGCTACATTATGTAACGAATCAATAAGGGAGGAAGAAAAATAAAAAAGTTAGACCGTGAAAATCAGTAATGATTTTTTCAGATCAAGACTAAAGGCAGAAATTTCAAGACAAAAAGAAAAGGTTTTTAGCACATGTATTACGAGAAAGAGGAGAAATTCTAAACTAAAATCAATAGACTAGAAATATATAATCTAAGTTAATTATAAATATTTTTTCTGAGAATTTAAAGAAGCTTCATTATAGATATAAAAAATTTTTCAATTCAGTATCTGTATCCCCAGAAACCATTTCTTTGACAACAATAACACTATCCTAAATTATTTGTTTCTCTACACTTCCAAATATCATCGAAAGCTGTATATATATTTAAGAAAAAAAAAGAACAAAACTATAGGCACTTCCTAATCATACAACTACAAGCCAATTTCAAATTACAGTTGCTTTTGTAGCTCTATAAGCCTATTCATGAACTGAAGTCTAATTATAACTTTAATACATCAACTTTTAAATGTAATAAAAGACCCCATAATTTTTAAAAATAATACACAACACCCACTCCGAGTCTCATTTAAATTCTGTTTTTCCTTTGGAAGAACATGAGGTGTTGTGTTACATTCTAGAGTTAAAATGTTGAAGTTGTAATTATGCCTAGTTTGAAAAAGTAAAATCTAGTTTCCCCAAGAAAAAAAGAGAAGTTATGTATCCCTATGGCCATCAAAAGACTGAATCTTTCTCAAATTCCAGTGAAGGCCCTCATGAATGCTTCTTAAGAAGTCATTAGTTGAATCAACCAAACAAGCAGTAGGAACAGGCCATGGTGCCATGCTGCACACAAGTGCATCCCCAGGTTCCAACTTCTTCCTGTCCTTGCCATCAAATGAGGCCCATGCCGGGCTTCTGGTATTGAGAGGTATTTGCACCCTCAGAGTGACATGCTCTGGTAATATCAATGGCCTAAAAGACAGGGAATGTGGACAAATTGGTGTGAACAAAATACCAGGAACCTGCAGACAAATGAGTTTCACAATGGCCACACATTTAGTAACAATGCTTATAGAAATTTCAAAATAAGTAAGACAGCAATAATCGGCGGAATGATGCCAAATTGCCGATATAGAAAAGGTTAGGGTAAAATGAAAGTCATGATATAACTATTTGTGTCCACTTTTATTGATAGAGTTAAGGGCTTTCAATGAAGGACAAGGACATAGAAATACCTGAGGATGAACCATTGATCCTCCTGCTGCCAAAGAATATGCAGTACTGCCAGATGTTGTCGATAAGATCAATCCGTCACCTTGCACACATGTGACAAAAGAGTTGTCACAGTAACATTCCAAATTTGTAAGGAAGGATGATATTCCACGATCAATAGTAACCTCATTTAGAACAAGTATTGGTTCTTTGGTTTCATGATCATTGTTAGCTGCATCTCTTACCACATGACATATCAAACGGTGCCTCAATGTGATACTTATAGGGCCCTTCAAAATTGATTCAAGGCATTCTCTATAATGTTCACTATCTGAAGGATGTTAAGTTCAGCTTTCAATCAGACAAGGAAACAAATGTATATCAAAAGTAATAAATGTAGACAAAGATGGAGGATACAGAAAGGGGTCATAAAGCCAAGAGAACCTAAAGAAAACGGGACAATAGGAGGAACCGGCCCTTTGAAGATAGATGCTGCCTGCACGTTTGGTACATTTCAATATACATGAGAATAAGCAATGTAAAATAAGAGTTAATTTTTGGTAAATTTAATCTAATTTTAAATTATAATTGAGTTAGACCCCAAATTTTAGATGAGAATTGCTAAGTCAAAATATAAATGGCAATAGGACTGAATTTTTTTAGTACTACAAGAGTATAATAGATATTTCTGTAAAATAAATGGTGTGCAAATGCAAAGGGCAGACCTATTTATTAAAGAAAAAAGCTTAGGTGCAGTTTTTAAATATTTGTCACAAGGTTCTTCAATCAGAGGCCGACACATATATAGTTTATACAACTCATCTTTCTCATAATTATTTCTTTTATAAAAAACTTTTTATATGCTTTATTTTGATTAGAGAACCTGATAGAAAAGATATAAGCAACTGCACATAAGTCTAATCCTTTACCAAAATCATTGACACAAAATGATTCAGGGCCAATGATATATAGGCCCAGAGATAGCCGATCTTAGTTCAACAATCATCATGTTCTGGGAAGTTCAGTTCTGAGTTCCATCAAACAACCATAACATGAGGACAAAGCAAGATTGAGCACATTGAAATACATGCAATCTAGTTCTCCTTTTGAAGTAAATATATTTTTGGGTTTTTTGTCAGTTAGAATTGATAGTTTAAACTGAAGATTTTATACTCATTATCTGTACCATGAATCAGACTTCCTCTGATTAGAAGCCATTGTATAGAATCCTTCACACAGGATGTATCACTGAGCACTATTTAATGTTAATAATAGAACAGATCAGTAACTGAAATCATGTTCTTAAGGCATTAGTCTCAGAAACATGATCCTAGAAAATATTTGGATCAGAAGCTTAGTTGTTCATCCACTTGGAACTAAACTGAGGAAAGTTCCAGTACGGTTTTATACTAAACAATCCATACAAACTGATAAGTAAATAAGAATTAATTGCACATACCCATAGCACAGTGCCATCTCCACCAAGAGTTATCACAATGTCAACTTTTGTGTGCAGCCGCAAAATTTCCTCATCTGCAAGCAATGAAATAATGCTCATTATCAAATAATAACATATAAGATAGTAGAATTAATAATAGAAAGTGTTCACAAACTATTGCAGAACATTTATGATATTACATTACATCCCTCGCTTTATTGTCTGAAGCAACAGTCATCATTTAGCTCAGTGTCATCATTTACATTATTATGTTCTGATTCAACAAATATCACACAACTTTTACTAAAACTTCATATAGTTGGCCCCATGAGATTACTGGTTTTGGACCAGTCGATCTTGAGCTAAATTTTAATAAGCTCAGTGTGAGGTCTAGCCAAAATCCATATCATTTAGCAAAGAATTAATGTGAAATTAGCTCAGCACACAAAACTTTACAATTCCACAACTACCACAATCGAATCAAGACATTATTTTATGTAATTAAAAGATCCTCATGCTGGTTCATCAAAGAAGTAGCATTTTTAAAATTCATAGCAGGCATAGCATATGACATTTTAGCAACTAATCTTGATTTTTAAGTCTCAGAGTTAACAGAGCACATTAAACCAAGATAATGTAAAGATAAAGGATAACTAAGACTCCAAAATAATAATAAACAACTCTAGATAATGATAAACTCAGATTCTAGCAAAAGACAAACTCCTAAGTCCTAATCCATTAGGAGTTCCACGTAAATAGGTTTCTCAACTTAATAATTTTTGTCTTACATGATTCAAATTCCAGTCATTTTTTATTTCTTTTCCCCTTAACATGTTCACTTTGCATTTCACAAGATTTATAAATATGAAGTAACATTTCTAGACAAGATAGAATGTCTCAGATGCAATGGATTCACAAATGTTAGAAGATTAAAATAAAACCTGTGGAATTTTGTAAACTGTATCAACTATCAAGTGATTCTTTTATGCCATCAAATATTGAATTGCTTACCATCTTTCCAACTTTCTACAAAGTTAAAATATGATGACTCAGTCAGAAGTTCCCCTCTGACATGTGGTTCCACATAGATGTCAAGTTTCTTTTGCTCCCTCAACCATCTGGAAACAAAAAATCAAAGATAAGGAAAGTAACATAATTTTGAACAAGGTTTGAAAGATAAATAAAGGGTAAAATTATAAAGAATAATTCAAAGATTTACAACCTGTTCTAGATTTATACCATTAAGAAAGGGATACCAAGACAAAGAATCAGCATAAACATTTTTTGTGTAGTTAAATATATAACTCAATAATTTTAAGTATATGGAACCGTTTTACTGAGAGGCTATATAAGAATCAGGTCAAATGTCAGGAGGTGAGGGACCATCTCTGAGATCCTTGTGTTTTGGTCTAAAAATTGGATGGCATAGAAGTCAATTACAAGTGTATCTATGCTTAACAGATCCCCAACCAAAAAGTGCATCACTTGTTAATGCAAGCAACCTTCAATTTTTCAATGAACAACTGATACTCCAGCAAGCTGAAATAGTATAATTTACAAGAGATTAAATTTAAAAATAATCAGAAAGCATAATGATTTTAGTTTTCTTAATGAGCATAGAACTCTCAGCCCTTATAAATAGCAATTAAAAAGAAAGAAAGAGACCAGCAGCAGTTTCTAAAACATAACCTGTGAGCTCTCTAATCTAAATGCTATTTTATAACTACATATTTCATAATGCTGTTGAGAGTTGTACAAGTCAAACTCAGGATTGTATTACAAGTAAAGCGAGTTTTGGCTTTGGAACAGCTGAAACTGCTAAAATATATATACTGGGGGTTCACACCTAATCATTTCTGCACAAAGAATTCGAACTGAAACTGAATTTGGTTTGTTCAATATGAGCACTGTCTTTGGGCATGATTCCCACTTCAAAGAGATCTGAAATGAATATGACTTCTCAATTAGACAACATACAACTATGCAAATCTTCTTACTGATATGAGGAACAACTAAAGATGATACATAACAATTATAAATTTCTTTATTAAGTGATGAAGTCAAATGGCCCACAAAGAAGTAATACCTGCTTACTGCTACGCTCAGCAGTTGTTATATTTCCTCTTTCAAAAGACACAACGTCATGTTTGTATTGATCACTTTGCTCACCTTTGCAGCACCATGAAAGTTTAAAGGAAGCCTGTCTCAGGAAAACAAAAAAAAAGAAAAGGAAAAACCAGTTTCAGCAACCAAAACAGCAATGTCACTCATAATAATACAATTTACAACAACCAGAGCTATACAAAATACCTTTCTAAACACCGGGGAATCAGGATCAGATCTTCCATCCCTAAGTACCTCATGGGAGCATATCCCATATCTTGCACAGCATCTTTCAGATTGTTCATTGCATAATGCAGGTCGGTAGGCTGGGTTATCCATCCTCCCATCATCAAGATCATTTTGATTTTCCAGGAATAATTGCTCTGTAATAGAAACAAGCAGAGCAAAGAAATTATGAAATGCCAAATTTGGAGACATAAAGAAGGTAGAGTAGGAGTTGAGAATGAAAGCCTGCAAACAGATTAACAGAAACTGATCAGTACAAGTCACATGGTAACATGACCATGGAGGTAATAGCAAATTAGAAACTATCAACAATCCCTAGTGTTCCCACAAATATGTCACTAAGAAAATCTCAGTTGAGGCACCAGCCACTCCTGGATATTACAAAAGATAAATTTGCAGGAAACACAAGCACCCAAAATCATTAAATGATTTAATTTCTCCTTAAGATTGACAATTTGATACCATGACATGAAATTTTCCATATCTTATTTCAAATCTAGGGTAAATTATCTTTACTCCTCAACTAAATTACAATGCATGCCATCTATCTTTACTCTTTAACATTGGTAATGAATAGTGATTTAAAGTGTTTTTGGTCTGAAGTTATTTTATCATCAGCATAATACTATCAGTTGAACCAACTACAGCCCCCAATTAATTGACTGCTGAAATAGCTCATTTCCCAAGTCCCATATGGATTGAACTTTCCAAGCTACAAAGCTAGCTTACATAATCAAAATTAGAAGACTCATCTTTAGTGCACCCACATGTTTATTTAGAGTAAATTATATTTCCTTCTCTTGAGAGATCTTGAAATTATACTCCCCTCTCTTGAGAGATAAGAAAACTTACAATTTTACACATTTTAACCAAAATACCTTTATATTTATTATTTATATAATTAAATATGTTTTTAACTAATATAAAAAATTATTTTTAAAAATTTTTAAAAAATAATTTTAGTATTTTTAACTCATTAAATAATAATAAAATAATAATTTCTAAAATATATTATTTTATATAAAAAATATTTTTTTAATAAATTATAATTTCTTTTTAAAAATTTAATAATGCCATCTGGGTATTTAGTTAAATGGGTGAAAATTGTAGATTTTTTAATCTTTCAATGGATGGAAATGTAGGTTTTCAAAATAGAAGAAAGGGAAGTGTAATTTTGACATTTTTCAGGAGAAAGGAATGTAATTTACTCTTTCATTTATCAGAAAGAGAGGATGGATAAAAGTTGTAAATAGGATGGGTAGAAGTTGTCACAAGGATGATCCAGAATATCAGAATAGTTTTACAGCTAGGTTAAAAGAATGTGTGTCAACAACTAGTGTGCAGGGCATAGACTACTTGCACTATCCCATTTTTCTATCTACTCAAACATGGTATCAAATCCATTGATTTTGAGCTGGTGACATCTTTGTAATAGGGTTTTCTTTGAAAATGGAAGTTCTTCTCAGAATCCTTCTCCATGCAACATCACAAGGTTAATGCGTGCCTAAAGGTCATGCATAATGGCAGAAAAGGTGACCAAGTCAATCACAAGATTTGGTTGGTTGGTTATCCAGTGAGTCATAAAAAGGCGGGAACAACCAGGTGGCTGAATGGTGGTCCAAAAGCATGGGTTTTTAGTGGTTCAGGTCCAGAACATTCCAATTTTTAGTGGGTAAGTCTCCAAATACTGCAGTTTTGTCTAGTCACATGGAGGAACAAAAAAAGAGGAAATAAGTTAGAAACCTGCTATTGAGGTTTAAGAGAACCTTAAGGCTTAAACAGTTTAAATCCCAAAGATCCTAGTGTTTGTACAATTTTTCCCATCAAAATAAATGCCCAAGATCGTACTGAGTACTTAAATCCCTAATATTATACTAAATATTGACCCATGGAGAAGAAATAGAACACTTGTTTCTTTATGTTTATTTTCGCATTTGTGCAAGTCAAAGCAAGTACCTTCAGTTATACTTCTACCTTGCTCCTTCCAATTCCAAATATCTAAGCAGGCAAAATATGGAAGCATTAATCTTGCTATCCCCATTGCAGTATTTAGAGAAGTCTGGGTCCACCAGATTCGGAGCTTTTCACATAATTTGTTGCCTGATGGTGGGATACCAATAATCTAACTGTAATTAGTCTGAGTCTGATTAGCAAGTTAACTTATACCAAAAAAATGTTCCAGCGTTCAGTATATAAGCACTGCTGTAACATGACAAAGCAGCAATCCTTACTCCAATTTCTTAACAAATCCACACTATATCATGCATTGGAAATGTTCATTTCTATTTTCTGCAAAATATATCACACAAAAATTGCAGAAGAGAATAGTTGAAAAATAGTCACCGACTACATCTAAAATTTTAGGAATGCATTATCAAGTGAGTCACAAGAGATCCAACTTCACCAGATCTTCTTTTTCTTTGTTGGCGGGGGTCATACTAATGCTTCTACTATAGGCAACTCTCAAACTTAATGCTTGACAAGTCTCACCATCAGGCAAAGATTCTCACTTTTAAGCCAACTACGGTAATAATGAATAAATAATATAAGTCACAATTTGTTATGATGCCAAACTTCAGAGTTGCTTTCTCTTTGACCTATAATGTAATTTTTGAGAAAAGACCATGTTCAATAGCTATTTAATAAGGGATGAGTTGCCAAGAAAGGACAACTGTGGGGAAACTTTTCATTTTTAAATCTTCATTTCATATCATCATTTAGAAATTCCTTCACAATGAGGCTTTTTAATGCATTGTACTCAAGATCCATCCTAGGGAATCCAGTGAAATTCATCTAACATGTTGTAAACTCTTTCTGATAATATTTATTATCTGAAGTCAATTACAATCTAATCATGGTGTAACCATATGGCTCAGATTAGTTAGCAAAAGTTAAAATTCAGAAGACAAGTTAAACTAAGAGAAAATGAATAAAAATTCAGAATCAACGTAAAATGGCCATACTGACTATCAGGAAAAAAGACCCTATATAAGTGCTTATTGCTCAGTAGAGAGGTGTGTGGTGTAACTCACCATTGATGACAAAACCAACGATTTAGATTTTGATAGAGTACAACGTACAAACCACTTTATAGCAAACTCTGGATTTAAGAAAACTAAATCCCTTGATTTTATTCATCAAGGGTTATGCACTAGCATTTCACACTCTAAAGTGCAACCTGCACTTTAAAGGAATGAAACCCATGATCCTCAGTCTTGAATTTTAATTATCTGATCATCATGATTTTTATTTGAATTCTATATTTAACATTTAAGTTAATTTATCAAGAACTTATAATAACATATGTTCCAAAGCAGAGACTCTGGAGAATGTGGCCCTCACTCACTACTCTAGAGAACAAAGAAAAATATAATCCCTACCCATCAAAAGCATCGTCATTTCTATTTTCGCTTCCTCAGTCAGATCCAAGAAGCAACAAATAGGATCCTTCTCACTAATATTTAATATAAAGTAGAAATCCTTCTTTTCATATTTTATCCTCTGAATTAATATTCTGTCACAACATTAAGAGAGGACCAGAAGTAAAGAGATTCAAATTTTGAAAAGTTTTTTTAGAATCTTAGATTCTAACCAGAATACAATAATGTTCTTTTTCTCTGTAGCAGCAAAATTTAAGTTATAGTGATCCTATCATAGGCCAAGCATTTGTCAGTAATCATTTTGAAGATGATCAACCAAATGAATTTTCATCAAGTGTAAAGAGATGCCAACACATCAATATAGAACTGTATCTCAGAATATTTTATGAAACTCATTATCAGAAGGCACTACAGAATCAAACAATAAATAGGACGAAAGATAATTGAGAAATTTTAACTGCATAAGTTTGGTTCCAACATTCACAAGTAAAAGGTCTGGCATCAAAGGTTCTGTTTCAGTAACTGAGATGAAAGGTCTGCTTCAATAATCGAAATACAATTTTTCTATCAAAAAACGAATCAGAATACAGTTTAGAACCAAAAGGTTGTCAAATTCAATGATTAAAATGAGGAAATTACAAAAGCCAGGAATGCAAAATCATGTCAGGTGAGCAAAAGCACCTAGCAAATTCAAGGAGAAACAAAGAAAGTTGGAACAATCAACAATGCCTCGGAAGAAGCCACTCCATAACAAGAAGTGTAAGATCACAATCCTTCATAAATCTAAAATCAAAATCAGTAGCCAGAAAATGAACAATGCTTCTAATTAAGACTTGAAACAATTGAGTGCAAGACAGGTAATACAACTACAAGAAATTGGCATTCCAACTATTAAATATCTATAAAAAAATTTATAGTGTCAAGGAAGATAAGCAATCAAAAGAAAAGATTATTTCAGCAATATCCATGGAAACAGAGAGAAGAAAATTGCAGTTAAGTCAAACTCAGACGAAATTAAAAAGAAAAAAAAATGTCTGCTTTGAAAGAAGGACAGTTACAAAAACAGTATATAAACACAAACTGCATCTTGTAGCTCTTTAATTATTAGAACCTTTATGTTCCAGCCGTATATTCCGTGCCCTCTCCAACTCATATTTACGTCTCCATTCAGCAGCCTCAGCTTGAGCAGAAGCTTTTCCTTCTGCAGCCTGTCTGAGGGCCTTTGCAACGGCTAGAAGGAACAAAGATCTGTATATCAAGATCAAGTCTTGTTGTAGTTGACATTAATAATTTCAACAAAATATGAGCGTACCTCTCAAAGCTTCAGAAAACTCTATGAGATGGTCATCTGATCCCTGAACCGGAGATTGAAGTAGTTCATGCACTGCCTTATCAGAAAAGAGAGAAACAGAACCGACAATACCGTTCTCAGACTGTGAACATGGCATACTTGCATTTCCCTGTTACATGTAGGATTTCAGACAGTCACAAGAGAAATACACTGAAAATTAACTACGTATCCATAACCAGTTATACATGATACTGATCCTCACCTAAACAGAGAAATATCAGGCTACAGTCTGAATTATACTGAAGTGATGATCAGTTCAAAGATTGATCAAATTTAAAACAATAAATCAATTTTTGAATGTCCTAAATTTTCAGAAGATAAACTCATTGTGGATGAAAAAGGGTACATTTCAATAATTTAGGTGACATATAGAATAATCAGATCATCAGCACAAACTCCTTGTAAGGTTATGCTTGACAATCAACGAGGTTCCTAAAAGGAAACAGTGCGTGCCCTAAACAGTCAGTTATATAACTCAAATGCTAGGACTTATCCATGGAAGTTCAATCCAACATCATTACATGAAGCTCGTTACTGTTAATATTTCTTTCTTATTTCACCAATTTCGCTCATTCCTAGATTATGAATAACACCGGACGTAAAACCAAGAAAAATCTCTCACCGGGAATTCAAATTCACAGAGAGGCCCCAATCAAAAAACCCAATAAACTACTGCTTTGAATTACCAAAAGCCATCGCTGTAAAATACATACCACTCCCATAATTAAGCCAAGACGAAAGTAATAAATTTTCAAGCTATAATCAACAACAAAAAAACAATAAGAAGACGAAATCGCAGTTACCGAGGAATCGAGCTTGCTTGGGGCCATAGCTAAGGCTTGAGATGAAGAAGAAGAACGAGAGAGAGAGAGAGAAAGAAATGTAATTGAAATTGATTCGCTCCTCTCCACTGGTCAAACACACAAACTGAATGTGGAATCACAAGCTTGTGAATATATTATGACAGATTCAGTCAGAGACTTCATTTCATCATTCACAGTTCATTCATTGAAAGAGACATGGGAATATTTTGTTGGGTGGGACGTGGATACACGCTCGGTGGCGCGTAATAGATTTAGTTTACCTACATTTGCTTTAACAAGTAGTTGGTTGTTAGGCTGCGTATGAGTGATTACCCAACGTAACAAGTGAGAGGTGAGACAACAGCAAAATTAATTTTAATAAATTATTATTTTAATCTTTAAAATATATTTTTTGTTTTAATTTAGTTTCTAAAAGTAAAAAATGAAAATTATCAATTTCATTAAGATGCAATCCCAAATAAATTAGTTCTTATATTAGTTATATAGATGCTCTATTGAAAAAAAATTTATTGGAGGACTAGTAGTTGTTAAACTGACAATCTAACATAATTACTACTAAATCATCATTTTTATTAAATTTAAATTATTAACGTTAACATAAAGATTAAATTGATTGAGACTATATATTTTTAGAACAAAATTTGATTATTTTAATATTTTAATGACTAAATTGAAATAATGTGTATTTTTTAAGGACCAAAATAATAATTTACTCAAAATTTAATGTATTTTATTTTATAAGTTACATTATCAGAATGTATTATTTTTTTACTATATTAACAATTTAGTGCTTGAAAGATACACGCGTTGACACTCTAGTTCTTAAAAAATTTTGACTATACAAACTAGTCCTCGAAATATTGTGACACTATACAAGTTATTTCTTACATTAGTTGGGTTAAATACATTTGACGGAAGTACTGATGTGGCTCATTATCTGTCAATGTCTAATGTTTAATTCTAATCTAAAGGAAGATTTTGATTGAAGGAAGCTTACATCATATATGCAACAGGTAATTGCTAATTAAATGTTTTTCAAAGCCCAATAAATATAAAAAATTTTAGATATGCAGTACAGCAGTTAGGGTTTGTGAAAAACTAAAAATACATAAAGACTGAAGAAGGCAACTAAGGTTGAAGAGTTAAAATGAGTTGCGAATGTAGTAAGGAAATTTCTAGATTTGAAAGTCACCCCCTATCTCCCGAATCAAGTTCATCTACTTCAAGCTTAGCTGATGAGAACATATAGAATTCCATTAATGTGCCAGTGTGGAAGGAAGGTTTTGATGTTTACGACTAAGACTGAAATAAACTATGGGAGTAAATTTTTTAGGTGCCCATTATATAAGGTGCATTTTAGAAGCTGAAATTCTATGTTTATGTAATTTTTTTTCTTGAGAATTTGTAAAGGGCTTGTTGCATTATCTTGTGATGATGTATTTTGATTAATTCTATGTAGAACAAGCTTTTTACTTGTGGATTTTTTCATTAGGTGGATGAGGAATGTTCTTTGGAAGATGAAGAAATTCCAATGATGCATGATAGAAGGAATTTGTTCAACTTGAGGAAGAATTTAGTTATGTATGAATAACAAAACAAGAAGCTGAAATGTGCTAGTCCTGCTTTGGTGGTGCTCCTAACTTGTGTGACTTATTTGACATTTAAGGTTTAGGATGTTAGGCTATGTATTAGTTTGTTTTTGATGTGCTGGTGTAATTGTGATGTTGTTGAATGTAATGGTGATGTTTGTGAAATAAAACACAGTACTTATGTACTTGGTTCTTAAGCAAGCTGGATTAATTATTCATGAGGAAGGCGACATAAGAAAAACATAAAACATAACATTATATATCATTTTTAATCTTGTCATTTATATTGAAAACATGATAAACATGTCCAAAATAGGCATTGAGCCTTACATAAAAAAACTAAGCATAAACACTATCCCAAACAACAACAATTAACCTTATATGCAAATGACTCAAAAACCATAGCACCATAGTCATTGAACCTTTCTAAAAGAACCGCAACAACTATCCAAAACAAATATTTTAAGTTCAATTTAGCCAATCCAAAAGAAGTTTAATCTTTGCTTGATTGTCCTAGGCCTTGCTTCTGACTTAAACTTGGTGCTTGAGAGGATAGTAGCTCCCTCATCCTTGATCTCATAACAATGCTAGCTGATTGGATGGTTTCATTTGTTGCATGCTCCCTTTGCACATCTTATTGCACTCATAGTTATCAAAATTGCACGATTCAAGATTCAAATTGTCTGGTTTGCGTTGATTCAACAACCAAACAATACAATTCAGATAGCTTATCAAAATCTTAAATTGCATGTTTCCAATGATTCCAAAACTGTGTTTACATCTGGGTCACAAAATTGGGTCGTGATTGACCTATGTGACCTAGACACATGAAGAAGATGACGCATAAATCAGTGATACTATTTAAAAAAAAATTAAAGAAGATGTCGTGACCTATGGGAGTTGAAAACTCAAAATGATTTAAGTTTAAAATAAAAAACAATAAAAAAATCAATTATGCAATTACAAGAGGAATAGGAGATATAAAAAAAAACTCTTCAGATTCCCCTTTATGTGCCATAGCCCTACTCCATATTAAAACTAAAGCGCCTTTAAAATACATTAGCCAAATGTGAAGACAAAACAGTGCAAAACATAAAGACAATGTTGCCATTCTCTTCTTCTCTTTGTTCTTCTTCCAAGTTCTAACTAATTTTGATTTAGTTACTTAAGGACTCTTGGCTTTAATAACTTATTATGCATTGTTGTTAATTATGAACTTATAACTTGCGTGAGACCTATGATATAATTTTATGACAATTACTAGTTTAATTTTCTTAAATTGAGCATTTTGTTTATAATATAAACATATAAGCCATTAATATGAAGTATCTCAAGCTAATTTTCTTTGTGTTCATGAATCTTATGATTTGATACGATTTACGATTTATGATTTGAAAATTAGCTTACCGATTCAAGATTTGAATCATGATTCGATAACCTTGGTTGCACTTGTGACCTTGTTCTCAAAGCTAGTGGAGGCCTATATGCTAGTGACTTGTATGTGGAAGGTGCTCTCAGAAACAAGAAATTCTATAATAGCTGGTGTTGGTGCTAGTAGCCTAAGCCCAACATAAGGCCTTACAGGTGGCCTTATAGTTGGTGTAGACATATGTGGCCTTATATTTGGTGTAGGCATAAACCTCTACAAGTCACAAAAGCATGTTAAGTCACATAATCATTTAAACATAAACCTCTATAATAAAATGACCAATTAATCTTACAAAAACTATATGGAAGAAGAACCTTGTGTGTTTGAAGGTGGCTTAAGATGATGGAGGTGGTGTTGTTATCACAGTAGAGTCTTATGTCATTTTAAAAAAGATGTTTCATGCATAAGAGGAAATAAGAAAAATAAAAAATATAATTGAGATGCATCATTGCATAAGAACACATTACTTGGGCCTCTTGTGAAGCATCTTGAGATGATAGCAATGGTATTAACTGCACTATAGAGCTCTATGACATTAAAAATAGAATTGTTAGTGGAATGAAGACAACAAACATAAAGAAATTTGATAATGAAAAATTTGGGGAAATTTTAGAACCTCTTGACAATATTTTATTGGTGTTGTGATCTTCTTCTTCTTAACTGGGGCTCCCTTGCAAGTCCTAGTATTATGACTAGTACCTCCACACTTTGAACATATAATGTCTCCATATTTCCTTTTGGTCACACAAGGGTTGCTAGGCACATCATTATCCTTTCTTCTTTACTTCTTAAGATGTCCAAGAGGTCTCTTGAATGGTGGTGGATCAATGAGTAGTAAACCTATCTTAGGCCAATATTCTGCTCCAGTAAGTGGTTGAAATAATGCTCATAAGTCTTTCTCCAAACCTCAACATATAGGAAAGGATGCAAAAAGTCTTCAAGCTTTAAATTACTGTATGCCATACATGCGATGCTTTTGGGGCTTTTTTTCACTCTGGTCATATTGACCAATTTTTACTTCAAACAATGCATTTATGGGAGCATCTGGCATGGTGTTAGCCTATGTGGAGTTATCTTATGTCAGATTATCTAATGCAAGCACACGTAAGAATTAAACGTTACACATAGATAGATAACGAGCCACATCAACACTTCCATCAAATGTATTTAATGCCAACTGACATATGGACTTATGTGTATAGTGTTATAATCTTTTGGGGACTAGTTGTATAGTCAAAATCTTTCAGGGACTAAAGTGTCAACGAGTGTATCTTTCAAGAACTAAATTATTAGTATAGTCCTTTTTTTTAATAAAGAAGATCAATTTCATTATTTAACAATCAAGTTAGCATTTGTTAATGCTCTTATTAGATAACACTACAAAATATAAGAAAAATAGCAGCGCTTTAAGTGATCATTTAGTGGCATTTCAAGCACTACTAATACAACTTCCTAGCTCTTGAACAAGCGCTGTGATTTTTGATGTCGGGACCATTTTTACTGGCGCTGTAAGTTATAACTTTCTATCCATCTCTTTAACCAAAAAGTCAAACTAATTGAAAATACATTTTAATGACTAAATTAAGAGAACACGTATCTTTCAAAAACTAAATTATTAATTTAGTAAATTATAGTTTATTTCATTTAACTTTTTGTTATTTGTTTTATTAATACTTAATTATCATATGGTATTGTTATCTAAATTTTAATCAAATTAGTTATATGATAGTCAGTTAAAATTATTTTGCACTCCTATATAGATGGAATTTTTTTTATATTGAGTAAAGTATAAATTCTTCAATTACAATCATATTTAGTCCCCCATAGTTTTAAATTATAAAGGAATTAAATGAAAAATTATATGAAAGTTCAAATGATAATTTTTAAAAATTACAAGGTTAAAACTAATTAGAACTCACACTTAATTCCTTGTAAAGAGGTATATCATAATTAAGTGACACTCCTAATTGTAAAGACTTAAGTTGATTTTAGTATCTTAAATAAAATAAAATATTATTATTTAATTTTTATATTAAAATATAGAAGAAAAATTGTAATTTTTAAATTTTTTTACTATAAATTATTTACGATATTTTTTAAATTATTATTTGGTTCTATTAATTACAATTTGTTAGTTTTTAGCTTGAAATATTAAATACATTGAAATTTTTAATGAAAGTTATGATTCAACCACATCCACTAAAATGGGATTTTGGATCTCTGGTCAGAAAACTCTTGAGAGAGCAAGAGCCTTTTGGGCCATAAATAGCATTTCTCTTTTGTATTTCAGTACATAGGAAAACAACAAAGATTCAAGATATCTCCCATATATATTCGTCTACATGTGTATATATGTAAACTTACACATATATTATAGATACTTTTCTTATCCTTTCCCTTTGTTTTCCCTGATGCCAAACTTTTCCTTCATGTACGAAGCTTCTACAACATATGTTACCCACTTACAATATTGTGATAGGAAGAGGATGTATTAATTTTAAAGAGAGAATCCATTTTTAAGCTTTTCCTATATGTAATAGCCATTAATGGTGGTTCTACTGAATAGGAGAGTTGAGACCTTCTTGAGAAGACAATGGATGGTGGTGCCTGTTGGAAGGGAATGATGGTTTTCTGAATGAAGGACGCTTGTTGAGACGTTGCAGAGCTTGATTGATGTAGATTTTATGAAGGAAAGGTGAAGCTGTCTCTTGAAACTTGAGAGTGAAGAAGAGAAGAAATCTAAGCACTATGAGAATGAGTATAACTGCAGCCAAGTCCCACCATTTAGATTGATCAACTTGCATGCCAAGCATTGTTTTGAGAATCACTTCTCCTTTCAGTTTTGGGTCACCAGGAACCAAAGGATCAAACTCAACTCCAAGCAAGTCATTCTTGTAAGCTCCCTACATTCCACAAAATTACTAGGTAATCAATAAAAAGTTTGACTTAAATGCTTTTTCATATATCTTTTTTACTAAGCAATTTTTTTCTAATTAAAAATGTTATTTGAGCCTAGTTAGTTAGGTCTGAATTTAATTTGGGCATGGATTTAAAAAATGTCTTAGAGCAACGATAAGGCTATCTTTATATGACCTAGAGGTGATGAGTTCAAACATTGAAAATAATTTCTTTGCTTGCAAGATAAGACTGCGTACATTTGACTTTTTTCAAATTCCATTTGATGGAAACTTTGTGCACTGAACCGCCTTTATGGATTAAAAAAACCCAAATCTACTTTTTTTTTTTTACATTAGGCATTATTTGGTAAGTTATTCAGCTCATGATGAAGTCTAATTTGGTATTTATTGGAAAATATGACAACCATGAGCAGTTCTTAATTAGCAAATATCCCTTTGATTTTTGCCTCTTAATCAGTTTGATCCTGTATCACTTTAGTTTGTTTTTTTAGCTAAGGGACTTGCTGGAAATGATTAGTTCTGCTGAGACATATTTAGATATAAGAGAATGAAAGAAAAGGAAAAGGAAGTAACATAAACTTTTAATATTGATAACATAAATCTAACATTTCCTGCTTTCCTTTCTTATCCATTTTCATCAATTCAAACATGTTTGAAAAGAAAAGAAAATTGTTAAATTTAAATTAAAAAATGTCAAAATTTAAAAAATATCCCAAACATATAAAAGTTACCTGTAATGCCCATGCTCCAAAATTCATGTATGAAATTGGATAACGCCAGAAGAATTTGGGAAGATCAGGGCGCAGACGGAAGTAGCCAGAAGTCATCATAATAACACCCTGCACATACATACATATAAACATACAAATACTCATAACTTGAGTATTACTCAACAATGATAAAAAGGAAATAATAATAATTGTTAATGAACACATAAGCTTAATTACATTTAATTCTTACCATATATCCTGCTCCAATAATGACTCCCATTAGGAAGTTAGGGACAAGTGAAGCTATAACCATCATTGAGCTCTCCACAACAGCAATGGAGGCTAAAAGATCAAGGCATGCGTACAAAAGATGGAAAAATCCATGACCAACCTTAACCATAAAGGATGTTATAACTCCTGTAGCAATGGACATCACTGCCACAAAGGGAAAGGAAGACACAAAATTTGATGCAACATACACAGCAACTCCATAATACCCATTCAGCCTTTCTCTCTTAAACACCTATTAATTTTATGAAAGAAAACTAGTAAGTAAATAAATAAAAACTTAAAACACCATAGTTTCCTTAAATATATTCTCTGTCTTTCCAGTATTCTAAAGGCTTTAATTTGATCCCTTTGATTTTTGTTGACTTGTCCTTCAATGGATAAAAATGATGCAGTCAAAACTGTAATCAATTAATATCATAAAACCACTCTAAATTTTACTCAAATGTGAGAAGAAAGTTCATTGACTAAAGCATGTTCTCACTTGGTTACTTGTCATCCAGTGAATTCATGTAATCCAAATTGCGTTTACAAAAGCAATTGTTAACTGAAACATCATTCTTTTTCTTTACCACAAAGATTAAACTAAGAGTAAAAGACAAAAATGTAATTTTAGTTGAGCTTTTTGGAATTGTATCAACATTTCTCACCTTCATCTCTTCTATGAAGGATGGAAAGCCTCCTATTGACATGAATGTCATGAATCCTGATATAAATGCTCCACATGATCCTCTTGCAAAAATTGCTCTATAACTTGTTCCAACATTGGAAAAGACTGTTCCAACACACAAAGATAAGGCCACATAAATTGTTATCCTTATCCAGTAGTAGCCAACATCTCTACACATGTTCACAAAAGATCTCTGAATCAATGTTGAAAGCTGCTTCCACCATTTGGCTTGGTCCTTGCTTTTACTTTCAATCTCCTGTCGGCCCTGTAATACTATCCTTTTGCCTTCATTTTTAAACATCACAAAATATGTTCTACTGAAGCTGGGTGTAAACTCTGCTTGTGTTAAATGGAACATGAGAAATAGCATAACTTCTGTTTATTTATTTTTCTCCAAATTACAGTTAAGGATATATTTTGGACTTTATTTCTCCATGAAAGAATCAAACCCATGTTGATGAGACAAAATACTATTACCTCTTATAAACTGAGTTAACTCTTGGGTAATTAGCATAAATTATTGAAAAGAATTAAAACTTAAAAAGAGCCTAAGAAATTGAATTAAGATTTTAAAGTTTGAGAACTGAGATTTGCTTATAGTTTACACTTTTCTTCAAATTAAAATAAGGACCAGAAATAGATGAATGTTTTCGGAGCTAGTTATGGTTGTGTTTCTCACTGCAAATAACCCTATATATATATATATATATATAGTTCTAATTCCTTGGAAGGGTAAAGGGCTACTAACAAGATTTAAGATTTCTTTGGTTCTTGCTCTTGCTCTGGTTGCATACTCCGACCATTTGTAATTCTCAATAAGTTTTGCTTTGATTTCTGCAGTTGGTAAGTTTGTTAACGAGTGTGCTAATGATTCTTGTTCCTGTATTCACAGAAATGAGGATGATGTAGTGAGAATAAAACAAATTGCCAAGGAATTGACTTAAAGGAAAGTGTATAGTAATATAAAACGGAGAAAAAAAAACGATAGGAATTTGCAAGGTGCAATGATCTAGTATAATCTGAACGGTCAAATTTTATATGCATTTTCTACTAAAATGCTTGATTCATAACAGAAAATCTGGCAATAGCAGTTCAGCTCCAAAGATTATCCATCTAGCCTGCCATTTATGGAAACATTACATATAATCCTCCTAAATTATAACCTCCTGAATTTAAGAAGAAAGCAAAGCCTAAATGAATAGATTCATACAAAACCTGTGACTAGAAAACTTGTTAGGAAATACATACAGAAATTTTCTGAGACGATATCATAGTCGCTGTGACAGTGTCAAAGTCTGAATTAATGCAACGGAGGAAGTGATCAGAAGGATTTCTTCTGCTCGGACATGGAAATCCAGCTTCGGCAAAGAACTGCACAATCAGGTTAATAAAAAAAAAATGTCAGTATGTTTTACAAAGAAAAAAATCATCACAGTACAGTTTTATAAAATGTAACATTGATGTACTATGTTACTATCTCACATATTTTTATATTTATACTATATTATATAGCTTTAGGTCCTTTTTTCTGGTTACCATATAATATATAATAAATATATATAAAAAGTGAGAAAGGAAAGTTCGAAAAAGTAAAGGATGAAGAGGTATGAGATAAGTTACGGAGAAGCCAGAAAGAGAAATTATTTAACTTTTTATTTTTTTCATATATTTAAAAATAAATTTTAAAAAAATTGGCATACTTTTTAGTGAATGCCAATTCCACTAGTCTTAGATATTATGATATAGGATATCAAAGTTTTAAAGCCTTCATGTTGGGTGTGACGATAAATAATACCAACTAGTATTTTATAAAACTAACAACTAATTTTAGTATGAAATGAAATTCTTCTGAACTTCTTATGGTAGAAGATAACATTTAAAGTAGTGTCATCTTTTGTCTCATATTAACTTGGATCATACTTATTATGTTAAATATTAGTGTACAAAACATCAGTATCTTAAATGCTACCTAACATTCAAGCTATTAAATTCAAGATAAAAATATATTAAATTTCTTTTAAGAAACATCGATATGACATAGACACAAACATCTCCGCACAATAAAATTTTAAATATTCATATTAAATTAACAAATACTTAAAAGAGTCTTGGTTAATGAAGTCAATAAAAATTTTTATTTTTATTATTTTATTGACATTTTATAAATGTAAATGCATTAACTAATTTCCTAAATGCACTGGAAGGAAAATTCATGGACAACAGCAATAATAAATATACCTCAACTGCATTTTTGGCTGTTCCAAAGTACACAGTTTGACCCCCAGAAAGCAGGAATAGATCGTCAAAGAGTGCAAAAACCTCACTGCTTGGTTGATGTATGGAAGAGATAACAGTTCTTCCACCATGAGCTATATTCCTCAGTGTCTGAACCACAAAAAATGCAGAGGCACTATCCAGCCCACTGGTGGGTTCATCAAGAAACAAGAGGGCAGGCCTTGTGAGAATTTCAAGTGCTATGCTTAGTCTTTTCTTCTCCCCTCCACTTATTCCTCTCAAGTGCCAATTCCCAATAAGCCTGTCAGCACATTCTTGAAGACCCATTTCCATAATTGTTCCCTCCACAATTTCATTTATCTCCTCTTTTGTCATGGTGGCTGGAAGCCTTAGATTTGCTGAGTATGATATTGTTTCTCTCACTGTTAGCGTTCCCAAAAGTATGTCTTCTTGGGTCACATAAGCCTGGAAGTTGTAGGGAAGAGAAGGACACACAGTTATTTAGGACACAACCAAACAGAGAGAGAGGGGAGAGGGACATTTTGTTACTTGAAACTAAGACCTAATTACAATTTTAATACATGGATTTTAAGATGTGACAAAATATCTTTCTGATTTTGGAAAAAAAATACAATACACCCAGAAGGTAAATGAGAATTGAGAGTTAATTTACATTTTTAGTTTTTTTCTAAAGAATAAAGAGATATTTTGTTAGGGTAAATATATGGAGAGAGATTGACTTCTTTAAAGGTACTTCTTCTGTCTCTATCTCTATCCTTTCTCTTATTTTTTTAAGTTCTTTTATTAAAAGAAGAAGAAGAGAGGAGAGAGATAGATAAAGTGGAGAGATCGATCTCTCTATAAAAAAATTTATTTTGTTACATAAATTGATGTATTGAAGTTTCTTATTTTTTTTTTAATTTTTTGATTAAAAAATTAAAATAAATAAAATAAAAATAGGTAAATATAAGAGTACAAGTAGTCTTCCATAGATGGAAACTAACTAACAAAAAAGAAAAAAGAAACAAGATACTAATTCAATTGAAGTTGTTTAGTTTAAATAAAAGATTAAATATATTTTTATGAAAAAGAAAAAGTCAGCCAAATATTAGTAGTAACTTCCAATTAAGATATGTAGTTTACTTACTGCAACTCCATAGTCTAATCTCTTCTTCTTTCCATTTAAAAACACATTCCCTGTCATGACAACATTTCCAGGAAGCCTACCTGCAACAATCCCCAATTGATTTGCTGAAAACTCCTTCATAGAAGCTTATTCATCAAAGAAGAAACTGAATAACAGTTCACTAGGTGTGGTCTAGAATTAAGAGATGTAAGTAATTAACAAGAAGCTTTAAGCTCAAATTTCAACACCTTCAAGTAAAAAGAAAAAAAAAATGCGAATAATGATTACATTGCACCGCTAGGTCATAAATTAAAGTGTTCACAGCTTATTTTCTCAAATAAGCACCTATCCTCTAACTTTGATTTTCTAGTACTTTTAGCTCAACTTTTGCTTGAAACCATTCCACCTGCACGTGTAAGTGTCAATTAAGAATATTATGAATTTTGCCGAGGCCTCAATTTGTACATCAAATTTCTGTCTTTAGCAGAGCCTTGCACTATGTTTTGATATTCATTTCCAAACAATTAGTTAGTCCTTCCAAACAGGGCAGCTTGCTGTCAACTAGGAAGCATTTAAACCGACATACAAGGCACCGACACTATGACATGAAAAAATCTTAAATGTCTATGTATAGTTCAAAAGTCATATTATGTTTAAAACAAGGTTCTGAAATCTTTGACGTGTCACAATTTCGTAAGTTGTCACAGAAATAAGTGGGCTATTTCTGAGAGGAGCATGATGGGAGGGTGTGCACTGAGTAAGACTCTTGATTCATTGGTCGAAATAAATAAGTGGGGACAGTATGTGGATAGATAAAATAAGCCTCACTTTAATGGATTCATATTGCTGATTTTCTGTCTTTTTGGATTACTCTTCAACCTTGCCCCTTGAAGATTAATACTTTAGCCTCATACAGTCATAATTTTATTTAAAGTTTCAAATTGGTCCTTTTAAATTTTAAACATACAAAACATAAAAGATCATTTTTTATGTTTCAAATTTAAAAGAGCAAGCTAAATTTTAAAATAAATTATAGGACCAAAATATTAATTTGAAAATAATTAGAGATGATCATGAGGAGAATATTATATTTTCTGTCCCAAGATCTAAAAAAAAAAAGTATTTTTCCTATATTCAAACTCAGATCTAAGTTAATTTTTATTCTTGATCTCTTTAAAGAGAATTCAAAATGAACAATTTTTTTTTAATTATTACTCATCTATATAAAATTCATAAAAAAAAGTTATTTAAGTTACATCAATTATATTATATATACTTTAAATATATAATTAATATAAAATCTTAATAAATTTGTCTTTACAAAATTATTAAATATAATAATATATACATTATCATTAAATTTAAAATATTTTATTGAAAATTGAAACATTATTTATATATATTTATTTCAGTAAAATAAATTAAATATATATTATAATATAAAAATAATATTTAAATAATTTCTTTAAAGTAAATTTGAGTATGAATTGGCAGTAACTCAAAAAATTTGAATGAGTTGTTACTAACCCAGATTCGATGCTGTAAAATTTTTTAAAATAATACCTGTACGTAAACCCATATTTTAATATTCAAAGCCAATAAATAAATTTTGCACGGAACATATGAGTATTTTAATCATAGAAATCACATGAAACAAGCATTGATAGTGGATGCCATTTGTAAGGACACACACCTTGTCTCTTTTCCTTGCCCATGGTTAGTAGCATATATATCATGTGAACCCAAAAAAAAAAAAAAAACCCTCAGACGGAGGAAAATCTTCTATTTTGTGTACTATGTAGCAAGTAGCAATTATTCAAACAAACGACTTCATATAACTGACTCTGACACACAACTACTGCCGTACGAACATATTAATGGAGAAATAACTATGTATCGTATACGTTATAAACGTATGACTGAAAGTGTGCAAAATATCATTAACAAAAAAATTGAATTGATAATATTTTATATATTTAAATAAATATATTTTTTTAAAACTTTCTACTATTCTCTTCTGCATAAGAATATATTATGAGGGGAAAAAATATTTTATATTAATCTAATTAAAATTTCTCTTCTCGTATTTTATCCAAAAACAACGAAATTCCAATGCCAAATAGCCTTAGATAGTGCAATAGGGTGATTTAAAATATACAACCAGCTGAGCAACAAGGAGATCAAATAAATGATGCTTCCCACATATAAGGAGGAAGAAACTAGTTTTATTTATACGTGCAGATGAAAATAATGGTAATTATAATAATCAAGAGACATTTTATGCATCTTTTTTTGTTCTCTCTTTGCTGAAGCATGAACAACCGATCAATCAGAAAAATCCCAAAGTATCTTGTACATAAGCAAACATGCATACATATTGGGAAGCAGAGAGAAAGAGAGGTAGAGAGACCTGACAAAGCATCAAGGAGAGTGGATTTGCCGGAGCCAGAAGGTCCCATGATAGCCATTATTCTGTTAGGCTCAGCATATCCACTCAACCGATCAAGCAATCTCTTGGTGTGTCCACTGCCAAAATTTGGAACCACAACTCTCAAATCCTCCCACACCAGCGACAATCCCCTGATCTCTTCTCTGCCTCCATTGCCATAGACACTTCTGTCTTCCTCTATCTCCATTTCCTACTTCCTAGACCAGAAGTAACAAGGTCCTTTCATAGAAAGCAGGGTAGGAAGTGGAAATATATATAATATGGGGTGTAGCCTGAACTTCACATATAAATAATTAGGCATGTTTGTTAACAAAATGAATGTAGAAGTATTTAAGGTATTTTCCAACAAAATATCTTTGATGTGAAGATATTTTATGTCATTTTTGCATATCATAATAAATGCAAAGGAAATTATATATTTACAACAAATGTTGGTTAGCAATATTTACATCTCTGTTTTGAGAAAATATATATATATATATATATATATATATATATATAAATCGTCACTTTTTCACTAAATCGAAGTGTATTATAGTCATTTCCTTGTAAAAAAAATTAATTCAAGGATTTTAAAGTCATTTTCAATGCAATTTTTACAAGAAAATAATTTAAGAAATGATTTGATTTTGAGACGTGAGAATTCACTTTTTTAAGATAAATTATGCCTACGCATTTGGAGAATTCAACAAATACTTCTCTTCAAAATACAAAAACACTTTTTTTCTAAATTTTAAAATAAATATTAAATTATTACACTAATTGGAAATATTGACCCAGCCCAAATCTTTTGAATTAAATATTATATATATTAACATATTACTCATATTAATATATATTAATTTTATCTGAATTATTTTTCTACATTTTATTAAATAAACTATTAAATCTATCTTTTCCTATTTGATGTAGAATTATTCTTTTTCCACTTATTTATTACAGATTATTCATCAGAAATTACTAATCTCTCTGTGTGTCAACATATATAATCAGCAACTAATTTAGCAAAAAAGTGATACACTGCAGAGTTTAATACACACGCACACACAGACACATCATATAATGTTGTTATTTAAGAGCATAACATCAAACACCAAGTCAACAGTAAGTTATGTCCCATTACCATGTGCAGTAAAAACAGTCATTAAACATGCACAGACCAATGGTACGGAGAATAGAGAATATATAGTAACAAGAAAAGGAAATCAAGCAGGTTTCTATAAATGTTTCTTGAAGCATGTGAATGAACAACTTTTAGAGACAGATGAGGAATGAGGGTGTAGTAATTTTTGTAACCAAAACCTGCTTAACAATAAATTCCATAATGGAGTTTCACCTGTAAGGAAATCTGCGGAATGTGGATCAGTCTTCCACGTTCTGCTTTTCCTTCCCTTTCTATGATTCCATGTGGCTTCTTCGAGGCTTCGAGCAATGGATTTATTAGGGTTCGCCCTATTTTTCCGTTTTTGTTGAAACATACATATATACACAAACTTGCACATATTACAATGTCGTTTTTCGTCTCATTCTTGGAAAATAATGAGGAAAAGTAATTTGTTTAAATAAAATTATTTTGAATAAAAACTGTAATTCTTCTGTCATTATAATAACATAAAATTTTAATTTTATTGTTTTATTTTTTTTATTATTTTTACTAATTAATGTAATTTCTTTCCCTCTCTCGTTATCGATATTTGTATGTAAAGTTCAATTGAAATTGCTTTAATTAAAATATAATTGAAGTTAAAATAACACCAAGACTTTTCTTAAAATTATTCAATTAAATATTTGAAACCTAAAAATTAAAAGTTTTGAAAAAAAATTGAATCTATAAGAAGACTTACTTAGTTATCATTTTAATTTTATTTGAATTCTTATGTTATCTCAATTATACTCTGATAAAAAAAATTTTACATGAATTTTAAATATTATATATATATATATATATAAATATATATACACACACATATACAGACACACATATATAAACATTTCATCATAGTAAAAATTGTATAAATTAATGAAAATAAGAAAAAAAATTTTAAAATAAAAAAGGATAAAATTAAAACTTTATATAAATTTAAGGGAGAAAAATTAATTTTGACCTATATTATTTAGTCTTTAAATATTTTTAAAAGTTGACTAATTAGTCTTAGCCGTTAATTTTGAATAGAATAGTTGATGAGTAATGATAATCAGTATTAACTCGTCTCTGTTTTTAAAATTTTCTTTAAAAAGGTATTTCTATATATGGAATTATCACCAAATTCAAAACAAACGAGAATTCTATAAAAAAAAATAAAGAACGAGAAGAAAATTAATTATATGATAGATATGTACTAAATTGGTTAATTTTAACTGTTAAAATAATAATTTATTTTTTTTATAATTTAAAGAGTTATTTATTATAAATAAAAATTTAGATAAATGATATATTATTTAAATATAATTTAGAGAATAAAATATACTTCTTACATTTTAAATGTTAATATGTGACTTTAATTATTAGAGCATGGATCTTTTAAAAGATAAATTTTAGTGAAATAATAAAATATATAAAGATAATATATATATATATATATGAATTCTAATTTATATATAATAAATTTTAAATTTATTTTTATTTTTCTAATACTTTATTATTTTATTAAAATTTATATTTTTAAATATTTATAGTCGTCAACGGTTAAAAGTTAACTTTTAAGAAATATCTTTTAAAAAAAAAAAAAAAAAAAACGTTACCTTATTATTGCTGGTCCGCACTTTGCAGGTACAGTATTTAATTAATACCCACTCCAACCGTGAATTAAATAGGATGCCAATACTTCCAAAATTTCTTCGCCACTTATCGAAGGATGAAGTGGAGCTTTCATTTTAGCTAACTTCTTTTTCTATTAAAAATAAATAAACTTATATACGCTTATATTTTATAATTAAATTTTTTTAATTAAAATAAAATATGTAAAAAAAATTAATCATAAAAAATGTATTATATAAATTATATATATCAGTTTTTGATTAAAAAATTAGATTATAGATATATAAAAATTATACTTAAATTTTTTTTATAAAAAAAAGTAAAGCTTCATTTTAACTACAATTTTTTATATTTAATTATAAAATAATATATATTTATTTTTTATTTAAACAGAAATAAGAGTTTAGATAGAAATCTTTAGATAGTTGAGGAGATTTGTATCAGCATCATTAATACTAGAAATTTTGCATCCACAAACGTGTATGCCTATTTTTAATTTTTAAAATTAATATAAAATAATTTATTTTATTTATTTATATCTTATAATTTCATATTATCTTTTTTTCTCTTATATTATATGTGACATATTTTATTTTATATTTTATATTATAAAATATATCATTTCATAAAATCATTAACTAAAAGAATACAAAATTATTATAATATAAATACACAACATGAACGTGATTATATTGTTTTAAAGGAGAAACGATATCTTTTCCTATGATCTATGGTTAATTCTCCTTTGCGAGTCGTTGAATGGGGATGAGAATTTGTATCTTCGACCAGGCAAAATTCTTTACAAATCTCTAATGGTGTGTTTAAGAGAAAAATTTTGGAGGTAAGAAAAAGAAAGAAAGGAAATATATTTAGCTTCCCCTTATTTATTTCTTAAAATTTAAAAAAAAAATCTTATATTAATCCTCTTTAATATTTCTTCTTTATTAATTTTAAAAATCTTATTTTTCCTATGAGAATGGATACCATTGGAGAGTGGTCAGAAGCTGTTACTAGCAAGTTATCTACTAAAATCATAACAAAAATTTCAAACACACGCTATTGTAGAAAACTCTGTCCAATCTTTCCCACGCCACATCCATACCAGATCTTTTGTTTATCCAGATAAAATGGTTGCTTTTTGATGGTATTTCCATTAAGCTTAGAAGATTGATTATGTCTTGAAATTGCGAAGAGCACTTGGATGTGTCACATTTACTCAATTTATCTCTTTTTCATAGGATTTGATTAAAATCACCAAATATGATCCACAACTCTTTTGGTGATTTTAAGATTTAAGAAAGTCCCACAAAATATATCTTTCCTGTATTTTGGGAGGGCCATAAACCCCTGTTAAATCAAATTGAATCTCATTCAATTGTTTTCCAGTCCCTTGAATCCAATTTTTTGATACATTAGTGATGTTAATGTCAATTCCTTTCTTCCATAACATGCACAACCCTCCACTTTTCCCAATTGCTTCCACACACTCCATGTAATAAAAAAGACCCTGTTTCATTACATTTTGAGCTGTCAAGTTGCTATTTAGTTTCTTGCAAAAACATGATATCCAAACTAAACCTATTTATGAGTTGTTTGATTCTTGAAACTGTAGAGGGACAACTCAACTGTCGAAAGTTCCAATTTATAATCTTCATGACTTTTTCTTTGAAGTTGTTGTGGGACAACCTCCATAAACTCTAAATAGCAATTCTTAAAACTTTCAGTTACTTGATCCGAGATATGTACTGCCATTCTGTCTCCTCTTCCATCCATCAATGTCTCAGCATTCACAACTTCGACTTTCCTCTTCCTGATTAGGCCCATGACACTAACTATAATTGGACCTTAATTTTCTTGGCCTTTTGCTCACTTTAACTTGTAATTCATCTTCAGAGCTATATCATCTCTTTTGGGATTGTGCAATCTTTTGCTCTCTTCCATTTGAAATCAATCTAAGTTGAGGTTTTGTAGCATTTATATTATCATTGCAAACTGGAGCAAACCAATAATCTGATATTTGAGAGCCTTCTTCATTGGAGGCCGAGATAGCTATTCTCGAAGTATTTTCTTCTATCATGGCATTTTCAAAGCATTCACTTGGTTCCTTCCTCTTTCTAATCACCCCCATTAAACTTATGTTGATTGGTTTTTGTCTTTTCCTCAAGTTTTTGCATGAATCATAATTGAAGGTTAAGGGGCTAAAGTGTGCTTTCTTGCAAATATGTTCAAATACAATGTATTGGGACAAGAACTTTCATTTGGACTAATGAAGTCAATGGTGGTCCTAGTCCTTCCCATCCTTTTGTTCGGCTAGAGATTATTTGTCCTGTGTCATTACTAAAGGGGGTTGCAGGGCGACAAGGATTTTGCTTTCTAAAGGACTTAAATAAAGTTTTTTTTAATATCTATTTTTTATAATAATAAGTTTTTTATTTAATATATTTATTTTAAGCATAAATTTGACAGGTGAACAAACATAAATCTCATAAACTTACACTAATCTTAATTAGTCAATCTAACATCCCAATTCTCGTTACTTTCTTTTAGTGTCAATCTGTCATTTCTAACTTAGTTGACTTACAATCCCCTAAATTTAGTAGATCATATATAAAAAAAAAAAACATTTTTGTTAATTTTTTCATTTAAAATATTAACATAAAATTAACGTCAAAAAAATTAAGTCATATCAAAATACAAAAGTCCTTCCGAAAATTTAGGTATTGTGCATCATTAAACTTTAGACTTTATGAAAAAAAAAATCTTTAAAATTTAGACTATGTGCAAAAAATTCTCTCAAATAGTTTTTGTTGTATCTATATTTTGTTAAGGTTTTAAATAGAAAAATTAATAAATAAGATTTTTTTATAAAAATTACAAAATTTAAAGAGTTTTAAGTTAAATTTTATAATTTATACAAATTATATACACATAACTCATATAATTCAAAAAAATTATGTGTATTTTAACCTGATAAAAATACAAACAACTATTGTATGTGTATATAGTCCCTTCCAGGATTATGGCTTCCAATACCAACGCTGACAAAATAAAGCAAAGATATGACTATGACCATGTGACGAGGGCAGATTGTACCCCCAAAGAAAATATCTGTTCAGTGTTTGATTTAGTTCTAGTTCAAAATTTTTTTAATTATCAATTTAATTCTTAAAAAATTTTGTAATTAATTTTTTTTAGACTAAAGTAATATCATTTTTAAAATAATTAACCTAATATAAGAGATTAATTAATCATTTAGTTTTAATAATCATGTTAAAAATTTTAAAAAAATTGAAATAGGTTTTAAAATAAATAGAAAGTCTGTGTAAGATAAAGAATATTTTATTATACAATATTTCAACTAAACCTGAAGTAGTCCATGATATTTAATTTCCTCTCACTCAAATTATGTGGTACAAGTGTTTATATTTAATATTTAATAATGTATTAAATAAAATTATTTTTAATAAGAGAATCCTTAGAAAGAACCAAAAAAATCGAAATAATATCTCACACTTTAAAATGTTCAAAAATGTTTATTTTAAATAATATCTGAAAGATCTACATTAATTTTTTTTAGTAAAAGGTATAACTACATGGAAAAAGCATATTTTACGTTCTTAAATTTTATATTAATTTTTAATTTTGTCTCTAAAATTTTTTTAAGATTAATTTTATTTTTAAAGTTTTAAATTTCAATTAATTTCATCTCAAGCATAATTTCGTTTAAATTTTTAATAAAAAATAGTGACGTAATATTTGACATAATATTAAAATATTAGGACAAAAAAATAAAATGTTAACTCACATTAATTTTGAATACATAATATTAGATGTCACATCACTATATTCTGTTAATAATTTAGACAGCATTAGACTATAAGACAAAATTGATTACAATTTAAAATTTTAAAAATAAAATTAATTGTAAAAAAATTTTAAGGACAAAATTAAAAATTTATGTAAAATTTGGAAACATAAAATATAATTTTTCTTAAATAAATTTATTATATAACAAAGTTCAGAACTTACAACAAATGAAAATTCTCCGATTTAATGTTAATATAAAATATTCATAATTTTTATAAATCTAAGAATAAGATAAAAGTTGTACTGATTCATACTCTAGAATTAAAATTTTTATCATACTTGATGTTATAATAAAACAATTACTAATGCAAAGGTCAGAACTTGGAAATTAGAAACAAACTGAAGACTACCTAAAAGAAAAGATAAACTGCTCTGCAGAAATGTGAAATCTTTCAAATCTATCTTTTTAAGACATAATGAAAATTCGTAACACTTTTAAATATGTCATTACTAACAAATTGAAAGATTAAATAAAAAAAATTTTAAAAAATATAAATAGATATTTGCTCTATTATGAAAATATAGATATGAGAATATTTATTCATAATATACTAATAAAAATAAATTTTAAAAAAGAAATAAGAGGAAAAGGAGTCATAAGAATATAAACATTTCAAATAGAAGATAGGTAATGATAATCTTGGACTTGGTTGACCCGGCCCAATGACCCATATAAACATGTCACACTTAATTAAGAAGAAGAACTTTAACCTTGCATCATAACCAAGGGAATCTCTACTATACAAGGATCTCCAAATATGTTTCATACACAATCACTCATACATTTTTTTCTATTATCCACTTCATATTGACTTATGCTTCGGAGTTTACAAAGAGTCTCTGTGTGAATTCTCTTGTAACTTTTGACCCTCTATTTTATTTTAAAATCCTCTGTACGTTGGATGATTTAAA
Organism: Senna siamea; assembly: GCA_031216115.1. Lineage (NCBI taxonomy): Eukaryota > Viridiplantae > Streptophyta > Magnoliopsida > Fabales > Fabaceae > Senna > Senna siamea. The sequence continues at coordinate 31,108,779 of CM062367.1, read as the reverse complement.
GTTCTCTTAACCAGATCAAGAAATCTCATGTAATAACCCTTAAAGTGTCCTAGGACTTCTTATTGGCCCATAACGTCTTTATTAGGTGATAAGTTTGACAAACATAATCTCTCCCCATAAAGTAAAACATACCTAATTAAAATGATCACATCATATATTTTTTAAAAATTATTAATATAATTTTAGAGATTAACAACAAAAAAATTTAAAGTCATTATAATATAAATTTGGTTTAAATTTAAACTATGTTTAAAAGATTTAATAATAACATAATAGGGTAGAATATAATAAAAAGGAATGGAAAGGAAAAAATTTGGAAATTAGAGTGTAGAACATAATAACATAATGAGAAAATTCTTTTAAAAAAAATCTCTTTTCTTTGTTTGGTAGCTATACTAAAAATAAATAGAAATTAATATTGAGTACTGTAAATACAAAGTATAATATAGTCATTTATCATTAACAAATTGAAATTGGAAGGTTAATATTACAATTCCACAAATATTTAATCATGTATAATTAATTAAGATAGTAAAATAAATTGTTAAAATGATCTTAAAATTCATATAACTAGTATAATTATTCTTGATCTTACATGATATTGAAGTATATATTTGTCTTTTTCTTATAATTGTCTAATCTATAAGAGTAAAAGTTAAAATTTTATAGACATACTTATAAGTTTTTAATAAGTATTTGTTGGTATATTTTTACTCAACAATATTATATTTTTCATATTGAAAATAATTTATAAATCAAGTATTGAAAGTTAATTTTGATTAGACCATTAAATTCTTAAAAGAAAAACAATATTGTAGTTAAGCCCAATTATTTTAAAGAGTATGACCCAAATATATTTATTTTGTTCAAAAGCCCAATGCTCTTCTCCTTATAATCTTTTGTTCAGCCCAATATAATTTTCCAGCCCAAGAACTTGAAAATCACAACTTCTTCATGAAAAAACCAATTCTCATGTCTCCTCAAAACATTTAAATTACTTTACATATTTTTAGCAAAAAGAATGGGATGTCAAGTGCCCAATACAAGTGCATGATTCACTAGAAAGGAAATCTGAAGTCTTAGCCCCTATTGCATGTTTTCATATCTCAAGAAAGAAAGCCTAGAATCAAGGAGATGTTAACTCTGCATGCTGAAGTGTTTTCATTTTTTTCAAGACAAAAAGATATTAGAAAGCTCCACATTTTAAGGGTCCAACAAACAAAACTCTTCAGCTTATCAGCCAGCTGGTGACTGATCTTTTGCAATGGTGGCTAGTTTACTGAATAACTCCAAATTTTCTCATAACTGTCAAGAGGAGCGTCTAGCATTTATTATTCTTCTTAAAAAATCTCTACCAACCATTTTTTAGCATTAATTGTAAGCTCCAAAGGTTATAATTTGAATTCTTAAATGCTGGTGGATTTTCTTTAGAGATTAAAAAGCTAAAAACAAAAAATCTAAGTGTTCACCTACATTCTCTGAAGTTATTGATTACTCTTAAGTGTTCATTTGCTCTAAGTGAATTTTTGTTGCTAAATTGTAATTTGAGTCATAAATTTCTCTTCATCTTTTTTCCTTTTATCTAGGTGTCTAGTAAGAATATAGTATAGTTGGTGAAAGCTTGATTGAGTGTTCTTAAATTAGTAGTTTGCTGGTTGTTTAGGGGAGTTTCTAGGGTGTTCATTGAGAGTTACTTAGGGGAGTAAAAGCAAGTGCACTTATCTTTCTTAGGGTTTTCTGGTGGATACAGGTATAAAAGCAGTGTATGTTGATCCTATAGGTGAAAGTTTCAAGGTTGTAAGCTTTGGTGATTACCCAGATAGTGAAATACCCTTTTTGTGTACTTAGGGAGAAAATGTAAGATCAAGTTTAGATTTGAAACTCTATAAATTTGTGGAGTGATCTTCTCAACCCTATCTCTTTACATTCAATTTTTAAGGAACAAGAAACTTATTCTAAGGTGTTTGCTAAAAAAATAGGAAGCTTACAACATTAACTTGTTTTACACCATACACCTAACTTTCAAAATATATAAAAATTTCTAAGATTAAAAAAGACACCAACTCAACCCCCCTTCTTGGTGTATTGTATGTCTAACATCTAGTATCAAAGACGGTCTCTTTGTTTTAGGATTAACCTCCTAAGAGAAAATGATCCAAGGCAAAATGACTCAATAACTTGAAGGACACTTCATCAACAGACCACCTCTTTTTGATAAAGTAAACTACTCTTACTGGAAAACAAGAATGCACATCTAAATACAATCAATTGATGTGTGAATTTGGAAGGTCATTGAAAATGGCCCCTTTCCCATAACCAAAGTGGTGAATGGAGTTACTATTCCAAAACCTGAAGCTGAATAAACAAAACAAGACAATGAAAGATTTGAGGTAAACAGTAAGTTATCAAACTGTGAAACAGCTAAAGAGATGTGGGAAAAGCTGCAAGTCACCTGTGAGGGCACCAAAGAAGTCCAAAAAACTAGGATTGACAAGATGCTACATGATTATGAAGACTTCTCAATGAAGCCTAATGAAAACATTAAAAGGATGTTCCAAAGTTTTAGAAAATTCCTAAATGATCTTGATGCCCTTGGAAGAAAAATCTCAAGAGAGGATATAAAGAGAAAGATATTAAGGTGTCTTACTCTAACCTGGCATGCTAAGGTGGTTGTCATGCTTGAAGTAGGAAGACTAGACACCATGAGCTTTAACAAAATGAGAGGGAACCTCCTAACGTATAAAGGAAGCTTTTTGAGAGATGCTCCAGGAACTCAAAGGAAGGAGAAAGATATTACCCTAAAGACAACTCAAGGAAAAGAAGAATTTCCAATTGATCCAAATGATGACAAGGAGATAGCCTTACTTTAAAAAAGGACATATGGATTCTACAGAAAATGATATTAGAACAAAAATAGAGGATCCACCTCTAAAAAAGAACCCGTTAGAGAAATAATCTCCTACTATAAATGCAGCAAACTAGGACACATCAAAGTAGATTGGCATTTACTCAAAAAGGGAAAAGGTAAGAAGAAAGCTATGGTAGCAAACTCTACATAGAGTGATGATGAGTTGCTAGCTACTCATAGTGAAGGATAAGACAAAGAGGAAGAAATTAAAACCTCTGCTTGATGGCAAAATCAGATTCAGAGGAGCTGAAAGATTTTGATAATAAGGTGAATAATCAACCTTATACTTATGATGAGTTACTTAATGCTATTGATATTGTGTTAAAAGATTCTAAAAGAATTATTTTCAAATATAACGAACTCTTAAAAGCTCACAAAAAGGTTTTGAAAATTTTTAACATGGTTAAATCTGAAAGGGATATTTTTGAAGAGAATAAAGAATATGAAGAAAGAATATTTACTTTATACGTTAATATATGAGAATAAGACCTTAAAATAAAAGGTTAATGTTTTAAATTAGGATCTAATAAATTTTGTCCAAGGGAAAGAAAATCTAGACATTTTACTAGGAACCAAAAAAGCATTTTATGATAAAACTGGCTTAAGATATAAGAAACATAATTCTGAGAAACTTTACAAAAATTTCTTTATGTAACATATACCTAAATTACATGATTCAAGAGTATGCTACATCTGTAGAAAAATAGGCCACATATCTAGTGCATGCAAAAATAAAAGAGTTACTATAAGGCAAGTTTGGGTTCCAAAAGGTTCAATGCTTTCAAGCATGAACCAATTATCTAACCATAATAGGTCCAAAGTCACTTGGGTACCTAAAGTGTATTATGTGTAACAAGTGTACCTTAAGGTTAACATAAAAAGGGAGCACTAGTTTCTGGATTTAGGATGCTCTAGACACATGACTGGAGATGCAACAAATTTCTTATCCCTCACTCTTAAAAATCTTAGTACATTAACATTTGGAGACAACAGAAAAGGTAAAACTATAGGTATAGGTAAAGTTGGTGTAGATCCTTATCTCACTATAAAAGATGTTTATCTAGTTAATGGTTTGAAAAATAATCTTCTTAACATTAGGTAATTTTGTGACAAAGGATAAAAAGTATCATTCACTTCAACTAAATGCATAATTCATGAAAAAGAACTTTGTTTGAAGGTAAAAGGCATAATAATGTATATATATTAGAAAATATTGTTTTATCCTCTCACATATGTTAACTCTACTCATGATGAAAGCTGGTTATGGCATAGAAGACTATATTAGCATGCACTAACTTTCTAAGATTTCTAAAGAGTTAGTAAGAGGTCTACCTAATGTCAAATGTGAGAAAAACCAAATCTGTGAAGCATGTTAAAAGGAAAAACAAACAAAGAGTTCATTCAAGTCAAAGGAGCATATCTCAACCAACAGACCCTTACAACTTATCCACATGGATCTATTTAGTCCTCTTAGAACTAAAAGTCTAAATATTATGGTATGGTAATCGTTGATGACTATTCAAGATATACATGCTTATTTCTTGCCCACAAAAATGATTATTTCAAAAATTTTAAAGCATTTTGCAATACTGTGCAAAATGAAAAAGGGTATGTTATCACAAGTATAAGAAGTGATCATAGAAAAGAATTTGAAAACAAACCATTTGAAAATTTTTGCAATGAGAAAGGCATTAGTCATAATTTTTCTAGTCCAAGAACACCACAACAAAATGGTGTTGTTGAGAGGAAAAATAGATCACTACTAGACATGGCTAGAACACTACTTTGTGAGAACAATCTTCCTAAAAATTTTTGTGCTGAAGCTATGAATATTACATGCTATATCTTAAATAGGTGATCTATTAGACCTATGCTGAACAAGACACCATATGAATTATGGAAAGGAAGAAAATCAAGTGTTGGTTACTTTCATACTTTTGGTTGTAAATGCTTTATTTTGAACAATAATAAAGAAAATGTTAGAAAATTAGACTTAAGAGTTGATGAAGGTATTTTTGTTGGATACTCTATTACTAGCAAAGCATATAGAGTACATAACTAAAGAACATTGACTATCGAAGAAAGCATACATGTAACTTTTGATGAAGCTAATCATGTACTTCAGAAAGGTTTTGACAGATGATGATGAGGAGGTAGCAAATCCAAGAGCCACCAAAAATCCTCCTCCTTAGCATACAGATGAAAATCCTTAACCATAAAGAGTCATACAAAATAATGATTCTAGAAATCCACCTAAGGAGTCAATCAACATATAACAATTTGATAAAAGGAATTTACCAAGTAAATGGAGACACTCTTCTACCTATCCCATGGTGTATATCATAGGAGATTCCAAAGAATGAATTAGAACAAGATCATCCTATAAAAATATGAACAATATAGCATTCATCTCATAGCATGAAACAAAAAATATTAATGAAGCTCTTAAGGATGATAGTTAGATAATTGCCATGCAAGAAGAGCTCAACCAATTTGAAACAAAATAAGGTATAGACTCTTCTTCCTTCAAAAAAAGATAAATCTGTGATTGGAACAAAGTGAGTGTTCAAGAACAAGCTGGATGAAGCACGTAATGTGGTAAAAAACAAAGCTAGGTTAATTGCTTAAAGGTATATTCAACTTGAAGGTATTTATTTTGAAAAAACATTTGCTCTTGTAGCTAGCTTGTAGTCAATTAGAATATTACTTGCATTTTTATGCTCAATGAATTTTAAACTATACCAAATGGATGTTAAAAGTGTATTTTTAAATAGATATTTAAATGAGAATGTTTATGTAAAATAGCCACCTAGTTTTGAAAGTTTTGATAAACCCAATCATGTGTACAAACTTACCAAAGCCTTATGTGGATTCAAACAAGTCCTTAGGGCCTAGTATGAAAGGTTAAGTTTGTTCCTTATTAGGTTTTACAAAAGGTAAATCAGACACTACTTTGTTTACAAAAACATCCATGAGAAACATCCTCATCATTCAAATTTATGTAGATGATATTGTGTTTGGTTTAACTAATAAAAATTTGTGCAAAGAATTTGTTAAGCTAATGACTAGTGAATTTGAGATACCATGATAGGAGAGATGTCATTCTTTCTTGGGCTACAAGTGAAGCAATTAAAGAAGGAACCTTCATCTACCAAGAAAAATATACTAGAGAATTACTAAAGAGATTTGGGAGAGAGGATGCTAAATTAATAGACACACCAATAAGCACTTCTGTGGAGATGGATAAAGATGAAAATGGTAAGAAAATCGATCAAAGACTCTACAGAGGTATGATTGGATCCTTGTTTTACCTAACTACTAGTAGACTTGATATTGTGTTTACTGTATGCTTATGTGCTAGATTCTAGTTAGATCCTAAAGAATCACATATTAAGGCAATAAAAAGAATATTTAGATATTTAGTTGGCATTAAATCTCTAGGCTTATGGTATCCCAGAGGGTGTGACTTATTTAGTTATTCGGATGCTAATTTTGGTAGATGTAAAATTGACAGAAAAAGCATAAGTGGTACATGCCAATTTTTAGGCTATTGTCTTGTCTCATGACATAGCAAGAAACAAAATTATGTTACCTTGTATACTATTGAGGCAAAGTATATTGCAACAAGAAGCTATTATGCTCAAATTTTATGGATGATAAAACAAATAAAGGATTATGGTTTAAATTTTGAACATGTTCCCATAAAATATAACAATACAAGCGCTATTAACCTTTCTAAAATCCAATTCAGCATTCAAGAACCAATTATATAGAGAGAAGGCATCACTCCTTTAGAGATCATATACAAAAGGGAGGCATTATCCTTGATTTTGTGCTTATTGATAAACAATTAATAGATATTTTTACTAAACCACTACCTTCTGATATATTTTACAAAAATAAGAGAGAATTAGCCTATAAGATATTGGTGTATGTTCTAATAATGGTGAATGCTAAACACTGGTGTATATTAGTGGTGAATGTTTAAACCCAGGCATCCTTGAATCCATAGCACCAATTATTAATGACTAGTGTATAATGATGTGGTGAATGCTAGATGGCTTAAAAGATAATATGCTTACTCTGTGAAAAAGTAATAAAGTATCATAAAGTTTTTTCCTTTTCCAAAAAGGTGCATTTAATGTTCTAATCATTTACTTTAACATGTTTTTTTTCTTATCTCTCACTTGCACATTTTTGCATGTAAGATAGAGACCCTATCTTGCTTTAATTTTAAATTGTCTTTAAACTATTATGTGAATGTTGTCGTGGTGTATGTTTAAACATAAGCATATGATATAACTTGTGTTTATCTAACAAAATGAAATGAATTTTTCCACTTAAATGGCTATATGAAAAGTGAATTTAATGCCCTTATTAACTATTCAGAATTTTTTTTTTATCCCCTTTGTTGCTACATTATCTTGTCTACATATTTGTTAAACTTTGGTTGATGCACTACAATTTTAGCAGTCTTCATGTTTTAATTTTGATTCATGCTATAAGACGATCTTACTAGATCCCAATAGCTATATTCTGATTATGCTAATAATGGTGTTATTACTAGATGTTGTGTTCACTTTTCCAACTATTTTGGTTATTTTATTTGGCACTCTTGGTTTTTTTTTTTTTTTTTTTCAAATCATATGCTTATTATATTTGCTTCATGGTGATTAAATGCTATATTTGTTTTAGCTAGTTGTAAAAAGTGATGTTTGATGTGTTAATTATGATGTACTGAACTATAATTCTGGTTAATTTTCTACATGACTATTTTGTTGGATCCTATTTATATGACAACTATTGTGATATGAGTATGCTTCAATTATCTCTTGATTATTCATACTCTGACTTGGCTAACATATTCACTGGATTCTTCTTAGGTGAATTATCTATTAATTTCTTTTTGATAATGATAAAAGGGGATAGAAAAGTATGATTTGAGAATGTTGAACAAAGGTGGTGAATGAATGTGTTATGTTAAGTAAATACTTCTGTGAAGTGTATGCTTTACTTTCATGTATCATGCCTCTAATGTTTTGATGTTGGATTGAGCTAACAGTTTAGAAAATTAGTGTATGCTCTGCTTTCATATATCATGCCTCTAATGTTTTGATGTTGGATTAACCCAAAAGTTTAGAAACTATTTTAAAATTTCACAAAAAGTTTTAATCATGCAAAAATTTGAGGGAGAGCTTATTTCTTTTATAAAGTTAATTTTGATTGGGCTATTAAATTCTTGAAAGTAAAGCAATATTGTAGTTGAGCCCAATTATTTTAAAGAGTATGGCCTAAATATATTTACTTTGTCCAAAAGCCTAATGCTCTTCTCCCTATAATTTTTTGTTCAGCCGAATATAATTTTCTAGTCAAACAACTTGAAAATCACAACTTCGTCATGAAAAAACAAAGTCTCCCGCCTCCTCAAAACATTTGAATTACATTGCATATTTTTAGCAAAAAGAATGGGATGTCAGGTGCCCAGTACAAGTGCATAATTGACTAGAAATCTAAAGTCTGAGCCCCTACTGCATGTTTTCATATCTCAAGAAAGAAAGCCTAGAATCAAGGAGATGTTAACTCTGCATGCTGAAGCGTTTCCATTTTTTCTAAGACAAAAAGGACATTAGAAAGCTCCACATTTTAAGGGTCTAATGAACAAAAAACTTTAGCTTACCATCCACCAGAACTTGTACATGTAGCTAATCTTCTGCAATGGTGGCTAGTTTATTGAAACACTCCAATTTTTCTCATGACTGTCAAGAGGAGAATCCAACATTTATTATTCTGCTTAGAAAGTCTCTACCAACCATTTTCCAACATTAATAGCAATCTCCAACGGTTAAAATTTGAATTCTTAAATATTGGTGAATTGTCTTCAAAGATTAACAAGTTGAAAACAAAAAATCCAAGTGTTCACCTACATTCTCCAAACTATTGATTGCTCTTAAGTATTCATTTTCTCTAAATGAGTTTGTGTTGCTAAATTGTAATTTAAGTCATAAATTTCTCTCCATCTCTTTGTCCTTCTATCTAGGTGTCTAGTGAAAATCTAGTATAGTTGGTAAGAGATTTATTGTGTTCTTAAATTAGTAGGTTGAGTTTTTGAGGTGTTCATTGAGAGCTATTTAGGAAAGTAAAAGCAAGTTTACTTATCCTTCTAAGGGTTATTTGGTGGTTGCGAACATAGAAACAGTGTAGGTTTTTAGATTGTATGCTATGGTGATTACCCAAATAGTGAGATACCTTTGTTGTGTGCTTGAAAAGAAGATGTAAGATCAAATTTAAATCTGAACCTCTATAAATTTATAGAGTGATCTTCTCAATCCTATCTCTTTACATTCAATTTTTAATAAACAAAAAACTTGTTATTAAGTGTTTGCTGAAAAATAAAAAACTTTTTGAAAAACAACATTAACCTTACAACATACACCTAACTTTCAAATATAAAAATTTCTAAGATTAAAAAATTATCAATTCAACCTCCTTTCTTGAATTATTATCTGTCTAGTATTAAAATAAAACTTTTTCTTTTAAAAAAAATATATTACACACATATTTTAAAGTACGCCAGACTAATCAAAGAGATACATGTACGAGTACCAAACCAATACTGGACTTGATTTTAAAAACATAGGTTATTATGCTTTTCAATTTAAAATATGGTAAGTAATTTTTTATATATAAATTATTAGAACTCTCTATAGCGTTACACAAATATTATACCTGAAGATTTGACCTTCCATGTCTCTTTTCCATTACTTCCCACAAATTATAGGCTCTCAAATCTTCATCTAGAGAACCCAAATAAAATCATTTTTCCTTAAAAAAATGAACTATAATAGAACTTTACCTTAAACATTTAAAATTGTATTTAAATTTTGTCAAGCTATCACCAAGAACATAAACTGTAGTTGCAAACTATAGGGCTGATATCACAGACAGTAACACCTGCGTATGTACAAGTAGTTTCAGTTTATACTTTATATAGAGAACAAAAGCAATATTAGGTCACAAAGTTTCTCATTATTGATATCCCTACCTCAACCGGAATGGTTATGAAACATTTTCTCTATACAGAACTAAAAATCAGAAACAAAATAGCAAATTTTTGTATATGTCATCCTGATGGAAAACAGCTAAACTAAATAACCCAGAAATTGCAATATTGTACTTTGGTTCTAGTGGAGTGGAGAATCAAGACCCTCTTGAGAAGAGAGTGAATGCAGTGGCTGATGCCTCTTTGAAGGGAAAGAAGGCATTTTCCTGAAAGAAGGTCTCTTTTCAAGAGCTTGAAGTGTTCTCTTGGCATGGAGTCTCTGAAACAATGGGGAAGCTCTCTCCTTGAACTTGAGAACAATGAAGAAAAGAATTCTGTAAAATATGAGAATGATAAATAGAGCTCCCAAGTCCCACCACATGGAATGATCTAATTTTATGCCCAACATGTGTGTGATGACATAATCGCCCCTCAATTTCTCCCCACCAGGTATTAGAGGATCAAACTCAAGTCCAAGCAAGTCATTCTTGTAAGCACCCTACATTTCAAAGTGATAACAGGATAATATGAATTTACATAGAGATAAGAACTTACAGCTCTTACTTTAAAATACTTCAATTTTTTCTGGTATATGGATTTGTTTGCTTTTTAACTTTTTTCTTGATACAAATCATTTATAGATCACACACACAAATATGTTTGTCATATAATATTAACGAGGCTTCATCTCATTAAAATTGTATATTTTATTGCTGACACTGACCATTGATGACATTGTAGGCACTGCCTAACCAAGAAAATCCAATTTAATCAGAAATAAATCTTTCAAAATAATCTCAAATGTAAGATCTAAACCCTCCCACAACTCTCAAATATTAGAAATTCATTCATTTCTCCTCCATTTCCTTTCTCTATAGATTACTCTGTTCTTATTCCTAGCACGACATGAATGTATCAGTTTTATGATGATTTTATTGGAAAAATGGGCTCATGTTAAATTTATTTTATTGTTTTATAATGTGGGTTGATGGATGATCTATTTAAGGAGGCCCAATTTAAGAATATCAAATTGGGCACTAACACACATTAATAAGAGTCTGGTAAGCGGCTAAGTATAGGTTTATGTTTTGCTTAAGCCTGTAATGGGAAGGCCAGTAAGACAATACATATATATGGACTAGGTCTCCTCTCTAATTTTAATCTAAGTGAGCAATTCTATTGTAGTCACTGCACAACCAAGGTATAGAGAGGAAGATCTAGCCATTAGCCCCACTCACTCCAAGTTTGATCATCGCACAATCAGGTACGCTCCCAATTAAACTTTGTTCTAACATCAGATTTGGTTTATGGGCATCAAATCTCCCACAGATTTTGCTATGAATGTATTATGACCATTTTCTTAAACAAGCAAGATCTTTTATTAGGGTTTCATGATGAGCCAAATAGGAGGAAAAATTCAGATTTGCATGATCAAGGAAGTTTAGGTACCTGTATTGCCCAGGCGCCATAACTGAGATATGATATTGGGTAACGCCAAACTGGCTTTGGAAGATCAGACAGCAACCTGAAGAATCCCGAGGTCATCATCATGATTCCCTGCATAAACAGTATTGGAAAATAGTACAGCATGTGATAAGATTCAATTGGAAGTTTCCTATTGAAATGAACAGGATTAGGAGGGAAGAAAACAAACTTATAAGGGATAGAAGCTTTTGTCCTTACAATTATTCCAGCCCCTGTAATTATTCCCATAAGGAAATTTGGAACAAGTGAAGCTACGACCATCATGAGGCTTTCTATGACAGCTATACAGCCAAAGATGTTGAGAGTGAAAAACAGAAAGTGAATAAAGCCATGTCGGAATTTCACCATGTTGTAAGTAATGGTGCCAGTAGTAATGGCAATAGCAACCAAGAATGGGAAAGAAGAAAGAAAGTTGGATAAAATATATGCTGCTACTCCATAATATCCATTAAGTCTTTCCCGATAGAAAACCTGTTTCATAAAGAAAACATAAACATAGAAAGCATAAATAAACATGCAGCCATGATTTCTATGTGTAGACTGTATATGGAGAGTTATAATGGAAATTATATATGCTTTGATTAACTAACTATTTCGTATTTCAGAAATCAGATTGTTTACCTTCATTTCTTCAATAAATGATGGAAAGCCTCCAATTGACATAAATGTCATGAATCCTGATATAAATGCACCACATGCTCCACGGGCCAAGATTGAAGTGTAGCTAGTCCCAATATCAAAGTAAATAGTTCCTACACATATAGATACTATGATGTAGATAATAATCCTTAACCAGTAGTAACCCACATCTCTACTCATGTTGACAAATGATCTCTTTGTCAATGTCAGAAGTTGTTTCCACCAACTAGCTTGACTTCCACTTCGTGTTTCAGCTTCTAGTCCTTCCTGCATTACATTAGCCATTAACGTTATTAACATCAGGTTATGGTATCAAGCGTAGTGTTTACAATGCAAGTCTTCTTGCTGGCTGTTCTATCTTATTCCACTAGCAGCAACCAAGCAAGTTGCATAGAGAATATATTTATAGATATTCAAGTAATTTCAGTTCATCTTTAGAAATTGGTTAGAGTAGTTAAAGTAGAAATGCATACATTGGCAGAGTGTTCTCAAATACTATCATGTTTATGGTAGAGTAAACAACACAACGTCCAATGTGTTTCAGCTTAGAATTAGAAATCAATTAAATAGTCAAATATAGTGTTAAGTAGAAATGCATACAATGGTGGATAGTTCTCGAATCTTTTCTTTGGCCCTTCTAGCATAAACTGAACGCCTGTATTTCTCAACTAGCATTGCTTTAATTTCTGCTGTAGCCAAGTTCATGAAAGGATCTGATGAATCTGGAACAGCCTAAAACAAGTTTAAACCAAGAGTTAGTGTTGCCAGCAAAGCAAAGACAATAGTACTATTAATTCATAAAATGAACAGAAAATTAATCAGGGCTTCCAAAATTTAGGCTGCTTGCCATATCTTAAATATCAGTGTTTCATATATTATTATATGATAACAAAGTGACATCCAAGATGGCAGCTTGATATCACATCCCATACAAAAGAGCACAAATATCAACTAAAATATTCTTTCATCTTGTATCATATGGTAAAGTATTTTTTACGTATGTAACCAATTTTATTCTTATTTTTCTACGGTAATTAACTTCACCAAAAAAAATTATTTATAATTAATAATGAGCATATAAATATAATACAATTTTTTAACAAATTACATTATATTTTATTTTTATATGAATGAAACAGGAATAAATTAGACATGAAAACTTCAATTTTTTTTAAGTTTTTAAAATTAAATTTTTATTCACAAAATAAAGATACAATTCATTGAACTTAGAAAGGTGTGTTTGGGAATTCAAGATTAGCATGCAAAATAAAATCAAACATTTGTATCTTACATCACTAATATGTAAGATGTTAGGTGTTTCGCATATTGTAATTTTGACTTATCATTTCACATATCATAATGAGTTAAATTTCAGGATTGGATCACAATGTTTAGTATGTTATGTGATAATAGGATGGCATATGGGATAAAACATTGATATCATATCCCACAAAAGGGTATTATTTGATGACACTCAAAATATTTTGGCATTTTGCATCACAAGGTTGATTGAGATAAAAAATTATAAGCATGTAAAATATAATACATAAATTATTTAAAATTTTCATATTATTTTTATACGAAGAGTAACTAAATTACACATGAACTTTCATTTTTTTTTTTTTTTTGAAGTTATATTTCTCAAATAGAAAATATTTGTACCATACAACTTATTTAAATTTAAATGGACATATTTGAAAATTTAAGAAGTAAGATTAATTAATATATGCAACCAAACATTTAGTGTTTCAAAAGGGATATACCTGCGTTTCACAATATTATCAACATCCATGGGTATAAAAACTAATTAAATGAGAAAGAAGCAGAATTTCAAGAGTCTTATACATCAAACACAATAGAAATAGGTAAAATGGAGAATAAAAGACAAAAACCAAAAAATTACCCATATATTTAAAAGAGTATGGTTGGAATTAATAACTAATACATACATGAATTCTTTGAGATCCCTTTAAAGTGGCCGTCACAATGTCGAAGTCAGAATTGATACAACGTAAGAAGTGATCAGAAGGATTTCTTTTGCGTGGACATGGAAATCCTGCTTCAGCAAAGAACTGTAGAAATAATTGGAAAATATATTAGTAAAGGCTTTTTAAGCATTTGAATATGACCATATTAGTGGAAATCAAACATGAAATGAAATTTAAAAAAAAAAATTGGTCAAAACCACTCCTAAACTTTAAATAGGAAAAGTTTTCAATAAACAATTTTTGTGTACATAAAGAATGCCTAATTTCTAGATGTTTTTCTTTCAAAGTAAGAATTTTTCCATGAAAGACTCAATTGATGTATGAGTAGTTATACAAGTGTCAACTGAGAATAGTAATGAAGATGAAAACAGACTAAAAGCGGCTATTGAAAAAATTTTTAAAGTTGAAGGGGTTAATTGTTAAAAAAAATAGCTGAGGGGTCTGTCAGCTAATATCCCAAAGTTAAGGGAAATTTTATGAGTGGCTCATGCAGAGAATACATAAATACAACCAATTTATGAAGGTAATACGGATGGAGGATATAATTTATACCTCTACAGCCATCTTTGCTTCTCCAAAAAACACTGTTTCACCACCAGACAGTAAGAAAAGGTCATCAAAGAGAGCAAATACTTCACTGCTTGGCTGGTGAATTGAAGAGATTACTGTCCTTCCATCACGAGCAACGGTTCTAAGAGTTTGAACAACAAAGAAAGCTGAGGCACTATCAAGGCCACTGGTGGGTTCATCAAGAAACAATAAGCGAGGCCTTGTGAGGATTTCAAGTGCAATACTAAGTCTTTTCTTCTCCCCTCCACTAATACCTCTTAAGTGCCAGTTACCAATCAACCTATCTGCACAATCTTGGAGACCCATTTCAATGATTGTTCCATCAATGATCCCTCTAACTTCTTCTTTGGTCATCTTAGTTGGAAGACGTAGATATGCTGAATAAGAAATGGTTTCCCTGACAGTGAGAGTTCCCAGCAAAACATCCTCCTGAGTTACATAAGCCTGAAGTTCAAACATGCCAAAAAATAAGGAAGAGGGTGAGAAAGATGCTCTGAATCTCTTTTTGTCTGTAACATATTACATAATTACTCTAATTATGTATAAATCAATATTGTCAATGTCAATCATTAGCATTTTCATAATTCTGCTATTGAAGGATAAATTACAGTGTTTATAATTTCGGATGCTATTCATTAAATTAACAACAAATTTTTAAGATGTAGACAAAAATCATATTTCGGTCTTCAGATGATAGTGTCAATATCAATTTAACCAGATAATTAGACCTTAGTATGGTGGACAGTGGTTGACTAGAAATCAATAAAGTACTGATCTTAAGTTATTTTTTGGGCCAAGATCTGTAGTTACTTACAACTGCACCATAATCTAGTCTTTTCTTCTTTCCGTTGAGAAATATATTTCCAGCCATGACCACATTTTTTGAGAGCCTACCTGCACCATCCAACGTCAAGGAATGTAAAACTAAAAAATAATTTTACCAAAATAGAACTACAAAATCAAAATTATGTTGCCGCTATTAAAAGCATAAAGTATCAAATAGATTTAAATACAACCTTTTCTCTGACTAAAATTTTAAACTGATCAACACATCGAAAGAATAACTCAAACGGTAATAATGGTTAGTCTCCTAGATCTAGCCGCTGTCTCGTGTATGGACTGTGATACCATATTCAGGATGAGAAAAATTAGATTAATTAATTATGTACTTTTCAAAGCCCATAGGAGTTACGTTATTTTCATTAAGTATACAAGAACAAAAATAAGAGGTTAGTGCTGAAGATTCATTAATAAAGAGAGCAGTTAAACTGTCCAAGTAAACCAAATAAGAGATTTCCACGCAAGAATAAAAAGAATCTCTTGATGCTTTTGGAATGTTAACAAAGGATTGCTGAAAAGTCTACCAGAGCTTATTTTGAAATTATCCAACAAAAGTAAGAAAATTCAACATCAATTTCATTTTTTTAGATCAATATAGAAACAAATTTTAATCATTATTTTTATGATATATTCAAGAAAATCCCTAATCCATATAAAGACAAAGATGACTATGCCTCGGAAAACCCAGATGCTCCATGTACACTAGTCACCCGAAATAATTGAAGGAAAAAGGACATGCTAAACCTACCCTACAAGTACGAATAATGAAATGATTAAATTAAACTCTTTTTTTTGTTTTTTGGGCCATAAAAATAAATCAGTCAACAAAATTTATACCCATCAACTAAGAAAACCCCAAATACAAAATAAATATGGAAAGATCAAGTTTCAAATATTCAAAATTCAATATCAAAAAATTAAGTTGATAATAAAAGGTACTATCTCTCTTTAACAACTAAACTTTTAGCAATATTGGAAAGTGAGCTTATTTAGAGCGACAAAGCCTGAGAATACCCGAAAACTCAAATACCCAATTTTACTGAGCAAAATTGTATTTCACTGGAGAAGAAACTTTTCCCTACGTCTAATGCCATTTGTTTTGAAAATCCCCAAATCTCATCATTCCAATCTTTTTGTGAACTGTGATAGCATAACAAGAGTATGGAAAAATCTACCTGCAAGTGAATCAAGCAAGGTAGATTTGCCAGAGCCAGACGGACCCATGATAGCCATAATCCTACCAGGTTCAGCATACCCATTGAGCCCATTAAGCAACCTCTTGGTGGATCCCTTCCCGAAGTTGGGAAGCATCACCGTCAGATCTTCCCACACCAAGCAACTTCCCCTCTGGAGTCCACAGTACGCCACCGTAGACTCCGACGTAGTGAACCCACCCCCATTTCTGTGGACTCTGTTAGTACCACCCCCAATCGCAGCTTCTATCTCCATAGCAGCAGCAGCAGCAGTAACCTCCTTCAGCACAAAAAAATGGAAACGAAGAAGAAGAAGAAGAAGAAAGCAAACATAAGAAAAAACTTGAACAAGAAATAGAATAAGAAGCAGAAGAGGAAACAGGAACAACCATCTATTCTACTAACCAGATTGATTGGCAACAAATACCAAACAACTAACAATGAATGCAGCCATCAAGCATACGAAAGTAATGAAGAGAGAGAGAGAGAGAGTTAATGGATTGTGATGAAACAGATGGGGAAGATGTAGGTGGCAAGTGAGGGAAATTAATGTGAGTGAGAGAGATTGATAGATGTGCCCGTAGTTACTTGCCATGCTACTGCATTCAATATTCATGTCTCCATTATTATTTATTATCAATTAATGTTGCTTTCAGTTTATAATTAACTGTATTTCATATGCACAATTAATTATCAAATTCATATTTACTATATTAGACTCAATTTTTCAAGTATATCTACTATTACTACTCCTACTTAATTGCTTTGTTTAAATTTTGGAAAGAAAAAAAATTAAGGACCGTTTTATTTTTTTATTCGATTAACTAATTATAAAGTAATAAATAATTATTTTTTATGAAAAATTATACCCCTTTTTTCCTTTATTTCAAAAAAATAATTTTTATTAAAAATATAACCTATTAAAAAATATTTTTTTATTTTTTATTTTAAAATTATTTATTTTGAGTTAACAATAATAAATAAAATTTATTTCAAATTTTAAAAATAATTTTTTAATACATATTTTATACTTATTATATTTTATAAATAATAAATTTAAAAATATTTTGATCACGATAGATAAATTTATTGTAATATATATTATATAAAGTTCAAAATATGATATTACCTTAATTAATATTTCATCCTTAATTTAGTTGTTTAAAAAGTCATGAGTCAAAGATTAAATTGCAAATTTCGAGATTATTATATTACTTAAATTTAATTATTTAATAAATGACCCAAATGTAATATAAACTTTTAACAACTTATATTCAAATAATTTATAAAAAAGAAAACCCCTCTCTCCTCAGTAGGTCATCTCTAGAGTTAGTAAAGGTAAATCCTCCTTCATAGATACAAGAGAGGCTTCCCTCTTGCAACTTTTACTTAAAGTTTTTCTTACATTTTCTTTTTGAGCATCGTAAGAAAACTAAGGGTTTAGGGTCTTTGAATGTTATTTTATTTTTTATTTTTAAAATTATTTGAATAAATTATATTTTTTTCTTTTAAAAGATCTTAAAATTATAAATTTTTATTTTAAAAAATTACTCTTAGAAATAAAAATTTACAATTTCACCTATTTTAACTAAAATAATCTTATATTTATTATTTATATAATTAAATATATATTTAAATAATATAAAAAATTATTTTAAAATTTTAGTAATAAAATAATAATTTTTAAAATATATTTTTTTAATAAATTATAATTTTTTTGAAAAAAAATTATAATATCATTAAGGGTATTTTAATAAAAATGAGTAAAATTGTATATTTTTTTAATCTTTAAAGAAAAATGAGTATAAATTTTTAAAATAAAATAAAAGAGAGTATAATTTTGATATCTCTAAAAAAACATGTTTCATTTATTCAAATTATTTTATAAAATTAGTTTTAAAAATTTATGTTAGTTTTTGTTTTACGTATTTATCTAGATTTTATTAATAAAAAAATTTATATTTTCATTATTTTAAAAAATTAAAATTTAAAATACTTTTTAATTATTTTGTATATATTATTTTTAAAACACATATTTTATTTTTTTTTATTTCAATTGAAAATAGTTATTCGAACAAAATTTTTTATTTTTTATTTTAAAAAATTAAATAAGTCCCTAAAAATCCCACTTCACTGTTGGTTTCTTATAATCAAGAAAGCTAAAGAATTCATTATTGTTCTTGTTCATAATGTCAGTCAATTTAATTTTAAATTTTCAGTCTTGTCCAACTATATATATATATATATATATATATATATATATATATATATATATTTATATAGATGGTCTCATTTATAGTATAGTGATTTATCATTTATTTTTTAAGGGAAAAAAAAGAACATGTGCAAAATGAAACTTAATATATAAGTAGTATAATAATTATACAACAACCAATATGTAATTCCATTTAAAATATGTATTGTACATATTTAATATTTATCATTTATAATTAAATTCAATCCTGTTTCTATATTTGCATATGTGACATTGGACCGTAAACAATTTGTATAGTCATCAATCAATTAGTTGTCTGTTAACATCAGGAGACAATAATAAAGAAGCTTTTTAATTATTGAAATCAATACATTTTTTATTTAAATAATATTTTCTTAAAAAAAAAATTCTCTTATCAGTTTCCGAATATTCGAAAACAAAATATTGACATTGGTAAACATTGACAAAAAAAAATCCTTATTTTTCTAAATTTGGCAGAATGCTAAAATTAGTAAATATTTATCAATATTTTTTGTCAAAATTGCTTATAAAATCCACTATATATATATATAACTGAAAAAAAATTATGTCACATTTTATTTGGGTTATAAATTAAAATAGTCATTGTTATTGGTTTGTAATTATATCATACACATTCTTGTCAATTAGTTTTGAGTCATGCCAGTGCCATTATTGCTATGTCATTGTATTTATATAGAAAAAAGCAATGTATCAACTTCAAAATTATGCCAAAATAGAACAAAATAATTGACATCAATGTCATTAAGCAAGTTGTAGCTTTTTTATAAAAATTTAAAGTAAATTAATTACACCAACTTTTTTTTAAAGTATAGAGAAATTACAATTATCATATTTTTAATTTTAAAAATTATATAATATTTTTTATATAATATTGTAAAAATCTTTTTTTTAATTTATTTTCAATACTCCTAGCTCAATGTTACACAAATTTGTGACGAATTCCGTCACAAGCCACTGATGGCAACAATTTTTTTTGTGGACCAAAATTCGTCACAAGTTGAATTTTTCCACAACAAACATAATTTGTGACACATTTTTTTTTGTCACAAAAGCCTTTTTCTTTTCTTGTAACACAGTATATGTAGATTCTAAATAAAAAAATTAGTTAAATCTTATATTAATAATTTTATGTTAAATCTTAATATAAATTTTATTTTATTTATTATTATATTAAAAGTAAGATCATTAATTTTATTTTATATAAAAAGTTATCTTTGTTAACAAAAAATAAATTAAAATGAAGGTAAGTATAGTTTTTTAAATTAAAAAATAATAAATATAATTTAGTCAAATCTCAAAAAATTTAAGTGTAATTTACTTAAAATTTTATGATACTAACTTGATTTCTCTTAAAATTTTACTAAGTGACGCTATATCTATTTCATAAAATTATTCTCTAAAACTTTCTCTCAAAATCTCTACTATTTCACACAAAATTTATTTCTTTCATACTGTAAAAATTCTTTTATATATATATATATATATATATATATATATATATATATAACATTAAATAGTATTACATAGTTAAAGCATAATATAGCAAGTTACGAGGATCCTCTTAGATCATCCAAGGGAATTTTTTTGGGTTTTTCCTCTACCTAAGTGTTCTTTAATATTCTTCTTTATTATAATCCAAAGTTTTGTTAATTTTTTGTTGTTAGTAATTAAAGGATTAAAATTGAGTATGAGTTATAAAAATTATACATATGTTAGAATTTTAATTAAAATGTTTAATCAAAATGGAGTTGTAATGTCAAGTTTTAATATAAAATATGTTATTTATAATATAATAATAAAAATAATTAAACTATTTATTTTTGAAATAAATATATCTTGTGCATAAAATTAAATTTATTAATAAAAAATAAATAACTAATATTTCTTAATATATATTAAATCTCAAATAAAACACATAATAATTTTTAAACATGATACGTTAAGAGAAATTAATGTAATTTCTAAAAAAATAAATAAAATTTCTTCTAGTGTAGCTTGGTTTTTTTGTGATAGTAACAAATAAAGGTTCAATTTCCTATAGGATAAGTTGACTACAAATAGATGAGAGAAAGATCTAAAAGAGAGAGTGGGACCATCAACAGTACTTAGTGATTGTGGCTGCAAATTTCAAAAAAGGACATGTGCTTAGCTTTCTTTAAAGTTTAAACCCACTCTCTTTTTCAATGAAAACAATGTTTTGTCCATTTTCTTAGCCCTGAACTTGGAGTCACTCATTTAACTTACCCCTTAAGGAACTTGGTTTTTTTGTCCCAAAAAAAGACTTGATTTTTATTGAACAAATTATTGTTTTGATAAAATATTCAATTTTATTTTCAAAAGAATATTTTTTAAATAATTTAATTTTGACAAATTTACTTTTTATGTTTTTAAAATTTATATTAATTTAATTTTTAATTTTGTTCCTAAAATTACTTTTTTAAAAATTTATATTTAATATAAAAATATTTTTATATATGTTATATGTATAATAAATATTTAAATGATATCTTTTATGTATATATAAAATAAACACTTCTTTTATGAATATTTATTTTTAAATTTGTTATATATTTGTTATGTTTTATATGAAAATATTATTTTATTAATAAAATGTTTGAAATAATATAATTCATAGATTAGTATAATATATAAAATAATTTATCCATAATCAATTTGTATTTTATTAAATGTTTTTCTATAATTAATTTTTAAATGTTATATTTGTTTTTAATTTTTAAAATCATATATTTATGATTTATAATTTTTTAAAATTAATTATAATTAATTATACTTATTTAATTTATTTTTATATAATTTTATACAAATTACTTAAACTTGGTTACACTCATCTACCCCTTAATTATTATGCTGGTTCAAAACACTATGCATGAACATGCTTGCAATAAGTGAAAGGGCTGCTCATTGGCTTGGACACGGAGGACAACAACCTACCAGACACAAGGCAGGGATGGCAAAATTCTCAAAGTTTAAGAAACCTCGCAAAGAATGTCTCGTCTGAAGACCCAAATATAAAGAATTTTTTTTTTTACAAGAATAGAGATGATGATCACGCTCCGTCTCATGAAATCTTTATTCTCAAAAATTTACATAAATATTTTTTAAATATATATACTTATTTAAATATTTTTTTTAACTTCTCTTTTAATTATTTTTTAATTAAAAAATTAAAAAATATTAAATAAATTTAAAAAATAATAAAATTCTTAAAAAATATATTTTACAACTCTTCAATTTATTTAAAAATTCTAAAATTATAATAAATTTTTTATTATCTTAATAGAATTAAATATTTTTCATTAATATTTTTTTAAATATATTTTAAAGAAGTATATAATATTATTTTAATATTCAAATCCCTGTGAAAATTTCTCTGACAAGGAAGTCTACCCTGTACCGTTGCCATCCTAGGCAATAGCAATACCGTCCATAATGGTCAGTGGTTGCAGCGATAGTAATGGTAATGGCAATGGATTGAATTGAAACAATCGAATTTTTCGCAGTTAAACAACATTTCTCTTATAAAATTAATATCATTTTTTTCAAAATAAATCCTAAAATATAGTTCCATATCAAAAAACTACCCATCTTGACATAAATCTTTGAATGCTTCGTCAGAGGTAGACTCCATTAATTAAAAGTTTACATCACATCCTTAAATATTTATTTTATTTGATTTTAATCTAATTTACATGGTTATTTAAGATTGTCTGTCCATATGCACATGCAACGTATGAAATGATACAATGCATGAATCGACACTTGAACAGCAGATATATGCACAATTTGACAGAATAAACTTCCAAATGCTTTTGAAATTTCTTATTACTAGAAAGGTTATAACCCGTAGCACGACCAAAATCGAAACCTGAGATTGAATTTATATTCCTGATACAAATTATTTGATTATTTAACCACAAAACAGAATCTCTGATACAAGTCCACAAATTGCACAAGATAGAATACTCAGCCGTGCCAAAATAATCTTTTCACTAATATATATATATCAATAGAGTACTACAGTAGACCCAACATCACAACCATTCTTACCTTCAAAGAAAAGCAGATCATGACTCCTGTGGCGTCTCAAATCTTGATGGAGTGTCAATTCCCATCATACAGCATAGGCCAGATATCAAAATTATAAGCAAAACTATCCCCTGGATCATAAGAAGAAGCAGTAATATTAGAACATGAGAGACGCTGATACTGCAGTGTTTCCAGCACCTTCATTACAGGAAAGTGGTTACACATGTAAAAACAGACAGAAAAGCTTACCATTCGTTGAAAATATAAAGTAAAGAAAGAAATATGAAGTACCACGTTGATTAG
Source organism: Senna siamea (assembly GCA_031216115.1). Classification (NCBI taxonomy): domain Eukaryota; kingdom Viridiplantae; phylum Streptophyta; class Magnoliopsida; order Fabales; family Fabaceae; genus Senna; species Senna siamea. Next base: position 31,085,510 of record CM062367.1, on the reverse strand, counting down.
TTAAGACAAGTTTAATAGCTATATAATGTGTAAAGATGCCAAGCCAAATTGCCTTAGGCATTTTAGACACAAGACATCCCTAGATCATGAGAAGAAGCAGTGATATTGCAACACGAGAGACATTCTGCAGTATTTATTTTCTAACACCCTCATCACATAAAATAAGTTGAACTAGAAGAAAAATCACAGAAGAAGCCCTCCAACGGTCAAGGACACCCCCACTCCCTCTGGGAATTGTTAAATGCAAATGATGGTCAAAATACATCATATGACCCATGCATGAGGACATCGTGCGCACACACAAAAGAATAAAGTAATAAGTTATGCAAACAGGTAAAACTAACCAGAAAACCTAATGTGGACCACCATGATTTTTTGAGATGAAACCAGCATACTAGGTAAAGGGGAAATGTAAAACATACATTCCATGGTATTGTTAAGCTCCAAAAGAACTTGGCCAGTTTCTACTATTCTATATTTGATTTAAAGCTTTTCAGCAGTTGAAGTTCCCCCATTCAAGTGTAACTTTCCTTATAAAATTGGTTTACTGAAGGCGCATCTAAAACTTCAATTATGTAGTCTCTACATGTTTTATAGGAATGTTAAATATTTGTATCCACAAAATGGTATTCTTGACCTTGGCTTACAAAGTGAGAGAAATATGGAGCAAAGAAGGTCTCAGAAAAGGGGGCCAAAAAAAAAGAACAAGGAAAGAGTAAAAAGTAAAAAGTAAAAAGTAAAACCAAATTAGGAAGGAATACAAGCATCTGGTCTTCTCAACTCAGCATAATAAATGCAAGAGTAGCATGTTCACAGAGGATGAAACTAGTAGCCCCAAGTCATCATCAACCTATTGCACATTTAAAAACAGACAAAAAGGCTTACCACTAATACTCCCTCCAGAAGAGATGCTTTAATCTGGCAGACTTCATCACAAAGTGTAGAATTGGCTGATTCATTCCCTGTGGCACTTTCTGCCAGAAACCTTTGTAGGTCCCTGTAAGGATACTGAATTGACCAGGTGGGGTCTGACACGTAGAGAACTGAGTATTTTGCTCCAGACCGCTCCACAGAACTGACAAGCTTAGATAAGATTTTACCTGCATATATACACAGCAAAAACATAAACATTTAGTGGATAATACAAACCATATCAAGCAAACCCATAACTTTGCAGTAGGTTACCTTCAGATTGTGCATTGTCAACACTTATTGAGGGTAGAGAGCCTCCGTTACAAAAGACAACCAAATCTGTTGTCCCTTTGTCACTCTCTTCCTTTCTCTTGGTGAGAAAATCCTATCAGTTATAACAGGCAATGAAAAGCATCAGATCACCATTTTACATGATCCAAAATTCATAATAAATCATGTCACATGATTTTTTTCATTACTTCAATTGAGTGCAAAGCTGCGCTTTCTTCATGGTTTGCATCCTCCACAGCACAAGATCCAAGGAAAGCAACATTGCCAATTCCTAAATCATGTCCACAGGCTTCAGCAAATCCTGAAACCAATAAACTTTCCAATTTCTCCTCCTCTGATGAAGAAACATACGGGAAAGCCATGGAAAAGTTGGATCTAATGAAAGAGGTCTGCTCATGAGAAGGTAACCATATCAAAGTCAAATTCTGAAATATTATTTCCTTGAGAATCATGAATTATGTTTACTCGACATAAAAACTTAATAGACTGTATGATGCAATTATCTCACCTTGAGCAACTCTAAAAGAGCAGGGTCCACATTTTTGTTCAAGCTTAAATCTGAAGATTGCAACTACAGGAGAGGAAAATTAACATCAGCATAAATAAATATTGCATTTCATGCACAACCATAGATAATTTTAGGAAAAGTTTCTGGGACTATCACATTGAGGAGATCATCACATTGGTCAGGTAATCATTTATTTTTATACTATGTGAATTAGTTATTCAATTAATGACACTCATGAACAGGAATATCCAAAATCAAGTATACAGGGAATGCAAATATGAAATTCAACAAGAACTTTTCAGAGAGAAGCTTCAAGAATATTACCCCTCTACCAACAAACAGAAGAGCTAGATCCAGAGGTTTCTGAACTTCCTTTCCTTTGCACTATACAAATCAAAATAAAATTAAAACCAATACTACAACAACAACAACAACAGAATTAAGACGAAGCTAGTAAAATAGTGCAAAACTAGCTTTCACTTTTCCCATAAAGGGAAACCAGTCAAGAGGAAGTAGTGAATTACCAGTAAATTTGACCATCCTGCTTGAGATATAACAGAGTTTGCTAGATCTTTTGGAGAAATAACTTGATAATTAACAGTTCCCTCTAGTTCATTGCTTGAAACCCTGTAATAACCAAGAAATAATTAATTGCTCATATTGAGTACTACATAATCGAAACAAAAGACAAAAATACATGAGCACCACTGCTATGCTCAACCCTGTTCTTATGTGCAGCAAATTACCCAGAGGAATCTAGCATTTGAACAATGTTGCTAGTGCCCTCTACACAAAATAGACAATATAATGTAAAAGATCATGACATGCTTCAGATTTATTATTTTTCTTTTAAAGACCTTTGGTGTACATCTTATCCTAAGGATGGGAATAGAGTTGATTGTCAAGTGTCAACCTACCTAAATCCTACCTACGTGTTTGAAGGCTCATAAGCCAAGTTACTTTCCTTCTCTACTTCTTTTTTTGTGGTTTCCTCTTCTCTATTTCTATCCCATGCAAAATTAGTTGAGATACTCTCAACATACCTATTCTCCAGAAAAGTCCTTTAACTTCACCTTCTAACATATCTAAACAGTACTCATTCTCACACTTTGGAAAATCTAAATTTTCTTTTCTTGAGCTGGCCTTGCAAAACCTTACTACCCTTCCAAAATATCCAGCTTTGCTGCTCTAAAAAAAAATTCAGCCCCTATAGTCCAAAAATTTTTCTAGTCTCTTCAACTTATATCCTACCAATCTCTAAGTCAAACTTCATTTCACCTTCCATTCTAATCTTAAATTCCCAACTTTGAAATCCATTAATAAAACCAAGAATCTATTGAAGTTAGAAGTACTAGAGTATATTAATGCCTTTCTTGATCATTCAACACATGCAAAATCTAAGTGTGATGTCAAAGGAACCCTAAATATAAAGACTACTTATGTTTATAACTTTATATCTTCTTATATTCCTCTTCTGATCTTCTTCAGTTCAAAGCCTTTCCATAATCGGTTTCCTATCCAGACACCTCTTAACAATTCTTAACTTCCCCTTCTTCACTCCTCTCTCAAAATTATCATATCTTGGGTCAAAGTCAAAATTGTAGATCATGTCCCCAGCACATGAACTGACTTTCCCCAATTGTTGCTTTCCTTCAGCTTTCATATCAGCCCATCCTACTTTCCAATGAAATCCTTTCCTTTCATCTGATCTCCTTTCTGCTCTTCAAGCTACCTTGCTTAAATCTATTGTTTACCAGAAATTACATAATTGAACCAAACAGCCTTAAATTTGACAGCTACAGATTTTGGTGCCATTAACTTCTCACTTGTAACTAAAGTAGTCATTAAGCCACCAATTTTGTTTCCCAAATTAAGCTTCGAGTATGCCAACTAGTTTAAATAAACTCCATTCACAAAACTACCTGGCAGCTAAGCTAGATTTTTACTTATTTCTAAACAACACCCTTTAACAGAACTTGGGAAAGCAAAAAAGTTAATCGAAATGAAGAAAGTAGGCATACAGTTCATGATGGGGCGACCAAAGGAATGCAGGCACCGTGGAGGGCGAGGCCAACAACCCATTTGGCACCAGAGCAACAAGAAGCAAGGCAACCAGCGGCACCATCATTGGTACAGCTACTGTATTTATCTTCCCCCTGCACCACAAATACAACGAAATACCACCTCATCAGAAGAATCCCAGATTTCAATAAACCCAAAACTGGACCATTCAAATTGCATATATTCTTAATATCAATTCCAGATCACAACATAAAAATGAAAGTTCAAAATCAAATTTTTATTTTAAAAAGCACAGAGTTTCCGGAACAAAAAAATAGATCGTACGAGTAGAACTTTATACTGGATAACAACGATTCAGATAAAGCGATTGGGGACATAGAAACTTGGGGATTCCAATAGATCGATTCGGGAAGCAAAGATAGGGTCAAATCAATAATACCTGACAGCCGATTCTAGTCGTTCTGAATTCTCAAGCGATTCAGTTTCTAAATTCACACACAAATTATAGAGAGCTGAGCCTGGAGTGATGGATCCAGATGCTGCTCAAATTGCAAGATCAATCAGTTCCATTTGTAAATGGATAGGAAATACGTGGGGCCAAACCAAGTGTAAATAAACAGACCTATTTTTATTTTTTATTTTTTTGAGTTCTAAAATAAGAAAATAAGAAATCCTCACTTCTTCAATCACATATTCATAAGTTTTGGGGAAAAAGAGAATTATAGATTCATGGTGTAAGGTGTTCATGGGTCGACCCGGCTCATTTGTAAGTCAGGTAACTAAATTAGGCCCAACTTTCGGCCCGATTACATGGAGGCCCATTTGACGTTCGGCCTTGTTCTGTAAGATGTTACATGGGCCCACTATTTTCTTGGCCCAAATGTTAAGGGGGCACATCTCCTTACTCTCATCTGCTTGGGCTTCATCTTTCACCTTGTTTGGAAGGGTTCTTGTTCTGTAAGATCTTAAATGAATTTGGGCTTTTTTTCATTCTTAATTACATTTAAATAAGAATCATTAGTGTTTTCTAAATTATTACCATTATTTTTATAATTAATTAAACAAATAAAAATAATTAATATGTCCAAACTAATGTATTTATTTTTTGAAAAATTAATATTATTTTCACTTCGAACTATTTTTATATTAATTTTTTATAAATTAATATTTTTATGTAATAAAAAAAATATTGTCTTAGTAGTTCATATGTACAAGCCACAGTTGGTAAACACATGAGTCCACATGTGATAATGTTTTGTACTATAAAATCAGCACTCCATGTGATATCCACTACTTTCATTTGCAATAGATACTGCCTTTCAAATCTATCTCTCTTTCTCTTTTTCTTTTCAATATCTTTTAAATTACATTTTGGGTAAAACACAAGAAACTCAACCTTTCTAGACAAATTAATATATTTTAATTAAAATACTCTCAAATATGACATTTTTTTTGTTTATTAAAAATATAACTTATTAGACAATATATTTTTTAAGTTTTTTATTTTGATTTTATTTATTTTGAGTTAAAATTATAGTTTTATTTTATTTTAAATTTTAAAGAAAATGAATCTTTTGTATTTGTATTAATAATAAATATTAAGGTATTTTGATCAAAATATATAAAATTATAATTTTTTCTTGATAAGATATAATTTATCTTTTTAAAATAAATGAAAAATAGTATAATTTATCCTAAACTTTAATAATGTGTGAAGATAATTATATATGGTCAAACCTAGCAGCAAATCCAGTCAATTTAATCTAAATGATGTCCAAAAAATAGGTAATATTAAAAGCTATATTTAATTTTTTTGTATTTTTAGAATCATTTAATTTGAATAAATTTAGTTAAACTGTCTTACTAAATATAAAAAATTTGAATCTCCTTAGCATAACAAATCTTACTCTCAAATTCTAATATACAAAATTGTTGTTTAAATGTTATTTATTTATTAATTAAATTTTGGATGAATCAAATAAATTCAAAAGAAAGTAATCCTTTTCTTTTATTCTGTATTAAGAGTATTTATTAATTCACTATCCAAATTGACACGCAAAAGAACCAACTCTCCCAACAAGAAACATCTATGTTGTTCAATCTACAGAAATAAACATTATTTTATTCCCACCAAAAAAAGTTAAAGAAAATTATATATTTTCATCATATTTTAAATTCTCTTACAAATAATATTATAAGGAGAGGAAAAAAGAACAAAAAAGTTGGTAAATTCTGTGAACAAAAGCCATATACAAACATAAGCTCATGTAATGCTAAGGGCAAGCTAACATCAACATGTCAATTTGCAATTTTTTAATATTTAATATGAGAGTTTGTAATAGGAATCTAATTAATACAGTTATGAAGTGAATTGACGTGCAGGTCCTCACTAGATATAAATTAATAAAGCCTTCCATTAACAAAAATCTAAAGAGAATGGATATTTGATATATGTTATCCAAAAGCTGACAAAATTATTAAATACATAGTTGGAGATTAAATTAATACATAAACCTTTTGATTTTGTTGGAAACTAGAATTTTAGTGCTTTAATTTGTTTAACGTTTCATTCGTAGGTAAGCATGATAACCATGGTCAATATTTTAAAAATTGAATTTGTTACGATATTAATTTACAGTTTGATAATTAAATTATAATAAAATAATAATTAAATTGATATTAGTATTATTTATTAATTTTATATTATAATTAAGTATAATTATAATTATTTTATATGATTTTATTACATAAAAAATAAAATAATTATATATTATATATTATATTTTTTAAACAAATTAATAAATTACTTATCAATTTTTTTAAAAATAAAAACATATCATAATTACAAATTATTTATTACACTTTTTTATTTTAAAATTTATTCAATTCAGACGTATAACGTCTCCTCTTTTCTTTTCTTTTTTTTATCTTCTTTTTTATTTTTTCTTTTTTTTGTTGTACTTCTCATTTGTCTTTTTTATTATAGATGATTAAAAAATTATGAAAAAATTAATTATTTTTATATTGATTAAATTATTTAACTGATCAATTTTGATCAATTTATTTAATTTTTACTAATTTTTTAATTATTAATTAATTTTAAGAGTTGACAGGACTAATAAACTGGACAATTTGAATTTTTAAATCAGAGAGCATAACTATGTGATGGTTGGCCGACATAACTATTTTTATTAACTTTTTGTAAATCGACTTAATACAAAATTTTCATTAAAAATGAAAAATATACATTTTTTCAAACTAAAATGGACAAATTGAAAAAAAAGACATTTTTTAATAGTAAAATATCCCCTCACTTTTTATTTAGGTTAAATTAAACTTTTAATCTTTATGATTAAAACTTTTAGTTTTTTTTAAAAAATTATTCAAACTTAATTGTTCAGACAGACCAAATTAAAATTAAAAAACCTATAAAAGAGTAATAATAATAATAATAATAATAACTTACCCAAATTTGATTACATGGCAGCTACCTAACAAGAGATTTGATGGCACATTTGGTTGATTTAGGGTAATTCCCAAAGAAAACAGGAAATGTGAAAAACAATGAAAATGAAATGAAAAAGGAGAATTGGTAGGGCTTATGGAGTGCCACCTCAGAATCCACAAGTAGAGATAAATGTACAATCTACTTTTGGACGTTTGCTTAAGCTGCTTGTCTCTTTGTCTTAATAGAAGAAGATAATACTAATTGTATGGTCATTGCTTTTGGAAATAAAACAAAATCAAGTTTTGGCATTTCTTTGAAAGCTTTCTTGCCCATTCCCACACTCTCCCCCACTACCTTACAAAACTGAGGGCAATGTTTGTCTTTGTTAGGGCATGTTTGTTTTCATGTAGTCTTTGGGAATATTATAAAGTCTCCTAGGCCACCCTGATTCCCTATCCACCTTAGGTCAAGACAACACAACACAAACATATATAAATTATATATATTAAAATTGGAACCAAACACCTTTTAGTGAGAAGAATGAAACAAAAGGCCAGGCTCTAGAGAGAGAAGCAAGCAATTTTTTTTAATAAATAAATTGATTATAGACAATGATGTTTGATGTGATATTATATATTAAATATAAATATTTTTTAATAAAAATTTAATTAATAATTTATTATATTATGTGAGACTAATTTTTTATTAGATTTAATTTATATAAAATAATTATGTTTGAAGTAATATTAAGTATTAAATATAAATATTTTTTAATAAAAAATTAGTCTCTTCTATTAGATTTAATATTTGTTAATTAATTTAAATTTTTTTATAATTAATTTTTAAAATTATAAATAAATATATAAATAATAGTTGAAAGATTAAATTTTTGTAAAATAATTATATTTGAGATAATATTAGATATTAAATATAAATATTTTTTTAATAAAAAAGTAGTCTCTTTTATTAAATTTAATGTTTGTTAATTAATTAAAATTTTTTTATAATTAATCCTTAAAATTATATATAAATAACATAAAAATAAATTTTTTATTATTTTAAAATATAATAAAAAAAATATTATTTTATATTCATATATTATTAAAAAATGCAGACCAAATTTTTTATAAATCGAAAAAAAATATTTATTTCTATTATTTTCATTTAAAGAAATTGATAATAAAAACAAGAGAAAAATATAGAGTGGAAGGTTAAGTGAGAGAAAGTGACAAAAAGGCAGGTTCTAGAGAGACGAAGTGGGAATTGTAGAGAGATAAAGAGCAGGCTTGCTTGCTTAGGCTCACCTTCTCACAAATTCCATGCTCCACTGAGAAGAGGGAGGGAAAGACAACAAAACAATAACGACAAAGGGACCCCCTCACGCATTGTCGACAACGTAGCCATGAAGAAGTCCTTGAAACCGAAACTTATAGTCCAAACATTGAATTTCACTCCCACACAAGAAGCACAGCAAGCCTGGTAGAACCGACCCGTTACGGTTTTGCTTTTTCCAAGATAAACTTTCCAGAGGCAATCCTTGGAATTTTCAGAGGGATTCATCTGGGTTTTTCTTCTATTAGGAAACCCATTCAGGATTTTACCGATGCTTTCTTCGATTTCCCAATTCTCGCCCTTCAATTTCGAAAGATGCTTCTGGTAGGGTTCTCTTCTCTTCACCTTTTCTGTCAATTTCTGCTGAATTAGTGGAAAAATCGTATACCCATTTGAGCTTTTCAGGTGAAGCCTGAGTTTCTGACCATATATATATTTTTTATTTGGGTTCTGCACACTCACTCTTGAAATCTGATTCTTCTGGTTTTTATCTAGAATCTGTCCTTCTCTGGTTTGTGTATGGGATCTGCAGCATTTTACTGTGAAATGGTCTTAATTTTATAACTTAGTTCATGTTTTCTTCCTCATTCCTTTTGAATCCTGTTACAGGCATATTCTATGCATTTCTTCAAATTTTTCCTGAGTGGTTAAACTTGATAGATCCTAAAGTTTGAATCAAACTTATCATTGACTCTATTCTAGTTATGTCTTTCTCTTGACAGTCCTCATCAATTTCTGGTTTATTTCCAAATTCCTGAGATTGTGGCTATTGTTAAATAAGATCTATGTTTCAAGATGAAGGGTCGTCTTCTGTAACTTCATCACCTCTTCAGTTCTTCTCAGTGATGTCACTTTCACCTAACTTAGGATCTCCGTACCCATGGCTTAGAGAGCTTAAATCCGAGGAAAGGGGCTTGTACCTGATCCATTTGTTGCTCACTTGTGCAAATCATGTAGCTGCTGGTAGTCTTGAAAATGCAAATATCGCCCTTGAACAAATTTCCCATCTTGCTTCACCTGATGGTGATACCATGCAGCGAATTGCGGCATATTTTACTGAAGCACTCGCTGATAGGATACTTAAAACATGGCCTGGTCTCCACAAAGCCCTCAATTCTACTAGGATAGTCATGGTGTCTGAAGAAATTCTGGTCCGGAAGCTGTTTTTTGAGCTGTTCCCATTTTTAAAGGCAGCATTTGTTCTTACAAATCAGGCTATAGTTGAAGCAATGGAAGGGGAGAAGATGGTTCATATAATTGATCTCAATGCTGCTGAACCTGCACAATGGATTGCCCTCCTGCAAGTTTTAAGTGCCCGGCCTGAAGGTCCTCCTCACTTGCGAATTACCGGCATTCACCAACAGAAAGAGATTCTGGATCAGATGGCTCATAGACTGACTGATGAAGCAGAGAAGTTGGATATACCATTCCAGTTCAATCCTGTGGTCGGCAAATTAGAGAATCTTGATTTTGACAAACTTCGTGTGAAAACTGGGGAAGCGCTGGCAATCAGTTCTATTCTCCAATTACATTCCCTTTTGATCTTGGATGATGAAGCTCTACGGAGAAGATCTCCGCTCCTGTCAAAAAGCTCAAACGGAAATCATCTTCAGAGAGTCCTGCCAATGAACCAAAGCACATCGGGTGATTTGCTTGAGAAAGATATGATCAATAATGGGTACAGCCCGAGTCCTGACTCAGCCTCATCATCCCCTGCATCTTCAACTGCTTCAAAGAGTATGGAGAGCTTTCTTAATGCCTTGTGGGGTTTGTCACCCAAAGTCATGGTTGTAACAGAACAGGACTCCAATCACAATGGTTCCACTCTGATGGAGAGGCTGCTAGAAGCTTTGTATTCTTATGCAGCATTATTTGATTGTTTGGAATCCACAGTCTCAAGAACTTCATTGGAGAGAATGAAGGTGGAGAAGATGCTTTTTGGCGAGGAAATCAAGAACATTGTTGCTTGTGAAGGAGCCGAAAGAAAGGAAAGGCATGAAAAGCTTGAAAAATGGTTCCAGAGGATGGATATAGGTGGGTTTGGGAATGTGCCCTTAAGCTATTATGGGATGTTGCAGGCAAGGAGGTTGCTTCAGAGCTATGGTTGTGAAGGATACAAGATGAGAGAAGAAAATGGTTGTGTTGTGATTTGCTGGCAGGATAGGTCACTTTTTTCAGTATCAGCTTGGAGATCTAGGAAGTGAGAAGGATGGATTTGAAGCTCAAAATTAAGGGGAAAAAAAATAGAGATGAAATAGTACTGATCAGGTTTTCTCTTTTGTCTTTTTACTCTTTTCTTTTACTTGTTTGTATGAAACAGTTTTTGTCCATATGGTATTGACTATTCTTCAAGATCTGTTTAGGTTTAGAGCTGCTCCTATTATCCGGTAAAAACCCCATCAAGAAAAAAATGGGAAAAAAAAAGGAGTGAGAGAGTAAACGAGAAGAAGAAAAAATTGAAGTCTTCTTTCTGGTTCTCTGTTTACTGCTGCTGCTTATTTTATTATTTATGAGTTTCTATACTAATGACTTTATATTTTTGCTTTTCTTATTCATAATCAAAATTACTGGAAAAATGATGATTGTCTTGCTCCCTCCTTGCCCTTCTCCCTGTGTTTAGAAATCTGGATTGAAGACTGTTTTGAACTAGCTTAAACTAGTAGAACCAAAGAGAACTAGGAAGGTTCACCCAGACACAGAGAGAGAGAGAGAGAGAGGAGGGGGGAAAATGATTAGCTAGTTTCCATTTTACATGACGGGACGGTTCTTAAGACAAAATGGATACTATTTAATCTCATAATGAAAAGGGAAAAGTTCTCATGGCTTCGAGGATGTCAAATTTTTATGAATTTATTCTACGTTAAATAAAATTGAAAATAATATAATTTAATATAATTATTATATAATGATTAATTTTAATTATATATATTTTATTAAATTCTTAATCTATCACAAGTTCATAAAAATTTATATAAATTCGAGTCTATAAAATGAATACTGGGGATGAAAACAAAAAGTGTGCGCCCTTTAATTTGTGGCATCTCCTAACATGATTGGAAAATATTTCAAACATTTGAATTTGAATTTGATTAGAGATTTTGGAAGTACCATTACTTTGCAGCCCACGTTATTATACAATTAACATGACTCACTCTGGAGTGATCGATGGGAATGGGCTTTCTTAGAGGCTCATCTAGTGGGTTCACCTTTTGTGCCTTTCAGCTGACAATGCGCATCATAGTTAGCTCCCCGCTTTCATAATTTGGACTTATTAACTAAAGTTTCGCACGTATAAATATGGATGTCATTTTTTTTAATTTTAAAAATATAATATAAAATAATATTTATTAGACTTTAAAATAATTGAGAGTTAATTAATTCTTAACTATTCTATTATAATTTTTATAATTTTTATTTTTTCTCTCCATTTTTTTATATTACATTTTATTTTATATTTTATAATATATAATTTATTATATTAATGACTAAAATATTATAAAATAATTATAATATAAATTTATATATATAATTGTTATATAAAAAAAAAATAGATATTAAGTGTATATTTTATGTCTATAGTATTTTTTTTTTGGGTTAAAATATAAAAATCTTTCATAATAAATAACTTTTAGGTTTATTTGTGTAAAAAATCTCCTCAAACAATGTTTTCATGACCTTAATTACATGAAATAGATAATTAATCAAACATGAAATTCCCAAATTATTTTATTTTTTGTGAGAATAGTGTAGTATATTACACACGTGCTCTTCCATCCATGAAGCGGCTTCATAGTTTAATACAATATAGGAGGGCACTTATTCAGCAAATAAGGTTGAGCAACATTAATTCCACTTCAAAGCTTGGCAGGAAATCCAGGAATAGTAATAGCTGAAACAATAGCAACAATGAGACGTTACAAATCTTTTTTTTTTTTTTACCTTTTTTGTTTAATAGCTCACTAATCTTTCTTCTAATCAACTAGCAAGTAATTAAATGTTTTAAAGTTTCATCTAATTAAAATTTGTTAGAACTATTTGGTTTTAATTCATTTGAATTATATAGGATTACATAGTCAATTTTAAAAAAAAAAATTAAAAATTCAATAGTATTTAAAGAAAATTTTTATTAAAATTTATATTTATACAAAAAATAAAGGTCATTAAAAAGATATTATATTTTTATTATGATCAATATAAAAAATATAAAATTTTAACATTATGTCATTTTTAATCCTTAAAAAATTGACAAAAATTTCTTTCAAAATTTCATGTTGTGCATATCTCCTCCATTAATATTTTTATTTAAACAATGAGTAAAACATCATTTTGGTCATTTATAGATGATAATTTTTTTAATTTAGCCTTTCATATATATTTTTTTTCAATCTAGTATGTCATAAATTGATCTATGACCAATTTAGTCTCTTTGTTTGAATATTGTCTAAATAATTAACAATGATTTGGATGTTTTGTGTTAACTAGCCTATAATAAAGGTTAGGTAAGATTTATTGTATTAAAATTTTTTCTCTAATTTAGACATCATTTGATGTTAATTGGACAATGTTTAATATTAATGACTAAATATAGTGTTTTGACTAGTTAAAAAAATTGAATCATAAGTGATTTTTAATATTGTCTAATTAGTATTAAAATTTATTATAATTATTACTTATATAAATTATATCTAGATGAAGGGACTAAATTGATAACATATTAAATTATATGAATTAAATTAAAAAAAATTATGAATGACTAAATTAAAAAATTATTATATATGATAAATTAAAATAATATTTTAATCTTTAAAGAATTGTCCACCTAAACAAATATGAACCGGTATTTTACACGACATTAAAAGTTTTTTTTTTGGCCTGACACGACATTAAAAGTTTGAGAGTATTTTATAAGAAATTAAAATTTTGACCCAAAAAAATGAAAGAAAGAGAACGAATAAATTATACAATGGCTAACGGTAGTTTGATTAGATGTCTATGATTAGATGTCTAACATAGACATTTGATCACTGATCCAATTTAACCAGTTTCATACAATTTGTATCCAACATTTATTATTAAAAAAATGTTATTTAGCCAAAAGAAAAACTTTTAAGGATAAAAAATTATTTTTAGTCTCTTAATTTTTACTCAAAATTTATGTTAGTTTATTAAGTTTGATTAATTTTATTTTAATTTTTTAATTTTAAAATATCAATTAAATTTTTTAATTTTTAATATTTTTAATTTATCTAACAAAAAATATTAAGTTTAGGCCAATTTTATTATTTCTATCATATATTATTATCAAAATTACTATTCTATTAATCTATCATGTGAAAATAAATTATTTTATATGTAAAATCATAATTGAGTTTATATTTGATGAGTATATAATTTATAATTTATAATTAAAATTTGAGAATTATTTTATATATAAGATTAATATAATTAATAATATTAAAAATAATATTATATAGAGATATTAACATTAGCTCTAACTTAATATTTTTTGTTAACTAAATTAATGAAATCAATAATTAGAATAAATTTAATTAATTTTTAAGTTAAAAGTACTAAAGTAAAATTAATTAAATTTAAAGGATAAAAATAAATCTAAATCAAAGTTAAGAGAGGACATTTTAAAGTATAGAAACTTACGTCCACATTTGGTTCCGGATTTAAGATTCAAGCCACAAGAGCGTGCAACAAAGATAGCCTTAGGAACGCTAATAAGTTTGACGACTTCTTTAGTAACAAGCGTCTTGCATGCACAAACAATGTCAAATTGTTTCAGCACCGTACAACACTCCGGCGACGGCGGTGTCTTGGGCCCCGTCTTACTCACGTACTTCCCACACTGCGCGATCAGGTCCGGCACACTTCCTCCGCACTGAGCTGAAACCATCATCACATTGTTGCTGCAAATTAGGGTTCCGACAATGACCAACAATGTCAGAGTGAACCAGGTCCCACCACCTGCCATATTTGCCTATATATGAAGGAAATGTGATTGTAATTGACGAAGGGATATATAAGGTGGTATGTGAGGTTATATATATATATAGGGAGAGATATGAGACAGAGAGAAAGATGGGGATTACAATTTACAGAAGGTAGTTTAGTGTTTTCTCCAAAATGCCCTTAATTTCTATGCATATCTGTTTTTTTTTTTGGGATAAAAATTTTTAAAAAATAAGTTTAATGTCTCATATTATTTTTTTTTGTCTTTAAATTTTGTATAAATTTTTAACTTTATCTCTTTTTTTTATATATTTTCTAATTTTGTCTTATATTTTTACAAATTAATGCAATTTCTTTTTTTCCTTAAGTATCATCAATGATATTGTAGTTTAAGTGGGATTTCTTTAATTAGAATATATATAATATAAAAATTAAGAAATTCATGTGGGCCTTGAGCATTGAAAACTTGGAATTACAAATTTGTAAAATTTTTTGGAGTTGCATAAAGATTATTACTTTATGCATTGTTTTGGTCTCATTTTAGTTTTCTACTAGTTTAGTCTTGAAATTTACAAATTTATCTTTGAAAAGTACTTTTACGCGAAATATAAAATATTATATATATTTATTTATTTATTTATTAAAATGAAGGTTTGATTGCGTTTTTATTGAAAAGCACAAATTAAAATTAATGTTTAAAAAGTTTTCTTAAGTTTTATCTTATTTTTTCTTTTGTATCCTTGAATTGTATCTAACCCAAATCACCTCTTTCAACAATTTGAAGGGCGAAATTTCTCACATAAATTTGGTACATAAATAAAATCTCAAAATGCTGCATAAATTAAATAATTGAATCCAATTATTCTGTTTCTGTTACAGGTTATTAAGCAAAGCTATGGAGAAAAAAAATCATTTTGCAATAAGTGAAGGCTAAAATTGTCATTTTGATTCATCATTCCGGCTGCTACTAAGATAAAATGAAGTTGAATTCATAAGGGAATTATCACTGCATGCTTAGAGTGGAACGACAGAATATGCTGCCGTCGTTTTAGCATCTCCAAGGTTGAAAGCAAACAAGAGTAAAGGACGGTATTTAAAGTTTTTGAGATAAATTATTTTATAATTTAATTAATAATTTTGATGTTTATCATACATTAAATTTTTGGAATTTAGAATTTTTAATCAGAAGAACTGAAGCTGTTGGGTAGGGTGGGTAATGGTTTTGGGTATTTTGAATACCTGAAAATATTCGTCTAAAAAAATATTTAATATATCAATCAAATATTAAATAAAATATGGATAGTAATTTTTAATTATCTATCGAATAGTAGGCAAGTGTAGGTATTGACTTTGAATATTCTATATTCGTCTAAAACGAATGAGCGAATAAAGTACCTATTCAATACTCATATAATATATTAATTAAATATAATATTAATATATTTAAATATATATAATATGTATGTGTTGAAGATTTATATTTAATTATTCTTTTTATTTTCTATATCTAGAGTTGAATAATTTTAATGTATTTAATTTTTTATTGTAAATGCTCTTTTTAATTTTAGGAAATAAATATATAAAAGTTTATTGTATTACTTTTATTAATGATGTGCTTTTTTGTAACATTTTTATTATTCCATGTGTTTACTTTTTTAACTTTATTCACAAACTAGCAGGAGGTATCGGGTATCAGGTATATTATCTAATTATCTAATATCTATTATTTACTATTTATAATCTTTTGGATATCTTAGGTATTTTGAATATAGATATCAAAAGACATATTTTTTTTGAATATGAATAGAGTGAGGGTATAAGATACTTTGGACGAATACCAATATAGATAGTACAAAATTGATTGGATATTTGCCCATTGTCATCTTTCCTATTGCATAATGTAATAGAAAGAAGTAAAATTAGTGAAATGAAAGAGTAATAGGAAAAAAAAAATAGGTCTTAATTCATTTAGGATGGATCATCCTTTATTTATCTCTCTTTTAATTATTTTTTTTATTTTTATCTCTTTTATAGTTCAAAAACTTTATTCTATAAAGCATTTTACAAAATATTTTTTCATAAAAATCCATACCAATAATTAACAAAATGTTAGCTTTAATTATGTGGATTAATCTTAAAATTAAACTAATTAATTATAGAAAATGATATAGTTTGATAAATTCGGCATGATTTTTTGAGTCTATGGTCGAAATTTGAAAATTTTTCGGAGTCAAAATCTGATCTAATAGAGAAAAACTTGACCCGCGTCAGGAGATCAGCAGATGAATTGACAAGCTTTAAATCCTTAAAAGGAATCCAAATTCCTTCCATGTGGGCCCGTATCCTTGTCCAAGTCGGAGAAGGCATCTGAAAATTTTCCCGGGCGAAGTAGTAAAAGACCAAAATGCCCATAGAAGCCTTGAAATTTCAAAACCCCACTTTTTCCTCCCATTTTCTCTTTTCTCTCTCTCTCTCCTCCCTCTATTTTCTCTCCCTTCTCTCCTCTCACCTTCACCACCATGCACAGCCAGAAATGCCACCCTGCGCCGCCGCCAGACCCAGCCACCAGTGCAGCTCGACATCCTCGACCTCTAGCCACCATCCCCGGCCACCGACGGACGCCACAGCGGTTGAAAATAGTCAGTTTTCTCCTTCGTCATGATTTTCCTTTGCCGTCATGGTCTCTGCTATCTGACGTCGTCCAGTGACATCGCCGTCATCATTGGGAAGCCTGAGCTGCTAGCTTCCTCTAACAGCTTCTAATCGGTGAGCGCCGCCACCAAGCGCCCAAAACGGAGGAAAAACGGTTCGTCGTGCATCAAACTTCTTCGCCAAAAAATGCCATCCAAATGGCTATGTTTTGCCAAATCGACCCTAGATCCAGCATCCTCTAGTTGCAGGCTACGTTCTGGTGTATTTTTTGACCTCAGCCATCGTGTGCCATCGTGAGCCATCGTTCGCCACTGTGCTCTACCGTGCGCGGTCGTCGGAGTTGTCAAAAAGTGGTCAGAATCAGAATTTCAACTCCTGGAACCCCCGGTACGGTTTAAAATACCCCAATTTGATGTTTTCATATCGAAATTTAATCCTGAACATGTGTAAGAACCAGACCTGCCTAGGAAATTGTAATTTGACGTAGGTAAGCTTAATCAAATAGGAAACCGCCTAAGATTTTAATTAAATTGCTCAAGGAACTAACTAGGATTCATTGCCGAGGAAACGGGAAGCCCCCAACTGATTAGGAGCAAACAGTGAAAGGTAGAGTGATTTACGCTCCCCTGAACTTTGATTGATATTGTGAATGCCTGTTTTAGAATACTTTTATTACATAAAAATACATGCTGAGATACATGAGTATATATGCGTGCCTGTGTGCTGTGAATGCCTATTGCATGTTTGATATATTGGCTATCAGGTTTATATGCCATAGGAATGAACAGACTTAAGGTAAGGTATTCAATAATTGGTATGGGACGACCGTTGAGTATCCCGTATGCAGATGGCTTTGTAAATGTATTTTTTTTAATTAGATTTAGTCTACATTCGTTAGGGGTTACTCGTTAAACCAGGACGACCCTATAAAAGGTTTAAGGTGTATAAAGGGGAATAACTTATATGGGGTAACATTATGGTTTAGGTGTAATCTCCTATAACCTTGAGAATTGGTCGGCTATATGTATGTAGTTATGAATAGACTGTATGAGGATGAGAATTGGTGTTTGTGCACATGCTAGGGGATGCCTTGGATGTTGATTCTCACCTGGTCCTTGAGTGAGTGATTGGTGTCACGGATCACACTCACAATATAGGCGTGTTTTCGGGTGATTGGTGTTATAGATGACACCCAACGTAAAAGTATATTTTTCTGTAAAA
Organism: Senna siamea; assembly: GCA_031216115.1. Classification (NCBI taxonomy): domain Eukaryota; kingdom Viridiplantae; phylum Streptophyta; class Magnoliopsida; order Fabales; family Fabaceae; genus Senna; species Senna siamea. The sequence goes on along the minus strand of CM062367.1, from coordinate 31,067,166 downwards.
ACGGCATGCAATTGGACAGAATAGTAAACAATCACATGAGACTTGTGACTGATGAGTATACGAAAACCACTGAGCATGATTTTTTTTAACAAGAATTTCAGTAGTAATTTTCAGAATAAATATTTTATACTCATGTTTTTATTTGCATCGGTTTTCATGTGATTTCACATTTTAAAGAATAAGGTAATTCACATGCATTTAATTTGAATATGGGGAGATGTTTTTTGTGCGTTGCCACAGTTGAGCATCCAACTATTTTAGAATTGCATAATGTAAATTGCTCTACTGGGATTTAACTATCTCATGAAGTTGTTTGCTCAGATGATCAGGAACAGGAAATGCTTAGGAATAGCTAGGCAGAAGCAGGATAGCGGGATGACGTTGCAGCTTAGTTTAGGCTTGAATTGCTATATGTAATTATCTGTATTGATTGTTCTGATTGTTGATGGATTTGACTGGATGTATTTTGATGATTTCTGACTGATTGTATTTTGGGGAATGTCCAGTTTTCAAGGGAAACTTTGCCAGATTTTTGGCAGAATGAATGCTTGAAGAATAATTTAAATTGAATTGAATGTGAATGGATTTCGTATTCTGAATTATATTGTTATTAGTATTGATATTCCATAGCATGTTATGGTTGTATGTGAAAATAAAATTGCTGCTTAGGACGTAAGGTTGAGTGGAATCTGAATGGACGGTGGTAAGAGTCTATTTGGGTTACACTCAACCAGTAGCGACCCTCCAATGTTCCCTGATAGGGAAAAAATGAAAAATTGATTTCAAAATTTACATGCTTCCGCTACTCTGATAGAGGTAAGTATATTGTGAATTAGGAGGTCGTTACACTTGGGAATCATATTCTTGGGAATAACATTCCCAAGAATACGATTCCTGAAAGTGTAAAATATATCTGTGTACCAAACACCCCTTTAGGGTTCGTTTGGGAGGTAGAAAATTGAGAAGCAGAGTAGGGAAGAGAATTTAGTAACCTTCCCCTTGTTTGGTTTTAAAATTTTATAGGGAAATGAATTAAGGAATTTTATGTTAATCTGCTTTAACCTTAGGGTGATTTTAGGAATGGAGAGTTGAAGGAAGGGAAAGGAATTGAAGGGAAAGAGAAGTGGAGGGAAGGAAAGATTAAGTGATGATTTATCTTTCCCTTATTTAGATCTTCCAAAATTCCTCAATTTAGAGTAATTAAAATTAATAAAAAAGGAAGTTAAGGAGGGTTAACATAAAATCTTTCAATTTTTTTTCCTCTAAAATTTTAAAAACCAAAAAGGAGAATGTCATCAAATTCTATTTCCTTTTCTTCGATTTCCCTTCATTCTCCCCCTCCCAAATAGACCTTAAGGGTGTGTTTGGAAATGAGGAGGAAAAAAAAAATAGAGGAAAGGGAATGTTAAGTGATAGTTTCTCTTCCCCTTGCTTGGGTCCTCTAAAATACTCTAATTTAGTGTAATTAAAATTAACAAATGAGGATGATTAAGGAGGGTTAATATAAAATCCTTTAATTCTTTTCCCTCTAAAAAGTTTTAAGATCCAAACAAGGAGAATGCTACTAAATTCTCTTCCATTTTCCTCAAAATTTCCTCTCCCAAACAGAGCCTAAGGGTGTGTGTAAGAATAAGGAGGGCGGGAAAGAGAAGGGAAGGGGAGGAAAGGAAAGGTTAGGTAATGGTTTATCCTTCTCTTATTTGGATCTTCCAAAATTTTCCAATTTATAGTAATTAAAATTAACAAAATAGGAAGGTTAAGGAGGGTTAACGCGTCTAGATTCTCTGCTTAGAGTTCTATGCTGGGCCTTTACTTGGCTTTTTAGCTGCGATTTTTTTTGTTGCTAAAGTTTCTTGTAACAAATATTATTGCTACTATAAATTTTTTTAAATTAATTATTTAAACAAAGTTATAGCATCAATAATACTCATTGCAATAATATTAAAACACACTTTAGCAACAAATAAAATTGCAGCTAAAAAGCCAAGTAGAGGCTTAGTGGAGAACTCCCACCAAAGCATCCAAAGTTAGGGTTAACATAGAAGCCTTCGATTCCTTTTCCTCTAAAATTTGAGAACCAAATAAGAAGAAAATTATTAAATTCTCTTCTCTTTCCTTCGCTTTCTCTTAATTTTCTCCTTCCCAAATAAACCATTCGGGATACCTTGAGTTTTCACTTAAAAAAGGTAATAAGGTTGTAAATTAATTTTAATGAATTTTTATATAACTAATTTAATTAAATTTTAGATAAAAAAAATACAACAAAGTAGACAAGTGTTAACAGAAGAATTATAAGGGAGACAAATAGTAACTTATCCTACAAGTTACAATTAATGAATGACTCTCGTCTTTTATTTTTGGTACATCGAATTGGTAGTAAAGATGGATTACTCTAGAGGCTAAACCTAAGAATTTAACTCCAATGATTTTTTTTTTCTCTAAAGAAGAGTATTCAACTAGCTTTCTAGTGTTAGGGTATTTGTTTTAGAAAGGTTCATCATAAGCAAGATTACTACTTTATTAATTGAAGTTGAGATGAAATCATTACATTTAAGTATAGAAAAAATTTGTCTAAATTTCTTCAATTAATTAAGCCAACTCATATTAACAAATTAATTTTTTGGACCAATAGATATTTGTAAGAAGGTAAGCATTCTCTTTTGACTACATTAGTAAATTGGTTCTTGAAAGATACATTTATTGACACTCTAATCTTTGAAAGATTTGGACTATTCAATTTAGTCTCCGAAAGTATCAAACACTATACATGTTAATCCCTCCATCTAATGCCATTGAAAACACTTAGTGGAAATGTTAATGTGTATTGTTAATAACTTATGTGAAATGTTAAAATGTCATTTTAGTCTCTATAAGATTGTATTTCTAGACAAATAAGTCCTTCTAAGTTGTCTACTACATTACAAAGAAGTCCCTAAACATGCATGAATAGGAAAAAAAAAAAGAGAAGAAAGATTTATTAACTTTTCTAGAGAGTGATCATGTTGAACAACTTTTCTTATGACTATGATAGTGGAGAGGATGAAATATATAAGATGTATGTGATTAAGAAGAAGAAGCTGATGATGTTGAATGGTATGGGAAGAAGAGAAAAAGGGCATCTTCTAAGAGTTTAAGAGCTCATTCTAAGAAAGGGAAGAAAAATCGAACAATTAAGGTATATAAATGATGAAAAAAAAAAGAATAGCTAATACAAATAATGGTGAGAGGATGAGAATAGTGTTATTGTTGAAGCTCTATCATTGAAGTCATCATTATCCAACTCTTCAAAAGATAATAAAGGTAACAATTATAAGTTTGAGAAGTTGGATCTACACCTTGTTTCTAAAGAGGATAAGGACTTTAATGGAAGGCATAAGTGCCCACAATTGAATGAAGTTGTTGAGTTTGGTGAGATTATGCTTGACCTTGGTATGGAGTTTGCATCACTTGAAATCTTCAAGAAAGCCCTATAGGATTATAATATCCACTTAGGTTGAGAGTTTAGATATAATAAAAATGACAATATTAGGTGCAAAGCTAAGTGCGCAATCGACACATGCAAGTGGAATATATATTGTGCCTAGAGTAATGAAACCTCTATTTTTCAAGTTAATACATTTAAATATAACCACACATGTGAAATTGGCTTCAAGAATAAGAAGAATAATAGGAATTGGATAGCAAAACAACTAGTTCCTGAGTTAAGATCATATTCAAGAATGAAATGGTATCATGTATTTGCCTTTTTAAAAGAAAAGAGAAGGATACATGTTGGTGAATTTCAATTGTTGAGGGCTATAAGGATTGCTAAGAAAATAGTTGAGGGAAATGAAAAGGAACAATATTAGATGTTCTAGGATTACTGTGAGAAGCTTATGAATCAAAATCTTGTGTCCACAATGCAATTGGATTATTGATCTTTTTTGTTTCTTATTAATGCAATTTCAGGGACTTCTTTATAATGTAGTAGAAAACTTAGAAGAAATTGTTTGTATAGAAATACAATCTTATAGGGACTAATATAACATTTTAATGTTTCTTGTAAGCAATTAAAGATACACATCACCACTTTCGTTAAGTGTTTTTAATGGCATCAGACGAAGAGATTAACGTGTATAACGTTTGATACTTTTGGGGACTAAATTGGATGATCCAAATCTTTTGGGGATTAGAGTGTCAATAAGTGGATCAATTTATTAGTATAGTCATTTTATTATCTTAAAAAAAATTATTGAATTTGAATTTTGACTATATTTATATAAAATTCCTTATATATTTACTATTAGATTTTTTAATCAAAATAAAAACATGTGAATTATTTTTTTAAAAAAATCATGTAATAGATAAGTTGTATAATCCATACATATGTCAATTTTTGATTAGATAACCTCATGAAAAAAATATAGGCCCTGTTTGAATATAGTTTTTAAAAACCTTTTTTGGTTTTTAAAAATAAAAAAACTTATTTCAATAACTGTTTTCAATAGAAAATGAAAATATAGAATAGGTAGTTTGGTAACACAAACAGAGTAATTAAAAGTTATTTTGAACTTCAGGTTTTTTTAAAAAAAAATTCATAAAATAAGTCTTTTTATTAATAACATATATAATATAAATATATGAAAACAATACTAATATGAATTCTCAAAACTAATTTTATAAAATAATTTTAAAAAATAGAAAATAAAATATCGTCCAAATAGACCCATAAAAACTAGACTAATTTTTTTTTGAGTTTTGTATATATGTAAAAATACTTTTATTTGAAAAGTTCTACTCTCTTATAGAATCTCAATCAGCTCATCATACTTTCAAATTCTAGTATTTTTGACAAAATAAAGAAAGTTAGTCCTGTTACTTATATATTACTTAAATTCAATTGCCCCTTTTTTTTTTAAGTTTCTTACAAGTATTTTTGTTTTGAAGATAATCTTATTTGAGATTTAATATGAATATTTTTTTAACAAAAATTTAAATATTAATTTACCACAATATAAAAAAATAATCCGTTCTATTAGATCTAATTTCTGATAATCATTCAATTATCCATTTAATGCTAGCTCTCAACCAACAATTTACTAGCCGCTTTGGTGAAGTAAAGAGACATCCTTTTCAGACTTAGGGACAGAAAATCCGCCAATAATGCCAAATTGCCAATTAAGCTGAACGTTACGTGGCCATCTACCTCTTTCAAATTCCCATTTAGTAATACAACCAAATATAGTACAGATATAGAAGTTGTATTTTCATATGCATTTTGTTTATCTGTTTTAGGATCAAGAGTGAGAGTTTGAGCTACAAATTAAACCATAAAAATTATAGAAAACAATCGGAATTCGTTTTTGAAAATTATTTGATAAAAAGTAGCAAGAAATAAGGAAAGAAAAATAGAGACATGCACATAATTAAGACAATTCTTGGTTTACAAAATTTTTTTGTCTCAACTTGTAAATAGGTTAAATTATATATTTGATCACTTGCTCATCGTACTTTGACCAAATTTTCATGTTAAGTTCTTATACTTTACTTTTCGAAAAAATCCCTTAACTTTATTTTGTCTCAAATATTAATTTGCATACTTGTTCATTTCTGATAAAAAGGGGGTTGGATTGGACCCGACCATGTGTTTATTATGTTTTTTTTAAGGGTTTTATTAATCAATACTCTTAGGATACTAGTTAAGGTTTTCTTAGATTGGTTGATGTAGTTTTTAAATATTAAAAATTATTATTTTTGTTGATTTTTTACATGTGTCAAAACATTAAATGCTCTTTCAACCAATCAGAAAAAACTGTAACGAATGTCTTAAGAGCACTGTTAACAAAATATTTTTTTAAAAAAGAATTCATTAATAAGTGTTTTCAGAATATTGATTAAATTTTTTTTTTGTTATTAGAGCATTAATGACTTAATATTTGTGAAAAGTCAACAAAAATAATAATTTTATTATAAAGAATTTGTTTACGTGGATGACCATAACTATTGTGAACATTGGATTCTCATAATTTTGTAACCTCTCTACAATCATATCAATAATCTCCTTTGGATTATTCCTAGTTTCATTTGTGACACCTCACCATGAAAGCTATCTTAATAGTTTAGTGTAACTTTTCTTATACATTAGTATGCTTAAAGGTGTATTATGGTGTCCTTAATTTCACTTTATAACTAGAGTCCTATAAATAGGAAGCTATTGTACACAAATGAAGATGATGAATAGAATTTTGTGTGTTTCTCTTGTGTCCATGAACTCTTGGTTCTACAATACATTATCAGCAAAAAACTCTAGAATTTTGGCGTTGAAAGTTTCTCAATTTTGTTTTCATCACTTCAAGGTAAGTAAACATTCTTTTCCTCTCTTTGACATTTTTTTCTTAAATGTAAAAACTTACTCTTGTTAATTTTAGATGAAAATATATATATGTATACCTTCATTATTTGAATTCTTATTTACTAATTTCAAATTTTATTAAAGTGTAGCTTATTTACAATGTTGAATCTCATAAAACTTGAATTCGTAGCACTTGATAGTTATGGGAAAAATTATTTATCTTGGATTCTTGAAGCCGAAATTCATTTAAGTACAATGAACCTTAGAGATACTATTAAAGATGGAAATCAAGCATCCTTGCAGGATCGCGCAAAGGTAATGATTTTTCTTTGTCATCATTTGCATGAAGAATTAAAAATAGAATATCTCACTATCAAGGACCCATTAGTCCTTTGGAATAATTTGAAGGACTGATTTGAACACCGAACAACATTTATTCTTCCTAAAGCTCATTATGATTGGATAAACTTACGTTTGCAAGATTTTAAAACAGTAAGTTAATATAACTCAACTTTATTTAAAATTAGCTCTCAATTGAAACTATTTGGAGAGAAAATTACTAACGAAGATATGTTGGAATAGACATATTCTACTTTTCATGCCTTGAATGTGCTTTTGTAGCAACAATATCGAGAGCGTAGATTTACCAAATATTATAAGCTAATTTATTATTTTCTTGTGGTTGAGCAAAATAATGAGCTTCTAATGGAGAATCATCAATCCCGTCCAACTAGATTAACTCCATTCCCTAAAGTGAATGTGACTTTTTCTCAAGATCTTGGTGAAAACGAGGCCGTGGACGGAAAAATACTTGGACTTATGAAATTATTCTTATTCTCCTTCAAATTATGAAAATAAAAGTGCTACACAAGAGCACAAGAAAGGGACCAAAAATGAGAAATCAAGGGAAAAATAAACCTTAATGGAAGAGTGAAGATATTTGCTATAGATGTGGCACAAAAGGTCATTGGTCCCAAATTTGTCGTACTCCAAAACATTTGGTTGATCTTTATAAAGCATCACTAAAACAAAAGGAAAATTAAGCTGAAGTAAATTTTTCTGAGCTTGTTGATCCTACTATTTATGATGGATCACAAATGAAACTTGATTTTAATGTTTCTGATTTTTTTGAAGATCGTAGTGGCAAGATTGATCATTTAATTAGTGATGGAAATGATTACGTTGTTTAAAGTGTTTTATATTATGTTTCATTTTACTTTCAAGTGTAATGTACTCTCTTAGTTTATTTAAATTTGAATAAAATGACATTTCCTTAATTTTTTTTGTCTCAAATTATTAAAATTATTTTAATTTTATTTTTAGATAAGGAATTATATTCAACATAATGGAGGATGGCATATGTCTTGTGGATAGTGGCACAAATCATAGAATTCTTCGTGATAAAAAATATTTTCAAAGATTAACATTAGCTAAAATTAATGTTAATACAATTTCTGGTTCTGCAAATGTCATAGAAGGCTCTGGAAGAGCTTACATTTTATTGTCAAATGGGACAAAATTAAATATTTATGATACATTATATTCTAGTAGATTTAGAAGAAATCTATTAAGTTTCAAAGATATATGCTGTAATGGGTATCACATTGAGACAAAAAAATTGAGGGAATATAGAATATCTATATATTACTTATACTAGATCAAGCCAGAAGCTTATATTAGAGAAACTCCCTCTTTTTATTCTGGGTTATATTTTACAAAAAAAAATGGTTGAATCAAATTGTATGCACAATAGGTGCTCAAACCCAAAGAATTTTATACTTTGGCATGATCATCTTGGTCATCCAGGTTCAACTATGATGTGACATATCATAGAAAATACTAGTAGGCATCCATTAAAGGACTAGAAGATCATATTATCTAATGCTTTCTTTTGTGAATCTTGTGCTTAAGGTAAATTAATTGTTAAACCATCTATTTTTAAATTACCCTTTGAGTCCCCCACTTTTTTATAGCGAATTCAAGGAGATATTTGTGGTCACATGATGACCTATTCAAATATTATGGTTTTAATTGATGCATCTATTAGATGGTCGCATGCTCTTTTACTTTCAACTCATAATGTAGCCTTTGCAAAATTACTTGCTTAAATAATAAAATTAAGGGCACATTTTTCTAATCATTTAATTAAAATAGTACATTTGGATAACTTTGGTGAGTTTACTTCAAAAGCATTTTATAACTATTGCGTGGTTAATAGGAATTACTGTTGAACTATCAATAACTCATACTCATATAGAAAATGGTTTACTTGAATCTTTTATTAAAAGATTACAACTTATTGCTAGACCTATGCTTATGAAGTCTCAAAACTTCCTACATCTTCTTGGGGACATGCAATATTACATGGTGCATCTTTGGTTCATATTAGACCAACTGCATATCATAAATTTTCTTCATTAAAACTTGCTTTTGATCAACAACCAAATATATTTTATCTTAGAATTTTTAGTTGTGTTGTATATGTTCCCATTACACCTCCACATTGTACTAAAATGGAATCTCAACGTCGCCTTGGAATTCATGTTGGTTTTGATTCTCCATCTATTATTAGATATCTTGAACCCCTAAATGGTGAACTTTTTAGAGCACGTTTCTTAGATTGCATTTTTGATGAATCAATTTTTTCATCTTTAGGGGAAGAAAAATATAAAGTTACGAAAGCACATGAAATTAGTTGGAATACTCAAACATTGTCATATTATGATACTCACACAAATCAATGTGAACTTGAAGTTTAAAGAATAATCCATTTGCAAAATATTGCAAATCAATTACCAGATAATTTCATATATATTTAGAGGGTCACTAAAGCACATGTACCAGCTCTGAATATTCCAGAATGTTTAGATTTCCTTATAGGAAAATCTACTGGTATAATCGCTAATGAATTTAAAATACCTGGTAGACTAGTTAGTGCAAAAGATACCAATTTTAGAAAAAGAAGCAAGAAAATTTCTCTTAAAAATACTCAAGTTTCAAATACAAATAAAAAACCCTACATTTCTGAACAAGTAACTCTGAGGTGATTATAGTACTGGAAAATTATAAGATATCAATGAAATATAGGGAAATATGGGAAATAAATGAAATTATTGTTGATCATATTTTTGCATACTCAGTTGCTTCTAAAATTACCAATGATGAGGGACCTGAAACCAAAACTGTAGAAGAGTGGCCATATCAAAATAATTGGCCAAAATAGAAAGAAGTAATACAAGTTGAATAAGACTCATTATCAAAAATGAAAAATTTGAACCAGTACTTCCTAAACACCTGAAGATGTTAAACCTGTAGGGTATAAATGGATATTTGTCCAAAAATGAAATGAGAAAAATGAAATTTTGAGATACAAGGCATGAATTGTGGCCAAGGTTTCTCACAAAGGCTTGGCATAGATTATAATGAGACTTATTCTCTTGTTATAGATATAATTACATTTCAATTTTTAATTGATATGGTAACCTTTGAAAAACTTGATACACAGTTGATGGGTGTAGTAACTGCATATTTATTTGGGTTATTAGATAATGATATATATATATATATATATATATATGAAAATCCCTAAAGGATTTAAGATGCCTGAAGCATATACTTAAAGCCTTGAGACATATATTCCTTCAAATTACAAAGATCATTATATGGATTACAACAGTTTGGATGGATGTGGTATAACCGTCTTAGTGAATATTTATTAAAATAAGGATATAAGAATGGTCCTATTTTTCCTTGCATTTTTATCAAAAAGTTGAGTTTTGTATTTTTCATAGGTGCAGTTTATGTTGATGACTTAAACATAGTAGGAACTCCAGAAGAGATTTCAAAAATTGCACAATATTTAAGAAAATAATTTGAAATGAAAGATCTTAGGACAACAAAATTTTGTTTAGGATTTCAAGTTGAACATTTACCAAATGGAATTCTCATTCAATAATCATCTTATATTGAAAATTTTTGAAAAAATTCTATATGGATTAAGCTTATCCTTTAAATTTCCCAATGATTTTTTGTTCACTTTATATCAAAACAAACCATTTTCATCCACGAGAAGATAATGAAGAATTTCTTGGTCCTGAAGTACCATATCTTAGTGCAATAAATGGCACTTTTATACCTTGAAAATTATACTAGACCTGATATAGATTTTACAGTGAACTTGTTAGCAAGGTTTAGTTCTACATTAACAAAAAGACATTAGAATGGTGTGAAACATATCCTTCGATACCTTCTGTCACAACCCAAAACACTGAGTCCTTGACCGACTCATAGACCTACCATGACACTTACTAGGTCTAGTCAGCCTAAGAATCTCTTTACCTCATAATAATAATATTAAAATATTTTAATTTCTACTTTTAAATCCTTAATTATCATTCCAAACTCTACCAAAATTTTGGTAGAGTTTTCCCTAAAAATAGGGCATTTTCTCAATTTTACAACAACTCAAACCAATCAACATCCATTCAAATTCAAAGAAAATACAACTGGCTATCACAAGCCTATAGAAATTTCCATTATGTCTACGTAAAAACTATGAAAACAGCAAACTAGTCCAATACTAAGGTGTTGATAAGCTGCGACATCATTAAACCTGCATGACTTAATAATGAGCCTACCCAAAATAGGAGAAAGCTCTGATCACTTCTACTCTTCAACCTAAGACTTATCTGAAAAATTGTAAAGTAAGGAGGGTGAGTCACATAGACTCAGTGAATGTAAGATAAAGGAAACACACTGAATGAGAAACAGACTCTTACAGAGTTTTCATCATCATAAAATAATTAAAGGGTATAAAGATTAAACCTTTTGTTAATCAAATCTTATACAAAATTAAAGAAAAATGTCACTATAATAATTTTTTAGTAAAAAAAATACCATAACTAATTAAATCCATACAATTCTAAACATCTCCAATATAATTTTAATAAATTCACACAATTTTTAACATTATCAAAAAAATCACCAGTCATCTTTGGTCTCCCTCTGTACTAGGACAACCCTTCCGTGCCACTAGTCACATGTGCCTCTCATCGCACTATAAAAATCCACTGTGTATTGCATTGTGCTCCAGTCACCGTGCTTACCATCGCACGTGACAACCTATTAGCGCCACTAGTCACCTATGCCTCTCGTCGCACTATGACAACCCACTGTGTAATGCACTGCATGACCAACCTCGTACCTCCCATCGCACGAGGTGTCTTGGTATAGGGTAACACCAGGGATATACAATTTCAACATCCAACAGCACACATATATCATTGTACAATCAAAGAAAGTAATTATCACCACAACTTCATTTTCAGATCACATAGGATATACAACTTACTTTTATCATTACCCAAACAAAATATAATTTCCACATTTATGCCTTCAAATTCAAATTTTCAAATAATAATTCTTAGATAATCATAAAGGTACATAAATTCTTGTATTTGATAACAACAATCGCACAAACAAAGAATTCATCAAATTATCACAAATTTAGGGACAATACATATTCTAATTGTTTCTCATGGTTGACTAAATAAAGAATACAATTTCATACACAATTAAATTCATATTTAGTTCAAAATAGATATAGGATATTTGAAAATGATATCTCCCTTATCAAATATTCACCTAAAAGAATTTGTAACAAAATCCTTAATTTACCAGCCTAACACTAATTTTCTCAATTCCTCTTTTCTGCGATTCAATTTTCTATTTTCCTTCCGACAATTTAGGCTATTTTATTACTGTTAATTGATCAAAAAATATGAACTACTGTAAGATAATTTCTCAAATTTGGCGAGCTTCTATATTGCGTTTTCGGAGCTTTTAGACGACACCGACTTTAATGGTTAAATAGAAAAAGATACTATGATGGTGGTCAATGGCGGTTAACGGTGACGCATGGCTGAGATTGGTATAAAATGCAGATCAGAACACGAGGATAACAGATTTGAAATTGGTAAGACAAGTGAAGGCGATTTACTGCATTTTTTGGTGAAATGTGAACGGTGTGGCGAAGATGTTTCGCTCCGATCTGGGCGAGTGGTGGCAGTTCTTCGACGGGTGGTTGCTAGCCAAGGATGAGGATGTCTTGGGCTAGCCGTTGATGGAGGAGATGCGGCCGAAGGAGGTGTTTTTCAATCATTCATGGACGTCATTGATCGGAGGAAAATGGAGAAAACAGCACCCTTTTCAGGCACTGCTGGCTAGGGAAGATGCGGAGGAGACTCGATAGTGATGTGGCGTTGTCAGACGTCCTATGCCGGTGAGCTTCACGGCCTCATATCAGTGCCAGTGATGATGAGAGAGAGAGTGCATAGAGAGGTAGAGAAAAATAGGAGAAAGAGAGAGAGTTGCAATTTTGGAGGTAGGAGGGAAGGAAAAATTAGGTTTTTAGAGTATTTCATAGGCATTTTGGTCATTTTTCTATTTTACCTTAGGTAAATTTTAAATACATTTTCTAATTCATCTTAAAATAAAGGATTGCATGGAAGAATTTGGGTATTTTTAGAGTATTCTAGGCTTTCCAAAAATATCTGCTAACTTCCTCAAAGTAGATAAAAATTTTCTTATCAAATAAAATTTTATTTTAAAAAATTTTCAAATTTGAGCCATAGGCTCAAAATAATTTACTTGTTCCATATCCAACAAAGTTTCCAAGTTTTCATTAAATTTTTCCAATTATTTTAGCTAGTGATGTATTTAAATTATCAAAACTTTGAGATATTACACCTTCGCAGAACATTTAATCTAGGCTTATTCTTCTCAAATGATCTAGAGCCAAAATTAATTAGGTATGCTAATGATTGATATCTTTTTTATGCCCATAAAACTTATTCAAAAATAGGTTACATCTTTACATATGGAGAAACTGAAATTTTATGGAGATTAGTAAAGCAAACCATTATAGCTACATCATCAAATCATTCAGAGATATTGGTCATAAATGAAGCAAGTTATGAGTGTGTGTGTTTGAGAACCATGATTCACCAATATTAAGAAAGCATGTGGATTTTCTACAACTAATGACGAAACAATGATATTGTATGAGGATAATGCAGAATGCATCATACAAATTAAAGATGAATTTATCAAAGGTGATAGAACTAACATATTTCACCTAAATTCTTCTACACTCATGAGTTACAAAAGAAAGGTGATTTTAGTGTTCACAAAATTCAATGAAACAACAATGTAGTTGACCTTTTCAATAAAGCTCTACCAACTCAAGGTTTTAAGAAACATATATACAATATTGGAATGCGTAATCTTAAAGAATTTCATGATAAGATATAAACTTAAGGGAAATAAAATTAACTATGAATAATTTATTTTTTTTCTTTGGCTAAGTTTTTAGTCCACTGGATTTTTCTTAGTAAGGTTTTAAAGAAGCAAATATTCATAGTGTGTAGTCACCCAAGGACAAGTATTATAAACAATTTTTTTACGTGAATGACCATACCTATTGTGAACATTGGATCCTCACAATTTTGTAACCCCTCCACAACCATATTAATAGTTTTCTTTAGATTCCTAATTTCATTTGTAACACGTCATCATGAAAGTCATCTTAATAGTATGGTGTAACCTTTCTTTCGCATTACTATGCTTCAAGGTGTATTATGGTATCCTTAATTTTACTTTATGACTAAAGTCCTATAAATAGGAAGCTATTGTACACAAATGAGGATAATAAATAGAATTTTGTGTCTCTCTTGTGTCCTTGAACTCATGGTTTTACAACAAATTTTTAACTTTAAAAAACTTTATCAACATAAAACCTTAACCAATACTTAACAACATTAATTAGTAAAAAAAAATTTGGAGTTAATGGATAAAATAGAGACATTTATTTTGGGGGTTGTGGGTTATTAATTTTGTGATCCCAAAGTATTATTTTTCACTCATTTACACCTATGTAGGCATTATTCAAGGTGAATATGTTTTGAGCATTATGGTCTTTGAATTGTTTTAGATAAAATGACTACTCTCTTTAGTGTCAAAACTCTAAACAAATCTCTACGCCTTTTTGTCATTTGCAAACTACAAGAAAGTCGTATGTATACTGAGTTTTTTTCTTATAAATATCTTCTAATAAAAATAATTTTATTTAAAATATTATTAAACATCAAATATTAATTTTTTTAATAAAGATTTAAATATTCATTTATTATATTGTGAGAGATTAATTTCTTTCATTAAATTTAACTACTGTTAATACCATATATATATAATTTTTTTTAACTGTTAAATTAAATTGGATTGTTGATATTAAATTATTACTTTAAACTTCATATGTAATAGTCAACATATGTTTTATACTTCATATATATACATATATAAAAAAAAAGATCTAGCTGTAATTTTTCTATCTATATTATCAGTTTCTTCAATAAAAGATATTATATTTATGATTTATATTAATTAACTTTCATGATTAGGTTTTTTAAAAGTTTTATCTATATATTTTATTTTGATTAAAAAAATTAATAATAAATATACAAAAAATTATACTTAAGATTATTTCTTTTTATCTATATTATAATGACTTTTGGTCTTTTAGTTATCATTTTTTTAAAAATTATATATTATATAATATAAAATATAAAATATGTAATGTGAGAAGGAAAAAAAAGAGTAAAATAATGTGTGAAAAGTTATAATAAAATAGTAGAATGTTAAATAATTTTTTCTTATTTAATTTATTATTTTAAAATCTAATAATTAATATATTTAAAAAGTTAAGAAAAATAACATGAAGCCTTATATATATATATATATATATATATATTTATTTATATATATATATACATATATATAAAAGATAATTTAAATTTCTATAATATTAATTATTCAAAAGATAAACTTATAAAAGTAAAAGAATGAAAATTGTATTACGCACACTGTTTTTTCTAAATTCCAATTTTCCTCAATCTATGAATTTTGGCAATTGACATCTTAATTTATTTGTCCTATCATAACACCTCCTACCGTCTAAGACGTTATCTGTATCAATTTGACATTAAGAATTATTTAAGAAGAGGATATCGCACTTACTAATCCTAATATTTGGCACGATAAATTTTGATAGATACAAAAAATTAGTACAAGGCTCGAATACAGAATGTTTATATTTAATATCTAATAGTATTTTAAATATGATTATTTTTAGTATGAAGATATTGTGAGAAATAAAAAAAAATATACCAATAAAGATTGAGTTTAATAGAAGGGATTAATCTCTCATAATATGATAAATTTATGTTCAAATCTTTATTAAAAAAAGTATTCACATTTTGTGTCTGACAAGACCTGAAACAAGATTATTTCTCATAAAAAAATACTTATGAAAAAAAAATACCAACTCATAATCAATTAAAATTGAGTTTATTAAAAGAGACTAACTAGTCTTTTAGTAATGAATTAAAATTTAAATTTTTATTAAAAGAGATATTTATATTTAATATTTTAAATAAAATTATTTTTAATAAAAAAATACTAATAAAAAATAAAAAAATTACCAACTATTTGACAAATTAATCTCATTGACCATAACAAGGAGTTAATAAGAGTAGAAAATATCTCAAATTAATTTAAGTTTTGTATCTAGTCTTTGTTATAAAACTTCAGAGAATTTTAATTAAATTAATCAAAATTTAATAAAATTTTAAATTTTAGTAATTTTGACAAAAATAAAAATATATTAGTTACATTCAAGTCCCCATTTAATGCCACCTCTCAAAGTCTCAACCAACAATTTATTACTCGTTTTGCCATTTATGGTGAAGTAAAATGATACTCAACTTTTCCGGACTTGTGAGCGGAAAAACCGTCAATAAATGCCAAAATGCAAATTAAGCTGAACGTCACATGGCCATCTACCTCCATAGTCAAATTCCTATTCAATAATACAATAAACTATTAAAGTCATCTTGTTTTTTTATACTCATTAAATTCAATCTCTTAATTGTATTAATTAACCTTACTAATTCATTAATTAAAACATTAAATTCAAATTAATTTGCGAATTTACACCTTTTAATCTCCCCCCACCAAATCCCTCTATTCAAATGCTCACAAACTCTTTGAACTTGTGCACAGTTCTTCTTTCCTCCTCTTAGAAATCAAAGTAGCAATTAGTGTGACATAACTAAAAATTAGTGATGGCAAGTGTTAGCACTCGTTTCTTGGCCTTAGCATCCTTTGTGGTTGTTTTAAGTGTAATGTTGTGCAAGTTGCAGGGAGTGTCTGCACAATCACAATGCCAGGGAAGCATTCCAGAGCTCATACAAAAGTGCGAGAAGTTCGTCCTCAAGCCGGGGCCGGAGGTCAAGCCGACGCCGGAGTGTTGTGAGGTGGTGAAGAAGGCCGACCTCCCCTGCCTCTGCAAACATATAACCAAAGATATTGAGCAATTTATTAGCATGGAGAAGGTGGTTTATGTTGGAAGGACTTGTGGATTGACAATTCCTGCTGGAACGAAATGTGGAAGTAAGTGTTTTTTTTTTTTTCTTAAAAAAAAGCTTTCATACTTTGTGTGATTTTAAATCTTCTATACCCAATTACATGTAATTGTTATTTAGCTTCTCATTTTTCTATTATTTTTTAATCTCTTTTTCACATATTTTATTTTAATTCTAATGTAATTTTTTCAGGCTATACTGTTCCTCCCAAGGCATGAAACTGCAATATTGAAGGCTCAAGCTTATGAACCTAGATGCAATAAATAAGACAATATGTTGTATAGCTTTCTTTACATTCTGGTTTGAGCCATCTGTAATCTGTTTAATGTTAATTAAAATATCGTGACTTTATTATATTTTATATTTCTCTCTCTCTCTCTCGTTTATGAAAAAATAAAATAAATTTAATTTTGTCGACAATTTAACATCCTATAATTTTAAGAAGTCTCATACCACAAATTTCTTTTTCCTTGTCTATTTGATATGCCTACGTTTTCCTCTCTCAAATCATGATGAAAAACAAACGTTTTTGAAGTTCCGCCACTTAAACAATCAACATATTATATTAAATTAAGGTTATAAGTTATAATTAAAGCACGTTAAATATATTTAAAAATGTATAAATATCGAGAGGTTCTCGCATCATTTAAATATTTAATATATTATAAGTTTTAAAATATTTTTATCTAATTTTTAGTTTTATGCACATATATTTTCAATTAAATATATTCATAATATTTAAAAATGGTACTTTTTAATATACATTTAATTTTTTCAAAATTAAAATATAATTATATTTTTAAGGTTAAAACACATTTTATATCTTTAAATTTTACATAAATTTTTAATTTCATTCTTAAAATTTTTTGCGATTAATTTTGTTTATAAAATTTTAAATTATAATTAATTTTATTCTATGACCTAATATCATTTAAATTATTAACATAAGTGAAGTGACATTTAATGATAAATCTTACGATTATAAACAAGATTTTTAAAACATTCAAACATTAAACAAAAATGGATATATGTTTCTAAATCACAATATTTTTACTTTCATTCAATTACATAAAAAATTTTTTTTATGAAAACTTTAATGAATACTTCATATATGATTTGAACAAATTCAATGCTAGTTTTATATTTTTTTCTATATGCAAGATTATATAATTACTTTTTGTT
The DNA here is from genome assembly GCA_031216115.1 of Senna siamea. NCBI lineage: Eukaryota > Viridiplantae > Streptophyta > Magnoliopsida > Fabales > Fabaceae > Senna > Senna siamea. Next base: position 31,049,175 of record CM062367.1, on the reverse strand, counting down.
AAAAATTTGGATGGCATTAAGTTGTAAAACAAAATTAATTGCAATTCAAAATTTTATGAACAAAATTTTTTATAAAGTAATTTTAGATACAAATCCATAAAATTTTTCATAAAATAATTTTAGGTACAAAATTAAAAATAATATAAAGTTTCGAGATATAAAAATATTTTTACCTACCTTTAATAGCTTATTATTTAAGTTTCAAATTTACTATTTAAATTTTAAATTTTATATCTTAAAGGATACATTATTTAATATATAAATATGAAATAATAAGTTATAATATCATGTTAAGTGCATTTAATTGATTTATTTTTTAATAAATTGAAATTTTTATATTTTTATATAAAAATTATTTAAAAATATAATATTATTTTTTTATTTTTACACCGTACATCGTATGAGGACAATACAGACAAGTTATTAAAGAAACTACCGTCATTAGCCAAACCGTTTCCTGTAGCTTTATTAAAATTAGATATTTGTGATTTTTTTTAAGGGAAGGTTGATTGGACTAAAATGAATTTTCTTAAAGTTTTTTTAAAAATGTTTACATACTAAAAAAAGAGAGACAAATGCATAAATTTTATATAAAACTCGCTAAAATGAATAAGACTCTCTGAATGATTTATGGGTCTTACCTTTTGTATTTCTCTTCTAATTAAATTTACCATATAAATTTATTTTAAGAGATTACAATCCGATTGGACTACATGTACATTAAAGGATTTGAGTCTTTTAAAAAGAGAAAGAAATGAATTTTTTAAAATAAAAAAGAGATAAAAAGAAAAATCTTTGGGCCTTTAATTCATTTAAAATGCATCTTATATTTATTTTTTAATAATTTTTTATCTTTTTTATTTTTCTTTTCCTTTAAAAACTTTATTTTGTAAAATATTTTAAAGAATTAATTTTTATACATTAATATTTAATTGTCACATAAGTTTTTGTTAAGGTCATGTTTTCACTGTCCTTACCTTATCATTTATCACATTTAGAGTTGTCAAAATGAATTTAACTCAAAGTTTAATTTTTTAAAAATAAAATTAAAGTATTTTATTTTTTGTAAACTTAATTAAAAAATTATTTTTTATGAGTTAAATCAATAATTTAGTACAATTTTTATGTGATTTTCTAGTTGTATTATTATGACATGATCATATTTTTTTAATAAAGATAAAAATAAAAAATACCCTAAATATCTAAATATAATAAAATAATAATTAAAAAATTGCAAAAGCAAAAATATTCATGCTACTGAAAAGTAATTTATCTTTGGAAATTGAAATTCAATATTTTATATAAAAAAGGTTGACTACCAATTTGTTTTATTAGAAATTAGATGGTTAACATCCAAAAAGTGCATGTTATTTTTATTTAATTTTTAAAATATATTATAAAATAATAATTATTAAATTTTAAAATAATAAATTAAATAATAAAATTTTATTTATTTTCTATTATTTTTTAATCTTATGATATTTTTATTTTTTTCCTTTTACATAACATATTTTATTTTATATGTTATATTATATAATATATATTTTAAAAAATTAATGACAAGAGGAATTTAAAAATATTATATATATATATATATATATATATAAACGACCAAAAGAACTTAAGAATCGCACAAACTAGCCGTATATGATAAGAATAGTAAATGTTTCTTGCTTAAAGAAGTGTATTGTTATTATAAATTTAATAAAATTTTAAATTTTACTAATTTTGATGTGCAAGGAATTTTTATCTTATTCATCATAAAATTAAAAAATAAATTTTGTTAACTAGTGTCTTAAAATATTGATTAAAATTTTATTGGATTATTTATAAAAAATTTTAATATTAAAAATTATCATAATGATTAATTTTTTTTATAAATGTTAAATTATTAAATATTCTATCAAAAGAGAGTTACTACTTAGGAATTGGGTAGTAGAACCCAAATAAAAATTAGTCTTGTTGCTTGTATATCACATACGTTCAAGTCCCATTTAATGCCGCCTCATAATCAATAATGTATTACTCATTTTGGTGAAATAAAAAGAAACTCAACTTTTTTCGAAGAAGTCTTTATGTACCCAACGCGTATCAAGTTATTTGTGATCAATAATATTTATTTAAGCCTTTTTATTTTAAATTAAATAATAATAAATAATTAAATTTTAATTATCAATAATAAGGTGACACAACATCTTTTTCAAAATTATGAACAGGAAAACCGCCTATAAATGCCAATTAAGCTAAACGTTACATGGCCATCTACCTCCATAGTCAAATTTCCTAAGATGATGGGTAAAATACAAATATGAGTAAGATACTATAATTTTTGCATTCAAATTAAACTTGAGCGGGTTGAAAATAATTTTTATTATCGGATAGACCTATTTATTTTAAAAAATTTGAAATAATTAATTTTTCTTTAAATTATAACTTATCTACATATATATTCATAAAAAAAAATATAAGTTATGTCAATTATATTATATAAAATTCATATATATAATTAATATAAAATCTTAATAAATTAATTTATTCTTGTAAAATTATCTAATATAATAATTTATAAATTTATATTAAAATTAAATTATTTTAACGATGAAGTTGAAACAAATAAAATAATTTATATATAATTTTTTTAATATAATAAATTAAATATATTTATTTATTTATACATACTTTTTTAATACCTAGATTTGAAATTGACGGACAAATTTTGTGAATACTTATAATATATGAGTATTTTAATTTGATCATTCCTACATTTAATAATACAACAAAATGAAAGCCATCTTGTTTTGTTCATATTCTCATGAAATCGCATCTTTCAATTATATTAATTAACCTTACTAATTAATTAATTCATTATAATAAAAACATTAAATTCAAATTAAATTGCCACAATTAATTAAATTTACACCCTCTAATCTCCCCCACCAAATCCCTCAATTTAAATGCTCACAAACTCTATGAACTTGTGCACAACTCTTCTTTCCTCCTCTTAGAAATCAAAGTAGCAATTAGTGTATTTTAAGAGAGACATAAGTAAAAAGTAGTAATGGCAAGTGTTAGCACTCGCTTCATGGCCTTGGCATTTTTTGTGGTTGCTGTGAGTGTAACGTTGTTCAAGTTGCAGGGAGTGTCTGCACAATGCCGAGTAAGCATCCCGGATCTTGTGAACATGTGCCTGAGGTTCGTCGAAAAGCCGGGGCCGGAGGTCACGCCCTCGCCGGCGTGTTGCGAGGTGGTGAAAAAGGCTGACATCCCCTGCGTCTGCAAATATGTAACCAAAGATATTGAACTCTTTATTAGCATGGGAAAGGTGGTTTATGTTGGAAGGACTTGTGGATTGACAATTCCTGCTGGAATGAAGTGTGGAAGTAAGTAGTGTTTTCACTTTTCATACTTTGTGTGATTTTAAATCTTCTATGCCTAAGTAATTTTATTTAAGGGTGTTTTCAAATTTTGCTTTGTGTATAAATGTTTTTTCAAACAGTTTTGTGAATACCATCTTCCACACTGCCAAGTGCATTTACAATTTTAATTTCAAGAAATGTATTTTTTTAAAATAAGTTTTTCAATCTCCTTTCAATAATTTAGGTTTAATTTCTTTTAAAAAAGTAGCATGAAAATTGGGCTTCACATGTATATAATAAATTTTACTTAATTTTTAAAATATAATATTAAAAATAACTATTATATCTTAAAATAATAAATTAAATAATGAAAAATTATTTAAATTTTAACTTTTCTATTGTAACTTCTGATTATTTTTACTTCTCTATTTTCTCCTTTTTCTCTCATCACATATATTTTAAAATCAAAATTAACATTTTCACCATTAATGATGCATCTAATATAACAAAGAAAATCATATACAAAAATATATTTTTTCCATGGAAGTTAATACACACACACTAGATGTTTAATATACATAAAAGTATATGTTATTTTTAAATTTTTGAAATATATTATAAAATAATAATAATTTTATTTTAAAATAATAAATTAAATAATAAAAAATTATTTAGGTCTCTTCACTATTCTCTTTCAATTTTTCATTATCTTTATCTTCTCTTACTCCCCTTTTCAAATCACATATTTTATTTTAAATATATATTATATAACATATATTTTATGATATCAATGATTAAAAAAATCTAAAATTGTAATATAATTTTATACATAAACTGTAATGTAACTCTTTCAGGTTATACTGTTCCTCCCAAGGCATGAAACTGCAACAGTGAAGGCTCAAGTTTTGCGGGAGGCTATAAATTATTGAAATAAAAAGAAAGAAAGAAAAACGAAAAAATTCAGTCAATTTTTGTTTCTCTCTTTTTTTTGTTTTTCAACACTTCATAGCATCCGTACTTCATGGTCTGCTTACCTTGATGCAGTAAATAATACAATATGTTTTATTGCTTTTGTACTTTTTGGTTCTGAGCCATCTGTTTAATGTTAATTAAATTTCTTGACTTCAATCCATTTTCTATTTCTCTCTCTCTCTTATAAAAAAAATTTAATTTTATCGAAAATTCAAAGTCCTATAATTTTCAAAAGTCTCATACCACTTTTTTTTTTATTTGATATTCCCACATTTTCCTCTCTTAAATCAGGATGAAAAATATAAGATTTTGAGTTCACACGGCTTAAACAAATATAAACAAAAGTATGGTCACAGCCAAACCGTTGCCTATAACTTGATTTAAATTGGATGAATGTATCAACAGAGTTTGGTGTAGTAAAAAAAATATAATTTCTTACAATATATTGAACAAAAATTTAAATTTTTATTGAGAGAAATATTCATATTTAATATTTAAAATATTTTGAATAAGATTATTTTTAATAATAGAATGCTTATGAAAAATAAGAAAAATAAATGTAAATTTTTTTAAGGGAAGGTTGATTGGACTAAAATGGGATTTCTTAAAGTTTTTAACAAATTTTACATAATAAAATTAAGGCATTTCACCTTTTATAAACCAAATTAAAAAATACATATTTTTAGGGACTAAATTAATAATTTCTTTAATTTTTATGTGATTTTTTAGTTGTACTATTATTACATGATATTTTTTAATAAAAATAAAAATACCCTAAATATCTACATATAATAAAATAATAATTAAAAAATCTCAAAAGGAGAAATATATATGCTATGAAAAAGTAATTTATCTTTGGAAATTGAAATTCAATCTTTTTATATAAAAAGGTTGACTACCAATTTGCCTTTATAAGAAATCTTTTTATTTGAAAAACCTTGAACCATTTTCTAATATAGAAAAGAATGTAAATATTAATTTATTACAATAAATAATTTCTTATATTGAATTGAATTGAAATAATTATCATTGCATGATAATATATAAAATTATGCTCTATTACTCAAATTAGTTTACTATCATAGGTATTAAATGAATGATTTTAATATATTATAGAAAGTATTGAAAATTCTATTTCTCAATATATGAGGATAATTATTTTTTTCTGTGCAAATCATTGTCATTATTTATAGCATATTGTTGTAAGACAATAATATAATTTTAAATGAAATGCCAGTTATATTAACCAACGGTTCCTCTCATATATAATATGTATATATATAATGGAGGATTTATCTTCATTATAAGTATTACATTGAATATGTTGTTGATTAATTTATGGACAAAATAAAAAAAGTGAATTTTATATGCTAATTATAATGAAAATAATCAAATACAATGTATGTAACGATTAGTACAACTGTTAAAGAAAGATATAATTATTTTAGCCGAAAATGTAAATAACTTTTTAATTTAAAAGTTGCACAATTTACTTTCTTTAAATTCAAAAATTGACAAAAAACATTTTAAACTTTTACTTTTATGCAAGATATTCCATTAATTAATAATGAGTCACTAGTATATAATATTTTTAAAAGTAAAATATTTATATTATTAATAATATTATATTATTGAAATTTACTTTCAGACTAAATAAAATAATCTGACAACAATGAGACAAGGCCAAGATATTTGTTTCATTTTGGCTAGAGGCTTACGTTAATCTTTTGGATGGTGTGATCTTTTGAAACTAACAAGCGTTACAATTGCAAATACCAAAGAAGAAGAAAAAGTAGAAGCAAAAAAAGAAAAAAAGGGTTCGCTCTGCAATTTCAGCTCGTTCTACCCATAGTAAAATTGCAAAGAAACACCGTCAAAGATGTTTTCTTTTTACAATTTTGATTGTCACCGTTTGATTTGCTTCTTAATTTTACTTCGTTTGACCCATTTGGTTTCTTGAGTAAAAGAGAGGAGAGAGGGAGAGAGAGAGACAGAGTGTGTGACATTTCTCTAACTTCCGCACCCTCTCCCTGCTTTCTGCCTTGAGGCTTTCACTGTGCGCCCGTTATTAACATTTCCCAAGAGTCACAGTTCTTGCATCATAGGCTTCCCTGTTCTCTGCCTAAACCCTCCCTATTTCTCTCAGTTTCAGCACCTAAAAGCCTAAATTTCGAATTATTTTTCTCCCTGCAGAGATCACGGGTTGTGTTAGGAATACTTGTTATTGTTCTTCTTCAAATGGAGTTCGTGGGCAGAACCGTTAAGAAAGAGGTCAAGGGGTTTGGGTTTATCACGGGAGTAGTGAAATCTTATGATTCATCATCTGGGTTCTTCGAGATCGTTTATGAAGATGGTAATTCGGAGGAGTTGGAATCGTCTGACGTTGCTGCTCTGATGCAAGGTGAAACGGAGCTCGCAAAGGTGAAGCGCCGGGTTGGACGGAAACCCAAAAAGCGCCGTCGTGTTGAAAGAAAGCAAGAAACGAGTGCAAGCTCAGGTAATTCTAGGGAGAATTTGGTGATTTCCATGCCAAATAATTCTGAATTTAGGGGGGTTTTGGATGAAAATGTTTCTGCTAGTGGGAATTTAGAAGTCAATGGTGAATTAGATAGTGGGTTGGAGAAGGGCCCGGGTGTGGAAAATGGGGCGGGAGGAAATTTAATTTTTGGCACTGAAATTATGGGCAATGTGAATTGGAGTGCCAACTCTAATGGGGGCACAGAAATTCAATGGAAGGAAAGTGGTTATGAACAGAAATCGGAAGAAAGTGTATCTACTAATGGGAATTCCAAAATAACGGATTCTGTAAAAGATGGTTTTGATTTGAATGCTAGGCTTAATCTAAACGAGGATTTGGATCTAAACGATGGGTGTAGTTCACTTGTTAATACTGAGAATAATATGAAGAAAAGGGGTTGTATTGATTTAAATTTGGATGTGAATAATGAGATTGACATCAGCCTAAACGTGACTGATTTGAGTTGTCCAGCAGTGGCAACGTCCAAGCGGGAATGTAATTTTGATTTGAATGTGGAAGTGTGTGATGAAGTTAAGGAAACTGAGGGTTATGCTGATGGAGACATACTGTCAGAGGGAGGCAGTTTGTTTGGCAAGATGGGGCAAAGCTTGGAGTCAGAGACAGATTTTAATCAAAATTCTGTAGAAGATGATAGTATTAGAAGGAATTTGGATGATATCAAAAGTTCTATCAAATTGGAGGTAATTAATAATTCCTTTGAGCATGCAGGTAAAGATGCTTCTTTAAATTTGATTGCGGAAAAGGAAGATGGAGTTTACAATGAAGGTATCGCGGCTATTGACTCTCATGGGGTTTCAAATGTTATTTCTGTTAAAAATTGTGATTCTGCGGAGGTTCGGCAAGAGCATAGTCCTTCTGAAACTGGTATTGCTATAAGTCATGAAGGCCAAGATGAACTAGGAAGTCAATGTAGACAAGGTAGTATCCGAAGGAAGAGAAGGAAACTATCAGATAATCTGAAGTTCACCCCCGAGACAGCTTTAAGGAGGAGTTCTCGCCGGGCATCTGCTCTAAAACATGATTCAAGCACCATAACAATGAATGTGATGGATGATGTATCATTGTCTCCGGTGCCCAGTGCATTAACAGAAGAAAAGACTGTTATTTCTGGTCACAAGCAATATGAACCGTGCAGCATTCTTCCGCCGAAGCTGCAGTTACCTCCTTCTTCTCAGAACTTGAACTTAGATGATATTCCTGTTCTTGATCTTTTTTCCATTTATGCTTGTTTGAGGTCGTTCAGTACTATATTATTTTTAAGTCCATTTGAGTTGGAAGATTTTGTAGCTGCACTGAAGAGTAAAAGTCCTAATATATTATTTGACAGCATTCATGTTTCTATTTTGCAAACTCTTAGAAAGCACTTGGAATACCTTTCCAATGAGGGTTGTGAGTCTGCCTCCAATTGCCTGAGGTATATTTTCTTTTCCCATTGATTGATTATACAAATCAGTTTTTTGGTCTTGATTCCTGCGTATTATATTCTTTTACCATCACTTCTTTTGCAGAAGTTTGAACTGGGATTGGTTGGACCTGGTCACATGGCCCATTTTTATGGCTGAGTACCTTCTAATTCATGGTTCAGGACTTAAAACTGGTTTTGTTCTCAAGCATTTGATGTTCAGAACTGACTACCACAAGCATCCTGTAGCTGTGAAGGTTGAAATTCTTCAGTGCCTTTGTGATGATATGATTGAAGTGGAAGCCATAAGGTTGGAGCTTAACAGAAGATCTTTGGTAACTGAGACTGATATGAATTTTGACCAGAGTATGTATTTTGACATTTGCAAGAAGAGGAGAGCTCTAATGGATGTGTCTGCTGGCTCTTGTCTGGCTGAGGAGATTGTTGATGACACAACTGACTGGAACAGTGATGAATGCTGCCTTTGCAAGATGGATGGAAGCTTAATATGCTGCGATGGTTGCCCTGCTGCATTCCACTCAAGGTGCGTGGGAATTGCAAATGACCATTTACCTGAAGGTGACTGGTATTGCCCTGAGTGTGCAATCGCCAGACATAAACCTTGGATGAAAGCACAAAAATCACTTCGAGGAGCAGACCTTTTAGGAATTGATCATCATGGCCGTCTTTATTTTAATAGCTGTGGTTACCTGTTAGTGTAAGTGTGTACTTACCTTTTTTCTGGATATACTTAGTACTTTCTTGCTCTTATCTGTGTCTAATCTTCTTTGAAGTATATATAATAATACTTATGTTTTGGTGCTTATGTAATCTGATTGCATGATATGGATTTACATGAAATGAATGTAGAATACATCAAGAAAGCCTAGTCTTATCCTCATTTTGGGGTGATTTTCAATCCTAGTGACTTAACAGTCAATATTTAGGCCCCTTGCTGACCTAACCCTTGGCTATTGCCCTACCCCTGTATATGACAAAAGGATATACTCTTAATGGGGTAAGCTTCAACATTCTAACATATATTTATTTCTCTAGCGGATAGTTATTTCTCTGGCAGGTGGTCTCCTTGAATTCCCTTTCATTTCCTGTTCTTCCTCACTCAGCAAACAGGATTTATGTCGGGCACAACATTCTAACTCTTCCTAAATTAGATCTATTGCTGAATGAATTTGAACTATCAAGTGAGCATTTATCACTGTAGAAAATGCTAACCACCATAATTATGAATGATACAGATGTTTAAACTGTTCTTGATTGGTACTGCTTTTCATCTTACTATCTGCTCACCTTCTCCGCTTTTTAAAAACTTTGCAGGTCAGATTCATCCAACATGGGATCCTTGTTCAATTACTACCACAGAAATGATCTACATGTTGTAATTGAAGTGCTAAAATCTGCAGATGATTTCTATGGTGGCATATTAATGGCTATCTACAAGCATTGGGATATTCCTTTTAACTCAAATGGTGGAGCTAATAAGTTGGAAGTCTTAAATCAAAATGCTGGTGAAAACGTGCGTATGAAGGTAGAATACTCTGCTATATATCCATCCTTAGCACCTTTCAGATCTTCAGGAACATTCTTGGACAAGAATCAGGTTGATGATCAAAGGAAGGTTGAAGATAATGCAACTGTTGGATGCTATATCCAACCTGGCCAAGAATTTCTTAAAGCTGGGAATCAGTTAGATTCAATGACAACAATAGTAAGTCCGTGTGTTATTGCTTCAGAAGGATCTGGTGATACTACACAAATGAGATCAGCTTCTGACAATATTTTAAGATATGGACCCCTTGATTCCAATAGATCTGATGGGTCCTTGAATCAGTCAGGAATACCAGAAAAATCCCATCCAGTTGGTCACTGTTCTTTGACATCTTCCAGCCTAGATGTGAGACATAAAATAAACATAACATCTGCTGGGACAAGCTTACCTGCATCTACTGTGTCCACTGGGAATAAAGATACTTCAGAGGTGCCGTGTGGAATTGGCTACATAAACTATTACAGCTTTGCTCGAACGGCCTCATTTGTAGCAGAGGAGTTGATGCGTAAATCACCTGAAAAGATCAATAAGAACTTTGTAATGTCTGAAGAAGACTTAATCTCAGAACAAGCAAAGGCAATTGTTAAGAAATCTACAAACTTTTACTGGCCAAGTTCTCAAAATGTAAATGCAGCTGCCCAAAAAGAAAAATGTGGGTGGTGCTTTTTTTGCAAAGCTGAAAATGATGACAGAGATTGCTTGTTTAACACTGTGGTGAGGCCTGTTCAGGAAGTTTCTAAAAGTAATTTAGTTGGGTTTCAACCTAAGAACCAGAATGCCCATCTTGGAGATGTCGTATGTCATATTCTCTCCCTTGAGGATCGATTACGTGGGCTTCTGTCTGGGCCATGGTTGAATCTCCATCATTCTAAGAATTGGCGTAAAGATCTTCTAAATGCATCTGATGTTGCATCTGTTAAATGCTTATTTCTCACTGTAAGAATATATTTTCTGTGTCTCAGTTATTTATATTTAAGTTATCAGTTGTACGACGAGCTGATGTTTTGGTTACCAGTTATAATAAGCTTCTTTGATATCATTGGTCAACTCATCATTGTTTTAGAGCACTTGGATGATCCAAGTAAAGTTTTCTCACTAGTAGTGCTAATTCAGTGCGAAGAAAAAAACTATTGTTGGTTGAAACCTTGCACATGGATGGGTGACTGGACATTTTAAAGTTTCTTTTAGTACTATCTGTTAGTTCCGAAGTTGTCAAAATTGAAATCCTACCTAGGATAAGGCCAAGGGATGCTGAGGATCAAATCATATGACTCAATTAGGATCAAATCATATGATTCAATTACGCAAGTTGTTTATTCACAATTGTCTTCTTGAGCTTCTTAATTAATCATGATTTGATCCAGCCAGCTTGAAGTGTGGGGTCTAAACTGGTCCCCTGGATTTGTATTTAAGATTAGCCAATTCCATGATCTGACTTGTGATTTTGAAAATCTCAGTTAACTTTTAGTGTTTAGGGGAGGAGAGAAAACTGGGATCAGTGGACGGCATGATAAATTATCTCTCTTATTGTATTTCATTTTTTATTGCTAGTAAATAAACATTGTTGGGGTACCTTGGCCTTGGCAATAGTGGAGTTTGAGTACTGTAGGGTGCGTTTTCATGTGCGATGCGCGTGTGTACATATTTCTTTTTAACTGGCTGCATTCTGGTTTACATGAGGTATATGATACTTCTGTAGTAATTAAAGCTGAAGTAATATTTTTCTTACGCCTCATCTTCTTTGGGGAAGGATTATCTTAATGTACACCTTCTGCGTCTCTTCTAATGGTTTCTCTAGATGAATGTCCCTTGTGGTTCTCTAATGGGATTGTTTTGGACTCTTTCTTTTGTTTTATTTTCTTCTGCTTTGAGAGGGTCTCTTGTCATTTGTGTTTATATATTTGAATGTATTTTTCTCTCTTCTCATTGATAAATTCCTTTTTCATCTTCATTATTATTATTTTTTAAAAAGCTGAACTAATATTTTCTTACAACTATTAGATCTCAAACCTGCTCACCACAGAAGAATTAGTTCTTTTGAAGTGGATAGCTGGTCTCAGATCATCTGGGTTTTGGATTTATATTGTCCTCTAGTTCATACTTAAGTATCCTTAATACTTTCTGCAGTTAGAATCCAATATGCGGCTTCTTGCACTTTCGGCAGATTGGTCAAAACATGTGGATTCTGTTGTTACTGTGGGTTCAGCTTGTCATATTGTTGCCAGTTCATCACGCACAACATCAAGGCATAATATTGGAAGGAAAAGGACTAGGTGTTCAGATATTGAGTCCAACTCATCTTCTAACACAAGTGGTTGTTGGTGGAGAGGTGGTAGGCTTTCTCGTCGTCTGTTTAATTGGAAGGTTTTGCCTCGCTCCTTGGTTACCAAGGCAGCTAGACAAGGTTTGCCAATTATTTTCCATTGTATATTAATAGTAGTGCTAGTATTTGGAGTTAATTAAACTTAATGATTCTTTTTATTTTGTCTGACCTTTGGTATTCTGCAGCTGGGTGTACAAAGATACCAGGCATACTATATCCTGAGAATTCAGATTTTGCAAGGAGAAGCAAATGCGTTGCTTGGCGAGCTGCTGTTGAGACATCAATTAGTGTCGAGCAGCTTGCTATCCAGGTATGATCACTTGACCTGCTGACTGCTCTTGGCATTTGACATTAACGGTGCTCATCCATCATCCCTAATGGGGATCTACCCATTTCTGGTCTTTAACCCAGGTATTGTGTTTTGATTATTTGAGAAGATATTCTCACTGATTTTGGTACTTTAAACATGAAAGCCTGTAAAATTTTATGTTGCACTCTCTTTTTTCTGGAATTAATATTCAATTCAAAACAGAAACTTCTTAGGCAATTCCAAAATCAAAATATCATCTCAAGTAGGAGGGAAAAAGGGATTTGTTTGGCAATCTCATAATGGTACTTGAAATATATTTGAGTCATTAGGTATGACAACATCTTTATAGTACTCCATATATTAATATATTAGTACATGCAATGCCAGTGTGACAGGAGATTACAACTCAATTTTCAGTATCCTCTCCAAACTTGTTGCAGGAGCTAATTAATCATAAATTATACAATTGACCATTTACGTTAAAAAACATTGTTCCTCTTATTGGCTTTAGTTAATTGCTTGGTGTTCCTATGATGTTCTGATATGGCACTCCTGTATAGACTTAGCTTGTAGTAAAGAAGTGCCTCGATAATGTCCAGGGCATCTTACACTAGGCAAAAAGGTGTCAAGGCATATGATCAACAATGTTCTCAAACAACTTGATTTCCGTAAAGTAACCAAGTGAAGGCATCCACTTGAGGAACTTGTAGTATCCTTACAGCTCCTCGAGTTGCCTTGACAATGTCCACATACTTCATACCACAGGGCAACAATAGAACTGATGACTCTGTTTTTGGATTATGACCCTTGATGAAAATGTCCTGACCTCCAGGGAAAGGACTGAATGTGGTCTTCAATCTTCCTAATTACAAATCACAATAGGGAATTAGTACTGAAGTAATAACTTAATTATGCAGCACACAAATACACACACATGCATGTGTTTGATGTCTTTTGATACATTTTGTGGCAAACCATTATTAGTACTAACTGATGAAATTTCACTCCTTGTCATGAATTACCTGCCTCTAGTATTCCAAGGTCCATGAAATTATGTCATGTTTTCAGGTTAGGGAGCTTGATTCTAACATTAGGTGGCATGACATTGAGAATACTCATCCTCTATATGCGTTGGACAAGGAATCTAGAAAATCAATCAGACTGTTCAAAAAAGTAATTGTACGCAGAAAGTGCAATGAAAAGGAATCTGCATCTGCAAAGTATCTTCTTGATTTTGGGAAGAGAAGGGCTGTTCCAGATGTTGTTATGAAACATGGTTCTTTGTTGGAACAATCCTCAAGTGACAGGAAAAAATATTGGCTGGATGAATATTATGTTCCCTTGCATCTTATAAAGAATTTTGAGGACAAAAAAATTGCCAGAAAGTCCAATGAAATGAAACCAGGAAAAGTTTTGGAGACTGGATTAAATAATAAAGTTCCTAAAAAATGCGGATTTTCATATTTGTTTTCTAGGATGGAAAGATATGACTATCATCAATGTGGCCACTGCAACAAAGATGTTCCAATCAGGTATTTATGATATTCACTCTTGTCTAGAAATGTGTTTTGACATCAGCTCTATAATCCATATGTGCTATAACTTTTCATTTTTTGCTTTTTATTTTTTTGTGAGGTATATATGAAGTGCTTGAATAGTCTACTCTGGTTGCAACTGAGTTAAATATCTCTTATTTATTTTAATAATAGAAGAAATTTTATCAGAGAAGAGAAAAGAAGAACAAGAGCAGATGATACTATATCTTCTAAAAAGAAGCGAAAATGAAGGAAGGAAAAAAAAAAAGAAATAAATCCAAAACAAATAAAGAAAGCTCATCAAGTAAGCAAAAGTACCAGTTACCATACATTTTTTTTTTGCAAAGAAAATTCTAATCTGAAGACGAGACTAACCTACGGTTTATTAAGTCATAATGTTTTATTTATTCAGATGAAGTGTGAGCCTCTCTATGTGATATGGAATGGAATCATTATGTGACGTCTTTATTTTATTTAGCTTTTTGAATTCTCAGTTGGGTGCCTTTAGTGGCTCTTCAATGAGAATGGAGGCAATTTTGAATAACTTTTTTTCCCCTGTATTGTTTTCTGTCCTTCATTCTGTGGGAGGATATTTCCTCAGCTTTTGCACTCCTCTGTTCTTTCTACTTTAATGAAGCTTCTTTAACTTGAAATAATTTAAAAAAATTGTTTGATATATAAAGTTTGAATAAAAAATATGTGGCACCTAGTGCCACATATATTTAGGATAAGGCTGAGTTCAGATTTGTTTAGAGAATATGCGCATTTAGGATTGTGCTTATGTCTTGCACACCTAGTGCTGATAAGATGTACTACATGTACTACACCATTTCCTTAATAAGGAGGTCCAAGGGCGTGACAAGTCAAGTCCCTCTTATAATTCTTCTCTCTCACCTTTTTTTTCTCCCCCCTTTTCTTTACTAGTTTGATATAAGCTACCTTGTTATTGTAAATTGTGATGCTACTTTTAGTGGATTGTTGGCCAAGCTATTACTTTTTTCCTATAGTAATTTAGTACTACTTTCTTTTGTGAATAACTCTAACCTTTGTTTTCACTTGGGTATTAAGTAAACTGGGAACATATATCAATAAAAGATAGTACCGTTAAGCCGCTGGCCATATTGATCTGAATGTTACTAATACTAAGGGTACAATCAAGCATGCTAAAAGCTAACATTTGAATGGATTAGTAACATATGTTGTTTTTAAACTTACTGGTTTCATAGTGCGTCTTTGCTTTTAATTGTTTCACTGGTGTGAGCTTGAATTTTTATGCACTCTTATGGATTTAAAGAAAAATGGTTGATTTGGCCAGCGTCCAATGTGCTAACGCTAAGTTCAATATACTTTTTTGGATCTTTTAAAGGCCATGCAATGGTGTCTTTTTTGGGGTCTTTTTGCTATGTTATTCTTAGTAAGCTGAACAATTTTATAATTTTTTTATCTGTTATTTGCTTCCAGGGCATGAGATAATTACTGACATCAAAACTAAGCAATGATTCTTTTTGAATTTAATCTTGGATGCTCAAATGTGACTGCGTATAATTCTTGATGTTTGTGACTGTATGAAGTTTAAATGCTGCAAGTTCATGAATCTCTCACATTGGATAGGACTTCTGAAACATTTTTTCTTTGATATTACATTATATGAAGAAAATATCAAAATATGTAACTCAGAACTGACTATTTTATTTTAAGCATCAGAGCATCTTTTCTCTGTTTACTTGTCACGTTAAATAATTAAGTGAAGTTAGATGATCTCGACATCTTAAGTACTTAAATTTCTTATTTATTACTAACTCTCTTCCCTTGTTCTTAATTTGTCAGGGAAGCTGTGAGCTGCCTTTACTGTAAAGGTGAGTATTTGTATTCAAGTCTGGCCCTTTCGTTTTTCCTCAGTAATATTTATTTGCAGCTTGTAGATGGCTTTGATCATTGTACAAAAGTTTTTGTCTTCTTTCATTATTCCATTTTAATTCCTTTGACTCATGTCGTGATGAATCAAAAGTTGTTAGTGATTCACTGTAGACATACAGGTGCAGTCATCAATTTCTTGTGATATTACTTATGTTGTCCAATTATAGATAGGCATCTTGGCTTAGTCATGATTGTTACTGAAATCTCAAGATACATGTTTTATGAGAGTTGATGTGGTAATTTCTTTTGTAATTAAAGTTTCAATGTAAAGCACTACAAAACAATTCTATAGCTTGCAGTCGCCACTGGATATCTTTTCACTAAATGACAAAATATTATGTGATAGAATAATCTCTTAATTTATGATTTGAAATGGAATTTGCATGTTGAGGCCTTTCTAATAGCAAATTCTCAACCATCCTTCCAAAGATAAAAAGAAATTAAAATGCTGTAATCTTTCTAGTCATAATATTTTTCCCCGAATAACTTAACTATAGAAATAAGCAAAGATAGAATATATTGGTGTCACTTGATCTATATAGCCGATTCCACTTAGTGGGAAAATGCTTGGTTTGTTGTTGTTGTTGTGTAAGCTCTTAGTCCCTAAACATATCCTTGTATAAACAGATGCTTTGTTTAATGTTCCCTCAAGTTATATATGTGCCTTTGCCAAAGTTATCTATGTGTGTGTAGGAAGAAAAGAAAAGACTACATTATAAAGAAAGTAGCTTATAATGACGGAAGAATATAAAGGAAAAACATCAAAGAAGACCAAAAGGTTAAAAAATGCAATACAATAGTTCAATCTGGCAATGTTACTGGCATATGAGAGGGACACCCCCTAGAAGAAACTATGAGAGGAATATCAAATTGAATCCATAACATTGCAATTGGTTGCACCTTTCCACAGAACTTTGGCTTCCTTTTTCATATCAAACCATGTCAAGAGAAATTGCTCTAAGGTTTGAGGATACCCATTGTTCACCCTGGACACCCAGCAGCTAATACCACAAAAGAATAGCCACCCAACAATGTAGAAGTATAGCTCATTCAAAGTGTGTGTGTGTATGAGGCATAGTTGCTGACGCGTTTGGCGCACTTTTGCAATAAGGGCTCCTAGAGCCATTGCGCATAGCTTATTGCTCGGTGTGTAGCATAATTGAAGTGCAACACATGTAATTATATAATTAAAATAATAAAAAGAGAGGGAAAATAAAAGATACAAAGTTATTTATTAGAAAATATTTCACCTCTCAAGTCCGTCACAAATTCACAATTGCAAACTAGTAATCAAAGCATATCACATAAATAATGCCACAGCCCACAAGCACTAGTATGTATAGTTATTA
The DNA here is from genome assembly GCA_031216115.1 of Senna siamea. Classification (NCBI taxonomy): domain Eukaryota; kingdom Viridiplantae; phylum Streptophyta; class Magnoliopsida; order Fabales; family Fabaceae; genus Senna; species Senna siamea. The sequence continues at coordinate 31,031,905 of CM062367.1, read as the reverse complement.
AGTATTTTATGATTTTATTCTACACCTAGTGTCTTGGCCTCAAATGACATATGAAGGGAAAAAAAACATAATAATCTTATGTGAGAGACAACAAATGGCTGTTGAGGGGAAGAAGCAGATGAAGAAGAAGAATAAGGGAAGAAATAATTAGAATGGTAGAATAAAGGGACGAAACATAGGGTTGGCTAGGTAAATGGGACAAAAAAAAGCAATTTTTTAGAATGGACCCATATAAAAAATGTCTTAATTCAAATTTCGTCAATAGGGCAGCGGCAATGATGCATTGTATGACAAGGCCACAACCATGGCATTGCCCCACTATTCATGGCACTGGGCAATGGCATGGGCAATAGCACACCATTAATAGCTATGTTTGACGTACGAGGGTTCTTTTTGACATTACAATCAACCAAAATCAATTCTACACAATTGAATAACTTTCTATAGGATGAGTTTCTCACAAAATCCATTTGTTGATTAAAAATTTTTGCCATGAATATTTTACTCAAAAACAATTTACATTAATTCAAAGTTGTTTGTATCCATTGATGAATCATAAAATTATTGTTAAATTATATAATTTTCAAATATAAGAAACAATTAATTGCTTGACTGCATGTTTTAGTGTTATTAAATTTTCCTTAAAGTTATGTAAGTTTTCCTAAAACAATTTGGCATCTAAGATCAACATGGTTATTAGTTTTAATTATTGGTTAGATTAGTGAAAATTACATTCTAGAATAAGATATTGAATGGTGTAAGTGTGCCAATCATAGTTATTTTAAGTGCACATAAAATAAGATCGGTCATGGCACGCTTTATTTGCACAATGGGCCATTGCCAATGGCGTGCACTATTGGGGCAATTTGAATTAAGACATTTTTATATAAGCCTATTTTCTAAAAAATTTGTTTGTCCCATTTACCTAGCCAGCTCTAATATCTAAATTTCATCCCTTTATTCTACCATTTTGATTATTTCTTCCCTTACTATTCTTCTCCTTCTGTAATTTCTTTTTATTTTTTACCTAAGTTTCTTATATAGTTTTCTGATTATTTCTTCCATGCTTCTTTTTTTCTTTTTAAGTTATTGATTCTTTCTTCTCAACAGTGAGTAGTTTCCCTCTGTACTTTGTTCTCTCTCATGTAAGGTTATTATTTTATTTTTCCCTTCATATGTCATTTGAGGCCAAGACACTAGGTGTAGGGTAAGATCACAAAATACTTAATAACTATGAATACTTGTGCTTGTGGCTTGTGGCATTATTTATGTGATATTCTTTGTTTATTAGTTTACAACTTGTGAATTTGTGAGGGACTTGAGAAGTGAAAAATACTTTCTAATAGATAACTTTGCATATTTTATTTTTCCTCTCTTTTTATTATTTTTAATTATATAATTATGTGTGCCGCCACTTAAATGTTGCCACATGCACAATGACACTAGGAGCTTTATTGCAAAAGTGCGTCACGTGTTGTGAACAACTAAGGTGCCAAGTATTTCTAGTGACAATTCATCACTCGTGTCTCTTTTCTTACACACGCACATAGTTTACTATGTGAATTGTATAAAAAGAAAGGAATAAAGTTAAAAATAAAGGCGGAAAAGGTGTAGTAACGTGTAGCATACTGTAAGCGCACATAAAACAAGAGACTTGCGTAAGTATATTTTTATGTGTTCTAGATTGTGGCTTCTAGTTATTTAGGCACTCCTAGGAGGAAGTCACTAGATGCACATGTGCAGTTGTTGGGCCTCGGTCCAGGCTAGACTTAGAAGTCGTGTTATTTGTGCTGGTGCTTCGTATGTCTTTAGACGAGGCACATGACAAGCTTGATGTTCCTTGCCTTACTTAAATTGGGAAAAAGGGAAAGCAGAAATATTAGAGAAGCCCTAAATAGAATGTTGACTTCGGAGTGAAATTTACTATGAAAGGAATTGTTGTATGCCAAATGTTAATGTAAAGTTAGGAAACTAATTTTGAAAACTGTAGTTTTACCCTAGTAGCAACTTCATAATATTTTCTCCTTGTGATTTTATTATTAGAGAATCAACTAGATAAATTAGGAAAGCAATGTTGATTAGAGAATTAGTTTGTGTCCGTCAAAACAACAGCGAGTGAATTTGGGGAAAATGTTTTAAAACTGAGTCATGAAGAGGAACTTAGATGAGTCAAATAGGATAAATATAATCATATAGGTGAAAAAACAATTAAGCAATGTGATATATGGAATTATTCTGATACCTATTGTCCTGTTTTCTCTGTTTGATTGAGTGTTTTCTTAATGTTGTCAATGTTTGGGTAAGAATCCATTTTTTGACTTTTATAAAGAGGTAGTCAATAGGCCCCCCTAGCACCACAAGGTTAGAGGCAATAGCAAAGCGCTCGACCAAGTGAAACAAGGTGCTAAAGTAGGAAAAAATCTGTATAAATAGAAAATAAATCAATTTGAACTATTGTGATAACATTTGACATAAATTAATTATTCAAGCGTAATAATCATATAAGCGTACTTTTACAGTCATAAAATACTTATCTTTTATTTTTTTTTTATTGAATAAAACTGTATTATCAATGGTATCTACCATGGTGTGGAATTTGAAGGAAACTTTATGGAAGTACCATGGTGTGGGGCCCTTACATGGTTCTGCATGAATGGAGTCCACCATGATGGAGTATAGAAATTAAATATAGGATTTTATATGTAATTTAAATTTAAAAATGGAGCTCAAGAGTCCTGGAATACAAAAAGCTAGCAACTTGGCCTTTATAAAGATTATAAAGCCAACAATTAAAAAGGTTGCTGTGTATGCTCAATGCGGTTGCCAAACTAGCAGTTTTTGGGCTTGCTACTATTTATATCTGTTAAACTTGAATATTCATATATGTATTTCCTTTGAGTTACATAGGTATATATACACAGAGAAAGAGCTATCCTAATCCTACTAGAAAACTAATTCCTAAAATAAGGGATTATATCCCATCCTAGAATATCTTACTAATCCTAATCCTAAACAAAATAAAATTTAGATTTAAATTTCAAAAAACATGTTTAAATTTCATTCACCTTAAAATAAGAGTTTATTCTGATGTCGATGGTGAATGGAGATTGTGAACAATTTAAATATGTGTATATATACCTATGTGTATATATACACAGATACACAATTATCACCTATCCTAATACACAAATTGTATTGCTGTCCAAAGAAAGATCGGTCTATTAAGTTGTGAGATTTCAGACCTATTAGTTTGGTGTCTAGTGTTTACAAAATTATCACTAAGGTGCTCTCTTTAAGATTAGGGAAGGTTTTAGGAGATACCATCTCTGAGAATCAAAGTGCCTTTGTGGCAGGTAGGCAAATCCTTGATGCGACACTAGTAGCCAATGAAATGGTAGAGGACATTAAGCAGCGTAAACAAAAGGGTTTGGTTTTTAAGCTTAATTTTGAAAAAGCCTATGATAGAATGAACTGGGATTCATAGATAAGGTTCTTTGTCGGAAAGGGCTTAGGATCAGATGGAAAAGTTGGATGAAGGGCTGTCTTTCCTCTGTTGTATTTGCTGTTATTGTTAATGGAGAGCCTAAGGAATGGTTTAGGGGTCTTCAAGGTGTTAGGCAAGGGGATCCTCTCCTTTTCTTTTCACTCTAGTTGTGGACGTCTTTAGTTGTATGCTGTCTAGGGTTCAGACAGAAGGCAAGGCTTGCTTCAATTTTTTGAAATAATTTTTTGGCTTTGGATTAATCTTTCTAAATGTAGGTTGGCTGGGATTAATGTTGAGGATAGTTTTGTGGAAGATTTAGCATAGATGGTAGGCTGCAGGGTTTCCCAATGGCTTTTGACTTATTTAGGTGTTCCTTTAGTTGATAATCCTCTTGATAGTGGGATCACTTTAATCTAGGCCTCTTTTTCAAGTATCCCTTTGTATTATCTTTCCTTATTTAAGATTCCAGTTGGGGTGGCAAAGAGAATTGGGAACATTATGAGGGATTTTTTATGGTCAGGATTTGGGGAAAACAAAATAGACCATTTGGTTAATTGGGAGGTGTGTTGTAGGTCCAAGGAGGATGGGGGATTCGGTCTAGGTAATTTGGTCCTTAAAAATATCTCCCTAGTGGCTAAATGGAATTGGCGTTTTCCTTTGGAGACTACCTCTTTATGGCATAGAGTAATAAAGAGCAAATTTGGTGTTCAAGAGAATGGGTGGGATGCTAACTCTGGGAATTGTGCTACTCATGCAAGCCCCTGGAAGTTCTTCTCTCAGGTATATCATTCCTTTTCTTCAAAGCTTTCTCTTCGTGTTGGAGATAGAACTCTTTTTTTTGGGACAATAATTGGACTGGTGATTCTTCTTGTAGGAGCTTTTTCCTTGTCTTTATTCTTTATCCTCTGTTCATAATACTCCAATCTCTGAGTTTTTAACACAACAAGGTGATCAAATTTCTTGGAATTTTCACTTTTCCAGAAATCTTAATGATAGACTTGCTGATGATGTTGTTCTATTGCTAGAAACTCTTGTTCCTTTTAATGTTTTTCCTGTGCCTGATAAAAGGATGTGGAATCTAGATTCTTCAGGCTCCTATACTTGCTCTTCCTTTTTAAAATTTTTGACTCGAAGCCCAAATCTTGGCTCTAATCTATTGTTTAAATCTTTTTGGAGATTCAAAGCACCTTCTTAAGTAAAGGCTTTTGTTTGGATAATAGTACTTAATAGAATTAACACTAATGACTTGCTTTAGACCAGATGTCCTAACAAGGCTTTATCTCTGGATGTTTGTGTGATGTGTCTTAGAAGTTTTGAGACACATAGCCATCTTGCATTGTGAAATGGCTAGGTATTTATGGGACAATTTGTTTGGCTGCTTTGAAGAGAATTGGATTTGCTCAGCTAATCTTGGTACCTTTCTTGCTATGATGTTTGTGGGTTTGGGAGGGAAAAGGGGCATAAAACACTTTGGCAATGTGCAATTCTAGCAACTTTGTGGTGTATTTGGATAGAGTGGAATGCTAGAGTCTTCAACAATAAACACCTCCCACCTCACCTTCTTTGGGATAGAATCACTTTATTGTCTTCTTTGTGGGTTTATTCTAATGGTTTATTTAGAGGGGTTCCCCTTATGCATCTTGAAAGGGATTGGAAGGCTTTATTGATTTAACTTTTTGTTTTTCCTTTCTTTTATTGTTTTGTTTCTTCTTGGAGAGGACAGCTTGTCCTCCTTCTTGTAATCTCTTGTATTTTTCCTCTCTAATAATTTTTTTTTCTTATATAAAAAAAAAAGCGGCCTAAATAATCTTTTAAAGTGAATGACCAGTTTTCCCTATTATTTAGGAGAGTTATTGGCCTGGGATTCTATGCTTCAATACATATTTTAAAAATCTTAACTTGACCATTATGACCGTTTGGGGTGGGCTTTTAGAGTTGTATAAGTATGTAAAACGAACCTAGTTTATGCAAGCTGCCTTAGCCAAGTACCTTGCATCCACCAGAAAGGTGCTGCCAGGCACTCACATTTTCCCATTTTTGTGGGAACCGGCAGACCTTAGTGTTTGAGGTTGCCTTTTACCTCCTATATCTGCAGTTTTCTTACATATCACAGCATAATCAGCTGCCAACAGTTCATTATCTCATTGTGGCCATAATGCTTAGCTGATTATGTGTTGCCTATTCTGACGAAGTGGATCTCACCTTAGGTTGAGACATGGGAAATATATATGAATTCTCATTTGACTAAAGTATTTTAATTGTTTTGTGCTTCTTATTCTGCCCTTCTTAATTTTTTCTTAAGTCTTATTCTTGTCGTGACCTTATTTGTACTTCAATGTCTGACTATCATGGTATAATGTGCAGGATTCTTCCATAAGAGGCATGTCAGAAAATCTGGTGGCACTACTGAATGCAATTATTCATGTCACAGATGCCAGGATGGGATGCATGTTAAGGCGAATTCTAAAGGAAGGAAAGTTGACCCAAAACTAGGGAAGATTCAATCACAGAAATGTAGGAAGCCCCCGTCAGCAGGCAGATCAGTTAACCTTAAAGGTAGTAAAAACTCATCGAGTAAGGGGCAGCAAGTAAAATCTCGAACCAATAAGAAGTTCCAACCAAGTATACCTCTTCGCCGTTCAGCTCGGAAGGCCAAATGTTTGTTGTCTCTGCAAAACAAAAGGAAAGGAGGACGTAAAAAAGGAAAGAAAAGTAAATCCAAGAAGGTGACATCTAGGAAGCCTAGGGAAACTACCTCTCGTTCTAAGAAGCCGGAAGTAACTTCTGAGCATAAGAAAAGAAGTCATGTCTGGCACAGTTACTGGCTTAATGGTCTTCGGTTGTCTAGAAAGCCAAATGATGAACGGGTAATGCTGTTTAAGGAGAAAAAGCATCATGCTCCCTCAGAGGTTTTTTCTGGCACTGTTGATCAACCTAAATGCCGCCTTTGTTGTGGAGACGGATATACTTTAAATTATATTGCTTGTGAAATCTGTGGAGGTAACTACTTTCTTTTCTTCTGTTTTGTAGTTTTGGATGTTCAGGGGATGGGTAGGAACGGAGATACTAGAACTTTTAATTTAATGATTGTATTTTTAAATGAGGAATACTACTTTGGATTATGCTGTATAAGGTATTAGTTGTCATGCTTCTTCTTGCTTTGGTGATATTTTCCGTCATTAATATGTATTCAAATATGATTTGGTTTCTTATTATGCAGAGTGGTTTCATGGGGATGCTTTTGGACTCACTCTAGAGAATGCCAGAAAACTTATTGGATTTAGGTGCCATGTTTGTCGTGATAAGGCTGCTCCAATCTGTCCCCATGTTAATAATAATGCTTTGACTCATGCTGAATCCAATGCTGCAACTGAGTGTGCAGAGGAATCATCTTATCCCGTTTCACATCAACCATTGAGTGAGGTACACTTGCAGTGAACTGATTAAAGATCTTTGAACAGATCATAATGTCATAATTTCACCATAAAATTTTTCTATGACATGCATTTAGTGTTATGTTATATTTCATGCTATACAATGTTTTCTAACAATAAAGAGTATTAGTGGCTTTTTATCTTTTGGCCAGTTTCTTTTTAATTAGTGGTTCAACCTAGCATTCCTGGAATAAGTTGTTTTTTGTGAGCAATGTCTTGCATTCCAGCTTAGATAGTGAACCAAAAAGGCTACCTAGTCATGGCTCATGGGTTGATTAACTGGTTAAAATAATGTTCATATTGAATGGTGAGCTTATAATGATTCAAAATAGCGACATTGACTGTGAGATATTACAAAAAAAAAAAAAAAAATTTTAAGACATGAATCTTAATACTCTCAAAGTAGAAATTATGAAGATTTGGCCTTTTATTATAAAAATTCCGGTATTTAATTGAGATTTCTTTAAAAGAAGTGAGAAGTCCAGTCCAAAATATGACATTTTTGCTTAAACTGGATTAAATTAAGACTTAGCTGACTATTCAAACCTGACTGAGTCACCTCCTTCTGGGTTATTTGAATTTTACTGGTTTTCACCATGTCTATCCAACAGTTATATGGTTCAACCCAGAATATTCCTTTCTGGAGGCAGTGTTTTGACCTGTCAGACTGGTTGGTTGGGTCATGTCTCAACTGTCAAAAACAAGGCTTGTACCGAATTGAAACGTTGTTATTTTGATAAATTGCTTGCTGAGGTTAAGGCCTATTATTTCTCTGGGTGAAACATATGCTTGTATTGATTGTGATTTAAATTTTAAATCACACTAGATGATCCAACTTATTTCCTTTTTTGTTTCATTTTTGTAGACAAGAGTGTGTGAAGTAATCCAATATGTTATGTATTATTTTCACTGAAACTAATTTTCTGCTTTTAGTTTGAATGCCTTTGTAATACCATAATGTTAAGGCAGAACATGTTAATGTCTTTAACAGTCATAATCATTTCATGTCTTTGGCTTTTGGAAGCCAATATATGGTTTTAAGAGGCTCATTGCATTCAGTTGCTTGCAAAACAATCTATTTTACTATGGAACTTGTCCTATTAAGGAGAATTTCTTTCTTCCCCCAACAAGATTTAGAGTTTTCAAATTTTTCTTCTTAGAATGTGTGTGTGTGTGTGTTTTTTTTTTTGTTCCCCATCCTCTTGTAAAGGGCAACTTATACCTGACCTCTGGTTTTTATATTAGGTTAACAGTAGATAATTGAAGGGAATTTTTGTTCACTTGTCATTGCAGATTCTGTGCAATTAATTACTGTTGGCATTCATGGATGCATTCTTCTTTGTGCTTGGGTTATGAAACGTTTTTGTGGGAAAGGTGTATGTTGAGAGAGCTATTTAGTTAGATTAATGGGTTTACAGGAGTGAGGTTTACAAACTTCAAGAAGAGATTTTTTCTTCTGTAGTATGAGCAACTAAATTGGGTTAAGCTGAAATGTTGAATACCGCAATAGGCGAGGAACCTTCTAGTGTAGCAAAGAGTACTGCCTCGCAAGGAGTATTGCCTCTGGAATTAAGTGATTATGAATTATTCCAATGAAAATTTGAATATGCAAGTATGAACTGTGTTTTTCAAACTCAAATTACTCATAATTAAAATAATAAAATTTTAGCCAGAGGAACGTGGATAATTGCTTATAATGGAGGTTTAAAAATATACATGTGTTTGTATCATCATATAAGAATCCAGTTTTTTTATCATATATCATCCATTGGTACTACATCATAGAATACAAGTACATTATATACAAGATTGTTATAGCTTATGTTGCTTCACTGCAGGTTTGATGATTGCATTGGAAGGTTATAGTTGGACACCAGATGGCAACTTCTTGTGGGGTCATTTTTCTTCCTGCAGGAGGTGGTGGTCCATGTTTAGTTTTGTTCATAAAAAAAAAAATCACCAGTTAGATGGTCGTTTCTAGATGAGGAAAGAGTCTTCTGTTGCTGCTAGTTATCTTTGCAAGAGAAAGAAGAATAATGGCAATGGCAGAGAAGCATGTTAGTGGAAGAGGCTGAAGATAATTGCGAGGAGGACACCTTAGAGTTCATACAGCGATTGCATTCATGATTGTTATTCTAACCCATGTGCATTCATTGTAGCAACATTCTTTCATGTAGGTTATATATTCTGGAATGGTTTCCTAGATGTCTTCCCTAATTTAAACCTTTTGAAGAAGTATATATAGTAGCATACCTTAGCAAAGAGGAAGGTTATAGCTCGCAAGAGATGTTTTACAGTTATAACTGTCTATATTTTCAGCAGGGGCAAAAAGGAAAAGAGAAACTAACAAGTCACTTATATTGGTATTTCCCAGAATTTAACAGCTATCACTTTGGCATTAGAATGTCTGAAATTTTCCCAGAATAACTAAATTGATAGATAAAGATAAAGGGCAAAACCTAAACAAAGTTGATGGAGAATTTTTTTCTTTGTAAGAGTTGATAATATGTAGTTGAACTGTAAAAAAAAATATTCATGTCTATTGCTATTATTGAAAAATTTTACAGGAAATAGTCAAAAGAAATTCCCTAGTACTGTCCAAAGAAAACAAACTGTATGGTAAGATGGTTCAGTGGGATATGTTAGTCTTGTCTTGGCTTGATTGATGAAGATGAACATATAATGACACAGTTTGATTTTGATATAAGTTTGAGTCATTCAATTTATGATCGTTCTTTTTTATCTCTACGTATAAGCCTCTTGTGCTGCCTAGGGACTAACTTGATTTTAATCCAAGTTTATTTAGTGTGGCCTTTTTTTATTTTTGGGTATTTGATCTTTTATATTTGCACTTCATCTTTACATCCTAAGCTGACTCAGTTGGCCTTTAATATCAAACTGTAAGTGAGTAATCATAACATAATCAAAATATCATACTGGAATTGGGTTTGTTAAAGCAGAGAGTTGATAATCATGGAATGTCATGGAGATATATAGAGGATTGGGTTTTGGTCTCAACTGTCATCGAGTTAAGTGATGATTGTTATTGAAATCTTAACATACTCCTTTTATGAGAGTTGATGCGAAAATTTCTTTTTCAATTAAAGTTTCCATACAAAGCACTACAAAACAACCTTAAATTGGACATTATGGAAAGAACTTCAGCTCATGAATTTTCATTAAAGTATCTGAAAGTCGAAAGCTTGACGATAAAAACTTGGCTAAAGTAAACTATGAGATAGAGAAATGTATTCAAACTAGAGGAAATAATGAACATGCCTAGTCACAGGATTTCTTTGCACTGGTCAATAATGTTCATCTTATTTTCTTTTATTTTGTGTTGCTGACATGCTCTGAACTACTCTATTTTGTTGATATATTTCGCTATTTTGAAACTAATTTGGACAAGAATGATGTAGTGAGTGACCATACTTAATAAAAAATATTATGTTCTATTTCATTCATAAAAAAGCAAACTTCAGCATGTGGTCTATTGTTTTCTGGGCACTTGCATTATACTGTGTATGAGAGAGACAAGGGATCCATTCACATTGAAAGGACTTGACACACTTACACTTCTTAAAATTATATTGTAAAATCTTAATTTCATTGATCCAATTGTTGAATTAAAACTAATATGTGTGATAATCTTGCATACCAATTTCCAAAAAAGATTGAAGAACAACTCTTTATATTTGGAAATTATACTATCCGTTATAATATATTGACGGAATACAAAACAATTTTGAATTCATATACATTTTTATGAGTATAATATTATGGATAAACTTCAATTCTATGCATAGTGGTCACCTTCACAGCTAGAAGAGTTACAACATGTGAGATGACACCAATTTAGTGAACAAGCACTCGCAAACTCTAAAACAAGAATGAGGAAAGTTACAGCCAAAATATACTCCACAAGTCAAATTTATCATACTCGAGAATCTAGTTGAGAAGTTTAAGTGAAAAACATCACTACAAATGAATTGAAACCTCCCAAACTTTATATGGTGTCTAAGAAAAATAAAAAAGCATTAGCTGATATTTCTAGCATCAATGTTGTTTAGCTGAAATTGGCTACATAGGATAGATCATCTATAATCATTTTGAAATATTTGTTGTTGAGCTTTTCTTGGATCTTCCACCATTTCACATTTTTCTTTCCTCACACTCTCAAACTCTTTCTTGAACTCTATGGTTTTTGCAACATATTTCTTCTTTTGCTCTTCAGGAGATGATAACTTAGCTCACAATCTTCTATTTCTTTCTCCTGCCTAGGGATCTGTTCCTTTTGCCTAGCTTCCTCCTCTTGAGCTTCATCCATGCGCTTGGGAAAATTGTTGATTTTAGCAAGGTTTGACATGAAAGAATACAGAATACTTGGCAAATCTTGGTGCAAAGAGTCTATTATAGCTTTAAGTCCATGGGGTAGAGCTCCAACATCCAAGGAAAGGCGCAACAAGAAGTTGAGAACGGTCAGAAGACAAAGGCTATTGGCCTTTGAGGTTGCTATGTCCTTAAGAGACATCTTCAGAGAGGCTTCCAAATCTGAAAGGGCCTTAGTCACAAGTTCATCTTTTGTGGTAGCAACAATGTCTTTATCATTGTCTATCTTGGTTTGGTTGCACTTGATTTGTCTCTGAATAAAAGAAGAAAAAATAGATTGAAAAGAACAACGAAAAGAAAAAACGAAAACATTAGTATTAAGCTATAGCAATAGATGTTAACAACAGCTTTTTTTTGTTTTCATTGGTTTTGATAGGAGAGTAAGCAATAGAACTTAAATTTTGGTTTTAGTAATAATAAAGTGAAATGTTTTAAACTCCATTTCAAATACTCAATTTCTTTTTCCAGAAAAATTGGTTGAGACCTTGATTGTTGTTCTACCAACTCCTATGGCAAGAATTGACTAGGCAACAAGATATTGTATAGAATAAAAAATATTATACCTTCAATTAATTATAAAATCAATTCATAATTAATTGAAGGTATAATATTAGGATCTTTCAACTTTGTAAATTCAAGATTTTATTCAACTATAAAATCAATTCATAACTTGTAATCCAATTCCACAGTACCTGATAAAATCATACAAAGCACTATAAAATGATTATTTGCATATAAAATTACATGGATAATGATTTTTAGTATTGATGACTTGAAATTATCTTGACCAATTGTACAATCTCATAAGTGACCCATTAAAGAAACTAATACAACTTCTAGGCTAACAAAAAAACTAGAAAGCTTACATGTGGAAATGCTTTAGGAAGAGAAGGAAATGCTTTAGGAGGAGAAGGAAATGCTCTAGCATTCTCTGACGTAGAACCTTTTTCAATATTTATTTTAACAGTATCTGCACAGTAAAAATATGAGTTTAAGTCATATAGCAATTAAATCAATTGATAGAACTGCTATAACCGTTTCCTCTGATATATTTTCCTCTTTAACACTTTGGTCATCATTTTCTAGCTCTTTATCACTCTCTGTAGGAAAGAAAAATAAGTTACAGTCTATAGAATAATTAACATAGTCAAGTGTGTATTATATGCAATTATTTTGGTTCCTTGAGGCATTTCTTTATTAATAATTTCAGATTCTCCAAGTGGTAGTTGTTGGTCTGTCAAACTCGGTTTACTAGCTGATCTTTTATTCACCAACTCCTGACATAAATAGTGAATATATAGTCAGAATCAGAATGGTTAGTGTTAATGAAGAAGACATTCATTTGCAAATGCTCATATATATGTTGAAAAATGAAAGGAGCTTAACACTCTTATAGATTCATGTGAAGTTTCTATGGCTGCAAGTATCTCTAAACCCGGTGTTGCTTCATGGAGACTCTGAACACCATCATCTTCAAAGTCTTGAAGATTTATTATAGGATTGGGCTCAATGTCTTTATCTCTGTCTACCTCAGTCTGCTTGATATTACCTTGACTCTTTATAAAAGAAGTAAAATAAAATTGGATTGAAAGAAAAAAGTATTAGTGTTATGCTAAAGCATCATATGTTAAGCAAAAGCTTTTTTCTAGTACTTCTGATAAGAGAGTAAGCCATAGAGACTAGATTTTGAATTTGATATTAAAAGTCATAGAAGATTTTAACTGCATTTCAATTATTTAATTCTTGTTGCACTTATATTGGTTCAGACCATGATTATTTTTCAACCAACTCTTGTGGCAATGAGAAAGAAATTCTTAAGAAACAAAACTCTAAGCTTCTTCATTCCTGTAAAAAAATCATTTGTTAAATCCAATTGTACAAGGCTGTGAACAAAAGAGACGGGGAATAAATATTCTAGTTGATTGCATTCATCAATGGAAAGTTCTTTCAATTTCTGGAATGCAAGTCCAAAACTCCTTTGATATTCACGCTCATTGTTTACTTCTACTATCTCCTTCATTTCATCTGTTATTATATGCTTCAGTGAATTACATTCAAAAATCTCTAAAACTTGTAATTTTGCAAAAAGGCCTCGAGGAGGCTGACCACAACACAATGTTTTCAAATGTTTCATCCCTTTTATAGATAGGTGAGTGAAATTGGGCATGGTGCCTACTACACCCAAATGATTTGCAGTGTTTATGACACATTCTATGCCATCTAATTCGTTCAGTGAAAGTTTAGTTAAATCATTCATACCACCCCCTATTATTTGAACTATGTGGGGATGATATTTTTGCAACTTCTATGAATTCCCTTCAAAGAAAGAGCCTCTGCTCTATGCATCAAATCCTTAATTGTTGAATTTGAGACGCAAGTATCAAAATATTCAATAGATAAACTTCTTGTTACAGAAAAATCATTTCTGTCAAGAACACAACGACTCTTTCCTAAATCTATACAATAACTCTCCAATGTCAGTCTAGTGCTAGCTTTATCAAAAACTTTAGCAACATTTTCTTCTTGATTCTTCCAATCTGCTCCTTCGATGTTAATGAAGTACAATTCTTCCAGTTGTGAACATCTTCCAATCACTTCATAAGGATTCCTTTTAATTTCCATCTCCATAAATCTAAAAATTTCAAGCTTTTTTGCTCTATAATACTATTTGGAATGTTAGAGACTCAAGTTTTTAGGCTTCTCATAAAAGAGAAGTCTCTTTCACAAATTAGATTAAAGTCATATGCGAATTTTGGAATTCTGTTTCTAAACTTCCCTCAACTAATTTATTTTAATTGATCTATTAATTTTCTATATATACTCATCTATCCGATGTGGGACTTGTTAATCACTAACTGTTCCAACAAATTTTAAGTACGTAAAATTAAATACACTTTAATGCGCTCTAAGCATGCTAACCATTAAAAGGGGAAATTTTGGATAAACTTCAATAGTGTGCATTAATGTGGTCACCTTTACAGGAGTTACAACCTTTGAGATGACACAACTGTAGTGAACAAGCACTGAAAAACTCCACAGGTCAAATATATCACGCTTTGGAATCTAATTGACAGGTTTAAGTGAAAAACATTACTACAAATGAATTGAAACCTCCCAAACTTTAGATGGTATTTAGGAAAAATTAAAAAGCATTAACCGAGATTTCTAGCATCAATGTTGTTCAGCTGAAATTGGCTACATAAGACGGACCATCTATAATTATCCTGAAATATTTGTTTTTGAGCTTTTCTTTGATGTTCCTCCATTTCAGACTTCTCTTTTCTAACACTGTCAAACTCTTTCTTGAACTCCATGGTTTCTGCAAAACATTTCTTCTTTTTCTCTTCAAGAGATGATAACTTAGCCTCACAATCTTTTATTTCTTTCTCCAGCCTAGAGATCTGTTCCTTTAGCCTAGCTTCCTTCTCTTGAGCTTCATCCATAAACTGGGGAAATTTGTTGATTTTAGCAAAGGCTGGCTTAAAAGAATACAGAATACTTGGCAAATCTTGGTGCAAAGACTCTATTATAGCTTTAAGTCCATTGGGTGGAGCTCCATCATCCAAGGAAAGGCAAGACAAGAATTTGAGAGCAGTTAGAAGGCGGAGGCTATTGGCCTTTGAGGTTGCTATGTCCTTAAGAGGCATCTTCAGAGAAGCTTCCAAGTCTGAAATGGCCTTTTTCACAGTTTCATCTTTGGTGGTAGCAACAATTGGAACTGATTGTCTTGGTAAAAGACTTCCATTACCTTCAAAGTCGCTATTAGATTGATTGATATTGATTTGACTCTGATTAATAGTAGAAGAAAAAATGAATCAAAAACAAAAAAGAAGAAAGCATTAATTAGTATTAAGCTATATATAGCAATAGATGTTAAGTAACAAATTTTTCTGTTACTTTTGGCTTTATTTTATTTTTGTCCTAAATTACTTTTGTTTTTGTTATTATCAAAATTGGTTGAGACCTAGATTGTTTTCTAATAACCTCCTATGGCTAGAATTGAAAGCTTACATGTGGAAATGCTTTAGCATTCTTTGCTGTTGAACCTTCTTCAATATTTCCTTTAATAGTACTCTGCACAGCAGTTAAAAAAATATGCAAGTTTAAGATGTATAGCAATTGAATTAGTTGACAGAGTTTCTATTACCATTTCCTCTGATATATTTCCTTCTTTATCACTTTGGTCGTCATCTTCTAGCTCTTTATCATTCTGTGTAGTGAAGAAAAATAAGTAAGTTACAGTCTATAGAATGATTGACATAGTCAAGTGTGTTTTACGTGCAATTACTTTAGTTCCATGACAAATTTCATTATTAGCAGTTTCAATTTCTCCAAGTGGTTGTTGTTGGTCCGTCAAACTTGGTTCACTAGCTGATCTTCTATCCACCAACTTCTTCTATAAATTAATGAATATATAGTTAGAATCAGAGTGGTTAGTGTTCATAAGATATTCATTTGAAAATTTTTCAATATATGTTGTAAAGGGCTTAGTACACTTACAGTTTCATGTGAAATTTCCATGGCTGCAGCTATCTCTACACCAGCTGTTGTTTCATTGAGACTCTGAGCAACACCAAATCCAAAAAGGTATAGTTAAATACAATTTATAGAATGAATGACATAATCAAGTTTATATTATAAGCTCAGGTTTGTCACAAACAGAAGAAAGATCAATGGAAGGGAGGTTGAAGATATATACCTCTGTCAAGTTTGGTGCAGCAACAAGTGCCAATTTTTGCTCTAGGTGGAATTCACCATCATTTTGACTGCTTTGACCTAATATATGTGGCATAGGTTGATTGGTTTTGACAAAGGAAGAAAGGTGATCACTCTCTGTTGCTGCCTGAACTTCAGTTTCTTTGTTGTTGATTTGTTTGGTAGTTTCTCTGCTAGAATCTTCAAATGTAGAATATATTATTTGACGGGTATGCACATCAATATTTTTCTGCTGATAGTGACTATACAGAACCGACCATTTATAATCAACATCAAACAATTGTTGCCAAGCTTTTCTTTGATCTTCCACCATTTCAGCGTTTTCTTTCAACACACTCTCGTACTCTTTCTTGATTTCTGTTGTTTCTGCGACACATGTCTTCTTTTGCTCTTGAAGAGATGATAGCTTAGCTTCACAATTCTCTATTTCTTTCTCCCACCTAGTGATCTGTTCCTTCGTCCTAGCTTCCTTCTCTTGAGTTTCATGAAATTTGTTCATGATAGCCAAGGCTGGCTTAAAAGAATATAGCATTCTTGGCAAATCTTGGTGCAAAGACTTTATTATAGCTTTGAGTCCTTGGGGTAATGCTCCGTCTTCTACAGAAAGGCGAGACAAGAAGTTGAGAGCAGTCAAAACGTGAAGACTATTGGCCTCTGAGATGGCTATGTCCTTAAGAGGCAACTTCAAGAAGACTTCCAAGTCTGAAAGGGCCTTTGACACAAAGTCATTTTTTATGGCAGCAACAGCAGATATTTGTATTAGACCACCATCATCTTCAAAGTCTTGAAGATTTATTATTGGATTGGGCTCAATATCTTTCTCTAGGTCTGTCTCAGTTTGCTTGATATTAATTTGACTCTGAATGAAAGAAGTAAAATTGGATTGAAAAAAATAAAGTATTAATGTCAAGCTATAGCATCATATGCTAAGCAAAATAGAGGCTAAACTATGATTTTGATATTAATAATCATAGACGATTTTAACAGCATTTCAATTATTCAATTCTTGTGGCAAGCATGAAATAAGAAAGAAGGTAATATAAGAAATTCTTAAAAAACTGCATCGGATAAAAAACATATACCTTCAAATAGCTTTGACATAATACTAAAATAAAAAAGAGAGATTGTGTTTCAAAGTGCTTCTAGCTTATATAGCTTATAGGCATGTATAGATCTAATTAATATTCTTGTTGATGAATACATAGCAACCCTTCTAATATGTAACATTCATGATTTTGTTTCATCATAAAATAATTCATAACTTGTAATCCAACTTTATAATTCCTACTGAACTCGTTTAAAGAAATCTAAATGGATTATCTAAAAATAAAGCTGTAACTAATAATGATTACATAAAATTATCTTGACAAATTGTAAACTTTCAGAAGTGAGACATTAAAGAAATGAATACTAATACCACTTTTATGCCTACAAAAACACTTGAAAGCTTACTAGTGGAAATGCTTTAGGCAAAGAAGTAACTGATGGGCTTGGAAGTGATTGTGCTGGTTCTGAATGAATCAATGAAATAACTTTTTTAGCATTCTCTATAGTAGAACCTTCTTTAAAACTTCTTTCAACACTCTGCATGGCAGAAAAAGATATATAAGATTAATTCATATAGAAATTGAATCAGTTGACAGAGCTAACTGCAATTACCATTTCTTCTGACATATTTTGCTCTTTAGTACTTCGATCTTCTAGCTTATTAACACTCTGTTTAACATAACAAAGTAAATAAGATGCAGTCTATAAGATTATATACATACATAATGAGCTGTACTATGCATTACTTTAGTTCTTAGAAGAATTTCATCATTAGCAATTTCAAATTCTGGATTTGTTGATGATGTTGCCATAGCCACAGGTGTCTCTAAAACAGGTACTTCTCCAACAGTCTCCTTTGTTGTATCGTTTTGACTCTGAGCAACACCAAATTCAAAAAATGCAAATTAAAAGTGCTCCATGACTAAGAGTTAAGCTCATTTAACATGTCACAAACAATAGAAAGATATATTTACCTCATTCAAGTTTTGTGGAGCAGTAGATGTCATTTTCTGCTCTAACTGATTTTGATTCGTTTTGACATGTGAAGAAATATCCACTATCTCTGATGTTGCTTCAACTTCATGAGTTTCCTTGCCTTGAACCTGTTTAGTGATTTCGTTGCGTTTTCTATATTTTATAGCTTCCAATTCAAATTTTAATCTCCAGACATCTTCATCATATTTCTGATCTATAGAAAGAAATTTTCACAAATTAGCAATAGTAATTAAAAGTGAAAGCATGTTTAAGAAAATAACTTGCATGATCTATTAAACAAATTAATGCCATATTGACTGAATTCACAAATCTTAAATATTTCAATATAAATTATGTTCAAATATTTATAAATAACGTGTTTATAAGTTTTGGAAAAATTCAAATGCTTGAAAATTGAAAACTAAACACTAGCATAGAGATGAAATATTAAACAAGTGCGCACAATATTACTAATTACAAAGTAGTGTGTACCTATCTCATTGTCGCATATTTTATGCAACTCCTCAAGAGTAGCAATAGTGGACGTGCAATTAAGATATTGAGAATCTTGCACTAAACAGTATCTCACAGTTTGTAACCCATTCCATTGTGGGCCCAACTTCAGTTTTGGCAGCTTCATAAGTATTACATATTTCAAAATTGGAATCATCACAGCCTCCATTTTTTTTGCTGTTTCTTTTTCAGTTCCAAATACTTGCTCTAGTTGAGATGCTTCTTCTATCAACAAGACCTTTAATTTTGGAACCACGAGAGATGTGGAGATAGGAAATACACGTTTCAACTTATGGCAATGTCTGATGATGATTATGGATAGATTTGGTAAGAGAAGTTGAGGATTTAACACATTTTGATTTTCTTCTTCATCTTCTTCCTCAATGATTTGCTCCAATTCCTTACAATCCATGATGATCAGTTCCCTTAATTGTGGAAGGCTTGTTGAAATGGTTTCAGGTAAGACAACTTTCAAAAGTTAACAGTTCCCAATATACAAACTAATAAGATTTTGAAGTTGTAACAAATTTTTGGGACCTATACATATATGCCTTAACTCAGGTAGATCATCCAATTCAATCATTTGTAAGCCTGAGTTCATCTGTTGTCCTTCAAGATAAAAAAGAACATCTATGTGAAAGTTTCTCAGTATAATTTGTTTCAACTTCTCTAGATGTATCTCCTTCGCTTTCATTAAATCCTACAAAAAATAAATAAGCTATCAAATTCTAACAGAGTATTTCAATTATATATGTAATTAAAATAAAAACTTGAGGCTGTGTGTACATATATAGTTTTGATAAAGCATTCTCTGTTTACAAGATTATTTAAAAACCATCAAATAAAATTTTCCATTTCTTACATTAAAAATTGCATTGATCATATATAATACAAAAACTACACTATATAAATTAGATTCAACAATATTATATTAGAAGTAGTACCTTTGTTGTTGTATGATCTTGTGTCAATCCAGAACAAGGGATGCTATGATTGCTTACTGACACGGTGGTTAATTGTGGACATTCATTCACTCTCAAGGTTTCCAAAGATGGCCATCTTGGATAAAAATTTTCTGGGAAAATGCTAATGACCTTTGGCAAGTAAGAGAGATTGATATCTCTTAAAGCAGAAAATTCAATGATTTGAAATTTGTTTGGATTCTGAATTTTATAGTTGGATTGGCCAAATAGATTCTTCAATTTACTGGCACTACCAATTGATAAAATTTTCAACTGTGGAAAGCTCTGAGCATAAGAGACGGGGAATAAGTATTCTAGTTGATTGCAGTCAGAAATACCAAGACTTTTTAAATTTGGGAATGCAAGACTATAGCTCATCTGATATTCATTGTCATCTACAACTATCTCCTCCACTTCATCTTTTATTATATGCTCAAGTGAATAGCAACTATATATCCGTAGAATCTCCAAATTTGCAAAAAGGCCCCGAGGACGATGACCACTACACAAGGTTTTCAAATGCTTCATTCCTGATATCACTAGATGAGTCAAATTGGAGATGATTCCAACTTGACCGAAAGCCAAATGATTTGTAGTGTCTATCACACACTCTATCTCATCTGAATCACAGAGGAAAAGTTCAGTCAATTCATTTATATTCCCTCCTATTCTTTGAACAACATCAGGGATGATACTTTTACAACTATTGATTCTTGCCAAAGAAAGAGCTTGTGCTCTTTGCATCAGATCCTTAATTGTTGCATTTGAGATGCAACTCTCAAAATATTCCACAGAAAAAGCTCTTGCGATGGTTGAACTATTTAATGTGCCAATATAGCCACGATCATACTTTCCTATATTTACACTGTACCTTTCCAATGCTGGTGTAGCGCTAATTTTATCAAAAAATTCAACATTTTCATCTTTAACCTCCCAATGTTGTCCATGGTTATTGTAAAAATACAATTCTTCCAATTGTGAACATCTTCCGATCACTTCATAAGGATTCCTCTTAATTTTGCACCCCGATATATGTAATAATCTCAAATTCTTTTGTTCAGATATACAATTTGGTAAGTCATCAAAGAAGCAATGCCTTAATGTAAGAGATACAAGTCTTTCTAAGCTAGGGAACCAAGAGATGTCACCTAATAACCATCCATCCAATAATAGGTAACCAAGATTATTTATCAAATGCATTGACTTTGGCAATTGTAGGACCTGCTCCTTGCTAGTAGAGTTTTTAAGGAACAAAACCTTAAGCTTCTTAGTTCCATTCAAAAAATCATTTGTCACATCCACACGATGCTTTGACTTTATGGAAATACGAAGAAACTCAAGGTCTGGACAATCCAACTTCTGAGGAAATTTGTCGACTTGCTCAAGCCACAAATATCTTATAGTATCATCTTTTAAAATCATATCCACTTTTAACACCTTTTGACTCCTTTCTGGTCCTAGAATTATCTTATTCTCTTTTTTTGCTATCCATAAGGCCACATCACGAACCAAGTCATGCATGCTAATGACTCCATTTTCTTTAGTTCCCAACAACAAAGAAGAATCTACAAGTTTATTTATGGCTATACTCACTTGGTCCCTTGCCCTTTTCAAAGAGTGAATTTCTCCAACCAGTCCTAGCGCTATGCCAAATATGGCTAAGTCATCAATGAAAATTTCATAATCTTCTGGAAACACGGAACAAAACAGAAAGAGTGATTTAACTACTTCATTCTTGAGATTATCATAACTTAGTCGAAGACATGTATAAGGATTTTTTAGACCTTCTTCAATATCAACTGGACTAGAATCTCTTAATGTTTCCAATGCTTCAACCCACTCAACTTGAGTTTTTCCCTTCAAAGTGCTAGCCACAGCAGCAACTGCAACAGGCAAACCACCACATTCTTTTGTAATTTCCTCTGCCAAACCCTTCAACTTCAAGTTCTTAGAGTTATCGTCAAGTAGTTCTGCATGCTTTTGGAAGAGAGTCAATGCTTCTTCCATATTTAAGATATCTAAGGCAATCATACTTTGACAATTCATCAAAGTGCATACTTGACGATGTCTTGTAGTTATAAGAACAGTACAGGAATTTTTATTTTCAGATATAGGAATTCCTATGGCCTCAAAATCAAGCTTTTCCCAAACATCATCCAAAATGATAAGAAACCTTTCTCCACCATTCAATCGCATAAACAAGCGTCTAGCTCTTTCTGGCTCCTCTTCCTCTTCCAATTTTAAATCTAGTTGGCTTGCAATTTTACCTTGAATATTTCGAACTTGAATGGTATTAGACACAATAACAAACACAACTTTGTCAAAAAATTGCTCTGCTTCTTTACCGACTTCTTTTATCAAGGTTGTCTTACCACACCCACCCATTCCATACAATCCAGTCATGTGAACCTTATCATCTTTTAGTGCCTCCAAAAGTCCATCATAAACCACCTTTCTACTATTGAAGTGTACAAAAGCTTCTGAAGAAAAGTAGTTCATGCCTAAAAGTGTAGCAAGTTGAGAAAACTCAAGGAATTCTTTTTTGTTGTGCTCTGTAATTTCATTAATTTTCTCTTCAAGCTTCTTAGCTAAACCATACCGCTTAAACCAGTTAGTGCAACACTTAAGACAAGATGTCTTATTTCTATTCTTTGCCTTCTCTTCCATTTCCACCACTTTTGCCATGAGAGAGTCTGCTTCATTTAACCATTCATCAACAGCACTAATAGTCTTCTCAGTTTTCTTCTTAGCTTCTTGAGCACGACCAAGAGCATTTTGTATTTTTAGTTGCAAGTTCACTTTTTCTATTTCAAGATCTTTAACATACTTGTTGAATTGGAAAGAATAGCGAGCTTGTTGTAATGTTGAATCTATTAACTTACTCAAAATATCACTTACAATCGAAAGAACAATGTCCATTGCAATCAAAAGAAGTCCTGTATATATAAAATTGTTATAACTTTAAAATTTCATACAAAAAGAATTATGGTTGTTCAATTTATTCTTGTAATTTATATGGAGGAAATATCATTAATGCACATAGCCAAGAAATCATGATACTATAAACAAACTCAAACAGATACAAGGGGAAAAAAATACTAAATTTATAGAGGTATTACAAGAAGGATTCCTTTAGGTTTTGTTAGGATTGTGGAATTTTGAATTCCATTAAATTTAAAATGAAAGAAATTAATTTTTTTTTTTTGCCAAATGTAAGGAATTTAAAATGCCATAAAAAACCTTTAGGCGCATATCTAACTTAAATGAACATTGAATTGAACGTAGGAAAATCAATATTTTAACTATTTGGTGCTTGTGGAGGAAACAAGTTACTAAATGTATAGCCAAAAAATCATTATAGACTATAAACCAAATTAAAACGAAGAGGCTTGGTATGAGAATAAATAAATAAATTTATGTGAGTATATATAACAAGACTCCTTTGAAATATATTATTTTATAATTTGTAGGGCTAGCAATAGAAATTGTTTAGGTAGCCAAAATGCGATTCTTACTTTGTGAGGAGCAAAAATATTTTAAAAATTAATTAGTTTGTCCAAGAATATAAAAAATAAACCTTAAGTTGTTAATGTTAAAATCAAAATGCAATCTTCTATATCTCTCAATGACACCCTATAGTTATCAACCCTTTATTTTAAAGGTGCAAACTAAAGTTTTGATGGCTATGTTATTAATTTTGTTAATAATTTAGATGGTTAGAAATGAAGGGACTAGATTGATAATAATTTAACACGTGAAAGACTAAATTGATAATAAAATATTGTGAGGTAGCATACTGAGAGAAGTCTCAAATTTTTAGAGACTAAAATGAGTTTTAAGTAAATTTTAATGATGCTCTATTAATAATTTACACAGATAAATAATGGAAGGACTTAATTGAAAAGGATTATAGTAAAGGACCAAATTTTTAAAAAAATTCATATGTAAGTGACCAATAAAATTTGAGGTAAAAAAAAAGTAAAAGTAAAATAAATAAATAAATAATCTATTAAAAACTTTGTAGTTCAAAGTTATGAACTTTGAATAGAAATTTGAGAGTTGATTTAGTTCCCATATTTCTTGTTTTTGTTTTTATTGAAAACATAAAATATAAAAAAATGTGTTTGATAGAATTCATGAAGATTAAATATGAAAATTAACACAAAAAAGGTTAAATTAAAATTATGATCCCTTTAACTCTATGTAAATTAGATTATCTCGGAGCACAAACCACAATAGTCGATTTCTTCTTAAAAGTATTTTACTTTTATATATTAGATAGATTTTAAATTGATCTTTTAAGTTTAAAGGCCCTTAACTTATATCTTCTACCCTATAAAAGTTATTTTTTGTTAATACTTCTTAGAAAAATTAAACTTAAATCTTTAAACTAATCCCTAATTAATTGCATTCGATTATATTGCTAACCTTCTATTCACCCAAAAAGTTCCTATATTTGAAGGTCTGATTAGAGCAAATATTATATTGAGATATTCATAGAACTAAAACACAAGAACAATTATTATTAAATAATTAAAAACTTATTTTAGTAATTTCAAATGAGAGAAGATTTATATTAATGTCTAATTTAGAATAGTAAAGAGAAACATGGTAAGTATACATATAAATGATAAATGATTAAAGTTAGTGAGAAATATACGAATCACACAGAAAAGACGTGAGATTGTGGAAAGCCACAGAAGAATACCTGAGTTTCTTAGTACAAAGTTTGGACGCTTAGCCTTCTTCTCCAATCTCCGATGTGCAGCAGTAACCTCCAATTTCAGTAATCTCACACACTTCAAATGAAGAGTGAGCTATCCTTCCTTTGTATGCTTTGCTTTAATGGGGCCCTCAATTATCAACTACTTCATAAAAAGTAAAAAGAAGGAGAAATTTTTGTATACAATGAATATATCATATTATTTTTATATTATCTAATAAAATTAATTTATATTAAACATCATTTCTACTAAAAGCTGATGTAGGCCTAAATTAATGTATAAAAGTAAAACATGTTACTCAGTTTTAATAAACAATATAAGGTTGATGTTATACATACATTATTACAAAGATTTTTTTATAAGGATGATATAAGGACTAATGTGTGTCATACAAATCATTTCATCAATTTAAAGTTTCTTTTTAAAAAATAATAGAAGATAAATTATTTTTTACTGATTGGACATTATAATATGATTAATAATTTAAAATAATTTGAAGAATTAAAATTTCAATATTACCTTTACAATCAAATTTTTTTAAAAACAATTATTTTGATAATAAGATAATGTGTATTTTATATTTTCTTCTTATTTTGAAATCAAAATATACACAATTGAATGTATAATTTTGATTCAACTAAATTTATAATTTTGCTACAAAACAAGGGAAAGAAAAAAAAAGAAGAAAGAAACAATTACTTTATAACAATTACCAAATATCCTTTAGCTGCTAGCGTTTTATTTATTCTATCTTAAAGTCGATTTTGTATCCTCTGCAGTTAGTTATTTGGTGGGCACTGCTTAGCTTTTAGTGGCGAATTTTTTCGTTGCTAAAGTGTGTTTTAATATTATTGCAATGAATATTATTGCGACGAATATTATTGCTGCTATAACTTTTGTTTAAATAATTAATTAATTTACAGTGACAATAATATTTGTTGCAGAAACTCAAAGGTATTGCCCCTTGTTGGATAATGTTCACATTAAACAGAGAAGTTGACTTGTATTGCTGTAGACCACACATATTCCCTTAGACATATTCTAATACAAACAATGTAAAAATTTGGAAGATTGAGTAATTTAAGATAATTTATATATTAAATATTTAATGAAGAGTTCAGACTTTCAAATTATCTCACTCCATTCTATATCACTCTCAAATTATAATCCCAACTAAATCCGAAAAATGAGGAAAGTGGTAAAGTATAAAAAAAAAAAAAAAAACAAATGGGCTTTAATTCATATAAGGTATGCCCTTAATTTATTTCTCTTTTATTTTTTTTTTGTTCTCTCTTTACTTAAAATATTTAAATATTATTTTAGAATATTTAAATATTATTTTAGAATTTATATGGAAAAAAAGTTTGTCAAAGTGGGTCAGGTTGCCAAAATGATTTTTCTTATTTGAGTGAATACACAAAAAAAAATAATAATAATAACACAATGAACACAATTTTTAATGTAAAAAACCCTTAAGCTAAATACTTACGTAGTAGAGATAAACAAGCTCATTGTACCAATAAATATTTTAATACATTTTAAACAGGAGACAAATGTTGATATGAAATAAAAGAAGAAAAAAAATATGCTATGTTTTTTAAAAAAATTAAATGGTATTAATAGATAAAAAATATTAAAAATTTAAGGGTAAATTACTTAAGAAATTAAAAAACCTACAATTTTATTTTTTATTTTTATCAAAATACCATAATATTTATTATTTACATAACTAAATATCTATTTGACCAATATAAAAAATTAATTTTCTTAATTATAAAATAAAATAACTTTATCATTTCT
Source organism: Senna siamea (assembly GCA_031216115.1). Classification (NCBI taxonomy): domain Eukaryota; kingdom Viridiplantae; phylum Streptophyta; class Magnoliopsida; order Fabales; family Fabaceae; genus Senna; species Senna siamea. The sequence continues at coordinate 31,005,861 of CM062367.1, read as the reverse complement.
ATCTCAAAATAAATAATAATGAAATGATAATTTTTAAAATATAATTTTATCTAAAATTATAATTTTTGAAAATATAATAATTTCATTAAGGGCATTTTAATAAAAATATATAAAATTATAATTTTTTTCATATTTCAGGTGAAGAGAATGTAAATTTTTAAAATAGAAAATATGATAATATAATTTTAACATATTTCAAAATAAGAAAGTATAATTTACTCAAAATTTAAAAGTTATTCACCTTTTTCCAAACAATTAATTTTTCAAAATGACGGAAATTGCAATTGATCCACATTAAAATTAAAATTTTTATAAATGAAATAAAAATTAGTAAAATAATTAGAATTTAAATAGAATTTTTAACAAAATTAGAGGTGAAAAATACAGAAGTGAAATAAATAAATAAATTTCTTTTGGTCTACTCCAAACTTTCAAACTTATATGTGAACCTTAATAAAAATTTGAGAAGGGAAAAACGTTTAATGTGGAACTTATTGTTTGAAAATTACCCACTTCTATTTTGATCTAATACAAAGTTTTAAAAGAATCAAAATATGAATAAAATTTTAAGAAATGATTTTTCCAATAAAGAAATCAAGAGTTCATTTGGGTCCCTAGTATCATGTTTTAATGTTCAATGAAAGTAATATTTTGAAAAATAAGATTTAAATAATGAGCTTACTTTATTTAGTTTGTGAATTTGGTAAATTAATATTGTAAAAATTAACAAGTTTAGCTTACAATCTTAAACCAATAAGGGCAACATTTAAGATAAAATGTCTTGTTTCTTTTCGTCTTTTCTTCAATTTTGACGAGAGACTTTGCTTTGTTCAACCATTCATCAACAACACTAACAGTTTTTTTAATTTCCTTTATAGCTTCTTGAGCATGAGTTTGAATACTTTGTATTTTTAATTGCAAGTTCACTTTTTTTTATTTCATGATCTTTAATATACTTATTGAACTAGAAAGAATAACGAGTTTGGTTAATTGCTATATCTACTAACTTACTAAAAATATTAGCTATAAGAGAAATAGCAATGTCTATTGCAATTACAAAACCTATTTATATAAAATTGTCATAACTTTAAAAATTCATTGTGAATAATGGGTGTTTGTGTTTAATATCTAATTAAGTGGATAAAAAATAAAAAAGCCTTATAGTTAGAAACCCTAAAATATAGACACTAAAACTTTACATGATGTGTTGATTTGTCAAATAAAAAGAAATATAAAAAGCATGACAAGACACAATATATTTCCTATTAACAATATACTTATAAAGAACAACTAGTATTATTCTATTTTTAATCAACTTACACTATTATTTTCTAATTAAATATACTAAATTAGAAGTTATCATTTTATATTATTCAAATTACTTAGATGCAACAAAAAAAAGAAGAAAAATATTGAATTATTTTATTAAAATAAGTTCTCTAATCTTTTATCCCACTTATGTTATCTCGTTTTTTAACTATGTTAAGTTTGAGTATAAATTATGTTCAATGCATTATCAAGTTGTGTTCGAGTCTGGACCAACACGAAAAATAATTTTTTTTATAATTATTTTGACAGACACTTACATGTTGGAGCATGTCAACAATATGTTGTGACAAATTCAATGTTGGAGACATATCATACTTGAAAAATAATTATTCTAATAAAAAAAAATTAAATCATAGTTCACCACATGGCATTAAACTCAACTCTATTTGGTATTAAAAAAATATCAAATCTGTTTTATCTAATCATAGGTGGCATTTTTGTAATTTATGAAAACGGAAATAATTCTAATGGTCTCTGGCCATATGAAGCTCACCGTTTAGTATTGAATTAGACTAAAAAAAATTATGATTAAATAAATCAATTCATTTATTGAGAAAAAAATGGTTAAACTTTTACATAACTAGCATGCTCTTTATTCTTTTTAATTAAAATGAATAATTTTTTTAAATACTAAAAAACTTGTAAAAGAATATAAATTTTAGAAATAATTAAAAGTAAGGATTGAAAATTAAATATAGTTTTAAAAATTAAACGCGCCCTAAAAGTTTCAAAATAACGACTCTTTAAATTCTAATACAATTTTTTTTTTTTTAAAAAGAGAGTTTAGTAAAGTTTTTAGAAGGGAGAAAACTTTTATGTGAAATAGAAGTGAAAAAAATAAAAGTAGATTTCGAATTTACATAGTATTAAACACTAAATAGATACAAAATAGCAAAGTAAAAAATAAATCATTCTGCTATGAATGAAATATAATTTTTAAAATTAATCAAAATTAAAATTCTTAAGACTAAATTAACTAATATTAAGTAGTAACAAATTAGATTTGACAAGATAGAAGATATTCAAAGAGCCTTTGACAATCTTCTCATACAAGAAGAAACCCTAAGGTTTCTGAAAATTTAGAAGAAGCCAACAATAGAATAACCATATAAGGCTTGAAACATTTTAGCGCAAATGATTATCTTACATATATATTTATATATATGATGCTCAATAACACTATTCATTTTATTAAATATGCTCAAGAACACTATGCATACACACACATGATATTGCAAAACCAAACACAAATACTTTTAGTTTACCTCTCTTCCTCAGGAACTTTAGCACAACGCTTCTCCTTCTTCTCCAATATCTGTGCACCCGCCAAACACAACGCTTGAAACTTGAAAGGTATTCATTGGGTATTCCACTTCACACATTAACTAAAGTTGTAGTCAATTTTAGATTGCTTAATAAAATCAAGTCTTTCTTTTTTTAATGAAAGTTGAAATTATACTAATCACTCTTGGTCAAGTTTTAAAAGTTATACTTAGTATTCTTAAGATTTAATAAAATGTTACACAAATTATCTTTTTAATTTATTTTTTAAAGATGAAATTAGTATTTTATACAATATCTATCTATTTTAAAATTAATAATAGAATTATTTTATTGGCTATAGTTTTACATTAAAAATGTTATTTTGAATCATAAAATAAGATCATAATCATAGTCTATACAGAATGTTATCTTTATTAAAAAAAATGAAATTAAAATTAAAAAGTCAGTGTAATTTACTATTTTTATTAAATTATTATATAGCACTAGCTACCTACTACACGTATTGACGATATGTTATGCCTTTGGCAGCCTGCGCCATACCCACTAATAATATTAAAATGCCACTTGAAAATTGAAATAAACCTCTTTTAATTTCTCCTTTTGTCCTCGTTCTTCTTTTTCATATACAAAATATGTAATACTCAGTATTTATATATATTTTATATTTATTGGTAGTTTATGTGTCTTCGTTTTTGCACTTATTTATATTCAATTTGATAATATTAAATTAAAAAGAAGAGAAAGAAGTCTGCATTTGTGTGATATAGAGGAGAGAGGGAAAGAATAGGTACAATATGAAAAAAAAAAGATAAAATAAACCGTTGAATCATTGTGAATTAATTATTTCACAAATTTAATAAACGGTATAGTTTCACATATAATTTATAAAATTAGATCCTTATTCTTTTATAGATTTTTCTCTGTAATTATATGTTTATTCTATTTAATTAGAATCACGCCATGCAGAACAGTACAAAATCATATATTATTTACATCGCAATTTATTTATTATTCATTTGGATGAATAATTGAAGAGTGAGAGTGTATGACAAAGAATATATATAAAGCACGAGAGATTAGATTAGACTATCGTTCCTATTATTTGAACAATTCAATGTTTACTTATGGACGTACAATTATTCTATATACAAAAATAATATCTTTTAAATAATTATTCTATATTTAAAATGACATTTTTATTCAAATAATATCTTTAAAATAATTATTTTTAATATATAATATAAATAAAGTTATTTTTCATTCTACAAGACATTAATTTTTTAATTTGTTTTTAATTTCGTACATTATCTTCGCCATCTCAGATGACCAAGAAGGTGATGTGTCATCTCCTATGTCAAAGGTTTCTTTTTTAAATTCGCAAAAAATAACTCTTTACGGGCGGCACTTTTCGTTGCTAAAACCTATTTTTATACTCGCGATAGATATTCTTGTTGGTATAAATTTTTCTTAAACTAACTCTTAAAAAAATTTCAAATTTCAAATTTTATTTTTGACTAGAAGTTAACAAATTTCTATTTCATATGTTGCTAAATTTTTTAACTATTTATTTTCATAAGACTTTAAAAATTAAGACAAAAAATATCAAAATTCTTTAACAAACTTATATATTTTTTAAATTATCAAATATATAATTGACTATTATAAAATACTGATTTTTTTAAGAAAATCTTTTTATGAGACTAAACGTAAATATTATCTAAATATATATTTTAAAAAATAAGTTTTTATGAAACTAAAAACCATTTTTTTAAAAAAATTGATATTTTTGTAATTTCAAAGACAATGTTTATATAACAGTAAATTGCTCTCTTTTTCTTTAGAGATGTTCAAATCATATGATAAATATTTTAAATATTTTTAAAAAATATTTCAAAATAATATATATAATTACTCAAAAAGACAAAGAAGTATTGTGCTTGTGAAGGATTATACAAAAAAAAAATTATAGTTATTTTGATAAATAAAAAATTTAGAACACAAATATATACTACTGCAAAATTTTCTTATTTATCATAATAAACTTAAATTTACTTTTCTTTTTCTATAATTTTCCACAAACACAAACTACTTATATATGAATTATGCTTATATATATTACAAGTAATTATATATTTTATTTGGAAATATATAAATTCGAGTGAAGTATATATAATCTTTAAAATCTTGAAATATATATAAGAAATCAAGGTAAATATATTTAGATAGAATTTACATTTAGTCTCAAAAAGCAATTTCTTCAAAATATCACTATTTTATAAACAGTTACTCACATATTTAGTAATTTAAAAATATTCAATTTTATAAAACCAAAAAAAAAATCAATCCTATACAAAATATACTATTCTATGATGTCACTATAAAATGTTATCAAACAATTTTATAAAAAAATTGAATTTTTTATTGGATTGTTTTTTTAACTATTTATGACATAGCGACATCTTAAGAAATTGTTTTATGAGACTAAATGTAAATGCTATTTTAAAAATAAAAACTTACCTAAATATATTTACCTTAATTTCTTATATATATTTCAAGTTTCTAAAGATTATACTTCTTTCTAATTTGTATATTCTGAAATAATATATATAATTACTTGTAAGAAAACGCAAGCATAATTCATATATAACTAGTTTGTGTTTGTGAAAAATTATAGAAAAGGAAAAGTAAATTTAAGTTTATTATGGTAAATAAGAAAATATTTTAATGATATTTTTGTTTCAAAATTTCTTATTTATTATAATAACCTTAATTTTTTTTCTCTTATAATCTTTCACAAGCACAAACTACTTATCTATGAACAATACTTCTTCTTCTTCTTTTTGAATAATTATATATATTATTTTGAAATATATTTTTTAAAATGTTTAAAATATTCACCAATATAATTTGAATATCTCTTTAAAAAAAAAAGAGAGCAATTTACTATCATATAAAAATTTTCTTACAAATTACAAAAATATCCATTTTCTATAAAATTTTTTTTAGTTTTATAAAAGACATATTTAGATAGTATTTAAATTTAGTCTCATAAAAAAATTTCCTTAAAAATCAATATTTTATAATAGTCAATTATATATTTAATAATTTAAAAAATATATAAAAATTTTGATATTTTTGTCTTTTTAAAGGCTTTTAAAATTAAATAATTTAAAATTTTATTCAAGAATATAATTTTAAATTTGAAAAGAAAATTTAGAATTGGTTTAAACAAAAGTCATCGCAACAAGAATTAGTTTAGTATTATATAATAGAATTTCAAAATAATCTAAGGGGTGTTTGAATTGTGAAATTTTAAATTCTATGGAATTTAGAATGCAATAATTTTAAATTGCTACAATTTAAATTTTTATATTTTAAATTTCTTATTTTAATTGATAATCATAATATTTATAAAATTTGTTGTTGCAATTAATAAGTATATGCACAAACTATATAACGTCTAAATAAAATGAAGTGTGTCCTGTTCAAAGTCAGATTACTCATATAACTCGAACGAAAAAAAAAAAGAAATTGTAGCCAGAGGAAAGTGGATAATTGCTTAAATTATAATGGAGGCTTCAAATTAAATAAACTTGTGTTTGTGTCGTCGTATATAAGATTTTGGAATGATTCCTTAGATTTCTTCCCTAATTTAGACCTTCTTAAGAAGCGAAGTATAATCATAGTATGCCTCAGCAAAGTGGAAGAATACAATCAAAGTTTTTCATTCATCATTCTTAATATTTTTAAATTCTTACAATTTCTGATATTTTGAAAGTGAAACTACTAAAAGGCTATATGTAAGCAATGTGTTACAGGAACTATTATTGTTATGTGTGACTACAAATTTTAGCCGACATTTTTTGCTCTTTTTCTCATTGCATTTATATGGAAGCATGCTTGATATATCAAGCATGCTTAGTCACCCGATGAATGTACCCTATGCTACTCTCCTTTAAAGTTTTCATTCATTTAATAAAGAGAATGCTTAGTTTGCCTATATATACATATGCCAGACATCTTCCATGGGCATTTTGCATGAAGGAAGGGTGTGGCATGTGAAAACCAAAGTCGCAATTAAAGAGAGTAAACTAATTATTCCAAGTATGAATTGATAAATCAATAAAAAAAAAAATATTATGAGATATTTTTAAGTGTATTTTAAGTTAGATTTTGAGTATAATTAAATAACTTTTTGTAATCTCTATTTGATTCTATTAGTAAAATTTTTTTGCTGTCTTTTTTTGTAGATGTAGGCTAAAGTCAAACCACGTTAATTCTTATGTTTATAATTTCTACCACAATTATTATTTTGCTCATTTATCTTATTATTGGGTCCTTCATTTTTAATACACTGGTATCAGAACAATAAATTCATTCGTAATGATAACAAAATTTGAGATTGAAAAATTTAATTATAACAATGATTTCAACCTTTGACATCTAGAAATGCATGCCTTGTTAGTTCAACAAGGGATGCTAAAGGCATTAAAAGGAAAGGAGGCTCTTATTGAAGAACTTGATAGTAAAAATATAAAAATTATATTTAAATTTTTTTTCTATTCTAATTCTATTAAACATTATATTCTAATTAATAAATCAATAAATGCCACCCCAATGTTTACATTTAAAAACGCAACGATCCAAGATTAGATTAGGAAGAGTAGTACGTGAGAAGCTGCATGATCCTCTTGTCTTAACCCAAGTCTTGAGTTGAATTGTTGACATTTGTGTAAGGCCATGTTTTTCTAGGGACGGTCACATTGGATGATAATTTTCTGCACAGATGCTAATAATATTTGGCAAGTATGAGAGATAGAGATGTTTTAAAGTAGAAAACTCGATGAACTGAAACTTGTTTGAATGTTGATCTTCATAATTGGATTGGCCAAAAACATTCTTCAATTTATCAGCCTTAAATATTTCCATTTCTTCCAATTGTGGAAGGCTGGATATAAGTATTCTACTTGATTGCACCCGTTGATGTGAAGTCTTTTCAATTTTGGGAATGCAATTCTAGAACCCTTTTGATATTCACAATCATCTACAACTATCTCCTTCGCTTCATCTGTTATTATATGCTGCAGTGAGTTGCATTCAATTATCTCTAGAACCTCTAATTTTGTTAAAAAGGCCTTGAGGAGGTTGAACACAATATAGAGTTTTCAAAAGCATCATCCTTTTTATTGTAAGGTGTGTCAAATTGGATATGATTCCAACTAGACCCAAATGATTTGCATTGTCTATCAAGCACTCTATCTTGTGTGAATCAGAGAGTGAAAGCCTAGTCAACTCATTCAAATCCCCTCCTATTGTATGAACTATGTCTGGGAAGATATATCTGCAACTTTTATTAACTCCACTCAGAGAAAGAAACGCTGCTCTTTGAATAAGGTCCTTAATTGTTGCATTTGATATACAGGCATCAAAATACTCAATAGATAAACTTCTTGTTTTAGGAAAATCTTTTCTGCCAAGAATATCCTTACTCTTTCCTATATCTATACAATACTGCTCAAATGCTGGTGTGACGCTAACTTTGTCGAAGTATTCAGCAACATTTTGTCCTTGATCTTCCCAATCTTTTCCTCCGTTAAGAAAAAAATACAACTCTTCCAATTGTGAACATCTTCCAATCACCTCATAAGGATTTTTGGAGTAAACTTGTCAAATTTACCTACCATAATAAATGACAAACAAAGCATGGGAGACAAGGCACCCTATGCATTAATGTCTTACACAAGACATCCTACATGAAGACTTGGGCAAAGAAAAATGTGATTGTTCATTTATTGCATGCATGAAACTTTAGTCTATATTTTTTTCCGAATAATTTAACTAAAAAAATGAATAAAAATAGAACATATTAATGTCATTTGATTCATATAACAAACTTTACTTAGTGAAAAAATACTTGATTTGTTATTGTTGTATAAACTCTTAGTTCCTAAACATATCCTTGTTTAACAGCTGCTTTGTTTAATGTTCCCTCAAGTTATATATGTACCTTTGCCAAACTTATCTATGTGTGTGTAGGAAAAAAGAAAAGAAAAGAAAGACTACATTATAAAGAAAGTAGCTTATAATGACGGAAAATGTAAAGGAAAAACATCAAAGAAGACCAAAAGGTTAAAAAATGCAACACTATAGTTCAATCTGGCAATGCCACTGGCATATGAGAGGGACACCCCCTAGAAGAAACTATGAGAGGAATATCAAATTGAATCCATAACGCTGCAATTGGTTGCACCTTTCCACAAAACTTTGGCTTCCTTTTTCATATAAAAACCTTGTCGAGAGAAATTGCTCTAAGTTTTGACGATACCCATTGTTCACCCTGGACACCAAGCAGCTTAGACCACAAACGAACATCCACCCAACAATATAGAAGTATAGCTGATTCAAAGTGTGTGTGTGAGACATAGTTGTTGACGGTGTGTAGCGCACTGTTGCAATAGGAGCTTCTAGAGCCATTGCGCATAGCTTATTGCTTGGCGTGCAACAAAATTGAAGTACAACGCACGTAATTATATAATTAAAATAATAGAAAAAAAATAAAAGATACTAGGTTATTTATTAAAAAATATTTCACCTCTCAAGTCTGTCACAAATTCACAACTATAAACTAGTAATCCAAATGACATATGAAGAGAAAAATAATATAATAATCTTATGTGAGAGACAACAAATGGCAGTTGAGTGAGAGAAGCAGAAGAAAAAGAAGAATAAGGGAAGAAATAATTAGAATGATAAAAATAAAGGGATGAAACATAGGATTGGTTAGATAAATGGAACAAAAAAAAAAACAATTTTTTAGAATAGACCCATATAAAAATTGTCTCAAATTTCCTCAGTATACAGCGGCAATGATGCATTGTACGAGGGTTCTTCTTGACATTACACTCAACCAAAATCAATTCCGACCATTGAATAACTTTTCTATAAGATGAGTTTCTCACAAAATCCATTTGTTGATTAAAAATTTTTGCCATGAATATTTTACTCAAAAAAATTTACATTAATCCAAAGTTGTTTGTATCCCATTGATGAGTCATAAAATTATTGTTAAATTATATAATTTTCAAATATAAGAAATAATTAATTGCTTGATTGCATGTTTTAGTGTTATTAAATTTTCCTAAAAGTTGGTATGTAAGTTTTCCTGTAACAATTTGGCATCTAAGATCAACATGGTTAATAGTTTTAATACATTGGTTAGATCAATAAAAATTACGTTGTGTAAGATATTGAAAGGTGTAAGTGTGCCAAGCATAGTTATTGTAAGTGCACATAAAATAAGATTAGTCATGGCATGCTCTATTGGCACAATGGACCATTCCCAATGGCGTGCACCATTGGGTTAATTTGAATTAAGATATTTTTAGATAAGTTCATTTTCTAAAAACTTTGTTTGTCCCATATACCTAGACTGCTCTAATATTTAAATTTTATCACTTTATTATACTATTTTGATTATTTCTTCTCTTACTATTCTTCTCCTTATTTTCTTTTTATTTTTTTTATTTCTTACCTAAGTTTCTTATCTAGTTTTTTGATTATTTCTTCCATGATTCTTTTTTTTCTTTTTCAGTCATTGATTCTTCCTTCTCAATGGGAATTAATAGTTTCCCTCACTATTTGCACTTTATTCTCTCTCATGTAAGGTTATTATTTTATTTCTCCCTTCATATGTCAAATTCATTTGAGGCCAAGACACTAGGTGTAGGATACAATCACTATATACTTAATAACTATGAATAATTATACTTCTGGGTTGTGACATTATTTATGTAACATGCTTTGATTATTAATTTATAATTCGTGAATTTGTGAAGAACTTGAAAAGTGAAAAATACATTCTAATAATTAACTTAACATATTTTATTTTTCTTTCCTTTTGCACTTAAATGTTGCCATGTGCACAATGACTCTTAGGAGCCTATTGCAATAGTGCATCGCATGTTGTGAACAATTAAGGTGCCAAGTATTTTTAGTACCAATTCATCACTCTGTCTTTCTTTTCTCACACGCGCACATAGTTTACTATGTGAACTGTATAAAAAGAAAGGATTAAAGTTAAAAATAAGGGCGAAAAAGGTGAAGTAACGTATAGCATACTGTAAGTGCACATAAAACAAGAGACCAGACCCACATTGTGTACATAAGTATATTTTTATGTGTTCTAGATTGTGGCTTCTAGTTATTTAGGCACTCCCAGAAGGAAGTCACTAGATGGATATGTGCAGTCGTTGGGCCTGAGTCCTGGCTAGACTTAGAAGTCGCAATAGGGGCTTCGTGTGTCAGTGGACAAGGCACATGACAAGCTTCATGTTCCTTGGCTTACTTAAATTGCGAAAAAGGGAAAGCAGAAATATTAGAGAAGCCCTAAATAGAATGTTGACTTGGGAGTGAAATTTACCATGAAAGGAATTGTTGTATGCCAAATGTTAATGTAAAGTTAGGAAACTAATTTTGAAAACCGTGGTTTTACCCTAGTAGCAACTTCATAATATTTTCTCCTTGTGAATGGTATATTGGTGTATTAGAGAATTAACTAGATAAATTAGGAAAGCAATGCTGATTAGAGAATTAGTTTGTGTCCGTCAAAACAACAGCGAGTAAATTTGGGGAAAATGTTTTGGGCTTGCCACTATTTATCTCCGTTAAACTGGAATTTTCATATATGTATTTCCTTTGGGTTACATAGGTATATATACACACACATAGAGAAAGAACTATCCTAATCCTACTAGAAAACTAATTCCTAAAATAAGGGATTATATCCCATCCTAGAATATCTTACTAATCCTAAACAAAATAAAATTTAGATTTAAATTTCAAAAAACATGTTTAAATTTCATTCACCTTAAAATAAGAGTTTATTCTGATGTTTTCAATGTCTAATGAAGATTGTGAACAACTTAAATATGTGTATATATACCTATGTGTATATATATACACATACAAAATTATCACCTATCCTAATACACATAAATTGTATTGCTGTCCAAATAAAGGCTGGTCTATTAAGTTGCGAGATTTCAGACCTATTAGTTTGGTGTCTAGTGTTTACAAAATTATCACTAAGGTGCTCTCTTTAAGATTGGGGAAAGTTTTAGGAGACACTATCTCTGAGAATCAAAGTGCCTTTGTGGCAGGTAGACAAATCCTTGATGCGACACTAGTAGCCATTGAAATGGTATAAGACATTGAGCAGCGTGAACAAAAGCGTTTGGTTTTTAAGCTTAATTTTGAAAAAGCCTATGATAAAATGAAGTGGGGATTCATAGATAAAGTTCTCTGTCGAAAAAGGTTTAGGATCAGATGGAGAAGTGGGATGAAGGGTTGTCTTTTCTCTGTTGTTTTTGCTGTTATTGTTAATGGAGAGCCTAAGGAATGGTTTAGGGGTCTTTGAGGTGTTAGGCAAGGGATCCTCTCTTTTTCTTTTCACTCTAGTTGTGGACGTCTTTAGTTGTATGCTGTCTAGGGTTCAGAGAGGAGGGTGGTTGAGGGCTTAAGGGTTGAAAATGAGGGTATTGAGGTTTCTCATTTACAATTTATTGATGATACTATTTTCTTCCTTCTTCATGATAAGGAGAATTTTCAATATGTTCTTACCCTGCTTCAATTTTTTGAAATAATTTTTGTGCTTCGGATTAATCTTTCTAAATGTGGGTTGGTTGGGATTAATGCTGAGGATAGTTTTTTGAAAGATTTAGCAAAGATGGTAGGCTACAGGGTTTCCCAATGGCCTTTGACTTATTTAGGTGTTCCTTTAGGTGATAATCTTCATGCTGAGTCAAAAAGGTTGGAGAGTTGGAAAGGGATTTATTTCTCTCTTGGTAGTGGGATCACTTTAGTCTAGGACTCTTTTTCAAGTATCCCTTTGTATTATCTTTCCTTATTTAAGATTTTAGTTCAGGTGGCAAAGAGAATTGGGAACATTATGAGGAATTTTTTATGGTTTGGGGAAAACAAAATAGACAATTTGGTTAATTGGGAGGTGTGTTGTGGATCCAAGGAGGATGTGGGATTGGGTTTAGGCAATTTGGTACTTAAAAAAATCTCCCTAGTGGCTAAATGGAATTGGCATTTTCCTTTGGAGACTACCTCTTTATGGCATAGAGTAATAAAGAGCAAATTTAGTGTTCAAGAGAATGGGTGAGATGCTAACTCTGGGAATTGTGCTACTCATTCAAGCCCCTGGAAGTTCATCTCTCAGGTATGTCATTCTTTTTTTTCAATGCCTTCTCTTTGTGTTGGAGATGGAGCTCCTTTTTTTGGGGACAATAATTGGATTGGTGATTCTTCTTTTTGGGAGCTTTTTCCTTGTCTTTATTCTTTATCTTTTGTTCATAATACTCGAATCTTTGAGTTTTTAGCACAATAAGGTGATCAAATTTCTTGGAATTTTTATTTTTCTAGAAATTTTAATGATAGACTTGCTGATGATGTTGTTTTATTACTAGAAACTCTTGTTCCTTTTAATGTATTTCCTATGCCTGATAAAAGGATGTGGAACCTAGATTCTTCATGCTCCTATACCTGCTCTTCCTTTTTAAAATTTTTGACTAAAAGCCCAAATTTTGGCTCTCATTTTTTAAATCTTTTTGCAAATTTAAAGCACCTTATAAAGTAAAGGCTACTATTTGGACCACAATACTTAATAGAATTAATGCTAATGACTTGCTTTAGACCAGATGTCCTGACAAGGCTTTATCTTTGAAAGTTTGCGTGATGTGTCTTAGAAGTTTTGAGACATATAGCTATCTCTTCTTGCATTGTGAAATGGCTAGGTATTTATGAGACAAATTGTTTGGCTACTTTGAAGAGAATTGGATTTGCTCAGCTAATCTTGGGACCTTTCTTGCTATCATGTTCGTGGGTTTAGGAGGGAAAAGGGGCATAAAACACTTTGGCAATGTACAATTATAGCAATTTTGTGGTCTATTTGGTTAGAGTGGAATGCTAGAGTCTTCAACAATAAACACCTCTCACCTCACCTTTCTTGGGATAGAATCACTTTCTTGTCTTATTTGTGGGTTTATTCTAATGGTTTATTGAGAGGGGCTCCCTTATGATCTTCAAAGGAATTGAAAGACTGGATTGATTTAACTTTTGGTTTTTTCTTTTTCTTTTTTATTTTTTTGTTTCTTTTTGGAGAAGAAAACTTGTCTTCCTTCTTGTATTCTATTGTATTTTTTCTCTCTCTAATAAATTTCTTTTCTTATATATAAAAAGGCCTAAATAATATTTTAAAGTCAATGACCAATTTTCCCTATCATTTAGGAGAGTTATTGGCCTGGGATTCTATGCTTCAAAACATATTTTAAAAATCTTAACTTGACCGTTATGACTGTTTGGGGTGGGCTTTTAGAGTTGTAAATGTATTTAAAATGAACCTAGTTTATGCTTGCTGCCTTAGACAAGTGCCTTGCATCCACCAGAAAGGTGCTGCCAGGCACTCACATTTGCCCATTTTTTTGGGAACCGGCAAACCTTAGTGTTTTAGGTTGCCTTTTTCCTCCGATATCTGAAGTTTTCTTACATATCACAGCTTAATCAGCTGCCAACAGTTCATTATCTCATTGTGGCCATAATGCTTAGCTGATTATGTGTTGCCTATTCTTACGAAATGGATCTCACCGTAGGCTGAGACATGGGAAATATATATGAATTCTCATTTGACTAAAGTATTTTAATTGTTTTGTGCTTCTTATTCTGCCCTTAATTTTTTCTCTTGAGTCTTATTCTTGTCATGACCTTATTTGTACTTCAATATCTGACTATCATGGTATAATGTGCAGGATTCTTCCATAAGAGGCATGTCAGAAAATCTGGCAAATATTCATGTCACAGATGCCAGGATGGAATGCATGTTAAGGCGAATTCTAAAGGAAGGAAAGTTGACCCAAAACTAGGGAAGATTCAATCACAGAAATGTAGGAAGCCCCTGTCAGCGGGCAGATCAATTAACCTTACAAGGCAGTAAAAACTCATCGGGTAAGGGGCAGCAAGTAAAATCTCGAACCAATAAGAAGTTCCAACCAAGTATACCTCTTCGCCGTTCAGCTCGGAAGGCCAAATGTTTGTTGTCTCCGCAAAATAAAAGGAAAGAAGGACGTAAAAAAGGAAAGAAAAGTAAATCCAAGAAGGTGACATCAAGGAAGCCTACGGAAACTACCTCTAGTTCTAAAAATCCGGAAGTAACTTCTGAGCATAAGAAAAGAAGTAATGTCTGGCACAATTACTGGCTTAATGGTCTTCGGTTGTCTAGAAAGCCAAATGATGAACGGGTAATGCTGTTTAAGGAGAAAGAGCGTCTTGCTCCCTCAGAGATTTTTTCTGGCACTGTTTTGTGAAATCTGTGGAGGTAACTACTTTCTTTTCGTCTGTTTTGTAGTTTTGGATGTTCAGGGGATGAATAGGAACGGAGATACTAGAACTTTTAATTTAATGATTGTATTTTTAAATGGGAATACTACTTTGGATTATGCTGTATGGTATTAGTTGTCATGCTCCTTCTTGCTCTGGTGATATTTTCCCATTAACATGTATCCAAATATGATTTGGTTTCTTTTTATGCAAAGTGGTTTCATAGGGATGCTTTTGGATTCACTCTGGAGAATGCCAGAAAACTTATTGGATTTAGGTGCCATGTTTGTGTCCCCATGTTAATAATAATGCTTTGACTCATGCTGAATCCAATGCTGCGACCGAGTGTGCAGAGGAATTATCTAATCATGTTTCACTTCAACCATTGAGTGAGGTACACTTGAAGTGAACTGATTAAAGATCTTTGAACAGATCATAATGTCATAATTACACCATAAATTTTTTCTATGACATGCATTTAGTGTTACGTTATATGTCATGCTATACAATGTTTTCAAACAATAAAGAGTATTAGTGGCTTTTTATCTTTTGGCCAGTTTCTTTTTAATTAGTCGTTCAACCTAGCATTCCTGGAATAAGTTGTTTTTTGTGAGCAATGTCTTGCATTCCAGCTTAGATAGTGAACCAAAAAGGCTACCTAGTCATGGCTCATGGGTTGATTAACTGGTTAAAATAATGTTCATATTGAATGGTGAGCTTATAATGATTTTTGATAGCGAAATTGACTGTGAGATATTAAAAATAAATGTTATGAATCTTAATACTTTTGAAGTAGAAATTACGAAGATTTGGCCTTTTATTATAAAAATTTCGGTATTTAATTGAGATTTCTTTAAAAGAAGTGAGAAGTCCAGTCCAAAATATGACATTTTAGCTTAAACTGGATTAAATTAAGACTTAGCTGACTATTCAAACCTGGCTGAGTCACCTGCTTCTTCTGGGTTATTTGAATTTTACTGGTTTTCACCATCTATCCCACAGTTATATGGTTCAACCCAGGATATTCCTTTCTGGAGGCAGTGTTTTGACCTTTCAGACTGGTTGGTTGGGTCATGTCTCAACTATCAGAAACAAGGCTTGAAAAGAATTGATGCACCAATTTGGACGGCAATTTACGTTGTTATTTTGATAAATTGCTTGCTGAGCTTAAGGCCTATTATTTCTCTGCGTGAAACATATGCTTGTATTGATTTTGATTTAAATTTTAAATCACACTAGATGATCCAATTTATTTATTTATTTATTTTTTCATTCTTGTAGACAAGAGTGTGTGAAGTAATCCAATATGTCATGTATTATTTTCACTGAAACTAATTTTCTGCTTTTAGTTTGAATGCCTGTGTAATACTGTAATGTTAAGGCAGAACATGTTAATCTCTTTGACATTCATAATCATTTCATGTCTTTGGCTTTTGGAAGCCAATATATGGTTTTAAGAGGCTCAATGCATTCAGTTGCTTGCAAAACAATATATTTTACTATGGAACTTGTCCTGTTAAGGAGAATTTCTTTCTTTCCCCAACAAGATTTATAGTTTTCAAATTTTTCTTCTTAGAATGTGTGTGTGTGTGTGTGTTTTTGGTTCCTCATCCTCTTGTAGAGGGCAACTTATACCTGACCTCTGGTTTTTATATTAGGTTAACAGTAGATAATTGAAGGGAATTTTTGTTCACTTGTCATTGCAGATTCTGTGCAATTAATTACTGTTGGCATTCATGGATGCATTCTTCTTTGTGGTTGGGTTATGAAACGTTTTTGTGGGAAAGGTGCATGTTGAGACAGCTATTTAGTTAGATTAATGGGTTTACAGGAGTGAGGTTTACAAACTTCAACAAGAGATTTTTTCTTCTCTAGTATGAGCAGTCAATTGGGTTAAGCTGAAATGTTGAATACTGCAATAGGTGAGGAGCCTTCTAGTGTAGCAAAGAGTACTGCCTCGCAAGAAGTATTGCCTCTGGAATTAAGGGATTATGAATGATTCCAATGAAAATTTGAATATGAAAGTATGAAGTGTGTCTTTTTCAAAGTCAAATTACTCATAATTAAAATAATAAAATTTTAGCCAGAGGAAAGTGGATAATTGCTTATTATGGAGGTTTAAAAATATACATGTGTTTGTATCATCCTATAAGAATCCAATTTGTTATCATATATCATCTATTGGTACTACATCATAGAATACAAGTACATTATATACAAGATTGTTATAGCTTTTGTTGCTTCACTGCAGGTTTGATGATTGCATTGGAAGGTTACAGTTGGACACCAGATGACAACTTCTTGTGGGGTCATTTTTCTTCCTGCAGGAGATGGTGCTCCATGTTTAGTTTTGTTCATTACGAAAAAAAAATCACCGGTTAGATGGTTGTTTCTAGATGAGGAAAGAGTCTTGTGTTGTAGCTAGTTGTCTTTGTGAGAGAAAGAAGAATAATGGCAATGGTAGAGAAGCATGTTAGTCGAAGAGGCTAAAGAAAATTGTGAGGAGGACACCTTAGAGTTCATACAGGAATTTGTTATTCTAACCCATGCGCATTCATTGTAGTAACATTCTTTCATGAAGGTTATATATTCTGGAATGGTTTCCTAGATGTCTTCCCTAATTTAAACCTTTTGAAGAAGCATATATAGTAGCATTCCTTAGCAAAGAGGAAGATTATAGCTCGCAAGAGATGTTTTATAGTTATAACTGTCTATATTTTCAGTAGGGGCAAAAAGGAAAAGAGAAACTAACAAGTCACTTATATGGGTATTTCCCAGAATTTAACAATTATCACTTTGGCATTAGAATGTGATACACCTCAAGTTCATCAATACTATAAAAGGGAGAGGAGACATAGAAAGAATGTAAGGGAAGCAACAATACAAGTTTATTCTAGAAGTAATAGGTGTGAGCTAGCAAGGGGAGCGGGAGGAGTGAATAAGGAGGTTTCTAACTAACTTGCTTAGTTGGCAGTCCCTATCTGATGGGCTAAAGATTCAGGGTGGGATGAGGGTATGGTGGAGGGGCCTATAATTGGGTATTTACAGCCAGTTAGGTTTCTAGAGGAGGGAAGGAGAGAATTCTGCATTGGGAGAGTGCTAGCCTCACGAAAGCTAGCAACCCTTTACTGTTTTACATTCTTGTTCATTTCTATTTGCTGTACTGTGAGTGAAAGCTGTGTAAGTACTACTGTTGCTATATTCTGTGCTTTATGGTGAGTGTAATTAAGCTGTGAGTGCCTGAGTGTTATTGCCCCTGTTTTGTTTGTGCCATTAATAAGACTATAGCATTATTCGGCCAAGTTTTCCAGTATAAATCCTATCAATTTGGTATCAGAGCAGTCGGTCAAGGCATGGTCAGTACTAAGATGGAGGGAAGAATGGATAGTGTTGAGAAAGAAATTGGTACATTGAAAGAAGACATGACTGAGATGAAATTATAGATGATGGAGATGAAAGGAATGATGATGCGCATGGAAGGAAGACACCAAATGGAGGAACCATTGGAGGCCAATGCAGGAGGTAACGTTGGCAACACTGATTTAGCAGGACAGGACTCTATTAAAATCCAAAAACTAGAATTACCGTTGTTTGAGGGAGAGGATCCGATTGGGTGGCTATTTCGAGCAGAACGATACTTTGAGATCAACGGGATCAAGGAGATAGAACGGCTTGGGGTGGCGACGATCTGCTTAGAAGGGCGAGCCCTAAACTGGTTCCAGTGGCTAGAGATGCGACAACCGGTGAAGGATTGGACCGAATTCAAAAAAGAGATTATTAACCGGTTCCACCACCCTCAACATGGAAATCTATATGAAAGGTTGATGGCTTTGAAGCAGGATCATGATGTGGCCGAGTATCGTGAATGTTTTGAAGAACTATTAATGCCTTTGAAGGATGCTACAGATGAATGCTTATCAGAGGCCTTTAAGAATGGGTTAAAGCCTGAAATATAGGCAGAGCTCCAGTTGTTGCAGACCGGGTTGCTGAAAGAGCTTATGAACCAAGCCCATAGGATAGAGGAAAAGAGTGCAGCCATAGTCAAAGCTCAGCAGATGAAAACAGTGAGCCCAAGTTGATGGGCTGGGCTAAAATAGAACTAGAGTCGGGTGACCAGCTAACCCAATCCAGGATGAGGCTGTTCTCTTATGCTAGGAAAACATGCAAAAATGAAGAGAGACCCAGATACTGGAACTGCGACAACAAGCTCAATACTGTCCAGCAGTAACCGAGGTGGCCATTATTGGAGGTTGACAGAGGCTAAAGCAGGAAAAAATGAGCACTAGGATTGTGTTTTAAATGTGATGAGAAATATAGCCCTACCCATCAATGCGAGAACAAGCAGCTACAGGTGTTACTACTGCAGCCAGTAGATGAGGCGGGTGAAGCAGTGGGCGAAATTGAAGGGAGTCAAGAGGAGAAAGAAGAAGAATTACAGGAAGAAGGCCTCATGGAGTTATCTATGAACTTAGTAGTTGGGCTAACCAATAATAACACAATGAAGGTACAAGGAGTATGTGAAGGGGAGGAAGTGTTGATACTCATTGACAGTGGAGCATATCACAACTTCCTATCACCAGAGACAGTGAGTAGATTAGGCATTCACATTGAACCAATCAGCACCTTTGAAGTGTCCGTAGGTGACAGGTACAAAGTGAGGGGTAATCAATTTTGCTCAAAATTGACACTAATGATACATGATTGAGGATTGAACAGGATTTTTATGTGTTTGATCTGGGTGAAGTTGACATGGTACTAGGAATTGAATGGTTAAAATCCTTGGGAGAAGTCAAGGTTAATTGGAGACAACTTACAATGAAGGTGAAGATGGGTAGGGAGGAAAAATGCTTAAAGGGGGATCCTACTCTAACAAAAACTTTGGTCTCTCTAAAATCTATTGTGAAGACATTAAAGAAAGGAGGATAGGGATTTTTGATAGAATTCAGTAACTTGCAATTACAGGGTGGGGCAGGAGCAAAAGCAAAAATTAAATTGCCTAAGGAGGTGCAGACTTTGCTAGACGAATTTCCCTCAATAACTACAATTTCAACGGGTTTGCCTCCCCCAAAGACACGAGACCATTCTATCACCATTAAACCAGGGGCTCAGCCCCCGAATATACGGCCTTACCGCTATCACCATTAAATCTGAGTTTAGTTATGATTGTTATTGAAATCTTAACATACTCCTTTATGAGAGTTGATGCGAAAATTGCTTTTTCAATTGAAGTTTCCATACAAAGCACTACAAAACAAACTTAAATTGGACATTATGGAAAGAACTTCAGCTCGTGAATTTTGATTAAAGTATCTGAAAGTCCAAAGCTTGACCATAAAAACTTGGCTAAAGTAAACTATGAGATAGAGAAATGTATTCAAGCTTCAGGAAAGAATGAACATGCTTAGTCACAGGATTTCTTTGCACTGGTCAATAATGTTCATCTTATTTTCTTTTATTTTGTATTGCTGACATGCTCTGAACTACTCTGTTTTGTTGATATATTTCGCTGTTTTGAAACTAATTTGGACAAGAATGATGTAGTGAGTGACCATACTTAATAAAAAATATTATGTTCTTTTTGTACAATTTTCATTCATAAAAAGGCAAACTTCAGCATGTGGTCTATTGTTTTATGTGCATTTACATTATACTGTGTGTGTGAGAGAGACAAGGGATCCATTCACATTGAAAGGAATTGACACACTAACACTTTTTAAAATTTTATTGTAAAATCTTAATTTCATTTATCCAGTTGTTAAATTAAAACTAAAATGTGTGATAATCTAGCATACCAATTTCCAAAAAAGATTGAAGAACAACTCCATATTTGGAAATTATACTATCCGTTATAATATATTGACCGAATACAAAACAATTTTGAATTAATATACATTTTTGAGTATAATATTATGGATAAACTTCAATTCTATGCATTGTGGTCACCTTCACAGCTAGAAGAGTTAAAACATGTGAGATGACACCACTTTAGTGAACAATCACTCGGAAACTCTAAAACAAGAATGAGGAAAGTTACAGCCAAAATATACTCCACAAGTCAAATTTATCATACTTGAGAATCTAGTTGAGAAGTTTAAGTGAAAAACATCCCTACAAATGAATTGAAACCTCCCAAACTTCAGATTTTTCTTTCCTCACACTCTCAAACTCTTTCAGAAATATTTGTTGTTGAGCTTTTCTTGGATCTTCCACCATTTCAGATTTTTCTTTCCTTACACTCTCAAACTCTTTCTTGAACTCCATGGTTCTTGCAACATATTTCTTCTTTTGCTTTTCAGGAGATGATAACTTAGCTCACAATCTTCTATTTCTTTCTCCAGCCTAGAGATCTGTTTCTTTAGCCTAGCTTCCTTCTCTTGAGCTTCATCCATACGCTTGGGAAAATTGTTGATTTTAGCAAGGTTTGGCATGAAAGAATATAGAATACTTGGCAAATCCTGGTGCAAAGAGTCTATTATAGCCTTAAGTACATGGGGTAGAGCTCCAACATCCAAGGAAAGCCGAGACAAGAAGTTGAGAGCGGTTAGAAAACAAAGGCTATTGGCCTTTGAGGTTGCTTTGTCCTTTAGAGGCATCTTCAAAGAGGCCTCCAAATCTGAAAGAGCCTTAGTCACAAGTTCATCTTTTGTGGTAGCAACAATGTCTTTATCATTTTCTATCTTGGTTTGGTTGCAGTTGATTTGTCTCTGAATAAAAGAAGAAAAAATGGATAGAAAAGAATAAAGAAAAGAAAAAACGAAAACATTAGTATTAAGCTATAGCAATAGATGTTAGCAACAGCCTTTTTTTTTTTTTCATTAGTTTTGATAGGAGAGTAAGCAATAGAACTTAAATTTGGTTTTTAGTAATAATAAAGTGAAATGTTTTAAACTCCTTTTGAAATACTCAATTTCTTGTTCCAGAAAAATTGGTTGAAACCTTGATTGTTTTTCTACCAACTCCTATGGCAAGAATTGACTAGGCAACAAGATATTGTATAGAATAAAAAATATTATACCTTCAATTAATAAAGTACTTCTAGACTCTAATTGGTTGTATAGGTTAAGCTAGGATCTTTCAACTTTGTAAATTCAAGATTTTATTGAAGTATCAAATCAATTCGTAACTTGTAATCCAATTCCACAGTACCTAATAAAATCATACAAAGCACTATAAAATGATTATTTGCATATAAAATTATATGGATAATGATTTTTAGTATTGATGACTTGAAATTATCTTGACCAATAGTACAATCTCATAAGTGACCCATTAAAGAAACTAATACAAACTTTTAGGCTAACAAAAAAACTAGAAAGCTTACATGTGGAAATGCTTTAGGAAGAGAAGGAAATGCTCTAGCATTCTCCAACGTAGAACCTTTTTCAATATTTATTTTAACAGTATTCTGCACAGTAAAAATATATGAGTTTAAGTCATATAGCAATTAAATCAATTGATAGAATTGCTATAACCGTTTCCTCTGATATATTTTCCTCTTTAACACTTTGGTCATCATCTTCTAGCTCTTTATCACTCTGTGTATGGAAGAAAAATAAGTAAGTTACAGTCTACAGAATAATTAACATAGTCAAGTGTGTATTATATGCAATTATTTTGGTTCCTTGAGGCATTTCTTTATTAATAATTTCAGATTCTCCAAGTGGTAGTTGTTGGTCTGTCAAACTTGGTTTACTAGCTGATCTTTTATTCACCAACTCCTGACATAAATAGTGAATATATAGTCAGAATCAGAATGGTTAGTGTTAATGAAGAAGACATTCATTTGCAAATGCTCATATATATGTTGAAAAATGAAAGGAGCTTAGTACTCTTATAGATTCATGTGAAGTTTCTATGGCTGCAAGTATCTCTAAACCCGGTGTTGCTTCATGGAGACTCTGACCACCATCATCTTCAAAGTCTTGAAGATTTATTATAGGATTGGGCTCAATATCTTTATCTGTCTACCTCAGTCTGCTTGATATTACCTTGACTCTTTATAAAAGAAGTAAAATTGGATTGAAAGAAAAAAGTATTAGTGTTAAGCTAAAGCATCATATGTTAAGCAAAAGCTTTTTTCTATTACTTCTGATAAGAGAGTAAGCCATAGAGACTAGATTTTGAATTTGATATTAACAGCCATAGAAGATTTTAATTGCATTTCAATTCTTTAATTCTTGTTGCACTTATATTGGTTCAGACCTGATTATTTTTCAACCAACTCTTGTGGCAAGCATGGAATGAGAAGGAAATTCTTAAGAAACAAAACTCAAAGCTTCTTCATTCCTGTAAAAAAAATCATTTGTTAAATCCAATTGTACAAGGCTGTGAACAAAAGAGACGGGGAATAAATATTCTAGTTGATTGCATTCATCAATGGAAAGTTCTTTCAATTTCTGGAATGCAAGTCCAAAACTCCTTTGATATTCAGGCTCATTGTTTACTTCTACTATCTCCTTCATTTCATCTGTTATTATATGCTTCAGTGAATTACATTCAAAAATCTCTAAACCCTGTAATTTTGCAAAAAGGCCTTGAGGAGGCTGACCACAATACAATGTTTTCAAATGTTTCATCCCTTTTAGAGATAGGTGAGTGAAATTGGGCAGGGTGCCTATTACATCCAAATGATTTGCAGTGTTTATGACACATTCTATACCATCAAATTTGTTCAGTGAAAGTTTATTTAAATCATTCATACCACCCACTATTATTTGAACTATGTCGGGGATGATATTTTTGCAACTTGTATGAATTCCCTTCAAAGAAAGAGCCTTTGCTCTATGCATCAAATCCTTAATTGTTGAATTTGAGACGCAAGTATCAAAATATTCAATAGATAAACTTCTTGTTACAGAAATATCATTTCTGTCAAGAACACAACGACTCTTTCCTAAATCTATACAATACCTCTCCAATGTCAGTCTAGTGCTAGCTTTATCAAAAACTTTAGCAACATTTTCTTCTTGATTCTTCCAATCTGCTCCTTCGATGTTAATGAAATACAATTCTTCCAGTTGTGAACATCTTCCAATCACTTCATAAGGATTCCTTTTAATTTCCATCTCCATAAATCTAAAAATTTCAAGCTTTTTTGCTCTATAATACTATTTGGAATGTTAGAGACTCAAGTTTTTAGGCTTCTCATAAAAGAGAAATCTCTTTCACAAATTAGATTAAAGTCATATGCGAATTTTGGAATTTTGTTTTTAAACTTCCCTCAACTAATTTATTTTAATTGATCAATTAATTTTCTATATATACTCATCTATCCGATGTGGGACTTGTTAATCACTAACTGTTCCAACAAATTTTAAGTACGTAAAATTAAATATGCTTTAATGCACTCTAAGCATATTAACTATAAAAAGGGGAAATTTTGGATAAACTTCGATAGTGTGCATTAATGTGGTCATCTTTACAGGAGTTACAACCTGTGAGATGACACAACTGTAGTGAACAAGCACTGAAAAACTCCACAAGTCAAATATATCACGCTTTGGAATCTAATTGACAGGTTTAAGTGAAAAACATTACTACAAATGAATTGAAACCTTCCAAACTTTAGATGGTATCTAGGAAAAATTAAAAAGCATTAACCGAGATTTCTAGCATCAATGTTGTTCAGCTGAAATTGGCTACATAAGACGGACCATCTATAATTATCCTGAAATATTTGTTGTTGAGCTTTTCTTTGATGTTCCTCCATTTCAGACTTCTCTTTTCTAACACTGTCAAACTCTTTCTTGAACTCCATGGTTTCTGCAAAATATTTCTTCTTTTTCTCTTCAAGAGATGATAACTTAGGCTCACAATCTTTTATTTCTTTCTCCAGCCTAGAGATCTGTTCCTTTAGCCTAGCTTCCTTCTCTTGAGCTTCATCCATAAACTGGGGAAATTTGTTGATTTTAGCAAAGGCTGGCTTAAAAGAATACAGAATACTTGGCAAATCTTGGTGCAAAGACTCTATTATAGCTTTAAGTCCATTGGGTAGAGCTCCATCATCCAAGGAAAGGCAAGACAAGAATTTGAGAGCAGTTAGAAGGCGGAGGCTATTGGCCTTTGAAGTTGCTATGTCCTTAAGAGGCATCTTCAGAGAAACTTCCAAGTCTGAAATGGCCTTTTTCACAGGTTCATCTTTGGTGGTAGCGACAATTGGAACTGATTGTCTTGGTAAAAGACTTCCATTACCTTCAAAGTCGCTATTAGATTGATTGATATTGATTTGACTCTGATTAATAGTAGAAGAAAAAATGAATCAAAAACAAAAAAGAAGAAAGCATTAATTAGTATTAAGCTATATATAGCAATAGATGTTAAGTAACAAATTTTTCTGTTACTTTTGGCTTTATTTTATTTTTGTCCTAAATTACTTTTGTTTTTGTTATTATCAAAATTGGTTGAGACCTAGATTGTTTTCTAATAACCTCCTATGGCTAGAATTGAAAGCTTACATGTGGAAATGCTTTAGCATTCTTTGCTGTTGAACCTTCTTCAATATTTCCTTTAATAGTACTCTGCACAGCAGTTAAAAAAATATGCAAGTTTAAGATGTATAGCAATTGAATTAGTTGACAGAGTTTCTATTACCATTTCCTCTGATATATTTCCTTCTTTATCACTTTGGTCGTCATCTTCTAGCTCTTTATCACTCTGTGTAGTGAAGAAAAATAAGTAAGTTACAGTCTATAGAATGATTGACATAGTCAAGTGTGTTTTACATGCAATTACTTTAGTTCCATGACAAATTTCATTATTAGCAGTTTCAATTTCTCCAAGTGGTTATTGTTGGTCCGTCAAACTTGGTTCACTAGCTGATCTTCTATCCACCAACTCATTATATAAATTAATGAATATATACTTAGAATCAGAATGGTTAGTGTTAATAAGATATTCATTTCAAAATTTTTCTATATATGTTGAAAAGGGCTTAGTACACTTACAGTTTCATGTGAAATTTCCATGGCTGCAGCTATCTCTACACCAGGTGTTGTTTCATTGAGACTCTGAGCAACACCAAATCCAAAAAGATATAGTTAAATACAATTTATAGAATGAATGACATAATCAAGTGTATATTATAAGCTCATATATGTCACAAACAGAAGAAAGATCAATGGAAGTGAGATTGAAGATATATACCACTGTCAACATTGGTGCAGCAACAAGTGCCAATTTTTGCTCTAGGTGGAATTCACCATCATTTTGACTGCTTTGAGCTAATATATGTGGCATGGATTGATTGGTTTTGACAAAGGAAGAAACGTGATCACTCTCTGTTGCTGCCTGAGCTTCAGTTTCTTTGTTGTTGATTTGTTTGGTAGTTTCTCTACTAGAATCTTCAAATGTAGAATGTATTATTTGACGGGTATGCACATCAATATTTTTCTGCTGAAAGTGACTATACAGAACCGACCATTTATAATCAGCATCAAACAATTGTTGCCAAGCTTTTCTTTGATCTTCCACCATTTCACCATTTTCTTTCAACACACTCTCATACTCTTTCTTGAATTCTGTTGTTTCTGCAACACACGTCTTCTTTTGCTCTTGGAGAGATGATAGCTTAGCCTCACAGTCCTCTATTTCTTTCTCCCACCTAGAGATCTGTTCCTTCATCCTAGCTTCGTTCTCTTGAGCTTCATGAAATTTGTTCATCTTAACCAAGGCTGGCTTAAAAGAATATAGCATTCTTGGCAAATCTCGGTGCAAAGACTTTATTATAGCTTTGAGTCCTTGGGGTAATGCTCCATCTTCTACAGAAAGGCGAGACAAGAAGTTGAGAGCAGTCAAAACGTGAAGACTATTGGCCTCTGAGATGGCTATGTCCTTAAGAGGCAACTTCAAGAAGACTTCCAAGTCTGAAAGGGCCTTTGCCACAAAGTCATTTTTTATGGCAGCAACAGCAGATATTTGTATTTGACCACCATCATCTTCAAAGTCTTGAAGATTTATTATTGGATTGGGCTCAATGTCTTTCTCAACGTCTGACTCAGTTTGCTTGATATTAATTTGACTCTGAATGAAAGAAGTAAAATTGGATTGAAAAAAAATATATATTAATGTCAAGCTATAGCATCATATACTAAGCAAAATAGAGGCTAAACTATGATTTTGATATTAATAATCATTGAAGATTTTAACAGCATTTCAATTATTCAATTCTTGTGGCAAGCATGAAATAAGAAAGAAGGTAATATAAGAAATTCTTAAATAACTGCAGAGGATAAAACACATATACCTTCAAATGGCTTTGACATAATACTAAAATAAAAAAGAGAGATAGTGTTTCAGAGTGCTAGCATCTAGCAATAGATCTATTTAATGTTCAGCTTGATGAATATACAGGTTTTATATATGGGTTGACTAATATATAAAACCATATATAAAACCTGTATATTACCTAATGAACTCCTTTAGAGAAATTTAAATGGATTATCTAAAAATAAAGCTATAACTAATAATGATTACATGAAGTTATCTTCACAAATTATATACTCTCAGAAGTGAGACATTAAAGAAATGAACAATTTTATGCCTACAAAAATATCTTTATATTTATTGTGTATATAATTAAATATGTATATGAACAATATCAAAATTATTTATTTTAGATTAAAACAAAATAAATTTATTATTTTAAACTCAAAATAAATAATAAAAATATATATAATAAATTTTTAAATATATTTTCTTATAAATTATAACTTTTTAAAAAAATAATAGTTTCATTAACGGTGTATGTTGATGGAAATGGTTTATTAAAAAAGGGGATGATTATGAAATTAAACAACTAAAAAAAATAAAACAATGCAATTATAATTGCGCCATATATAGAAATGGCTTTGAAATTTAAATTTTGATTATATAATTTATTATTTTAAAATATAATAATTATTTTTATGTTATATTTTAAATATTAAAAAAATTGAGATGTACTTTTGTACATACAAAACCTCTAATATTTGTATGTGTGTATGTGTGTATATATATATATATATATTAGAAGTTTAACATGCAAAAATGTAAATATTTTTTTAATTTTAAAATATAATATAAAATAATAATTATTATAATTTTAAAATAATAAGAAGTTATTTAATTTATTTATTTCTTATAATTTTTTATTATCTTAATTTTCTTTTTCCATGTCTGATATCATAATCTCATAAGAGAGTTACGTGCACAAAAATGCTATAAATTGCTTACATGTGGAAATGCTTTAGGCAAAGTAACTATCTTAGAATTCTTCAATATAGAACCTTCTTCACTAAATCCTTTGACACTCTACACAATAAAGATATGTAAGTTTTGGTCAATATAGTGATTGAAATAATCGACAAAGCTAATATTATTACCTTTTTCTCTGATATGTTTCCCTCTTCAACATTATGTTCTTCTAGCTTGTTAGAAGTAATCAGGTGTAGTAGTGTACTATGCATTACTTTATTTCCCAGAGGAATTTCATCATTAGCTATTTCAAATTCTACTAGTGGCTGTTGTTGGCCCATCAAACTTGGTTTACTTGTTGATAATTCATCCACCAACTCCTTATATAAATTAATGAATGTATAGTTAGAATCAGAAGGGGTTATTGTTTAGAAGAAATGCAATGGCATATATTTCTAGGTAAACTAAAATAGCTTATTTCACTTACAGTTTCACATGAAGGTGTTGTATGTAAAGAGATAACTAAAGGATTATTTAACAACTGCTTATTGATGAATTCAGGATTTGTTGATGATGTTGCCATAGCTACAGGAATCTCTAAACCATGCACTTCTCCAACAGTCTCCTCTGTTGTTTTGTTTCGACTCTGAGCAACACAAAATCCAAAGAATGCAAATTACAGGCGTTGCTTGATTGATAATTAAGCTCATTTATTATGTCAGAAACAATACAAAGATATATATTTACCTCTGTGATGTTTGATGAAGCAATGGAAGTCAATTTTTGCTCTAACTGGATGCCACTATTATTTTGATTGGTTTCAACTTGTGAAGAAATATCCACAATCCCTGATACTGCTTCAACTTCATGAGTTTCCTTGCTTTGAATTTGTTTAGTGATTCCTTTGCTAGAATCTTCATTGGATCGAATAATATTTTCCAACTCAACTTCTAATCTCCAGACATCTTCATCAAATTTGTCATCTATAGAAAAAAATTTCACAAATTAGCAATAGTAATTAAAAGTGAAAGTATATTTAAGAAAATAACTTGCATGATCTATTAAAAAAATTAATGCCATATGGACTGAATTCACAAATCTTGAATATTTCAATATAAGTTATGTTCAAATATTTATAAATAGCGTTTTTATAAGTTTTTGAAAAATTCAAATGCTTGAAAACAAAACACTAGCATAGAGATGAAATATTAAACAAGTGCGCACAATATTACTAATTACAGAGTAGTATGTACCTCTGTCATTGTCGCATATTTTATGCAACTCCTCAAGAGTAGCAATAGTGGAAGTGCAATTAAGATATTGAGAATCTTGCACTAAACAGTATCTCACAGTTTGCAACCCATTCCATTGTGGCCCCAACTTCAGTTTTGGCAGCTTCAGAAGTATTACATATTTCAAATTTTGAATCATCACAGCCTCCATTTTTTTTGCTGTTTCTTCTTCTTCAGTTCCAAATACTTGCTCTAGTTGAGATGCTTCTTCTATCAACAAGACATTTAATTTTGGAAGCACGAGAGATGTGGAGACAGGAAATACACGTTTCAACTTATTGCAATGTCTGATGATGATTGTGGATAGATTTGGGAAGAGAAGTTGAGGATTTGACACATTTTGATTTTCTTCATCATCATCTTCTACTTCAATGATTTCCTCCAATTCCTTACAATCCTTGATGATTAGTTTCCGTAACTGTGGAAGGCATCTTGAAATGGTTGCAGGGAAGACAACTTTCAAAATTTCACATTTCCGAATTACCAAAGCACCAAGATTTTGAAGTTGTAACAAATTTTTGGGACCTATCCATATATGCTTTAACTCAGGTAGATCATCCAATTCAAGCCTTTTTAAGCCTGAGTTCATCTGTTGTTCTTCAAGATAAAAAAGAACATCTATATTAAAGTTTCTCAGTACAATTGTTTTCAATTTCTCTGGATGTATCTCCTTTGCTCTCATTCCATCCTGCAAAAACATCCAAGCTATCAAATTCTAATAGAGTATTCCAATTATATATGTAATTAAAATAAAAAATTGAGGCTGTGTGTACATATATAGTTTTGATAAAGCATTCTCTGTTTACAAGATTATTTAAAAACCATCAAATAAATATTTCCATTTCTAACATTTAAAATTGCATTGATCGTATATAATACAAAAACTACACTAAATAAATTATTTTCAACAATATTATATTAGAAGTAGTACCTTTGTTGTTGTGTGATCTTGAGTCAATCCAGAGCAAGGGATGCTATGATGCTTACTGACATGGTGGTTAATTGTGGACATTTCGTCACGTACAAGCCTTCCAAAGATGGCCATGTTGGACAAAAGTTTTTCGGGAAAATGCTGATGACATTTGGCAAGTTACGGAGATCGATCTCTCTTAAAGCAGAAAATTCAATGATTTGAAATTTTTTTGGATTCTGATTTGTATAGTTGGATTGGCCAAATAGATTCTTCAATTTACTGGCACCACGAATTGATAAAATTTCCAACTGCGGAAAGCTCTGAGAATAAGAGACCGGGAATAAGTATTCTAGTTGATTGCATCCAGAAATATGAAGTCTTTTTAAATTTGGGAATGCAAGACTATAGCTCCTCTGATATTCATTGTCATCTACAACTATCTCCTCCATTTCATCTTTTATTATATGCTCAAGTGAATTGCAATTATATATCTGTAGAATCTCCAAATTTGCAAAAAGGACCTGAGGACAATGATCACTACACAAGGTTTTCAAATGCTTCATTCTTGATATTCTTAGCTCTGTCAAATTGGAGATGATTCCAACTAGACCCAAAGCCAAATAATTTGCAGTGTCTATCACATACTCTATCTCATCTGAATCAAAGAGGCAAAGTCTAGTCAATTCATTCGTATCCCCTCCTATTCTTTGAACAACATCAGGGATGATATTTTTACAACTATTGATTCTTGCCAAAAAAAGAGCTTGTGCTCTTTGCATCAGATCCTTAATTGTTGCATTTGAGATGCAACTCTCAAAATATTCCACAGATAAAGCTCTTGTTATAGTTGAACTTTTTAATGTTTCAATATAGCCACGATCATCCTTTCCTATATTTACACTGTACCTTTCCAATGCTGGTGTAGCGCTAATTTTATCAAAAAATTCAACATTTTCACCTCTATCCTCCCAGTCTTTTCCATAGTTACTGTAAAAATACAGTTCTTCCAATTGTGAGCATCTTCCGATCACTTCATAAGGATTCCTCTGAATTTCACACCATGATACATGTAATAATCTCAAATTCTTTTGTTCAGATATACTATTTGGTAATTCATCCAAGAAGCAATGCCTGAATGTAAGAGATACAAGTCTTTCTAAGCTAGGAAACCAAGAGATCTCACCTAATGACCATCCATCCAATAATAGGTAACGAAGATTATTTATCAAATGCATTAAATTTGGCAGGACCTGCTTCTTGATCGTAGAGTTTTCAAGGAACAAAACCTTAAGCTTCTTAGTTCCATTCAAAAAATCATTTGTCACATCCACACGATGCTTTGACTTTATGGAAATACGAAGAAACTCAAGGTTTAGACAATCCAACTTCTGAGGAAATTTGTCCACTTGCTCAAGCCACAAATATCTTATGGTATTATCCTTTAAACTCATATCCACTTTTATCACCTTTCGACTTCTTTCTGGTCCTATAATTATCTTATTCTCTTTTTTTGCTATCCATAAGGCCACATCACGAACCAAGTCATGCATGCTAATGACTCCTTTTTCTTTAGCTCCCAACAACAAACAAGAATCTACAAGTTTATTTATGGCTATACTCACTTGGTCCCTTGCCCTTTTCAAAGAGTGAATTTCTCCATCCAGTCCTAGCGCTATGCCAAATATGGCTAAGTCATCAATGACAATTTCATAATCTTCTGGAAACACAGAACAAAACAGAAAGAGTGATTTAGCTACTTCATTCTTGAGATTATCATAACTTAGTCGAAGACATGTATAAGGATTTTTTAGACCTTCTTCAATATCAACTGGACTAGAATCTCTCAATGTTTCCAATGCTTCTTCCCACTCAACTTGAGTTTTTCCCTTCAAAGTGCTAGCCACAGCAGCAACTGCAACAGGTAAACCACCACATTCTTTTGTAATTTCCTCTGCCAAACCCTTCAACTTCAAGGTTTCACAGTTATCATCAAGTAGTTCTGCATGCTTTTGGAAGAGAGTCAATGCTTCTTCCATATTTAAGATCTCTAAGGCAATCATACTTTGACAATTCATCAAAGTACATACTTGACGATGTCGTGTAGTTATAAGGACAGTACAAGAATTTTTAGTTTTAGATATAGGAATTCCTATGGCCTCAAAATCAAGCTTTTCCCAAACGTCATCCAAAATTATGAGAAACCTTTCTCCACCATTCAATCGCATAAACAAGCGTCTAGCGCTTTCTGGTTCCTCTTCCTCTTCCAATTTTAAATCTAGTTGGCTTGCAATTTTACCTTGAATATTTCGAACTTGAATGGTATTAGACACAATAACAAACACAACTTTGTCAAAAAATTGCTCTGCTTCTTTACCTATTTCTTTTACCATGGTTGTCTTACCAGACCCACCCATTGCATACAATCCAATCATGTGAACCTTATCATCTTTTAGTGCCTCCAAAAGTCCATCATAAGCCACCTTTCTACTTTTGAACTGTATGAAAGCTTCTGAAGAAAAGTAGTTCATGCCTACAAGGGTAGCAAGTCGAGAAAACTGAGGGAATTCTCTTTTATTGTGCTCCATTATTTCTTTGATATTCTCTTCAAGCTTTTTGGCTAAACCATAATGTCTAAACCAGTTAGGACAACACTTAAGACAAGATGTCTTGTTTCTTTTCTTCATCTTTTCTTCTATTTTGACCACTTTTGCTATGAGAGAGTCTGCTTCTTTCAACCATTCATTAACAACATTAACAATCTTTTTAGTTTTCTTCTTAGCTTCTTCAGCATGATTGAGAACACTTTGCATTTTTAATTGCAAGTTCACTTTTTCTATTTTAAGATCTTTAACATACTTGTTGAATTTGAAAGAATAGTGAACTTGTTGTATGGCTGCATCTACTAATTTATTTACAATATCAGCTACAAGAGAAACAGCAATGTCCATTGTAATCAAAAGAAATCCTGTGTATAAAAAATTATTATAACTTTAAAATGCCATAAAAAAGTTAGGCACATATCGAACTTAAATAAACATTGAATTTAGGAAAATTAATGTTTTGACTATTTGGTGTTTGTGGAGGAAACAAGTCACTAAACGTATAGCTAAAAATCATTATAGACTATAAAATGAATTAAAATGAAGAAGAGGCTTGGTATGAGAAAATAAATAAATAAATTTATGGAGTATATATAACAAGACTCCTTTGACATATATTATTTTATAATTTGTATACTCTTAGAAGGGCTAGCAGTAGAAATGGTGAGATTCTTACTTTGTGAGGAGTAAAAATATTTCAAAATTTAATTAATTTGCCCAAGAATATAAAAAATAAACCTTAAGTTGTTAATGATAAAATCAAAATGCAATCTTCTATATCTCTCAATGACACCCTATAGTTATCAACCCTTTGTTTTAAAGGTGTAAACTAAAGTTTTAATGGCTATGTTATTAATTTTGTTAATAATTTAGATGGTTAGAA
Source organism: Senna siamea (assembly GCA_031216115.1). Lineage (NCBI taxonomy): Eukaryota > Viridiplantae > Streptophyta > Magnoliopsida > Fabales > Fabaceae > Senna > Senna siamea. Next base: position 30,972,015 of record CM062367.1, on the reverse strand, counting down.
ATGAAGAGACTAGATTGATAATAATTTAATACGTAAAAGACTAAATTAATAAAAAAATATTGTGAGGTAACATATTGAGAAAAGTATCAAATTTTTAGAGACTAAAATGAGTTTTAAGTAAATTTTAATGATGTTTCATTAATAATTTAGAATGTTAAACAATGGAAGGACTTAATTGAAAATGATTTTAGTGAAGGACCAAATTAAAAGAAAGAAAATTTATATGTAAGGGATCAACAAAATTTGAGGTAAGACAAAAATAAAAGTAAAATAAATAAATAAATAATCTATTAAGTACTTCATAGTCCAAAAATTTTAAAGTTATGAACTTTGAGTAGAAATTTGAGAGTTAATTTGGTTCCCATATTTCTTGTTTTTATTTTTATTGAAAACGTAAAATATAAAAAATGTGTGTTTGATACAATTCATGCATGAAGATTAAGTATGAAAATCAAAATGAAAATTAAGAAAAAAAACAAGTTAAATTAAAATTATGATCCCTTAATTAACTCTATGTAAATTAGATTATGTGGGAGCATAAACAACAATAGTTAATTTCTTTATAAGAGTATCCTACTTTTATATGTTACAATAGATTTTAAATTAATCTTTTAAGTTTAAACGCCCTTAATTAACTTATATCTTCTACCCTATAAAATTTATTTTTTGTTAATACTTCTCAGAAAAAAAACCTAAATCTTTAAATTAATCCCTAATTAATTGCTTTCAATTGCTAACCTTTAATTCACCCACAAGTTTCCTAATTTATATTTGAAGGTATGATTACAGCAAATATTATAGAATAAGGGATAGAAATAAATCACAAAAGTGGTAGAGTGTTAAGGTTATGAACAAAGCCATAAAAAAAAAGGGTAGGAAATATTAAAAGAAATTTCATATAAAAAATGTTCTGTTGGTGTAAATTTGCAAAACCTTATTTTGAGTTATTCATAGAAATAAAACACAAGAAGAACTATTATTAAATAATTAAAAACTTATTTTAGTAATTTCAAATGAGAGAAGATTTATATTAATGTCTAATTCAGAGTCTGTTAAGAGAAACATGGTAAGTATACATATAAATGATAAATGATTAAAGATAGAGAGAAATATACGAATCACACACAAAAGACATGAAATTGTGGAAAGCCATAGAAGAATACCTGAGTTTCTCAGCAATTTCAGCACAAAGTTTGGACGCTTAGCCTTCTTCTCCAATATGCAACAGCAACCTCCAATTTCAGTAATCTCTCACACTTCAAATAAAGAGTGAGCTATCCTTCCTTTGTATGCTTTGCTTTAATGGGGGCCTCAATTATCAACCACTTTATATAAAGTAAAAAGAAGGAGAAAATTTTGGATATTAATTTATATTGAATATCATTCCTATTAAAAGTTGATGTAGGCTTAAGTTAACATGTAAAAGTGAATCATATGACTCAATTTTAGTGAACAATATAAGGATGATGTTATACATACATTATATCAAAGATTTTGTTCACAAAGAAGATGCTTGTGCTATACTTTCAATTTGGCTGCATATTATAGTATTTTAAATGTTAGAATTAAATGTTAATATTTGGGATATTTTTATGTATAACATGTATATCATATTACATGTAAAATTGTATTATTTGATAACAATAAAAATATTTTGTCATTTTAGATCACAAAGTTAAATAAGATAATATTTTTTAAGTTATCACTTTAATTTTTTGTCTCGTCTTTTAAATTACTATTTAATTTATATATCACTAATTCACTACCACATGCTCCAAAAAATGAGTGGAATCTGTGAGTCCGATCCACCTATGCTCAACGTAGTTTCATAATAATGTATTCACTACCACATGCTCCAAAACATTCATGTCACATATTAGAATTATTTCTTCAACACTACCATGACCCACCCTTCAATTATCTCTTACTTTTTGATCCACTTGCCTTCAACCACTCAGTTACATGTTTTTGAAATTATAGAAACCAAGAGAATAATTTATCCTTATCCCCTCCGAAAAGCATATTGATGCAACTTCTTTATGTATTGCATTATGTGGGGAACACAACAAATTATGTAAAAATATTGAAGTTTAAAGTGTGTCGCTCATTATGAACGCCACACACGATAAAAAAATACGAAGTATATCTTATACAAGCAAGGGGACAAAGTTGCATAAATTAAAAAAAACACCTTGCCTGAAGTTGATATTAACTTCTTTTATTTGATTTTATCATTATTTCTATATATAAAAAAACTAGTAAATATAAATAAAAAGATATAATCAACATTATAAATTTTTTTGCAAAATTAAAAGAAATATCATAAATAATTAAAACATAAATAAATTCAATCATATTTTATTAAATAAAATTTGTTGTTAGGAAAATTTAATTTTTTTTCCTTACATCTAATTGTAAATATTTTAGTTATAAACAAAAAAATAATATAAAATTTTTGAAAAAATAAAAAATATTAAAAAATATAAAATAAGTTAAGATTAGTTGTAATATAGTGTAAAATAAATATATTTGAAATGGGGAGCACAACACATTTCATAACAATATTTTAGTTTAACCTGTGTAGCTAACCTAGAAAGTGACACATGGTATATAAATACTATTAAAGTGGCATAAAATAAAGGGACAGAAGTTGGATAAATTTAAAAAGAAATATCTGCATTATTCGATATTAATTTTTTCAATTTTATTTTAACATTCTTTTAATATAAAAAATTTAGTAAATATAAATTAAAAAATATCATCAATATTATTAAAAAATTTTTTTACAAAATTAAAATAAATATCATAAATAATTAAATATATAAAAAATTTCATCTATATTTTATTAACTAAAAAATATTATAAACATTAAATAATTTACATTAACTAACAAGCAAACAAATGTATCTTCTTCAAACAGTATACTGGTAAAAAAATTGTAACAGATAAATATATATTTAACAAAAAAATAAATAAATGCAATAGATAAATAAATATGTATTAAAATATAAAACAGAGAAAGCAATAAAATAAATAAATCAACATACTGGTTTAGAAAAATAAATAAATAATTTTTTCTATGTTACAACTAATCTTAACTTATTTTAGATTTTTCTGAATATTTTTATTTTTTCAGATTTTTTATATTATTTTTTTGCTAATAACTAAAAGACATGCACTTCGATGTAAGGTACAAAATTAAATTTACTGGACACCAAACTTTATTAAATAAAATATGATTAAATTTTTTATGTTTTAATTATTTATAATATATAATTTTGTAAAAAAAATTTATAATGTTGATGACATATTTTTATTTATATTTACTAACTTTTTTATATAGAAATAATGGTAAAATCAAATAGAAAAATTTAAGATCAACATCAAGAGTGATTTTTTAAAATCAATTTGATATTAAAATTCTCAATTTGATTTTAACATTCTTTTCATATAAAAAATTGGATAAATATAAATTAAAAAATTTCATCAATATTATGAAAAGTTTTATTTGCAAAATTAAAATAAATATCATAAATAATTAAATATATAAAAAATTTCAACTATATTGTATTAACTAAAAAATATTATAAAAATTAAATAAGTTACATTAACAAACAAAAAAATGTGTCTTCTTCAAAAAATATACTGGTAAAAAAATTGTAATAGATAAATATATAAATAAATAAATAAATGCAATAGGTAAATAAATATTTATTAAAATATAAAAAAAATCAATAAAATAAATAAATCAACATATTGGTTTAGAAAAAAATAAATAATTTTTTTCTATGTTACAACTAATCTTAACTTATTTTAGATTTTTTGAATATTTTTATTTTTTTCAGATTTTTTATATCATTTTTTTGCTAATAACTAAAATACGTGCACTTAGATGTAAGGTAAAAAATTAAATTTACTTGACACCAAACTTTATTTAATAAAATATGATTAATTTTTTTTATGTTTTAATTATTTATAATATATATATTTTAATTTTGTTAAAAAATTTATAATGCTGATGATATCTTTTCATTTATATTTATTAACTTTTTTTATATAGAAATAATGGTAAAATCAAATAGAAAAATTTAAGATCAACGTCAAGAATGATTTTTTTAAAATCAAATAAGATTTTCTTATAGAATAAATTAATTTCCTTATCTTGAGAGATCGATATTAAAATTACATTTATTTCTATTTTTTTAATTCAACACTCTTTGAAAGATAAAAAAAATTATAATTTCATCTATTTTAATCAAAATATCTTTATATTTATTTTCTATATAATTAAATATGTATATGAACAATATACAAATTATTTATTTCAAATTAAAAAAAATTAAATTTATTATTTTAAACTCAAAATAAATAATCACAATATATATAATGAATTTTTAAATATATTTTCTTATAAATTATAACTTTTTTAAAAAATTAACAATTTCATTAATGGCGTATGTTGATCAAAATGGCTTATTAAAAAAATGAATGATTATGAAATTAAACAACCAAAAAAAAAAATAAAACAAGGCAATTATAATTGTGCCATATATAGAAATGGCTTTGAAATTTAAATTTCCATTATATAATTTATTATTTTAAAATATAATAATTATTTTTATATTATATTTTAAATATTAAGAAAATATTGACATGTACTCTTGTACATATAAAACCTCTAATATTTGTATGTATGTATATTAGAAGTTTAACATGCACAAATATAAATGTTTTTTTAATTTTAAAATGTAATATAAAATAATAATTATTATAATTTTAAAATAATAAAAATTTATTTAATTCATTTATTTCTTGTAATTTTTTATTATCTTTATTTTCTTTTTTCATGTCTGATATCATAATCTCATAAAAGAGTTGGGTCCACAAAAATAATATAAATTGCTTACATGTGGAAGTGCTTTAGGCAAAGTAACTATCTTAGAATTCTTTAATATAGAACCTTCTTCAGTAAATCTTTTAACACTCTACACAACCAAAGATATGTAAGTTTTGGTCAATATAGTGATTGAAATAATCGACAAAGCTAATATTATTATCTTTTTCTCTGATATGTTTCCCTCTTCAACATTTTATTCTTCTAGCTTCTTAACACTCTGTGTTGCATAGAAAATTTAGGTATCGAGAATCTTGCACTAAACAGTATCTCACAGTTTGCTACCTATTCAATTGTGGCCTCAACTTCAGTTTTGGCAGATTCATAAGTATAACATATTTCAAAATTGGAATCATCACAACCTCCATTTTTTCCGCTATTTCTTCTGCCTCTTCTATCCACAAGGCCTTCAATTTTGGAAGCACGAGAGATGTGGAGATAGGAAATACACGTTTCAAAGTGGAATAAGAAATCAGAATCAAAGGCAAGAAAGAAAACGAGAGATAGAAAGAGATAATAATAATAATAAAAAAGGAAAGATAATTATAAAGACCTAGCTTACATGGTTGTGTCTCTTTCTCTTGTGCTTTTTGTGATTTTTTTTTTCTATTTAATTGGAATCATGTGAATAAAGAATAGTTGACAGTCAGTAATATATTATCCTGCATATAACTCTAGCATTCAAAAACAATAACAAAAGCTCTTATTGCAACAACATATATAGTTGACAGTAAATACAATGCATATGTTCATTATGTTGTGCTGCTGCAATGCCTCTACAAGGCCAAAACTGCATTTCTAGTACTCCAAACCACTGTTTTTGGGCTTCTTGTTACATGAAGGACACAGTTTATATATATATATATATATATATATATATATTGTTGCTTCCTGAGATGGTGTCTTTCTAGTATTTCTGTTACTGCTACTTCATTTGATAATGATTTCCAAAAGCATATTGATGCAACTTCTCTTTCACATCCATGTAGCATTGGAGCATCATCCAATTCAATTCACTCTCCTTTTGAATGGTTTATCACAATTAACAGTCATTTTTCTGAAAGAATTGGATTAAAATGATGGTTCTTCATGCGTCAAGGTTGGAATTTACAAATTATATAAAAATCTTACACTAAAAGAAGTACAATGCACCCTAAGCTTGCAGGCTATGAAATTGGATAAAACTGGATAAACTTCATACTGTGCATTGTGGTCACCTTTATTATAGCTACAAGTGTTACAACCTGTGAGATGACACAACTTTCGTGAACAAGCACTAACAAACTCTAAAACAAGAATGAACAAGTGTTCTGTTACAACCAAAGAAACATTAAGAGAGACTTCTAGCATTAATGTTGCTAAGCTGAAATTGGCTGCATAGGATCGACCATCTATAATCAGCTTGAAATAATTGTTTTTCAGCTTTTCTTTGATCTTCGGCCATTTCGGAATTCTCTTCCCTCAAACTCTCAAACTCTTTCTTGAACTTTATGGCTTTTGCAATGCATTTGTTCTTTTTCTCTTCAGCAGATGATAACTTATCCTTGCAATCTTTTTTTCTTTTTCCAACCTAGAGATCTATTCCGCCAGCCTAGCTTTCTTCTCTAGAGCTTCATCCATGCACTTGGGAAATTTGTTGATTTTAGCAAAACCTGACTTGAAAGAATACAAAATACTTGGCTTATCATGGTGCAAAGATTCTATTATAGCTTTAATTCCTTAGGATAAGGCTCCATTAATATCCATGAAAAGGTGAGACAAGAAGTTGAGAGTGGTCGAAAGATGAAGGCTATGGACATTTGATGCTGCTACGTCCTTAAGAGGCATCTTCAGAGACACTTGCAAGTCTGAAATGGCCTCTGTCACAAGTTCATATTTGGTAAAAGCACTTACAGGGAAAGATGGTTTTGGTAATTGACCACCACCATCTTCAAAGTCTTGAAGTATTTTTAAAGGATTGACCTCAGTACCTTTATAATTGTCTCTCTCAGATTGGTTGAACTTGATTTGTCTTTGAATAAAAAATTTGAATAAAAAAAGTAAAAAATGGAATGAAAAGAGAAAAAAAAAAAATTTGTATTAAGCTATAGCAATAGATGTTAAGTAACTGCTTTTTCCATTAGTTTTGATAGGAGAGTAAGCCAAATAACTCAAAATTGTGGTTTTGATAATAATGAAGTAAAAAAAAACAACGTTTTAACTTCACTTCAAATATGTTCCACCATAATTGGTTATTCTTGTGGCAAGAAATTAAATAAGCTACAAGATATTGTATAGTATCATATTATACCATCATATAAAATACTTACTAGACTATCACTGGCAATAAAAAAAAAATAGTTAAAATATTTTCTAAAGCTTCTTACCTATAGTCTATAGCCATAGAACTTTCAAATACTTTGGTTGATAGATACATATGCATAGGTTAGGCCAAGATCCTCAACTTTGTAACATTCAATATTTTATTCTGTTATTAAATCAACTCATGATTTGTAATCTCATTCCACAGGGCCTAACTCCTAAAAAGGAATTTATTATGATTAATATATTGAAATTAAGATTGTATGGGTCATGATTATATTATAAGTATTAATCACCTTAAATTATCTCTACCAATTATATAATATTATAAGCGAGCCATTAAAGAAATTCCTACAACTTTTAGCCAACAAAATATCAGAAACCTTACATGTGAAGATGCTTTAGGAAATGAAGAAAATGCTATAACATTCTCTGATGTAGAATCTTCTTCAATATGTCCTTTAACAGTACTCTGCACATCAATAAAAACTTGTCAGTTTAAGTCATATAGCAATTGAATCATTTATAGAGTTGATATTATTACCATTTCTTCTGATATATTTCCTTGTAGTGCACTTTGATCTTCATCTTCTGCCTCCTTAACACTTTGTGTACAAAAGAAAAATAAATAAGTTGCAGGCTATAGCATGATCCATAGAGTTTATTATTAAGCATTTACTTTAGGTCCTCGAGGAATTTCATTATTAGTAATTTCAGATTCTCCCACAGTCTATTGTTGGTACGTTAAATTTGGTTCACTTACTGATGTTTCATCCACCAACTCCTTATAGAAATCAATGAATACAAAATCGGTGCGTGTACTGGAGGGGACGTGTCACCGATATGTGGGTGGCGCATGCGGGCATGTACGGCATCGTTTGGGCGACCGAAAAATTACGTCGTGACTGTCTCAATTAGAGGAACCTAATGGTATATTCAAAATTAGATTTAGAGTACAAAACAAAAATGGAAAATTTTACAGAGTATGTATTTTTTGGAAAAATTTTGTAATTTTTGGCTAATTCAAGAACCTAAGCTTTAATACCACTTGTTGGGAATCACAAGATCGTGTTGAAAAAATATTTGAGAGCAAATGCTTCTATTACTATCAAGAATAGAATGCAAGTATATAAACTTTACCAAAATCTCTCTGTCTACAAAACCTCACAATCTCTCTCTCTCTAGGATTGCTTCTCAAACATCATACAAACTCTCTTAGTTTGTTCTACATTACAAATGAAGCTGAAGCTGTCACGACCCAAATTTGAGTCTGTGACCGATGCATAGACTTATCATAACACCTACTAGGTCTAGCCAGTCTAAAAATCTCTTCATCTCATAATAACAATATTGAAACATTCTAATTCCAACTTTTAAATTCTTAATTATCATTTAGGTTCCAAAAAAATTTTAGTAGAATTTCCCTTAAAACAGAATGTTTCCTTTGTTTTACAATAGCCCAAAACCAACATTCATTACAATTCAAAAATAATACAGCTGGCTATCACAAGCCTACAAAATTTTCTATTATGTCCACATACAACTAATCTAATACTATGGTAGTGATAAGCTGCAATATCATTAAGCCTGCGAGACTTCAATGTAGAGCCTACCCAAAATAAAAGTATAACTCTATTCACTTATACTCTTCAACCTGAGGAGGATATGAAAAATGTAAAGTAAGGAGGGTGATTTACACAGACCCAGTGAGTGTAAGATAAAAGAAACATACAGAATGGGAAACAGACTCGCACAGAGTTTTTATCATCATAAAATAATTACAGGGTATATAGTTCAAATTCTAGCAATCAATCAATATAAAATAATTTAAAAAGAACAATATAAATAAAATTTATTTCATGAATATCAAAATGTAATAATTTCATATAATTTAATATCTCTCATCACATCATCTCCCTCTGTATCTTTTCCTTTTGTACGAGGATAACTCCATTGTGCTTTACACTGTGCGAAACTAGTCCCGTGCTTTCAGCCACACGGGACAACCCTACTGCGCCACCAGTCATCCGTGCCTTCCGTCGCACGATGACAACTTATTGTGCATCCCATGCGCTTAACCAGTCTCTATGCCTTCGACCTCATGGAGATAACCCAACAGCCCACCAGTCCCTATGCCTTCAGCCACATGAGGATGCCTACGTATAAGGTACTCCACCACAACACCATTTCCAGATTATACAGAATACAATTTCTTATCATTATCCAAACAAATTATATTATTCACATTTATGCATTCAAATTCAGAATTTCAATAATAACTCTTAGATAATCAAAAAAGTACATAAATTCTTGTATTTGATAACAAAAATCACATAAACACATAATTTATCAAATTATCACAAAATCAGAGACAATGCATATCCTAATTTTTTCCCATGGCTATCTAGGCAAAGTACACAATTTCATACACAATTGAATTCATATTTAACTCAAAATAAGTAAGGGATATTTGAAAATGGTATGTCCTTTATCAAACACTCACCTGATAGGATTTGTAACAAAATCCTTACTTTATCAATCCAAAACTAATTTTCTCAGTTTCTCCTTTCCGCTATTCACTTTTCTATTTTCCTCCCTATATGAAATTACACAAGAACATCATTAAATATTATTCTATCAAAACTAACCAGAACAAATATCTAGATATCGTGGCATCTCATTGATAATTTAGGCTACTTTATATTTTTTAAATGCCCAAAAATATGAACAGCTGCCAGAATACTTCTATAATTTTGGTGAGCTTATATACTGCATTTTTTAAAGCATTTAGGCTACACCGACTTTAATGGCTAATCTAAAAAGATATTGTGACAGCAATCAACAGCAGTGCATGACAGTGTACAGTGGTGCACGGTTGAGATTGGTCCAAAATGTAGGCCAAAACACGAGGATGATGGATCTAAATTCGTTATGGCAAAAAATAGTAGTTTAACCATGAATTTTTTAGCAAAAAAGTAAATGGTGTGGCAAAGATGTTTCGCTTCCATTGAGGCATGTGGCAACGGTTCTTCGATGGGTGATGGTTGGCCAAGGAAGAGGACGTCCTGGGATAGCCATTGGTAGAGGCAATGCGGCCAGAGGATGGCATTTTTGACTATTCACGAACGTCGTTGATGAAAAGGAAATGGTAGAAATGACATTCTTTTCAAATGCTACCGACTGGGAAAGATCACGGTCGAATTAGTGGTAGAGTGGCGGTCTTATGCCGGTAGTGCTAGCGACTTCAGACGGTGCCAGTGACGAGCCACAGAGGTGCATGGAAAGGAAGGAAAAATGAATGAGGAGAAAAATTAATGGGAAAGGGAGAGAGCTAAAGGTGAGGGATGACGGAATGAAGCAAAATTTTAGAATTTTAGGCTTTAGGGGCATTTTGGTCATTTCATGAGTACCTTATGTGTCCAAAATATTTGTTAAGTTATCAAAATAGATAAAAAAAAATTTTTATCAGATAAAAATTTCATTTCAAATTTTCAAATTTGAATCATAGGCTCAAAATAATCTACTTGTGCCATATCCAACAAAATTTTCAAGTTTCTATTATATTTTCCTGATTATGTTAGCTATTGAAGTATTTAAATTAGCAAAATATTTAGGGTATTACAAAAGCTCTCTATTTATAGAACTAAATCCTTGTGTGAATGCAATCTTAAAAATTCAACAATGGTGGCTAGTTTCAACAATGAAGGCTAAGTTGGTGATGAATTTAATGAGGCTAATGACTTTGGTTTTGAAAATGAGCTAGAACCCTTCAATATCATCCATTAGTACTACATCACAGAATATAAGTACATTATGTACAAGATTGTTATAGCTTATGTTGCTTCACTCTAGGTTTGATGATTGCATTGGAAGGTTATAGTTGGACACTAGATGCCAACTTCTTGTGGGGTCATTTTTCTTCGTGCAAGAGTTGGTGCTCCATGTTTAATTTTGTTCATAAAAAAAAAGTCATCGGTTAGATGGTCATTTCTATAAGGATCCAGCACATATTCAGACATAACCACCAAGTCACCATTGTTGAAATGTGGATCATATTCACATTAGGAAACCGCCATTGTTGACATGAAGAAGATTGCACTCACATAAGGATTTAGCTCTATAAATAGAGAGCTTCAGCCCTATTTGTAATGTACAACACAATTAGGGAGTTTGTGTGTTTGAAGAGCAATTCTAGAGAGATTGTGACATTTTGTAGATAGAGAGTTTTTGTAAAGTTTGCATTCTATTCTTGATAGTAATAGAAGAATTTTTTCTCTTAAACATTTTCTCAAAACAATCCTATGATTCCCAACAAGTGGTATTAGAGCTTAGGTTTTTGAGTTGGCTAGAAATTGCATAATTTTTCAAAAAATACATACTTTGTAAAGTTTTGTGTTCTGGTTTTGTATTCAAAACATGATTTTAAATATATCATTAGGTTCTTCTCATTGAGATGGTCACGATGTAATTTTTTGGTCATCGAAACGACGTCGCATGCGCCCACACGTGCCATCCCACACACCGATGACACTTCCCCACTGGTACACACACCTCCACGTGCGCTGAAGGTTTAAGACGAGACACGTCAGTGCCACGTCAAGCCATGTAAGTGTAAGCCCAGTTAGCTGCTGAGTAACTGTCCATGTTAGAGCTATTTCATAGAATCTAAATTTTTGGAAATTCTAGATTGGCCCTTATAGTTTTTGAAAATTATAAAGTTAACTTATAATTTTTCTAAAATATTAGTTTGGCCTCTATAAGTTTTAAAGTTTACAAATTGGCCTTTATATTTTTTAAAAATTATATTATGGCCCTAATACTTTTAAAAAATTATATTTTGACACTTTATTTTTTAGAAATTATATTTTAACCCTAGAAAGGCCTTTCCATCATTTTTAACCATTTTGAACATAATGTTGCTATCTATTTTTCAAGATTCAACTCTTATTTTTCGGTCAACAATTGTGTTAAAGGTGAAAAATAACCATAGTAGAGTCAACATCATCTTCTGGAGCCATGATTATGCTCACTACTACCAACTACATGCTTTAGAAAACCTCAAATTGAAGATTTCCTCAACTATAGAGATATTGTTTAACCCAATGGATCTAAAGGGTGTTAAGCTAGATTCATCCAAGTTAACTGAGTGGAAGAAATTGAATCGAAAAACTATTGGTCAAATTCGACAATGGATTAACCATAGTGTCTTCTACCATGTTGCATAAGAAACAAATGCATATGCCCTCTTGAAGAAGTTGGAGGACATGTACCAAGCCAAGACTGCTTAAAATAAAGCCTTATTGATGAGGCACTTAGCTAATATGAAGTTAAAAAATGGAACTTTAGTTGTCGAGAATGCCAATGAGTTTTAGAGTTTAGTGAACCAATTATCATCTGTTGAGATGCTACTTGGAGATAAAATGCAGTCTCTACTACTTCTGAGTCCTCTTCCTGATAGCTGGGAGACTCTTATTGTTACTCTCAGCAATCCAGCCCCTAATGGTAAACTTACTATGGTTAAGGATGTCCTGTTTAACGAAGAGGCTAGAAGAAAAGACATGAGCATAGATGGACTCATGCCTTTGTGATAGAAAATCAGGAAAATCACAAGGAAAGCAACAAAGAAATAGTAAAGGTAGAGAGAGAGGGCGAGAGAGATTTAATGATGGTAGGAAACCATTTTATACTTGTAATCACTGTGGAAAATAGGGTCATATAAGAACAAGGGTAGAGAAATGCTAATCGCCATTACTGAGGATTAAGCATAGTGCACAACCTTTGATAAGACATTCCTTCACGTCTCAAGAGAAGACACAGAATAGGTGGTAGATATTGCAGCGTCTTACCATGTAACTCTCCATAAGGATTACTTCACAACATATAAAGCTGGAGACTTTGGAATAGTGAAGATAGGAAATTCCAGTTTCTCTAAAATAGTAAAAACTTGTGATGTAAAGTGCAGGGAGCATAATTATTTTGAAGGATGTCAATCATGGACTTGGTGTTCCATGAAAAGTTGACAATAGAAGACATTAAAAAATCCTAAAATGTCTCAAAAGTTAAATGGTAGTGCTCAAATTTTAGATGCATCACCAGAATTGTTCATGAGAAACAATGATATAGTGCTAGAAGCAAGAGAGATAAGAGAGTGTTGAGCAAAGGGAGCAACTTGCCTCACTAGGACTATCATTAGACACAAATGATAGTAATTCTCCACAAATGGTTCTAGTAGTTTGTAGATTTGAAAGAGGACATTTCTACTTATTGAAGATAGAGAACCAGAGAGTTTAAGAAAGATGGAGAACTAGAGAGTTCAAAAGTTGTATCTCATAAGGATAAAGAAAGATAGCTATTAGCAATGCAAGAGGAGTAAGAATCTCTGTAGAGAAATCAAACTTATGAGATTGTATAACTTCTTAAATGGAAGAAGGCACTGGAAAAACAAATGGGTGTTTAAGTTAAAGAAGGATAAAAGCAGTTGACTTTTAATTCAAGTTATACTCAGTTTGATAGCAAGTATGAACTTAAAGCTTGAACAAATCAATATGAAGACAGAATTTCTTTATGAAGATTTGAATACATACAACAACCTGAAGTTTCATTGCTCTTCTACTTTTTGTAGAGGACATGTTGATCGTTAGAAAAGATGCAATGAAGATTAACTAGCTGATAGAAAGAATCAGAAGTTATGGCTATCTCAAGCGAAGTATATTGTGTAACGACCCCCTAATACGTCATACGTGATGCTTATCTGATTAGCGGAAGCATATGGGGTATTCTGAATGTTTATTCCCTATGTGGGAACGTCAGGGGATCGCTACTGGTTGAGCGTAACCCAAATAGATTCTCCGTCGTCCATTCGGATTCCGTTCAACCCTGATTCATACGCAGCTAACTAAATAAACATATGTACATCATCAATAATAACTCTGGGATGAAATCTAAAACTCATATACCTGTCACCTCATACATTCATACACATTTCAATTCAAATCCATAAGTTTACGGCGGTAAATTCTACCAAAAATCTGGCAGAGTTTCCTCTGTAATTTGATCATATCCCAAATACAGAATCACCTGTTTAAAAATCAACAGCCAGTCCAACAACAGCAGTAAACATAACCAATATAAATCCATACACGGCAACATCAATCCATCACTACAATCCATGCATACTATCTGAACCGTTATATATACATTCAGTCTAGTCCATACAAAGTTCATAAGAAACAGAATCCGATAAATAACAGCGTCATCAAAGTATATATACAAATGATTCAAGCCTAAGCTAATCATCCTCCGGTCTATCCTCAAGTCAAACGGCTATCGCCTGGCTCACCTTTTGTCCCTGTTCATCTGAGTACACAACCTAATGAGATATGAATCCCAGTAGAATAATTTACAATTTAATTATCATTCGAAAATCAGTTGAATACTCAGCGGTGTGAACACCGAAATCGTCTTCCCGAAATCGATTAACAAAGGAAATACCTTTTCTTTAAAATTGTTCAAACACATGGAAATTGCGGCAATATATCACAATCATAAAATCCATTTCTTTTAAAATCAGTTATCAAAATCAAGTGAAATCTCATGCCCTGTGTATCTCAATCCATGTTGGCTACAAATCCATCGTAACCGAATCTAAATCATCTTCTAATTGCACGTAGTCTAGAGAGAATACCTCTCTTATCGTTGGGTGTGATCCGTAACACCAATCACCCGAATCAAGCCTATATTGTGAGTGTGATCCGTAACACCAATCACTCACTCAAGGACCGGGTGAGAATCAACATCTAGGGCGTCCCCTAGCATGTGCACATACGCCAATTCTCATCCTCATACAGTCTATTCAAACTCACATGCACTCGGTCGGCTATTCCTCAGGGTTCTAGGGTATCACGCCTAAATCACAACGTTTTCCCGTGTAGGTTATCCACCCTTATACTCCTTAAACCTTTCTTAGGGTCGTCCTGGTTTAACGCGCAATCCCTAACTCAAGACAAAGCAACTGATAAAAATAGTTACGTTTAAAAGCTTCCTGTACGAGGGATACTTAACGACCATCCCATACCGGCTATCAAGTACCCAACCCTAAGTAAATCCGTCCTAAAGGCATCTAAACTCGATAAACAAGGTGTCTAACATGCAATTAGGGTTTTCAGCACACAGGCATGCAATTTTATCTCATCGAAAGTAGCACGCAAATCCATGCAAGTCATCTAAATCATTTAGGTATTCACTAAATCAATTCTAGGGTTCGGGAAGTGTAAATTATCCTACCTGGTCTCCGGTCGCTCCAAATCAAGTCAGGACTCTGCGAAATCTCGGTTTCTGAGCCCAATTAATTCCCTGGACATGAAATTGAATATTTAGATTCGTCACGTCATTCGTTTTTTGATTCTAAATCCGGTTACACCGTTACCTAGGTTAATTAGTTGCCTAATTATGTTCGGCAGCCATTTCAGTCATATACCATTAGTTTTTAGGGGATCGGACCTTACCACTGTGCTCGGATGATGGAATTCTACGTCCCGGTGGTCTCAGTTTCTCGGGATGCACGTCCAGAAGCTCCGGCACGGCGGCGCACGGTGGAGAGGTGCGGTTTGCCTCGAAAATCACACCACGGTGAAGCCCGCAAGCCCAGGAGTCCGAATACGGTGGTTGCACGGCGGTTTACGGCCGTTTGGGCGGTGTTTTCCGGCCACGAAACTTCTCACACGATGGACGGCGTTCTGCCTCGATCCAGGCGCGTCTGGCCTCCTTTCGACGGTGCCGAGCTACTGGAGGGAGCTGGCAGCTCGGGCTACACGGTGGTGGGGGCGGTGAGGGTCAACGGCGTCAGAGGGCGGCGCTTCGAGCTGCGAAAATTTCGCGCGATGGAGGGGAAAAATGGCGTTTTTTCGACGGTTTCGGCGGCCGTTGGTGGCCGTGGTTGGTTGCTGGTGGTTGTGGGTAGTGAGGTCCGCTTGCTGGTACTTAGTGGCGGCCCACGGTGGCTGTGGTGGCCGTTCATGGTGGAGGAAGGTGGAGAGAGAAAAGAGAGAAGAGAGAGAGAGTATGGTGAGGAGAGAGAGTGAAATGAGAGAAATGGCGGGAGTTCGCGTAATTTAAAGCCTCCAAGGGCGATTCTGACTTTTCCCAGGCCACCCGAGGATGTTTTAGGGTGTCGACATCCTTCCAGACATTGGCACGCATTTCTATGTGAAAAATTTAGCCTCCGTCAATGAAATTGAAGCACGAAACTCCTTCTGTCAGTTTTCGATCGCCGGATTGCATTTCTTTCTGTTTGATCGTGTTTCTAGCTTCAAACGACCTTCTGTGTCAAGTCATTATCCTCAAAATACGTGTCAGGCTTCGTTTGATTGGGATTAGGGTTAAAATTAAGTTTTATCTTTTAAAATCCTTTTAAAACTCTTTCGAATCTTTCCCGTTGTTACATATTGAATGGTTGCTCGAAAGGTTCAATAGGAATTCCAAACCAATCAACCTTCCACTTAAGTTGTGTGGAAAGTTTTGATGTGACCTTGTGATTGGAGATCTGTGCTTAGTGCTTTGTGTCGAAAGTCTTCTTGACATTATAAAGATCAGGTGGCGTGTCCCATAGGTAGTGACGAGACAAGATGATTTGATGGATCAAATGGAATTCACTAGAAGAGAGACCATGAGCTGTGTGGTCCTTTCAACCTAAGTCCCACATCCAAGGAAGAGATTGGGGAAAGGTTAGCGATTAGAAGTCTAATGTATACTATGGTGTGTACAAACCCAAAAATTACTCATACAAAGGGTACAGTGAGTTATTTTCTCTCTTTGTTATGGGGGAGCTGATCTAGTTTGGAAGGCTATACAGATGCAAATATGGCTAGCGATATTGATAGTAGAAAATCTACTTCAAAATATCTATATAGTTTTGCAGGGGGAGTTATTTCTTAATAGTCAAGATTGCACAAATGTATTTCCTTATTTATAACAAAAGTAGAATATATTGTTGCCGCTGAAGTTGGTAAAGAAATGTTATGGATAAAATGCTATCTCCAAGAACTTGGAATCAAGAAAAAAGAGTACAAGGTACATTGTGATAGTTAAAGTGCTCTATACTTGAGCAAGAACTGTTCGGTATCATTGGATATGCAAGATGATTGATCAACAACTATTAAGACTAGTTAAGATCAACACAAAGGAGAATCTAGTAGACATGTTGACAAAGGTAGTCACAAGAGATAAGATATAACTATGTAGAGACATAGTTGGGATGCTTGTTCTGAATATGGCTGGAGAGAGAGAATTGTAAGGATCCAACACATATTAAGACACAACCACCAAGCCACCTTTGTTGAAATGTGGATCATATTCACATTGGAAAGCTACCATTGTTGACATGAAGAAGGTTGCATTCACATAATGGTTTAGCTCTATAAATAGAGAGCTTCAGTCCCATTTGTAATGCACAGCACAACTAGAGAGTTTGTGTGTCTGAGGAGCAATCCTAGAGAGATTGTGAGATTTTGTAGATAGAGAGTTTTTGTAAAGTTTGCATTCTATTCTTGATAGTAATAAAAGATTTTTTTCTCTCAAACATTTTCTCAGAATGATCATATGATTCCCAACAGTTTATAGATGAGGAAAGAGTCTTCTGTTGTAGCTAGTTATCTTTGCAAGAGAAAGAAGAATAATGGCAATGACAGAGAATCATGTTAATGAAAAAGGCTGAAGAAAATTGCGAGGAGGACACCTTAGAGTTCATACAGGAATTGCATTCATGATTGTTGTTCTAACCCATATGATTCATTGTAGCAACATTCTTTCATGTAGGTTATATATTCTGGAATGGTTTCCTAGATGTCTTCCTTAATTTAAACCTTTTGGAGAAGTATACATAGTAGCATACCTTAGCAAAGAAGAAGATTATTTCTTGCAAGAGATGTTTTATAGTTATAACTATCTATATTTTTAGCAGAGGCAAAAAGGAAAAGAGAAACTAACAAGTCACTTTTATAGGTATTTCCCAGAATTTAACAGTTATCACTTCGGCATTAGAATGTCTGAAATTTTCCCAGAATAACTAAATTGATAGATAAAGATAAAGGGCAAAACCTAAACAAAGTCAATGGAGAATTTTTCTCTTTGTAAGTGTTGATAATATGTTGTTGAACTGTAAAAAAATATTCATGTCTATTGCTATTATTGAAAAATTTTATAGGAAATACTCAAAAGAAATTCCCTTATATTGTCCAAAGAAAAAAAACTATATGCTAAGATGGTTTAGTGGGATATGTTAGTCTTGGCATGGCTTGATTTATGAAGATGAACATATGAAGACAAAGTTTGATTTTGAGATAAGTTTGAGTCATTCAATTCATAATGGTTTGAGTCATTCAATTTATGATGGTTCTTTTTTATCTCTATGTATAAGCCTCTTGTGCTGCTTACGGATTGACTTGATTTTAACCTAAGTTTATTTAGTGTGGCCTTTTTTTATTTTTGGGTATTTGATCTTTTATATTTACACTTTATCCTTACAACCTAAGCTGCGTCAAGTGGCCTTTAATATGAAACTGTAAGTGAGTAATCATAAAATAATCAAAATATCATACTGGAAAATCAGGAGCTTAATTTGAATAAGGTTATTTTGTAGATAACCTTATTTTAGCTCCTCACATATTCACTACACAAGCATTGTGGTTACCTCAGTAAACAAGATTCACAAACTCAAACAAGAATGAGGCACTATTTAGGTACAACCATAGTATCACTAAAATCTTATTTTTGCCCCTCACATATGGGACTTTTCTGTATTTGGTCATTCATAGACTTTTGTTCTCAATTTGATCTCTCATAAATTTTCATTCTCAGTTTGGTCTCTCATAAATTTTTATTTTTAGTTTGATTTCTTACTTATTAGATCGTTATAAATTTAGTCTCTTTATCTGTTGAGCCTGAGTATTAAAGAAGTAGATCTGAGTTTGGAGAAGGTGGTACCTTACCCAAACCCAGACTCACTCTATATAAATTATTTAAATATTTTTTTTATAAATATATAATTATTTGATTTTATTGAAAAATATATGTGTGTAAGTTATGTTATTTATCTCAATTTTATCAATAAGATAGTTTAATTTTAATATAAATCTCTAAATTATTATATTTAACAATTTTGTAAAGATAAATTTATTAAGACTTTATATTGATTTTATATTTGAAGTTTACATAATATAATTGATGCAACTTGTATGTTTTTCTTTATGAATTTATATGTAGATAAGTCATAATTTGAAGAAAAAATTAATCATTTTGAATTTTTTGGGGTAAACAAATCCGGATCCAACTATTTAGAGATTTTTGGAGTTCAAGAATGTGGATTAATTTTGTTATTCGCTCAAGTCTGAGTTTTAGTACGGAGACTATAGTACCTTACCTATGATCATCCCTACTCCATTATTCAGCTATCTAAATTTTCAATGAAACATTGTTCAAATTTACTTAAAATCTATTTTAGCCCCTTCTAGATGGAATTTTTCTCATTAATTTTTTTTCTCAATTTATTCCCTTATATTAAATTGTTATTAATTTATTCCTTTCATTCCCTACCATCTAAATCATTAAGACATAGCCATTAAATGTTGGGTTTATTAAAGAAGAGAGTTGATAATCATGGAATATCATGGAGATATATAGAGGATTAGGGTTTGGTCTCAACTCTCATCGAGTTTAGTCATGATTGTTATTGAAATCTTAACATACTCCTTTCATGAGAGTTGATGCAAAAATTTCTTTTTCAATTGAAGTTTCCATACAAAGCACTACAAAACAACCTTAAATTGGACATTTTGGAAAGAACTTCAGCTCATGAATTTTGATTGAAGTATTTGAAAGTCCAAAGCTTGACCATGAAAACTAGGCTAAAGTAAACTATGAGATAGAGAAATGTATTCAAGCTTCAGGAAAGAATGAACATGCTTAGTCACAAGATTTCTTTGCATTGGTCAATAATGTTCATCTTATTTTCTTTTATTTTGTATTGCCAACATGCTCTGAACTACTCTATTTTGTTGATATATTTCGCTATTTTGAAACTAATTTGGACAAGAATGATGTAGTGAGTGACCATACTTCACAAAAAATATTATGTTCTTTTTGTACAATTTTCATTCAGAAAAAGGCAAACTTCAGCATGTGGTCTATTGTTTTACATGCACTTACATTATAATGTGTGTTTGAGAGGATAAGGGATCCATTCACATTGAAAACACTTGACACACTTACACTTCTAAAAATTTTGTTGTAAAATCTTAAATTCATTGATCCAATTGTTGAATTGAAACTAATATGTGTGAGAATCTTGCATACCAATTTCCAAAAAATATTGAAGAACAACTCTTTATATTTGGATATTATACTATCCCTTATAATATATTGACTGAATACAAAACAATTTTGACTTAATATACATTTTTATGAGTATAATATTATGGATAAACTTCAATTCTATGCATTGTGGTCACCTTCACAGCTAGAAGAGTTACAACATGTGAGACGACACCACTTTAGTGAACAAGCACTCGCAAACTCTAAAACAAGAATGAGGAAAGTTATAGCCAAAATATACTCCACAAGTCAAATTTATCATACTTGAGAATGTAATTGAGATGTTTAAGTGAAAAAATCCCTACAAATGAATTGAAACCTCCTAAACTTTACATGGTGTCTAAGAAAAATAAAAAAGTATTAGCTAAGATTTCTAGCATCAATGTTGTTTAGATAAAATTGCCTACATAGGATAGACCATCCATAATCATTCTGAAATATTTGTTGTTGAGCTTTTCTTAGATCTTCCACCATTTCAGATTTTTCTTTCCTCACACTCGTAAACTCTTTCTTGAGGCATTTCTTTATCAATAATTTCAGGTTCTCCAAGTGGTTGTTGTTGGTCTGAGCTGATATTTTATTCACCAACTCCTGACATAAATAGTGAATATATAGTCAGAATCATAATGGTTTGTGTTAATGAAGAAGACATTCATTTTCAAATGCTCATATATATGTTGAAAAATGAAAGGAGCTTAATACTCTTATAGATTCATGTGAAGTTTCTATGGCTACAAGTATCTCTAAACCAGGTGTTGCTTAATTGAGACTCTGACCACAATCATCTTCAAAGTCTTGAAGATTTATTATAGGATTAGGATCAATGTCTTTATCTCTGTCTACCTTAGTCTGCTTGATATTACCTGAACTCCGAATAAAAAGAGCAAAATTGGATTGAAAGAAGAAAGTATTAGTGTTAAGCTAAAGCATCATATGTTAAGAAAAAGATTTTTTCTATTACTTCTGATAAGAGAGTAAGCGATAGAGACTAGATTATAAATTTGATATTAACAGTCATAGAAGATTTTAATTGCAAATCAATTATTTAATTCTTGTTGCACTTATATTGGTTCAGACCTTGATTATTTTTTAACTAACTCTTGTGGCAAGTATGGAATGAGAAAGAAGGTAATATAAGAAACTCTTAATAAATTACACATAGGATTAAAAAGATATACCTCCAAATAGTTTTGACATAATACTAAAAGAAAAGAGAGAGATAAAGTGTTTTCAAAGTGTTAGGTAACTCTAAACCAGGAAATTCTCCAACAATGTTCTGTGTTGTTTCATTGAGACTATGCAACATCGAGTGCAAAAGTTATAAATTAAGGAGTGTGTATTAATTATACCCATATATACCTTTATCAAGTTTGGTGGTGAGATTGAACATATATACCTGTGTCAAGTTTAGTGAAGTCACTTTTTGTTGTGACTGGAAGCCATTGTCATTCTGAGCTAAAAAATGTGGCATACATTGATTGGTTTTGGCCTATGAAGAAAGATGCTCATTTTCTAATGCTGATTGAACTTATGTTTCTTCATTTGATACAATAATATTATTCAATATAGATTGTATATCCCAATCAACCATACTTTCAGCTAGATCACCTACAGAAAACATACAAATTAGAAATAGTATTTTAAGGTGAAGGTACATTTGAGAAAGTAAAATGCATGATATATGAAAAAAAAAGTAATAATTTAAGTAATGCATGAGTCTTGAATATTTCATAATATAACTTTTTATAGGTCTAGGAATAACTCAACTTGTTTCCTTGTGATACATGTCTTAATAATATTTGATATATTTGTTTTGTATAATTTTTAATATAATTGTTACACATGCATGTCAATCCTAATAATATTAACCTATATTCTGTATGAACAATACACAAAACTGAAATATAAATAGGTGGGCATAATATTACTAACATATTGAGGCTACTAAGTGTGTGTATATATATATATTATAAATAACATACCTTGACAATTTATGCATAATTTACGCAACTCCTCAAGATCATTACTTGAAGTGAAAGTGATTTTTGGAGATTCATGGACAATACAGTATTTCATAGTTTGAAACTCAATCCATTGGTCCCCAATAGTGAGTCTGGGTAGTTTAACAAGAAATAGATATTTTAACTCAGGAATCATATTCATAGCCTTCACTTTTTGTGTTGTCTCTTCTTGTTCATGTCCACATATTTCCTCTAGTTTAGATGCTTCTTATATCCATAACATGCTTAGTTTTGTAAGCACATGGAATGTGGAAATTGAGAATGCACATTTCAACTTATGGCAATGTTTGATACTGATTTTGATCAATTGAGGGAAGAGAACTTGAGCATTTGATAGTGACAAATTTTCATCTTCTTCAATGATTTGCTCCAATTCCATACAGTAGTTAATATGGTGCTTCTTCAATTGAGGTAGGCTTCTTAATATGGATGTAGGGAATTATCACGTCCTTGAATTGTTATGTAATTAAGATTTTGAAGGCAAAAGGTATTTCTAGGACCTTCCCATATATGCCTCAACTTAGGTAGATCAAACAATATAAGGTAATCTAAGCTTAAGTTCACTTGTTATGCATTGAGAAAAAAATAACATCCATTTTCATGTTGCATAAGTTAACTGAATTTAAGTTTTTCAAATGTGTCACCATTGCCTTCATTAGGTCTTACAAAAATAAAGAAAATGCAATGTATCAAATTCTATAGAGCATTCTACAAAAGCTTGGAATATATATATATTCAATGTATATATTAGGAGTAGTACCTCTAAGTCTATATGATCCTTTTGTCTCAATCCAAATATGGTGCTTGGTTGTGGACAATCCCAATATTCCCAAAGATGGCCTTGTTAAATGACACTTTTCTGGACAAATGCTAATAATATTTGGCAAGTTACAGAGATAGAGATATCTTAAAGTAGAAGACTCGTTGATCTGAAACTTTATATATATATATACATACTTTCAATTTCTTAGCCCTAAATATTCTTAAACATTCAAATTGTACAAGGGTGTGAACAAAAGAGACGGGGATAAATATTTTAGTTGATTACACTCATCAATGGAAAGTTCTTTCAATTTCTAGAATGCAACTCCAAAACTCCTTTGATATTCACGCTCATTGTTTACTTTTACTATCTCCTTCATTTCATCTGTTATTATATGCTTGAGGAGGCTGACCAAAACAAAATGTTTTCAAATGTTTCATCCCTTTTATAGATAGGTGAGTCAAATTGGGCATGGTGCCTACTATACCCAAATGATTTGTAGTGTTTATCACACATTCTATCCCATCTAATTCGTTCAGTGAAAGTTTAGTTAAATCATTCATACCACCCCTATTATTTGAACTATGTGGGGATGATATTTTTGCAACTTATATGAATTCCCTTCAAAGAAAGAGCCTCTGCTCTATGCATCAAATCCTTAATTATTGAATTTGAGACACAAGTATCAAAATATTCAATAGATAAACTTCTTGTTATAGAAAAATCATTTTTGTCAAGAACACAATGACTCTTTCCTAAGTCTATACAATCCTTTCCAATGTCAATCTAGTGCTAGCTTTATTAGAAAATTTAGCAATATTTTTATCTTGATTCTTCCAATCTGCTCCTTCGATGTTAATGAAATACAATTCTTCCAGTTATGAACATCTTCCAATCACTTCATAAGGATTCCTTTTTATTTCACATCTCCATAAATATAATAATTTTAAGCCTTTTTGCTATATAATACTATTTGGTAATTCATCCAAGGAATAATCTTTTAATGTTAGAGACTCAAGTCTCTTTAGGCTTCTCATAAAAGAGAAATCGCCTATGCCCATCCATCCAAGATTAGGCAACTTAGATTACTTATCAAATGGACTGACTTAGGAAGTAGTAGGAATGTATATTTTGGAAAAGAATTCTCAAGAAACAAAACTCTAAGTTTCTTCATTCCTGTAAAAAAAATCATTTGTTAAATCCACACGACGCTCTGACTTTGTTAAGTGACAGGCTTAAGTGAAAAACATTACTACAAATGAATTGAAAACTCCCAAACTTTAGATGGTATCTAGAAAAAATTAAAAAGCATTAACAGGGATTTCTAGCATCAATGTTAATCAACTGAAATTGGCTACATCAGATAGACCATCAATAATTATCCTGAAATATTTGTTATTCAGCTTTTCTTTGATGTTCCTCCATTTTAGACTTCTCTTTTCTAACACTGTCAAACTCTTTCTTGAACTACATGGTTTCTACAAAATATTTCTTCTTTTTCTCTTCAAGAGATGATAACTTACCCTCAAAATCTTTTATTTCTTTCTCTACCCTAGAGATCTGTTCCTTTAGCCTAGCTTCCTTCTCTTGAGCTTCATCCATAAACTTGGGAAATTTGTTGATTTTAGCAAAGGCTGGCTTAAAAGAATACAGAATCCTTGGCAAATCTTGGTGCAAAGACTCTATTATAGCTTTAAGTTTATTGGGTAAAGCTCCATCATCTAAGGAAAGGCAAGACAAGAATTTGAGAGCAGTTAAAAGGCGGAGGCTATTGGCATCTGAAGTTGCTATGTCCTTAAGAGGCATCTTCAGAGAAACTTCCAAGTCTGAAATGGCCTTTCTCACAAGTTCATATTTGGTTGTAGCAATAGTGGGAACTGATTGTCTTGGTAAAAGACTTCCATCACCTTTAAAGATTTTAGGCATGGAGGCATATGGATAGGTCATGCTAAAATATTTCAACTTTGTATCATTCAAGGTTTTATTCCATTATAAAATCAATTCATAACTTGTAATACAATCTCACAAAGCACATTAAAGTGATTATTAGAAAATAAAGTTGTAGAAACAATTATTATTAGTATTAATCACCTAAAATATCTTGACTAATTATGTAATCTCCCAAGGAAACCATTAAAGAAATTACTACAACTTGAAAGCTTGCATCTTGAAATGCTTTAGCATTCTTTGCTGTTGAACCTTCTTCAATATTTCCTTTAATAGTACTCTGCACAGTAGTAAAAAAATATGCAAGTTTAAGATGTATAGCAACTAAATAAGTTGACAGAGTTTCTATTACCATTTCCCTTGATATATTTCTTTCTTTATCACTTTGGTCATCATCTTGTAGCTCTTTATCACTCTTTGTAGTGAAGACAAATAAGTAGGTTACAATTTATAGAATGATTCACATAGTCAAGTGTGTTTTACATGCAATTACTTTAGTTCCATGACAAATTTCATTATTAGCAATTTCAATTTCTCCAAGTGGTTGTTGTTGGTCCGTCAAACTTGGTTCACTAGCTGATCTTCTATCCACCAAATCCTTATATAAATTAATGAATATATAGTTAGAGTCAGAGTGGTTAGTGTTCATAAGATATTCATTTGAAAATTTTCTAGATATGTTGAAAGAGGCTTAGTACACTTACATTTTCATGTGAAATTTCCATGGTTTCTGCTATCTCTACACTAGGTGTTGTTTCATTGAGACTCTGAGCAACACCAAATCCAAAAAGATATAGTTAAATACAATCTATAGAATCAATGACATAATCAAGTGTATATTATAAGCTTATATATGTCACAAACAGAAGAAAGATCAATGGAAGTGAGATTGAAGATATATACCACTTTCAAGTTTAGTGCAACAAAAAGTGCCAATTTTTGGTCTAGGTGGAATTTACCATCATTTTGACTTCTTTGAGCTAACATATATGGCATAGATTGATTGGTTTTGACAAAGGAAGAAAGGTGATCACTCTCTGTTGCTACCTGACATTCTTTTGCTCTTGAAGAGATGACAGCTTAACCTCACAATCCTTTATTTCTTTCTCCCACCTAGAGATTTGTTCCTTCATCATAGCTTCCTTCTCTTGAGCTTCATGAAATTTGTTCATCATAGCCAAGGCTGGCTTAAAAGAATATAGAATTCTTGGAAAATCTTGGTGCAAAGACTTTATTATAGCTTTGAGTCCTTAGGGTAATGCTTTATCCTTTACAGAAAGGCGAGACAAGAAGTTTAGATCAGTCAAAACATGAAGACTATTAGCCTCTGAAATGGTTATATCCTTAAGAGGCAACTTCAAGAAGACTTCCAAGTCTGAAAGGGCCTTTGCCACAAAGTCATTTTTTATGGTAGCAACAGCAAATATTTGTATTTGACACTCATTCTCTTTAGAATCTTAAAGATTTATTATTGGATTAGGCTCAATGTCTTTCTCAACGTCTGTCTCAGTTTGCTTGATAGTAATTTGAATCTAATTGAAAGAAGTAAAATTGGATTGAAAAACAAAAAGTATTAATGTCAAACTATAGCATCATATGTTAAGCAAAATAGAGGCTAAACTATGATTCTAATAATAATAATCATAGAAAATTTTAACAGCATTTCAATTATTCAATTCTTGTGGCAAGCATGAAATAAGAGAGAAGGTAATATAAGAAATTCTTATAAAACTACATAGGATAAAAAACATATACCTTTAAATAGCTTTGACATAATACTAAAATAAAAAAGAGAGATGGTGTTTCAAATAGCTTATTAACACTCTGTTTAACATAAAAAAGTAAATAAGATGCAGTCTATAATATTATATACATACATAATGAGCTGTATTATGCATTACTTTAGTTTTTAGAAGAATTTCATCATTAGCAATTTCAAATTTTGGATTTGTTGATGATGTTGCCATAGCTACAGGTATCTCTGAAATAGGTACTTCTCTAACAGTCTCCTTTGTTGTATTATTTTGACTCTGAGCAACACCAAATTTAAAAAATGCAATTAAAAGTGCTCTATCATTAAGAGTTAAGCTCATTTATTATGTTACAAACAATAGAAAGATATATTTACCTCATTCAAGTTTTGTGAAGCAATGGATGTCATTTTCTGCTCTAACTAGGTTTGATTCATTTTGACTAGTGAAGAAATATCCATTATCTGTGATGTTGCTTCAACTTCATGAGTTTCCTTGCTTTGAACTTGGTTAGTGATTTCGTTGTGTTCTTTATATTCAATTGTTTCCAATTCACATTTTTATCTCCAGACATCTTCATCAAATTTCTCATCTATAGAAAGAAATCAAGAGATAGAAAGAGATAAAGAAAAAAAAGGGAAAGATAATTACAAAGACGTAGCTTACATGGTTGTGTCTCTTTCTCTTGTGCTTTTTGATATTTTTTTTCTATTTAATTGGAATCATGTGAATAAAGAGTAGTTGACAATCAGTAATACATCATCCTGCATATAATTGATGGTTGTCGATTCCAACAAATTAAACCTACTATGTAAAATTATTTTACAATTAGTGATGAGTAGGGTCAAACCCACAAGGATTAGTAATAATTTAATTATCTTAGCTTAAATAAACAATTAAAAAGAAATATTTGAGATTTAAAGAGAAATTAATTAAAAATAAAATAATTAAACAGGAACAAATTGATAATAAGAAAATTAATTTTAAGCAGCACCTAACCAAGGTATAATCTCAATTTTGATTTCTTCAATTTATCATTGATTCAGAGATAGCTCAATCTCCCAATTAATAAATTAGTTAAAGTTGTTAACAAGTTCTAACAACCTGTCTTTCCCTATTTATTCGTTAACCAAAATAAGCTCTTTGATTAATCCCTAATCAATAAACAATCTTAAACAAGCTCTTAAGATTTAGTTTATTGAAGATTGTAAACTCCAGAAAGACATGTAATCTTTGAACGCCTAAATAAAAATGAAGTGTGTCCTATTGAAAGTTAGATTACTCATATAACTCAAATGAGAAAAAAAATTGTAGCCAGAGGAACATGGATAATTGCTTAAATTATAATGGATGCTTCAAAATAAATAAACTTTTGTTTGTGTCATCGTATATAAGATTTTGGAATGATTCCCTAGATTTCTTCCCTAATTTAGACCTTCTTAAGGAGCAATGCATAATCATTGTATACCTTAGCAAAGTGGAAGAATACAATCAAAGTTTTTCATTCTTCATTCTTAATATTTTTAAATTCTTACAATTTGTGATATTTTGAAAGTGAAACTACTAAAAGGCTATATGCAAGCAAAGTGTTACAGGAACTCTTACTGTTATGTGTGACTACAACTTTTAGCCTACATTTTTTACTCTTTTTCTCATTGCGTTTATGGAAGCATGCTTAACATTTATTACCTATGAATACAACCTATGCTACTATCCTTTAAAGTTTCCATTCATTCTTTATTCTTCCATGGGCATTTCGCATGAAGGAAGGATGTGGCATGTGAAAACCAAAGTTACAATTAAAGAGAGTAATATAATTACTCTATGTGTGAAGTGATACACTGATGAGAAAAATATTGTGAGATATTTTTCTGTGTTTCAGGTGTGGGTTCTGAGTGCAATTAAGTAACATTTGTAATCTCCACTGGATCCTATTAGTGAAATTTGTCTGCTGTCTTTTCTTATAGACGTAGGCTAAAGTCAAAACACATTAATTCTTATGTCTATAATTTCTACCACAATTATTATTTTGTTCATTTATCTTGTTATTTGGGTCTTCCATTTTCAATACACTGGTATCAGAGAAATGGATCCATTTGTAATGATGACAAAATTTGAGATCAAAAAATTCAATGGCAATAATGATTTTAGCTTTTGGCATGTGAAAATGTGTGCCTTGTTATTAAAACAAGGATTGCTAGAAAGGAGGCTTTGACGACAATTTTTTCCAATTAAGAAAATAATAACCTTCTAGAGCGCACACTTAGCACCATTTTGTTATCTCTAGCAGATGAAGTTTAGCGGGAGGTTGCATATGAGAAATCAGTAGCAGGCTTGTGGCTTAAATTAAAAATTATATAAATGATGAAATCCCTCACTAATCAGCTTTATTTAAAGTAGCAGCTCTATACTCTTTGGATGAAGGAAGGCACACCTATAAAAGACCATCTTGCTAAAATAAATAAAACCATCATGGATTTGAAAATGTTGATGTCAAAGTTGATGATGAAGATTAAACCTTAATTCTATTATGTTCTTTACATGACTCATATGAGCATTTTTTTGATAGCATGCTATATGGAAGAGAAACCTTGACCATGGAATATGTAAAAGTATTGTTGAAATCTTGTGAGTTGAAGAGAAAGGTATCAAAAAATTGGAGTAAAATTCAGGGCAAGGGTTTGGTTGGTCAAGGTATAAAAAAAGATAGAAGCTTTAGCAGCAATAGAGGCAAATCCATATCAAAATCCAAATTCCAAAAAGACAAATGTCATTATTGCAAGAAGGAAGGGCACTGGAAAGCAAAATGTCCAAAGCTCAAAGAGAAAAAGGAGATAGTACATAATGTTTCGAGTACTAGCGACGCAACTAGTGTTATTGTAGAAAATTTTGAAAGAGCTAATGTTCTCTCAATATTAACTAGCACATTTAGTAATGATTAGGTTTTTTATTCAGGTTGTTCACACCACATGTGTTCGAATCGGGACTAGTTTTTACTTACCAGTCATTTAATGGTGGCATTGTTCTTATGGGAAATAATATTTCCTATCAATTATTGGCATTGGAACAGTCCAAATCAAGATGCATAGCGATATTGTAAGAACTTTGTCTAATGTTCGATGTATACTATATCTAAAGAATAATTTGATATCTTTAGGTACTCTTAATTCCCAAGGCTATAAATATTTTGCTGAAGATGGAATTTTAAAAGTTTCACATAGAGCTCTTATGGTGATCACAAGGAAATTGGTTAATGGCATTTATCTACTTCAAGGTACCACAGTTGTAGGTGTTATACCAGTATCATCATCTAATCCAAATCCATATTCAAATACTACTCATTTATGGCATATGCATTTGGGGCATATGAGTGAGACAGGGATGTCTAGTTTGAGCAAGCAAAGCTTGTTGAATGGTCATAAGATTGGGAAGCTTGACTTTTATGAACATTATGTCTACAAGAAGTAGACTATAGTCAAGTTTAATACAGCTACCCATAAGACTAAAGGCACAGTTGATTACATCCATTTTGATCTTTAGGCCCTGCGCCTATTCTATTAAAAGGTGGTGCCAGATACTTGTTAACTTTTATTAATGATTTTTCTATAAAATACTGGGTATATTTTTTGAAGCACAAAAATGAAGTGTTCCCTATCTTCAAGAAATGGAAGAAGCTTATTGAAAAGCAAATTGGCAAGAAATTTAAGTGCTTGAGAATTGACAAGGATATAAATTTTTTTTAAGAATAGTTTAATAAGTTTTGTGAAAATAAAGGCATTGTAAGACACCACACTATTCATAAGACACCACAACAAAATGAAGTTGCAAAACATATGAATAGAACACTTCTTGAAAGAACATATTGCATACTAATGAATTGTAGTTTGTCAAAGGATTTTTAGGCAAAAATCATTAACATGGCTTGTTATTTAGTAATCTAATCTCTATCCACTCTTATAGAGTTGAAAACTCTTATTGAATTATGGTCTGATTCTCTAACTGATTATTCTGATCTGAAGATTTTTTGGTATCTTGCATATGCTCATACTAATGATGGCAAGTTTAAACCAAAGGCACTAAATTGTATATTTCTTGGTTATGCATCTAGAGTGAAAGGTTACAAATTGTGGTGTCTTCAACCTAATTCACCTAAATTTATAATTAGTAGAGATGTTAAATTTAATGAATTATCCATGCTTCGTTAAAAAAAGGAGGCTATTAAGTTTGAAAATAATCACAGTGTTGATAAGCAGGTAGAGCTTGAGGTTAAAATGAAAAGGCAAAATAGTACTTATAATCGACCTACTAAAGATGATGAACAAGAGAATTTAGATGAAGCAGAAGCTTCTCAAGAGCAGAAATGGAACAATATTGCCAAGGGTAGATCGAGAAGGAAGATTAAACCACCTTATAGATATGCTTATGTAGATTTAGTCTTGCATGCATTATCTATGGCAAAAAATTTTGAATCAGATGATCTTGTTTTGTATCATGAGGCTATCACGAGTAGTGATTCTGCACAATGGACTATTGCTATGAGTGAAGAGATTGAGTCACTTCATAAGAACTAGACGTGGGAGCTAGTAAAGTTACCTACAGGCAAGAAGATTGTTGGTTG
The DNA here is from genome assembly GCA_031216115.1 of Senna siamea. Classification (NCBI taxonomy): domain Eukaryota; kingdom Viridiplantae; phylum Streptophyta; class Magnoliopsida; order Fabales; family Fabaceae; genus Senna; species Senna siamea. The sequence goes on along the minus strand of CM062367.1, from coordinate 30,940,355 downwards.
CAAATGGGTCTTAAAGAAAAATGAAGGAATCCTCGGAGTTGAAGCAACATAGTTCAAAGCACGCTTGGTTGCAAAGGGCTTTTATCCAAAATGAGGGTATAGATTACAATGAAGTATTCTCTCTTGTTGTTAAACATAGCTCTATTTGAGTGTTGCTTGCTTTGGTTGTACTGTTAAACTTAGAGCTTGAATAGCTTGATGTTAAGACAACCTTTCTGCATGGTGAGCTTGAAGAACAAAATTGATTATATATTTGATAGTTTTGTAAAGATAAATTTATTAAGACTTTATATTGATTATATATTTTAAGTTTACATTATATAAATGATGCAACTTGTATGTTTTTCTTTATGAATTTATATGCAGATAAATCATAATTTGAAGAAAACATTAATCAATTTGAATTTTTTTGGGTAAAAAAATCTGGATCCAGGTATTTAGAGATTTTACGAGTTCAAGAATGTGGAATAATTTTGTTATCTGCTAAAGTCTGGGTCTAGTATGGGGACTATAGTATTCAACCTATGATCATCCTTACTCCATTACTCAACTATCTAAATTTTCAATAAAACACTGTGAAAATTTACTTAAAATCTATTTTAGCCCCTCATAGATGAAATTGTTCTCATTTTTATTTCTCATGAAATTTTTTTGCAATTTAGTCCCTTATATTAAATTGTTATTAATTTATTCCTTTCATTTCTTACTGTCTAAATCATTAACAAATGGATGACCTAGCCATTAAATGTTGGGTTTGTTAAAGGAGAGAGTTGATAATCATGGAATGTCATAGAGATATATAGAGGATTGGGTTTTGGTCACAGCTCTCATCGACTTTAGTCATGATTTTTATTGAAATTTTAACATACTCCACTTATGAGTTGATGCGAAAATTTCTTCTTCAATTGAAGTTTCTATACAAAGCACTATAAAACAACCTTAAATTAGACTTTATGGAAAGAACTTAAGCTCATGAATTTTGATTAAAGTATCTGAAAGTACAAAGCTTGACCATAAACACTTGGCTAAAGTAAATTGAGATAGAGAAATGTATTCAACCTTTAGGAAAGAATGAACATGATTAGTCACAGGATTTCTTTGCCCTGGTCAATAATTTTCATCTTATTTTCTTCTATTTTGTATTGCTAATATGCTCTGAACTACTCTGTTTTGTTGATATATTTCACTATTTTGAAACTAATTGGGACAAGAATCATATAGTGAGTGACTATACTTAATAAAAAATATTATGTTCTTTTCTACAAATTTCATTTATAAAAAAGCAAACTTCAGCATGTGGTCTATTGTTTTATGTGCATTTACATTAAACTGTGTGTGTGAGAGAAACAGGGGATCCACTCACATTGAAAGGACTTAACACACTTATACTTCTTAAAATTTTATTGTAAAATCTTAATTTCATTTATCCAATTGTTAAATTAAAACTAATATGTGTGATAATCTTGCATACCAATTTCCAAAAAAGATAGAAGAACAAATCTTTATATTTAGAAATTATACTATCTGTTATAATATATTGACGAAATACAAAACAATTTTGAATTAATATACATTTTTATGAGTATAATATTATGGATAAGCTTCAATTCTATGCATTGTGGTCACCTTCATAGCTAGAAGAGTTACAACATGTGAGATGACACCACTTTAGTGAACAAGCACTTGCAAACTCTAAAACAAGAATGAGGAAAGTTACAGCAAAAAAATATACTCCATAAGTCAAATTTATCATACTTGAGAATTTAGTTGAGAAGTTTAAGTGAAAAAATCCCTACAAATGAATTGAAACCTCCTAAACTTTACATGGTGTCTAAGAAAAATAAAAAAGCATTAGCTGAGATTTCTAGCATCAATGTTGTTTAGCTGAAATTGGCTACATAGGATTGACCATCTATAATCATTCTGAAATATTTGTTGTTGAGCTTTTCTTGGATCTTCCACCATTTCATATTTTTCTTTCTTCACACTCTCAGACTCTTTTTGAACTCTATTATTTTTGCAATATATTTCTTCTTTTGCTCTTTAGGGGATGATAACTTAGCTCACAATCTTCTATTTCTTTCTCCAGCCTAAAGATCTGTTCCTTTTGTAACAACCCCTCTTATATTACAAGCAATACCAAATTCAATTTGGAAGCATGAAATTCTCCCAAAAATTTTTCCTTTGAAAACTTGTACCCTTCGGGGCCATTATTGGCTGAATGTAACCCAAATAGACTTTTCCATTCAAGTTCCACTCAACCCTCCCTTATGTATAGCTCACCTAATACATCAATTCACACCAATATACACGCCTACTTTGGAATATAAAAAATCCAAACCATTCATTCTTTAACATAAATATTTATATAATACTTTTCCTTAATTTTGACAGAGTTTTTCCTAAAAATAAGACTTTTCCTCAATTTTTCAATAGTCCAAAACATCATCTAAATAACCATATGTTTACAATTACATATCTGTTCAATTATAAATATATTTATACAACCATTTGTAAAAATTTGTAGCCTTCTAACCATTCAAAATGTTATCTAAAGACTCCAATTACGAGTCTTTTGGTCGCCTTTTTAGTCATGTAGCCTCTTCTAATGTCTTGCAAGCAAAACACATCCCAGGCCTAGCTAATTCCTAGCAAGGTCTTTGTCCTAGTTATTTGAACAATTAACTTAATGAGATAAAAAAAATTCCATTGAGTAATTTACATATTTTACTTTTTAGAAAATAGTTAAAAGTTTAGCTATACCCCTTTTTGGGTATAGAAAACCTCTCCCCGATATTTATATTAAAACATATGTGAATTGAAATCTCATATAAAAGCATGATCAACCATGTGGAAAATCTAGCATTTTCATAAATTTCACAATAAATATAGTTTCATGAAAATCACAAGAGTATAGGAAAATCATCTTTATCAAAATCATCATTCCGTAATACCTGTATACACATCTCAAATCTCATTTGCATAACACTTCTTATGTTATTGTAAAACTCACATAAATCTGCATATTATCTTAAAATAAATATGCATTCACTCATTACAATCTAAATCCTCCTTTAATTACATGTTATTTTATTCAATCTCATTATTATTGGGTGTGATCTATAACACCAATCACCCATAGTTATTGTCCTCTTTTGTGAGTGTGATCTGTAACACCAATCACCCACTCAAGGATTCATAAGAACCTAACTTCCAGGGCGTCCCCCAGCATGTGCACATCATTAGTCTCATCCTCTTTTACCAACTATATGGCAATGTATACAAATAGGTGACAAATACTTAGGGTTATAGAGTTTTACACTTAAACCAATTCATTTTTCCCATATAGACTATCCCTCCTTTACTCCTTAAAGTCTTTCATAGGTTGTATTGGTTTAAAGAGTAAACGCTAACATATACAAATTACTATAGATTGAAAATAGTGTTATTTTATAAAATTTATCTGAATATCGAATACTTGACGACCGTCACATACTAGCTATCAAGTATCCAGCCCAAATTTTATTTGCACTATAAGCATAAAACCCAATAGCCAAATCAAAACAAGCAGTAAAGGATTCATCTTAAGTCTTTAAAAATATATACAGGTACATTTCCTATACTCATATAAAACATTCTATTTCACAAATAGTTTAGCAAGCATTTTCCATTTCATAACATAAAAATTCATTTCAAAACCACACAATTCACATCATCAATTCAAAATAGGGGAGTGTAGATTACTCTACCTTAACTATGATTTCTTCTTCTTCAATCAGGATTCTTCCCTTCTCTCTTTTTCCTTGATTCCACAAGCCACTTCTATCAATTTTTGAAAGTAATGTTTCAATTTCCCATACTAATTCCTTTCAAACATAAATCTATTAAAATTAAATTCCTAATTCACCTTAAATTTAAAATTTGGCTATAAAACCCTCAAAGTTCTTCTAGGACACTTTTGGAAGGCTAAATAAACTTAACAGAGAATTTTAGAATTACATGATTTTCTCTTCTTGAACAGGAAAATAAAAACATTTTCAATTTAGTCTTTAAAACTTTCTTAGCCTTGAAAGTAGCCCTAAAGTCTCAAACATTTTATGAGAGCCTCCATGTAACTCAATATCACAGAAAATACCAAAATTTATGGAATTTCAGTTCATTACCCAGACTTTCTAAAAATTAAATTTAGTCCTTATCTTCCAAATTATCCTTTTATACTCCTTTCCTTTCATTTTATACTTCTATCCATTCATAAGAGTCTCATTGGAGCTAAAATTTACAGAAAAGTATCAAATTCCTGAAATTTCAATTCATACCAAGAATTTTTAAAACTTTTAGTTTAGTCCCTATATTCTCACATGATGTTTTTGCATTCTTTTCCTCCCATTTTCCACTTCTATACAATCATAAGAGTCCCATTGGAGCTAAGGATTACATAAATGCATCAAAATTTGAAATTCTAATTCAAACCAAAAATTTCTAAAAATTTTAGTTTAGTCTCTCTTACTTTTCCAACGATTTATGACAATTAACGGCGGTGGGAATGGCACCAAAGGTTGTAAGGAGTGTCGGTGGTCGACTGAGGACCCAGAACTGTAGCTTACCGGTGGCTTATCGGCATGAAATTGGAGATCTACAACATGGGAGGAAACTTCAAAAGGAGGGAAATGACACCCGTTTCAGTCGCTGTGGTGGCCATTAACAAGTGACAGACTGTAGCAGAAGCTTGATGGCGATGTAGTAGAGCAAACACATAGTCTGGTGGTGGTGTGACACTGTTGTTCTGGTAGAAGAAGAAGTCGCACGATTTTAAAAGGGAAGGAGAAGGAGGTCATGAGAAGAGAGAGAAAGGGAAAGGAAAAATGGGAAAAAAATAAGGGAAATTTGAATTTTTAAGGCATCCAAGGGTTTTTTTTTAGTCTTTTACCAATTTACTCCAAATAAATTTTGAATGCATTTTCTGATTTAGGCAAAAAATATAAGACAATATGGAAGGGATTTGAGAATTTTTAGAGTATCCTAAGCTTGTTAAAAATATTTGCTAAGTATCTCAAGGCAGATAAAAATTTTCTTATCAGATGAAATTTTATTTCCAAAAATTTTCAAATTTGGGCTATAAGCCCAAAATAATTCACTTAATCACTTCTCAACAAAATTTCAAGGTTTCCATTAAAATTCTTCCCAATCATTTAATTAATAATTGGGATTTTTACACCTTTAGCCTAGCTTCCTTCTCTTGAGCTTCATCCATACGCTTGGAAAAATTGTTAATTTTAGCAACATTTGGCATGAAGGAATACAGAATATGTAATGACCCTCTTATATACTTACGTTATAGAGTAATTAAGAAGCATGAAATTTTCTTCCAAAATTTTATCTTTTTCTTTTTTCCTCTTTAGTACCAATTGGGATGTTACTAGTTGAGTGTACCCCAAATAGACCTTCTCTTTGTTCATTCAAATTCCACTCAACTACTTCTTATGCGCAGCGCATCTAATATCTCAATTTAAACCATTACATACTCTAGAATATGAAATTTAAACTAGTCATTCATTAACATTTGAGGTATGATCTACAATGGTGCAACTACAGTAAACTTGCCATTAGCTTAATATATGTAAACATAAATATCCCTATAGCCTCATTTAACATCCCAAAACATTGATTAAGTAACCATATGTTTACGGTAATACATTTGTTCAATCATATATACAACCATGGGCTTCATGCCATTCAAAATACTATCTATAAACTCCTGTTTACCAGTCTTCCTGGTTGCCTAGTCAGTCACAATATCTCCTCTAGTATCCTGCAGCAAAATACTTTCTAGTCTAGCTAGTTTTAAGCATACCCTGGCCTTGATCATTTGAACAATCAACTTAATGAGATACATTTATCCCAGTAGAGTAATTTACATTTTAACTTTTATAAAATCAGTTGAAAGTTTAGTTGTACTCTTTTTGGTATAGAAAACCTCTCCCCTGTGGTTATATCCATACATATATGAATTGCAATTTCATATCATAACATTATCAAAGCATATGGGAAATTTAACATTTTTCATCAATTTCATAACTCATAATTTCATCAAATTCATAAGAATATAGGTGAATTATTTTTGTCAAAATCATCATTTCATAATACCTGTATTCACATTTCAAATCTCATTTGCATAAAAATTCTCATGTTATTGCAAAAATTAGATAAATCTGCATATTCTCTTAAAATAGATATGCATATATTCACAACAATTTAAATCCTCATTTCATTGCATGCTGTTTTTCCAATCTCATTTTTATTATCATGAGGACCATTATCCTAGTGATTGTCACAGAACCGTTATCCATATGACTAAGAATTTAACTTCCAAGGCATCCCCTAGCATCTGCATAGTATTAGTTAGTCTCTTTATCTACAACTATATAACAATGTATACAAATAGGTGACTAATACTTAGGGTTATAAAATTTTACACTTAAACTAATCCTTTTCTCCCGTATAGATGGTCTCCCCTTTTTCTCCTTAAAGTATTTCATAGGGTTGTATTGTTTTAAAGAGTAAAATTTAATAAATATAGACAATCATAGATGAAAAAAACTGTATTTTTATAAAAATTTTCTATAAAAGGAACACTTAATGACCGTTCCATACCAGCCATTAAACATCCACCCTAAATTTTGTCTGCATTATAGGCATACAACCTAATAGCCAAACAAAACAAGTAGTAAAGGATTTTTCTCACGGTTTGCAAACATATACAGGTAAATTTCCTTATACCCATATGAAAATCTCTATTTTACAAATAATTTCATCACATATTTCTTATTCCATAAAACAATTTCATTTCATATCAAACAATTCACAACATTAGGGGAGTGTAGATTATTCAACCTTAACCATGATTTCTTCTCTTGAATCAGGATTCTTTCTTCCTTTTCTCCTTGCTTGATTTCACAAGTCACTTGTATCAATCCCTAGGAATAATTTCAGCTTGCATACTTATTTCTTTTAAAGCATAATTTTACTGAAATTAAATTCTCATTCATTCTAAATCTCAAATTTACTCTTAATTTCACTTAATCCCTTCTTATATGCTTTTATTTTTTCATTACAGCCACTTTTTGCATTAAAATTCAAACTCAACTTATTTTTAGTTTTACCTAAGAAAATAAGTTTTCACTTTAGTCCTTAATTTATCCCAAATTTAGTATATGACTATAGAATTCTCCAATTTCTTCTATGAGACTTCTAAGAGGCTAAATAAACTTGATCCAACACAAAATTCTAGAATTTATAGGGTTTACACTAGTTAAACAGAATATAAAATCCTTTCAATTTAGTCCTTAAAACTTTCCTAATCTTAAAAGTAGCCCTTAAAGTCACAAAAATCTCCGTAATTTATATGAGAGCTTTCATGTAACTTAATATCACAAAAAATACCAATATTTATGGAATTTCAGTTTATTATCCAGAATTTCTAAATTTTGTAGCTTAGTCCTTACATTTTCAAATGATGATTTTGCACTCTTTTTCTTCCATTTTTCACTTCAACCAAATCATAAGAGTCTCCTAAGGACTAAAATTTATAGAAAAGCATCAAATTTAGGAAATTTTAATTCATACCAAAATTTTTGAAAATTTACAGTTTAGTCTTTATTTTGTTTCTAACGGCTGACGGTTGCAAAATCGGCACTGGCAGTCAAAGGACACGTCGGTAGATGACTGAGGACCTAATAACGTAGCTCACTGGTGGCCTATCGGTGTACAACACGAGATCAAAGCCACAGTCAGAAATCAAGAACGGTGGGGAAAATAGCCCCTGTTTCGGTTGATGGTGACTGTCGAAGATGAGAGACACTAGTGGACACATAACAGTAACCAGTGGAGCAGCGACACAGTCTAACGACAACATGACACGATGGTTAGAAAGGAAGGAGGACACGCGCGATGGAGAGAGTGAGAAAGAGAGAGTGTCGCACGAGTGAGAGAGAGAGAAATGGATGAAAAAAAGAAAAATTTAAATTTTTAAGGTATTCAAGGGCATTTTGGTCATTTAACAATTTACTCAAGAAAATTTTGAATGCATTTTCTGATTAAGGCAAAAATATGGAATATCATAGGAGAGATTTAGGGATTTTTAGAGTATCATAAATCTGCCAAAAATACTTGTTAAGATTTAATTAGCAGATAAATAATTCTCTATCAGATAAAGTTTTATTTCAAAAAATTCTCCAATTTAAGCTATAAGCTCAGAATAATTCACTTAATCGCTTTTCAACAACATTTCAAGATTTTTATTAAAATTTTTCCTAATTATTTAATTATTAATTGGGGTTATTATAGAATACTTGGCAAATCCCAGTGCAAAGAGTCTATTATAGCTTTAAGTCCATAGGGTAGAACTTTAACATCCAAGGAAAGGTGAGACAAGAAGTTGAGAGCAAATAGAAGACAAAGGCTATTGGCCTTTGAGGTTGCTATGTCCTTAAGAGGAATCTTCAGAAAGGCTTCCAAATCTAAAAGGGCTTTAGTCACAAGTTCATCTTTTGTATAGCTTTAAGTTCATAGGGTAGAACTCCAACATCCAAGGAAAGGTGAGACAAGAAGTTGAGAGCAGATAGAAGACAAAGGCTATTGGCCTTTGAGGTTGCTATGTCCTTAAGAGGCATCTTCAGAAAGGCTTCCAAATCTGAAAGGGCCTTAGTCACAAGTTCATCTTTTGTTGTAGCAACAATGTCTTTGTCATTGTCTGATACAACTTTTAGGATAACAAAAAAACTAGAAAGCTTACATGTGGAAATGCTTTAGGAAGAGAAGGAAATGCTCTAGCATTCTCTGACGTAGAACCTTTTTCAATATTTATTTTAACAGTATCTACACAGTAAAAATATGAGTTTAAGTCATATAGCAATTAAATTAATTGATAGAACTGCTATAACCGTTTCCTCTGATATATTTTCCTCTTTAACACTTTGGTCATCATCTTCTAGCTCTTTATCACTGTGTGTATGAAAGAAAAATAAGTTACAGTCTATAGAATAATTAACATAGTTAAGTGTGTATTATATGCAATTACTTTGGTTCCTTCAGTTATTTCTTTATTAATAATTTCAGATTCTCTAAGTGGTTATTGTTGGTCTGTCAAACATAGTTTACTATTTGATCTTTTATTCACCAACTCCTGACATAAATAGTGAATATATAGTCAGAATCAGAATGGTTAGTGTTAATTAATGAAGAAGATATTCATTTGCAAATGTTCATATGTATGTTGAAAAATGAAAGGAGCTTAGTACTCTTGTAGATTCATGTGAAGTTTCTATGGCTGCAGTATCTCTAAACCAGGTGTTGCTTCATTGAGACTCTGACCACCATCATCTTCAAAGTCATAAAGATTTATTATAGGATTGGGCTCAATGTCTTTATCTCTGTCTACCTCAGTCTGCTTGATATTACCTTGACTCCGAATAAAAGAAGTAAAATTGGATTGAAAGAAAAAGTATTAGTGTTAAGCTAAAGCATCATATGTTAAGCAAAAGCTTTTTTCTGTTACTTCTGATAAGTGGTTGTTGTTGATCTGTCAAACATGGTTTACTAGCTGATCTTTTATTCACCAACTCCTGACATAAACAATGAATATATAGTCAGAATCAGAATGGTTAGTGTTAATTAATGAAGAAGACATTCATTTGCAAATGCTCATATATATGTTGAAAAATGAAAGGAGCTTAGTACTCTTATAGATTTATGTGACATTTCTATGGCTGCAGGTATCTCTAAACCAGGTGTTGCTTCATTGAGACTCTGACCACCATCATCTTCAAAGTCTTGAAGATTTATTATAGGATTGGGCTCAATGTCTTTATCTCTGTCTACCTCATTCCGCTTGATATTACCTTGACTCTAAATAAAAGAAGTAAAATTGGATTGAAAGAAAACATATTAGTGTTAAGCTAAAACATCATATGTTAAGCAAAAGCTTTTTTCTGTTACTTCTGATAGGAGAGTAAGCCATAGAGACTAGATTATGAATTTGATATTAACAGTCATAGAAGATTTTAATTGCATTTCAATTATTTAATTCTTGTTGCACTTATATTAGTTCAGACCCTGATTATTTTTCAACCAACTCTTGTGGCAAGCATGGAATGAGAAAGAAGGTAATATAAGAAATTCTTAATAAACTACGCATAGGATTAAAAAGATATACCTCCAAATAGCTTTGACATAATACTAAAAGAAAAGAGAGAGATAGAGTGTTTCAAAGTGTTTCTAGCATATAGGCATGTAAAGATCTATTTAATGTTCAGGTATGTTAGGTAACTCTAAACCAGACAATTCTCCAACAGTGTCCTGTGTTGTTTCATTGAGACTGTGCAACACCAAGTGCAAAAGTTATAAATTAAGGAGTGTGTATTAATTAGACCCATATATACCTCTATCAAGTTTGGTGGTGAGATTGAAGATATATACCTGTGTCAAGTTTAGTGAAGTCACTTTTTGCTGTGACTCGAAGCCACTGTCATTCTGAGCTAATAAATGTAGGATACATTGATTGGTTTTGGCCTCTGAAGAAAGATGCTCATTTTCTAATGCTTATTGAACTTCCCTTTCTTCGTTTGATATAATAATATTATTCAATATAGATTGTATATCCCAATGAACCATACTTTCAGCTAGATCACCTATAGAAAACATGCAAATTAGAAATAGTATTTTAAGGTGAAGGTACATTTGAGAAAGTAAAATGCATGACATATGAAAAAAGAGAGTAATAATTTAAGTAATGCATGAATCTTGAGTATTTCATAATATAACTTTTCATAGGTCTAGGAATAACTCGTTTCCTTGTAATACATGTCTTAATAATATTTGATATATTCTAGTTGATGACATTCATCAATGGAAAGTTCCTTCAATTTCTGGAATGCAAGTCCTAAACTCCTTTGATATTGACGCTCATTGTTTACTTCTACTATCTCCTTCATTTCATCTGTTATTATATGCTTCAGTGAATTACATTCAAAAATCTCTAAAACTTCTAATTTTGCAAAAAGGCCTTGAGGAGGCTGACCACAACACAATGTTTTCAAATGTTTCATCCCTTTTATAGATAGGTGAGTCAAATTGGGCATGGTGCCTACCACAACATTCATTAAAGTACATACACGACAATGTCGTGTAGTTATAAGAGTGGTGCAACCCTTTTGATTTTCAACTTGGGAATCCCCAAGTCTTCAAAATCAAGCTTTTCCCATATATCATCCAAAATTAAGAGAAACCTTTCTCCACTAGTTAATCTCATGGACAAGCACTTAGCTCTCTCTGGTTCTTCTTCTTCTTCCAATTCCAAACCTAGTTGGCTTGCAATCTTTTCTTGAATTTTTTTAACATCAATGTTATCCACAAAGACAACTTTGTCAAAAAGTTTCTCTGCTTCTTTACCCGCTTTTTTTGCCAATGTTGTTTTCCCACATCCACCCATCCCACACAATCCAATCATTTAAATTTTATCATCTTTTAGTGCCCCCAAAACTCCATCATAATCTACCTTTCTACTATCATAGTGTAGGAAACCATCCAAAGAAAAGTAATTTGTGCCTACAAGTGAAGTCGAGAAAACTCTGGGAATTCAGTTTTATTATGCTCAATAATTTCATTGGTCATCTCTTCAAGTTCTTTGACTGGACTATAACGCTTAATCAAGTTAGGGCAATACTTAAAACAAGATGTCTTCTTGCTTCTATTTTTTGCTTTTTCTTCCAACACCACCACTTTTGCAATGAGGGAGTCTGCCTCACTCAACCATTTCTCAACACTATTCACAATTTTTTTAGTTTTCTTCTTAGCTTCTTCAGCACCATCTAGAACACTATCTATTTTTGAATGCAACTTTTCTTTTACGGTGTCAAGCTCTTTAACATACCTGTTGAAGTGGAAACAATAATAAGCTTGGCTTGTTGTAGCCCCCACGAACTTACTCACAGTATCAGCTATAGCTATAACAGAGTTACAAATCTCCATTGCAATCATAATCAACCCAACCTGAGTAAATGAAAAAGAAAATATAAATAATGAGAAAATCATAACCTTAAATTACCATGAAAAAAGAAAATTATTGTTAAGTATAAGAAAAGTATTGGTGGAAAAAAGAAAAGATATGCATATATAAAGCTATGCATCCGCAACAACTTGTCAAATTTCTGCCACTGAACTTAAAAATTATAGATCAGATTGTAAGGCTGTGCTGCCTAATAACCCTTTGAACATTGCTTAAGAACAGTATGAGCAAAAATGATAATATAATTGAAGTAGCAAAAACTGAAAAACGAAAAAATGACACACAACAATAGATCATGATGTTGCAAAAACAAAACCAAAGGGAAGTGTGACTCTCTTCTTTATCCTTCTTCTCCAATTCTCCGAAGCTACCAAAGCAAGCAATCTCTATATGCACCCAAGAAACAGAAGCACTAATTTTAGTACTCTCTCACAGTCACACCTCAACAGTCAGGAGGTATTCTAGATTTTAATTGATGTGATACTATTAAAAGCTAAAACCAAGTTTTTTTAATCATTATTTATCACTTTCAACCATACTTTTTTTTGTGTAATTCCTGACATATAAATATTGTATAATTTAATCCATATAAATTTTGAATTTGAATCATTTAAAATGATAAGGAATGAAAGTAACGAATTTTGAAATTTTCTTCCTAAACTTCCCTCAACTAATTTATTTTAATTGATCTATTAATTTTTTTATATATATTACTTCTACCCTTCATCTATCCAATGTGGGACTTGTTAATCACTAATTGTTCCAACAAATTTAAGTATGTAAAATTAAATACACTCTAATGCACTCTAAGCATGCAAACTATGAAAATGGGAAAATTTCGATAAACTTCAATACTGTGCATTAATGTGGTCACCTTTACAGGAGTTACAACCTGTGAGATGACACAACTGTAATGAACAAGCACTGACAAACTCCACAAGTCAAATATATCACACTTTGGAATCCAATTGACAGGTTTAAGTGAAAAACATTACTACAAATGAATTGAAACCTCCCAAACTTTAGATGGTATCTAGGAAAAATTAAAAAGCATTAACAGAGATTTCTAGCATCAATGTTGTTCAGCTGAAATTGGCTACATAAGACGGACCATCTATAATTATCCTGAAATATTTGTTGTTGAGCTTTTCTTTGATGTTCCTCCATTTCAGACTTCTCTTTTCTAACACTGTCAAACTCTTTCTTGAACTCCATGATTTCTGCAAAATATTTCTTCTTTTTCTCTTCAAGAGATGATAACTTAGCCTCACAATCTTTTATTTCTTTCTCCACCCTAGAGATCTGTTCCTTTAGCCTAGCTTCTTTCTCTTGAGCTTCATCCATAAACTTGGGAAATTTGTTGATTTTAGCAAAGGCTGGCTTAAAAGAATACAGAATACTTGGCAAATCTTGGTGCAAAGACTCTATTATAGCTTTAATTCCATTGGGTAGAGCTCCATCATCCAAGGAAAGGCAAGACAAGAATTTGAGAGCAGTTAGAAGGCGGAGGCTATTGGCCTTTGAGGTTGCTATGTCCTTAAGAGGCATCTTCAGAGAAACTTCCAAGTCTGAAATGGCCTTTTTCACAGGTTCATCTTTGGTTGTAGCAACAATGGGAACTGATTGTCTTGGTAAAAGACTTCCATTACCATCAAAGTCGCTCTTAGATTGATTGATATTGATTTGACTCTGATTAATAGAAGAAGAAAAAATGGACCAAAAACAAAAAAAGAAGAAAGCATTAATTAGTATTAAGCTATATATAGCAATAGATGTTAAGTAACAAATTTTTCTATTACTTTTGGCTTTATTTTATTTTTTTCCTTTAATAGTACTCTGCACAGCAGTAAAAAATATATGCAAGTTTAAGATGTATTGCAACTGAATTAGTTGACAGAGTTTCTATTACCATTTCCTCTGATATGTTTCCTTCTTTATCACTTTGGTCGTCATCTTCAAGCTCTTTATCACTCTGTGTAGTGAAGAAAAATAAGTAAGTTACAGTCTATAGAATGATTCACATAGTCAAGTGTGTTTTACATGCAATTACTTTAGTTCCATGACAAATTTCATTATTAGCAGTTTCAACTTCTCCAAGTGGTTGTTGTTGGTCCGTCAAAATTGGTTCACTAGCTGATCTTCTATCCACCAACTCCTTATATAAATTAATGAATATATAGTTAGAATCAGAATGGTTAGTGTTAATAAGATATTCATTTTAAAATTTTTCTAGATATGTTGAAAAGGGCTTAGTACACTTACAGTTTCATGTGAAATTTCCATGGCTGCATCTATCTCTGCACCAGGTGTTGTTTCATTGAGACTCTGAGCAACACCAAATCCAAAAAGATATAGTTAAATACAATTTATAGAATGAATGACATAATCAAATGTATATTATAAGCTCATATATGTCACAAACAGAAGAAAGATCAATGGAAGTGAGATTGAAGATATATACCTCTGTCAAGTTTCGTGCAGCAACAAGTGCTAATTTTTGCTCTAGGTGGAATTCACCATGATTTTGACTACTTTGAGCTAATATATGTGGCATAGATTGATTGGTTTTAACAAAGGAAGAAAGGTGATCACTCTCTGTTGCTGCCTGAACTTCAGTTTCTTTGTTGTTGATTTGTTTGGTAGTTTCTCTGCTAGAATCTTCAAATGTAGAATGTATTATTTGACGGGTATGCACATCAATATTTTTCTGCTGAAAATGACTATACAGAACCGACCATTTATAATCAACATCAAACAATTGTTGCCAAGCTTTTCTTTGATCTTCCGCCATTTCAGCACTTTCTTTCAACACACTCTCATACTCTTTCTTGAAGTCTGTTGTTTCTGCAACACATGTCTTCTTTTGCTCTTGAAGAGATGATAGCTTAGCCTCACAATCCTCTATTTCTTTCTCCCACCTAGAGATCTGTTCCTTCGTCCTAGCTTCCTTCTCTTGAGCTTCATGAAATTTGTTCATCATAGCCAAGGCTGGCTTAAAAGAATATAGTATTCTTGGCAAATCTTGGTGCAAAGACTTTATTATAGCTTTGAGTCCTTGGGGTAATGCTCCATCTTCTACAGAAAGGCGAGACAAGAAGTTGAGAGCAGTCAAAACGTGAAGACTATTGGCCTCTGAGATGGCTATGTCCTTAAGAGGCAACTTCAAGAAGACTTCCAATTTTGAAAGGGCCTTTGCCACAAAGTCATTTTTTATGGCAGCAACAGCAGATGTTTGTATTTGACCACCATCATCTTCAAAGTCTCGAAGATTTATTATTGGATTGGGCTCAATGTCTTTCTCAACGTCTGTCTGAGCTTGCTTGATATTAAATTGACTCTGATGAAAGAAGTAAAATTGGATTGAAAAAAAATATATATTAATGTCAAGCAATAGCATCATATGCTAAACAAAATAGAGGCTAAACTATGATTTTGATATTAATAATCATTGAAGATTTTAACAGCATTTCAATTATTCAATTCTTGTGGCAAGCATGAAATAAGAAAGAAGGTAATATAAGAAATTCTTAAAAAACTGCATAGGATAAAAAACATATACCTTCAAATGGCTTTGACATAATACTAAAATAAAAAAGAGAGATAGTGTTTCAGAGTGCTAGCATCTAGCTATAGATCTATTTAATGTTCAGGTTGATGAATATACAGGTTTTATATATGGGTTGACTAATATATAAAACCAGTATATTACCTAATGAACTCCTTTAGAGAAATTTAAATGGATTACCTAAAAATAAAGCTATAACTAATAATGATTACATAAAATTATCTTCACAAATTATATATGAGACATTAAAGAAATGAATAGTAATACCACTTTTATGCCTACAAAAATATATTTATATTTATTGTGTATATAATTAAATATGTATATGAACAATATCAAAATTATTTATTTGAGATTAAAACAAAATAAATTTATTATTTTAAACTCAAAATAAATAATAACAATATATATATAATGAATTTTTAAATATATTTTCTTATAAATTATAACTTTTTTAAAAAATTAATAATTTCATTTACGTCATATGTTGATCAAAATGATTTATTAAAAAAGGGGACCATTATGAAATTAAACAACTAAAAAAATTAAAACAAGGCAATTATAATTGCGCCATATGTAGAAATGGCTTTGAAATTTAAATTTTCATTATATAATTTATTATTTTAAAATATAATAATTATTTTTTTGTTATATTTTAAATATTAAAAAAAATTGAAATGTACTTTTGTACATACAAAACCTCTAATATTTGTATGTGTGTATGTGTGTGTGTATATTAGAAGTTTAACGTGCACAAATGTAAATATTTTTTTAATTTTAAAATATAATATAAAATAATTATTATTATAATTTTAAAATAATAAGAAGTTATTTAATTTATTCATTTCTTATAATTTTTGTTATCTTTATTTTCTTTTTCCCAATATCATAATCTTATAAGAGAGCTACGTCCACAAAAATAATATAAATTGCTTACATGTGGGAGTGCTTTAGACAAAGTAATTAACTATCTTAAAATTCTTCAATATAGAACCTTCTTCAGTAAATCGTTTAACACTCTACACAACAAAGATATGTAAGTTTTGGTCAATATAGTGATTGAAATAATCTACAAAGCTAATATTATTACCTTTTTCTCTGATATGTTTCCCTCTTCAACATTATGTTCTTCTAGCTTGTTAGAAGTAATAAGGAGTAGTGGTGTACTATGCATTACTTTATTTCCCAGAGGAATTTCATCATTAGCAATTTCAAATTCTACAAGTGGCTGTTGTTGACCCATCAAACTTGCTTTACTTGTTGATAATTCATCCACCAACTCCTTACATAAATTAATGGATATATAGTTAGAATCAGAAAGGATTAGTGTTTAGAAGAAATGCAATGGCATATATTTGTAGGTATACTAAAATAGCTTATTTCACTTACAGTTTCACATGAAGGTGTTGTATGTAAAGAGACAACTAAAGGATTATTTAACAACTGCTTATTGATGAATTCAGGATTTGTTGATGATGTTGCCATAGCTACAGGAATCTCTAAACCATGCACTTCTCCAAAAGTCTCCTCTGTTGTTTTGTTTTGACTCTGAGCAACACAAAATCCAAAGAATGCAAATTAAAGGCGTTGCTTGATTAATAATTAAGCTCATTTATTATGTCATAAACAATACAAAGATATATATTTACCTCTGTGATGTTTGATGAAGCAATGGAAGTCAATTTTTGCTCTAACTGGATGCCACTATTATTTTGATTGGTTTCAACTTGTGAGGAAATATCCACAACCTCTGACACTGCTTCAACTTTACGAGTTTCCTTGCTTTGAATTTGTTTAATGATTCCTTTGCTAGAATCTTCATTGGATTTAATAATCTGCTCCAATTCATATTTGAATCTCGAGACATCTGCATCAAATTTCTCATCTAAAGAAAGAAATTTTCACAAATTAGCAATAGTAATTAAAAGTGAAAGTATATTTAAGAAAATAACTTGCATTATCTATTAAACAAATTAATGCCATATGGACTGAATTCACAAATCTTGAATATTTCAATACAAGTTATGTTCAAATATTTATAAATAATTTGTTTATAAGTTTTTGAAAAATTCAAATGCTTGAAAACAAAACACTAGCATAGAGGTTAAATATTAAACAAGTGCGCACAATATTACTAATTACAGAGTAGCGTGTACCTATCTCATTGTCGCATATTTTATGCAACTCCTCAAGAGTAGCAATAGTGGAAGTGAAATTGAGGTATTGAGAATCATGCAATAAACAATATCTCACAGTTTGCAACCCAATCCATTATGGCCCCATCTTCAGTTTTGGCAGCTTCATAAGTATTACATATTTCAAAATTGGAATCATCACACCCTTCATTTTTTCTGCTATTTCTTCTTGTTCATTTCCGAATACTTGCTCTAGTTGGGATGCCTCTTCTATCCACAAGGCCTTTAATTGTGGAAGCACATGAGATGTGGATACAGGAAATACACGTTTCAACTTATGGCAATGTCTGATGATGATTATGGATAGATTTGGGAAGAGAAGTTGAGGATTTGACACATTTTGGTTTTCTTCATCATCTTCTTCTTCAAAGATTTCCTCCAATTCCTTACAATCCATGGTGATCAGTTCCCGTAACTGTGGAAGGCTTCTTGAAATGGTTGCAGGGAAGACAACTTTCAAAATTTCACATTTACTAATTACCAAAGCACCAAGATTTTGAAGTTGTAACAAATTTTTGGGACCTATCCATATATGCCTTAATTCAGGTAGATCATCCAATTTAAGACTTTGTAAGCCTGAGTTCATCTGTTGTCCTTCAAGATAAAAAAGAACATCTATGCTGAAGTTTATCAGTCTAATTTCTTTCAACTTCTCTAGATGTATCTCCTTCGCTTTCATTACATCCTACAAAAATATAGAAGCTAGTATTTCAATTTATATGTAATTAAAATAAAAAATTGAGGCTGTGTGTACATATATAGTTTTGATAAAGTATTCTCTATGTACACGATTATTTAAAAACCCCAAATAAATATTTCCATTTCTCACATTTAAAATTGCTTTGATCATATATAATACAAAAACTACACTATATAAATTAGATTCAACAATATTATATAAGAAGTAGTACCTTTGTTGTTGTATGATCTTGTGTCAATCCAGAGCAAGAGATGCTATGATTGCCTACTGACGTGGGGGTTAATTGTGGACAATTCGTCAAGTACAAGCACTCCAAAGATGGCCATCTTGGATAAAAATTTTCGGGGAAAATGCTAATGACCTTTGGCAAGTTAAAGAGGTCAATCTTTCTTAAAGCAGAAAATTCAATGATTTGAAATTTGTTTGGATCCTGATTTTTATAGTTGGATTGACCAAATAGATTCTTTAATTTACTGGCCCAAGCAATTGATAAAATTTTCAACTGCGGAAAACTCTGAGCATAAGAGACCGGGAATAAGTATTCTAGTTGATTGCATTCAGAAATATGAAGTCTTTTTAAATTTGGGAATGCAAGACTATAGCTCCTCTGATATTCATTGTCATCTACAACTATCTCCTCCATTTCATCTTTTATTATATGCTCCAGTGAATTGCAATTGACTATAGTTAGATTCTTCAAATTTGCAAAAAGGCCCTGAGGACGATGACCACCACACAAGGTTTTCAAATGCTTCATTCCCGATATTGTTAGGTGAGTCAAATTGGAGATGATTCTAACTGTCAAATGATTTGCAGTCTCTATAACACACTCTATCTCATCTGAATCAATGAGTAAAAGTCTAGTCAATTCATTCATATCCCCTCCCATTCTTTGAACAACATCAGGGATGATATTTTGACAATTGATTCTTGCCAAAGAAAGAGCCTGTGCCCTTCGCATCAGATCCTTAATTGTTGCATTTGAGATCCAACTCTCAAGATAATACACGGATAAAGCTCTTGTTATAGTTGAACTATAACTTATGTCATAAAACTCATCATCACCCTTTCCTATATCTATAATGTACTTCTCCAATGCAGATGTAGAGCTAATTTTGTCAAAGAATTCAGCATTTTCACCTTTATCCTCCCAATCTTCTCCGTTGATACAATAAAAATACAATTCTTCCAATTGTAAACATCTTCCGATCACTTCATAAGGATTCCTCTTAATTTTGCACTCCGATATATGTAATAATCTCAAATTCTTTTGTTCAGATATACTCTTTGGTAATTCATCAAAGGAACAATAAGTTAATGTAAGAGATACAAGTCCTTCTAAACAAGGAAACCCAGAGATGTCACCTAATGTCCATCGTTCCAATAATAGGTAACAAAGATTATTTATCAAATGCATTGACTTTGGCAGTTGCAGGACCTGCTTCTTGTGAGTAGAGTTTTCAAGGAACAAAACCTTAAGCTTCTTAGTTCCACTCAAAAAATCATTTGTCACATCCACACGATGCTTTGACTTTATGGAAATACGAAGAAACTCAAGGTTTGGACAATCCAACTTCTGAGGCAATTTGTCCACTTGCTCAAGCCACAAATATCGTATAGTATCATCCTTTAAAATCATATCCACTTTTAACACCTTTCGACTCTTTTCTGGTTCTATAATTGTCTTGATCTCTTTTTTTGCTATCCATAAGGCCACATCACGAACCAAATCATGCATGCTAATGACTCCATTTTCGTTAGCTCCCAACAACAAACAAGAATCTACAAGTTTATTGATGGCTATACTCACTTGGTCCCTTGCCCTTTTCAAAGAGCGAATTTCTCCAACCAGTCCTAGCGCTACGCCAAATATGGCTAAGTCATCAATGACAATTTCATAATCTTCTGGAAACACAGAACAAAACAGAAAGAGTGATTTAGCTACTTCATTCTTGAGATTATCATAACTTAGTCGAAGACACGTATAAGGATTTTTTAGACCTTCTTCAATATCAACTGGACTAGAATCTCTTAATGTTTCCAATGCTTCAACCCACTCAACTTGAGTTTTTCCCTTCAAAGTGCTAGCCACAGCAGCAATTGCGACAGGTAAACCACCACATTCTTTTGTAATTTCCTCTGCTAAACCCTTTAACTTCAAGGTTTCAGAGTTATCATCAAGTAATTCTGCATGCTTTTGGAAGAGAGTCAATGCTTCTTCCATATTTAAGAGATCTAGGGCAATCATACTTTGACAATTCATCAAATTACATACATGACGATGTCGTGTAGTTACAAGAACATTGCAACCTTTTTTACTTTCACCCGTAGGAATTCCTATGGCCTCAAAATCAAGCTTTTCCCAAACATCATCCAAAATGATGAGAAACCTTTCTCCACCATTCAATCGCATAAACAAGCGTCTAGCTCTTTCTGTTTCCTCTTCCTCTTCTAATTTTAAATCTAGTTGGCTTGCAATTTTACCTTGAATATTTCGAACTTGAATGGTATTAGACACAACAACAAACACAACTTTGTCAAAAAATTGCTCTGCTTCTTTACCAACTTCTTTTATCAATGTTGTCTTACCACACCCACCCATTCCATACAATCCAATCACGTGAACCTTATCATCTTGTAGTGCCTCTAAAAGTCCATCGTAAGCCACCTTTCTACTATTGAACTGTACGAAAGCATTTGAAGAAAAGTAGTTCATGCCTACAAGTGTAGCAAGTCGAGAAAACTCAGGGAATTCTTTTTTATTGTGCTCTATTATTTCTTTAATATTTTCTTCAAGTTTCTTGGCTAAACCATAACGCCTAAACCAGTTAGGGCAACGCTTAAGACAAGATGTCTTGTTTCTTTCCCTCGTCTTTTCTTCCATTTTGACCACTTTTGCCATGAGAGAGTCAGCTTCATTCAACCATTCATCAACAACACTACCCATCTTTTTAGTTTTCTTCTTAGCTTCTTGAGCATGATCGAGAACACTTCGTATTTTTAATTGCAAGTTCACTTTTTCTGTTTCAAGATCTTTAACATACTTGTTGAATTTGAAAGAATAGCATGCTTGTTGTATGGCTGCATCTACTAATTTATTTACAGTATCAACTATAACAGACATAGCAATCTCCATTGCAATCAAAAAAAACCCTGTATATATAAAATTATTATAACTTGAAAATGTCATAAAAAAAGTTTAGGCACATATCGAACTTAAATAAACATTGAATTGAATATAGGAAAATTAATGTTTTGACTATTTGGTGCTTGTGAGAAAACAAGTCACTATATTTATAGCCAAGAAATCATTATAGACTATAAATCCAATTAAAATGAAGAGACTTGGTATGAGAAAAAATAAATAAATTAATGGAGTATATACATCAAGACTCCTTTGACATATATTATTTTATAATTTGTATACTACTAGGAAGGGCTAGCAGTAGAAATTGTTTAGGCAGCCAAAATGAGATTCTTACTTTGTGAGGAGCAAAAATATTTCAAAAATTAATTAATTTGCCCAAGAATAGAAAAAATAAACCTTAAGTTGTTAATGTTAAAATCAAAATGCAATCTTCTATATCTCTCAATGACACCCTATAGTTATCAACCCTTTATTTTAAAGGTGCAAAACTAAAGTGTTAATGGCTATGTTATTAATTTTGTTAATAATTTAGATGGTTAGAAATGAGGGGACTAGACTGATAATAATTTAATCTGTGAGAGACTAAATTGATAAAAAAAATATTGTGAGCTAGCATATTGAGAAAAGTCTCACATTTTTAGAGACTAAAATGAGTATTAAGTAAATTTTAATGATGTTCCATTAATAATTTATTCAGTTGAATAATGAAGAACTTAATTGAAAACGATTTAGTGAAGGATCAAATTTTTTTAAAAAAATTCATACGTAAGGGACCAACAAAATTTGAGGTAAAACAAAAACAAAAGTAAAATAAATAAATAAATGATCTATATTAAGTACTTTATAGTCCAAAAATTTCAAAGTTATGAAATTTGAATAGAAATTTGAGAGTTGATTTGGTTCCCATATTTCTTGTTTTTATTTTTATTGAAAACATAAAATATAAACAAATATGCGTTTGATAGAATTCATGAAGATTAAATATGAAAATTAAGAAAAAAAACAGGTTAAATTAAAATTATAATCCCTTAACTCTATGTAAAGTAGACTATCTAGGAGCACAAATAACAATAGTCAATTTCTTCATAGGAGTATCCTACTTTTATACATTAGGATAGATTTTAAATTAATCTTTTAAGTTTAAAGGCCATTAAGTTATATCTTCTACCCTATAAAAGTTATTTTTTTGTTAATACTTCTAAAAAAAGTTAAAACCTAAATCTTTAAATTAATCCCTAATTAATTGCTTTCAACTGCTAACCTTCAATTCACCCAAAAAGTTCCTCATTTATATTTGAAGGTATGATTAGAGCAAATATTATAGAATAAGGGGTAGAAATAAAGCACAAAAGTGGTAGAGTTAAGGTTGTGAACAAACCCATAAAAGAAAAGATAGGAAATATTAAAAGAAATTTCATATAAAAAATGTTTTGTTGGTGTAAATTTGAAAAACCTTATTTTGAGTTATTCATAGAAATAAAACACAAGAACAATTACTATTAAATAATTAAAAACTTATTTTAGTAATTTCAAATGAGAGAAGATTTATATTAATGTCCAATTTAGAGTCATTTAAGAGAAACATGGTGAGTATACATATAAACGATAAATGATTAAAGATAGCGAGAAATATATGAATCACACACAAAAGACATGAGATTGTGGAAAGCCATAGAAGAATACCTGTGTTTCTCAGCAATTTCAGCACAAAGCTTGAACTTAAACGCTTAGACTTCTTCTCGAATTTCAGTAATCTCTCACACTTCAAATTATCAAATTAAGAATGAGATATATTCTTCCTATGTATGTATATATGCTTTACTTTAATGGATCCTCAATTATCAACCACTTTATTAAAGTAAAATTACCAAATATTTCTTTCTTCTTTTTAAATTATTATTTAATTTATCACTGCCACATGCTCCAAAACATTCATGTCATATATTAGAATTATTTCTTCAACACCTTGACCCACCCATCAATTATCTCTTACTTTTTGATCCACTTTCCTTCAACCACTCAGTTACATATTTTTGAAATTTTAGAAACCAAGAGAATAATTTTCTTAATAATATAAATCCAGGGGACTAATACTTTTCCCCTCTGAAAACATCTTTTTCCCTTTCCGATCATACTTTTCCAACTTCCTTCAAAAAGTTAGTATCTTTTAAATTTTGCAATTTCATAGTATTATATAAGAAATTTTAATCCATATGCATCAATACTGTAAGAATAGTTTAATTGAAACAAAGATAATAGTGCACCCATACTTTTTTATCAAAGTGGAATAAGAAATGAGAATCAAAGGCAAGAAAGAAAAAGAGAGATAGAAAGAGATAAAGAAAAAAAGGGAAGATAATTACAAAGACCTAGCTTACATGGTTGTGTCTCTTTCTCTTGTGCTTTTTGTGATTCTTTTTCTATTTAATTGGAATCGTATGAATAAAGAATAGTTGACAATCAGTAATATATTATCCTGCATATAACTCTAGTATTCAAAAACAATAACAAAGCTCTTATTGCAACAACATATATAGTTGACAGTAAATACAATGCATATGTTCATTCAAATGAAGTAGCAGTAACAGAAATACTAGAAAGACACCATCTCAAGAAGCAATATATATACATAACTATAAAAACTGTGTCCTTCATGTAACAAGAAGCCAGAAAACAGTGGTTTGGAGTACTAGAAATGCAGTTTTGTCCTTGTAGAGGCATTGCAGCAGCACAAGCCCTATTTCTCCACAATTATAACACCAAAACTATATAAGTTTTTTATTATAATTAATTCTTTTTTTTCCTTTTTTACAATATTTTTTGGGTTTATATTTTTTTATGTACTTTATCTTTTGGGTATTTTTTAAATTTCTATTTATATTTTTTTCTTTTATTTTGTTTTATTTTTTCAAGTAAACATTCCTATGTATGTGGAGTTTCTAGTTCTTTACATTTTAATATTATTTTATTTGTTTTATATTTTGGATATTTTTTAAATTTTTATTTCTATTTTTTTTTCTTTTTTCTTTTATTTTTTCAAGTAAACATCCTTATCTATGTAGTGTTTCTAGTTCTTCACATTTTAATATTATTTTATTTATTTTATAATATTTCATATTTTTCCAAGCTTACTCGTATTTTCAGATAAATATTCTCTTAAATAGTCTTCTTTTCTTCCCATAGTATCTATATATGATATTAGAGATTGGAACTATTCTTGAATGCTTTATTATATTATTCTATAATTGTTTAAGATATTAATCTTGGTAATTTTCTGCAAAATAAATCTAAATAACATCTTCGTTGTTCATAAGTTTATAGTCTTGTTTCATAATAATATTTTTTGTATTCAGATATATATTGATTTAAATATTTTGGGTCTAAACTACACATCTCTATTTGATGTATTTTTGTTATAACTTTTTCTATTTTTGTACTTTCATTAATTACTGTACTTCTTCCTACAAATTAATTTCTTAGTAATAGTTCATATTGTCCTACTAATATAACATATAGCTCTTTTCTATTTGAATCAGGTGTATTTATTGCTTTACCTGTGAAACTGGTTTCAATTATTAAAACTCGATGAACTGACACTTGTTTGAATGTTGACTTTCATAATTGGATTGGCCAAAAACATTCTTCAATTTATCAGCCTTAAATATTTCCATTTCTTCCAATTGTGGAAGGCTGGATATAAGTATTCTACTTGATTGCACCCGTTGATGTGAAGTCTTTTCAATTTTGGGAATGCAATTCTAGAACCCTTTTGATATTCACAATCATCTACAACTATCTCCTTCACTTCATCTGTTATTATATGCTGCAGTGAGTTGCATTCAATTATCTCTAGAACCTCTAATTGTGCAAAAAAGGCCTTGAGAAGGTTGACCACAATAAAGAGTTTTCAAAAGCATCATCCCTTTTATTGTAAGGTGAGTCAAATTGAAGATGATTCCAACTAGACCCAAATGTTTTTCATTGTCTATCAAGCACTCTATCTTGTGTGAATCAGAGAGTGAAAGCCTAGTCAACTCATTCAAATCCCCTCCTATTGTATGAACTATATATGTCTGGGAAGATATATTTGCAACTTTTATTAATTCCACTCAAAGAAAGAAACACTGCTCTTTGCATAAGATCCTCAATTGTTGCATTTGAGATACAAGCATCAAAATACTCAATAGATAAACTTCTTGATTTAGGAAAATCTTTTCTGCCAAGACTATCCTTACTCTTTCCTATATCTATACAATACTGCTCAAATGCTAGTGTGACGTTAACTTTGTCAAAGTATTCAGCAACATTTTCTCCTTGATCTTCCCAATCTTTTCCTCCGTGAAGAAAAAAAATACAATTCTTCCAATTGTCAACATCTTCCAATCACCTCATAAGGATTTTAGGAGTAAACTTGTCAAATTTGTCTTCCATAATAAATGACGAGCAAAGCATGGGAACACAAGCCACCCTATGCATTAATGTCTTACACAAGACATCCTACATGAAGACTTAGGCAAAGAAAATGTGATTGTTCATTTATTGCATCCATGAAACTTTAGTCTATATTATATTATATATATATATATATATATATATAAAGGCTTCATATTTCGTAAGGTAAGGAAGTGAAGGGAATAAAAGTAAGAAGCAAGAGTGAGAGAAAAATATTGTGTGGAGTGCTTTACGTATTAAACAAAAATGGTGTCGGCGAAATTGTGTGAAGGCTTGTAATTTGTATGAATGTTTGAGTGAAAAAAGAATAAAATAATGAGTGTCCTTTGCGTATTAAATTATGTCATGTTTTCAGGTTAGGGAGCTTGATTCTAACATTAGGTGGCGCGACGTCGAGAATACTCATCCTCTATATGCGTTGGACAAGGAATCAAGAAAATCAATTAGACTGTTCAAAAAAGTAATTGTACGCCGAAAGTGCAACGAAAAGGAATCTGCATCTGCAAAGTATCTTCTTGGTTTTGGGAAGAGAAGGGCTGTTCCAGATGTTGTTATGAAACATGGTTCTTTGTTGGAACAATCCTCAAGTGACAGGAAAAAATATTGGCTGAATGAATATTATGTTCCCCTGCATCTTATAAAGAATTTTGAGGACAAAAGAATTGCCAGAAAGTCCAACGAAATGAAACCAGGAAAAGTTTTGGAGACTGGATTAAATAATAAAGTTCCCAAAAAACGCGGATTTTCATATTTGTTTTCTAGGATGGAACAATCTGACTATCATCAATGTGGCCACTGCAACAAAGATGTTCCAATCAGGTATTTATTATATTCAATCTTGTCTAGAAATGTGTTTTGACATCAGTTCTATTATCCTTTTGCGCTATAACTTTTTCATCTTTTGCTTTTTATTTTTTTGTGAGGTATATATGAAGTGCTTGAATAGTCTACTCCGGTTGCAACCGAGTTAAATATCTCTTATTTGTTTTAATAATAGAAGAAATTTTATCAGAGAAGAGAAAAGAAGAACAAGAGCAGACAATACTATATCTTCTAAAAAGAAATGAAAATGAAGGAAGGGTAAAAGAAGAAATAAATCCAAAACAAATAAAGAAAGCTCATCAAGTAAGCAAAAGTACCAGTTACCATGCATTTTTTTGCAAAGAAAATTCTAATCTGAAGACAAGAAAATTCTAATCTGGGTTTATTAAGTTAAAATGTTTTATTTATTCAGATGAAGTGTGAGCCTCTCTATTTAATATGGAACGGAATCATTACGTGACGTCTTTATTTTATTTAGCTTTTGGAATTCTTAGTTGGGTGCCTTTAGTGGCTCTTCAATGAGAGTTGAGGCAATTTTGAATAACTTTCTTTTCCCCTGTATTGGTTTCTGTCCTTCATTTTGTGGGAGGATATTTACTCAGCTCTTGTACTCCTCTGTAAATAATTTTAAAAAATTGTTCGATATATAAAATTTGAATAAAAAATATGTGGCACCTAGTGCCACATTTATTTAGGATAAGGCTGAGTTGAGATTAGTTTAGAGAATATGCGCATTTAGGATTGGGCTTATGTCTTGCACGCCTAGTGCTGAATGGTTGATTTTATGCACTCTTATGAATTTGAAGAAAAATGGTTGATTTAGCCATCGTCCAATGTGCTAACGCTAAGTGCTCTATACTTTTTTGGATCTTTTAAAGACCATGCAATGGTGTCTTTTTTGGAGTCTTTTTGCTATGTTATTGTTAGTAAGATGAACAATTTTATAGTTGTTTTATCTGCTATTTGTTTCCAGGGCATGAGATAATTATTGGCATCAAAACTAAGCAATGATTCTTTCTGAATTTAATCTTGGATGCTCAAGTGTGACTGAGTATAATTCTTGATATTTGTGACTATGAAGTTTAGTGCTGCAAGTTCATGTATCTCTCACATTGGATAGGACTTCTGAAACAATTTTTCTTTGATATTACAATAAGAAAATATCAAAATATGTAACTCAGAACTGATTTTTTTATTTTAAGCATCAGAGCATCCTTTCTATGTTGTCACCTTAAATAATTAAGTGAAGTTAGATGTTCTTTACATCTTAAGTACTTAAATTTCTTATTTATTACTAACTCTCTTCCCTTGTTCTTAATTTGTCGGGGAAGCTGTGAGCTGCCTTTACTGTAAAAGTGAGTATTTGTATTTAAGTCTTGCCCTTTTGTTGTTTTATGAGAGTTGATGTGGTAATTTAATTTGTAATTAAAGTTTCAATGTAAAGCACTACAAAGCAATTCTATAGCTTGCGATTGCCACTGGATATCTTTTCACTGAATGATAAAATATTATGTGATAGAATAATCTCTTAATTTATGGTTGAAATGTAATTTGCATGTCGAGGACTTTCTAATAGCAAATTCTCAACCCCCCTTCCAAAGATAAAAAGAAATTAAAATACTGTAATTTTTCTAGTCATAATATTTTTTCCTGAATAATTTAACCAAGGAAATGAGTAAAAATAAAACACATTCACATCACTTTATTCATATAGCCGACTTTACTTAGTGAAAAAAGACTTGATTTTTTGTTGTTGTAGAAGTACTTAGTTCTTAAACATATCCTTGTATAAATAGATGCTTTGTCTTCGCCAAAGTCATCTATGTGTGTGTAGGGAAAAAAAGAAACGACTACATTATAAAGAAAGTAGATTATAATGACGGAAGAATATAATGGAAAAACATCAAAGAACAGCAAAAGGTTAGAAAATGCAACACAATAGTTCAATCTGGCAATGTCACTGGCATATGAGAGGGACACCCCGTAGAAGAAACAATGAGAGAACTATCAAATTGAATTCATAACGCTGCAATTGGTTGCATGTAATAACTCTAAATAAATTTTAGTATTAATGATTATTAATAATTAAAATAATTAGGAAAAGTTAATGGAAGCTTGGAAATTTTGTTAGAGATGGAACAATTGAATTATTTTGAGCTTATGGTTCAAATTTAAAAAATTTTGAAAATAAAATTTTATTTGATAACAAGATTTTTATCTACTTGAACAACTTAACAGATATTTTTAGGAGGCCTAAGATGTTCTAAAAATACCCAAAATTCTTTCAAGCTATCCCATATTTTAAAATGAATCATAAAGTGAAATTAAGTTTTACCTTAAGAAAATTGATAAGATAACCAAAATGCCTCTAGATATTTTAAAAACCCAAATTTCCCTTTTCTTTCTGTGCTCTTTCATCTTTCTTCCAGACATTTCCATAATCTTTCCCTCCTCTTCCTTCTGCCTTCACCATGCTCGACGCACCTTCACCACCTTCACCACTGCCACGCCATCGCCTGCACCGCGTTGTGCCGTCGCCAGATTGCAGAACATCCGCCAACATCGTTTGGAGCTTCGTCGGACCACCGCAGCGCCTGAAGACGGCATTTTCTCCCTCTTTTTCCATCCGCAATTGTGCCATCGATCCAACCACGAAACGTTGCCATTAGCCACCGATGAGCCTCGATTTTGGTCCCTCAGTTGACATCGACACTGCCGGCAACCTCCTCTAAGCGTCTCGCCGTTGTTAGCCGCCAAAAAATAGCCGAAAAAGTAAGAGGGACTAAACTGAAAATTTTAAAAATTTTTGGTTTGAATTGGAATTTCAAATTTTGATGCATATTTGTAATCCTTAGCTCCAATGAGACGTTTATAATTGTACAGAAGTGGAAAATGGAAGGAAAAGAATACAAAAACACCATATAAAAATCTAGGGACTAAATTGAAAATTTTTAAAATCTTGGATATGAGCTAAAATTCCAAAAATGTTGTACTTTTTTGTAATATTAAGGTCTGTGCAGGCTCTCATGCAAATTTAAAAGATTTTTGTGATCATTAAGGATTATTTTCAAGGCTAGGAGAATTTTAGGGATTTGATTAAAAACTTTTTAATTCTGTTGGATTAAGGTGAAATGCTTAATTAGATATTTTGAGATAATAATGGCCTTTATAATATTTTAAGATTTATTTGATGAAAGTTAGGAGGTGATGACATTCAGATTGCAACGAATTAGGTGGTTTTTATATTGATTAGGTTCTTTTATGATTTTAGAAAATTTGGAGGATAATAGAGTTATTGCAAGTTGTACTAGATCGGTAAAGTAAAGATTTTGTTACAAATCCTTTCAGGTGAGTGTTTGATAAAGGAGATACTATTTTCAAATACCCTTACCTATTTTATACTAAATATGAAATTAATTGTGTATGTGTTTGTACCCATTATTTAGACAATTATGAGAAACAATTAAGATGTGTATTATCTCTGAATTCGTGATAAAATGATGATTTTATGCCTGAGTGACTATAGGTACCAAACACATGAATTTATGTATTTTTTGATTGTTTAAAATTTAGAGTTAGATTAATAGAAAGTGGAGATTTGTATTTTTGTTAGATGGTAAATGTGTGCTGTAAAATCTGTGTGATCTGGAAATGAAGATGTGATGATAATTGCTTTCCTTGATTGTGGGATGATATGTGTACTATAAGATCTATGTGATATGGAAATGAAAATGTGATGATAATTGCTTTCCTTGATCATGGAATGATATGTGTGTTGTCGAGTGTTGTCTCTAGTGTTACCCTGTATTGAGGCACCTCGTGCGATGGGAGGTACGAGGCTGGTCATGCGTGCATGCATAGTAGGTTGTCATAGTGCGGTTGAAGGCACATGTGACTTGACTGGTGGCACTAATGGGTTGTCACGTGCGATGGGAGGCACGGTGAGCGCGTGCATGCACATTGGGTTGTTATAGTGCAGTTGAAGGCATAGGTGACTAGTGGCGCAAAAGGGTTGTCTTAGTACAGAGGGAAACTAGAGATGATTGTTGTTTTGTTTGAGACTAAAGATGATTGTTGATTTGTTTGAGATAAGAGATGATTGTTGATTTGTTTGAGATGAGATGATTTGGTGATCTGTTTGGAATACTTAAATATTGTGTGAATTTATAAGAATTATATTAGAGATGTTTGATGTTGTATGGATTTAATTAGTTATGACATTTTTGTCAGAATATTGTTATAATGACATTTTTCTTAAAATTTGTATAAGAATTGATTTACAATAGTTTAACCTTTATAGCCTTAAAAATATTTTATAATACCAAAAACTCTGTATGAGTGTGTTTTTCATTCTGTGTATTTCTTTTATCTTATACTTATTGGGTTTGTGTGACTCATGCTCTTTAGTTTATATTTTTCAGATCCTCCTCAGATTGAAGAGTAAAAAGTGATCAAAAGTTTATTCCTATTTTGGGTAGGTCCATTATGGAGTTATGTAGGCTTAATGATATCACAGCTTATCAACACTTTAGTATTGGACTAGTTTGCTAAATATCATAATTTGTATGTAGACGAAATGAAAATTTCTGTAAGCTTATGATAGCCAAATGTATAGTTTTTGAATTGTAATGAATATGTTGCTGTGTTTGGGCTGTTATAAATTGAGAAAATGTCCTATTTTCAAAAGAATTGTCAAAATTTTGGTAGAAATTAGAATGATAATTAAGAATTTAAAATTAGAGATTAAAATATCTTAATATTATTAATGTAAAATAAAGAAATTTTTAAGCTAATTAAATTTAGTAAGTGTTAGAATAGATTTATGCGTTCGTCACAATCTCAAAATTTAGATCGTGACATTGCAGCTTTCCAAAAAAACTTTGGCTTCCTTTTTCATATCAAACCTTGTCAAGAGAAATTGCTCTAAGGTTTGGGGATACCCATTGTTCACCCTGGACACCAAGCCACCCGACAATGTAGAAGTATAGCTGATTCAAAGTATGTGAGTGGGTATGAGCCACAGTTGTTGACGGTGCGTGGCGCACTGTTGCAATAGGGACGGACTCCTAGAGTTATTTTGCATAGCTTATTGCTCGGTGTGTAGCAATATAGAAGTGCAACGTACGTAATTATATCATTAAAATAATAAAAAGAGAGAAAAAAATAAAAAATGCTAACTTATTTATTCAAAAATATTTTACGTTGTAAACTAATAATCAAAGTGCATGACATAAATAATGTACAATTCACAAGCATTAGTCTGTATAGTTATTAAATATTTTATAATTTTATCTTACACCTAGTGTCTTGATCTCAAATGAAGAAAAAAAATAACATTAATTTGAGAGATAACAAATGGCTATTGAAGGAAAGAAGCAGACAAAAAAAAATAATTAAAATGATAAAATAAAATATAATGTAAGATTGACTAGATAAATAAATTTTTTTTAAAAATATACCCATATAAAAAATGTCTTAATTCAATTTTTTTCAAACAGCGGCAATGATGCATTGTACGACACGCGCACGATTGAGCCAAACAAAATTGATGGCATTGCCCCATTATCCATGGCACTGGGCAATGGCATGGGGAATAGAACGCCATTAATAACTATGTTTGACGTACGGGGGTTCTTTTTGACATTACCATCAACCAAAATCAATTCTACACCATTGAATATTTCTATAGGATGAGTTTCTCACAAAATCCATTTGTTGATTAAAATTTTTTTCCCTGAATATTTTACTGAAAAAAATTACATTAATTCGAAGTTGTTTGTATCCCATTGATGAATCATAAAATTATTGTTAAATTTTATAATTTTCAAATATAAGAAACAATTAATTGCTTGATTGCAGGTTTTAGTGTTATTAAATTTGCCTAAAAGTTGGTATGTAAGATTTCCTGAAACAATTTGGCATCTATGATTAACATGGTTATTAGTTTTAATACATTGGTTAGATCAATGAAAATTACATTGTATAATAAGACATTGAAAGGTGCAAGTGTGCCAAGCATAGTTATTTTAAGTGCCAACAATAGTAGGAAACTAATTTTGAAAACTGTAGTTTTACCCTAGTAGCAACTTCATAATATTTTCTCCTTGTGAATTGTATATTGGTGTATTAGAGAATCAACTAGATAAATTAGGAAAGCAATGTTGATTACAGAATTAGTGTCTCCGTCAAAACAACAGCGAGTGAATTTGGGGAAAATGTTTTAAAACTGAGTCATGAATAGGAACATAAAACTTATAGGATGAGTCGAATAGGATAAATATAATCATATAGGTGAAAAAACAATTAAGTAATGTGATATATGGAAATATGGAAGTATTCTGATACCTATTGTCCTGTTTTCTCTATTTGATTGAGTGTATTCCTAATGATGTCAATGTTTGGGTAAGAATCCATTTTTTGACTTTATAAAAGTGGTAGTAAAACATGAAAGGTGCCCTTAAGGCATGAGGCTCCCCTAGCACCACTAGGTTAGAGGCAATAGCAAAGAGCTCGCCCAGGTGAAGCAAGGTGCTAAAGTAGGAAAAAATCTGTATAAATAGAAAATAAATCAATTTGAACAATTATGATAACATTTGACATAAATTAATTATTCAAGCGTAATAATCATATAAGCGTACTTTTACAGTCATAATATACTTATATTTTGTTTGTTTTTTATTGAATAAAACTTTATTATCAGTGGTATCTGCCAAATTTGAAGGAAACTTCATGGAAGTACCATGTTGTGGGCCCTTACATGGTTCTGCCGTGGCATCCAATTTATTGTAGTGGCTGCCATGAATGGAGTCCACCATGGTGGGGTTTAGAAATTAAATGTAGGATTTTATATCCAAAAGCTGTTGGGCTTTCCAAGTCTGAGGTTTTTGGTGACTTTCGGCTATTTCTGTGGTAATTTAAATTTAAAAATGGAGTTCAAGAGTCCTGGAATACAAAAAGCTAGCAACTTGGCCTTTATAAAGATTATAAAGCCGACAATTAAAAAGGTCGCTGTGCATGCTCATTGCGGTCGCCAAACTAGCAGTTTTTGGGCTTGCCACTATTTATCTCTGTTAAACTTGAATTTTCATATATGTATTCCTTTGAGTTACATAGGTATACATACACATAGAGAAAGAGCTATCCTAATCCTACTAGAAAACTAATTCCTAAAATAAGGGATTATATCCCATCCTAGAATATCTTACTAATCCTAATCCTAAACAAAATAAAAATTAAATTTAAATTTCAAAAAACATGTTTAAATTTCGTTCACCTTAAAATAAGAGTTTATTCTCATGTTGTCAATGGTGAATGGAGATTGTGAACAATTTAAATATGTGTATATATACACATTTACAAAATTATCACCTATCCTAATACACATGAATTGTATTGCTATCCAAATAAAGACTGGTCTATCTATTAGTTTGGTGTCTAGTGTTTATAAAATTATCACTAAGGTGCTCTATTTAAGATTGGGGAAGGTTTTAGGAGACACCATCTCTGAGAATCAAAGTGCCTTTGTGGCAAGTAGGCAAATCCTTGATGCTACACTAGTAGCAAATGAAATGGTATAAGACATTGAGCAGTGTGAACAAAAGGGCTTGGTTTTTAAGCATGATTTTGAAAAAGCCTATGATAGAATGAAGTGGGGATTCATATATAAAATTCTCTATCAAAAAGGGTTCAGGATCAGATGGAGAAG
Source organism: Senna siamea (assembly GCA_031216115.1). Lineage (NCBI taxonomy): Eukaryota > Viridiplantae > Streptophyta > Magnoliopsida > Fabales > Fabaceae > Senna > Senna siamea. The sequence goes on along the minus strand of CM062367.1, from coordinate 30,905,707 downwards.
TTGGATGAAGGGTTGTCTTTTCTCTATTGTTTTTGCTATTATTGTTAATGGAGAGCCTAAGGAATGGTTTAGGGATCTTCGAGGTGTTAGGCAAGGGATCCTCTCTTTTTCTTCACTCTAGTTGTGGATGTCTTTAGTTTAATGCTGTCTAGGGTTCAAAGAGAAGGGTGGTTGAGGGCTTAAGGGTTGAAAATGAGGGTATTAAGGTTTCTCATTTACAGTTTATTGTTGATACTATTTTCTTCCTTCTTTATGATAAGGAGAATTTTCAATATGTTCTTACCCTACTTTAATTTTTTGAAATAATTTTTGGGCTTCGGATTAGTCTTTCTAAATATGGGTTGGTTGGGATTAATGTTGAGGATAATTTTTTGGAAGATTTAGCAAAGATAGTAGGCTATAGGATTTCCCAATGGCCTTTGACTTAGTTAGGTGTTCCTTTAGGTGATAATCCTTGTGCTAAGTCAGAAAGGTTGGAGAGTTGGAAAGGGGTTTATTTCTCTCTTGGTAGTGGGATCACTTTAGTCTAGGACTCTTTTTCCAAGTATCCCTTTATATTATCTTTCCTTATTTAAGATTTTGGTTGGGGTGGCAAAGAGGATTGGGAACATTATGAGGGATTCTTTATGGTTTGGGAAAAAAACAAAATAGACAATTTGGTTAATTGAGAGGTGTGTTGTAGATCCAAGGAGGATGTAGCATTGGATCTAGGTAATTTGGTACTTAAAAATATCTCCCTAGTGGCTAAATGGAATTGGCATTTTCCTTTGGAGACTACCTCTTTATGGCATGGAGTAATAAAGAGCAAATTTAGTGTTCAAGAGAATGGGTGAGATGCTAACTCTGGGAATTGTGCTCCTTATTCAAGCCTCGGGAAGTTCATCTCTGAGGTTTGTCATTCTTTTTCTTCAATGCCTTCTCTTTGTGTTAGAGATGGAACTCCTTTTTTTGGGGACGATAATTGGATTGGTGATTCTTCTTTTTTGGAGCTTTTTTCTCGTCTTTATTCTTTATCTTTTGTTCATAATACTCGAATCTCTGAGTTTTTAGCACAACAAGGTGATCAAATTTCTTGGAATTTTCATTTTTCTAGAAATCTTAATGATAGACTTGCTAATGATGTTGTTTTATTGCTAGAAACTCTTATTCCTTTTAATGTATTTGCTAATAAAAGGATGTGGAATCTAGATTCTTCATGCTCCTATACTTGCTCTTCCTTTTCTAAATTTTTTACTCGAAGCCTAAATCTTGGCTCTAATCTATTGTTTAAATCTTTTTGCAAATTTAAAGCACCTTATAAAGTAAAGGCTACTGTTTAAACCGCAGTACTTAATAGAATTAACATTAATGACTTGCTTCAGACCATATGTCCTAACAAGGCTTTATCTTCGAAAGTTTGTGTAATGTGTCTTAGAAGTTTTGAGACATATAGCCATCTCTTCTTGCATTGTGAAATGGCTAGGTATTTATGGAACAATTTGTTTGGCTACTTTGAAGAGAATTGGATTTGCTCAGCTAATCTTAAGACCTTTCTTGTTACCATGTTTGTGGGTTTGGGAGGAAAAATGGGCATAAAACACTTTGGCAATGTGCAATTATAGAAATTTTATGGTGTATTTGGTTAGAGTGGAATGCTAGAGCCTTTAACAATAAATGTCACGACCCAAATTCTGAGATCATGACCGGCGCATAGACCTATTCTAACACCTACTAGGTCTAGCCAGCCTAAGAATTTTTTCATCTCACAATAACAACATTAAAACATTTTAAATCTTTGCTTTTAAGTCCTTAACTACCATTTCAATTTCTACCAAAATTTCGATAGAGTATCCTCTGAAAATAGGACGTTTCCTCAATTTACAACAGCCCAGATACAGTAACATTCATTACAAAACACAATAATACAACTAGCTATTACAAGCCTATAAAGTTTTTCATTTATGTCCACATGCAAACTAATCTAATACTAAGGGATGGATAAACTACATTATCATTGAGCATACGAGACTTCAAGGAAAAGCCTACCTAAGATAGAAGCGTGACTCTATTCTTTTCTACTCTTCGACCTGAGGAGGATGTGAAAAAATGTAAAGTCAAGAGAATGAGTCACACAGACCCGGTGAGTGTAAGATAAAGAAAATACACATAATGGGAAACAGACTCGCACAGAGTTTTTGATAATGTAAAAATAATTCAAGGGCCATAAAAGTTAATTTAATGTTAATAAATTTTTATATAATTTTTTTTATAATTTCGCTCAATATTTAATAGTTTCAATTAACCATCCAATCATCTCTGGTCTCCCTATGTACTAGGATAACCCATCCGCGTCTCCAGTCACCTGTGCCTTCAATTGCACTATGACAACCCTCCGTGCATGCACGCGCTCCAGTCAACGTGCCTCCTATCGCACGTGACAACCCATCAGTGCCACCAATCACCTATGCCTTCAACTGCACTATGACAACCCACTGTGCATGCACACGCGACCAGCCTCATACCTCCCATCGCACGAGGCGCCTCAGTACAGGGTGCACCATAAATAACATCCAACACAATTCATTTCATACTCAAGATACAAACTTTCACGGTTAATCAATCTAACTTTGAAATGCAATTAATCATAACTTGCAAACATTCAGAAAAATACATAATTCTTTGTATTTGGTACCAATAGTCACGTAAACATAAAATCATCAATTTACCATGGATTCAAAGGCAATACATATCCTAATTGTTTCCCATGGCTATCTAGACAATGAACGCAAACACATACACAATTTATTTCATTTGTAATTCAAATGGGTAAGGCATATTTGAAAAAAGTATCTCCTTTATCAAACACTCACCTGGAAGGATTAGTAAGGATTAATCCTTAATTCACCAGTCGAGCACAATTTGTAATGACTCTAGTATTATCCGAGCTTCCTAAAATAATTAAGGAACCTAATCAGTATAAAACCACCTAAATAGTTGCAATTCGAACTTCATCACCTACTAACTTCCATTGAAGAAATCCTAAAATATTATGGAGTATATTATTATCTCAAAATGCATAATTATATATTTCATAATCCAAAAAAATTTCAATTAAATCCCTAAATTTCTCTTAGCCTTAAAAAAAATCCTTAATAGTCACAAAAATCTTCTATATTGTATTTTTTTAGAGCGTTTAGGCTACACCAGCTTCAATAGATCACCGAAAAAGGCATTGTGATGGCGGTCAATAGTAGTCAACGTTGGTCAACGCTGGTCAACGATGACGGTCAGCCAAAATTGGTCCAGAATGTAGATCGGAGTACGAGGATGCCGGATCTAAAATTAGTTTGGTGAAACATGACTGTTTAACGGCACTTTTCTAGCGAGAAAGGTGGATGGAGCGGCGGATGCTTTTTGCCTCGATCCGAGCACGTGGCGGTGGTTCTCTGGCAGGTGAAGGCTAGCCGAGGAAGCAGACACCTTGGGCTACCTAGCGATAGAGGCGGTGTGGCCGAAGGATGGCATTTTCTGGCCGTTCAAGATGCCAAAGCTTGGGTTGATGGAAGAAGAGTTTTGTGAATTCTTGGGAGTTTTCAGCCGTTGTAGTGATCCAACGGAGCTCCTGCAGTCCAGTGATGATGCAGCGCGATGCTGGTAACGGTGCAGTGGTGGTTCTGAGGAAAGAAGGGAAGGATCAAACGAGAGAGAAGAGAAAATTAGAGCTGTGTGGGAGAGGAAGAATGAGCTACAGTGAGGAGGGAAAATTAAGTTATTACAATAAACACCTCCCACCTCACTTTCTTTGGGATAGAATCACTTACTTGTCTTCTTTGTAGGTTTATTCTAATGGTTTATTGAGAGGGGTTCTTTATGGATCTTCAAAGGGATTGGAAGACTTTACTGATTTAATTTTTTGTTCTTTTGTTCTTTTATTTTTTTATTTTTTTGTTTCTTCCTGGAGAAGACAACTTGTCTTCCTTCTTGTATTCTCTTGTATTTTTTTTCTCTCTAATAAATTTCTTTTCTTGTATAGAAAAAAGCCTATATAATATTTTAAAGTGAATAACCAATTTTCCCTATTATTTAGGAGAGTTATTGGCCTGGGATTCTATGCGTCAATACATATTTTAAAAATCTTAACTTGACCGTTATGACTGTTTGGGGTGGGCTTTTCGAGTTTTACATGTATTTAAAATACACCTAATTTATGCAAGCTGCCTTAGCCAAGTGCCTTGCATCTACCAGAAAGGTGCTGCCAGGCAATCACATTTTCCCATTTTTGTGGGAACCGACGGACCTTATTGTTTTAGGTTGCCTTTTACCTCCTATATCTGAAGTTTTCTTACATATCACAGCATAATTAGCTGCCAACAGTTCATTATCTCGTTGTGGCCATAATGCTTAGCTGATTATGTGTTGCCTATTCTTACGAAATGGATCTCACATTAGGCTGAGAAATGGGAAATATATATGAATTCTCATTTGATCAACGAATTTTAATTGTTTTGTGCTTCTTATTCTGCCCTTCTTAATTTTTTCTCTAGTCTTATTCTTGTCATGACCTTATTTGTTCTTCAATATCTGACTATCATGGTATAATGTGCAGGATTCTTCCATAAGAGGCATGTCAGAAAATCTGGTGGCACTACTGAATGCACATATTCATGCATAGATGCCAGGATGGGATGCACGTTAAGGCAAATTCTAAAAGAAGGAAAGTTGACCCAAAACTACGGAAGATTCAATCACAGAAATGTAGGAAGCCCCTGTCAGCGAGCAGATCAGTTAACCTTAAAGGCAGTAAAAACTCATCGAGTAAGGGCAGCAAGCGAAATCTCGAACCAATAAGAAGTTCCAACCAAGTATACCTCTTTGCCATTCAGCTCGGAAGGTCAAATGTTTGTTGTCTCTGCAAAACAAAAGGAAAGGAGGACGTAAAAAGGGAAATAAAAGTAAATCCAAGAAGGTGACATCTTGGGAGCCTAGGGAAACTACCTCTCATTCTAAGAAAAGAAGTCATGTCTAGCACAGTTACTGGCTTAATGGTCTTCGGTTGTCTGGAAAGCCAAGTGATGAACGGGTGATGCTGTTTAAGGAGAAAAAGCATCTTGCTCCCTCAGAGGTTTTTCTGGTACTATTGATCAACCTAAATGCCGCCTTTGTTGTGGAGACGGATATACTTTAAATTATATTGCTTGTCAAATTTGTGGGGTAACTACTTTCTTTTCTTCTTTTTTGTAGTTTTGGATGTTCAAGGGATGGGTAGGAACGGAGATGTTAGAACTTTTAATTTAATGATTGTATTTTTAAATGGGGGATACTACTTTGGATTATGCTGTATAAGGTATTAGTTGTCATGCTCCTTCTTGCTTTGGTGATATTTTCTATCATTAATATGTATCCAAATATGATTTGGTTTCTTATTATGCAGATGGTTTCATGGGGATGCTTTTGGACTCTCTCTAGAGAATGCCAGAAAACTTATTGGATTTAGGTGCCATGTTTGTCGTGATAAGGCTGCTCTAGTCTGTCCCCATGTTAATAATAATGCTTTGACTCGTGCTGAATGCAATGCTGCAACTGAGTGTGCAGAGGAATTATCTAATCCTGTTTCATTTCAACCATTGAGTGAGGTACACTTGCAGTGAACTGATTAAAGATCTTTGAAAGATCATAATGTCATAATTACACCATAAAATTTTTCTATGACATGCATTGAGTGTTATGTCATATTTCATGCTCTATAATGTTTTCAAACAATAGAGAGTATTAGTGGCTTTTTATCTTTTGGCCAGTTTCTTTTTAATTAGTGGTTCAACCTAGCATGCCTGGAATAAGTTGTTTTTTGTGAGCAATGTCTTGCATTCCAGCTTAGATAGTGAACCAAAAAGGCTACCTAGTCATGGCTCATGGGTTGATTAACTGGTTAAGATAATGTTCTTATTGCATGGTAAGCTTATAATGATTCAAAATAGCAAAATTGACTATGAGATATTACAAAAACAAAATGTTAAGACATGAATCTTAATACTTTTGAAGTATAAATTACGAAGATTTGGCCTTTTATTATAAAAATTTTGGTATTTAATTGAGATTTCTTTAAAAGAAGTGAGAAGTCCAGTCCAAAATATGACATTTTAGCTTAAACTGGATTAAATTAAGACTTAGCTGACTATTCAAAACTGACTGACTCACCTGCTTCTTCTAGGTTATTGGAATTTTACTGGTTTTCACCATGTCTATCCAACAGTTATAGGGTTCAACCCAGCATATTCCTTTCTGGATCAGACTGGTTGGTTGGGTCATGTCTCAACTGTCAAAAACAAGGCTTCTAAAGAATTGATGCACCAATTTTGGACAGCAATTTACGTTGTTATTTTGATAAAGTTCTTGCATATTATTTCTCTGGGTGAAACATATGCTTGTATTGATTTTGATTTAAATTTTAAATCACACTAGATGATCCAATATATTTCTTTTTTTGTTTCATTTTTGTAGACAAAAGTGTGTGAAGTAATCCAATATGTCATGTATTATTTTCACTGAAACTAATTTTCTCTTTTAGTTTGAATGCCTGTGTAATAATGTAATGTTAAGGCAGAACATGTTAATGTCTTTGACACTCATAATCATTTCATGTCTTTGGCTTTTGGAAGCCAATATATGGTTTTAAGAGGCTCGTTGCATTCAGTTGCTTGCAAAAAAATCTATTTTACTATGGAACTTGTCCTATTAAGGAGAATTTCTTTCTTTCCCCAATAAGATTTATAGTTTTCAAATTTTTCTTCTTAGAATGTGTTTTTATTTTTTTTTGGTTCCCCATCCTCTTGTAGAGGGCAACTTATACCTGACCTCTGGTTTTTATATTAGTTTAGCAGTAGATAATTGAAGGGAATTTTTGTTCACTTGTCATTGCAGATTCCGCGCAATTAATTACTGTTGGCATTTATGGATGCATTCTTCTTTGTGCTTGGGTTATGAAACATTTTTGTCGGAAAGGTGCATGTTGAGACAACTATTTAGTTAGATTAATGGGTTTACAGGAGTGAGGTTTACAAACTTCAACAAGAGATTTTTTCTTCTGTAGTATGAGCAGTCAATTGGGTTAAGCTAAAATGTTGAATACCACAATAGGTGAGGAGCCTTCTAGTGTAGCAAAGAGTACTGCCTCGCAAGGAGTATTGCCTCTGGAATTAAGGGATTATGAATGATTCCAATGAAAATTTGAATATGCAAGTATGAAGTGTGTCTTTTTCAAAGTCAAATTACTCATAATTAAAATATAAAATTTTGGCCAGAGGAACGTGGATAATTGCTTATAATGGAGGTTTAAAAATATACATGTGTTTGTATCGTCATATAAGAATCCAATTTTTTATCATATATCATCTATTGGTACTACATCATAGAATACGAGTACATTATATACAAGATTGTTATAGCTTATGTTTTTTCACCGCAGGTTTGTTGATTGCATTGGAAGGTTAATAGTTGGACACCAGATGGCAACTTCTTGTGGGGTCATTTTTCTTCCTGCAAGAGATGGTGCTCCATGTTTAGTTTTTTTCATGAAAAAAAAAAATCACTGGTTAGATGGTCATTTCTATACGAGGAAAGAGTCTTCTATTGCAGCTAGTTATCTTTGTAAGAGAAAGAAGAATAATGGCAATGGCAGAGAAGCATGTTAGTGGAAGAGGCTGAAGATAATTGTGAGGAGGACACCTTATAGTTCGTACAGGAATTGCATTCATGATTGTTATTTTAACCCATGTACATTCATTGTAGCAGCATTCTTGCATGTAGGTTATATATTCTGGAATGGTTTCCTAGATGTCTTCCCTAATTTAAACCTTTTGAAGAAGTATATATAGTAGCATACCTTAGCAAATAGGAAGATTATAGCTCGCAAGAGATGTTTTACAGTTATAACTGTCTATATTTTCAGTAGGGGCAAAAAGGAAAAGAGAAACTAACAAGTCACTTATATGGGTATTTCCCAGAATTTAATAGTTATCACTTTGGCATTAGAATGTCTGAAATTTTCCCGGAATAACTACATTGATAGATAAAGATAAAGGGCAAAACCTAAACAAAGTTGATGGAGAATTTTTCTCTTTGTAAGAGTTGATAATATGTTGTTGAACTATAAAAAAATATTCATATCTATTGCTATGATTGAAACATTTTACAGGAAATAGTCAAAAGAAATTCCCTAGTACCATCCGAAGAAAACAAACTATATGGTAAGATGGTTGAGTGGGATATGTCAGTCTTGGCTTGGCTTGATTGATGAAGATGAACGTATAATGAGAGAGTTTGATTTTGAGACAAGTTTGAGTCATTCAATTTATGATGGTTCTTTTTTATCTCTATATATAAGCCTCTTGTGCTGCCTAGGGAATGACTTGATTTTAATCCAAGTTTATTTGTTGTGGCCTTTTTTTATTTTTGGGTATTTGATCTTTTATATTCACACTTTATCCTTACAACCTCTTGTGCTGCCTCATGTGGCCTTTAATATCAAATTTTAAGTGAGTAATCATAAAATAATCAAAATATCATACTGGAAAATCAGGAGCTAAATGTTATGGTAATGGAATATGAGTTTATATAAATAGGTTCTCATACATGCTGAAAGGATGCTTCACAATGAAAATTGGATGCTGCCACTATCCAAGAACAACAAAAAGATTCATTACGCGACAGAAATGACTTAACACTTAATTGGAATAAGGTTATTATGCAAATAACCTTATTTTGGCTTCTCACATATTCACAAACTCAAACAAGAATGAAGCATTGTATAGGTACAACCACAGTATCACTAAAATCTTATGTTTGCCCCTTGGATATGGGACTTTTCTTTATTTGGTCATTCATAGAATTTTTTTCTTAATTTGATCTTTTATAAATTTTCTTTCTCAATTTGGTCTCTCATAGATTTTTTTTTTTTAGTTTGATTTCTTACTTATTAAATCGTTATCAATTTATTCTTTTTATCTTTCAAGTCAGAGTATTAAAGAAGCTTGTCTGAGTTTAAAGAGGGTGGTATCTTACCTAAATCCAGACTAACTCTATATAAATTATTTAAATATTATTTTTATATTATAAATATATATTTATTTTATTTTATTGAAGAATATATGTATGTAAATTATATTATTTATATCAATTTTATCAATAAGATAGTTTAATTTTAATATAAATTCCTAAATTATTATATTTAACAATTTTGTAAAGATAAATTTAGTAAGACTTTATATTGATTCTATATTTGAAGTTTACATAATATAAATGATACAAGTTGTACGTTTTTCTTTATGAATTTATATGTAGATGAGTCATAATGTATTTTAAAATTTTTTGGGTAAACAAATTCAGATCCTAGTATTTAGAGATTTAATGAGTTCAAGAATGTAGATTAATTTTGTTACTCGCTCAAGTTCGGGTTTGAGTATGGGAACTATAGTATCCTACCCATGATCATCCCTACTCCATTACTCAACTATCTACATTTTCAATGAAACACTGTTAAAATTTACTTAAAATCTATTTTAGCTCCTCATAGATGGAATTTTTCTCATTTTTGTTTCTCATAATTTTTTTTCTCAACTTAGTCGCTTATATTAAATTGTCTTTAATTTGTTCCTTTCATTCCCTACTGTCTAAATCATTAACAGACTGATGACAGGCATTAAATGTTGGGTTTGTTAAAGGAGAGGGTTGATAATCATGGAATGTCATGGAGATATATAGAGGATTGGGTTTTGGTCTCAACTCTCATTGAGTTTAGTCATGATTGTTATTGAAATCTTAACATACTTCTTTTAGGAGAGTTGATGCCAAAATTGCTTTTTCAATTGAATTTTCCATACAAAGCACTACAAAACAACCTTAAATTGGACATTATGGAAAGAACTTCAGCTCATGAATTTTGATTAAAGTATCTAAAAGTCCAAAGCTTGGCCATAAAAACTTGGCTAAAGTAAACTATGAGATAGAGAAATGTATTCAAGCTTCAGGAAAGAATGAACATGCTTAGTCACATGATTTCTTTGTACTGGTTAATAATGTTCATCTTATTTTGTTTTATTTTGTATTGCTGATGTCACGACCCAAATTCTGAGATCGTGAGCGGCACATAGACCTATCACAACACTTACTAGGTTTAGCCAACCTAAGAATCCATTTACCTTATGACAGTAATATTAAAACATTTTAGATTCTGCTTTTAAGTCCTTAATTATGATTCTGAATTTAACAAAAATTTTGACAGAGTTTCCCTTAAAAATAGAATGTTTCCTCAATTTACAACAGCCCAGACACAACAACATTCATTACAAAGCACAATAATACAACTGGCTATTGCAAGTTTATAGAAATTTTCATCATGTCCACATGCAAACTATTCTAATACTAGGGTATGGATAAGCTGCGATATCATTGAGCCTGTGAGACTTCAAGGAAAAGCCTACCCAAGATAGAAGTATGACTCTATTCACTTCTATTCTTCAACCTAAGGAGAATCTAAAAAAATGTAAAGTAAGGAGAGTGAGTTACACAAACCCAATGAGTGTAAGATAAAGAAAATACACATAATGGGAAACAGACTCACACAGAGTTTTTGGTATCATAAAATAATTTAGGGGGCTATAAAGGTTAATTTAGTGTCAATCAATTTTTTATATAAAAATTTAAGAGAATGTTACCATAATAATATTTTTCTAGAAAATAACGTAGCTAATTAAATCCATGCAACATCAAATATCTCCAATATAATCTTTTTATAAATCAACACAATATTTAACACTTTTGAACAACCACTAGATCATCTCTGGTCTCCCTCTGTACTAGGACAACCCTTCCGCGCCACCAGTCACCTGTGCCTTCATCCGCACTATGACAACCCTCTGTGCATGCACGCACTCCAGTCATCATGCCTCCCATCGCACGAGACAACCCATTAGCCACTAGTCACCTGTGCCTTCAACCGCACTATGACAACCCACTGTGCATGCGTGCACGACCAACCTCGTACCTCCCATCGCATGAGGTGCCTCAGTACAGGGTAACACCAAAGATAACATCCAACAACACAATTCATTTCACACTCAAGATACAATTTTCCACATTTAATCAATCTAGCTTTGAAATTTAAATAATAATAAATTTTAAATAGTCAAAAAATACATAATTTCTTGTATCTGGTACCAATAGTCACACAGACATAAAATCATCAATTTATCACGAATTCAGAGGCAATACATATCCTAATTATTTCCCATGGCTGTCTAGACAATGAGTGTGAACACATGCACAATTAATTTCATTTTTAATTCAAATAGGTAAGGGATATTTGAAAATGGTATCTCCTTTATCAAACACTCACCTGAAAGGATTTGCACAAAATCCTTACTTTATTGGTCCAGCACTAAATATCTTGATTTATCCTTTTCGCTATTTAATTTTTCTATTTTTCCTCCCTATATGAAATTACGCAAGAATATCATTAAATATTATTTCATCCAAACCAACAAGAACAATTATCCAGATATCGTGGCACCTAACTGATAATTTAAGCAACTTTAACGATCACCAAAATACTTCCATGATTTTGGCGAGCTTCTATATTGCATTTTTCAGACCGTTTAGGCTACACCAACTTCAATGGCTCATCGAAAAAAGGCACTGTAATGGCGGTCAGCGGCGGTCAACAGTGACAAAAAATTGAAATTGGTCCAAAATGTAGATCGAAACATGAGGATGACGGATATGAAGTTAGTTCGGTAAAACACGATGATTTAACTATGAATTTTTGGCTAGAAAGGCGGACAGAGTGGCGAACGCATTTTGCCTCGATTTGGGTGTGTGGTGGTAGTTCTCCGGTGGGTGATGGCTGGGCGAGGAAGCAGATGTCTTGGGCTACTTGGTGGTGGGGGTGGTGCGGCCGGAGGATAACGTTTTTCGGTTAGTTCGACGGTGAGATTGGACAGAAAAAGGAAGAAGAAAAAGGCCCATTTTTTACCGTTGTGGTGGTCCTACAGTTCGGTGACGATGCGGCGTAGTGCTGGTGACAGCACAATGGTGGTTAACAGAGATGCATGGTAAGGAAGGAAAATTAGACGGGAAGGGAAATACACAGGAGAGGGAGAGAGCTGAAGGTAAAAGATGGAAGAACTTAGAATATTATAGCTGACATGCTCTAAACTACTCTGTTTTGTTGATATATTTCGCTATTTTGAAACTAATTTGGACAAGAATGACGTAGTGAGTGACCATACTTAATAAAAAAATATTATGTTTATTTTCTACAATTTTCATTCATAAAAAAGCAAACTTCAGCATGTGGTCTATTGTTTTATGTACACTTACATTATATTGTGTGTGTGAGAGAGACAAGGGATCCATTCACATTGAAAGGACTTGACACACTTACACTTCATAAAATTTTATTGTAAAATCTTAATTTCATTTATCCAATTGTTGAATTAAAACTATTGTGTGATAATCTTACATACCAATTTCCAAAAAAGATTGACGAATAACTCTTTATATTTGGAAATTATACTATCTGTTATAATATATTGACGGAATAAAAAATAATTTTGAATTAATATACATTTTTATGAGTATAATATTATGGATATACTTCAATTCTATGCATTGTGGCCACCTTCATAGCTAGAAGAGTTACAACATGTGAGACGACACCACTTTAGTGAACAGGCACTCACAAACTCTAAAACAAAAATGAGGAAAGTTATAGCTAAAATATACTCCACAAGTTAAATTTATCATACTTGAGAATCTAGTTGAGAAGTTTAAGTGAAAAACATCCCAACAAATAAATTGAAACCTCCCAAACTTTACATGGTGTCTAAGAAAAATAAAAAAGCATTAGCTGAGATTTCTAGCATTAATGTTGTTTAGCTGATATTGCTACATAGGATAGACCATCTATAATCATTCTGAAATATTTGTTGTTGAGCTTTTCTTAGATCTTCCACCATTTCAGATTTTTCTTTCCTTGCACTCTCAAACTCTTTCATGAACTCTGGTTTTTACAACGTATTTCATCTTTTGCTCTTAAGGAGATGATAACTTAGCTCACAATCTTTTATTTCTTTCTCCAACCTAGAGATTTGTTCCTTTATCCTAGCTTCCTTCTCTTGAGCTTCATCCATACGCTTGGGAAACTTACTGATTTTAGCAAGGTTTGGTATGAAAGAATACAGAATACTTGGCAAATCCCTATGCAAAGAGTCTATTATAGCTTTAAGTCCATGGGGTAAAGCTCCAACATCTAAGGAAAGGCGAGAAAAGAAGTTGAGAGCAGTTAGAAGACAAAGGCTATTGTCCTTTGAGGTTGCTATGTCCTTAAGAGGCATCTTCAGAGAGGCTTTCAAATCTGAAGGGGCCTTAGTCACAAGTTCATCTTTTGTGGTAGCAACAATGTCTTTATGATCATCTTGGTTTGGTTGCACTTGATTTGTCGAATTGAAAAGAACAAAGAAAAGAAAAAATGAAAAAAATAATATTAAGCTATAGCAATAGATGTTAGCAACAACGTTTTTTTTTCATTAATTTTAATAGGAGAGTAAGCAATAGAACTTAAATTTTGGTTTTAGTAATAATAAAGTGAAATGTTTTAAACTCTATTTCAAATACTCAATTCCTTGTTCCAGAAAAATTGGTTGAGACCTTGATTATTTTTCGACCAACTCCTATGGCAAGAATTGACTAGGCAACAAGATATTGCATAGAATAAAAAATATTATACCTTCAATTAATAAAGTACTTTTAGACTCTAATTGGTTGTATAGGTTAAGCTAGTGTCACGACCCACAATACTGAGCCCGTGACCAACACATAGACATTTCACACCACCTACTAGGTCTAGTCAGCCTAAGAATCTCTTCGCCTCATAATAATGATATTAAAACATCTAAATTTTTACTTTTAAGTCCTTAATCATCATTCTAAATTCTAGCAAAATTTTAGTAGATTTCCCATAAAAATAGGACGTTTCCCTCAATTTTTACAATAGCTCAAAACACAACAGAATATTTTTAATCAAAAGAAATTACAATTGGCTATCACAAGCCTATAGAAATTTCCTTTACATCTACATACAAACTATGACATCAACAAACTAGTCCAATACTAAAGTGTTGATAAGCTGCGATATCATTAAGCCCGTGAGACTTCAAGGAAGAGCCTACCCAAGATAGAAGTATAACTCTATTCACTTTTACTCTTCAACCTGAGGAGGATTTAAAAAAAATTGTAAAGTAAGGAGGGTGAGTTACACAGACCCAGTGAGTGTAAGATAAAAGAAACACACAGAATGGGAAACAGACTCGTACAAAATTTTTTTATCATCATAAAAAGTTACAAGGTATATAGTTTAAACTCTTGTAATCAATCTCTATAAAATAATTTAGAAAGAATAATATCAATAAACTTTATTTTCATAAACACTAAAATGTAATAAGTTCATATAATTTACTATTTCTCATCACATCATCTCCCTCTGTATCTTTTCCCTTTGTACGAGGACAACCCCATTGTGCTTTGCACTGCATGAAACTAGTCTCGTGCCTTCAACCACACGAAACAACCCTACCACACCACCAGTCATTTGTGCCTTATGTTGTATAATGACAACCCACTGTGCATCGCACGTACTTAACCAATCTCCGTGCCTTTGGCTACACGGAGACAACCTAGCAGCGCCACCAGTCCTCGTGCCTTCAGCCACACTAGGATGCCTACGTACAAGGTACTCCACCACAAAACCATTTCTAGATCATACAAAATATACTTTCTTATCATTATCCAAAAAAAATATATAATTTTTCACATCTTTACCTATTTCTTTTACCATGGTTGTCTTACCACACCCACCCATTCCATACAATCCAATCATGTGAACCTTATCATCTTTTAGTGCCTCCAAAAGTCCATTATAAGTGACCTTTCTACTATTAAATTGTACAAAGCTTTTGAAGAAAAGTAGTTCATGCCTACAAGTGTAGCAAGTCGAGAAAACTGAGGGAATTATTTTTTATTGTGCTTAATTATTTATCTGATATTCTCTTCATGCTTCTTAGCTAAACCATAATGCCTAAACCAATTAGGGCAATACTTAAGACAAGATATCTTGTTTCTTTTCTTCGTCTTTTCTTCCATTTTGACCACATTTGCTATGACAGAGTCTATTTCGTTCAACCATTCATCAACAACACTAACAGTATTTTTAGTTTTCTTCTTAACTTCTTGAGCACGATAGAGAATACTTTGTTTTTTTAATTGTAAGTTCACTTTTTCTATTTCAAGATCTTTAACAAACTTGTTGAATTAGAAAGAATAACGAACTTATCGTAATGCTGAATCTACTAACTTATTCACAATATCAGTTACAACAGAAAGAGCAATGTCCACTGGAATCAAAAGAAGCCCTGTGTCTATAAAATTGTTATAACTTTAAAAAGCGATAAAAAAGATGTTAGGCCCATATTTAACTTAAATAAACATTGAATTGAATATAAGAAAATCAATGTTTTGACTATTTGGTGCTTGTGGAGGAAAGAAGTCACTAAATTTACAGCTGAGAAATGATTATAGACTATAAACTGAATTAAAATGAAGAAGAGACTTGGTATGAGAAAAAAAATAAATTTATAGAGTATATATAATAAGACTCCTTTGACATATATTATTTTATAATTTGCATACTATTAGGAAGGGCTAGCAGTAGAAATTGTTTAGTAGCCAATTGCTAACCTTCAATTCACCCAAACAGTTCCTAATTTATATTTGAAGGTATGACTAGAGAAAATATTATAGAATAAGGGATAGAAATAAAGCACAAAAGCGGTAAGAGTTAAAGTTGTGAACAAACCCATAAAAGAAAATATAGGAAATATTAAAAGAAATTTGACATAAAAAATGTTCTGTTGGTGTAAATTTGAAAAACCTTATTTTGAGTTATTCATAGAAATAAAACACAAGAACTACTATAATTAAATAATTAAAAATTTATTTTAGTAATTTCAAATGCGAGAAGATTTATTTTAATGTCTAATTTAAAGTTAGTTAAGAGAAACATGGTAAGTATACATATAAATGATAAATGATTGAAGATAGTGAGAAACATACCAATCACGCACAAAAGACATAGAGTGTGGAAAGCCATAGAAGAATACCTGAGTTTCTCAACAATTTCAGCATAAAGTTTGGACGCTTAGCCTTCTTCTCCAATCTCCAATCTCCAGCAGCAACCCCAGGCTAATTTCAGTAATCTCTCACATTTCAAATCAAGAGTGAGCTATGAAAGAATTAAAAGTCTAGTTTTAAATTCAGTTGGATATGAATTTAGATCTCTATTCAAGAATTTCAATTATTCATAAAAGGAGTTATGATATATAATTGTTGATTTCATAGAATTAAAGAGC
This sequence comes from Senna siamea, assembly GCA_031216115.1. Taxonomy (NCBI): domain Eukaryota; kingdom Viridiplantae; phylum Streptophyta; class Magnoliopsida; order Fabales; family Fabaceae; genus Senna; species Senna siamea. Next base: position 30,889,271 of record CM062367.1, on the reverse strand, counting down.
GTTAATAGAGTCTGCAACCATAAATACCCTTATGCTTTCAAAGAAAATGATGGAAATCAAAGAGAGATAGAGAGAATTTTTGACGACAGGTTGTGAGAGTGATCTTAGATTAGAGTTTCAGATGTGATAACTTCCAATAGAATATTATCTAAATATTCTATCTTAAATTCAAAATTCAAATAATATAATATTAATATTTAATTAATATTATTCACAAATAAATTAAATTAATTTAATAATTAATTAATTAATCTAACAATCTCCCACTTGGATAATATTAATCAAATACTAATATAATTATAGAAAATACTCTCTCATTTATTTTCAGTCAGTAGTTTGATAGGATGATTACTAACTAACATAGGGCTTGTGGTTGGGTCCTCTACCCAAATAGGCTAACAAGTGATCAAACCTATCACTAATCACTTACGATTAAAATAGAACCAATCCATTCATAATACAAGATTTAGATAGTTGAGATAACATAAGATCACTGAATCTGATAAGGAAACTAGTGATAGAAAAAATCTCAATATCTAAACGAATGGAATTTATAATGTATAGTTAAGAACAAATCCATTCATGATACAAAGTTCAGAAAATGAAACAACATAAGATCATTGAATCCGATAGGGAAACAAGTGAATAGAATAAAGTTTCATTATCTAAACAAATGGAATACGTAATTTATAGTTAAGATGATATACATAAAACAAAATCCATTCATAATACAAGGTTAAAAAATGAAATAACACAAGATCACTGAATCCGATAAGGAAACAAGTGAATAGAATAAAGTTTCATTATCTAAATGAATGGAATATATAATGTATACATCAAAACTCATCAATCCAAAATCCATTCATAATACAAAGTTTAGAAAATGAAACACCACAAGATCACTGAATTCGATAGGGAAACAAGTGAATAAAATAAAGTTTCATTATCTAAATGAATGGAATACGTAATGTATAGTTAAGATGGTATACATAAAATAAAATCCATTTATAATACAAAGTTTAGAAAATGAAACAACACAAGATCACTGAATCCGATAGGGAAACAAGTGAATAGAATAAAGTTTCATTATCTAAATGAATGGAATATATAATGTATACATCAAAACTCATCAATCCAAAATCCATTCATAATACAAAGTTTAGAAAATGAAACACCACAAGATCACTGAATTCGATAGGGAAACAAGTGAATAAAATAAAGTTTCATTATCTAAATGAATGGAATACGTAATGTATAGTTAAGATGGTATACATAAAATAAAATCCATTTATAATACAAAGTTTAGAAAATGAAACAACACAAGATCACTGAATTCGATAAGAAAATAAGTGAATAGAATAAAGTTTCATTATCTAAACAAATGGAATACATAATGTATACATCAAAACTCATCAATCCAAAATCCATTCATAATACAAAGTTCAAAAAATGAAACACCATAAGATTACTGAATTCGATAGGGAAACAAGTGAATAGAATAAAGTTTCATTATCTAAACGAATGGAATACATAATGTATACATCGAACAAAATCCATTCATAATACAAAGTTCATAAATGAAACAATACAAGATCACTAACTCGGATAGGGAAGCAAGTGAATAAAATAAAGTTTCATATGGGTCAATATGAGTTACATGATTTTTAAATACTCCTACAAGTAAACCTTTGGTCAACGGATCCACCAACATATGTTCACAAAAAATGTGAACCAAACGAGTATGAGATTCAACAATCTTTTCTCTAACAAATAGGAACTTAACATCAAAATGTTTAGTGCGAATGAAGCTCTTATAGTTTTGAGAAAATCACATAGTAGACGAACTGTCGCAATACATAGTTATAGGAAACGATATAGAATCAACAAGATGTATGCCAGATATCATATTCCTCAACCATATAGCCTGACGATTGGCCTCATAACAAGCGACATATTCTGCTTCCATAGTCGAGGTAGCTGTAATAGATTGCTTGGCACTTTTCCATGAAACAGCTCCTCTAGACATCATAAAGATGTATCCAGAAGTGGACTTACGATCATCAACACAATATGCATAGTCTGAATCCGAATAGCCAATGATATCAAAAGGATCAAACTTTCTGTAAGTCAACATATAATGCTTCGTACCCTGAAGGTACCTCATAACTTTCTTAGTAGCTTTCCAATGGTTATGACCAGGATCGCTCAGGTATTTTCCAAGCACACTAATAGCAAAAGCAATGTCTGAACGTGTACATACCTGAGCGTACATAAGGCTGCCTACTGCAAAAGCATATTAAATTTTATCCATTATAATCCTCTCATTATCATTCTAAGGACATTGAGATTTACATAATTTCTCACTTTTTTGGATAAGTGTAGCACAAGCAGTACAAGAGTGTATGTTAAATCTCTTCAATACTTTATCAATGTAACTCGCCTGAGACAAACCCAATATACCATGAGATTTATCACGATGGATCTGGATTCCTAAAAAAAATAAGGCTTCACCCAGATCTTTCATTTCAAAGTGGCATAACAGCAAGTGTTTAGTCTCATTCAAGAAATTTACCGAGTTACTCGCTAATAGGATATCATCAACATAGAGAACCAAGATTATAAAATTGTTCCCATCAAATTTTTTATAGATGCACTGATCAGAAGCATTCTCAATGAAGCCAAGTGAGATGATAACCTCATGAAATTTCAAATACCACTGTCTAGAAGCTTGTTTTAGCCCATAAATAGATCGATTTAACTTGCACACAAGATATTTCTTCCCTGCCTCGATAAATCCATCTGGCTGAGCCATGTATACATTTTCAGACAAATTCCCATTCAAGAAGGCAATCTTGACATCCATCTAGTGAAGTCCAAGGTCAAGTGGTGCAATAAGAGCCATGAAAACTCTAAAGGCATCCTTTGTAGACACTGGGGAAAAGGTCTCTGTGTAATCAATGCCTTCCTTCTGATTATAGCCTTTAGCTATGAGTCTAGCTTTATACCTTTTAATTTCACCATCAGTTGCCCGCTTGGTTTTAAAAACCCATTTACAACCAACTGACCTATGCCCTTCTGGTAATTCAGCAAGTTCCCAAACATGGTTATAATGCATAAAGCCAATCTCCTCATTCATGGCTTTCAACCATTCATGGGAGTTGGAACTTTCTACTGTCTTATCATAGGAAGTGGGATCTGTGCCATTAGTAATATCGAATTCACATTCCTATAAATAAACCATAAAATCATTTGGAATAGAAGGTTTACGAATTCTTTGAGATCGTCTCAACTCCATATCTTGCTCTTGAAAGTCTATAATAGGCAGAGCTTCTGGATTTTTAGCAACATCATCATTCCTTTCAATGCCAATTTCAATAGATGGTGTTGGTAAGGTCGAAAGGGGTAGATTAGTGAATTCATCAAATAATTTAATAGTTCTTAGTGTATTTCTCCAAATATCCAAATCATCTTCAAAATAAATTGCTCTGTTAGATTCAATGATTCTGGAAGTTTGAGAAGGGCAATAAAACCTGTAACCTCTAGAACTAACACACTACCCAATGAACAAACCACTAATAGTTCTTGAATCTAATTTCTTGAGCTCTAGATTATATGGTCTCAATTCTGCCTTACAACCCCATACACGAAGATGTTTCAAGCTAGGACTTTTACTAGTAAATAGCTCATATGGATTCTTGGCACAGATTTACTAGGGACTTTATTCAAAATGTATGCAGTTGTTCTCAAGGCATCACCCCATAATAATTCTGGCAGAGAGGAATGACTCTCATGCTCCTTACCATATCTAGTAACGTGCAATTTCACATTTCAGCAACTCCATTTTGTTGAGGGATACCTGGCATGGTATATTGAGCTTCAATACCATGTTCTTGTAAGAATGAAGCAAAAGGACTAGGATTTCTGCCAGTTGTAGTATATATATCATAATACTCACTACCTCTATCTGATCTCACGGATTTAATAGATTTACTAGTCTTCAACTCAGTAGCTGCTTTGAAGACTTTGAAAACATTCAATGATTTAAACTTTGAAAATATCCCTAAACGTTTGTGCCATAACATAGACAAATTTTTCATCAATTCTGATTTTAAGACTCTGTAAAGAGCTTGTTACATAAATGTTTGCTCCAAAGTCCAACCACCAAGAATCATATGATATTTCAAAGGTATTGTTTCAAAATAAACTAGAGCTAGAGAAGTAAATATGTCAGAATTAATAAATTGTAAATAGGAAGCAGACTTATTAATTGACTTTTCTTCTTGAGTCACAATAGATATTATTTGGTTAATAGACCATTATGTCTTTTAAGAGTTGTATGTAGTATAAAGTACCCTATACTTTGTAGGACAGGATTGAAAAACTCGATAAAATAGGTAACTGTCACCTAAATCCACTCCATAGAATTTTAGCTTATTGTGATAATAAGTTTTATAATATGTTTACTGACTCTAAATACTCTATCATAATGATAAGTTTCAAGGAGAGAGATGTAATAGGCATTTTGACTCCATTTTTTAAATTTCTTAAAATTTTTGCCTATAGCTTTTAAGTAATCTGAAGCTAATTCCATATCCCGGATGCTCTGCCTAATGGTCTTATCAATAGTGTACTTTATAACATTCAAATGAATCTTGTTTGAATCATGCCACTATTTATGATAGATTCATTCAACAACTCCGAAATTTTCATTTAAATCGGAAGACTTTTGTTCCCTAAGATCTAAATGTTCCTTAGTGATGATTAAGTAAAAAAATCTAGGGACTTTTTTCAATTATCATAGTTAGTCCCATTTAGAGTTTTCACTAAAGATAGTTTTTACATCAAAGAAACTGAGGAAACAAAATCAAGAAACATTAATTATAGCCAGTCAACATAATTATTAAAGCAAGGTTTTCTTCACAAAACTCAGTTTTATATAGCTATCTATATCAAGATTATTTATTATCATCCCGCCTAAGGGTCTCAGACTATAATAAACCAAGAAAACTCATTTTAATTTAGCTCTTTAGGGAACAACAAGCACACAAATGCTTTTAATAATATTTACATCGATAGATGCATAATATTATCTAAGCATCAAGGCATTTAACTAGTTAAAATTTTAGGACTTAAGTTTTTCAAAATTATATTAATTTTGTCATACCGATAGGGTATGTACATTATTAATATAATACAAAATTTCATTTATTCCAATTAATTCAAGGAGAGTCAATTAATATGATTATATTAATTACTATAAAATTCTAATCACAAAACATCGTGATAATTGGGTCTACGATAGGTGAACTCATAATTACTAGATGTAGAATATTTAATTTTGGTTCTAAAATTAAATTTATGAAAAATGACCAAGATTCTTCCTAAAAGAAATTTAATTTTAATTGATCATTAAATTGAAGTAATCAATAATTAAAATAAAATAACTAAATCCTATAAATTGATCACAAAATGGAAACAATTCCTTATATCAGGCGTGCCTCAGCGGTCGCGGACAATGTGGCAAAGCCAGAGGGTGCACATTCGAGAGCTGGATTGAGCACCTTTGGCTGATTTTTGACCTAATAATTAATTAAAATTATATTAAAATTTATTTTGGTGTCATTGAAATCTCAATGGGATGGACGTGTCCCAGCAATTACGGAATGCAAGGGTTATTGAAATTGTCCCACGTTTGAGACTTACGGAGGTTATTTCAGTGAATTTTTTGCCAAACAAAATGACACCATTTTTTGTCAATTTCTAATTCAAAGTATTCCACGAAACGATGCCTTTTTTTTTTCTTAAGAGGAAACGACGCCGTTTGAATTTTACTTAGAACGACCCCTTTCAATAAAGTTAAACGACGTCATTTTGGAAATCAAAATGGTGAGCTTTGTCGAGGAGGTTGTCTTCCTCCTCGAGCTGAGTCGCATGACCTGACCCAACTCCATGTCGAACCCGCTGTAAAAACCCAGCTGCTTCTAGCAATTCCCATCCTCTTTCATCATCGTTTCAACTATTGTTTCGCCGAATTCTCCAAGGGAGGAGCTTCCATGGTTTTAAAATTACAAAAATGGGTCAAAATTTATTGACCCAAATCACCCGAAACATACGAAAAAACTTGCTATTTACCAGCAGTTGACAGCATCCTTTGCCGCTGTTTAAGCAGTGATTTTATTGAACTCTTTGATGGAATCATTCCCATGATTTTAGAAATGCAAATTTGTTTCAAAACTTGAATTAACCAAATTTACCAAAATTTTAGAATTTTTCAAGCCTCTACCGAGAATCGTTCAGCTAAATTTTCATGGTAATGGATGTATAATTTAAAAAATAAACATTTTATTTCAAAAAAAATATATCCAAAATAAAATAAACATCCAAACAAAAAATAACTCAAACATAATACTTAGAGGTAAATAAAATTTAGATAGTTTTATAATGCAGAAACACATATCATAACGTGTATAAACAGATATAGATTTATTTCTGTGGGACAAAGATTTTGTAGCCAAATTAGTTATTGACTAATATTAAAACTATTGGCTCTGATACCATTTGAAAGAATTAAAAGTCTAGATTTAAATTCAATGGGATATGAATTTAGATCTATATTCAAGAATATCAATTAGTCACAAAAGGAGTTATAATATATACCTGTTAATGTTATTGAATTAAGAGCATTAATAGAGTCTGCAACCACAAATATCCTTATGTTTTCAAAGAGAATGATAGAGATTATAACGAGATAGAGAGACTTTCTAACACAAGTTGTGAGAGTGATCTCAGATTAGAGTTTCAAATATGATAACCCTATTTTCTAATAACCTCTAATAGAATATTCTCGAAATATTCTATCTTAAATTCAAAATTCAAATAATATAATATTAATATTTAATTAATATTATTCACAAATAAATCAAATTAATTTAATAATTAATTAATTAATCTAACAAGCTATCCTTCCTTTGTATGCTTTGCTTTGATGGGGCCCTCAATTTTTTTTCACTATCACATGCTCCAAAACATTGATGTCATATATTAGAATTATTTCTTCAACACCATGACCCACCCTTCAATTATCTCTTACTTTTTGATCCACTTGCCTTCAACCACTCAGTTACGTATTTTTGAAATTATAGAAACCAAGAGTGTAATTTATCCTTATCATAACTTATCTTAATAATATCAATCCTGGGGACTAATACTTTTCCCCTCCGAAAACATCTTTTTCCCTTTCCGATCAGACTTTTCCAACTTCCTTCAAAAAGTTAGTATCAAATATATATATATATATATATATATATATATTTTGCTTCTTGAGATGGCGTCTTTCTAGTATTTCTGTTACTGCTACTTCATTTGATAATGATTTCCGCAAAAGCATATTGATGCAACTTCTCTTTCACATCCATGTAGCATTGGAGCATCATCCAATTCAATTTACTCTCCCTTTGAATGGTTTATCACAATTGACAGTTATATTTCTGAAAGAACTGGATTGAAATGATGTTTCTTCATGCGTCAAGGTTAGAATTTACAAATTATATACAATGCACCCTAAGCTTGCAGGCTATGAAATTGGATAAAACTGGATAGACTTCATACTGTGCATTGTGGTCACCTTTATTATAGCTACAAGTGTTACAACCTGTGAGATGACACAACTTTAGTGAACAAGCACTAACAAACTTTAAAACAAGAATGAGCAAGTGTTCTGTTTCAACTAAAGAAACATTAAGAGAGACTTCTAGCATTAATGTTGCTAAGCTGAAATTGGCTGCATAGGATAGACCATCTATAATCAGCCTGAAATAATTGTTTTTGAGCTTTTCTTTGATCTTCGGCCATTTCAGAATTCTCTTCCCTCAAACTCTCGAACTCTTTCTTGAACTTTATGGCTTTTGCAATACATTTGTTCTTTTTCTCTTCAACAGATGATAACTTAGCCTCACAATCTTCTATTTCTTTTTCCAACCAAGAGATCTGTTCCTTCAGCCTAGCTTCCTTCTCTTGAGCTTCATCCATACACTTGGGAAATTTGTTGATTTTAGCAAAACCTGACTTGAAAGAATACAAAATACTTGGCCAATCATGGTGCAAAGATTCTATTATAGCTTTAAGTCCTTGGGATAAGGCTCCATTATCGACGAAAAGGCGAGACAAGAAGTTGAGAGTGGTCGAAAGATGAAGGCTATGGACCTTTGATGCTGCTATGTCCTTAAGAGGCATCTTCAGAGACACTTCCAAGTCTGAAATGGCCTTTGTCACAAGTTCATATTTGGTAAAAGCACTTACAGGGAAAGATGGTTTTGGTAATTGACCACCACCATCTTCAAAGTCTTGAAGTATTTTTAAAGGCTTGGCCTCAGTGCCTTTATAATTGTCTGTCCCAGATTGGTTGAACTTGATTTGTCTCTGAATAAAAAAAATAAAAAAATGGAATGAAAAGAAAAACAAAAAAAAACAAAAATCATTAGTATTAAGCTATAGCAATAGATGTTAAGCAACTGCTATTTCCATTAGTTTTGATAGGACAGTAAGCCAAATAACTTAAATTGTGGTTTTGATAATAATGAAGTCAAAAAAACTTTTAACTTCACTTTAAATATCCATGTTCCACCATAATTGGTTAAGACCTTAATTGTTTTTCAATTTTCACCCTATTCCTATGGCAAGCAATTAAATAAGCAACAAGATATTGTATAGGATCATATTATACCGTCATATAAAATACTTACTAGACTATCACTGGCAGTTAAAAAAAAAAATAGTTAAAATGTTTTCTAAAGCTTCTTACCTATAGGCTATAGCCATAGAACTTTCAAATACTTTGGTTGATGGATACATATGCATAGGTTAGGCCAGGATCTTCAACTTTGTAACATTCAATATTTTATTCTGTTATTAAATCAACTCATGATTAAATTTGTAATCTCATTCCACAGGGCTAACACCTAAAAAGGAATTTATTATGATTAATATATTGAAATTAAGATTGTATGGGTCATGATTATATTATAAGTATTAATCACCTTAAATTATCTCCACCAATTATATAATATTATAACTGGGTCATTAAAGAAATTCCTACAACTTTTAGGCAACAAAATATCAGAAACCTTACATGTGAAGATGGTTTAGGAAATGAAGAAAATGTTATAACATTCTCTGATGTAGAATCTTCTTCAATATTTCCGTTAACAGTACTCTGCACAGCAATAAAAACTTGTAAGCTTAAGTCATATAGCAATTGAATCATTCATAGAGTTGATATTGTTACCATTTCTTCTGATATATTTCCTTGTAGAGCGCTTTGATCTTCATCTTCTGCCTCCTTAACACTCTGTGTAGCAAAGAAAAAAAAAAGTTGTAGTCTATAGCATGATCCATAGAGTTTATTATTAAGCATTTACTTTAGTTCCTCGAGGAATTTCATTATTATTAATTTCAGATTCTCCAACGGGCTGTTGTTGGTACGTCAAATTTGGTTAACTTGCTGATGTTTCATCCACCAACTCCTTATAGAAATCAATGAATACATAGTCAGAATCAAAATTGTTACTGTGAAGAAGGCATTCATTTGCAAATGCTTCAATACACTTACAGTTTCCATTGGTACAGGAATCTCTAAGCCAGGTGTTGTTTTGTTGAGACTTTGACTCTGCCAATTTTTAGTTATATATGTCAACATTTAGTTAATGAAGCTCATATGTATGTCACAAAGAGAATAAAAGAGAAGCATACAAGATGTAGCATAGTGAGATTGAAGATATATACCTCTGCCAAGTTTGATGCAGCAGTGAGTATTAATTTCTGCTCTAGTTGGAGGTCATTGTCATTTTGATTTCTTTGAGCTAATATACATTGTATAGATTGATTGGTTTTGACAAGGGAAGAATGATGCTCCTCCCCTGATGCTTCTTGGAATTCAGTTTCTTTGTTATGAATTTGTTTGGTGGTTTCTCTGCTGGAATCTTCATTGGATTCAATAACAATTTCACATGTAGAATGTATTATTTGATGGGCACACACATCACTGTTAATCTGCTGAAATTGGCTACACAGCACCGACCATTTATAATCAACCTCAAACAATTGTTGCCAAGTTTTTCTTTGATCTTCCACCATTTCAGAATTTTCTTTCATCACATTCTCAAACTCTTTTTTGAACTTTGATGTTTCTGTAACACGTGTCTTATTTTGCTCTTGAAGATAAGATAGTTTAGCCTCACAATCTTCTATTTCTTTCTCCCACCTAGAGATCTGTTCCTTCAGCCTAGCTTCCTTCTCTTGCGCTTCATTCATAAACTTGGAAAACTTGTTGATCCTAGCCAAGGCTGTCTTGAAAGAATATAGAATGCTTGGAAAATCATGGTGCAAAGACAGTATTCTAGCTTTGAGTCCTTGGGGTAAGGCTCCATCTTCAAAGGAAAGGTGAGACAAGAAGTTGAGAGTTGTCAGAATGCAAAGGCTATTGACCTCTGAGGTTGCTATGTCCTTAAGAGGCATCTTCAGAGAGACTTCCAAGTCTGCAAGGGCCTTTTCCACAAGGTCATTTTTTATGGTAGCAAAAGGAATAGATGGTATTGACAATTGACCACCATCTTCTTTGAAATCTTGAAGATTTGTTATAGGATCAGCCTTAGTGTCCTTGTCAATGTCTATCCCAGTTTGGTTGACATTAATTTGATTCTGAATAAAACAAGTAAAATTGAATTGAGAAAAAAAAATATTGTTAAGCTATAGCACCATGTGTTAGGCAAAAGTTTTATCAATTACATTTGATACCAGAATAAGCGATAGAGGTTAGACTATGATTTTGGTAATAACTTTTTAACTGCATTTCAATTATTCAATTGTTGCTTCACTTAGAGAAAGAAAATAAATTGCATAGTATAAAAAACAAAGGAGGAAATGTGTTTCAGAGTGCTAGCATCTGTTTAATGTTCTGCAGGTTGATGAATATACAGGTTTTATATATGGGTTAGGCTAGCAACCCTTCAACTCTGTAACATTCATGATTTTATTTCAACATAAAGCAATTCATAATTTGTTATGCAACTTCATAATATCTAATGAACTCCTTTAGAGAAATTCAAATGGATTATCTAAAAATAAAGCTATAACTAATAATGATTACATAAAATTATCTTGACAAATTATATACTCTCAGATGTGAGACATTAAAGAAATGAATACTAATACCACTTTTATGCCTACAAAAATATCTTTATATTTATTGTGTATATAATTAAATATGTATATGAACAATATAAAAATTATTTATTTCAGATTAAAACAAAATAAATTTATTATTTTAAACTCAAAATAACTAATAACAATATATATAATAAATTTTTAAATATATTTTCTTATAAATTATTACTTTTTTAAAAAAAATTGACAGTTTCATTAATGGCGTATGTTGATCAAAATGGCTTATTAAAAAAAGGGATGATTATGAAATTAAACAACCAAAAAGATAAAACAAGGCAATTATAATTGCGCCATATATAGATATGGCTTTGAAATTTAAATTTTCATTATATAATTTATTATTATTATTATTATATTAGAAGTTTAACATGCACTAATATAAATATTTTTTTAATTTTAAAATATAATATAAAATAATTATTATGATTTTAAAATAATAGGAAGTCATTTAACTTATTCATTTCTTTTAATTTTTTATTATTTTTATTTTCTTTCCCCCATCTCTGATATCATAATCTTATCAGAGAGTTAGGTCCACAAAAATAATATAAATTGCTTACATGTGGAAGTGCTTTAGGCAAAGTAAACTACCTTGGAATTCTTCAATATAGAACCTTCTTCAGTTAAACCTTTTACACTCTACACAACCAAAGATATGCAAGTTTTGTTCAATATAGTGATTGAAATAATCGACAAACCTAATATTATTACCTTTTTCTCTGATATGTTGTCCTCTTCAACATTTTGTTCTTCTAGCTTGTTAACACTCTGTGTTGCATAGAAAAGTAAATAAGTTGCAGTTTATAGAATTATATATGTAAGTAATCAGGTGTAGTGGTGTACTTACATTATTTTATTTCTCATAGGAATTTCATCATTAGCAATTTCAAATTCTACAAGTGGCTGTTTTTGGCCCATCAAACTTGGTTTACTTGTTGATAATTCATCCATCAACTCCTTATATAAATTAATCAATATATTGTCAGAATCAGAAAGGGTTAGTGTTTAGAAGAAATGTAATAGCTACAGGAAGGTGTTGTATAAATTCACTTACAGTTTCACATGAAGGTGTTGTATGTAAAGAGGCAACTAAAGGATTATTTAACAACTGCTTATTGATGAATTCAGGATTTGTTGATGATGTTGCCATAGCTACAGGAATCTCTAAACCGTGCACTTCTCCAACAGTCTCCTCTGTTGTTTTGTTTTGAATCTGAGCAAAACAAAATCCAAAGAATGCAAATTAAAGGCGTTGCTTGATTAATAATTTTATTATGTCACAAACAATACAAAGATATATATTTACCTCTGTGATGTTTGATGAAGCAATGGAAGTCAATTTCTGCTCTAACTGGATGCCACTATTATTTTGACTGGTTTCAACTTGTGATGAAATATCCACAATCTCTGACACTGCTTCAACTTCATGAGTTTCCTTGCTTTGAATTTGTTTAGTGATTCCTTTGCTAAAATCTTCATTGGATTCAATAATTTGTTCCAACTCAATTTTAAATCTCCAGACATCTTCATCAATTTTCTCATCTATAGAAAGAAATTTTCGCAAATTAGCAATAGTAATTAAAAGTGAAGCATATTTAAGAAAACAACTTGCATGATCTATTAAACAAATTAATGCCATATGGACTGAATTCACAAATCTTGAATATTTCAATATAAGTTATGTTCGCATATTTGTAAATGACGTGTTTATAAGTTTTTGGAAAATTCAAATGCTAGTAATGTTAGAATTTGGATTGTATACTATGTCCATACATATTTATAAACACATTAGGAAATATAGATGTACATGTATTGTAGATTAATTATCATATATATATTACTGTCATAAAGTGTAAGGACTTATAAAGTGACCTAATTTAATTTAATGGTCCTTATAATAAATAATTATGTGTGGGGATTAATAAAATGTGTAGAATACCTAAAGTGCAAATTACCGACTTATGATGGGCAATTTGGTAATTTGACATATAAGGATCTATATATAAAGGGTGTGGTCCTTGACTGAAATATTTTGACAACCATACTATAGTTTTTCATTTGGTTCCTCTCCTTTTGGTTCCCATTTACCTACAGGAGAATTAAGGGATACTATCAGTCAGAAGATTCACCATCTTCTAATCTTTGGTCTAACATAGATTTCGGTATGCTTCCAATTCATTACTTTATATCAAACAATTTTTAGAATTAAATCCAACAATGGTATCAGAGCCTAGTTGTTTATTCTGGAAATTGTTTGAATTTGATTTGAAAGTATAATTGCCATGAGTCTTGAAAATTTCCATGAATATATGCAAATCTGGAAATTGCGTATGAAAAATCTGAAAACCATATGAATCAGAAATTGTATCAGTGTTTGCATTTATGTTCTGGTTGGCGTTTTACAGTTTTTGATTTTTATCACCAGTTTTAGATTTCTCATCCTATTTTTGATTTCATAATAAAATCCATGACCGTCTTGAATGCTGCTTAGAAATAGGAATGCATATATATCAATTTATTTGTTGATTTTATTTCTGCATATATAATTTTACATTCTCAAAAACTCGCTTTGCTTATATCAATTGATTTTGGTAATAACCTGATCTGGATTTCTGGTCATAATTTTGATTTCATGGAATTAAAAACATCTAGATTGTCTTTAAGTTTCTTCATATTTTTTTGGGCACGGCCATATGGCCAATCCACCATCCATTTGGGGAAAAAAAAAACAATTTGGGGCCATTTTGAAATTATGGGAACGATTTTCGTCGAACCCATGGCTGAACCGCCGCTGAAACCATGGCAAAGGATGCGAAAAAGGCCGAAACACAGTGGTTATCACACTAGTTTTTGGGTGAAATGGGTCAATCCATTTTTGACCCATTGTGGCAATTTTGAAATCACAGAAATACTCCCCCGTCGAAAATGCAATGTAACCGCCGCTTAAACAGCTAGAAGAGACACTGAAAATTGTCTCAAAATGGCAGGTTTCCATTCGGGTCGCGTGTAACTGTCGGGTTGGGTCACGCGACTAGACAAGAGGAGGAAGACGACTCCTCTCGCGACGCATTGTTTTGAGTAATCAAAACAGCGTCATTTAATCATATTTGAAACAACGTCGTTTCACTTATAAAAGAAACGGCGTAGTTTTGTAACTCATTGAAACGGCGTCATTTGGTATATGTAGGAAATGGCATTGTTTTGATTAGGCAAAAAATCGACAAATTTGTGTGTGCTTGGTCTCAAACCCGCGCCACCAGTTTGCCCAAAATGACGTTAACCACTGAGGCATTAGTATATAATTGTAATAGTTTTGTTTTGGCTTTTATTAATGGTTAACATTTATATATTAAATCTTAATGGAGATTTATTAATTAATTAATATGTAATTTGAATTATATATCTATATTAAAATTACATAATTAATTGATTAGTGATTATTTAAATAACAATAAATTAAGGATAATTAGTTATTCTTTCAAACTAGTTAAAACAGTATAGTTGCCAAAGCAACCTCTATTGTGGAAACTTTTTTGTTTATGGATAACTAAGCAGGTTGTATGTATTTATATTCATTTAGATAATTAGTTAGCCTAAAGGAAGGCTATTGTTTGATAGAAATTTATACATACATGTGGTAATAAGTAAAATGATTATTAGATGTCCATTGTGAGTATTTAGTCAGCCCAAAAGAAGGCTAAATGCTTGATTGGATCCAATCATTACTACTTGATTACTACAACAAGAAAACCAAATATGGGTCAAATCTCTATCCAAAGATTAGATTTCATGTCACACTAGTTATCTTGAGATGGGTTATTATTAATATTTAATCACTAATTTTGTTGCATGTGAGCTAATTATATGTTTTGTTTATTTGTTCTCTGTACAGCTGATATTGTTAATGCATCATCTGTTACTGCCATTATTAATAGCATTCCCATGCTTAGTGGTAGTGATTTTAAATCTTGGAAAAATAAAGTTACTATAGTCTTGGGATGCATAAACTTGGACCTTGCATTCAGAGAGCCACGTCCTCAATCTCTTACAGATCAAAGCTCTTCTGAGGATCGAAGAGTCTTTGAGAGGTGGGACTTCTCTAATCACGTGAGTCTCATTATCATGAAGAATGCCATCCCAAATACTTTTCTGGACACTTTGTCTGGGAAACCAGATGCCCTAAGGTTCTTGAATACCCTAGAAGAATGCTTTGCCAAGAGTAACAAGGTAGAGACAAGTGGAACATTAAGAAAACTTATTTTCATGAGGTATAAGGGTAATGAGAACATAAGGGAGTACATCTTGGAAATGTTTCATCTAGCTGGAAAGTTAAAGTCACTAAAGATCAAGCTTTCAGAAGACCTGTTCACTAAGTGCTCATTTCCCTTGCTCTGCAGTTTGGACAATTTAAGGTGAGCTACAATTGTCAAAAGGATAAATGGACATTAAATGAGCTTTTCTCTCACTTAGTGCAAGAGGAAGATAGGATGAAACAACACAAGACTGAGAGTGCTCATTTGGCATCTACCTCCTCAAGTCGTGGCAAAAAGAGAAAAGGTAAAGAGATTGCGATGTCTCAAGCACAAAAGAAGCCTAAGGATTTGTCGAAGGGACATATGGCAAAGAAATGTTTCTTTTGTAAGGACACGTCTCATGTGAAGAAAGACTGCATTAAGTATCACGCTTGGCGTGTGAAGAAAGGTATGTCTTTCATTCTTGTTTGCACTGAGGCAAATTTAGTTTCAATACCTAGATATACTTGGTGGTTTGATTCTAGTGCTACAACTCACATAAGTATATCTATGTAGGGTTGCTTGAACTATCGAAAACCCAACGAAGATGAGAAATACATTTATATGAGAGATGAGAATCTGGTCGAAGTTCAAGGCATAGGTCATTTTAGGTTGTTATTATGTACTGGTTTTTATTTGGAATTAAATAACACTTTTATTATACCGCCTTTCAGACGGAATTTGGTTTCAATTTCTGTACTAGACAAAGAAGGTTATGTTTGTTTATTTAGAAACAGAAAGTGTAATGTGTATTTTAATTCTATATTTGTTGGAACTAGTACTATATTTGATCAGGACAACCTTTATGTATTAGATTCAATACATACATATAATGAGTCTAATAATACTGAAACCAGTGGCATTAAACGCAAATTCTCAAATGAGAATTCCTTTTCTTTATGGCATAAGTATATGGGTTATATCTCTAAACAGAGAATTGATAGACTTTTATCAGAAGGAATTCTTGAAAAACTTGAGGATTTAGATTATAATATTTGTGTTGAATGCGTTAAAGTCAAAATTACAAAAAAGAGAAAATTAGGAGCTACGAGAGCTAAGGATGTTTTAGAATTAATAAATACAGATGTATGTGGGCTATTTCCTATAGCTTCTTGGAATGATCAAAAATATTTTATTACATTCATTGATGATTACTCTCGCTATGGCTACCTATACTTGATTCATGAGAAGTCTCAAACATTGGATGTTTTTAAGTCTTTTAAGGTAGAAGTTGAAAATTAACTTGGCAAGACTATTAAGTCCATTAGATCTTATCGTGGTGGTGAATACTACGGTTGATATGATGGATCAGGTGAACAAGGTCTAAGTCCTTTTGCTTAATTTTAGAGGAGTATGGGATTGTGCCTCAATACACCATGCCTGGTTTGCCAAGCATGAATGGTGTAGCTGAAAGGTGTAATAGAACCCTTCAGGATATGGTAAAAAGTATGATTTCTCGTACTACCTTACCTCACTCACTCTAGGGCGATGCTTTAAAGACCGCAATATACATTCTGAACCAAATTCCTACAAAATCTACAAATAATACCCCTTATAAGTTATAGACTAGTAAGAAATCAGTACTCAAGCATTTACGAGTTTGGGGATGTCCAGCTGAAGCACATCCTTATAAGCCAAATGAAAAGAAACTGGACTCAAGAACTATTAGTAGTTATTTTGTAGGATACTCTGAAAGGTCACAGGGGTTCAAATTCTATGATCCCAGAAGAAGAACATTATTTGAGATAAGAAATGTCGGTTCTTTGAGGATGTTGAGTTTAAAGGGGAAGATAAGGATAAAGACATTATTTTTGAAGAATATCTAAATGAAATTATTAGTGAAGAGAATTTAGTTACCATTCCTCTTCCTACAATTGTGGTGAATCATGATCATGATCAGGTTTTCATACCTAACATGATTCATTAACAACATTCAATTCTAATTCAAGACAATGTTGAAATTCCCACTCCTCAAGATCAACATGAAAGACAAGTTGTTCTTGAGGAACATGAGGATCAAACTCAACAACCTCAAATTTAAGAAGAACCAATGCCTTTAAGAAGATCTTCAAGAGAAAGGAGAAATACAATTTCTAATGATTATTTTGTATATCTCCTTGAGAATGAGAAATATATTGATTCATTGGGAGATAATCTACTCACTTTCTATAAATCAATTAATAGTTCTAATTCTCATAAATGGATTAATGCTATGGGTAAAGAAATGCAATCTATGAAGGACAATGACGTTTAGGATCTTATCCCATTACCCGCGAGTGTGAAACCAGTTAGTTGTAAATGGATTTTTAAGACCAAGAGGGATTCACAAGGTAATGTGGAAAGATATAAAGCTCGTCTTGTCACTAAAGGATTTACCCAAAAGGAAGGGATTGACTATAAAGAGACTTTCTATCCAGTTTCTTCAAAAGACTCTTTTAAGATAATCATATCACTTGTGGTACATTTTAATCTTGAGCTACATCAAATGGATGTAAAGACAGCTTTTCTCAATGGAGACATTAAGGAAACTATCTTTATGAAATAACCATAGGGCTTAGATACTTCTAAGGAAATTAGCCATTTGGTTTGTAAACTTAAGAAATCCATCTATGGACTCAAGCAAGCTTCTCGTCAATGGTACCTAAAATTTCATCACGCTGTTCTTTCATTTGGTTTTGAAGTGAACACTGTTGAAAATTATGTGTACCATAAGTTCAGTGGGAGGAGATATATATTCTTGGTCTTATATGTAGATAACATTTTGCTTGCCAGTAACAATATAGAATTGCTTCGGGAAACCAAGAAATTCTTATCAAATAAATTTGAAATGAAAGATCTTGCTGAAGCATCCTTTGTATTAGGAATCCAAATTCATCATGATCGTTTCACGAGGAATTCTTGGATTATCACAGAAGGTTTATATTGAAAAAGTACTTAAACACTTTGGCATGCAAAATTGTAGACCTTAAAATACCCCCATATCTAAAGGAGATAAGTTCAGTCTTTAGTAGTGTCCAAAAAGTGATATTGAAGCCAAGTTTATGGAAAATATCCCTTATGCTTCTGCAATAGGGAGTTTGATGTATGTATAGGTTTGCACTCGACCTGATCTTGCATACATTATGGGGATGCTGGGTAGATATCAAAGTAATTCAGGAAAAGAATATTGGGTAGCTGCCAAAAGAGTTTTCAGGTATTCAAAAAACACTAAGGTTTATATGCTCACATATAAAAGGTTGGGAAAACATGAAATCATTGGATTTTCTGATTCTGACTTTACTTTTCAAGTATTTTTAATGCACTAAGGATTATGTATTGACATATAAGAGGTCGGACAGACTTAAGATCATTGGGTTTTCTGATTTTGACTTTGCTGGATGCTAAGATAGTCGAAAATCAACATCTAATTATGTATTTCAGTTAGCAGGAGGTGCAATATCTTGGAAAAGTGCCAAAAAGACACTTGTTGCATCTTCTACTATAGAGGCTGAATTCATAGCATGTTATGAAGCATCCAATCATGCTATATGGCTGTGAAACTTCATCATGGGACTACATATTGTCAATGATATTGAAAGGCCACTCAAGTTATATTGTGACAATAGAGCAGCAGTTCTGTATTGAAATAACAGGAGCTCTTTCAGATCTAAGCATATAGATATAAAGTTCCTTGTTGTGAAAGAAAGAGTTCAGAGTAGCTTCATTAATATTGAGTTGATAGGAACAAACTCCATGCTTGCGAATCCGCTTACTAAGGCATTGACACCCCTGGCCTTTCATGAGCATGTTGCTCACATGGGTGTTGTTACATTAGATGCTATTTAAAATAGTGGGAGTTTGCATTCTATTGTATTTTGATGTCATGACATTATTGATTACATTAATGAAGTATTCATTTTCAGTTTACATAACTTACTTTGAACTTTGATCTCATTTGGTTAAGGTAGAACCAGTTGAAAATAGACATGTGTAGATCACATTACATTTAATTTCCATGCTACACATCCAAACATGATCTATGTCATTTAGTCAAGTTGATGTCTGAGATCATTGTAGGTTTAGTTGCAAAAAGACAACGAATGCCTCTTTGGTCCTTACATTGATAAGACTAATGGATGAGATAAAATTAAGGTGCACATAAAGTTATAGTGATTTGTATATGATTAAAGGTTTTATGATATGGATATATAGTTATACAATCCAAGTGGCAGATTGTTAGAATTTGGATTGTATACTATATACATACATATTCATAAAAACATTATGACATATAGACGTACATGTATTGTGGATTAATTATCTTATACATATTACTGCTATAAAGTTTAAGGACTTATAAAGTGATCTAATTTGATTTAATGGTCCTTATAATAAATAATTATGTATGGGGATTAATAAAATGTGTAGAATACCTGAAGTGCAAATTACTGACTTATGATGGGCAATTTGGTAATTTGACACATAAGGACCTATATATAAAGGGTGTGGTCCCTGACTAAAGTATCTTGACAACCATACAATAATTTTTCATTTGGTTCCTCTCTTTCTGATTCCTATCTGCCTACAAGAGAATTAAGGGATACTATCAGTCAGAAGATTCACCATCTTCTAATCTTCGATCTAACATGGATTCCAGTACACTTCTGATTCATTACTTTATATCAAACAATTTCTAGAATTAAATCCAACATGAAAACAAAACACTAGCATAGAGATGAAATATTAAACAAGTGCGCACAATATTACTAATTACAGAGTAGTGTGTAGTCTCATTGTCACATATTTTATGCAACTCCTCAAGAGTAGCAATAGTGGAAGTGAAATTGAGGTATTGACAATCTTGCACTAAACAGTATCTCACAGTTTGCAACCCATTCCATTGTGGCCCCAACCTCAGTTTTGGCAGCTTCATAAGTATTACATATTTCAAAATTGGAATCATCACAGCCTCCATTCTTTCTGTTGTTTCTTCTTCTTTAGTTCCAAATACTTGCTCTAGTTGAGATGCTTCTTCTATGAACAAGACCTTTAATTTTGGAAGCACATGAGATGTGGAGACAGGAAATACACGTTTCAACTTACTACAATGTCTGACGATGATTGTGGATAGATTTGGGAAGAGAAGTTGCGGATTTGACACATTTTGATTTTCTTCATCATCTTCTTCTTCAATGATTTCCTCCAATTCCTCACAATCCAGAATGATTAGTTCCCTTAATTGTGGAAGGCTTCTTGAAATGGTTGCAGGGAAGACAACTTTCAAAATTTCACATTTCCCAATTTCCAAAGCACCAAGATTTTGAAGTTGTAACAAATTTTTGGGACCTATCCATATATGCCTTAACTTAGGTAGATCATCCAAGTCAAGCCTTTGTAAGCCGGAGTTCATCTGTTGTCCTTCAAGATAAAAAAGAACTTCTATGTTAAAGTTTCTCAGTTCAATTGTTTTCAACTTCTCTAGATGTATCTCCTTTGCTTTCATTCCATCCTGCAAAAATATACAAGCTATCAAATTCTAATAGAGTATTCCAATTATATATGTAATTAAAATAAAAAATTGAGGCAGTGTGTACATATATAATTTTGATGAAGCATTCCCTGTTTACAAGATTATTTAAAAACCATCAAATAAAATTTTCCATTTCTTACATTTAAAATTGCATTGATCGTATATAATAAAAAAACTACACTAAATAAATTATATTCAACAATATTACATTAGTAGTACCTTTGTTGGTGTATGATCTTGTGTCAATCCAGAGCAAGGGATGCTATGATTGCTTACTGACATGGTGGTTAATTGTGGACAGTTCGTCAAGCACAAGATCTCCAAAGATGGCCATCTTGGATAAAAGTTTTCGGGGAAAATGCTAATGATATTTGGCAAGTTCCGGAGAGAGATACCTCTTAAAGCAGAAAATTCAATGATTTGAAATTTGTTTGGATTCTGATGTCTATAGTTGGATTGGCCAAATAGATTCTTCAATTTACTGGCACCACCAATTGATAAAATTTTCAACTGCGGAAAGCTCTGAGCACAAGAGACCTGGAATAAGTATTCTAGTTTATTGCATTTAGAAATATCAAGTCTTTTTAAATTTGGGAATGCAAGACTATAGCTGCTCTGATATTCATTGTCATCTACAACGATCTCCATTTCATCTTTTATTATATGCTCAAGAGAATTACAATTATATATCCGTAGAATCTTCAAATTTGCAAAAAGGCCCTGAGGACACTGACCACTACACAAGGTTTTCAAAAGCTTCATTCCTGATATTATTAAATGAGTCAAATTGTAGATCATTCCAACTAGACCCAAAACCAAGTGATTTGCAGTGTCCATCACACACTCTATCTCATCTGAATAAAAGAGTGAAAATCTAGTCAATTCATTCATATCCCCTCCTATTTCTTTGAACAACATCAGGGATGATATTTTTACAACTACTGATTCTTGCCAAAGAAAGAGATTGTGCTCTTTGCATCAGATCCTTAATTGTTGCATTTGAGATGCAACTCTCAAAATAGTCCACAGATAAAGCTCTTGTTATAGTTGATCTATTGAATATGTAATACGGGACCGCATCAACCTTTCCTATTTCTACAATATACCTCTCCAATGCTGGTGTGGCGCTAATTTTATCAAAAAATTCAACATTTTCACCTTTGTCCTCCCAATCTTTTCCTTTGTTACGATAAAAATACAATTCTTCCAATTGTGAACATCTTCCGATTACTTCCTAAGGATTCCTCTTAATTTCGCACCCCGATATATCTAATAATCTCAAATTCTTTTGTTCCGATATACAATTAGGTAATTCATCAAAGGAACACCACCATAATGTAAGAGATACAAGTCTTTCTAAGCTAGGAAACCAAGAGACGTCACCTAATAACCATCCTTTCAATAATAGGTAACGAAGATTATTTATCAAATGCATTGACTTTGGCAATTCTAGGACCTGCTTCTTGTTAGTCGAGTTTTCAAGGAACAAAACCTTAAGCTTCTTAGTTTCAATCAAAAAATCATTTGTCACATCAACAGGACACTTTGACTTTATGGATATACGAAGAAACTCAAGGTTTGGACAATCCAACTTCTGAGGAAATTTATCCACTTGCTCAAGCCACAAATGTCTTATCGTATCATCTTTTAACACCTTTCGACTCCTTTCTGGTCCTATAATTATCTTCATTTCTTTTTTTGCTATCCATAAGGCCACATCACGAACCAAGTCATGCATGCTAATTACTCCACTTTCTTTAGCTCCCAACAACAAACAAGAATCTACAAGTTTATTTATGGCTATACTCACTTGGTCCCTTGCCCTTTTCAAAGAGTGAATTTCTCCAACCAGTCCTAGCGCTATGCCAAATATGGCTAAGTCATCAATGACAATATCACAATCTTCTGGAAACACAGAACAGAACAGAAAGAGTGACTTAGCTACTTCATTCTTGAGATTATCATAACTTAGTCGAAGACATGTATAAGGATTTTTTAGACCTTCTTCAATATCAACTGGACTAGAATCTCTTAATGTTGCCAATGCTTCATGCCACTCAACTCGAGTTTTTCCCTTCAAAGTGCTAGCCACAGCAGCAATTGCAACAGGTAAACCACCACATTCTTTTGTAATTTCCTCTGCCAAACCCTTCAACTTCAAAGTTTCAGAGTTTTCATCAAGTAGTTCTGCATGCTTTTGGAAGAAAGTCAATGCTTCCTCCATATTTAAGAGATCTAAGGCAATCACACTTTGACAATTCATCAAAGTACATACTTGACGATGTCGTGTAGTTATAAGAACAGTACAGGAATTTTTATTTTCAGATATAGGAATTCCTATGGCCTCAAAATCAAGCTTTTCCCAAACATCATCCAAAATTATGAGAAACCTTTCTCCACCATTCAATCGCATAAACAAGCGTCTAGCTCTTTCTGGTTCCTCTTCCTCTTCCAATTTCAAATCTAGTTGGCTTGCAATTTTTCCTTGAATATTTCGAACTTGAATGGTATTAGACACAATAACAAACACAACTTCGTCAAAAAATTGCTCTGCTTCTTTACCTATTTCTTTTACCATGGTTGTCTTACCACACCCACCCATTCCATACAATCCAACCATGTGAACCTTATCATCTTTTAGTGCTTCCAAAAGTCCATCATAAGCCACCTTTCTACTACTGAACTGTACGAAGGCTTCTGAAGAAAAGTAGTTCATGCCTACAAGTGTAGCAAGTCGAGAAAACTCAGGGAATTCTTTTTCATTATGCTCTATTATTTCTTTGATATTCTCTTCAAGCTTCTTAGCTAAACTATAACGCCTAAACCAGTTAGGGCAACATTTAAAACAAGTTGTCTTGTTCCTTTTCTTCGTCTTTTGTTCCATTTCAACCACTTTTGCTATGAGAGAGTCTGCTTCATTCAACCATTCATCAACAACACTAACAATCTTTTTAGTTTTCTTCTTAGCTTCTTGAGCACGATCGAGAATACTTTGTTTTTTAAATTGCAAGTTCACTTTTTCTGTTTCAAGATCTTTAACATACTTGTTGAATTGGAAAGCATAACGAGCTTGTTGTAATGCTGAATCTACTAACTTACTCACAATATCAGTTACAATAGAGACAGCAATATCCATTGCAATTGAAAGAAATACTGTGTATAAAAAATTATTATAACTTCAAAATGTCATAAAAAATATTAGGCGCATATCGAACTTAAATAAACATTGAATTGAATATAGGAAAACCAATGTTTTGACTATTTGGTGCTTGCGGAGGAAACGAGTCACTAAATGTATAGCCAAGAAATTATTATAGACTATAAACCGAATTAAAACAAAGGAAAGGTTTGGTATGAGAAAAAATAAATAAATTTATGGAGTATATATAACAGGACTCCTTGGACTATTTATAATTTGTATATTAGGAAGGGCTAGCAGTAGAAATTGTTTAGGTGGCCAAAATAATATTCTTACTTTGTGAGAAGCAAAAATACTTCAAAAATTAATTAATTTGCCCAAGAATATGAAGAATAAACCTTAAGTTGTTAATGTTCAAATCAAAATGCAATCTTATATATCTCTCAATGACACAATCAGCCCTTTATTTTAAGTGTGCAAACTAAAGTTTTAATGGCTATGTTATTAATTTTGTTAATAATTTAGATAGTTAGAAATGAAGAGGCTGGATTGATAATAATTTAATATGTGAAAAACTAAATTGATAACAAAATATTGTGAGGTAGCATATTGAGAAAAATCTCAAAATTTTAGAGACTAAAATGAGTTTTAAGTACATCAATAAATTTTAATGATGTTCCATTAATAATTTAGACAATTGAATAATGGAAGGACTTAATTGAAAACTATTTTAGTAAAGGACCAAATTAAAAAAAAAAACAGAAAAGAAAATTCATATGTAAGGGACCAACAAAATTTGAGGTAAAACAAAAACAAAAGTAAAATAAGTAAATAAATAAATAATCTATTAAGTACTTTATAGTCCAAAAATTTCAAAGTTATGAACTTTGAATAGAAATTTGAGAGTTGATTTGGTTCCCATATTAATTGTTTTAATTTTTATTGAAAACATAAAATATAAACAAATATGTGTTTGATAGAATTCATGAAGATTAAATATGAAAATCAAAATAAAAATTAAGAAAAAATCAAGTTAAATTAAAATTATGATCCCTTAACTTTATGTAATTAGATTATCTTAGAACACAAATAATAATAGTCAATTTCTTCGTAAAAGTATCTTACATTTATATATTACAATAGATTTTAAATTAATCTTCTAAGTTTAAAAGCCCCTTAACTTATATCTTCTACCCTATAAAAGTTATTTTTTGTTAATACTTCTCAGAAAAAAATTAAACCTAAATCTTTAAATTAATCCCTAATTAATTGCTTTCAATTGCTAACCTTCAATTCACCCAAAAAGTTCCTAATTTATAAAATCATAATTATTCTAAGCTAATTCATAAACAAATAACAAGATAACAAGATAACATTTATACATTATTTTTTTAAATCTAGTTAAAAAATGATAAAATCAATTTAATTTTTCGAAGTCAAATTTATGCGATACTTTAACATAAACAAATATTGGAATAGAAGAAACCAAAAATGGGATAACTAAATAGACGGGCTCAAACATTTTAACATAAATGAATATATTATAAAATATGAATCAAAATTAAGAAGCAAAATCAATACAACTCAAATACAGTATGAGCATATATATATATATATATATATATATATATATATATATGAAATAGCATAGATTGGGAAGAGATCCGTGATATTGTAAAACCAAAATATATAGAAGCAATGCTGACCTCTCCTCCTCAACAATTTTAGGACAAGCTAGGACCAACGTTTATCCTTCTTCTCCAATCTCAGTGCACCTAATAAACACAGCAGATGCAGAACAAAACCAAGTTTTGTAATGAAAGGTATGTATTAAGTGTTACAGATACAAACTCTAATAATTAAAGTCATAGTCAACTACAATAAATCTTTCTTTTTTATTAAACGATTTTGTGTATATATATGGATGGAAACACTATCTGTGTAGCTGGAAACTACAACTTGAGTATATATTTTAGTGTTGTGTGTAGCCTAAAGCCATTGACTTTGACAATATGTTGGCCTTTGGCATATTCCAGGCCATCGCTAGCTTGCACAAAATTATGAAAGATATAAATATTAAGCACTACTTTCAATGTCACTTAATTTTGTATGCCAAATAGAAGATGGAGGACAAAAGGACAAAAAGAGTGATTCAAGTGTCAATTTATTATTATTCACTCTATTAAAAAAATTAAGTTAAATTATTCTTGTAATTTGTATAATTTTATTTAATTTATAATTAAGTTTCTATAATTTAACAAATTTTCAAAGTAATTCATGTTATCAAATTTTTGTTAAAATTATATTAAATTTTTTTAATATTGTCAATATATTGTATCTTAACACACTAAATATATATGATTTATGTCAACAGAAAAGAAATAAAAATAAATAATAATGTACAAATAACTTATATATATGAAATAAAATAAGTTTATGTTAAGTAATATGAGTTGATTAACTTAAATTAAGTAAATTTATAATATTAAAATAGTATATAATTAGTATATCATTCAAATTTAACAAAATTTTGACAAAAATTTAAACTATATATAGAGACTCTATTTAAAATTGAATGAAATTACAAGAACTACATAAATAATTGAAGCAAAGATTAAAATGAATGTCAGAATTTTTTGAAGGACTTATTGTTGGTCGCTAATTTAAATAATCAAAGATTGAATTTGTGATGGCCATAAGAATTAGTCAATCAGTTTACAAAATTTTCAATTTTGTCAATTTTTGAGAACTTCTTTTTAATTTGAGATGTATTTATACTTTTTTTGTAAAATAAATTATGTTTTTTTCTTCTCTATTTTGAAATGCTACGCTACTCTCTTCTGACCATACATGAAAAATTTACAATTATTATTTTTAAAATATAATTTCTAATACATTATTATTTTCTTAAAAATTAATAGTATCATTAAGAATATTTTGATCAAAATAATCAACATTATAAAATTTTCTTATCTTTCAAAGAATAGGAAAATATTTTTAACAATATTTTTATTATTTTCAAAAAATCATTTTTATTTGAAATTATGAAAATATACTAATTTTTTTATAGTAAAAACAATTTGTTAATACTGATAGCGAATTGTGATAGAAAATCACACAAATTTACTTTGGATAAGAGTGCATTTATGGTAAAAAATTTTGACCAATAATTTGCTCTTACCAACAACAAATTAGGGGTTGACCACAAATTCAATGATAACAAGGATGAATTTTTTGTAAATGAAAATTCATTTTAAATTCCTTTCACCAATTGTGTTGCACTCTCCTGAATTGCGCTATGTGAAGGAGCACAACAAGTTATGTAAAAATATTTAAATTTAAAGTGTATCAACTAAGCAACATATGATGAAAAAATACTAAGTATATCTTATAAAAGGAAGGGATGAAGTTGACTAAATTAAAAAAAAAAAAAAACCTTGCTTGAAGTTAATTTTAACTTCTTTTATTTGATTTTATCATTATTTCTATATAAAAAACTAATAAATAAAAATAAAAAGATATCATCAATATTATAACTTTTTTTGTAAATTAAAACAAATATCATGAATAAATAAAACATAAAAAAATTCAATCATATTTTATTAAATAAAATTTGTTGTTAGGAAAATTTAATTTTTTTTCTTACATCTAACTATACATATTTTAGTTATTAACAAAAAAATAATATAAAAATATTAAAACAATCTAAAATAAATATATTCGAAACTCGAGAGCATAACACATTTCATAATAACATGTTAGTTCAACGTGTATCACTAACCTAGAAAGCGACACATGGTGTATAAATACTACTCATGTGGCATAACATAAAGCGATAAAAGTTAGATAAATTTAAAAAAATGCAATAGTTGATATTAAGTTTCTTAATTTGATTATAACATTATTTTTATATAAAAATTTGGTAAATATAAATTAAAAAAATATCATCAATATTATCAAAAATGTTTTTGCTAAATTAAAATAAATATCATAAATAATTAAATATATAAAAATTTTCAACTATATTTTATTAACAAAAAAAATATTATAAAAATTAAATAATTTACATTAACAAACAAACAAATGTATCTTCTTCAAACAATATACTGGTAAAAAAACACTGTAATAGATAAATATATATTTAACCAAAAAATAAATGCAATAAATAAAAAAAATATTTATTAAACTATAATAAATAAATAAAATAAATAAATCAACATATTGGTTTAGAAAAAAATATAAATAATTTTTTTCTATATTACAACTAATCTTAACTTATTTTAGATTTTTTTAATATATTTATTTTTTCAGATTTTTTATTTATTTTTTTGCTAATAACTAAAATACATACACTTAGATGTAAAGTAAAAAATTAAATTTACCTGACACCAAATTTTATTTAATAAAATATGGTTAAATTTTTTTTATGTTTTAATTATTTATAATATTTATTTTTTAATTTTGTAAAAAAATTTATAATGTTGATGATATCTTTTTATTTATATTTATCAAATTTTTTATATAAAAATAATGGTAAAATCAAATAGAAAAAGTTAAGATCAATATTAAGAAAGATTTTTTTAAAAAAATCAAATAGAATTTTCTTAAAGAGTAAATTAATTTCTTATCTTGAGAGATCGATATTAAAATTACACTCATTTCTTTTTTTTGAAAAATCAATACTCTCCAAAAAAATAAAATTTTTTATAATTTTATATATTTTAACTAAAATATCTTTATATTTATTGTGTATATAATTAAATATGTATATGAACAATATAAAAATTATTTATTTTAGATTAAAACAAAATAAATTTATTATTTTAAACTCAAAATAAATAATAATGATATATATAATAAATTTTTAAATATATTTTCTTATAAATTATAATTTTTTGAAAAAATTAATAGTTTCATTAGCGGCATATGTTGATCAAAATCACTTGTTATAAAAAGGGATGATTATGAAATTAAACAACCAAAAAAATAAAACAATTATAATTGCGCTACATATAGAAATGGCTTTGAAATTTAAATTTTCATTATATAAAATATAATAATTATTTTATATTATATTTTAAATATTAAAAAATATTGACATGTATTTTTATACATACAAAACTTCTAATATATATATATCAGAAATTTTGACATGCAAAAAAATAAAATTTTTTAATTTTAAAATATAATATAAAATAATTATTATTATAATTTTAAAATAAAAAAATTTATTTAATTCATTATTTTTTATAATTTACTTTAAAATTATAGCCACGTGAAAAGAGTCAGTGAGGGAGTAATTTGTGTGGGGGAGGGGATTTTATTTCAATGTTCAGACTTGAGACGTCAGAGACACATGTTGGTTTAATTGTACATGCCACTGCATAACTGCGTATACGTCTTCAAAGTTCACAGACTCAGCACTAGCTTTTTTTTATTATTTATTTTACACCCATCTCACTCTCACGTTTATATTTTAGCCATGCACACAGCAGAAGCAGAGTACACACCCACTTACTCCTGCTACTCCATTCATATTTTACCTTCTTTTACTCTTTACATCAAATTTCCTTACTCCTAAAAACCAATGGAATAACCCAATATCCTAGTGTCTCAAATTTCCCCACAATAAATTGATAGATACAGAAAAAAATTATGTGGTCCTATGAAGCATGAGAGAGAGGAAGTTGGAATAACCCAATATCCTAGTGCTTCATGGAGATGGAGAATTCTGATATCCACACTCTTAAGTAGGAATTGTAAAAATAATATAAGTGAAGAAGTTGGTGCATAGTTCATTTCACTCCCCTCTTCAATAGTTTATCACAATTACAATAAAAGAATGCATTAACTATCTGTGGCAAAAAATTACATTTAACATGAAAATCTTCAATAAAAATATGTAAAGTATACATAAATTTAAGTTGATAAAATGCATTGCTGCTTTTTATGAGATAGGAATGGTTGGAAATATAATTGTGGAATTTTTTGCTTTTGGATCCTCTGCTGTGCGTTCCCCAGTGGGAGCCTGGGCTTTTTAGCGGCGGTTTTATCCGTCGCTAAAGTGTGTTTTAATATTATTGCAACGAATATTATTGCTGCTATAAATTTTGTTTAAATAATTAATTTAACAAAAGTTATAGTGACAATAATATTTGTTGCAAAAAACTTTAGCAACGGAAAAAACCGCTGCTAAAACGCCCAGCAGAGAACATCCAGCAGAGAATCCGGACGCGAATTTTTTTCCTTGTTGGTGGCTTAACAATGCTCTAAACTCCCAAGCAACACAAAGGTCACCTTTGTGGCAACAAGAATTACAACTTTTGAGAGGACAGAACATTATGGAACATGCACTTCAAACTCTGAAATAAGAATGAAGCAGTCTATATATAGTTACATTCAAAATATATTCCATTATTCAAAAAGCATTAGGACAAATTTCTAGCTATCATCAACTTTTTTTTGCTGAAAATGGCTGCATAGAACCGACCATTTATAATCAACCTGAAACAATTGGTGTCGAGCTTTTCTTTCATCTTCCACTATTTCGGACTTTTCTTTCTTCACACTCTCAAACTCTTTCTTGAGCTCTATAGTTTCTGCAACACATTTCTTCTTTTGATGTTCAAGAGCCAACAGCTCAGCCTCACAATCTTTTATCTCATTCTCCAACCTAGAGATCTGTTCCTTTAACCTAGCTTCCTTCTCTTGAGCTTCATCCATAAGCTTTTTGGTCTTGGACATTTTGGAAACAAGAGCAACAGCAGCCTCCTTTCGTTGAGCCAGTTCTTCCTTGATACATTTATCTCTTTCTTCAAGCACTGCAAATTTGTTGATGGTACCAAAGGCTTGCTTGAAAGAACACAAAATTCTCGGCAAATCTTTGTGCAAAGAGTGTATTATAGCTTTAAGTCCATCAGATAGAGCTCTATCTTCCAAGGAAAGACGAGACAAGAAGTTGAGAGTCGTGTGAAGGCGAAGACTATAGCCCTGTGAGCCTTCTATATCCTTAAGAGGCATCTTTAAGAAGACTTCCAAGTCTGCAAGGGCATTTGCTACAAGCTCATCTTTTGTGGTGGCTACAATAGAAACAGATGGGATTGGTAATTGACCACCATCATCTTCATCTAGAGATTCAAAAAAACTAATGAGATCATTTTCTTCAAGTTCTTCAAGATTTGTTGAAGTATTGGGCTCAGTGTCTTTGTCAATGTCTGCTTCAGTTTGGTTGACCTTGATTTGCATCTGGATTAACAAAAATAAAAGCATTTATCTTCATCTATAGCGACAATATTTTCTATGACTTTATGCCCTTTAATCTATACTTTTAACACTACAAGGTATTTTATATCAATATAGGACAGAACACATACATCTACCCATAGCTTTGACAAAATATTAGAAGAAATGAGACGCAGTATTTCAGTGCTGTTCATATATGTAGCCATAGAACTTTTTAATTCTAATGGATGCACACACGTACAACTTTTTTAATATTAATCATTTAAAATTATCTCAACCAATTATATAATCTCATAAGAGAGTTAGGTCCACAAAAATAATAAAAATTTCTTACATGTGGAAGTGCTTTAAGCAAAGTAACTATCTTAGAATTCTTCAATATAGAACCTTCTTTGGTAAATCCTTTAACACTCTACACAACCAAGATATGTAAGTTTTGGTCAATTCAGTGATTGAAATAATCGACAAAGTTAATATTATTACCTTTTTCTCAGATATGTTTCCCTCTTCAACATTTTGTTCTTCTAGCTTGTTAACACTCTGTTGCATAGAAAAGTAAATAAGTTGCAGTTTATAGAATTATATACGTAAGTAATCAGGTGTAGTGGTATACTATGCATTACTTTATTTCCCAGAGGAATTTCATCATTAGCAATTTCAAATTCTACAAGTGACTGTTGTTGGCCCATCAAACTTGGTTTACTTGTTGATAATTCATCCACCAACTCCTTATATAAATTAATGAATATATAGTTAGAATCAGAAAGGGTTAGTGTTTAGAAGAAATGCAATGGCATGTATTTCTAGGTATACTAAAATAGCTTATTTCACTTACAGTTTCACATGAAGGTGTTGGATGTAAAGAGACAACTAAAGGATTATTTAACAACTGCTTATTGACGAATTCAGGATTTGTTGATGATGTTGCCATAGCTACAGTAATCTCTAAACCATGCACTTCTCCAACAGTCTCCTCTGTTGTTTTGTTTTGACTCTGAGAAACACAAAATCCAAAGAATGCAAATTAAAGGCGTTGCTTGATTAATAATTAAGCTCATTTATTATATCACAAACAATACAAAGATATATATTTACCTCTGTGATGTTTGATGAAGCAATGGAAGTCAATTTCTGCGCTAAATGGATGCCACTATTATTTTGATTGGTTTCAACTTGTGAAGAAATATCCACAATCTCTGATACTGCTTCAACTTCATGAGTTTCCTTGCTTTGAACTTTTTTAGTGATTCCTTTGCTAGAATCTTCATTGGATTGAATAATATTTTCCAATTCACATTTTAATCTCCAGACATCATCATCAAATTTCTCATCTATAGAAAGAAATTTTCACAAATTAGCAATAATAATTAAAAGTGAAAGTATATTGAAGAAAATAACTTGTATGATCTATTAAACAAATTCATGTCATATGGACTGAATTCACGAAGTTGAATATTTCTATATACGTTATGTTCAAATATTTTATAAATAACGTGTTTTCATGTATTAGAAAAATTCAGAAGTTTGAAAGCCAAACACTATGATAGAAATGAAATATTAAACAAGTGGGCATAATACTCGAATTACTGAATAGTGTGTACCTATCACATTGTTGCATATTTTATGCAACTCTTCAAGAGTAGCAATAGTGGAAGTGAAATTGAGGTATTGACAATCTTGCACTAAACTACAGTTTGCAACCCATTCCATTGTGGCCCCAACTTCAGTTTTGGCAGCTTCATAAGTATCACATATTTCAAAATTGGAATCATCACAGCCTCTATTTTTTCTGCTGTTTCTTCTTCTTCAATTCCAAATACTTGCTCTAGTTGAGATGCTTCTTCTATCATCAAGACCTTTAATTTTGGAAGCACAAGAGATGTGGAGACAGGAAATACACGATTCAACTTATTGCAACGTATGATTTTGATTATGGTCAGATTTGGGAAGAGAAGTTGAGGATTTAACACATTTTGATTTTCTTCTTCATCTTCTTCCTCAATGATTTCCTCCAGTTCCTTACAGTCTATGATGATTAGTTCCCGTAACTGTGAAAGGCTTCTTGAAATGGTTGCAGGGAAGACAACTTTCAAAATTTCACATTTCCTAATTTCCAAAGCACCAAGATTTTGAAGTTGTAACAAATTTTTGGGACCTATCCATATATGCCTTAACTCAGGTAGACCTACCAATTTAAGCCTTTGTAAGGCTGAGTTAATTTGCTGTCCTTCAAGATAAAAAAGAACATCTATGTTAGAGTTTTTCAGTACAATTTCTTTCAACTTCTCTAGATGTATCTCCTTTGCTTTCAGTCCATCCTGCAAAAATATACAAGCTATCAAATTCTAATAGAGTATTCCAATTATATATGTAATTAAAATAAAAAATTGAGGCTGTGTGTACATATATAGTTTTGATAAAGTATTCTCTATGTACACGATTATTTAAAAACCATCAAATACATATTTCCATTCCTATTATTTAAAATTGCATGGATCATATATAATACAAAAACTACACTATATAAATTAGATTCAACAATATTATATGAGAAGTAGTACCTTTGTTGTTGTATGATCTTGTGTCAATCCAGAGCAAGGGATGCTATGATTGCTTACTGACATGGTGGTTAATTGTGGACAGTTCTTCAAGTACAGGCTTTCCAAAGATGGCCATCTTGGATAAAAATTTTCCGGTAAAATGCTAATGACCTTTGGCAAGTTAGACAGATCGATCATTCTTAAAGCAGAAAATTCAATGATTTGAAATTTGTTTGGATTCTGATTTTTATAGTTGGATTGGCCAAAGAGATTCTGCAATTTACTGGCACCACCAATTGATAAAATTTTCAACTGTAGAAAGCTCTGAGCATAAGAGACGGGGAATAAGTATTCTAGTTGATTGCATTGAGAAATATAAAGTCTTTTTAAATTTGGGAAAGCAAGACTATAGCTCCTCTGATCATTGTCATCTACAACTATCTCCTCCATTTCATCTTTTATTATATGCTCAAGTGAATTGCAATTGATTATAATTAGAATTTCCAAATTTGCAAAAAGGAACTGAGGACGATGACCACTACACAAGGTTTTCAAATGCTTCATTCCTGATATTGTTAGATGAGTCAAATTGGAGATGATTCCAACTAGACCCAAAGCCAAATGATTTGCAGTGTCTATCACACACTCTAGCTCATCTGAATCAAAGAGGAAAAGTGCAGTCAATTCATTCATATCCCCTCCTATTCTTTGAACAACATCAGGGACGATATTTTTACAACTATTGATTCTTGCCAAAGAAAGAGCTTGTGCTCTTTGCATCAGATCCTTAATTGTTGCATTTGAGATGCAACTCTCATAATAGTCCACAGATAAAGATCTTGCTATAGTTGAACTATCTACCTTGTCAATATAGCCAAGATCATCCTTTCCTATACTTACACTGTACCTTTCCAATGCTGGTGTAGCTCTAATTTTATCAAAAAATTCAACATTTTCACCTTTATCCTTCCAATCTTTTCCATAGTTATCGTAAAAATACAATTCTTCCAATTGTGAACATCTTCCGATCACTTCATAAGGATTCCTCTTAATTTGGCAGCCCGAAATATGTAATAATCTCAAATTCTTTTGTTCCGATATACAATTTGGTAATTCATCAAAGGAACAATACCTTAATGTAAGAGATACAAGTCTTTCTAAGATAGGAAACCAAGAGATGTCACCTAATAACCATTCCTCCAATAATAGGTAACGAAGATTATTTATCAAATGCATTGACTTTGGAAGGACCTGCCTCTTGAGAGGAGAGTTTTCAAGGAACAAAACCTTAAGCTTCTTAGTTCCATTCAAAAAATCATTTGTCACATCCAAACGATGCTTTGACTTTATGGAAATACGAAGAAACTCAAGGTTTGGACAATCTAACTTCAGAGGAAATTTGTCCACTTTCTCAAGCCACAAATATCTTATAGTATCATCCTTTAAAATCATATCCACTTTTAACACCTTTCCACTCCTTTCTGATTCTATAATCATCTTAATCTCTGTTTTTGCTATCCATAAGGCCACATCACGAACCAAGTCATGCATGCTAATGACTCCACTTTCTTTAGCTCCCAACAACAAACAAGAATCTACAAGTTTATTTATGGCTATACTCACTTGGTCCCTTGCCCTTTTCAAAGAGCGAATTTCTCCAACCAGTCCTAGCGCTATGCCAAATATGGCTAAGTCATCAATGACAATTTCATAATCTTCTGGAAACACAGAACAAAACAGTAAGAGTGATTTAGCTACTTCATTCTTGAGATTATCATAACTTAGTCGAAGACATGCATAAGGATTTTTTAGACCTTCTTCAATATCAACTGGACTGGAATCTCTTAATGTTTCCAATGCTTCAACCCACTCAACTTGAGTTTTTCCCTTCAAAGTGCTAGCCACAGCAGTAACTGCAACAGGTAAACCACCACATTCTTTTGTAATTTCCTCTGCCAAACCCTTCAACTTCAAGGTTTCAGAGTTATCATCAAGTAGTTCTGCATGCTTTTGGAAGAGCGTCAATGATTCTTCCATATTTAAGATCTCTAAGGTAATCACACTTTGACAATTCATCAAAGTACATACTTGACGATGTCGTGTAGTTATAAGAACAGTACATGAATTTTTATTTTCAGATATAGGAATTCCTATGGCCTCAAAATCAAGCTTTTCCCAAACATCATCCAAAATTATGAGAAACCTTTCTCCACCATTCAATCGCATAAACAAGCGTCTAGCTCTTTCTGTTTCCTCTTCCTCTTCCAATTTTAAATCTAGTTGGCTTGCAATTTTACCTTGAATATTTCGAACTTGAATGGTATTAGACACAATAACAAACACAACTTTGTCAAAAAGTTGCTCTGCTTCTTTGCCTATTTCTTTTACCATGGTTGTCTTACCACACCCACCCATTCCATACAATCCAATCATGTGAACCTTATCATCTTTTAGTGCCTCCAAAAGTCCATCATAAACCACCTTTCTACTATTGAACTGTATGAAAGCTTCTGAAGAAAAGTAGTTCATGCCTACAAGTGTAGCAAGTCGAGAAAACTCAAGGAATTCTTTTTTGTTGTGCTCTATAATTTTATTGATATTCTCTTCAAGCTTCTTGGCTAAATTATAACGCCTAAACCAGTTAGGGCAACACTTCAGACAAGATGTCTTTTCTTTTTTCTTTGTCTTTTCTTTCATTTCGACCACCTTTGCTATGAGAGAGTCTGCTTCATTCAACCATTCATCAACAACACTAATAGTTCTTTTAGTTTTCTTCTTAGCTTCTTGAGCACGATCGAGAACATTTTGTATTTTTAATTGCAAGTTCACTTTCTCTATTTCAAGATCTTTAACATACTTGTTGAATTTGAAAGAAAAGCAAGCTTGTTGTATGGCTGCATCTACTAATTTATTTACAACATCAGCTACAACAGAAACAGCAATGTCCATTGCAATCAAGAGAAATCCTGTGTATATAAAATTATTATAACTTTAAAATGCCATAAAAAAACTTAAATAAACATTGAGTTGATTATAGGAAAAACAATGTTAAAATCAATTTGTTAATGTTGATTCTTACTTTTTGAGGATCAAAAATATTTCAAAGATTAATTAATTTGCCCAAGAATATAAAAAATAAACCTTCAGTTGTTAATGTTAAAATCAAAACACAATCTTCAATATCTCTCAATGACATCCTATAGTTATTCACCCTTTTATTTTAAAGGTGCAAACTAAAGTTTTAGTGGCTACGTTATTAATTTTGTTAATAATTTAGGTGGTTAAAAATGAAGAGAATAAATTAATAATAATTTAATACGTGATAGACTAAATTGATAACAAAATATTGTGAGGTAGCATATTGAGAAAAGTTTCAAATTTTTAGAGACTAAAATGAGTTTTAGGTAAATTTTAATGATGTTCCATCAATAATTTAGTTAGTTGAATAATGGAAGGACTTAATTGGAAATGATTTTAGTGAAGGACCAAATTTTGAAAAAAAAATTCATATGTAAGGGACCAACAAAATTTGAGGTAAAACACAAATATAAGTAAAATAAATAAATAAATAATCTATTAAGTACTTTATAGTCCAAAAAATTTCCAAGTTATGAACTTTGAATAGAAATTTGAGAGTTGATTTGGTTCCCATATTTCTTGTTTTTATTTTTATTGAAAACAAAAAATATAAGCAAATATGTGTTTGATAGAATTCATGAAGATTAAATATGAAAATGAAAATGAAAATTAAGAAAAAAAGCAAGTTAAATTAAAATTATGATCCCTTAACTCTATGTAAATTAGATTATCTCAAAGCACAAATAACAATAGTCAATTTTTTGGAATATATTATAGTATTTTAAATGTTAGAATTAAACGTTAATATTTGGAATATTTTTATGTATAACTTGTACATCACATTACATGTAAAATTGTATTATTTGATAACAATAAAAAAATTTTATCATTTTATATCACAAAGTTAAGTAAGATAATATTTTTTAAGTTATCAATTTTATCTTTATTCTTTTTTAAAACAATTAATTTCATAATAAAAATTATTTATAAGAAATTAAACATGTAAAATATAACAAACAGATTATAAATATTTTATATTATGATATATAAGATAACAAAATTAAAATGTGCCAATTTTTTGTCTCTTCTTTTAAATTATTATTTAATTTATATATCACTAATTCACTACCACATGCTCCAAAAAATTAGTGGAATCTGTGAGTCTGACCCACCTATGCTCAACGTAGTGTCATAATCATGTATTCACTGCCACATGCTCCAAGACATTGATGTCATATATTAGAATTATTTCTTCAACACCATGACCCAAGAGAATAATTTATCCTATCATAACTTATCTTGATAATATAAATCCTGGGGACTAATACTTTTCCCCTCCGAAAACTTCTTTTTCCTTTCCGATCATACTTTTCCGACTTCCTTCAAAAAGTTAGTATCTTTTAAATTTGGCAATTTCATAGTATTATATGAGAAATTTTAATCCATATACATCAATACTGTAAGAATAGTTTAATTGAAACAAATATAATAGTGCACCCATACTTTTTATCAAAGTGGAATAAGAAATCAGAATCAAAGGCAAGAAAGAACAACAGAGATAGCAAGAGATAAAGAAAAAAAGGGAAAGATAATTACAAAGACCTAGCTTACATGGTTGTGTCTCTTTCTCTTGTGCTTTTTGTGATTCTTTTTCTATTTAATTAGAATCGTGTGAATAAAGAATAGTTGACAATCAGTAATATATTATCCTGCATATAACTCTAGTATTCAAAAACAATAACAAAAGCCCTTATTTCAACAACATATATAGCTGACAGTAAATACAATGCATATGTTCATTCAAATGAAGTGGCAGTAACAGAAATACTAGAAAGACACCATCTCAAGAAGCAATATATATAAAAAACTATATAAACTGTGTCCTTCATGTAACAAGAAGCCAGAAAACAGTGGTTTGGAGTACTAGTAATGCAGTTTTGTCCTTGTAGAGGCATTGCAGCAGCACAAGCCCTATTTCTCCACAATTATAAAAACTTGATAGGTTTTTTATTATAATTAATTCTTCTTTTTTCCTTTCTTACATTATTTTTTGGGTTTATATTTTTTTATGTACTTTATCTTTTGAGTATTTTTTAAATTTCTATTTATCTTTTCATCTTTTTTTTTCAGGTAATCTATATGGAGTTTCTAGTTCTACACATTTTAATATTATTTTATTTATTTTATAATATTTCATATTTCTTTAAGCTTGCTTATATTTTTCAGATAAATATTCTCTTAAATAGTCTTCTTTTCTTTTCATAGTATCTATACATGATATTAGATCAGACATATTCCTGAATGCATTATTATATTCTTATATAATTGTTTTAGATATTAATCTTGGCAATTTTTTGTAAAATAAATATAAATAAAATTTTCGTTATTCATAAGTTTGTAGCCTTATTTCATAATAATATCTTTTGTATTCGCATATATATATATTGATTTAAATATTTTGGGTCTAAACTACATATCTCTATGTGATGAATTTTTGTTAAAATTTTTTTTTTATTTTTTTTGTTTCATTAATCCTTGTACTTCTTCTTACAAATTCATTTAGTAATTGTTCATATTGTATTCCTAATATAACATAGAGGTATTTTCTATTTAAATCAGGTATATTTATTGCTTTACCTGTGAAACTGGCTTCAATTATAAAAATAACTGCTTAAGTATCAATATTTTTTTCTATTAATGTTATTAGTTATGCTTTTAATCATTATTTTATTCATTATGTAAGTTACAATCTAGGTCTAATCATATTCTTGAATTAAGTACTTATCTTATTTCATATTGTTCTAATAGTGTAATAACCCCAAATAAATTTTAGTATTACTAATTACTAATAATTAAAATAATTAGGAAAATTTAATATAAACTTGGGAAATTTTGTGGATATGGAACAAATGAATTATTTTAAGCTTATGGCTCAAATTTAAAAATTTTTGGAAATAAAATTTTATCTGATAACGAGATTTTTATTTGCTTTGACAAACTTAGCAGATTTTTTGGGAGGCATAAGATACTTTCAAAATACCCAAGCTTCTTCTATGCTATTCCCTATTTTAATATGAATCAGAAAGTGCATTCAAAATTCATCTAGAGTAAGTCGAGAAATGACCAAAATGCCCCCACACCTAAGAAAATACATTATAAGTCTCATTTTCCCTTAGCTCTCTTTCCCTCTCTTGTGCATTTTCTCCCTTCCCATCCATTTTTTTTTCTTCCTTTCCATGCATCATTGTCAACCACCACCGGTGCCGTTTGAGGCCGCGGAGCTTGCCGGCCCAAGACCTTCACTCTATCGCTAGCTCTACCATGAAATTTCCCGGCCAGCAGCATCTGAAAACGACGTTTTCTCCCTCATTTTTTCATCCGATCGCACCGTCAATCCAACAAAAAATGTCATCCTCTGGCCGCACCACCTCCACCAATAGGTAGCCTAAGACGCCTTTTTTCTTGGACAGCCTTCAACAGAAGAATCGTCGGCATGCACTCCGACCGGAGCAAAAACATCTCATTGCACCATTTGGCTTTTTCATCGAAAAATCGTTGTTAAATCGCTGTGGTTCGCCATACTAACTTCAAATCTGTCATCCTCATGTTCCAATGTACATGTTGGACCAATCTCAGTCGTCTACCACCGTTGACTACCATCGACCGCCATCATAGTGTGTTTTTCGGTTAGCCATTAAAGCCAATGTAGCTTAAACACTCTGAAAAATGCAATATAAGAGCTTGCCGAAATTGTAGGAGTATTCTGGTGGCTGTTTATATTTTTGGGCATTTAACAAATATAAAGTAGCCTAAATTATCGATGAGATATCACGATATCTGGATATTTATTCTGGTTGGTTTGGATAGAATAATATTTAATAATATTCTTGTGTATTATCAAATAGGAAGGAAAATAAAAAAAAATTGAATAGCAGAAAGGAGGAATTGAGACAATTAGTGTTGAACCAGTAAAGTAAGGATTTTATTACAAATCCTTTCAGGTGAGTGTTTGATAAAGGAGATACCATTTTCAAATATTTCTTACATGTTTTGAATTAAATATGAATTCAATTGTATACTTTGCGTAGACAGTCATGGGAAACGATTAGGATATGTATTGTCTCTGATTTGTGATAATTTGATAAATTCTATGTTTATGTGATTGTTTTTATCAAATACAAGAATTTATATACTTTTCTAATTATCTAAGAGTTATTATTGAAATTCTAAATTTAAATGCATAAATGTGAATGTTATATTTTGTTTGGATAATGATAAGAAATTATATTTTGTATGATCTGTGTGATCTGGAAATGGTATTGTGGCGGAGTACTTTGTATGTAGGTGTCCTCGTGTGGCTAAAGGCACGGGGACTGGTGGAGCTATTGGGTTATCTCCGTGTGGCAGAAGCCACGGAGACTAGTTAAGGGCGTACGATGCACAGTGGGTTGTCATCGTGTGGTGGAAGGCACGGATGACTCGTGGTATGGTAGGGTTGTCTCGTATGGCCAAAAGCACGGGACTAGTTTTGCACAATGCAAAGCATAATGGGGTTGTCCTCATACAAAGGGAAAAGATACAAAGGGAGATGATGTGATGAGAGATATTAAATTATATGAAATTATTACATTTTGATATTTATGAAAATAAAGCTTATTGATATTATTCTTCTAAACTATTTTATAGAGATTGATTACAAAAGTTTTAGTTTATACTCTGCAATTGTTTATGATGACAAAAACTCTGTGCGAGTATGTTTTTCATTTTGTATGTTTCTTTTATCTTACACTCACTAGGTCTGTGTGACTCACCCTCCTTACTTTACATTTTTTAGATCCTCTTCAGGTTGAAGAGTAAAAGTGAATAGAGTTATCCTTCTATTTTGGGTAGGCTCTACCTTGAAGTTTCACAAGCTTAATGATATCGTAGCTTATCACTACCACAGTATTAGATTAGTTACATGTGGACATAATGAGAATTTCTGTAGGCTTGTGATACCCAAATGTATCGTCTTTGAATTGTAATTAATATTGAAATGCTTTAGGCTGTTTTAAATTAGGGAAACGTCCTATTTGCAGGGGAAACTCTGTCAAAATTTTGGTAGAATTTAGAATGATGATTAAGAACTTAAAAGAAAAAATTAAAATGTCTTAATGTTGTTATTATGAGATGAAGATATCCTTATGCTAGCTAGACTTAGTAAGTGCTATGATGGGTTTATGCGCTGGTCACGATCTCATAATTTAGGTGGTGACAAAGTTGGTATCAGAGCTTAGGTTTGTTAATTCCTTAAAGCTGCAATTATAGAGGGTAGTGGAATCTTCTATGTAATTCTGTGATTGGCCATCACAAAGTTACATATTGGAAGCTACTATTATCTATTGGTATCATTGAGTCTTGTATTTTTTAGGAATGTTTAAATCATGATTATGTTTGTTAACTCGTCACTTTAGATTCTTATCTGTATTACTCTTTCTCTTATCATAGGAAAAGATGCCACCGAGAAAAAGGATTCCTAATAGAAGATTCTCTTCTAATGAAATTTCTTCGTTACCTGGTGATGCCTCACCTAAAAATTAAGGGCAAGGGCGTGGTCGTAGCACTGGCCGTAGAGGTGGCCTTGGCAGGAGTGTAGGTGCTACTCAAGCACAAATAGAGGAAATTCCAAATATTGGGCACAATTTTGGTAGAAGTGTGGGTACCTCAGAAGTACCTGTAGATGAGTCTCTAGAAGTTAGAAGTGGGGACCTGACATTAACTGAGATTATTACTGGGTTACAAAATATGCATCAAGCTATGAGAGAAATGATGGATATGATGGCCCATCAATAATAGCAGTAATAACAAACAGAACAGGTTGTAACTCCTAGGCCAGAGCAGGAGATTAGACAGGAAGATGTCAAACTTATTTTATAAAGGGGGAAAATTGAGGGTTCTCTACTAGAATTCTTGAAGCTCTAGCCTCCATCTTTTTCAAGGACTAATGCTGATAAAGATCCTCAGTCTTTCCTAAATGACATTGATCATATTTGTCATGCCTTAAGGTTTTTTTCAACCAGATCAGTAGAGTTGGCAGCCTTTAGATTAGAGAATATGGCACAGTGGTGGTATGATGGTATACACGGAGGCAGGCCTCAAGGATTATCTCCTTTAACGTAGGAGGAGTTTGTTGTACTAGTTATAAAATGTTTCCTTCCATAGATAGTTCAAGATACTAGAGCTAGAGAGTTTGAAACTCTGAGACAAACAGAAGATATAGTAGTGATAGAGTATCACATGTCATGAACCAGATTATCTTAATATACTCCACATCTTGTAGCTACAGAAGAGATGCATGCTAAATGCTTTATGGATGTTCTCCTTAATTACTTATTTAGATTTATGGTAAGAACTAAATATAAATCATACGAAGAGGTATTTGAAAGTGCTCTACTATTTGAGACACACAACAGAGAAAGTAGAGGAAGAAGAGAGTCTCGAAAGTGACAACGTACCAAGGGTAATCAAGAAAGTTCCCGAGGTCATTAGAGTGTACAGTCAGTGAGAAATGTTGTAGTAATCTCTCTAAGACAACTAATAAATTTCCAATAGTAGAGAGGCTACAGTGGGTACACTTCTAGACCTATTTCAAATAACCAAAACACTCTATCAAATTCAAATCAATTTAATAGCAGTGGTAGAAGATTTATGGGAACTCCTTCTCTTTGTTCCACTTGTGGACGAGTCCATGCTGGCTCCTATTTTGTAGCAAATAGAAGATGTTATCAGTGTCATTAGTTGGGACACATGATGAGGGATTGCCCTATGAGATCAGCACAACCATCCTGTAGTCATGGGTTAGCTTCAGTACCAATGCCATTAGTTTCAACACCTTCACAACCGTTGAGGACAGTGGAAAGTTCTAAAGGTAAAGGATTTGTGGGCACACCATCTAGAGGAAGAGGTTCAAAAAATAGAGGTCGATGACAAGCTAGTAGAGGTCAGACTCGTGTCTTCGTTATGACGAGACAGGATGCTCAGACATCCAATGCTGTGGTCGCAAGTACACTTTTAGTATGTTCATGTAAAGCTTATATCTTTTTTAATCTTGGATCCACTCATTCTTTTATATCTCCATTCTTTGCTTCTCTAATTAATAAGAGTGCATCGAATGTAGATGAACCTTTGATA
This sequence comes from Senna siamea, assembly GCA_031216115.1. Taxonomy (NCBI): domain Eukaryota; kingdom Viridiplantae; phylum Streptophyta; class Magnoliopsida; order Fabales; family Fabaceae; genus Senna; species Senna siamea. The sequence goes on along the minus strand of CM062367.1, from coordinate 30,845,081 downwards.
GTATCTACACCAGTAGGAGATTTAATTTAGGCCAAACAGGTTTTTAAATCATGTAAAGTAATGATAGGGGATAAGTCTCTCCTAGCTGATCTAATTGTCCTGGATGTAATGGGTTTTGATGTGATATTGGGCATGGATTGGTAGTCTTCTTATCATATGAAAGTTGACAACTATAAGAAGATTGTTAGGTTTGATTTATCTGGAGGAGAGACATTTACCTATCAAGGAGACCAATGCTTCACACCGTTAAAGATTATTTCTGCCTTATGCGCAAAGCAATTGATGAGAAAAGGATGTGATTGTTTTCTAGCAATGGTTAGAGATACCCAGATGGTGGAAATGAATCTGGATCAAGTGCCAATTGTTTATGAGTTTCCTGATGTTTTTCCTGAGGAATTACTCGGCTTACTGCTAGATCAAGATATTGAGTTTTGTATAGATTTAATTCCTAGCACTCAATCTATTTCAATGCCACCACATAGGATAGCTCTTGTAAAATTACAAGAATTGAAAGAGCAATTGCAAGACCTTCTTGATAAAGGTTTTATCCATCCTAGCACTTCTCCATAGGGCACTCCAGTATTGTTTGTAAGACAGAAGGATGGTTTAATGCGTTTGTGCATTGATAATAGACAGCTGAACAAAGTGACAATAGAGAATAAATATCCCTTACCTCGAATAGATGACTTGTTTGATTAACTCCAAGGAGCTAAATGTTTCTCTAAGATTGACTTGAGATCAAGGTATCATCAGTTGAAGATTAGGAAATAAGATACTCCAAAGACAGCCTTTCGGACTCGCTATGGGCATTATGAGTTTTTGGTTGTCTTTTGGACTTACTAATGCCCCTGTAGCGTTCATGGACTTGATGAATATAGTCTTTAAGCCTTTCCTAAATTAATTTTTGGTTGTCTTCATTGATGAAATTTTGGTGTATTCAAAGAGTGAAGAGGATCATAAACAACACTTAAGGTTAACTTTGCAAACCTTGAGGGAGCATCAACTTTATGCTAAGTTTTCCAAGTGTGAGTTCTAGCTTAATAGTGTGGCTTTCTTAGGACACGTGGTGTCCAAGGATGGAATAAGTGTAGACCCTAAAAAGGTAAAAGCAGTTCAGGATTGGCCAAGACCTACTTTAGTGATAGAGATACATAGTTTCCTGGGATTGACAGGATATTATCGATAGTTTGTTAAAGACTTTTCTAAGATTTCTGCTCCCTTTACTAGGCTGACCAAAAAAGGATAAAAATTTCAATGAACTAACAAATGTGAAGAAAGTTTTCAAAAACTAAAAGATTGTCTTACTTCAGCTCTAGTATTGACTCTTCCTACTTGGAGTGGTGGTTATACTATTTATTGTGATGCATCAGGAGTAGGCTTAGGTTGTGTACTAATACAGCATGGAAAGGTGATAGCCTATGCATCAAGGCAATTGAAGAAACATGAGTAAAACTATCTTGTTCATGACTTGGAGATGGCAGTTGTAGTCTTTGCTTTAAAGATTTGGAGGCATTATTTATATAGTGAGACTTGTGAGATCTATACTGATCATAAGAGTCTCAAGTATATTTTTCAACAAAAAGATTTAATCTCAGACAGCAAAGGTGGATGGAATTGTTGAAGGATTATGATTGTACAATATTATACCATCCTGGAAAGGCCAACGTTATAGCAGATGCTTTGAGTAGAAAATTAATGGCAAGTCTTAAACATATTTCCACAGTGATAAGGCCACTAGTTAGGGGTTTGCATAAACTAAAAGAAGATGGTGTAAATTTTGAAATTAAAGAAGGAAGAATGTTTTTAGCTCATATTCATGCTCACTCTTCATTAATTGAGAAGGTGAAGGAAGCACAAAAGCAAGATTCTCAGATATGCAAGCTGATAGAAGATGTAAAAGGAAGGAAGCATAGTAATTTCTCTATATCACTGGATAGAGCGTTAAAGTATGAACAACGATTATGTATTCCTATGGTAAAGGAGATAAGGGAACAAATGCTTGAGGAAGCCTATAAATCCACCTACATTATCCATCTAGGTGCAAGATGTACCATGATTTGAAAGAACTATACTGGTGGGAAGGCATGAAGAAAGATGTTGCAGATTACGTTTCTCATTGTTTAACATGTCAACAGGTAAAAGCTGAACATTAGAAACCAGCTGGTTTGTTACAACAAATGGAAATACAAGAATGGAAATGGGAGAGGATCACGATAGACTTTGTGGTTGGTTTACCTGGTATATTGCGAGATTATGATTCTATATAGGTGATTGTTGATAGATTGCCTAAGTCAACTCACTTCCTTCTTGTGAAAACCACTTATGGAGTGGCAAAATATGGCCAGTTATATCTTGATGAGATTGTTAAGGTACATGAGATTCCACTATCTATTATCTTTGACCAAGGCCCACAATTTACTTCACGCTTCTAGAAGACTTTCCAAGATGCCTTGGATACACGTTTACATCTCAGTACGGCCTTTCATCCTCAGATAGACGGTCAGTTAGAGAGGACTATACAAATTCTAGAGGATATGCTAAGGGCTTGTGTACTGGACTATGGTAAGAGTTGGGACAAGTACTTCCTGTGTATTGGAATGATTTCTTCACCATGACCCACCATTCATTTATCTCCTGCTTTTCTCCCATCATTTTTTCTCTCTTTTTTCTTTTCTTTCCAATCATACTTTTCCATTTTCCTCCATTCTTTAAATTTTCACTTTTCAATTATTTCCCACTTTTTAGTTATTCTTTTTTTAAAAAAAATGCTATAAATTTCTATTATTTTTTAAAATTTTTAATTTTAAAAAATGAATATTATTTACGAGAAAATAGTGTAGTTTTAGAATTTTAAATATAAATATTAAATCTTTGACAAAAGTGGCCATCTTTTAAATTTTGCATTTTCGTAGCATAAATATTGGTAAAAAAGGATAACTCAAGTAATTTCACATTAAATTGAAACTGACATTGCAATTTAGATTTTTTGTATCAGATACCTATTCCTGATACCTAATATATTTAGGTTTCTTTTAATTACTCACCATTCTTTATTATTCTTTTTTATGATGTTTGATTATAATCACTGTTGGTTATGAATATTGAACTTATTATCTCTGATTAAATTATATTGTTTCATTTTATTTATATATATTATAAATTTTTTTTTTGTTCTGTTTTCTCATAGGTATAATTTACTATTAATTTCTTTAATATAATCTTTCAATTAAATTTTTGTTAACGTTTTAAATTTTTTTCAATGGATTATCACTATAATTTTGTAAGAGTCCATAGGCATAAAATCAAAATGCAATCTTCTATATCTCCAAGTGACAGCGTATATTTATCAACCCTTTATTTGAAAGGTTCAAACCAAAGTTTTAATGGCTATGTTATTAATTTTGTTAATAATTTAGATGATTAAAAACGAAGGGATTAAATTGATAATTTAATATAGGAGAAAGTAAATTGATAACAAAATATTATGATGTAGTATATTGAGAAAAGTTTCAAATTTTAGAGATTAAAATGAGTTTTAAGTAAATTTTAATGATATTCCATTAATAATTTAGTTTGTTGAATAATAACAGGACTCAAATAAAAATGATTTTAGTAAACGACCAAATTAAAACGAAAAAAAGAAAATTCATAGGTAAGAACCATCAAAATTTGAGGTAAAACAAAAATAAAATAATCTATTGAGTACTTTATAGTCCAAAAATTTCAAAGTTATGAACTTTGAATAGAAATTTGAGAGTTGATTTGGTTCCCATATTTCTTTGTTTTCATTTTTATTGAAAACGTAAAATATAAACAAATGTGTTTGATAGAATTCATGAAGGTAAATATGAAAATCAAAATAAAATTAAGAAAAAAGGTGTGTAAATTAAAATTATGATCATCCCTTTAACTCTATGTAAATTAGATTATATTGAAGCACAAACAATAATATTCAATTTCTTTTGTTTTGTTTTGTCCATGGGTATAATTTACTATTAATTTCTTTAATATAATCTTTCAATTAAATTTTTAATGTCAATGAATTAATAAATTATCACTATAATTTTGTAACAGTCCATAGGTATAAAATAAAAATGCAATCTTCTATATCTCAATGACATCATATAGTTATCAACCCTTTATTTTAGAGGTGCAAACTAAAGTTATAATGGCTACGATATTAATTTTGTTAATAATTTAGATAATTAAAAATAAAAAAATTAGATTGATAATAATTTAATATGTGAATGACTAAATTAATAACAAAATATTATGAGTTAGCATATTGGAAAAAGTATCAAATTTTTAGAGACTAAAATGAGTTTTAAGTAAATTTTAATAATGTTTTATTAATAAAGTTTCAAAGTTATGAACTTTGAATAGAAATTTGAGAGTTGATTTGGTTCCATATTTTTTTGTTTTTACTTTTATTGAAAACGGAAGATATAAGCAAAATGTGTTTGATAGAATTCATGAAGATTAAATATGAAAATCAAAATGAAAATTAAGAAAAAAGCATGTTAAATTAAAATTATGATCCCTTTACTTCTGTGTAAATTAGATTATGTTGAATCACAAACAATAATATTTAATTTCTTTGTAAGAGTATCTTACTTTTATATATTAAGATAGATTTTAAATTATTTTTTTTTAAATTTAAAGGCCCTTGACTTATATCTTCTACCCTATAAAAGTTATTTTTTGTTAATACTTCTAAAAAAAAAAGCCTAAATCTTAAAATTAATCCCTAATTAATTGCTTTCAATTGCTAACCTTCAATTCACTCAAAAAGTTCCTAATTTATATTTGAAGGTATGATTAGAGCAAATATTATAGAATAAGGGATAGAAATAAAGCACAAAAGTGTTATTAAGGTTGTGAACAAACCCACAAAAGAAAAGGTAGGAAATATTAAAAGAAATTTCATATAAAAAAATGTTCTGTTGGTGTAAATTTGAAAAACCTTATTTTGAGTTATTCATAGAAATAAAACACAAGAACAACTATTATTAAATAATTAAAAACTTATTTTAGTAATTTCAAAGAGAGAAGATTTATATCAATGTCTAATTTAGAGTCAGTTAAAAGAAACATGATAAGTATACATATAAATGATTAAAGATAAAGAGAAATATAGGAATCACACACAAAAGAGATGAGAGTGTGGAAAGCCATAGAAGAATACCTGAGTTTCTCAGCAATTTCAGCACAAGGTTTGGACGCTTAGCCTTCTTCTCCAATCTCCAATGTGCAGCAGCAACCTCCAATTTCAGTAATCTCTCACACTACGAATCAAGAGTGAGCTATCCTTCCTTTGTATGCTTTTGCCTTAGTGGGGCCCTCAATTTTTTATCATTACCACATGCTCCAAAACTTTGATGTCATATATTAGAATTATTTCTTCAACACCATGACCCACCCTTCCACTATCTCTTACATTTATATTCTATTTTCCTTCAACCACCCAGTTACATATTTCTGAAATTATAAAAACCAAGAGAATAATTTATCCTTATCATAACTTATCTTAATAATATAAATCCAGGGGACTCATACTTTTCCCCTCCTAAAACATCTTTTTCTCCTATATTCTTTTCTTGTCTTTTTCCCTTTCCGATAATACTTTTTCAACTTCCTTCAAAATGTTAGTATCTTTTAAATTTTGCAATTTCTTAATATTATATAAAAAATTTAAATCCATATAAATCAATACTGTAAGAATAGTTTAATTGAAACAAAGATAATAGTGCACCGATACTTTGCAGGTGCAGGGGATGCAGTGAAGGGGTACGTGAAGGGTTCGAGAACAGGGTGGATGCCTATGAGCAGCAACTGGGGCCAGAACGGGCAGTCAAACGCGGTGTCGGTGGGTCAAGCGTTGTCGTTTAGGGTCACGGGCAGTGACAGACGCACATCAACCTCGCGGAAAATCTCTCCTCCCCATTGGCAATTCGGTCAAACTTTCACTGGAAAGATTTTTCGGGTCTGATAAAATTTGAATACTGAAAAACCCCCATTATTATAATATTAGATAAAACTATTTTTTAATGTATTTCCAGTTTTACTACCATGTTGCCGCCAATTCTCAAAGGGAATGGTTTTTTGGACTGGATGTTTTGGGAGACTGTGAAGAAACAATTTCGAACAAAAAAAAGAAGGAAGAAGAGGAGAGAGGAGATTGAGTTTGCTACGTGAGTGACTGGGAATGGCAAATGGGAAATTGGAAATTGGAATTGGTAACTTGTTGACTTTTGTGATTGGTAGGTGCGGGGCTCTAGTTTGTATGGGGAGACAGTAAGTATGAGGGAGAACAAAGTGTAGGGAACGCTGAAGCGGCTAATTTAGCAAAGTGGTAGCCCGCAGCTAATTAGTGTTTTTCAATAGAATCATGATTATATGTTTTATAAATACATATGTATAATTGCATTTATCTTAGCAAGTGTATTGTGGTTAACTTATAGTTCAATGGGAATGGGAATGCACTTGATTTGTTTGTTTCACTGTCAGCCAAAATTTGTTCTCTTTTTCTTGGTTCTGCTAAACTAGATGAACAGAGATGTCCTTGGCAATCAATGTCCCATCTACTCCAGGATCTATATAAAATATTTTAAATTATTATACTTTATTTCAAACTAATTAAATAATAAAAAGATGAACTTTTCCATCACAAAATGTCAAAAATCTTCACCTTTTACTTTATTTCAAGAAATGGATGGGGCATAATATAACTTTGGATACCTACCCAACTATAGAAAAGTAAAAGCAAAGCAGGGCTTTCGATCCTATTCCCTATTCTTCATGCCACAGGCATAAATTGATAGATAGCCAGCCAACTCCTTCATGGAAATTATTTTCTTCTGCTAGAGGGAACCAGAAAGAGCTTATTTTTAACGTACGCCCCCACTAGTGAATAAAGAATAGTTGACAATCAGTAATATATTATTCTGCATATGACTCTGGTATTCAAAAACAATAACAAAAGCTCTTATTGCAACAACATATACAGTTGACACTAAATACAATGCATATGTTCACTGTGTTGTGCTGCTGCAATGCCTCCACAAGGACAAAACTGCATTTCTAGTACTCCAAACCACCGTTTTCTGGTTTCTTGTTGCTTCTTGAGATGGTGTCTTTCTACTATTTCTGTCACTGCTACTTCATTTGATAATGATTTCCGCAAAAGCATATTGATGCAACTTCTCTTTCACATCCATGTAGTATTGGAGCATCATCCAATTCAATTCACTCTCCTTTTGAATGGTTTATCACAATTAACAGTCACATTTCTGAAAGAATTGGATTGAAATGATTTTTCTTCATGCGTCAAGGTTAGAATTTACAAATTATATAAAAATCTTACAAAGTACAATGCACCCTAAGCTTGCAGGCTATGAAATTTGATAAAACTCGATAAACTTCGTACTGTGCATTGTGGTCACATTTATTATAGCTCCAAGTTTTACAATCTGTGAGATGACACAACTTTAGTGAACAAGCACTAATAAACTCTAAAACAAGAATGAGCAAGTGTTCTGTTACAACCAAAGAAACATTAGGAGAGACTTCTAGCATTAATGTTGCTAAGCTCAATTTGGCTGCATAGGATCGACCATCTATAATCAGCCTGAAATAATTGTTGTTCAGCTTTTCTTTGATCTTCGGCCATTTCAGAATTCTCTTCCCTCAAACTCTCAAACTATTTCTTGAACTTTATGGCTTTTGCAATACATTTGTTCTTTTTCCCTTCAACAGATGATAACTTAGCCTCACAATCTTCTTTTTCTTTTTCCAACCTGGAGATCTGTTCTTTCAGCCTAGCTTCCTTCTCTTGAGCTTCATCCATACACTTGGGAAATTTGTTGACTTTAGCAAAAGCTGACTTGAAAGAATACAAGATACTTGGCCAATCATGGTGCAGATATTCTATTATAGCTTTAAGTCCTTGGGATAAGGCTCCATTATCCATGAAATGGCGAGATAAGAAGTTGAGAGTGGTCGAAAGATGAAGGCTATGGACTTTGATGCTACTATGTCCTTAAGAGGCATCTTCAGAGACACTTCCAAGTCTGAAATGACCTTTGTCACAAGTTCATATTTGGTAAAAAGCACTTAAAGGGAAACATGGTTTTGGTAATTGACCACCACCATCTTCAAAGTCTTGAATTCTTTTTAAAGGATTGGCCTCAGTGCCTTTGTAATTGCCTGTCTCAGATTGGTTGAACTTGATTTGTCTCTGAATAAAAAATTAAAAGATGGAATGAAAAGAAAAACAACAAAAAAATCATTAGTATTAAGCTATAGCAATAGATGTTAGGCAACTGCTTTTTCCATTAGTTTTGGTAGGAGAGTAAGCCAAATAACTTCAATTGTGGTTTTGACAATAATGAAGTAAAAAAACTTTTAACTTCACTTCAAATATCCATGTTCCACCATAATTGGTTAAGACCTTGATTGTTTTTCAATTTTCACCCTGTTCCTATGGCAAGAAATTAAATAAGCAACAAGATATTGTATAGGATCATATTATACCATCGTAAAAAATACTTACTAGACTATCACTGGCAGTAAAAAAAAACATAGTTAAAATGTTTCTAAAGCTTCTTACCTATAGGCTATAGCCATAGAACTTTCAAATACTCTGGTTGATGGATACATATGCATAGGTTAGGCCAGGATCCTCAACTTTGTAACATTCAATATTTTATTCTGTTATTAAATCAACTCATGATTAAATTTGTAATCTCATTCCACAGGGCCTAACTCCTAAAAAGGAATTTATTATGATTAATATATTGAAATTAAGATTGTATGGATCATGATTATATTATAAGTATTAATCACCTTAAATTATCTCTACCAATTATATAATATTATAAGTGGGCCATTAAAGAAGTCCCTACAACTTTTAGGCGACAAAATATCAGAAACCTTACATGTGAAGATGCTTTCGGAAATGAAGAAAATGCTATAACATTCTCTGATGTAGAATCTTCTTCAATATTTCCTTTAACAGTACTCTGCACAACAATAAAACTTGCAAGTTTAAGTCATATAGCAATTGAATCCTTCATAGAGTTGATATTATTACCATTTCTTCTGTTACATTTCCTTGTAGAGCACTTTGATCTTCATCTTCAGCCTCTTTAACACTCTGTGTAGCAAAGCACAATAAATAAGTTGCAGTCTATAGCATGATCCACAGAGTTTATTATTATGTATTTACTTTAGTTCCTCGAGGAATTTCATTATTAGTAATTTCAGATTCTCCAACGGGCTGTTGTTGGTACGTCAAATTTGGTTCACTTGCTGATGTTTCATCCACCAACTCCTTATAGATATCAATGAATACATAGTCAGAATCAAAATTGTTACTGTGAAGAAGGCATTCATTTGCAAAAGCTTCTATACACTTACAGTTTCCTTTGGTACAGGTATCTCTAAGCCAGGTGTTTTTTTGTTGAGAATTTGACTCTGCCATGTTTTAGTTAATATATGTCAACATTTAGTTAATGAAGCTCATATATATGTCACAAACAGAATAAAAGAGACGCATACAAGATGTAGCATAGTGAGATTGAAGATATATACCTCTGCCAAGTTTGATGCAGCAGTGAGTGTTAATTTCTGCTCTAGCTGGAGGTCATTGTCATTTTGATTTCTTTGAGCTAATATACATTGTATAGATTGATTCGTTTTGACAAGGGAAGAATGATGCTCCCCCTCTGATGCTTCTTGGAATTCAGTTTCTTTGTTATGAATTTGTTTGGTGGTTTCTCTGCTGGAATCTTCATTGGATTCAATAACAATTTCACATGTAGAATGTATTATTTGATGGGCACACACATCACTGTTAATCTGCTGAAATTGGCTACACAGGGCCGACCATTTATAATCAACCTCAAACAATTGTTGCCAGGTTTTTCTTTGATCTTCCACCATTTCAGAATTTTCTTTCATCACATTCTCAAACTCTTTTTTGAACTTTGATGTTTTGGTAACACGTGTCTTATTTTGCTCTTGAAGATAAGACAGTTTGGCCTCACAATCTTCTATTTCTTTCTCGCACCTAGAGATCTGTTCCTTCAGCCTTGCTTCCTTCTCTTGAGCTTCATTCATAAACTAGGAAAACATGTTGATCGTAGCCGAGGCTATCTTGAAAGAATATAGAATGCTTGGAAAATCATGGTGCAAAGACAGCATTATAGCTTTGAATCCTTGGGGTAAGGCTCCATGTTCAAAGGAAAGGTGAGACAAGAAGTTGAGAGTTGTCAGAATGCAAAGGCTATTGACCTCTGAGGTTGCTATGTCTTTAAGATGCATCTTCAGAGAGACTTCCAAGTCTGCAAGGGCCTTTTCCACAAAGTCATTTTTTATGGTAGCAAAAGGAATAGATGGTATTGACAATTGACCACCATTTTCTTTGAAATCTTGAAGATTTGTTATAGGATCAGCCTTAGTGTCTTTGTCAATGTCTATCCCAGTTTGGTTGACATTAATTTGATTCTGAATAAAACAAGTAAAATTGAATTGACGAAAAAATATATTGTTAAGCTATAGCACCATGTGTTAAGCAAAAGTTTTATCAATTACATTTGATACCAGCATAAGCCATGGAGGTTAGCTTCTTACTAAATTCAAGGATATGTATTTAAGCATTGCTTTCCAAATCACAAAATAACAAAAGGTAAATCATGCTAATATAGGTTTTGGAAGCATTATAGATTACAGAGTAGTGTGTACCTATCTCATTTTCACATATTTTATCCAACTCCTCAAGAGTAGCACCAGAGGTCAAAGTCAGGTTTTGATATTATTGCACTACACAGTATCCCATGACGTATAAATACTATTCATGTGGCATAAAATAAAGTGATAGAAGATGGATAAATTTTAAAAATATATAATATTAACTTCCGCAATTTAATTTTGATATTCTTTTTATATAAAATTTTGGCAAATATAAATTAAAAAAAGTCACCAATATTATAAAAAATTTTATTTGAAAAATTAAAATAAATATCATAAATAATTAAATGTATAAAAAATTTGAACTATATTTTATTAACAAAAAAATATTATAAAAATCAAATAATTTATATTAACAAACAAACAAATGTATCTTCTTCAAACAATATACTGGTAAAAAAAGCTCTAATAGAAAAATATATATTTAAGAAAAAATAAATAAATGCAATAGATAAATAAATATTTTTTAAAATATAAAAAAGCAATAAATAAATAAATGAACATAATGATTTATAAAAAAACAAAAAAATAAATAAATTTTTTAAACTAATCTTAACTTACTTTAGATTTTTTTAATATTTGTATTTTTTCAGTTTTTTATATATATATTTTTTTGCTAATAAATAAAATAGGTACACTTAGATGTAAGGTAAAAAATTAAATTTACCTGACACCAAATTTAATTTAATAAAATATGATTGAATTTTTTATATTTTAATTATTTATAATATATTTTTTAATTTTGTAAAACAATTTATAATGTTGATGATACCTTTTTATTTATATTTACCAACTTTTTATATAGAAATAATAGTAAAATCAAATAGAGAAAGTTAAGATCAACATCAAAAAGAATTTTTTTTGAATCAAATAGGATTTTCTTAAAGAGTAAATTAATTTCCTTATCTTGAGAGATCGATATTAAAATTACACTCATTTCAATTTATTTTTTTTTTTGAAAATCAACCCTCTCCAAAAGATAAAGAAAAAATTAAAATGTCATCTATTTTAATCAAAATATCTTTATATTTATTGTGTATATAATTAAATATGTATATGAACAATATAAAAATTATTTATTTTACTTTAAAACAAAATGAATTTATTATTTTTAAACTCAAAATAAATAATAATGATATATATAATACATTTTTTAATATATTTTTATAAATTATAACTTTTTAAAAATTAATAGTTTCATTAACTGTCTATGTTGATCAAAATGGCTTATTAAAAAGAAGGGATGATTATGAAATTAAACACCAAAAAAATAAAAGAAGGCAATTATAATTGTGCCATATTTGGAAATGGCTTTGAAATTTAAATTTTCATTATATAATTTATTATTTTAAAATATAATAATTATTTTTATATTATATTTTAAATATTAAAAAAATATTGACATGTACAAATGTAAATGTTTTTTAATTTTAAATATACTATAAAATAATAATTATTATAATTTTAAAATTATAAAAAGTTATTTAATTCATTTATTTCTTTTAATTTTTTATTATTTTTATTTTCTTTCTTCTGATATCATATATTTTATTTTAAATTTTACATGATAAAACAATTATTTTATAATACCACTTACAAGAATTATTATAATATAGATATAGAAATTAATTAAAATTATTTTGATGATTTGAATCACACATTAGAGCGTGTTAAAGCAAATATATTATTACCAAACTATAATTTTTTTATTATTGTCAACAATGTGTCAAGAAGGCCAAACGTACCTAGTCCAATAGAGGATGCTGACAATCTTGTTTAGTAAAGTCTAAACCCATTTGTTGTAAACCCCTAGTTCCATGTTTTCCTTATGTCTCTCCCAAGGCATTACAAAGCAAATGAAAAAGAGGAATATTCTCCACCATATCAAGAATAAAACTCACAATGTTTCATTAAAAAACATGTTTGCTCTTTTATGTCTAATCAAAAGGAAATGGGAAACAGAGAATTTATTATTTTACACAACTATTTTTTTCTTAAAAGCCTCTCTTCTTCCTATGCTACCTATATATACGTTGTCAAAAGGAGTATTCTCTTGCCAGCTCATTTGCTCCTTCAAACTCTCCTTATGCTCATTAATGCTTTGCGAAAACATCTTTGATCAAGTGGAGCCTCTGCAACATTGCATGGTGTTGCATGTAAAGAGATAACAAGAAATAGATATTTTAACTCAGGAATCATATTCATAGCCTCCATTCTTTGTGTTGTCTCTTCTTGTTCATGTCCACATATTTCCTCTAGTTGAGATGCTTCTTGTATACACAACATGCTTAGCTTTGGAAGCACATGGAATGTGGAAACTGAGAATACACGTTTCAACTTATGGCAATGTTTGATACTGATTTTGATCAATTGAGGGAAGAGAACTTGAGCATTTGACAGTGACACATTTTCATCTTCTTCAATGATTTGCTCCAATTCCCTACAGTAGCTAATATGGTGCTTCTTCAATTGGGGTAGGCTTCTCAATATGGATGTAGGGAAGATAACTTTCAAATTATCACATCCCTGAATTGTTATGTAACTAAGAATTTGAAGGCAAAAGGTATTTTTGGGACCTTCCCATATATGCCTCAACTCAGGTAGATCAAACAATATAAGGTAATCTAAGCCTTAGTTCACTTGTTGTGCATTCATAGGAAGCCTTTCCAGAGAAAAAATAACATCCGTTTTCATGTTTCACAAGTTAACTGAATTTAAGTTTTTTATTTGTGTCACCATTGCCTTCATTAGGTCCTGCAAAAATAAAGAAAATGAAATGTCCCAAATTCTATAGAGCATTTTACAAAAACATGGAATATATATATATATTCACGCTCCTTTGATATTCTGGAATGCAAGTCCAAAACTCCTTTGATATTCACGCTCATTGTTTACTTCTACTATCTCCTTCATTTCATCTGTCATTATATGCTTCAGTGAATTACATCCAAAAATCTCTAAAGCTTCTAATTTTGAATAAAGGCCTTAAGGAGACTGACCACAACACAATGTTTTCAAATGTGTCGTCCCTTTTGTTGATAGGTGAGTCAATTTGGGCATGGTGCCTACTACACCCAAATCATTTGCAGTGTTTATCGCACATTCTATCCCATCTAATTCGTTCAGTGAAAGTTTAGTTAAATCATTCATACCGCCCCATATTATTTGAACTATGTCGGGGATGATATTTTTGCAACTTCTATGAATTCCCTTCAAAGAAAGAGCCTCTGCTCTATGCATCAAATCCTTAATTGTTGAATTTGAGACGCAAGTATCAAAATATTCAATAGATAAACTTCTTGTTACAGAAAAATCATTTCTGTGAAGAGCACAACGACTCTTTCCTAAATCTATACAATAACTCTTCAATGTCAGTCTAGTGCTAGCTTTATCATATTAGCAACATTTTCATCTTGCTTCTTCCAATCTGCTCCTTCAATGTTAATGAAATACAATTCTTCCAGCTGTGAACATCTTCCAATCACTTCATAAGGATTCCTTTTAATTTCACATCTCCATAAACCTAATAATTTCAAGCTTTTTTGCTCTATAATACTATTTGGTAATTCATCCAAGGAACAGGAACAATCTTTTAATGTTAGAGACTCAAGTCTCTTTAGGCTTCTCATAAAAGAGAAATTTCCTAACGTCCATCCATACAAGATTAGGCAACGAAGATTATTTATCAAATGGACTGACTTAGGAAGTTGTAGGAATGTATATTTTGGAAAAGAATTCTTAAGAAACAAAACTCTAAGCTTCTTCATTCCCGTAAAAAAAAATCATTTGTTAAATCCACACGAGGCTCTGACTTTGTGGAAACAAAAAGAAACTCAAGTTCAGGACAATCTTGCTCATGTGGGAATTTATCCACTTCAACTGAAATTTCAAAATCTTCTGGAAATACAGAACACAAAAGAAAGAGTGATTTAGCTACTTCATTATTCAAATTATCGTAGCTTAATTGAAGACAGGCATAAGAATTTTTTAGACCTTCTTCAATATCTTTGAATCTCTCAATGTTTCCAATGCTTCAGCCCACTCAACTCGGTCTTTTCCCTTCGAAGTACCTGCCACAGCAGCAATTGCAACAGGCAAACCACAACATTCTTTTGTAATTTCCTCTGCTAGACTTGTTAAGCTATCTGATTTGTCATCAAATAATTCAATATGCTTTTGAAAGAGAACCCATGATTCTTCCTCATTTAAACCCTTCAGGGAAATCATTCTCTGCCTCGCTCAACCATTTCTCAACACTTTTCACAATTTTTTTAGTTTTCTTCTTAGCTTCTTTAGCACCATCTAAAAAACTAATCTATTTTTGAATGCAACTTTTCTTTTTCGGTGTCAAGCTCTTTAGCATACCTGTTGAAGTGGAAACAATAATAAGCGTGGCTTATCGTAGCACCCACGAACTGATTCACAATATCAGCTATAACAGAGTTACAAATCTCCCTTGCAATCAAAATCAACCCAACCTGAGTAAATGAAAAAGAAAATATAAATAATGAGAAACTCATAATCTTAAATTACCATGAAAATGAAAATTATTGTTAAGTATAAGAAAAGTATTGGTCAAAAAAGGAAAAGATATGCATATATAAAGCTATGCATCCGCAACAACTTGTCAAATTTCCGCCACTGAACTTGAAAAACATCTTTTAATTATTTTTTATTTTTAACATACATATTTTATTTTTTTATTTTTAAAAATCAAAAACAAAAATATTGAGTTTTAAATTTCTAGAGGCTAAACTCTACAACATTGATTTTTCACGTATAAAAAAAAACTATTTCAAAAGTTAAATAGTATTGCATTAATATTTAAAGAAAAAAAAAGGCCAAATTGTTAATACTTAATATACTGCTTTTTCTTTGTCTTGGTTAGGTAGAAAACAGCATATAAAATTATAAATCTTGGGATCATCTCGATGTTTAGCTTTGAGATGGAAGACCAACAATAGGACATTTGTCCTCCTTTCATTCTTCGTAAGTCGTAATGTCGTATTCTATTGGTAAATGTTAGAATGAAATATTAATTGGAAAGATGTTAGGTATTGCAGAGGGAGGAATTGAGAAACTTGAAGTATCAAAGAATAATGAGATTAGGAGTTAGGACTTGGGAGGTGTGATAGAAGTAGGCAAGCGTGGTGAGGTTTTACATCTTCCAAACAAGTCTAGTCTAGAATAAGTGGATAAACTTCAATACTGTGATTAATGTGGTCACCTTAACAGGAGTTACAACCTGTGAGATGACACAACTTTAGTGAACAAGCACTGACAAACTCCAGAAGTCAAATATATCACACTTTGGAATCTAATTGACAGGTTTAAGTGAAAAACATTACTACAATTGAATTGAAACCTCCCAAACTTTAGATGGTATCTAGGAAAAATTAAAAGCATTAACAGAGATTTCTAGCACCAATGTTGTTCAGCTGAAATTGGCTACATAAGACGGACCATCTATAATTATCCTGAAATATTTGTTGTTGAACTTTTCTTTGATGCTCCTCCATTTCAGACTTCTCTTTTCTAACACTGTCAAACTCTTTCTTGAGCTCCATGGTTTCTGCAAAATATTTCTTCTTTTTCTCTTCAAGAGATGATAACTTAGCCTCAAAATCTTTTATTTCTTTCTCCAGCCTAGAGATCTGTTCCTTTAGTCTAGCTTCCTTCTCTTGAGCTTCATCCATAAACTTGGGAAATTTGTTGATTTTAGCAAAGGCTGGCTTAAAAGAATACAGAATGCTTGGCAAATCTTGGTGCAAAGACTCTATTATAGCTTTAAGTCCATTGGGTAGAGCTCCATCATCCAAGGAAAGGCAAGACAAGAATTTGAGAGCAGTTAGAAGGCGGAGGCTATTGGCCTTTGAGGTTGCTATGTCCTTAAGAGGCATCTTCAGAAAAACTTCCAAGTCTGAAATGGCCTTTTTCACAGGTTCATCTTTGGTTGTAGCAACAATGGGAACCGATTGTCTTGGTAAAAGACTTCCATTACCTTCAAAGTCGCTCTTAGATTGATTGATATTGATTTAACTCTGATTAATAGAAGAAGAAAAAATGGATCAAAAACAAAAAAGAAGAAAGCATTAATTAGTATTAAGCTATATAGCAATAGATGTTAAGTAACAAATTTTTCTATTACTTTTGGCTTTATTTTATTTTATTTTATTTTTGTCCGAAATTACTTTTGATTTTGTTATTATCAAAATTGGTTGAGACCTAGATTGTTTTCTAATAAACTCCTATGGCTAGAATTGAATAAGCAACTAGGTATTGTATAGGACCAAAAATATTATACCTTCAGTTTAAGTACTTCTAGACTCTAACTTGCCTATATCCATAGAACTTTCTAATTTTCTGGTATGAATACACATGGAAGCATATGGATAGGTTAGGCGAAAATCTTTAAACTTTGTAACATGCAAGATTTTATTCCATTATAAAACCAATTCATAACTTGTAATACAATCTCACAAAGCACTTTAAAGTGATAATTTGAAAATAAAATTGTAGAAACAATGATTATTAGTATTAATCACCTAAAATATCTTGACCAATTATGTAATCTCCCAAGGAAACCAACAAAGAAATTACTACAACTTGGAAGCTTACATGTGGAAATGCTTTAGCATTCTTTGCTGTTGAACCTTCTTCAATATTTCCTTTAATAGTACTCTGCACAGCAGTAAAAAAATATGCAAGTTTAAGATGTATAGCAATTGAATTAGTTGACAGAGTTTCTATTACCATTTCCTCTGATATATTTCCTTCTTTATCACTTTGGCCATGATCGTCTAGCTCTTTATCACTCTGTGTAGTGAAGAAAAATAAGTAAGTTACAGTCTATAGAATGATTCACATAGTCAAGTGTGTTTCACATGCAATTACTTTAGTTCCCTGACAAATTTCATTATTAGCAGTTTCAATTTCTCCAAGTCGTTGTTGTTGGTGCGTCAAACTTAGTTCTCTAGCTGATCTTCTGTCCACCATCTCCTTATATAAATTAATGAATATATAGTTAGAATCAGAATGGTTAGTGTTAATAAGATATTCATTTGAAAATTTCTATATATGTTGAAAAGGGCTTAGTACACTTACAGTTTCATGTGAAATTTCCATGGCTGCAGCTGTCTCTACACCAGGTGTTGTTTCATTGACACTCTGAACAACACCAAATCCAAAAAGATATAGTTAAATACAATTTATAGAATCAATGACATAGTCAAGTGTATATTATAAGCTCATATACGTCACAAACAAAAGAAAGATCAATGGAAGTGAGATTGAAGATATATACCACTGTCAAGTTTGGTGCAGCAACAATTGCCAATTTTTGCTCTAGGTGGAATTCACCATCATTTTGACTGCTTTGAGCTAATATATGTGGTATAGATTGATTGGTTTTGAAAAAGGAAGAAAGGTGATCACTCTCTGTTGCTGCCTAAACTTCAGTTTCTTTGTTGTTGATTTGTTTGATAGTTTCTCTACTAGAATCTTTAAATGTAGAATGCATTATTTGACTGGTATGCACATCAATATTTTTCTGCTGAAAGTGACTATACAGAACCGACCATTTATAATCAACATCAAACAATTGTTGCCAAGCTTTTCTTTGATCTTCCACCATTTCAGCATTTTCTTTCAACACACTCGTACTCTTTCTTGAATTCTGTTGTTTCTGTAACACATGTCTTCTTTTGCTCTTGAAGAGATGATAGCTTAGCCTCACAATCCTGTATTTCTTTCTCCCACCTGGAGATCTGTTCCTTCATCCTAGCTTCCTTCTCTTGAGATTCATGAAATTTGTTCATCATAGCCAAGGCTGGCTTAAAAGAATATAGCATTCTTGGCAAATCTTCGTGCAAAGACTTTATTATAGCTTTGAGTCCTTGGGGTAATACTCCATCTTCTACAGAAAGGCGAGACAAGAAGTTAAGAGCAGTCAAAACGTGAAGACTATTGGCCTCTGAGATGGTTATGTCCTTAAGAGGCAACTTCAAGAAGACTTCCAAGTCTGAAAGGGCCTTTGCCACAAAGACATTTTTTTGGGCAGCAACAGCAGATATTTGTATTTGACCACCATCATCTTGAAAGTCTTGAAGATTTCTTATTGGATTGGGCTCAACGTCTTTCTCAACGTCTGTCTCAGTTTGCTTGATATTAATTTCACTCTGAATTAAAGAAGTAAAATTGGACTGAAAAAAAAAAAAGCATTAATGTCAAGCTCTATAACATCATATGCTAAGCAAAATAGAGGCTAAATTATGATTATGATATTAATAATCATCGGCCATTTTAACAGCATTTCAATTATTCAATTCTTGTGGCAAGCATGAAATAAGAAAGAAGGTAATATAAGATACTCTTAAAAAACTGCATACGATATAAATATCAAAAGAAATTAGACGCAGTATTTCAAAGTGTTGTTCATCTATATAGCCATATAACTTTTTAATTCTAATGGATGCACACACGTATAACTTTTTTAATATTAATCATTTAACATTATCTAAACCAATTATATAATCTCATAAGAGAGTTAGGTCCACAAAAATAATATAAATTGCTTACATGTGGAAGTGCTTTAGGCAAAGTAACTATCTTAGAATTCTTCAATATAGAACTTTCTTCGGTAAATCCTTTTAACACTCTACAAAACCAAAGATATCTAAGTTTTCGTCAATATAGTGATTGACATAATCGACAAAGCTAATATTATAACCTTTTTCTCTGATATGTTTCCCTCTTCAACATTTTTTTCTTCTAGCTTGTTAACACTCTGTGTTGCATAGAAAAGTAAACAAGTTGTAGTTTATAGAATTATATGGTGTAGTGGTGTACTATGCATTACTTTGATTCGCATAGGAATTTCATCATTAGCAATTTCAAATTCTACCAGTGGCTGTTGTTGGCCTATCAGACTTGGTTTACTTGTTGATAATTCATCCACCAACTCCTTATATAAATTAATGAACATATAGTTTGAATCAGCAAGGGTTAGTGTTTAGAAGAAATGCAATGGCATATATTTCTAGGTATAATAAAATAGCTTATTTCACTTACAGTTTCACATGAAGGTGTTGTATGTAAAGAGATAACTAAAGAATTATTTAACAACTGCTTATTGATGAATTCAGGATTTGTTGATGATGTTGCCATAGTTACAGGAATCTCTAAAGCATGCACTTCTCCAACAGTCTCCTCTGTTGTTTTGTTTTGACTCTGAGCAACACAAAATCCAAAGAATGCAAATTAAAAGCATTTCTTGATTAATAATTAAGCTCATTTATTTTGTCACAAACAATACAATGATATATATTTACCTTTGTGATGTTTGATGAAGCAATGGAAGTTAATTTCTGCTCTAACTGGATACCACTATTATTTTGATTGGTTTCAACTTGTGAAGGAATATCCACAATCTCTGATACTGCTTCAACTTCATGAGTTTCCTAGCTTTGAATTTGTTTAGTGATTCCTTTGCTAGAATCTTCATTGGATTGAATAATTTGTTCCAACTCATATTTTAATCTCCAGGCATCATTATCAAATTTGTCATCTATAGAAAGAAATTTTCACAAATTAGCAATAGTAATTAGAAGTGAAAGTATATTTAAGAAAATAATTTGCATGATCTACTAAACAAATTCATGTCATATAGACTGAATTCACGAATGCTGAATATTTCTATTTACGTTATGTTCAAATATTTTATCAATAACTTGTTTTTAAGTTTTTGAAAAATTCAAATGGTTGAAAACAAAACACTGGTATAGAGATGAAATATTAAACAAGTGCGCACAATATTACTTATTACAGAGTAGTGTGTACCTATCTCATTGTTGCATATTTTATGAAACTCCTCAAGAGTAGCAATAGCGGAATTGGAATTGAGGTATTGAGAATCTTGCACTAAACAGTATCTCACAGTTTGCAACCTAATCCATTGTGGCCCCATCTTCAGTTTTGGCAGCTCCATAAGTATTACGTATTTTAAAATTGGAATCATCACACCCTTCATTTTTTCTGCTGTCTCTTCTTGTTCATTTCTAAATACTTGCTCTAGTTGGGATGCTCCTTCTATCAACAAGACCTTTAATTTTGGAAGCACACGAGATGTGGACACAGGAAATACATGTTTCAACTTATGGCAATGTCTGATGATGATTGTGGACAGATTTGGGAAGAGAATTTGAGGATTTGACACATTTTGATTTTCTTCATGATCATCATCTTCTTCTTCTTCAATGATTTCCTCCAATTCCTTACAATCCACGATGATTAGTTCCCGTAACTGTGGAAGGCTTCTTGAAATGGTTGCAGGGAAGACAACTTTCAAAATTTCACATTTCCTAATTTCTAAAGCACCAAGATTTTGAAGTTGTAACAAATTTTTGGGACCTATCCATATATGCCTTAACTCAGGTAGATCTACCAATTGAAGCAATTGTAAGGCTGAGTTCATTTGTTGTCCTCCAAGATAAAAAAGAACATCTATGTTGAAGTTTCTCAGTGCAATTGTTTTCAACTTCTCTAGATGTATCTCCTTTTCTTTCATTTCATCCTGCAAAAATATACAAGCTATCAAATTCTAATATTGTATTCCAATTATATATGTAATTAAAATAAAAAATTGAGGCTGTGTGTACATATATAGTTTTGATAAAGTATTCTCTATGTACAGATTATTTAAAAAGCATCAAATAAATATTTCCATTTCTAACATTTGAAATTGCATTGATCGTATATAATACAAAAACTACACTAAATAAATTATATTCAACAATATTATATTAGAAGTAGTACCTTTGTTGTTGTATGATCTTGTGTCAATCCAGAGCAAGGGATGCTATCATTGGCTACTGACATGGTGGTTAATTGTGGACATTTCGTCACGTATAAGCCTTCCAAAGATGGCCATCTTGGATAAAAAATTTTTGGGAAAATGCTAATGGCATTTGGCAAGTTATAGAGAGAGATCTTTCTTAAAGCAGAAAATTCAATGATTTGAAATTTGTTTGGATTCTGATTTTTATAGTTGGATTGGCCAAATAGATTCTTCAATTTACTGGCACCACCAATTGATAAAATTTTCAACTGCAGAAAGCTCTGAGCATAAGAGACTGGGACTAAGTATTCTAGTTGATTGCATTCATGAATATAAAGCGCTTTTAAATTTGGGAATGCAAGTGTATAGCTCCTCTGACATTCATTGTCATCTACAACTATCTCTTCCACTTCATCTTTTATTATATGCTCAAGTGAATTGTGTAACACCCCTATCTAGTCTTGTTGTTCAGTCCAATATCAATAGATAGGTTTGGTACATTATTCTTATCCTTTTAATTATTTTCTAAGCCGTTAGACCATTCAAGTTACGTTAAGCAAATTAGGTTCGGGATCTTTTGCTCAGATAAAAATAAAACTTACATGCACAGCGGAATAATGAAATTCTACGCTACATGATGAAAATACAGTCTTTCATATGAATCCAATAATACAAGTCTGATAATAATCATTACATACTGATGTACTTGTCCCCAGATATGTGAAGTACTCATCCCATAGAAGTCAGGAGACAACAGGCCTGCCACTCAGACTTTCGCATAAAATAGTGATGGACCGGTCCTTCACATATCCGTTTTCCCTGGTATCCCTAGAACCACTCGTATATATAATCAAATTAGCTATCCTATTCTAATTCGAGTATATCTAGGACCCAAAAATAAGGGTTACAAAAAACTTTTCTTAATCAAAAGGTACTGCCACCATGCGTCGTCCCTGCTACGCGTCCTTATCTGATACATATTAGTACATAGATGAGAAACACAGGTTTCCCAGTAGCTTAGCAATTCATAGTTTAAAAGAAACTAATATGTACCAGGGTGCAGACACTAAAGACGTTCAACCTACATCCTTGATTTAGGAGTAAAATACATAACTGTAAATAGGTAATTATTGCATGATAAATTTAGTAGTTAGCAACAGTTATAGATCTTTTTCACCTAACCAGTGTTCTCTTATGCGTACCGATTTATTATTACAAGGTTATCAGAACGTACATACATATTGTGTGAACACTAGATCACAGAGGTGGAACACCTTCGGCCACACCTCCCTAGGTCACCTGTGTAGAGCACCTTCAGCTACATCTCGTAATTAGTGGACACTTAGCCACGTATATAGCGTAATCGTGAACACTAGGTCATGGGCATGAAGCACCTTTGGCCACACCTCGCTAGGGCGCCCGTGTGGGGCACCTTTGGCCATACATCATAAATTGTGGGCACTCGGCCACATACATAAAATCATCAAGACACTAGATCATGGGCATGGAGCACCTTCGGCCACACCTCCCTAGGTCACTCGTGTGAAGCACCTCTGGCCACACCTCGTAATGCGTGGACACTCAGCCATGTGTCTAGCGTGATAGCGAACACTAGGTTCTGGGCATGGAGCACCTTCGGCCATGCCTCGCTAGGTCGCTAGTATGCACTCGGGACCCCACGTGGCGCGGTGTCACCCTACATCCCCCTTTTTGTTATCCAGGGACAGGTCTTCTTTCCTCGAAACTTGAGAATAAATTCGAAAGTTCCATATTATTCATTTTTTTTCTGGGAAATTATACCTAAGTTCCTTCTTAAAATATTACCTATGGACATACTGTTGTCTACTTTTCTTGGGACTTATCCTCACATAGATTCCTTCCTAAAAATATTATTGATAGACATAATAATTTCTATTTATTCTTACATAAACTTCTTTCTAAAAATTATTATTAAAGGACATAATATTTCCTATTTATTTTTACCTAAATTTCTATTATTAATGAAAATAATATTTCCTATTGTTTCTCCCATAAATTTCCCTCCAAAATTATTATTAATGACTATAATAATTCTCTACTTTTCCTTAGAATTTATCATTACATAAAATTTCCTTCAAAATATCAATAATGACTACGAAATTTTCTACTTTTTCTTAGCATTTATCTTTACATAAAATTTCCTCCAAATTATAAATAATGACTACAATATTTTCTACTTCTTCTTAGAATTTATTATTACATAAAATTCCTTTCAAATTATAAATAATGACTACAATATTTTCTATTTTTTCTTAGAATTTATCATTACATAGAATTCCCTTCCAAATATCAATAATGACTACAAAATTTTTTTTACTTTTTCTTAGCATTTATCTTTACATAAAATTTCCTCCAAATTATAAATAATGACTACAATATTTTCTACTTCTTCTTAGAATTTATTATTACATAAAATTCCTTTCAATTATAAATAATGACTACAATATTTTTTACTTTTTCTTAGAATTTATCATTACATAGAATTCCCTTCAAAATATTAATAATAACTACAAAATCTGAGCAAAAGATCTCGAACCTAATTTGTTTAACGTAACTTGAATGGTCTAATGGCTCCAAAAATAATTAAAAGGATAAGAATAATGTACCAAACCTATCTATTGATATTGGACTGAACAACAAGACTAGATAGGGGTGTTACATAAGTTGGTATCAGAGCACAGCTACCTAGGTTAGGAACGGGGTAGAATTCCCCAAGTAAGGGACTGGTTCGGGTTAGTTGGCTGTACCTAGGCGGTTGGCTAACTTGTATTTGTTTTGATCTTGGGGAATGGAGCATTAGGTTTGGGAAGATGGAAGCTCTTGTTGGTACTGTATATTATCTGCTTAATAATCTACTGTTGAGCCTGATCACCTCGATAATACTTGTTTTACAGATTGACAGCATGCTACCAGCACGGAGGGGTAGACCACAGACCCGAGATGTGAGAGTTAATGTGAATGAGATGATGCAGACCATGAGAGACATGACCGAAGCTATGAAAGCCTAAGATGAGGTTACAGCCGAGGCACTTCATCAGGCCCAGACAGACCGAAGCGAAGAGACCCAAACAGGGGCAGAGCAAGTGAGGACCCCAGTTAGTAGAGGCTGGTCTGACTTCCAGAGAGCCAGGCCTCCCACTTTCAATGGATTAGCAAGTTTGAAGAAGGCTGAAGAGTGGGTACAGAAGATGGAAGAACTATTCAAAGTATTGGGGACCACGGAACTGCAGAAGGTTACCTTCGTCGCCTACTAGTTGGGAGGTGAGGCGAAGCATTGGTGGAAAGGTACAAGGCAATTGATGGAGGCCCAGGGAACCCCGATCACTTAAGAGAGTTTTAGAGATGCATTCCTTGAGAAGTATTTTCCCTAAAGCAAGAGGAATGTCAAGGAAGGAGAGTTTATGCAAATTAAACATGGTGGCCGATCATTTGAGGAGCATTTAGCCAGGTTCGAAGAGCTGTCAAAGTTCTCTTCCTACTTAAAGTGGAGACCAGACGGGGCATGGAAAGCCCTGCACTTGGAGAACAGCTTAGACTCAGAGGTATACCATGAGGTGCCGACCCACGAGATCCGAGATTACCCGACTCTGGTAAACTGGTGTAGAATCGCCTCTAGAACCCTGGCAGCCCTGCAGAAGCAAAAACAGGAAGCTAGTTTCCATAAGAGGAAAAGCCTAACCAATTTCAACAAGGGCCATGACAGAAAGTTTCAGAGGAGCCAGACAGGGAAGAAGCCAGTGAACACTCCGACACCCCAGCACAACTGTTTGAAGTGTGGAAAGAATCATGGAGATAGGTCATGTCTGATGGGACAGAACATATGTTATAGGTGTGGAAAGCCAGGACACATTGCCAGGAACTGCCCAACCCTGAGGAAGCCAGAGGAACCAGCCAGACCTCTTACCAGAGGAAGGGTGTATACCCTGAAGGGGAAAGAAGTGGCCCAGTCCGAAGATTTGATGAAAGGTACGTGCTTTATTAATGATATTCCTTTAATTATGTTGTATGATTTTGGCACCACCCACTCTTTTATTTCTGTAGACTGTGTTCATAACTTGAAATTACCCACAACCACCTTACCTTATAAACTTTCCATAGCTATACCCACTAATGAACACGTGTCTACGTCCTTGATTTATTTAAACTATTCCATTGTGGTTGCAAACAGAACCTTTATGGCAATACATATACCAACTTATGGAACCAAAATAAAAAATTGCTAACCTACCTTTATGGTAAGCTAAAAAAGAAATGATCTTGGCCCCCTCCTTGGTCTCTTTCTATTCCTTATTTCTTTGCTCTTTTCTTCCTTGGTCTCTCTTTCAAGTGAGGTTTGTTGTGTTTATAGAGAGTCAATCTCTCAACTCCTTCTCCCACTGTTTTTTTGGACTAAAATTCTATACTCTCTTTTTATAATATATATATATTTTGCACAAAGTCTACTTGCAAGTACACTTTGCCTTTACTTGCACTCTTTGTATTTTCCTTCCTTGCAAGTTTGGATTTGTCTACTCTTACAAGCAACTAACTTCCACAAGCAACCTTGATATTCCCATTTTTTTTGTTGCATCCTTCTTTCCTTCTTAAGCTTCTTATTATAACAATTAAAATAAAAATTTTGCACTCCCTTCTTGCCTACTTCACATCACCTTCTGTTACATCTGAAAAACAAAGAAGATAGGATAGAAAAGGAGATGGAGAAATGAAGGAATGTGTATCAGATTCCAAGGGATGGAAAAATGCACATGTCGAGACCTTCTTCGAGTGAAGGCAACTCCCACAGTTACTTATTCAATTCAAAATTACAACATACTTACAACTCCTATCCATTCTACTTATACATGCAACGTAAAATGACTTTGCGTAACTACTTTAACAACTCTTCATGTGCCTAACAAGATTCTGTTAACTTTCTTCCGTGCTCCTCACATCTGTGCTTACTACTTCGTAGTCTTTCATCCATCTAGGCAAAGTACATATTCTGTTACTCTTCCTACCCTCCTCTGCTGATTTGCCCAATCTCTCTTTTCCTTCTGTACACGTATCAATACCACCTTCTCTGAAAATGACCTTGTCCTTAAGGTTGAGTTGTGGAAACACTTCCTTCAATGTTGACCACTATTCCCAAGTCGCTTCCTCTCGTGGGGTGTTGGCCCATTCTACTAATACTTCTTCCATCTCTTCTCTTTCTCGCTATACCCAGCGTTGGTCCACTATCCGAACTGGGTGTGATGTGTATGGTTGAATTTCAGCTGAAAGTGTTGCAGCATCTACTGGTGGAATGCCAAGAAATGGTTTGAGAAGGGAAACATGAAAAACGGGGTGAATTTTGCTATCTGCTGGTAGCTGAAGATGGTATGCTACCCAACCAATTCTGCTCAAGATGATAAACTGACCATAATCGTTTAGCTAGTTTAAAGTTCATTCTTTTAGCCACTGAATTTTGTTTATACTGTTGTAACTTCACCCAAACCCATTGACCCTCTTCATAGTTGACCTCTTTTCTCTTTCGGTCTGCCATACGCTTCATTCTGGACTGAGCTTTGATTAAACTAAATTTGAGCTGTTGCTGAACCTCTTTCGAGTCGTTAGTAATGCATCAATAGATTCTAAGTTGGTTGTACCCGTTCTATACAACGGAATTGGTGCTGGGTTTTGTCCATGCAGAGCTTGAAAAGGTGACATCCCAATGGCGAAGTGATATGTTGAATTATACCATAATTCAGCCTAAGGTAGGAGAATGTACCATAGTCAAGGCTGCTGACAAGCAAACGCTCTAAGATACTGTTCCAAATAGCAGTTGAGCACCTCACTTTGGCCATCTGTTTCTGGGTGATAGGTAGTACTATGGAGCAGCTTCGTTCCACTATGTCGCATAAGGGCCTTCTAAAAGTGACTTAGAAAAATTGGATCCCTATCCGAAACAATGAAATTGGGAAAACCATGTATCTTGACAACAATATTGATGAACAACTGCGCTACAGAAGATGCCATGAATCCTTTCCTTAAACCTCCAAAATGAGCAGTTTTAGTGAACCTGTCTACTACTACCAAAATATTGGTGTATCCCAATGATGGTGGTAATCCGATTATGAAGTCCATAGTAATGTCTACCCATGGTTTATCAAGAACAGGTAAGGGTTGCAGCAATCCTTTTTTCTTCTCCGCTATGTATTTTGTTTGCTGACAAATCAAACAATTATGAACAAACTCACAGATATCTGATTGCATCTTATCCCAGAAGAATACTGCTGCAATTGCTTTATATGTTTTATGCATTCCACCGTGGCCCCCAATTAAGCTTTGATGGAAAAGTTGCATCACCGATTCTTTCATTTGCTTGTCATCTGGAACCAAAAGTCTACTTTTGAATCGGATCAATCCATTATCTATAGAGTATCCTGGTGGTAACTGATTACCTCAAAATTTCTCATGTAGCTGTCGTAATGCTACATTAGTGGCATTAGCATCCCGAATCTTGGCAAACACCTCATGTTGACATTGCGACAATGTGTATAATGATCCTAATTCTATGTAATCATCTACAGCACTCTCATCTTTCCTAGATAATGCGTCAGCGACTTTGTTGGATTTTCCTGTCCGATATACTATCTCATAATCAAATCCCATCAATTTCACTAGATAAAATTGTTGCTCCGGAGTTTGTATTACCTGATGCATTAACTCTCGCAAACTCTTGTGATCCATTTTTATGATGAAATGCCAACCCAAAAGATAGTGTCGCCACTTCATTACTGCTTGGGTGACTGCATACAATTCGTGAATATACACAGAGGCTAGAGAAAGTCGTTTGGTAAGCTTCTTGCTAAATAAGCTATCGGGTGATCATCTTGTGTTAACACAGCTCCTACACCAATAGTCGACACATCTGTTTCAATTGTGAAAGTCTTAAGAAAATCTGGTAGTGTTAATACAGAAGCAGATACCATCTTTTGTTTAAGCAACTCGAATGCATTGTCTGCTTCCTGCGTCCATAGAAACTGATGTTTCTTAAGTAATTCTGTTAGAGGTGCGGCAATATGTGCATAGCTATGAATAAACTTCCTATAGTACCCCGTCAATCCAAGAAATCCCCTCAACTGTTTAACCGATGATGGTTTCTTCCATTCCAGCATTGACTGTACTTTTCTTGGATCTATACTTACGCCTTTCTTACTTACAATGTGACCCAGATATTCAATCGATGATTTGCAGAAACAACATTTTGATTTTTTTGCAAAAAATGGATGATCTCGTAGAATTTGCAAAACAGTGGTGAGGTGTTGGGTATGCTCTTCAATATCCTTGCTGAAAACTAATATATCATCAAAAAAAACTGTAACGAACTTCCGAAGATGTGGTGCAAATATGGTATTCATTGTAGCCTGGAATGTTGACGGAGCATTCGTAAGACCGAAAGGCATGACAGTGAACTCGTAATGGCCCAAATGCGTTCGGAATGCCATCTTATGTATGTCTTCCTCTTTCATTCGGATCTGATGGTGACCCGAACGAAGATCCAATTTAGAAAATGTTGATGCACCATGTAACTCGTCGAGGATTTCATCAATAGTCGGAATGGGAAACTTGTCTTTGATAGTGATACTATTTAATGCTCTAAAGTCGATACAGAAACGCCACGTTCCATCTTTCTTTCGAACTAAGAGTACTGAGAATGAAAATCAACTACGACTGTCTCATATAATGCTTGCCGATTTCATTTCTGCTACCAACCTTTCGATTTCTGATTTCTGGAAGTATGGGTATCAGTATGGTTGTACATTGACTGGTTTTTTATTTGGCTCAAGGTTGATTCGGTGGTCAATCTCTCTCCTTGGCGGTAGCTCTATTGGTTCCTCAAAGATATCTGTATATTGATGTATCACTGTCTGAATTTCCTCTGGTAATTTTATCTCTTCCGGTGTGGTTATGCTCTCAACCTTCTCAATCTGATATAGACATGATATAGCATTGGCGGTTGATAACTACTGCAATCTTTTAGCACTTAATGGATTATCTTGTAACATTGGTTCCCCTTGTAGTTGTACTACTTTTCCTTGCTGCTTGAAGGATATCGTGAGTTGTTTATAATCTGTAATAATAGGACCCAATTCTGCCAGCCATTGGACTCCTAACACCATGTCCGACCCCTTTATTTCTAACACATAAAGATTAACTAAAATGTCGAGCTACTGTATCTTAAGGGGTACCTTCTTGCATCTATGTGTGCACGTCAGGAAATTCCCACTTCCCGTCACTACTTTGAAAGGAAAAATTGGGGTTAACGATAACTTTAGTGTTGATGCCATGCTTGCTTTTATGATGTTGTGAGTGCTGCCATTATCGATTAAGATCCTGACCCTGAACTTCTGACATCTTCCTAATACTCGCAACGTGCTTGGGTGATACTGGCCTTCTATAGCGTTGAAGCTTATTTCAGGCGTAACTTCCTCACACTATTTTTGGCCATCCATAATCTCTGTAGTTATGGGTGGCTTCATCATTGAATCTTCTAACAATACTTCCAATTCTTCTTGCGCTAATAATAGTGAAAACGATGGTTTACAACGATGATTGGGTGAATATTTGTCGTCGCAATAGTAACAAAGACCCTTCTCTCGTCTTGCTCTCAATTCGGCCGCCGATAATCTTTTGAAAGGGTTGGTAGTATTTGTGTTTGGTTTTGTTGTACTATGGGTGGTTGTCACAGCCATAGATGATGACTGTTTGGCCTGGCTATCGTTTGTAATTGTGTTTTTGGTGTGGTTAGTATGGTTGGAAAAGAAAGGTGTGGAATATGAAATATTTCTATAATTAGATGAAGGTGTGGTTCGTGGGGTTGATGGTTTGAGTGATTGCTAGAGTTTGATGTGTTTTTGCTCATGTAATTTGGCTAGGGATACAGTTTGGTAGTATGAATCTGGTTGAGCTAACAGGATCTCACATTTCAAATAATCTTGTAAACCTGCTATGAAAAAACTGATCATCAACTGCTCCGACAAACTTGTGACTTTGGTAGAGAGTGCTTCAAATTCTGATTGGTATTCGGCCACTGTCCCAGTCTGTTTCAATTCTTTAAGTGCTGCTTTTGAATCATCATAAAGGGTTGCTCCGAATCTAAGTATTAATGCTTGCAAGAATTCTTCCTAGTCATTCACTAATCTGTTCTTCATTACCCATTTATAACAGCCGTACGCAGGCCCTTCCATGTGTAGTGATGCAATCTTTATACGCTGGTCACTCGGGGTTCCATACAAATCGAAGTATTCTTGGATTTTAAATGCCCAGTCTTCTGCTTCATTGCCATTAAAATGCGGTAGTTCTACTTTCATACCCTTATTACACCAATTCTGCGAACTCCCTGTATCTAGGAAACGGGATGGCGGCCGCATCACCTGTGTCTGTATTACTCATCGCATCATCTCTTCCATGTTGCTTAAGGATTCTTGATAGTTTTGCATCATGTTTTCAATACTAGTAATCTTCGTGTCCATAGTGGTTTAAACTGCTATGTAGTTCCGTTGTTACTGCTTTTAATCTCGCGAAACGAGTTCCTTCGGCCATGGCGAAGTTCAATGAAAGCACCAGTTTGTTACGTCTGAAAAACAAAGAAGATAGGATAGAAAAGGAGATGGAGAAATAGAGGAATGTGTATCAGATTCCAAGGGATGGAAAAATGCACATGTCGAGACCTTCTTTGAGTGAAAGCAACTCCCACAGTTACTTATTCAATTCAAAATTACAACACACTTACAACTCCTATCCATTCTACTTATACATGCAATGTAAAATGACTTTGCGTAACTACTTTAACAACTCTTCACGTGCCTAACAAGATTCTGTTAACTTTCTTCCGTGCTCCTCACGTCTGTGCTTACTACTTTGTAGTCTTTCATCCATCTAGGCAAAGTATGTATTCTATTACTCTTCCTACCCTCCTCTGCTGATTTGCCCAATCTCTCTTTTCCTTCTGTACACGTATCACCTTCCCTTACTTGTGATTGTGCTTGCCATGAGGTTATCTATATGTATATACATTTAGCTTAAATTCTCTCTTTTCTTTGGCAATTTGGCTAGCCTAATCAAAGGATAAAAATTTAAATCAGGTACTTTAATTTTGTGCAAGCTTACCTTCAATATAATTATTTTGGTCCCCTTTAATTATGCAAGTAGAATTTTTCCTTCTTTAAGCTAATTCCTTAAATTGATTAGCAAGCAAGCAATTAATTAAATGAGACCATTAATTTAGGTTAATTAATTGATGGGGTGTTACAAATTGCATTTCTCTATAACTAGAATCTCTAAATTTGCAAAAAGGCCCTGAGGATGATAACCACTACACAAGGTTTTCAAATGCTTCATTCCTGATATTGATAGATTAGTTAAATTAGAGATAATTCCAACTAGATCCAAAGACAAATGATTCGCATTGTCTATCACACACTCAATCTCATCTGAATCGTGGAGTACAAGTCTAGTCAATTCATTCATATCCCCTCCTATTCTTTAAAACAACATCAGAGATGATATTTTTACAACTATTGATTCTTGCCAAAGAAAGAGCTTGTGCTCTTTGCATCAGATCCTTAATTGTTGCATTTGATATGCAACTCTCAAAATAGTCCACAGATAAAGCTCTTTTTATATCATAAATATAAACACCACCCTTTCCTATATCTATAATGTACTTCTCCAATGCAGATGTAGAGCTAATTTTGTCAAAAAAGTCAGCAATTTCACATTTGTCCTCCTAATCTTGTCCATTGTTAGCATAAAAATACAATTCTTCCAATTGTGAACATCTTCCGATTACTTCATAAGGATTCCTCTTAATTTCACAGCATGAGACATTTAATAATCTCAAATTCTTTTGTTCAGATATACTATTTGGAAATTCATCAAAGGAGCAATACCTTAATGTAAGAGATACAAAACTTTCGAAGCTTTCTAAGAAAGAGATGTCACCTAATATCAATCTATACAATAATAGGTAACGAAGATTGTTTATCAAATGCATTAAATTTGGCAGCTGTAGGACCTGCTTCTTTTTAGTACTGCTTTCAAGGAACAAAACCTTAAGCTTCTTAGTTCCATTCAAAAAATCATTTTTTACATCCACACGACACTTTGACTTTATGGAAATACGAAGAAACTCAAGGTTTGGACAATCCAACTTCTGAGGAAATTTGTCCACTTGCTCAAGCTACAAATATCTTATAGTATCATCCTTTAAAATCATATCCACTTTTAACACATTTTGACTCCTTTCTGGTCCCAAAATTATCTTATGCTCTTTTCTTGCTATCCATAAGACCACATTACGAACCAAGTCATGCATGCTAATGACTCCACTTTCTTTAGCTCCCAACAAAAAACAAGAATCTATAAGTTTATTTATGGCTATACTCACTTGGTTCCTTGCCCTTTTCAAAGAGTGAATTTCTCCACCCAGTCCTAGCGCTATACAAAATATGGGTAAGTCATCAATGGCAATTTCATAATCTTCTGGAAACATAGAACAAAATAGAAAGAGTGATTTAGCTACTTCATTCTTGAGATTATCATAACTTAGTTGAAGACATGTATAAGGATTTTTTAGACCTTCTTCAATATCAACTGGACTAGAATCTCTTAATGTTTCCAATGCTTCTTCCCACTCAACTTGAGTTTTTCCTTTCAAAGTGCTAGCCACAGCAACAATTGCAACAGGTAAACCACCACATTCTTTTCTAATTTTCTCTGCCAAACCCCTTAACTTCAAGGTTTCAGAGTTATCATCAAGTAGCTTTGCATGCTTTTTGAAGAGAGTCAATGCTTCTTCCGTATTTAAGAGTTCTAGGGCAATCATACTTTGACAATTCATCAAAGTACATACATGACTATCTCGTGTAGTTATAAGAACATTGCAATGCTTTCTATTTTCACTTGTAGGAATTCCTATGGCCTCAAAATCAAGGCTTTTCCAAACGTCATCCAAAATGATGAGAAACCTTTCTCCGCCATTCAATTGCATAAACAAGCGTCTAGCTCTTTCTGGTTCCTCTTCCTCTTCTAATTTTAAATCTATTTGGCTTGCAATTTTACCTTGAATATTTTGAACTTGAATGGTATTAGACACAACAACAAACACAACTTTGTCAAAAAATTGCTCTGCTTATTTACCAACTTCTTTTACCAATATCGTCTTACCACACCCACCCATTCCATGCAATCCAATCATGTGAACCTTATCATCTTTTATCACTGCCAAAAGTCCATCATAAGCCACCTTTCTACTACTGAACTGTATGAAATCTTTCGAAGAAAAGTAGTTCATGCCCACAAGTGTATCAAGTCGAGAAAACTCAGGGAATTCTTTTTTGTTGTGCTCTATAATTTCATTGATTTTCTCTTCAAGCTTCTTAGCTAAACCATACCGCTTAAACCAGTTAGGGCAACACTTAAGACAAGATGTCTTGTTTCTATTCTTTGCCTTCTCTTCCATTTCTACCACTTTTTCCATGAGAGAGTCTGCTTCATTCAACCATTCATCAAAAGCACTAACAGTCTTTTCAGTTTTCTTCTTAGCTTCTTGAGCACGACCAAAAGCATTTTGTGTTTTTACTTGTAAGTTCACTTTTTCTATTTCAAGATCTTTAACATACTTGTTGAATTGGAAAGAATAACAAGCTTGTTGTAATGTTGAATCTACTAACTTACTCACAATATCAATTATAATAGAAAGAGCAATGTCCATCGCAATCCAAAGAATCCCTGTATATATACAAAATTGTTATAACTTTAAAATTTCATAAAAAAAAAAGTTTAGGCTCATATTCAACTTAAATAAACATTGAATTGAATATAGGAAAATCAATGTTTTGACTATTTGGTGCTTGTGGAGAAAACAAGTCACTAAATGTATAACCAAGAAATCATTATAGACTATAAACCAAATTAAAACGAAGAAGAGGCTTGGTGTGAGAAAAAATAAATAAATTTATGGAGTGTATATAACAAGACTCCTTTCACATATATTATTTTGTATTTCGTATACTATTAGGAAGGGCTAGCAGTAGAAATTGTTTAGGTAGCCAAAATGAGATTCTTACTTTATGAGGAGCAAAAATACTTCAAAATTTTATTAATTTTCCCTAGAATATAAAAAATAAACCTTAAGTTTTAAATGTTAAAATCAAAATGCAATCTTCTATATCTCACACCCTACAGTTATAAACCCTTTATTTTAAAGGTGCAAACTAAAGTTTTAATGGCTGTGTTATTAATTTTATTAATAATTTAGATGGTTAGGAATAAACAGATTAGATTGATCATAATTTAATATATCAGATGTTAAATTGATAACAAAATATTGTGAGGTAGCATACTGAGAAAAGTCTCAAATTTTAGAGACGAAAATGAGTTTTAAGTAAATTTTAATGATGTTTCATTAATAATTTATATGGTTGAATAATGGAAAGACTTAACTGAAAATGATTTTAGTGAAGGACCAAATTAAGAAAAAGAAAATTCATATGTAGGCGACCAACAAAATTTGAGGTAAAACAAAAATAAAAGTAAAATAAATAAATAAATAATCTATTAAGTACTTTATAGTCCAAAAATTTCAAAGTTATGAACTTTGAATAGAAATTTGAGAGTTGATTTAGCTCCCATATTTCTTGATTTTATTTTTATTGAAAACATAAAATATCAACAAATATGTGTTTGATACTATTCATGAAGATTATATATGAAAATTAAGAAAGAAATGTTAAATTAAAATTATGATCTCTTAACTCTCTAAAATAAATTATCTCGCAACACAAATAACAATAGTCAACTTCATCGTAAGAGTATCTTACTTTTATATATTACGATTGATTTTAAATTAATCTTTTTAAGTTTAGAGGCCCTTAATTTCTACCCTATAAAAATTATTTTTTGTTAATATTTCTCAGAAAAAATTAAATCTAAATCTTTAAATTAATCCCTCGTTAATTGCTTTCAATTGCTAATCTTCAATCACCCAAAAAGTTAAATCTATAAAACTTATATGTTTGGACTTGATTTATTTAACAATTCTTTATAGTGATTAGAGAATCAATCACTAAAAAAATAAGTTATATAAACCATTAACGTATTAGTCTTTTTATTAAAAAAAATTAATAGCAAAGATATAAAAATTATACTTTAATTTTTTTCTTTAATTTTTTTTCTTGTAATGACTAAGAGTGTTCAGTAATTCGATTAGGGTAGTTTGAAAAATTTTTAAACTAAACCGTTCATATCATTTTAATATAATAGTGTACTTGTTAATTTGAATTTATAATTTTAAACCAAATTATAATGATCAGTTTTTCACAATTTGGTTTATACAATTTAAACTTATTTTAACTCGTTCAATTTAAATATTTAAATTTATCAACTAAAGAAAAAAATAAAATCATAAAATCATAACAAGAAAATGCAACATTTCATTTATTAAAGAGATAAAGTCATAATTATTCTAAGCTAATTCATAAACAAATAACAATATAAAAAGATAACAAATACATTATTCTTATAAATCTAGCCAATTCAAAAATTATAAAATCAACTTAATTTTTGGAAGTCAAATTTATGCAATACTATAACATAAACAAATATTGGAATGGAAGAAACCAAAAATGGGATAACCATAGATAAATGAATATATTACAAAATATGAATCAAAATTAAGAAGCAAAATCAATACAACTCAAATACAGTATGAGCATATACACACACACACAAAACCAAAATATTTTGCATTGTACTTACTACATACCTTTCATGATATTGTAAAACCAAAATATATAGAAGCAATGCTTACCTCTCCTCCTCAACAACTTTAGCACAAGCTAGGACCAACTTTTATCCTTCATCTCCAATCTCAGTGCACCTAATAAACACAGCAGATGCGGAACGAAACCAATGTTAGTAATGAAATGTATGTATTAAGTATTACAGATACAAACTCTAATAATTAAAGTCATAGTCAACTATCAATAAGTCTTTCTTTATTATTAAACTATTATGTATATATATGTAGATCGATACGCTATCTTTCTTTATTATTAAACCAATGTTACTTTGACAATATGTTGTCCTTTGGCATATTCCATGCCATCGCTAGGTTGCACGAAATTATCAAAGATATAAATATTAAGCAGTACTTTCAATGTCACATAATTTTGTATGCCAAATAGAAGATGGAGAACGAAAGGACAAAAAGAGTGTTTCAAGTGTCAATTTATTATTATTCACTCTATTAAAAAAATTAAGGTTAAATTGTTCTTGTAATTTTTATAATTTTATTCAATTTATAATTAAGTTTTTATAATTTAAAAATTTATAATTGTTTTTTTATAATTTAAAAATTGATAATTAAATTGCTATAGTTTAACAAATTTTTAAATTAGTCCATGTGATTTGTAGTAGCAAGGAATAGAAAGAAATTGCGAGATATGTCACTAAATATTAATAGGCTAGCAAATAAAGATATAAAGAATCTCAATGGATTTCGGGGATGAGATAAAAAAAAAATATCATTAGTAGAATTTGTAGGAAATGATAGTCTAAGAATGATTCCTTATAAATTTATTTATAGAAGAGAATATTGAATGTAGATCGCTCTTGCACTAATTTGAAGTGAGTAAGGGATCATTATTAAAGTTTAAGCTAGTACCATAGAAAACTGATCGAGTTAAGATGATTAGACCAAAAGTTGTCAAGACCAGAATGGGTAAAGGTATTATAGGATACAACATTGCTACAAGAGGCTACATAGAAGAACGAGGAGGATATGCGACAAAATTTCCCTGAGTTGTTCAAATGAAAGCACAATGAATTTCGAGGACAAAATTCTTTTTAAAGGAGGAGAGAATTGTAATCACCACATTTTTCCGAGTTTAGGTATATTTTAAATTTATGAATTTAGCAATTTTCTGACTAAAGATTTGAGTAAAGTTGCCCTAGGAATTTCAAAAATGAGAAAAGGGACTAAATTGAAAGAAAAAGGCAGGGACTAAAATGAAAGAAATAAAGGTTTCATAAAAGGATAAAATATAATCATTACGTCTCTAAAATATCTCGTGCATTTATGATACATCATCATGATGTCAGGCAAATATCTGAAAGCGTAATGATTATGTCAATAAAATATCTGAAAGTCATTATGACGTTGGAAAATATTTGGGGGCAAAACGGATAATTTTTACCCAAGGGTAAAATAGTAATTACATCCAGGGATAAAATAGTAATTTACCACAAAGGTAAAATTATCATTTTATTTGGGAAATGATGATAAATTTTGTAACGCCCCTATCTAGTCTTGTGGTTCATTTCAATAGCAATAGATAGGTTCGGTACATTATTCTTGTCTCTTAATTATTATCTGAGCAGTTAAACCATCAAATTATGTCATACGCAATAGGTTCGGGATCTTTATGCTCAGACAACATAAAACTCACATGCACAGTGGAATAATAAAAGTATACGCTACATGATGCAAACACAATCTTTCATATGGATCAAATAATACATGCTTAATAAAAATATTCATTACAACTGATGTATCAGTCCCCAGATATGTGAAGTACCCACCCTGCGGAAGTCAGGAGACAACAGGCCTGCCACTCAGACTCCCGCACCAAATAGTAATAAACCGGTCCTTCACATATCCGCTTTTCTCAGTATTCCCAGAACTACTCATATATACAATCAATTTAGCTGTCCTATTCTAATCCGAGTACTTCTAGGACCCAAAAGAATAGGGGCTTATAAAAACTTCTCTATCAAAAGATGCTGCTACCACGCATCCCTGCTACGCATCCGAATCTAATACATATTAGCACATGTGTGAGAAACATGAGTTTCCCAGTAGCCTTGCAATTCATAGTTTTAAAAGAAACTAACATGTATCAGGGTACAAGCACCAAAAATGTTCAAACTGCATCCTTGATTTAAGAGAAAAGTACATATCAATAAACAGGTAATTATTGCATGATAAATTTAGTAGTTAGCAACAGTAAAAGTTATTTTCACATGACCAGTATTTTTTTAAGCGTATTAATTTATTATTGCGAAGTCATCAGCACGTACGTACATGTTGTGTGAACACTAGGTCACAGGGGTGGAGAACCTTTGGCCACGCCTCCCTAGGTCACTCGTGTGGAGCACCTTTGGCCACACCTCAAAATTCGTGAACACTCGGCCATGTATATAGCGTGATTGCGAGCACTGGGTCTCGAGCACGGAGCACCTTCGGTCGTGCCGCGCCAGGCCGCCCGTGTGGAGCACCTTTAGCCACACCTCGTAAATTGTGAACCCTCAGTCCACGTTCATGAAATTCTTGGGACACTAGATCATGGGTATAAAGCACCTTCGGCCATACCTCCCTAAGCCACTCATGTGTAACACCTCTGGCCACACCTCGTAATGCATGGACACTCAGCCATGGTCTGGGTACGATCGCAAGTGCTAGGTCATGGGCATGGGGCACCTTCGGCCACGCCTCCTTAGGTCGCCGGTATACACTCGGGGCCCTGCAGGGCGCAGTATCCCCCTACTTTCCTTTCTTATTATCCCGGAAAGGTTTTTCTTTCGCAACGATTTCGAATAAATTCGAAACTTCCCTACGATTTCGCATCTTTCCCTAGAACTTAATCTTACGTAATTTCCATCCATAATATCAATTATAGACATAGCATTTACTATTTTCCTTAGGGATTAATTGTACATAAATTTCCATTCATAATATTATTTATGAATATAGTATTTTCTATTTTCCTTGAAATTTTATATTACATAAATTTTCCTTCATAGTGTGAATTTGTGGGCATAATATTTTCTATTTATTCTCCCATAAACTTACTTAAAAATCTCCATCCTTAATATTATTTTTGGGCAATCATAAATCTATTTCCCTTAGAATTCCATGTTACTCAATTTCCATTCATAACAATATTTTATCTATTTTCTTGGAATCTTACATTACACAATGCTCCATTCATAATATTATTCATGGTCATAATAATTCTCTATCTTCCTTGGAATTCTTATATTACATAAATCTTCATTCATAATATTATTTATGGACCTAATAATTTCTATTTCTTTAGAGTTCAATATTACATGAATTTCCTTCCATAATATGGTTTATGGATATCATATTTCTAATTCTTTAGAGTTTATTATTCCATGAAATTCCCATTTATAATATTGTTTATGGACTTAATATTCTCTTATTTATTTTATTTTTTTTTTGAATTTATCCTTAAAAAATTTCCTCTCAAAATATTAATTATGGAAAGGATATTTCTCATTCTATTTTCTTAGGATTTATTCTTACAAAATTTTCCCTTCACAACATTAATTTATGGACATAAAAATTACCATTTATTCTTCCATAAATTTACTTTCAAAGATATTATTAGTTTCCTAAAAATTTCCTTATCTTGAGAATTAATTCTAGTATATATGTTTTCTTCCAAAAAATTTCCACTCACTCTCATCATGGTTACTTCCCTTGTTCAGAAATAAAGTTCCATGTATGTTCTTCTTCTACAAATTCTAGCAATGATCAATACTAATCTAGCCATTTGATTCATAACCACATACATTATACTTGTTCAATAATCCCATTGATATCATCATGGGTCCAACAAGCTCCTCACATTATTGAGAGTAATGGACCAAACTAATTACCCCATAAAATAATTCCTACATTTAAGCATCATCATGGCCCTTGGGGAACATTACTTTAGAAACTATTACTAGCCACCTTCTACCTTTATCATGCATGCTCATTAACCTTTCTTCTAACTAAAGAATGTGGATAAATGCT
Organism: Senna siamea; assembly: GCA_031216115.1. Lineage (NCBI taxonomy): Eukaryota > Viridiplantae > Streptophyta > Magnoliopsida > Fabales > Fabaceae > Senna > Senna siamea. Next base: position 30,804,612 of record CM062367.1, on the reverse strand, counting down.
CTAGCTCCATGAATATGAAAATTAAAAAAATGCCACATCATGGAACCAAATTAATTTAATTGCTAGCCTACCTTGCTTCACTTGCTTGATTGCTTTGTTGCTTCTTCTTCTCTTTTTCCTTTAAGTGTTTTTCTCTCCTTCCTCTCTTCCCTTGCTTTTCTTTCCTTTGTCCTCTCTCACTTCTTCTTGTCTCTTTTTCTTCTTTTTTTTTTCTTTTTCTCCCGAATAGATGTGTGTGTGGGTCTTTCGGAAGGCTCTTCCCTCTTGGTTCACGTAGGTGTGTGCATGTGTGTGTTGGAAATTCTTAGCCTTTCTTTTTGTGCTCTACTCCACGTGTAGCATCCTCTTCTATTTGTTTTTGACTTGTTTCTATTCCACATGTGAACTTTACTTCCTTTACACTCCTCCTAGGTTGCTTGCTTCACGCCACCTCACCTCCTTTGTTTATCATTTCCATTTCCATTTGGCTAAGACGCTGCACCCTTCTTCCCCTTTCCTATTGTTTCTCTTTGTCCAAGCCAAGAGAAAGGCTGCACTTTGTCCCTTTTTCTCTCCTCCTTCACGCCAATTCCCTTCCCTTGCATTATTATTTTATGTGCAATTTTCAGCCTAGATGGCGTGTGTGTGTGGCTCCTCCTTGCCTTCTCCTTTCACTTTTTTAACAAGGGAAATTTGCACACTTTTGGTACACACACACACACACACACATATATATTTTTTCTTTTTGGTTTCTTACAAGTCTAGATTATCCAATCCTACAAGCAATTAGCTTTCTTTTGTGTTAAAAAAAAATTCTGCACCTACTCCCAATATTTTTCTCTCCATCACGTGTCCTTTCTCCTCATTTCCACTCCATCCTTTGTGAATCCATGTGTGCTTTGTATATAAAATTTATGCACCATCCTATTGCCTTCCCCATCACGTGTGGCGTCCAATTTAAGGGGAAGTTGATTTGTTTTCTTTAACTTCTCTCTTCCTTTTCTCCTTAGGTTGCGTGATACCCCACCCTTACCGCTCTTTTTTTATTTCATCTACTCTTCCTTTCCACCTTCACATGGAGTCATGTATATATATATATAATAGAATTTCATTCCACTTGCTTCCCCTTTCCTTCACGTGGAGCAATGTATATGTATATATATGAATTTTGCATGCCTTTCTTTCTCTCAACCTCATTTGTGGTCTTCTTGTTTCCTATGCATGATCATTAAATTTCCATTCCCTCTTTGTATTCATGGCACTTCCATGCATGTGACTTCATGGTAATGTCTTGCCTTACTCCTTCCTTAATACCTAGGCTAAATAACAAAAGAAACAAGGGGTCAAATTAATTTTAATTTTATTATTCTATATTTTTTTTCTTAGGTAGTTTTCCTTTTGAATCTAATCAATTTAGCCATTTAATTATGCAAATGAAATTTCCTTTCTTAAGCAAATTCTTAAATTTATTAGCTACCAAAAATTAATTTATTAACACCATAATTTTATCCATTAAAATCATCAATTTATGCTAACTGATTTATGGGTGTTACAAATTCCCTCAAGAATAATCCCCCAAATTTTTTAAATTTTTGGAAGCCAATAAAGGAGTAAAATAGCCATTTTGGCTAAAAAGGCAAAATGGTAATTTTACACTAAGGGTAAAATTATAATTTTATACGTTGGGGATAAAATTGTCATTTTATCATAAAAATATTTATGGAATTTATATTGTATCATTTGTCAAAATTTTGAAGCAAAAATAAAGAGAAAAGGTGGAAAAATGAAGAATAAAGTGAAAATTTTAAGTAAGGGCAAAATGGTCTATTTGCCCTCTATTTTAAAGTGCACGTTTTCTTCCTCCTTCCAGGCAAAAATAAAAGATGAAAAACAGAGAAGGGAGCAGCGTGAAACCAAGGAAGAAGAAGGGAGAAGAAGGAAGTGAAAGAAAGGAGGAAATTCCAAGATGAATCCCCTTTTAATGCTAAGTTAAGGTAGCTTTACATTCCTATGCAATTTATTTCATGTTTCATGGTTGTTTTCAAGCTCTTGAATGTCATCCATGGCTGACATGAACAGTATCACTTTTCTTTTTACATGCTTATAATGCCAAAAATTCTATTGGGATTTTCTTGAAATGATGTATGGTTGTATATTTGAATGTTGATTTAAAGCTTTGAAGCATTTGTGACAATTTTGCAATTTTAGTTTCATTTCTATGAAAATTCCCTATGGTTGAATCATGATGATATAATGCTTGGATGAACATGATTTTGTTGGAAAAATGTTGTTTCATGACCTTTTTATGTTGAAAATGGAATAAATGAAGAGATTTGATGGAAACCATGATGTCTTCTATTTTCTTTCATCTTGTCCGTGACTATGTTTCACTATGGAAGAGAAAAGGTTGTAGAAAATTGCCTATTTTCTTATCATGATTTCGGTTAAAGATGGAGGAGGAAAGAAGGAGTGAATTTGTTATGAAATAATATGGTTTTCCTTTTTCTCTGTTCTTGGCCGAAAACACTAAGTTGTTTGGGAAAGAAGTTTTAGTTGAAATTGCTTAATCTTGTCCATGTAACATGAAATTGTCTTGGCTAAGAGAGAGTAAGATGTATATCTTGATGAAATGATGGATTTTTCTTAAAATTTCCTCCTTGGCTGAGGCATCATGTTGGTAGGCAAGAGATAGATCAATTTAAACTTAACATGAATAAATGTTAGTGTTGTTTATGGCCAAGGTAGAGAAAGAGAATTTTTATTCAATAACAAAACATTAGTTTTTTCCTTTTTCCTTTACTTGGCCGAAATTAATGAAGTGTAAAAAAAAGTATTTTTATTTGAATATTATAATTAATGAAGTGTAAAAAAAAGTATTTTTGTTTGAATATTATCCATTTCACATGATATTGTCTTGGTTATGGATGAAAGGAGAAAGAAAATTTTATAGCTTGATGAAATGGCATATTTCCATTAATTCTCCTTCCTTGGCCGAGACATCATGTTGTTTGACAAAAAGAATATTGTGAAACCTTGCCTAAGATTCTCATGGCATTTTGGCTAATAGTAAAAGAAAAAGGGAGATTGGTCATTGGTTAGATTATTCCATTTTCTCTAAATTCATATCCTTGACCGAAAGCATGATGGATTTTATGAGAAATGGTTTACAAAAATATTTCATAAGCTTTTGGTCAAGACATGGAAAGAAATGAAGTCTTTTTGTTAATAATTTTCTTAAAATCAAAAGCTTTAAAATCATGTTATCCTAGCAATTTTAATGTATATTAAGAATGGGGAAAATTTTGTGTATACATACCTATAAGTATGTTATGAGAAGATAAATACTTTTTGTAACATCCCAATCTTATAGCCTTTCTTTATAAAATAATTTCTTAAATAAAATAATTAGCTGCAAGATTGACATGTTATACTCACCTTCATCCTTAATTTTTAACCCGAGTAAAATTTTTCTTATTCCACTATTACCCATTTGTTAATTAAATTAGGTCTAGGATCACTTACTTGGTATTACATTCATACAATATGCAGCGGCAAAACTAAATAAATAATTAAATTTAATTACAATGTCCTAAATAAAACTTGCATATATTTACATATATTATCATTTTTTACACATATATTTTAGCATATGTTTAGTGATTTCCATCTATTAAGGGTATGGAGGCAATAACCCTGCCACTCGAACCTTTTTTTTTTTTTCAAATACACACTTTTACCTATCCCAACATATATATATGACCATTTTACTATATACATCCAAAAACTTTGTTTATCCTAATTCTATTTCCAAAATATAAAGAAATCAGGATAAAATGGGCTAATTCCTACATGTTAGCATTATATTCAAAAACATATCTATCTATCCACTCTACTAAGGGTGAACTACTACGATAGTCACCACCTAAACTCCTTAAACAACATTGATTATTCCCAAAAAGGGAATTTCCACCTACATTGTGTACACTTCGATCCCTGCCAAATATTTAAGCATCTGATACATGTTAGATATAATCATGAGAATATTATCTCAGTAGTTAAGTAATTTTCTTAATTTCATAAAACATCTAACATGTACCACTATATTACTACGGAGAAAAATTTCTTCTTTAAATTTATGCAATTTAAATATGAATGAATTATATGAACTTATGTAGCATTTAGTCATTTCAGCAGTTAAACTATAATTTATAATAAAAAATTAAATCAATAAAAATTAATTTATAGCAAACCATTCACAAGGAATACATCTCAATCATTTCTTGACCTTTTGCAGCCATCACCTAGTGCCTTTCACCTCAGGGATTGATTTAGTGCGTTTATCCCTTAGGTGTTCCCTTTAGTGCCATTACCATAAGGGATATTTTAGTATCGTTTCATCCCTTAGGTATTCATTTAGTGCCATTTAATACCACTTCACCATAAGGGGTATTTCAGTACCATTCCTCCCTTAAGTGTTCATTGAGTGCCATAATCCACATTATCACAATATAACATTACCACAACGTCATTTAGGACCATTAAACACACCTCATAAATTTGAAATTTACGTCCTCATTCCATTAGCATCAATCAATACATATATATATTCATCAAACTTTAATGCCATAAATGATGCCATTTATTTTAGCATATACTGTAACAACCGAAAAGATTTGAAAGAGTTTTAAAGGATTTTAAAAGATAAAATTTGATTTTTGACGCTAATTTCCATCAAACGAAGTTTGGCACGACTTTCAAAGATAATGACTTGACACAGAAGGTCGTTCAAAGTCAGAAACACGATCAAACGGAAAGAAATGCAATCCGGCGATCGAAAACTGACAACAGACATTTCGTGCATTAATTCCACTGACGGAGGCCAAAACCTTTGCATAAAAATGAGTGCCAACGTCTGGAAGGATGCCGACACCCTAAAACATCCTCGGGTGGCCCGAAAAAAGTCAGAATCATCCCCAGAGGCTTTAAATTACATGAATTCCCTCTATTTCTCTCATTTCTCTCTCTCTCCTCACCACACTTTCTCTCTCCTCTCGCTCTCCCTTCCTCCACCGTGAACCGCCACCACAGCCACCGTGGCCGCCACCAAGGACACCAACCAACAGCCCTCACTGCCTACAACCTCCAGCAACCAACAACGGCCACCAACGGCCGCCAGAGTCGACGAAAAAATGCCATCTTTCTCCTCCACCGCGCGAAACTTCACTAGCTCAGATCGTCACCGTCCATCGCCGTTGACCATCATCGCCCCACCACCATGTAGCCCGAGCTGCCAGCTTCCTCCAGTAGCTCACCGACGTCGAACGGAGGACAGACGCGCTCGAATCGAGGGAATCTTTATCTGCAGTGCCAGAATTTTTGTGGCCGAAAAACGCCATCCAAACGGCTGTGAACCGTCGTGCCACCACCAGATTCAGACTCCTGGACTTGCGGGCTTCACCGTGGTGTGATTTTTGAGGCAAACCGCACTCTTCCGCGCCACCGTGACGCCATCAGACGCCGCGCCGTGCGAGCTTACGACGTTCATCGGGAGAAACCGAGATCACCCCGACGCAGAATTCCATCGTCCGATCCCATTGATAAGGTTCGATTTCCCAAAAACTAATGGTATATGACTGAAATGGCTGCCGAATGTAATTAGGCAATAAATTGACCTAGGTATTAGCGTAACCGGATTTAGGATCGAAAAATGGATGACGTGACGAATCTGAATATTTAATTTCATGTCCAGGAAATTAATTGGACCCAGAAACTGAGATTTCGTGAAGTCCTAATTTGATTTGGAGTGACAGGAGACCAGGTAGGATAATTTACGCTTCCCGAACCCTAGATTTGACTTAGTGGATACCTAAATGATTTAGATGATTTGCATAGATTTACGTGCTGCTTTCGATGGGATAAATTGCATACCTGTGTGCTGAAAACCCTAATTCATGTTAGACACTTTGTTTATCGAGTTTAGATGCCTTTAGGACGGATTTACTTAGGGTTGGGTACTTGATAGCCGGTATGGGACGGCCGTTAAGTATTCCTAGTACAGGGAGCTTTTAAACGAGATTATTTTTATCAGATTTACCTGCATCGAGTTAGGGATTACGCGTTAAACCAGGACGACCCTAAGAAAGGTTTAAGGAGTATAAGGGGGGATAGCCTATACGAGGAAACGTTGTGATTTAGGCATAATACCATAGAACCATGAGGAATAGCCGACCGAGTGCATGTGAGTTCGAATAGACTGTATGAGGATGAGAATTGGCGTATGTGCACATGCTAGGGGACGCTCTAGATGTTGATTCTCACCCGGTCCTTGAGTGAGTGATTGGTGTTACGGATCACACTCACAATATAGGCTTGATTCGGGTGATTGGTGTTACGGATCACACCCAACGATAAGAGAGGTATTCTCTCTAGACGACGTGCAATTAGATGATGATTTAGACTTGGTTACAGCAAATTTGTGACCAACGTGGATTTAGATACACCGGGCATGGGATTTTACTTGATTTTGATGACTGATTCTCAAAGAAATGGATTTTTATGATTTCGATTACTTGCTGCGATTTCCATGTGTTTAAACAATTTTAAAGATAAGGTATCTCACTATTTTTGAACTGATTTCGAGAAGATGATTTCGTTGTTCGCACCGATGGGTATTCAACCAGTTTTCTAATGATATTCGAATTGTAAATTATTCTACTGGGATTTTATATCTCATTAGGTTGTTTACTCAGATGAACAGGGATAGGGACAGGAGCCCAGACGATAGATGATGATGCCGTGGTGATAGACAGGAGAATAACTTAGCTTAGCTTGAATCGGCTTGTATATATATATGCTTTGACGATGTTGCTGTATACTGAGTTCTGTTCTTTATGTTTTCTGTATGGATTGGATCAGTTGTACATGTATAAATCAGTAGTTTTATATTGATTGTATTGATGGGATTGACGCTATTTTTATGGATTTCTGTGGATTATGTTTATTGCTATTGTTGGACTGGCTGTGTAAATATAAACAGGTGATTCTTTGTATTTTGGACATGATCGAAATACAGGAGAAACTCTGCCGGATTTTTGGTAGGGTTTACCGCTATAAATTTATGGATTTAAGTCAGAATATGTATGAATGTATAACGTGACGTGTATATAAGTTTTAGATTTCATTCCAGAGTAATTTGTGATGTATGCATGTATAATTAGTTAGCTGCGTGTGAGTTAGGGTTGAACGGAATCCGAATGGACAACGAAAAGTCTATTTGGGTTACGCTCAACCAGTAGCGATCCCCTGACGTTCCCACATAGGGAATAATCATTTAGAATAACCCATATGCTTCCGCTAATTAGATGAGGATTGTATATGTCGTATTAGGGGGTCGTTACATCTACAAGCTATCTATTTAAATATCATATTTTTATGCCAACACAAATTGCATCAAGTACACATTTCATTATTTTATCCTTTCTCTTTAAATTTTTTGTCAACATTTATTAATCATAGCTTCTTTTCCATTAAATGATGGAACTTGAATTTTCTTAAAAGAAGAGACAAATTCATTCAGCCTTAGGAAGGGAGAAAAGCAACTCAGGCATATTCATACAAAATATAGCATTTATTTCACCCTTCTTAATTTTTTCTTCAAACATTCTTTTCATACCAATTTAAGGAAATCATTGGGCCATCATGATTTTAATGCTACCCATTTATTCAACAATCATTTCATCTCAACAAAACAGGGGAGTTTTTGGCTAAAACCACCAAGGAAAAAGGAATTACCACTTTCAGTATTTTCCTACCCTTTTAAGATATCTATTATGATTTTCAACATTAAGGAATCATACCTGTTATCTCACACTTCATTTTACAGCATTTCACAGCATTCTACAGTAACTTACAATAGAATTTTACAGCAACTTATAGTTTTACAGTATTTCATAGCAACTTACAGCAATATTTTACAGTATATACAGTTTCACAGCAACTTACAGCAGTATTTTACAGCACATAACAGTTTTACAGCAACCTACAACAACTTACAGCAGCATTTTACAGCACATAACAGTTTTACAACAACCTACAACAACTTACAGCAATATTTTACAGCACATAACAGTTTTTAAAGAACCTACAAAGAACTTACATGAAGATTTTACAAAGACATAATAGTTTTACAGCAACTTACAGCAATGATATCTTGGCCAAATTTCTAGCAAACAAAGGAAAATACATTTTCAATTCCTTTCTTCCTTTCTTTCAAGAGTTGGCAACTTAATCATCATGCATCATCAAGAAAGTATGAATGTCGGTGGATGCAACATAATTATAAGTCCCATAAAACAAGCTCAATCATACCTTCCAACTAACACAAATTCACATATTCACTCATATAATTGCATTGCAACAAGGTTTCAAGCTTAAAATGGAGTGGAAAGAGAAATTGTACTGTTCATGGATGTGGGAAAAATGGCAAACTCCATGAAGATTACCATGATACCAAGAATAAATGGAAGAAAGTTGCTTAACTACCTTGCTTTTCCAATGCAAATGATGTTTTCTTCAAGTTTTATGAAATTTTTCTTCTTCCTCTTCCCTCCCCTGCGTCTTCTTTGTATGGCTAGGTTTCTCCTCTTGTGTGCTGTGTTCTGCTCATAAAGAAGAAGGAAGAAGACTTTTAAACACAATTTTAAAATACCCAATGTGTCCCTTTTGCAAATTTACCTTTCTACCCTTCATTTTTCTTGTCTTTTCTTTCTTTTTTTTTATTCTTTTTAGACATAGAAGTCTCCTAATTGGGTAAACAAAATTATGAAATATATGGAATAAAATGGTCGTCCTATTTGTGAGAAAAAAATGATAATTTTACCCTTTGGGGTAAAATTACCATTTTGCCCTTTTTAGTTAAAATGACTGTTTTGCCCTTCTCTTGCTTCAAAATTTTGAGAGAAATTTCTTAAGAAAATTTTCTTCAATTTTCTTAAGTAAAATAGTAATCTTATTCCTTAGGTAAAATTACAATTTTACCCTTTGAGAAAAATTACCATTTTACCCCTAGTTAAAATTTGATTGTTTTTTCCCTTTTTCCCATTTTAAAATTTTCAGGGAGGTTTTAGTCAAATCTTTAGTCAAAAATCACAAAATTTTAACATCTAAAACATCCTTGGAGATTTTAAAAAATGCAGATATTACACTTTTAGGTATGTATAGATAGATAAAGAATGAAATGGAAATGGATGGCAAAGAAAAAGTTCAAATGTTCACCTTAAGACCCAAATGTGAAACGAAAAAAAATATGGCATGAAAAATTGTATAGAAATATAAGGGAAATTATAGAATTATGTTTATGAAAAGGGCTAGAGTAGAAATTGGGAAATTGAATTGAGAAATTACTAATTTTTCCTTATTTTCTTCTCTTAGCCGAGATAACACCCTTATTTCTATGCAATTTGGCCATGAGATTGTTATAAGGGTTATAGTTGTGAAAGTATAGTATCATGATAAGATACAGAAAAGAAAGGAAAACATAGATAAAGAAAGGAAAACATAGATAAAGAAAGGAAAACATAACAAGAAAGGAAAACATAACAAGAAAGGAAAACATTGAAATATAAGAAAGAAAACTTAAAGGAAATATTTCTTATATATGTTCTAGGATAGATAAGCTTGTAACCAAGTGACTAATTATCAAAATGGGATGGTCATTGGGTATTCCATGGTTATGTCATGAATATGGATGGTTAAACATCCACTTGGAACAAAAATTTTAGAAAACGCCATGATGGTTGCAAATTCTAAGTTGGTATAGCCTAGATAGCCAATAAAAGGAAACATTTACTTAGAATTTAGCATAATTATGGGTACAAGCTAAATCGTCCTAGAATATATGTAAGAGATATCGTAATGGGAATATGATCCACTAGTAAGGGGTGGTGATTCCATAGCAGCATGATCTGCCCAGAAAGCGGAAAGAAAATGATCTACGCAGTAGTAGTGATACCATGAGCTTAATTTTAATAATATGCCTTTGGACATAGACATACAGTTGCCTCCGGGCATAGATACACAGAAAGGTACTAGATTCACTGAGGGACGCCTCAGATAATACCAATGGCAGAATTGTCACATAGAGAATAAAATTATCTCATTCATGTAAGTAGTGGTACGTGGAGTAGTTCACTGGGTGACGCTCCCGATACTCTTAAATCTTTCTTTCTTAGAGAATTGGCTATTAGCCATAGATTTTTTACTATTTTTCTCATGACTGATGTTTGTTTTCCTATGAATAATGAATAGTTTCCCTATATATTATTGATGTTTTGCAAACGTTTCATATAATCATGATACTAGAAAATGCATAAGGTGAATGGTTAGAATTTTTTAATACACTGCCATATAATTTAATCATATATGTAGACCATACACATTTAAGAGAATCATTTATTTAATCCCATGGAATGAAAAATGAAATTTTTGATAAAGAATGTAGAACAGTTTTTCGTATCACTATGGTGGTACATACCGATGTTTTCAAAATAAATTGGGAATGTTTAGCTACTGAGAATTTATTTCTCATAAGTTATCCTGGTATGTATCAGATAACCAGGTATAATTTACAAATGGAGATAGGAGTAATGTTGATCAGAATATCAATTTGGCAAGAGGATAAGGGTTCTGGTTGTAATAACCGAAATTATTTTTAAAAGAAAGAAACTCAATTTTTTTCAATAAATATATGTAAGCGAAGCCTGGCATGACTTTTGAGGATGATGGTTTGAATCGAGAAGTGATTTGAAGTCAGAAACATAAGTGAATGGAAGGAAACGCGATCCGGCGATCAAGAACTGACAGACGAAGTTTCGCACTTCAATTTCACAAACGGAGGCCAAAATCTTCGCATGAAAACTAGTGCCAATGTCTGGAGGGAAGCCGAAATCCTGAAGTTTCCCCGGGTGATTCAGGAAAAGTCAGAATCGCCCCCGGAAGCTTTAAATTTCCCGAAACCCCGCCATTTGTCATAATTCCTTCTCTCTCCTCACCTCACTTTCTTCCTCTTCTCTCTCCTCCTTCCTCCACTGCACGCCGCCACCTGAGCCACCGTGAGCCACCACCTGGCATACCAATCAACTCCCCTCGCCACCCTCAACCTCTAGCAGCCACCAACGGCTACCAACGACCGCCAGCGCACCCGAAAAATTGTGTTTTTCTCCTCCATTGCACAAAAACTTCACCAGCTAAGATCGCCGCCGTCCGCCACCGTTGGCCATCACCGCCCCCACCATCGTGTAGCCTGAGCTGCCAGCTTCCTCCACCAACTCGCCGACATTGAACGGAGGTTTGACGCACCAGGATTAAGGATTTTTTTATCCACCATGCATCGTTCTTCGTGGCCTGAAAATGCTGTCCAAATGGTCGTGAACTGCCGCACCACCACCATATTCAGACTCCTCGTCTTACAAGCTTCACCGTGGTGTAAATTTTAAGGCTAACCACACCCCTCCGCTTACGCGTGAAGATGCCACCGCGTACTGCGTCTTGAGCATCTGGACATATACCGAGAGAAATTGAGACCACCCCGGGATAGATTTCCTTCATCTGACAACACTAGTAAGGTACGATTCCCCAAAAATTAATGAATTTTGATTGAATTAGCTATCGAATACGATTAGGAAATAAATTGACCTAGGTATTAGGGTAACCAGACTTAGAATCATAAATCGGATGATGTGACGAGCTTAAATATTCGTGTAAATGTCCAGGAAATTAATTTGGCTCGAAAATTGGGATTTCATGAAGTTCTAAATTGATTTGGAGAAACAGGATACCAGGTAGGATGATTTACGCTTCCCGAGTCCTAGATTTAACCTAGTGATTACTTGAACGATTAGATTTCATTGCATGAATTTTCGTGCTTCTTTTGATGGACTAAATTGCATGCTTGTGTGTTGGATATCCTAATTGCATGTTAGATATTTTGTTTATCAAGTTTAGATGCCCTTAGGACGGATTTACTTAGGGTAGGGTACTTGATAGCCGGTATGGGACGGCCGTTAAGTATCCCGAGTACAGGGGTTTTTAATTGACATTGCTTTTACTAGATTTAGCCTGTACTACGTTAGGGATCACGCGATAAATCAGGACGACCCTAAGAAAGGTTTAAGGAGTATAAGGGGGGATAACCTACACGGGGAAACATTGTGATTTAGGCGTAATACCCTAGAACCTTGAGGAATAGCCGACCGTAAGCATATGAGTTCGAATAGACTGTATAAGGATGAGAATTGGCGTATGTGCACATGCTAGGGGACGCCCTAGATGTTGATTCTCACCTGGTCCTTGAGTGAGTGATTGGTGTTACAGATCATACTCACAACAGAGGCGAGATTCGGGTGATTGGTGTTACAGATCACACCCAACGATAAGAGAGGTAATCTCTCTAGATAACGTGCAATTGGATGAAAATTTAGATTTGGTCCAAGAGGATTTGTAGCCTATATGGATTTAGATACACCAGGCATGGGATTTTATCTGATTACGATTATTGATTTTCAAAGAAATAGACTTTTATGATTTTTAGTATTTGCCACAATCTCCATGTGATAAACGATTTTAAAGATAAGGTATTTCACTGATTTTGGGAAGTTATTTTTGGTGCTCACACCGCTGAGTATTCAACCAGATTTTGAATTGTATTTGAACTGTAAATTATTCTATTGGGATTTTATATCTCACCAGGTTGTTTACTCAGATGAAAAGGAACAGGGACAAGAACCTAGACGTTAGCTGGACGATGAATTGGTGATAGACAGAAGAGAAGCTTAGTCTAGGCTTGAATTACATTGTATATATTTTGATGATGGTGTTATATATTGGTCTTCTGTCATTTATGTTTTCCATTGTAATTGGATTGACTGTATATGTATAAATCAGATGACTGTTGTATTTGGGATATGTTCGAAATACAGAGGAAACTCTGCCAGATTTTCGGCAGGGTTTACTGCTGTAAACCTATGTAATTAAGTTGGAATTTGCATTTAATGATTGTACACCGCATGTATAGATATTAGTTTTCATTCCAGAGTAAACTATGATGTATGTATGTATGTATGTATAATTAGTTTAGCTGCATGTGAATTAGGGTTGAACGGAATCTGAATAGACAACGAAAAGTCTATTTGGGTTACGCTCAACCAGTAGCGATCCCCTGACATTCCTACATCGGGAATAACTATGTAGAAAAGTCCATATGCTTCCGCAAATCAGAGAAAAGGTTGTGTATGTCATATTAGGGGGTCGTTACACTAGTAGTCTTTGGAAAATGATATAGGAATATTATGAAAAAGGGTTTGAGTGGCAAGATTGTTGCCTCCTTATCCTAAGAAACTGATTGGATTTGTATAGCATTGCAAATATTAGTTGTATAGAAATAGATGAAGAAAGTTTAAATTTTTTCACTGCATTATTATTTTAATTTATGTAGTCTTTCGCTGTGTAATGTATGGATGTAATACCGAGTAAATAGTTCTAAACCTAATAAATTTCAATCAAAGAAAATTGAAAAAAAAAATTTTTACTCAGGTAATAACTAAGAACGAAAATATAGATAACATGTCAGTCTTATAGCTAAATAGTTTATTGTAGAAAATATTTCTAAAAATAAGCTATAAGATTAGGGTGTTATAATAACAAGGATGAAATTTTTGTAAATGAAAGCTATTTTAAATTTTTTTTCACCAATTGCATGTTGCAGTCTCCTAAATAGCACAACATATTAAAAAAAAATACAAAATATATCTTATACAAAGAAGGGACAAAATTGGATAAATAAAAAAAAATCTTGCTTGAAGTAATTTCTTTTATTTGATTTTATTTTTATTTCTATATAAAAAACTAGCAAATATAAATAAAAAGATATCATCAACATTATAATTTTTTTTTCAAATTAAAAAATATCATAAAAAATTTAAACATAAAAAATTCAATCATATTTTGTTAAATAAAATTTATTGTTAGGAAAATTTAATTTTTTTTCTTACATCTAAATGCTAATATTTTGGTTATTAACAAAAAATGATATAAAAATTTTGAAGAAAATAAAAAATATTAAAAAATCTAAAATAAGTTAAGATTAGTTATAATATAGTGTAAGATAAATATATTCAAAATTGAAAGTACAACACATTTTATAACAATATTTTAGTTTAACATGTGTCGCTAAGTTAGAAAGCGACACATGGTATACAAATACAACTCTTGTGGCATAAGAGTAAATAACATAAGTTGGATAAATTTTAAAAAATATCTTGCATTGGATGACATTAACTTTCTCAATTTAATTTTAACATTTTTTCATGAAAATGAAATTGGTACATATAAATTAAAAAATATGATCAACATTATCAAAAATTTTATTTGCAAAATTAAAGTAAATATCATACATAATTAAATATATGAAAATTTTCAACTATATTTTATTAACCAAAAAATATTATGAACACTAAATAATTTACATGAACAAACAAAAAAATTTACATTCTTCAAAAAAAAAATATACTGGTAAAAAATATTGTAAAAGATAAATATATATATTTAACAAACAAATGAAATAAATGCAATAGATAAATAAATATTTATTAAAATATAAAACAAAAAAGCAATAAAATAAATAAATCAACATATTGGTTTAGAAAAAAATAAATAAATAATTTTTTTTTCTACATTAAAACTAATCTTAACTTATTTTATATTTTTTAAATATTTTTATTTTTTCAGATTTTTTATCTTATCTTTTTGCTAATAACTAAAATACGTACACTAAGATGTAAGATAAAAAAAAATTAAATTTACCTGACTAATATATTTTTTTTAATTTTGTAAAAAAAATTTATAATTTTGATGATATCTTTTTATTTATATTTATCAATTTTTTTATATCATGAAAACTGTTCATTTTATTAAATATGAATCAAAATTAAGAAGCAGAAAAAGAGATAACCATACCCACACATGATATTGCAAAACCAAACACAAATACTTTAGTTTACCTCTCTTCCTCGGCAACTCTAGCACAACGCTTCTCCTTCTCCAGTATCTGTGCACCCACCAAACAACGCTTGAAAACTTGAAAGGTATTAATTAGTTATTCCACTTCACACATTAACTAAACTTGTAGTCAATTTTAAATTGCTTAATAAAACCAAGTCTTTCTTGTTTTAGTGAGAGTTGAAATTATACTTATCACTTAATATTCTTTAGATTTAATACAATGTTACACATATTATCTTTTCAATTTATTTTTTAACAATGAAATTAGTATTTTATACAATATCTGTCTATTTTAAAATTAATAATAAAATTATTTAATTGGCTATATTTTTTCATTAAAAATGTTATGTTGAATCATAAAATATGATCATAATCATAGTCCATACAGAATGTTATCTTCATTAACAAAAATGAAATTAAAATTAAAAAGTCAGTGTAATTTACTGGTAGCCGATGTGTCTTCGTTTTTTGCACTTAGTTATATTCAATTTAATAATATTAAATTAAAAAGAAGAAAAAGAATCTGCATTTATGTGTGATATAGAGAAGAGAGGGAAAGAATAGGTAAAACATGAAAAAAAAACATTTGAATCATTAAATTGTTAACTAATTATTTCGCAAATTTAATAACAGGTATAGTTCACATCTAATTTATAAAATATATATTTTTATTAAAATACCCATAATGCAATTATTATATTTTTAAAAATTATAATTTTTGAGAAAATTCTATTTTAAAAGTTATCATTTCTTTATTATTTATTTTGAGTTAGAAATGATAAAGTTATTTTATTTTAAATTCAAGAAAATTAATTTTTTATATTGGTCAAATAGATATTTAGTTATGTAATAATAAATATTATGGTATTTTGATAAAAATAAAAAATAAAATTGTGAGTTTTTCTTATCTCTTTTTAAAATAAATAGAAAATGAGTGTGATTTACCCATAAATTTTTAATATTTTTTATCTATTAATACCACTTAATTTATTTTAAATATAACATTTTTTTGAATTTGGATTTTGATATGGATTTGCCTCTATTGCTGTTAAAGCTTTTATCTTTGTTTCTACCTCAACCAACCAGAACCTTACCCTTGATTTTCATTCTAATTTTTTGATCTCTTGCATAGAGCATGGTGTCAACAAAATGCTCATATGGGTGAGGTAAAAAACATAAGAAAATCAAGGTTTGATCTTCATCATCAACTTTGACATCAATATTTTTCAAATCCATGATGAATTTATTCATTTCAGCAATATGCTCTTTTATGTTAACCCATTGAGCATTGGCTCTTAAAGAATTTTTTTATGATAACAAAAAAATTGAATATTTTCAAGATTAATTCAAGTCTAAGGGCTTACCATTGCAAATGAGAAGATCAAGAAATTAGCTAAGTTTATAGGACTTGAAATGTAAAGGTAAAATGAGAACTTGAGCTCAAAATATTTTTAAAACCATTATCTAAACTTTCCAAATGATTTCAAAGAACAAAGATACCTTAAACAAACAAGATTTTCCAATTAAACAAATTTTAAAGAGCTATCAAATGACTGATAGGAAGCTATCAGCTGACTGACAGCAACCATAAGTTAGAAAATCATGTTTAAAGGCAAACAGCCAACTGTTAAGAGCAATCAGCTGACTGCTAAGGCTAACAGTTGACTGATTTTCAAATTAAGAGCAATCAGCCGACTACCATCATTCCAAATTTTTGAAAAAATGACTTTGAATGATATTAGCCGACTGTTGTAAGCTATCAGTCGATTGCTAGGAAAAAAGAGAGTTATCAGCTGACTGCTAGCATGCTAACAAGCAAATGATTACATACTATCTTGAATTCTAAACTTGGCAAAGAGTTATCAGCTGACAGTCAAGAAATGATATGTGTTTGTAAAATCAAAATTCAAATTTTCAAACTTGATAATAGGACTCAAAAACTTTCAATTCGTCCAAATTAGCTATCCAACAACTTAGAGGTCAAAAATTACAACATCCAAATTTGAAAAATGCACTCTTGAGTTTTCTACATAATGATTTCCTAGCCTTTTACCTCTCTATAAATAGAAATCAAGGGAATTGCAGAAAACTAAGAAAGCTAAGTCTGAAAAACATCTTCTTAATATTTTCTGAGCTCTTGCATTTATGTTTTACCTCTTAAGTGCTTCATTTGTATTATCTACTTTGAAAGATAGAGTTATTCAAAAAAAATTCTTCTTTCATTTAGAAAGAGTGTGAGATTGAAAAGGAAAGGTTTTCCTTTAAAGAGATTGTGAGAAAGATTTGTAGTGGTTCACGAGTACCCAGTTTTAAACTTTTGGAGATAGTGAACATCTTAAGAGGTTATTAAGGACTGGATGTAGGCTTTGCTGGATAAGCTGAACCAATCTAAATTGTTATCTCTCTTTTATATCTCTACTCTTTAATTTTTGAACTTTACATTTCTTCATTTATCCATCTTAATCATCTTTAGCTATCATAATTTAATCATCCATTACTTCTACTGCTTAAATCTTTTCTATCTTCAAAATTTTATATCTTTTTTAAAAGGCAAAAATTTTATAACACCCAATTCAACTCCCTCTTGGGTGCCAGCTAATATTATCAATTGGTATCAGAGCTAGGTTCCTATTTAAAGGACTTAACCATCGTAAGAAATCAAATGGCTGGGCTTGGTGATAATGTTTTACTTGAAGGATTTTCTATTAACAAACCTCCTGGTTTTAATGGTGAAAAATATATTTTTTGGAAACTAAGAATAAAAATATTTTTTGAAGCATTAGATGTAGATATTTGGGATTTTGTTGAAGATGGACCCTATATTCCTTCCATGGAAGATAATGGTCAATCAATAAAGAAACCAAAGATTGAATGAACTGATTTGGATAAAAGAAAAGTTCAGTTAAGTGCTAAAACTAATTTAATTCTCACAAGTGCGCTTAGTCACAATGAATACTTTAAAGTTCAAAATTGTGAAAGTGCAAAAGAAATGTGAAAAGCTTTAGAGATAGCTCATGAAGGAACTTCTAATGTGAGGGAAAATAAAATAAATCAACTCACTTATCAATATAAAATGTTTAGAATGAAACCTAATAAACAAATCAAAGAAAAGCAAATGTGATTTACTCACATTATTAATCACTTGGTAGCTTTAAGGAAGAGCTATTCTACTAAAGAGCTAGTGGCTAAATTCTTGAGAACACTTCCCATAGAATATCAACCAAAAGTGACAGCCATTAAAGAGAGCATAGGAGAATCAGTAAAATATGTGTTAGCTCTCTTTGGGAATCTTCAAGAGCATGAAGCAAAAGTACAATAGCTTATGCTCTTTGAAGAGCAAGACAAGAAAAAAAGAGTCTATCACTCAAAGCAACATATTCCCAACAACCAAAAGAAGAAGAAGATGATGCCAATTCAAATTTTCTTCCTGAAGAAATTGAGATAAATGAATAAAATTTTAGGTTGTTTGTCAAAAAATTTGGAAAGTTCTTTAACAACAGAAAATAAGGAACAAGCAGAACTTTTAGAAGAAATCAAGAAAGAAACAAGGAGCCTCTAATAGAAAAAAAAATGATTTAACAAACACTCTAGTTAACTTTACAAATGAAAGGGATAACTTGAATATAATTCTTGGAAAACAAAGATGTATTTTTAATAAGGCTTTTATAGAATACAAATCCAATACAAAGCAAAAATATCATAAAAATTTCTTTATTCTAGCTACAAAATAAAGTAGTCCCTATATAACTTGTTTTCATTGTGGACAAAAAGGTCATACCTTTCACACTTGTGCTTATAAGAAAATGGACTTTTTGGACACAAGAACAACTGGGTTCCTAAGAGAACAGCTAACAATCAAGGACCTAAAAAGATTTGGGTACCTAAAAAAAAAGGTTGAAAATTATTCTGAATGTATGTCTAAAAGCTAATGGTGACAAATGGTACTTGGATAGTGGTTGCTCAAAACACATGACTGGAGACAAATTCAAGTTCATGTCTCTTCAATCCAAAGATAGAGGGAAAGTCACCTTTGGAGGAGATGAAAAAGGCAACATCATTAGAATAGGTAAATTTGGTAAGAATTCTTCTACTACCATTCATAATGTGTTGTTAGTTGAAGGGTTGAATCATAATCTATTAAGCATTAGTGAAATTTGTGATAAAAATGACAAATTAATTTTTAATTCAAATCATTGTAGGGTAGAAAACAAAAAAAAAACAATAAGATAATATTAATTGTAAATAGGATAAACAATGTATACATTATATCCTAGAAAAAGAGCCTCCCTTAAATTCAAAATGTTTGATTAATATGAATAATGATAGTTAGGTTTGGCATAGAAGGTTAGCCCATGTTAGCATGAATTTATTAGATAAATTAGCTAAAAAGGATTTAGTGGTAGGATTACCTAAAATTAAATTTGAAAAGGATAAAATTTGTGATGCATGCCAAAAGGGAAAACAATTTAGAGCATCATTCAAACCCAAAGATATTGTTTCTTCATCTAGGCCTCTACAACTTCTCCACCTAGATTTATTTGGTCCATCTATAACAAAAAGTCTAGGAAAATTTATATGTACTTGTTGTGGTAGATGATTATTCAAGATTTACTTAGACTTTATTTCTTTCTTAAAAAGATCAAGGTTTTGCATCCTTTGTAAAATTAGCAAAAATTATTCAAATGACCAAAGCTTGGCTATTTTGAAAATTAGAAGTGATCATGAAGGAGAATTAGAAAATAACTACTTCAAAAATTTCTATGAAGAAAATAGGATTGAATATAATTTTTCATGTCCAAGAACTCCACAACAAAATAGGGTAGTTGAAAGAAAGAATAGAACTCTAGAAGAAATGGCTACAACAATGCTTAATGGAAAAAAATTACCAAGCTATTTTTGGGTTGATGCTGTAAATACTACATGCTATATTATAAATAGAGTATCAATTAAGCCTGTTCTAAAGAAAACTCCATATGAATTATACAAAGGAAGAACACCCAATATTTCTCATATACATGTATTTGGCTGAAAATTTTTTATTCATAATAATGGAAAAGATAACCTACAAAAATTTGATGCTAAAGCTAATGAAGTAATTTTCTAAGGATATTCTAGTAATAGCAAAGCTTATAGAGTCTTCAATCGAAGAACTTCTTCAATAAAAGAATCAATTCATGTTTTTTTTTTACAAATCCATTCCTCTTGAGTCAAAAAGATACAACAAATTATATTACAATTAGACTTGAGAAAAAGAGTATTCAAGAAGCAAAAAAAATAATGAATAAAATCTAAAAGATGAAGATGATGATGAAGAGGAAGAGAAAAACTTGCCTAGATCATAGAAAAATGTAAAATATCATCCAATAGATCAAGTTATAGGTGATGTATCACAAAAGGTAATGACTAGAAATTCCCTTAGAAATATTAGCTCACATATTGTCTTCATTTCTTAAATTGAACCAAAAACATGTAGAAGAAGCCTTAATGGATGAACATCAGGTGTTGGCTATACAAGAAGAATTAAATCAATTTGAAAGAAGCTAAGTTTGGAACTTAGTTTCTATGCCCAATGTTCACTCAATTATTAGTACCAAATGAGTTTTTAGAAATAAACTAGATGAATCAGGAAATGTAATTAGAAATAAGGCTAGTTTAATTTCCAAAGTTTATAATCAAAAAGAAGGAATAGATTATGCTAAAACCTTTGCACCTGTAGCTAGATTACAAACCATTAGAATACTTTTATCATTTTCATGTTCTAAATATTTCAAACTATTTCAAATGGATGTTAAAAGTGCATTCTTGAATGGTGTCATAATAGAAGAGCTATATGTAAATCAACCTTCTGGTTTTGAAAATACTAAACTACCCAATCATGTTTTCAAACTTAAAAAAGACTTTATATGGGTTGAAACAAGCTCCTAGAGCATGGTTTGAAAGATTAAGCAATTTCTTAATAGTAAATAATTTTTCAAGCGAAAAAGTTGATATTACTTTATTTATAAAGAAAAGAGACACCAACATATTAATTGTTCAAGTTTATGTAGATGATATAATATTTGGATCTACTCATGAGTTTCTCTATCAAGAATTTGAAAAGATAATGTAGCGAGAATTTGAAATATCTATAATGGGAGAACTTAACTCCTTCCTTGGACTACAAATTAAGCAACTAAAGGAAGATATATTTATTAGTAAAAAAACAAATATACCAAAGAGTTTCTTAAGAAGTTTAGAATGGAGAATCCTAAGGAAATTTGTACTCCAATGAATCCAGCAGTCAAAATGAATAAAGATGAAGAAGGAGAGCCATTTGACATCAAAAAATACAGAGGTATGATCAGCTCACTTCTATATTTGACTACAAGTATACTAGATATTATGTTTAGTGTTTTCATGGGTATAAGGTTCCAAACCTATCCTAAAAGGTCTCATTTTATTGTAGTAAAAATAATTTTTAGATATTTAGTTGGAACTTCATAAATGGGATTATGGTATCGTAAAGAATATCCATGTTAGTTGATAAGTTTTTCTGATTATGATTTTTCTGAAAGCTTAATTGATAGAAAAAGCACTAGTGGAACTTGTCAATTTTTAGAAATTCTTTAGTATCTTGTTTTAGCAAAAATCAAAATTGTGTAGCTCTTTCAACTACTAAAGTTGAGTATTTAGCAGCTGGAAGTTGTTATCTACAAGTTTTATGGATGAAACAACAACTCCAAGATATGGATATCCCAATTAAATGTGACAATACTAGTGTCATCCATTTTACAAAAATCTCATCATGCATTCACAAACTAAGCACATTGATATTAAACATCATTTTATTCGAGATCATATGCTTAATTATAATGTCTCTCTTGAATTTATTCAAAATGATCAGTCAACTTACAGATATTTTCACAAAACCTCTTCATAAGGAAATATTTTGTTGCATAAGAAAAGAACAAGGATTAAGGTTTCCCTATTGAGCATTCTTTTATAGCTTTGATTCTCATTTCATTGATACTAACTTAAGCATTACAATCTCTAAAATTTATTTTATAGGTTATTGTTTGATTTGCAAAGCTTACTAAGATAAGATGCTAGGAAATTTTAAGAGGGCAAGAAAATAGAGTTAAGTACCTAACAGTTGACTACCATAGGGTAGCAGCCGACTGATGTCTCTCTAAAATTCAAAAAATTTCATTACAGAGATCAAATAGTCGACTGTTGAGAGGTTGCCAGTCAATTGTTAAGCTATTGGAACTGGAATCCACTAAATATTTTGTATGCACATCAGTCAGCTGATAGGTGTGATAGACCTCTAAATTCAAAATTTTGTTATAACTTCCCTAACAGTCAAATGATATATGGTAACATCTAACTGATATATGGTAATAGCTGGCTGCTCTATTCTTCCCTCTTTTTGGGCTTACTAAGAACATAATAGTCAACTGCTACGTAAAAGTAATTGACTGATTTTCTATTGTGAGTATAATAGTCGACTGCTCAAGGCCTGATAGTCGACTATTAAGGCTTTGATATACGTTTTAAAGAGAGAAAACCTCATTTTCATGCAAAAACCTCTGTTTTTCTCTCAAATTCTCTTATACCTTTTGTGATCTTCATTAATTTTAGCAAAAAAAATAATATGATTAAACCATTCCCAAGCTATTTATGATAAAAATCCTTAATATTGAGACCTATATCATGAAATATCCATCCCAAAATCTTTAAATTGAAATTCAAGAAACCTTAAACCCTAGTTTTGCGATTTCACCAATTTGTTTTCAAATTTGGTGATTTTTCATCCAAATTTTGCACTAAAACTTTCCTGAATCAATTCTCTATTGAATCTAAGTCTAAAAACATCAAAATGGTAGATAGATAAAAAAGGATGCGGAAGAGGTCCTCCTTAAGCTCGAGTACAAAGCTATTTTCTTTAGATGCTCAAGAGGAAAACTACACAACAAACTTCGCTAAGAGTTCTGTATCTTCAAGTAAGTTTGTTGATGTAAATATCTGAGGCTGAAAATTTTTTAATTTTCCCATTCCTAAAAAATGTTGGTCTGTATAAATTGATTAAACTAAAAAAAGAAATAGAGCCTAAAAATTATGAATGTTTTCTATGCTAATCTTAAGTGGGATGAATTTGATCACTCAATCACAACTAAAGTAAGAGGAAAAGTGATCAAATTCAACCAAGAATAGCTTAGTGCATTGCTAGGAGTAGAACCCATTGGATATTTATTTGGTGACCATCCTAGTACACAAAGTAATATCCAGAACTATCATGCTCAGAATACTCTAAATGCCTTATTAAGCAATTTTAAAGTTCAATCAACTGTAAATTTTCCAACTGAAAATTTTGAACTTGAGAATAGGCTTCTCCATTATATAATAGAAAACTATTTGGCAAACAAAGGTAGCAATTTTGCCTTTACTAGTGAACCTAAATAGTTTGCCATGTACTATTTTATCTCTAGGGAACAATTTAATATCCCCTACTTTATAATGGAGAAGCTATGGAGTGTGAGAGTCGAAAAGGTTGTCCTCGTATATATCTCTAATTACCTAAATTTTGGAAAAGGCAGCAAGAGAAGCAAGAGAAGAAGCTGAAGCTATAGAAGCAGAAGATGTAGATGCGACTCTTAACCAAGCTGTTAATTAAGGACAGAGCTCAGCCTTCCCACAATTACCAACCCCTCTTGATCTATTAGATATTCTCCTGGCCATTAACACCTTAGACAAGAAGATATCTACTAGATTCAGCTCTATCCATCGACGTCTATATGGCATGGATACTCACCTTCAAGACATTGATCGTCGTCTTGATAGTCTAGAGAAGGACTGTGATGAAATTTGAATATTTTTTTCCCTTTTTAAGGATGCCAAAGGGGGAGAATAGGATAGCTGGGAGAAATTGGAAAAGGTAATTATGAGTTAGTGTTAGAAAGTTGAGAAAAATTATTATACTAACTCTGATGTGATAAATGAAAATGCAAATGTTTATGAAAATGCAAATTTGTTTGTGCTATTGCTACTGTCACTCTAATATTTTTCTATGCTGTTGGTATTTCTGTGATCATTGTTGTATTCTGTATTGTTGAAATGATAATGAATTGCTATCAAGGTATTTCAAAACTATCGCAAGATTTTGAAAATAAAAATGAAAATACTAAAACTGTGATATATTGATAATGTTTATGCAAAAATAAACTTTTCAAAGCAAATATTAAAGGGGAGCTTTGTAAAAATTAATTAAAGAATTGCATAAACATAAGAAAAGCATAATTATTTATATTTTTGCCTAACAATATTTTCAAGTGTCTTTCATGGAGATCAATATGTTTGTCATCATAGAAAAAAAGGGGAGATTGTTGACCTATTGAGCATTGGATCTTAAAATTTTTTTAATGATAATAAATAAATTGAATATTTTCAGGATTAATTCAAGTCCAAGGGCTCATCATTGTAAATGAGAATATCAAGAAAGTATAAGTTTATAGGACTTGAAATTTAAAGGTGAAATGGGAACTTGAGCTCAAAATATTTTTAAAACCATTATGTAATCTTCCCAAATGATTTTAAAGAACAAAGATACCTTAAACAAACATGATTTTCCAATAAAATAAATTTTAAAGAGATAGGAAGCTATTAGTTGACTAACAGCAACCATAAGTTAGAAAATCATGTTTGAAGGCAAACAGCTGGCTGCTAAGAGAAATCAGCTAACTGCTAAGGTTAAGCCGACTGATATGCAAACAGAGAGCAATCAACCAACTACCAGCCAACAATCAACTAACTGCCATCATTCTAGATTTATAAAAAATGACTTTGAATGATATCAGCCAACTGTCGCAAGCTATCAACTGAATACTAGGCAAACAAAAATCTATCAGTCGACTACCAGTATGCTAACAATTAACTCATTACATACTACATTGAACTCCAAACTTGGCAGAGAGCTATCAGTCGAATGTCTAGAAATGGAAATGGACTGATGGGTGTTTGGAAAATCAAAAGTCAAAATTTCAAACTAAATAGTTAGACTCATAAACTTTCAATTTGTCCAAATTAGCTATCCAACAACTCAAAGATAAAAAATTACAATGTCCAAATTTGAAAAATGCACTCATAAGTTGTCTCCATAATGATTTCCTAGCCTTTTATCTCTCTATAAATAGAAATCAAGGGAAGTGCAACAAACTAAGAAAGCCAAGTCTAAAAAAAATCTTCTGAAATATTTTCTCAGCTCTTGCATTTATATTTTACCTTTTAAGTGCTTCATTTGTATTATCTACTCTGAAAGATAGAGTTATTCAAAACAAATTCTTCTTTCATTTAGAAAGAGTGTGAGATTGAAAAGGAAAGGTTTTCCTTTGAAGAGATTGTGAGAAAGATTTATTGTAGTTCACAAGTACCCAGTTTTAAACTTGTGGAGATAGTGAAAATCCCAAGAGGTTATTGGGGACTAGATGTAGGCTTTGTTGGATAAGCTGAACCATTATAAATTATTGTCTCTCTTTTATATCTCTTCTTTTTAATTTTTGATCTTTACATTTCTTCATTTATCCATCTTAATCATCTTTAGATATCATAATTGAATCATCCATTACATCTACTACTTAAATCTTTTCTGTCTTTAAAATTTTATATCTGTTTTAAAAGGAAAAAATTTTATAACATCCAATTCACCCCCCTTAGGTGCCAGCCAATAATATCATTTTATAAGTGTGCATTCCTTTATCCAAAGAGTGTAGAGCCGCTACTTTAAATAAAGCCAATTAGTGAGGGGTTTTGTCATATATAGACTTTTTAATTTAATCCACAAGCCTATTTTTGATTTCTCATTTGCAACCTCCCGTAAGACTTCATCTGCTGGAGACAACAAAATGGTACTAAGTGCACACTCTAGAAGGTCATCCTTTTCTTGATCGAAAAACATTATCGA
This sequence comes from Senna siamea, assembly GCA_031216115.1. Classification (NCBI taxonomy): domain Eukaryota; kingdom Viridiplantae; phylum Streptophyta; class Magnoliopsida; order Fabales; family Fabaceae; genus Senna; species Senna siamea. The sequence goes on along the minus strand of CM062367.1, from coordinate 30,778,643 downwards.
CAGAGCCTCCTTTCCTTCTAATGCCTTTAGTATCCCTTATTGTACTAACAAGGTATGCATTTTCACACGCTAAAGGCTAAAATCATTGTTGCTAATGAATTTTTAGATATCAAATTTTGTCGTCATTACGAATGGATCCGTTGCTCTGATACCATTGTATTGAAAATAAAGGACCTAATAATAGGATAAATGAGAAAAATAATAATTATGATAGAAATTATAGATATAAGAATTAGCGTGGTTCGACTTTAGCCTACATCTACAAGAAAAGACAACAGACAAATTTAACTAATAGGATCAAATGAAGATTACAAAAGTTACTTAATTGTTCTCATAACCCACACTCCAAATACACCCAAAAATATCTCACAATATTTTTTGTTTATCAGTGTATCACTCCACATTCGGATTAATTAACTTACTCTCTCTTTAATTGCAACTTAGGTTTTCACAAGCCACACCCTTCCTTCATAATAACCTTAATTTTTTTCTTCCTATAATCGTTCACAAGCACAAACTACTTATGTATGAACAATACTTCTTTGTCTTTTTGAGTAATTGTATATATTATTTTCAAATATTTTTTAAAAAATATTTAAAATATTTACCATATAATTTGAACATCTAGAGAAAAAAAAAGGGGGCAGTTTACTATTATATAAATAGTATTTGAAATTACAAAAATATCAAATTTCTATAAAAAAAATGTGTTTTAGTTTCATGAAAAATCATTTTTCAAAATATATATTTAGATAATATTTACATTTAGTCTCATAGAAAGATTTTCTTAAAAAATCAGTATTTTATAATAGTCAATTATATATTTGATAATTTAAAAAATATAAAAGTTTGTTAAAGAATTTTGATATTTTTTGTATTAATTTTTAAAGGCTTATAAAAGTAAACTTTTAGTCAAAAATAAATTTTGAATTTTGAATTTTTTTTAGAGTTAGTTTAAGCAAAATTTATAGCAACAAGAGTATCTGTTGCGAGTATAAACATAGTTGTTAGCAACGACACGTGCTGCCGGTAAAAAGCCTTTTTGTGAATTTAAAAGAAAGAACTTTTGCCATGGCAGATAACACAGCACTCTCTTCGTAAACTGAGATGGCGAAGATAATGTACGAAATTAAAAAAAAATATTAATGTCTTGTAGAGTTGAAAATAACTTTATTTATATTATATTAAAAATAATTATTTTAAAGATATTATTTGAATAAAAAATCCATTTGAAATATAGAATAATTATTTAAAAAATATTATTTTTGTATATAGAATAATTGTACGTCCATAAGTAAACATTAAATTGTCCAAATAAAAGGAACTATAGTCTAATCTAATATCTCTCATGCTTTATATATATTATTTGTCATACGCTCTCACTCTTCAATTATTCATCCAAATGAATAATAAATAAATTGTGATGTGAATAATACATGATTTTGTACTTTTCTGCGTGGCGTGATTCTAATTAAATAAAATAAACATATAATTACAGAAAAAAATCTATAAAAATAAAATTATAAATATTTTCATCTTTTAAATGAAGAGAATGTAAATTTTTAAAATAGAAAATATGATAATATAATTTTAACTTCTTTCAAAATAAAAAAGTGTAATTTACTCAAAATTTAAAAGTTTTAACCTTTTTCCAGACAACTAATCTTTCAAAATGACGGAAATTGCAATTGATCCACATTAAAATTAACATTTTTATAAATGAAATAAAAATTAGTAAAATAATTAGATTTTAAATAGAGTTTTTAACAAAATTAGAGGTGAAAAAATATAGAAGAAAATAAATAAATAATTTTCTTTTGATCTAGTCCAAACTTTCAAACTTATATATGAACCTTAGAATAAAAATTTGAGAAAGGAAAAACGTTTAATGTGGAACTTATTGTTTGAAAATTACCCACTTCTATTTTGATCTAATGCAAAGTTTTAAGAGAATCAAAATATGAATAAAATTTTAAGAAATAATTTTTCCTATAAAAAAAATCAAGAGTTCAATTGGGTAACTAGTATCATGTTTTTATGTTCAATGAAAGTACTATTTTGAAAAATTATATTTAAATAATGAGCTTATTAGTTTGTGAATTTGGTAAATTAATTTTGTAAATATTGACAAGTTTAGCTTACGGGCTAAACTGGTATAAATGGGCCAACTCATGAGCACCTACCAAAAATAAAAAGTATTCCAAACCAAATGTCACTCGATTCTAAATTAATATATATAATTTAAAGAAAAAATAATGATACAAACCTTTAATGCATAAGAAATAACTAATCAACAAAAATGAATGAAGTACTAAAAATTTATGCAAAAAAAAAAAAACTTGCTATAATGGTATTTTTAATATTTGATATTAACTAAATTTCGTTAAGTATCCCTATATTATTATTTTAAATTAATATCTTTTATTTAATTTGTAACATATAAATAAAAAATATTTTTTATAAAATAAAAATATTAAAATTAAAAAAGTGATTTTGAGTCAAGTAGTTTAACTCACACGGGCCAAATTAGGCAAGTATAAAGTTTTAAAAAGCGGATTATTCAATAAACGAATCAATTTAGTCTATCCTGTTTATTTCATAAATTAAGATGCAGTTGGCAATACAAAATCAATTATAAATTTTTGTAAGAACTAATTAGCCATCGATGGTGATCCGTACCTAACTCATTTATAGATGAATTTCAATATAATTAGAGACGAATTTTTTTTCTTCTAGTTAATGTTTGGACTTGATTTATAGTGGTTAGAGAATAAAATAAGTTATATAAATTATTCACATATTAATTTTTTATTAAAGAATTTGATAATAAAAATATGAAAACTATATGTAATTTTTTTTTATATATATTTTTCTTGTAATGACTAAGAGTAGTCCGATTAGAACAGTTTGAAGAAATTTTTACACTAAAGCGTCCATATCATTTTAATAGAAAAGTGCACCTATCAATATGAATTTATAATTTTAAACCAAACTATAATGATCAATTTTCCACTGTTTGTTTTATGCCATTTAGACTTATTTTAAATTGTTCAATTTAGACATTTAAATTTATCAACCAAAGAAAAAAATAAAATCATAACAAGAAAATGCAACATTCCGTTTATTAAAGAGATAAAATCATAATTATTCTAAGCTAATTCAGAAACAAATTACAATATAACAAGATAGCAATTGCATATTCTTTTAAATCTAGTTCAAAAATTAAAAAACCAACTTAGTTTTTCAAAGTCAAATTTATGCTATACTTTAACATAAACAAATACTGGAATGGAAGAAAACAAAAATGGGATGACATAGACGGCCGGGCTCAAACATTTTAACATAAATGAATATATTATAAAATATGAATCAAAATTAAGAAGCAAAATCAATTATATATATATATATATATATAAATGTATGTATAATGAAATAGCATAGATTGGGAAGAGGTACATGATATTGTAAAACCAAAATATATATTAAGTATTACAGATACAAACTCTCCTCCTCAACAATTTTAGCACAACCCAGGACCCACGTTTATCCTTCTTCTCCAATGTCAGTGCACCTAATAAACAGAGCAGATGCAGAACAAAACCAATTTTAGTAATGAAAGGTATGTATTAAGTATTACAGATACAAACTCTAATAAATGAAGTCATATCAACTATCAATAAGTCTTCCTTTTTTATTAACCAGTTAGCTCATTTCTGTATATCAGTAAGTCTTTCTTTTTTTTTATTATTGTCAACAACGTGTCAAGAAGGCCAAACGTATTTAGTCCAATAGAGGATGCTGACAATCTTGTTTAGTAAAGTCTGAACCCATTTGTTGTAAACCACCAGTTACATGTTTTCCTTATATGTCTCCTAAGGCATCACAAAGCAAATGAAAAAGAGGAATATTCTCCACCATATCAACAATAAAACTCACGATGTTTCATTAAAAACCATGTTTGCTCTTTTATGTCTAATCAAAAGGAAATGGGAAAGACAGAATTCATTATTTTACAGAACTATTTTTCTCTTAAAAGTGCAAAAGGTGCGGCTTCTCTTCTTCTTATGCTACCTATATATGGCGTCCGGATTCTCTGCTCGGTACTCTCTGCTTGGCACTTTTAGCGGCGGTTTTTTCCGCTGCTAAAATTTCTTGCAACAAAAAGTATTGCTACTATAAATTTTTAAAATTAATTATTTAAACAAAAGTTATAGCAGAAGTAATATTCGTTGCAATAATATTAAAACACACTTTAGCAACGGAAAAAACCGCCTCTAAAGGTGCCAAGCAGGTGCAGAGAGTGCCAAGCAGAGGATCCAAAATCATATATATGTTGCCAAAGGAAATTCTCTTGGTAGATTAATGTTCCCCAGAAAAGTTCCTTGGCACCCAAGACTAGTTTAATATGTAGCTGCAACTAATTAAGTAAAACTATTGACATTTTAGGTAAAATCATACATGATCCACAATTCAGCATTCAAGAGGTGTGATAGATATTAGCATATTTGGTATTTTTCTCATAGGGTCCATAGTGTATTAGCATTCACTAGTATGGTGTATATATTACTTTGGCACTATAGTGTCTAAAATTTCCATACAATAAATTGATAGATAGAGAAAAAAATTATGTGGTCCTATGAAGCATGAGAGGCAGAAAGTTGGAATAACCCAATATTCTAGTGCTTCATGAAGATGGAGAATTTTGATTTCGATATTCTAGTAGCAATTGTAAAAATATTATAAGTGAAAAAGTTGTGCATAATTCATTTCACTCCCCTCTTCAATAGTTTATCACAATTACAATAAAAGAATGGATTAACTATCCGTCCAAAAGAATTAGATTTAATAAGAAAATCTTCAATAAAAATATGTAAAGTATACATAAATTTAAGTTGGTAAAATGCATTGCTGCTTTTTATGAGATAGGAATGATTGGAAATATAATTGTGGAATTCTTTTCCTTGCTGGTGGCTTAACAATGCTCTAAGCTACCAAGCAACATAAAGGTCACCTTTGTGGCAACAAGAATTGCAACTCTTGAGAGGACAGAACTTTATGGAACATGCACTCGCAAACTCTGAAATAAGAATGAAGCAGTCTATATATAGTTACATTCAAAATATATTCCATTATTCAAAAAGCATTAGGACAAATTTCTAGCTATCATCAACTTTTGTTTTGCTGAAACTGGCTGCATAGAACCGACCATTTATAATCAACCTGAAACAATTGGTGTCGAGCTTTTCTTTCATCTTCCACCATTTCAGACTTTTCTTTCTTCACACTCTCAAACTCTTTCTTGAGCTCTATAGTTTCTGCAACACATTTCTTCTTTTGATGTTCAAGAGCCAACAGCTCAGCCTCACAATCTTTTATCACATTCTCCAACCTAGAGATCTGTTCCTTTAACCTAGCTTCCTTCTCTTGAGCTTCATCCATAAACTTTTTGGTCTTGGACATTTTGGAAACAAGAGCAATAGCAGCCTCCTTTCGTTGAGCCAGTTCTACCTTGATACATTTATCTCTTTCTTCAAGCATTGCAAATTTGTTGATCGTACCAAAGGCTTGCTTGAAAGAACACAAAATTCTTGGCAAATCTTGGTGCAAAGAGTGTATTATAGCTTTAAGTCCATCAGATAGAGCTATATCTTCCAAGGAAAGGCGAGACAAGAAGTTGAGAGTTGTGTGAAGGCGAAGACTATAGGCCTGTGAGCCTTCTATGTCCTTAAGAGGCATCTTCAAGAAGACTTCCAAGTCTGCAAGGGCATTTGCTACAAGCTCATCTTTTGTGCTAGCAACAATTGGTAATTGACCACCATCATCTTCATCGAGAGATTGAAACAAACTAATGAGATCATCTTCTTCAAGTTCTTCAAGATTTGTTAAAGGATTGGTCTTAGTGTCTTTGTCTTTGTCAATATCTGCTTCAGATTGGTTGACCCCGATTTGCATCTGGATTAAAAAAAATAAAGGCATTTATCTTCACCTAAAGCAACAATATTTTTCTATTACTGTGTGCTCTGTAATCTATACTTTTAACAGTACAAGGTATTTTATATCAATATAGGACAGAAAACATACATCTACCCATAGCTTTGACAAAATATTAAAAGAAATGAGACGCAGTATTTCAAAGTGTCGTTCATCTATGTAGCCATAGAACTTTTTAATTCTAATGGATGCACACACGTATAACTTTTTTTAATATTAATCATTTAAAATTATCTCAACCAATTATAAATCTCATAAGAGAGTTAGGTCCACAAAAATAATATAAATTGCTTACATGTGGAAGTGCTTTAGGCAAAGTAACTATCTTGGAATTCTTCAATATAGAACCTTCTTCAGTAAATCCTTTAACACTCTACACAACCAAAGATATGTAAGTTTGGTCAATGCAGTGATTGAAATAATCGACAAACCTAATATTATTACCTTTTTCTCTGATATGTTTCCCTCTTCAACCTTTGGTTCTTCTAGCTCGTTAACACTCTGTGTTGCATAGAAAAGTAAATAAGTTGCTGTTTATAGAATTATATACGTAAGTAATCAGGTGTATGGTGTGCTATGCATTACTTTATTTCCCATAGGAATTTCATCATTAGCAATTTCAAATTCTACAAGTGGCTGTTGTTGGCCCACCAAACTTGGTTTACTTGTTGATAATTCATCCACCAACTCCTTATATAAATTAATGAATATATAGTTAGAATCAGAAAGGGTTAGTGTTTAGAAGAAATGCAATGGCATATATTTCTGGGTATACTAAAATAGCTTATTTCACTTACAGTTTCACATGAAGGTGTTGTATGTAAAGAGACAACTAACGGATTATTTAACAACTGCTTATTGATGAATTCAGGATTTGTTGACGATGTTGTCATAGCTACAGGAATCTCTAAACCATGCACTTCTCCAACAGTCTCCTCTGTTGTTTTGTTTTGACTCTGAGCAACACAAAATCCAAAGAATGCAAATTAAAGGCGTTGCTTGATTAATAATTAAGCTCATTTATTATGTCACAAACCATACAAAGATATATATCTACCTCTGTGATGTTTGATGAAGCAATGGAAGTCAATTTTTGCTCTAACTGGATGCCACTATTATTTTGATTGGTTTCAACTTGTGAAGAAATATCCACAATCTCTGATACTGCTTCAACTTCATGAGTTTCCTTGCTTTGAATTTGTTTAGTGATTCCTTTGCTAAAGTCTTCATTGGATCGAATAATTTGTCCTAATTCAAAATTTAATGTACTGACATCTTCATCAAATTTCTCATCTATAGAAAGAAATTGTCACAAATTAGCATTAGTAATTAAAAGTGAAAGTATATTTAAGAAAATAAATTGCATGATCTATTAAATGAATTAATGTCATATGGACTGAATTCACAAATCTGGAATATTTCAATATAAGTTATGTTCAAATATTTATAAATAACGTGTTTATAAGATTTTGAAAAATTCAAATGCTTGAAAACAAAACACTAGCATAGAGATGAAATATTATTAATTAAAGAGTAGTGTGTACCTATCTCATTGTCGCATATTTTTCGCAACTCCTCAAGAGTACCAATAGTGGAAGTGTAATTGAGGTATTGAGAATCTTGCACTAAACAGTATCTCACAGTTTGCAACCCATTCCATTGTGGTCCTAACTGCAGTTTTGGCAGCTTCAGAAGTATTACATATTTCAAAATTGGAATCATCACAACCTCCATTTTTTCTGCTGTTTCTTCTTCTTCAGTTCCAAATACTTGCTCTAGTTGAGATGCTTCTTCTATGAACAAGACCTTTAATTTTGGAAGCACATGAGATGTGGAGACAGGAAATACACGTTTCAACTTATTGCAATGTCTGATTTTGATTATGGTCAGATTTGGGAAGAGAAGTTGAGGATTTGCCACATTTTGATTTTCTTCTTCATCTTCTTCTTCAATGATTTCCTCCAATTCCTTACAATCCATGATGATCAGTTTCCGTAACTGTGGAAGGCTTCTTGAAATGGTTGCTGGGAAGACAACTTTCAAAAGTTCACATTTCCTAATTTCCAAAGCACCAAGATTTTGAAGTTGTAACAAATTTTTGGGACCTATCCATATATGCCTTAACTCAGGTAGATCATCCAATTCAAGCCTTTGTAAGCCTGAGTTCATCTGTTGTCCTTCAAGATAAAAAAGAACATCTATGTTGAAGTTTCTCAGTACAATTGTTTTCAACTTCTCTAGATGTATCTCCTTTGCTGTCATTCCACCCTTCAAAAATATACAAGGTATCAAATTCTAATAGAGTATTTCAATTATATATGTAACTAAAATGAAAAATTGAGGCTGTGTGTACATATATAGTTTTGATAAAGCATTCTCTGTTTACAAGATTATTTAAATACCATCAAATAAATTTTTCCATTTCTTACATTTAAAATTGAATTGATTGTATATAATACAAAAACGACACTAAATAAATTATATTCAACAATATTATATTAGAAGTAGTACCTTTGTTGTTGTTTGATCTTGTGTCAATCCAGAGCAAGGGATGCTACGATTGCTTACTGACATGGTGGTTAATTGTGGACAGTTCATCAAGCACCAGCTTTCCAAAGATGGCCATCTTGGATAAAAATTTTCCGGGAAAATTCTAATGAACTTTGGCAAGTTAGAGAGAGAGATCTCTCTTAAAGAAGAAAATTCAATGATTTGATATTTGTTTGGATCCTGATTTTTATAGTTGGATTGGCCGAATAGATTCTTCAATTTACTGGCACCATCAATTATTAAACGTTTCAACTGCGGAAAGCTCTGAGCATAAGAGACTGGGAATAAGTATTCTAGTTGATTGCATTCATAAATTTCAAGTCTTTTTAAATTTGGGAATGCAAGACTATAGCTCCTCTGATATTCTTTGTCATCTACAACAATCTCCTCCATTTCATCTTTTATTATATGCTCAAGTGAATTGCAATTACATATCTCTAGAATCTCCAAATTTGCTAAAAGGCCCTGAGGACGATGACCACTACACAAGGTTTTCAAATGCTTCATTCTTGATATTGTTAACCGTGTCAAATTGGAGATGATTCCAACTAGACCCAAAGCCAAATGATTTGAAGTGTCTATCACACACTCTATCTCATCTGAATCATTGAGTAAAAGTGTAGTCAATTCACTCATATCCCCTCCTATTCTTTGAACAACATCAGGGATGATATTTTTACAACTATTGATTCTTGCCAAAGAAAGAGCTTGTGCTCTTTGCATCAGATCCTTGATTGTTGCATTTGAGATACAACTCTCAAAATAGTCCACAGATAAAACTCGCGTAGTGCTTTTTAATATATAATGCAACCAATTATTAATCTTTCCTATATTTACTCTGTACCTTTCCAATGCTGGTGTAGCGTTAATTTTATCAAAGAATTCAACATTTTCACCTTTATCCTCCCAGTCTTTTCCTTTGATACTGTAAAAATACAATTCTTCCAATTGTGAACATCTTCCGATCACTTCATAAGGATTCCTCTTAATTTCGCAAAACAATATATGTAATGATCTTAAATTCTTTTGTTTAGATATGCAATTTGGTAATTCATCGAAGGAACAAAACTTTAATGTAAGAGATACAAGTCTTTCTAAGCTAGGAAACCAAGAGATGTCACCTAATGACCATTCCTCCAATTTTAGGTAACGAAGATTATTTATCAAATGCATTGACTTTGGCAATTGTAGGATCTTCATACTGTTAGTAGAGTTTTGAAGGAACAAAACCTTAAGCTTCTTAGTTCCATTCAAACAATCATTTGTCACATCCACACGAAGTTTTGGCTTTATGGAAATACGAAGAAACTCAAGGTTTGGACAATCCAACTTATGAGGAAATTTGTCCAATTGCTCAAGCCACAAATATCTTATAGTATCATCCTTTAAAATCATATCCACTTTTAACACCTTTTGACTTCTTTCTGGTCCTATAATTATCTTAATCTCTTTTTTTGCTATCCACAAGGCCACATCACGAACCAAGTCATGCATGCTAATGACTCCACTTTCTTTAGCTCCCAACAACAAACAAGAATCTACAAGTTTATTTATGGCTATACTCACTTGGTCCCTTGCCCTTTTCAAAGAGTGAATTTCTCCAACCAGTCCTAGCGCTATGCTGAATATGGCTAAGTCATCAATAACAATTTCATAATCTTCTGGAAAAGCAGAACAAAACAGAAAGAGTGATTTAGCTACTTCATTCTTGAGATTATCATAACTTAGTCGAAGACATGTATAAGGATTTTTTAGACCTTCTTCAATATCGACTGGACTAGAATCTCTCAATGTTTCCAATGCTTCTTCCCACTCAACTTGAGTTTTTCCCTTCAAAGTGCTAGCCACAGCAGCAACTGCAACAGGTAAACCACCACATTCTTTTGTAATTTCCTCTGCCAAACCCTTCAACTTCAAGGTTTCAGAGTTATCATCAAGTAGTTCTGCATGCTTTTGGAAGAGAGTCAATGCTTCTTCCATATTTAAGATCTCTAAGGCAATCATACTTTGACAATTCATCAAAGTACAAACTTGACGATGTCGTGTAGTTATAAGGACAGTACAGGAATATCTATTTCCAGATATAGGAATTCCTATGGCCTCAAAATCAAGCTTTTCCCAAACATCATCCAAAATTATGAGAAACCTTTCTCCACCATTCAACCGCATAAACAAGCGTCTAGCTCTTTCTGGTTCTTCTTCCTCTTCCAATTTTAAATCTAGTTGGCTTGCAATTTTACCTTGAATATTTCGAACTTGAATGGTATTAGACACAATAACAAACACAACTTTGTCAAAAAATTGCTCTGCTTCTTTACCTATTTCTTTTACCATGGTTGTCTTACCACACCCACCCATTCCATACAATCCAATCATGTGAACCTTATCATCTTTTAGTGCCTCCAAAAGTCCATCATAAGCCACCTTTCTACTATTGAACTGTACGAAAGCTTCTGAAGAAAAGTAGTTCATGCCTACAAGGGTAGCAAGTCGAGAAAACTGAGGGAATTCTTTTCTATTGTGCTCTATTATTTGTTTGATATTTTCTTCAAGCTTCTTGGCTAAACCATAACGCTTAAACCAGTTAGGACAACACTTAAGACAAGATGTCTTGTTTCTTTTCTTCGTCTTTTCTTCCATTTCGACCACTTTTGCTATGAGAGAGTCTGCTTTGTTCAACCATTCATCAACAACATTAATAGTCCTTTTAGTTTTTTTCTTAGCTTCTTGAGCACGATCGAGAACACTTTGTATTTTTAATTGCAAGTTCTCTTTTTCTATTTCAAGATCATTAACATACTTGTTGAATTTGAAAGAATAGCAAGCTTGTTGTATGGTTGCATCTACTAATTTATATACAATATCAGCTACAACAGAAACAGCAATGTCCATTGTAATCAAAAGAAATCCTGTATATATAAAATTATTATAACTTTAAAATACCATAAAAGAACGTTAGGATCGAACTTAAATAAACATTGAATTGAATATAGGAAAATCAATGTTTTAACTATTTGGTGCTTGTGGAGGAAACAAGTCACTAAATGAATAGCCAAGAAATCGTTATAGACTATAAAACTGAATTAAAACAAAGAAGAGGATTGGTATGATAAAAAATAAATAAATTTATGGAGTATATATAACAAGACTCCTTTGACATATATTATTTTATAATTTGTATACTCTTAGGAAGGGCTAGCAGTAGAAATTGTTTAAGTAGCAAAAATGAGATTCTTACTTTGTGAGGAGTAAAAATATTTCAAAAATTAATTAATTTTCCCAAGAATATAAAAAATAACCTTATGTTGTTAATGTTAAAATCAAAATGCAATCTTCTATATCTCTCATTGACACCCTATTTTGAGAAACTAAATTGATAACAAAATATTGAGGTAGCACATTGAGAAAAGTCTCAAATTTTTAGAGACTAAAATGAGTTTTAAGTAAATTTTAATGATGTTCCATTAATAATTTAAACGGTTGAATAATGAAAGGACTTAATTGAAAATGATTTTAGTGAAGGACCAAATTAAAAAAAAAATTCATATGTAAGGGACCAACAAAATTTGAGGTAAAACAGAAATAAAAGTAAAATAAATAAATAAATAATCTATTAAGTACTTTATAGTCCAAAAATTTCAAAGTTATGAACTTTGAATAGAAATTTGAGAGTTGATTTGGTTCCCATATTTCTTGTTTTTATTTTTATTGAAAACATAAAATATAATCAAATATGTGTTTGATAGAATTCATGAAGATTAAATATGAAAATCAAAATGAAAATTAAGAAAAAAAGCAAGTTAAATTAAAATTATGATCTCTTAGCTTTATGTAAATTAGATTATATGGGAGCACAAACAACAATAGTCAATTTCTTTCTAAGAGTATTCTACTTTTATATATTACGATAAATTTTAAATTAATCTTTTAAGTTTAAAGGCCCTTAACTTATATCTTCTATCCTATGAAAGTTATTTTTTGTTAATACTTCTCAGAAAAAAATTAAACCTAAATCTTTAAATTAATCCCTAGTTAATTGCTTTCAATTGCTAACCTTCAATTCACCCAAAAAGTTCCTAATTTATATTTGAAGGTATGATTAGAGCAAATATTATAGAATAAGGGATAGAAATAAAGCACAAAAGAAAAGGTAGGAAATATTAAAAGAAATTTCATATAAAAGATGTTCTGTTGGTGTAAATTTGAAAAACATTATTTTGAGTTATTCATAGAAATAAAACACAAGAACAACTATTGTTAAATAATTGAAAACTTATTTTAGTAATTTCAAATGAGAGAAGATTTATATTAATGTCTAATTTAGAGTCAGTTAAGAGAAACATGAGAAGTATCATTTATAATGATTAAAGATAGTGAAAAATATGCCAATCACACACAAAAGACATGAGAGTGTGGAAAGCCACAGAAGAATACCTGAGTTTCTCAGCAATTTCAGCACAAAGTTTGGACGCTTAGCCTTCTTCTCCAATCTGCAGCAGCAACCTCCAATTTCAGTAATCTCTCACACTTCAAATCAAGAGTGAGCTATCCTTCCTTTGTATGTTTTGCTTTAATGGGGCCCTCAATTTTTTTTGGGCCACAATGGGGCCCTCAGTTATCAAAATACATTATAAAAAGTAAAAAAAGAAATTTAATACAACCAATATATCACATTATTTTTACATTGTCTAATAAAATTAATTTATATTGAACATCATTTCTACTAAAAATTGATGTAAACTTAAATTAATTTGTAAAAGTGAAACACGTCACTCAATTTTAATGAACAACATAAAAATAATGTTATACATACATTATACCAAAGATTTTTTTCACAAAGAAGATGCTTGTGCTATACTTTTATTTTGGCTATATATTATAGTATTTTAAATTCTAATGTTTGGAATATTTTTATGTATAACATATATATCACATTACATGTAAAATTGTATTATTTGATAACCATAAAAACATTTTGTCATTTTACATCACAAAGTTAAATAAGATAATATTTTTTAAGTTATCAATTTAATTTTTTGTCTCTTATTTTAAATTATTATTTAATTTATATATCACTAATTCACTACCAAATGCTCCAAAAAAATTAGTGGAATCTGAGTCTGACCCACCTATGCTCAACGTAGTGTCATAATCATGTATTGCAATGATTTCTTCAATAGAAGAATAACACACAAAAGACATGAGATTGGGAAAAGCCAAACAGGAAGAAAAGAATACCTGTGTTTCTCAGCAATTTCAGCACAAAACTTGAACTTGAACGCTTAGACTTCTTCTCCAATTTCAGTAATCTCTCACACTTCAAATTATCAAATTAAGAGTGAGATATATTCTTCCTATGCATGTATATATGCTTTACTTAAATGGATCCTCAATTATCAACCACTTTATTAAAAGTAAAATTACCAAATATTTCTTTCTTCTTTTTAAATTATTATTTAATTTATCACTACCACATATGCTCCAAAACATTCATGTCATATATTAGAATTATTTCTTCAACACCATGATCCACCCTTCAATTATCTCTTACTTTTTGATCCACTTTCCTTCAACCACTCAGTTACATATTTTTGAAATTTTAGAAACCAAGAGAATAATTTATCCTTCTCATAACTTATCTTAATAATATAAATCCAGGGGACTAATACTTTTTCCTCCGAAAACATCTTTTTCCCTTTCCGATCATACTTTTCCAACTTCCTTCAAAAAGTTAGTATCTTTTAAATTTTGCAATTTCATAGTATAATATAAGAAATTTTAATTCATATACATCAATACTGTAAGAATAGTTTGATTGAAACAAAGATAATAGTGCACCGATACTTTTTATCAAAGTGGAATAGGAAATCAGAATCAAAGGCAAGAAAGAAAAAGACAGATAGAAATAGATAAAGAAAAAAAAAAGGGAAAAATAATTACAAAGACCTACCTTACATGGTTGTTCAAGAAATAATTTTTCCAATCAAAAAATCAAGAGTTCATTTGGATCCCTAGTATCATGTTTTTATGTTCAATGAAAGTACTATTTTGAAAATGAGATTAAAATAATGAGCTTACTTTATTCAGTTTGTGAATTTGGTAAATTAATATTGTAAAAATTAACAAGTTTAGCTTACTTTATTTGATCAAATTTATAAATTTTTCTTATCTTTTCAAGGATAAGAAAGTAATTTTAACAATATTTTCATTATTTTCAAAAAAACATATTTTTATTTAAATTTACAATTTTTTAATAGTGATAGCCAATTATGATAAAAAAAAATTCACACAAATTCATTTTTGGTAAAGAGCGAATTTATAATAAAAAATTTCTAACCAATAATTCACTCTTACCAACAATGAATTAAGGGTTGACCACAAACTCGATGATAACAAGGATGAATTATTTGTAAATAAAAATTTATTTTATTTTTTTTTCATCAACTATGTTGTGTAACATCCCATAATTTAATTAGCTTAAATTAATGGTGTTATTTAATTAATTAGTTTGAATTACTTGCTTGCTAATTAATTAGATGAATTATTTTTAAGGAAGAGAAATTTGGTGCTTAGAATTAATTCTTTAATTTTTTTTATTTACCTAGCCTAAGTACCAAGTAAGAAGCAAAATGAGATACAACAAAAATATATAGGTGTGTGTAAGTGTCATGTGAATGAGGGAGGAAAAGAGAGAATAGAAAAAAAAAAAGAAAAAAAAAAGAAATACTAAGGTTGCTTGTAAAGGTTAGTTGCTTGTTAGAGTGGACAAATCTAAACTTGCAAGAAAGGAAAATACTAAGTGTGCAAGCAAAGACAAAGTATACTTGCAAGTACACTTTGTGCAAATATATATATATACATATCCAAAAGTGTGCATACTTTTCTTAAAAAAAAAGAAAGAAAGGGAAATGGAAAGTGGAAAGAGAATTAAAAATATATATATATGTACTAAGGTTGCTTGTGGAAGTGGGAAAAGGTATACTTGCAAGAAAAGGAATACTAAGGCAACAAGCAATCTAATAGGTGTAGAATTTTGTAAAAGAAGGAAAACCAATTTACAAGGAACCCAAAAAGGAAAATAAGGAAATGAAAGGAAAAAAAAGAGGGAGGCATACCATAATCCCCACACTTGAAAATAAGGGAAAGGAGAGAAAGAAAAGAATAAGGGAGAAAAGATAGGGAGAAGTGAGGCATCAAGGGAGAATTGAGAGATCAAGGAAGGAGGAAGTAAAGAAGAATTCAAGGGGAAAACCAAGGAAATCAAAGGAAAGGCCAAGAATATTTTCTCTAGCCCACTTCCAAGGTAGATTAGCAATTTGTTAAATTCTTATTCCATGATTAAGTATGTATGTTTAATGATATAGCTTCCATGGAATTTGAACCCATGTCTACACTCTTGATTTAGGAAAAATCTAATGGAACTTGCATGATAAAGATGGAAGGTGGCTAATGCTAATCTCTAAATTATTGTTTCCTTGAGATCATGAGAGGGCTTAGATTTAGAAAGTTATTTAATGGTTTGGTTAACTTGGTTTACTATTCTTAATATTGTAGTGGACTTGTTATTTCCATGATGAAATTAATGGGGTTATTGAACATTTATGATTGCTAATAAAAATGCATGTGATTATGGGAAATTACTAGGAAAATTATTGGAATTTTTAGAAGGAAATATACATGGGAATTAATTTCTAAGCAAAGGAAATTATTGTGGAAGGGATTAGAATTTAAAAAAAAAAAAAAGAAAACATATATAATGGAATTAATTTTCAAGCAAAGGAAATTATTAGGAAAATTATTAGAATTCCTAGAAAGAAAATGTACAATAGAACTAATACCAAGAAAGAGAAAATTAGTATTGAAAATATTAGAATTTTTAGAAAGAGAATATACATGGGAATTAATTTCCAAGAAACGAACATTTATTATGAATTAGTATTGAAGTTATTGAAGTTTTAGAAAAAAAATGCACATTAAAATTAATTTCCAAGATAAGAAAATTATTATTGAAGTTATTGAAATTTTTAGAAGAAAAATGTACATTGGAATCAACTTCCAAGAAAGGAAATTAATATTGAGATTATTAGAGTTTTATAGGAAAATGTACCTTAGAAATTGTTTCTAAGGAAAATAGAAACTATTCCTTAAATATTGAATTTTTCATAAGAAATGTTAAAGATGCTCCACATAGGCAGCCTAGCGAGGCGTGGCCGAAGGTGCTCCATGCCCGTGACCTAGTGCTCATGATTTTGATCTATGCATGGCCGAGGGTCCACGATTTACAAGGTGTGGCCAAAAGTGCTCCACACGGGACCTAATGCTCATGATTACGCTCTATACGTGGCCGAGTGCTCACGATTTACGAGGTATGGCCAAAGGTGCTCCACACGGGCGGCCTAGCGAGGCGTGGCCGAACGTGCTCCATGCCCATAACCTAGTGCTCATGATTACGCTATGTACGTGGTCGAGTGTCCACTAATTACAAGGTGTGGCCGAAGGTGCTCCACACGGGTGACCTAGGGAGGTGTGGACGAAGGTGCTCCACACGGGTGACCTAGGGAGGTGTGGCCAAAGGTGCTCCGCACCCATGACCTAGTGTTCACGTAACATGCATAAACACTATGATAATTCCATAATAAACCATTAAGCTGATAAGAATACGTGTTATTTAAAAAAAATATGTAATCTTCGTTAACTTTCATATTTATCATGTAATGATTGCCAGTTTACAGTTATGTGTAATATTACACCTAAAATCAAGGATGTAGATTGAATGTTTTGGTGCTTACACCCTGGTACATATTAGTTTCTTTTAAACTATGAATTGCTAAGCTACTGGGAAACTTGTGTTTCTCATCTATGTGTTAAAATATGTATCAGATACGGACGCGTAGCAGGGCCCGAGGCAACAGTCTTTTTTGGATTGAGTATGATTTTTGTAATGCCCTATTTTAGGTCCTAGCTAGGTCTGATTTAGAATAGGACAATAGTTGACTGTATACATGAGTTATATTTGGGATATACAGGAGAAACAAATATCTAAAGGATCGGACCATCCTTCATTTATACAGGAGTTTGAGTGACAGACCTGTTGTCTCCTAACTTCTGATGGTTGGGTACTTCGTATATCCAGGGATGTGACTTATCAGTATGTAATGAAAATTATTGGACCTGTATTTATTTGAATTACATGAAGGTTTTTAATTTTCGTTGTATAGTGTAGTATTTTTATTCCGCTGTGTATGTAAGTTTTTATTTTGAACAAAGTATCCCGAACCTAATCTACTTAATATAATTGAATGTTATAACTGCTCAGACACTAATCAAATTAAGGGTAAGGATAATGTACCGCACCTATCTTTTGATATTAGAGTTAACAATAAGACTAGATAAGGGCGTTACATGTTGCACTCTCTTGAATAGTGCAACATGTTGAAATTTGTAACATGTACTTCTTTGATAGTGGAATATGTTAATATTTTTTACATATTGCGCTAGCACGACAAGTTATGAAAAAATATTTAAGTTTAAAGAGTGTCGCTCATAATGAAGGAGACACACAATAAAAAAAATATATAAAATATATCTTATATAAGCAAGGGACAGTTGTATAAATTAAAAAAAAAAAAAAACCTGCATGAAGTTAATCTTAACTTCTTTTATTTGATTTTGTCATTATTTCTATATAAAAACTATTAAATATAAATAAAAAGATATAATCAACATTATAAATTTTTTTTTGGCAAAATTAAAAAAAATATCATAAATAATTAAAACATAAAAAAATTAAATCATATTTTATTAAATAAAATTTGTTGTTAGGAAAACTTACTAATTTTCCTTACATCTAACTGTACATATTTTAGTTATTAACAAAAAAAATAATATAAAAATTTTGAAAAAATAAAAATATTAAAAAAATATAAAGTGACAGTATCTGCATTAGTTGATATTAACTTTCTCAATTTAATTTTAATATTCTTTTCATCTAAAAAATTTGATAAATGTAAGTTAAAAAAATGTCATAAAAAATTTTATTTTCCAAATTCAAATAAATATCACAAAAATTAAATATATAAAAAATTTCAACTATATTTTATAAACTAAAAGAATATTATAAAAATTAAATAATTTACATTAACAAACGAAAAAATTTATCTTCTTCAAACAATATATATACTGGTAAAAAAATATTGGAACAGATAAATATATATTTAACAAAATAAATAAATAAATAAATGCAATAGATAAAAAAAAATATTTATTAAAATATAAAACAAAAAGAAATAAAATAAATAAATCAACATATTGGTTTATAAAAAACAAAAAAAATAAAAAAATTTCTACATTACAACTAATCTTAACTTATTTTAGATTTTTTTAATATTTTTATTTTTTTAGATTTTTTAGATTATTTTTTTTTTTGCTAATAACAAAAATATGTACACTTAGATGTAAGGTAAAAAGTTAAATTTACCTGACACCAAATTTTAAATCGAAATAAATTCTTCATGGTTCATACTTTTAAAGTCTTATTTCATAATAATATTTTTTGTATTCGCATATATATAGATTTAATTATTTTGGGTCTAAATTACTTATCTCGATTGATGTATTTTTGTCATGACTTTTGCTAATTTTGTAGTTTTATTAATCCTTGTACATCTTCTTACAAATTGATTTCTTAGTAATTATTCATATTATCTTACAAATATAGCATATAGTTCTTTTCAATCAGGTGTATTTATTGTTATACCTGTGAAATTGGTTTCAATTATTAAACTAGCTGCCTAAGTATTAATATTTCTTCTTATTAATGCTATTTAATGATATTAGTTGTTCTTTTAACTATTCTTTTATTTATTTTTCATTATGTAAGTTACAATCTAGGTCTAATTATATTTGTAAATTAGGTATTTATATTGTTTTATATTGTTCTAATGAAGTTAGAGTGTATCCATAATTTTTTGGTATTTTAAACGTTATATTATTAATAGCCAATATTTCTTCTGCCCCTATTGGTTCTTTATGAATAAATGGTTATTTTTCGGCTTTAGCTCTTTTATTATTATTACTAGATGATACTGTATTTATATTATATTTAGGACTCATAATATTAGCAGGATTTGTTGGTTCTTGTTTATTGATTTCATGCTGCATATTTACCTATACCAAATTTGATCCTAAAATAATCATACTTGCAAATTCTTGTCTCAGTTTGGCCCATTAGTTTTTCTATTTCCTCAAAATATGATACTTCCAATTCTTCTAAAGCATTCATCAAATTTATAAATGAAGTTTGATTTTCTTTTGGTTTTTGTTTTATTAAAAAATTAAATATTTTAAAAATATCATATGTATCGGTTCTATTTGACACAATATTTTTAATATTTCATTATCTTTCTTAGTTAACGAGTGTATTATTTCTTCTGATTGGTCTTCTTTATATGAGATTTTATGTTGAACTATTGATTTTGTTTCTGTCATTAACGAATTTTGTTGTCTTTCTATATCTACTTTTTTTAATTTCTTCAAATATAGTCTATAAATTTGTATTCACTATCTCTTGTCCTTTGAATTTGTTCAGTCATTACTCTTGTTTGTTTCACATTTTCATTTAATGTTTGGGATCTAATTTGTTGTTCTGTTATCACAGTCTTTTGTTCTATTGTTTGTAACATGTTTATTTGAGTTTTGTTTTAGAGGTTCTACTGACAATCCTAATCTTAAGGCTTTCATTATTCATCTTGTATTTCTTTTTACATATGCTAATTCGTTCGTCAAGTTCCTCATTTCTTTTTTAGTTTCAAATTTTTTTGTTCTAGTGTTTTAGATAATTCTTTTAATCTTTTCCAATCTATACATGAATTTTACTTCTTCATGGAGTTTTACTATAATGTCTTCTGTCCTTCTTTTTCTAAATTATAGTTTATATCAAACTTCATTTATAAATAACTAAATCCTTGAATATTCAAATGATAAATGATTATATTAATACAGCAGACAGTGAGAAACACAAGAATAACATAAAGGACATGAGTTTGTGCAAAGCCGAACAGAAGAATACCAGTGTTTCTCAGCAATTAGGAGCACGAAGCTTGGACGCTTAGCCTTCTTCTCCAATCTGCAGCAGCAACCACCAATTTCAGTAATCTTTCACGCTTCAAATTAAGAGGTATCCTATGTATGCTTGCTTTTAATGGGGTCCTCACTCCTCAATTATCAAGGACTTTATAAAAAGTAAAAACCAAGTCTTTCTTTCTTCTTTTAAATTATTATTTAATTTGCATTACCATATGCTCCAAAACATTAGTGCAACTTTTGACCCACCTATGTTTAACGCGGTGTCATGTCATGTATTGGAATATATAAAAGTAAGATCCTGACTATCTATAGTTCTATACTGTATTATATTATTTAGGGTATTTCATTTATTTGGTTTCTAAAACATAATATATATTAAATATATAAAAGAATATAAGGAAGAGAAATTACAGAAAAGTTTCGAGAAGGTAAAAAGTTACTTAATTTCAAATTTATACTATATTATATGAATTTAGGTTCTTCAAATCATATATAAAAGAGTGGTAAAGGGAAGTTACGAAAAAGGGAGTTAATAATTATGAGATGAGAAGTTATGAGAAAAGGGCAGAAGCGGAAGTTAGTTAACTTATTAGCATCAATTTGAGTGAATCTACATGAATGACCTAATGGCATCTGCTGCTAAGAAGGGACTCCAGACAAATACATGATTTATTACAGCCCCGCACTTTTTTTGTTACAAAAGAATAATTTATTGAAGAGAAGAGAGAGAGGGAAAAAAAAAAAAGTTAGCTCATTCACCTACAACTTCAACCTACAACTTAGATTTTAGATGTTGTGCACTGCACATTCACCTACAACTTCAACCATCTCAAAACAACTTCAACCATCTTTATGATGCATGTCTGGAGGAATTATTTTGTGTAAAAATTTTAAATAATTTATTATAACTACCTCAATTATAAAAAGAAAATATATTACTTGTTATGAGACTAATCCTTGAGAATGGTTGAGGAATTTAATTAGTACCTGACAAGTATCATATTGATTCTATATCATATTATTTAATTATATATTGCGATAGTTCGTCAGTTCTATATTTTTTTTCAAAATTCGTAAGAACTCTTTTACTACTAAATACTTTGATGTGATATTCTTAATTTAAAAAAAAAATTATTGAATCTTTGACTCGTATAATTCACATTTTTAGTAAACACATACACTAGCAGATTTGTTTGTAAGAGTATTCCAAAATTATATAACTCATATGGATTTAATGTAATCTTGATGTAGCCTTGGTCAAGTAGGAGTTTGAATTTCTTCTTTATGAGTTTTGATTTATACATTATGTATCACATTCATTCAAATATTAAAATTTGTTTATATTACTAGTATTTCTATTAGAGTCAGTGATCTTTTATTATCTTATTTTTGAACTTTGCATTATGAATAGACTAGTTATATATATATCATCTCAACTGTCATTTTATGTATTTTATTTTGAACTCTATTGAGATTTTATTATATCACTAATATTCTTAATTATTAAATTCAGTTATATTGTATTGTTTTAATTTTAAACTCTTTTTGAATTAATCTTGAATGAATTAGTTCTATATATTAATTGTAACCAATTAGTGATACGTTTAATTGCTTGCTAACCCTTTTGGATAAAGAACTCAACTTATAATTTTATATTGGTCAATAATCATCGTATCAAATAACATTATTCTTGAATCTCTATTTATTGAACAAATTATGCCTTTTAAAATATCTAGAAAATGAATTTAAACTGATCTTTTTGAAAATTGTTTTCAAATTTATCAATCCTCCTTTTATCAAATTTAATTTTTAAAAGAAGTTCCTTTCAAGATTATAGAAGCCCAACTTCAAAAACCTCAAATCAAAACTAGAATAAAAAATATTCTAGCTCAAATTGAAATTTTGTATGTTCTGATCTCCCAAATGTTTTCTGAAAAAGAAAAAGACATGTTTTCAATCTTTTCTACAAAAAGAATTTTGAAGAAAGAAATATTCTCAATTTTATAAAAAAATACATTGGCTAAAATTTGACATTGCAAATCAATAAAAAAATTTTATGCCAAAGCCTGTAACACATTAATTGAACATGGTCTGGGCTAATTGTAGAACAGTGACGAACACCCTTGCCTTTAACATTCAAGACCCCATAAAGCTAACTAATGGTTTTCACAGGCTGTGATTCAATATGAAAATTCATAACTAAGATCCTGATTATCTATAGTTCTATACTATATTATATGATTAAGGGTCTTTCATTTATTTGGTTTCTAAAACATAATATATAATAAATATATAAAAGAATAAGGAAGAAGAGTTACAGAAAAGTTTCGAGAAGGTAAAACGTTAATTAATTTCAAATTTATACTATATTATATGAATTTAGGTCTTTCATCTCTTTGTTCTTCAAATCATATAATATATTATAAATATATAAAAGAGTGGTGAAGGAAAGTTACGAAAAAGGGAGTTTATAATTATGAGATGAGAAGTTATGAGAAGGGACTCCAGACAAATACATGATTTATTACAGTCCCGCACTGTTTTTGTTACAAAAGAAGAATTTATTAAAGAGAAGAGAGAGGAAAAAAAAAATGGTAGCTCAAGTAATTTCACATGAAATTGAAACTGACCATGCAATTTAGATTTTAGATATTGGGCACTGCACATTCACCTACAACTTCATCCATCTCAAAAAAATTAGCATAATATACCACAGCCAGTGCCTAAAGTTTGTGATGTCTAAGAAGAAAGTAAGACAAAATTCACCACACCATTTGCAAAATTGTAGGTGTATATCTCGCACATTTCCAAGAATTGGCAGAATTTGTGAAAGTACACCTTTCCCCCACTCATAAAAAAGAATTCATAATTCTGAAAATTACCATGGAAATCTTCAAGAGATAATATACTTACGATCAGTAGAGGCAAATTCTGCAAGAATTTGGTCCATAGCCAGTAGTGCTGAATTTGGCCCAAATAAATGAAGATAAATTTCTTCCATCATCTGTAATGCCAATTCAAGAGTGGCAGACAAAAGAAATACCATGAAGAGTAAAAATTAGAAGCCATTACGATTGCCTAGGACCCCAGAACAGTGAGGGACTTAATATTTTAGCATGGTGTAAAATATTCAGTTCTAACTCCTGAAATGAAATCTTAGACAAAATTCAAGAGATGAAGAAAAATGGAAGATGGAGTATTGCCAGAAAGGGATTTATTTGATTAATATCCAAAGATATTGGAGAGCTCTATTTTAATAAACTTGTTCTTTCTGCTTGTCTTACTTGTCTACCACAGGCTAGTAGCCATTTCTTTGCTTTATCTATTAACATAAAAACTATTAAAAACTATTTTAATAAAATAAAATCAGAGAAAGTTCCTGCAGAAGAAGCACAGGAACTATTCTCCATACCAAATGACCATGAGAAACGTGCAGAATTTGATGAAGCCAATACTTGAAATGTCCTAGGATGACCATCATACCAAGAAAATGATACACAAGGAATGACCATACAAGGGGATCCAGAGATTGAGATAGTCATTTTAAATTCATAGCACCATTTTCAAAATGACTATTAGCACCATTATCAAACAAATTCAACTCAACGACCAACTTTTTCTAGGCATCCAAGTAGCAGATCTGAAAATGTAACATATCCAAACCACAGAGTAACAAAGATAGCTTTGAAAATCTATGGCATAGTTGTTCTTCATTAAATAATGCGTTGTATAGAATTCATCGCATAGCATTGTCAATATTTGAGACAAAGTGAAACTCGTTTATTTATTGCAAGTCATTGAGCCATTCATGCAGTAACCACTGAATTGTCCGAATGAAAACACAGCACCTTAGAGAGTATAATCTCAGCAGCAGCAATCATAGCTAGCTTTGCCATGATAGAATTGTCTAGAGCTCGAACTCCAAATGCCATCATTTTTTTATTTTTCCTTCTTCTTTTTTCATTTTTCTTTATTTGTTTATTCTATTTTTTCTTTGCCTTCTTTGCTACAGAAGATTGGAAAACACATAAAAATATTATTTTTTAAAAATTGATTGAATTAGTAAATCAACTAATTTTAATTGATTCATTCAATTTTTGATCAATTTTTTAATTATTGATCTATTTTTTATCGAACGAATTTTAAGATTGATTGAATAATTCACTAATTTTTTAATTGAATATTCAATTCGATTCTTTGAACAATTATGTTTTCTATTTTTAAAATATATATTCTACATATTTTTTGGCAAAAATAATTATTCAAATAATTTTTTTATTTTTTTATTTTTAAAAATTAAAAATTAAAAATATAATTTTTAAAAACTGTAATTTAACAAACCCGAACTTTACCTTTTGGTTAGTCTCAGCTCTCCCCTTCTTTTTCCTCTCTCCTAATGACGAGAGAGAGAGAGAGAAATTTAAACAAAACAAAAAAACCAATTGAGTAACAAAACTCAAAAAAGAATCACAAGCAAATCAATCAAATAACGCGAGCAGATCCTCTGCCGTTCGCAATTCATGCATTTCTCTACCGTTGGGACAATATGGTCCATCCACTCATCCACGTTGTGCCACGCGTCCCTTACGTAATGCATTTTGTATTTTGTTTTTCGCGTCTGAATATCAAAACACTCATTCTCTTGTCGATCTTACCCGCAACTGTGACTTCCAACGATTTGTGTGAAGGAGAGATGATGGAGGCACAGGAGTTCGGAGAGATGATGGAGGCACAGGAGTTCGGAGAGATGATGGAGGCACAGGAGTTCGGAGAGATGAAGTGCCCAAGAATTGTGAGTTGTCAGTTTAAGCAACTTCTACGTTAATGGAGGCGCATGAGTTCAGGGAGATGATGGAGCATGTGGATGAGGTGATTTCAGCTTTAATTCCATTCATGTTTATTTTAGTGTTATACTATTTTGCAGGGACTCTGTTCAAATAGCATTACTTGATAACTCGAAAAAAGCTATTCAGTTGTTATGTGTTGTCTCGAACCCAATTTTGGGCTTTTGCTCTGTGATAATTAAGATGATTGAGCATCAAACGAATTTGGGATTTTAACTAGCTCAGTATATGGCCATAAAAAGGATGAGGCTGGAAATTGGAGGAATTTCAAGTTTATTTAGGCTGTAAAAGGAATAAACAGAGATCAAAGCAATGTTGTATGGTAATATATTCATATTCTTTTTTACTCTACATATCTTCTTTTCTACTTTGATTTGATACTGTGTGTTGTGCTCTCCATGTGAAGGCCCAACTCTGATTAATTTCTCTGCATGTCTTATGTTTCTTTGGTCCTAATCATGTGTTGAAGTGGCATCCTCTGTAGGTTGTTTTCTCTTTAGGGAGTTAAATTGTCACTTTTTTGTTCAATAATAAAAGGATTGGATGTCTGTTTTCACTTAATATATCTGTGCATCTGCGTCCAGTATGCGCAGAACTCCATGGATGATGGGAAGGAGGTGCTTGGGGCTTGAAAAAAAGATGAAGAAAACGAGGAGGAAGGAGGAAGGAAGAAGACGTGGCAAAACGTTGGATGCTGGATGAAACGGACGACTGAGATTATCCCAAATAACAGTTAAATGTCAAGGCAATTAATTAATCAACGAAAAACTTTTTAAGATACGAGACCTTTCACGTGCTTTGAAAGTAGGATAAGCGAATAGTTTATATTTATAAAGAAATTCAGAAGTACCAAGAGCCTATACTTAATGAAAAACTGTTTAAGTGCATAGTGTATTTTATATTTTTTCTATATTAATTAATAATATTTATTTAATTCTTATTATTTCAAATAAAAAAGTTTACTTAAAAAATAAAATAATAATAATTAATTAATTTTATTTATTAATATAGGAACAACATAACAAAATAAATTATTGTAAAGTTATGATTAATAAAATGAGAGACAGATAAAAAAAAAAAAAAGAAATATAGTGTCATATAATATGTAAGTAAGAATAAAATATACCATTTTTTAACAAATTTTGGTGAAATTATATTATCATCTTTTTATTTTAAAAATTGTATTCAGTACTCTTAAGATTTGATATAATATTATATAAATATATACTCTAATTTATCATAAAATTAGTGTTTAAGTTATATTATATATGTTTATTCCATAACAATAAAATTTTTTAATTGTTATTACTGTTATATTAAAATTTTTATGTTAACTTATGATATAAATTTATTTATATTTAGTATCATATTAAAAATAGTCTTATTTTTTATACAACTTGATTTTTATTAACAAAAAATAAATTTAAAATTAGTTAATTATAATTTTGCAATTGTAATTTAAGATATAGGGTAATTTACTCAGCTTTGAAGTTTGGAACCCCTACTAGCCGTTGAGGTTAGGACACACGGAAAAGAATCTCGTTTCTCAACTCTCAACGTTCAACTTATTTGAATCCGAACACTTCATTCGACGTTCAACAGATTTCGTTTTAAATCAATAGCTTCCCAAACCCTAGATTTCCCCATCTTCTGATCTTCTCTTTCTCAATTCAATAGCTTCCCAAAGGAGGAAGATAGCAGAATCTCTTCTCTTTCTTCCTCTCTCTCTCTCTCTCTCTTTATCTCTCTTTCTCATATCTTCCTTCTGCGGAAGCCAATTTGAGTTCTATCCACCATTTCTTTAATCTGCTCTTTATTCCTCCTCGTATCTTATATATTGTGTCATAATGGCTACCATTAATGCCCACACTGAAATTGCTCAACGCAACATTACTCCTCCCGCCGCCGTTGCTCCGGCGAAGCAGTCTCTTCCTCCGGCAAAGACTGTTGATACACAATCTGTTCTCAGAAGGTTTCTGTTTCATTTTTTTTTTCCTTAATTTTATTTATTTCTTATTACTCTTAATTTATTAAGAAAGAAATGGGATTTGTCTTGTTTATTCATATTTGGTGTATATCTTTCCCGATTGGTTAGAGGGCATTTTTTCTGATCCCATCTCTTCTTTTTGTGGTTTTTGCTTCTGTCAAACAGGTTGCAGTCTGAGTTGATGGCTTTGATGGTAAGATTTTTGCCTATGCTCAACGACAATGAGGTCTCATCAATCAAATTTTTTCCAATTTTTAACATCATCATTTATTTAACGAAAGTACTAAATTTGGATCAATTTTAATATTTTTATCCTATATTATTATTAAAATTATCATTCTATTAATTTAACATGTAAAAAGATTTAAATTTGATGAGTACATCATTTAAATTTAAAAAATTTTTTACATATAAAATGAATAAATTGATAATATTAAATTTTAACATAATGTTAATAATTTAAATTTAACATAAATGGTGATTGAGCACCAATTTTGTCAGATTTTCAATTTAACAATTATCAGTATCACATCAAATTTTCTTTCAACAGGGCATTTATATAACTAAAGCAGGAATTAAATTAGTTGAAATTACATTTTTAAAAGGATAAAATTGATCGTTCTCAATTTTTAAAAATTAAATTAAGACAAAATATATTTTTAAGGATCAAAATAATAATTTAGTTAAAGTAAAAGTATGTTATTTTGGAAACTATAACTAAATAGATGTAATAATTCAATTACTAAATTGTTAATTTACTTTATTTTTATTGAAAATTAGGAGAATATATTAATGTTTCTGTTTCTTGTTGCGTGACTGGAATTGCAGATGGGTGGGGATTCTGGTATCTCTGCATTTCCTGAAGAGGACAACATATTCTATTGGAAAGGAACCATAACAGGAAGCAAAGATACAGTGTTTGAAGGAACAGAGTACAAGCTTTCACTTTCCTTCCCAAATGATTACCCTTTTAAACCTCCAAAAGTCAAGTTTGAGACTACTTGCTTCCATCCTAATGTTGATCTCCATGGAAATATATGCTTGGACATCCTTCAGGTAATGTGAATTGTTTTCAAAATATTTTCAGAATTGAAATTTTTATTTTGACATTTTCTATAAGTCATTTCATTTATTTTTATCAATCCCAATATATGGGTTAAAAATGTTTGATGTTTGACTACAGGATAAATGGTCATCTGCTTATGATGTGAGAACAATTCTTCTGTCAATCCAAAGTCTGCTTGGAGGTAAGTAAATCAATTACACAAACACACAGATTTTGTATACAATGTTACTGAATTCCCATATCTTATTTGCTCAAATTTATTTATTTATTAATATTTAGAGCCAAACAATAGTTCGCCATTAAATCCACAAGCAGCACAGCTTTGGAGCAATCAAGAAGGTAATAATAACAAAAATTCTTAGAATAGTTTAGTTTAGTTCATTTATATCTTTCACTTGCAGAAGGGTCTGAAAGTGATGTTTTCTGTGGTTTACAGAATACAGGAAGATGGTGGAGACGTTATACAAGCCTCGAAGTGCTTAGATTGGTCCTGTAGTTTTGTTTTTGCTCTGAAGAAGAAAAGGGATGAACCCAATTTATTTTTAGGTGTATCATTCTTTCTTTTTCTTGATGAGCATTCTTAATAATTATAAAGCATTACTTGTCCTTTATTTGCAATTGAAACAAAAAAATTAATTGCTTATATGAATTTTTTTTTTTCTTTGTTTACTTGCAACATTGCTAACGAACTTTATTTAGCTAGAATCAAATTTTTATATATTAAGAATTTTGACCAAAAGCTACACATTTATATATATATATATATATATATATATATATATATATATATATATTGTACCATCATACATATCACAATGTATATTTTTTTTTTCTAAATATCCTTCTTTTAACAAAAGAAAATTTTTAAAATCTACTAGCAATGTTTAAATGATATAGATATTCTTAAATAATCTACTTTTATTCTTTTCCACAATATATATTATATATTACAGCCATATATTCAACAAAAACTAATAAAAATACTTGAAATATATAGATTAAATTACATTTTATTTTCATACGATAAATATATATTATACCTTTCTACATACTGAAAAAATTAAGATCAAATAACGATAACTTTTTAACTAATATCAGGAAGTGATTTCCATAGCAAATCTTTAACTTTGTTTTGTTAAAAATTAGACCTCAAATGGAGCTAGTACAATATATATTATTAAATGAAAATAAATGTTTCCTTAAACTGCTTCAAAGTTAAAAAATATAGAATAAATTATTGTTTTAATCCCTAAAAATATAATTTATTTTAATTTAGTCTCTAAATTATAAAAATATTTAATTTAATTTTTGAAAGATGTATTATGTCTTGATTTAATCTCTATGTATAAATATTGTACATTTTTTAAAGATTAAATTAAAATATAATATATCATTTAAAAATTAAATTAAATATTTTTATGATTCAATGACTAAATTAAAATAAATTATATTTTTTAAATATTAAAATAATAATTTATTCAAAATTATATCTTAAAGATTATTGAAATAGTCGCTAAACGTGGACCATTCAAATAGAAGGAAAAAAAAATGAAGAAAAAGTCAAGCAGAAGAAGTGGAAGAAGATGAAGCAGCAAAAGAAATAGAAGAAAGAGCTCTCACTTAGAAGAAGAAACTTTGAAGAAGAGAAAACAGAATGGGACCGAAGTAGGGACAAGTGATTTTTAAAATAATGTTAGGATAATGTGCACAGTATTTTCAACCAATCAAAATCGCATGAATTCTAGAGGTATTTTTAAAAAAATAAATAAATTGTTTAGCCTAATTTATCTTATATAGTGACCACTTTGAAAAGTTACAATTAATAAATTGCACAACCCAAAAGAATTGTTGATATTTTAATTCTTTATATTTTAGCATAACTTATTCTATAAAGGGTAGCCAAATTAATACGTAAACCAATAACAATGGACCTTGATAAATCACAATTCGAACCACTCCTTACCAAGTAGCGACAAGTTTTTAGGTGCGTATTTTGCATCATATTATTTCTAAGTTGAATAATAATATTTATTTAATTATTTATATTTTAAAATAAAAATTTTATAAGATAAATAAATAATTAAATTTTATTATTTAATATATAAATAAAGTCACACAAAATATGCATTTAAACATCACAAACCAACTCATCTCTCGAGCACAATGAATTGAATTATTATGGAGAATCTATTTCTAATACTTTTTTTGTACAAAATTTTTAATATTATATTTAGAATATTTTAATGTATAATTTATTTTATTTTATAATAAAAATCATATAATTTATTTTTAAATTATAGTTGAGTTAAAATTTAAACAATAACAATAATATTAAACTTTTTAATATTACTAAAATATTTGAAATATGTCCCACCATAAGCCACCAAGCACTATCATAACAATTGTTCAATTCAAAGACAAAGTTGCTAAACTTAATAGTAAATTATTTTTCAGTGCTAGATAAGTTAACACTTTCTAAGTATGTATTTGGCACTTAATATAACTTTTTTTACTTGTATCAAAGTTCTTTCCTTAAATAACCACTCCTAAAATTACATTTAATCTCACTTAAGGAATAAATATTCTATTAAAATCTAATTTATAATGCATTACTTACACTTAAAATTAACTTTTAAATAGAAAAACTACTTTTAAAAGTAAAAAATTTTATGAACGTTTAAATTTATAATAAAATATTTACTGTGAAAATGGCAAGCAGCGTACTAGCCGTTGTAGGTGGGACACACAAAATAGGAATCTCTAGTCTCAACGTTCAAATAACTTGAAATCTCAAAAAAGGAAACAAAACCTACGCACTGCAGCGACGTCGTTTCTAAACGAGCCACAACGGTTTAAATCTAACCCTTCACTGACCCTGTGCTTCTTCCATCTTCTGGTTTTCGCTTTCTCTCTCAATAGTTTCTAGAAGCTCCTCTCTCTCTCTTCCTTCTGCTGAAGAACCCTAATTTGCTTTCTCTTTAATCTGCTTTTTCCGTTCTTTGAATCTGTTGAATTAGGGCTTGAAAAGAGGAGTGTAATTGTCGTTATGGCTACTGTAAATGGGCAAACCGAAACTGCTCAAGGCAATATCACTCCGGCTAAGCAACCTCTTCATCCAGCAAAGAGCGTTGATTCTCAATCTGTTCTCAGAAGGTATCTGATTCACTTGCTTACTTATTTGTTTCTTATAATGTTAATGTAGATGGAGTAATAATTTGTGTAGTTTCTGTTGAAGAGGGAAAATCTTTAGCGTAGGTTGGTTCTTTCAAATGGAGCTCTGCTTTGGTTTCTTTTCCATTTATTTTTTAATTTACTTTACTTTTTGACGTAATTGGTTTCTTTGACTAATTTTTTTTTTTTTTTTTTTTTACCAGTGACCTTAATGTAGTTCAAATATTTTATGGCATTTTTTTCTGATCACTTATCTTCTTGGTGTGGTTATTGCTTGTATTGAACAGGTTGCAGTCTGAATTGATGGCTTTGATGGTAAGAATTCTGCATATCTTAAAGTTACTGAAGTTATAATTTAAATTAACATACTAGTTGTAACATGATGCCATGAATTTGTTATTTTTGAAGACAAACTAGTTCTCTTTTTAATTTTTAGAAATTAACACTAAATAGACATAACAATTCATAGACAAAATTATCTGTTTTTTGTTTCATTAATGATTCGACAGCCAAATAGAAATTTTTTTTGATGATTTGAAAAACATTTTAGTGTTTCTTGTTGTGTGACTTGAATTGCAGATGAGTGGAGAATCTGGTATCTCTGCCTTCCCTGAGGAGGACAACATATTCTACTGGAAAGGAACCATAACAGGAAGCAAGGATACAGTGTTTGAAGGAACAGAGTACAAGCTATCACTTTCCTTCCCAAATGACTACCCTTTCAAACCTCCAAAAGTCAAGTTTGAGACCACCTGCTTCCATCCTAATGTAGATCTCCATGGCAATATATGCTTGGACATTCTTCAGGTAATGTCAAGTGTTTTTAATTCAAGACACTTTGAAGAGATTAATTTAGCCATGGCATAACATTATCTTTGTCTTATCATCTTTGATTGTAGGATAAATGGTCGTCTGCTTATGATGTGAGAACAATTCTTCTATCAATTCAAAGTCTGCTTGGAGGTAATTCAACACAAACGGATTTTGATTAAAATGCTGTTACATTCTCCTATCCTATTTGCTCACATAAATTAATTAATTGTTTTTTCATAATTTTAGAGCCAAACAATAGTTCACCACTAAATCCACAAGCAGCACAGCTCTGGAGCAATCAAGAAGGTATTTTTTCTCTCCACTTTGTTGTATCTCTGATAATAATTTAGTTCATTTGCCTTGCAAAAGAACCTGAAGTGTGAGATTTGTTGTGTTCTACAGAATACAGAAAGATGGTGGAGAAGTTGTACAAGCCTTCAAGCGCTTAGCCTTGGTCTTGGAGTGTTGTATGGACTGCGTAGAAGGTCCTCTAATGTCTGATTTGAAGAAGAGAAAGATATTTGTTTTTAGGTGTTTAATTCTTTCTTTTCTTTACTTATAAAGCGTTTCTTCTTTTCTTTTATTATTGAAACTCAAAATATGATACATTGTATTTTCTAATTATATATCAATTTAAGATATATAACGAAAGAAAAATTTAGCCAGGGTAACAATATGAATATAATATGGTTGATCTTCAAGGTTTAAAAAAAGATAGCTACAGTTTTTTAAAACATACCAAAAGGAGTGAATAAAGTAAAATAACACTTTTTTCTATTAACATTTTCATCAATTAGTTAAAAAATTATATGTATATCAAGAAAGGTAATAACGGTAAGGTTATAAGTAGATCAATAAAAAAATATTGCAATTAGAATTTATTACCATTATGAGTACCATTAGTTGGCTAGAGTTAACGGTGAATATCAATTATTTTTATTAATGTCTTACCAATTCACATTTTTTTTGTTTGGAGTTTATTAAAAGAGAACATAACAGTAAAATTATAATCAGGTCACTATTTGACAGAAATGTAAATAGAGAGCATTATGAGGGACAGAGCTCGGACAGTTATTTTTACACATTTGACAGAAATTTTCTCTAGTAGATAAGATAAAATTGTGAGACAGGATTGCAATTATAGAAACTTACTTATGCAACTTATGTTACAAGCGTGGCTAACTCTTCAAACTTGACACTTGTCAATAATCCATTTATAAGGACCAAAATAATGTTTTGTGCACCACTACATCAGCAATGTTTATGGGTATACCGCTTCTCAAAGACACCACTACATCTGGATGTGAAAGCATTCATTACCCACTAATGGAACCTAAACAAAACATAGATTATCTTTGGGCATGCAAAGGCCATCTCCACAGAGCAAAAGATAAAATATTAAAATAGACCTTTATAAACAGGTAACAGAAAAATCAAAATTCTTCACACTAGTGGAGGACTATGTGCACTGTTGCTGGAATAGGTACTGTTATTGGTGTTGCTCTTGCTGCTGCATCTGCCGTTGATTATGCTGTCCTTGTTGTTCCTGCTGCTGCACTCTACTGTTCTGATTAGAAAATTGAATCTGCCTTCTTGATCTCCATCTAATATATTCCCTAAGCAGAGTATTTGTGCTGATTGCAATCCCAAATCCAGTGAACGCAGAAAGCACAATTGATAGGATCACATTCAAATTAAGCTACAAATACATAAAGGTGCATGATAAGATGTATATACACAGACCAAATCTGAAATGAGATATTTTAGATTGGGGTGATTAAAAAAATGATGATCATAGCATTGTCATTGTCCTGAAAGAAACTAGGCCATCTTACTATAGTATAAAACACATGACCGAACAGGATGACAATTGCAAACTGGAAGCAAGAATAAGCCCATATGAAACTGCTGCTCACTGCCACCAAAACATACGGAATTTTAAAATTCACCAACAAAATTAATGACTAATAGCTAACAAGTACCTATGTCGAATGAAAAATATTAACTTGGTGTCATGTAATCTTTTGCCGCAAAAATTGGTGCAACTTTAAATAGTCCAATGAACATAAAAATTACAGAGTAAGGGTGTGTCAGCAACCATAGAACTATGTCCATCATTCAATTGAGTTAATTTTTCCTTCTCATCCTTTTTTATTAAATACAAGCATTCAATCTGCAGATTTTTAGTCTATGTTGCCCCAACAATTATCAACAGCCAGTACAGGGTAAGCAAACTTCCATCATAAATTAATGATAAATGTGAATTGCACCAACCAGAGGACCACACCCAGGAAGTCATTCATCAAAGGAAATTCTACTATAAAATTGTCTCTATTTCCTTTATAAACCCTTCCCATTACTTATTTTCTTTATATTCAGAAGTTGTAACTTGTCCTTCTCATTGTCATAATTTCATCCACACCACTCACCCTAACCTTGGAATGGCCCTGTTTTCCATATAATTTTTGCGTGCCAACAAAATTTCTGATTTTGCATTTGACCTTGCAAAACCATAACCAATTTCCAGCCAGTCTTACTGTAACCACCTTTTATCTCAAAACAGCAAGTAATAAGCCATACTTAATTTCTGCCCTTGACATATCCCAAGCTACGAAGGCATCTAATTGATACATTTAATGATTTTAATGCTTCTAAAATCAAATTACAAGGATTCCATGTGTTCAGAGGCTCCAAGCTTCACCAAGGACAGCTGGAAGAGGGAAACAGAGAATAACAACTTAATGAATATAGTCAAAAGGACGTACTCATTTATTTGAAGTCTCCTCAATATGATAATCGAGATTTCATAATGAGAATATTTAGGAGTTTCACTGTGACCTAAAATAGCCTCTCACCCTCCCTCCTATCTCTGCTCGATACAGAACACTTTACAATCAAGAAAGCCTAATATTAAAAGTAAAATTGTTCTATTATTTTGGCTCACTTGTGATAATGATTATGCGGACAATTGTGATATTGCAAAGACCAACCTATACCATTTTTTAGAGTCACGAAGAATAGAAAGTTGTTCCTTCGTTTATTTTATGTAATTGAATCTTGTATAGACTCAAAAGTTTTCCAATGGAATTGTAGGGATCACCCTATAATACAGTGAGTCTTAAATATGTCAAATCTCATTGCAGGTATGCCCATTTTTAGCTTTTACTCTTGGATGAATTGTTAATTTTATCTTCAGGTAAAAGTTGAAATATTACATAGTTTATATTTATTTACCTTTAATATGTTTGAAAATTATTAGTTGTCACTTGTCGGCAACACACTGTATTCATTTCCATACTTCATGGCTAAAATTCCTAGTAGAATAATAAACAAATAAAAATAATTAAGGGAAAAACAAAGAATTTTTCATAATCTCTTCATGCAACTAAGTCTAAGATAGGTGCTAAACTACTTATAAGCCTACAGAGGGAAAGAAGTATACCCATGATTGAAGCAATCACAGATGAAAGGAGACCAAAAGCACAGGAGAAAGGCAATGAGATGGCAAGAGCACGAGGACCCATATCTGAAACCTATTAAATTAAAAATAAATCTGTCAGCCATAATTTCAATGATTATAGAACATTTAGGAGAAAAGCAGAAGAAAAGTAAAGGCAGAGAATAAATTGAAAGAGAATACAGAATTTTCCAAACTCTATACTAATGAACAACGTTAAGTGAAGATGGTATTCAGGTAAGCACTAAATTTTGAAGAACTTAAAAGAAACAGTATCTCAGTTTTATCCAGAGAATACTAAATTGGATGCAAATTGTATGAAATGGCTTCATTGCATAATTAGAAACTTGAATAAAACAGAGACAAAATAAATAAAAAGCACTGGACAAGAAACATTCACTCTTCTAAAACATAGTCCTAGAAAGCAACTATATTTAAGGAAGTACTTGGCGCTCCAAGATCAGACGCCATCAAAGATCCAGTTTATTCCTCATTATTTTTAAACCAGTTTTGACGTGGTACCTACTCCAATTGTCATTCCTTTTGTAATTTATATTTTAAATGATTTAACATTTTTTCTCTCATTATATCCAAGATTCCATTAAAAAAGTGAGGACCATTCGAAAGCTAGAGAATGTCACAACAAACAAAAATTACAATTTAGCCAACAAACTACTACTGTCAATTTCATGCAGCTGTCTTTAACAATAACGTTCACAGATACATGCAGGTTATTCAGTAAGACCAGAATCTTCTCCCAGTAGACAAGGCCATGATTATTAAATTACTTCTTGACTATTATAATAGTCTAACAATATTTTCATGATGTGGATGACACCATGACCATTGGATGCATTAAGCCAATTAAAGGATAATTTGTCCTTCAACAAGGACCAACCCATAACTTGATGCTAGAAGCAGTTACCAGTAAACTCCAGAATAAGCAAAATAAAAGGCATACCAGAAGCTGCTCTAAAAAGCAAAAGTAAGCTAGCATGCTGATGAAGACAAGTACTGGTACATCATTCCAGATCCTGTCGTGCACAAACAAGTAGAATGCATTATAATTGAAAACCAGCAAGAAAACAGACAAGATTAAAGAAATATAACAAACAATATGAAGAGCACACCATAGTAACATCTACCCATCTGTGCACCCAACCAGTCCTTAACTACCTTTATTTATACCTCCAAGGGTAATTAGGTGATTACAAAGGTTAATTATTATTAACTAAATTCATCTATAATTAACAAGGGCTATTACTACTTATTCCCATCTAACATCTTATTTCCCCTAACAAACACAGCTGACTTTTGTCTTGTTCTGCTTGTGTCCCTGTCCCTCTACTGCCCATTCTGTTACATAACTGCCCCCACAGCCCTCCATTCACCTATTTTCCTTCTTGATCTATCCAGTATACACATTAAACACTAGGGGCCTATGAGATAGGTGGTCAATGCCTGGTAATTGTACCAACCACTAAGGGGTCAAGGCCAACATCTAGTGATTATACCTTCCAAGAAGGAAATTTTGTTCCTCGTAGAACCAAGAAGTAGATGCAGCTGCAAGATCCAGTTAACAATCTAAAATTAGATCTATGACTCATTGAGATTGTTGGGCTTTTATGGCTAGAAATAACTCTGGATGATCTGAAAATTAATAGAGTACAAAAAATGAAGTTGTCTTGTGATAACAAGTCTGCAATAAATATTTCACACTAACCTGTTCAACATGATAGACTAATTACATTGTTCAGCGGTTTGATCGGTACCTTATATGCCAACAGATTGTCAATTAGCCTATTTTTTAACAAAGGACTAACTACAACTAGATTTCAGGAAATCACAAGCAAGCTGGGAATTGATGATATTTATTTACCAACCAGGGGGAAGTGTCGGAATCCCTAACATCACTCAACTTTCCAAATATATCTTTCCAAACGAAAAATTAGAGAGGTGGAGACAAGCTTTAGAGACATACGGGTTTCATATAAGTTGTAGCAAAAAGGAATATATAAAATGTAATTTCAGTAAAAGGGACACTGATTCTGAGGTAAAGGTGAAGCTTGGAGATCATTCCATACAAAAAGTCACAAGGTTTAAGTATTTGAGAATAATAATACAAAATAATAGAGAAATAGAGAAAGACGTAAATCATAGAATTCAAGCTAAGTGAATAAAATAAAGGAAGGCTTTAGGTGTTATTTGTGATAAAAAAGTACCCCTCAAGTTTAAAAGAAAATTTTATTGTACATCTATAAGACTTGCATTGCTGTATAGTAATGAATGTTGGGTGATAAAATGTCAACATGAACAAAAATTCAACATTGCAGAAATGAAAATGTTGTATTGGATGAATGGTCACACAAGAAAAGATAGGATTAGGAATGAGTGTATTAGAGAGAAAGTTAGGGTAGCACCTATCATAGATAAATTAGTAGAAACGGATCTTAGATGGTTTAGTCATGTACAAAAGAGACTATTAGAGGCTCCTTTACGTAGAGTTGGCTAGATGGAAGATAACCCAATAATTAGAGGTAGGGAAAGACGAAAGAAAATAATAAGAAAAACTATTAGGATGAACTTAAGTATTAATAACCTAACTATAGAAATGAACAAAGATAGAACACGTTGAAGTCACTTGATCCATATAGCTGACCCCACTTAGTGAGAGAAGGCTTGGTTTGTTGTTGTTGTCAATTTCTTTCTCAATTACTAGAATTATTATAATTCCCCTGATATAGTAAATATAGATTTAACTTCAGTTGCAGCTCACTAGACCACCCAGTAAACCCAAACATTTATGATCTGATCAGGCAAATGGAATATTAAAATAAGCCCCAATATCAAAGCTAAACCCAAAATATATATTCTTTGATCCTTAAGCTTGTATGTTTTTCATGATCTTGGAGTCTCTCACAAAGTCTAGCAAATTAGCATGAAAAGAATTTTCTCTGTTTAGCATTTTGAAAGGAACTTGACCACAAAAATGAGTTAGTACATTGAAGCATTTATACTTGCCTGTAATTGGCAACTTCTCTTTGCCGTTGGCTATTTGGTGGACGTCTAATATCAGCTTGAGGACTATGGATTTTCAACAGTGTCACTGGGAGGTTTTGAACATCCTGCTTGCAGACATCACAAGTCTTGTTTCCTTTTATACTAAACCACTTTACTGCACACTCTTGGTGAGCAAGCGCGAGGTCACCTTTACAACTGCACTCCATCTTAAGACTATCTCCACCTTCCCCTAGCTCCACCAAACAAATCCTACAAACGGCTTCTTCTTCAGGAATGTCCTCAGTAGCATCTTCAATGACTGGAAAAAGGAAGAACGTGGTAAAAAGATACCAACAAATAAGCAAAAGGAGTTGGAGGAGGGTTATAAGTAGATAACATAACAGTGCCAGTAAGAAATTACTAGAAACGCAAATACTAAAGAATAGTCAATAAAGATTTTAAAAAACAAATTACAAAGACAAATTATTTCTGCAGATAACAGTGCCAGTAAGTTAGCAAGTATAAAAAAGAAACATAATATCTTAAAACAAATACACCTTACTGGTCATTTACTATGCTTCATTCATCTTAATGCAATAATTTATTCAGTAAGAAAATTAATTCAACTATATGGCAAGTTAATAACTTAATAATACACAGTTAAAAGAAGTCACCTATTTGCGTACATAGATATCACTTCCACGTGCACATAGCAAGAAGTTTCTTTTATAAAAACTCCTGTTTAAATTGCTGATAGAAATAAATCCACATGGGATAGATGTTATAGTGGTTTTCAGTATCTTATAAAACAACAAAATGAAATAGAGGAAATTTAATGAAATTTTAAAGTATCATTTTTTGTTTTTTAAGAATTTATCAAGGAGAAAGAGGTACAACACACACGTAAACAAATAATACATAATTAGGACACCACGTCTAAAGAGAAAGAAAGATAAAGGACGAGAAAATAAGGCTTTTTGACCAATACAAGCCAGGAAAAAAAATCCCAAATTAACCTACTTTTCAAACTGTTTTGGTGTTTCACAATATATACTACTTTTTGCCACATATACTCCTTTTGATTTTTTTTTTTTTGGCAAAATTAATCATAAATTATCAACAATATCAATAGCATTGACAATGATGATTAAACTTCCTTTGTGCTGTGTGCCGCACAGACTGAGGGAGGACACAATATAAGACACAAAAACAACTCCTTTAATTCAAACAGTAATATTGTAAACTGCAAGACAGACCTATGATCTACATCCAAGGATCAAATCTAAGAATGATGATAGATGGAGAATATGAGGATGCCCTTCAAAATGCCAGGGAGCAACTTCAATGCAGTTGCCCAAACTGCATCACAGAAGTATCATCCAAACAAATGTTTCAAACTCCAAAGGTCATATTCTCATGTTCACAGATTTCATCAAAATTTAAAAAACAAAAAATAAAGGGGGAAACTATAACTGGCCAATAATAAGTGCTTAGATCTATTAGGAAGGGAAAAGCATGGCCACTCATTTCAGAACTGCATTATTACTTCTCCATTTTCAAAGCATTAGAATTTAGGTCAAAGATGATGCCAGAATTTTCCCAAATTCTGAAATTAACAGTCAGGAGATGAAATGATAGTATTTAGAAAGAGGATAAGGAAACAATCTTCTACAGTTCTCCTCATAGCAGAAGTGGAGGAGAAAATGTAAGGCATTAAATCCATTAGTTATCATTTATGAAGCATAGAGAAGTCACAAAAGGAGTTGTGTCCTTGTCCAACACATGTCAAACACTATTGTCAATCATGACAAGACCCTTCAAAAAGTACTTAGACACTTTAGATCTTGTAGTATTGCAGTACTGTGTCTGTGCTCTCGTTTCTTAGGTTGCGATAATCCTTCTAGTATTCATGGGGCCTGAATGAGATAGGTCAACATAAACCCATTCTACCTAAATCTCGAGTAAACATAATTCAAAATAAAAAATCCCTAAGGGGAACTCTAAAATCACTAATGGGCACTCCTAAACCATGTACATACAAGTTAACATCAATATACTTACTGCTTTACAATCATCATATTTTTACCTTAAGAGTGTCTGGTGAAAACAGAATGGAACGAGTTTTATTGGTAGTGTTCAAAACCCAGGCCGACAATTGTTTTAATCATATTCTCTTGAAAATATGTATCTTTCTGCTCATCTATGGAATCTTTTCTTTTAGATTTTTAAAAACTTAAACAATGCCTTTCTCATTGAAAATTAATTAAAGGTTCAGCTCCCAACGTTCAATTACTATTGCTTGTTAAAAAGACTCAAAACAGATGAATGCTTCATAGTAGACATATTCTTGATCAAGAAATAACATATAATTGAAACAAAATAATCTAAGTTGTATACACTACAAGAATTACCAATCTCTGGCACTAAAGCATTATCAGTTGAATGGCCATCAACAGCTGCAGGATGTGGTTTTGCAGAAATTACTCGGACCAAACCCCTAGAATCTGTACGCTTTAAACCAGAGGCTTTGACATTAACTGGAACTGAAAATGATCGAGTCATGTGGTGCTTGACTTCCATTTTCTATATAATATATAATAAAAAAGTATTCATTATCACAGCAAAATAAAGGTATACATGTACAACTTTCATCTATAACAAAATACCAATTTTTTACTATGAATAGATAATATTAGTCATTTTGAACCTCAATAATCAACATATGAAACGTACACTTAAGTCAATATCACTTCCTAGATGTCTTCCACCTACAGTCTGTGCAGCTGAATTTGCAACTGGTGTGACTGGTAATGAATTTGCTGCTTTTGTTAATGAAGGAAACAGAACCTTATTAAAAGAAAGGGACCGAGAAGTTGAAGGCTTATCCAAAGGACCATCTGATGGGGGAGTATCAGGAACAATGAGAACTGTCCTTTCACAATCCTGAGAACAATTTTTTGCCCTCATGCTCCTCTGAGGAAGTAAACTTCTCATGGGAGGCTTGACTCTGGCTGAATTTGGTCTTGGGGGCAGCCCTCCTCGACTTGAACCTGGACTTGACAGTGATGGAAAATCTGTCTTTGCCAAAGATGATAATGCACTTTCTACGGACCTTGCTGGTATTTGTAATGAGGAGAGACTTGGTCGTCTGGATTGGTGAACCAAGGAGCACTTATCACCTTGTTGATTTCCACTACATGTCTAGAAAGTCATCAAAACTAGTTCATCAAAAAGCAGCTCAATATTTTACCAAAAAAAAAAAAATCTGAATAAATTTGATAAAGGTAAAAATGGTCAAAGCTGTTAGAAACTTAGTATACATCCCTCTTCTTTTTTCTTTTTCTTTGGCTTATTCTTCGGCTTATTCTTCATTGTTGTCATAGTTAGCTTAATTTAACTTAACATATGACAGAGGCTGCTTGCAAGATCTTGGCCAATTTCAAGTTATCTTTCGCCTTCACAACAGAAGGCACTACATCAAGTTCGATGTCACTAAACAAGCCCAAACTTGAAGAGCCATCTTTTACTTGAAGCAACCCAATAAATAGCTAAACTAGGTAGTAATAAATTAGCAATCCAATCCATTCACATAAATTGCCAAGCCTCATTGACATTGTTCTGCTATACACTACATCACATTAAATATGTTTCAAGGACTTGTTACTGCCAAGTGCAATGAATTTAACAAGCAATATCATTTTAAAGTTTAAACCACATATGACATATTTTACATACAGTGTTATCAGCCATCTCGAATACTAAACGAAGCAGACCCAAATAACGGCACCATGAAAGAAATAAATTAGTAAATGAATTTGTTCAGAAAGACTCAAAACAAAATATATACCCTTTGTCCAGACAGTACGGAAATGAGATCATCAAGACTCTGCTCTAGGAACCTAAAGTCACTGAAACTTACACAAGAAAGCAAAAAGCTCACTGTCCTTTTCCTTTTTTTTTCCCCCAAAATCGGTTTTTCTGTACTCAGTAAAGTAACATCATACTAAAGAGAAAACAAAAAGCCCAAATTCTCTTTTCTTTTTTCTTTTTTTTTCGTTTTCTTTCTTTTTTCCTCCTCCCATCAGATTCGAAGGCATTTGATCTAAAATTAAGGCAGCAAAAACAAAATGTGTTTAACATTCTGATTTCAAAGAAAATTATGTGGGGTTTTGCGAAATCACCTGTAGCTGAAGATGAGCAGGATCTGATAAGGAATCTCTATCACTCTGAAATTCAACATGTACATCTGTATTTTCCATTAAAATCCGAGAAAATACCAGAGGCAGAAAACGTAAAATGTGAGAGTTACGCAAAACTGGAAGCTCAACGATGATAGCATCAAATGCTCAAGCACCCAAAAAGAATATAAGAACAGGAAAAAGAAAAAAGGGAATGATGAGAGTATCAAAAGCTATGTGGATTTGGAAGAATTAATAAATAAAATGGTAATGACAGATTAATTAACATTTGATTGTGCATTATTCTTTGTATTTTAAAATGGGAATGACAGATTAATTACCCGCCAACTTGTAGTAAGCTTTACGATTCCTGGATTCTGCCACTTCTGTTAGAATTTCTTTTGGTTTAATTGTAAATTTGTCTCAAAATAGGTTATTTTTTACCTTAAAAAATGTTAAATTATTTTTTTTTTCTATTGATTTAATGATTTTTTATATCTTTAAATTTTATATTAATTTTTAATTTTATTTTTAAAATTTTTTTATAATTAATTTATTTTTAAAATTTTAAATTACAATCATTTTATAATTTAATATTATCTAAATTAATAATAAAAATTAATAATATAATATTACGTTTAAAAAAATTTA
Source organism: Senna siamea (assembly GCA_031216115.1). Classification (NCBI taxonomy): domain Eukaryota; kingdom Viridiplantae; phylum Streptophyta; class Magnoliopsida; order Fabales; family Fabaceae; genus Senna; species Senna siamea. The sequence continues at coordinate 30,734,851 of CM062367.1, read as the reverse complement.
AGATGATTAATAAAATTATTTAAATTATATAAAAAAATTTTATTAAAAAATTTAATTTTTGTGAGATAATGATTAAATAAAAATAAAAATATTATAATTTATGAATATATATTATTTTTTAATATTTAAATATCATCAAAAATTTTATACATACTCTTAAAATTTATTATTAAATATTATATCACTATTTTTTATTAATAATTTAAATTGTGTTAATTTATGAGACTAAATTAATTATAATTTAAAATTTTATAAATAAAATTGATCACAAAAATATTTTAAGAATGAAATTAAAAATCAATATAAAGTTTAAGGATATAAAATATATTTTTATCTTTTTTTATTTTATTTTTAAAAACTTATATTCTCCCTTTTTTAGATAAAAAAAAATTTACAATTTCATTTGTTTAAACTAAAATATCTCATAGGTATTACTTAAATAATTAAATATATATTTGATTAATTAAAAATAAATTAATTTTATCTATTTAACTTTAAAATAATATAATAATAATTTTTAAAATATATTTTCAATAAATTAAAATTTTTTAAAATGTAACATTATTATTGAAGATATTTTAATTAAAATAGACTAAATTTTTTATTTTTTTAATATTATTATTAAATATATTTTAATCAAACTGGAAGAGAAGAAAATATGATTTTAATATTTATAAAAAAAAGATAATTTACTATTTCTTTTACAATTTTAAAATGATGTATACTTAAAAGATGCTCCACCTATTTAGTGTTTAATATTTTGTATACATGATGAATTTGAAAAGAAAAAATTCACTCATTACTAAATTGTTGGTTGAAGACTAAATTATATCTTTTTAAGATTCAACAATTAAATAATAAAATATATGTCTAAAAAATACAATTTCTCTAATATTAAAAATAGTTCAAGTTATTTAAACAATTTTTAATAAGCTAGATAGCTAATGTAGGGATATAATATTTTGTAATTCATATGCACAAATATTTTGCTTTTTCTTAATTTTGCATTATCCAATGACATAACTAGAATTTGAATGTACAAGAATAGACCTAATGACCAGAAGAGCCTGCACCATTTATATGATTGTGTATTTGTGTCATTTTCAGACAGAATGTTTTTTGTTGAAAATTGAAATACCAATACAATCGTTGAAATCAAAAGAGATGTGAAAGAAAGGAGACTAATATGTTTTTTATTGAAATTGATTTTTCATTATTATCAATATCAATACGTTTTCTTACTTTATTTTTTCATTAAAATATTAATAGATATTTGTGTCAACAAAATTAGATTGCCATCTTTCTATTGGCACGAAAAATGTTATTAGAATTTTGGATAAAAATTAAAATAAATAGCAAAATCTACTTCACCAAAAATAAAAAAAAAATTTAACTATAAATTCATGTTATCTTGTAAAGTTTATCATTGCAATTCCTTTTTTATATGTATCTCTCTATTAATAATTTTATTTAAAATATTATTAAGTATTAAATATAGGTATCTAAAAATACAAACTTTAATTTACTATATTCTAAAAAATTAATATTTTGACTATATCTATTTCTTGATTGGCTATCATTGCAGCCAATTTAATTGTGAAATCTAAGGTATAAAAAGTTAAATCAATCTTTATTAAAAAAATATATTTATATTTAATACTTAACAATATCTAAAATAAAATTATCTCTAATAAAATATACCTATAAAAAAATCAGTCCAAACCAAATTGGATAGAAATTAAAAAAATTATAAAATTGTTTAGATTGATTTTTTATATGCAAAAACTGAATAATTTGATTGGGTTTTCGATTAATATGGCCTTTTTTTATTTTAAACAAACTAAATTCAACAATTTGTTTCATATTTTTTAATATAAAAAATTGAGCATCTCTCTTATTATAACTTTTTATTATTTTTTAATATTAATAAAATCTTGATTTAAATTTTGGTGAGCTCCGTTCATATTAATATTAAAATGGGTGTTTATATATTTTATATGTATTTTTATTTATTTTATATTAGTTAAATTTAACATACCCAAATATTATCTTAATCTTTATATGTGACCCACTCTGGTCCATAGTTGTGAAGTTCCTCTAAGAGTATAATGGATCGGATAATAAGAAGTAGAAGAAGAAATGGGTTATGTTAACATTAGAAAAATATAAAATATTACAATTTTTTTAACAAAAAGATAGAGCTGAAATTCACATAAACTAAAAAATATAAAAGGAAGGCTTTTTCAATTTGAGAATTCTTGGTGTTGGTCATGGAATATAATTCTTTAAAAATTTTAAACAACTTTATATAATAAAATTGAAAAAAAATACAAAAAAATTATTAAAATATACATAACTTTCTTAAACTATAAATCATATATATATATATATAACTTCACTTAACTATAAAAAATTAGCTTAAACCCTCTCAAATTTTATAATAAGTGCAAAAAATTTCTTTGTTAATTTTTTATACAAAACCCTAATAGAAAGTAGACACATCAAATTATATGAGAAATTTTTTTAGTACAAAACTTTAAAAATATTTTTTTACATTTTTACATAATTTAATTTTACTGACATATTACTATTTTGTAAGGGTTTTAGATAGAAAAATTAATAAAATTTTTTTATATAAATTATAAAATTTGAAAAAGTATTAAGTCAATTTTTGTAATTGAAGAATTAAGTATGCATAACTAATATTTTAATTTTTTTTTTGCATTTTAACCAAACAAATTTAATTATAACCCATTAAAACAAATTGGGCGCCTGAATGGTTTATATATTTTACATTTTACATCTATTTCTCTCTAATTTTATTATATAAAATGTTTTTAAAACTTTGGAGACTCCAATGCGTTGGACTTTTCATTGAGTAGAGAGTCAAGCTTCTTCAAGTAATTGGACTTAAGTGAAAAAATAAAAATAAAAAAATGTCATAAGTTGACTGAGTTAGTCCTTTTGTTTGTTATAAAATTATCTGAACAGAGATTGGACAAATAAAAAACTGTATATAAGCCAATTGGGCATACTGCATAAAACCTACCAAATTGTCTTTTCCTCCAACTTTTTTAAGTGTTAATTAATCCAAAAAAATTATTAATTAATTTAATTCTAATACATTAAAAAGTACATTAATTTATTTTTATTAAAAATATAAAAAAATTAAAGTTACGATAAAACTACTCCTTTTCTCATAAAACATATTCAAATTACACATATTTTATTTTTATTAAAAATATAAAAAAATTAAAGTTACGAATGATCAATTTTGATTTTCTTATCTTTTGTTGCATGAACGTTAGTCTAACATATATTTTAATTTTAAGAAAGTAAAATATAATTTTTAAAATAAAAAAAATATAATTTTAACAATTTTAAAAAGAGAAAAGTGCCATTTTTCGAAAGTTATATAAATGGTAATAAATTTTTTCAAGAACTAAATATACCATTTATTTTTTCTAAATTAGTTGAAGTGAAGGAGACGGAAATAAATATTGTTCAGAAAAGTCTCACTTAAATTTAATAATATTTAAAAAATTGATCTCTTACCTATTGGATGAAAATACTTTGTTTTCACTAAAGAAAAAAAAAATTATGTTTTTCTAAAACAATAAAGCTAATGTGATAATGTTTTATTCCATTTTTAAAGTTCTAGTACTAAGTGAAGGAAAAAAAAAAAACAAAGAATGAATGAAACTTTCCCTTTACTTTTTTTCTCCATGCTGTGTTTTGCCTACCGGAGAGGGAAATCCGTCTTGCCCATTTCCTATTTCAGTCTTCCGTTTCTTCCGCTAGTCTCTACCTTGTCTTCTCTCAGTGTTCTAGCTCGGTTTTCGCTTTGAACTGCAGAGATATGGTGAGAAAACATGGGTGGCAACTGCCTGCTCATACTTTTCAGGTGAATGCCAATCCTATTGTACTCGAGTTTCTGGGTTTTGCTTTTTGTAATTTTTGTAATTTATTGTATGTTACCCTCAAATTTCTTCTCTTGTACGATCTTGTACTAGGGTTTGCTAGGATCAGTGATTTAGTGTTGTGGATTTTTGCTTGATTTGTCTGTGTAACTTAATTACGGTATTTGGGTATTCTGTCGTCTGATTAATATACTTGGAGTGTGGGTTTCTTCGTTGTTGTTGATCCACCATAATGCTGTAGCTGGTGGCTCAGAAAAGTCAACTTTGTGGAAGCTGAGGGTAATGTAGAATTGTACAGTAATTCCTAGAAGCTGGCATACCCAACCCTTGTTTTTGTTCATGTTTTCCTCATTTTGTTTGGGTTATATGACACATTTTTCCATTTACCTTTTTTTTTCGAAGAATTTTCGTTTAGAATATCTAAAACTTACTAAATTAGTAAGTTTTTGTTTATCCTCTTAAATTTGTCTTCAGGAGATGGGTTTTCTGCATTTTATGTGGTCAACTTGTTTATTTCTGCTTTCATTAGTATTTTTCTTCCAGAGAAATACCCAGGGCTTTTAAGCTGGCTTGATTCAAATTAATCTATTTCATTGTGTAAACTTGAGCTTAGATGATGGTGACATGGTGTACTTTTTGCTCGGCACCTCTCTTAACAAGAAGAAGCCAGGAAGGAAAAGAATAGTTTCAGCCATCTTACATCTATGTGTCATTTATTTTTCTCTGGATTGACAAGTTATTTTTCACCTTTAAAGTGCTAAGATCTCACATATGACATACCTAGACACGTTCTTTCTGAATTTTCTTTATCTTCCCAAGCCTTTCTGAAGTAGATGGAAATTCTGTATCTTGTTTGAATGTCCAGTAGTCAACTCTGCTGATACGTACATGTGTTCTCAGCAGTGTATTTTACTTGTAGGGTCGTCTTCTGAAATTAAAGCCAGCAATTGATTAGAAATTATTATACTTTATTGGGAAGCATTAAGCATAAAGAAAATATGTACTACTTAATTAACAAAAAGACTGTTTTGTATTTTTAATGAAAACTGGGTTTGTCCTGCTTATCTTAGGGCTTTTTTAGCTATTATATTTACAGCTTTTGGGTGCAAAAAGAAACATAAAGTTATATGGCAATGTGTATTTTTTGAAGGATTGTCGTGTCTTTGGCTAGAATAAATGTGAGAGTTTCTTCTGTCACATCTTTCTGGTAGAGGATTATTTTTATATACTCCTTTTGGTTATGAGCTTTTTTATTCCTTTGCTTGGGATGTCCCTTGTGGATATTCAAAGGGATTAAAATGCTCTTTTGATTAAGGAGTCTTCGTTTTTTTTTCTGTTGTTTTTTCTTTTGGTTGGGGAGGGTCTCTTGTCTTATGTTTTTGTATTGTTTAGTTTTGTTGTTCTCTCTTCTCCCCAATAAAATATCTTTTTTTGTCCAAAAATAAAAAGAAAAAGATATTGTGTACTAGAAGAAAAATTGGATCCTTATGTCAGTAGCATACATCAAAATGCCATACTCAGTTTTACTGTCTGATAAAGAAAATGCATCCTTATGCCCAGCTGATCTTGGAACTTTTCTTGCTATTAAGCTCGTGGGTTTTTGTAGGGATAAGGAGCACAAAACACTTTTGGCAATATGCAATTCTAGCAACTTTGTGGTGTATTTGGTTGGAGCGAAATGCTAGAGTCTTTAACAATAAACACCTCCCACCTCACCTTCTTTAGAATAGAATTACTTTCTTGTATTCATTGTGAGTTTCTTCTAATGGGTTGTTTAGAGGACTTTCTCTTATGGATCTCCAAAGGGACTGGAAGGTGTCATTAATTTAGCATCTTTTTTATTTTCTTTTGTTTCTTTTTGGAGAGGACAGCTTGTCCTCTTTCTTATATTCACTTGTATCTTTTCTCTCTCTAATAAATTTCTTTTTTTATCAGACAAGAAAATTGTGGTATTGCATTTTGGTACAATTGGCTTCGTTCTCTCAGAAATACCTGTAATATATCACTTGCAGGCAGATTAACTTATTTCTCTTAAATTATTGGTTTGACATGAATAGGTTGTGGCAATCACTGTGTTCTGCTTTCTGGTGGTAGCTTTCTATGCTTTCTTTGCTCCCTTCGTTGGAGGTCATCTTTGGGAGTACATCTTCATTGGTGTTTACTCTCCAGTGGTATGTGAATTACCTTTGTTTTCTAATACCAAATTTTAATTATATTCAATTGTCATATAAAAAATTATTCAATTTTGTATAATATGATTTTTAATAAATTTCAAGAATGATCTTGGCTTCTGGGATTTTGGACTGTAAGAGAATTTTCTGTCTTAGTTAATATTTAGGGCTACGGAGGTAAATGGATTTTATTTTTGTTTTTTATTTTCAGTTATTTGGCTAATTTAACATTAGAGGTAACTGGAATTTTCTTTCTTCCAGTTATGTGGACATGCAAGAATTTGTCATTTTCATTAATTACCTCATTCTTGTCATGACATTGCAGGCACTTGTAGTTTTCATTCTTTACATCAGATGTACTGCTATCAACCCCGCAGATCCAGGCATTATGTCTAAATTTGACCCTAGGTTGGGGTATAAGTTCAATTCAGACCATGGTTTATCAGTGAAGCACCGACCTTCAGAACATGATGAGATTGCGACGGGTGAACATTCTTCTCCATCATCAACTTCTAAAAGTTCTATGGCAAATATGAGCAAGAAAAGCTCTGTGGAATATCTTGATAGAGAAGATAACTCAAGGGATCACAATAAGAGAAGTTCATGTAATGTAATTGGAGGAATTTTCTGCATATTATTTGTACATGAAGATTGCCGGAAACAGGAAGCAGCAGCTGAGCAGGAAGGTGGTGGTGAAGATGCACTGTTCTGCACTTTGTGCAATGCTGAGGTATTGCATCTCAACTTTTTGACATGTATAGCATTGTAGTATTTCACTTTAAGTTCTTGCCAGTCTATTTAGTTTTTTTTTTTTTAATTTCTTTTCAACATGTATAGCGTGTGTCGAATGTGTGTCTACACAGCAGTGTGCCATGACATGTCAGTGTTGTGTCATGAGTTGGACATGTGACACGCCTAAAGATAGGTTTGTCCGTGCTTTATAGTATCCTACAAAGCTAATATTTGCTATTTGAATGGTGAAAATTGAGTAGGATTTGTAGTCTGCTTAGAAAATATATTACATTATTTTATTAAAAAATGCATCATATTAATTTCACAAATAAAACATTAATATTTTGAAAACATTTGGTCTGCAGTGTGCATTCCTTTTGTTTTCTGTACTATTAATTTTTTTAAAAAAAAAAAAATTTATAACCATGTATAGTTGCATATAGCTGCAACTGGAACCATTTGGAGAAGTAACTTTCTATCTTTGATCTCCAATCCTCAGTCCTTATTCCTTTTACAGTTTTCTTTTTCTTTTCTTAGTTTTAATGTTTTTCATGTTACAGGTGCGCAAGTTCAGTAAACACTGTAGAAGTTGTGATAAATGTGTTGATGGCTTTGATCACCATTGCCGGGTATGTTATTTTGTACTGAATGAGGGCACACTTTTGGAGGAAATTTTCTTGGGTGTACTATATGGGCGCCACTCATACGGCCCTAAGAATTGATCCAATTTGGAGCATTGTTTGACTATGTGCTACCATAATTTTGTCTTTTTTTTAACTTTGAGCTTCTTGTGACATGTGACATTGCTGCAGTGGCTTAACAATTGTGTGGGTCACAAAAATTATGTTACTTTCATTGCTCTCATGGCCTTTAGTCTCTTGTGGGTATGTATATTTGTACAATGATTTAATCCCTAAAAGCAATAATTTTGTTTTGGTTCTTATAGTGCCTTTTTTTCATTCTTGTTCCATGTTTCAGCTTGTTATTGAAGCTGGAGTGGGTATTGCTGTTCTAGTTCGTTTCTTTGTTAACAAGAGAGGCATGGAATCTGAAATTATTGATAGACTTGGAAATGGATTCTCTCGTCCCCCATTTGCAACAGTTGTGGTATTGCTTTAAACAATATGTTGTATAGAACACCTGGCTTGACATTTTATACTTAAAAGTTAAGTTTTTCGAAATTTTGTTCTAATGCCAAATTCAATATGTGTAGGCTGTATGTACCGCAGTCTCTATCTTGGCTTGTGTGCCTCTGGGTGAGCTTTTCTTTTTCCACATGATACTAATCAGGAAGGTCAGTGACTCAGTAGCTGAGGATCTGAGGTTGTTTTTTCTGTTCTTTTTTGTTCTTTGCCCTATCTTTTGTCCATGGTGAACTATGGCTCTGCAATTCTGGTTGAATAAAGGAAGTTCTATGCAAGAGATGTAAGGCCTATGTGGTGAACTTTTCAGAGATTGTTCTATAACTAGTACATCATTTGTAATGGAGTATTTATTAATAATTTTTTGTCCTAATTAAAAGCCAATTAATTGAAAAAGTAAGTATGGTAAATTTCTGGGATCAGTTCCTGGCACAGGTGGCAATACTATCAAGAAGGCATAAGCTTAAAGATCCCAATATGTTCACTAGTTCAGTATGGAAGCTGGTTGTTATACCTCATAGCATTACCTTGTGATAGTTATTTAAGAACTGTTAGGCTTGAACATGCGGTCAATTAATGCCTGCTATTTATGTTTGTAAGTGGCTAGTTATATAAATCGGACAATAACTGTTGGATTACGTGGTTCCCACATTTGACTGGCCCTATTTACGTCATGCAATCAAGTTTCGAAGTGTTAATAAGAGTTAGTTTCATAGACACCTTGCTGCCAAGATGTGTGATGTGTCTCTTGTTCTCAGGTGTAATGCCTATTGCCTAGGAACCCCAGATTTGATCCCTGTGTCATCTTCACTTAAATTTTCATCTAATCTACTTTGAGTTATTGGATTTGACTCTTTTATGGATCTGTTTACCCAGCCTGATGACTCATCTTTCTCCAGCGTCACAAATCCTAAACAATCAATTTATAAATTTTCTCTACTAGTTAAATCCTCTAGTTACTGTTTTCCATATCTGTTTACCCAGCCAGATAACTCACATTTCATCTATTTCACAAATTCTAAACCATCATTCTATAATCTTTCTCTACTTCCTGTTAAATCCTTGAGTTACTGTTTATGGGTACTGTTTTAGCCCTGGAACAGAAACCTAAATCAAATGTTTAGTGCTGAAGTATAAAGATCCTGCATCGGTTTTAACAAAGTTTAGGTTGTGTTCTTGCTTTGTTGTCTACTTTTATGAGTATAAGCACCTCTTTTGGATGGAAGACGTTTTTATTTGGCACTAAGAAAAAAAGAATATAAAGACGGGTGCTAATACATGATTCAGTGAAAGAAACAAAAATCAGGGATGTAAATAATAAATTATATCATGCTTTTGATAACTAAAATTTATAAAAATATTCCATGGATATATTTTACTTTCCCTCTGATATTTGACAATTACTAGTAAATCAGTTTTAACTTTTGGTCATAATTTCGGCTATTTCACACATATGCAAAGAAGTACTCTCATTTTTGCCTTTTTTGTTTTCATGTTGGATCAGGGTATCACAACCTATGAGTATGTAGTAGCAATGAGAGCCATGAGTGAAGCACCTGCAGGGGCATCTGTGGATGAGGAATTGGCTAATGTACTCTACTCTCCAACAGGTTCTGCCACAACTGGATTGAGTGGGGGAAGTTCTTTTGGCTTGCAGTATAAAGGGGGGGCCTGGTGTACCCCTCCTAGAGTGTTTGTGGATTATCAGGTACATGGATTTAATTTTATTTTTTTTCATCTTTATATCTGTTCATAAGCCTAAGAAACTCTGCCAACTACATTCACTTAACTACCTAAGGATGGCTGTCGGCTTTTTGTTTTGATATTATGGACTTACATCAAGGAAACATTAGAGGAGAACTCTAAATCAATAATTAAAAATCAGGGAATTTTTCTTAACATCTAAATGCTGCTTTCTTTTATTTTTCTTGTTTACATGACAAAAGGAAAGTGTTGTCTTTGTTGTTAAAAGTGTTTTTAATTTGAATTATGGGGCTTTCCTTGACGTGGATTATAGGATGAAGTTGTGCCTCACTTGGAGCCTGGAATGTTACCATCAACTGTTGATCCAGATGCAGCTGGGATTGCAGAAAGAGGGCAAAAGATGCCAAAAAGGCCTGTTCGTCTTAGTGCTTGGAGGCTTGCAAAGTTGGATTCCCAAGAAGCCATGAAAGCAGCAGCCAAAGCTAGGGCATCTTCTTCAGTTCTGCGGCCAGTTGACAACCGCCGTTTACCGGATTCAGAATTTAGCTCTAGTGGCAACATGAGCATCAGGAGTAGTTTGAGCACAGAGAATGGAGCTAATAAAGAAATCAAGAATGAGCTAAGACTATCCCCAGTGAGAAATTCTATTGCGCCTAGTCAAGGTAGTCGTGATGAGTATGAGACGGGAACTCAAAGTATGAGTAGCTTCAGCAGTCCAAGCCATGTTCATGAGGCAGTCACACTTAGCCCTCTTCCCCATGGTCATGGTTTGGCTGGTTTTAGCACAGGTACCTCGATTCCTGGCTTTGCACCTAATCATACTTCAACTTCTAGAGCCACTTTCTCAAATGTCAATAACCCAGTATCTGATCCATCTTTGGGATTTGATGGAAGAATGACACAGAAGGGGGTCGTTAATGATCCATTGTTGCTTTCAGCTTCTAGCACTTCTCTTCTGAGAGATGTGAAACGAACGTCTGTCGTTTGGGATCAAGAAGCTGGCCGGTATGTTTCAGTTCCTTTATTACCCTCAGAAGCTCGAAATAGGTCATCAATGCGATTAGAAATGCCACATTTAAATGCTGAAACAAGCAATTACGGGAGAACACCAGTGAATGCTCCGCAAGACTCCTCATCATCTATACTCAAGTCTTCAGTGCAGCAAGCACAAAATCTGATGTATACAGGAGACTCTATCTTCTTTGGAGGCCCTCGATTAAGTGTCCCTGTTAAGGATAGCTTGAAAAATGAAAGATTAACTGACTCAACAGGGGCCCAAGATAACATAGCAGTGAACTTACCCCGGGAAGCTAGATACAAAAGGGATTCACACTCAAATCAGCTTCCTGTGTTTGTCCCGGGGGGTTTCGAGCATAATTTTCCATCTGGGTCTGGCTTAAAGTAGCTGAAGGTGTTTGAAATTCCATTGAATTGGACACAGTTCTCATCTCACTCAAGATTGCTTGAAGTGTAAGGTTTTGAAATTAAATTCTGTTTGGGGCAGCTCAAGCTTCCTGACCCGGTATAAATTAAACTTAATGGCAGACAACATTCAATTCTGACAGATGGAGTGGATTCTTCTTTAGTGGTTTCTGCCTTTCTGCCCTCAACACTTCACTAAGTCTGAGCATTCATGGATTTTAGCTTACTGTTGTAGTTTGTAATCTGCTAGATGTTGTTGTCCTTACATTGTCAATACAAAACTGTTCTGTATCAAGTACTGTTCTGTCCTCTCTTGTATTTGATTTGAAATATTTATTAGGTTAGCTATGACATGGCACATGATTTAGGGCACACTTCTTGGCTCTTTCCTACCACCAAACAATCCTAATAGTATTAAGTATTGTTTTAGGAGTGAAATGTCATTGTCTATCAAAGATCTCACTAGCAATTGGTTTCTTTGAAAATTTTCATATTAATTTATTATTTGAAGTTTGATTTTGTTTTGAGTACTTTGATTAGATTAAAATAATGATGACATAATATTTTATATATTATGGACTGTTCAATAGAAATTCATTTATTAATAAAATGAGGAATATTAACTGCACTAACATTCCTCACAACTTGTTTCCAAAGCTAGCTCATTCTATCTTAGTTTATCTATAAGTTGAAGTAGATATTTTATAATTAGTAAGTAATGTTTACAATTATTTATTGTAAAATAAGATAGCAAAGAAATATTGATTTTGCAATTAGTGTATGATAAATATTAAATAGAGCGCCGATAACTTTTTTTTCAACTAGAAGGAAAGAAGTAGAAATAGTTACAATTTTCATATCTAAATATAGACCATGAATTAATTTTTAATTAAATATAGGTATAAAAACTTTTTATTGTCTATAAATTTTATATTAATTTTTAATTGTGTCTTTAAAATTTTGTTGCATCAATTTTGTTCTTGAAATTTTTTTTATGATCAATTTTATTTTTAAATTTTTAAATTATAATTAATTTTGTTACATAATATAATATTTAAATTATTAATAAAAGATGGTGACGTAACATATAATATTATATCCTCAAATTTAGTAAGTCTATATTTTATTTTTACTTAATATTTTAATATTATGTCAAATATTTTATTATTATTTTTTATTAATAATTTAAATGATATTAAGCGTATAACGAAATAAATTATAATTTAAAATTTTATAAATAAAACTAAAAATAAAAATACTTTAAAGATAAAATAGAAAATTAATATAAAATTTAAATAGATAAAAAAAACTTCTCCCTTAAATATATATTTCTTATTTCTTTTTATTCGTGTGGATATCTTTTAATGTTTGATTGAGAACCAATTTACTCCCACATCACTACCAGCATATTGAGGAACATCTGCCATAACTTTTTCTTGTCCTTTAGGATAATAAATCCCTGTCTTCTCATGTGGGACCCAAACAAGGGTATTATTGTCATTTCCTTCCGCATAGTTCTTGCTCTTCGACGTCTCTTCCACCTCCATTTTCTTTGTGTCACGCATTGTGTCAGTAGAAGAGCTTCTTTTGTGAAAACTCTTTCTGACAATTGGCCTGCTTGAAGTTGGGACCAAAATGTTATATATTCGAAGTACATGGCCTAAAGAAATATGAAGTAGAAGGGAAATAATTTTTTTAAAAATGTTGTTTTGGTTTATTTGACACGATCAAATAATAATAATAAAAAAAGATCGCCTCTTGGTCACGTAAAATTTTTTTTAAAAAAAATAAACCGATGATTTAGTTATGAAAAATTATTTTTTTGCTCAATTTAATTTTTTAAATATACATTTTTTTAATTTAATTCTCTGAATATATTTTTTAATCAAAATAATTTAGATAAAAAATTTTAATCAAAGTGATCGTTAGGATTCTGTTTACTAATTAAAATAAATTTGTCTAAAAGATAAACCATTTTGATTGGAAGGAAATCTTCAAGGTATTAAATTAAGAAATTTTATTTTTAAATGTTAAAAAAATAATATTTTAGAAACCAAAAAATTATTTTACTTAAAAAATTCAATTATTTGAAATAAAGATCCATAGAACTCATAATTTTTTATAAATTAAACTTTTTAATAAAAAATATAACAAAATTTTGTAATTTTTTATTAATACATGATTGATTCATTATATTATGATTTTATTAATGCCCTCTTGCAAACAAGCCAACACATGCAGGCCAAAAATAGAAAATGACCTCAACTAAACTCCTGCCAAAAAAAAAAAACTCAACAAAGCTGATAAGCAAAAAAATTAATGTATCAGTTCAAAACTAACTAATCGTTCAAATCTGACAAAAAAAAAATCTAAAATCACAACAGATTATTTCTATAATCAAACAAAAAGTTAAAGTAAGTTCAAAACACAATTAATCATGACTCAAATTGCGAGTCTTTGTTTTATAATTGTGAAGAAGAAAATTAAAAGAAGAATTAATATAACATAATGAGAGATGGGAATTCTTACTTAAACATCATGGTGTTCATTGTTTGTGATACTCTATTAAAAGTTGCAGCCATATGTTGTTCCCTCTCTTGTGTATCTCTTAGCTAGAAAAGATGTTGATATGGACGAAGCCAATACACAACAAGTATTTATAAGTTGATGTTAGTGTGGATAAGGTAAGGTAGGAGCATGGTGATGAAATAATGGATGAAGGGATAATCACTTTCACTCTTCCCAATGAGGATGCAAGTTAGAGGTCTCATCGCCATTCTTTTCCATCCTCATCTCTTATCTTCTTTTTTCTTTTTTTTTTTTAAAGAAAAAAAATTTAGAACACGTATAAATAATTTTATAAAATTTCAAAACTCATAGTTAGGTGTTTTTTATAATTACTTTATTTGTATTTGCAATTTTTTTAAAAAAAATGTATTGAGCTTTTAACTAATTTAATTTAAGTTAATAAAATAATTTTATAATGTAAGTAAAATTTTTTTAACAAAAATTTATTTATTTATAAAACTCTATCTTAATACCTTGTTTAAGAAAAATGAATCACCTATTATCTTTAACCAATTGCTCAATGGTTATTTTAAACTTTTAAAATGTCAATGTAGAGATTATTGCATTAAAAATTGCATTTATTAAATACTCATTTTAACGTACAAAAAGTTTGATGTGGAAAAAAAATTTAAATTGTTAAAACAAATTATAATAACCTATTCTTTCTCTAAGAAATTTCATTGTCAATATCTAGAATTTGACTGGACTCTGATCAATTTTGTTTATGCTTGTTAAGGTTTGATCATAATTAATGAGATAGAACACTTTCGACGAAAATATTTTTATATGCAATACTTGATATATTGTTTAAGAAGAACAAGATATCTATTATTTCAATTAATTATTTTTTGATATATCATTTGTATCATCAATTAATAGAGAGTCATATATAAAGTTTATAAAAGTATTCTTATTTAAACATAATTAAGTTAATATAATTGTTCAGATGAGATAAAAAAATTGTTAATTCAATTAGTACGAGGCTTCAAAAATTTTTGGATATTATTAATTTTAAATTTCAAATACCATTGAAGAATGCAAAAAACAAAGGAAGTGATTTGTTCTCGTTTTAGTTATGCTTTGTGTTATATTTTAATTAAAATAATTTCTATATGAACTCTACATGTATAAATATAACTAAAAACATTCATTAGAGAAAAAAATGTATCAATTAATAAAATTATAGAAAAAATTTTAAAAAAATACATAATTGAAACTTTATGAAAAAGTAACAGGTGAAAAGTTTATTTTGACTTTTTTTTTTTTAAGAAAAAGTTATCTCGTTCCGATTTTTTTTTTTATTTTTTCAATATGTTTCTTTTCCACAGTTGAAAAGTAGTTTTCATGATTGTGCAAGAATCTTGCTCCAGCCCCAAAAGGTGATTAGATGAACTCTACGGTGTTTATCTTTTAAGATGATTACTAAAACATCAGATAGGTAGGTGTCATAAATTTGATTTCACGTCAAATTATTATTAATTATATAAAAATTATAATTTGATTAATTCTCAAACTCAAGCAATGATCAACCTTCATCTTTACATGTTACCAACCTACTAATTTTGCTCTTGAAATACTAATATATGGTATTGGATTTGTAAATATAATGTGTACTAGTTTTTTTCATTAATTGAATTAATAAGATCGATCAATGAATTAGACAATGACTACATTATCTCACTATATAATTAGTTTTCAATTCATATAAAATGAAAGACAATGCGTTTTGTTATATGTAATTCATATATTATATTACGCTTGAAGGTGACATAATATATTTGATCAAAGTTAGCATGATCTCTAAAATTTAAGCCACAGTCTAATTAATGTGATTGCAACCCATGAATAATATAACAAATCTATCAATTCTTAATAAATAATGTCTTTTATTCCCGATGCGACCATCACGATATTGAAGGTTTTTTTTTTTTTTTAAGTCTTTTGATAAGTAATCACGTTAGATAGAATAAATAATATAATAGACTTTCATTTAATAATATTAGTTTTTTAGAATGATAATTGTTTATGATTTAAGTCATATTTTTGATGTTAAAGATATATATTTTTTATAATTTTAATTTTAATAATACGTTATAGATAATGATGTTAATATTATCATAATTATATAATTTAAATTTAAATTTTAAAAAATTTAATTGTTAAATTATTTGTAAGTATTATTTAATCCTAAATGTCTCATTTAATCCTGAATTGAAATGTTGTCTCCTCAATCAAATCTTTAATAATAAAAAAAAAATTAACAATTAATTTATATTATAATTATCAAAATCGTGCATCATAATAAGTTGTTAAAAGACCAAGATCTAGCGTCATATCATATTATATATTACTAAATAAGAGTAACTCTCATATTCAAATTGTACACACTAAATTTTGTTCATCCTAATATTTTTTTAATAAAAAAATAGCTTCCATTCCAAAGGACTAGAAAACAAAGCTTCGATTTTAATTTTGCAGCAAGTCAACGACATATTCCGTTCTATGTGGAAAATTGCTGGGAATTTTATTTCCCCAAACACCAATTATTAAAAAGAAAACAAAAAAAATTGTCAAATTTTCTTGCCACTTAGTTTTAGGCTTTAGTCTCATTATTTTAGGTCTAAGGTTTATCAATTTGTCATTTAGAACACTTCAGCATTTTCATTAATATAAACCATTAAAATCAATTGACAAAATTTAGTTCTAATTTTTGTAGGATGTTCCTGAAGGATAGTTATAAATTTTAAAATGTTCTCTATCAATAAAAGCTTGACATATAAATATTATTTGCAAAGCCACAATATAATTATTAAAGGATGAAAATTATGTAAATTAAAAGGAAACAGCTTGTCACTTGTAAGTTGTATGTGTCAATTTTTTTAGAAATTGGCTAAATTAAAATTTTTTCTCTCAACTTTGCACAAATTTATTGGATTAAGATCTTTTTTATATGAAAAAAATATAATAATGTCATCTATAAAAAAAGAGATAAATATAAAATAAAAATATATTATTTATATATAATTTTTATTATATAAATAAAATTAATTAATTTTATGTTTATTTTTTTTATAACATCACTATATTATTTTCTAAAATAAAAATATTTCATTGTGAATTTATCTTCTATGCACTAATTTTTTTTATTAATAAATTGTTTATATTTTAAAGTATAAAAAAATTTAAAATATAATTTTTATATATTTATTATTTAATTATTTAATTAAATATTGATACATATAAAATTTATATAATTTATTTTTATGTAATTTATCTTTTAAATTTTTTTATATATTTTATTTTAATTAAAAATTTATAATAAGAATATAAATAATTATTTATAAACATAATTATTAGTTTATACACCAAAATTATTTATTTGGCACTTGGCACGTGGCCTAGGCTGGAGAAGCTTGTCAGTTGTCGTATAGGGAGACACAGAGTAAGTGAGTGTGCCGTGTCACTTGTCAAAATGTGGTTGCCGACGACACCAAACGACGCGACGCGGGAATCACATTTTCCATTCTCCTCTTCAGTTTTCCCCACACCAACGTGCCGGCCTCAACTCTTTCTCTTCTTTCCTTCTTTCTCTGACCTTTTCTTTTCTCTTCTTCTTTCCTTCTCTTTTGCATCCTTTTCTCTCCAAATCGCGCTCACGCACACCAAGTTCCTCTCCAATCGCAGCTGAAGAAAAATGGCTTCCACCTCTACTTTCAGATCATCCAGAACGCACAACAAACAAGTTCTCAGTCACTCTCATGGACACTCTTCTTCGAATTTAAGTTCAGTCACTGTCAATGGCCACATCCAGCAGTCTGGTCGATCCAAGACTCCTGTTGCTTCTTCCAGGCGGATTCTCGGTCCTAATAATAATGGTACTAGCGTCGACGATGAACAAGGTGCTTCTTCCATTCTGAGTTTTTGTTTTTCATTTCCTAGTGCTATGGCATCTTCTTGTGTTTCCTGTGTCTGTTTGAGAATCGTATGTAGTTGTAGCACCCGTGCTGGATTGGGCATAGACACCGGAATGCTGATAGTGCAGATTTGGGAACGTATTGTTTGTAATGTGACCTTTCTTGCTTAATAGAGTTTTAAGTTAATTGAAATAACTGAGGACTAGGAACTGTTGCTACTGGTTACTAATCAGAAAATTTTTTTTCCAAAAATTACTTTTTCTCTGTTCGAACTTTTATGAGACTTTTAACCGGGAAAATGTATTCTGTTATCCATATAAAAATGGTGAAAGAAAAGCATTCTTCCTATTTAATAGTTCTGTTTGGCCTGTTCAGCTGCTTGAAACTTCTGCAATGAGTAATTTTGCTGCTTGAATAAAGCATGGATAAGTTTTAAGTTTCACTCCAATTTTCTCTGTTCTCTTCGTATCTAATTTTATCCTGGCTTCTGACCGTGCATATATACACTGTAATAATTTTTTTTTTGTTTTTTTTCCTTATCTATAATTTTTCTATGCAGTTTATTTTTTCAAAATAGGCATGATCAGATCAAGCTTAGGCGCTTTTTCCATATTCTATCAAGTGTTTTAGAGTGTCAAGAACGACTCTAAATCAAAAGGTTAAGCTTTGACGTGAAGGTTCCTGAATAGTTTTAAAACAATGTCTAACACGTTCTCTCACACAAAGAAAGTAGAGGCCCACCTGCCATCTGCTGAAATTTCTTTATAATATACACTTCAAATCAAATGTTTAAATTGTTAAGTGCAGACTGATTAATAGTTTTATTATAATTTTTAACAAATATAACCTACCTTTTGTTGTTAATATGTTAACAAGTCATTATAGGCAATTTAAGAATTCAAATTAATCATTAATCGTTTTGGTAAATACAAAGTAACAGTTGGGAATGGTGGCACCAAACCACCTTATAAGTTTATAATATATATAAGAAATAAGATATATAAAGAAAGTTGGCAACAATGGTATATTATCTTCTTTTTACCAGTTAGTTGGAGGGAGATCCTTTATGAATCTGCTTATAAGATATTAAATAGGGTTCTTTTGCAGGGTAAATTACATTATTCCTGAGTTTGATCCTTTTGTTTTTTGTTTTTTAAAAGATTCTCAAAGGGTTAGAGTTGCTGTGCGACTTCGGCCAAGAAATACTGATGAAATCCTTTCAGATTCTGACTTTGCTGACTATATTGAATTGCAACCAGAGGTGATAAATATGGGTCACTCATCAAAATCATGCTAGCTCTTTCCTCTATCTTTCTCCATAAAACAGAAATTTTTTGATTACCCTTTATCATTATCGTCGATAGTCTATTGTGCATGTAGTTTCCATGCAAACAAGTGAACAACATTATCAAAAGTATTTATTATAGTTAAAGGTGCTGTCTTTTTATTCTTTATTTTTTTTTAATATTTTAATTTGGTTCATGCAGCTGAAGCGGTTAAAATTGAGAAGAAACAACTGGAGTTTTGAATCATATAGGTTTGATGAAGTTTTTACAGAAACTGCCTCTCAGAAGCGAGTTTATGAAGTTGTTGCCAAACCTGTAGTTGAGGTCAGTGAACATCAATAGCTATTTTTTTTTATTATTAATTTTTTATTTCATGGAAGATTATAACACAATTTAGACTTCTGATTACTGAAAATTTCATATTTGGATGCTGCTTTAAGTTACATATCGGGAATCCTACAAAATGTGCCAATTTGTAAATTGTTTGCAATCTACATCCTTTGATGACTTTATATTTGTTTCAGTTTGGATTCATCATTCTTGATCATTCTTATATACGTTATTGTTAACTACATAAGAAATGTTGATATGTTCTTGCAGAGTGTATTGAGCGGATATAACGGGACAATTATGGTTTATGGGCAAACCGGTACTGGTAAAACTTACACAGTTGGAACATTGGGTAGAGATGATGCATCAGAGCGTGGCATTATGGTTAGAGCTGTGGAAGATGTCATTGCCAACACATCTGCTTCTGCTAGCGTTGAAGTTTCCTATTTGCAGGTATTCAAACATGAATAGAAAGCTTGACTCTTTAGGTAGTTGAGGAGCTGTGTGGGGGGCCTCAATTGAGTTTTTGTGAGTTGTAGCAAGTTCTTTATAACTTGCAAAAACATGGTTATACATCTTTTTGAGTTATGATTAATGTTAATGCACTTTGAATTAATTTTTAGTTTTAAATTCTAGATAAATTATGGTCAATTGAAAGAGTGCACTAAACTTTTGGATCTGCAATTTTACAGAACATTTATTTTTTTGATAAAAGAAGAAATTTATTAAAAGAGAAGAAAGAATGGGGGGAATTATGTATCCTTCCAAGGAAACAGAATTACAGAACAAGAAAGCAAAAAATTAAAGAAACAGAAAGTCAAACCTGCAGCAGTGCTGCTCAGTTCCTCTACATATCCAAAAGAGGTACTACCTTAAGAAAAACCATGAGCTGAACACCACAAAGAAACTTTCAAATTAAATCCTTGTCCATAGGTCATCTAGAGATAATGAAACCTCCCCTGAAAAATATGAGCATTCCACTCTAGCCACATGTTCCAAGTAAACCACACATTGCACAAAGATCGCCCATTCTGCCTACAATCAGAACCCTTGAACCATGCAAGGCGAAACTGCTATAAATCCTGGGGACAAACCCAATTTCACCAAAAATCCCAAATAATTTATTCCACAATAAAACAGCCACTTGACAATGTAGCAATAACTGAGCTCCATTTTCTGCACTATGCATGCACATAATACAACTGTACAAAGCTGTGTTAGTTCATTATGCAACATGTCATTTTTGTTATTATGCATACACATAATACATGGTTGCATAAATTAGTGAAAGATTCAAACTACTGAACGGTGAACAAAAACTTGTGCCCATTATTAAGAGAGAGATAGGATTTGAGCGGACCATAACTTGTTAGATTCTTAGAAACAAAGAAGTATTAAAAAAAAAAAAGATTCTGGACACATAAACAGCTTAAACTCTTAAGTTACGTGGTTCTTGAGCATGGTATTAAAGCTTATTTGACTTGGTGCCTACAAATTAATCCTTGCCATCTGCCACCCTCAGTCTTGCAATTAAAATTTCCTTTCAAGTTGTTTTTAAGTAAGTATCAGGTAGCTGTCTACTGTATTTCACACCCTGTGGGCTTATTCAAGATGAGACACCTATTCTTTGGCCCTTGCTTAATAGTTTAAGCCTTTAGGTTGGATTGTTCTTCAACAAAGGTTTCATTTATCCAATTTAAAATGTTATTGTTCTTGTTGTTTTTATTGGTTTCTTATTGAGGTTTTCAATACATGGTCTACTACCGTAATTCCAAGTTATCTATGCTGCTACTGCTAATAAAAGCCGAAGGGCAAAGTATTTTGTTTTCACTTACCTTCCAGCTTGACTATTTTACAAGTTGCCAATTTAAACTAATTTCTCTGACTATTGATTTGTATTATCTAGTGACACTTTCACAAATTAGATAATGTTCATTGTATGATATTCTTCCTCCAGTTGTATATGGAATCCATATATGATTTGCTTGCTCCAGAGAAAAGTAACATTTCTATACATGAAGACCCGAAGAGTGGTGAAGTGTCATTGCCTGGTGCTGAAGTGGTTAAGGTTCAAGATCTTGATAGTTTTGTAAAGCTACTGGAACTAGGTGAGGCAAACCGTCATGTGGCTAACACAAAGCTGAATACAGAATCCTCTAGGAGTCATGCAATTCTCATGGTGTGTATAGAGTGTTCTAGTTATTTCTACTCTGGTTTAATTCGGGAAATTCTTTCAACAATACAACAAATGTTGGTTTTACTTGTCCTATGGGATATATAAAACCCCTATAATGCTTAATAGGGTAATATCCCCTTTGTATTTTAAGGTTCACATTCGAAGATCCATCCAAGGAAAAAAAGTAGAGGACACTACTTGTCAAGACAAAAACATCAGAAATGAACTTTACATTGACAACGACAAACCTATGATTCAAAAAAGCAAGTTGCTGATTGTAGATCTTGCAGGATCTGAACGGATAGACAAATCTGGTCAGTCTATTTTTATTCATGATAAAATACTTGTACTTCAGGACACATTTCTGTGATATGCTTGTTTTATAATGGTTTTTTTTTTCTCTGACTTGGCCTTTTATGGTCACAATATGATTTTGTTTATCATTTTATGCAATATGCCATCTTTGTCTTTATAATTTTAATTCCCTTGACAATATTCTAATTCTGGCTGAAACAATAAATTAAAACTATCACTTGCATTTCCTCATTAGAATGGTTTATATGATGTATCAACTCAGACATATTTTCTCCTGTTGTAGGAAGTGAAGGGCACTTGCTTGAAGAGGCCAAATTCATTAATCTTTCTCTCACTTCACTTGGAAAATGTATAAATGCATTGGCTGAAAATGGCCCACATATACCAACAAGAGAGTCCAAGCTTACAAGGCTACTTCGTGATTCATTTGGAGGTCATCTGCATAACTTCTTTCTGCCCATTTCTTCAAAGCTGCATAAATTGTAGCACTGTGAAACATCTGTGCAGATGATGCTTGTAGTTGGAACTAACTAAGATCAGTATATAGTGGGGAATGCTAATCTTGTTTTTCTGTGGAGGTTAGCATCCTCCACAGTTCACACATTGTTTTGGACAAAAATCTTCCCGTTAAGAGATACAACAACTGCAAGGGCATCTCGGACATTTTCTCAACATACAAATTTCCAAAATTTGAATTGAAAGTATTAATTAATATTTTTTCATTTTATGAAATTCATGTGTCCTAGCATTTTTGTTTTGATAAAATGATTTAATGCCATTTCATTTATTGTGCCTTATAAAGAGAAAGTGGTTTTTTGGGTCTAATATAGAATGTGGAGGATGTTATCCTCCACACAAAGTTGAGGAGGTTAACATTCCATTATATATATTCTACCCTTTACAATGTGACAATGCTTTTGTTATACTGATTTTGAGGGAAGAGAAAGTTGGTTTTCCTTTTGTTAGTTCACTTGAGTAGAAGCTGTGAATATTTTGTCTATACTTTTGGGATAATAGGCTTGTATTTTTTATTTTTATACTATTCTTTTGTCTGAATGAAAGGTATAAAGTGGGAATTCTTATTTTATTTCCTTGAAGCCAAAACTAAATAGTATTTGATTTCTCTCATATCAATTTATTACTCTTTAAAATTTTTAACTTGTCATATTCTTTAACTCACTTCACTTGGAAATTTTATAAATGCATTAGCTGAAAGAAAGCCCACATGTATCAGAAGAGTGTCAAAGCTTAAAACATAGCTTTATGGTTCATTTGAATGCCTTCTTCGTGACTTATGTTTTCTGCCTATTTGTTCATAATTATGAAATGCGGCTTTACAAAATGTCTGTACATATTGCTTGTATTTTTGTAGTAACCAAGTGTTAACATATTTTATTCTTCCACAATGTAATGACATTGTTATGTTTCAGTATATCAAGAAAAAAAAGTCGGTTCCTTTTTCTGTGAAGGATTTGCTTTTCACTTGTTTACTTAATGTGCTGTAAACAGCTTTTCCATTATCCATATACATTTGAGAGAGTATGCTTGGGTTTTTTTTGTTTTCTAAGATATTCATATCTGAATCATTATTATAAAATAGGTTGTTCAGTTTCCCTGAAGCCAAGAGTAAAATTTAGTTGTGTTTTCTCACATCAGTTTATATTGTTCTTAACATTTTTCTTTTGACAATTTTTACTCTTGGAAATAGGTTCTTCAAGGACTTCTCTTATTATAACAATTGGGCCATCTGCAAAGTACCACATCGAAACCTCTAGCACAGTAATGTTTGGACAGCGAGTGAGTTAATGATGAGATATTTGATGGTTTCTAATGTTTTGAATTTTTCATGATATATGGTGGTTCAGCATATATGGAATAGGTTGTTTGGCAAGCTATTTGATGAGTTGAGTTTGTCCAGCCAATCTTTGGACTTTCGTTGCCATCAATTTTGTGGGTTTTAGAAGGAATAAGGAGCATAAAGAGCTTTGGCAATGTGCTGTTTTTGTGAGTTTGTGGTGTATTTGGATGGAGCAGAATGCTAGGGTGTTTAATAATAATTTCCTTCTGCCATATCTTATTTGGGAAAGGGTTATTTTTATGTCCTCTTTGTGGGTCTTTTTCAGTGGTTTCTTTGAAGGAGTGTCCCTAATGGACTTTCAAAAGGATAGGAAGGTTCTCTTCCTTTCTTCTGTTTTGTAATTTTTCTTTCTTTGGGGGGATCTCTTGTTCTCCACTCTTCTATTTTTCCTTATATTTCTCTCTTCAATAAATTCTTTTTTCATCCCAAAAAAATTATATTTATAACAGTGTCCATGCTGATTAAATATATATCTAATAAACATATTGTTATTGAAGTTAAATATTATTAACTTTTGTCTTTAATTGGTTAGATCTCTTTAATAAATTATTTTTGTGAATATATTATTTGTTTTTTATAATTAATTTTTTTTTGTTAAATTATTTTAAATTTTACAAAATTTTAAAATGTTGTGTCATAAACTTGAGGGTATTTTGGTCAAAATGATTTCAGTTGTAGGGTATCTTTTTGCTTCAAGGCAGGTAGTTTGAATTTTTATAATAAAGGAAAGGGTTGTATAATTAAGCTATCTCTGTCAGGGGATGGAAGAGTCATTTATTCTAAATTATATCAGCTACAAGGAGCAGCTAAGGGTTCTCAAAGTAGACAATTTTTCTTTGACAGGTTTAATTGCATAATTGCAGGCAATGAAGATTGTGAACAAGGTAAAGCTCAGAGAAGAAGTTGATTATGAAGCTTTATGCCGTAAG
Organism: Senna siamea; assembly: GCA_031216115.1. Lineage (NCBI taxonomy): Eukaryota > Viridiplantae > Streptophyta > Magnoliopsida > Fabales > Fabaceae > Senna > Senna siamea. Next base: position 30,710,384 of record CM062367.1, on the reverse strand, counting down.
CTTGAAAACCAAGTGGACCTTCTTACTGCAGAAGTTGAAAGGCAACAAAAGCTGAGAGACAATGAGAAATATCAGTTGGAAAATCAGTTAACAGAGTGCCAAGGTGCTTTAATTGAAATGAAGAAAAGTCTAGTTACGAGGTCTGAGGTAGTTGTTTCTTCCTCTTGCGGTCTGAAAATTGTTTGCATGTTGAGTTCATTCAGATCTTGAAAGCCATGGCTTTGACAAGTTTTCTTGTGTTTCAAGTTTCCAGTTTAGTTATAAAAATTTCACTGTGCTTTTATATTTCTTAGTAATTTTTGTCCTTGCGTAACTTTCATATTCTTGCAGTTTCTAGAAAATGAAAGCACACGTTTGAAAGAGGAGTTAAAGGACATTGTAAATGAACTTAAAATTCAGAAATATCAAAATGATTCAATGCATGAAATGGCTGCCTTTCTGGAAAAGAAAAATGAGGTATATCTTCTCTTTGAGATTAAGTTTATGTTTCTTTTCTCCTCCTTTCCTTAGCTTGTAATTCCTTCTTGATCTCTGCCTTTTAAGTTTTTAATGATAGTAGAGGTTATCAAGTTAAGTAGAACACATAAATGTCATTTCTTAACTGAATTGTCACCACTTCTGCTAACTCTTAGCTCCAATGTAATAAAACCTATCGGGCTACACCTTTCATACCTTTGCAGCACCTAAAGGAATGTTGATTAGTCGATGTCTCTTTCCTTCATATTGCAGCTGTAGATATATTGAGGTTAACACAGTTTGATAAAGAAATAACATGTTTTGGAAAACTTCTAAATCCAGAGTATCACAACATAAAATCTGCAATTGATCCTTGTCAATTATTTTTCCATTCCTATGTTCTGCTAGCTTCCTTAAAATACTTATGTAGTATACCCCTTACAACTCAGACCTACATGATAAAAAAGGAACAAGGGACAGTTAAAACTTATGCAAAAAGATCGGTAGTTCTAGCATGCAACTTATGAAAATGAATGCTTAGGGTAGTTCTGTATCCGTCAGAAATATCCTGTATTCACACCCTATCCATATCTGAAAAAAAATGTCTTTTGGTATCCGTATCCGAAATGCCTAATATCCGAAATACCCGAAAGATTATGGACAATGGACATTGAATAATCGAATAATATACCCAATACCCAATACCTGCTAGTTTGTGAACAAAGTTAAAAAAGTAAACAAATAAAGTAATAAAATTGCCAAGAAAAACACATCATTAATAAAAGTAATAGAATAAACTTACAAATTCATTTCCTAAAATTAAAAAGGACAATTACAATAAAACATTAAACATTAAAATTCTCCAACTCTAGACATAGAAAATAAAAAGAACAATTAAATACAAATCTCCAACACATATTATATATATATATATTTTAAAATTATTATATTTAATTAATATATTATATGGGTATTGGATATGGGTACCTTATCTGCCCATTCATTTTGGATGGAAATAGGATACTGGAGGCCAATATATGCACTTGCCCACTACCTGATGGATTGTTAAAAATTATTATTTGGACCCTATCCGATATCTGATATCTGATGGTATCAAGTGTTTTTTTCCGATGGATACCATCGGATATCCAAAATACCCAAAACCATTCCCATCCCTAGCTTAGGGTAACATTCTAGTTATTACATAGAAAGATTTTAATTATAACTAATCAAGTTTTTGTCTAATATTGGCATGGACATCATGGGTTTGATTAGTAAAAGATTCATATGTGTCAGAAGGATGTAAATCAACAAGTGAAGGGACAAGGTCAATGGGCAAGTAGAGAGACAAGTCATATGGACAATCTGAAATGGATTCCTACTGGTGGACCTATTGACAAAAATATTGTAGTGGCAAACTTAGCAGTAGACCACACTACATCCTGGTTACTAAGCTTTTTTCCTTCTAGACATCTAAGCAAATTACCCAAGCTATGATTAGGTTAAAATCCTCAGTTTGACCATCAGTTTGGGGGTGAAATGTACATGAAAATCTCAAATTCGTGCAAAAATCTTCCCTGAGGCTTTCCAAAAAAATACCACATAGTTTAACCTTTCCGTTGGACAAAACTGCTTTGGGCCTCTCAATCCCTGGCCCATGGAATTCGAAAAAACTTACCCTAAAAGATTACTGGAAATTTAAATTAGTTTGTTGCTGTTATTTTTCCTTATCTTTTATCTTTTTCCTTATCATGTGTATATCCCTAAAGTTTAGCTATGTTGTTATTTCTCTTTTCCTAGATCTAGTGGGATTAGGATTTTGACCTAATTGCCACAACTGTGTATATATGTGCTGCCTTATACTGGCCAAATACATTGAGTACAGATTCAGAAAAGAATCTCTAGAATTTTTCGTGGTATCAGAGCCTATGTCAGCCTGAACTTTTCTTCCCCTCTCTCTAGCCTAATGCGACCTCATACCAGGATGTGGTGGCTGCCACCCAGGTTGGCAGCCAAGGAACCACTGAAACAGTCCCTGGAATGATCACGGGACACTGATTGAATGGAAGCAATTATCTCCAATGGTCCCACTCTGTCTTTATGTACATCTCAGGTAGGTGCAAGGACGATTTCCTAACAGGAGCAGTAAAACAGCCAGACCAAGGAGATCCAAAGTATAGAGCATGGCATGTAGAAACAGTTTCTGGAATGCTTTCAATAGTTGGAATGCTCTCAATAGGAATTGGATTTGGGTCACTTTGGCAATGCTCTTGTTGAGCCACAGCTTTGGGAAATTTGGAATATACCTCAAGTTCTTTATTTGCCTCTGGGGCAGCTTTGTGAGGAGCTTCAATTTCAGTTTCAACCTCAGTTTTAGGTGGATTATTAAGTACAGGTTCGGCTTCAGCAGAGAAAGGTACAAATATAGGTACTATTTCCCAAAACTGATATTCTTTCTCAGTGTTTGTTGGATTCTCACCTTGAGTATGAGTTTTGGGATAATATGGCACCTGTTCAAACAAAGTAACATCAAAAGTGGTATAAAACTTTCTAGTGATGGGTAACATTTGTAGCCCTTTTGGTGTGGAGAATATCCAAGGAATATGGACATTGGCCGAACATCCAAACACCTTTAGGAAGATTAGAGATGAGTCTAGTGTGAGGAAGGTTTTTCAAGAGGACTTGACAAGGTGAGTCAAATTTAAGAGTGCAAGAGGGCATTTGATTTATGAGGTAGGTGACAATTAAGACAACATTCCCCCAAAACTGTTTAGGAGCATTACTAGTAAACATGAGGGAACTAGCAACTTCAAGTAGGTGCCTATTTTTCCTTTCAGCGATCCCATTTTTTTTAGGTGTATAGACATAAGAGCTTTGATGAATAATACTCTCTTCAAGAAAAAATTTCCAAGGACAGAATTAAAATAATCCTGAGCATTGTCAATTCTAACAATTTGAATTTTAGCATGGAAATGATTTTCAGTCATGGAATGAAAATTTTTGAAAATGGAAATAGTTTTTGACTCATCTTTTTAAAGGAATACCCAATTGAGATGAGTATGGTCATCTATAAGCGATAAGAACCAACGAGCACTAGTTATGGTAGGAACATGAGATGGACCCTAAATATCACTATGAATCATAGAAAAAGGTTGAGATGGCTTGTAATCATGAGAAGGATAAGAGTTATGACAATGTTTAGAGAATTGACGCACCTAAGAACTTAGGGCTTTTATTGATGAACAACGATGGAACCATTTTTTCCCATATACTTGAAGTTGGTATGACCAAAGCAGTGGTGCCATAATATAGCAGCCCTATCATTTTCCAAAGTTTCAGAATTATTAGAGGCCAAGGTCACATGATAAGTAGTTTTGTTCTTGACCTTGATTTGGTACAATCCTTCACTTTCCTTAGCATTGCCATTTGTCCTCTCTGAATCCAAATCCTGAAACAAACATTCCGATGAAGAGAACTTAGCAATACACTTCAAATCTTTGCTTGTGGATTGAAATCAAGTTACATGATAAGTTAGGCATCAAAAGTATTGATTCAAGTATTAAGGTTTCAGAAATTATCACTTTTCCAATTCCAGTTACTGTGGAAAATGATCCATCAGCTATCCAAACTTTATGATTATCTTTGCAGGGACTGAACTCATAAAGTAGTGAGGCATCTTCAATCATGTGATCTGAGGCACCTGAATCAAAAATCTAGGTTACTACATCCTCAGTTCTAGAAAAATGGGATAAAATTGACAAAAAATGCTCTGATACCAAGTAGAAAATTGAAGGAGAAAATGTGTTTTTCATTTCTTAGTGTATATGATACATGGAAAGAGTTCATCCATTTATAGGAGAAGCCCAAAACAAATCAGAGAGATTTTCTCCTAAAAATTAGCCTAAACTTATGCTAATAAAATAAAACCATGCAATCAAAATCTTTAAATAAAAATGAGAGAAATAAGGGATTAGAGATAAATCAGGAATTCAACACTTTGATGTACTATAGTTGTATCACATTGCTTGTATGCCTTGACTCTATTATAAATACAGCACAAGCCCATCTCTCCTTCTATCTCCCTTATATTTCTTCTCATTAACCTATTGTATTTGTTTTTGTGATGGAGATTTTTTACTTCCATGATGATGGTTGTTGATGATGTTTATTTGACCATAAATAGCAACAACTCCTTGAAACTTCTGCTATTCAAAAAGTGCTGGCAGAAACCACTCAGATGTATGAGAAGAAAATTGCAGAGTTGATTAAGCAGATTGAAGACAAGCATTCTTGTGCAGAACGTGCTGCAGAAGAACTAGATATGATGCAAAAGCTTCTGAGTGATCATCAAAAGTCAATTAAGGTTGGTCATTTATAAGTCATTTTTGGAAAGAGCTGATCATGCTGCTGTTTATAATAAATATCTACATGGATATAAAAATTTTTGTACCTTGTAGGTCAATTTTGTTTTGATAGAAGTATGTATTATGAGCCAGTGTATGACTTGGCTTTTATAGGGCTTCTGAAATTTTTGGCTGAAATATTGTATTTCATTGTACTTATTTTCCTTGCACAAATTCGGCTTGTAAATCTCCTACATCTTCAAACATAATGAGAATGCAAGTCTAATAATTTATATTTCCTTAATTTTTCTTTTTTAATTCCTCGGTGAGAAGCAACAAGAAGCGGAGAATTCTGCATATCAAAAGTCCCTTGCCAACACCACGGAAATGTATGAGAAGAAAGTAATGGAGCTAGTTAAACAAATAGAAGATGAGCATCGCCAATTTGAATGTGCTCAAGAACAACTAGACTTGGCAAAGAGATTTCTAAATGATCAACAAAATTCAGTGCAGGTGAACTAACTTATTTAGCATTCTGCTCTCTCTCTCTTTCTTGTCTTTAAATTTTATTTTTTTTAAAAATGGTAAGTTAATTTTCTTCTGATCTATTGTCTGTCAGTTACGGGAGTACAAATGCATGTTATTACTTTTTTAATTAGCTATACAAGTTAATGAGTTTTCTTAATGTATTATCCTTAAATTGTTGAACATACTAATTGTGTTCTTCATTGGATCTGATCTAATATATCTTCTTCGACATTTACAAGTTGTTGTAACTTGTTCAAGGGATTTATTTTGTACTAATTTCCTAATGTATTGAAATTGTATCAGAGACATTATTTTTCTTGTTAAATGCTTGTTAAAAGCTACAAGCAGTACTATAATATAAATGAAATTCTTTAAATTTTATTGTTGGTCTAAACAAAAGTGTGATCTATTTCAATGTCCTTATATTTGCATTATCCTTTCACTCTTCTTTTCCCCCTCCCTTAATTTTGTTGAATACTTTGAGCCAGAATGGTGTTAAACACTTCACTACATTTCTCTGTGATGCGGTGATACCTACTTAATCTTTTTTCCATAACTTCTTTTTTATCCGGATTTTTTTGTTTTGATGAAAAAAGAATTTACTGATGAGAAGAATGAATAATACAAAAAAGTACAAAATAGGGGACAAGAGATCCTCTCCAAGCAAAAGAAAATTTCTGAAATTATTGCTCAATAGAGCCTTCTATTTCCCTTGGAGATCCAAGTCTATCCTTGAGATCTTTAGAAAAATGAAATTTCCAAGATTAGTAGTTTCTTCATCTTATTAAAAACTCAAATTGGAGCATTATGCAAAGAAGGTCATCTTTGATATGGCTTTATTAATCTTAAATTCATATTGTTTTTAAGTGATTTGTAAGTATGTTTGTTTTAACAACCAGGGGCAGGAAGAGATAGATGAGCTTCGGGTGAGATTACAAGGAATGTCCCATTTACATGAAACTACAGAAAATGAACTCCATCTGTTAAAATTAAAATATCAAGAATTGTTACAAAAGGAGGTAAGTGAAGTTAGAGGGGTTTTATTGAACTCTCCTTCCTTCAATATGTTGAATTGAGTTGGATTTTGGACCAGTTGCTAGTGCAATCCATACTATGACATTTATGATTATTTATCCTCTGGTGAAAATTTTTAAATACCAGTGATATATGATTTCCCATCCTAAAAATTTAATTCCTGAAGGTTACACTAAATGAAGAACTTCATGATATACGGCAAAGACTTCTGATGGAAGAGAAGCAGAGAAAAGATGTTGAAAATGAGCTAATAATACTTAAGAAGAATGTATCTGAAACTGAGAATGACATCAAGGTAATTTTGTCTTGTGTATTTTGATTGATGCATTTATTCTTTTGTTAATCTAAAAAATATAATTTTGTTACTTTTTTTTTTTCTCTGGATAAGAGATGTGTTTTGAAGGAAAATACATTTAAAGAATATTTGGAGTATGGATCCCCTATGGTGTCACACAAGTTTAAACCATCAAAGGAGACAATATCTAATCAGAAGGCTGCCATTGCAAAGATATGCAAAGAAGGCAAGAATGTTTTAACATTAATCCATGTAATGTTTGATAAATCACTTGTGTTTATATTATTGTTGGTTTATTGATTTTCATACTCTTTGGTGAGAAAAATTCAGTTGGGTTCCAAAGGATATTAGAGTTATTGAAATCTGAAGACTCTGATACCCAAATCCAAGCTCTGAAGGTGATAGCCAATCTAGCTGCTGAAGGTACAGGACATGAATTGATGCCATTTCCCCCTTCACTTTTATTATGTTTTGCTTGTTACCTTACTTCCTTTATTTATCTGTTTTGAATTGGTCTTTCCATGTATAGCTTCTGTTCTTTGAAAATACATTTATTTATCACCTTCAATTATTCAGAAAAAGAATATAATCCAATCTCGTAACGAGAAACCTTTAGATGTAACGACAGATGTAGGTGAAGAATTCATGCTTCTCAAGGGAGGATCCATACTGATCTAAACAGGAGAGGTTGAAGGAGAAAAAACATCATAATGGAAGAACTTATAAATTCCTGCAAGTTTCATAGTTTGAATGACTTTAAACTTATGAATGCTCTGCTTTCTACCAGACAGAGACAGTGAGAGACAGATCTTAACACTTGTAGCTCGATTGCTTTCAACATGCATTCTAAGCTTGATGATACAGTGCTGGATAAGAAAACCATAAAAAATACTTTATGATACACGTTATTTGCTGAATAACTGCTGTATATTTTTTGAATAGGTTACAAGGATATATATGTACAGTTAAAGATTCCAAGAATTTTTCCTAATCCCTAGAAATTAGGGATATATACAAAAATATAACTAATTAATATATTACTAAATAATCAGATCATTATCCCTAGAAATCCTCTAATCTAAAATAAAATAATTATCCCTAAAGATATTCCTAAATAACCGACACTTTATGCTTATGAAATGTACAATGGTTGACTTCTCATTCATCATTTTATTGTAGACTTGATCAAATTACAAGTTTGGCATCCATATTATTGCTTTCATGCTTAGATGGGCAGTCAATCTAAAGATTGTGATCATCCACATCTACATTGACCAAATGTTCCCATTTTCAGATATTAATCAGGAAAAATTTGTCGAAAAAGGGGTATTAGATGCATTGCTTACACTGTTGCATTCATCGCAAAACTCAACAATTCTTAGAGTGGCATCTGGAGCTATTGCAAATTTGGCAATGAATGGTAATTCTGAAGCTTTTCTTGGTGTCTTGTATGGCTTTTCAACCTTTTATATGATCGTTTGATTGATTCATTTGCTTGTTTCTTCTATGTTATACTCTTTTCTATTTTGACAAAATATCATTTAAAAAATAGTATGCTTTTGAGTAACAGAATATCTATTGAGCTTGACATATGTGTGATTCTCCTTTTAGCTGAGGGCCTTTGTTTTGAGAAAATTTAAGGACATTGCATTTCTAATCTCTCTCTCTTTAAAAGTATACCGTGTCCTCCTCCCTAGTAGTTCTCTTTCTTGCTAACAAAATTTCATTTTCTGTAAGGCTCCCTTTGTATTCTGACATTAAAAAGAAAAAAGCCTGTGTTTCTATTGTAAGAAAATAATTTTTCTTTGAAAAAATTTTCCAATGGTCTAAATTTTACTTGAAATTTTGAAGGAAAATTTTTCTTTAAAATAAGTAAGGAAACTATTTCTAGTTTTTGCTTTAACTCAATATTACTTGCCACTCAACACAGGCCACCACTATCACCATCACCATCAGCTTAGCCTACCACTGCTACACCACCGCTGTGCACTCGTTTGCCACTTTTTTTTTTCCTTTCTTTCATGTAAACCAAATAACAGAAAAATTTTCCATTGAAAATATTTTCTAATGAAACAGACAGTAGAAAAAGATGTTATGGAAATTTGTTTTTAGGAAATATTTTCATTTTCCTACTAAACAAATGGGCTTGTAAAAGAAAAATTAATTATTGGAGAAATATTATAATTCTCTCCAGATTATTTTAGCTACCATTTTGTGGTTCATGATTGTACTATCGTTGCTTCCCTGCTGACAGCTTTAATAATAATTAATAATGGTATTAAGACCTACATTGATTTAATAAAAAGCCTTCTACAATTGATGACCAATATTGGTGTTGTTGACTTCTTAACTTGCATCTACTTGAATTTTCTAGAGATTAGTCAAGGTTTAATAGTGAGCAAAGGAGGTGCTAGGCTGCTAGCAGAGACAGCTGCAAAAGTGGTGGATCCACAGACACTGAGGATGATTGCTGGTGCACTTGCTAATTTATGTGGAAATGGTAGACTGACGTTGTCTTGTCTTCGTTTTTATTGTCTCTGTGACTTGCATTCTCCATGTGGAATTCTTACATGACTGAGGTTTTAAATACTTAAATTTATTGATGTTGTCCCAAATGCCATTGTAAACTTGTCATAAGCTCTCGAAGTAAATAAATAATAATAGTCTCATTTTTTAACATCTGTGTCCTCACAAGTCATGCATCAAATGGGGTATATGGTTCTTTCTGATGTAGAGTGTGAATAACAGAGAGGTTACATATGCTGCTGAAAGAAGATGGAGGTATCAAAGCACTTCTAGAAATGGTCAGATGTGGGAATAATGATGTCATTGCACAGGTTGCTAGGGGATTGGCTAACTTCGCAAAATGTGAATTTAGAGGAATAGTTCAAGGTTTATGACTGATCTTATTTAATGGACCAAAATTATTCCCCCTTTTATTTCTGTAGTTAACATAATTACTATTATGTTGTGCAGGACAAACAAAAGGCTGTTCACTATTAATGGAACATGGTGCCCTTCCATGGTTAATTGCCAACACTAATACCTCTTCAGCTTCAACCCGGCGACACATTGAGCTCGCTTTATGTCATCTGGCACAAAATGGTGAGCTTCTTACTTTACATGACATTACTTAGTATAGAATATGAAGAAGGGAAATTAATTGAAAAATTATTTAGCGCTAGACACATTTTGCCATCACGTCAGACATAGCTTGGAAAATTTAATGAATGAACTCGGGTTCAAAAGTTGCATATATTAATAGTAGAGGACTCAATTAATGTTATCCCTCTTCTGTTGAGTTGTATGGGAAATCACTTTACGTGGCATATAAACATTGAACAGTTGAATAGGTTCCCCTGAACTTACCGAAAAAAGAAATGTGGTTCTCCACATATTGAGCTTATTTATCATTTTTATATGGAAAATGATACATTGAAATGTGCATCTAGTTTACTTCAGTGCTTCTACCTTTTCCACCTCCACATATAGTAATATATGACAAGCCTTTAAAAGTTAGAAGCCTATTCAATACCATAATCATATATTCAATAAGGACTCACAGGAAATTTGGCATTCTGACTGAATTGTACTAGATCGATCAATTATATTACTGAAATAAGTTCATTTGTTATGGATTTGCATATACAATTTCTATTTAGCCTGTTCTTAATATTCTCATTTACTTTTATGTCTAAAAAAATATTCTGCACTTAATTATTTCATGTTTAGTGTCTAGTTGAATTTTCTTGTATAAAAATAGAAAAACTATTAATTGAATCTATTTATATTCTGTGACATTGAAATCTGAAAACAGTGACATAATCATATCTCTCCATTTGGGGTTGAAAAAAAAAAGTTTTTCCTAGTCTACCTATCATTAAGGAACTTGTATATTCTTTTCATTCCATTAGATTTGGGTTTAATATATCCACTCTTTTCGCATGTGTCTTCAAGAATTAACAGTTTCTAGTAAATAATATATGTGATGCACTAAACATATGATGCTTGTCAAGTTCATGTGATAACAATTTCCCATGAAATGAATGTAGTTTCCATCTCATTTCATTTTGCTGCAAAATTTCAATTTTCTTTTGTAAGCGCTAGTTAAAAAAATTGTTATATTATATTGATTACTTCGAATTTAATAGATGATAATGCCATGGAGTTCATTTCCAATGGTGGGGTGAAAGAGCTTGTACGGATATCAATCCAGTCCACCAGAGAAGATATTCGAAATTTAGCACAACGGATACTGAGCTCCAATTCCATGTTTCAGGCAGAGATGAATGCTCAACAATTTCACTACAGTTGAAGAGCTTGAGTCTATAAGTTCGCAATATGTATCATAGTAGCATAGCATTTGGTTTCCTGTTTTATGTTGCATTATTTATGAACTAGTGAGCGTGAAATTAAATAACATTTTGGAGAAATTTTGTTTTTGATAAGTTATTCCTAAATTCCCATAGTAAATGTCATGAAAGATTTACCACGCTACTTGATTAATTATATAGATCAAATTAAGTTAACGTATTTTATTTTTGTTTATTTACTTTGAATCGATTTTATTCAAATCCGTGTCACCTACACCTAGTGGAACGTTGCATATGGTTTTTAATCAGGCTTAATTATTCCAAAGTTAATATATCTATATTATATTGTATTATATGGTTTTAAGGTGTTTGGTTCCTTTGATCTTCCAAATTACATCTGAACTATTGTAAATGATTGTCATTGGTCCTAAAACTATAAAACATAAAAGGTAACAATTTAAATACGTATAAGATATACGATAGGGTGGCAAGTTACGAGAGAGTTACACGTTAAATAATCTGTTTATAATTTTTCACATCTCTTTATTATAGTCTGAACACAAAAATGATTATGATTTAAATTTTAAAATTTTAAAAAAATTGACATATACTTTAATGTATATTAAATTTATTATTAATATAATATAAATATGATATAAGAGATATAAAAGTAAGGAATCATGCGTAATCAAGCTACATGAGAGTAAAAAATTAAATAATTTCATGACTTTTCTTTTTATTATATTTTAAATTAAATATTTTAAAAAAATTAATATACATTTTACTGCATGTAATTCTATTGATTTATATTATTATCTTGAACAATTATTTTGTTATATAATAACTATGAGCCAAGTGTTCACTAAAGAAATTATCTTTGGTATAATACTTTATATTTTTCCCAATCATCAAATTAGGAGTGTTATAGAAGTATTTTCAACAGTTTTGAAGAAGATAATGGATGGAGGAGTTTATACTGCATCTTGTGTTTGCTCATGCACTAACAATCTGTCTCAATCATATAAGCTACTATTGGTTCAAGCCATTCAACGTATATTAAAGTTTCGTGCTAATTTTTTAATTTATTTTAAATATAAATTAGATTATAAAAAATTTTATTATATTTTAAAAATAATAAAAAAGTTATTTAATTTAATTCTTTTCTAATTGCAAAAGTTTAAAATTATGTATTATAACATAGATATAAATCTAAATATAAGAAATAACCCAACAAAAATTTGTGTTCATTGAGGTCAACATAGATGATAGAATATTTATATCGAAAAATTTTTTAAGGGCATTAGGTATCATTTTACTTATATATTAATAAAATTTATTAAAAAAATTTATTTTAATCTAAAGGACTCATAAAATATATAAAATAAAAATATTATATTAAATTTTATTAATAATATATAAACGAAGTAACACAACGTATACTAACAAATTTTCTCATCATATCATGCCCACACCACATGACAAAAAACATCGAATCATTTCTTTACCAAAAAATGAAATTGCATCAATTCTCTTCTTACAAAGTAGTACATTGTATGTCTTTATTTGATGGCCAGATCATAGCCGTTTTACGGAAATTGATAATTTAAAAATGGTAAAAATATTTTTATATTTTTAAATTTTATATTAATTTTTAATTTTATTCTTAAAATTTTGTTGTGATCAATTATATTTTTAAAATTTTAAATTATAATCAATTTTATTTTAAAATTTAATGTTATCTAAATTATTAACAAAAAATTATGATATAATATTTAATAATAAATTTTAAGAATATAAGTAATTCTGATAATATTTAAATACGAGATGAAAATATATATTTTTAAATTACATTATTTTTATTTTCACTCAATCATTATTACATGTAAAAAATTATTGAATGAATATTTGATATATAATTTGAACGATATATTTTAATAATAGTTTTATATATTTTTTTAAATATAATATTATATTATTTTCTTATTAATAATTTAGATAATATTAAATTATAAAATAAAATTAATTATAATTTAAAATTTTAAAATTAAAATTAATCAAAAAAATTTATAGATAAAATTAAAAATTAATTTAAAATTTAAAAGCATAAAAATAATTTTTATTTTTTAAAAATTAAAAGATTAATTTATGACACCTTAAACAAACAAAAGACAATAAACTTAACTACTAAACATTAATTTATACCAATGTTGGCATACCATGCAACACAGATTGTTTTTGGGTTTTTCAAGAAAAGATTATTAGTTCCACTTCCAACATTCAAATAGAGCAGCACAAAATTATAATTCATACTTCCATTGTGGTTTTCCATCTCAGGCTCCCACTATCACCGAGTGAAACATGAACGCCTTACATGATATTTTTATAAACCATTCTTCACATTTTGTACTACACACAAACGCTCACCGCTTACAACTTTCTCCATTTGACCATCAACAACTATGGCCGCTGCTATCTCACAGCTTTCAACCTTACCTAATAGCAATTGTCACCCAACAAATAATTGTGGGTTTTCACCATTGAGCTCTTCCGTCTTTCATTTTCCAATTTCTGTTCATTTTCACAATTCTAAGCCCAGAGGATGCTCTGTCAGGTATTTTTCTGTGACAATTTATCTTCTGCCATGCTTGCTTGTTTGGGTGCTGGAATTGATGGAATAAATAGCTAGTGCGTATTGTTTAAAATTTGTATGAAAGAGCTTTTTACTTGCTTGACTCTTTGTAACTTTGACCTTTAGATTTGGATGTACTTGTTTGAAGGTCTATCTCCGTTGTTTTATGATTCCAAATAGTGTTCTTAACCTGTTTATAGGAAAAGAAATGGTTTAAGAAATTGAAAATAGCCGTGAGCCAGAACTGTATGTCTATACTTAGATGTGAGGAAAAAATCTAAGATAACAATAAGATTTAGATCTTTTTTGGTTACGGATACATTTTGGTAAATCAGTAGACACTTTAGTCAAGCTTTCCCATGACTACTTGTTAAACTATTTCCAAATAAAATGACGTTTAAAAGCTTTCTCTGAAGTTAATCCAGTGTGATATGGTTCTGCCGTTTGATTTATGTTGGCAAATATTTTGGGTGGTATGGTAAACCATTTTAAAATTTATATACAGTTCTCCCAAGTCATATCTAGATTTCAGTTTCTCTTAACTGTAACCAAGTAACAGTGCATTGTATTGTTTGATGAATAAACATAGAATGTAAAATCAAGAAGTCTAGAGATAGAACTTTGAAATTTATGCTCTTCCAGATAGCAAATTGCTAATAAATTTATTTTAACATTTTCCTCTACTCAGGTTATTCTGTATTTATTTTTATTTTCTCTCTTCAGTGCTCATAAGGGGCATAAATTGATCTACATTTAAGCCATGTATACACTGAATATTTGTATTGTAATAACTTAGATGCCAGTCAATAGATGCTGATGAGCAGAAGTCAAATAGAAATCTCCTAGACAATGCAAGCAACCTCCTTACCCAACTGTTAAGCGGGGGAAGTATTGGGTCCATGCCTACTGCTGAAGGTGCAGTCTCAGATTTGTTTGGTCGCCCTCTCTTTTTCTCACTATATGATTGGTTCTTGGAGGTATTACCCTTTTCATAGGCTTATCTTTGCATCAAATACTAATTTCCATCCTTAGTTAAGATTTCTTTATTTTTCAGTCTCTTGCCCCTTTCCTTTTCTCTTCTTTTTTATACTTCTTTTCAATTTGGGCATTGAAAATTTTATACCTGGGGAGGCAGGAGCTTCAGTCACAAGCCTGCAGAAACTATCCGACCATTGTATAGTATATGACCATTATGGTAACTGACCTGGCCTCTTGTGATTTTCCTTCTGCTACCAACCTACAATATTCAAGTTCTCTTAGATTTGAATTTACTTGTGATTGTTCTGGAAACTGGAACAGTCACAGAAACAGTTTTTCCAGTTTGCTAAGTCTTATGCTAGTATATACTTGTAAAAGATCTTACCCTTTTCTTAAATTAATATTGGTATCTATTTTTCTCATTTCCATCTCATTTTACTTTTATTTGGCTTTACTCAGTCCTACTTTTGTTTATCCTCTGAGGATACTATTGAACATGGCAGCATGGGTCTGTGTATAAACTTGCGTTCGGGCCAAAAGTATTTGTAGTTGTATCGGATCCCATAGTTGCAAGACATATTCTTCGAGAAAATGCATTTTGTTATGACAAGGTACCATCTTACTTGTAGCTCTTCCTCTTTTTTTATTATCAAAAAGTTGTTATCATGTCTTAATCAATTCCCATGTTTCATTGCCTCCTAAGTCCATATGCTGTAATAGGTTGTTTGTTTATTGATTCCCACTGACAGAAAAGTATGATCTTTGGGTGAATTTGTCCTTCTTTGTTCTATATTCGTATGAACCCCAAAATGGATAAAAAGTGAAAGCACAACATATTTTCATGCAATTTGTTCACTGATTGAGAATGAATTTAATTTCCCATTGAACAACTTGGAATATAATACTTGGGGCTTGCCAAGAGAATATATTTACTCTCCAATTGTATCTAATTTTTTTGGTCTGATTCAATTGTACCTAGTGAAAAGGCTGTTCAGCTCCTCCCTCGACCTTTGTTTCTTGTGAGAAAACTACATGTGGACTTGCATGGACAAAATCTTTTACAAACTTACTCTGTTTCAAGAAGCTACTATCTCTTCACATTGTAACTAAGAATCTTTGTGATAAAACTAAATTCCACCCTTGCAATTTTTAAACCTTGTAATTGATCATTTTGGCTAGCATTTAAACCTCCTCGTTATCTTTCTTTTCTTTCCTCTTATAATTATGTTCTGATAATTTCATATCTGGAAACCTGAAAAACTAGATTTTGTATCATATCCTCTTTGTTCTAGGTCTTCGTCTTAACCCTCATTGGTTTTATAAAAATGACATTATTCTTACAAATTATTCCTGAGATTTACAAGCTAAGTTCATTGGAATTGACCAAGGAGGATTTAAACCATGTGCTACTCTTGGATAGTTGGATTGTATGAGCTTGAATGGCTTGGTTTTCAGGCAAATCAAAGTTTCTATTCCATTTGATTAGTTATTATGTTGTTCATTTAAAAACCATTTGAACATTATTTGTTTTAATTTCTATTTCTGGTTTGTCAAATAAAAAACTAGGGAGTACTTGCTGATATCTTGGAACCAATAATGGGCAAAGGACTCATACCTGCAGACCTTGACACTTGGAAGCAAAGGAGAAGAGGTATGCATACTGCATTTGTTGTTTTTCTGTCATTTATTCTTCTTTTTTGTTTTCATTTTGACTCCGCATCTCAGTTTTAGATTGAAAATAAGATACCTCAAAATTAACTGGAGTAGGACAGCAAGAGAATTGGAATTTAGTAGGAAAAATTTATGTTGTATAGGGTGAATTAAAGATAGAAAGATGGAAGTGTATTTTCATTTATATTGTGGGAAGATCAATTTGCAGACAAGTGGACAGGGCTTTTGGGATAATATAGTGGCTGTTTGGGCTCTGTGAACAGTTGCAATGAGAATAAGGTTCTGGGCTTTAATGTTCTAACAATGAGGGTTTCAGAGTAAAGGATTTATAATACTGTCTGTCAAATATAATGAGGTGGGCAGATTAGGAAATTCTGAAAGGTTCCTGATTATGGAAACGACAATGGGCTGATGTCCACTGGAACAAATACTATTGAAACTGTTGCATCACAGTTGATCCTAGATGCCAGAGAGGCAAAATCTTCTGCCAAAAGATTCTTGCCATATCCACCAACCAAATACAGCAAATCGTTTAAACAAGGCATGCTGCCACAAAATCTTTCCCTACATATTTCTGTCTAACTCCTATAATGTATACCAATAAAAGAAATTCAAACTTTGACGGTATGTTCAGGCAGAATAGGAAAGAGCCTATTTGAAGTACTTAATACTTCACGTTGCTAGACAATGTAAAAACAATTTGCTGTTTTTTGGGTACTTCTGGAATGCAGTGCAAGATCATTTGGTTACAATTTATTGGAATTTCAAGTTGGAAAGAAATTATTAGTGATACCCATATTAAGAACCATGGTCCAAATCAAAGTAGTGATGTATGAGAGAACTTAAAAACCAGTATATGCCTGGACCACATCTCTTTCAATGGTCAAATATGAATACCATCTATTACCACTTTATATGGTTTAGTGCTCGGTTGGGTTCATAACAATGGCCATTGAATAATGCTTAAATCATATGTGGCTTCTATAGCTTATTTTTCTAGTGATAATATTGTCAGCCGTTAAGTTTACCTACATTAGATCCTTCTTTGTTTAACTTAATTTCATAAAATTTGCAGTAATTGCTCCCGCTTTCCATACCTCATACCTGGAAGCTATGATCAAAATATTCACAGCTTGTTCAGAAAGAACAATATCAAAGTTTAATAAACTTCTTGAAGGAGAAAGCCATAATGATCAGAAGTCAATTGAATTGGATCTTGAAGCAGAGTTTTCTAGTTTAGCTCTTGATATTATTGGGCTCGGTGTTTTCAACTATGACTTTGGTTCTGTCACCAAAGAATCTCCTGTCATCAAGGTTTGACTGAACGTTTATGCATTTCTAATATATCCTATTGGTTTTCATTGACTGTAGTGAAAGTACACAAGCCTAGTTTCTAGCTTTTGTTTTGCCTTATTAGATGTGTCAAGTTAGATATTTACTGCGCTTGCTTATCAATATACTCTTCAAAATCTCAATCTTTTGTGTATTAGGTGTTGAGATATATCCCAGAAGCAGTCTTAAGCTTCGGTTAGGGAAGAAAAGAGTGTAACGAAATACGTGAAGTGTATGCTTTGAGAGCCTTATTAATTGGGATTCTGTTGGGATCCCTCTCAAAGTAGCACCTCTAATGACTCTTGCCACAAAGTTGCTCCTAATCTGTTTATAACCCTAACAGGTAGGGACAGATTTGGGTAGTTTCATTTGAATTCTTATTTGTCCCCCTCGATTTTCTTGCAGTTGTACCAAGAGCTTTGACTGCAAATTTCTTGACAGTGAAATTAACAAACAAATATTGAACCACTCACAATACCAAACTGCCACAGTTTGCCATATAGAACCCAACATCAACAACTCCATAGCAGAAATTAGTACTTTCATAAGAAAAAAAAAAAAAAAGAACTCAAGTCATTGGACTCTTTTGTTTTGTATGTTTATTTGTTTGTGGAAGCTAGGTTTAGAATTCAAGATGGATGATATTTGTGCTCTGATACTAAAAACAGGGAGAGAAAAAGTTAGCAAGAAAATGAATGGACCAAACGGAATATATCTTATTGAATGACCTAATAATGGTGTACATTTCACTGACTACCAGCCTCTGCTTGTACTAATATAATACAATAACCACAAGAAGATACACCCTTTACTTAGGATGCACTACAAGTAATTATTTCCTTAATGTACAGTTTTTCTTAAATCTCTTAATGGGCTAACTCTTTTCTTAACCTACAAGACATTCCTAAATTTTTAGAATCTCTTAAAACATCCTAGCTTAAACAAATTTAATGTCCCGTGAGTATGTGGCCTGCACCCATGCAGCAGTAGTAACAACCTAAACAGCTACGGCCAATTAAAAACCACATTTCCAAAATTGCTATGGTCCAAGTTGCTGGTAGCTGTCTTATGAAGTGTTAAATACCTCATGCTACTCATTCTCTTTTGATCTTTTCTCACAATGATTTTCAAAGTAGATATGAAGTACATCACAGATGACACTGTAGTGTAGATTGACC
This sequence comes from Senna siamea, assembly GCA_031216115.1. NCBI lineage: Eukaryota > Viridiplantae > Streptophyta > Magnoliopsida > Fabales > Fabaceae > Senna > Senna siamea. The sequence goes on along the minus strand of CM062367.1, from coordinate 30,691,626 downwards.
TCTCTGATGATGATAATCTTCTCTAGAGATTCAACATATCTGTAGCACACTAGTTATTCTCCATCTAATGATTGTCTTTCTGAACATAGAAGTCCAATTGTAGGCAAGAATGCTTTCAAATGCTTCCTCTTTTTAAATGTGATAGTTTAATATCCATGGAACTTTATTATTTTGTTTGAAGCCACTGGCTTGATCGTTCTTTTACCATTTAGTTTTAAATGTGTTATAGGCTGTCTATGGTACTCTTTTTGAGGCTGAGCACAGATCCACTTTCTACATTCCATATTGGAAAATTCCATTGGCCAGGTGGATAGTCCCAAGGCAAAGGAAGTTTCAGAATGACCTAAAGATTATTAATAGTTGTCTTGACAGACTGATCAGAAATGCAAAAGAGAGCAGACAGGTGAGAAAGTACTTTTGAGTTTAAATTCATGTTTGATGTGTATTTATTTGAAAAATGTTGAGTTATCTGTACATGCATCGATGAAAAAACAAATCCATCATTGAGAAGACCAAGCTTGTGCATTCAATTTCTGTTGGAGGTGGAACTGATTCACCAGGTTACTTTTAATTTTAGGCTTTAGTTTTAAAAAGAAAAAAAGCAGTCAGAGATTCCTCATCCAATTGATATGCAAAATTTAAATTGCAAAGAGACATAATATGTCAAAGGAGCAATCACAACCTAAGTATGACTACCAATTCATTGATCTTTGCTCCCTCCCTACTGTTGCCTTTTATATTGTGATGCATTTGAAACTTGACGCAAACTGAACAATGAAATGGGCCTGTATGGTGCAGCAATCAATATTAGATTTTCATAATTTTGAGGGGTCTTTTGATAATAGTTGAAGAATTTTATCAAGAAGGAAATGCTGTGAGATGGAGGATAAGCAGGTCTCTATAACAACAAAAGGGAAACAGAAAATTCTTAATACCGTAAAGCTTTCCAATATCTCTGAACATTAGTAATAAAATTTTCCTAAAAGAACATATGTGACCCACCTGTGGAAGCCTTCAATTAGGTTCAACAAGGTTTGTGGAGATAGGAATAGGAGCACATTAATAGTATAAAAGGAAGAGATGGATATAGGAACATGATGCATAGAATACAAACAATAAAGGTGGTGAAAAACCACAGAAAATAGAGCATAACTACAATACAAATCCATCAAAAGAGAATCTTGGACTCAGACCCATTACCAAGTTGTCACTGTTGGATTTGTTTTCCTGCAACCTGAGCTTTACCTGGTCATTGTTATTTTCTCTGGCAGGAAACAGATGTTGAGAAACTGCAGCAAAGGGACTACTTAAATTTGAAGGTGTGTGTATATCAAGATAATTACCTAGTGGGAACAGGCTTTGTTTGTTGTTGTTGTTGTGTATGTCAAGATAATTCATTGCAAATTAGGAGTTCTGTATATATTACAATTTGTTGAACTGTTACTAAGAAAGAAGCTTATACAGGATGCAAGTCTTCTGCGTTTCCTAGTTGATATGCGGGGAGCTGATGCTGATGATCGTCAGGTATTTCTCTTCCAAACCTCTTATACTTCTAGAAAGAACTGTTGATAAAATAGGGAGAGCAAAAGTTAGGGAGAAAAAGAAGGGAATGAATGAGAATTTAGCATTAAAAGACTGGACTGTATGTCATAGCATTAACTCAACTATAACCATACAGAGAAATATATATCCTTTACTAGGGGTGCACTATGTGTAACTATATCCTTAAACTACAGGGCTTTCATAAATTCTTAGTAAGTCTTAGCAAGATAACTCTTTTCTTAACCAATAAGTTTTCTTAAATTCTTGATAGCTCTTGATAAAGTTCCTTAAGCTAAAGCTTGCAATTTATTACTAATGAATAATGATACACAATTGAAGAGATAAACAAAGAACAATAACTAACTCAAATAAAAGAACTGAACCATAGACTCAAGAACTTAAGCAACTAGACTACCCTTGTCAACATCATTGATAGACATATAACTCCTAGATGTAGAATTCTTTGACCTACTTAACATGAATTGTCCTCCGTACATTCTCCTAGCAGCCCTTCTTGGCCACATTGCCTTCTCATCCTTCTTACAACTGGTCTCCACTACTTGTGTCACATACTAGGGTACCCTAACAACACACAACGCCCTTACTAGAGCCGAAGTCTTTTAATACACAACTCTTTGAATTTTCAATCCTTATGACTCCCCAAGCCGTACCAAGAGCTTTGATTGCAACTTCCCTAACTATGTAACTAAGAAACAAACACTAAAACGCTTGCACATAATACCAAACTACTACAATCTCAGCACCCACAACACCATAACTAAAAAGTACCTTCGCATATTAAATTTTCATGAAAGAATGACAAACCACGATGAAATATATCATAAAACAAAGTATAACTCAAGGCAGGGTATTTTTTTCTTTTCCCTTTTTGGTAGAAGGTGAAGTTATGATTCATGGTGGGTAGTTCCTCTGCTCTAATATCCTTGAGAAAATTGTGAGAACAAAAGCTAGGAAGAAAAGGAAGGAACCAGAAAGTACGTTATAAAAAGACTAAATATTGATGTGATGTATTATTCTGACTCCCAACTCAAATGCTAAACCACACCAAGACATTTATGCACTTTACTTGGGTTGCACTACAAGTAGCTATATCCTTAATCTGCAAGATTTACTCTTGGATGTTTTCCAAGGTTCCATATCCTCAGTAATATTTTCGTGGGGTTGTGTTACATAGTGTATGGCAGTTCAAAACCAAATATATCTGCATGTCTAGAAACATGCGAAGATTATCTGGTTTTTTGGACCTCTATTGGTACACTGTTATCTCTGAGGATCATAATAGTATCTTTTCATGTAGCATTGCAAGTTAAAATATTTCAACTTATATCTTCCTTTTTGTTTTGTTTTTTTGGGACAGCTGAGGGATGACTTAATGACAATGCTTATAGCTGGTCATGAGACAACTGCTGCAGTTCTTACTTGGGCAGTTTTCCTGCTGGCTCAAGTATGTTTACCTCTGGCAGATATTGGATTTTTTTTTTTTTTTAAAGGGCGAATTTGGGTTGTTTCCATGGCTTCTTTTCATCAGACCTTCCTCTGTCTGCTACACCATTTCAATGCATATCAATTTGCTAATTGCAGAATCCAACCAAAATGAAGAAGGCACAAGCAGAAGTGGATTTGGTGCTGGGCGAGGGAAAACCAACTTTTGAATCACTTAAAAATTTGCAGTAGGTTTCAATGTCCGATTGAGCAACTAAAAGCTTTTGTGCTCCAAGTACGGTTTGTTAACATGTGTTGCATGCTTTCAGGTATACAAGACTTACTGTTATAGAGGCTCTTCGTTTGTATCCCCAGCCACCTTTGCTGATTAGACGTTCACTCAAATCTGATGTTTTACCAGGTATATCATTTTGTTGTTCTGTCCCTGAAGATGGAACATAACTAGACAAATAAAAAGGGAAAATATCTAAAATCTCAATTAAATTCAAAACTCTGTCAATTAATTTACAATAATAATCAGGTTAACACTAATGACTTATTAAAGGCCTATTTATGGGAAACTTCAATTAGAATCCTAATGATACCAACTAGTTTTTCATACAAGTACACTACAATATGGGATAACATATCCCTAGGTCCAAACGCCTTTATTAATAATCCCTAATTACATCCTAAGCATTTTCATCCTTATGTGCAACAGTTCTAATTCCCCCCTTTTGACTAGTAGTCCAGTTTGATGGCCAACTCACCTCAAAAAGATCCCCTACTCCAAAGGTTAGTTGAGTAGCTTCCTATAGGGACTAAAGGCCTTTTGAGGTAATTCTCTAGGTTGGGCAGCTGCCTGTCCTTTGGGATCCCATATATACTATTGGTGCCCTAACTAGAAAACTTGGAGTAACCTATCTTCACTACCATTTTTATTAACAAAAAGAAAATTGTATTTACAAAGATTAGGCATTAATTAAGCTATATTTCCGTAATGTATGTCAAATTTTGCTATAAATGAGGTTTTAAGATCTACATCAATTTCTTCCTTCATCTAACAATTTTACTATTTTTTTTCTTTTTGTGATTATTTCTTAATTTGTTTCTTCCACTAGAGATAGTGTATTTATGGACCTTTATGACTCTTCTACAGGAGGGTACAAAGGGGATAAAGATGGTTATGCAATTCCTGCTGGGACTGATGTCTTCATATCTGTGAGTACATATTTTGTGACACATTGTTTCATGGTTTGGAAGAGGACATTATAAATGCATGGATCGTTGGATTAGGGTCCTCTCTTGTTTCACTGGAACACGACATGATCCTGCTCTGTAAAGAAACTATAAAGAAAGAGCATGCCAAGCCACTAGTTTATATGTATCCTCATAATATTCGTCTTGCAAGATGTTCATTTTACATAAGATTATAGTATTGCTGCTCAAAAGATTCCATAATGCAGGTATATAATCTCCATAGATCTCCATACTTTTGGGACTCTCCTAATGACTTTGAACCAGAGAGATTTTTGGTGCAAAAAAAGAATGAAGAAATTGAAGGATGGGCCGGTTTTGATCCCTCTCGAAGTCCTGGGGCCTTATATCCGAATGAGGTTGCTTTCTGATACTTTGCTTTATTTAAGGCTTAAATACACTTTTGGTGGCTCTTGTATTGTAGTAATAGAAGTTTTATTTATAGATTTAAGCCCTTTATTCTTGATTATAATGAGAAATATCTGCATTTGATCAGGTTATATCAGATTTTGCATTCTTACCTTTTGGTGGTGGACCAAGAAAATGTGTTGGAGATCAATTTGCTCTCATGGAGTCCACTGTAGCTTTGGCTTTGTTGCTGCAAAATTTTGACGTGGAACTGAAGGGAACTCCTGAATCTGTGGAACTAGTTACTGGAGCAACTATCCACACAAAAAATGGAATGTGGTGCAAATTGAGGAAGAGATCTAACTTACATCATTGACATATTTACCGTCAACATTGTTAAAATTGATGAATATTATTCTTCATTTTAAATAAATGAAATAGAAATTAAAACAGCTGAAAAGAAATTACTCAACTTTCTCACCACTTTACAATTCAACTTTCTCCATATACATTAAATCAGCAAGTCTTTGGCGCTTAAGCCAATTTAGGCTTGAACAGAGAACTAGTTTCCTGAAAATATTTTAATTTGGATTTTTTGGTATTAATTGAGTTAACGTTACATTTGAATTTATTTAATATTTCATTTATGTTAATTATGATAAGAATATGTATCTAGGTGCTTATTGACATAAGTAATTTCAAACAAGTTTATATATCAAGTTCACCATTTTCATCAAATTTTATTTAAACTTTTTAAGTTTGACAACTTAAAATAAAATATAACAAAAAGTCTTTTTTTATTAAGTAAGATTGATTATATAGAAAAAATAGATTTCTCACAAAATTTTTATTGTTAAAATTTTCTACATTTAGTGCTACAGTGTTACAAATAAAAATTATCTCTAATAAAATAATATCTTTAAAAATTTTAAAAAATATAAAATTAAATTTATTATAATAATTTTATTATTATTTTTATTAATTTTTCTCAAACTCTAGTTATTAAATTATTTCTAATATAGTAAATTTAAATATAATTTTTTTTATATATTTATTATTATTTTTTTAATAAAATAAAATATATGAAATAAAAATTATAAAAAAATTACAATTTCATTTCCTTTTTTAATATTTTTTTTGGTAAAATCATTTCCATTTTAAAAAATTACACTGCTACTTGTAATTGGAAATGCATTACACTTTAGGCCAAAATTCTATTTTCTGTCAATGCATTGTCTAAACCTTTTCTGCTTTTCAAATTTGCAATTCAACTGACCAAAATGCCCTCTATTCGCGTCTTTTCTTTTATATTTCTTCTATGAACTATATTTGTAATAAAATAAACAATAAACTTATTTTTTTTATTTGAGAGATAAGTAATAATACAATTTAATTTTTAAAAAATTATAATATATATTTTGGTCTCTAAAAATTTATAATAGTTAACTCGTTAATTTTTGAGTCGTCAATCATTAACAAAAAAGATAAAATTAGCTATTAAATATTAAATAATCATTAAAAAAATTATAAATATATACTTTTTTAATCCTTAAAATACCAATAGATCAAATTATAATAACCAATAAAAAAATTTAATCATATATAAATATTTAACTATATTCAAATTAAACATATGCAATATTTCAATTACACAGTTAGTAAACAAATTAGCACTTATATGTATTATTTTTATCATATATGCATCATATATTTTATTTTTCATTTACAAATCACATAAATTTAAATATTTTTTTAACATCTAGCAAGTCTAACTAAGTATTATGTTTATTGAACAACTCATAATTTAAGCTTAATTTTTATTTGATTCTAAATTTTAAAATAATATAATATTTTTTACTAGCAAGTTTGTGTGTACACATTTGAGTAATTTTTTTTATGATTTACTATTATTTTTTCATGTACATACATGAGTATTAATAATTATTATGGATTAAATATTTTTATATATAATTTAAATTTTAAAATTAATAAAAAAATAACACATTTAATCAAATAAATAACAAAAATAAAGAGACACAGGAAGACTACGTACAAATTTTTTTTTTCAAATTTTATTATTTATTGAAGAAAGTAACTTAATTAATTTTATAAAAAAAATTTTATAGAATATATCTCTATATAAAAATATTTAGCAAATGACCAATTATAATAAATTAGAGTGGGACAATATTAAATATAGGTAAATTATTAGATGTTAAAAATATATTTAAATTTGTGTAAATTGAAAGTAAAAAATAAAATATATGTTACACATATGGTAAAAGCACTACATATGCGTGTTAATTTATTTATTGATTATATAATTGAAATGTTATATATATTTAATTATAATATTAATTAGGATAGTAAGGATATTTTAATATCTTTTTATATCATTTTTATGATATTATTTTATTTTAATAGTTTAAAAATAGACGCTAGATAAATTAAAAAATTATATAAAAATATCATATGTTTATTTAATGATTTATGGTTAAGTATTTATATATAAGTTTATTTCGACTAATTATATTTTAAAAATATAATTAAGTATTGATATATAATTAAGTTTTTCTATTAATTATTATAATTTGAGTTATTGGTAGTAGACTAAAAAATATATTTCTAATCTTTTAGGGACTATTTAATATATAATGACTTCAATTATTTTTTTTATTAATGACTAACGACTCAAAAATTAATGAGTTAACTATTGTAAAAAAGAACAAAATATATATTACAATTTTTTAAGAACTAACTCATATTATTATTTATTTTTTAAGAACCAAAATATAGATTAACTCTAAAATAAATGTTTAAAAAATTCAGTAATTTTTATTTTGTTAATAAATTAAATTATTTATAAAAAATAAAATATATTTTTTAATTAAATTTTTATACATTTTTTTAACTTGAACACAAAAGTCAAATTCACACCCGAAAGCCATCAGTTACTGGAATCGACATGAATCTTGTGGTAGCTACATTGACCATGGCCCCTGTATGCGATGCTGGCTTGGTAGCTCCTTTTAAATGAGTGATTTGAGCTGCAAAATAATATTTGTATATGTGCACCTAAATGCTAATTATTTTATATCCAATTTTAAGAACAGTATCAAAAGATAAACATATCCACAAGCAAGAATTTTCAGATACTATCATCAATTTATAAGACCCCATTGAATAACTTTAACCTTAAATTTATTATCAGATATTAATCAAAGTTGAAGAGCCAATTTTATCTACATGAAAGAACATCCAATGTTGGCAAGAATCACCGTAAACCATCGTAACTATGGCGAGCTGTCAGCCAACACCGACGACAGGCCGTCGACAACTGTCGGAGACGACATCTTGGCTGCAACCGGCAACCAGGAGATGGTGACCAGTTGAGTACACACCAAGATGAACAGAGAGGAGAAGGAAACTTAGGTGCAAGGGTAAATAAGTAAATTTGACTTGTTTTTATTTTATATTTTAATTAATAAAAAGTGTTAACAATTTTTTAGAAAATATTCTTAATACTATTACTTAACTGGACTAAAGTGTAATTTACCCATTTGAGTGGATTCAAATCCTATTGTCTATTTGGTGCACAGTATTTATATATTTAACCTAATTGTGGATTAATATATAAAAATATATTACTTCAAGACGAAATTAATTTTCGGTCAATCCTCCTTCCTTCTCCTATTTATATCTATCTCTCTAATTTTACACAGTAACTTTTTTTTAATAATTTTCCACTCACAGTGAAACGCAAGAAACGTTCGAATACAGTTCCAACCGCTCGTTTTGTGCAGAATGTCATTATTTATTTTCATTTGGCAACGTACGACACTTTTGACTGATCCATTCAAAAAAAATGCATGATTCAGAATCGTCTTAGCTTTTAATTTCATAACGTCAAGCCACACAATAATATCTCCATCAATTAATATTAATATTTGCAAAATTCATCCAAATTCGCAAAATATGCAGTGACTGTAATAAATCGTATTGAATCTGGACACTTACAGGATTGGTTGGACCCGTCTCTCTCTCTCTCTTGTCGTTTTCGGTACTAAACGCCAATGCCTTCATACTTCTGAGTCACTCTTTCACTTCCGGTTTCTCTCTGCACTTTCGCGAACTGTGAGATTAACGATCATGAATCGAGTCGTTCGATCTTCTCTCAGAAGCCAGGTAAGAATTCCTCCATACTCATTTTCATTTTTCACTGCTATTTCTAGATTGTTTGTGGATTTTGGGACGAATGTGTGTTTTATTCCGATTATGATGCTTTGTGAGAAAATATGGAAACATGTCTTGTGTTCTTGTTGATTCTGCTCTTTTTTCCATCCTTCAATTTTTCGATTAGTTGCTTATTGCAAAATTTTCCCGGTCAATGGGACTTTTCTTTGTGTTATCTGGTAGCTCAATTGCTTTCTTTTTTCTTTTTTCTTTTCTTCTGAGTAACTAGTATTTTTGGATTGAGTTTTGGTTTATTTATATAATAATAGTTAAGTTTTGGATTGAGTTCTTTTTGAGTTTTGGATTGACTCTTTTATACCGTTGGAGGACTTTTATCTATTGACTTGTGCACAAAAACTACTTTTGATGTTGAATTTTCATAGTTCTCCGCGTGAAAGCGGGTTAAACTATTAACGGAGCGTGATTACTTTTCTAATACGCTCATGTCAATGACAGCGCGAAGATTGAAAGTTGTTGAACAAAGTTGAAGTCAAAGTGGCCAGCTTTTTTAAAGCTACGCTAAATTCTTTATATTATTAATTTCATTAAAAATGGATTGGGCACTATATTGCTTTCTGGTGGAAAAGATTCAAAAGAAATTAGTTTTAATACGGCAGGAGAAAAGTTAAAGTGAACCGCTGATTCTTCATGATTCTAGTTTAAGCTTTCTGCTATTTTTTCATGGCCATGTCAATTAATGCCATATGAAACAATGCTGGTTCTGGCTTTCATTTTTTTTTTTCTGAATTAAATATATGCTCTGCAGCTCCCCCCCACCCTGGGTGAGAAAAAATAAACACAATTTCAACTGATTATATTTCAATTCCACACTTGTGTTTGCCATAATCTGAAAATTGAGTTTCTTATGCGGAACTGGAAGGGAAATGTGAAAGTGAACCAGAGACTCGTCTTTTATGTTCAAGCTTTACATAGGGTAGACACAATTTAGTTTAAGATCCAGTGCCTTTTTAATTATAGCGTTGAATGAATTATTATTTTATAATATATATATATATATATATATATATATATATATAACAACTGGACACAGAACAGAAAGAAAAGAGCAATTGGAAAGCCAATAATCCATTGCCCTTTTGAAGATTCAAGCTCTAGTTGGCAGTTGGATAAATGTGAAGTTTATTCTAATGAAATGATAATGTTCTATATATATTTTCTAAAAGCTTATTTAACCAATGAACTAAAGTAAACGATAATGTTCAAGATTTTTCTTCACTTTTGATTTTATAAATTCAGTTCAGGCTGCTAAAGATGTTGTCCAGGGTGTAGATTATTTGGTGCCTGTTTTTATAGTTTTTTTCTCTATGATCTCTATGGTATTGGCCTTGCTTATTTTATTTATCTGACTTGGTATATTATACATGGTCTCAAAGCTCATGTTTGTTGTTTAATTCTTTTAACTTTCTAGCGATGCTTATTTTTATTTTGTTGTTTACAGTTTGCTTCATCATTAAGATATGTTGCTGCTTCCAGAAGTTCTCAGGAAAATCTTCAGGTTTCCTTATGGTCTAGATCCAACAGTACTGGGGCATCTTTGACAAAGGATGAATCAACTGGTGAAGGGTATAATTTTGTTATTTACAGTTTGACTCTCATGCAAGCTTTTGAGTATTGATTATAGATATATTTTGCATGTATTTAGATTGGCTTGATGGATTTGAACTAAATGGTAAAATAATATATTATTGAATACTATTCGTCTTCCATTTTTTTCAGATAGGATAGAATAATGTGTGTGGTTGAACAAATAAGCAGTTCTGTTTAGTTTCTGAGTTCTTTTGCTGTTTCAATAAATTTATTCATAAAGCATTCTAGGTAGAGAGACAATTTTTTGGCTTTTTTTAATTCTTTCTTTATTTTGTTAAAGAATATTCTTTTTTATTTTATAAAATTTCAAGCCTGACATGGTTACTGTGTGTACTGCCAAAATCCTTTTTGATTATTGTAGGTTCAAGGGCCATGATATGCTTGCTCCTTTCACTCCTGGGACAACTGACTTGAATCCTTTGGTTGTAGAAAAATCAGAGGTGAACTTCCTTTCTTCCTAACTCAAAGTTTATTGATTTTTCCGAAGTTGTTTTTTTTTACTCCAAGTTACAAAGAATATATACTTTTTTTTTTTAAAGTGGCTCAATTTAGTAATTTTTGTAACCAATGGATTCAGGGAAGCTATGTATATGACATAAATGGGAAGAAATATCTTGACTCACTTGCTGGTTTATGGTGCACTGCTCTAGGTATTTGTGAATTCTTTTCAATCACCTCTTATCTCCTTTGCTTAATCATGCTATCTCATTGTTCCATTTTGCCTCTTAAATGATAATATCATTTCATATTCCTTTGGGCTTCTGCTCTTATTTGTTGAATTGTTGTATTCTTATATATTCCTTTTTTCTAGTATGCTTTCCAGAAAGTCACACCTAAATTTCTGAATGATTCTTGCCTTTTCCCTGTCTCACAATAGAACAAAATTTGTTCTAGTAACTGTAGTGAGCTGCAGTGAATAAGAGTCAGTACTAAGAAATCCCTCAGGAATATCTGCCTCTCATTTCTTTATGGAATTTAATTAGAATATTACATTTGTCAAAATAGTCATGTGATTTTCTTCAAACTATTAGTTAGCACTTGAACAGCGAAAACCATTAGAAATTGATTTCAAAAACATTATCAGTTATACATTTCAAGAGACTATACTTCCACAGTATGAGAGAGAAATGACTTGGAGCTTAAATGTCTGATATTTTAAATATGATTTAGTGCTATGCAGTTACAACTGATCCCTTTTATAATTTCTACATAAAAGAAGTATTTGACAGAAAAAAGAAACTATCTATTGCTTAGAAAACAATATCGATGTAGTGAATTTCACTGAAGGCACTGCAAAATAATATTCTTACTTCATATCAACCTATAAAGTACGGACACGTCTATCTTTAGGCATGTCCCGTGTTCGACACATGACACGACACCGACAAGCATGACACACTAAAAACAAGTGTTCGACACATGTATAAGTGTGTTAGAATAAAAAATTTTATTTTTTCAGCTCGGACACGTGCCAAATACAACTTGGACACATGTCAAACATGGCTCATACTTGAGCCAAGCATGGGATGACCCAAAGAAAAAAAGAAGATACCATAAAATAAGTGAATGAAAGTCTGGAGAACTCATTTTAATGAGATTATTAAAGTTCTTTTTAAATTACTTTTGTTATGTATGAGATTTAGTAAATTTGATTTAGAAAATAATAGGGTAAGTTGCTTAAAATATATAATAATATTGGTTATTTTTCTTTTTTACAAGTATATCACTGAAAGAAAACTTTATATATATATATATATATACCGTGTCATGTCGACTCCTATATTTTTTAGAATTTGACGTTTCAACGTGTCCGTGTCCGGGTCGTATAGGGTGTTCATGTCAGTGTTTGTGCTTCATTGATATAAACCCTGCCTCTCATTTAGACTCCATTGCCCCTAAATTTCTTGTTTCATCCTTATGGATTCTATAGTATTATTGGTTCAGATTTTTTAAAGGTCTGACCTTTCACAGGGGCACGAAGTCCTGAACTTGGGCCTTTTTAGCAATCAAGCTTACAGGGTTTGGGAGGAAAAAGAGCATAAAAATCTCTGGCATTGTGCATTCTTTGCTGGTTTATGGTATCTTTGGTTAGAACAGAATGCTAGATTGTTCAATCAACAATTCCTTCTGCCACATCTTTGGGAGAGGATTATTTTTATGTCCTCTTTGTGGGTTTCTGCTTATGGCTTGTTTAGAGAGAGTCCCTTGCAGATCCCCTTTTCCTCTGTTTTTGCACCATTTTTTTTCTCTCTTCTCTTCAATAAATTCTTTTTTCGGCTAAAAGGGTGGGGGGGGGGGGGGGGAATACACAGTCACCTGCCATATCTAATTTTTTATTGCCTTTTATATGTTAGTTGTGGTTCATATTAAATATTATACCTCAGATAGGCTAACGTCCCAGAGAGATACCTACATATTTATCTTTTATGGTGCTCTAGATAGGTTGCCCAACCTAAAGTAGCTGAAACAAATGTAGCAACAAAACTCTTTCTTTGCGTAATGTTAAGATTGACACTTGGTTTTATCTCTTAGAAAGTTGAATTTAAGATATATGCAAGGATAAATCTGATTCTTTGGCTTAGAGTTTTGGTAAGTGGACATGACTGGCTGTGATTTGTAAATATGCTATTCTTACAATAGTCAAATGATTGTGTAATCTTCACATGCAAAAGTTATGGCCAATGCATGGAGTTTCTTTCTAAAAATGTCTTTTTATAATATCAATATTTTATTTGCAGGGGGGAATGAACAACGCCTGGTTGATGCTGCAACTGCACAATTGAAAAAATTGCCTTTTTACCACTCATTTTGGAATCGAACTACAAAACCATCTTTGGTAGTCATATATTCAACCACTAGCTGACCCAAACATAATTTTCTGCTTGTTAATTTTACTTCAACTTCTACATTATTTCTTTCTTTCATTTGTTCTCTCCTTTTCTTATTAAAAAAACAACCTTATGCTTCAAAACTTCTGGTTTCTTGCAGCTTAACTTCTGATTTAATTTATATATTATACATGTCGTGTAAAGTTATGGTGTTATTTTAAATGTATCCCCATCCAACTGATGTGTATTATCTTTAGGTTGCGTTACTGCACAATACATAATTAATTACCCCACTATGATGTTCTCTCCTGATATTGAATTATTCATTTTCCATTTTTTTTACATAACTATATATTTCATCTTACAGGATCTAGCCAAGGACCTTCTAGAACTTTTCACAGCCAGAAAGATGGCAAAAGCATTTTTTGTTAACAGTGGATCAGAAGCCAATGACACACAGGTTTTTAGGTTCTATATTGCTGTAAAGCCATGTTCACTTGTTACATATTTTTTTATTTCTTTTTCCTGTAATTGTAAGGTGGACAATTAAAAGGTATGTATAATTTTTCTTATGTATTAAAACTTAAATATCTAGAAAGTTGTAATGCATACACTATTTAAGGAGTGCAAATTAACATTTTCCAAAATTAAGACATCATGCAGCACAGTGGCAAAACATACCACCCCTTGACAGACTTATCAAATATTATGCACTGAAAGAATCTCATTCTTTTCAACTTGTTTCGTCAACTAAATTTTACCTTAATAATGATATATCCCATATATAATATAGGACCTGAAGCCTATGAGTAATTAGGCACCCTTTTACCAGTGGCCAAAGGAAAATGTATTCTCTAAATGCAAAATGAGTTAATTTATCATCCAAGTTTTGAAGATGGTCACTAGTGATGGAAGCAACTGTAAGCAAAAATTTTTAATTAAATGTCAACGTAGATAAACTGCATAGGTTTACATTTTTTTTTTCTTGCAGGTGAAATTAATATGGTATTATAACAATGCACTTGGAAGACCAAATAAGAAGAAATTTATAGCTCGTGCAAAATCGTATGTTTGACGTCTCAACCATTGATGTTTTATTGTATTTCTGCAGCATATATTGTAGTTTATCATCTTCCATTTTTTCTTTTTTTTCATTTTCACATTTCTTATAGGTATCATGGTTCAACATTGATAGCAGCCAGTCTCTCCGGGTAGGATGAACTCAAAAGAATTTTTTTTTTTTTCAGTTAACACTTAAATGCTTATGTGACAAATCTATAGTCTATTCCTGAAAATGAGAATATGAAAGAAAAGAATAAAAAAAAATCTTTTGTCAATTAACTGTAAAATTTCATATTTCAGCCTTCCAGCTTTGCATCAAAAATTTGATCTTCCAGCTCCATTTGTGTTGCACACAGACTGCCCACATTATTGGCGGTATCATCTTCCAGGTTGTTTCTTTTAGTAGGTCATGTTTCCTCCTAACATGTTTTATTGACATGTATAATATGTGGCTAAAATATTATGCACTCTGATGCATTCCCCAGGTGAGACAGAGGAAGAGTTCTCAACCAGATTAGCAAATAATTTGGAGAAACTGATCCAGAAAGAAGGACCAGATACAGTATGCTTTAATACATAGAAAATGTCTTCTGATATTGTCATATTAATTTTGTCAAAGACTTACTATTGATTTTTGATACAGATTGCTGCATTTATTGCTGAACCTGTCATGGGCGCCGGAGGTGTAATACCTCCACCTGCATCTTATTTCGAAAAGGTGAGTCATTAGCATCATCAATGCTTTAAACAAGTCAAAATTTCCTCTTTTTCTAGCTGGACAACAAAGAAACTGCTTCTGCATGTTTTGCACCAATAATGATGCTGGGGTCCTCAGAATCCCATTTCGCTGTTCCCTGTGATATTACAATAGATAAGAAATAAAAGAGCCTCTTCTCACCTTTAACATCATTTTGGTTTTATGATTTTCTATTTAAACCATTTCATTACCTGAACCTCCTCAATATAAACTTTGTTATGTGTATATTTTGTTTATTTTCTTGAATAGCTTGTTCATACTTTTATATTAGTTCAAGGGTTAACATAGAATATGTAATTGTAGTTCACATTTTTGCTAGCTCTATAAAAGCTATGTATTAAAGTCAATAGATGCAATTTATGTGTTCTTGTATTTTGTAAAATTCCAGTTTGCATAATATTTTGCACATGATTTAGTTTTGTTGATATAATTCCAATGCTATTTTCTCATCTTCCTTGACCTTGCTCCCTCCCTCCTCAAATACCCCAAAATAATGACAAGTGAAACATTTTTCTCATAATATTTCATTGCTTATGCAGATTCAAGCTGTGGTCAAGAAGTATGACATTCTTTTTATTGCAGATGAGGTATTATACTATGTTTCTCCACACCTCTTCAAATTTATCATGACAAAAATTTAATGCTGGACTTTCTTCTGTCATATTTTTCTCGTG
Source organism: Senna siamea (assembly GCA_031216115.1). Lineage (NCBI taxonomy): Eukaryota > Viridiplantae > Streptophyta > Magnoliopsida > Fabales > Fabaceae > Senna > Senna siamea. The sequence goes on along the minus strand of CM062367.1, from coordinate 30,675,874 downwards.
AAGGTAATCTGTGCCTTTGGAAGGCTTGGGACTATGTTTGGATGTGACAAGTACAACATTAAACCAGACATGGTGTCATTAGCTAAGGTGAACATGAAACAGTATCCAATCACTGATTTACCATTCTCATGGTTTAGAAACTGTCATTCATGTTCTGCGTATTTGCATATGATTTCTAGGCACTTTCTTCTGCATATATGCCAATTGGAGCGGTTCTTGTGAGTCCAGAAGTTTCAGAAGTGATAAACTCACAAAGCAGCAAACTTGGTAGGGTAGCACATTAATCATCATATCTTTATGTCTAGATAATTGGTGCTGACCTAATTTTTCTTATTTTAGGTGCTTTTTCTCATGGGTTTACTTACTCTGGACACCCAGTATCCTGCGCTGTTGCAATTGAAGCAATAAAGATCTACAAGTGTGTTCCTGTATAGCTAATGTCATAACCCATAAGCATGGTCAAATTCAAATATATGTTGTGAAACCAGTGATTTGCAGCATTAAATTTGATTGAATAACTTAAACTACAGCATATTCTCTCTCTTTATGTAAATTATTGTTCTAGCTGTTCATTATTATTATTGTTATTATTATTATTATCTTTCCCCATCTTTTGCAGGGAAAGAAATATTGTTGAACAAGTAAAGAACATTTCCCCAAGATTCCAAGATGGCATAAAAGCCTTCTCTGACAGTCCAGTCATTGGGGAGGTAACTATTTCTTACCGAACAGTTTGTTATCTATAGAAAGTATGAAAGTTAGAAAGTTCCTTAGGTATGTACTATCAAGTTCTTTAATAAAACATAAATTCTTTTGAAAAGAGCTAATCATGAGAACAGATGCTGAATATTTCTCTTATTCCATTACAGACTTGGTACAAGGATATTTATATACAATAAAACCTAATACAATCTGAAAGTTGACTAATCTAAAAGGGAAACATTTTAAATTCGTAACCCATAAATCAAGGGATTAAATACAGCCTAATATTCCTTTTTAAAAGGAAATATCTTGCCTATAAATGCTATTAATCACAGCTTTAAACAGGGATATTAAACCCCAGATTTTTAGCAAATCATATAGTACTTAGCTGTAAAAATTCTATATTCATGATTTGATTAGAAAATACATAAAAACTAAAATCTATACATAAGTAGAATCCTTATTTTTGAATTCATGACTGAGACACAAAACTAACATCTCTTACTCTGCAGATTCGCGGCACTGGCTTGATCCTGGGGACTGAGTTCACGGACAACAAATCACCTAATGATCCGTTCCCTCCTGAATGGGGCAAGTTCATTTTCCTTTTTCATTCCCACCTTTTAGGCGGCGTTTGAGATGCTGGTATCTTGATTTCTCATGTACTTAAAAACTTCTTAAAAAAATAAGTTTCTCAGTAGTAGGGAAATTGAAAACTTCCCGTGCACCAAACAGCTCTGTAGGTACTTGCTGTCGGTATGTGGACTTCAGCTTATTTCTATTGTTGTAACACTGTTGGTCAAATATATCACAGGGGTAGGCGCCTACTTTGGAGCGCAGTGTGAGAAGCATGGGATGTTAGTACGTGTAGCTGGAGATAACATAATGATGTCTCCACCATTTATTATCACCCCTAATGAAGTTGATGAGGTAACTTGATGAACTGTCTCTCCATCTGTTTCCGCAGCTATTAGAACTAAAAATTTTAAGTCATCTATGTATACATGTTCTCTCAATGATCGATTTGAAATATGCAGTGTTTACATATGGACCAATTTGGATGTAAAAATTGAATTGATTACATCTATCCAAGTTACTTTATTAACATATATATATATATATATATATATATATATGCTCTTCTTGTTACTTTGCAAAAATGCTGTATTGAAATGCTGACTTGTTTAAATTCTCATGCTTGTACTGGCTTATGCGTCCTCTCTGTGAATGAACATATTAAAGTTCTTATAATAGGGGAGAAATATTTAGGAATCATATAATACGCAGCCAATAGGTACAAAGAACTAATAAATTCAACTAAAATAGTTGTGTCAGTGGATTTCACCATCTAAAATGCATTTTGATGAGTTCTTATTGGCCCATTATAGGATTAGCTAAAACAATCTAGATGCCTGGATAGTTCCTACCTATAACATTCCATTATGTCCTGTACTTAAACTTTTTTACTTGTAATTTTTCTCAAATGCTACCCATTGTGCACTCTTATGCAACTATTATTACTTAGAACTAAAATCTTATTCAAAGTCTGAGCTGTACATTTCTTTCCCCAGTTAATCAGTATCTATGGGAAAGCTCTGAAAGACACTGAGAAGAGGGTGCAGGAACTCAAGTCTCAGAGGAAGTAAATGGAATTTGCTGATGCTGATGATGATGGCGAAGACTCTGGTTTCATGTTTATGTATAGAGAAATATTAAGTGTTGGTGACTTGGGAGATAACTGGTTTCCATTAATCTCTGTTTAATCAACCTTTCGTTTTTTTTTTTTTTTAATAGAATAATCATCCTTTTCTATTATCTTGTTGTAAATGCAATTGTTTGGCTGATTGCATCCAAAATACTAGTTCATCTATTAATAAGTTCTGAAAACCTGTTTAGGTACTAAAGAAAGCAACTTTTTTTTTGGTAACAAACTTAACAAGGGTAACATTTCCCAAGTGTTATGCATTTTGAAATTGTTGGGCCAATGTTTTTATTTTTAAGATTTGTGGATGGAAGTTAATTTTCTTAAATGCCAATTGATTGAATGGAGATCCTATAATAAACACTGCACAGGCGTGCTTGTTTAAATTCTAACCACAAATATGAATCTCTTCTGCTGATTGCTGATTGCTTAAAAAAAAAGAATATTAAATATCTTTAAACATTAATATGCAAAACTTGGAATTCTAAATATCAACTTGGTATTCCGAGTTTGACTAACAACTCTCATGATCACTCTCATCCAAATTATTAAACATGTTTCTTTTTATAACCAACTTTGAGCTTTTAGAGCAAACATGAACATTAAGTACATCTTATCTCTAATGAATATCAAAAAAATTCACAGAATGACTTTATGGTGCAAATAATGAAAAGAGTGAATTACACCTTATCTCTAAAGCAAGGAACCTAAAAAAAGAAAAAAGGATATAGTAAAGCATTCAAGACTCAAGAGTTGGCATTTTTGGTAGCTTTTCTTCTAGCTCGCCTTTCTCTAGAACTTGGAGAGGGCTTGAAGCCTCCATTATTTTCTTCATATTCTGAGTCATCCAAATCTCTAAATGATTTCTGACGCAAAGAAGAAAAAATGGCATAAACAATAATGAAAAATGAAGTAATTAGTGTAGAGAAAGTGAATACATTTGATTACCTCTCTAATCTCAGAAAAACTCACAGCATAGAAGGTGACAGCTGCTGCTGCTACAATTCCAAGTATAGGCACTGCTATTTGCATTCCATCCATATCTCTCTCTCTTTCTCTCTCTCTTTCTTTTATCATCTGTAAAGCTTATATGTAGATTTCTGGCCATTTATTGTTTGCGATAAGGTAAGTGTAGTCATAGCGTTAACGGGCAACTTGCAGTTACCTGTTCACCAGAAGGTAGCAAGTCCTTTTGGGCCTTAGGTCCCCCCCGTGTTACCTTAAAAAAAAAAAATTACAACTAGATTTTATTAAATTACACTTACATTGCTTTAAGTTTATTTTTTATTATTGAAGATCATCAAATTAAAAAAAAATGTGTAATATTATATCAAATCTAAAAGGCAAAAACTAAAGAGACGATAAGTCAAATTTTACTAAACTTCAAGGAACGTTAGTATAATTAGCTCTTTTGGTTTCGACGTAGGAAATTGCTCTTTTAGTTTTTTTTAATAATATACAAAATAATATGATATATAAAATAATATAAATATACCAAACATCTTTTAAGAGATAAAATTAAATTGTATACCCAATTTAAAGAACAAAAACTTAATTTTGAGGAAAGTATAATTACTAATTAATGGAGAAATTGAAGGAGCTAGCCGTTCAATTTTATAAGTTTGTTAGATTCATTCTTTCTTGGAATGTTATGTTTAGCCGTCCATGACCCACGAGTTCGGCGAGATGAGTCAAATTTTAAAACTCCCTTACCAAACATAACACTTTTAATTGAGTTAAACAAGTCGGCCACACAAATCAACTCATTTTGAAGCTATTGATTATTAATTTATTTTACTTTCTTTTAAAAGAATATCATGAATTTATAATTTAGGGAAAATAGTGAATTATATTAAATTCTTAACAACAAATAATGCTGAAGACTAAAAGTGATATTTATTAATTTTCTTTCTTTTCTCAAATAATAATAAACATATAAGTTTTACTATCCAAAATAAACATAAGTTAGATGTTTTGATTTTTGCTAAAAAAAAGTATCGTTCCACATATTTTTAGATCTCAAAATATTGCCACTATGATATAATTGACCATGGATACTAAGTATAAAATTTGATGAAGTGATGAAGTATAAAAAAAAAAATTAATGTAAATTGGTATAAATGATCAAAGATTCAAAAAAAAACTCTCACTTTACTCATGGGCGAAGGTTTAAATTCTCTTGTAATCATCCAAGATCTTATTTAGTAGGTATCTCTTTTTAAAGAAATTTCTTAACACCTAAAAAATAATTAAATAATTATTATTGGATAAAATTATTTGAAGTTAAAACCTGTTTAGTAATCCTTTGAATTAAGGCTTATTGTTCTCTTCAACATGTTATAGGCACCTTGTCTAGTAATATTGGAGGTGCATCTCCTTAATACCGTATTATGTACCAAAACAAAGTGAAAAAGATTATAAAAAGATATATTAAATACCCACCATATATATATTAGATCCCACCTTTTTTTTTTTCTTTCTCTTTTTTCACTTTATTATTTTATCAAAATTTATACTTTAGAGAATTTATTTATAATATAATTACATGTCTTTGGTGTTAACATTTTACTATGATGCATATTTTTAGCAATTATGTAAATTAACTTTATAATAATATTGTAATACAAATATCACCACATAGGTTGTATAATTATAATTAAGATTGTAAAGAGAAAAATTCTTTTAGTAAAAAAGATATAAGTTAAATCATAAAATTTGTCTATCACAAAACATAAGTCTATTGGGGATAGAAGATCTTGTACAAATATTCTTTCTCAACCAATAAATTTGACCTAAATTTTTATCTCAAAACTTCTTATTTATAAAACAAAAACAAAAAAAATATTGTCATGAATTCAAATCCATAAAATTTTATATGAATTTACTATATGTTAAGAGTTAAGTAAATAAAATTAAGAATAATATAACTTTAAAATGGTTTAATAATTTGTTAATTTTAACTACATATTTTTTTTCATTAAATTCTTAATATATAACAAATTTATGAATAATTTATATAAATTCAACTTCATAAACTTCACACTAAAAAAACTTGTGTTAAATTTACTATACATAATAAAGATATGTTAAGTCAAGTTAGGGTCAAAAACTTGTGTTTAATTTTTCCAAGTTCAATAGTTGGAAATCTTTTGTGCAAAAAGTCTCAAATTAAGGAGAAATTTTCATGTTTTAACTTTAAATTATGACTTGATTTATTTAAAGTTTGTCATATTAAAATTTTTAATAAAAAATAATTTTTGCACAAAATAAAAATTTTAAGTCAAATTTGATATTTTTTTCCACAATAAATTAAAATTCAGAAAAATGTTGTACATTTTCGCATTTTCAGAATATTAATACAAGACATAATTACTAAAGCGAACACAAAACAACTAAAAGGAGAGTGTGTCGTGTTGGAGAGAAGAAAAGACAGAGAGAGAGAGTTCGTCATGTTTGTTTGCACGCTCTTCCAGGGCGGTTTGGTCGGTCACATACGGCCGCCACTTTGACACCACACTAAATATTATTTTCTTTAAAGCAATTTTCAAATGACTATTCTACCCTCACTTTTTTCTCAAATTTCTCAAATGGTATTTTCCAAGTATTCATATTTATGCATTAATTGGCACTAACAGCTAATATTCAACCAATCATTCCAACTCACTTTTCGAACTTTTTAATTGTCATTCATATTGTTGATGCCAGAGAGACCTTCACTTGATGCCATCACTATTAATTAAAGACATTGTGTTTTATTACAATTAATATTGCTAAAGATATATTTAAATATGTAAATATAAAATAATATTATAATTTTAAGTGATATTTTTTATATAAAATTTATAATTTATAATTTAAATAACTCAATAATAACTTAATATGTATATATTTAAAAAAATTAGATCTAATAAATTCACTTAATATAATATTATAATTTATTATTTGATATACATATATATTAAATGATGTTTCTTTTAAAATATAAATTTTAAATGATTGATGACAATTTAATATTTAAATTTTTTAATTATTTGTATTTATAAAATTATTAAATTTAGATAATAAGCTATTAAAGGAATAATCATATTTAAATTTTGAAAAATATTAAATGTATATATTAGATCAAATTATCATTTTAAAATATTATAGATATCTTTAATTGAAGACATAATTAATATAATATAATTAAAATTAATTTTTAGTATATAAATCAATATTATTAGATACTCCCGTATTTGATGTAGATATGTACTTTTTTAATATTAAATGAAATTGTAAATATATATAATGTACAATATTAAATATCAAAATTTTTAATACATATAATTATAAGTGCATATAAATATAAATTAGATAAAAATATTTTAATTTTTATAATGTATTAAATATGCAAATTTTATGAAAATTTTTCATAACAATAGGTATGTATTTTTTATTTTAATATAATATATTGATATTAAATTTTAAGTCCTTTTATATGAATATTTGTGTATAAATGTAAATGGTTGAAAATTCCAAAGAAAAAGTTCACAATCAAGTTCATGTGGAAAGCTAAGTGGAAATAATTAAATATAATAATAATAATTAGATCCACAAAAATTCATTATTTTTCTCTTTTATATAGCATAGTTAAAGTGTTGTCAAGTATTTTTTTTTGTGGCAACTTTTAAAAGTGGCTGTTAGAAGGAAAGTTTTCAACGGCCACTTTTAAAAGTTATCACTAAAACTAAAATTTTAATGACGATCTATTTAGTTATTATTAATTTGTTTTCTCTTCCCTTTGTTTTCAATCCAAACGCATTATAAATTTTATAAAAAGTCACTATAATTTACCCATTTATTTTCAATCTAAGTAGCTTGCTTAGCCTCTAATCTCTTGTAAATTGAGTGGAATTCCCAGCTTTGTGGCTAAAAGATTCGAAACAAGCCTACAAATTTACGGAAGTTACGGTGCATCCAGTTAAGTTTCTGAGTCCAAATTAGTCCCTATAGTTGCTTTACATTTACATTATTCCGAATTAGTATTACAATATGATTGCCCACATTTAAATGCATAAATATAAAATAATAGACTAAATGTATATAATTCTTTTAAATTATAAGTTATATGTAAATAATTCTTTTTAATTATAAAAATTATCTTAAAATTTTTTTAAATTTTAAAATTTGTACAAAAAATTTTTTTTATTAATTTTTCTATCAGAAACCCTAACCAAAGGTAGAAAGTATAAAATTTAAATTAATTAAAATTTTTTTTTGTACAAAATATAAAGTTTAAGAGATTTTCTTATGTTTTGATATGACTTGATTTTATCAAAATGTCATTATTCTATTAAAGTTTTAGATAAAAAAGTTAACATAGTAATTTTTTGAACATATTATAAAGTTTTACAAATTTTAAATTAATTTTTATAGTTAAATATAATTATCACATGACTTATAGCTTAGAGAATTTTTTTTTATTTTAGCCAAAGTAATATTATTTTTTTAAATGATATTTCTTATATATAAATTATAAAAAAAATATTTTATCCCTCGTCATCTATGCATATATAACAAATCACTTATCTAAATTTTAATTTATAATAAATCATTCTCTAAACAATTCAAAATATCAAAATTATATTTAAAAAGGTCACAAGTTCTATTCTCTTTGCCTTCTTCAATCTTTCTTTGTAAGTAATGTGAAGTTAAATTAAAAAATAAATAAATAAATTATATGACAAGTATATAATTGTTAAATTTAACTATAAAAATAATAATTTTTAATATTCACTTTAAAAGAATGACTTGTTACAAAAATTTAGATAAATAATATGTTATATATATATATATAATAAAAAAATAAAATATACTTTTTTTCAAATATAAATTTGACAATTTAAAGAACACATTAATAGTTTAAAATCTGTACATTTTAAATATTTTGTATTACATGGATTTTAATGTATGAGTCCAAATTAGTCTCTATCAGTTGCTTTACATTTACATTAGTCCAAATTAGTATTGCATTATTGCCCCATTCATAAGTATGTGACGTAGGTGCAAATGTACTGTGAATATTACGCATCATATCACGCAAATAATAACAGGCCACTGAGGCAAAAACAAGAAAAAAAGAAAAAGAAAAAGAGTATATTAATAGGCCTCACCACAAGTTTCAATTAAAAAAAAAACTATAGATGCAAAAATAATTTTTTTTACACATAAAATTTTTTAAAATTATATAAATATTTAATGACAATTTTTTAAATTAAATTAAAGTATTCTTGTATTATCTATAATGTTACTTAATTTTTAATTAGATCCTCAAAGTTTTTAAAATTTATAATTAGGTACTTACAATTTTAAAAAATTTTAGTTTATTTCTTATTGTTAAAATTTTGTGGAAATTTTGCAATTTTTAAGTACTTTTAATATATATCATCTTAACACTTCAATATGTATAATTTATGTCAATAAAAAAATAATAATAATAATTAAAAAATAACTTATGTATATAGCGTGAAATATATATGTTAAGTAATTTGAATAAATTGATTTGAATTATGTGTATTTATAATATCAATATAATATATAATTAGTATATTGATAAAAATTAATAAAACATTGATAAAAATTTAAGAATAGAGATTAAATTGAAAGTTTTTTAAGCTATAAAGACATAGTTACAAAATTATAAATTATAGAAACCCAATTAAAAATTAAATAAAATTTTATAGACCACAAAAATAATTTAACCAAAAACTAACGAATATAATATAGTCAAAAGGCATAATAGGGGTTGATGTCTCCACGTTTGTCTTAAAGAAGGATTTCTAGAACAAGATCACTCCCTCACTTGCATTTGAATAGTCATTAATTACAAACTTTTCTTTGAAAGAGAATGCATTTTATTCATAAAAATAACGTTTTGGTTTGAAGAGAATATTAGGGAGACTTGGTTGTGACAAATTCCAAATTGTATATTATAAGATCCAATCTGAAGAACTAAAGTCATGTGGAAAGAACAAGATGTACTATATTTAATATTTCGCATCCAACATCACCGCTAGTTTGATTTTGGAGACTACAAATATATTTTTTTATAATTATTAATATTTAAAAATTTATTAGATTTTAACTAATCTGATTTAAATTAATTAAAGTTTTATAAGAGAGGTAAAATTTTTTTAACAAAAATTTTTTTATACATAAAACTCAAATATAAAATCTTATTTAAAGAGAATGAAGTAACTACTAGTTTAACCAATCAATAATATAAATTTATGTTCTAAATATCATTAGTCATTTGTGAAATCTAAATAACATTACTTTAGTTAAATTATGATTGAAATATATATATATATATATATATATATATATGGCCAACGCTTCACAATTTTCATAAAAAATTAAATGATAAAAAAAATTAAATTTAGAAATTTAATAATAAATAGCCAAAAGAAAGTTGAAAACTATATAGAATTAATGTTCTCATTTTATATTGTTCAAAATACTATCAAATGTTAAATAAAAAAATATCTGAATATTTAAATTATGATTTATTATGTTATGAAAAGAATAATACGTTTTGTTAAATCCAACCATTATTGGTATAAAGATAATTTCTTTTCCTTTTTGGACTATATATATATATATATATATATATATATATATATATATATATGAGGAGCTTAGCACGTTATTTCATTAAAACAAAATCACCAAACCAATAAAAATCATGGATTTAGCTTAATGAAACAACTAAATTATCATATATATATTTCTTTATTAAAAAAACTGTGGGAGAACACATCATTTTTAATAAATTATTTTACAAAAATATGTTGCATTTTGCTTTTTGAACTATGTTAGTTTCACACTTTTTTTCTGGAGGACAGTTTCACTCTTTTTAATGTCTATCTTATACACAATGAGGTTTCTTAGATATTATTGTGTAATTTTATATTTAAAATATATTTCATTAGATACTAAATAAGATACGTGAGGGAAAAGTAGTACGATGAAATTGTAATGTGTGACAAAGTAAGAAAGAGAAAGTAGATAGCACAATCTCTAAAATGAGAGTGAAATAAGAAAGAAAATGAAACAACAAAAGGAAGAGAAAGATAAATAATTTTATATGAATTAAGATCTTTTTTTTTACTTTATATACAAGTCATATTTCATACCAAAAATAAAAGAAATATAATTGATGAAATGCAAATATGAAACTTTAATATTTTAAATAAAATTTATTATTTTAGACATCATTATATAAATATCTTATATTAAATTTACACTTCATATTTTATTGTTTTAAAATTATATTTAGCTAATTTGATATTTAATATAAAATTATAATTTTTAATTTATTTTTTATCAATGAAATTAACTGTTTAATATCATATTAAGAATTTGTTATTAAAATTTAATATAATTAATCAAATTTTAAAAGAGAATTTCCCTTTTTAAATATCATGATCAAAATTTAAGAGGGGAGGAAGTTAAGTTCTGCCTTAGAAACATCATTGTATTGACTAAAAGAAAAATCCCATTTTGGTAATTTAAATACAAAACCGAGGGCCAATTTTCGAGGGAGCGTAAACCGGCAGCGTTTCGACCCGCTATCGCCAAATTGGACTGTTACGGGCCCCACCGGTGGGGCCCACTGTGTTTATAAAGTGTTTCTTACACTTCATACTTCATGCCTTTCTCCCTTCTCTCTGTCTAGCGCTCTTATATACAAAACGAATCTCTCTCTCTCTCTCTTCTCTTTCAAATTTCATATTCATCTTCTTCCTTCTTCTGCATCCATCACTCCGAATTCAAATTCTTCTCATCGTCTCAATCTTTTTGTTATTTTTATATATTTTTTTAATTTTCAGAGTCCAGCACGTTTGCTTCATCAGAAAGGAATTAAACTTTTGTTCAGGCAAGAATTCGCTTCCTCTTCCGCTTTTGCTTCTTTTATATATATATATATATATATATATATAGCTAGCAGCCGAACAGCTTTGAGTACTGCTGGAAACTTCTGTGTGCTGTTTTGATTCTTCTCGTTTTCTGAATTGTGTATTGAACTGTTGATCTTTTGAGGCTTGATCATGTTGGGCTTGATTTGACTGTTCTTGCTATTGATTTCAATTTTGTTTATATTTGTATGAGTGGCTTTGTGGTTTCTGCTGTGCATAGAAAACGTTTGATAGTATTTGTCGCTGATCAGAAATTATTTCGTGGTCCATGTTTTGATCTCTGATCGTTGTTCCATTTTGGGGTTGATCAGTGGGTTGGTGGAGTTTCATTTCTCCTTTCAAAATGGCTCTAAATTTCAAAGCAGAAAATAAGGAAGCTGAAAAAGTTAAAGCCCAATTTGAATTTTCCATGGGCTACATCTCTGATTAAGATTTCAGAATCTTTGCCCTTGATTTTGCCCTGATCTGGAGATTTGATCTTATAAATTTTCAGCCGGTTGTCTTTAGATATTCATATTAGAAGGAACAGATCTCTGAAGTTTTTTATTTAATTCTTTATTGGTTTTAAGCTGTCAAGTGATGGTGATTTTATATTTTGAAAGCCGTTACACACTTAGATGTTAGATCTCATTCATTTATATTTATTGATATAAACGAATATACATAGAGACTAGTAGAACTTGTGCATTTTCCAAATTAAGGGCAGAAAAGGAAAATAAAAGTATTCTTTAATGCCAACGTGATTTTAACTAGGGGTGAGTCGGCTTTTTTTTTGGCCAGAAGGGTGAGTCGGTTTGGTGTTAAATGAATGACTAAAAAATTTATCTGATTCATTTATTTATTTATTTATTTTAGCTTCATTCGATTCAATTCACATCAATTATAATAATTTTGATTTTTTAAAAAAATTAAAAAAATTTAATTTTAAATATTTTTCAATCTTAATTATAAAAATATATTTTTTTAATTAAAAAATATTAATATTAATTCAGGACAAATTTAAAATAAATTTAATTATAAATAAATAATAATTTATGTTTAATATATTTAATGTTTATAATTAATTTAAAATATATTATAAATTTTAAAATATTATAATCAATATTGATCGATTCAGTTTACATATTATTTAAAATTATTGAATAATTGAATTAAATTAAAATTATTATATTTTCATCCAATCAATCAATTTAATTAATCTATTATTTTTTATCGGTTTTAGTTAAATTGATTCAATTAGAATTGAAAAAAATTACATTTGTTCACAATTTTACCGGTGGTAATTTCTGATTTTCAAAGGTCGGATTTACAGCAACTTGTTTTCAAATCACAATTCTGTCCTCCATTAGGTTTTCTTATGGAGGACACCAGGGCAATTTAAAAATAAGTAAACAGATGGGAATAACTTTTTTTTAATTAAAATGAAAATACAAAGAAAAGATAATATGGTAGCTGTTCGAAGTAAGCAGCTGATTAAGCTAAGCTGTCCACAATACACGCGCTTTCAAACGTTGCTGAATATGATACAAAGCTAAAAGTTTGGTGGAGTGGCCAACAATCAAAAGTGGGCCCAGCCACACATCACCAGTAAGTAAGTCGTGATCACTTATTGAGGCAAAATCTTGGGTTAATTCATTTGTATCTTTGAATGCTAGAGCTTATGTGGGTCCCCCTCCCGTCTCGAATCGAAGGTTCAGATGCATTCTTCCTCAATTTAGGAAAAGAAATAGTAGATTCCATATTAGAGAAAAAAGTGTAAAATAACAAGTTTTGGAAAATAGGCCCAGACCTAAGAAAAGAAAAAAAGCAATGGATGGAGAGAGAATTGTTTTCTCTGCGAGATCAGGTGTAACATAGAATCTGGGGACCCACCAACGTGATGATTCCACATGACATCTTCACATGGTAGATCAATATATCAGATTATATCTTTTTGGAAGTATATATATAATTTGTTTATTTTACTAGCTATTACTTATAAAACTTTAGTTACTTTTTAGGGTAGTATATCTGCCATTGTTGCTTTTGGACCAAGCTATAGCCATACAAGAAATTGTTAGTGGACTACGCATTTATCTTTCCTTCCAAATTCCAACCCCAAAATGGATTTTTCTTTCGTTTTTTTTTTTTTTCATCAAATCACTTCAAAATTTTATTTTTATTCACGATGTTATGTATCTTATCTCTCCCCATATACGCTGTCACTGACTTGTATTTAAGAGACATATTTATACGTTAATACAGGATAAGCTTAAACTAACCAAATATGAAGCACTTAGATGATGAGCTTTCATAATTCCAACACTAGGAAATTCGAATTATTATAACATACGCTGCAAAGTTAGGAAGGCTGCTAATATTCTGTATGTGTGGTGCATCAAAAACACTATTTTAACTAGTCGCAATTTTTTCTGCAATATATTTTTTATAGTTTAATCTGTTCATCAAGGTAACCTTTGAAATTGCAAATTATATTTGTGGAATTGTATTTTGTTGTGGTTCAATTGTTTCCCCATTCAAACCCAGGATCCAACCGTGACTACAGTTAACACCACTGTTATATTGTGAGTAAGTACCTTACAGTATTATTTTTCAAAAAAATCTTCTGAATAAAACGACGTGAAATTATATTATTCAAATTATTTATGTACTACAAAAAATATTAGAAAATAACTTTTATTTTTTCATCAAGATGAGATTTCTAATGTCTGAGCTATGTCAAGCAATGTTTGAGATCCAGCATCTGTTCAAGCCAAAAAAATAAATTTTGAATTTTGACACATACGCATGGCAAACACAAGTTGTTAGTGTGTTGTAGTAGTGTTGGTATTTGACATAGCAACATGCTTGAAAATGTGTTCCCATGCTTCATAAACCCAGCCCCTCAACCTATTAAAGCAGTAATACACGTCTGCTACATAGTTTGATGAGTATTATGTAATTTTTGTTATATGTTTTGGTAATGGCATAAGTTCTGGATTTTTCTTATTTTTTACCCACTCCTTGTTTCTGTTGATCTATAGACTAGTTCACCTTCTCTTTATTTTGTTTCATTTACTATCCATTATGATTTTGAATTGAATTGAATTTTTAATAATCTAATTATAAAAATGAGTTAAGACAGAAGACGGTGGCATCATTTGATCCAACCCCACTTAGTAGAAAAGGCCTTGTTTGTTGATGTTGTTTAAGATTTTGAATTGAATGCATCTAAAATCATCATAGTTCTCATCTTTCTTCTAAAACATCAAAGAAAATCTGTAAATCACAGAAAAGCAAGTCAATAAGTGACAGCAAACATGGAAGAAGAGACACAAGTCATTTCAGAAGTTTCAGTGACAAAGGTTTCGGAGGAGATTGATAGCAATGCTGGTCACGTTAAGGTATCACTCTCATTACATTTGTTATCCTGTTAGTTACTTATTGTATAAATTTCTGAAATGAAGTAGAGTGATAACACCTATGAACCTTTAGGCAAAAGAAATTTCCAAATTAAGGTATCATTGTCTTATTGTATTTGCTATTTTAGAAATTGCTTATTTCATAAAGCACTATGAAATGGAACAACAAAAATGAATCTTGAGTAAAAAGTACCCAAAGTCTTACTTTAGCATTTTATTCAGTGGTACCACACTTACCAGTAGAATTTGTGGATAGTGCCAACTGCGACACATTGCATTCAGTTTAGAGATACAGAAGACAAATCCTAATTTATATGGTTAATTTACATAACTCAGGTCTTGACGACTGCATTTGTTTTTCCTTGGATCCTTGTGTTATCACTCCGCTCATTTGACTTGAGCTTTCATATTTGGTAAACAAAAAATGGAGCTAAATACAAATAAAAGACTACCTACCCTTTTATATTCACATCCTCAGCATTTGAGTGGCCTACATATTTGAAAGTATAGAAATGTTTGCATACAGGATACATCTGGAACATTTATGGAATTGAAGTTGATCAACTCTTAATTAACTACATAGACTGGATACATAAATACACTTTTTTCTGGTTAGACAACCAAGTAAGTAAGCTGCATGAGTTAGTTGTAATCCTGCCGTGCCTTTTTGAAGGTTGTGTTAATATGTTTCAAACCATATGGGTTTAAGAGGAAGGGAGATGAGGACAGGGAATCTATGGAAAAAAGAGTTGTCATTGTGCTGGTCATGTGTTTTCACTTTTTTTTATCATGTAAAAACTTTACAATTTCCTAAAGCATAGTAGTATTGAAAGTATAATACAGGCAGAGAAGTCATATTATCGTTTTTATATTTTTTTTAACAATTAAAACATTGTAAATTTCTAGACCATCATAATTGTGCTGTTTAGAACCTCTTCACTTTTTTGAAAGAACAATTTGAACCTCATAGTAATAGACTAATATGTACTCTCGATATGTTTCTATTTACTTGAAACTTCAATTTTCTATTTAATTCTGAATTTTATTCTGAGTTATACTAAATTTCAGTATTCGAAGTTTAAAAGATTTTCAAGAAAAAAAAAAATCATTCAGAACTTGTCAATCTGCATACTGTTGACTGAGGACAATGTGGAAAGCCTCCTGCTTTTAATCAAACAACTTTTTTCCTAATATTCCTTTAGCGTAACTGCATAGCATCTAGGAGTAAATGGTCTAAAAACATAAGCCATGACCCAAGTGCAATGCCACCTGAAATTTTGTCCTGTTTTACATTTTACATCAAGCCAGTTATGAGAATTAAAAATGCAAAAAGTATTTCATTATTGAATAATTATCTTGTGGTAATCAATCATGTTATAGGCAAAATAATTGCAAAATCTAATGTATAATTTACACGTTTGTTCTGTTTTATGATGATTTATTACAGGAAACAGATGTTGAATTTGCTCAAGTAACAAAAGAAGGAAAGAAAGAAGAGGAAGAGAATGCCTTAGATGGAGAATTCATAAAAGTTGAGAAGGAAACGATAGATGTGAAAGATGGTTCACATACAACTGAGACAGAATCTGCAGATGATGAGAAGCCCTCTACAAATGAAAGAAGCTCAAGTAATCCAAGCAGAGAATTACTAGAAGCTCATGAGAAGATACAAGAACTTGAGGTTGAACTACAAAGACTAGCAGAATGTTTAAAGACCTCTGAACATGAAAATGCCCAGTTGAAGGGTGAGATCTCAGTTACGAAAGAGAACTTGGAGGAAAGTGGGAAAAAATATGAGGTTCTTGAATTGAGTAACAAAAAATTCAAAGAACAGATCATTGAAGCTGAGGAGAAATATAATTCACAACTCAGAACTCTGGAGGAGGCATTGCAAACTCAAGAAGTGAAGCAGAAAGAGTTTATTCATGTAAAGGAGGCATTTGATAATTTGAGCCTTGAGCTTGAAAGCTCCAAAAATAGGATGCAGGAAATGCAAAATGAACTGCAACTTTCTGTAGATGAAGCACGGAAGTTTGAGGAGCTGCATAAGCAAAGTGGTTCACATGCTGAATCTGAGGCAAAGAAGGCCATAGAATTTGAGAGACTGCTTGAAGAAGCCAAAGTGAGTACCAGACAAATGGAAGATCAGATGACTTCCCTGCAGGAAGAATTGAAGGAACTGTACAATAAGACTGCAGAAAATCAGAAGGTTGAAGAAGCACTTAAAACTACTACAGCGGAACTTTCTGCCGTACAAGAGGAGTTGACACTCTCAAAATCCCAGCTTTTGGATATGGAGCAGAGACTTTCTTCAAAGGAATCTCTTCTAGATGAGCTGACCCAGGAATTGAACCTGAGAAAGACTTCAGAAGCTCAGTTAAGTGAAGATATAGCAACACTTCAAAATCTATTTGTCTCTACTAAGGAAGAATTGCAAGAAAAGATTTCTGAGCTGGAAAACACAAACATAAAGTTTCAGGAGGAAGAGAAGTTGAGGGAATCAATTGAAGCTGCATTCAAGACTCAGGAAGGATATCTTCTGGGTGTACAAGAAGAATTGGCTAAAGCAAATATCGAAAGAAAAGCCCTTGAAGCAAATGTGACAGAGCTATCCAGAAATATGGAGGTGTATAAGGACTTGTGCGGCGATTTAGAGGACAGACTAAAGATTTCAGAGGAGAATTTTGGTAGAACAGATTCTCTCTTGTCTCAAGCTCTCTCAAATAATGCAGAGCTTGAGCAGAAGGTGAAGTCTTTGGAAGAACTCCATAACGAGACTGAAACTGCTGCAGCAACTGCTAGTCAAAAGAATCTTGAGCTCGAGGATTTTATCAAGGCCTCAAATGCAGCTGTAGAAGAGGCAAAATCACAACTGAGGGAAATGGAAACACGCTTCATAGCAGCAGAGCAGAGGAACGTGGAGCTTGAGCAACAACTTAATCAAGTACAATTGGAATCCAGTTGTGCCAAGACAGAAGTGTCAGAATTCTTGGAGAAAATATCTCAGCTTAATGCTAAGTTGGAAGAGGCTGAACGAGAAAATAATCTCCTTAGTGCCCAAATGCCGGACTACATGGAAAAGTTAAGTCAACTGGAATCTGACTTAAATCAATCATCTCTGCGGAGTTCACAGCTGGAGGAGGAGCTGAAGATTGTCAAGGGAAAAAGTTCTGAGCATGAGGATCGAGCCAGTATGAACCATCAGCGTAGCCTTGAACTAGAAGATTTATTCCAGACATCTCATTCCAAATTGGAGGATGCCGACAAAAAGGTAAGTGAATTGGAGTTGTTACTTGAAGCAGAGAAATACAGAATTCAGGAACTTGAACAACAGATAAGCACATTGGAACAGAAATGTAGCAATTCAGAAGCTGATGCCAAGAAATACCTTGATAATGTATCGTATTTAACATCAGAACTTGAGGCATTTCAAGCGCGGGCATCAAGCCTTGATGTTTCTCTGCAGACAGCTAATGAAAAGGAAAGGCAGTTGGAAGAATCTCTGACCATAGTAACAGATGAGAAGAAAAGGTTAGAAGATGCATTAAGCAGTTTAAACGAGAAGCTTGCTGAAGCAGAAAACCTGTTGGAAATTGTGAGGAATGAATTAAATCTTACACAAGATAAATTGCAAGCCGCTGAAAATGACCTTAAGGTTGCTGAACTGAGAGAGAGTGAGATAATAGAGAAACTTAAAATTTCTGAAGAAAACCTTGAGGTGAAGAGCAGAGATATAGAGCAGGTTTCTGCAAGAAACTCAGAACTTCAACTGTTGCATGAATCTCGAACAAGAGATTCAGAAGATAAACTCCAAGAAGCAATAGCAAAATTCAGTAGCAAGGATTTTGAGGTTCAATCTTTGCTTGAGAAAATTAAGATTTTGGAGGATCAGATAGTTGAAGCAGCTGAAAAGTCAACCTCCTTGAAGGATGAATTGGAACATAGTTTGAGTAAACTCGCTTCTTTTGAAAGTGAAAATGAAGATCTGAGGAGACAAATTATAGATGCCGAGAACAAGTGTTCTCAGTCTATTTCAGAGAATGAATTATTGGTCGAAACAAATATTCAACTGAAAAGCAAGCTTGATGAGCTTCAGGAGTTATTAAATTCTACTTTATCAGAGAAGGAAGCAACTGCTCAAGAACTTGTTTCTCATAAAAACACTGTAGCAGAATTAAATAATCTACAATCAAAGGCCTCTGAAGTCCATAGTGTATATGAAGCTCGCATCCTAGAAGTACAATCACAGTTAATAGAAGCAATGCAGAGGCATACTGAGAGGGAATCAGAAGCCAGTGAGTTGAATCAGAAGCTGAATACACTAGAACGCCAAATAAATTTTTACAAAGAACAGGCACATGAAGCAGTTGCAATTTCTGAAAGGCATAAAGTTGAGCTGGAGGAGAGTCTACTAAAATTAAAGCATCTTGAAACTCTTGTCGAGGAACTGCAAAACAAGTCACTCCATTATGAGAAAGAGAATGCAGAACTAACTGAGGAGAAGTTAAAGCTTAATCAGGAAATAGCCATGAATGAATCCAAATTAAGTGAGATGCTGTCAAAACTCTCTGCATCCTTAGCTGAAAAGGATGCAATGGAAGATTTAGCAATAAAGCATACTGCAGAGGTGCAGACGTTGAAGTCCCAGGTACAGATGTGACTAGTAATAATAATTTTCCTCCATTTTTCCTTTTCCTTTTATTTTTATTTGTGTTCATATAATTTTCTGATTTTATTTGTTTATGAAAGCAATATTAAAAATAACCAAATTATCTCTAAATGAAAATGATGTTGACTTGCAGATATCTTCAGTCACAGATGAGAATAACTTGCTCAATGAGACTAATCAGAATTTAAAGAAGGAACTACAGTCTCTTATAGTAGAGCTTGAAGAGAAGTTGAAAGAACAAAAGGAAAAAGAAGATGCATTAAGATCTGAGGTTGAAAATCTCAAGGCTGAGGCCGCTGAGAAACCTGTGTTGCAAAATCAGCTGAAGGAACTTGAAGAGCAGTTGACAAAAGCTGAATCTCTCCTAAAAGAAGAGGTAATACTAGAGTTCTTCATGTGTATATAAGTGCAATTGTGAAGTAAAATGCCTTCAAGAACTAAATTATCAACTATATATCTAACATTGTAGGAGCTGTTCTCATCTATCTAATAATTTGCAGATTGAAAGTGTTAAAGCATCTGCTTCTCAAAGAGAAACAGAACTAAGTTCAAAACTGGAAGACTACGCACATAAAGTCCATGATAGAGATATGTTGAATGAGAAGGTTATAGAACTTCAGAAAGATTTACAACTTGCACAGGCTATGGCTAACCAGGTTTGAACATCTAAATCTTGCTAGCTTTGTTCAATATATCCTTACAAAAATTGGGAAGTTTTTTAAAAGAAAAATAGAGATATTAATGCTAAATACCAAGACTAAGCAATTATTCCTTTTTGGTTTAAATTTTGTATTTGGTGTAGTTCTTTTCTCAATGTAGGAAATATCTTTTTTACTTCAAAATAATCTCCTAGTTTGTGGAGATTGATATAAAAGATAAAAGGTGATTTTTTTTTTTTTATGATAACAATTTTCGTTTTTGAAAAAATAATTACAACCAAGCAGAAAGAAGCAGAATCTCAGAAAGTGTTGGAACGAGAAGCAACCCTGAAAAATGCTCTTGAACAACTTGAAGCAAAGAACAAGGAAATTTCTCTTCTACAGAAGCAAAAGGAAGAGTTAGAGCAGAAATTGCAGCAGGCTGGTGGTAAATTCTCTGACAAGGTAATTCTCCCTCTTAAAAATCCCCTAGGCTCATACTTATAACTTGAGTGTCAGTGCCTGTACAGATGAGCTATAGAGGAAAAGAAGTTAGTTTAATATCCCATGGACATCATGTTCCAATTTCAATATACACGCAACATTAATGAATGAGTTAGGACCATAACTGTTCTTAGCATTATTATTATTATTATTTTCGTTGAATTAATCTTCACTTATAAGTTTTGTGGATTTAATGATATTTATTATTGCTGCTCATTTCCTCTTCTGTTCATATTAAAGTAAATGACTATTAGTAACTGTCTGAAATAAGATTCTAATATTACTGTTATGTTCAACTGGTTACCATAGTCTTCTAGTTGAAGGCCAAAGAATGACTTTTTATCTCTACAACTTTCCCTAATGCGAAAGCCTATTTGGCTTGATACGTGAAATTTTGTTGAAATTATAATTGGAAGGATTGAGTTTAGAACTCTTGATTGGGTCAAACTAGCACCTACTCCTTGTCAAAGTATCATTCAATCAAAAAGTTTTAGATGATTTAGTAAAGGGTAGTAACTGACTTCAGTACCTAAACATTTTAATCCAGTATGATACTAATTTGTTAAGAAAATTTACAGATGTTTAAACAATTCTAATGATGTTCCAGGGTGATGAGTGTGGCCCAGTTGATCAAAAAGATGGTTTGGATGTCAAGTCCAGGGACATAGGATCAAGCATCTCCACTCCATCAAAAAGGAGGAGCAAGAAGAAGTCGGAAGCAGCTTCTTCTCAAACTTCCTCTTCTTCAGCAGAGACCCATATTTCCACTAGCCAGGCTTCACCTGGGATGATGAACTTCAAGTTCATATTGGGGGTAGCTCTTGTATCAGTGATTATTGGCATAATTCTTGGGAAACGTTACTAGGATCATCAGTGGTATGTAATTTGGTTTTGCAAATCATAGTGGCTTTTGAATTTTGGTTTTTCTCCCTTTAGCATAAATTATCTTGTACATGATTGAAAGCTCTGTTAAGAGCTTCAGTCTTGAGGTTGGTCGGGGAACTCGTTTTCATTATTATCCCTTGCCTGTGTGTAAAGAAAAATGGGGTTGATTCATGTTTATTCAAGTTTGTATTTAGTTTGTCAATTTGAATGCAAGTTTTCCGACTCATAGACTCAGTGTTGATTTTCCTGATCACTTTAATGTCGTCCTAAGTGTGTGTGTGTGTGTGTGTATATATATATATAAACTTGGGCGTAAGTGCAAACCACTCTGGTAGGGTTTATGTTAAAACCCACCCTTTTTCTTTAACCTGTTTTCTGCTCAAAGAAATTGCTGTTATTGTCTAAGGAACTATAATTACTAGAACTCACGTTAAAGTTTAAAGACGACTAATCTGAGATTATATTGATTTTTGTTTAGAAATTTTTTTATTTTACTTTTTTTATGTTCCATTAAAGATCATAAATTTAATTTATTTTAAATTTTAAAAATTGATTATTCTACTTTGTTTAAATATGTATTTAGTATTTGCTATATTATATAATAAATATAAAGATAGTGTTGTTAAAGTAATTACGGGAAGATTAATATAAAGCAATTCTTGTTTTTTTTTTTTAATTCTATGAAAGGGAAAAAAATTTTAAAAACTGACGGAAAGGTCGTGTATCAGTATTTAAGATATCTTAGTTGAAAAAACATCCTTCTCTAAAATCCTTCAACTTTTAAATCAAATCATAAATTCTCTATTATCCTCCTATGTTTATAAACTCCATGGTAGTTCCAGTACATATAAAAGCCTCACAAGTCACAAGGACAAATATACTTTTGCCTTCAAAAACCACTTACATTATTGTTTTCCAAATAACTCAGATTCACAACCAAGATTCTTCTGTTTATCTGTGGAAGAAGAGTTAATCAATTTAAATTTTGAGGGTACCCCACGAATCAAACCTTTGTACATTATAATTACTTGGATCCAATTGAGACATGAACCAAACCTAGTACTTTAGCTAGTACAGCCACATGAAGTGACCAGGATTGTAACTGAAATCCCAGTGAAAGCGCTATGGATGTGACTGTTGTTCAATATAAAACATTACTACAAGCATTATTTATAAATGATTTTTTTTTCTTTTGTAAAGTTTAGTTTGGATATGTTTAGATTAATTTTGATTTTAATGTTTGTAAAGTTTAGTTTGGATATGAAACAGCTACTAACTTAGGTTGGATTCTTAACATAAGCATCAGCCCACTCAACATATGATAGCGAGATTTTTCAAATATTCATGACTACTTTGCCATATTTAAATTTACAAAAATTGGTTTTTGTTTCTTATGGTAGATTCGGTGAACTCTCAACAGCTTGCTTTGTCAATTTTAGAACATGCTTGTAACTATAGCCCTAGTTTAGTAATAGCAATTCATGAACAAAATTGGCCTCCATGCTAATAAGTGATAATTGGCTATCTATTATACAACTTTTACTTATATATCTTTCATCCTAAAAGTATAGTTTATTGAAAGAATTCCCTTTTTGTTATTTTGGTCTTTCTACAGGCTTCTCTCAAGGATATCTTTTTCTGTGATTGTGTTGAGGGAAAACTTGATTTTTCAAAAGATATGTCAATAAAAGAGTAAAATTTTAGGATGATATATTAAATGAATGCCTTAGTTAGATTTTTTTAATAAAAATATAATAAATGAATGCCTTTTTTTATAATTAAATGTCATGTGCATGGATTTTCTTTCCGTAAAGGATGATATATTAAACAGCAATAGAAACAGCAGTTAATTAGCGAAGACCTACTCTCTTGAATAAAGCAAACCCAAAAAGAATTAAGTAAGAAAGGGGAACAATAAAGAAGGTTACAAAAAGAGAAATTAGTCAAAAGAGCCTACTTAACCAATCTGTCTACGCAGGTATTTCCTTCAGATTGTAACATAAAATAGTGACAATTAATATTTAAATTCGTATTCAAACCAATATCAATATCAGCCCAATAATTTAGGTTGTGTTTGTGCTACCGTAGAATTTTAAATTTTATGAAATTTAAAATATAAGAAATTTGAATTATCATAATTTAAATTTTTTATTTAGATAATCATAATATTTATAAATTTCTTTGCTGTAATTAATAATTATATATATATAGCATATCAATGTATGTGTATGTGTGCACACAAATACATATGTGTGAGTGTATCTATATATATATATATATATATATATATATATACATGTGTATGTGCCTGCATGTGCATGTGTGTGTGTGTGTGTGTGTGTGTGTGTGTATATATATGTCAGCAAGTAGTGTATACAGTGGCGGCATAGGCAAGGGGGGCAAAGGGTGGCTAAAATTCTACTAATTTTATATGTATATATAAAATTTATATATGACTCTCAAAAATAATTATAAAACTTCTATAAAATTATTTAAAAGATTAAATTTTATTTCTGTAAAAAATATTATAATATAACTAATAATTGATAAAATATATTAAATCTAATTATAGATTAATTTAATTTATGTTATAGTTTAAATAATAAAAATATTATTGATTTTTACTTATTTTTTATAAATATGTTATTTTAACAATTCTATGTTTTGTGAACAATAAATTTAAAAAAGAAAAAAACTTTTAAGATCATAATATTATTCAAGTTTAGTAAATGTTATAAAAAGAATAAATTTTAATAGAAAAAACTTCTTTTTATACTTTTTATATTAAACTAAATTTAAAAAGGAGTGATGATTGTTATTTATTGTCATATTTCACTTTTTATAATATTTTTATTTTTTTATTATTCTATATCACGTGATATTTATTTTTTTCTAAATTTTTAAAAATATTTTTTATTATCAAATTATCAATAGATTTTATTTTTTAATTTGTCATTTATATATAATTCATAAAAAATTAATTATTGAGAAAAATATATTTTTTATCTAAAAAAATTAATAAAGTAGATTATATAGAATAATACTTATGATAACTATGTTCTTACTTTTATATATAATGATTGACATAACATTACATAAATAAAAATAGTGGTGTGCACCATAGCATGCTATTAATTTATTTAATTTTTTGGTAAAATTAATTCATTTTATATTAATATAATAGATTAATTTTTATATAATATATTTTTATAAAATAATTAATAATATTTTTCAGAAGAATATTATGTATCATAATTTACTATCTTAGCTCCCCTAATCAAAATTTTTTGCCTCTGCCCCTAAGTGTGTGTGTATATATATATGTGTGTGTATGTTCATGTTAGTGTATATATACATATATATTTATATTTATGTGTATTAAAAACAACACAAATAACTAATATCATAAAAATAAGCAAAAAAGTGAATTTTGAAATTCTACCTATTTAGGTAGAATTTCAAATTCTTCCTAAATGACTTATTAAATTACCATGAAATTTTTAAATTTTATTCATTTTTAATCCAAACAAGGAATTTTGTAATAAGATAATTAAAATACCTTCAAATATTACTTTCCCTCATTAAATTATTTCATCTAAATACAATCGAAGAGAATTCACAAATACAAGCTTTTCGATGTTAGGAAAAATAAAAAATAATAAAAATGCCCTTTCCCTTTAAGAATAAATCAAAGAAATAAAATGAAACAAAAGCACAATCATAACACAAGAAATTAACATAGACAACAACAAAAAAATATTATGAGAAAATTTTTATATCCCACAATATTATTTTAACCTAAACCCCAAGTACACATACACTTTTTAAAGCAAGTATTTAACTACACCTCACGCCATTCTAGAATTCAAGAGAAGAAGGAACTTAAAAGGTTAAATACAAACTTAAAGTTTTTTGACTTGGTACACCTTAAAACAATACTTGAACCCCCTTAAATAACCTTGAGACTTACATACTCTCCTTTATCCAAGCCATGTGGGAATTCTTATTTTCAAACAAACCCAACAAATCTTCACCTTGATTGAAAAAAAAAATCACATTTCCAGCTTCATTATCAACACTGACAATCACAGCTCTTCACAACGAACTATCACACTCCACTATAAAAGAGTGTATTCACTCAAAATTAATCAATTCTAAGAATTTCACCTTGATCAGAACATGTTGAAAAATCATTGCTGAATCTTTATGATGTTGCTTCCATGTTGGCTTTCCTTGGAAGTTCCATAGCCATCAACATAACTCCACCACAAATCTTGCATCAATGCCAACCAATGCCCATATGAAATTGTGGATCCACTAGCAACAACTCATCCTCTTCCACGGTAATGCAAATATACCATAATGATACCATTCTCAATCTTTATAGAATATCATCCTCCCCCATAATGAGAGAAATAGATTTAGCATATGAATAAGAGCCTTTTGCCGAACTTGCTCTACCTGAACAATTTTTCTTTACATGCCCAGACTTTCCACATTTCCAGCATGTCACATTCTTTCCAAAGTTCTTCCTCCTGCCACTCTCGTTCTTAGTTACCATTATCAAGCCTACTATAGTTTGACCCTCACATTTCAACCTTCTTTCCTTCAAAATGATTTTACTAGCGACCTTAGCAAAATTTAAAGTCTCCTTCCCATACATTAATATTGGCTTCATGTATTCATAGGAAGAAGGAAGAGACCATATGAGCCTTAATTCCCCATCTTCATTATTAATTTTAACTCAAATAGCCTTTAGTTTAGAAACGACACCATTAAGAGTACTAAGATGATCAG
The DNA here is from genome assembly GCA_031216115.1 of Senna siamea. Lineage (NCBI taxonomy): Eukaryota > Viridiplantae > Streptophyta > Magnoliopsida > Fabales > Fabaceae > Senna > Senna siamea. Next base: position 30,649,619 of record CM062367.1, on the reverse strand, counting down.
AAATTTTTGTACCTTCATCCATACGAAGAGTATGAAATTGCTCCTTCAACAGAAACTGATTTAAGATGACTTTTGCCTGATACAACCCTTCAAGCTTTTCCTAGAGTTCTTTGGCTGTTGATATACCTTGCATATTTGCAAGAACATTCTTAGTCAAATATAAAAGAATTGCACTTGCAGCTCTCAAATCTAGTTCCCTCCCAATCTTTATCGCTCATACTAGATCTACTCTTTTTAGAATCTTGATTGGAAACTCTCTCCTTCAAAGCCTTGTGTAACCATAATTTTATCAACACATCCTTGACTTGCACTTCCACAAGCCAAAATTTATCCTTCCATCAAATTTCTCAATATCAAACTTCATGGCGCTTAAAAATTTTGACATTGCAACTGTATAATAAAATAGTGAAAAACAAACTCCAGGAACACACAATCACACTTCTTTCTAGCAACCTAACAATAACCAAGCAACCAAAAACTACAATTATCAACAGATATAAGATGATTCTTTTCTAATGTGTAAGATTAGACAAAGCTGTAACAACAGAGCATACTAACAATAACCAAGCAGACCTACAATAACCACACAAGCAGACCTATATTGTATACTAAAATAGTGAAAAATAGACTCCAGGAACACATAATCACACTTCTTTCTAGCAACCTAACAATAACCAAGCAACCAAAAAGTACAATTATCAAGAGATATAGGATGATTCTTTTTAATGTGTAAGATTAGACAAAGCTGCAACAACAGAGCATACTAAGAATTTACATCCACCGAACCAAAGAGCTCTAACACCAATTGTTAGGAAAAATAAAAAATAAATAAAAATACTCTTTCCCCCTTGAGAATATAGTAGAGAAACAAGATGAAATAGAAGCACAATCACAACACAAAGTTAACATGGAAACTTCAAACTGGAGAAAAAACCATGGTCGTTGTTACAAGACAACAACAAAAAATACTATAAGAAAATTTTTACATCCCATAATATTCTCTCAACCCGCACCAGAAGTACACACACTCTCCAAAGCAAGTATTTAACTACACCTCACGCCACTCTAGAACACAAGAGAAGAAGAAATTTAAAAAGTCAAATACAAACTTAAAAGTACTTTGACTTATTGTACCTAAAAACAATACTTAAGCCCCCTTAAATAAGTTTGAGACTCACATACTCTCCTTTATCCAAGCAATGCAGGACTTATTATTTTCAAAAAAACTCAACACTTTGGTTGTCTCAAAGGATTCTTTTAGTCTCAATGAGTCCCAAATTACCTTTAGAAGAATTAATAAAAATTAAGTCTAGTGAAAAAGACTAATTTCTCATAACATGACAAACTAAAGTTTGAATTCTTAATTAAAGAAGTGTCTACGTTTAGTGTCTGATGATACTTTGAATAGGATTTCCTCCAATAAGCCACTCTTCATCAAATGTGTTTCACTTAATGTAGATGGTGTGAAAGGTATTTGGAGATCTATGGTAACTTTTAGCCATATGGTAGATTTCCGCTACTCCTCGAGCTTTGGTGAAATATAGCAATCAAAGATGGGTTGAAAATAGTATTCTCAAAAAAATAAATTATTGTCCAACCCAAATATTTCAAAGAAAGTATATATATAAAGAGGGTGCTAAAAGGCACATGAAGGTAAGAAATGGATGCATTTGAAGGGTTAAGCTTAATCTAATCCAACTAGATTAATTGGATCTTTGTTTCTAAAAGTTTGTTTTCCACACTCATACATTTATAGCAAGAAGTTCACTTTTTGTTAGTAAAATATTACTCAACTTTCATTTTGGTCCCAAATTTTATTTTGATTGAAAATAATTCTTAAAATTTTAAAAGTAATTTAATATTATCGATATTCAAAATAATTAAACCCATGCAATTTTCACTTTCAACCAATGATAGGATATTCAAGTGAATCAAACCTAATCATAGAAATTCAAGAATTTTTGATATAGGATCTTTTAAAATATTTTACAGGATAAAATGAGAGAGATAAAAAAATTTTAAAAAATAAATAAAAAGCTCACTCTGAATGAATTAGAACTTAAATTTTTTTTATTTTTTTCTTGAACTTTATCTCTCTCTCATACTTTTGATCCAAATGCATAGTTTTTCCATCCTTCTCACATGCATGGTACGAACAAAATTGATGGAGAGATCAATGTAATTTAGGTCTAAGATTTGAGTTTCTATTTAGAGGAAATAACCAAATTGGAGTATATATGTTTTAAACTTTAAGGATTATTTTTAGTACTAAAATAAATTTTCTAAACTTTAGAAACTAAAAGTAAATTTTTTTTAACTTTTTATTGAACAATCTAATAATAAACACTTAAAGAATTGACTCTAATCCAAACACAAGTTTGAAGGCAAAGCCCATCAATGTCTCATCAAGTAAGTTTCATTGTGAGAAGACAAGAATTATTGTCCAACACCAAAAAAAAGACAGCAGCATGCAATAAAAGTTAGGAAAGGCCAAAAGGTTAAAGTGAACAAGTCTTCAGTCTTCTTTTCAGCCAACATGCCACAAACACTAACAATCTAGCTAGCAACCAAACTGCATGTTCTTCATTTTGGTTGTATTATATCATTTGGGGATTATAACTCCTCTAATAATACATACAACCTACCCTACCAAAACAATTTGGGGTATATATGTCCTGCTTCTATGGTCCCCCTTTGGCATTGTAGAAATTAGAAAAAAAAAATAGACTAAATTACATTATCATCCCTAAAATTTGATATAATTTTATACAAATATCTCTCTTAATTTATTTATTTTCAATAAAATTAATATTTTGTATTATGTGGATTTATTTTAAAACAATAAAATTACTTAATTGTCTTTACTATTATATTTAAAATCTCATGTTAAAACTTTGTTTAAATTTAATTGCATTTATCAATAGGGATTATATCTATTTGAAAGGATTAGTTTTTCAAAATATAATTAATTAAATATCAAATCTTTATTAAAAAAATATTCAAATTTAATGTCAAATAACTAAGATTACCTTTTAAACTTTAGCAGAGAATACTTTTGAAAAATTAAAAAATTTAATTACATTTATTATCATATTAAAAATAAAATTATAGTCTTACTTTACACAAAAATAATTTATATTAATAAAAATTAAAAACTATTAGTCTAATTAACTATATATATATATATATATATAGACACATATATCTTTTTAAAATATTCCCTTTGTAACAACTCATCCCTTTTCTTGTCGACCAAGAGTTTTCTTTTTGATAAGGAAATTGCTTTGTCATTAGATGTGATGTAGCATGTCATGATATTGAAATGCCTTAAAAGTGAATAAGATTTTTCTTAATTCAAAAGAAAATCAAAGGATAACTTTTATAATTCAACATAAATGCTTGTGGAGAATAAATTTAATTTGAACGGATTATTCATTTTTGAAGAAGATGAAAGATGAGGTAGAAAAGTAATTTGGTGGACATTGGAGGCCAAATTTGTTAGAAGGCAAGAACACACCATAGTAGCCAAGATTTGGAGTCTGACAGATTTGAGAGTTGCTAATATCAACGTCATCACGCACTTCCACTCCAATTAGTGAAACGTTGTCATCATAATGCCGTATATCATTATTGCCCTATTATTATCACACTCTGATCAAAATTTAAGATTTTCATCTTTTAAATAGAAAATATCGTACACTAAAAAGAGAGATAACAAAATTAAATTTTAATTTATTTAAAATATATTTTTTATTTTTTATACTTTAAAATTTTTACACTATATAAGACTTTCAAATTTTTCAAAAACTTACTCCTCATAAAATTGTTGTTACTACAACATTGGACAAGAAAAATCACCCATAATTTTGTTAATCCTTTAATTATACCACTAAATTATTAGAAATAAAAATAATAAGACATAAATTGTTAATCCTTAAATTTTGCGTAAATTTTTTTATCAACCATGAGTATGTGATGGGTATAATAGTAAAATTTTGTAGATATTTATAAAATTTATTTACTCAAACTTAGATATCTGAAGAGGAAAAAAAAAGTCTAACTCTAGGTATCACAATTTTTTACCATTTTTAAATGTCCAAACCTATAATTAATTATTAAAGGTTTTGCAAAAAAAAAGTGCACATATTTTTTATTTTTAAAATATAATATAAAATAATTATTATTATAATTTTAAAATAATAAATTAAATACTAAAAATTTATATAACTCACTCATCTCTTATAACTTCTTATTATATTTATTTTTTTCTCATACCCTTATATTACATATTTTATTATATATTTTATATAATAAAATATATCATTTTATGAGACTATTAACTAAAATAGTACAGAATCATTATAATATAGATAAATATCTATACATACTAAATCAAATTAGTATATTAGAAAATAGTAAGATTATAAAAAGAAATTAAGACTAAAATTTTAATAATATCATGTGAAATATGATATATATATATATATATATATATATATATATATATAACAAATGAGTATAAATTTTAGAATAAAAAATGTCAAATATAATTGAATAAAAAAGATTAATGTGAGTTGCACTCATTTTAAGATAGAGATAGATATGAACAGTTGGGTGAAAGAGAAGAGTATATGCTTATGGACAGATGAAACCAAAAGAATAGGATTAGAATGAAGAAGGAAGACAGAAGGAGTGGACAAATACCGATAGCAGTGGTGTCCTAATTGTGTCATGCTTTGACTATGTATTTCTCTCTTTTGGACTGAGAGAACTATCTATCTCTTTTTTTTAGAGATAAATATTTTAAAATAAAAAAAAGATAAAAAATAATAATAATTTATATTAAGTTTTTTTTAACTTTACCTCTTTTTTTAAAAAAAGATCTTTTTTTTTTTTTTTTGCTATCCTTAATTTGTTAGAGTTTTGAATGGACAACTACTAACCTATTTGAATATCCTCTTCTGTATATTGAACATTATAAAGGAAATTTTTTTAGAAAAAATGTGAAACACAATAATTAATTAAGGGTTTAATTTGTTTATAAAAAAAAATTCAATCACTCTCATACAATTAAAATACAAATTTTTAAAATTTTGTAATTATTTTCATGAATAGTGAAGTGGAGAGCTCAAATTCCATTGATTTATTTTATGATTTTTTTTTATATTTTATGTTTTAGAAAAAAAAAAGTTGAAATAGAGAAGGAGAGGCAGATATCAGTACATAAGGTTGCTTTTTTCGTAGTTATTTTTTTATTATTGTGCATATTTAAAGATTAAAAATAAATAAATTACACTAATTTTTGTTGAGTTTTAATAGAATTACACTTATATCTTTTTAATTTTAAAAATTACACTTAATATCTCTAAAATTTTATATAATTTTATACAAATGTCTTTTATATTTTTTGTCAATTAATTTAATATTTTATGCAATATATACTTATTCCAAAATAATAAAATTATTTAATTGTCTCTATTATTATATTAAGAAAATTACGTTAAAAACTGATATAAATTTAATTATATTTATTATTATATCAAAAAGTAAAATTACAATTTTATTTTGCACAAAAAAATGATCTTGACAGAATTTGCTCAAAGCTTTAATTATTTCGATTTCTACTGTAGTTCTTATGTGGCTCTCCTTCTCTCTCTCTTTCTCTTTGCATTCCCATTCACAAAACCCACTGTCCCCACTCACACACTACATATCTTCTTCAATGCATGGCTGGGCTTTTTCACCTTATTCTTCTAATTCATATCATCTCCTTCCTTCTTTCTTCTCATCTAATCAAAGTATTTGTACATCTTTCCAATTATTAACTATATATGTTACTATAAAATAGACTTTGTCATTTCTTCTCTGACATGACTTAATTCATTCTGCAATTTTTTTATTATATAAATTAATGTAGATATGATTGTTTGACATTTTTTTATAATTATCTTTTTATTAGAGATAATATTATTTAAAATATTACAAACATCTCTCACAACAAAAATTTAAATCATAATCTTAAACTCTAAACCCTTATGCTAAACTTAACCTTTTGGTTAGTGTTTCACATGTTTAATGTGGCGACAAAGTTTAATTTTTTATGTAAAAAAATGAACTTTAGTTCTATTAGTGCATGGTGGATAAAGGTCTCTTTCTGTCACATGGATTTTTATTTTTCATGATATATATATATATTATATTTGGACACTAATTAAAGAGGGGCAAATTAAAGTTAATCAAAATGATTTGAAGCCTTTGAAATTGAATTGCAAAGAAACAAAATGTAAGAAGTATAGTGTAATAATTAGGATGTTTGTGTATCACTTTTAGCACTTCAAAGATGGTATTATGATAGTCATTGACATTAACAACCATATTGAATTTGATTCAAAAATTGCATTATTGCAAGGATTCCATTGAAAAGAAATAAAGTGTAAGGAACAAGTTTGAAATTTGGTAAAATTATATATACTAATTTAATGCTTAATTATATATTTTATTTGTCCTTCTAATTTCATACAAGTTTTAATTTGAAACTTGTCGTTTAAGAATAAATGTTGTATAATGATATGATATTGTCCCCTCTATCATATTTTCATTCAAATTTTAATGTCAAGTTTAACAATTAACTAAATTAAATGTTTATTTAACTATGAGTTAATAATTTTGTGTAAATAATTAACAACAGCTTAGTCAATAGATTATCAAATTTAGTATTAAATTTTTTTAAAAAAATGACATGATAAAATAAAAAAATTAGTTTATTTCAAAAAACAGAATAATTAAATTGTTAATTAACTTTTAAATTAGAGAGATTAAATTAAAAATTTATAAAATTATAAGAATAAAAATTTATTTAATCCTTTTATTTAACTCAATAAGATTATTTTTTGTCATTGACAGATTTTTTTCGTCGTATATTTAGACAGTATCATTGCCCCATTAGTGTAATGAAGATACTTGAAAATGAAGTTACTTAAAAATTATAAAATTGATGATAAGATTTTCTATTAATGATCATTTTAAAAGGGGAGCTCAATTTTCAAATCTATACATATATTAATCTTATAAATAAACCTATTAAAGTTTTAACATATTATGGTTAAAACTTATTGGGCCTCATATAAGATTAGTTATAAAAGTTAAATACATTTTTCTTAGTTTCATAAAATTTTTACTATTATCTTCCTACTTTGAAAAAAAGGTATCTTTGTTCTCTTATTTAATTTTTTAACAATTCAATTTTATCAATATAAGAAGAGAGTAATATTTTTTGCTATTAAATTAACCAACAGTAGATTAATTTGAATAATAAATATTTTACTCTCTTTAATTTAAGATATTATATTCGAGCCTTACGTATAAGATTATATTCACTAATTGAGTTTTATTCCATTATGACTTATGAGATTATAATTAGTTTAAATTAGATTGGTTAAAGTTTAACAAAATTTAAATATTAAATAATTTTAAAAAAAATTAAATTAAAGTTTTTATGTTAAAAGTATATTTAATGTAGTTACAATATTATAATTACTGAAAAAATGACATTCTTTTTATAGATGAAGTTTTTGTCATTAAGCTATTTAAAGTCCCTCGTAGAGAATCATATTTGTTTTAAACTCTTTTTATTCTCTCTAAAATTAACTGAGCTTTTATAACTTTTACAAAAGTCAATTTATCACCCAACTGTTATATCAAAATTTCTTTTTCTTTTCTTTCAATGGAAATGTGGGATCATATTATACATACAATAATTCAGATAATTTAGTGGATAAAATTTGAGTGAAAAAAGAAATACAAATTCAATTACAACCCCCTATTATATATATATTAAAAGCAAAAACTTATTTCCCATTATATTTTAAATACCCTATATCTGCCATTGTGATCAATTGACAATTTTACAATTGTACCAAATATATTATTCTATAATATTTCTAATTGCAACCAGATTAAAAAGTGGGTAAAAGATAAAGACATTAATTGTAGTTCTATAAATATATATATATATATATATATATATATAGACACACACAACAAGTAATTATTTTATGTCTACAATATTAACATCGTTGAAAGTGATAATACACTTAATTAATGCAAAAAATCGAATTCATCAAAATATTTCTAAAAATAAAATAAAATAATATATTTAAGATTAAAATAATAACAACAAAATTAACCTCAAATGATAATGACAAAAGAAACTAATTTTTTAGGATGAATTAAAATTTAATTTTTTATTAAAAATATTTATATTTTAATATCTTATAATGTATTGAATAGTATTATTTTTAATAAAAAATATTTTTAAAAAATAAAAAAGTCATAATCATCATTATAATAACGTAAAAATTAAATAATAATTTTTAAGCAACACGTATCATTGTCATGGGGACATATGACAAAGTTTGATCTCTTACAATTTGGCATAAACAATGTCCCAATTCAGAAGGATCCAAGATGATGAAATGAGCAAATTAATTATGGTTTAATCAATCCCTTAATCACTGTCATTAGCCATTATAATTATAAATGTATATCCTATTCCCACAGTTTGCATATAACACACTTCACAAAAAACGAACATAACGACACACAAAACGGAGCACCTAACGAGGATAACACCCAAAATCCCTCCCCCAAACTTTTCTCAGCTACAAAGTTATCAACCTTTCTGTCCCATTCTCATTTTCTCACATTTTCTCTCTCCCCAAACACCCGCCTGCCTTTGCTCTTTCCCACCTCTTTTTTCTAGTTTCTCTTTCTATCTGACAAACCTTCTCTCTGCAACACAAAACTCTCCCTGTCTTTCTCTCTCACTTTTGTCCCTTTTAACCCAAAAGTTTCCTCCAAAGCTTTATATTCTTTCTCTCTCTTTCTGTCTCACCAGTTTTCTCTCTCTTCAATTCATCGATCATGCTTCAAAGCTTGGTCCCTCGATCATCTCTCACTGCGAACCCTAACGGTAGCTCCTCCATGAAGACAAAGCGCGTGGACCGCGAGGTCGATGATGAGGGCGGTGATGATCCTTCGTCATTCAAGAGGCCGAGCTCCGGCAGGAATTTCTCCGGCGAGGCCTCTGTGTCCGGTGAGAAGACGGTGGAGGAAGGCGAGGGGCATGGGGATCAGGAGCCACCGTTAGAAGGCACCGAGTCCACCGGCCTCCGACTACTCGGGCTGTTACTACAATGCGCCGAGTGCGTCGCCATGGACCACCTCGACGACGCCAGCGACCTCTTACCGGAGATAGCGGAGCTGTCATCGCCGTACGGCACGTCGCCGGAGCGCGTCGGCGCGTACTTTTCACACGCTCTCCAAGCGCGCGTCGTCAGCTCCTGTCTCGGCACTTACTCGCCTCTCACCACGAAATCGCTCACCCTCGCTCAGTCTCAGAGAATCTTCAACGCCTTCCAATCCTACAACTCCATCTCTCCTCTCGTGAAATTCTCGCACTTCACCGCCAATCAAGCCATCTTCCAGGCCCTCGACGGCGAGGATTGCGTCCACGTCATCGACCTCGACATCATGCAAGGCCTCCAGTGGCCTGGATTGTTCCACATCCTCGCCTCCCGCTCAAAGAAGATCCGCTCCATGAGGATCACCGGCTTCGGCTCCTCCTCCGAGTTACTCGAGTCCACTGGCCGGAGACTGGCCGACTTCGCGACTTCACTCGGCTTGCCCTTCGAGTTCCATCCTCTGGAGGGCAAAATCGGAAACATCACCGAACTGAGTCAACTCGGTGTGAGGCCAAACGAGGCCATAGTAGTCCACTGGATGCACCATTGCTTGTATGATATCACCGGCAGCGATTTAGGAACGTTGAGATTGCTCACTCTGCTGAGGCCAAAGCTGATCACCACCGTCGAACAGGATCTGAGTCACGCCGGAAGTTTTCTCGCGCGGTTCGTGGAAGCCTTGCATTATTACAGCGCGTTGTTCGACGCTCTTGGGGACGGATTGAGTGGGGACAGCACAGAGAGGCATACGGTGGAGCAGCAGCTGTTTGGATGCGAGATTAGGAACATCGTGGCCGTTGGTGGGCCCAAGAGAACCGGCGAAGTGAAGGTGGAGAGATGGGGGGACGACTTGAAGCGGGTCGGATTTCGACCCGTTTCACTTCGGGGCAACCCGGCTGCACAAGCGAGCTTATTGTTGGGTATGTACCCTTGGAGAGGGTACACCCTTGTGGAGGAGAATGGGTGCCTCAAGTTAGGGTGGAAGGATCTTTCGCTGTTGACTGCATCTGCTTGGCAGCCGTCGGATTAGATGACTTTCAATGGAGGGCGGAGATTTTTCCGGTGTGAGTGATCCGAGTAAGATATTGGATCATACAGATTCAGAGGTGGGGACGAGCGGCACTGGATAAAAACTCCTTCTGGTTCTGCCTCTGCCTCTGCCATCAGATTCTCGGAGAAAGTGGAAGGGATTCTTTTTTGGATAAATGAATTAAAACGAGAAATGATTGGAACTATGATTGTAATTTATTTTTTCAATAAAAAAGTATGTGGATTTCAGTAATTTTATTCTTTTCTCAGACCATAAAGAAAGGTTTTACTTAGATTATAGTGAGGGATAAAACAAAAGGATTGCTTTGTTTATTTGGATATAATTTTATAAACCATGGGACTCCTTTGCTTGTGATTTCTCAAGTTCTAGAACACCAATGCTTCGAGATAATTATTTTGTGAGGAAATGTTATTTTGCCGTCGGAAAAATATGTATTTTAACTACTAGATTTCAAAGATATATAATTTACTTTTTACAAATTTTTGAATCTATAAAATAGTAATTATCAATAATAATTAATTTTTAATTAATTTAATCTTTTAAATAGAAAGAAAGTATCCTGGGGTAATATCAACGGATTTGAATCTCCTACGTAAGAAAAATAATAAAATGGTAAAGTGAAGAAAAATAAATTAAGAATTTACACTATATATAAATTTATGACTCACTTTTGTTTTGTCTTCTTTTTTGACTCTTCTCACTTCATCACTTTTCTCATTTCGAATCCAAATCTAATATCAACATATGCTAACTAAATTTTAAATGATGAATTAAATTCAATAATAAAAATAAAATACATTAAATTTATGGAAGGATTAAATTAATGAGGAATTAAACTATATTTGCATTGAATTTAGATACTCTAAAATTAAAGAAAGAGATAAAATTCTTAAAATATGAGAGAGATAAAAAAAATTTAATCAAAATAAATTATTTATTTATCTCTCATCTAATTTTTTTCTTCATATATATTTTTTATTTTAGGAATTGCTACATCTAAAGTATTTTAAAAAATATTTTTTATTTTTATTTTTCAATCTAATTCAAAGATTAAATTAATTAAAAATTATTTTTTAAAAAATAAATTAAGATACTTTATTTTCAAATATTCAAATTACAAAATGTATATTCTTTTAAGAATTAAATTATTAATTTTCTCTAATAATTTCATGGTGAAAGGCCAATAAAAGAGAAGAGAAGAATGTCCGGATAATTAGGAAACATAGGTCAATTCTCACAACTGTTGTCAGAAAGCAAAGTCAATCCTGATAATTACATGTTAATTAATTCTTCTTCCGACGAATAATTGAACAAATTTTTTATTAGATAAAATGAAGTGTGATTGTGAGAGGTAGACTTTCTTGTTTTTGAATTAATAAATAGAAAATTGTAAAACCAAGATTTTAAGTAACGAGAGGCCTACAAAATTTTATTCGTCATTTTTATTTGTGTATAATAACTTATTATTTATAAAATTTTAGTCATAAAATAAAATTAAGAATATTTTAATTTACTTTTAAACATAAGGTTACATCATACTATTTATAGGACTTTTATGGCGAGGTATTATAAATAAAGTTATAAATCTAAAAATAATTATTGATATAATTGTAGAGATGTTATAAATTGTGAGGATCTAATGTTAATATGTGTTATCATCCATATAAACAAATTTTTTATTTAGTTTAGATAAATTATACTTTTTTCTTTTAAAATTACATTTAGTTCTTTTGTAATTTATTTTTTTAAATATAAATTAATAAATTAATAAAAATAATTAAGCTACTGTTAAACTTTAATATTAAACTCTTAAGATGATAATAAAGACACCAAGAAATTTTATTGTTTAAAAAAAACACATTTCATATAAATATAAATTTATTGATAGGAATTAAATTAAAACAATATTTTAAACATTATATCAAATATTAAGAAAGTCGTATGTAGGGCTTAAAATAAAAAAAAATTATTAAGTGTAATTTAATTAAAATTAAATATAAGTTATCTTTGTATAAAATGATATTTTATATTTCACGGCTATGATAGCGTCATGAAAAAAATAAAAGATTTTAAGTGTAAAATTAATGGAATTATTAATATTTTATTTTAGCTTTATAACAATTAAAAAACTTTTTATTAAATAATTTGGAATTAGAGCTTAGTTTCAAAGAAGATCTGTCCATCGGAAGGTTAAAAACATTTCGACACTAGTTCATAGAATGATTATCTTAAAGTTATGTGTGCAATTTTGATTAAATCTATATGTACTTTTAATATATTCATAAATAATTATTTTTTCATAAGTATCTTCTAATTTTTGTGAGAGTCAATCTTATTCAAAAACTCTCAAACAACAAATATAAATATTTTTTTTAAAAGTTTGATTCGTCACATTCCTAATTATTTCTTCAGTTTTTAATCGTTTATGCTTACCATAAAATGTGTAATTAGTATTGATTTAATTTCCAACATTAATGATACACCTTATAAAGTATAGATAGTCATCATTACGGAAAAATATTAAGAGCGAGTGAATTCTAATTATATTTTCATGGATTTTTTATTCAGTTTAGAGAAAAATTAATTAAAACAAAATTTAAAAAAGAATATTTTTACGATTAAAGAAAATCATTGAGTTGTTTTATATAGTATACAAATATAAATCATATCAACTGTATTCATTTTTACTCAGGAAAATTTACCTTGGACTAAGAATATCCTTTATATAAAACACAATGACTAAACATAATAATTCATGTTGATAAATCATAAGAAAAATATCAAATACAAAAAAATAGGGATGGCAATTTAGTAGTTAAAAATAGGGAAGATAATGTTAATTACTCGATTTGATGCATCCTGTTTTGCCCTAACTCATTTGGATATTAAGTATGTGAACCATTAATTATGGTCAAATAATTTTTGAAGTATTTATCATTTAAAGTTGTTTAATCATTATTTGGCCCAAAAAAGTTTTTTAATCATTTAATTAATTATGGTCAAATATTAATGTGTACCATAATACTTTGATCAATAAATACTAATGGTATAAATACAAATGCATTTTATAATATTGTAACTTTACTAAGATGTTATTAATAATAGTTATAATTGAAACATTTGATTTTCCTTTTCTCTTAAACTTGGTTAAAATTTTAAAAGTTGACTATTTAATTTTTCTTTATCAATAAATGTACATGTTATTGCAGGTGAAGTTTGTATGTAATTGGTTGACTTAATTAAAATGTACATGTTATGAATATTTTGTTTCTTGATGTTGTTGTGTAACTCATAGTTATGTGTTTAAATAATTTTATATGACAATTAGATGAATATTTTATATTTTAAGAACAATTATCTATTTGCATAATCAATTCAAATAATTTATTAATATTTTAAAAGCAATTTTGTTATGAACATGTTAGTTAAGTTTACAGATCGCCATTGTAGTTTTCACAAAACACCATTTGCTAGTAATTGAAGAAGATAAAACTCTTTTAATGTATATATAATAGATCTGAGTCATACAGATGGCATGTTTCAAAAAATATTTTGATGTAAATAGTTGATTTAAAAAATATAAAAAATAATACATTAAAAAGTATTTGTAATTTTCATATAATGTTATTTGTAATTTTCACTAAAAAGAAATTGCTAGTATTTAAAACTAATTAAATTCATTTAATATAAGTATAAAAAGTGTGAGTAATACAGTTCATATCTTGCTGTTCTTTAATATGCATGATTAATTTAAAAACTTATAGAAGAAACATTTATATTTCTTTATTCTCACTTTTACTTTTGATTAGTTGCAGGATTTATGGACAAACAAGTTTGTCAAATATGAAAGAGAATACCTAATTTTAGGGCACTATGTATGTGAAATCAATTGTATATATAAGGCTATTTTTCAATCATGTCAATTCATTCCAATTAGTGAAAAGTTATGTCATCCCTTCTTAATATGAATTAAAAAAGGCTTTTGAATTATTAAATTTTAAAGAAATATATATTTCATTTTTTTAAAATTTGAATTTATTATATATATATATTTGTCTTTTTTTTGTTTTTTTATCAACAATAAATAAAAAATAAAAATATTTTCTCAATTTTTTATTAATAATATTCACATTATTTTTAAGTATATTTTAAAGGAATTAAAATCAATAATAAATATATTTTTATTGATGTAAAACTTTCTTAATTTTGTATAAACATACTTAACTGTGATGAAAAAAGAAACTTGTTTGTAAGTGTTATTGATGTATTACTAAAAATCATATTTTCAACTAGGAAAAACCATCTATAAGTCTTGCCAACTAGAAACATTTTTAGGTATATGTGTTTTGTCACTTTATTTGTATATTAGTCAATTATATTTAATTAATTTTTTTATTTTTTTATAATATGTAATTGAATATTTTTAAGTCGAACGTATATACCTAAAGATCAAATCATAGTCTAGTCATAAATTTGGTATACAAATATTAAAATATAGAACTTTTTATCCTAAAATATCATTCAAAAGTTTATATATAAGGTAAATCTAATATCTAGAAAAGCAAAGTATTATCATGTGACATTTTATATCTTCGTCATCTTCCCTAATATTTGTATCATTTCAAAAATTAATATACTAAATCATAATTTTGTGGTTATAAAATTGTAATTAAATAATAATTTAAGAGAGTAATGTGTTCATGTGCATTGGGCTAGTTTCTTGTTGATAAAAAAGAGAAAGCCCATTGTGACCCAATAACTCAGTTCCAATTCTGTCCTTCCTGACCTTGCGAGTGCATGCCACCTCTGAGAAGTAAGAATCCCTTTTCAATTCCTTTGCCTCACACTTCTCTTCGACGGAAGTTTCGCGAAGAAGCTCTGGTTTGTTCTGGTATTCCTCTTCCACTATCTAACTATTCTGTTCTGCTTAACGTTAACACTTCCACTGCTCATCCAGTTTTATTCTGTTTATTTCAAACTCAGTTCTTTTATATTTATTTTTCCTTCTCGTTTTTGCCTCGCTTCTCTTAAAGTTAGAGAATAAATTGCTGTGAGTACTTAAACCTGTTTCAGTTATATTCAAAGTTTGAAATTCTGGAAATTCCTTTTAAAAGTGATTGTTCAACCATTTATTTTGATGTGGAATTGAAAACTGTTGCTGTGATTTCATTAATGCTTGAGATGTATATAGTGTTTCAAAGTAACATTGTCCTTTTCTTTTATTGTAGTATTTGCGAGAGAGCTAAGTATTATGTTCGCTAATATGATTGGCAGTTGACAGTGGGTTTGCAAAGAAGCTAGCTATCTTAGACGTGAATGATTAACTTAAAAACCGTATTTTAAATGAGTTTTTGTTGACTTTCAGAATTTTTGGGAGCAAATTTCAAACTCATGGAGTTATCTACGGCGATTCTTCAATCATGTTGTTCAGTCCAATTAAGGTTTCCTTCCTCTAATGGTAGTGGAAATTTTGCTCGTCCCTTCTCAATGTCAATTAAAAGTCCAGTTCAAGCGTCTTGCTTGAAGTTTAGTACAAAAGGCAAGTAGCTACTTTTGGATATTTAACTGATTGTACCACTTTTATTTTTGGCTGTTAGTAGTGCATTAGGGATATACTATTGAAGTAAAATTTGGGAGTTTCCTGCTGCTCTTCCATAGTTTTTAACTGCCAAAATAAAGGGTTAATGGCAAACCTAATGCAAGTCCCATAGCTGATAGCTGTTGTGAAATTTCAGGCTGTAATTTATTGGTTAATCAGGCAGGATGGCTGCATTCCTCCATAACTACTGCTGTTACTGGTGACAGAAGTGCAGTGCAAAATGATTTTATTTCTGAAGGGTTGTCATCTACTCATACCTCCAGTGCTGCTTCTGTTCAGGGTGAACCCAATCAAAGTAGTCAGGAAAAGGATGATAATGATAGTGCTCAGTGCTTGGATGACAGTCGAATGATTAGAGTTTGTGATAAGCTAATTGATGTTTTCATAGCTGACAAGCCAAACCCAAATGATTGGAGAAAGTTGTTAGCTTTCAGCAAGGAATGGAGCAATATCAGGCCCCATTTTTTTGAAAGTTGTCAGGATAGAGCCAATAGTGAGAAAAATCCAGAGATGAAGCAGAAGTTGTTCCGGCTTGGAAGAAAGCTTAAAGAGGTCTGTCATGGAATTCTGAAATTTCTCTCGCTCAATATGACTTGTTTCGTTTTGGTACACCATTGTAATGATTAATGAAATAAGTCAATAAAATACTATGATATTGTTCCTCTGCATCCCTTTTATTGTCTCTTCATTGTGCTTCGTTGTGAAAGAGATTGATGTTCATGTAGTTCACAGTGCATGTTTATTGTTTGCTTCTTTAGTTGGAAAATGAAGAAAGAGGAAATATGATTAATCTTGACCTCTTGGGTAACTTTATACATCAAGGATTGCACCATGCATCTAAGTATGATGTTTCTGGGTGCTTTTACATTCAATTTATTCAGTACATCCCTTTTGCAGATTGATGAAGATGTGCAGAGGCACAATGAACTTCTTCAAGTGATCAGAGGGGCGACGTCAGAAATTAGTGACATTGTCTCCAGGCGTCGTAAAGACTTCACAAAAGAATTCTTTGTGCACCTTCACACGGTAGCAGAATCCTACTATGATAGTCCAAAGGAGCAAAATGGTGAGAGTAAATGCTTGCATGCTTCTTTGTAATTTGAATCAATGTTGTCGCCTCTAACATCTTAGGTTTAAGTTCTATTATCAACTTATATCCTGACTCCTGATTTTTGACAAAGTAATTATAAATTCATAATTAACCATGATTAAAAAGTCATGATTCATGAAGATATTAAGCTTGGGCATAATTCTGATTGTTAGCCCTAGGGTTTCATTCATGCACAACATCAATCATGTATTTGATGTCATGCTATGAAGCAGTTCCTGAAGGAGGTATGTTAGTGTCGAACAAGCATCAGACTCTTGATGCTTGTGGCAACATCGAACACCTCTGTGTAGTACTCCTGGTAATAAAAAGATTGATTTTAATATTTGACACACTTCAGATACCCTTCTAAAGATGATTTATCACCCGGCTGTCAAATTCTAGATATTTATTTCATGTACTTAGGTCAATTTATCAGAGTGGTTTAAACTGGCATCATTAATGTTCTTTGTGCTTTGTATGGCCAGATCTGGCAAAGCTTGGGAACACATGCTTGGCTGCAGTACAAGCCTATGATGCTGCAACTGAGAGCATTGAAGCACTAAATACTGCAGAGTTGAAATTCCAGGATATTATCAATTCTCCTTCTCTGGATGTTGCCTGCAGAAAGATAGACAGTCTAGCTGAGAGAAGGCAACTTGATTCGACATTGGTATTGATGATCACAAAAGCTTGGTCAGCTGCAAAGGAGGCAAACATGATGAAAGATGAGGTAAATGGACCTCAGCAAATGCTGTTTCCTTTTTATGTTATGTATCTTGCTCCACTAACACAAAGGATAAAATTTTTTGAATGATTGTGAAAACTTTAAACTAGTTTGCCTAAGGTTACAATTTACATGCATGCTTCAGGGAGGGCGTTTGGATAAGTAGGTAGTTTGTAGTTTTAATTTTTTATTTACTAATATAAAGATCCTGTTGGACTCTGTATTTTGACCTAACTTTATCCAAACAAAACTTTTTTCTTATAAAACAACTCTTGAGTGACCATTCGTAGAGAATATACTCATTTTTTTCAAAATCAAAAGTAATTATTTCATAATTAATTCTTCCAGAACTAATTTTCCTCAGAAGAAGTTCTCCATCTCTAACTAAAACGAACAAGCATATAGTTTTATCCTTTACTTGTAAATTATTAAAAAAAATTCAAAAACCTTCATGGAAAGTTATATTCTTTATTGTTTTTTTGTCTTTTTCTTTTGGAAGGAGATCAGGAGGAGAGATTGAATTTGTGGTATATAGTGATGAAGCAAATGAGTAATACTTATATATGGATATGCCAGAATTTTCGAAAAAGTGAAAATAAAGGTTGAATGTAGTGTTACCAGATTTAAATTTCCTTCACCTTGATATGTCAAGTTTTGAAATCTTTTATTCCAGTTGTGAAATCATTACAAAAATTGAGCATCTAGTTGATTGAATATAATCATGGGAGATGCAAAAACAATACCTTGGGGGATCTTTTGCATTTGACAAATCTACTCATTTCACATTTACATTCTACTTACTTGGATGATTAAAATGTAATTTTTCTTCGTTTTATATGTTGCTGTTTCCCATTATGTGTTCTTTGTTTGAGACAAGTTTTTAATTTTGCAGGTAAAAGATGTACTCTATCATTTATACAAGACTGCAGTGGGTAATCTTCAGAGACTTATGCCAAAAGAGATTAGAATAATCAAGCATGTTATTAGAATTGAGGATCCTGAGGAGCAACTTTGTGCCCTCAAAGATGCATTTACCCCTGGAGAAGAACTTGAAGGAAAAGATGAGGATACCTTGTACACGTATGTTTTGAATCTTAAAATATAAGTCTCTCTCTCTTTTCTTGGTAAGGAAATAAGAGTTGTTGAAGTATAGTGTTCATAATAATTTTCTTCAACTTTTAGGACTCCGGAGAATCTTCATACCTGGATAAAAGCTGTGGTGGACGCTTATCATTTGAGTGAAGAAGGCACCCTCATTAGGGAAGCTAGGGATCTGTTGAATCCGAAGGTCATCCAAAAATTGGAGGAGCTGAAGAAGCTCGTGGAAAATAACTTCATGTGAATAGAAATTGCTTGAGATTCTTGATGTTTATAAACTGCAAATTAATTTAGGATTGCATGGCTGCTAGGAAGTTTCTATAATTTTGTTAGTTTTTAGTGATCTAGAAATTTTTTAGATCAACAGAATCAGCCAAATTAGGAAACCAAGGCTAGATTGATTTATCATAGTCTCATTTTTCTTTTGTCCATCTATTTATTTGATAAATAGTTGGGGAGGATAAGAAACTAGGACGTGTTTTGGTTACAATAGGAGGGTAAGGGAGAGAATCCTATGGCCGAAGGTCTTGGTTAGGTCACTTTCGCTGTGGTATATAATTAATTATATTTTTAGGGTTTCATGTTACATTGTACCACACATAGTTCTTTATTTATATATTATTATTATTGAAAGTTAAAATTAAGTAATATTTTGTCACTATCTTTTTTGTGCTGAATTTCATGGTGGATAATGTTACTTCTGTAAGTTCTGTAGCTGAAGAAGGATAAAATTGTACTCCAATGCCTACCTTATGTGTACGTTTGGAATTTGGATGATTATTTTTTAATGCGAATTTTCTTTCATTTTCTGTTTTACAAGCACTTGAATCCTTCCAATGAACATGCAAAGTATAATGATAACTATTTTAAACCTACTTATAGTTGCTCAGCGTTAACTGCTTTCATCTAAATCTATTTTCAAGTCAAATGCCTTAAAAGATAAACACCCAAATCTGTGAGTATAAAGATGAGTGAATAGAAAGTGATTGAGCGTAACCCAATTTATGTTAAAATTGAGTTTTAAATTATGGAATTGTATGATTTTATTATTTTATATAACAAAACTATGTAAAATTGCAGCAAAATTTGAAATTCAACAAATTCGGATAACCTTGTTTAAACTCAAGTAAATTCATGTAAAATTGATAAACTCAGAAGTGTACTTGTGATTTTAACTCCAAATTCACCTTTTTTTTTTCTTTGCACTATGAAAGTTCATTTGTGTTTTTTTTTTGTTCTTTTATAAATACATGTCCTTGAGTTTATCCATAACTTGACTTAATCCATAAGAAAATTTATCAGTCAAACATACCTATTTTAATTGAAGTCTGATGATGGAAACTATTAGGATAAGACTTTTGAAAGTCTTAAAGTTTATTTTTATTTTTATTTGATTACATATTAATTATCATCTATATAAAAAATTATGGATAATATTTAACTTGAATTAGTTATGTTTAAGTATTATATATTAAACTTTTATGATTTAAGTGAACATAATATTATTTATATATTTAAATTTTATTATAATTAAACACTAATTATGATAAGAATATATATTTTTTATAATTATTTATTGATATAAATAATCTCTTACATTACGTGTCGTGTGTACCTCTTTCTGTGAGTTTATTTAAAATCTGAGTTTGACAATCTTTCCATAGACTAATTCAGAATATTACATGCATACTTAACATTCGACTTGCCAAAATTAAACAGCAAAATATTTTTACAAGTGAACAGGTGAAGATAAATCATATTTGGAGCAAAGAAGCTATTAACATTTGCGAGCCAAGCAAGAAGAGACATGTTTATTCACCCCTCACACGACGAAGCCTTATTCATACACATGATTTACAATATCTCCCCAGAGCCCTGGTTTTCTCTCCATTGTAGGGTTTGCAATTGCAACCAATCCTCCCTCTACAAATCTTGTTTGCCTTTCCTTCAAATACTGCATATATGTGTAAGCCCTCGCCCTCTTCTGTTTCCTATACCATCTCCAAAAGACCTATTGTTTTGGGATCACCTATAAAATATACAATTTTAATGTAGTAGTGCCCCTTGAATCTTGTGTGACAAACTCATTTATGAATCCGATTCCTAGATAACATGTTAGGCATTGCCTACCCAAAAATCCCTTGTGAAAAATACCATAGCTATGACTTGTCCCTGCCTTACGTAGCACCACAACCTTGACTTTTGCCTTCATGCACCAATCTTCTCTACGTCACCTTGCCCGATCAACCTTCTTTGCTCCCATTTACTTCCTATTTCTTTTTCAAAATTGCAGTGTCCCGCTTAGATCTTGCATAAAATATGTGAGAAAGAACAGGCCTATTCTTCAACTGAGGCTCTAAAATCATTGGAGACTTAGAGGCTGTTCAGCTACTAAAACTTTGGGAAGAAGCTCATGGCAAGATTCAGTCTAGCAGTTTGTCAGTATTTTGCTAGGTTATTTCTCAGCTGCTGGTTGACTTCTGTTGCAACAATTTCATAGGACCTTCACTCGGTTTTTGTTGGAAATTAACATCATTGATTCGGAGTTTGATTAGGTTCTTCAGTTCTTCAAAATGACAAGCTTGGTTCACCAATGAGAAGAGTACTACCAGCACGTGGATCCTCCAAGCAATGCTGCCACAATCACTTTTCTCTTGCTTTTTTTTCTCATCTTTGGATCATTGGAAATCCAGGTTTTGTCTGAGGTTTTCTCGTTTGTCCACTTCATGCAGGGCAGCAAATGTCTTCTCCTGTCCATATCTGGTCAACCTGATCAGACCTGCACATCAAAAGATTCCTTAAAAACATCATAAAAGGACTTTAGTATAGTGGTAAGGAACACAAATAAATCATTGACTATGCTACGGAAGTTTGATTGGTTTTGTCAATAAAACTATTATGGATATCCCTCCTGCATAAGAGAAATCCCTCACTCTAATATCTGAGCATGCTTAGGAATTTTTCACATTGCTTAACTATAGGAATACAAGTGCTAGAATTGCGTACTTCTTTTTTTCTTTTTTTTAGCCTCAGCAAAACCTTTTATGGCCAATGGCTCTCTAAGCCAAGTTTAAGAGGCTGTGCCATCATCAATAATCAATGGTAACAAGCAGCAAGCATGGAATACACGCAATTCCATGGTGGTTTCAATGCTTTCTCATTCTCTTTGACTAGGGTTACACAGCAGTGTCGTACATACTTGTAAAGTCAGTAGTTATGGAAATAACTGAAAATCACCAAGGGAAGAATCCTTTGCAACTTGCAGTCTATCCAAAAATAAAAAAAGAACTAGCACCATTGTATTACTAAGTATCACAATGGTCACGATAATCCTATATGACCAGAATTTTTGGTGGAAATTTAATACATCTTCAAGGATATGCTTAGCCTTGTGGGGAAGAAGATAGAAAACAAGATAAAAACTGAGAAGGCAAAGGGCTTTCTGCAAGCTAAGGCTTCTGCAAAAGATTGATTTTGTACCTTTCACAATGCATGTCATTAAGGGAAGCCTAGCAATAAATAAACCTTCAATAAAGTTATGAATTACAAAGCACAGAAACTTCAAAATACAAGCCACATTTGTGTCCGATACATGTTGGACACATGTATCAAACCAAAACTCAAAAGGCAGTTCAACTTCTTCAATTGCTTATCTGCAAAGACAAAGGAATAACATATTGTCCAATATAGGCAAACTTTTTCTTTTCCCCAATATTCTACAATATTCATACTTGTTTTACAACCAGACTGTTTATGAACACCTTTAGAGATTTGCAACATTTGCTATACATTAAAACAGTCATGAACCATGAGAATAAATTATTGGGCTTTTAGCCAAGGAAAACAGGAAAGGAACACATTCTCTAATCTAACCCATGACAAGTATATGAACAGTAAGATAAGGTCTGTCACAGATATACATTGAAACAGAGGTATAGTTCAAGAAAAAGGAAATTAAAGTATTCATTAATCTATTCATGAACAATGGTAACATATCTTGGAATGTTTACAACTTATAACCTAAATAGGAAGAAGATATTATGTGTCATCTGGTTCAATCACAATTTGTTGCTCATTCGACAACCTTGTTCCACCCATGGAAACTGTCGACCTGACTGGAAAGGATGTTTAGAGATAAGGAAACAGAACATCCAAAAAGTGCTTCAGCTTGTTGATGATTGGACAGCACATCCAAAAGTAAGCCTAGTCATGGGAGGAACTGAGGATCATAACTGGACTTGCAAAACAAATTGCTAATTAGACTCTTGAAATGAATCACAAAGATAGTGGATGAAGTTCAGATCGCTTTCTTTTAATATGACAAAGTCACAAAACATATTAAGATCATTGAATTTCTTCATATCTGCCACTTGCATCAATCATGAACTGAAGGAAATAATCCTTTTTTCTTATGACTTTATGTCTTTATACATTAGAGAAGGGGGAAGGGGAACCAGGGATGCAGAATCAGCAAAGGGAGGTTATCGATAACATCTTTGCGCACATTGTTTCAACCTTATTCGTTCCTCTTCATCCACTCACTATACATTATATGTTAGCTGCTATACATATCATTATGCATATCCACTTAATTCAGACAAAGTTCAAGTATATTGAAGTTCTAGTTCTAGTCATCCACAAGATTAAGAATGCAGATAGTGAGAAGATGAAGGCTCTATATCCCATTCAATGTCTCCACAAGTAGTAAGAACTGTTGCAAGGATATAATCGTCCACCTTAAAACCTTCTTCCTGCATTCTATACATGAGCTTCAAAGCTTCTCTACAGAGCCCATTCCTTGCATAACCCATGATCATGGCTTTCCAAGAAACCAAATTCCTTTCTGGCATCTTGTCAAAAATTCGAAAAGCCTCAGAAACATATCCACATTTTGCATACATATAAATTAAAGTACTACCCACAAATACATTCGACAGGGCTGGGGTCTTGCTTGCATAGGAGTGAATCAATTTTCCTTGAGTTAGATCTTCTAACTTTCCACAGGCTTTCAGAGCTGAGGAATGAGTAAAGGAATTCGGCAGCACACCTTCCTCCATCATTTTCTTTAGGAACTCCAGGGCCTCAGCCTCATGCCCAAGCCGGGCACACCCAGAAATAATGGCAGTCCATGAGACAACATCTCTAAAAGGCATATGTTGGAACACTTTAATTGCACGAGAGTATTCTTTACATTTACAGTAGAACCATACCAAAGTACTTCCTATGTACATATTAGTGTGGATCTTACTCCTGATTATCTGTCCATGAACTTCTCTTCCAATTATTGAACCCTTGATTGAGCCACATGCCATCAAGACACTTACAATAGTCAATTTGTTACTATACACTTTTTGTCTCTTCATTAATCGAAAGAAGCTTATGGCCTCTTCACCAAATCCATTTCGAGCATATCCTGCTATAATGGATGTCCAAGTAGCTGTATTTTTCATTCTCATTCTATCAAACACTTGTTTAGAATCTGCAATCTCCCCACATTTTGCATACATATCAACTAAGGAAGTTCCTATATAAACATCATTCTTACAAATTTTCTTTACTATAGCACCATGCAGCTGTCTCCCCATTTTCAATTTTTTATTCTCTCCACAAGCCTTCAGTCCACTGCATATAGTATATTCATTAGGAATTAAACCATCACCTAGCATTTTTGATAACATAGAAAAGGCTTCCTGTCCAAACCCTTGTTGGGAACAAGCAGTAATCATAGTTGTCCAACTTACCACATCCCGCTTTACCATCCGATCAAATGTACAAAATGCACTTGACATATCCCCACTTTTTGCATAAAAATGAACAACTGCACTATCAACAATTAAATTCCTCCATTTGCCTTTCAAAATACTAGCATGGATTTGTTTACCCAGCTGTAAATCCTCTTTCCTACCACATAGATTCATGATACAGACAAACATCTTACTGTTTGCTTGAACGCCTTGTTTAATGGATTCATTAAACAACTTCAAAGCTTCATCATCCAAGTTATAATTTAAATACCCATTAATAATAGCAGTCCAGGTAACTGTATTTCTTCTTGACATTCCATCAAATACTCTACGAGCCAGAGCTAACTTCCCCAATCTCAAATAGGAACAAATCAAATTGTTATCAACATAAGTAACTGAATCTCTCAAACATTTCAATACAACAGTGTGTACCCTTCCTACTTCTTCCACATTATCACACAACCGTAGCCAATGAGCAACTGAATTCGGATTTAAGCATTGCCTTTTCTCTGCTACGTTGTCTATCCCACAGGCAGCATCAAGAGAAGGATAATTGATAATATCTCGAAATTTAAACTCTGCAGCATTTAGTGCTTTAATGCTTTCACTTGCAACATCATGGGCTTGTTCAGTAGACAAGGATGTGATTCCAAGCTTTGCCAAATCTTGTCACATAAAATCAAAGGCAAGTTAATGGCAATACAAAACAAAATGAATAAAATTAGCAAGTATGAACTACCCAGTTAAGCTAACTCATTTGTTAAAACATGACACTACGTCATTTCTGTTGAGCATGAATAAAGAAAATCCTTGGGCAAAAAATCAGAACTCAACCCAGAAAGGAGAACCTGGCTAATATATTGATGAACTCTTACCCATGGCCATATATTAAGTAGCTTGATTAATTAAATTATGATTTTCTTTCGATTTATGATTAAACCTTTCTAAATTGAGTAACTTAGAGTTGAAAAGTATATTACTCACCTTTGGTAGTAAGATTCAAGCATGCAACACGAACCGTATTTCTTAAAGGTAAAGGGAGAGAACAAGAAAAATCTCCAGTAGCCTTAGTCGTAGGAAATCTTGAAGGGATTGAACGACATGATTGAATAACCACAGTAGATAACTCTATGTGTTTCAACATCGCTCTATAGAAACGTGGGCCAACAAAAGCATGTGCAGAAAACTGAAGAACTAACCTATGGGAAAGAAAATGCCGATTTCCGTGTGACAGATAGAAATCAGGAAGGACTCCAATTAAATTAACATAGCGAGGGAAACAGAGAGAAGCGAGACCAAGAAAATGAGATGAGGATTACAACACTAAGTGAGATTGAGGGTAGAGGAGAGGAAGAGGAAAACCCAGTGAGTGTGAAACTAGCCAAAACCACAGGGTTTTTCTAGGCAAAGATGAGGCAAGTGGATAATAATTGCATTTCCCTCCAAAAACCCAATCGTCAAACATTGTCCTTATGAGTGGAAAAAACGAATTAGGAAAAATATCATGACAAAAGAGATATAAATATAAAATTAATTAGGTGGTAAATTTGATTCATGTAATAAAAATTATGGTATTTGGCAAAAAAAAATATAAATTATAGATAAAGAATATATTTTTATTTTTATATAATATTATTATGTTATTTTTTACATAAAAAATGATCTAAACAAAATCTAGTGTAACAATGCAAAAAAATGGCATAAATTATTATTTTATATTATATCATATAAAAATATGTAATTGAGGAGACGATAGAGAAGATAAAAAATAAAGAGAAAAAGAAGTTATACTAAATAAATAAAGGTAAAAAATTACTTTTACTTTCTTAATTTTAATTTAGGTTTCATTTTAATTTCTTAAGTTTGATTAATTTTCCTTTAGTCCTTTAACTTCAAAAAATTAATTAATTTTTTAAATTGTTGATATCATTAATTTATCTAATTATAGATATTGAGTTTGATCCAATTTTAATATCTACATTTTATATTATTATCAAAATTGTAATTCTATTAATTTAATATATAAAAATAAATAAATTTATAAGTAAAATTATATTTAGGTTTATATTTGATAAATACATAGTTTAAAACTTATAGTTTGAATTTGAAATTTTTTTTTATATATAAGATTAATAAACTGATAATATTGATAATAATATTACATAAAAATATTAAAATTAACTTTAACTTAACATTTTTTTGTTAACTAAATTAACAAAGCTAAAGATTAAGAAAATTTTAATTAATTTGTTATAAATAAAGGACTAAAGTAAAAATAATCAAACTTAGATAAAAATAAAACTTAAGTCAAAATTAAGAGATTAAAAGTGTTTTTTTACCAATAATAAAAGAGTAAGAAGTTAAATAATTTTTTATTGTTTAATTATATTATTTTAAAATATAATATTTATTTTATATTTTAAAAAATTAAAAAATGATATGCACTTTATATTAAGTTACATTGCATATTATTTATTTATTTTGTATTTCAAAATAAAGTGAAGTGGAATGTAACAATTGTTGGAATGTTATTTTGTTTTTTATTTTTTAAAATTGTTTTAAAATTTTAAATTAATATTATTTTCATATATTTAAGTATATATTATTAATTAAAAAATTATTTTTTATATTTTTGTTTTAAAATATTTTAGTTTAAAAAATATTTAATTATTTTACATTTTATATTTTCAAAACATATATTTTATTTTTTATTTTCAGTTAAAAATAATTCAAACATTTGTTTGTTTTCCTATTTTCAAAATTTTTTTTTTAAATTACATTAAAAACACTTATAATTTTAATATCTTTTAAAAAAAAAGAGTATAATTTAATTTTAATTTTATTATCTAAATTCTAATAACGAGATAAGTAATTTTTTTTATAACTATGTCATAAAAATTGACATTCATTTATTTTATTTATCCTAAAAATTAGGATTATATATTTAATTATATTATATTATAATTTTTTTGTTTCAGATATTTTATTTATCTATAGTTTTTGTTGTCTGAATTTATCTATATTTATTACTAATTTTTTTTTACTTGATTTAAATCTTCTTTTGTCAGACTTGATTAAATGCTAGATGGATTTCTTTTTCAACGGTGGGCTTTTTTTGGGCCTTCCTCCAATAGTGGGCTGATCTGTAACTTGGGCCATTCTCAGATTCCTAGGGTTTCTCCTAGCCCATATCATCATAACCTTTATTTATAACAGACTAGCAGAGCTAGGGTTTTTCTCTACTACGAGAGGGACAAAGAGAGAGCGTGTGAGGCTGAGCCGTAGTTTCATTTCCCTGAAAATGGTTAAGTTTCTGAAGCCAAACAAAGCCGTCATCGTCCTCCAAGGACGCTATGCTGGTCGCAAGGCTGTGATTGTTCGTACATTCGACGACGGCACTCGCGACCGCTCGTACGGCCACTGCTTGGTCGCCGGCATCAAGAAGTACCCTAGCAAGGTCATCAAGAAGGATTCCGCTAAGAAGACGGCCAAGAAGTCTCGCGTCAAGGCCTTTGTGAAGCTTGTGAACTACCAGCACCTCATGCCCACGCGCTACACCCTCGACGTGGATCTCAAGGACTTGGTCACCATCGATGCTCTTCAGTCTAAGGACAAGAAGGTCACGGCCTTGAAGGAGACTAAGAAGAGGTTCGAGGAGAGGTTCAAGACCGGCAAGAACAGGTGGTTCTTTACCAAGCTTAGGTTCTGAGTGTTGCTCTCGGGAGCGATGCTGTCGTTTTGTATTGTGAGGACTAGGGAAATGCTGGTTTTCGTTTAAGTTGTAGTTTTGTTGAAGGAAATTTTGAGTCATATATAGTGTTTTATGAACTATTCTTGGATCTGTTTGGATTATATGGTATTTTCTGAAATTTAAAGTGCTAATTATGTTACTACTTTCAAATCATTTCTGATAATTATCTGGTCATTTCCATGGTTGGATGATAATTGTTTAGTCCTTTGGATGAGATAAGTATGAGCATTTCCGTATTAGATGCTTTTTGTGATTAAATGATTTTGTTTGGAATAGATTTAAATTCGAAAACCTAAATGCTCAATTTAGCTAATGCAAACCATTATTGGTCGTGTTTGTGTAACCGAATAGTTATAGAAAAATATTTCCTTATTTTTTTTTATTTTGATTTTGAATCTAATGTTGTGGACATGATAATATTGCTTTGATGATTTGTACTGTTCTTGTGGTTTGTCGAGCACATCTGGTGTTTCACATGTGCTTTTGGTATCCCTTAATAATCAAGCTTGCAGATTAACTCCCTTAGGGTTTTTATTGTTTGCTAAATTATGTTTTTTTTTTCCTCTGAGCATATTGAGTTGCAAAGTTTTTTGATTCTCTAGTAGTTTTGCATGTTAATTGATCCTAATGTTGTTTGGACCAACTGGAATGTCAATAGATTTAGTTTAGGATTATGGCTTCTCTGAGGATGGTAGCAGTCTCCCTGCTGCTTTCCCAACTTAGGAGTAAGAGTCTTAGCATGTTAGCACTTTCAATTGGACAGCTTTGTACAGTTTGAGTTGGGATGGAGCTTGAACTAAGGAGATTTGAGATTCAAAAGAAAAAGATTCTTTTGTTTATGAGTTGCTCTGAGTTCCATTTTGGTTATTTATCCTTAATTTATCACAATTTAATTTTGGCTTGCACTGAAGTGTTTCTTCCATTTTGTCCGTTGGTATAATGATTTTCTCTCTTGCTATTCATTACTGCAGTTTGATGTAGCTTGCAAGATACTTACAGTTGTCACTTGTTCTTGTATGTAGCGTGCATTCATGATTCGTGTAAATGATTACTTCCCCCCACTATTGTCATGTCTGATTTAAAAGTTTTATGTTTTTCACGCCGACAGTCCTCTGATTTCTGTTTGAGCTGTGCCTTGTTTCTTATACTCAAGTTTGTGTCATTCCCTGCGTGGTAATTTTGAGACGGATTTGAGTTATATTACTTAAGGCTAATATAATGTTGGCTATTGGGGAAAAGAGTTGATGGGGATTGCATTTGATACATTAGTTAAAATTTTTGGGGTACTTCATACATATTTTGGGTGCAAGCAATGTATCAAGTATTGTTCCTTTTTATGCAACTTTGTTCATCGCATAGGGCAGTTTTAGTAAGTTCATATTAATTAGGCCCTCTATTAAAAGTTGAGGTGGTGATCCAAATTTATACATAAAATTGTAGTTTTTTTTTTTTTACCTATGTATACAACATCAAACTATGCAAAAGTTTCCTCAGGTTCTTGAAGTTTATAATTTGGTCTCAATTTTCTTTTGGGTTTTGAATCGTCAGCTTTTCTGATATCATAAAAGAGGGCCTCTGTTGAGCTAATGTTATCATGCTATATGATATCGCAGAGTGACATCTTCGCGTTTTCTAAGGTGATTATGCCTACTTGACTAACTAATCGAAAAAAGCATGTTTTTTAATTACTTTGTTGCTGCTCTTGTGCCCATTATCTAAAACAGCCACATCTTCTTCCCTCTAGGGTCGGAACATTTTCTATCCCTTTCCGTGGCTTACCGATTTACCAAACAGTACTACACTAGCAATTTCTTTTCTTTGTTTCTAATAGGCTTCTGATGACCATTGTTGAGACTAACAATTTGCTTCCTTGTCTTCTCTCCTATCTTATCCCTAACACAGTTTGAAATTGTAAAGGTTGAAATTGTAAAATCTAAATTTGTAGTTAACTCAAAAAAAAAGAAAAATTTTTAATAAAGGACAGATAAAGACATTAGGAGTGAGAAAAGGAAAAGGTGATGGATTGGGATTGAACCCATTATACCCAAAGTCACAACTTTTTTTTTCGACAAAAAGTAAATTAAGACGAAGTCACAAACTTTAAACTTGCTTGTAAAGTGAATAGAGATTATACGCACACACATCAAACTTACCCATAATGTCAGTGCTAATAATTTAGGTAAACTACATTATTCTTTTATAGTTTGGCATAATATTAGTTCTTCCTATTATAGTTTAAAGTGCCATTCAAATGTTTTTTTTTTGGTTATATAATGACTCAATAATAGGAATTTTTTCTTAATCTAAATTTTAACTAAAATGATCACATAAAAGTGTTAAAACCAAAAATTTTTAGAAAAAATTGCAAATACTCTTTTCAAGTATTATTTATTTGCAAATAGTCTTGAATTATAAAAGTTGGCAAATACTCTTTTCGAGTATCATTTATGACTTATTTGCGTATTCTTATTCACATATTTGCGTTTAGATCCATTTACAATTTTCCTATTGACAGAGTTTCACAACAAGCTCAATTTATGACTTGATACAGTTTTGTTTGCTTGGAAGCACAAAGACAATTTAAAAAGGGGGGGGGGGGGGAATGAAAATTTTAACATGAAAGAGGTCAAAACTGCGAATTAATTGAGAAGTGTGGATTTTCTTTTTTCATTTTTTCTTTTTAAATAATTGTTCACATGTTTCTAAACCAGCAAGAATGTACTGATAATAGTGAAGTCTTGCGTGTAAACTCTATTAACTCAAAAGTGTGCAAATAGATTCAAAAGCAAATATATAAAAGTGTAAAAAAAAAAATATTTGTCAATTTGTATAGTTTAGAATTATTTGTAATTAAGTCATAGTTAAAAAAAAAACTATTTATGAATTTTTATAGTTTAATAAAGTATATTGAGGATATTTGTGATTTTTATAAAATATTATTATTAAAAGTGTGTTTAGTCATATCTTAAATGATTTTATGATGTGTACACAATATTATTTTGATTAATTAAATTAACAAATTCAATTTTCAAATACCAATTAATCATCAACAATCACTTGGGAATACTATGAAATAATAATCAAAAGTGAAATATGTTTTCAATAATAAAAGTATGATTAAATTATTCTTATAATCCTTGTAATTTCACTCAATTTTAATTAAGTTTGTATAGTTTAAAAATCTATAATTGAATCTTTATAATTTAAAGAATTTTTAAATAAGTCATTGTTGTCAAAATTTTATTAAAATTTTATTAATTAAATATAATTTATTTTAAGTAATATGAATAAATTGATTTGAATTAAATAAATTCATAATGTTAAGATAATATATAATTAGAATATCATCAAAATTTAATAAAATTTTGATAAAAATTGAGTGAAAATATAAAAAAGATATAAATAATTTAATCTATAAATATTTATCTTTCAATATTGACATAATACAATTTTTGTAAACTTTGGATAAAAATATCGTTAGGCGATTAAATAATTACATTACAAGTAACACTAGAGTGAGCTGAGCCATTACTTTTCCTTCCATTAGCGTGCCATTACTTTTAGCGGCGATTTTTTACGTTGCTAAATATGATTGCAACGAAAATTATTGCTGCTATAATTAATTATTTAAACAAAATTTATAGCAGCAGTAATTTTCGTGGCGATAATATTAAAAACCACTTTAGCAACGAAAAAAATCGATGCTAAAAGTAATGGCAGGGTAGCGGATCCAAAGTTGTGAGGCGACATTCATTAAATCATATGGGACCCGCATATTTCAAGACAAATTAACCACAAAAAAATAAAGGAAAAAAAATGTAACTACTCTTTTTTAATTTCAAGCCATTTAAAAACATTGCCCTCAATTATTATTTCTTAAGATTTAATTTTTTTATTAATTAATTCCATTAAAGAAGATAACGCCTCATATTATCATTTATCATTAGGAATGATTATGAGTAGAGTATTATAGTCTTCATACTCAAACTTAAACTTCAACAAATAACAAAATTAATTTTTATTTTTAGAATCGTAAAATTTTTGAATCACCAAAACTAGATTCATTTACTTAAAAAAATAAAAATAATTATTTTTTAAAATTATAATTTATTTACATATAAATTCATTAAAAAAATATAAATTACATCAATTATATTATATAAACTTTAAATATATAATTAATATAAAATATTAACAGATTTATACTTACAAAATTATTAAATATAATAATTTATAGATTTATATTAAAATTAAAATTTTTTATTGATAAAATTAAAATAAATAACATAATTTAAATTCATATTGTCTTCAATAAAAAAAAATTAAATATATGTATTTATATTATAAAAATAATATTTACAAAATTTATATGAAACGAGTTTATATTCAAATTAGCTACCACCTTTTTTAAGTATAAACATAGACTCACTTATTTAATGTTCAGATAAATTTTAAGATTTAGACTTTAAAATTTAAGATAAGTTTTACAACTGCTCATATTTTAATCATTCCTATTTGTGATCATGCCCATTCAAAATTTTGATTACGTAAGTATAATAAGAAAATGGATAAAAGAATTCAAATATTAAAAACATGATATTTGATGACATACTGATAAATAATTCTTATAAATAACTTAAAATTGAAAGGGGTATATTTAGCATCTCCCAAAAGTGAATTATAACTTGTTATACATATTTAATGCGTTATTGGGTACAGCACTGGAAAATTGCCTAATTCCTATTTCTTTTAAATAGTACTACTTTGGGTTCCTCATAACCAAATTTCAGTTTCCAAAATAGGAAATGACACATTTTTCATACCAATTCCATCCATCACACATCTTTTTATTTGTGAAAAATGTATAAATGTCTTATTTCCATCACGTGTTGTTATGCTAGCTAGCTAAGATGAGATTTGTTGGTTTAACTTTAGGAGAGATTAAATCATCTCCATATTTATTTATATGATAATAAAAATTAATAAATTTTTAATTTACTTCTAAAAAATATATTTTAATTTTAATTTGATCTTTAAAGATAAAATTTATTAATTTTATTGTCTAAAATTTATTAATGTTGATGTTCCACTAAAAGATACTTAGTTAGATGAATGACTTGCTAGCAGGACATCATTCTTACCACTAAGAGGCTATCAAAGTAACTAATATAAGAATTAAATTAATTGAGATCACATCTTTGACATGAAATTGATACATTTCATGCCTGTTTAAATGTCCTTTTATTTTATATTTATTCTGTAATTAATTTTGATAATTCATGTTAATATTAGTTTTATGTATTTATGTATATTCTATTAATAAAAAAGATTTATTATATATATATTTTTTTGTTTTAAAAAAATTAGAGTTTATAATTTTTTTTATTTATTATGTATCTTTTTTACATAAAAAAATTTATTTTATGTATTTATATATATTCAAACATTTATTTTTTTTAAAATTGTATTCAAACAAGTCCTTCATTTTTTAATGATCAATTGAGAAAGAATATATCTTTTAAAAATAAATTTAATAATTTATTTTAAAAAATATTTTAAACAAATTTCAAAAAATAGTAAAAATAAAAAATTAACTTCCTAAAAAATTCAAATTTTTATAAAGAAATTATTTATTAATGATAGGATAATAATGTTGAGTTAGGAGTCACTATTGGCTATAATGAAACCTTAGCAAAATCCTAAGACGAACTTAGTACATCACATGCTCGCTTACATCATGCCCTTTTTCAAATGGGAACCACCCATGTGCATGGCACGTGCCACGTGACATCCTTTATCTTCATGTGCCATTGCCACCAAGATTAACGAATCACCTTTGCCTTTTCCATGGTTGCAAGTTTTAAGAATTGATATGAAAGAAAAATATCAACATATTTATTCTTATATACTTATTTTGGGATTGGTTGATTTGAAAATTACTTTTTAAATATTTTAAAAAAATTATTTATAAATCATATAATTAAGACTTTAATTATAATTTTGATATAAAAATTTTAAAATATAAAACTTTACTCTTCTAAATTAATACAACTGAAAATAAAATTGTTATGTATTAGTTAAAATTACTAGTGTGTTGACAATAGAGAAGGATTTTTTAAAGAATTTTACAAGATGAAAATTTTAAAGTAAGAAAAAGATAAAATAAATAAATTAAAAAAAAGATAAGTAAAGTGTTTATCTTAAACTGATTAGAGCTTAAATTTTTATTTATTTCATATTTTATAAACTTTATTTCTCTCTTAGTTTAAAGAATCTAAATTCGTTGGTGATTCATAATCCTTTAAATATGTATATCTAAAATGATTCATGTAAAATATTTGCTTATCTCTTCCCAATATTTGCTTATCTTAATTATTAAGTATTAGGTGGCTTTTAGATGTTATTTTTATCTTATATTTAACATTTTTTCTATTTTTTTATACTTTAAAATTAAAAAATTTCATATTTTAAACTTTATGTCCTAAAATTATAATTAAATTATAATATACAAGAATCACACACACACTTACATACATACATCAAAAAGTTTTTCATTTTTTTTATACCTTCATAGATAGTTGTTAGGATAGTGAACTTAACCAATTAAAGATCAATTGAATGCTGTTTAGAGTGTTAATTTTTTAAACTTCAAATTATGGCAAACCTTAATTTCTTCTAAAATATCAACAGTGTGTGTATGTGACTATGACCACTTTCTGTGTGTTTCTCATGTGAAACACATGCATAAAAAGAAATTGCATCTTTTTTAATTTAATTTTAAGAGAGGAGTTTGTTCAAAACATTAAAAAAAAATTAAAGTTATCACTCTATATAAAAGCATTATTATATATAATCTAGAGAATTAGGGTCTCTTTGATAGTTTTTTTATTCTTTAGAACTGTTTTATAAAATTAATTTTAAGAATTTATATTAGTATTATTTTTTATATTTATATATATGCTATTAATAAGAAGACATATTTTTTTTATATTTTTTTGTTTTAAAAAATTATAGTTTATAATATCTTTTAATTATTTCATATTTTGTGTTTTCAAAATATATATTATATTTTTTTTTTGGTCAAAATTAATTATTTAAACTGATTTTTTATTTATTTTTAAAATTTCCTTGATATCACTCAATTAATTACTTTTTTTTTATTCTCACAATTGACATGTGTCTGATTTGGTTGACCACTTTTGAAAAAAAAAAGTGATTAGTTCATTTTAAACATATAATATGATGTAATTAAAGCTTATATATATATATATATGAAATCTTTAGTTTTTAAGTAAATTCTATGATATTGAATAATTTTTCTTAAAGTAATTAAAATTAGGTCAAAATACACATAATTTTTTTAAATTATAAATTATGTATAAATAACCCCTTAATTATAAAAAGTGACCCCAACTCTCCAAACTTAGTAATTTGTACAAAGAAATTTTATTTTATTAACTTTTTTATTCAAAACTCTAACTGAAAATGGATAAATAAAATTATTTGAGGGGTTTTCTACAAGAAATAAGGTTTAGGAGTTTTTTTTACATAAGACTTAAAATTTAAAGATATTTTTTTGCATAACACTTGAAGTTTAATTTTTTTTTTGTATTTTAATATGACTTAATTTTATTGAAGTGCCATTATTTTGTTAATGTTTTGGATGAAGAAATTATCGAAAGATTTTTTTGTATGAATTATAAAATTTAAAAGAGTTATGTGTTAACTTTTTTGAGATTAATTTTTATAATTGATGAGAATTATTTATATATAACTTAAAATTAAGAGAAGTTTTTTGGTATATTTTTGGCCTTCATTTTATTTATTTGTACAATTAGTTTTTCCACAATTCTCACAACTAATGTATTTGTATTTGTCTTTTACAGATCCCAGTTGGGGAAAAAAAGAAGAAGATATAAGACTGAATACTGAATTGAACTGTAATCTCATATAGTAATAATTTTTTTTTTTTTTTTTACAAAACAACGAGTTTTTAAAAATGATATGAATAGTGTGTGTGTGTATATATATATCTAAATACCACAAAATAATTGAGTGTATTACCTAATTAGATGATGAGCTGACTAATCCGCACTAAATTAACACAATGCTAAGTCAATTCTAGAACGGCTTTGTTTGTTCTTCCTCTACGTCAACGACATTACGACACACCACAAATATCACAAAATGTGGAACGTGGAAGAAAAATCAGGTCCACTTGAAATGAATTTATTATCAAATTTTTTTATAAAAATATAATGATGGAACTTTTATCTGGTATAGAATAATCTCACAATTAGGCGTTTAAAAAGAAAAAAAAATTGTTAAAAATTTACTTAATCAATTTATTATAATATTCTTGTGATAATAAAAAATTAAATATTATAAAATAAAAATAATATTAAAAAAAGTATTTTTAAAACTATAAGACAAGACGTCATTAATATATTAAAGAACTTAAATTATAAATAATTTTATTTAATTATAATTATTTAACTAATCTTTAAACATAAGGAGAACTCTTTAAAAAAATATTCAACAAATAAAATTTTAAATAGTTTTAAAAGAATTTAAACTTTGCTCTAGTAAAATAAGAATTTTATTTTAATCCTTGGCCATTAAAAAATAAATAAATAATTTTTATTTAAAATAAATTCAATTATGGAATAATACATATATAATAATATCCATCGCTTGCTGAATACTCTTATTAGTCTCTTTCATTATCATTATGCGTGGGAGAAGTTAGGAACTCTCCTCTTTCAAATCATCAACCTTTCATGGGAGAAGAACATGCCACCTAACACACATTTAGTTATTTGATGTCCAAAATTTCTAATTTTAGTACTCTATGAATTCTCTAAAATACCCCTATCCCCACAACTTTGGTCCTTTCACGAACTAGCTGTCTATGCTAAATACTTTAAATATATTTGATATTTTTTAAACCATTGGAAGATTAACTTAAATCTAACACCAAAAAAAAAAAAAAATAGCTGTTATAATACATTGAATCATGTGGTTGAAATTTTTGTTGGTAAGAAAATTTATATTTAGTGTTTGCAGTGTTTCAAATAAAAATATTTTTAATAAAAAATGCTTGTGAGAAAAAAAAAATTTAAAAGAAATTTTTAAAAAAATTAAGTTAATGACTTAGTCCTTAAAAATTATCTTTATTTTAATTTGATCTTTCAAATATATAGTCTTTTAATTTATTTATTTTTAATTAAAATGATTGTTGTGATTTTTTTTATTGAGTAATTTTATTTAAACATCACTATCAGTGATATAGAATGTTAAATAAGCATTATAAGCATTGTTGCAATCTGGTTTTTTTTGAAATCAACTATATGTAGATTTTTTTTGATAGTCAAATATAAATTATGAATTAATGAATTGATAAAAGAAGCATGAGATTTATCTTCTGATGTAACAAATTAAAGAAGATTTCAAATAGTGCAGCAGTATACAAAATAATCAAATGAACATTTACAAATTGTATATATTCAAAACTAGTCCAAAGAAATGTCAAAAAATTAAAATGGTAGACTCTAAATCTCATAACTATATATGATGAAAAGTTTAATCATAAAAAATATATTTTCTTATTATACTTTAGACTTTTAAGTTTATTATTTCAAACAAATTACATTGCATAATAATATTGTATCATCATAAAAATATTATGTATATATATTATTTCTAATTTTAATTAAATTATTTTAATTTAAAAAATTATAACTAAATTAGTCTATATTATTAAAATTTTGATAAATTTATGTTAAATTTTATTCACTTGCAAAACATATATCTTTGTATTTTTTTATTGTCAAATAAAATTTAATTTATTATTTAATAGTCAAATCAATATTTATTAATATTAAATTAACATATAAGTCAATTTTTTTTTGAAGTTGCCCCTTTGGTCAATTACTCAACTAAAACCTGTAAGGTGCTCGCAAATTCGTCAAACAAATATGTCCTTTTTTCTTCTCATTTTTTTAAAACAATATGTAAATAACATGTTTCTAATTACACATTTTTTTAATTTTTTATTTTTCAAACATATATTTTTGGTTTTTAATTTTCAGAAATTGCTTTTCAAAACAATTAACAAAAAAAATTCAATATATATATATATATATATATATATAAACATTAAAAAAAATGTGCCTTATATCTTTGGAAGATCAAATTATATATTTGTACTCAAACTGTTAGGGAAATGATATAGAAAATTTGAAATTCTGAATTTATATCTAAAAATTCGTGTATAATCATAAATTACTATGGCAAAAGTTCAACTAGTGTCCAAAGTTTCAATATATTTCTCAAAGTTTTCAAAAAATATTATTTGTTGTTTTTTTAAGACTGTTAACTCCGATAGTGGAATGTCGGATGCAATATCATATGTGTGGTTCATAAGTTTAAAAACAAAATGTGTTAACATGAAAATTCGGATCTATTTTCCTTTGTAATTGTGTATAATAAGATGTAATTTATATTTGAATTGGATATAAATTTTTAAATCAAATTTTAATTTAGTTAATAGTCATGTAAGGTATCATATTATACATATTCTATTATTTGATTAAGAATATTAATTAAGAAAAAAAATTCAATGATAAACAGTTTTTGAAACTTTATTAAATTAAAATAAATTGTTGATACTAAAACAAAATTTGAAGAAATCTTAAGGCTAAAATGAAAAAAAATTCAAGCTAAAATAAAAATACTTCTTTGAATTATAGACTATAAGTTATATACAACTAATTTCTTTAATTATAAAAGTTGACTTAGAAACTCCAAACTTTGTAATATATATATATAAATCTTTTTGTTAATTTTTTGATTAAAAATTTTAGTGGAACAATGACATGATGCAAGTAAAATCAAGTTATATTAAAATATAAAAAACTCTCATAAATATTAGGTATTGTGCAAATAATTTTATTAAATTTTAAGTCTTGTACAAAAAAATTTATCAAATAATTTAACGTTTCAATTTTCGTTAAAACTTTAAATGAAAAAGTTAATAGAGATGACATTTTGCACAAATGATAAAGTTTGGAGAATTTTTATGTTAATTTTTATAATTAAAAAAATTATTTACACATGACCTATAATTTAAGAAAATATGTACATTTTAACCAAATCTTACATCAATGAAATGGTAAAATACTTAATTTTGTGAAAAATCAAGGCTTTTGTAAAAGAAGCTTTGTTTTATTGTTATGATTTAATCACGTGGAGAAGAGGACACATGAGGATGCATTGATGGAATTACACACAGAAGGCAAAACCAAGTCTAACTTCACAAGCCATTAAAGAAAAAGCCTAATTCCCAAAAATAGAAACTTTTCCACTTTAAAAGAACAAGCAAAGCCACCTAAATCTGATTAAAACCCACGTGAAAATACACATTCAGTTTCTATTATGCCATTAAATATTTCTCTAATACCATATATGTATTTATTGGCAAAAAAAAAATCATGTGTCTTTATAGGTAACTCATCACATTCACACATATATAATATTAATATTAATATATACCTTTATTTATTTTTAAATTTTTTTTTTAAAAAATAAGACTTTTGGGCATGCCACATGTGCAACTCATTTCCCACGTGCTCAGTCAATTATATTTATTATTTTTATTTATATTTTTCCCTCCAAAGTTTTGGTTCTTTTCTTAACGCACACAACACCTATAAGACCCTTCAATAGCATTAATGTTTCTTCCATTAACTCTTCTTTTTCTTCTTTGCTTTCTCCATTTGCTTTCTTCTATTCTAGCCATTGTTGCTTGCAAAGTGATCGATTGCAAAGGGAAGCATTATAATTTATTTTTATAACTTCATTTTACGTTGTATTTAAAATTTTAGTTATGAAGCGAAATTGCGATTTGGGTCTTGGTCTTCAACCTCGTACTTCCCATAATTCAATGTAAGCTCTTGAGTGAACATTGAATATTAATTTCCCATCATTAATTTTCTGAGGAAACAAACGGAATTTTAATATTGTTTGTTTTTGTTTTCTGCAAGAATACTGTAGGAATGAGCCTTTGAACTTAAACCAGCACCATCATCATCATCTTCATCATGTACCCATTCTTCAGAATGGAGGCCACTGCTTGTTTGACGTTACAGAACTGCAGGTAATCTATATATTAATGTACTATCATAAGTTTTGTTACAGAACTTCTGGTAAGTTAGATGAATTGACAATAGAGGGCATTATTTTGCTTCATTGATTTGAGTTTGAGCAATTGTAGGAGTAAATTTGAAGACACTGTCTGATTATAATAACAAAAAATTATGGCAAACAAAAAGGGGGGGAAATTAATTAATGAAAAATTGTTTTATAACATTATTGTAGGCTAGAGTGATAATATGGTTGGCAAGTCGAGAAATGGAAGAAAGGATGCCAAATACAACAACATCATTTTCATTCCAATCTCAAGCATTAATGTGTGGTCGCGGAGGACTTTCCATGAAGAGATCGCTTCAGAGTTTTCTGCAGAAGAGAAAGAAAAGGACTCAAAGCCACAATCTGTCTTTCACAACCACACAATAGTCACCAATTTTAGTTAAAAATTTCAATCATTTCTGCTCTCTCTGCCCTATTCATTCTTCATCAGGGGCATCATAGTGTATTAGTATTTGTATTACTATTAGTGAATCAAACTCTTAATTAATTACATGTGCTTCCTACATTCACTTTTTCTATCCTCTCCTTATTTTCCATATTCATCTCATCTTTTTTATTATATA
Organism: Senna siamea; assembly: GCA_031216115.1. NCBI lineage: Eukaryota > Viridiplantae > Streptophyta > Magnoliopsida > Fabales > Fabaceae > Senna > Senna siamea. The sequence goes on along the minus strand of CM062367.1, from coordinate 30,608,547 downwards.
TAATATGGGAATGCGATATGGAGAGTTTGAATTCTTGAGGTTGAACTCTTTTCTTTTTGTTTCTCTCGTTTTTTTAATTCTTTTATCAAAGCAAATAAAAGATAAAAAGAATTAATATATTGGAGAGAGCACAAATTTTAAAAAAGTCAAACTCTCTGTAAAAGAGCTGTATTGTATATATGACTTATAAGGATTACCAATTCCTAGAATTATAGAATGTCATTCCTAGGGCTATCACTACAGCAGTCTAGCTTACGAGTCATATTGTACTAACATAAATCATGTTCTGCACAAATTAATTTTTTATGTTTGATTTATTCTTAATTTTTCCCTCGTATCTTTAAATTTATGCACAAACTAAAGCGAGTTACATTTCCAACTTCTAAGGATGTTGAATAACTCAAGTCCATTTATGTCGCGTTCTTAAAACAAGAAATATGACTGGCGTTAAAACGGAAGATAGTCTTTTAATCCCTGGAGAAGATCATGTCAGTTCTTAGGAAATTTTTTAGTATTTCACACATGGTCTAAGACAAATATCATTTAATTGAAAGGATGAAAGGAAAATAAAATTTTAACATTTTTTAATAAAATGTTTGGGTTAAAATATATATGAAATTTGATTTAAATTTAAATTAAAAAACAATCAATCAAAATTCCTCGTTTTTTTTTTCATTATCCATAATCCAAACATACCATTAATAAACAACCGACTAAAGTCATAGAAAGTAAGTTAAATCTAACACAATACAATTTCTTTCTAAACTTATATATGGTAATGGGAGCTCCCTCTAGCAAAATTCCTATCAGATTGTGTTTTAAGCGAAGATACTTAGAATTCTCTATATAACGCCATAAGTGGTTCAGCAAATTTAACCGTTCAAATGTGGGTGTAATATCATGTTACCACTCTTTTCCCCCACAAAGCAGAGGAAAACATTCCTAAACCTAACCCCAAAAATGATGAGCAAGAGCAACCATCCAGCATGAAATATTTGCCTTAACTTTGTATCCTCCTGCACATTGAAATCTGCAAATGCTGCCTCTTCCCTATTATTTTACCATTGCCAGGACTAGACTAGTTTAAATTTTTCCAGTAGATTAAAACCGGATCGATATGCATTCAGACTTAACCCTAACTTTGAGGCCCAAAAACGAAATCATAACTCATCATGAACTTGGGGTTGCTCATCAACAGTTTCATCTTTTGAGTCTTCTGAGTTATTATCAGCTGGTTGATCGCTTTGGGGAGAACTATCAGTTGAGGTGGAGTTGGTATTGTCTGTGTTCTGCTTACTGCTGTCAGTTTCATTCTTCGTAGGCTTCAGGATTTTAGGTTTGGGTTTGGGGATTCTATTGATACTGGCAACCTGCAAAGGTATAGAGAAAACCTCAACAAAACAAGCTGTACTAATTTCCCATGTACCAGTGAATCTCGTACCAATTAAGAGACAATACCTTGCTTTGCAGATCAAACACCTTCAGATATACTTCGTCAGAAGTAAATGCTGGCTTGCTAAATTCAGAAGTCCTTCCCAACGAAGAAAGATATACACAATTAGATATTGATGACAAGATAAGATAAAGGCAATGCTACCGTAAGAAAAAGTGCAAATTCCTCAGCAGCCAAAATCTAGAAGGGAAAATGAATGCTTTACAAAGCTAAACTAACTAAATTCTTCGAAAATGTTCAGAAGGAGACAGGCAAAAAGGGTAACTTGAACTCGAGAAAGCAATATATATGCCTGAATTAGACAAGCCCGCCAAGTCTTTTTACGTCAGTTAAATGATAAGGAGTGCTTCAACACATCTATTAATATACTTAAAAGCATTAAGTTTGACATTAGCCATGCGATATCTCCAATTCAAGCAAGTTTTAAACTAATAAGTATCTCACAAGCAAAGCACGTTTGGAATATACTTGGCTGGATAAAAAGATACATAATACTATAAGAACTCTGGGATTACATATGAAACAAAGGGATAAATGTTTATACATACATATATTTGTTACGAGTTTGTAGCAGTGAATATTCAATGCACAAATTATCAAGGCAAAACAAATTGAAACTCAGAATAAAAATTGAATTACAAGATCAGGAACTTACTTCTTTTGCTCAGCTTCCTTCTCATCCAACCAATTCTTTAACTTTTCGGCATCATTTACAACCTAGCAACACCGAAAAGAGAAATTTCCTAAGGTAAGCATCAATTTAATGCACTCAAGGCCACAAAAACAATGAGCATACTTAATATAGATCAAATACCTCATCAATTCGTTCTTTTGGAAGCCAAGATTTGTTGGTCTTCCACCCTTCTATAATCTTCACGTGTCAGGAAAAAAACAATTAGTTACATTACCAAATAGCAAGCTGAAGTCATACAGCAATTTAGGGAAGCCATGGCATACAGCTTCAAATATATACCAGACTACTGCTGTATGCATTGTTTAGGAACTGAACTGGTAGGTTCAGTGAACTGCTCACCAGTCAGCCCAGTTCCATCAACAGACCAGCTTTCATGTAAAAAAGTATGAAACTTGAATCCATCTACTCATGGCTGAATTAAAAGAGTGCAGTTTTTTGGGTGGGCTCTCAAGAGCGCCCTTGAAAATTTACAAGCCAAGCCATCTTAAGACTATAGACTTACAATTACTGCCTTTTCAATATGTCCACTGATGTAGGACTTAAAACTGTTTTTCTTCTGAAACTTTTATCAGTTATAAATAGACATTAATTTTTTTAATACTATTTATTTAATGTAGAAAAAAAAATGTAAAGAATTGAGTATTAGATTATTTTATCAAGTTATTTCTTTTAGTGATCAGAAAGCTTGATTCATATAACCCAACCCCACTTATTTGGAAAAGGCTTTGCTTATTGTAGTTGTATTGTTTTAGTGATCAGAAACTTTCACTAGGTCGATGACCCATTTAATTCAAAAACTATGGCTGTATGTCAATTATAGTGTTATTTCAAGGTACTCCATTAAGCTCAAATAAAAAATCAATAAAAATCTAATTTATACACATTCAAAAAGTATGAAATAGTTTAACCATTGTTCCAATGAAATCTAGAAGTGAGCACAACCACATAAGATTGCCAAAATTATCAAAACTTGATACACAATATATAAGCAACGTTGCCAGTCATATTGGATGATGGTATATGAAATCAAAATTTGTGCGGACTAATATGCTAGGAGATTCATAGACCTTTCTTTTGTTTAACGTGCTGCAGATTTTTTATTCCCTTTTTGCCATGAATTTTAGAGGTCCTTTCACTTGTTTATTTCCATTCCTCCGGTGGCTCTTGTGGGAATTTTACCAATATATATATATATATATATATTTTTAATAAAAATGCATGTTGACCCATTCAAGATTCTTTCATTTTCATTTTTCAAGTCACATACAAGCGCCAATGGGGTGTGAGAGTAACAAGAACTCAGTCATTTTATTATTATATAGGGATAAGGGTGTGCCATTTCCATTCTACATATGATGCATCCTTAAGTATGTCTTCCTTGTTCAAGATAAAACAGAAATAGAAAGAAAAAATATATCAGTTTTAAAATCAGTTGTTCATTCCATCAGGAGTCACTACCTTAGTTCTAGGCTTCTAGCTGCATTATTATAGACCAGTGATGAATCTAAAACGTTAAGAAACATTAATCACTAATTTCCCTAAATGTTACAGAACACGAAGTGATGCTATCCACGTATCAAACAATTTCCCAGAGAAAATAAATTAAATCAAGATAAATTTTCATCATCAAGGCACATTACACTAGAAGGTTGGTGTACCTGTGGCAACTCATTAAGGTATTTCCGAGCATGATCAACTGCCACTGGTCGAGCTGTAAGCTCCTTCAACCTGGAGCAGATGTTAATTGGTTCAGACAAAACTTCTAACGTACCATAAAAGCATACTAAACAAAATCAACAAACCATGAACTATACTTAGAAAACAACTGACCTGAAGAAAATTGGATCACCAACTGCTTTTAGCATATCTAGACGCTCTTGAAACTCTGTAGCATTGGCATCTTCACCATCAGTATACAACCAATCTTGCACCTGAAACAACACAAGAAGCTTCAGTAAAAAATCTCATACAGAAAAAAAAAGGTTGCCTAAGGAAAAAAATGAAACCTGATCAAGCTTCTCAACAAAGGACTGCCGTTCTTCACTGGTAGAAACTTTTGCACAATCCTCCAAAGTTTCAATCTGGTACAAACAGGAGCATCAAAGTTTTATATGTATAGCTAAATCATTCCATTCTCTAGAAGTTTTGAAAAACAAAATAGAGTAATAAAAAGAACTCTGCTCCAAATCCAACACTGTACCCAAAATAAATGCAGACAAGGATAAGATACAAAATGACAATCAAAGAATGGAGCTTTCAAGTCCAAATAAAAGAGAGGGAGGGGGGAAGGGATCTTTTGACACTCACTGGACAGAAAACTGAAAAGCAATAACAAGTGAATCTTTTAATGAATTTTGAAGGAGGATTAGAAATCTCAAATGACAGAAAAGTAAAATATCATACAAAAGATAAAGTCTTTCAGAAACATAGTAAACCACAAGCATTTTGTTTTCTACCAACCTTTTCCTTAGTTGTATATATATATCCTTCTAAGTTATTTTTCAATTCTGCTGTTCTTCTTCTTTCGGCATCTTTTTTGTCCAGTGCCTCTAATTTAACTTTAGCTTCAGCAAGAAACTCTTTTGACAGAGACTTTCCAGATCCCACCATGCTCGCAACAATCTGAAAGAAAAAAAAAAATGAAAATTTTAGCAAGGGATGTATACACTATAAGATTCCACATATTAATTTTAAATTATCGGCTGTTTAAAATGACTATGGTCATCAGCTAACTTGCACCTTCAAAGGAACCCTAAAGGTTCGCTTTTTCAGCTTTTTCTCAGTAACAGTATCTGCAGCAGCTTGCTCCTCTGTACTAACATTCAAGGTCTTACTAATCCCTCCATTAGTGTGCAAGTTTTCATTGCTTTCCTCAGAACTATTTCTACCACCAGTTTCCATTGACAAGTTTAAAGAATCAGAAGTAGAATTCTCTATGGTTAGATTCTTTCTTGGAACTTCCACCCACTCTGATATTTCAATAAGAGCATCTGCCCGATCCAAAGAAAGAATACCACTTCTACTTAAAGAGAAATGTAGATTTGCCTTTATGGGTGATGACAAATTTCGAGATGAGTACCTGCAGAATTAGTGGATAACAGATGTAAAAGAGTATCAAACTTTCTAAGGATTTTCTTGGAAAAATGATTCCTTTAAGAAGCTTAAATTTGCAATTATGTCCATTACAACTTTATGAAGATTCTTATCCTTACTTCTCACTTGCATCTGTCAGACCAGATATTTGATATTGGGCCACTTCAGGAGAGGTAACACCAGGTGGCAAAAGATTTTCACTCTCATAAGCTAGTAAAACTTCAAAATCTTTGTTATGGACAACGGATCTGAACATCTGTTAAGTAGGCAATAATATGCATAATTAGCAAAAAGGGAGAGCAAGACACTGACTTTGCATTATTTTACATGCTGTCACATTAGACATGAACGTAATGCTGTTTGATTTACCTTACTTGGGAGTTTTTTCAGTCGTGGTACAAGTAACTGCCTAGTGCTTTCATCTTTCAAAAGATCAGGACCATTCAACTCAACCACAAAACCATACATTGAACCATCCACCATTCCCAGCTTACGGTTCAATTTAATTCCATCACTTAAATTTGCAGCATGGAGTGCTGCACCTAGAACTATAGCTTCATCAGAGTCAAGATGTCTGTCAAGTTCTTTCCTTCCAAGGAACTCTTGAAGCTTAGCCTGCAATAAAAGGAGGCAGAAGACCATGAAATAAGCTTTTAAATATTCATTTTCGGCTCAAGAATTAAACTCCATAGCAGTAAAATAGAAGAGCTAATGCTGTATGGGACAATGAATTTGAATCATCTGATAAAAAGACATGGTGCTGCATTTTCTGGTAAAAATAGTTAGATGCTAAATGTCTTTGTAACCACACCAGGGAGATTATTAACATAAAAATTTAGTCTTTTTCATCAATGCCTGTCTCTCCATAAAATCTTCTTGCAACATTGGACCTGTGCTCTTAAACTTACTTATTCAACAAAATACTTAGCAGCTACCTCTTTAAGGCACTAACGCCCAGTCCACTGCTCAAATTAATTAAAAAATACCAGTAGAAAGCACAACTCATAAGATAGTAGCAAGTTAATTTCTGCATGAGTTATGGTTTACTGAGCGATTAACTTGAACATAGAATTTTCCTAAGAACATATAATTCTTCTGTATTTAACATGATAGCATTTGGCAAATTAATTGTGTTTAGATGATATTATTACACAGAGAGCTTCAAAGTTTCTGCTAATATCTCAAGAAATAATCCCACACATGGCTAAATGTGTGTTTCCAACAGAGAAGTTATGAAAGGAAAATGATAATTCAAACCTGTAATTTTGGCACTCTGGTAGCACCTCCTAGCAACTCCACTGCATATATTTGGTCTGCTGTCAGGCCTGAATTCTCAAGCAAACCCTTCACAGGCAGAACAGATTTTTCCCAGATGTCCTGACAGAGCTCCTCAAACTTTTCACGGGTAATAGTACTCCTGGAAGAAAACAAGACTTGGATGAACAAACCTCAGGTATCAATTAAACTGGAATAAATTATAAATTCATCCTCAAACATATAGTTATATTCCTTGCCAATTTGTTATTTCTTGCATTTAGTTTAGAGTGTTTTGACTTACGTGTGCCATGACCATATAAGGGAATTTCACTCTTCACATGAGTGTCCTATCCTTTCCATTTTTTTTTTTCTAATTTGTAAATCTTTCAATAATAGGAAAGTCTTATATAGCTTGTCCTCCACCATGAAAGTGACGGAGAGAAAGATAACTAACATGCCACATTCTCTAAGGCATACTCCCTGAATCAAGCTGAACTTCAATATTACTAATATTTAAGAATTGCCTTTTGAGGAAATTTGTAATTCAGCGATTAGGAAAGGGCCTTTATTCATATTTACACATGAAATCTTTTTCGCTGTCTTCTGTAAAAATTAAATTAATGTTCAGAGTTCTTTATTTCTAAATATATGATTGAATCCCCACTTAGTGGGAAAAGGCTTGGTTTGTTGTTGTAAATATATGATTGAGTAAACAATTTTGAGCTCCTAAAGATTTCCTTTTCTGTAATTTCAGATGATCATGCTCACAAGAGGAAGCAAACAGATATTACTAGAGAAAAATTGGAAGAGTGAAGAACAGAATACCCCATATGCAGAAGCCAAGGACCTGGTGCGTTGGCATTTTAGTAAATTCATAAATCCACCACAGAGGGAAGGAGGTAGGCAGGCATGAGGGTATGGGATGAAACTAGGACAAAATTTTTGTACTTCTTTCTTAATACAATTTTTTATTTTTTTAAAAAATTATCAATACACTGTTACAGCAGGCTTGGAGCAAATCTCCACTTCAAAATTCAAAGGAGCTCTACCCAAATTTTAAGGCATAATCCTCAAGAACCACTTTTGACAGATTTGCACAATCAAGCATTATATATTCTATAAACTAAATCTAATGGAATTATTCATAACATCAAAGGAACTTTATCTATCACTATTCTACAATATTAAAAGCCTACGTCATCGTCATCATCATCTCCAAAGTATTAATTGCCCTATCAAACCAAGAAAGAGGAATCAGTGTTATTAAAATAACACTTTGGTGCTGCCTAGTGACAAAATAGAGCTCTGTTCTTTTAACAAGAAATGTCTCTTACGAAAGGCAATATGGTCTTCTTGATGTACAAAATAAATACCACAAAAATATAGGAGGATGTATTATTTACAAAGAATAATTTTCAATCAGAAATATGTTCCAAGAAAATATTCTCAGTTGAAAACGTTTTCTAAGAAAATTTTCAGTTTTTGACAATATTTTGCAGGGCATTGTTTACAATTTAAAATCAGGACTATAGCATACTCAGGTACATTATAAAACTAGGGTATGGTTTTGTCTCATAAAGTATAAACCACTAGCTTTTTTTCGCATAAAAGATTTTAATAATATTATTGATGAGCCTTCACTTCAAAACTTAAGCTGAGTTGAAATGGTCCTTGACACCTCACATATATAGGAATTAATAAACACAGATTTCAATGAAATCAAGAAGAGAAGTGCTGAGGAGTAACTTTGAAATTCACCTACCTAAAGTCCATGTCTCCATGAAGTGATTCAACTGAAATTGGGGCAGCTGTGTTTGCACTAAGAATTTCTTTGGTTCGTTTAACCTGTTTCTTTAATTTAGCCATAGCCTTGGGAAACTTCCTCACATCAAATCCATCACCAACTTGCTTATTAAATTCACTAGCAAAGTACTCCACCAATCGCAATTCCATATCCTGACCACCCAGCTCTGGATTCCATTGGACATCCTTAACCTTCATGAATCATGAAGCAGAAAAGACCACTAAGAAATGCAAGAAGAAATAATAAAAGAATATATGTAAGGACTCACATGGTCATTTCATTTTCTTATGTTAAATGTAACAACGCTATCTAGTCTAACTGCATGTCATAAACGGAAACTCCCTTAACTCTACCAAGGGAAAAGCAGCAGGGTAGAGCCACAAACATAATCCTATAAAATAACATAAGCAGAAACAAGAAGATGCTCTTGAAGATATAGGCATTTCTCTCCAACCAAATGCACCAGAGAGCTACATAAACAGCGTACTTACCACAAAATGATGGCCGCTTTATTCTTACCAATTGCTTTAAAGCAAATCGTGAGAAACTGCTCCAAAGTGTTAGGAAACATTTGATCTCTTTACACTCATTTCACTATCACTCATTCATAAATTCAATGTCCCATAAAGAAATTAGCACTTTGATAACTTCTATGTGTCGTCATTTTTCATTCTATTGGCGTATGATTTGTTACTCAAGGCTATCATGCTAATTATAATTCAAGAGATGTCAGAAAAACTTTGACAACTATAGTCATGTCAATACCATGGTCATCTTAAATAATATTATATAAACCATCCGCAAAGTAGCAAAAAGACAAGATTATGCTATTTTTTAATACAACGTCCATCAAATAAAAATTATTTAAGCCATTACAACCTAAAAGGAAATGGTCCATAAATTTATAAATCATACGGGGAACAAACAAATATAAGTGGCTTTCAGCCACCATAATTTAGAAACAAGGAGATGCTCTTAAAATAATGTTAGAAAAACTGTATAAATTAAATCAGCTCACAAACAGATTATGATCTTGAATTAGTATCAGAAATTCAGTGTTAGGATTACCTGAAACTGGTTAACTGGCACTGTCTTTCCATATTCTTTACTTGTGTACGCTGAGAAATACACAAGTGCAGCATAGGTACTGCTGGAACCCATGTCATAGAATATAACATGCCTTGACTCATTTGAAAAGTTCTTGTCAATCCCATACTGTAATGCAGCACCAGAATGCTCGTTTATCAAAGAAAGAACATTAATTCCCGCCAATTGTGCTGCCTGAAGCAGTCCCTTTCGTTCAGCTTGCCCAAAGTAAGGTGGAACCGAGATTACGGCATCTTTGATAGGAACTTTGGAATGGAATTCTGCTAAATTCACAGCATAGGTCAAAACCATCGCCACCAATTCCTCAGCCGAATACTCGGTGCCATTATCATCGACTTTGAAACTCACAGTGCCCCTTGAATCTTCCTTGATTTCAAATGGCAAGTACATTGAATCCAAAAACTTCTTGGCAAAATTATACGGTTTTCCAATTAAATCCCTGATCTGAGAATAGACTTTTTGAGGATACCGAGCCACCAGACCAGCTGCTTCTTCGCCTAGGAGGCGATCTCCAGAATGAAATGAGACTAAGGCCGGAGATTTCCGCTTCGACATCTCATTGATTGCTATTGAAATAGGAGTCTGCCCAGGTTTAAGGTTGACAACCGCCACTTTGAGCCAATCAGACCCTAGATCTACGCTAAATACTGCAGATTGCGACGGAGAAAACAGAAGCAAAAGAACCGAGAAAAATATCCCAATCTTCATTAGAAACGACGCCATTATGGAATGAAATCGTATTTCGTACGCTTCCAGCTTCGTCTGCGCGGCAAAAAAACAAGAAAAATTCAGCCTAGTATGAATCAAATCCAAAAGGCAGTTTAGTAGCTGAGAAAATGAAGGAAAATAGCGCCAGAAATATTGCAAATCAAGAGATAATAAAGAGACCAGTATTGGACAGATCGCATTCTCTGAAAGACAATGAATGAGAAAATGATGAGTGTTTGGTTAGCGAGAAAATTATGTGAGAAAAAGTGAAGCAAAGTGGGTTCTTCCAGTAATCTCCGGCGACACAAGGTCTGATGGGCTAAAAAAATTAGGGACTTTGACTTGAAATGGAGTAATACTTACGTGGTACGGCGGTAATGACCAATGGTGATGAAATTAGACCAGTAACAGAACGCCAAGTGGCATGGTTTACACGTGGCAAAAAATGAAATGGCATGTTTTGTTGTGGCTACGTTGTTCATGGATCGCTTGTATAGAATATATTATTATTTTTTTAGAAAAAAGAAACTATTTTAACATTTTTTATTTTAAAAATTACACGTTTGATAAATGTTATTACACACATTTTTTTCATTTATTTTTAAAAAACTTTAACATTTTACCTACTGGGTATTTATTTTAAAATATTAAAATCATTTAAATATTTTATTATTATATTAAAAATAAATTATAATTTTATTTAGTATAAAAATATCTTCATTAATAAAAAGTAAACTAAAGTAGATATGAGTATAATTTTTAAATTAAAAAATTAATAAGCATAATTTAATTAGGTATAATTTAGAGGTTAAGGTGGTTTACTAATTAAAGAAAAAGGAAAAGAAAAAAATTTAATTGGCCAATCCAATTCGCCAGAGATGTGGAACTAGGTTGGATATATTAAAAATTTTTGGCATATTTTCTTTTAATATAATTCTTTAGAAATTAAAATTTTAAATTTATCTTTTAAAATTTTTTTCTTAAAAAATTTAATTTTTAATTTTTATGATAATTATATAAAATTCAAAGTAAATTACAACAAACTAATACAATATTGTAGTAACTCAAAAGAATAATTTACATGTTTAATAAGACATCATATAACTAATATAAGAGTTAAATTGAAATAGTGTATAACGACTAAAACATTAATTTATTTTAATTTTTATTTTAATTTATACAAAATATTACTTTTAGTTTTATTACTATAACTCAAGTCTTATTTTTATAAATCAAGTTTGATTAGTTCAATTTTAGTTATTTAATTTAAAAAATTAATCAAATTTTTTTTAATTCTTAACTTCATTAATTTATTTAATAAAAAATGTTAAATTTGAACCAATATTAATATCTCTATCTCACATTATTATTAAAATTATTACTTTATTAATCTTACATATGAAATTAAATAAATGTATAAGTAGCGTCACATTTAAGTTTAAATTTACTAAGTACTTAATTTAAAATTTAGAATTTAAATTTAGAAATCTGTTATTATTTTTTCATGTAAAATTAATAAACTAATAATATCAACAATAATCTTATTATATAGAGATATTAAAATTAATTCTAACTCAACATTTTTTATGAAGTAAACTAACAGAATTAAGAATTTAAAAAATTTTGATTACTTTTTAAAATTAAAAGACTAAACTAAAACTAATTAAACTTAAAAAATAAAATAAAATTTAAGTTAAAGTTAAGAGATTAAAGTACTCTTTTACTTTAAATTTATTGTAAAAGTCATAAAATATTAAAACTTATTTTTTTCTTTTATTTTGGCACTTTTAAAATGTAATATAATATTGAATAATTTTTAAAAATTGAAATATAATTGAAATAATTAATTTTTTAAAAAAATACTTTGTTAAAAAAATTTTTATTACTTGTCTTGTTTATCTTGTGGCCCAATTTCAATTTTATTTTGGATTGAATTGTTTTAGGAGGGGCCTTTTTGGCTTCAATTGAATTATTGGCCCAAAAAAAATTGAATTTAATTAATAGTTTATCAACTTGCTTAAGCCTATAAACCCAATGCATGATTTGCCCAATGGATTTGGATTGGGATTGCCCATTATAAGTCTTATAATTTTGTCAATCTCATTTGTTTAAAGAAAAATTCTCTCATGGGCAGTGACTGTATGATTTCTCTTTTCTTTGTTTATTTTGAAATAATAATATTTTAAATCTATACATGATTGAATAAATCAATATAAATTATGTTAGCACAAGGATCTTTTGTTTGTCTTTTGTTAGTTAATGGGAAAACAAAAAGTTGCTATAAGTCACAACTCACACTTAGTCTCAAGTTAAGACAAAAATTTTGAATCCTTCACTACTAATTATGTTGTGTTATATTTACACACACACAACTTTTAAAAAAATATATTCATATAATTTTAAACATCATCTCATAAATCTTCGATCTTTTGATTTTCATAATTAATTTTAAGTAAATTACACTAACAATTTTTTTAAGTTTATTTAAATCATACTAATTATCATTCCTTTAATTTTAAAAATTATTCTTACCTTCTGTCTGATTTATTTTCTCAATAAAAGTAAATTTTTGTATAGAATAAGATAGTAGTTTTATGTTTGATATAACATAATTAAATTTATTCAAAGTTTTAACTTGAGATTTTTAATATAATAATAAAAATCATTAATTAATTTTATTGTTTTGGAATAAACACATAGTGTAAATTAAAATACTAATTTTATTGAAAAAAAATAAATTAGAATTAAAGTTTGCGTAACGTTGTATCAAATCTTAGAGTATTAAATATAAATGTTTAAAACTAAAAAATGATAAATATAATTTTACTTTACCCTTAAAAAAATTGGTTTAATTTCTTCATTAATTTTTTTTGGTAATTGTGAAATTGTAGTTAGTATTATTCGCATTTATATTTGGTCACCTAATTTACACTATTATATTCACCACTTGAATCTTAATTAACTAATAAAGTAATTCAAACTAAAAATACAAGTGGATATAATTTACTATATATTTCCTTTTGGTGCTTATACAATAACTAAAATCCAAAACTTGTGACAAATTACCTACAATATGTAAAGTTATACTTAGGGTTTAGTTCCAAAGTGCTAAGGTAAAATTTTTTTGAAAAAATATATTTGGCTATTTGATCATAAGTGAGTACATCTCTTGCCTTTGCAGTTCTTACAATAGAGTTTGGGCAAAAATTGGTATCTTCAAACACTTTCTTGTTTCTAGCTAACCAGACAAAGAAAATAGATAAAAAGAGTTCCTTGAGAGATATTATAAGTTCATAACTTTTAAAAATTTGAACTTTTAACAAAAAGAAAGAAAGAATATTGTATAGAAGGTTTTTATATTCAATTGAAGAAAATAGTAAATACAAGAAAATTACATGAAAGGAAAATCAGATAGCATCCTATAAGAGAGAATTACATGGTATGTGGCTTTAGATTCCTAGTTTGTTAACAAAGACTCTTGTCAGTTATATGAATAAGCTAAAAACACTTTGGGTCACATCAAACACATGAGTTTTCGTTCTCTTTGCTTTTATTAAAAAAAATTTTATTCAAAAAATTATTAAACATTAAATATAAACACTTTTATAAATAAAAAATTGATTCATGGTTCACCACATTGTAAGTAAGGCTAATCAAATCCAAACAAATTCAAACTTATTCAAACCGAATCGATCTCTTTGCTTTTATTAAAAGAAATTTTATTTAAAAAGTTATTACACATTAAATGTGAATATTTCTATAAATAAAGAATTTATTCATGTTTCACCACATTACAGGTGGGGCTGATCAAATCCAAACAAATTCAAATGTGTTTGGATTCCTTACTGGGCCTTTTTTGGTTGGGCGCCTATTGGGTATTTTAGCAACGATTTTTGTTGTTGTTAAAGTTTTTTTAACAAATATTATTGTCACTATAATTTTTGTTAAATTAATTATTTAAATAAAAGTTATAGCAGCAATAATATTCATTGCAATAATATTAAAACACACTTTAGCGACGCATAAAATCACTGCTAAAAAATCCAACAAGTGCCAACAAGAAGCACCCTACAAGGATCCAAAAGCCATTCAAACTGATTCATTCAACTAAAATTGATTAAGTCTGATTATTTAATTGGATGAATTGAATGAAAAATTATCAAAATTGATTAAATCAATTTAATTATTGAATGATGTTGATTTTTATCTAAACCAAATCAAACTCAATCGATTAATATATTATTATATATTATATTATATTATATATAAATTAAAACTTTAAATAGATTATTATTACTTTTTACTATAAATATTTTATTTTACGGTTGTAATTATTTTATAATTGCCTTAACATAATTTTAGTTTTATTTTTATGGTTAAAAATATTTATTTTTATATTTAAAATTAAAAAAATATTAATATTTAGTATCTTTTTATCCTTTTTTTTAAATTGATTGGACTGATCTAATCCAAATCGATTTGAATTGAATCAATTAATGTAAAAAATATTAGATTGATTAAATGACTTTTTTAATTATCTAATTAGGCCAATTCAATTTATTAGATAGGCCGATCCAAACTGAACTAATGTGTACTCTTCATTGTAAATAACTAACTCCTTTAGCCACAGCCAACCTTTATCAGTATTGAATTTACAAACGAGCGCTACGTTGATAGCAATATCTTGATCCCTTTCTCAATTTGAAGAGCAATAATTAGGTCAATAACGCCAATAGCTTATGAAGTCAAAAGACAAGTTGCATTCCATTAGCCTTTTCCCGAAGTTCTCTGTACCTTCAACAGCAGAACCACTTATAATCAAATATGCTTAAATAAAACAAAGGCTAACGTCTTCGGTCTTTAATGCTTCTGCAAACAGATAGTAGTTAACCATTTTACTTCACGGAATATATGAGGCCAAGAAAATTTCAAAATACAATAAGAAGTAAGCTAGCTTACCCAAAAAAGAATGTTTATAGTTTTCAATCGACACAATCAGCAACAAAAAATATATTTCATAGTAAGCTTGTAGAGTAGAGATGAAAGCAACAGTGGATTTTGAAAATGAATTTGAAAACCTTACATGATGAATACAAAGGATTAATTTTTTTTAAAAAATATCATATAAATATTGTTGGTTATAATCATTGTGATAATTTTAATCACAAGAAAAAAAATTAGCGTTAGTTAAAATCAATGTTAAATCTAGAATTTAACAACAATTATAATTGATGCAAAGGATAGATTTTTGAATTACTCAAAGTTGGTGTTAGTCACAATTGATGACAAACATTTAGTATAGCAACGATTGCAACCAACGCTAAATAATTTATCATTTAGTATAAATTATTCCAACTGCTGTTAAAAATTTTTGTTAAATTTATCTTGACGCTATGTTTAACAATGGTTGAAACCAATATATTGCTTTATTGGGCAGTTAATGCATGAGTTTGTCAATGTATATCTGATAAAAGAAATCACAATAATATATACATAATATATACTTTTGGTACTTCATTAATCTGATAGATTAATAATATGTAACGAAGACTGTAATGGCATCACCATCAGTGGTTTTGAGATAGGAAAACTAGGGGCATGAATGAAATTAATGAAACTACCTTGTCCTTCATCTATACATGATTTTATGAAGAGTAATAATTAGTTTTCAATAAAAAAAGGGAAAGTAAACTTTTTAGAAAGTGAAATGTGTAATCAATTCCTTATTAAGTTCATACACAATCTATTTGTCGCCTTGAATAATTTAAGATTATGTATAGCAACAATATTCCAATCGTAATTAGCATGTACACTAGAATAAAACATAATAAAAAAATGCAAAAAAATTTACACCAATTACACAAGTACATAAGCATCCCAAATAATATATAAATACCTTCTTAATGGCTAAATTACGATTTACAGATAATGTCATTTAACGTGTATGGTTAAAAGCTAAAAGATCAAATATCACAAAAAAAATACTTATAAAAAATTATATTATAATAAAAAAATATTATTGTTAATTAATGTAATTAAATACCTCCATTAAATTCTTCATTAAATTGCATTAATTAATAATAAATATGTTTCTTATTATAATATAATTTTTTATAAGTATCTTTTTAAGTTACATGTGATGTATTAGCTTTAAACTATACACGTTAAATGATGTAAATCGTAATTTTTTCATTAATTAAGAACATATTTACATGTTATTTGGGATGCGTACTTGGATAATTAACTCAAATTTTTACGACCTTTTTTTTTGTTTTATTTTGTTTATTTAAGTGTTGATTCTAGTTACAATTAGAATATTGTTGCCATATAGAATCTTAAATTATTCAACGCCACAGATAAATTGTGTATGAACTTAATACGTAATTGATTACACATTTCACCTTCTAAAAAGTTTACTTTCCCTCTTTTATGGAAACTAATTATTATCACTCTTCATAAAAACATATATAAATGAAGGATAAAGTAGTTTCATTAAAGTCCATAGCTATATAGACACATAGTTTTAAGTTTTCATTCATGCCCCTCGTTTTCCTATCTCAAAATCACTCTCTCTCATCTATAAAAGGGTATTAATCGATGTGAATTAAAAAAAAGATTGGTATTTTAGAGGATGAAGTTTTTAAAATAAGAAAGAGATAAGAAAAAAAAATTAAGAAAGAAATAAATAAATGGATTAAAGCTTAAATTTTTTTATATTTATCTCTTTTCTATTTCATAAATTTCACTTTTCTCTCTTACTTTAGAGGCTCCAAATTCGTGTGGGTCTAGCTTTGCAAGGAAGGGGAAGAGAGAGAATAAAGCAAAATACCAATTACAGCCCGTGTTGTCATTTACTACTATTTTTTTTTTTTTGAGTTAGCATTTGTTTTTTTTTTTTTTTTTGATTGGGAAAACGGAAGTTAAAACTTTAACTAAAAATATTGATATTGGGGGTTTGCTATACAAATCACATTTGTGATGTTAAAATAAGACATCTCCAATAAGATTATGTTTGTGCATAGTTAATTAAGCTTTAGTTTTTGTTATATATAGAATCTTATATTTGTGCATGCTCCTTACTAGTTTAAGACCTTTGAATTGTGTTAAGACTTTTGGATTTTGTTGGCCAGCCATTCTATTATGATTATTTTGGATATATATATATATATATATATATATATATATTTCATTATTATATTTTATATTCTTATTTATTACATTTAATTTGGAAGTAGAATTTTAAGTATGGATGGTGAATGAAACAATTGTAAACATCTTTGATAGGAATTAGTGACGAAAATTCATCACAAAAAATTGAAATTTAAGGACAATTTCAAAAATAAGAATTTCTCATCCAAAATAGTGACGAAAATTCCATCACTAACTAAAAACTTTTAATATAGTGACAAGTTTGTGATAAAAAACTTGTACAAAAATCAAATTTTAGTGACAGATTTGTGATGTTCGTCACTAAACTTTTTCAATTTTCTGAATGTATTTGTCATGGATTTGTGACGGATTTTCTCTCATAATATTTGTGACGAATTATCTATCACAATATTAGTGACATCCATCCGTCACTTTTTTGTGATAAGCAAAATAGCTTCAGATTTGTGACGGACGTTGTCAATCACTCAATCCTTAATTAGTGATAAAAAATGTCAATTAGTGACAAATTTGTTCGTAAAAAAATTTAATTTTTCTATTAGTACTATTTTTTAATTTTAAAAATTATACTTAATACTCTAGAGATTTGTTATTAAACACATATGAGGAATTATCTTATTATTTCATCTATATAAACTTCTATGGAGCAACGATAATTAATTTCCAAAAAATTTTTGTTTTTCTTTGTTAAAAAAGGAATGTATGATTAATCATGCAATAAGTACATAAAAAATCTATATATATACATATGTTGAGTTGCAAATTTTGAGATTACATACATTAATATATATGATAATTAGTACTTGCACTCTTAGAAAATTAAACAAAAAAAGTCTTTAACTTAAGTGAAAGTTGGCAAGTTTGTGATCACTTTCACGAATGTGGACAATTTCAAATTTAAAAGTATTAAAACTAGACATACTAAATTCTTCATTAAATTGCATTAATTAATAATAAATTGTTTCTTATTATAATATAATTTTTTATAAGTATCTTTTTCAATTACATCTGATGTATTAACTTTAAACTATACACATTAAACGACATTACCTGTAAATGGTAATTTTTTTTTAAGAACGTATTTACATTTTTTTTGCCATAGTATTTAAATCTTATTTGGGATGCTTACTTGGGTAATTAGTGTAAATTTTTATGACTTTTTTTGTTTTATTTTTTATTTACGTAGAGATTAGATGCTAATTACAATTAGAATATTGTTGCTATATATAATTTTAAATATTCAACGCGACAAATAAATTGTGTATGAACATAATACGTAATTAACTACACATTTCATCTTCTGAAAAGTTTGCTTTCCCTTTTTTATGAAAACTAATTATTATCACTCTTCATAAAAGCATATATAAATGAAGAATAAGGTGGTTTTATAAAGTCCAAATCTGTATAGGCATATAGTTTTGAGTTTTCATTCATGCCCCTAGTTTTCCTATCTCAAAACCACTCTCCACTATCTATAAAAGGACATTAACCTATGTTTATTGGAAAAAATATCATTTAAAATATTTTACAAGATAAAGTTTTTAAAATAGAAGGGAGAAAAAAATAAACAAAATAAGAGAGAGATAAATAAAATACACATCTTGAAATAATTAGGACTTAATTTTTTTTTATTCCTATATCTCATCTACTTCATAAATTTTATGTCTTTCTCTTACTTTAAAAGATTTAAATCCGTGTGGGTGTGGCTTTGCAAGGAAGGAGAAGATAGAAAATAAAGCAAAATACCAACTACACCCTGTACTGTCATTTATTATTATTATTTGAGTTGACATTTTTTTCTGACCAGGATACAGAAGTTAAGATAAAATGCATGAACACCTAAGTTTATGAACTAAGTTCTATTTTGACTTACTTTTAAATGTCAGAGTGTCCACATTTGTGAGAGTGATCACAAACCTGCCAACTTTTACTACTTCACATGTAACTCATCTTCATTCATATGTTCAGTTACATTCAGTTACAGTCTATAATAGGCTTATTTGGTTGCACATTACTTTTTTTTTTTTTTTTTGCTATAATTTGAATTTCTATCTTTTTTTCTTTGATTTTCTCAGACATGAAGGAGGAGAAAAACAAGTGTACATCATAGCCAAAGGTTTTTTATATTCATTCTATATTTAGAGATTACATAATATAATTGATGCAATTTATAATTTTTTTTTCATGAATTTATATGTAAATGAATCCTAAGTTTAAAAAATTGAAAATTTTAAACTTTTGTTCTTCATGTAAAGGAGTTTAGGTCCAAAGATGCACATAATATATTTCTCATAATCCAAGGACAGAGATCCTAAATGTGCGATTTCTCGCACTTGTTGGAAAAATTGGGCAATATGAATGAACTGGTGGATATATGACTAACATTACAGGCTACTCTGTTATCTCTGGGCATCAAAGTAATGACATATAGCAATGGCGTCTCATGAGTCAAACCCTTCAACGCACTGTTATTCTCATCCTAGCCTGCATTCAGCATCACCATCTCCATCTTGTACCTCTAATTCCATCCAACACATCCTTCTTTTCTTCGGCCAAAGCCATCTGAGAAGGGTTATTTTAAACACCCCTGGAAATTATAGAACCAAATGACAAAAAAAATTAAGTGTAATTTAATAAAAACTCAAATGAGAATAAAAAAATCGCAAAGTTAGTACTAATGCAAAATAAATCATATCAAACTACAAGTAAAAGAAATTAAGATAAATACCTTTGGTACTTCATTGATCTGATAGTTTAATAATCTACATGGTGAATCCTTGTAGTGGGATCACTATCTTCATCTTCATCTTCCATGACCAATTTCTTTAAAAAAAGTTAGGGAAAATAAATAATAATGATGGAACTACAAGTTTGTGTCTCAGTACACATAATGACTATTTATAGATGAGAGATAGTGGGTTTAAGACAAAACAATGGGCAAAACTAAAAAACCAAAACTATGTGCCAATATGGTTTTGTAATTTCTTAAACCACCTTATCCTTTCATTTATATTTGTTTTTATCAAGATACGTACCTAGATTCTGTAATATAAATTAAAGAGAGTTAACATTTTAAAATATGAAATATATAACCAATTACGTGTTAAGTTTATGCATAATTTATTTTTTGATCAATTTAATATTATATAGCAATAATGTTTCAATCGTAATTAGCATTTGTATTTGAATAAAATAAAATTAAAAGACAAATATTTTGTAAGAATTCACGTTGAATTTTATAATAACAACAAAATTATGAATTGTAGATAATGACGTTTAACGTGGATAGTTCAAGGCTAAAAGATCACATATGGCCTATTAAAATGAGCTCTAGCATTTAAATAAGTTAGAATTGTAACATCAATGAGTTCAAAACTTCTCAAAATATGAACTTTAAACAAAAAGAAAAAAAAATACAGTATTGTAATAACTCAATAAATATATATATATATAAAAATTTAAATTATAAATTATTAAGGTATTTAGAACTTATAGTTATGAGTTTATGAGAATAGATATTATGAACAAATAAATTTAAAATTTCTTTTGAGTAAAATAAATTTTTTACTAATATTAAAATTTTATTAATTTTTATGACAGAGAAGTTTAGAAATTAAAATAAATGAAAACATTAAGTTAAATAGTGATTATATTAATTACTTTGAACTCATGGTACAAATTTTATAAGTTTTCAAAAATAAAACTTTACTCAGTAGAAATTCCCTATCTATTAAATAGTCTGATAATAAATAATTTTACTATATTTAGGACTTTCCAAAAAATTTAAATCTTTTCTATTTCTACCTATAAATTTAGTTGGATTAAAAAAAAAATTCAAAACTCTTTTTTTGGAGCCAAAATCCAAAACTCTCTTTCATTACACTTAAACTTTGTCCTTTTTTTTTAAATGACAAAATGTCTAATTTGCCCTTAAATGTATAATCGAATAAAAGAAAACCTTGCTGGCAGCGTGTCTTCTTCTGCCCTAAAAGATACCACTACCAGCAGCATCCACACCTCTCTCCCATATTTTTCTCTCTCTCAAAGCTTCATCCTTCTTGTTTCATGTTAGTTCTTGCTTTCTCCGTCGTCAACCGCCGCTTCTGGACGTTGCCAACCGACCACCAGCCTCAAATGCGGTGTGTAGTAGCCATGGCAGCGGATTTTAGCTGCAAAACTGGTAGAAAATGTGGCTCCAATTTGTTGGTATAGGAGCTTTGAAGATAGGTGTTAAGTTTGGGTATTTGCTAAACTTGGGTATGTAATCTCCATCCTTCCTAGATTTTGTTTAGTGGCACTTGTTTGGGTGAATATTAGCTTCACTTGCTAGCTGAAATTTTTGAGAAAAAAAAAAGAGGGAGAGAGAGAGAGAGAGAGAAAGAAGAGAAATAATCTTTCCTGATAATTTTGGAAAGGATAAATCATGAGAATGATTAGAGTTGAAATGTGGAGTATGTTAATAATGATAAAGTGTGAAAATTATTTAACAATGATATTAAGATATAGGCATGGGACAAATTAGCAAACTGAAATAGTTAAAGGGGTGTTGTAGAAGTGATCGGAGTTAAGAAATAGAAAGTAAGCTGTGAAATGAAATTTTAATTGTCCTTGAAAATAATTTTGAGAAATATAAATGATGTTATGCACAAACATGATGGGAGTAATGTAAGCAAATTAGCTGGCTTTTTTATTGTTGAAAATGCACACACACAATAAATATGATAATAAAATAATATATTAAGATGATAATAAAATTATATATATATATATATATATATAGATACACACACAATAACATAATTTATCCTTTTAAATCTCAATTAATTGGGTTTACTTGGTTGAATTAGGAATTACAAAAATTCTTTAAACAATTAAACTTAACTTAATTATTGAAATCTTACATTGATAGTAAATATTTATTAAGCTAATAGGTATTTTGGAAGTGACCTTTATGCTTAGGGATTCCACCTAACATATTAGAGGTCTTATTCTAATTTGATATTATTGTGAGTAAATAATGCTTGTTATAAGGCGTTTTCTAATTTTCTATGTATTCACTATGCTCCTTTTTCATTATCTTCTGTTTCATGGTATTATATTTGTGTAGCCTTATGGCAAGCCATTAGTTAATTAGTTTTGACTGATGATAAAATAATTCTTAGATATTTGACTTATATATCTTTATGCATTATTGATTTGATTATAGTGAATATAGTTATATTGAATTATGTTTTGAATGTTGGGAGTTTTGTGATATATTATTTAATAAAACTTCTAAGGTTATTGTGACTACATGAGTTGAGAAAATTGTTGAAATGATTTTGCCATGGATTCAAAAATTGATTTACTTGAATTATTTATGCTTTGATGTTTAGATAAGTATATGAGAAGTATATTTCTTGAAATATTTTAGTAGGAAGAAATCTTTTGGAAACACTAATGTTATAGTTGTATTTGTTGCTCTAGGTGAAAATCTCACCTAGTGGAGGTCAGTTGATGCTAGTCTTGTGTGTGGCTACACATATGGAGAGTATGTATATTATATGTAGCGTTAGGGCCACGTAAGAAGTTGTGGCCAGAAGTTATGTGGTTATATGGTGTTGGGGAAGGATAAAATGTAAGGTATATGAAATTATTATGTTAGATACCCTTCCAAGAACTTGTTTTTATTATAATGAAACTTTAAAAGTTTAAGTAAATTGTACTCTTTTAATAAGTGATATTTTCTTTTTGTATATAATTTCTTTGGATATTTTGGAATCATATTGAGACTATCATATAATTTGATTTGATATTTTATCCATTTGATTATAGAATTTAAATCACATAAGAAGTTGTCCTTGATTTTTGAAACTATAAATATTATTTTCTTTATTGAAAAGCTCTCGCACTCAGCTTGTGATGCTAAATCCCAGCTTATAATTGAGACTGAAACACCTATCCACACTTTAAACAAAGCAAAATTCTAAAATAAACCCCTACCCTATTGAACCCCTAATAAACCCGTTCTTAGAAACACAGATAAGAGAGCTAAAAAGATGAGAATGAACAAACACCACGAAGATAAACTAACATGTGATAAGTAGATTCAATCTCTTGATGCAAAAAGAAAAGAATGGTACCCTCACTTGCTTGCACAACTTGTTTTTATGAAGAAATCACACTAAATCAAAATTCATTAAAAAAACTGCAACTTACATGTTATGAAGGGTTTTTATAGCTCCTAATAGGGTTGAAATCCTAGTGGTTAAGGAAATACCAAGCCTAATCCTAATTAAATCTTATTGGGCCTTTAAACACTAATCCCAAAATAAATAGAGCAATAAATTAGAAATAAGAGTTTTAAAACACTAATAGATTTTAAATAACAAAGCCCAATACTTAAAACTACATAAGTTACTAATGAACTTAAATAAGAGAGTCCAAAAATTAGTAAAATTCACATAAAAATAAATAGAAAATTACAATCAATATATTAAGTCTAAAATATGATGATTTAGGCCCGAATGAGTCTTCATATGTTTAACACTTGGTCTAAGCTTTTTAATTAGAAGTTTCTAAGTCCAAAATATGCCCCACTTCCATTCCATGTTATGAAAGTGATATTTTCAATCTTATTTTGACATTGCCCTTTCTTCCTTAGCCAATTCTTCTTGTATTTTGTTTACGAATAACTTAGCCAAATTTTGGAATCCAACTTAAAGCTTCTACGCTCTCGATCTTGTGATTGGACCGACTTGAATGATGAGATCTTTGTCCTAGCCTCTAGTTTTGCCATGCCATCTATGCCCACATTATTTCCTCCCTCCTCAGGAAGATCTGTCCTAAAATCTGAAACCATGTCAAAAGGAGAAATATCAGAGACATTCAAAGTAGCAAACACATTGTACTCACTGGAAAGATCAATCTTTTAAGCATTATCATTAATCATCTCAAACAGTTGAAATGGACCATCTTCCCTAGCATCAAGCTTGGACTTCCTTTGATTAGGGAATCGTTCCTTTCACAAGTGTATCCAAACCCAGTCACCTGGTTCAAACACTACCTGCTTACACCCCTTGTTCACTTTCTTAGCTATCATGCGATTCTTTTTCTCAGTCATCTCTCATGCTTTCATTTATAATTCTTTAAACTTATCAACCTTTTTTTCACAATGATATCAAATCCAAAACAGTTAAAGCATTAAAACCAAAATTAGCGTTTGTCAAAATCATTGTTAAATATAGAATTTAACAATTGTAATTAATGCTAAGAATATATTTTTCAATTACTTAAAATCGGCGTTAGTCATAATTGATTACAAACATTTAGTATAGAAATGATTGCAACCAACACTAAATAATTTATCATTTAGTATCAATTGTTCCAACTGTTGTTAAAAATTGTCGTTAAATTTATCGCGAAACTACGTTTAACAATTGTTTCAGCCTATATTGCATTTTTGGGCGTTTAATGCTTGAGTTTCTCCAAGTATATCTCACAAAAAAAATCAGAATAATAATTAAATAATATATACCTTTGGTATTTCATTGATCTGATAGATTAATAATATATAACCAAGCCCTGTAATGGCATCACCATCATCATCTTCATCTTCCATGACCAAATTTTCAGAAAAGCTAGGACAAATAAAATTTATTGAAAATGGAAAACAACAAATTTGTGTATCAATACACAAGAAAAGGATCCGATGAAGTTTTTACATGGTAAAGTTTTTAAAATATAAGAGATATTGGAAGAAAAAAAAATATTAAGAGAGAAATAAATAAATGATGAGTGTCTAAATTTTTTTTTTTTATCTTTCTCATACTTAATAAATTTTTTTAATCTTTCTTACTTTAAAATATCCAAATCTTTGTATTTTGGCCTTAAAAATATAAAACTGGACATAAAAAATTTATCATTAAATTGCATTAATTAATAATAAATACGTTCATTATTATAATACAATTCATTATAAGTATGCTTTTCTGTTATATGTGATCTTTTAGATTTAAACTATACATGTTAAAAAACATTACTTGTAAATCGCAATATTGTCATAAGGACATATTTATATCGTATTTGGGATGTTTATTTGGGTAATTGGCCTAAATTTTATTAAATATTTTTGTTTTGTTTTGTTTTATTTAAGTGTAAATGCTAATTAATTACTAATGGCAAATTGTTGTTATATACTCTTAAATTATTCAATACGACAAATAGATTGTGTATGAACATAATACGTAATTGATTATACATTTGACCTTCTAAAAAGTTTACTTTGCTTTTTTTTTTTTATGGAAATTAATTATTACTCTTCATAAAAGTATATTTAAGGTAGTTTCATGAAGTCCAAAGCTATATAGGTACATAGTTCTGAGTTTTCATTCATGCCCATAGTTTTCCTATCTCAAAACCACTCTCTCTCATCTGTAAAAGGGCATTAATGTATGTGTATTTTGACAATAGAGACACAAACTTGTAGTTTTCCATCTTCACTAAGTTATATTTGCCCTAGATTTTATGAAAAAATTGGTCATGGGAGACAAAGATGATATGGTGATGCCATTACAAGACTTAGTTATATATTATTGATCTATTAGATCAATAAAATACCAAAGGTATATATTATGTGTATTATTGTGGTTTTTTTTGTCTGATACATATGGATACACTCATGCATTAATTGATACTATGTTTAACAACAGTTGCAACCTATATTGCAATTATGACTAACATCAATTTTGAGTTATTAAAAAATATATTCTTAGCATCAATTACAATTGTTGGTAAATTCTATATTTAATGATGATTTTGACCGACTCTAATTTTTTTTTGATATGATTAAAATTATAGCAATGATTATAACCAACGTTATTTATATGGTTTATTAAAAATGCAAGGCATTTGCTTCCATTTGTATTCGATTTTGAGTGACTTTTCGTAGATGCTGAAATTTTGGAGAAGGCTGACGAGATGTAACTTTTTTTTTCCTGACTTTATCAACATTGTGCATGTTTGGAAATTGAATACAGATAAAGGTTAATTGGGTTAGCAAAAAGAGCTAAGTCTATATAGTTTCTCAAAACGTGATCAATTGTAATATAAATTTTTAGCAAAAGAGATATTTATGTTTAGTGTCTGAAAATATTTAAAATAAAATTGCCTTTAATAAATGCAAAGAGAAGAGTTAAAAAAATTCATGCTTTGATATAAACCTAGTGCATGTTTTTAGCTTATTTACAGAATTCAAAAGATGAGAATCATTGTTAACAAAATTGCTTCTTGTGAAGAGTTGATCATACAAACTAGGAATCTAAAGCCACATACCATGTAATTTTCTTGTATTTAATTACTATTTGCTTCAATGGAATATAAGACTTTCGATCTATACAATATTGTTTCTTTTTTATTTGTTAGAAGTTCATATTTTTAAAAGTTGTGAACTCATTGATTTTACAATTCTAACTTAGATGCTAGAGCACATTAATAGAAACAACATTACGAATTCATAACATTTCATTAATGTAACACTCAGTTGTCTTACAATCATATTTAAAATAAATTATTAGAATAGACATTTTTATTCTATTTCCTTTTTCTATTTTGTTGGTGGTAATAAAGAATGTATTTGCTATTTTTGACTATATAGCCAATCCATATAATTTTCTGAACTGAAATAAGAAGAAGAAAAAGAAGTAAGAAGCTACTAGCACTAGCATACTCGGACTGAGAACATACCTCTAAGAAATCAGAATCAAATACAAATCGCTTAATCAATGTGAGCTTGTTTCTAAGAGAAGAGATATTTAAATTGAAATGTAAGAAAGATCAGTAAAACAAGAAAATTGAAATATGAAAAATGTGAACTTGTAGTTTAGTTTTTAATTTTGGTTGAGGTTAGGTTACGGTTTAAATTCTTGAGAAAAATATATAATTATCAAAAAGTTTAAATTTTGTAAAATGTATTTTTTTATAAAAAATTTACCTTGACGCTTTTGAATAAACTCTAATTATAACCTTACATATTGTAGGCAATTGGTCTTCAAGTTTTAGTTCTGGTTCTGGGTTATTGTGTATATATGTACGGTCCAAACGAATAATATAGTAATTTATCTCCAATTCTCTTTTTTAGTTTGAATTCTTTTATTAGTTAAGATTCAAGTGGTGAATAATAATAAAAAAATTTGTTACATGATATAATAGAATTTTTATTACTACAGATAATAGAGTGAATAAGTTCACTAAACATAAATACGAGTAATACTAACTAAAATTTCAAAATTTCCAAAACATTAATGAAGAAATTACACCAAAATTTTAAAAAGAATAATGAAAATACTTACTATTTTTTAGTTTTAAAAATTATACTTAGTAGTCTAGACGTTTGATATAATATCCTACAAACCTTTCTTCCAGTTCATTTTTTTTAAGAAGCGTAATTTTACACGAATTCCATATCTGACTTTATTATTTGTGATATAAATTAAGACAAAATTCAAAAAAACGAATTGAAAAAATTAAAATTTTTTCAAAGTTAAAAGATAAAAAATTAATTAAAAAATTTTCTTTGAACTACTTTCTATTATTATTATCTACATACATATTTTTTTAGAGATACTGTAACGACCCCCTAATACGTCATGCGCGATGCTTATCTGATTAGCGGAAGCATATAGGTTATTCTACGTAGTTATTCCCTATGTGGGAACGTCAGGGGATCGCTACTGGTTGAGCGTAACCCAAATAGACTTTCCGTTGTCCATTCGAATTCCGTTCAACCCCAATTCACACGTAGCTAACTAATTATACACACATGCATCATAACTTTTTCTGGAATGAAATCTAAAACTCATATACACGTCGCGCCATACATTCATACATATTTCAATTCAAATCCATAAGTTTACAGCGGTAAATTCTACCAAAAATCTGGCAGAGTTTTCTCTGTAATTCGATCATATCCCAAATACAGAATCACCTGTTTAAACATCAACAGCCAGTCCAACAACAGTAATAAACATAACTTAACATAAATCCATGTACAACAGAGTTAATTCATCACTACAATCCATGTACACTATCTGAAACATTACATGTACATTCAGTCTAATCCATACAACATTCATAAGAAACAGAATCTGATCAATAACAGCATCATCAAAGTATATATACAAATGATTCAAGCCTAAGCTAATCATTCTCCGGTCTATCCTCAAGTCAGCCTCGGCTATCGTCTGGGCTCCTGCCCCTGTCCCTGTTCATCTGAGTAAACAACCTAATGAGATATGAATCCCAGTAAAATAATTTACAAATCAATTATCATTCGAAAACCAGTTGAATACCCAGCGGTGCGAACACCGAAATCATCTTCCCGAAATCAGTTTGAAAACAGTGAAATACCTTTTCTTTAAAATCGTTTAAACACATGGAAATTGCGGCAATATATCACAATCAGGAAATCCATTTCTTTTAAAATCAGTCATCAAAATCAAGAAAAATCCCATGCCCTGTGTATCTCAATCCACGTTGGCTACAAATCCGCTGTAACCAAATCCAAATCATCTTCTAATTGCACGTAGTCTAAAGAGAATACCTCTCTTATCGTTGGGTGTGATCCGTAACACCAATCACCCGAATCAAGCCTATATTGTGAGTGTGATCCGTAACACCAATCACCCACTCAAGGACCGGGTGAGAATCAACATCTAGGGCGTCCCCTAGCATGTGCATATACGCCAATTCTCATCCTCATACAGTCTATTCGAACTCACATGCACTCGGTCGGCTATTCCTCAGGGTTCTAGGGTATTACGCCTAAATCACAACGTTTCCCCGTGTAGGTTATCCACCCTTATACTCCCTAAACCTTTCTTAGGGTCGTCCTGGTTTAACGCGTAATCCTTAACTCAGTACAGGCTAAATCTGATAAAAATAGTCTTGTTTAAAAGCTTCCTGTACGAGGAATACTTAACGGCCGTCCCATACCGACTATCAAGTACTCAACCCTAAGTAAATCCGTCCTAAAGGCATCTAAACTCGATAAACAAGGTGTCTAACATGCAATTAGGGTTTTCAACACACAGGCATGCAATTTTATCCCATCGAAAGCAGCACGCAATTCCATGCAAGTCATTTAAATCATTCAGGTATTCACTAAATCAATTATAGGGTTCGGGAAGTGTAAATTATCCTACCTAGTCTCTGGTCGCTCCAAATCAAATCAGGACTCCACGAAATCTCAGTTCCTGAGCCCAATTAATTCCTTGGACATTAAATAGAATATTTAAACTTGTCACGTCATCCGTTTTTCGATCATAAATCCGGTTACGCTAAAACCTAGGTCAATTTATTACCTAATTATATTCGGCAACCATTTCAGTCATATACCATTAGTTTTTGGGAAAACAGACCTTACCAATGTGTCCGGATGATGAAATTCTACGTCACGGTGGTCTCAGTTTCTCGGGATGCACGTCCAGAAGCTCCGGCACAACGGCACACGGCGGCGCACGGTGGCGCACGGCGGTGCATGGCGGAGAGGTGCGGTTTGCCTCGAAAATCATACCACGGTGAAGCCCGCAAGCCCAGGAGTCCGAATACGGTGGTGGCACGGCGGTTCACAGCCGTTTGGGCGGTGTTTTTCGGCCAGGAAACTTCGCCGCGGACGGCGTTACGCCTCGATCCGGCGCGTCCGGCCTCCTTCGGCTTGCGCCGAACTCTTTGGAGGAAGCTGGCAGCTCGGGCTACACGGTGGTGGGGGCGGTGATGGTCAAAGGCGACGGACGGCGGCGATCCGAGCTGGAGAAGTTTCGCGTGTTGGAGGGGAAAAACGACATTTTTTCGGCAGCTCCGGCAGCCGTTGGTGGCCATGGTTGGTTGCTGGAGGTTGTGGGCAGTGAGGGCTGTCAGTTGGTGCCCTTGGTGGCGGCCCACGGTAGCTATAGCGGCCGTTCACGGTGGAGGAAGGTGGAGAGAGAAAAGAGAGAGGAGAGAGAGAGTGTGGTGAGGAGAGAGAGTGAAATGAGAGAAATGGAGGGAATTCACGTAATTTAAAGCCTCCAGGGACGATTCCGACTTTTCCCAGGCCACCCGAGGATGTTTTAGGGTGTCGGTATCCTTCCAGATGTTGGCACGCATTTCCATGCGAAAGTTTTGGCCTCCGTCAATGAAATTAATGCACGAAACTCCTTTCGTCAGTTTCTGATCGCTGGATTGCATTTCTTTCTGTTTGATCATATTTCTGGCTTTGAACTACCTTCTGTGTCAAGTCATTATCCTCTAAATTCATGCCAGGCTTCGTTTGATGGAAATTAGCTTCAAAAATCGCAATTTATCTTTTAAAATCCTTTAAAACTCTTTCAAATCTTTCCCGTTGTTACAGATACATCTGTTAATTTTATGTTTCAAATTATAACTACACTGAAAATATTGTTGTGTTGTATGCTTTGTTGCATCCATCGATGTTCTCAATTAACGATTGTTACATTCAATAATTCTTATATATGGTAATTAGTACTTGCACTCTTGGAAAATTAAACCAAAGAAAAAAAAAAGTCTTTGACTTAAGTAAAAGTTGACTAGTTTGTGATCACTTTCACGAACTGGAAAATTTCAAATTCAAAAGTATTAAAACTAGACATATTAAATTTTTCATTAATGTCTCGACTCAAAATTTACTAAGTCTAGCTATCACACCATTTACTAAGTCTAGCTAGCCTAAGAATCCTTTCACTTCATAATAACGATTTTACAACATTTAAGTTCTTACTTATAAGTCCTTGATCATCATTCTAAATTTTACTAAATTCTCAGTAGAGTTTCCCTTGAAAATAAGATATTTTCTCAATTTACAACAGCCCAAAACACAGCAATATACTTTTAATCAAGAGAAAATACAACTGATTATTACAAGTCTATAGAAATTTTCATTTCGTCTATAAACAAACTATGACATCAACAAATTAGTCCAATACTAAAGTGTAATAAAGCTTTAATATCATTAAGCCTACGGGACTTCAAGGAAAAGCCTACCCAATATAGAAGTATGACTCTATTCTCTTACACTCTTCAACCTGAGAGAGATTTGAAAAAATGTAAAGTAAAGAAGGTGAGTCACATAGACCCAGTGAGTGTAAGATAAAGAAAATACACAGAATGGGAAACAGACTCACACAAAGTTTTTGGTATCATAAAATAATTCAAGGGGCTTTAAAGGTTAATTTAGTGTCAATCAATTTTTATATACAGATTTAAGATAAATGTTATCATAATAATATTTTTTTTAGAAAATAACGTAAATAATTAAATCTATGCAACGTCAAACATCTCTAATAATTTTTTTATAAATTCGCACAATATTTAACACTTTCGAACAACCACCAAATCATCTCTAGTCTCCTTCTATACTAGGACAACCCTTTTATGCCACCAGTCACCTGTGCCTTCAGCTGCACTATGACAACCTTTGTGCATGCACGTGCTCTAGTCACCGTGCCTCCCATAGCACGGGACAACCCATCAGTGCCACCAATCACCTGTGTCTTTGACTGCATTATGACAACCTACAATGCATGCACGTGCAACCAGCCTCATAGCTCCCATCGCATGAGGCACCTCAGTACAGGGTAACACCAGATACAACATCCAACAACACACATATTATTTCCCACTCAAAGATACAAATTTTCACATTTAACCAATCTAGCTTTGAAATTAAAATAATAATAAATTTTAAATAGTCAAAAAATACATAATTTCTTGTATCTGGTACCAATAGTCACACAGACATAAAATCATCAATTTATCATGAATTTAGAGGCAATACATATCCTAATTGTTTTCCATGGCTGTCTAGACAATAAGTGCAAACACATACACAAGTAATTTCATTTTTAATTCAAATAGGTACGGAATATTTAAAAATGGTATCTCCTTTATTAAACACTCACCTGGAAGGATTAGTAAAGATTAATTCTTAATTCACCGGTCTAGCATAATTTGCAATGACTCTAGTATCCTCTGAATTTTCTAAAATAAATAAAGAACTTAATCAGTATAAAACCATCTAGATATTTGCAATTTGAACTTCATCACCTCTTAACTTCCATCGAAGTAATCCTAAAATATTATGGAGGCCATTATTATCTCAAAATGCATAATTATATATTTCACCTTAATCCAAAAAAATTAAAAAGTTTTCAATCAAATCCCTAAAATTCTCCTAGCCTTGAAAATAATCCTTAATGGTCACAAAATCTTCTATATTGCGTTTTTCAAAGCATTTAGGCTACATCGACTTTAATAGCTCACCGTAAAAGACACTTGACAATGGTCAATGGCGGCGCATGGCGGTGGACGACAAAAATTGGTCCAAAATATATATCAGAACACGAGGATGTTGGATCTGAAGTTAGTTCAGCGAAATACGACAGTTTAACTATGATTTTCTAGTGAGAAAGGTGAACGGAGCAGAGAACGCGTTTTGTCTTGATCCAGGTGCGTGGCAACGATTTTCTAGCTGGTGAAGGCTAGGTGAGGAAGAAGATGTCTTGGGCTACTTGATGGTGGAGGCGGTCCTGCCAGAGGAAGGTGTTTTCTGGCTGTTCGCTGATGCCAAAGTTTTGGTTGATGGAGGGAAATTGTCACAAATTTTGAGGATTTTTCGATCGACAGAGGTGCGACAGAGGCTCGACCTTGACGCGACTTGGTCGGGGTTCTTCGCCGGTGAGCCTCGTGGCCTTAGATTGATGACGGCAGTGGTTCGAAGGGAAGAAAAGATGGACTGAACGAGAGAGAGAAAGGAAAGAATGGTGAGGAAAAATGAAGATGAATATGCAAGAGAGAGGAAAATTTTGCAGTTTTAAAGGTGGGAGGGAAGGAAAAATTAGTTTCTTTTAGAATATTAGGGGTATTTTGATCATTTATCGGCTCATTCTAGATGAATTTTGAATGCACTTTCTTATTCATATTAAAATATGGAATAACATGGAAGAGATTGAGATATTTTTAGAGTATCATAAGCCTCCCAAAAATATCTGCTAAGTTGCCAAAGAAAATAAAAATCTCGTTATCAGATAAAATTTTTTATTTTTAAAAATTTTCAAATTTGAGCCATAAGCTCAAAATAATTCACTTGTTCCGCCTCCCACAAAATTTTCAAGTTTTCAACACATTTTTCCCAATTATTTTAGCTATTGATGTATTTAAATTATCAAAATATTTGAAATATTACAATTAAATTGCATTAATTACTAATAAATACGTTTCCTATTATAATATAATTTTTTATAATTAAATTCAATTAATTAAATATATTAATTTTTATTAATAATAAAATTTTCATTAAATTGCATTAATTAATAATAAATACGTTTCTTATTAATAATATACGTTTCTCAAACTATATATGTTAAACGACATTACATGTAAATCGAAATTTTGTCATTAAGAATGTATTTATATGTTATTTAGAATGCTTACTTGGGCAATTAACGTAAATTTTTATGAAATTTTTGTTTATTTAAGTGTATAGATGCTAATTACAATTGGAATATTGTTGCTACATATAATTTTAAATTATTCAACGCCACAAATAGACTGTGTATAAACTTAATACGTAATTCATTATATATTTCACCTTCTAAAATGTTTACTTTCCCCCTTTTTTTTTAATGGAAACTAATTATGACTCTTCATAACAGCATATAAATGAAGGATAAGGAAATTTCATTAAATCCAAAGTTGTATAGGCACATAGTTTTGAGTTTTTATTCATGACCTTAGTTTTCCTATCTCAAAACTACTCGCTCTTAGCCTATGTGTATTGAAAAAAAGATCATCTAAAGTATTTTATTGGACCAAATTCTTAAAATAAAAAAGATGAGAAGAAAAAAAATTATTGAGAGAGAGATAAATAATAAACTCATCTTGCTATAATTTTGCATTTCTATCTTTTATCTTTAGTTTACTCATACATGAAGAAG
This sequence comes from Senna siamea, assembly GCA_031216115.1. NCBI lineage: Eukaryota > Viridiplantae > Streptophyta > Magnoliopsida > Fabales > Fabaceae > Senna > Senna siamea. The sequence goes on along the minus strand of CM062367.1, from coordinate 30,574,297 downwards.
CAGACAAAACAATTGTACATCATAGCCAAAGGTTTTTTATATTCATTGAATATTTGGAGAGTACATATTCATAAATGTTTTAAATGTAAATGAGTCTTAAATTTAAAAAATTGAATATTTTAAATTTCGTTTTCGTGTAAAGGAGTTTAGGTCCAAAGATGCACATAATATATTTCTCATAATCCAAGGACAGAGATCCTAAGTGGGCGATTTTGTGGGAAAAATTGGGAAAGATGCATTAGGTGGTGGATATATGGCTAACAATTGGAATGGCCAACATTACAGGCTATTCTGCTCATCTCTGGGCGTCGAAGTAATGACATATAGCAATGGCGTCTCATGAGTCAAACCCTTCAACGCACTATTATTCTCATCCTAGCCTGCATTCAGCGTCACTATCTCCATCTTGTAGCTCTAATTCCATCCAACACATCCTTCTCATTTTTGGCCAAAACCCTCCAACAAGGGTTATTTTATACACCCCTAGAAATTATAGAACCAAATTACCAAAAAAAATAAAGTATAATTTAATAAAAACTCAAATATGAATAAAAAAATCGCAAAGTTAATACTAATGCGAAATAAATCATATCAAACTACAAGTAAGAAAATATTAAAATAAATACCTTTGGTACTTCATTGATCTGATAACTTAATAATAAATATGGTGAGTCCTTGTAGTGGGATCACTATCATCGTCTTCATCTTCCATGACCGCAATTTCTTTCAAAAAAGCTCGGAAAAATAAATAATAATGATGGAACTACAAGTTTGTGTCTCAATGCACATAGGTTAATGGCTATTTATAGATGAGAGACAATGGGTTTTAAGAAAAACAGTGGGCAAAGCTAAAAAACCAAAACTATGTGCCATTATATGGTTTTGTAATTTCTAAAACCACCTTATCCTTTTATTTATATTTGCTTTTATGAAGATACCTAGATTCTATAAAATAAATTAAGGAGAGTAAACATTTTAAGATATGAATGTATAATCAATTACGTGTTAAGTGTATGAATTACTTTATTTGTTGATCAATTTAAGATTATAAAACAACAATATTTCAATCGTAATTACCATTTGCATTTGAAAAAAAATAAAATTGACAAAACAAAAATATTTTGTAAGAATTCACGTTGATTCTCAAAGTAAAAAATCTCATTGATTTGTTGAAATTTGTAAGCTAGTGTTAGAAACTAGTAAGTCGTTGTGATTGAAAATTTTCTTCTTATTGATTTTTTGTGTATTTATTTATTTTAGTGTAAAATGTTATAAAATACAGTCTTGGAGAGTTGATTCATCTGTAGCTAGTACTTTAAATATTTTTTAATTAAAACTATCGCTAATTTTATATTCTTACATTAGTTTTGACTCACTTTATATATATATATATATATATTAATTTTAACGGAAATCTTAATTAACATTAAATAAAGATTTTAGCATTACTTTCAATTTATGCTAAAATATTACCAGACTCTAATTTTTTTAAGTAATTATTCAAAATAGATATAATTAAAAAGTTGATTGTTTGATACCGTATCCAAAATAAAATAAAATATTCAAAGTTCAAACAAGTATTTCCTTGTTTAGCTTGTTTAGCTGTAATTCAGTCTAAATGATAAGCACTCATAACATCAAAATCAAGTGTAGGTGTGGATCATGGTTATCTCCTGATGATCCTCAATCTTGTGGTGGTACTTCCTCTTCACTGATCATCAGTGACCTATAAGTATTACATTTGAAATTAGTTCAAAAATAAAAATAATAAATTTTAGTCAATGAAAAAAAAGGTAGGAAGATAACAAAATTAACATGAAGAGTATATATATAAAAATGTAGAGAATGTAAAAATTGCTCAAGCCTGATGATGACTTGTTTAAGCAAAGTTAAACCAAAAAACTATATATTATGTTCAAATGCAATTTTGAAGGAAGAATTAGGATTGTGGACCGTAATTATATTCTCATGTGTCATAATTAAGTACAGAGAATGGCACATGACACACTTCCTCATTAGTCACTCCTCCCCCAAACTTAACTCTACTTAGTACTCACAAATTATTTATTTAGTTGCGTGTTTAAGTTTATCTATATGGGCCATTTTCTTTAGCATCACCCTTCAACAATCATAGATTATTACTATTAATGCATTTCTCCCTGCCAATTTCTTTAGCAGACGATGTAATCAAACCAAAATTATTACTTTGCAGAATACAATTTGTTTGCTGATCCAAGTATAGTGAGTAATGGTTTCACTGCATTTGTTTCAATTTCTTATTAATGCATTTATAATGTGTGATGAAGAAGAAGAAGGCATCTCAACATGAACAGTAGTTGAAGTAGTGTCCATAACTAGCTATACAAAGCAAGGAAAAAATGAGTGAGTGTGAATGTGAAAATGATATATATCATTATCTTTGGCCAAATAGAAAAATTTATCTTCAGGACTTCCCAACTCATGATGCTTTTTGGTGGTAATGTTTTACAATTTTAATTTCATTCCCACAAACAGAATTCACAAGTTAAATGTCAAATTCATAATGCTAACTGTGATTTTGAAAAATGCTCAACAATATATCACACACGCATTGATACTAACCTGATTGTTTTTTGCTTTAAATTTTTTAAGCTCACACAGGTTACTTAAGAGTCTACATGTCAGAAACCAAGAATTAATAAGGCATACTGACATTATATCAAAAAATCCCACATCTTCACTTATTATATAATACCTCTTCTGTAACTCAGCTATCTCATGAAGTAGCTCTTTCTCCCTCTATCATGAGATGCTTCAATCTGCAATAGTGCATAAACCAAAATCTCTTTTCGAGTAATACAGCGAAAAGTAAATACAAACTTCCCTATACTACGGCCAAACTTTTGTACATGATTCTCAGATAGACACATCCTCAATTCCTCATACAGTAAGAAGAGTTAGAAAGCTAATTGGTAAATAACAAAAATACATACCAAAGATTTCTCAATCACTGCAGTCTGTGCTAGGGTGCCTGCTCCATCTGTTGCACAATTGACAGATTTGATCATCTAAAATATGTACATAAATAGACTTAACAAAGAAAAAAGTCTAAAACAAAATGCTCAAACAGAAGGAACCTGTAGAGTACCAGCAGTGATTTGCTTTATTAAATATAAAATATTGTCCTGTTAGAAGTGACAAATAAATGTAGTTATTTATGGATACTGGCTAAAAGGAGTGATGACTTTATGGTTGAATATACCTTTTGATGAATATTTGTATGCAGCATAGTATGCTACAATGGCATTAAAGAAAAGCCAAATTGATTTGATGACAAGCTCTTTCTTGTCATCTTTCTCCCGCCTTTCTAGATATGCTGCCACTAGAAAAACCTGATTACATTTAAAGGAAAAAAAAAAAAACATAGCAATAAAAATTAATATAATCCTTGAAAATCACCTGCCAAAAAACTTAGTTTTGAGCAAACAGCCAGCAAGAAATTTAGTTAGTTTACTTGACATACCAGCATGAAAATAACATTAATTCTTCTTTAAAATTTGGAAATTTTGAATCCAAATCTTCTCGGAGTCAATTCTTTTTAGAGGCATATATATCTATATATATATATATATATATATGCTTGCATTCATTGGTCCATTAGGATTAGGCATGCTCCACTACTGAACTTACCACTCAGCACCTCACATATCTTCGACTCTGTCCCCACAATCCCTTTTGCATCCACGATTATGTATTTTTAGTTCAAAACTCAATTCTATTTATCCAAAAAATAAATTACTATAAATTAATGATAGAAAAAGAATATGGAAAAACTTACAGGCAGCAAAGAGCAAGAGAAGAAAAAAGCAGAAGCGTAGCAAACGATTTTAGAATCCTCAGATTCAGTCTACAAAATTAACCATTACCGAAATCGAAAAGGCAGATCCGTTATCCAACTGAAAAAGTAATAATAATAAGTCACAATCATTGTCACTTCAAGTTTTCACATTCAAATCTGGGAAGAAAAGAAATCAGAAGGCAAATAAGAAAGGCTAATGGAAAGTAGAATTGGAAAAGAATAAAAGTGAACTGTTAAAAAGTAAATTTATAGATTTTTTTATTATTTGAAACAAATTTAACGTCAATCATGACTGACGCTAAACAAGTGACAACAAATTCTTACAAGTACAATTCGTCTATCCTATGTTTAGTATTAGTTATTGACAAATGACATTAATATTCATTTTTTGTTGTAGTGATATGTTCTTGGAATCAAGGTATATATTGATTATGCCATTTGAATTTGATTCTGATTTTTTTGAGGTTTGTTCTCAGTCCGAGTATGCTAGTTCCAGCTTCTTAATTCTTCTTATTTCAGTTCAGTAAATTATATGGATTGGCTATTTGGTCAAAAATAGCAAATACATTCTTTCTTACCACCAATAAAATAGGAAAAGAAGATAGAATAAAAAAGTCTATTCTGGTAATTTTAAGTCTCTTTGTAAGACAACTTACTGTAGTAATAAAATATTATCAATTATAATTTTGTTTCTATTAATGATCTCTACAAATAGTTTCTATTAATTCTGGTAGTTTTGCAACTGCTGCCGTTACTACAAATAGTGACAGTTCCATTTTGACCGTCGGAATAATTGCCGCTGTTTACTATTTTTAATTAGCGGCGGTCAAAACCGCCAGAAATTGTTGAAACATTTAAAATATAATAGCGGCGGTTACAATAACTGCCGCTAAATGTTTTTTAAATAGAAAAACTCATTCTAGTTGTCAACTCCATGCATACCAAGCAAACAAGAAGCTAAAAGGATTCTAAAATTAAAGAACTCATGTTTTAATAAAACATATGTTACAAATTTAATTTTTATTACAGAACAATATCAAAAGAAAGTGTCGTATGCCTACAATCTAAAAGATGAAAGGAACCTAGAAGTCCATTATAATCTATTAATTGAACCAATTAAAAGGTCATAATCAAGACTAATATTCTATAATTGCATATCCAAATCTAAATTGACCAATAATAACCATATTAAATTGAATTAGAGTAGTTCAGAGGTGGTCTAAGCTTTGATTTAATTAAGTAACTGATAAATTTTTTTTTCAGACCTACCCATAATATTTCTTAACAGATATAAAAGGAGAAATACAAATTGAATCAAATAATCAATCTAATCAGCAACCACAAAAGCTTGAAGCAAGTGATTCATTAGTAACATAATACCCTGCAATGATGCTTAAATTTTGTGAGGTAGAGAAAATCTGCCACAACTATTATAGCATGCTGCCGCTTCATTAAGAACCACTGCAGTACAAAAAAGATCCAAATCAGCTAAATATCATAAAGAATTTAAAGCTATCTCCTACATGTGTAAATACATGTCTGCTACAACACTGTAATAAATTGTTCTGCACTTTTGAAGTGAGAAGAATGACCAAAAGTTTGAAACAATAGGAATACCCAATCAAGAGAGTATCTTTCAGCATATAGTTGGGCACAAAACTCCATGTGAAAGATAAAGGTCAACAAAAATAATCATGCTCATGCTATGAACTTGATAAAAAATTACATTTAAGTGGATACTAGAAATTAACAAATAAGCAACTATGAGAGAATCCACTTGTTTTTTTTTCTGTCATTTTTGTTCCTGGTGTAAAATCTTAAACGTCTTTGAGAGCCACACCACCATGTAGGAATTCTCCAAATCGGAATAATAGGAATGAAACAAGAGCATTGTGCTTCATTCTTTTCCACTCTATTCCATGCAATGCTAACGTATCTAATAAAATTAAAAATAAGAGCAGATTCAGAATAAGCCCATAAAGAATATTTTCCTTCTCTTTCTAAACAACTGCACTTATCCTCTAAGGACTATAAAAATACCTCATAAGTAGTCGCTTTTGCATTTTCTCAAGTTTATAATCAATGTCTTTATATTGGCTATCCATTGACTGTCAAAGCAAAAAAAGTTACTCGCTTTATCCTTTCATTGATACCATGCTAATGTGTCGTGTACATATTGGAGTCATAGAGACATGTATTACTATATTGAGTTTAACATAATAGCGAGTTGAAACAAATAAAAGAAGCATATAAAGCACTAAAATTAAAAAACAATCTGCGTTGACTAGAAAACGTAGATATGACAGTATAGAAAAAAATAAAAGAGTGGTTAACTGACTCAAATCCATATGGTGGTTTAAGTACTATAAAAAATGGCATGCCTATATAATGAGATCACATGTCAGATGTAGCCAGAGTTTGAGAAAAAGACACCAAAGGGAAAGGTATAATTATTAAGTAGCCTATGCTAAAACCTTGATTTAGGCCTTGTCCTCATAGTCATAGCTAGCTCATATGCTCATAAATCACAATGGTCAAAACTTCATAAAACCAAACACATGCCAAACTAAAATAAAATAATTGAATTTTTTACAAAAGATTGCTTTCTTGTTTTAATAATGTTCATATATTAATATCAGGCCAAGATAAAAATATTAAAAAAATAAGAATTTGAATTTTACGTTTTTGTTTAAAGAGATAGAACATAATTTTTTTTCCTAAAAAGAAACTGAAAAGTAATGCCAATAAAGTGAAGCTAAAAGCCAAAACCCCACACATCTCAGAAAGCCTTATGCTAGGCGAGCTTATCAAACTCTGGAGCATCACAGAACAGTCTCTAGCTTGAAAGAATATATTCCCTTCTATCATTAAAACCGATATATATATATACAGAACATAGCATAACATAACAGAACAATAAATTCCAAGGAATATTATTATATGTAGCCAGTATCAAACACAAATGAATTTGAAAAGTTGGATATGAAATTGCAGTCTCTCCTCTGTCATAAGCCTTTCAGTATTGTATCGTTCATAATGTGTTAATATTTTGGCTCATTAGACTATAGAAGTTAGAACAATAAGGGGTTATATGTGGATAAAACCATTGGTTATTTTCTCTTTATCTAAATACAAATGTGATGTTTGATTTAAATCTGACTTCTCTCAACAAATTATTTTGATCTTCATAGACACAAAAAGAGAGAAAAAGGAAATAATCATATTGAAAACATTAATGAATGCCTTTCTACTACGAGGACAAGAAAATGCATGCATAGATTCCTTACTACAAACCACTAAGTAAACTTCAGGCCAGTTTATATGTTCAGCAAATTAAGGCTAATTCACTCTGGGGTGATGATAACTCTTTTTCAAGTTGCTCAAGTTCCTTATCCTCCTTTGCTATTAAAATTCTCAAAATCTCAATACAAGATTCTTTATTCAGGACATCTTCCTCAATCACATCTACAAATTTAAGAGAAAAATCCGAGGGAGTCATACAGAGGCTCAGGAAAAGGACCTGACAGCTGCACTGCAGGGCAAAGGAGCAAGGATTTACCATGCCCACGACCAAAGTAAAAGTCCCATCCCGCGCCACTGACACCACATATTAAATGCAAAACATTATGAAAATGAAATATTACATGGAATCTGTTGGGATATGTAATACCGACTGGTCTGTCAATCGAGCAGAACCTCATTGTGTCATTTACTTCTGGTTCGCCTCTACCTCTCACTGTCTTGAGCGTTGACCCTAACCTATATTCGCCACTTGAAGTCAATCAGTCACCTGACACAGTACAAAATAAGAGAGACATTCGAAGAAAGGACCTAGATAAGGTTCCAATCTCTTGTCCTTATAAATACACCCCTTGTCCAACCGTTTAGGGAAGTTGCAACTTGAGAAGAACTCATCAGAATCATGGAGATGATATTAATTCATATCGAACCATTGCTCTTGTGGAAGATTAATTACAAAGTGATGAACTCCATAAATTCTTATCCATGAATTGTTACACAATAGCAAAGCCACACTGACGAAAGAGGAAGAATGAAAGATTCAAGCATAAAGAACGAAAGTTTAAGAAATATTCAAAATCTTGGGATAAAGAGTAAAACATGGATGTCTCATCATACGTACGCGCACATGGATATCTCTAGGAAATAATCTGCTTCAGGCAGTTCAACTTCTAACTTTATATAATCAAACAAACATTCAAATGGAGCGAAGATTTGGAAAAACATACCCCAACAAAAAAAAAAATCAAAGCAGTATAATGAGAGGTTGAGGGCCTTGTAGGGTTCAAATTGTACCTACAAATTTTGTTGAAGGTTGTTCAAGAGAGGGATTCGTGATTCAGAATCTCGACGGCAGCAAAGAAGCTTCGAATCAGTGATACACCTCAAATCAGAAGAAGCTTCTTCGAATCAGTGAATCAGTGATAGGCTTCCATTGGTCAGGCTTCCAATCAGTGAATTAGAGAAATCAATACTCTTCCATGAGCTTCCATCAGTGAAAAACGCTTAAGGCGAAGTGAAAAATGCATAAGATTACACTTATATGCAGTAATATTTTTTAAAAAGAATTAATTATAAATTTTATACATATTAATTTTTAATGAGAGATTAAATTATTGGGGAGCAAGTTTACTATAAATACAGACCACAAAAGTTTGAGAGTTGATGTACCAAGTTGTTCAAAATCCAGAGCAGCAGTTTTATCTAGCAAAATTGTTGGGATTTCAATATGAAATTGTGTATCAAAAAAGGAAGTTCTAACAAGGTGGCAGATGCCCTTTCAAGAAAGGATGAGAGGAAAGAAGATTAAGTTATTGTGTTAGGTTCATTACACATCATTTCTGAATGACAACATACTGTCATTACAGAATTGCTGAAAGCAAACACAGTAAATGCAGAATTGATAAGAGTTACACAGACAACACAAACTCAATCGATTGCCATCTGCATACCCAGTTGAAGGTGGACTACTCAAGTTTCACAACATACAGTTGGTACCAAATGACATTGCATTAAAAGAGCAGATATTGCAGATTTTTCATAGCAGTTTACTAGGTGGACATAGAGGCACTAAGAAGACATATAAGGCAGTAGCTGAGATCTTTAATTGGGAAGGCCTTCATCACGATATACAGGACTTTATTAAGAAGTGTTTAGTTTGTCGGCAAACAGCGCATTCCAATGAAAAGAAAAAGGGTTTACGCCAACCCTTCCAATACCAAGTCGGACTTGGCAAGATCTTGCAATGGATTTTATTGTAGGATTGCAAAAATCTAGGGGATATACAGCCATTTTTGTGGTAGTGGACAGATTCATTAAAGCTTCCCATTTTGGAGCATTGAGAAGTGGTTTTACTGCAAGTACAGTAGCTCAGTTATTCATTCAGATGGTGGTTAAATTGCAAGGGCTTCCCAAGAGTATTGTTTCTGACAGGGATACGTTGTTCCTTAGTCATTTTTGGAAAACCTTGATGAACTGTAGTGGTACTAAGTTGCTCCATAGTACAGCATACCATCCTGAAACAGACGGTCAGAGTGAGGTTCTTAATCGTTGCCTGGAACAGTATGTCGGAGCCTTTGCCTTTCACCAGCCTCAGTCTTGGTTCCTACTTCTTCTTTGGGTGCAGTTATGGTACAACTCCTCTTTTCATTCTGCTATTGGCATGACACCATGTGAGGCAATGTATGGCCAAATCCGTCCCCTATTCCAGCTTATAAAGCTGGTACAGCTAAGGTTGATACATTAGATGAACTTTTGCAATCCAGAGAGGTTATACACCAACAATTGAAGCACAATTTTTCTAAAGCCCAGTCACTTACGAAGAAGTTAGTGGCTCAAAAAAGAAAAGATGTAGTTTTCTCTGAGGGACAGTGGGTATGGGTGAAACTTCATCAATACAAACCAAATTTAGCAGCTAAAAGGTGGAATTTCAATCTAGCTAGAAGTTTTATGGCCCATTTCAGATTATGAGCAAGATTAGACAAGTAGCTTATCAGTTACAAATGCCATAAGGAAGCAAAATTCATCCTGTATTTCATTTTTCGCTCCTAATAAAATTTCATGACACACCACTAGAAAATCTCAGTCCTATACCTAATGATTTTCAAATCTTTACTTCTCAGCCAGAAAGGATGGTAGAAAGAAGACACGCTGAAGAAGATGAGGTCTCTACAGTGCCGGTTCTAGTGGAGTGGACTGACCAACCCAGGGAGGAAGCTACGTGGGAACAATGGGACACATTAGTTGAAGCCTTTCCACATATCAACCTTGAAGACAAGGTTGCTTTCAATGAGGGAGGTATTGATGCGACGTCGTTTGAAGATGTGAACGAAGGAACTCGAAGGATGAGTAAGAGAAACAGAAAAATGGCAAGCTCGACCAATGACTTCGTTATGAAGTAGACTAACGCTCAGTGAATGTAAAGTTGTTAGATAGTTATTTTCTGTTGTAAGCAGTAGTTAGACTGAAAAGGAGTATAAATGTAATGTGTGCATTAGCCATAGGGTAGTAGTTTGAAGTCTAATGACTTGGAGCTTCCTTCGCTCGAGGGAGATCACGTTTTGTATGCTTTCCTATTCTACTCAGGAATTCCGATACAGCATCATCCAGTTTTCCCTCTCCGTTCTCTTCCAATATTTTCTGTTTCGTTTCTCTTTGAACGTATCACATTCTTTCTTATCACAAATAAAATAGAAAAAGCAAATGGAATAAAAAAGTCTATTCTGGTAATTTAAAGTCTCTTTGTATGACAACTTATTGTAGTAATAAAATGTTAAGAATTCATAATGTCGTTTCTATTAATGAGCGCTCCAGCATGTAAATAAGTTAGAATTGTAACATCAATAAGCCACAACTTTTAAAATTATGAAATTTAACCAAGAAAAAGAAAAAATAGTATATAGGAAGTCTTACATTCCATTGAAAAAATAGTAAATACAATAAAATTAAATGAAAGCCAATAAGAGAAAATTTCATGGTATGTAGCTTTAGATTCCTGGTTTGTATGATCAACTCTTCACAAGAAACTATTTTGTTAACAATGATTCTCATCTTGTGAGTTATGTAAATAAGTTAGAAAAACTTGGGTCAGATCAAAGCATAGATTTCTTTTATCATTTTCTTTACTTTCATTAAAGATAATTCTATTGAAAGTATTGTTAATTAGATGTTAAACGTGAGTACTTCTCTTATTAAAAATTTGAACTATAATTTATCACATTATGAGAAATTAGACCTAACTCCTTCTGCTAGACTCAATTTTCATATGTATTCAGTTTACAAACAAATACGATGCTGATAAAGTCAGAAAAGAAGTTGCATCTCATCACCCTTCTCCAAAATTTCAGCATCTTCTCCGGGAAAGTCACTCAGAATCAAATACAAACGGCTCACATTCCTTGCATTTATTTAAAAAAAAAAAAAAAACATGTTAGTAACATTGGTCATAATCATTGATATAATTTTAATCACAAATTACAAAGAAATTAGTGTCGGTCAAAATCATCATTAAATATAGAATTTAACAACAATTGTAATTAATGCTAAGAATATATTTTTCACTTACTCAAGGTTGGCGACAGTCATAATTGATTACAAACATTTAGTATAGCAAAGATTACAACCAACATTAGATAATTTATAATTTAGAATCAATTATTCCAACGTTGATAAAAATTGACGTTAAATTTATCGAGACACTGTGTTTAAAAAAATTCACAATAGTATATACAATAGTGGGCAATTAATTCTTGAGTTTGTTGATGTGTATCTAACAAAAAAATCACAATAATATGTACATAATATATACCTTTGGTACTTCATTGATCTGATAGATCAATAATATATAACCAAGCCTTGTAATATCATATCCGGCCATCATCATTTTTATCTCCCATGAACAATTTTTTCATAAAAGCTATAGCAAATATAATTTAGAGAAGATGGAATTCTTCACGTTTGTGTCTCAATACACGTAGATTAATGCCCTTTTATAGATGAGAGAGAGTGGTTTTGAGATAAGAAAACTATGGACAAGAAATTTAATTCAAAACTATGTGCCTATACAGCTTTGGACTTAATGAAACTATCTTATCTTTCATTTATATGCTTCTATGAAGAGTAATAATTAGTTTCCATAAAAAAAATAAAAAGTAAACATTTTAGAAGGTGAAATGTATAGTCGTGTTAAATTTATACACAATCTATTTGTCACGTTGAAGAATTTAAAATTATATAGCAACAATATTTCAATCGTAACTAGCATGTACACTTAAATAAAACAAAACAAAAATATTTCATAAAACTTTACTCCAATTATCCAAGTAAGCAATCCAAATCGGATATAAATACCTTCTTAATGATAAAATTAAGATTTACAACTAATGTCATTTAAGGGGTATAATTTAAAGCTAAAAGATCATGTATAATAGAAAAACATATTTATATAGAATTATATATATTATAATAAGAAACGTATTTATTATTAATTAATGCAATTTAATGATTAATTTATTATGTCTAGATTTGTACTTTTAAACACATTCTTGAAAGTGATCAAAATCTTTTTCCAACTTTTATTTATGTCAAAGACTTTTTTTTTTTGTTTAATTTTCTAAGAGTGCGAGTACTAATTAATTACCATAAGAATATTATTGTATGGAATCTCAAAATTGTCAACTCAACATATAGACCGTTTATGTACTTATTGTATAATTAACTATACATTTCCTTTTTACCCAAAAAGAACAAATGTTTTTTGGAAATTAATTATCATTACTTAATAAAAGTTTATTTAGATTAAATGATAAAATAATTCCTCATATAAGTTTTTTGTTTTGGGGCCTGAATTCCTCATATAAGTTTAATATCAACATTTTAAGCCATAACTAGGTTGCTGTTGGTTTAAGTTGTATATTTTTTTTTCTATTTTATAATAATTTCCTCTTTTACAAAAGGCGAATAGTTTTTTTTTGGTATTGGAGTAATACTAATTGTAGTTACAAGTTAATATTATTCATTTTTATATTTTTTTCACATAATTTAATTTATTTAATGTAACTTGCATATGCATGCTTATAAAAAGTCTAATATATCTTGTAACAAGTTTTCTTCTATTATTAATGACCTGAATCTTAACTTATAAAATTATTAAAAGTAAAAAGTCAATTTGAGATAATTTACTATATCATTATTTTTCGTGCATATACAATAACTATAAAAAATAAAACTTGATGACAAATTGTCTTGTGTTTACAATATGTAAAGTTACAATTAGAGTTTTACCATATCACAAACAGTAATTTCATATATCAAGTTTGTATAAAATTACTATTATTAGAGTATAGTTGTGTTGGCAGAAAAGATCATTCTTTATGCAACTTTAAAATTTGTTGAGCAATCTTAATTTGGGTTTTAAATTCCAAAATGACAAAAAGATACAATATTTTTGCCCAAATTACATCTTCCTTTTTTTAATAATACATTAGTTTCCCAAAAATTTATCTTGTACTTGTCTGAATTGTTTTCCTCCAATGCCTATTATTCTAAACATTTCTATTTTCGTAAAGATATTTTTTTTAATCTTTTGTCTTGTGTGTGCAAGTCAATATACACTAACTACAATTAGTATTACTCCAATATATATATTGGCCTCTTATAAAAGAGAAAGTGATTCTTACAAAAATAAAATAAAATAAACAACTAAAAATTAGATGCCAACAGCAACCTAGTTATGGCTTAACAAGTTGACATTAAACACATGAGGAATTATCTTTCATTTCATCTATATAAAGTTTTACAGAGCAACCATACTTAATTTGCAAAACATATTTGTTTTTTTTTTATTTGGTTGGTAAAAAGAGGAATGTTTAATTATACAATAAGTACATAAAAAATCTATATGTTGAGTTGTAAATTTTGAGATTACATACAGTGATATTCTTATATATGGTAATTAGTACATGCACTCTCACAAAATTAAAAAAATAAATTCTTTGGCTCAGGTAAAAGTTGGCAAGTTTTTCATCACTTTCTTGAATGTGGACAATTTCAAATATAAATTGAAGTATTAAAACTAGACATACTAAATTCTTCATTAAATTGCGTTAATTAATAATAAATACATTTCTTATTATAATATAACTTTTTATAAGTTTGCTTTTCTGTTACACGTGATGTATCAGCTTTAAACTATGCAAGTTAAACGACGTTACCTGTAAATCGTAATTTTGTCATTAAGAACGTTTTTATATCTCATTTGGGATTCTTACTTGGGTAATTAACGTAAAATTTTACGAAATTTTTCTGTTTTATTTAAGTGTAGATGCTAATTACGATTGGAATATTGTAACCATATATAATCTTAAATTATTCAACGTGATAAATAGATTGTCTGTGAACTTAATACGTAATTGATTATACAATTCACCTTCTAAAAGTTTTACTTTCTTATTTTTATGGAAAATAATTATCACTCTTCATAAAAGCATATATAAATGAAGGATAAGTTAGTTTCATAAAGTCCAAAGCTATATGGGCACTTAGTTTTGAGTTTTCATTCATGCCCCTAGTTTTCTTATCTCAAAACCACTCTCTCTCATCTATAAGAGGCCATTAACCTATGTGTATTGGAAAAAAGAACCTATAGAATACTTTCTTAAGATATATATACGAGAGAGATAGGAAAAAAAATTAAGAGAGATATAAATAAATATTTAACTCTAAATAAATTAAAATTTAAAATTTTTTGTTCTTATCTCCTATTTTACGAACTTTACTTGTTTTTTTTTTTATTTTAGAAGATCCGCTTTTGCAAGGAATGGAAAGATAGAAAATATAACAAAATATCAATTACAACCGACGTTGTATGTCATTTATTATTATTATTATTTTGTTTTGTTGAGTTGACATTTTTTTTGTTGTGACTGGGATAATAGAGCTATAGAAGTTAAGATTTAAACTAAAAAAATTAACATTGCAGGTTTACTAAACAAAAACGTAAATTTAGAAGGTCTTTGATCACATTCTGAAATTGAATGAGGTAAGTTCCCCAATTTTTGACCTACTTTTAAATGTGAGATTGTCCACATTTGTGAAAGTGATCACAAACTTGCCAACTTTTACTTATGTCAAAGACTTCTTTTTTTTTTTTTTTGAAGAGTACTAATTAACATAAGAATCTTATTGTATGTAATCTCAATTTTCAACTCAACATATAGGCCGCTTACGTACTTATTGTATAATTAATTATACATTTCTTTTTTCCTACCCAAAAAGAACAAATATTTTTTTGAAAATTAATTATCGTTGCTTCATAAAAATAGATGAAATGACAAGATAATTCCTCAAATATGTTTAATATCAACTTTTTAAGCCATAACTAGATTGTTGTTGGCAATAATTTTAAGTTGTTTATCGTTTTTTCTATTTTAGAATCACTTTCTATTTTATAAAAGGTCAATTGTTGTTTTTTTGTTTTCGTATTGGAGTAATACCAATTGTAGTTAGTATTATCTATATTTATATTTTGTCACCTAATTTACTTTTGAAAAAAATCACAATAAATATATAAATAAATTTGATGGAAATGGTTTGAAATAAAAAAATAAAAGTAAAAAAATATTGTTGAATGGTCAGCCACCAAATAATTGTTATTTAAGGACGACGATGGATGCAACAAAGCGTACAAGATCATATCAAAACAAATCTATCTAAACAAATATGTATGTAGAAATTAATAGAGGGTATTTCAAAGAAAAAGTTTGAAACTTATCTTTTATCCGTTTAACTTTGAATAAAATTTTAATTTTATCAATTATTTTTTTCTTTGAAGTTTTTTTTATATAAAAAAGTCAAGTCTTATATCAAGTTTGCGTGTAAAATTACCCTTCATAAAGCATAATTTTGTTGGTAGAAAAGATCAAATGAAACTAAAACAATCGTTTAAGTTAATCCTTAATTATGCAACTTCAAAAAATTTTGGACGTTCTTAATTTAAACTTTAAATGGCAAAATGGCAAAAAAAGTTTTTTGAAATATTTTGGTCTCATCTAAATTTTACTAATGCTCTGACTAGGATAATTTCACTTAGACTCCATGTATAACTTATGCAATTGACAAGGAAAAAAAATCGCATTAATAAATAAAGTTAAAGGACAATATTTTTGCCCAAAAAATAGTAACAATACGTCTACCTTTAGTTTATTTAGCAACACTACAATTTTCTCCATGTCCAAGATGAAGGTCACTGTAGTAGGGGTGTTTTTCAGTTTGATTTAGATGATTTGAAGAAATTTTTAAATCAAACAACTTATATTAATTTGATATATTATAGTGTTAAACCAAACAAAATAATAAATAATTGATTTTAAACGATTTATTTTGGGCAATTTAAACTTTTTTAATTTGTCAATTTTATACATTTAAATTTATTCAAAAAATAAAAGAATTCTTTTTAACATATAAATATAAACAAATAACAACAAAATAAAGTAACATATCCAATCATTAACAAAATAAAACTATATATGTTTTTAGTCAATAAACATTTAAACAATATTACAAAATAAGTCAATAACAATTATATTGTTCTTTTAAATTTAGTCCAAATAATTATAAAATAAAAAAATTTTAAAGTTAATAGGAAAAATAAAATATAGGCTAATTAATCTAATTTTTTAAATAAAAATTTTTTATATTTTTCATTGAAAAAACTAACCTAGTACAAGTGAAAAAAATTAAAAAATTAAAAAAAATTAATTTAATATAATTTATTTTAAGATTATAAATATTAAACATACATATCTATCACTTTAAAAAAAATTAAACAATCAGAAGTTAAAATAGAGATTTTAAAGATACTATATTTTATATAAAGGATATTTTTAAATATAAATAACATATATATTATAAATTTATAATTATATATATAAATAGTTTAATTTAATTTTTTTTAACACACTAAACTGTCAAAAAAATTCTTAAACTAAACCAATCCAAATCAAATTTCAATTTTTGCTCGGTTCAAGACATCAATTTTGATTGATTTTGAATATCCTATACCGTAGTGTTTGTCTTTTGTTTATTAAGTACTAGCAACTACATTGCGTTACTCAGAAAAGTTAGTTTTTCTCTCTCGACCATTTATTATTCTATTATTGTACATGTAATCCATTTGCATTCAGAGGTTCACTTATATTGTATAATATGCTTATTTTTTACTACACATTACTATTTTCTTTTTTTACTCTAATTCTGCATTTCTGTCTTTTTTTTCTTTGGCTTTCTCAGGAGCCAAGAAGGAGATAAAACAATTGTACATCATAGCCTAAGGTTTTTTGTATTCAATGTATATTTAGAGATTACAAAATGTAATTGAAGTAATTTATAAGTTTTTTTTAATGAATTTATATGTAAATGAATCATGAGTTAAAAACAATTGTATATTTTAAAATTTTTTGGTGTAAAGAATTCCAGGTCCAAAGATGGACAAAATATATTTCTCATAATCCAAGGACGAAGATCCTAATTTGGCGATTTCATAGCACTTTTTGGAAAAATTGGGAAAGATGCATTATCTGGTGGATATATGGCTAACGTTACAGGCTGCTCTTTCATCTCTTGGCATCAGAGTAATGGCATATAGAAATGCCATATCATCAGGAAAACCCTTCAACTTGTAGCTCTGATTCCATCCAACACATCCTTCTCTAATCTGTGCCCAAAATCCTCTGAAAAGGGTTATTTTATATACCCCAAGAAATTATAGACCCAAATTACAAAAAAAATAAAGTATAATTTAATAAAAACTCCAATGAGAATAAAAAATTGTAAAGTTAACACTATCGCAAAATCAATCAGATCAAACTACAAGTTAAAAAAAAAAAAAAGGAAAAATACCTTTGGTACTTCATTGATCTGATAGTTTAATAGTATATATGGTGAGTCCTTGTGGTAGCATCAATATCACCATCAGCATTTTTATCACCCATGACCAATTTTTTCATAAAAGCTATAGCAAATATAATTTAGTGAAGATGGAAAATTACAAGTTTGTGTTTCAACACACGTAGGTTAATGTCCTTTTATAGATGAGAGAGAGTGGTTTTGAGATAAGAAAACTAAGGGCTAGAATGAAAACTCAAAAATATGTGCCTATTTAGTTTTGGACTTGATGAAATACCTTTACCTTCATTTACGTGCATTTATGAACATGATAATTAGTTTCCATAGAGAAGAAAAAGTAAACTTTTTAAAAGGTGAAATGTATAATCAATTACATATAAAGCTCATATACAATCTATTTGTGGTGTAAAATAATTGAAGATTATATAGCAACAATATTCCAATCCTAATTAGCACCTACACTTAAATGAAACAAAAAAAAAAAAAACAACCTACCCTTAAATAAAACAAAAACAAAAAAAATATTTTGTAAAAAATTATGTCAATTACCCAAGTAAACATTCCAAATAAGATATAAATATGTTCTTAATGAAAATTTACAATTTACAGGTAATGTGATTTTTTTTTTTTTGTGCAGAAGGAGAAAAGCCGAGACTAAAATAATCTAATGAAAACCATAGAAGTGTAGTCCGCAAAAAGGTTATGATCTTCCGTGTATAGATTAAAGCTAAAAGATCAATCAAAGTTATCAGAACATACTTTGGTTAGCTTCTGTGAGGATATGTTATATAGGTAATTGATATCGTTTAATGTGTATATTTTAAAGTTAAAAGATCACACATATAACAGAAAAACATACTTATAAATAATTATATAATAATAGGAAACATATTCTTCTATTAATTAATGCAATTTTAATGATAAATTTGGTATCTCTAATTTTATACTTTTAAATGTGAAATTGTCCATTAAAGAAACTAATCACAAAGTTGCCAACTTTTACTTTACTTGCCCAATATACAATTGGATTGGATGGCCCAGATTTATAAGTTTTATAATTTTGTCAATGGCTCTTTAATATGTTTAAAGAAAAATTCTCTCTCTTGATGGGGTCATTAATTTGGTGGGCAGTAATTGTATAATTTTTTCTTTATTTTATTTTATTTTTTTAAAATAGTGATTCATTCTTATTGAAATAAAATCAATATAAATTATTTTAGTAAAAAGATCTTTTTTTTTTTGGGTTGATTGTAGAAAAAAAAGTGGCTATATGTCACATCTCACAATTAGTCTCAAGTTAAGACAAAAAATTGAATTATTCACTACTTGTGTTATATTTACATACACATAACTTTCAAAAGATATATTCATATCATTTTAAACATATCTCATAAATCTTAGATTCCTTGATTTTCCAATTAATTTTAATTAAATTACACCAACATTTTTTTAAGTTTAATTAAATTATACTAATCATTTTTTTATTTTTTAAAAAGTATTAATTTACTTTTTGTCAAGAAAGATAATTGTATAAAATGCGATGGTAGTTTTTTTGTTTAATATAATAATAAATGCAGTTAAATTTATTCAAAATTTTAATATGAGATTTTTAATATAATAATAAATAAAATTAATTAATTTTATTATTTTAGAATAAATACATAATGTAAAATATTAATTTTATTGATAAAAAATTAGAATAAAAATTCGTGTATAATATTATCAAAACTCTATAGCATTAAATATAATTTTTAAAACAAAAAGGGTAAGTATAATTTCACTTTAACTTCAAAAATATTGGTGGAATTTCTTCATTAGTTTTTTTTGGGTATTTGTGAAATTGTAATTAGTGTTCCTCGAATTTATGTTTGATCACCTAATTTACTCTATTAAAGGTGGTAATAAACAAGTTTTCTTTTATTATTCACCGCTTGAATCTTAACCATTAAAAGATTTTTTTTTTTTGTATCATTCTACTACCTTAACCAACTTAATTACTATTTAAAACTAAACTACAAGTTCGCATATTTTATATTTCAATTAAAAAAAATCTTGATTCACTGTCTTTCGTACCGTTCAATTTAAATATCTCCTATCATAGAAACAAGGGATTGATTACGCCATAAAATATATATAAAAAGAAAATACAGTAAAAGTGTCTATCAATGTAGTTTTAAATCTGTTTGTAAGACAACTAACTATTGCACTGATAAAATGTTAAGAATTCATAATATTCTTTCTATTCATGAGATCTGACATCTAAATAAGTTAGAATTGTAACACCAATGAGTTCATAACTTTCAAAAGTTTTATATTCCATTGATGAAATTACTAAATACAAGAAAATTACATGAAAGGATAATAAGATTGCATCCTATAAGAGAGAATTACAATGTATGTGGCCTTAATTTCCTTGTTTGTATGATCAACAACTAAGCTATTTTGTTAACAACGATTCTTATTTTGTTATGTAAATAAGTTAGAAAAACTTGGGTCAGATTAAAACATGAATTTCTTTAATTGTTCTCTTTGCTTTTACTAAAGTAATTTTATTTGAAACGTTGTTGGACACAAAACGTAAATAATTGTCTTGGTGAGAATTCAAAAGCTAGTTCACCATGCAAGTTATGTGGGTTTAGTCTAGCTTCTTCTGTTAGCCTTCTCCAAAATTTCTGTATCTTCAACAGGAAAGCCACTCAGAATCTAACTGCACATCCCTTGCATTAAAGCTAAGGAATTTGGTCTTTTGCACGTTGCACTGCAAACAGATAGGAGTCAACCATTTTACTTCATGACATATATGAAGCCAAAAGTATTTCAGAATTCAACAAGAAGTAAATTAGCTTACCAGAAAAAGAATGTCTGTTGTGACGGATCAACAGCAAACGCAACAATCTGGCAGAAAAAAAAAATTTCATAATAAGTTTTCATAATAAAGGTGAAAGCAATAGTGGATTTTGTACATCAATTTGAAAACTTTACAAGATGAATGCAATAGGATTATTATTTTGTTAAAAAAAAATCATATAAATAACGTTGGTTATAATCATTGTTATAATTTTTAATCATGAAAAATTAAAGAAAATTAGCATCGGTGAAAAATGCAATCATTTGTATATCTAACTTAATAGAATAATTAGTACAACCTACCCCAAGATGTACCAGGTTGAATTAACCAACAAGTGTAGCCAAAACAGCATGTTGATCAATAACTTTTTAATAATTTGTTTGGTCGGATGGAGTTTAATAAAATGAAATGCAAAATGTAGGAAGGAACAGCCCAATCCTATAGTGGATACATTGTATTGTAGGAACAATGAAACCTAAGGAATGATACATTCCCTAGGATCCTCATTTTCTCTCTTTTTTATTGCTTCAGAAAATGAAAGGCAAGGGGAAGGAATTGAAAATTTAAATGAAGTTAGTTGCAAGGAGGTTGAGTTTTAAAAAGAGACATAACAGTACGTTACTACAATGTTCAAACATATTCATATCTATCTCTGCTTCCAAACAAGAGCACTCCAATTTCCTTGTCTTTCCCTAGAATAAAATATCCCAAGGATAAGCAACCTTCAAAGTCCTTTCCGTTCTGATCATTCTTTAATTGTACTATATTTCCCTCCTTTCCATTCTGTTTAACCCCTCAATCAAGCAGTAAAAAATTGTGAATAAGCAAAGTACCATATTGACTTGACTAAAATTCAAACAGATAACGTGCGTTGTAGCCATAAGGGTTTGGTTGAAAGTTTTGAGAAGAATGGAGTGGAGTGATTATTAATAGAGAGATGTGAAATGAGTTATATAAACCACTTTATTGATTTGAAATTTTTAAAAAACAATAAAAGATAAACCACTCTCTACTGATTTAATGTTATAATATAATTAATGGAATGAGATGGTTTGAATAGTTAAAATCTACAAACCTTTCAAAATCTCCCAATTTAGATGTTTGAAATTTAGCTATTGAGTGATTTAGGATGGCTTACAAACTATCTTAACTTATCATACGGCGTTTGCTTATTAAACATTCAATTAAGGGTTAAGACTTTTAGAGCACTTCATTTCATCCCATTACACTCTCAAACCATACACTCAACCAAACCCTAAGAGAACAGTATTATACAATAGGGAATGCAAATTAAAAAGATTATAGAATAACCACTATTCTTAGAGAACACTTCATTAACTTAGTTCCAAACCAAAATTACCCAGTAGATAAAAATCAACAGATTATCCGCTTTATCAGGAAAAATGCCCAATTTTATGTGACCGAAAGAAACAAAACTGAGAGTCTGAGACTGATAAGAGTCAACTAAAGATCCAAACCCAAAATAACCAAGTATATTCAATCAACTTGAGCAGCTCCAAGAAGCAAAAAAGATACAGTTTCTCACCCAAAGCTCAAACTTATTTAACAAAATTCTAAAGACCTAATTGCCAGATAAACCGATCACATGTAGCAAAAGGAAGACTGACAAAGAAAAGCTCCAAAGCATAAAAGAAAGTGAAAGGAGAGGAAACACATAAAGTACCTTGTGAGGAAAAGATAAAAGTGAGAGAAGCGTTAGAGAGAATCCATGGACGATAGTTTTTCTAGCTGATGACGCAAACACTTGTGTTGATCACGGAAATTGGGTAGGCAGGGAGGGTTTCGTAGAAGCAGATGTATTTCTTTCTTTCACTCTTCCAATTCTTCCTCTATCGCCGGAAAACTAGAGAAAGAGTGAGAAATTTTTACAGCTAGAATAGAAAACGAGAACGAAATTGAAAATGAAAGCAAAAATAAGAGAGAGAAAGAGAATTCACAGGGAAATGATTGGAGGGAAGAAGGAAAGATACAAGAAAAAATTATTGAAAAAGTATATAGAATTTCATGAAAATATATTTATAGAAAGGAAAAAAAAACCAAATGTTTCTCTGTTTTCTTTTCTCTCTCGAGTTTCGCTCTCTAGTCAAATGCCAATTAGACTGTTGCAACATTCAACAAAAACTCCATGAAACGGTCTCCCAAAGACCCAGGTTGCTTTTAAAAGTATCACTATCGCAAGCCAAATTGCAACATCAAGAATGAAGAATTAAAGTAAACGATTAACAATTTCTAATCTAAACACTAATAAACCATATTGATTTACCACTGCAACTATATTTATCACAAAATCATAATTGAAATCACGGAAACCCCCAACCAAAAACACAAAAACCTTACCTTCAAAAATCAGTATTGGTCCGAAGAGCAAGCAGTGTCGGTGCGAATTCCTCTTCTCTTGGTGCGAAGAGCAACAGCGTTTAGGGTGGACCGATTTTCTGTTGGTGTGACGATCTTCATTCATCGATCAGCGTTTGGGAGGGAAAGAGAAGATTAGGAGGAAAGACAACGTTTTCTTTTTTAAAATTACCAATAAATGAAAAAAAGTGTCAAAAAATATCTACATTCTCTGATGGTTTTTAAATTGTTGAAAAGGAAATCATTTTTCAAAAACTTTTAAAAATTGTTGGAAAATTTTCGTTTTTTTGTAGTGAATCAACGTTAAAAATAGAATTTAACAAGATTTATAATTGATGCAAAAACTATATTATTCAATTACTCAAATATTTAGTATAGCAACGATTGAAACCTAAACTAGATAATTTATCACTTAGAATCATTTATTCCAACCGTTGTTAAAAATTGACATTAAATTTATTGCGACAATATGGATTAGTGGGCGGTTAATGCATTAGTTTGTTCATGTGTATCTGACAAAAAAAAAACCACAATAATATATACATAATATATACCTTTGGTACTTCATTGATCTGATAGATTAATAATATATAACCAAGCCTTGTAATTATGTGCATCACCATCTCCATCTTCATCTCTCATGAACAATTTCTACATAAAAGCTATGGCAAATAAAATTTAGTGAAAATGGAAAACTACATGTTTGTGTCTCAATATACACAGATTAATACCCTTTTATAGATGAGAGAGAGTGATTTTGAGATAGTAAAACTAGGGGCATAAATGAATACTCAAAACTATGTGCTTATTCAGCTTTAGAGTTAATGAAACTACCTTATCCTTCATTTATATATGATTTTATGAAGAGCGGTAATTAGTTTCCATAAGAAAAAGGAAAGTAAGCTTTTTTTTTTAAAATTTAAATATGTATAATCAATTACGTATTACGTTGATACACAATCTATTTCTCAAGTTGAATAATTTAAGATTATATATATTGTAACAGTATTCCAATCGTAATTATAAAATCCACACTGAAAACAAACAAAAAAATTCATAAAAATTTATCCAGTTACCCAAGAAAGCGTCCCAAATAAGACATAAATATGATCTTAATAACAAAATTACAATTTACAAGTAATGTCCTTTAATGGAGACCATTATACATAGATTAATGACCTTTTATAGATGAGAGAGTAGTTTTGAGATAGTAAAACTAGGGGCATAAAAGAATATACTCAAAACTATGTGCCTATACAAATTTAGAGTCGATGAAACTACCTTATCCTTCATTTATGATTTTATGAAGAGTGATAATTAGTTTCCATTAAAAAAGGAAAGCAAATTTTTAGGAAGTGAAATATGATAATCAATTACGTATTAAGTTGATATACAATCTATTTGTCAACTTGAATAATTTAAGATTATATATAGTAACAATATTTCAATCGTAATTAACATCTACACTTGAATAAAACAAAAATAATTTCGCAAATTTTATGCCAATTACCCAAGAAAGCATCTCAAATAAAATATAAATATGATCTGAATGACAATTACAATTTACAGGTAATGTCGTTTAACGTAAAAAATTATATTAGAATAAGAAATGTATTTATTATTAATTAATACAATTTAATGATGAATTTTGTATGTTCAGTTTTAAACTTGTAAATCTGAAATTGTCCACATTCAAGAAAAAGACAAACTTGCCAACTTTTACTTATGTCGTGCAAGTACTAACCATAAGAATATTATTGTATGTAATCTCAAAATTTACAACTCAACATATAGACTGTATATGTACTTATTGTATAATTAATTATACATTCCTTTTTGGGCCAAAAAGAACAAATATTTTATGGAAATTAATTATCGTTGCTTCATATGTGTTTATCAACTTTTTAAGCCATTACTCGGTTGTTGTTGGCACCTAGTTTTATGTTGTTTATTGCCAATAGCTTTTTTTCGTACTGAAGTAATACTAATTGTAGTTAGTATTATTCATATTTTTATTTTTTTCACCTTATTTACTCTATTTAATTTAACTTGCTTATGCTTATAAAAACTCTATTATATCTTGTAACAAGTTTTCATTTTTTATTCACGTCCTGAATGTTAACTTAGAAAAAAGTTCAAATTAAAAAGTCAAATTGAGATAATTTACTATATTATTTTTTTTCGTGCATATGCAATAACTAATGTAGGTTGCATTTAATGTGTATGAGATTTCGATATAACTAATTTTTTGCTTAATCAATGTCCAATGAACACGTTCATCCAACAAGTTTGCACCAATAGGCCAAACCAGTAAGGTCTTAGTCCCTCGTAGATCAAACAATCTCTTAATTGTCAATCTGATTAAACTAGGGTGACCAAGTTTCTACTAGGACATATATATGATGGAGGTAGATTTATTATCACTTGAGTTGATCGAGACATCTTAATCTATACAATCAAAATGGATATATATAAACACTTTTCAATGGATTGTAACCTAATGCAATATATACACATGGCAATTTAAAACTAAAAGAAATAACATGCTACTCCATTATTAATCTATTTAAGTTCTTGAACCCTCATATACTACAAGTCATGTCCATTTCATCACCAAGCTGAATGTTAAAGGATGATGCCATGCAACAAGTCAAAAGTCTCATTCACAGTAGGACTCCAAGAGATAGTTATCTTCTTAGATGTCAACTCTACTTGAGATATTGCCCAAATATCTCATATGATATTTCAGTCAAGAACTACGAGACAACTTGGACCACATAACCAACCACTAAACATGACTCCATGACTTAGATTAGGTGATGGTAGTCAATGCATGATTTCGTAAAAATTTACAACAATTATCTAAGTAAGAAATCAAAATAGGATATAAATATGTTTTTAATGACAAAATTATGATTTACAAAATTACGATTTACTCATGCCAGTGTTGCAGTATTGGAGCAACTTATGGCAAGGTTGCATGAGAGGGTGGTTAATTAATGCGTGATTTTTTCCATGTGTATCTAAAAAAATCAGAATAGTACATACATAAATTTGATTGAAAATTGGTTGAAAGGAAAAAATAAAAATAAAGAAAATAATATCTTCATTGTAGTTATAATTGCTGAGTACAATTTAAAACATATAAGATTAACATATGTTTCTAAACAAGTATGTATGTATATATTACTAGAAGATATTTAAAAAAAAAAGATTTAAATTAATTTTTTTTCCTTTAATTTTCAATAAAATTTTAATTTTTTCAATTATTTTTTTAATTTTGTCTTTATATCACAAATAATAAATTTATATATTAAGTTGGTGTAAAATTATTCTTCTTAAAAGAAATTAATTGAAGATATTTTAAAACTAAAAAATATAAGGTATAATTTCATTATTCTTTAAAAACAGTTGTTGTGATTTCTTCATTAATTTTTTGGTACTAGTGAAATTGTAGTTAGTATTACTCGTATTCATATTTAGTCAATTAATGTACTCTATTATATGTGGTAATAAAAATTCTGCTATAGCAAGTTTTCTTTTATTATTCACCACTTGAATCTTAAGTGCAAAATAAAGAATTCAAACTAAAAAATTGAATTGGAGATAATTTACTACATTATTCCTTTTTGTCCATATACAATAACTAAACCTTGATGACCAATTGCCTACAATATGTAAAGTTATAATTAGTTTGATAATTAATTTAGTTCAAAAATGAACCGCCAATTAATTCGGTAATAGTATTTAAATGAAAAAATAATGATAATCACGTGAAAGAGGCATACCCGTTAGCAATTTAGCAGCGGCTTTAGTAATCGTCGCTAAATAACTGCTGCTAAGCTCACTTTTTTTTGGTAGTAATAATGTTACGGTAGAAATATTATTTTATGTAATCTTAATTTTTTTTTCAAGCTTCAATTAATTATTCATAAATGCATGATCCTCTAATGGTGGTGTAATACAAAATTCCAATTTTATTTTAACCTATGCACAATTTTTTTTATCATTTTAATTATCAAATTAAATTAGATGAACCAAAGTTAAGGTGTTATATGTTTCTTTTAACATCTCTGTTTCTCTCTTCCTGTCCCAATGCTTTTAGTTTTAAAATTTTAGGATGAATTGAATAATTTGGGTGAAAAATTATTTATGATGATGAAAAATCAAGCTTGCAGGTCGAAATATACATACAGTTAAATTAGTCATAAATCTTGTTAGATTCTTAAAATCCTTTGAAAAGAAATTTTACTTTTAGTAACACTTTTAACTACAATACAAAAATAAATAAAAATTTTGTATAAGGGTTAAATTGAATTGGATATATAATTTTTAAATGGAGAATTAATTTATGGGCAGTGAGTTTATGAATTTTCTTTTGTTTAGTAAGAACTAGATTGCGCTACCCAAGAAAGCTGATTTTTCTCTCTAACATTTTTTATTTTACTACTTTACATGTAACCCATTTTCATTCACAAGTTTACTTATACTCTATTATAATTTTTCATTTCTATCTTTTTTTCTTTGGTTTTCTCAGGTGCGAAGAAGGAGATAAAATAATTGCACATCATAGCCCTCAAGGTTTTTTATATTCATTATATATTTTGAAATTACATAATATAATTGATGTAATTTATAATTTTTTTATGAACTTATATGTAAATGAGTCACAAGTTAGAGAACAAATTAAATATTTTACTATTTTCTGTGTGTAAGGGAGTCCAGATCCGAAGATACACAAAATATATTTCTCATAATCCAAGGACAGAGATCCTAATTGTGCAATTTCAATGCACTTGTTGAAAAAATTGGAAAAGATGCATTAGCTGGTGGATGGCTAACATTCAGGCTATTCTGTCATCTCTGGGAGTCAGAGCAATAGTATATAGCAATTGCATCTCATAAGTCAAACCCTCCAACGCATCATCATTTTCATTGTAGCCAACCAACCAACCAATGAGGATCGGATGCTGTACAAGGGGTTAATACAGTATAAAATGGTGAATTAAATTTTAAATTTTCATTAAGAGAGATATCCATATTTAGTGGCCAACAGTACCTTAAGCAGGATTACATATATATGAAAAACCAAAAGAAAAATATTCTTATCATAGCCTGCATTAAACATTGCCATCTCCATATGTTAGCTCTAATTGCATCCAACACACCCTTCGCTTATTTGGCCTAAACCCCTCCAACATGGGTTATTTTATACAACCCTGAAAATTACAGAACCAAATTACAACAAAGAGTATAATTTAATAAAAGCTCAAATGAGAATAAAAAGAAAATAGCGAGGTTAATACTCATGAAAAATAAATCATATCAAACTACAAGTACGAAAATATTTAAATGAATACCTTTGGTACTTCATTGATCTGATAATTTGATAATATATACAGTGAGTCCTTGTAGTGGCATCACTATCGTCGTCTTCATCTCCCATGCCCAATTTCTTTAAAACAGCTCCGATAAATAAATAATAATAATGAAACCATAAGTTTGTGTCTCAATACACACAGGTAATGGCCATTTATAGATGAGACATAATGGGTTTGGGATATAAAACAATGGGCAAAACTAAAAAACCAAAACTATGTGCTAATATGGTTTTGGACTTTGTAAAGCCACCTTATCTTTTCATTTATGTATGCTTTTATGAAGATACTTAAATTACATAAAACAAATTAAAGAGAGTAGACTTTTAAAATATGAAATGTATAATCAGTTACGTATTAAGTTTATGCATAATTTATTTGTCAATCAATTTAAAATTATATAACAACAATATTTCAATCGTAATTAGCATAAGCATTAGAATGAAATAAAATTAACAAAAAAAATATTTTGTAAAAATTCACGTTGATCTCAATACAACAAAAAAATTATTTTATCATCAGTCGAAAAAAAGATTTAACGTTATTAATGACTAACACTAAACAGTATAGCAACAATTGTCAAAATTGACGGTAAACATTGTGTGGAAAAAATTTTAATGCTAATTTTAGTAACTGTTGAAATAATTGACGTAAGATATAAAGATTAATGTCAGTTATAAATGATAAAAAATATTTTATTTGGCGTTAGTTATAATTGACACTAACTTGTATTTAAGAAAGTAAACTCCGTTTAGCATTAGTCTTAATTGACGCTGAGTTTACATTTTACATTAATTTTGATTAATGGTAACACTTGAATTTTTTTTTTTAATTTTAGCATCAGATTTAACTAACGTTAAATTTACATATTTGCATTACTTTCAATTGACGCTAACACTTTACATATATAGTTTTTTTAATGTTAGCATTGACCCTAATTGACATTAAATGCTAGTTTTTCATCAAATTGTTCAATCATAGCATTATTTGCATTACTTTCTTAATATTCTAGTAATCAAACACAATAAATAAACTTTAAGTAATTAAATCTCAAATAAATATAAGTAAAAAGTTGATTGTTTGCTACACTATCCAAAATAAAGTAAAATAATCCAAGTTCAAACAAATATTTCTTTGTTTAGGTACAATTCAATCTGAAAGATAAGTATTCATAATATCAAAATAAAGTATGTGTAGGTGGGTCATGGCCTTGTGGTGGTGCTTCCTCTCTACTTGCTTTATTGAGGACATATACACATTACATTTGAAGCAAAACTTGTAATTTATATAATCGGAGTTGATGTTACACCACTTGACAACTCTGGAGGCATTTGAAGTCTAAAATGACGCGCTAGACATATGATGAAAGATATGTCAACAGTCATAAAAAGACTCTACTAGGACCAGTGAAGTGAAGCTAATTACACATAAAAATTTAGAAATGTAAGTTTTAATAGAAGAGGAAAATAGTTAGCTGCAGGTAATGTTACAGGACTAGTGGCCAATTTTAAATATTAAAACATGCTTGCACTCAGTAAAGTGGCCAAATCATCAATGCATTTTTTACTCTCCATTTCAAGCAAACATAATATGTAGAAAATAATGCAATTCAATGCAGTAAAAAAAAAAACAGTACATGTCATGAAATGAATGAAAAAATTGATTCTTATTTTCTGGGCTATTGTACAGGAAATATACAGAGTTACAAAGGAGAAGAAAAAGGAAATAATCTAATATAATCTCAAAATTTTAGGAAACAAATCAGTCTAGCATAATCCCTTGATTTAAGGGATTTAAATACAACATATTTCTATTCTAATTATTTCTAAATATAAACTAATCATATCCACATAAATCTAGCCATATCTTGACACCCCTCTCAAGCTGGGAAATAAATGTCTTCCATTCCCAACTTGGATAGGTGTCCTATAAATCTCGAGTTATGAAGTCCCTTAGTTAGGATATCAGCTAGTTGTAAGTCAAAGGGAATGTAAGACATGCACACCAATCCTGCCTCCAGCTTTTCTTTAATGAAATTTCTATCTATTTCAATGTATTTTATCTTCTCATCTTGTACAGGGTTATGAGCAATGTTGATAGCAGATTTGTTATCATTGTACAACTTCATAAGGCCTTCAAGTTTAATCTTCAAATCATCCAGAATTATTTTGAGCCAAAGTCGTTCACATATTCCTTGGGTAATAAAATTGAATTCAGATTCTACTGATGACCTTGCTACAATATTCAGTTTCTTTCTTTTCCACATTATTAAGTTTCCTCCAAGAAAAGTACAGTACCTGGTAGTTGATCTTTTATCCATCAGAGACCCAGCATAGTCTACATTCGTGTAGGCTTCTAGAGTGAGAGCATTGTGTCTTCTGAACAAAATTCCCTTTCCCAGACTGCCCTTCAAGTAGTGTAGTACTCTGCCTATAGATGAGATTCTCTAGGGTCATGCATAAACTGGCTTATAAAAATAACTGAATAAGCTATATCAAGTATAGTATGGGCAAGATATATAGGTTTGCCAACCAAATTTTGATATATAGCTCTATCAACAGTCGGTTCTTCCTTAGCTTCACTTAACTTGTGATTCGAGTCCATGGGAGATGAAACTAGTTTACATCCTCCTTTTCTGGTTTCCAACAATAAATATGTGACATATTTTTGCTGTGATGTAAAGATTCCTTGGGATGAGTATGCAACTTCAATACCAAGGAAATACTTCAACTTTCCCAACTCTTTTATTTCAAACTCCTTTAGTAATTTACATTTTAGCTTCATCTTCCCTTCTTTCTCGGCCAAGACGCGACACTAGAGAAGAGCAAGCAAGCAGAAGAAAAGAGAAGCAAGGGAAGGAAGAAAGATGAGAAAATCCAAGAAAATTTGAAGGAGAAAGCATTTTCATTGAGAAACCAAGGTAACTAAGCAATTTTACACCATTAATTTTAAGTTTCATGGTGATTTCCATAGAGTTTTCCCCCCAAATCCATGAATAGTAGCAATTTCCCTCTCTACTCCATTTTGAGCTTGAAAACTTGTTGCAATGTATTTATGTGAGTGAATGTATGAATTTGTGTTAGTTGGAATGCATTATTGAACTTGCTTCATGGAGATTGCATTTATGTTTCACCCACCTCCATTAATGCTTTCCTTGATGATAAATGATTGTTAAGCTTGCCAATGGTGTGTTTTAAATATGCTATGATGTCTTGATGTTGGAATAATGATGAAAGAGCACGTAGAAAGGAAGAAATGGATTGATATGCAATTTTCCCTTTGGCTTGAGATTTCGGCCGAGACACCCCTTCATCATGCTATAAATTGGATTGTGAAATAATGGTTTTAATGTCTTAAGGTTTAAAATCATAATGGACATCCTAAAAAGGTAGGAAGATAATTAAAACGGCATTTTCCTCTTCCTTTATGATGGTTGGTCGAATTGGATGCATAAAAATTTTCATGGAAGGTTTGTTTGATGTAATTCATGGAAATGCTTGCATTTAGTTGTGAGGTATAAAATGGATGTACTATGTGATTAAATGTGATTAAATGAATATTTTCCCATATTCAAGAGGTTATATGTTTAAAACGTGTGTAAATCAATATGATGTTGGTGGATTGGTGAAAGAATAAAATTAAATGTATGCATGTTTGGTTGTTGGTAAGTAGAAAGGATGAAACAAGGGAAAATGTCATGAAAATCCTTTGTCATCATCATTTTCCTTTCTTGGCCAAAAATAAGAGGAAGAGGAAGATTAAGGGAATTCATTTTAAAATGCAACTTTAGATGGCACAAAGTTTTTATGGTAATAAATCATGTATGTTTTGAGTGCTTAATTTATCTATGAATTTCATTATGGAAAATGTTGATTATAATGGCACTATGTTATGGATAATTTTGATTGTAATGGCACTATGTTGTAAATTATGTTGAAATGGTACCTAATGGCACTAAAGAGGACACCTAAGGGAGGAATGACACTAAAATACCTCTTATGGTGGATTGGTACCAATGGCACAAAAATGAAAATCTAAGGGATGGAATGGTAATAAAGTACCCCTTATGGTAATGGCATTAAAGGACACCTAGGGAATAAATGGCACTAAATAATCCCTAAGGTAAGAGGCACTACATGGCGGCTTTAAAAAGGAAGGTAATGGTTGTAAAGTATGAGGTGTGGATGATTGCTATACATTAACTGAATAAAAAGGGCATAACTATCAGTATTATTCTAAATGCTTGAATGTTTAAAGTATGATACCACACATGTTTATATGACTCATTCATATTTAAATTGCATAAATTTTGAAGGTAAAGATGTTTTTCTATATCATCAGGGTGGTACACGTTAGATATTTTATGAAATTAATGAAATTGCTTAACTACTGAGATAATGTTCTCACAAATGTATATGACGTGTATCAGATACCTTAATATATGGTTTGGATCGAAGTAGATATTGTGACATTAGAAATCCCTTTTCTGGGTATATTTAATGTAGTACAGGAAATTTATGTGGTAACATTTATGGAAGCCCATCCTTAGTAGGAGGATGGTAAATATGTATTTTTGGAATATGAACTTATAACCTAGATAATGGCCCATTTCATCCTAATTCTTATATATTATAGAGATAGAATTGGGATGAACATTTTTTTGGAATGTATATAACTGAATGGGCATATATATCTGGATATGTGAAAGTGTACGTTTTGAAAAAGGGGTTTGAGTGGCAGGGTTGTTGCCTCCTTATCCTTAAAAGACTTAAATCACTACATATATCTTGAAATATATATATATATATATGACAATGTGAATATATATAGCAAATGTAAAGATAAGTTTTATTTAGGACATTGTAACAAATTTTGATTATTTATTTAGTTTTTTCTTTGGGTATTGTATGTAATAAATACCTGAGTAAGGAATCCCAAGCCTAATAATTATTCAACAAAAAAAAAAAAGAAAAACATCTTACTCAGGCAAAAAAATAAAGAGATAAAAGAAAACATACCAGTCTTATGGCCAGAGAACATTTTTGGAAAATAAAACATATTTATTAAATAATTGGCTATGAGAATGGGATGTTATAGTGTTCATCTTGGCTATTGGAGCAAATGTTTCCTGGTAATCAATGTCATAGGTTTGAGTGTAGCCTTTTGCCACCAACCTTGCTTTATACCTCTCAAGGGACCCATCGGCTTTATACTTCATTGAAAAAATCCATTTACAATCAACTATATTTACCTCTTTCGGTTTGTTAACAATCTCCCATGTTTTATTTTTCTCTAGAGCTATCATCTCCTCTCTCATGGCATCTATCCATTCCCTTTTTAAAGCTGTCTCAAAAATAGTGTTAGGAATAGTAATAGCATTTAAACTCATAATAAAGTTTTTATGGGTTAGAGACAAGTGGTTGAGAGAGACATAATTAGGTAATAGGTATAAAGGTCTCTTAGGGCACTCTCTATTGCCTTTTCTTATTGCTATGGGAAGGTCTATATCAATATCAAAAGAGTCAGTAAGTTCAGCAAGTAAAGAAGAGCTTACCATGGCTTCATTCAAAGGTTCTAGGTTAGATTCTTGGACTTGAGTCAGTTCAGGGATAGCTTTCCTCCTTGAATACACCCTTGGGAAGCTAGGAAAGTGTTTTTTAGGATTAGTGAAATTAAGAGTAGGAAGAGGAATGGGATCAGTTATAGTAGGTGATTTTGACATTTTTGGTTTATGGTTAAAAGGGAGATCAAGGTTATTTATACGTTCAAAATATTATTTGGTTTCTCAAGTAGGAGATTACCCTTGTTGAGGTGGGGATTTAGGAAAGAAAGAGGTATTTTCGCAAATGTCACATTAGCTAAAATATAGAATTTTCTTGATAAAGGGTTCTAATATTTGTACCCCTTTCGGGTATAAGTGTAACCCAGGAAGATGCACTTGGTGGCTCGTGGTTCAAGTTTTTCCCTTTGATGGCTATGGATATGAACAAAGATAGTACATCCAAAGATTTTAGGTGTAAGATTATTAGAGGTTCTGAAATGAGGATAAAAATTATTCAGCATTTCCATAGGGCTTTTGTTGTCAAGAACACTTAAGGGTAGGCGGTTTATCAAATAAGTGGCAATTAGAATAGCTTTCCCCTAATAATTTTTTGGAACATTCCCTTGGAAGTGTAGTGCACAAGTAGTATTTAGCAAGTGCCTATTTTTTCTTTCTACCACCCCATTTTGTTAGGGGGTATTGACACAAGAAGAATCATGAATAATTCCTTGTGACTGAAAAAAAGGGAGTAAGATTTGGTTAAAGTAGTCCTTGGCATTATCTGTTTTAAGCCTCTTTATTTTCACCCTAAACTGATTTTGAACCATAAAATGAAAATTGGTAATGATAGAACTGACATGAGATTTTTGTTTAAGGAGGAAGAGCCATGTAACCAGAGTGCAATCATCCATTAGAGAAACAAACCGTCTAGCTCTAGAAATGTTTGGGATTAATGAAGGTCCCTAAACATCACTATGAATTAAATCAAAAGGATTAGAGCTTCTTTTATTGCTAATAGGAAAAGGTACACGAGTATGTTTAGCAAATTTGCATACATCACAATGAAATTATGAAATATCTAATCCTTGAAATAAATGGGGAAACATGACTCTTAAAACTTTAAAGGAAGGATGACCAAGTTGTAAGTGATACATCCAAATGGACTTTTTATTGGAAAACTTTAGGCAAGACAATGAGAAAGATAGATTACTGCTGCTTCTTTGGATGGTTCAAGATATTAAGGGCTACCTCTTTCCTTAGCAAGTCCAATCCTCTTCCCCGTGCCTTGTTCTTAGAAAACACGGTGATTTGGAAAAAAAGGTAATAGAATAGTTAAGGTCATGAGTGAGTTTTTGGATAGACATAAGATTGGTCGAAATTTTAAGGACGTGAAGAACATCCTTGAGGACAAAGTTAGGAGTGATATAGATATTACCAATTCTAGCAACAGTGGCAAGAGAACCATTAGCCACAATAAATTTTTGATTACTTGAGCAAGGAGTATATGTGTGAAAAAATTGAGAGGTAGGGGTTATATGATCTATGGCTCTAGAGTCTATAATCCAATTGCAATCATAACAAAATTTTGAGGCATTTATGAGAGCAAGTGAACAAGCTCCAAAAGGCTTTTTCAAGGGAGCCTAACAAATTCCTTAGTTGCTTGATTTCTTCACTATTAAATGTTTCCATAGGATTTTCCTCAATTTTTGATTGTTCAGCCATATAAATCTGAGGCCTTTGTTATCCCTTCCATTCTTGGCTAGAGGGCTTTCTATGTAACTTCCAGCACTTCTCCCTTGTATGCCTAGGTTTCTTGCAATAAGTGCACCAAAGATTGTCCTTTTGATTTGCTTTACTGTCATCTCCTTTCCTTTTTTCCTAGAAATCTATTTTGATAGAAAATGCAGACCCATCTGTATTTTGGGGTGGCTTCAGCATCACATTTCTCTTGCTCTCTTCAGCCCGTACAAGGGAAATGGTCTCTTCTATAGAGAGTGTATCAACTTTTCCTAATATTTGGATTCTAACTTGATCAAATTCAAATTTTAGGCTAGCCAAAAGTTCATACACTCATTCCCTCTCAATGAAGTTCTTTAGGATTTCCGCATCCTTTGTGCACTTCATTTCAAATACCCTATAGTGATCCAATTCCTGCCACAAAGTTTGTAAAGTATTTACATATTTAGTAACAATTTTCTCACCTTGCTTTATAGTTTCTGCTTTGACCTTGATATCATATACTTGTGCAATGTCATTGGCCTTCGAATAGGTACGTTGAATGAAGTCCCAAATGTTTTTAGCAATGGATAGGAACATACAGGTATCACTAATCTCAGCATCCATTGAGTCCCATAACCACGACATTGTCATTGAGTCTTCATCATCCCATACTTTAAATACAGCA
Source organism: Senna siamea (assembly GCA_031216115.1). Classification (NCBI taxonomy): domain Eukaryota; kingdom Viridiplantae; phylum Streptophyta; class Magnoliopsida; order Fabales; family Fabaceae; genus Senna; species Senna siamea. Next base: position 30,537,991 of record CM062367.1, on the reverse strand, counting down.
TCATTCTTTGCTGGACCAGTACCCAGAATGTGGCTGAGTTTGCATTTCCCTTTCAAGTAGGTGTGAACAAACTCAGCCCACTGGAGGTAATTATTCCCATTGAATTTGTAGGAGGCATGAATTGCATATGCTTCTTCGAATTAGTTAGATCTTTGGGTGACAGATGTCTCAAATGTCGACATGATGGAAGAAAAATAGCAATTAAGGTTGCAAAAAGTTGTAGCAATTAAGGCTAAAATGGAGGTTGGAGGTTGGCAATGAAGGCACAACCAGAATGCTATGCTGGAAGCAATTAGAGGGTTCTTTTTGAACTAGGCTCTGATACCATGTCATGAAATGAATAGGAAAATTGATTCTTATTTTCTGGGCTATTGTACAGGAAATATATAGAGTTACAGAGGAGAAGAAAAAGGAAATAATTTAATCTAATCCCAAAATTCTAGGAAACAAATTAGCCTATCCTAATCCTTTGATTTAAGGGATTTAAATACAACATATTTCTATTCTAATTATTTTTAAATCTAAACTAATTATATCCACATAAATCTAGCCATATCTTGACAGTACATAATTATATACGACGAAGAACAGGAATTTCAAGTGCAGAATTTTAAATAATGCAGAGCTGAATTTTGAATTGAGCAGTGCTAAATTTGTGTGAAGAAATAAGTGCAGAGCAGTGCAGAATTTTACAGAACCAGGGCAGAAACTAAAGCAAAACAATATTAAATGCAGTTGAGGGAAACCAAATCTGTAGCGTATGAAAATAATGCAAACCAAATTTATAACTATAAAATGCACCAGTGCAGCGCAGTGCAGGATAAAGGCTGAACGATGCAAAAACTAGTGTAGAACAATGCAAAAATTTTACAAAACCAGTTAGAATTTTATGAAGAAATTATGCAGAAATTTAGTACAGAGCAATACAATATTAAATGCAGTTCAGTAAAACCAAATCTGTAGCATATGAAAATAAAGCAAACCAAATTTATAACCTTCAACAATTTTGCCATTAAACAAAGAGACTTTGCAGACCATAAAAGCATTGAATGTAGAAATTTTCACTGAAGAATTATGGTGGTTACCTATCTAAAAATTGGAGCAAACAAGGTAAAACCCCACCAAGCTACAAAGAATCAATGTTACGCCATTCTAGTATTGTTTCTCCATGCTTCTTTCTCAAATTCAGATTTTAGATCTCTCTTTGAATAAGATCTTAGGAAGTATACCCAAATGGCTCCACAATTTTACTACTTTGTCTGGTTATAAAAGATCTACTGCAACCATGCATCATATATATTTTACAAGAAGATGATACTTGGATGAAGGAAGATTTGGATGTATTGGTTAGTAGACAAACTCAGGTGCAGCAAAATCAGAGAGGAATATGAAAGTAGATGTAGATTATAGACTTTCTCTTGATTATAGACTTCCAAGCGACAGAAGCACTGAGATGATATATTAGGACAAAAAATAACAAGAGAGATTCCTAACATTGCGAAGCTGGACAACATCGACGAATTTGGACTCGCGGCACCGACGAACCTGGACGGGACCGACGAGCTGGACGACACCGATGAAGCTGGACAGCACCGGCGAAGCTGGATGGCACCGACAAAAGATCTGCAACCGATGATTTATTTGGTGAATGATGGTATGGACGATGGCCTAAACTTGATGGAATGGGTGAACTTTGTGAATCTGAACTCATAAGGTAAAATGGACAATGGCTTTAATTTTGTTTCAATTTAACTATTTATATTTAATTTTAGTTACGACTAATACTAATAAAGTGAAAGTAAATAATTTATAAAAATAAATTAGCATGTAGTTAATATCAATTATTGACAAATGACATTAATTAACTGATGTTAAAATTAAAATTCTTTTATAATGTCTCAAAGTATCTCAAATAAGATATAAATACATTATTAATAACAAAACTACGAATTGTAGATAATGAAATTTAACATGGATATAGTTTAATGGCTAAAGGATCACATATAGCAAGAAAACATACTTAAAAAGAATTATATTATAAGGGTGTTGAGGAGACTACGAAGATGCATGCTGATTTAGCAATTATTAGACTAAACTTACTCTTAGCCTGTAATTTGAGCACCTCACAGCTTGCACTTGAAACAATCTCTCAAGAAGCTGTGAATATTATTGATAATGGGGATGATACAACTCACTTGGACATCCTTGCCAACCATCAAGGCTTCAAAATAAATCATATCTTGAGAGAGGCGAACCAATGCACAGATGAATTAGCCAAAATGGGATGAAGGAGCTCTCATGAAATATTCCTCCCCCTCTGCCAATTACACCGCTATGTATGGTATTTATTAGGTAGTAGGTTGTTTTGTTTGTTTCATTTGTACCAATTAAAAAAATAAAAAGACTTTTTCCAAAAAGACTAGCCAAGTTATAATAATTACAATAAAAATATAATAATTACAATTTTTTAATAAAAATAATTAATTTATTAGATAAAATTCTCTTAATTATAAAATATAATAATGGGCCAAGCCTAAGCTTAGTCCATATGTTTGGATAAATACTTGAATCATTATAATAGGTCATAAATTATATGGTGTGTTTGGTACACAGATAAATTTTTTATTCTCAGAAATCATATTTTTAGAAATATAATTTTTAAAAATATTTTCAGAGATTTTTAAAAACTTGTTTGATTTATTTAAAACATATAATATTCTCAAGAATATTAAATTCTTACTTAGTTCAACTTCAATATTTTTAAAAATATTTAACAATTTTGTAAACATTTCATTGAAATTTTTTTAAATATTTATATTTTAAATTATAACCAACTATTTTTTTAAAACTACTTATATTATATTAAAAATAAAAATTATAACAACTTATTAATTGAATAACATACACACATATGCTACCAATTAATAACACTTGACTAATATATATATATATATATATATATATATATATATATATATATATATGTAGAATTATACATACATATATTTTTTTAAAAAATAAAATTTGTTCTTTATTTCTACATATGATAAAAAACTATCAAATCTATCAAAATTATAATTTGAAAATAAAATTAATATTATTATTATTTACATAAAGTAAGGTTAAGTTTATATATAATAAAAATAATATTCTAATAGTTTCTGTTTGAATAACAGAAATAACATGATTAATTTTTAAAAAATGAAAATTAAAATAATAATTTGTGATACTCTATAATATTTTATAGTTTAAAAAAATAATTTTTTTAATACAAATGTGTTGGGTAGCACATATTAATTTGTGTGTAAATATATTAATACACAAACAATTTATATATATTTGTACATAAGTAATTTTAAAAAATAATAAATTAAAATAAAATACCATAAAATTTCATTATTAAATGTATTTGGTACACAAATATAGCACAAACATTTATTATAAATTTTAGTATTATTTAATGCATTTATTATTATTAAGATTAAATATATTTATTATTAAGTTTATATTATTATTAAGTTGATTGTCCACATATACATTCATTACAAAGTTTATATTATATTATGAAAATATTTGTTCAAGTTTTATAAAGGTAATTTAGTAATTTTATTATTCTAAAAATATTCTCATACCATAAAAATATAATATTCTCACTCTCTTCGGTAGAAATGAAAATTTACAAAAATATGAGAATATTCTATTTTCAAGAATGTAGTATTCTCCAAAATACTTTTTTAATAAAATTGTCACCCTCTTCGGTAGAAATAAAAATTTATAAAAATATGAGAATACTCTATTTTTAAGAATGTAATATTTTTTAAAATATATTTTTAATCTGTATACCAAATGTGAAAGTGTAACATTTTGAACCTCTTATTTTTAAAAATTTTGTTTTAAACAGTGTATTAAATGTTTCCTATAGGATTGAGCTTAACTATGCAAAGTTTATGAGTTTAGGCTCAAACTTGACCTCGCCTACCCACGAACGATCTAATTCATGATCCACTAATGGTAGTGTGTCATACAGAAGTTCCAATTTTTATTTTAGTCATGGAAAATTTTTTGATCATTTTATTTATTAAATTAGACGAACAAAATGTTTTATTTAACAACTCTCTTTCTCTCTTCCGTTTCCAATACTTTTAGTTTTAAAATTTTAAGATGACTTGAAGAATTGGAAAGAAAAATAATTTATGCTGATGAAAAATTAATGTTGAAGGTCGAAATATATACATATATACAGTTAAATTAGTCATAAATCTTGCAAGACAAAATGAGTTTGTAGAGAGGTCACACTCTTCAAATCATTTGAAAAGAAATTTTATTTTTAGTAACATTTTTAACTTTAATACGAAACGAATAAAACTTTTGTATAATTAGGATTAAATACGAATAAGATATATAATTTCATGACGGAGTAATTAATTTGGAAGTCAGTGAGTTGATTAATTTTCTTTTCTTTATTCTTTATTTTTTATTTTTAAATAATAATCCATTACATATGATTGAAATAAATCAATATGATCTATGTGCCAACGGCCTTTTATAGATGAGAGAGTGGATTTGAGATACAAAAAACAATGAGCTGAAAACTAAAAATTATGTGCTGCCAACGTAGTTTTGAGCTTTATGAAACTATTTTATCTTGAATGATAATTAGTTTCTATAAAACAAATCAAACTTTTTAGACAAAATTTATGGTTAATTATGTGTCAATATGTAAAATTACTTATATAATAATTAATTACGCATTAAGTTCATGCATAATCTACACTTCAACAGCATATACTCATCAATGCTTGTGAGTTAAAATTGACAAGCGATTTACGCATCCAACCCATAGCTAGATCCTCACAAGAAAGTCATGAACATGTTAAGGTAAATAAGTACTTTTCTCCCCTCACGTCCATTTATTCTAGTACACTTTTTTCTACAAAAACATATCTCCTCACTTATGTTATGCTAGTCCATTTTTTCTTGAAACACAATCCTCTAGAAAACCTCTTTATTGAAAACCTAAATATTTTTAGGTGTGTTTGATTTATGAAAATATTTTGCACATGACCTAAGTTCAATGTTTTGCATTTTACCCATAATATTATTATTCAATAATTTACTTATATTTTGATAATAGATAAAAATTAAATTATTTTCATAAGTTATGGATATATATATTTTTTATCTTAAACATGATATGGTTAAAAATCACTATAAAAATGATAAGGTATTAAAATATAAAATAATTATAATTTTTTTTAAAAAAAAAAAAGCTTAAAGGTTAGGCCTTGGCTTAGCCCATTGAGCCCATATGCCAAATGAGCTAGGTTGAAAAGCCCACATACGAAAAGGACATCTAAAATTTCAGCCCACTAGGGTAGCCACTTGAGTAAAGCCCTATTGGCAAAGCACAAAAAAGAATTAAGAGTTTAACATCAATTATTTAGCGCCAGTCACTAAACATGTGAACTTTTAACCAAAAGAAGAATCAATACTATAAAGAAAGTTTTCTATTCCATTAAAGAAAATAGTAAATACAAGACAATTACATGAAAAGAGAATAAGATTGCATCCTATAAGAGAGATTACACGGTATGTGACTTTAGATTCCTAGTTCGTATAAGCAACACTTGGATAAAATCAAAGCATGAATATATTTGACAGTTCTTTATGATTTTATTAAAAAATAATTTTATTCAAGATATTATTAGATATTAAATGAGCATCACTCTAAGTAAGAGAATTTGAATCATAATTCACTAAGTTATGAGCAGTTAGGCCTAACTCCTTTCATGAGCCTTCTCCAAAATTTCAGTATCTTCCACAAGAAAGTCACTCAGAATCTAATCTAATGGTTGTACCTGCCTTACATTAAAGCAAAGATATTTGTTCAATTGCATGTTGCACTGCAAATAGAAAGGAGTTAACCATTTTACTTCATGGCATATACGAGGCCAAAAGAATTTCAGAATACAAGAAGTAAATTAGCTTAGCAAAAGGAAGAATGTTTGAAGTTTAAGATTAGCTATATTAGCGACAATCTGGAGGAAAAACATATTTCATAGTAATTAAGTTTTCAGAGTTGAGGTGAAAGTAATAGTGAATTTTGAACATCAATTTGAAAACCTTACGTGATGAATACAACAGGATTATTTTTTAAAAAAACAGGACCATATAAATAACATTGGCTATAATCATTGCTATAATTTTTAATAACAGAAAAAAAAAATTAGTGTAGGTCAAAAATCAACGTTAAATATAGAATTTAACAACAAATGTAATTGATGCAAAGAATATATTTTTTCACTTATTCAAAGTTGTTGTAAGTCATAATTGATGACAAACGTTTAGTATAAACCAACAGTAGATAATTTATCATTTAGTATCAATTATTTCAACCCTTGTTAAAAGTTGACATTAAATTTATTGCGAAACTATGTTTAACAATGGTTGCAACCTATATTGCATTAGTGGGTGATTAATGCATGAGTTTGTCCAATATTATATGACTTTGGTGTTAATTTCCTTGATTTGATAGATTAAAAATATATAATCAAGTCTTATAATGGTATCACCATCATTATCTCTGTAATATCTATATTTTTTAAATTTTTAGTGACGTTTTAGATTTTAAACTTTTGTAATTTTTGATTAAAGATTTAATTAAAATTGTCTTAAAAATTTGAAAATAAAAAAAGAGACTAAATTAAAAGATAAAGTTAAGGACTAAAGTAAAAAGAATAAAAATTTTATAAAATGATAAAATATAATCATTACGTTTATAAAATAACTCCTGTATTTATGACACGTCGTTGTTATGCTAGAAAAATATTTTAAAACATTTATGACGAGTAATGATTGTGTTTGAAAAATATTTCAAGGACAAAATAATCAAATTCTATTTAAAAATAAAATGATAATTTTACTCACAAGATAAAATAGTAATTTTACCTAAAGGGTAAAATTGCTATTTTACTTAAAAAAATTAAAGATAAATTTCCTCTAAAAATTTTTTAAAAAATTTTGAAGCAAGAAAAAGATAAAATAATCATTTTTAAAAAAAAACAAAATAATAATTTTACCTCAAAAGATAAAATTATCATTTTTTTCACTAGGATAAGATAATTATTTTATTTTATAAATTTTATTTATCCAAATAAAATACTTTCATATCCTAAAAAGAATTAAAAAAAAAACAAAAAAAAGGTAAAATAGTAAAATTACAAAGGATACAATGGGTATTTTGAATTTATGTTTAAAAGTCATCTTCCTCCTTCTTTTTCAGGCAGAACATAATGCAGAGCTAGGGGAGAAAGCCGCCGGCCAAACCGAGAAGGAAGGAAGGGAGGAGAAGCATGAAAAAGGCAAGAAAACATCAAGAAAACACCAAATCCATTGATAAAGCAAGGTAGCTAAACAATTCTTCATCCTTAGTTTTGAGTTTTATGGAAGTTTCATGGTATTTTCCATTTTTTTTCAAATTCTTAAATAATAGTGACTTCTCTCTCTACTTCATTTTGACCTTGCAAACTAGTTGTAATGCATTTGTATAAGTGTTTGGCGGAATTTGTGTTGGTTGGAATGAATTATTAAGCTCTTTGGATGAAAATACCATTTATGACTCACCTACCTCCATAATTGCTTCCATTGGGTTTTGATGGTTGTTAAGCTTGTTAATGACGTATCTTGATTAATTTATAACGCTTAGAGGTTGGAATGATGAGGAAAATGATCCATAGGAAGAGATGGGATTGATTTTGCAATTTTCACCTTTCCTTTTTGAGCTTTGGCCGAGAACCTCTCAAAATGCCATGCAAGAAATTGTTAAATGAGGATTTTGGTAATTTGAAGTTAAAATCATATTACAAAATGTCAAAAGAGAGAAGAATGAGTGAAAATTATATTTTTCTTCTTTTCCTTGTAGCTTTGGCCGAGAATCCTTCCATGAGTGGCAAAAGAAAATGGTTGTCAAATAAGTGTTGAGATGTCATAAAGTGGAATACATGATAACAATGTTAAAAGGAGAAAAGATGATAAAAATTTGCATTTTTCCTTTTCCCCATGTCCAGGCTGAGATTTCTCCTCCCCCCCCCCCCCCCTCCTCTTTTTTCCCTAATGACATGATGTGTTTTGTAGAATAAGGATTGTGATGGTTTAAAGTAAAACCATGATAACAAAATGCCAAAGAGGGAGGTAGACAAGGAAAGTAGCATTTTTCTTTTCCTCTTTGAGGTGTTGACCGAGATATCCCTTTATAGTGACATAAAATGGATTGTTATATGAGAATTACTATTTTATTCTTATAGAATTAAATGAAACAAGGAATAATTAAAAATTGAATTTAATGCTTCTCTCTCCATTATGAATGAAGAATATAGGTGAAACTTTAGTCAACTAATGGAAGGGAAAGTGTCATATAAATTAATAAAGAGAAAGAAAGTGTCGTGAAATATAACTAGGATTAAATAAGGTAAAAGATAAAATAAATGCAACACTTTGTAGATATATGTCATGTTTACTTACGACCAATTTTTTCATAAAAGCTAGAACAAATATATATATATATATTTTGTTGATAGAAAAAGCTAGGGCAAATATAATTCAGTACGTGAAGATGAAAAACTACAAGTTTGTGTTCCAATACAGATAGGTTGAATGGCCTTTTATAGATGAGAGAGTATGGTTTTGAGATTGGAAAACTAGGTGCATGAAGTAAAACTCAAAACTATGTGCTTTTATAGCTTAGGATTTGATGAAACTACCTTATCCTTCATTTATATGCTTTTATGAAGAGTGATAAGTAGTTGCCATAAAAAAGGAAAAGTAAACTTTTTAGAAAGTAATGTATAATTAATTATGTATTAAGTTCATACAAAATCTATTTGTCGCGTTGAATAATTTAAGATTATATAACAATAATATTTCAATTGTAATTGGCATACACTTAAATAAAACAAAATTATTGCATAAAAGTTTACGCCAATTAGCCAAGTAAGAATCCAAATAGGATATAAATATGTTCTTAATGAAAAATTACGGTTTACAAGTAATGTCATTTTTTTTTTTTTTTGCCAGAAGGAGAAAAGCCAAGACTACAATAATCTAACTAACACGATAGAAGTGTAGTCCACGAAAATGATATGATCCTTCGTGCATAGATTAAAGCTAAAAGATCAACCAAGTTACGTGATTTGATTTTAGTGAGACTGTCAACAAACTGATTAGCTTCTTGAAGGATATATTCCATACGTAATATTGTTTAATGTGTATAGTTTAAAGCTAAAAAATGACATATAATAGACAAAAAATACTCATAAATAATCATATTATAATTGGAAACATATTTTTTGTAAAATAATGTAATTTAATGATGAATTTATTATGTCAAGTTTTATACTTTTAAATGTGAAATTGCCGAAATTCAAGAAACTGATCACAAACTTTACTTGACATGCCCAATACAATTGGATTGGATGGCCCATTGTAAGTTCTATAATTTTGTCAATCGCTCATTTAATTTGTTTAAAGAAAAAATCTCTCTTGATGGGGGCATTAATTTGGTGGGCAACACAAACAGATTATTGCACTAATAAAATGTTGAGTTCATAATATTATTTTTATTAATGAGCTCTGGCATCTAATTAATAAGTTAGAATTCTGACATCAATGAGATTATAACTTCTACAAAAGTGAACTTTTAAGCCCCAAAAAAAAAGAAGAAGCAAAATCAATACTGTAAAAAGTTTTATATTCCATTGATGAAATAGTAAATACAAGACAATGACATGAAAGGATAATAAGACTGCATCCTACAAGAGAGAATTACAATGTATGTGGCTTTACATTCTTAGTTTGTACGATCAACTCTTCATATTTATGAAGCCATTTTGTTAAAAATAATTCTTATTTTGTTATGTAAATAAGTTAAAAAAATTTTGGTCATATCAAAGCATAAATTTCTTTAATTATTCTCTTTGCATTTATTAAAAATAATTCTGTTTAAAATATTATTAAATATTAATTATGAACATCCCTTAAAATAAAAATTTAAAGCATAGTTGACCATAAACGTTATGAGAAATTAGGCCTAACTCCTTTTGTTAGATTTCTCCAAAACTTCTGTATCTTCATGAGCAAAGTCACTCAGAATCTAAGTACACATGCCATACATTAAAGCTAAGGAATTTTGCCTTTTGCTCGCTGCACTGCAGACAGATAGGAGTTAACCATTTACTTCATGACATATATGAGGCCAAAAAATTTCAAAATACAAGAAGAAGTAAATTAGCTTACCGAAAAAAAAAAAAAAAAGATGCTTGCTGTGATATATTATTATAACGCAAAAAATTGTTGATAAAAATAATGGTAGAATAATGGTAACAAAAGTAATGACAACAAATTCAAAGGCGATTTGGAGATAGTAAAACTAGGAGCATAAAAGAATACTCAAAACTATGTGCTTATACAACTTTGGAGTTGATGAAACAACCTTATCCTTTATTTATATATGATTTTACAAAGAGTGATGATTAGTTTCTATAAGAAAAAGAAAGCAAACTTAGTAGAAAGTGAATTATTATAATCGATTATTTATGTGTCGCAATTAAATTATGATTAAATTAATATTAATATTAATAATTATTTTTATATATAATAAATATAATTATTATAATAAATAAATAAAAATAATAAATAATACTTTATTATATAAAAAATATATTTTAAAATTTAAATATAATAATATTTTTTATTGTGATAATAATAAAAAATATTTTAATAACGTAAAAAATTATTATTAAAAGTAATAGCAAAATAATCACAACAAAGATAACGACAGCGAATCCAAAGGCGGTTTAGAGATAGTAAAACTAGAGGCATAAAAAAAAAAATACTCAAAACTATGTGCTTATACAACTTTGGAGTTGATGAAACTATCTTATCCTTTATTTATATATGATTTTACGAAGAGTGATGATTAGTTTCCATAAGAAAAGAAAGCAAACTTTTTAAAAAGTGAATTATTATAATCGATTATTTATGTGTCGTAATCAAATTATGATCAAATTAATATTAATAGTTATTTTTATATATAATAAATATAATTATTATTATAACAAATAAATAAAAGTAATAAATAATACTTTATTACATAAAAAATATATTTTAAAATTTAAATATCTTAAAAATAATTCGCATAATATTTAATATATATATATAATTTTAATATAATTCTCATTATATTTTACTTACTTATCTCAATTTTTACAAATATATAAAAAATAAATTATTTATCTTTTTTTTTACATTACTTTTTTTTAACTTTCATTTTTTTCTCTTTCATAAATTTCAAGCATACAATTTTCTTTCTCCATTTTTAATTTTAAATTTCCTTTCATCTTTTCTCCTCTCATTTCTTTATTTTGTTCTCTATCTCAATTTCCAAGGATACAAGTTTCTCTTCCCATTTTTAATTTTTAATTTTTTTTCCTCTCATCCCTCTACTTCACAAGTTTTTCAAGCTTCAACCATTTCTGTTTCTTTCTTCTTTTTTTTTTTTTTCATTTCTATACATTAATTAGTCACTCGTCTCTCTCATTTTCATCTCTTCATTTTTTTCTTCTTCCCCTTACCAGATCTCTTTTTTCTTCCTCTTCAGTTCTCAGGACTCTCCTTTCCTCATCTCTCTTATCTTCTTTTTTATTTTCTTCTTTTCATATTCACATTTTCTTCTCATATTCGTCTTTCTTTTCCTTCTTCTCCTTGCATATCTGTTTTTTCTTCCAGAATACATGATTCTTCCTCCCAGATATATCTGCATTGTTTTTTCTCAGATTAGAGCTTTTCCTTCTTTTTTTGAACTGCCAAATTGCTCGAATCATTAGTTTTCATCAGTTCTACCAATTTTTAATTGATTTAAACAATTTTTTACAAATTTTTTGCTCTCTCGATTTTGAAATTTTTTTAAATTGACCAAAAGCCTGATTTACAAATTTTTCAATTGAACCGGTGGATTCAATATAATTTTGGTAACCATGCATATAACAAAAAAATATACTTATAAAAATGTATGTTATAATGAGAAATGTATTTATTATTAATTAATGCAATTTAATGATGAATTTTTTATGTTGAGTTTTATACTTGTAAATTTGAAATTGTCCACATTCAAGAAAGTGATACAAACTTGCCAACTTTACTTATGTCAAATTACAATAAGAATATTATTGTATGTAATCTCAAAATTTACAACTCAACATATAGACTGTATATGTACTTATTGTATAATTAATTATACATTCCTTTTTTAGCCAAAAGAAATAAATATTTTTCGAAAATTAATTATCGTTACTTCATAAGTTTTTATATAGATAAAATGATAAGATAGTTCCTCATATTTGTTTAATATCAATTTTTTAAGCCATTGCTCGATTATTGTTGGCACATAGTTTTATGTTTTTTAATTATTTTTTATTATTTTATAATCACCTTCTCTTTTTAAAAAGGCCAGTTTTTTTCGTATCGGAGTAATACAAATTGTAGTTAGTATTATTTATATTTATATTTTGTCACCAAATTTACTCTGTTTAATATAACTTGCATACGTACGCTTATAAAAAGTCTATTATACCTTGTAAACAAGTTTTCTTTTTTCATTCACACCTTGAATCTTAACTCAGAAAAGCATTCAAATTAAAAGTCAATTTGAGATAATTTACTATATATCATTTTTTTTTCGTGCATATGCAATAACTAAAAAACTAAAACTTGATGAAAAATTGTCTTATGTTTACGATATGTAAAGTTACAATTAGTGTTTTAAAATACACTCAGGTCAAAAGTGTTAAAATAATTTTTTTTTTAAAAATATGTTTTATAAATTTTAAATTAGAACTTGTGTTCCTTTTCTATGAAGTGAGATGGCTACTAGTTCAATTAACTTGTTGGTCTTTACTGTAATAACTCAATATATAAAAAATCAATTACAATTAATAAAAAAATTTAAAATTTATATTATATGTTCATGGTGTTAGATATTACGACAAAATAAATTAAAAATAGTTTTTTGAGTAAAACAAAAATCTTTGGACCAGTATTAGGACTTTAATGTTAGGTAATTTTAGGAATTAAAATAAATATAAAATTTAAGTAAAAACATTAAAATTTAGTAAAATAATGATTATATGAATTATTTTGATATTAAAATTAAAATTTTATAACTTTTAGAAATTAAAATTTTACCTAATAAAAATTTTTTATTTGCTAAAATTTTGATACAGATATTTTTATTTGGGCTTAAGGCTACTCAAAAATTTCAAAAATTTTTCATTCATACCTATGAGTTTATTTAGGTACAAAAATTTATTCAAAATTTTATTTTTACAAGACTCAAAATTATCATTTTTTTAAAAAATGAGTCAAATGACGAATTTGTTCTTAAAATCCCTAACTTTCTAATATTTCAGAAATTGCAGCATTCTTCCAGCATTTATCCCCTGTTTCACGCCTTCTTCCTCCTCTTTTCCCTCTTGCCATATCATTCTCACTTGTTCCTCCACCAAAATCGGCAAGTGCTTCCCTCTCCACCTTTTCATGTCGATTATGGCCAGCCACCGCCATTATCTCTGATCTGGCAGTGCGTGGCAGAGGTGGAAGCAGCTGGATGTGCAGAACCGTCCCTGTTTTGAGTGGCTGGAGGTTGTGGAAGATCTGTTCTAGTGTGGGGTTCTTTCTAAACCAATGTGCTTGATGACTTTTGGAAATGATATAAATTATGAAAATGATTAGAGTTGAAATGTGAAGAATGATTAGAGATGGGGATTTGAAAGTTAAGTTGTGAAATGAAATGTTAATTATCATTGCATGTAGACTTTGAGTTCTAAAATAAAGTAGTATAAGTGGAGAGTATTTGGGAGTGAATGATTCTTGTTGTTTATTACTTATTTTTAGATTGGATATATTTACAAATTTTTACTAATTAAGAAATTATCCCATCTAATTAAACTTTAAAGTATAGTCATGAAAATCCGTTAGAAATTTTGAGCTTATGGAAAAGAAGTTGGATATGGTTGGAGATTTAAATTATAAGATCGAATAGCACACTATATGGTTAAGTTTAGATAAATGATTAGCATGAAAAACTGAATACATGAATAGTAATATATATATATTTATATATACAAATGGAGTTTGTTAAATTGGTGCATTTTTTTAAAGTGAAAGTTCATTTAGTATATAGAGTCTAATAATAACTATTTAATTAAATTTCTAACCATGGGCTTTGAAAGGAAGACATGTAAGTGAAGCAAGTGAAACTTTAGATTTATTAAAGGTCATGATCACTTTGAAGGCTGTGGGAAATATTAAAAGTCAAGGCTTGCCAATTTAAAAATATATTTTTCAATTTTTCGGAGTTGGTGTTAGTCATAATTTATTACAAACATTTAGTATAGCAACAATTGCTACCAACGCTGGCTAATTTATTATTTAGTATCAATTATTCCAACTGTTGCTAAGAATTGACGTTAAATTTATTGCGACACTATGTTTAACAACGGTTCCAACCTGTATTGCATTAGTGGGCGATTAATTTATGAGTTTGTTTATGTGCATTTGACAAAAATATCACAATAATATATACATAACATATACCTTTGGTACTTCGTTAATTTGATAGATCACACCATCATCATCTTTATCTCCCATGACCAATTTTTTTCATAAAAGCTACAGAAAATATAATTTAGTGAAGATGGAAAACTACAAATTTGTGTTTCAATACACATAGGTTAATGCCCTTTTATAGATGAGAGAGAGTGGTTTTGAGATAGGAAAACTGTGGGCAAGAATGAAAACTTAAATTGTGTACCTATATAGCTTTGAACTTGATGAAACTATCTTGTCTTTCATTTATATGCTTTTACTAAGAGTAATAATTAGTTTCCATAAAAAAAGAAAAGTAAATTGTTTTTAGAAAGTGAAATGTATAATCAATTACGTATAATTTCATACATAATCTATTTGTTGCATAGAATAATTTAAGATTCTATAGCAACTATTCTAATCGTAATTAGCACTTAGACTTAAATAAAATAAAACAAAACAAAAATATTTTGTAAAAATTTATGCCAATTACCCAAGTAAGAATCTCAAAAAGGATATAAATATGTTCTTAATTAAAAATTACGATTTACAGGTTTTTTTTCTTTTTCGTGCAGAAGGATAAAAGCCAAGACTACAATATTCTAATGAACACTATAGAAGTGTAGTTCGCAAAAAGAAGGATATGATCCTTCGTGTATATAGATCAAACCTAAAAGATTAATCAAGTTAATGTGATCCAATTTTCGTAAGACTATCAGCACACTGAGTCTGGATAGCTTCTTTAAGAATATGTTCCAAAGGTAATGCCATTTAATGTGTATGGTTGAAAGGTAAAACATCACGTGTAACAAAAAATATAAAAAATTGTATTATAATATAAAACAAATATTTTAGTAATGAATGCAATTTAATGATAAATTTATTATGTCTAGTTTTATACTTTAAAATGTTAATTCGAAATTGGATTGGATGGTCCATTATAAGTTTTAAAATTTTGCCATGGCTAATTTTGTAAAAACTTTAATTTAAAAAATTAAATAATTAGAATATATTTTTTTAAAAGTCTTGAAATATTATTATGAAATGAATAAGTAAATTATTTTAAATTTATAGTTCAAATTTAAAAATTTTTAAAAATAAAATTTAATTTAATAAAAATATTTTTATTTATCTTAAGATAATTAATAAATATTTTTAATAAATTTAAAATACTTTAAAAATTATAAAATCTTATTTTTATTATCTCATATTTTTGTATAAATTAAAAAAAATATTCAAAATTTATTTAAAACAAATGAGCAGAAGACCAAAATATTCTTACATATTTTAAACGCTCACAATTTTTCCATTTTCACCCTATTATCCCCTCTCTCTCGCGATTTCCCCCTTCTCTTCCTCACCATAGCGCAGCAACTTCAACCGTACAAACCACCGCGCTGAGCCACCGCGGGACCGAATCGTTACTCCGTTCCGTCGCCGTCGAGCATCCGCTGCAATCTGTCTCCGTCGACGGCCACCGCAGCCACGAAAACGGTCGGTTTTCCCTCCGTTAGCGATTTCCAAACCACGGCTTCGATCTCCGTTTTCACGCCGTCTGGTCGCCGGTAAGCTTCGGTTCTGGGTCCACAGTCGACCGCCTACGCTGCATCCAACCTCCGTCGAGCTTCCCGCCACCGTAAGCCGCCCAAAATCGCCGGAAAAGTAAGAGGGACTAAACTGAAATTTTTGAAATTCTTGATTTGAATTGAAATTTTAAATTTTGATGTATTTATGTAATCTTTAGTTCTAATAAGATTCTTATAATTGTATAAAAATAAAAAACAAAAAGAAAAGAATGAAAAAACATCATAAGAATATATAAGGATTAAATTGAAAGTTTTAAAATTTTTTGGTATTAACTGAAATTTCAAAAATTAGATGTTTTCTATAAATTTTAATTCTAATTAGACTCTTATAAATGAATAGAAGTAAAAAATAAGAGAAAAAGACTATACAATCATCATTTAAAAAATAAAGATTAAAATATAATTTTTAAAATATTTGGGTAATGAACAAAAATTTTATAAATTTTGGTATTTTATGTGATATTGAGTTACATGGAGGTTCTCACATAAATTTAAAAAAATTTTGAGAAATTTAGCATTACTTTTAAGATTAAGAAAGTTTTAAAGACTAAATTAAAGATGCTTTTATTTTTTTAGTCAAGAAGAGAAAATTATGTAATTTTAAAATTCTGTGTTTGGTTAAATTTATTTAATCTTTCAAAAGTGTTCTAAAAGAAATTTGAGAATTTTATAGTCAAATGTTAAAATTGAAGTGAATTAAAAATTTAATTTCAATAGATTTATATTTGAAAGAAATTAATGTGAGAAATTGAAACATTGCTTTGAAAAATTGATAGAGATTACTTGTGGAATCAAGCAAAAAGAGTAGAGGAAAGAATCCTGATTCAAGAAGAAAAAATCAAGGTTAAAGTAAAGTAATATATACTCTTCTGTTTTAAAATGAAATGTGAATTGTATTGATTGAAATAAAATGTATTTTTGTGAAATGAGAAATTTTTTGATGAAAATGCTTGTGAAATATACTTGTATGTGTTTTAAAGTACGAGATAAATATTTTGCTGCTTATTTTAAATTTAATTATTGGGATGGTCATTGAGTGTTTCTTATGCAAACTATTTTTATAAAAATATAACTGTTTTCATCTGTAATGGTCTGTATTTGTTAGAGGCTACTCTTTAGATTAATATAACTCTATGGAAGATTTAAGAAGTAAAGAAAGATAGTCTATATAGAAAAAATAGATTAGTTTAAGTGTAAAATTTTATGACCCATTAGTCATTTATTTGTATATATTATTGTATAGTTGTGGATAAAGAACCTAACGAATAATGTGCACATGTCAGGAGACGCCCTGTTAATCATATTCTCAATCATATGAATAACGGTTCTATGACAATCATTGGATAATAGTTTCTATGATGACAACAATCCTAGTTATATAGATAATGGTCCTGTGACATTGATCGGGATAATAGTTCTCGTGAATAGTAAAGTGAGATTGGGAAATAACATATAATGTGATGAAGATTTTAATTGCTGTAAACGTATGTATATTGATTTTGAGATAATATGCAGATTTATGTGATTTTTATAATAACATGAGAAGTGTTATATAAATGAGATTTGAGATGTGTATACAAGTATTACAGAATGATGATTTTGATAAAGATATTTTTTTATACTTTTGTGGTTCTCATGAAATTATATTTATTGTGAAATTTATGAAAATGCTAGTTTTTCCAAATGTCTGATCATGCTTTGATATGAGATTTTAATTCATATATGTGATAATTTAAATATCGAAGAGAGGTTTTCTATACCCAAAAAGGATATAATTAAACTCTTAACTGATTTTATAAAATTAAATTATAAATTATTCTACTGAGATTTTTTTATCTCATTAAGTTAATTATTCAGATAACTAAGATAAAGACCTTGTTAGGAATTAATTAGGCCTAAGATGTGTTTTATTTGTAGGATGTTGGAAGGAGTTATGTGATTAAAAAAGCGACCAAAAGACTGATAATTGAAGTTTTTTTAGATCATGTTTTGAATGGCTAGAAGGCTATAGATTTATACAAATGATTGTATAAATATATGTATGATTGAACAAGTGTGTAATTGTAAACATAGGATTATTTAGATGGTGTTTTGGATTATTGTACAATTAAAGAAATGTCCTATTTTTAGAGAAAGTATTGTCAAAGTTTTGGTAAGATTCTTGATGATAATTGGAGAATATTTATGTTTATATATAGTAAGTTATAGTTTCGTATCTCAAATATTAATGAATAAATGATTTAGATTTTTATATTCTAAAGTAATTGTGTATATTGGTGTGAATTTGATGTATTTTGTGAGCTATGCATGAGGAAGAGTTGAGTGAAACCTAAATGAAAATGTCTATTTAGGTTACACTTAGCCAATAATGACTTCGAAAAATATAAGTTTTCAATCGAAATAAAGGGAAAATTTTTTTTTTGAAGAATTTCACGTTTTCAAATTAAATCTGATATTGTATGTAATACAAGAAGGGTCATTACAAAATAGTATCAGAGCTTGGATTTGGGAAAAGCTTGGTTTAAGCCACAGGAGCTGGTTTCGAGTGATGCTCAACCTGGATACTGATTGATGGTTGGTCAGGCTTGCAGCTTTAGGAATTTGTTGATTATGAATTCTTAGACTTTAAAATATATAGGACTAGGATGAAAAATATTTGAGATATTATGATTAAACTTATTGCTATGGTTGTATTTTCTATTATTAAAGGCTAATTGTTTTTCTTTCTGTATCAACTAGACATGGCAGATGCTAGCAAAAATATCGCAGGGAGGCTAAGAGGAAGGCCAAGAAATATAAGTGAAATGGATGAAAAAATGAGGGAAATGATGGATACTTTCAGAATGATGGCAGAGGCAGTAAAGGACCAAACTACCATTAGTGTTAATATTTTGAAGCAATACCAAGAGAATCACCGAACTCAAAATGAGGTGAACATTCGAAATAACAATTATATGTACCAAGGCTGGCTAGAGTTTCAAAAAGCAGGGCTTCCAGCATTCAGAGGTACCTATGAACCAATGATGGCAGAGGGATGGCTGAATGAGATAGAGAAGATATTTCAGCTACTGCATAACACAGACGAGCAGAAGGTTACATATGCAACATATATGTTGAAGGATGAAGCTGAAAATTGGTGGAGTGGGGCAAAGCAACTGATGGAGACTAGAGGTATTTCATTGACTTGGGAATCTTTCAAAAAGACCTTCTTAGAGAGGTATTTTCCTGAGCATGTCAGGCAGGCTAAGGAGATAGAGTTCTTCCAGTTGAAGCAGAGGGACATGCCATTTGAAGAATATTTGGCCAAGTTCGAAGAGTTGGCAAAGTATTCTACTTACTTAAGATTACATCCAGATGAAGCTTGGAAATCTAGCCAACTGGAGGCGGGATTAGATTGGCAAATAAGGACTCAAATAGCTCTGATGGAAATTCGAGATTTCGCAGTGTTGGTGAACAAATGTCGGATAGTAAGTAAAAATCTAGAGGAGAGGCAGCAAATGAACCAAAGGTTTGCCACTTGTCAGAAACAGTTAATTAGAAATCTCAATGTGAAAGGAAAAAAATTTAAGCCACCACAAAGATCATTCAGTGGGAACAGAAAACCTGATGTTGCCAACTGCCCCAGATGTGAAAATAAACATGGGAATGAACCTTGCCATTACAGAATGCCTGTGACTTGCTACAAATGTGGAAAGAGAGGGCACATTGCAAAATACTGTTCGTTTGGTGAAAATCAACAAGGTCCTAGTGGGTCAAGGTCGCAAACATCGGGAAGAGTCTTTATTTTGGATAGGGCGAATGTTGAGAAATCACTGGGATTAATGTAAAGTAAAGGTAAGATCTATAATTTTCTTTTAATAATATTATTTGATTCAGATGTTACACACTCTTTTAATCATAATATCTCAAACAAGTTAGACTTGTCATTTCAAACCATGCCTTATGATTTGCACATTTCTACACCTATAGGAAAATCCATAATTTTTACCCAAATTTGTTTGAACTGTCCTTTTTGTATTGATGACCATCTATTTGTTGTAGATCTTGTATGTTTACCTCTAACTGAGATCGATATTATTTTGGAAATGGATTGATTATCTAAGAATTGGGTTCTTCTGAATTATTTTGAAAAAAAAAAATCTATTTGGATGCCTTACTAGTGAATAGAAGTGATAAAATATGTGAATTAGATGAGGTTGTCCTTAGTTTTTTCGAAGGAAAGCTTTAAGAAAGCTTAGTTCCATTCCTATTGTAAGAGATTTTGCTGAAGTATTTTCCTTAGAGATAGTTAAATTATCCCTACCAAGAGAGATTGAGTTTACTATAAACCTGATGTTGGGTATAAGCTCCATATCAATAACACCTTATAGGATGGCTCCAATAGAGTTGAAAGAGCTAAAAGCCCAAATATAGGATATGTTGGATAAGGGGTTTATTAGACTAAGTGTGTTATAGTGGGAAACTCTTGTTTTGTTTGTGAAGTTGAAAGCCCACGGCATTTTCCCTCTATTCACGACGTCTAAACCACAAATTCAATCTCTGATTTTGCACCGTTAGGCTGCCAGTAAGCCTCAGGTTTGGTGCTCTAATCAACGTCAAAGCTGCCTGTGACCTCCGTCGAGCTTCCAATCACCGTGAGCCATCAGGAACTGCCGAAAAAGTAAGAAGAAATAAACTAAAATTTTGAAAATGCTTGGTTTGAATGGAAATTTCAATTCTTGATGCATTTTTGTAATTTTTAGCTCCAATAAGACTCTTATGATTGTATAAAAGTGGGAAATGGAAGAAAAATGAGGCAAAAACACCATATGGAATTATACGGACTAAATTAAAAATTTTAAAAATTCTTGGTGTGAACTAAAATTTAAGGAATTTGATATTTTTCTATAAATTTTGATTCCAATGAGGCTATTATGAATAAATAGAAGTAGAAAATAAGAATTTAATTGCAAGAAATTATAATTGAAAGGAATGTTAGATTTATGTAGCTTTTCTTAAAAACCTCATTGGAGAAACTTAGAAAATTTAGAATTTATTCATATGAAGTGAAAAAGATGACTTGTGAGATCAAGTCTAAGTAAGAGGAAAGAGGAAAGAGGAAAGCCTTGATCAAGAGAAGAATAAAGGTTAAGGTAGAGTAATTTACACTACTCTAGTTTATAATAATATTGTGAATTACCTGTTATAAATGAAATTTCTTTGTTGAAATGAGAAACATTTGATGAAATTTGTTTGAAAAAGATAAAGTTTTCATATGAGTATAGATATATTGCCTGTATGTGTTAGAAAGACTTGTTGTTGCTTGATGTGGATTGGCTATTGGGTTATATGCTCATAGGGACGAACTAAATTTAGGGTGAACATTGAGTGGTTGGTGTGGAACGGTCATTTAGTGTTCTTTAGGTAGATTTCTTTATAAAATATATCTATTTTCATCTTAATTTATCTGTATTTGTTAGGCGTTACTCTTTAAACTAAGACAATCTTATGAAAGATTTAAGGAATAAAGGGTAGATGATCCATACTAGGGATGTAATTTTGGTTTAAGTGTAAGACTCTATAACCTTAAATATTAGTCGACTATATGTATATATTTGCTGTATAGTCGAGAAAGAAGATGAGACTAGCAATGTGCACAGGCCGGGGGACGCCTTGGAAGTTAGATTCTCTTGTGTGCTTGATGGTCCCAAATGATGATATAATTGATATTATATTGTGATTGGGATGATGTTGAGAAGGATAATGTTAAATGGTAATGATGTTGAATAGGTATTGAATGACACCTAGGGGCACGGTACTAAATTTATCCCCTAAGATAATTTAATTATATTAATTATGATACTAAGAATTACACCTAGGGGCACGACACTAAATTTACTCCTTATGGTGATTTGGCTATGGTAACTTGGTACTGAAATGACACCTAAGGGCATGGTACTAAATTTATCTCCTAAAGTGATTAGATTATATTAATTATGGCACTAAGAATTACACCTAGAGACACAACACTAAATTTACTCCCTATGGTGATTTGGCTATGGTAACTTGGTACTAAAATGACACCTAAGGACATGACATTAAATTTATCCCCTAAGGTGAATTGTAGTACAAAAAGGGCGGCCTTAATTGGTAGTATAGAGAGGTAAAAGAGTGACTGTCAATTTCTTTGATTGATGAATGCTCTCTTGTTAAAATTGAGATTATTCTAAATGCCCAATTAATAATGGTAATGTTTTAATTATCGTATGCCACGTATGTCCCTATAGTTCACACAAAATTACATCTCATTCCTTTTAAATTATAAACATTATTTTTTTAAAATGAAGGTAGAGATATTTTTTCATATCATCACACCCAAGGAAAAAGAAAATGAAATGGACGATTGGTGTTACAGATCACACCCAATGAAAGATATGAAATTTGATAATAGCATGCAATGAGATATTTGATTTGTATAATATTGTGATATATGCATATTGTTTTCTAGGAATACGTAGGATTATACACTTTTGTATTAACATGAAATTTTTTATGTAAAAGGAACTTACAAGCATTATTGAAACGATGTTTTAATCATTGAAATTACATTATACTCTTATGAATTTATATAATTTCCCGTATGTGTTAAATTGAAAGCATTTTGTAGTTCACATGTGTTAAAGATGTTTTGGGAAGATGTTTTCTATGCGGAAGGCATAGCTAAACTTTTAATTGTTCTGTAAATATTTAAATTGTAAATTACTCTACTGGAATTCTTATATCTTATTAAGTTGATTGTGCAGATGATTAGAGCCATGATGATGCAAGAAATTAGCTTGGGTCTGGATGTATGTTAGAATTGCAGGATTTTGGAAGATGTTGAATGATGTGTAAGGCAACATAAAGGATTTAGCTGTTGGTCCTAAAATATTATTTTTGAATAGCATGAAGACCATAAGCTTGTATTTAAATAGTTGTATAATGTATGTTGTAGACTTGTGGTTATTTGATGAATAGCTTAGCCTATTGTATAATTAAGGAAATGTCTTGTTTTTAAAAAAAATTTTGTCAAATTTTTTGTAAAGTTCTTAATAAAAATTAAGAATTTAAATATTTAAAGATATTTTATGTTAATGAATGAATGATTTAGATTTTTTTAATATTCTAGAGTAGGGGTATAGTATGTTACGCAAGAGAAAGGATTGAGTGAAACTTAAATGGGAAGAGCTTGTTTAAGTTACACTCAAATAGTAACAGCTCATTTGGTTCTCAAAGGAAAAAAAAAAAATTTAAAAAAAATTTTATACTTTTAAATTGAATTTGATATTGCATGTAAAAATAAGAGGGGTCATTACAAAGATAACTTTACAAATAATTTCAATAATATACTTAAAATGAAACAACATAAATATATCAAGTCATAAAGTTTTTTTAACATGATTTTAATAATATTTAAGAAATTTTTTTTCAAGATTTAATAATATTTTAAATAATATAAATAACATAATTCAAATTGTCAAATTTAATTCTATCGAAATCAAGTTTTATGGAAGAGATATATCATCCCTCCTGATAACATCCCTCCACAACACCATAAGTGATAAATTTGCATAACTCTGGCTAAAATTCTTTTACGTGGCTCCAATCCCTGCATTTCATATGCAGACATTCCACATGTGTGGCCGCACACAGAGATAACATCAACTGACCTCTGCTAGTTAAGATTTGGTGATGACCTCTACTAGCTAAGTTTTTTACCAAAGTGCACATAAGGCAACAAATATAATGGTAGCACTAGTATTTCAAAAAGAGTTCGTCCCACTAAAAGATCTCAAAGAATATGATTCTTATATGCTTGTTTGGGATATCAAAATATATGTCATCCATATACACCAATTTGAACCCACAAAATAAATAAATACATTTAAGCAAATCTTCAATTCCGGCTGTCACAAAAATTCAAGAGCTCCATCAAAGAGACTATCACAAACTCTTCATAGAAGTTACAAGTCTCATGAATAAATGTTCTAAAATGTATGTATAGTACAAACTCATATCATTCAAGACATACTTCCTTTTCATTTTAAACAAACGGCAATTCAATGCATTTATCACTCATTCTTTTCAAATTTTTCTCATAATTGATCATTAACTTTAAAAAAGTAAATAAGGTATCAAATAGAAAATAATCTTTTTTTTTTAATGAAAATCAATCATCACACAGTGTCTCAAGGCAAAGCAAAATTCCAATACTATACGGAAAGAATATTATGGAAAAGGTATGATAGCTAGAGGCATGAAAAAAAAAATCATAAAACGTTTTATAACAGGCATTATCTACTCACCAGGATGACGTATTTAGATTACTCTACCAATTCTTCAAGTTAGAGCCAACCATGAGGATGATCTCAAGGATGCCTATAACCTGACTAACGTATAACATACATTCAAAAACTTTCTTAACAAGATCAAATTATGTTCCTATGTTTAAATATTTATGATATACATTATTGTCATGTAAAACATTTTAAAAATTTAAACAAATCATTATTTCTCTTTTTGAGCTGATATAATTAAAATTTTGAAGAACTACAAATTATTAGTATTATTTTATGGAGAATTTATATAACAACTTAAAATGTACACTATGCACATGCTTCAAGATTTTCATCCAATTTTTTATTATTGGAAGCAACTATGTAATAAGGTTTATAGGTGTTTTAAGCTAGTTTTCAAATTATGAACTACTTTTAAAATTTAGAGTCATTGCATTATATCTCTCTAAAAAGATTAAAAAAAAATATTAGATATCAAATTAAATATAACTTTACAATCAATAATTAAGATTAAAGAATAATATAACTCACGATCCATGATTGGTGCAAACTCTAGAGTGACAGCGGCTTATCTCTAAAAAAACCAAAAAAAAATTCTTTGAACATATATTGCACCACTGATTCTACATCTTCCTTCTCTCAGTTTTAGTTTTCAATTGAACTTCTAGTTGAGCCATCATTGTTACAGTTGCATTACAACTAATATTTGGAGTCGACTCTATTCCACTAATCATGTGAGTGATTAATCCAAATACTTGAGAAGGAATTGGATGAAATCCTTGAGAGGTTAATCTATATTAAAGACCAGTCATTATTTGGTGGGAAATAATTGAATGATTTTCTCTTTTCTTTATTTTTTGTTTTTTAAAATAATAATCGATTCTTATTGAAATAAATCCATGTAAATTATGTTATTACAAAGATCTTTTGTTTGGTTTTTGTTGATTGTCGAAAAAAATACTATATGTCACAACTCAAAATCAGTCTCAAATAGTTAAAAAAAATTTTGAATCATTCACTATTATGTGGTGTTTTCACACACACATAACTTTTAAAAAATATATTCATATAATTTTAAGTATATCGCATAAATCTTAGATTTCTTGATTTAATTTGCAGAATTTGTTTTAATTAAATTACAAGAGCATTATTTTAAGTTTAATTAAATTATACCAATCATTACTTTAATTTTAAAAAATATTCTCACCTCCCATTAATTTATTTTCTGTCAATGAAAATAATTTTTTTTATAAAATAACATAGTAGTTTAATGTTTAATATAACAGTAAATGCAATTATATTTATTCAGAATTTTAAATGAGATTTTTAATATGATAATAAATACAATTCATTAATTTTATATATTGTTTTATAATAAATACATAGTATAAAATACTAATTTTATTAATAAAAGATTAGAATAAAGATGTGTGCATAATACTGTATCAAAACTATAGAGAATTAAATATAATTTTTAAAACTTAAACATGGTGAGTATAATCTCACTATAAAATAGAAAACAAAAAATTGGTGGAATTTAATCATTAGTTTTTTTTGGTATTTGTGAAATTGTAGTTAGTATTACTCGTATTTATATTGGTCACCTAATTTACTCTATTAAATGTGGTAATAAACAAGTTTTCTTCTATTATTCAACACTTGAAATTTAGCCAATAAAAGAATCTTCTTTATCTTTCTCCTTACTAGCTCGTGAGACTACTGCTTTCTTAACCGACTTATTGATAATTATATATTTTTCTCTATAATTTAAACCACAACCCAAATTTAAAACTAAACTATAAGTTCACAGATTTCATATTTCAATTAACAAATTTTTTTTCTTGTTTTACTAATCTTTCGTACCTTAGTTAAATATCTCTTCTTCTTTTTTTTGGAAACAAGGGACTAATTATGCCATAACATATATAGAAAAATAAAATAGAGTGAAAATATCTATTAATCTATTTTTTAGTTTGTAAGACAACTAACTGTTGCACCTATAAAATGTTATGAATTCATAATTTTGTTTCTATTAATGAGGTCTAGTATCTAAATAAGTTGAAATTGTGACGTCAATGAGTTCATAACTTTTAAAAATGCGAACTTTTAACCAAAAAGAAAAAAAGGAAACAATACTATATAGAAAGTTTTTATATTCCATTGAAGAAAATAGTAAATACAATACACACACACACATACATGAAAGAAGATTAAGATTGCATCCCCTTAGAGAGAATTACATGGTTTGTGACTTTAGATTTCCATTTTGTATGATCAACTTTTCACATGAAGCAATTTTGTTAACAATGATTCTTATTTTGTTATGTAAATAAGCTAGAAACACTTGGGTTAGATCAAAGAATGATTAATTACTTTATTTGCTCTCTTTGATTTTATTAAAGAGAGTCAAAATTTAAAACTTTATGATGGATATTAATCCTGGCTTCTTTCCTCGGCCTCCTCGAAGATTTCAGTATCTTCTACAATAAGGGCACTCAGAATCTCATACTAATGGGTTGCACATGCCTTATTTCAAAGCTAAGGAATTTGGTCTTTTTCATGTTGCTCTGCAAACAGGAGTTAACCATTTTACTTCATGACATATATGAGGCCAAAACAATTTCAGAATACAAGAAGAAATAAATTAGCTTACCAAAAACATGAAAGTTTGGCTTTCAGGATCAATACCAAACGCAACAATCTGGAGGAAAAAAAATATTTCATAGCCAGTTTTTAGAGTAGAGGCGAAAGCAATAGTGGGCAGTCGTTAATGCATGAGTTTGTCCATGTGTATCTAAAAAAAATCATAATAAAATATACGTAATATACCTTTGGTACTTCATTGATCTGATAGATTAATAATATATAATCAAGCCTTGTAATGGTATCACCATCATCGTCTTCATCTCTCATGACCAATTTTTTCATAAAAGCTGGGGCAAATAAAATTTCATGAAAATGGAAAACTACTAGTTTGTGTCTCAATACACATAGGTTAATGCCCTTTTATGGATGAGAGAGAGTGGTTTTGATATAGTAAAACTATGGACACGAATGAATACTCAAAACAATGTGCCAATTCAACCTTGAACTTGATGAAACTACCTTATCCCTCATTTATATATGCTTTTATGAAGAGTGATAAATAGTTTCCATAAAAAAGTGAAAGTCAACTTTAATTTAGAATGTGAAATTTTTAATCAATTACGTATTAAATTTATACACAATCTATTTGTTGCGTTGAATAATTGAAGATTATATGTAGCAACAATATTCCAATCGTAATTAACATTTGTACTTACAAAAAAAAAACACCAGAAAATTTTCCTAAAAATTTATGCCAATTACACAAGTAAGCTTCCAAAATAAGAAATAAATATGATGTCAACAACAAAATTACTTTTTACAGCTAATGTCATTTAAGGTGTATTGTTTAAAGCTAAAAGATCATATATAATAGAGAAACATACTTATAAAAATTTATATTATAATAAAAAACGTATTTATTATTAATTAATGCAATTTAATGATGAAATTAGTTCGTCTACTCTTATACTTTTAAATGTGAAATTGTCCACATTCAAGAAAGTGATCAGATTTTCCATCTTTTACTTATGCTGAAGACCTTTTTTATTTTCTTAGACTGCAAGTACTAATTACCCATAAGAATATTATTGTACGTAATCTCAAAATTTAAAACTCAATATATAGACTTTTATGTACTTATTGTATAATTAATTATACATTCCTTTTTTTTTAACTCAAAAATAACAAATAGTTTTGGAAATTAATTATGTTGCTTCATAAAAGTTTTTAAATAGATGAAATGATAAGATAATTCCTCATAGATGTTTAATATCAACTTTGTAAGCCGTAAACTAGGTTGTTGTTGGCACCTAGTTTTAAGTTTTTTGTTTTTTTCTATTTTAGAATCACTATATTTTAAGATAATTCCTCATACATTATATATGCATATATATAATGGAGTAATACTAATTGCTTTCCTTCTATTGATGCTAACAACTGCAACAAGATTCAGGGTCAGGGTAACAGATGAGGGAATTAAAAGAGACATATTCAGCATTAGGGCTTTCAAAACACCTGGCCCTCATGAGCTCTAATATGCTTTCTTCCATAGTCACTGGAATGTAGTGGGAAGCTCTAGTGAGGAACATTTTTTCTTATCCTGATTATTTGAGTACTATTGTCACACCCCGATTTAGAGAGATGTGACTGGCATTGGATATAAGGTTATTGTCCTGTCTCTGTAAGTCTGACATTAAATTAAAATATTTTATTCATCCAAATATATTATTCTAATTACAATTATTTGTAAAAATTTTGACAGAGTATCCCTAAAATTAGAGGTTTCAAAAATTTTACAATAAGCCAACATCTATAATTACACAAAGAAAGCTACACTCTCATTATTACATTTAGCCAATACACAAAATAAGGATAAGGATCCTGCCTATGAAATATATAGCTGACTCTAGAGTTCAAAATAACAAGAAGAAAATAAAAAAAGTGCCCAACAAGACAATGTTAGGCTGACTCTAAAATTATCTCTGTGACATCTCGTACGAATAATAAAAATTCACCTACTATTTGAAAAGAAAGAAGGAAATGCAAGGATAAGCGAAAAATCACTTGGTGAACAAATAATACAAGCTATAACTGGAATAGAATAAATCGGCACGAGAGCTTTTCAACAAAGATAATAATGTTTATAATTTCAAAAGTCAAAGATAACTTCTCAAGTGCATTAAATGCTTAAATCAATTGGATAAAATGTCAAAACAAGTTATATGATAATTTTGATATGATTCCAAATATTCAACAGAATTATATACAAAAAAAAATATCACCTAAAAAAATATAATTTACTTAAACTCAATCTTTTAAAATTTCATTATAATCAAACAAGTTTTTGGAAAAAACATCTCACACAACAATTCCATATATCCTCCTAATAACATTCCTCCACAACACCATGATTTCGCATATCCCCGGCCATAACTCCTCAGATGGCCCAACTTGACCTGGTAGAGGTTCTGTTCTTGGTGGACAACATTGTGAGTAGATAATGCTTGTTATAATGTATTTTTTAGTTTTCTATGTATCTACCATACCTCTTTTTCATTATCTTCCATTTCATGATATTATATATGCATAGCTCTGGTATAAGTCATTTGTTTATTGGTTTTGACTCACAACAAAAGAATTCTTAAATATTTGACTTAAAGCTTTATAAAGTATTGATATGATTATTATAGTTAATACAATTATATTGAAGTATGTTTTGAATATTATGAGTTTTGTGATTTATTATTTAATAAAACTTCTGAGGTCATTGTCATCACATGGGTTGAGAAAATTTCCATACTATTAAAAATAAAATGTCATAGTAATCTAAATTTGATTGTCATAACATTTCCAATTTTTTCCAGCCCTTCAGAGTGACCATGGCCTTCAATAAATATAAGATTTCACTTGCTGCACTTACATTTCTTTCTCTCAAAACCCATGGTTAAAATTTTAATTAAGAAATTTCAAATTGTTAGACTTCGTATACTAAATGAACTTCCACATAGAAAAAAATGCACCAATTTAACAAACTCCATATATGTGTGTGCCTGTCTATATGTGTGTGTGTGTATACATACATATATATATATATATATTTTACTATTCATGTATTCATATTTGGTGTTTTGCAGGTTAATCATTTATCTAAGCTTACCCATATAGAGTGCCTAATCCATTTTATAATTTAAATCTCCAACCGTGTCAAAATTTCTTTTCCAGAAGCTCAAAATTTCCAATGGATTTTCATGACTGCACTTTAAAGTTTAATTATATGAAATAATTTCTAAATTACTGAAAATTTGTAAATTTACCCAATCTAAAACTAATTATTAAACAACAAGAATCAACACTCCAAAACACCATCACTTATATATTCATTTATTTTATAACTCAAAATAACATCCAACCACAGTTAACATTTCTTTTCACTCCTTAACTTTCAAATTTTCCACTCCAATCACTTCTAAGCCACCCCTTTTAACTATTTGATTTTACTAATTTAATATTTCATTTCACCTTACCAGTTCGTATCATTGTTGTATATAATTTTCACAGTGCACAACTCATAACCCACTTCACATTTTAACTCTAACCATCCTTATAATTACTTTTTTTCAAATAATCAAGAATGACATACATTTTTTTTTCATTCTCCGTCTTCTTCTTCTTCTTCTCTCTCTCCCCCTCTTTCTCTCTCAAATTTTCAGCAAGAAGTGAAAGCCAATATTCACCCAACAAATGCAAACAACAAAATTTTAAAATAATAAAAACTACCCACCAATTTCTAGCAAAACGCCCAAACTTTTCCTCGTTTTCGCAGCTCACAAACCACTCACTTGGAGCTCCGTTTCCTCTGTTTTCCGCAGCGATTTCATGCTGCCATGGCTGCCATTTACGGCGGCTAGGTGTGGTGGCTGACCGGAGGCGACCGGCAATGAAGAAGAAACCAAGGATGGAAGGTGGAGTGAAGGGATGGAAGGTGGAGTGAAGGGATGGAAGGGTTTCTCTTTGTGAAATGCAACAAAGGAAGGAAGGAAGGAAGGAAAATGGTGAAGGGCACTGCACTCGGGTTTCACGATGGTTTTCACATTGTATTGGGAAGGTTTGGGTATTTTTGTTATTTCCTGGATGAAAATGACAATTTTAGACGTGGTAAAATAAAATATTGGTGGATTATTCTAATCTAAATTTACTTATTGAAAATTATAGAAAAAATTTAAAAATTTTGAATAATCATAACCTTATTAAAAATATCTGATATATATTAAGGTATTTTGTAAATAAAGAATTTATTTCAGTAAAAATTTAATTTTAAGAATTTTTAAATTTTAACTATAAATTCAAAATAATTCATATAATTATTATATAACTCAATTTTTATTTTTTAATTAAATTTTTTATTTATTTTGTTTTTTAATATTTCCTAGCATTAAAATTAATAAAATACTAATATTAGTCCAAAAATTTTTGTTTCATTATAAAAAAATATATTTAAATTTATTTGATTATAATATCTAACTCTAATTAAATAACTGTAGATTCCTAATTATTTTATCATCGTAATTTAATTTGTTATTATATATATATATATATATATATTTATCTTTTTCTTAGTTATTACAACTATTAATTAGGCTTTGTTAGTGCTGATTCTAAAAATTGATAACTCTTGCCTTATTAATCAATTCATACCTATAAGCCTTAGTAATGTGATTTTTAAGACAGTTACCAAAATTATTTCCATGTGGTTAAAACATGGTATGCCTCTAATCATCTCCCCAAGTGAGTGTAGTTTTATTCCATGTCGCCATAGTAGCGATGCTATCATTATTGTCCAAGAGGCTATCCATTTGATGAGCAATATGAAACGTGGAAGCAAAGGATATATGGCAATCAAAATTGATTTATAAAAAGGCTATGAGACATCCTCAAAGAGGTAGGTTTCAGTGACCATTTCATATATATTATTATTACTAGTGTTTCATCTTGTAAAATGCAAATTTTGTGGAATGAGGAGAAAACTAATATCTTCAGTCCTTCGACAGGAATTTGCCAAGGAGATCCACTCTTACCTTACCTGGTGTTGTGCATTGAAAGACTTCCCGTTGCATTAACTACGCAGTTGATTCCGGTGGATGGAGACCGACGGAAGTCTCTAGAAATGGTCCCCCTGTCTCTCATCTGTTCTTTGTAGATGATATGATTATCTTTGGAGAAGCTTCACGAAGTCAAGCCAAAATTATCAATAACTATATTGCTGAGTTTTGCATAAGTTCTGGGCAGAAAGTCAGCCAGGGCAAAACCAGAGTGTATTTTTCCAAGAATGTCAACCATACTAAGCGGTCGAAAATTGTCACTGACTTGGGGTTACATGCTACTCTGGAGTCAGGAAAATAGTTGGCAATCCCTATTCATCACAGAAGGGTCACCTGGACGACATATAATCATATCATTGAGAAAGTGGGGAAGAGATTAATTAAGTTCTTGGAAGAGTCACATCCTTTCTCTTGCCAAACGGATCACCTTGACGAAATAAATAATTTTGGCCATCCCTAGCTATGCGATGCAAACAAGTCTTTTTCGTAAGAGTTTTTGCCATGAGGTGGAAGGGTAGCAGGCACTTTATATGGATGTAGTCTAATGAGAGGAAGGGGTTTCACTTAATTGCTTGGATACACTATGCACCCCTCAGCCTGAAGGGGGTTTATGACTCAGACACATGCATGATTTTAATAAAGCCTTCTTAATGAAAATTGGGTGGAATCTCATCCAGAGAAAAGATTATTTATGGGATTGAGTCTTAAGAGCAAAATAAAGCTGTGGTAATGAGCTTATCCCGAGAATCAAAGCTAGAAAGTCTTCATCGAATTTGTGGCGCAGTATTGCTAAATGCTGGTCAAAGGTAGAGGAGAACATTGCTTGGAATGAGGGAGACAGTACCCGAGTGAAGTTTTGGACTGATGTTTAGATAATAGACTTGGGCAGCCTCATTGACATCTCAGTTAACACTCCTCCCAGTTGTGATGTAAAGAAAAACATCTGTGAGTTTGTTTCTCCTAGTAGAGGGTGGGACTGGAATATGATAGATCCTTATATTATTACACAAGAAACAAACGAGGATATTTTGGCGCGTTTACCTCGAAACTCTAGCGGGAAGGACTATACAAGATGCAAATAATCTCAAAATGGCACCTTCTCCGTGTGAATCGTTACCTCACAGGCACTACAAACAACATCTCACCCTCGAACCTTTGGAAAAATGTTTGGAAGTGGCCGGTCTCGAAAAGAACCAGAACGTTTCTTTGGCTTGTCTCTCATAAAAAGATTATGACAAAAAGTCACAGAAAACATAGGCACCTGACAGACAACTCTACATGTCCACGGTGTAGAAAGGATGAGGAAATCGTCCTCCATGCACTTCGATATTGTAAGGAGATTTCTTATCTATGGCTTCATTTCCTTCACCCAAGTAAGTGGCCGACCTTTTTCTCTCTATCTCTTACAGATTGATAGAGTTGGAATTACCATCAACACATTGGGAATAGTTAAGTGGATAACTGGAGAATAACCTTTGGGATTACTAGTTGGCAAGTTTGGAAGGAAGGAACACGATAGTTTTTGACAACAAGAGCAGCAACATGCAAGATTTGTTTTTTAGTATTTGGTATGGCATGAAGGATATGAGATCTAATTATCTTGTTACAGTGAACCATGATAATAACTGAACCAGTGTTTTGCGCTCGGTTCGCTAGACCTTACCTAATCAGGAGAGTTAAATGCAATATTGATGGATCAGTTAGGAGTGGGTCTAATTCTGCTACTTGTGGCGGGGTTATCCGAGATTCTTTTGCTGCTTATATTCTTGGTTTCTACAAGAAGTTAGGATCGTGTGATGCCTTGTGGGCAGAGCTTCACGGCGTGCTTGAAGGGTTGACTATCACGTGGGACCATGGTTTCAGAAACGTGGAGTTAGAGTCTGATTCTTCTGATGTTATCACCATGCTGAACCAAGGAGTCCGTAAGCTCATCCGTATGCTCAGATCGTGCAACAGATACCAAACCTTTGTAAAAGGAATTGGAATGTGGATCTGCACCACATCTACAGAAAAGGAAACAGGGCTGCTGACTTCATGGCGGGGCTTAGTCATAGCTTGCTCGAAGAGTTTCATATTTTTAGTCTTCCTCCTGATGGTGTGGGTGATATTTTGGCCAAAGTTTTGGAAGGAGAGAGTGTTCTGCGAGTCTGTTTTGTTTAGGCTTTGAGCCTTTTCCGTGTTCACCAAAAACTAAAAAAAGAAGAAGAAGCTAATTTGTTAACAATGATTCTCATTTTGTTATGTAACTAAGCTAAAAATACTTGGGTCAGATCAAAGCATGAATTTCTTTAATTGTTCCCTTAGCATTTA
The DNA here is from genome assembly GCA_031216115.1 of Senna siamea. Taxonomy (NCBI): domain Eukaryota; kingdom Viridiplantae; phylum Streptophyta; class Magnoliopsida; order Fabales; family Fabaceae; genus Senna; species Senna siamea. Next base: position 30,503,458 of record CM062367.1, on the reverse strand, counting down.
TTAAAGGCAACTTTGTTCAAAGTAGTGTGTACACTAAATTTGAACACAACGTTAACTGAGATGAAACATAATTTATCAAGTTATAAGAGATTAAGCCTAGCTCCTTTCATTAGCCTTCTCCAAAATTTAATATCTTTTATAGGAAAGTCGCTCAGAATCTAATACTAGTGGGTGCGCATGTCTTACATTAAAGCTAAGGTATTTGGTCTTTTGCACGTTGCACTGCAAATAGACAAGAGTTAACCATTTTACTTCATGACATATACGAGCCCAAAAAATTTTCATAATACAAAAAGAAGTAAATTAGCTTACCAAAACAAGAATGGTTGTTGTTTTGCATTAACACCAAACGCAACAATCTGGAGGAAAAGAAAATATTTCATAGTAAGTTTTCAGAGTAGAGGTTGGTGGATTTTGAACATCAATTTGAAAATCTTACGTGATGAATACAATAGAATTAACTTTTAAAAAAAAAACAAAAAGACCAGATAAATAACATTGATAATTGATATAATTTTTAATTACGAAAAAGAAAATTAGCGTCGGTCAAAATCAACGTTAAATATAGAATTTAATAGCAATCATAATTTATGCAAATAATATATTTTTCAATTACTCAATGTTGGCATTAGGCATAACTGATGAAAAACATTTAGTATAGCAATGATTGCAACCAAAAGTAGATAATTTATCATTTAGTATCAATTAGTCCAACCGTTGTTAAAAATTGCTGTTAAATTTATCGCAACACTATGTTTAACAACGGTTGTAACCTATATTGCATTAGTAAGCGATTGATGCATGAGTTTGTTCGTCTGTATCTGACAAAAAGAAATCATTGTAATATATACCTTAGGTACTTCATTCATCTAATAAATCAATAGTACATAACCAAGCCTTGTAATGGCATCACCATCATCATCTTTATCTTCCAGGACCAATTTTTTCATAATAGCTAGAGAAAATGCAATTTAGTAAAGAAGGAAAAATACAAGTTTGTATCTCAATTTAATATTATTGCAACGAATATTATTGTTGTTATAATTTTTGTTTAAATAATTAAGTTATAGTGACAATAATTTTGTTGCAATAAACTTTAACAACAAAAAAAATCGCTGCTAAAACGCCAAGCAGGTGCTCAGCACAGAATCCAGACGCGAAAACTAGGGGCATGAATGAAAACTCAAAACTATGTGCCTATATACTTTGAAATTGATGAAAATACCTTATCTATATACTTTTATGAAGAGTGATAATTAGTTTCAATATACAAGGGAAAGTAAACTTTGTAGAAGGTGAAATGTATAATCAATTACGTATTCAGGTCAAACACAATCTATTTATCGCGTTAAATAATTTAAGATGTAGCAACAATATTTCAATCATAATTATAGCATACACTTAAATAAGATAAAACAAAACAAAAACATTTCGTAAAAATTTACGCCAATTACCCAAGTAAGCAGTCCAAATAAGATATAAATATGTTCTTAATGACAAAGTTATGATTTACGAAATTACAATTTACTCATGCCAATGTTGCAGTTTTGGAGCTACTTATGGAAGGTAGCATGAGAGGATGGTTAATGCATGATTTTGTCCATGTGTATCTAACCAAAAAAAATAAAATAAAATAAGAAAGCATATACATAAATTTGAATGAAAATTGTTTGAAGGGAAAAAATAAAAATACAGACATTAATATCTTTATTGTAGTTATGATTGCAGAGTACAAAATTAAAATATAAGATTAACATATGTTTCTAAACAAATATGTATGTAAATATTTACCTTAACAGATAAGTTTTTAATTAAACTTTTTCTTTTAACTTTGAATGAACTTTAATTTTGTCAACTATTTTTTGTTTTAATTTTGTCTTTATATCACAAATAGTAAAGTTATATATTAAGTTCGTGTAAAATTATTCTTCTTAAAAAAAATTAATTAGAAGTATAATTTTTTAAACTAAAAAATAGTAAGTATAATTTCATTATTCTTTAAAAACAGTAGGCGTGATTTCTCCATTAATTTTTTGGTACTTGTGAAGTTATAGTTAATATTACTCGTATTTATATTTAGTCACTTAATTTACTCTATTATATGTGATAATAAAAATTCTACTATATCCTGTAACAAGTTTTCTTTTATTATTCACCACTTGAATCTTAACTAAAACAAGAATTCAAACTAAAAGAAGAATTGGAGATAATTTACTATATTATTCCTTTTGGTGCATACACAATAACAAAACTAAAACTTGATGAACAATTGCCTACAATATGTAAAGTTATAATTAGACTTTGGTAATTTCACTACCTTAACCAACTTTTTTCTATGTTTTTTTCAGTAATTTAAATCGTAACTTAACCACAACCGAAATTTAAAACTAAACTTCAAGTTCCCATCCTGTATATTTCAATTAAAAAAACTTTCTTGTTCAATTTATCTTTCTTAATTACTTTTCAATTTAAATATCTCTTCTTAATTCTTCTTCTTCTTATTTCATTTCAGAAAATTATATGGATTGGTTATTTGTTCAAAAATAGCAAATATATTCTTTATTACCACCAATAAAATAGAAAAAGAAAATAGAATAAAAATGTCTACTGTAGTTAAGTCTGGTTGTAAGACAACTGACTGTTGCAATAATAAATGTTTTGGATTCATAATGTTGTTTGTATTAATGAGCCCTAGCATTTAGAATTGTAACATCAATGAGTTCACAACTTTTAAAAATATGAATTTTTAACCCCAAAAAAAAAAAAAAAGAAACAATACTGTATAGAAAGTCTTATATTGCATTGAAGAAAATAGTGCATACAAGAAAATTACATGATAGGCTATATGAGAAAATTACATGGTATAATGTGGTTTTATATTCCTAGTTTGTATGATCAACTCTTCACAAGAAGCTATTTCGTTAACAATGATTCTCATCATGTGAGTTATGTAAATAAGCTAGAAACACTTGGGTCAGATCAAAGCATGAATTTCTTTAACTGTTCTCTTTGCTTTTATTCAAAGTAATTTTATTCAAAGTATTATCAGATATTAGATTTGAGTAATTCTCTTGTTGAAAATTCAAACCAAGGTTCACCACTTGAGAAACAAGGCCTAGCTCCAATTGCTAAACCCAACCTTCATTTGTATTCAATTTCCAAACAAGTATTATCCTGATAAAATCAGAAAAGAAGTTGCATCTTGTCAACCTTCTCCAAAATTTCAGCATCTTCTATGAGAAAGTCACTCAAAATCTAATACAAATTGCTGCAAATACCTTCCATTTATTTAAAAAAAAAAACAAATAAATAACATTGGTTATAATCATTGCTATAATTTTAATCACAAAAGAGAAAATTAGCGTCGTTCAATAATATATACATAATATATACATAACATATACATAACATATATACCTTTGGTACTTCATTGATCTGATAGATCAATAATATATAACCAAGCCTTGTAATGGATCACCATTGTCATCTTTATCTCCCATGACCAATTTTTTTCATAATTGCTGAGGCAAATATAATTTAGTAAAGATGGAAAACCACAAGTTTATATCTCAATATACACATAGTTTAATGTCCTTTTATAGATGAGAAAGAGTGGTTTTGAGATAAGAAAACTATGGGCAGGAATGAAAACTCAAAAACTATGTGCCTACATAGTTTTGGACTTGACGAAACTACCTTATCCTTCATTTATATACTTTTATGAGGAGTGATAATTATTTTCTATAAAAAAGAGAAAGTAAACTTTTTAGAAAGTGAAATGTATAATCAATTACGTATTAAGTTCATACGCAATCTATTTGTCGAGTTGAATAATTTAATATTATAGAGCAACAATATTTCAATCGTAATTAGCATATTCTTAAATAAAACAAAAAAAATATTTGGTAAAAGTTTACACCAATTACCCAATTATGCAATCCATATAGGAAAAAATTACAATTTACAACTAATGTCGTTTAACGTGTGTAATTTAAAGCTAAAAGATCACATATAATAAAAAAAATAACATACTTATATAGAATTATATTTCAACAAGAACTGTATTTATTGTTATTAATGCAATTTAATGATGAATTTATTATGTCTTGTTTTATACTTTTAAAAATGAAATTGTCCTTATTTGTGAAAGTGATAAAAAACTTTCCATCCTTTATTTATGTCAAAGACTTTTTTTTTTTTTGTAATTTCTAAGAGTGCAAATACTAATTTGTTGGAGGAAATATGTTTTTAATTTAATTTGGAAGAGGTTTATTTAGAAAAATTGATATTTAGAAGAGAAAATATTTTGAAGGGAGGATAGCTAAAGAAGGAAACAAGGTAGAGGTGAGACAATTTTTTCTTGCAAACTTTTCTTGATTTCCTAGCTTATTACAAAATGAGAGGTAACATACCTATTTATAGTTGGGCACCTAGAAAATCAATATTCAAGATAGTGCCAATACTTTCTCAATCTAATGGCTATCATTTACTATCTATAAACTTCTAACCAAATATCCAAGATATTTATACAAGATTTTTCTACAACTTGCTTAGATTTTTCTTAGGAATATTGTAGAAAATTTTATAGATATTTCTATGGAATTATCTAGATCCACTATTTTATTATAAAATTTTCTAGATGATAGGCTTTAGTTTGTAAAGAAACTTTTGTTTTATAGGCCCAAATCAAGTTTAATTTCTAACACCCCCTCTTAAACTTGATTTATCATTCCAAGTGAGCTTCTTAGCTTAATGAAGTCTTCACGCTTAAGTGGCTTCTTAATCCTTTGATTTCACTTACTCTGTTTGGACTTCTTTTCTCGAAGCACATTCTCTTATATAGTGGTATCAAGTATCGATGTGTTTACTTCGATCATGAAATATGGGATTCTTTGCTAATGACATAGCTGATTTGTTGTCGACACCAACTTCTGTTGGTTTTTCCTATTCCATCCAAGCTCTTTCAACAAGCTTCATAGCTAAACGGCATGACAAACACTCGATATAGCAGCTACATATTTAGCTTCACATGTTGAGAGGGTGACTATTAGTTGCTTCTTTGACATCCATGTGAAGGCAGTGTCGCCTATGAAAAAACACAAATCCTATAGTACTCTTTCAATCATCGTTATCATTGTAACCAATAAGCTTGTACTCATTAGTTGGAGAATAAAACATACCATAATCAATCGTACCTTTGATATAACGAAGAATTCGTTTGGCAGCTTTAAAGTGAGTTGTAGTTGGATTCTCCATATAGCGACTCACAAGCCCTGTGGCATAGATAATTTCTGGTCTCGTGCAAGTTAAATATCGTAAGCTTCCAACCAGACTCTTGAACAGTGTTGGATCCACCTTTTCTCCTTCATCATATCTTGATAACTTGATCCCACACTCTATTAGGGTGGCAACAGATTGCTATCTTCCATCTTAAATTTCTGTAAAATTTCACTTGCATAGCCTTCTTGAGAGATAAAAATTCCATTGTCTCTTTGCTTAACCTTAACTCCAAGATAATATGCCATAAGCCTAATGTCAGTCATCTTGAACTCTTTTGTCATTGCTTTCTTGAAGTCTTTGAACATACTTTGGCAGTTCCCTGTGAATATTAAGTCATCTACATATAAACACACAATCAATATGTTTTCTCTATCAATTTTGACATAGAGTGCATGCTCGTGTGAGCATTTTGTAAATCCATTATCTTGTAAATATGTGTCAATTCTACTATTCCAAGCTCTCGGGGCTTACTTTAACCCTTACAATGCTTTCTTTAACTTTAAAACTTTATCTTCTTGATTTTTCTCCTCATAGCCCATTGGTTGTTGGATGTAGACTTCTTCTTCAAGTACTCTACTTAAGAAGATAGACTTGACATCCATTTGATAAATCTTCCACCCATGTTGAGCTGCAATGGAAATGATAAGTCTTATAGTTTCTAATCGAATAACTGAAGCAAATACCTTGTTATAGTCAATTCTTGATCTTTGGCTGTATCCTTTTACAACTAGTCTTACTTTGTATCTCTCGACTTCTCCTTTGGAGTTCTTCTTTACTTTGTATACCCACTTGACCCCAATAGCTTTATGTCTTTGTGGTAGCATTGTGAGCTCTCACATGTCATTCTTCTTTATGACTTTAATTTCCTCATCCATTGCGTCTCGCCATTTCTTATTCGAGCATCTTCTTCAAAAGTTACAAGTTCAAAATTAGAAAATAAGCATAATAAGGTAAGAACTTCTAACCTTTGAGTTTCATTATAGATCTCATGTAAATTTCATGCACGTGGTGTAGCCCTTTCATTTAAGAAAGATAATGGTGAGTCATCTACTGCCCTCATAGGTGAAGTGGGTGAAGTTACTTGCTCTTCTTGGACATCTTCTTGCTCAACCATTCTAAGGTTGAAAATTGAGGAGTAAAGTTAGAGTCACTACTTGAACCAAAATCCCATACTCCCTCCTCATCGAACTCTACGTCTCGGCTTATCACGATCTTTTGAGTGTTAGGATTATATAACTTATAGCCTTTAGAGTTTGAGTCATACCCGATGAAGATGAATGCCTCTCTCTTGTTATTGAGCTTGCTTCTTGTCTCATCTAGTACATGTGTATATGCTTTGCTTTTAAAAACTCGTAGATAAGATATTCTAGGCTTCCTTCTGCTTCATGCTTCTTGTGGTGTCTTTCCCCACATACTTCTAGTTGGTGAATGATTTAATAAGTAGACTGCATAAGTAACTGCTTCTGCCCAAAAATCTTTTGGTATATTCTTGCTCTTCAACATGCTTTGCTTCATATCTAAGATTGTTTTATTCTTTCTTTTAGACACTCCATTTTGTTAAGGAGATCTTGGAATAATTAATAGACGTCGAATTCCATTAACTTTACAGTATTCTTGAAACTCTTTGGATGTGAATTCTCCTCCTCGATCTGATCTCATTGCTTTAATTTCTCTTCCAAATTCTTTTTCCACCATAGATTTGAACTTCTTGAATGTCTCAAAGACTTTTGACTTTTGCTTCAAAAAATACACCCATGTTTTTCTAGAAAAATTATCAATAAAGAGAAGGAAATAGTTACTTTTAACTAGAGAACTAGCTTGATTGGTCCACAAACATCTGTGTATATGAGCTCCAATAGCTTCTGAGGTCTTGAGCTTGACTCCTTCAGGAAAATTTTTCTAGATTGTTTCCCCATCAAATAACCTTCACATAATTGTTCGAGGTGATTAATGGAAGGTAGTCCCCTGACCATCTCTTTCTTTGAGAGTAATTCTAAACCTCCAAAATTTAAGTGCCCAAATCGAAGATGCCAAAGCCAAGATATATCTTTGTAGCAAGATTTGAGACACTTTTCTACATCATTTTGTATATTCAACAAAAACATTCTATTTCTAGATATTGGCACCTTAGTTATCAAATTATTTTTGCTATCTCTTATCGAAAGACTATGATCTTTCATGTGAATGTTATAGCCCTTCTCTAAGAGTTGTCCCAAACTTAGTATGTTATTCTTCATACTGGGTATATAATAAACATTTGAAATAAATTGATGACTTCCATTTTTTAGGCAAATTAGGATCTTACCTCTTCCTTTACTGGAACTTTAGACTCATCTCCAAAAGAAACATTACCACTTATTGTTTCATCAAGATCCACAAACATGTCTCTTTTTCCACACATGTGATTGCTTGCCCCTGTGTCGAGATACCAAGTGTTTTCTTTCCTTCCATCATTGCCTCTGTATGCTAATAATAGCATGACATCTTCTTGACTCTTATTCTCAATATAGTTGGCTTTTTCTTCAACTTTAGGCAGAGCTCTACATTCGAAAGCATAATGTCCAAATTTATAACAATTATAACATGTAGTTTTTGATTTATCATACCTTGCTCTCAGGTTGCTCCTCCCATGACCATTTGTTGAGAAATCTCTTTTATCTTCGTTAGTGAAGCCTTCACGTCCACATCTATATCCTCGTCTACATCCTCAACCATTTCCTTGGCCACGACCTCTTCCATATTGAGCATGGTCCTTGGTCGTACTCTTTTCTTTCTCTATAATTTGCATTTTCAAAAGTTGTCATATAATATCTTGTTTCTTCTTATGTTTTTCTTTATATGCTTCTAATGACCCCAATAATTGATCAATAGTCATCTCGTTTAAGTTTTTTGTCTCCTCAATTGTTACTACAATATGCTCAAATTTGGGACTTAAAAAACAGAGTATCTTTTCCATGATTCTTACATCATCTAATTTTTCACCATTTCTTTTCATTTGATTAGAAACTGCTGATACTTTAGAAAAATAATTGGAGATAGACTCGAATTCCTTTAATGCAAAGATTCAAACTCACCCCTTAGAGTTTGAAGAAGTACCTTTTTTACTTAGTCGACTCCTTTGCACGAGGTTTGAAGCTTCTACCATACTTCTCTGGCAAACGTGGCGCTTGAAAGTTTCTCAAAGCCATCATCATCCAAAGCTTGATAGATGAGGTAGAGAGCCTTCTTGTCTCTCTTTCTTGCATCCTTTAAATCATTCCTTTGAGTTTGGGAAAAAGTAGTTTCATCTGCCAGCTTAACATAGCCTTTCTTTACAATATCCCAAGCATCATGTGCACCCAAGAGGGCCTTCATCTTGATACTCCAATTATCATAGTTACTCTGATTGAGCATAGAAACTTGAAATGAAGTCATGCCTGTAGCCACTATGTATGTTTATGTTGTGGCTCTGATACTACTTTTTGGAGGAGATATGTTTTTAATTTAATTTAGAAGGGGTTTATTTAGAAAAATTAATATTTGGAAGAGAAAATATTTTGAAAGGAGAATAACTAAAGAAGGAAACAAGAAAGTTTTTTCTTGCAAACTTCTCTTGATTTCTTGGCTTATTACAAAATGAGAAGTAACACACCTATTTATAGTTGGGCACCTATAAAATCAATGGTCAAGATGGTGCCAACACTTTCTTGATCTAATGGGTATCATTTACTATCTAGAAACTTCTAACTAAATATTTAAGATATTTATACAAGATTTTTCTACAACTTGCTTATATTTTTCTTAGAAATATTGTAGAAAATTTTTTAGATATTTTTATGAAATTATCTAGATCCACTAGTTTATTATGAAATTTTCTAGATGATGGGCCTCAATTTGTAAAGAAACTTTTGTTTTATGGGCCCAAATCAAGTTTAATTTCCAACACTAATTACCATAAGAATATTATTGTATAGAATCTCAAAATTCTCAAGTTAACATACAGATCATTTATGTACTTATTCTATTAGTAATTATAGATTTATTTTTTTTCTACCCAAAAAGAACAAATATTTTTTGAAAATTAATCATCATTGCTTCATAAAAATGTATTTAGATGAAATGATAAGATACTTACTCATATATGTTTAATATCAACTTTTTAAGCCATAACTAGGTTGCTGTTGGCACATAGTTTTAAGTTGTTTTTTGTTTTTTTTTTCTAAATTAGTTTTATTGTGTGTGTATGTGTTTAATACATATGAGTCTATACACAGTGTCATGACAAAATGGGTGTGGGTAAGAGCTCTGGAGATAACAAGTCTATCTTTCAACTTACTTGTAGATAAGTGTTAGTTCTATAAAACAAACATACAAAAGATTTCATCCCTATATCTATACAACAAAAGATAAGCCTTTACAGCCTTCTCAAATAGATATATAACGCTTAAGGCATGGGATGGACACATACAAAGAGTACCAAAACACTGCTACATCCCTACTACCGCCATCAACCCTCAGGGGGTATCGGAGGTCCAATCACCAAGAGGACCACAACATCACCTACCACCACAAAGTATAACCATGGGGGAATTTCCACCACCTTCACATCCAACTCCAAAAAGATCTAGTATCTAGGCATTTGGATGCATCAATGCTCAGTAAGATGGGAAATCTCAATAATCAAGCGACCAATTTAAAATTTGTTGATGTGAAAAATCAAGCATTCATATCCTCAGCTCAAAACAGCAATATATTGGAAGTTATGGAATGACATGCCATATTATAACCATGTGCTTAGGAAATGCACCGATGTCTGAAATGAGTAATAGTCAATATATTCATTTAGCTTTTCACATTTATTATAGTAATATGAACAATCTCAAATATGGGCAAGGAATAACAATTCATAAATCAAAATGCATACAGGCCACAATTTCCAAACATGAGAGTTGTTTCTTTCTACGCAATTTCAGAGACTCTCTTTTCCTTTCTTTGCTTTTAATTAAAATTTAAACTAGTTATTAATTAGTCACTAATAACTTCATATATTCGAAATTACAAAATGCTACCTATTCAAAAGAATATGTATGATCAGTAAAATTAAAAGGTCTTAATATCACATAACAATATATTTTGGATTTTATTTGTTTGTTCTGTATTATTTTCCTGTATTGTTGCTAAAAATATAGTGTGCAAAGTTCATATAGAGAATAGAGTTATTTCTACATAGTATGTATAATATTTTCTTCTATCTTTCAAAAAATTATTCAGTATGAGAAAATAGTTATTATTAGCTAGAGAAACACCCAGAATTAACCAATAAATATAGTTCTGATTTCTTTTTTGGTTCAAAAACAAAATTTTCCTATATTTGTTTTATTGTTTCTCCAGATGATCAAACCCAAAAATAAAGAAATGAATATTAGAAATGCTTGAAGCTACCAAAACTCAAATTTTCAAATAAATGCATGAGATGATTTAAAATAAATGGACACTAAAGTAAATGAAGCAATTCAAACGCTCTCTTTTATTTACTGGCTGGAAATTTTCCTTGGCTACTCGTACATTGTGTCTTGAATAGCTTCAAGTTCTTACAATTGAAGACATTTAATTTCTCCAATAACGGACACGATAGACCATAATCTTCGACATAGAATCCCATGAGTTCATGTAAATTGCAAAGCTCCAGGGATCTCAAATAATTAAACACAAATTTGAGAGGCCCATCCATGGCTACTTCTTTCTTTGAAACAATTTCTTTCATCCTCTTTGCCTGCTTTACTGTAATTGTTTCAACTTGAAGCATGTCCATTGCTATGGAAAGAGGAAAAAGGCATTTCAAGCCTTCACAACTTGCAGATTTGGAAAGCAACAAATGTTTTGAGGATCCCTCTCCAAATTTGTTTAAGTTTTGGCAATCGAAGTAGTGTTGATTGCTTTAGTTGTGTTGTGTCCTCTGCTCTGCGAATTTCAGAGCTCAATTGGAATATCTCTTCCATTGAGCTACAGTCCTTTGATGCTACACGTGACAGTATATTTAATTTTAGCTAAAACCTTTCGATGCACGATCAATATAATCATGATTTAATATTTAAAGTGCATATGAAATACCAAAACAGAACAAAAACAACATACCTTGGCATTAAAAAATGACATTGGAATATTAGTGCTCAACAAATGCTGCTTGTTGGCCAACTTTCAAACTGAGCATTCCGTTTTAATTTTGTTTAGCTGAATTTTCTACCCCCCACTTAGTGGAAATGTTGCCCATATACAACTCCAATTTCATCAAGTTGGAAATGATGTTGGGTGGAAAAAATTCAATTCCAGAATTACACAAGTCCAACATTCTTAGATGAATTAATTGCCCTATTTCACTAGGGAGCTTTTCCATGGATGAATAGATGAAGTTAAGAATTTCTAAATTCTTCAAAGCTCCTATTCCAACCATGTCTCCCAAAGCACAATGATCCAAACATAATGTTTTAAGTTTGGTCAAGGAACCAAAGGATGTCGGTAATAAATTTATGGTCATGCTTGTTAAATCTAGCACTTGAAGATTTCCCATTCCCTTAAAAAAGCAGTGTGGAATTTCCAAAGAGCGATTATCAAAGCTATTGATATGGAGAAACTTAAGATTAGGGCAATCTAACATTTCTGCAAGTTCCTGAATGCAACAATGAATCAAGATACTTCGGGTACACCTTCTAAGAAAATCCTTTGTAGGCCAACTTTCAAACTGAGCATTCCGTTTTGCAAATACAAATTGATCCCTTGATCCAATAGACATAGCTACATCACAAACAATGTCATGCATTTTGACTTTCTCTTCACTTGTGTCATCTTCAAGCAACAAACAATATGCCTTCAAGTCACTAACAATCGTGTAAAGTCTATTTCGAGCATCTTCCACGACATTTATTTGTTTGAATATACCCAAACCAATTCCATATTTCAACAAGTCTCTAACCCAGTTGAAAGTTCCATGTACTCCACAAAGCAAGAATATTTCCTTCATTTCATTGCTTTTCGTTTGATTGTAACTGAACTCTAAACCTGCACACTTTTTTGCCACTTGGGTTGCTATGTTTTGTAAATTGACATCTTTAACAACATCACCAGCCAGAACTTGAAACAAACTCCAAGTTTCTTCTTCATTTAAAATTTCTAGTCTGAAATCCTTCTGAGTCTCCATTTTTTGTAAGCTGATGTCGTGACCTCAGATTAGGAAACAAACTCCAAGTTTCTTCTTCATTTAAAACAACATCACCTTACATTTGCACGATGTGGATCATCACAAAGTTGTTTTGCTTCTTCTATAATTTCATCCGCTCTGCAAGCCATTTCTTCACAGCAACTACAATTTCCTTTCCATTTCTTCTTTCTGCTTCAATAGAATGCTTAATCTGCTCTCTTACTCCCTCCAATGCTTGAACATGATCCTCCAACTTATTATAATTGTCTTTTTAAAACATCAAATATCCCACTTGCCTTCCAATGGGTTCCACAGTATATATACTCTGCTATTTTTGCCGCAACAGAAATGAGAATATCCACTCTTGCTCCTTGATTTGACTGCGTAGGAATTCAATCATAAGATCAAATCAGATGAAGTAAAAGGAAATAAGAAAGATAAAAAAGAAAACCAAAAAGGATAACTGAATTTATAAATGGAATTACTCTTCGGAAATATTAGGTACGCTTGCTTTCACTGGAGTTTTGATGCAATGCAAGAAGAAGCTAGCACTGGACAGGTAGGTGGGAAGATACATATTCTGAAATTTCATTGTTTTATTAGAATGAACAGCATCGAAAAAGTTGGTATCTATTGAGTGTAAAATGGACAACTATATATATACCTTCCATGCATATCATATGAGCAATATTTATTAATCTTTTTACAGTATACCTAGGAGACTATCATTGCTTGTGATGGCATCATGGTGAAAAGCATCAACATTTGAAGGGGAGATCACACTCCGCACTGACTTCAACTCCAGTTTTTGTTTGTTTTCTCCATTCTGTTGTCTTTGGACAGATGCAAGCTCTTTGTTTGTTTCTATTGAATTATTTAGAATTTTGTAATGTCCTTCGACAAATGCAAGTTCATAAAAGTATTGTCTTGTGCTTGTCTCGGATTCTTATATATTTTGGTATAAAATCGTTTTACAAAGTCTTTAGTTGGTTGTAAAAATCATTGTAATCTAGGTTCTTCATCCAATAATTCCTTTGAGCTACGGGATAAGGGTTTAGGACACTCGTGACTCTACGATTAGTATGGTCCTCAACAATTGTAATATTCTACGCAGTAATAAAAGAAATCCATTCAAATCTTTGACTTCTTCTAATACTAGTCATATTTCTCTTTCCATACCTATTGTTCACCAAGGTCAACATTAGAATAGTCTTATACAAACTCTTCTACTTCTCCTATTATAATAATAATTTTTCCTAAGTTTTGAGCATCAATATATATATAAATATAACGCATCCTTAAGAATTTTCTGCATCAGAAGCTTACTTGCTCATGAGATGGATGAGGATGGGCCCACTTGTGGTATCCTTAAACGGAGTTTGTCCAAGCATAGCGCTTTCTTCTTCAACAAAACCTGTATTTCCTGCATGAACACGTTTCAAAATCATGAAGTTAGACATTAAAAAGAAATATGTTATTTCCCACTTATAATGATTGAGTACATGATTATTTCCATGCTCGTGAAAAGTTGGAAAAAAGAAATAATAATAAAACAAACTTACAAAGAAAAGACCCAAAAAGAGAACACACCCCTTGTGTCCACGAATATGCCATTTTGCTTCATCAGCATGAGCTGAGTAACAAGAAGAAGCACCAAGTAAAGTTGTGTTGTTCATAATTAAAAGAGGAAATAAGAAAGAAGCATCACATTAATTAAAGCTAAATAGATATAAACTTAAGTGACAGACGTTACCTCTATTATCACAACAACGCCTATGATCAACAGCCAAGTAACCTTCTATTGTTCAAAACGCAACAACTGTCTTTTTTTAATTCTTTTTTTTCTTAAATTTTTAAATATGATTGACAATAGAAGCAACAAATCTTAATGCACAAGATTTCCAACGGAAACTATGTAAAAACGTAGGCCCTGACCTTTTTTTTTGGGGGGAATTTTTTAATTTTTTTCCTTTTTTGGACTAGTGAATAAACTTCAATACACAAGAAAAACTTAAAAAGCAGTCTTGAAGAAGACAGAAGAAATTAAAAAGAAGAGAGATTGGTGAAACTCAGAAATAGAAAGCAATGGATATGAAGGGCAAGAACAAGAACCCAGAAACCAGAAGTCTCTTCTCTCTCACCAATGTGTTCATCTGCGTTATATCTGGGTATGCTTCACTAGGTCAGCTTCTCTGCTTCTCTCGTGGCTTCAACTTTTTTTTTTTTTTTCTGGGTATTCGAATGGCTCGAATGGAGGGTGAATTGAGACGAGGGTTCATATGTGAAATGACACTAATGTCCCTAGTCCAAATCATGTTAATATCCAATGTGGACGTAGTAAACTTGTGCAAAATTTAGATAAAAAACTTATGGACCGTAAAAGAAAGTCGGGAGTCTTGTATAAATTTTTAAAGTTGAAGAAAGTTATTGTATATATTTTAAAGTTTGAGTCTTACATGTTTTAGTTTTTATTTAAATTATTTTTATAATTTTTTATTATTTATTAATTAAAAAATAATAATAAACAATTTTAAAAAGTGGTAAAAAAATTTTAAATTATCTTTTATGACTCTTTATTTTATTTAAAAATTATAAAATTATAATTAATTTTTTATTATCTTGATAGAATTATATATTTTTTATTAATATTTTTTATAAAGAATTTATATTATTATTTTAATAAATTATTGTTGAGACTTTAAATTTGAATAATTTTTGACAATTTTTGAATTTCTGTGAAGAATAGAAATGAGAAAAAAAAAATTCAACGCGCGAAGAATAAAGATAAAAATAAGAGAAAAGAATAAGCGTAGGACAGGATAAGGAAGCACCATGTCGTGTTGTCATTCCTAGTATATAATTCATCTTATGTACAAATGAATTCTTTACAAAATGACAAAAATAAGGCATTTAACTTTTCTAGAGATGATTTATTGCAATATATTATTTTTAAAAATAATTTCTCATCAAATTGTCGAGTTGACCTCTATTATCACCACGCCTATAGATTAACAGCAAAATAACCTATTGTTCAAAACGTAACAACTAAGTGTCTTTTTTTTTAAATTGTTTTTGGATTCTTTTTTAAAAAAAAAAAGATGATTGATAATATCTTAATGCAAAAGAATTCCAACGTAAACTATTAAAAAACGAAGGCACTGACTTTTTTTTGGGAAAATTTTGTAATTTTTTGTGCTTTCTTGGACTAGTGAACAAACTTCAATACACAAGAAAAACTTGAAAAGCAGAAACTCTGATTTCCTCTGTTTCTTGAAGAAGATAGCAAAAGAAATTAGAAAGAAGAGAGATTACTGAAACTGAGAAACGAAAGCAATGAAAATGGAACGCAAGAACAAGAACGCAAACCTGCAGTGAACGATGCCAAATAGGACGAGATCAGATCTATTGGCTTGCTTTCTAATTGAAGGGAATTTAAGTACAAAATAGATGCTCAAACGTGTCAGTTTGATAGTTGACACAAAAGATACGGGGAAGTCTATGGCTCCTCTCCCTCTCTCTCTCTCTCCTTTAAATGTTTTTTAAAAGTTACAAATTGGCTATGGAATCCAAGATACATGAAATGAAGATGATGATGATGATAGTATAGTGATGCCATTTTAAGGGATTGCTATTCTAAATTTAAAAATATCATATCAATGAATCACCATAGAGATTCATTTAAACCTTTTTATTTCATTTGATAGACGTTTTATATACCTTCTTAATCATGGATTTTTTTTAAAAAAAACTCAATTATATATTTTTTCTTGTTATAAAAATATTAAAAAAAAAAAGTTACAAGTACAAAACAACCTAATATTTTTCTTAGTTTCTAACCTTTGAAAAAATGTTCAATCAAACCTAAATATACTTTTGCAAACTTATTTTTTAGGTTAAATGTATGTAATTCTTTTAATTATAAATTATGTACAGATAATCCTTTTAATTATAAAAATTGAACTAAAATCCCTTCAAAATTTGTAATTTTTGCAAAAAAAATCTCTCCTCTATTAATTTTTTTATCCAAAATTCCATTGGAAGGTAAAAATTTTAAATTATTTAAAGAATTTTTTTACATAATCTAAAATTCAAAGAAATTTTTATACAAGATTTAAAGTTTAAAAAAGTTTTTTACATAAAATTTAAAATTTAAAAAAAAAATCTGTGTTTTTATATAAATTAATTTTGTTGACATGTTATTATTTCATTGACATGTTTGGATAAAAAAAGTTAACAAATTTTTTACACAAATTACAAAATTTGAAAAACTCAGTCAATTTTTGTACTTAAAAATTATTTCCACATACAATATAATTCAAGAAAATTTTTTACATTTTAACCTATTTTTTAATATATACAATAAATGCTACCTAATCAATGTTGCTTCAATAGTTCATAGGTGGCCTGAGGAAACTGAATGGTACTACGCAGTCACATGTAGCTAAACATAAGGAAGTACCTTTTATATGTTATTGTTTAGCAAAAATGTAAACTTGTAATCAAAGTTTTAAATTTCAATTTTTCAGTAATCAAGTTTTACTTCATAGTTTTACATTTGCACAAAAAGCATGATATGATGAAAATTTCAAATATTACCTTTTGATTAGATTTTTATTTTTCGATTAGTCATGTGAAACAACTTTTGACTCAATTCTTAAATATAACAAACAAAAATGAAGTTATAGAAACTAAATTGAGTATTTTTACAATTAGAAGCTAAATAATTAAAATATATATTTTTCAAGGCCAAAAAATAAATTTTAAAAAAAGGGCATTTCATAGTTTCTCACCTGATTCATACTGAAATAAAATATTAAGAGAAAAATATATTCTTAATTGCCAACATGTAAGCAAGAATTGTGAATTCTGAATCAGTTGGTTGATTTAAATCAAAGGTAGGTCATTACACTTTTCTATTATAAGCTCAGCCACAATTCCACAGTGACTTTATATACTACTGCTTGAAATTCATAAATCCTGATTAATGCAATCGATTGCTTTACATAAATTACAGAAATATCCCCTCAACACAATAAACAACTTGTTCGAATGAACAAGCTTTGACCGGTTAACATACACGTTATCTTCAGACAGAGATTCGTTCACCAGGAGTGACAATATCTCTTTCAATTGTAGTTTGCAGGAGATTATTTCGAAAGCCTGCAAGGAGAAAAAAAAAATGATGATGCGGCAAAATACAAAATTTAATACAACAATGTTCATGATAATCAAAGAGTATTAGTCAGATCAGGCTTCTCTGAATGGTGGATATTCAAGATAATGAGAAATTTACATTACATTTCTTATGAAACTTTAGAGGATCCAATCCTTTCTTAGTTAAACTGCCACAACTTACCTAACACAAATAATCCTTCTCAGATTGAGTTTTTTTCCCCTTTATTCTCCATTTACACTTACAATTGCCTTAGGTAAATAATGTAAAGAGATATAGCAACTAAAATAATAAAAGTGAAAACAGTGATAACCTCTTATGAAATATAGGGCTTTGCAAGATTTCATCTGCCGTTTGTCTAGAAAAGAAGCCAATGCTTTTTTCTGGGTGCAACAGAAGGAACATCTGCAAATTCATTGAGAAGAGAGAAAAAAAAAAAGAGTTTAATTTCTACGGTGTATAAAGTCAATAAAAGAAAATATGTCAAGCGAAGGAAAAAAAAAATCCATATCACAATTGTTAGGTTTACTACCTCCACTTGAGTATAATGAATTATAATGCACTTCACTCCAAAAGCTTAGCCAAAGTTCTACAGTTCAAAAATACATATTATCATATAGCCTCTTTAAAGCAATCCAAAAGTGGAAGTTACAGAATGAGCAAAGGACAAAAAATATGATTCAGAATTAAGCACCATTATTACTTTTTAAGAAGGGATTTAAACTCAACTTTTAGGGAAAAAGACAATACTGGAGTAAAAGAAAGGAAATGCAAATCTCAAGCGATTTAAAGATGTAACTATGTAGTCACATCTTGTCCCTCTATCCATACCCCACCACTTAGATCACTCACTATCCACTGCAGACCGCACTGATTTAAGAATTTGACAATGACACCACCACCATAGATTATGTGTGCAAAAGAGTAGAAATAACATTCTTGAACCAAGTAACTTAATAAAAGCTTGTGTGTGAGAGATAAAGAGAGTTAATAATAGCGACAACTAAATTTTTAAACGAAACAACACTTACAATACTTATAAAAGCTTGTGTGTGAGAGATAAAGAGAGTTAATGATAGCGACAACTAAATTTTTAAACAAAACAACACTTACAATACTTGCCTCTAGTGGGATTTTTGTCAGTGGGCACAATCTCAATATAGCAAGTGTCTCTGAAAGAGGTGACTAAACAAATTTTGGCACCAAACTGTACAAAAAGCCACAAGCAGTTAGAAATCAATTGTAACAATATGGGAAAGGTTACATAAATAACTGTAGAAATGGAAAAACAGACAAAATACCAAGTCAAGACCGGGACAACATCTACATTTGACTAATACAACAACAAACAAAGCCTTTTCTGATTAAGTAGGGTCAGTTACATGGATCAAACGACGTCATGTACTTACAAACAAAGCCTTCATTTGACTGATGAAAGGGCAAAAGAAGAAAACTCAATTTTAAAGTTAGCTAGAAGACTGAACCAGAGTGTACCATATATGGTAGAATTTAGCCTACAAAACCTGAAGAGATATCTTTGGCTGAATGGTAGTAAATTGATGAGAAAGAAAGGTCTATTAGTCTTTTGACAACAAATGCATGCTCAAATACTCTTCATTCATACAGTAGCTAACAAGGCGGGAATCAGCCCATGAGATAGGAAGACAAAAGCCCGTGTTGCTAATAAGTATGAATTACAAGAAGCGAAGAAGGCTTGTAAGTTCACTTTGCATATGTTTAAGTAATCTTATAACATGGCTCAAAATTACCATTTCCTTCTCCTATGATCAGTTACTTAGTGAAAGAAAAAGCAACCTTTGGGTCCCTGAGATTTACACAACTGCTAAGCTCCCTTCAGAGTCAAATTATTATTTTGATGGAGATGGACAAAAGCAGCATTTAACTACCAGCTCAGTATCCATAAACACAACTTACCCTGTTACTGCTAAGGGGGAAAAACTACTGGGAACATTCAATGCCAAGTGTCACTAAATATTAGTGAGCGATGTACTCTAAGATATAATAATTAAACAGCTAAAAAATGGACAAAAACTTTGCAGTGAAAAGTGAGAACACCATATAGAAGATCAAAGGTAAAGGAAAGGTGGTGGAAAGAGTTGTATTCCCAGTCAAAGATTCTCCCAGAAATGAACTCCTAATCACCTCTATCAGTAAATTCAGTTCCAAAAGGAATCATAACAAAGAAAAGAAAATGCAGAGACAGAAGCTGTTACTGAATAGATTGATTGGTTGAGGAATGAGGGTGATCAAAGTTGGAACAAAGAATACGGATCCAGGGTTTTAGTAAAACTCTCATCTGAAATTATATCAAGAATGCTCTCTACAAGGAAACACTTTCCTAGTACGATTTAAAGTTACTTTCCTAAAATATTAGGATAGATAAACTTGACCAACAAGAAAAACGCCTCTAGAATGCAGTTGATGGAACCTAAGTCACCTGGGAACTTTCTCTCAAAAGCTAGCCACTATGGGAGAAGAAGCAAACCTCTTAAGTATCTCATCAACCATCTCATATTACTCAATGTAAGACTTGGGTAGCCTAAACTTCCCAGGCCCAGGGATATCTCATACTATTCCTATCCCCAATAGCAGCTCACCCATATAAAAATACAAGAAATTTTTTTAAAAAAAATATCAAATCATAATTGCAACTGGCCCCACTTTGTCCTCATCAAACCACCATAACCATTTCTTAACAAGAAGGGCAACAGTTAAGTATTATCAAATTACCAAAGACCAAACCTCTACAAGCCCTATCACACAGTAGAGCTCCCAACTCAGCAATTGGTTTCTTTGAAAATCAACATCCCATGAACAGAGAAATCATTAATGATCTTCTCAATAATCTTATTAATATCACTTGCTAGGACCCTAAACAGATACAAATAATACAGAGGAACACATGACAAACAAGCTTGAAACATGATGTCTTACTAATTTATGAAAAGCCACAGAGAGAGAAGTAGAACCTCCTAGGTTCTAATAAAAGTACTATATTCTGAAGGTAATCAATATGCATGCAAATTCATATGTAGTGTGTGTGTGTGCGTGGATGGGTGGGTGTATGTGTTTTAATATAATGAGCAGATATGGCAAGACCATTTATCAACCTAGAGCATAATTTGGCGTAAGAGGAGATTAAACATTAGACAACTTACTCTGTCTGCAGCTGCTTGTAGAGTTATATGATCTCCCCACTCCCCTGATCTATGGAAAAACAATGTGCATATACTGAATTAGCATTTACCCTCAGTACTACAAGCTCTCTAATTTTGCAGGAAGAAAACCAAAATTAATCACCACTGATTTCTAACTTTTTCATCTTCTTCAGGTAGCTTTTGTACTTCATTGGTACATAACCTTCATAAAACTTTCTGAAATGCTTTAGCTGAAGAAAAAAGAAAAAGAAAAAAAAATACAAATACAAATATGGAATTAGAAAGAAGAAAACATCTCTCCACTCAGAAACCAAAATACAATCAAACTGTCTCCAATATGCAAAGACACATACATAACAGAAAGGAAGATAAAGAAAGACAAGGAACATGGAAGGAAAAGAACAATTACACCAAAATTTAAGATATATCAAATATGCAACCCACTAGCTCTCTCATTATATTTTCTTTTCTTTATTGTCCTTTACCCTTACCAACCATTGGACTGACCATCATATGTATGATCAACAAAATAGTCACAATAAGAATTGAAGACAACTAGGTACCAAAACATTCAGAAGGAAACTATGTACTTAGGCTATCTTCTAATTCATGTATGACCATGTTTTGACTTCAACAGGAACACAAATAACCACAGAAGTGTGGATGCATAAAGAGTTAAACCAATCACACCTGCTTGATAACCTGCCTCCTTACATGCTTGTGGTATTCAGAATTGCGAAATAACTGATCTGCTAATGCTCGAAACTGTCCAGTAATATTCACAAATATTACACAGAATATGTTAAATAATATGAAAATTATATTGAAAGCTGGCATTAAAAAAAATTTGAATAAGTTCAAAACCTGGCAATTCCCATCACCCTCCATTTGTAGTTCTGCTAAACCATACGTGACTAACCTGGAGAAATTGAAGGTGCATAATCATCAAAAATACCTTATGCATAAAAATCAAAAGAACATTGAAGTTCAGATAAACCATATCTATACTCACTGCCAATTTTATTATTGTCATCACTGGCATAATTAGAATGATCTATGATTCTATCAACTCAACATTCTCAATAAAGTAATGAGTTGGCATTACTCAGTGCTTATCAAATATAACTGTAACAAGAATTGTAAAAGATTTAAGACACAAATAAAGGTTACCCATTACAGTGCATCTTATCTTTCTCATTCTTCATTTTATAGTAATTACTAAGGCTGAGAAAGATTGAAGAAATATGCTTTCACAAATATAATAATCTAACAAAACTTCAATAATATAAGTATATAAACAGGACAATTCTAATTTCATTCAAAGAAGAAAAACAATGACCAAACTAGTAGTTATTTGTTGTATAACTTCAGAAATATCAAAATAAGTCTAAATCAAGCTAGTATATACAACCTTTCAGACAGCCTCTCATGATCTAATGTTGCATCATTTACATCAGGAATCTCTCCATTAACCCGAGGAGTGTGCTGTCAACGTACTGAATTAGTATTCTGATCCCAAAAAGGTAATAGTATACAAATTACAAGAAAAGACATAATAACTTGTTATTTACAATGGTTTGCAGGGTAAACTAATTACATTAAAAATTTTGAAGGTGGATAGCTTGATGCATGGGATTAAGGCAGTATAACATACAAGGATTTTAGGATTTCAGTTGAATAATTATAGATGCCATTTTTTAAGATTTCAGTAAGGTTATAAATTTGCATAAACAGCTTCCGAACTTATACTTTACAAAAAATGAGGTTAGGCAGTTAGGGGAAATCCAAATAGTATTCAAAGCATGAATGTGCAAATCCCTTCAACAGCCAGTCTCATATTTGAGCCCAAAAATTATGAACTGGCCCACAAGAAATGGTAACAGATGAATTTGGCGTGAACAATGCATGCATAAGCACATAAAAAAAAATAATAATAAACGTCCTAAAATAAAGTCCAAACCCAAGAAAAATACTTGAGAAGGTACCAAGGAAAGGGGCCTGACAAGTATTTCAACTACCCTATTCGACATTACTACCAGTCAATGCACAATTCTGCTTAACTGAAAGAGTTCCAACAAATGGAAATTATTTATTTTGAAAAATTCTTCTACATTTTGGTCTTCGGATAGAACTGAAATATTTACTCAAAGATCCTTGTCTACTACTGGCTACACATAAAAATGAACTCCAACTTGTAACCAAATCGAAATTGAGTATAATATCTTTGGTTGTCGCATTCAGTAGAAATTTCAAGGCAGATCAATCTGGCTCAAACAGGGTGGCCAAAAAGTGAACCAGGCTTTATGACCCTTTTTTGCACAGGTCAAAGAATGTCAAGCCAGCTCACTTTGCATGCAAACCTATTTTGGTGGGTCACATGCAAATTCAAGTGCTGCTTACATACAAGACAATATCCGCTTATCTTGGACTATGACACTGATATATGTATAATTGTGCACTATCACATGATTAGGGAAGTTTGGCTGAATTTTAGCCATTTCCTTGAGTTTCCATCACTTACTTTTCTTTTTCAATCTTCTCTTTATTATTTATTTTTTTTTCTTGACATTTTACTGGAGAAGAAGGGGAATGGAAAAGGTGGTAAAGAAAATGTTATTGCTTTAGGTAAAGAATAAAGACAAAATGTTAATTAACCATCAATTGACGAACTTGAGGATCTACATCTACTTGCAACAACGGTAGAGTCAAACAGTATTGAAGTACTATCCAATTCCCTATCACCAACAATCAAGCACTCACCAAAAGATTATATGTTGAATGAAATTAAACCCTTTTCTTTCTGTAACAGTTATGTTGAGGACCAAATACACCATTCCTTAAAAAGTTTAAGGATGCATAAATATAAAGTAAGGCTCATACCGGAATAGAATCCAAATGGGATAGTCGCTTCCCAAGCCTATTGTCAGCTCTTGAATTTTCCTCTTCTGCTAATATGCTTGCAATGGTTTGGTCATCCTCCGTATCCCGGAAGCTGCTATTCAAACTTGAGCTCGAGCTAGCACTTGTATTCCTATGGGTTTCAGCCATGCTTTCCCCAACTGATAATCAACTTAAAGCAGCCTACATATCAAGAATTCCAAAAAAGATGAACAACAAAGTAAGCCAGTGGAGCAATAAACGCCTAAATATCTGATTCAACAAACCACAAAATGGAATAATCTATCAAACAAGAAGTTTAATCAAACAAAGAATTAAAACCGCAAATCGAAGCAACCTCAAAACGGGAATTACACAGTAAAACCAAAATCAACAGTAACATTGAAAGCTGAATAGGAGATCAAATTCATCAATAGACCCATTTCTTGTTTACGATCCTTAAAACAGCAGACATTTGTTCAATAGTACGATCAAAAGATGCTTCACCTTGGATTTAGAGCAACAATCACAACAAAAAGGAAGACAAATCCTAGACAGAGAATAAGTCTTGAATGGACACAAATAGAATAGTGATCAGAGAAAAAGTTGAATATATCAGAGAAAGCTCTGAAGTTACCAAGAAGTCAAGTAAAGACAGATAGGCAAAGAAGAGGTAAGAGGTTGAAAGTAGCTGAAGAAGAAGATTATAGGTTTGGGTGTTTGGGTATGTAACCTTCAAGGCTGGGTCTCTGGGAGTCCTAGACGTCATCTCTTGCGGACAAGAATCTAAGTACCTATCTATCACGCACGGACACGATGGCGTTTTGTAACACAAAATATTTTTTAGTACATATATACTTTTAATAATATATTATTTAATCATTAAAAAATATTAAATATCAATAATTTTTAATGTGAGATTTTAATTAAATATTAACATAATACATTGTTTAATAACATGAGGTATTAAATACTGATTTCACTTAATTATTTTTTATTATAATAAGAAATATCAATACTCATAAGGTTAAATATAGCTGAAAAATTAATTTTTTATAATATAATTAATTTAAATTTAAATTTTTATTAAAAATATTTATATTTAATATTTAATAATATTTTAAATAATATTATCTCTGACAAAATAATACTTATAAAAAATATTATCATTATTCTTACTTAGATCTTACCAATAAGTTAAAATTTAAAATTAAATAATATATTATGATCTTTTAATAATTAAATTAGTGTTTAAATTTTTTTTTTGAAGATTATAAAGTTATTTTCCTCTAAATTGGGTAACAAAATACTAAATTAAAATGCTAAAAAATGTTTAGTTACCAATATTTTAAGAAAATTATAACCACTTTAAAAAGCTATAAACATTTTTAGAATAGGTTACCAATAAATAAAAAATAATTAACATTATTTGTATTTGTATTATATATTTAAGTTCTTAATGTATACTCTAAAATTTATCTTATTAACTTTATTTAATACAAACACATACATACTTTTTAAGTAAATTAAGTATAAATACCTTTGATATATATAAAATTTTATTCATAGTAATTTAATGTTACATGTGATTGTATTTTAAAAAATTATTTATTATCATGTTATGTTTTATAAAAAGTAAAAAATATACTGAAATTAAAAAAAATTAATTTTAGAATGAAGATATTCACTAAGATTCATGATAATGTAAAATCATTTTTGACACATACAACCAAATAAAAGAAAATCCTTAGTATTACTTTATTGGTATTACAGTCGGCAAATTGTTTGAAGTTTATCCAAAACACGAGTGACAAGACCACGTCAAATGGGTCATTTTCAAAATTTCGGAGTCAAGATTAAAGTTCAAGATGGATCAGTGTTAGGATATCAGCAAATCAACAATAAACTTTTTTCTTTAAGCACTTTATTTAATATTTGAAGAGTATATTAATAATTTGATTTTTTTTCTCAAGTTTAATCATTAAAGATTTTTGTATAAATATATTACTTTTTTTTATTATTTTTAAAAATATCTTTCATTTATTGTAATCTACAAATCTATATTACATTTTTTGTAGTTGCATCAGTTCTTTAATAATAATAATAATAAATTGTTTCAACTTTGTACTAATTCGTTATTAACATTAACGAATTGTAAGTCAAATAACAATTCACTAATATTATTAGTAAATTATCATTTGATTAAAATTTTGACCTGTAATTCACAAATATTAGTAGTGAATTGTTTTTGAGCAGTCTAATGCCAAACATAAGCATAAATGCACAAATTATATAAAAATAGAACAAAACATGATAATTGCCCAAATAAATATAAAAAGGTTAAAAACTCAAAAGGAACAAATCAAAAACAATATTATAAACAAATTATATAACAAAAAAGACTATAAATAAAAAAATAATTAAAAACTCATAAACCAAAAAATAAAATCAAAAAAATTTAATAAAATATTATATTAACTCAGAAAAAGAATAAACAAACACAATTTAAAATTATGTTTTGTAAATATTTGGTTTATTAATTGGTAATGATGATATTTTTGTTCATTTTATTTAAATTTTGTTAATATTGAGCTAAAATTTTCTTTATTCATTTTTTTAAAACTTTGTTAACTTGAGTTAAAATTTTCTTGTTCATTTTGTTTTTATTTTGTTAATGATATATTGAATTAAATTGTGTTTGTTAACATTTTGTTTGTTTATTCTTTTTTGAGTTAATATAATATTTTGTTAAAATTTTGTTTGACCTCTTTTTTGGTTTATGATTTTTTTAATAATTTTTTTAAATTTTTTTATTTAATTTATTTATAATATTTTTTGTGTTATTTGTTAATTTGAATTTTTAACTTTTTATATTTATTTGTATATTTATCATGTTTTGTTCTATTATATAATTTGTGCATTTGGTAATAGGCTAATCAAAATTATAGTCAAATAGTAATTTTATATTAAAATTATAATTGATGATTTAAATTCTGATCAAACAGCAATTCGCTATTAACATTAACAAATTGCTAGTCAAAATCTTGGTAAAACAATAATTTGGTATTAGCATTTGCAAATTTCTATTTGACTTGCAATTCACTATTAATACCAGTAAATTAGTGCAAAGTTAATACAGAATTCACTATTACTATTAACAAATTGATGCAACTACAAAAAAAAAAAAAGAAGTGATATAAATCTATAGATTTCAATAAAGGGCAGATATTTTTGAAAATAATGAAAAAAAAGTAATATATACGTACAAATCCAATCATTAAAATATTATAATAGTATAATTCAGTCTTTAAAGAATTATTTTATTTCTTGTTTAATTTTTAAATATTTATATTAAAATGAATTTAAGCTTTGGTCTTAAAAATTATATATTTTACTAGAGATTTTGTATGCATAAAAATGAATGTCATTATTGTCATTAATTTTTGAAATATAACATAAAATAATTATTATTATATTTTAAAATAATAAATTAAATAATAAAAAGTTATTTAATTAACTTCTTACTCATATGTTATAATTTTTCATTATTTTTATTTTCTTTCCCTCATATACTCTCTTCAAAGTGTTTGCAGAGTGGGCTAGATGGCAACTAGTGAGTTGGGTTGGGATGAGTTATGAAAATTTTATTATAGAACTCGAATCCACCCAACTTGAACTTTTGGATGGGTAAGATTGGGTTATATGTTGAGTTTTTTAAATAAAAATATATATGTTTGTATTTAATTTTTAAAAATTATATATAAATCATAAAATAAGAAATGAATGATTATTTTTTATTTATAGTAAATCAATATCAAAATTATATCATTTTTTTCTACAAGTAGTAAGATAGATTAACATAAAAATTATGCAATGATGATATCTAATTTATATATATTATTTTAAATTATGATACTTTTAATTTATTTTATTATTTCTCTACATTGTGCAAAAGGGTAATTGAATAAACTTAAGTGGTAAATGTAAAAAATTTAAAAACAAAAACTCAAAATGCATTATATAAGTGTTTATCAAATATTTTTTAAAAAAGTCAATGCTTTAGGTTAGACAACAAGTTGAAAGAAAATGAATATGAATCAATTTATCAACTCAACTTAATTGTGCAAATTGAGTTAGATTTGATGAGTTAATCTAACTCAATAAAACACCCCTAGTATTTATATTATATATTTTATATTATATAATATATAATTTTAGAGATCAATGACAAAAAAATTTTAAAATTATTATAATATAAAATAAAATAAAATATATGATCTCGGTAAAAGGTTAAAAAAAATATAAATAATAAATAATTAAATAATTTTTTATTACTTTAAAATATAATCATTATTATATTTATATATTATATTTCAAAAATTAAAAAATAACAGGTATTTTCGCTCATCTTCTAGCTTTAGTTTATATTTCTTTTTTTTAATTCAATAAGTGACTGCTTACAAATAGTTTGTGTTGTAGTAGTAGTATCCTACTTGGCCCCACTAACATAACTTAAGAACTCGTTGAATACCTTAAAAGGACATTTCTTTCAATACTTTCCCAGCGTTTAGAAAAATTTTCTTTGTTAGATAACACATGCACAATGTTCTTAAAATTGGATCATAACTTACGATTTAATAATTTAATTGTGATTGATCCAATATTAATATTTATGTATTAATTTTATATTATAATTAATTAATTAATTTAAAATAATATATATCATATAATTTGATTACAAGTAAAATAAAATAAGTACATAATATATTTATTTTTTTTAAAAAAGTAAACATATTCTTACTTTTATTTACAAAATTTAAAAAATATAAAAATATATAACATTTATTATATTTTAGGGACTTTTATTTTATTATTATATTTTATTCATTATTTTTCCCCATTTACTCTTTTTATTCTTTTCCAACGCCACGTCCACTTTAGTCTTATTTTCTCCATCAAAAGTCTGACTACTTTTTCTCAGTAATCATGAAGTCTCTCTCTTTTCCAATAAGTCACTCTTTATCAATATGTCAAGTCTCTTTCTCTCCATTTCAAATCTCTTCTGGGGTGAAATTCTTTCCCCAACTTCAAAAGTTAAAACTCTCATATTCAAGTTCAACTCACCCACAACCAGCAAAGATGAAAGAGTTCAATGATGGAGAAGACAAAAACCAGAGCAGCATCTTCTTCTTCTTTCTTTTTCAATTCATCATCTTTTTCATCTCAAATCCCTCTCTTTTTCTTGGTGCTCAGACAAAATTTTTCAAATCGTAGGACTGTTAAACCGTTCAATTTTTCTTGAAGTCAATTTTAAATATTTAATGAATCGGTACCATAGCCAATTTACCAATTTACTAGTCCAACCAATCAGATTCGATTCAATTTTCACATCATTATATATGCACCATATGTGTTGCTAAAAACCAATTTAAATGTCTATAATCTCTTGATTCCTAAGAAGTTCAAGGAACATCCTTATTCCTATCAAGTTAATACCTTCCATCTGTTCAATCTCTTCAACTACTATTTCAATGATGGGCATATACCCTATAGCTTTTTTGAATAAGCACTCCACAAAATGAACTTTTCGCCATAAAACTATGATTTCCATTCTATTAATGTTGCTTGACCTTCATGTAACATGAGCGCACTTGGCGAGGTAGGCATTTTCCTAAACGATATAACAATCTACTTGCCTGAGGAGTTCACCCAAGGTTTCTGGTGAGTGACTAACAAAAAAGAAGAAAGGGTCTATTTGAAGGTCATATTTGATAATATGCACTGCCACTAGGTTTTAGAGATTTTGGTTTTGTAAGGCAACCTTGAAAAATCAAGCGACGTAGTTCTGCAACATCTCGTTTTTGCCCTATGTAAAGCCAATCAAATCATCTGATGATTTTTTGTTCACTTTGCTTGTTGCAAAGTGTTTAATTAATGGGTCAAACAACTTGTCAAAGGAGTTGATAGAGCCTGAAGGTAGAAGCGAATACCATTGTAAGGCAGTAAGGCAGACCCTGTTAATGTACAAGAAAAAAAATCAACAATGTTGGGCATTCGACATGCTAAGGATCGACATGATGGAGTTAAAAGCGTTAAAATAGTCTTGAAAATTTTTCTCCCCATTATAGGATTTAATCTTCATTAGCATTTTAAACCCAATGGGAATGTGGACGTCCATGATGTGTTATGCAAAGGGATGGTGACCCTTCTTAGGGAGGTTTGCAAGTCTGACCTCTGGTAGTGAAGTATGAGAATGCTCTTGAGGCGGGTGAGCTACTGGTTGTGCTTAGGCATACTGAAAATGTGGGTACCATCCATAGTACAAGTTGTAAGGGTTGACTAGGGGGCCGTTGGATCCCCATAGGATGGGATGGCACAGGAATCTCTAGCATGGGTGAGCGAAGTAGAGAAGGATGCACTTATGGTAGTAGATGTGTTTGTATCATAATTTTCGATGCAGTAAGTGTCAGGGGTGCTATGGTGGGTTGAGGTGTGGGGCAGAGAGGGACGCCCAGCGCGAGGTGGTTCCACAATAATAAAAGCTTGTGGGGCTATCAGTGGGGTAGGCATTATGCCTGGTCCTATGGGTAAATTACCTAGTAATGATGACAATGTTAGGACCAAGATTGGCTACGGTTGATGGAATGATGAGATTAAAGGTGTAGTCATCGGCATATCATAGATGGATGGATTGATGTAAGGATACCCTGATTATTGGAGAAGTTGGTGCAATTCTATTTTAAGGTGGATTATCACCCATCGAAGGTTACAAATGACCTGGGTCTTAAGGACATAGCCATTAGAGTCATTTCCTTCTTCTTGAGAAGGAAGTTCTTGGTTGACACGTTCTAATTCCTCTTCTCCCATATCATTGGGAGAAGGATTGTGATAGGTACCAGGAGCTAAGTACGATTGTTTTATCAACAATTATGTCTCCCTTATGACAATGTGTATTATAGGTTGTGTAGGTGTTTATTGGCATCGTTGGTGGTGCAGCGTAAGAGGGGCGGTGCAAATGTTGATTAATGCCATTGAGAGAAAGAAAGTGATTCTTGGAAAATCAACAATAGAAAGAATGTGCAAAAAAGTATAGCAGTGGTTTGAGTTGATCACAGGAAGCATCAATGATAAATCAATTTTGAATTAAATTACCAAGATAGCACGAGATAGTAATCAAATGTAGCAATAACTTGCATAGAAAAATAAATAAAAGAATGCAGAGGGAGAGATGACTTCTTTGTTGCATCTCCAATATTAAAATTAGATAAATCAAAGAGCAAGAGAAAAAGAATTGTATAAACTAAAATATTCACGTACTTAAAGATAGATTTATATTTATATAATTTTAAGTAAACTGTAAACACATAAGTTAATTGGACAAATCCAAGAGGCATCCCTTAGCCTTAGCAGGGGGAATAGACACCCATTTGTGGTAATATAATATTGTCATTTTTGTTAACGTTTTATGTATCAACCAATAAAAAAAAATTTGAGCAAAACCCATGTTTTTTTAAGGAGTAGGAGAGAATCCAAATTGCGATTCTCCACGCCCGCACGTGATAGTTGTGTTGTTTGGAAAGTTGGTGGCGAGGCGGGCGGGCGGGTTGTGCACCATGCCTTTTTGGGTTCTCTCGTCGCTACAACACACAAATTAAGCTAAGAGAAGCCGCAGAGAGAGTTCGTCATCGACTTCGTTCTTCATTCATATTCATATTTTCTCAGATCTATAACCCAATTAAGATCTCACAATCCAACTTCCACTACTGCACCTTCTTTCACTTTCTCCACCACTTCACCCACAACAGTACAATTGATGCAGTTGAAGCTCAGACTCACAAGTAAGGAAATCATGTTCTCCATTAGACCTATTTTACGGTCACACCCACGACCATTCCTTTCTCTCTTGCTCCATTCTTCGTATACTTCCTCAGCTGCTGCAATTCAATCTGAGAGGACTATTAGAGAAGGCTCCAGAAACGACTGGACCCGAGAGGAAATCAAGTCCGTCTATGACTCTCCCATTCTCGATCTCCTCTTTCATGGGGTAAGCTCAAGCTTCAGTTCATGATTAATAGATAATTAGTTTTTTGGAACAAGGGTTAAGGTTTTAGCTTTTTTGGAAATGGAATAGTAGCATGATTAGGATTAGGCATTATGTTGCTATTAGCATTGTACTGAAGCTACTCTTGTTTGTGCTGTATCAGGCTCAAGTTCATAGACATGCTCATAACTTCAGGGAAGTGCAACAGTGTACTCTGTTGTCTATTAAAACAGGCGGGTGCAGCGAGGATTGTTCATATTGTCCTCAGTCGTCAAGGTATGATACAGGACTGAAAGCCCAACGGTTGATGAACAAGGAGGCTGTTCTGGAAGCCGCAAAGAAGGTAATTTTTTAAATTTTAATTGTTTAGAATCTTGCAACTTGCGTTACATTTCACTTCAGGAATCTGATAGTGTAATTTCACTTAGTTATATCTTTGGTTCCGTGGACTCGTTCCTCCAACCCTTTTACAATCATGTTTTTGTTTTTGTTATTTGGTTGAGAATCATGTTTTTGTTTGTTACTTCTGTTCATGTTACTCTTGGATTCCTTTATCCTTTCATCCTCTAACTGATGGTAGCTGAAATCATCAATTTAGATATGGGACTATTAGAAAGGAGCTTAAGAGGTCATGCTGGGTAGGGAAAATGTACATGCTATTGAGGTTAAGTTGGATAGGTTTGGACATCTCAAGGTATTCTAATTTAGAACTAATTTATACTAAAAATGGCAGTATTTAGGCGTTGAAGACAAACTTCATTTCTCAGCCATCTATACTTAGTTGCTTATAAAATTATGAAAAAGAAAAAAAAGAAAAAGTTTGTATACAAACTCCTGGAAATAAAGATGAATTACAAAGCAATATGAAAATAAATAACTTTACTATCTTCAGAATGAGACTAGAGAATAATCCTAAGAGAAGAGATTACTATTCTTTCTTTGAGTTTGATCTCAACTGGTTACTTAGAGAATATTAAATCATCTTGTTGCTCATGTCTTTTGGTGCTCTTTCTTATAAAAAAATGATTTCTCTTTTCTTGGCAGGCAAAAGAGGCTGGTAGCACACGCTTTTGTATGGGTGCTGCATGGAGGGACACAGTAGGAAGAAAAACCAACTTCAATAATATCCTTGAATATGTAAAAGAAATAAGGTAATGGAATGTTATTTTATCAGGAATTGGAAGCAATAAGAAATTGATCTCTTGTGTCTAGGCTGATCTAAGCTGATTGTAAAGTCTTTTTTCGATTGTTGGAAAATGTTCTCACTGACTAAAGTCCATCAAATCTTATGTGAAATTGTCACATGTTAACAGTTAAATGAATAAAATTGAGAATAATGTGACTTAAAAAATAGTTTAATATAATTTAGTTTTTTTTATAACTGCCAATTTTATCTGCATGCATATTGTTCTCTATTTTTCTCCACTAAACTCTTAATCCGTGACGGGTATATGTATGGTTTATATGTTTTATAAGTACATAGTGAAAGTTTGGTGGTGAAAAGTATAATAAAAAGTTGATAACAGAATTTTTGTGCTTGTGGGAGACAAATATAGTTGTTCACTAGTTAGGACTATATGAGGCACATGTAGTGGTTAATTGTTTGAAAAATGAAATGCAAATGCATAAAGAATTTATAATGATACAAGCAGTGTGGTGCTGTTTAGATAGAGTTTGCTATGTGCATCATGTGGGAGAATCATTATGTTAAATATATACAATCTCATTTTCTTCCCACAGAATTGGTTTAAGCCCATACCATTAGTTTACAGATCATGTTTAATATCCATAATGGCTTATTGCGTGTGACAAATGGTTGTGATTGGGGCACGTAGGACACTATGCAGCTCATATAATTATGATTCAAAATTAAAACTAAGATGTAGTGGGGGTTCTAGTATGTGATGCCGCCAAAGCTCTCTTTTGAATCCTGTTACTTTCAACTTCAACAATCTGTTTAACTTGCTCTTTTGTATATTTTGATCCCTTGAGAGTTTCTAAACATTTTTCTGAAAATATAAGCATTATAGTAGGTAGACTATCAACAGAAGTATGTATATTAATACACACCTGTCGCACCAGCATATCAGCTGTATTAACTTCATTTAGAATAATTCTTTGGCCAGACTATTAAGGACAAAAGAGATAAGATAATGCGTATGTATATACTTTAATCAAGTTCTTGAGGCTGAATCACCCCATCAGTGGGTGGGGGTATTTATTGAACACTTTCTAATAACTAATCACTAATGACAAGTGAGTTCATGCATGCTGTGCTATTCTCTAGAATTCATTGAATACTTGTGCAGACTGGCCACTGCAGTTTACTTTACCCAACAACCCTAAGTCTAACTTATATGGAGAATGAGAAGAAAGAAACAGATAGAGAGAGATAGAACTTAGAATATCAGAGAAGGCATGAAATCAGATAAGAGAGAGATGAAAGTACAAAGAAGGAAAGAGAGATAGAACAGAACTGAAGATAACGAAAGAAGAAATACTTCAAGAGAGAGGATAAACAAAGTGAGTGAGCCCTTTCATACTGCCCATGTAGCACATGCTGCATTGTACCAAATGACAGTTGCAAGGCCACAGCTGTATCAATAACATACATAAAAAGTTTTTAAGGAACTGAATGATTTACAATAAAGAACTAGTGATGTTCTACTCTTCCTTTCTTTGGTTGTTAAACACACATTATATAGGTTCCTGAATCCTGACAAACTATTAGTGTATGTGTAGCCTTGTCATGTGCCATGATGAACAAAATTTTGCTATATTGAAATTGCAGAGTTCTTTTAGTCTGAAATACTGACAAGAACTGCAAGCAGGTTTTACTCCCAATTGTGCTAATCTCAACTGTTTTTACATCTTCCTAGACAACCTCCAATTCCATTAGTAAAAAGGAAAAGAAAAAGTTATGAACATTAAAGAACACCTGAAGAAGTACTTCAATGGGATTGCTGTAGATTTTATCTTGTTTGCTGGATAGGAAACTCCACCTTGCAAAATTTAGAATGAACAAACCTTAAAAAAGCATGTGAACTCTAGATTTTTCTGTGTTTCCATGTCCTTGCTTTTGACATGTCCTATTTCCATTACTGTCCATGGTTACTAGTTTGCACAATATTCTCCCTATTCTTTAATCTCTCTTCCAAGCACACTC
The DNA here is from genome assembly GCA_031216115.1 of Senna siamea. Classification (NCBI taxonomy): domain Eukaryota; kingdom Viridiplantae; phylum Streptophyta; class Magnoliopsida; order Fabales; family Fabaceae; genus Senna; species Senna siamea. The sequence goes on along the minus strand of CM062367.1, from coordinate 30,468,568 downwards.
TCCAGCCTTCTCTAGGACTTACTGTCCAGATTTCTATTCTGTCAAAGGTTTCATCTTCTGTTTATAGAAGAACATGATAAGTGTGGTCAGATTTTGTGATACAATGATATTATCATCGTTATGCTGGGATAGATGTATTTGTTTTTATCTTTCTTTTGAGAAGAGCTATCCTTTATTGTCAAGACCGCTTCAACTCAGAACCTTAAACTGTTATGGGAAACAGTGAAGGCCCATAAAAAATATTTTAGTATGATCTCTCACACGAAAGCCCTTTGGCTTGAATCATGGACAGGATACAAATTTACCTTGTGCTAAAATATTATTTAGTTATGAAGATTGGGGCCAGCAACCATTGGACTCCTAACCATTTAGTTATAGAGGCTTTGACAATGGCCCACTTTAACTCTAAGCTGTTAACTAAAAGGCCATGAGTAAATTTTCTTAGGATCTCTAACACTTATTTCTGATCAGTTTATGTAGAGCTGCCTGTATTTTTCTTGTGCAGATAAACTGAACATAGTTTTTTAATCTTGGAGTTGATCACCCCTTCTAGAGATTTTTTTTAGAGATAAAATGAGATCTTTTATAAGAACCTTTTTGAGACTCAACTTTATATATTGAGATAATCTAATTGTTTTATCTTCATAAAAGACAATATTTTAGTTTTAGAGAAAAGAAGAGTTTGAACTGCAATGAAGCTCTTTGAAGACAGGCTATAAGTCTTCAAATGTGTACTTTGGTACTCTTTGGACATTATGCACATAGAGTGGGTCCTTTGTGGTTTTTTTTAATTAACGTCCTGGCCCAAATATTTAGGTATCCAGACAAACATTTCTGCTTATCTGGGCATATGATAGAACAAGCCCCAACATTAGGCTTGGTAACCCCCTATTGTAATTTATCTGAGTTAATCACTTACCCGTTGTAATTTTGCTGACAACTCAACTTTGGAACTATAAGGGTCACTTTTCTTTTAAAAGTGATTCTTTTCCTTGAATGTTGGACTCTCTTTAACTGGCCATGCACTAACCTTTTAGGAATGGGAATTCCTCAATGACCATCTTCAAAACATGGTGTATGAATATTCTTAGCTATATTTGATATTTACCCATTGAGAGAATAGGGAGAGCAAGAGTTAGCAAGGGAAGGAAAGGAAAGGACCAAACAAAATATATTTATTGAAAGGCTTAATCATGTTGTATACCCTTTACTGGGTACGCTACAAGAAACACTTTACCTATCTGCATGATTTCCTAGAATTTTAATACCTGTTAACATTCTCTCTTCAGCTGTAAATAAAACTTAATTAAATAGAAAAGTAAAGAATAATACCCAACTCTAACTCAACCATCAATTCAAGAGCATAAGCAACTAGTACTCCTTTGACATGTCCTTGGTAGGCAAATGGCTCCTAAAATTCTTCAACTTGCTTCACTTGAGCAGCCCCCTTGACATTCTCCCTGCTATTGTCCTCAGTCACCTCACATAACACAACAACTGCTCCCAGAATTCAACTTGCTTCACATGAGCAGCCCCCTCAACATTCTCCCAGCTGTTCTCCTCGGCCACTTCATATAACATGATGACAGCTTCCCAGAAGTCTTCAATCTTTTCCAATGAGTAGCTCCATTGACCTTCTTTCAGTTTCCATTACTTGGGTAATTGGGTTGCACTCTAACACACAGGACTCCCTAACTAGTGCCAAAGTCTTAAACATGTTAAACTTGCAAGTAGACTTAAGTTTTCATGTGTGTTTAAGGAGTTTGTAGAGTCTAATGAGTTTGACCTTACATGCGACTTAACTCTAATTGTGTATATATGCTTGTAAATTTGTAAGAGATTGACAACAATGTGGAAGAGAAATTACTTCAAATGATGTTTAACAACGGAGATAAACCTTACGGTCCTACTCCTTTGTATTAGGGATGATCATGGATAAGGTATGAGTAGGGTATTATAGTCCTCATACCCGAAGTCATAAAATCTCTAACTACTCGGACCCGAACTCGTTTACCCAAAAAAAAAAATTTAAATAATTATATTTTTTTTTCAAATTATGACTTATCTACATATAAATTCATAGAAAAAATTATATAAATTGCATCAATTATATTATGTAAACTTCAAATATATAATCAATATAAAATATTAATAAATTTATCCTTACAAAATTATTAAATATAATAATTTATAGATTTATGTTAAACTATCTTATTGATGAAATTGAAGCAAATAACATAATTTACATATATATTTTCTTCAATAGAATAAATAAAATATATATTTATAATATAAAAAATAATATTTAAATAATTTATATTGAGCAAGGTCTGGGTTTGGGTAGAATATCACTCTTTCCATTCCCGGACCTGCTCCTTTAATACTCGATTCCAGACCCAAGGAGTAAATTTTACGGGTACCATAGGGTATAGGTATTTTGATTATCTCTACTTTGTATTAAAAGTTGTGGCTGTTTGAATTCCATGGATTCTACGAATGCTAATGTGAGCTTACTTTATGTTCTTGTTTGGTGGCCCTAACTATTCTTCTCCATTATACTTAATTCTTTTTGTTTGTAATTAGTCTAATATATGATTTCTCTCCCATTCTAGGGATATGGGAATGGAGGTGTGCTGCACCCTCGGTATGCTGGAGAAAGAGCAGGCTGTTGAACTGAAGAAGGCTGGGCTCACAGCCTATAATCATAATCTTGATACTTCAAGGGAATATTATCCAAACATCATCACAACAAGGACTTATGATGAACGCCTGAAAACCCTTGAATTTGTTCGTGATGCAGGGATTAATGTTTGTTCTGGTAATGCCTAATAATTTAGGATACAATTTATTCTTGAATGGTTGGAGAGGAATGTCAAAGATCATGTCTTGCCTTTATATGTATTATGGCTATGGGATAGAATTGTACATATGGCTTCCCTTTGGGACTCATTCTATGGGAAGTGTGAAATATTATATTTAGGTCTTGTGTCCTTGTTAGTGCTTCATAGCTTACAATTGAGTTTCTCTTTTCACTTCAGTTCTAAGCCATGGTTGTGCAAGGTTCCAGCTTTTATATTATATTTTATATTTTACCCATTAACCTTATTACTTGTTATAAAATTATATAATTTCTATGTTAATATGCCTCTACATATTATATATTAATGAACAAACAATCCTGACCAATTGGGGTTTGTTTATAGGAGGAATAATAGGGCTTGGAGAAGCTGAGGAGGACCGTGTAGGTTTGCTGCATACATTGGCAACACTCCCCGCTCATCCAGAGAGTGTACCTATCAAT